>CM028130.1:1118280000-1121127500 GCA_016271365.2 Neoceratodus forsteri | reverse complement strand
CCTCCTTTCCCCTGCCAACCCCCAGCAACTCAAGTCTGTTCCCAAACCTGGGTTGCCAGTGTGGCGGCAGGTGAGGCACAGTGCCTAAGCCCTCCACGCCACCATGCTGGCCTTCCTGCTTGTTTGTTGATGTAGTGCATCACACTGACATTTGTCTGGATCAGCAGAGGACCAGGGCAGAGATTTTAAGTTTTTATCTGCCACATAGGTGAACTAGACATTTGCCTATTTTCAGGCATGACCCAGGAGAATCACAAAACAGGAGGTAAACAAAAACATTACAAAGGATACAGGGTGAACATACACAACTGCATATCTTTAAGCACAGAAATACCCAAAGGACCAACATTCAAAATATAATAACTTGGAGACAAAGTACTGTGTACAGGGCAGTAAATGCAACAATGAAACACAATAACAATCTCAAAAGAGGTTATAAACATAATAAATTCAGCAGGTTATAAACTTGGAGTACTGTATATGATCAGTAGTTCAAACACGTGCAACAGAGATCCTGAAAGGCCTGTAGACTGTACAGGACAGCCTATATTTCCAGAACGTTTATGTGGAGCTCGGCCTCCACCTTGCTCCATGACCCCTACATCTGGTAAGAGCCAAGACGAGCACCCCAGCCACAGCCCCAAGGCATCCGTGGTGAGGATCTGTACAGCAGCTGGTACAAGGAATGGAATGCCTTTCAGTAGGTTTTCACAATCCATTCACCCTAACAACACTCCGAAAAGAGGAGCTGTGACGAGAACCATTTGGTCCAGCTTGTCCGGCAACTGATCCCACTGGATCCTGAGCGTTCACTGAGGTATCATCATATGAAGACATCCCAATGACAGTCACTACGGCCACAGCCATGAGACCCAGGAGATGTAACGTTGTTCATAGAGAGACGTAGTGGCTCCTGTATACCAAGTGTGCCTGAGTGATCAAAGTGTCTGCCCTGTCCTGTGGCAGGAAAGCACTTCCCTCGTCTGTGTCCAAGACCACCCCCTATGTACTGCAGTCTTTGGCACAGAGTTAACACAGACTTTGGCACATTTACTGTGAATCCCAGGTCATCGAACAACTGACATGTCTGAGACAGGGTATGAAGCAGAGCTTCCCTGGAGCTGGCCTTCAGAAGCTAGTTGTCCAGATAATGGAAAACGTACAGACTTTCCCTGTAAAGAGCTGCTGCAACAACTGCCAAGCATTGGTAAAGACCTGTGACGCAGAAGGCAAACCAAAGGGCAATACCTTGAACTGATAGTGTTCGTCCTCCAGCATATAGCGAAGGTACTGTCTGTGGAATTTCCTGATCTTTATATGAATTTATGTTATCTTTTATGTCCTGAGAACAAAGCCAGTCTCCCTTTTGCAGTAGGGAAATCAGGGTCAACTGTGATACCACTTGAAACTTTTTGTATTCTATGTATAGGTTGAAATCCCTGAGATCTAACAAAGGAAGTAGATCCCCTGTCCATTTTGGAACTAGGAAGTACCTAGAATAGAACGCTTTCTTTCTCTCCTGAGGAGGAACGGGTTCTATGGCATGATTTTGAAACAAAGTCTGAACTTCTTCCTTCAGAAAGGACAAATGGCCCAGAGGATAAAAGGAAGGAGGCAGAAGATGATCTGGAGGGGTTTGTAACAGATCCAGAGTATGACCCCTTGCAATTATCTCCAAAACCCATTTGTCCGTAATAATCACCTGCCATTATTTCAGATGCAGGGAGATCCTGCCCCCCACACTCACCCCTGCAGGTAATAGCTGAGAAGTGCTGGAGGGGGATGGAAGAAAGTCAGGAGGAACCGGGGGCGGCAGGGCCCAATTCCTTTGAGTGCTGTTGGATGGGTACCGGGGGGAAGGGACTCAGAACAGGAACAAAATCTCTACCACAGCCTTGCTAATGGTAGGTACGACTACCCTGGGCAGCAAACTGATGAAAGGAGCCCCAACCGTGACCTCTAGCAGAAGTAGTGGGATACAGGGACTTCACAGACCTTACAGTCATTTAAGAAATCTAAAGGCCACGTAGGGCTTCTTCAATATCACAGTCAAACAATTCTGACCTTTTAAAGGGAGTAATCTAAACTGTCTGCTGCACATCAGTGGCAAAGCTGGCAAACCTGAGCCAAGAACATCTTCTCAGGGAAATGCCAGGAGCTGCAGCCCTGTAAGAAGCATCGGAGACATCATAAGCTGAGCACAGCAAATGTTTGCCAACCTCAGTGCCAGCAGATAACGTTTGAAGTAAATCAGTCTTGGTAGAGCCATTAGCCAAGCGCAGCCTGAGCAACAGCAGAAGCAGCTTTCCACAAGCTATTCTGATATTTGATCATGTGGGCCTAGTAGTATGCAATCCTAAGGCTCAGTGATGCAATGACATAAGTATGCTAACCCATCATGCCCTGCCTCCCAGATTCCTTATCAGGAGGCAAAGTACTTATATGTCTAGGAGCTCCAGACCTATCATGAGCAGCCATGGTGAACACAGAGTCAGTTTCAGGCTGCTTATCATAATAATGCTTACCAGATGGGGTAGGATACTGCTTATCAGACTTTCTAGGGACTGCAGACAGTGGGTTTGGTCTGTACCAAGCAGCAAAAGTAGCATCCTCTAATGCAGGATATATAGGTGGAATTATAATGGAGAGGAAGCAGGTCACCTCCAAAAATTCCATGAGATTCCATTTAGTGGAATCTTCCTCCTTCAAATCAAAGTTCATGACGGACTGCATCTGCTGCATCATGACTTGCAAAAATGGGTCCTCAGGAGGAAGTCTTGGGATATACAAAGAAGAAGAAGAATCAGGATTTATATAGCACTTTTCATACACAGTGTATCCCAAATCATTTTACAAGCAATGCTAGACTGGTAGTGAAGTGACTGAATGTGCAGTGGCGGCCACGTTGCATATCAGTACCCACACACAGCCTGGACAATTGCATGGACCGGTTTTATGGGAAGGGGAATGCTGGCCAGGACACGGGGAATGTCCCCTACTCTTTGCGAAGAATGCCCTGGGTTCTTTTACTTCCACCAGGACAGCACCAGGATGGGAAGAAGGGACCTCGGTTTAATGTCTCATCCAAAGAGCGGAGCCACTGAGTCCACACTAGAGGATGAGAGAGTAGCAGTAGAGCAAGGGGGGCCCTCCACTAATTGCTCTCCCTCATATTCCTCCTCTAAATCTGCCTCCTAGTTCATGAGGTCAGGATTATATTCCATTTCATCGCTGTTATCATGAGCAAAGATGGGAGCAGCAGAATGGACCTGCGACAGCTGAGAGGCAGGAATCTGTGGCATGATAGTGGAATCCATCGACGGGGACGGAGTACCAGAAGGCCCAGTCAGTGGAATAACTGCTTGTAATGGCAACCCTGGCAAAATGCGTTAAATCATTTCAGAGAACTATGCCAGCACAGCCTGGGAGTCAGCGGCATCCTGAAAAAGGGTCAAGACTACCCGTGTCAACGGGCCTTGGCTCGACGACAATGGCATTGTACCGTCCACAGTGGCTACAGCAGTGCCTAAGCCAAGCCATGACCTTGGTGTCTCAACTACAGTCAAAAGGCTGTAGTCAACGCACCCAGAGCAGGCGTTGATGAAGATGTACCTTTTCTCAGTGGCAAACGGGTCCTTGTTTGCAAAGCAGACTTGTCTTGACTTTGTGTCTGCACTTATGACTGGATGAAGAGGAGACCTGACACGATAACCGTTCCTTGTCCTTATCTGTAGACTTCAACGGCTGCTTCTCGGCTGATTGTGAGGGAGAAGCAGATTTTGAGTCCTTTTCCTTCTCCATGGCTGTTTATGTCTTTAATACAGTAATATTTTCTAGAGCTTTCTTGTGGTGTTGCCTTGTAGCCTGGCTGAAGATCTGGCAAATCTCACAAGTTTTCACATCGTGAGACAGGCCCAGCCAGCACACACACCGTGTGTGCGTCTTCCTTGTAAATGTTATATCTGCACTTACAATATCGAAACAAACTCTATTTTGACTTTGGTGGCATACAGAGATGACAAGAGTAAGCTAAACAGAAGTAAAATAACAAACATGAATGACTTAGTTGATGGTCAACAGGCAGAGCTGTGCAAATCCCATTGCCCCTTGTCCTGGGCAAGTAAATTTCATTGAAGGGCAAGTACCAAAACAGAGCTCATTTCATTATAATTAATAAGGGCAAGTGAAAGTTCAACTACAGTCATGACTGGGCAAGTAATAAAAGTTTTGATTTGAACATTCTGTTAACAGGGCCGACAAGGATGATCCATGGCAGAGAAGTAACTAAAGGGTGATGAGACCACCCACATTATATACAGGCAGATGCTGCAAGCCACTGTGGGCAACCCCCGACTAACAAAATGTTTCTGAGTGGTCCTGATGCCAATGGCTTATAGTTTCCAAAGGTGTGGCCTAACAGAGGAGATATTCTCTATGAAGATCGGCTTTTATAGCTTATTTTGTAATTAATGGCATACATCATTAAAGATGGCTGCCACTCGCAAGTTTTAAAATTCTCCTCCACTGAGGTTACCTGCTAAATGTACATACTAGAGTCATAATGTGGAAGTATTAGGATGGTGCTGCCACATGTTTCTGATAGTAAACAGCACAACACTGTACCAATATATTTAATTTTTTATATGGCAGGCATTGCACAGGAGTGGAAACTTTTAAAAACTTCAAAATCCCTCATCTTGGGGTGGAGGGGAAATACATTTATTTATTTATTTGCTTTTGTTAACCAGGTAAGCACTCTAGACATCCAAGTGCCTATTTTTCAGGTGCGACCCGGGAGAGTTATGAAGTAAACATGGAACATAATACAGAGTCAAGGTAACATACAGAAGCCACATGCTCCGACAAGTGGGTGGTACAGCTTATGGTACAAACAGGCTCAAAACTGGATTGAGAGCAATCAAGTAACAAATTAACATGACAGCATTGGGAGGTAGAATAACATCAAATAACAACTCGAAATAGCATCAAAGAACAACCCAAAAGGAAGCAACATCAAAATTGTTGGAACGCACATATATGTGCTTGCCTGACCTGATCGCCTACAGTAAGAGAAGAAGAGAAAGACTCAGTGTGGGAAAGGAGGCGGGTACTGATATGAACAATCTCGCCACTCCGCCGGGAGGGCGGTAAGTGCCTTATGAGGGTTATCAGCAGAGACTAACAGTGGCCGGAGGAACTGCTCACAGGGCAGCTCCCCCAGAGGGTAGGGGGGAAGGAGAGAGACGCTGGGTCTATGCGGAACACAGACAGGCCGATGCAGTTTTGAGGAAGTTCCATAGGGATGTTTTGAAGCAGAGATGGGAGGGAGAGGCACAAACTCGTGCGGGAAGGGAGTTCCACATTCTTGGCACGTGGACGGTGAAGGCCCGATCACCTGTGAGGGTGCGGGTCTTGGGAACCAGGCGGGCCTGAGCTGCATTCAATCTTAAGTGGTAGGCAGGGGTTTCGTGTTTTAGGGGAAGGGCGAGCATAGCGGGAGTGGCCGTTCTAACTATATTATCAACGAAGTTGCTAAGGACGAAGGCACGGTGCTTTTCTGGGGGTAGCTACTCCAGCCGAGAGTAGAGCTCACAGCGATGCGTGAGGCGGTGGGGAGAGAGAGTGCAAAGCGGTATATATTGTTGTAAGTGGTGTCCCATTTCGCAAGGCTAGAGTTCGGGACAGGGGCAAAGGCAACAAGCCCATAACAAAGTGTGGGAAGGAGAATCCCCCTGGCTATGGCAAGTCGAGCAGCTGGGGTGAGGCAGTCCTTAGCTCTGAAGGCAAGGCCGAGCTTGCCATTCGTGGCTTTACATACATTCTGAATATGCATGGAGAGATCCAGTTGTGGATCAAGGGTAACTCCTAGATACCTGACAGAGTCAATGACTGGCAAGAGGGAGCCATTAGATCCATAGATTTTTAGAGGCATCGGGTAGGAAGAGGCTTTGGCCACAAAGTCAAAGAGCATGGCCTGGGTTTTCTTCAGGTTGATGGTAAGCTTGTGGCCCTCTAGCCAGTTCTGGATTAGAGAGAAATCGGAGTTAAGCCAGGAGTTGATGCTGGTAATATCCTGTGAACTGGCCAGGATGACGAGGTCATTGGCATAGAGAGTTGGGTGCCCGTGGGTAGTAGCGGAGGGCAATTCATTAATTCTTGGTCCCTGTGGGACTGTGTTAGACCACTTACACTATTTATACTATTTCAGCATTCACTGTATACTATGGGGAGAGGCCGCTGCGGGCACCCACAGTTTATTCTGTTTCTATTAATTTATGATACCTTGACCTGTGATATTAAGACAGTTTCTTAAGTCCTAAATGTTAATGCATTGATTGTACTGGTGCTATTTCTAAAGGAGTACTACCGTTCTCCCTTTTCTCTCAGTTTAAACTCAAAGCTTAACAGCTATTTACTATTTGGATGTAGCAACTGTACCAAAAATTTTAAAGATTTAAAAAATTTAAAATTTTAAAATTCCAGTAGTGTCAGTGGCTCAGTAGGTAGCACACTTGCCTCTGAGGCTGGGAGATCAGAGGGCTGTGGGTTCAATTCCCACATCTGGCACTTGGGTTAATATCCCAGTACTGACATTATAGTGCAGCATGAGAGGGGTGCTGCACTTCTGAGGTGCCGTCTTTCGGATGAGACGTTAAACCGAGGTGCCATTTGCCTGGATTGGTGGTAGTCAGGTGGATGTTAAAGATCCCATGGCACTTCTCGAAAAGAGTAGGGGAATTTTCCCAGTATCCTGGCCAAATTTCCCTCATTCACTAAAAATACCACCAACAGCTTAATCTGGTTCAAAGTCAGTTGGCATTCATCTGCATTCCCCCTTCCCCAGGTTGTGCCTGAAAATAGGCAGGATTTGTCTAGTGCACTTACCCGGTCAAAAAAAAACTAAATAAAAATAATAAACTCCCATCACCCTTTCCCCCCAGGTCGTGCCTGAAAATAGGCAGGATTTGTCTAGTGCACTTACCCGGTCAAAAAAAAACCTAAATAAATAAATAAAGAGCAACAGACACCACTCTGGCCAAAAGTGCTAGATTGCAAAATTAGAATGAGCATACCCTCAGTAAATCTCATACCGAAAACAAGATTTCTCTGTTACTTCATTTTAAATATATGAGCTATTTTATAATCCTGATTTCACTACCTGTTCAAAAAAGTCTGTGTCAGTGAAAAGCTGCTAATGATGTAATTTCAGGAACTAATAGTCTAGTATTCTCTGTCAGCAAGCTTATATGACATGTTTCTCCAAAGTTGTAAAGATCATGTGCAATGTTTTTCACAAGTAAAACAGGCAGCACCATTCAATAAATATTGCTTTAAAAACTATGAGTGTTTCGGGTTTTGTAAAAAAGCTGACAATTTTTTGTGAGGCGCCCTTTTAGTTGTGGACCTTTTTTCCAGGGTTACTGGATGCTGGGTCATAGCACACTATTGTGAGGTTTGCAGACTAAATAAGTTTCTGATGTGGTGAAAGGCCGAGATCATTCACATCTATCATTCAATGGCACAGGGATCAATATGTCGTACGGCAAAATGCCGTGCTGCAAATGCGTTACACGATTTCTTGTGTTCTTTTGTTCTGTGAGGCTCTACCCCCACACCCCGATATAGAGTGGCTGCTCCCCGGACCCCCCCAATAAAGATTCTAACTCCGGAAGGGGTCTAACTCAGAGAGCGCACAGGTCCAGGTTTCACCATAATGCCGTACGCTATTAAGCGTATGACATTATGACCTGGTATGTCATTCAACTGAGGCAATTTCTAAGGATGGCACTTTAAAACAATTATTCCATCAACTTGTCAATGGGGGTGGGAGAAGCAATGCTGTTTTGAAACTGTAGTAGGAGTTTCTAATTTAGTCAGCCCAATATATTCTTCCTGTCAGGCAGTTTTTGACCTACATTCAGTGGCTCCAGGGTTGCTGGATGCCGAGTTAGCATGCCGCTAGGCTGCTGATGCCATTTGGAGTGCTACTGTACTGTGCCTGTTAGGCAGTTGTATTGCTGCTAGTACTGTAATGTTGGCAACCTCACTGCTGTTTGTCAGTGTCTGCTTTATAGTAAGTTTTAATAGGGACCTTATATGTGTTAATTCCTACTAGAGGTGGAAATGTTAGCTCTGGTAAAATTATCATTTTAATTTCGAGTAGAACATAGATGAGCCTGAATGTAGGTAAAAAAAATAGACCGACAGGGAGAACACATTGGGCTGGCTAAATAGAAACTCCTAGTAAGGTTTCAAAACAGCATTACATCTCCCACCCCCACTGACAAGGAGATGGGACAATTGTTTTAAAGAGTCATCCTTAGCAATTGCCTCAGTTGAATGATAGGCGTAAATGATCTTAGCCTTTCACCACATCAGAAACTTATTCAATCTGCAAACCTCACAACAGTGTGCAATGACCCAGCATCCAGCAACCCTTGAAAAAAGGACCTCAACAAAAAGATGCCCCCCCAAAAAAAAAACTGCCAGCTTTGTTACAAAACCTGAAACACACATCGTTTTTTAAAGCAATGTTTATTGAATGGTGCTACCTGTATGCAGCTCCTTTTTAAAGTGTATTTGAGACTGAGAGAGCCTTAGGAAAGCTGGAAGGGAGTTCCAGAATTTCAGGGCAAAAAAGGAAAAGCTTAGTCACCCATTTTGGTTGAACATTTGGGGATGGCCAGACAGAAAGGTCACTAGATCTCAGGGGATAAGCCTGATTAGAATACTGTATAGTAGAGCAGCCAGGGAAGCATGTTTAGCAGACCTAAGAATCTTATCGATACAACCTAGGGCATACTGTCATCGATGGGGATAGCCAGGTTAAATTAGAACAGAGTCTACAAAGAACATCTATGGACTGCTACAAGCTACAGGTAAACACAATAGCTCATTTAAAAGAGCTTTTCAGGTGCTTTCAAATTATGATGGCCACTGTTCCTAAATGATCCTCTTGTGAGGCTGTAAGGGACTCTAGGTCCATTATGCCTCCCCTTCATAAGCAGAGATGAATGAGCACTCTGTGTAAACCTGTACTAATTTGTAGAGATTGCTACTCACTTTACTGCCCATGGTCCCCTACGATTCCCTTGGTAAGCAGAAACTTGTCCAGGCCCTTCTTGAAGCCCTGCATTATCCTGTATCAACTGTCTCCAATGGTGGGCTACTCAACAGGTTCACCACATTCTGGGAGACCATGTGCCTCCTAAAAGTACCCCTGAACTTACCAATTCTGAGCTTGAGGGTGTGTCCCCATGTCCCGCAGTATGACTCCAAATCAAACATTCCTGTGGTTTAATCTTGTTGATCCCATGAGTACGCAGAAGACTGAGATCATGTCCCATCTCATTTTTGCAATAAAAAATTCCCCTACTCTTCGGCTATAGGTTTCATGATATCTTTTATATTTTTTTCCCCCATTCACCTCGGCGAATATATGGCCTTCCAGACGGGTGCATTGGCCATCATGAGACTATGGGCAGAGGGGGAATTACTCCTTGTTATGGCTTCCTCTTCTTCTGACTTGTCCCTCCCAGGGACGCTGGCTTGATGGGACCAAGGTCCCTGACACAAGAACGCAACGTCCTTCCTTCCCTGTGTCCCGAGCTCACTGCCATTCATATGTCTACAGGTGGTAGCAGTGCTGCAGGATGTGGCACCCTCCCCAGAGTAGCAAAGCATCTTCAGAAACATATGATCCTCCTCCCCGACCAGCCCCTGACGACCCAGACTCATTACTGAACTTGGCTCATTTATGTTATGAGCGGTAGCCCTACTGCTGCACCGATGGGCTGCCCTAGTGCCATGGGATCTTTTACCTCCATCTGGACAGTGATCCGAGTTGGGCAGAAGGAACCTGTGTTTAATGTCTCATCTGAAGGATGGTACCTCAGATGTGCAGCATCCCCCTCATATTACACTACAGTGTCAGTCATGAGTATTACCCCAGGTACCTGGTGTGGGGCTAGGACACACAATTAATCTTCCGGTCCTAGAGGAAAGTTGCTACCTGCTGAGCCACCGACACTGCTAATTCCACTGGCAGATGCAGACACAAACACACACACACACACACACACACACACACACACACACAATACCAACCCACCCACTCCTGAAGTGGAGCCAGAAGAACAGGTTACTGAACTGCAACCATAGTTTTAGGAGTGGTATATGGTTCACATCCACACTCTGGCAAAGCCACTGGAATGTGGTGCTTGGCCAGGCATCTTTAAGCTAAGCTCCTCCCACCGCCCAGGTGGATATATTCCCTGACTCTGCCCCAAGACATCAGAACTCACATGCCAAAAGCAGAATCAGGTACCACTTGCCAGGGGAAGGGAGATGGGTTGTGTGGATGTGAACCATATACCTCTCCTAGAACTATGGTTTCAAGTGAGTGACCTATTTTTCCAGCAGCATGGATATGGTTTACTTATCCACACTCTGGCAGACTCCTAGCAGTTTTCTGGGAGGAGGGGACGAGGTGCACACCCCTCGAGGCAAACAGAGACTGGAGAACTGAGGTCCCAAAACACGCATCCCAAAGTGAATAGAGATCTATGCAGTAGTAGGAAATAAGGGTGTGTGCTGACTTACAGGTAGCAGCCCTACAGATTTCCTGTATTGGAATATCCCTGAAAGCCACTGAGGCAGCAGTATGTTTGGTGGAATGAGCCCCAATCCCTACGGAAGGCTCCCGACCAGCCAAACTATAGTAGAGGTCGATGCATGATGTGATCTCCCTTGCAATCATCCGCTTTCTTGCCACTCTGCCAGGCACAGCTTCAGTATAGGTGACAAACATCTGTCGAGACAGTCCCTGAATCCCAGCTGTACACTCAGCATAACAAGAAAGTTTTCTCTGCAAGTCCAGGGTATGGAGTCTGTGGTCAGCCTCCAAAGAGGGGTTGCTAAACTATACCAGTAAGTTAATCACCTAGTTAAGGCGAAATGTGGATACCATCTTCGGGAGGAACTTCAGGTTGAGGAGGAGAACAACTTTGTTCCTGTGGAAGACCAGACAGAGAGACTCCAGCGAGAGCGTCTGGAGCGCCTCAATTCTTCTGGCACACATGATGACCACCACGGGGGCCATCTTCCATGACAGGTGTGATAACTCACACCTGTGCATTGGCTTGAAAGGCTTGCCCAGGAGTACAGCCAGAACCAGCATTAAGTCCCACGGTAGAGGTGGATCACACCAGAGGGGACAAGTGATCAAAACCTTAGAAAAAGCACCAAAATACCTTCTCCTGGGCCACCCTCAGCATACTAGCCCATGCCCAGAAAGCACAGATGACAGCCAGGTGTACCTTAAGGGTTGTCGCTTGCAATACTAGCTGGGAAAGGGACCAGAGGTAGGCAAGGATGCTAGCAACGGAGTACGAACGGGGATCAAGCTCCTTGCCCTGGCGTCAAATGGAAAATTGCTTCCATTTAAAGGCATATCACCTACAAGTCAGCTCCTTCCTGGATGCCTCCACAGCATAGAGGACATCCTCGGAAAGACCCCAGCACTGGAAATCTATCCACTCAGGAACCAGGCTGTGAGGTGTAGGAACTGATGGTCCAGGTGCAGGACTGTCCCCTGAAGTCTTGTCAGCAGATCTTGCAGAAAGGCAGTTGCCACAGGGACTGGTTGCTGAGGCTGAGGAGACTGGGTACCAGAACTGCCTTGGCCAGTCTGCAGCTCTCAGTATCATCCTCACGTTATCCTTTCTTACTTTGACTAGTACGCTGTGGATCAAGGGGAAGGAAGGAAAGGCATACATGAGCCCCAGGATTCGGGGTCTCAAGAAGGCATTCCCCATCAGTGTCCCAAACTATGGGGAGTGGGCAAAAATAAGCCTCAGTCTGGCATTCTTCTAGGAGGCAAACAAATCCACCTAGGGTGAGTCCCACAGAGAGAACAGCCACCTCTTGATTCAGAGACCACTCGTGCGATGTCTCAAATACCAACTGAAACCATCTGTCAGCTGCTTGTCCCCCCGCCATGAAGTGTATTATCAGGAGATTGGCACCCAGTCTGTACACAAGGGTACAGATGCACAGGGCCTCCCAACACAAGGGAAGGGAGTGAGTGCTGCCCTGTCTGTTCGGGTAAAACATGGTTGTGGTATTGTCTGTCTGGACTCGAAAGACTTGACCCGACTAGCGGGACAAATTACTTCAGAGTCAAGTGCACTGCACAGAGCTCCAGCAGGTTTATGCGGTGACAGGACTCCCTGGGGGAACGGAACCCATAGGCCGTGTGGTCTCCCAGATGTGCTCTCCACCCGACCAGAGACGCATCTGTCGTCAGGGTGATGGTCTGCTCTGGGTGGACAAAGGATTCCTTTCTCCCGGTATTCCGAGACCAGCCACCACTGGATGGTGTCCCACGTCAGCAGGGTCCCATGACCGGCTGATCCAAGTGACCTAGAGGCTGGAATTACTGATGGCCCAGCTCCCACTGAAGGGGTCACATCTGCCAGTGGACCCTGCAGACTACATTGATGCAGGATGCAATGTACCCCACCAGCCATAGGAAATCCCAGGCAGGGCACAGGAGCTTAACCTGAAATGATCAGGCAAAGGAGGCAGGCCATGACCCACAGGGAGTCGAGTTCTTCCCCAATGAACTTGATCACCTACTTTGGTACCAGTTTGGACTTGTCCACACTGACCAAGAGGACCAAGTTTTTGCAGGTCTGGAGAGCTAGGTCTGTGGATCTTGCTACGGCCTCTTTGGATGGACTGGTTATCAGCCAGTCATCCAGGTAGGGGTGTACTCTGAGCCCTAGGTGCCACAGGTGGGCTGCCACCACTACCATGCACTTGGTGAAGACCCTAGGAGCTGAGAAGAGGCCAAACAACAAGACCTTAAACTGGTACAGGACCCCCTCCACTTAGAACCGAAGGGACCAGCTTACGGGAATGTGGAAGAAGGTATTCTAGAGGTCCAGGCAGCAAAACCACATGCTCTGCTCCAGAAATGGTATAATCTGGCTCAGGGTGACCATCCTGAACTTGCACTTCCGAACGTACTGCTTGAGACTGTGAAGATCCAGTATGGGGCACCAGCCCCCCATCTGTCTCACAACCAGGATGTACCTGGATACATAACCCTGACTGGCCATGGTTTCCAGGACACAGCCTATGGGTCCTTTCATAAGCAGCTGAGCCATGTTCTCCCTGAAGGCGGACAGAGTGTCCTGAGACACCCCGGACTCTCGAGGCTCGTGGAGAAGGTAGGGCAGGAGAGCCTCAAAATCATGAGACAGTCCCCTGCCAACTACATCCAACACCCACTTGTCTATTGTGACAGCAGACCAAAGTGGCAAGAGATGTAACTGGCCACCAACAGGTACAGCAGTTGGGGACAGGACAGGTGGAGGGATGACATTCCCCAACCTGTCACTGGGCAGCTCCTGCCAGAAGGGCACCATTACCCAGCGCCACTTTTTGGAACTTGACCCCTGGACTTCTTGGGGTGCCAGGTCTAAAACTGACCCTGCTAGGGCTGCTGCTAGGGAGGCTGTGACTTAAAGGACCAGTACTGAAAGGCCAGCTTCTTCAGTTCCTTCTGGGATGAAGTCACAGAATCAAGGGTGGCACTGAACTTCTCGATCCTCATGAGACACCCTTTCACCCCAAGGCCAAAGAGGTTGGTGCCCAGAAAAGGAACATCTGCCAATCTCTGTTGGGTGTCTGCTATGAAGGTGGACAAGTGCAGTCAAGCCCTGTGATGCATGGACCATAGGTCTTTGGGTACAGCTCTACCCTGCCTTGCGATGGCCCACTGCCACCAGAGGAACTCCTTATGGCACCAGAGCACTTTCTGATGGTGCCTCTCCTCACATGAGGACAAGGAGGACAAGCAGCACTGACAGCGGCACCTCCCAGCCAAACAGGATTGACAACTCAAACACCTTGACTGCAAACTCAACCTCAACCATCGACTGTTTAGTCGACAATGAGAGGGGTCTCCCTGGTGCTGGCTGTAAATCATGTGCTGGCCCACATTTAACAACATGGGTGCTTAAGACCTGACCTCAGTTGGAGGCTTGTCCTGAACAGATCGACCAGGGACACTGATCGAACCATATCCTCCTGAGTGAGAATTGGAAGCATCAAGATCTGAGAGACCAAATCCTCTGCCTCATCTGACAATGGCTTGACCAGGCTGAGAAAGATCTCAACAGGTCGATTAGACAAAATCGAGGTCAACTAGCTCACCAGTGAGGCATTCAAGCTGCCTGATCTGCCCCTCGCCCAAGAGGTGCTTGACAGCCATCGAATGGTCAAGCATGTCAAGGGACCAGAAGGACCCAGATCTCTTCCTGTCCCACAACCAGCGACAGTAGTGAGAAGATTTCTTCAATTAAGTCTTGGACCAAGAGAGCTCTCCCCCACAGTCTGCAGGAACTGGTACAAATCATGGAACTGGTCCGTGAAAGCCCCTACGACGCTGGCCCCAGGTGGGAACAATGCTGAGGCAGTGCCGCCCACCACCACCACCACCACTTCCGCTTCAAGGGCCACAAGCTATGCAGCAAACCCGGCAGCTGACTAGGCCTTTTTGCCACACTTAAAGCAATCCTTCGGATCCATTCTGAAGGCCAGCCAATGCAAGCCAGAGCTTCTGATCCTCAAGGGACTCAGGAAGCATGGATAGGCACAGGCAGCACCCAGCCATGTCATGTTGCTCACCCAGGCAGTACACGCAGGTGTCATGTGCATCAGTGACTGACACCTTCTGGCGGCACTGAATGCAAAATTTGAATCAAGGCTTCTTGCGATCTATTGTAAATCCTGAAATGGAGTTGAGGAAACCACAAGAAAACACTCAATCGTAAAATCCACAATCCATTCTCTAAAGGAATGCCTACATAACTCCCAGTATAACAGTTCTTGGACAAGAACCATTAGAGTTGACCACCATAACAAAAAATGATTAATCATAGTAATATTGGCCCCTATGTACTATCGGGTGGGAATTACGCTCTGGAGGCATGTATTCCATCCGCCTAGCTCCACACCTGCGGACAGGTGTGCACCACCCATATTCATCAATGGCCACCACCTGTCCGTGGGCCCCTCCGGCATGCAGGACAATGCAGGGTGGCCGTGGGAGGAGTCGCGGACCCAGTCAGGCATCCAATGGGATGCCCAGCACAGGTCCCACAGTGGATCCCCTACGCGAGCAGGTGCAGGTCTGGGTGCATGAACTGCACCTGCGGACACCCGGACCTGTGTGGCAGCATTCAACACGGTCCTCCTTGTTGGGTCCCACTGGCACCATGACCCACGCCGTCCAACACACAGCTGCCCCATCCATGAACGTCCAGGGGCACTCCTCGCCCCAACACAGTGCCGCGCCAGACCTGATCCTGACAAGCTCCCCCCCCAGCACGTCAACCTCGTTCCGGTGCTATGCTAAACCCCCAACCGGCATCCCAAATCCAGGCTGGGAATCTGCACCCAGGACACGCCTCGTACTGCACTCCACACCTGGCCCAATCCTGCATGCCTAACCCAGCACTGGTGGTCAGTGATTCCCCCCAGCCCCGCGGCACCAACATCCAGCCCCCAGCCCCTTTTGCCCCTGTAGCTTGGTACCCAGCAGTAGTTGGACGACCAGTGACCGTGGAGGTGTGAGGAGGCTGTGCCGCTTGCCGTTCCTAGTCGCAGCATCAACATAAAGGTATGGAGGCTGAGGGGTTTGGTGTTGTTGCCATGGGGGTGGGGGACCACTGACCACCAATAAGGGGCAGGATACCGGGGTCAGGTCCCGGGTTGTTCGTGACTGGGCGCCTGTGTGTGCGGGGGGGTTGTATGGCACTTCTGGCAGGCCACAGACAGTCATCTGCTGGGGTGGGGGTTGCCTGTAGGCATTGTGCGGGGAACCTGGCAGCCACATGCCGGGGGGTGGGGGCTCTGGCCATGCCGCCCTGAGTGAGCGGTGTGTGTCAACTGTAAGATAGTTACAACGCTGGCTTCTGTGTCTGGGAGGGGCTAGTATCTGACCTGGGCATGCGGCCAGTCATCACTGGGGAGTCCCTACCCTACTCCAGGGTATGTGTGTGGTACAGCTGTGTGTGGGGCTGGGCGCATAGGGTGCTTACGGCAGGGTCTCCCCTGGTGTGGACGGTACCCTCCTATGCCCCCAGTACGGCAGTGCGTGCCTTCATGTATGGCGCGAGTGCCCGGCGCCCCTCGCCCACCCCAGCGTTGCTGTCCACATGGCCAGGGGATCGGGTGTACATACCAGCTACTTGCGACCCTTGTTGTGCATCACAGGGGATGCAATGGAGTCATAGTGTGTCATCTACCCATGGATCCGCAGCGCATAGCCACTCCGCCCATTAGTGCATAGGGGCCATTGTTTCTTCTTAAGGGATCACTCGTTATGTTTACACTATATGCAGTCATCTCGGCTAAGTGTGATGCCCTGGAGATAGAACCTATGCAAATTTTAGGATTTGGAATGTAGGTTCAAACTCTGCATCCATGCTGGCCTTTGTTGAGATCTGTTTCCAAGCCACAGTGGAGAATCGGCTAGTGAAACTAGCTAAAAAGGCTACCAAAAACAGAAAACGTTAAAAATGTTTATAGAATTTTTAAAAACACCAAATAAACTGAAGCAGACTTGTGAAATTTTACTACATAAACAATAGCAAGTTTACATTGTATGAACTACAATAGTAACACTCAAGCAACCTCAGTGAAAAAAAGAGATAATTCCTGTGTGAACGTATTTCAGGTTCTGGAAGGGGAAGCATGGTATGGAGTGTAAACACAGTGAGTGATCCCTTAAGAAGAAAAAACCTTACCACGGTGAGTAATTTTTTCTTCTAACCCCAGGAATCACACACTTAATGTATACACTGTATGCAGAGTCATTAAGACTACCTTGGGAGGCTAGGTCCTTAACCTAATTAGGAAAAGGTTTCTGCAAGACAGCAGTTCCAAAGCTGACATCTCTTCTGGACTGTATGTCCAAACAGTAGTGTTTTGTGAAGGTGTGCACTGTCTTCAAGGCTGCTGCTTTGCAAATGTTTAAAGAGACTTACCAGTCTCAGCACGTGCACCTGATATATTGGTGCCTTATCACAGGGAAATGATGTTAATGTGTAGATGCCCCAAAATATGTCAGTAGTCATAATGCAGTAGCACGCGTAAAATTACTTTTACAGGGTCGCTCCTACTTTCACATTGATTTGACATATTGTAATGGTCTTACAAGGTCTTGTTAGTCGACTTGTGCCCTTGATTCATCACCAAATGACCATTACAATATATAAAATCTATTTGAAAGCTGCCCCCCATACATTATAATGGAGTGTGTCCCCACACTCTCCCTAGGATCGCACCATGACTTGGCTGAGCGTGGCGGTGGAGCATGGGCGACTCTTAAGACAGGGAAGTAGGAGTGACCCGGTAGAACTAATTTTACGAGTGCTACTGCATTTTAACTACTGAAATATTTGGGGGCACCTACACATTAACATTGTTTCCCTGAGATAAGGCACCAATATATCAAGTGCACATGCAATTTCATTTAGCTTGGTGGATCTCTTTAACAATGGGATGCCTCTTGAGGATGCCACAGAGGCAGAGGTAACCTTGTGGAGTGTGCCCTTAAGCCTTTTGGTGGCATTGTTCCATCTTTTTCATAGTAGAACTGAATGCATGAAACTATTCAGTGAGAGACAGCTCTCTTTATAGTTGGTTTGCCTTTGCCAACCTCACATAGGTAATAAAAAGCCAGGTTTTCTGGGACCTGTCCTCTTGTGTCTGGTTCATGTAGACTTTTAGGGCTCACTTTAGGTCCAAGCTTTGCAACTTTTCCTCACCTGAACTGGAATACTCTGGGAAGAGTACAGGGAGGACCACTGATTCAGGTAGAATTCAGACACCATCTTAGGTAGGAATTTTGTGTTGTTCTGAGAACTACCTCATCCCTATGAGGGATTATGTAATTTGGTTCTGTGCAGAGGGCTTGCAATTCACCTACCCTCTTAGCAGAGGTCAGTGCAACCAGGAATATGGTTTTCCATGTGACATGCTTAAGGTTAGCAGTTTCCAAAGGCTCAAAGGAAGCTGGGAAAGACATACATTGAGGTCCCAAGGCGGGACTGGGTCTCTAACTGGTGAGTACAATGGCTGAGGCCTTTAAAAAAACTTTTGAAAATGGGATAAGAGGCCAAAGACTTTCCCTTGCCTACTGAAATGAATGCTGATTCTACCGCTAAGTGCACCTTTAAAGTTGAAGGCCACAGGCCTAATTACTTTAGGTGTACTACGTATTCCAGAATTATAGACAACCCTGTCTCTTCTGGTTTTATTTTTCTGGGGGTACACCAGTAAGAAAACCTTTTCTACATAGAGGAATATGGTTTCCTGGTAGGGGGCTTCATTGAAACCCTGAGTACCTTCAAGACTTTCTCTGAAAGATTCAATCCAGAAAATTCTAACTCAACAACCATGCCTTCAGGCGTAGGGTCCTGAGGTTCGGGAATGTTATTCTGCCCTGGGGCAAAGTCAACAGAGTGTGACTGATTGGTAGGCTGATTGGATTCTTGCTGGACAGGACCAGGAGCATTGAGTACCAGGACTGTCTGGCCCAGTCTGGAGTTATCAGGATCACTGTTGCAGGTTCCTTCCTGAGTTTTAGGAGTGCTTTCTGAACGAGTGGGAATGGTGGAAAGGCATACAGAAACTTCCCTGTCCAGTCCAGTACCAGGGCATCCTCTGGGACTGTCCAGCTAACTGGTGGTCTGCAACAAAACAGTGCAAGATAATACTTCTCCCAAGATACAACCAGGTTTATATTGGGAGTGCCCCCCCCCCCATTCTGAACACTGCGGCCAAAACCTGCTGGTTTAAAGCCCATTCATGATTTCCCTAGCTGATTCTGCTTAGGGAATCTACTAGGACACTGTCTTTGCCTGCCAGATGCACTGCAAATATGTTTGCTTCTAGGGAATATGCCAGGTCCCAGATCTTCATTGCCTCTGTGCACCATTTTGAGGATCTTGTTCCTCCCTGCTTGTTTATGTAGTACTTTGCTATGGTGTTGTCTATCCTACTTTAGAAAGACTGACCCTGTAGCTGGAAGGCGAAAGACAGCTAGCAATACTGCTCTGTGCTCCGTGAGGTTGATGTTTTCTAGTAACTCCTGTGGGCTCCATGTGCCACTCACCATGAGGTCCTGCAGGTGGGTGCCCCACCCCCAGAGTGAGACATCTGTGGTAAGAACACCTGTTGGTGATTGCTGAAGCAACAGCATGCCCTCTCTGAGATTGCTTTCTTCCTTCCACCACTCTAATGATTCCAATGGTGCATTTGTCACTGGCACTAGCTTTGAACGTGGATCCTATCTTTGAGACCAGTTGTCCCTTAAGTGGTACTGGATATCTGTCATCTGGAACCTGGCCTATAGAACCACAGCTGTGGATGTGATCATGTGCCCTAACTGTAGGAAGTCTCTTGCAGGCCTTGGCTGACCTGCTGTGAAAGATTCTGCTGTTGTTATCAAAGCTGTAACTCTGGCCTGTGGGAGGAAAGCTTTTCCCTGCAGGGTATTTAGCTCTGCTTCTTTGAAATCCAATATATGATCAGGCTCTAGCTGGGAATTCTGCAGGCTCTTATCTGGAAATTCTGAAGATTTATCAAGAATTCCAGGTTTTCCAATGAGCTTTTTACCAAATGAACAAAGCCCCTTGCCAGTTGTCCAGGTGTCCAGGTGGGAAAAAAAACACCACGCCTTGTTTTCGCAGATGTGTTACAACCACGGCCACGCACTTTGAGAAAACGCTTGGAGCTAAGGTGAGACCAAATGAGAGAACAATTAACTCAAACTGACACTTCCCCAACTCGAATCTGATGTATTTTCTCAGAGACAGTCTGACTGGGATGTGAAAATATGCATCTTTCAGATTCAGGGATCCCAGCCAATGACGATTCTGCAAAGATGGTATCACTGTCCTTTGTGTTACCATTTTTGAATTTTTCTTTTTTTTTTTAAATGCTTGTTCAGGAACTTGAGATTTTATTTATTGAAATGTTTCACCAGGAAGGCACACTAAACAAGTTGCTCATCTCCTGGTGCGACCTGGGGGGAAGGGATGCAGGGAGTATACACAAAAAAAAAATAGGCTGTACATATTGAACCGGTAGTACAGTAAAACAATTCATGAAACATAACAGTCATAGTACAGGCACAGTATACAATATACACCGTGAGTATTGCATATACAAAAAGAATCGGACAATTATAAAGTGCTAGACTTAAAAAAAAATGCAACAGTATAATAAGATACAGAATCAGTAAGGAGAAGGGGTGCTAGATGGAGGGAGAAGGGTTACATAAGATTGCAGAAACAGGTACAGTTTGAGGAGAGGAAATTCTTGAGGGTGGTGTAAAGGGAGTGAAGACAGGATGAGTGCCAAATTTGTGGAGGGAAGGCATTCCAGATTTTGGGGAAATGGTGAATAAAAGGAGACTGACCTGCCAATGTGGAGCAACGAGGCACTACGAGCCTGTGCGAGTCTGAAGACCTTATAGAGTGAGCAGGTGGAGGAAGGGTATAGAGGGAGGAGGACAGATATGGCAGCAGAGAGCAAGCCAGTATTTAGAGATGGGTTTGGCACAATGGGAGAGGCGCCTGTTAGCAAGTGAAGGGAAACATAGGGAGTGATAGAGATCGCAGTGGTGAGCACGTACAGGAGAGTCAAGGGTGAAGTGGCTGAAAGAGTTGAAAACAGGGTGGGACAAATCTGTTTGTAAGCTGGTGGTTTTTACAGTCAAGGTTCACCTTTTTGCCATTTCAGCTTATCATGAGCCAGTACTTTCCTTGTCACTGGCTCAGTTACCTGTGGTTAAGAGGTTTCTTAAGGGAGTTCTGCATACCAGATCTCCTATCAGACATCCAGTCGCAGCCTGGGACATTAATCTTGTGCTGGACATGCTCATTCGAAAGTCTTTCTAGCCTCTAGCTACCTGTGAGTTGAAATTTCTCACCTGGAAAACGGCCTTCCTGGTGGCCATTACATCGGCCTGCAGGGTCTCTGAGATACAAGCCTTGGTCACAGATCCTCCATATACTGTATTTCATAAAGACAAAGTAGTTCTTAGGACCCATCATAAGTTTCTTCCTAAAGTTGTTTCAGAATTCCATCTAAACCAACCTTTGATCCTTCCTACCTACTTTGAGAACTGCGAGAATTGCACAACACTTTGTAAAAACTTGCGGCGCCGAGGATAGCCCAAAGGGCAGGACTCTGAACTGACAATGTGGGCCAAAGCCACGAACCATAGGTATTTGTGATGCCTTGGGTGAACAGGAATATGTTGGTAAGCATCCTGCATGTCCAGGGAGGCTAACCAGTCGTGCTGATGAAGCAAAGGTAACAGGGTTCCTAGCGATATCATTTTGAATTTCTCTTTGGGAAGAAATTTGTTCAATTTTCTAAGGTCCAAAATGAGGCGCATGCCCCCGGTTTTCTTTGGAACTAGAAAGTAATGGGAATAGAACCCTGTGTTCCATTGATCCAGCTAAACTACTTCTACTGCCCTGTTGTTCAGAAGGCCTTGTATCTTGGAAGCGATAAGTCCTGACTGAGGTATTGACAGTTTTGGCTGCTGTTTGGGGATACAATCCGGAGGGTTCTCTGAAAAACTGAGGGAATATCCCTCGTGGATTATCCGGAGGACCCATCTGTCCGATGTTATGGACTTCCACTGGTTGTAGAATTGAGTCAGACGACCTCCCACTGTTAAGGAGTCCCCCTCGGGTAGCTGAGGTGGGACTTGGGCCAGAAACTCAGAAGAGGGCACTGGGCGCTTTGGGTCCTTGCGCTTTCTGTTGCGTTTTCTTTTGAGGCTGAGGGGTTTGATTTTTATGAAAACCTCCTCTGCCTTTGCCTCGAAAGGACTGGCGGTTGTGAAACTGGCATTTGTTAACAACCCCCCCCCCCCAAGAAGGGGCGGGAGCAGGTCGAGCCAATTTCATGGCTGACCTAGTCTTTTGTGTGGCCTCTACAGCTTGTTCTACTTGAGGACTGAAGAGATACACACCATCGAAGGGCAACGCCAAGACTTGTTGCTGGGCATCATTCGTGAAGCCTGAAGTGCGCAGCCAGGAATGATGGTGGGTACAAATGCCCACCGCCGCCGCTTGGGAGGCAGTATTGAAAGCGTCCATAGCTGCTTTAACCTGTTGGTTGTTGGACTCGATACCCCTAGTTATGGTCTGAAGAAGCTCTGGATTAGCGTCCAACTCCGGTAGAGCTTCAACCATTTGTTTGAGTGAATGCCAAAGAATATACTCATATTGAGAGAAATAGCCCTGGTAGCTGGCAATACGCATACCCAGGGTGGATGCAGCAAAGACTCTCTTACCTAAAGTATCTGTCTTATGAGATTCTTTGTTTATAGGTCGAGCTGTAGCAGTCTGAGGAAGGACGACCTTATCATTCTCTGCCAAGACTACAATAGGGTCCGCAAAGCTTGAGAGATCAAAATAGATCGATCCTTGGGAGCAGCATACTTCCTATCTATGGACTTAGCCACAGAAGGAATGAGAGCAGGATTATTCCATACCATTTGAGAAAGCGTCTCAAAGGAGGGCTGTACCGGGGGAGTTAAATCCATAGGGATATCCAGAACATGAAGGTACTGGAGTCTTAAAAGCCTCCCAGAATCGATATCCATAGTCTGGAGAGAAACAGTGGAATTCAAATTTTTCAGCAGAGATTTAAATGACAGGTCCTCGACCACAGGCTCTGCAGCAGGATTAGATCCCGTCCCTTCCACATTATCACCTAGCCTAAGGTCTGGGTCAGGCTCAGTATCATCTCCTGACAGTCCAGGGGGGACTGTATGGACAGGAAAGGGATGAAAATCAGCAGGAAATGAAGAAGGAAAAGGATTTAGAGAGGAGAAACCCTGAAGACTGGTCGAAGAAAAACCAGGCCTTGGCGCCGAAGAACATGGTGCCGAAAGGCCACATGGCGCCGACAAAGCTGATGGCGCTGAAGAAGAACACGGTGCCAAAAAGCCGCATGGTTCCAAAGGTGGCGCCAAAAGGCCACACGGCGCCGAGAAACCCAACGGTGCTGAAAAGCCGCACGGCACCAAGGACGGTGCGATAGATGCATCAGTGCCAAGGATGGCGCTGAGCAACCCACTGACACTGACGGCACCAAAACCAGGCCAGGGCCCTGAAAATTAGGATTTGAGAAAAAAGAAGGAAGAATACCAGGAGATACAGGCATTGGTGTGGCCCCCTGCGCCGCAGCCATGTGTGGGGGGGAAACACCTGAGCACGGAGTCAACAGCACCGAAGAAGGCGCCGCACGACTAGGAAGGCCCAACCACCCTACCCGATCCTCCAAAGGGTCTGAGGATCCATGAGTGACCGGGACAGGCAACTGGACCAACCTCCGAGCCCATTGCTACATCAGAGCGGCCCACTGATGAAACTGCTCATCTGAAGCCCTACCAGAAGAGGGGGAAAAACTCCAATGTCAAAGAGGTCGGTGACCAGAACCATAAACCAGTGACTCTGAAAGAAGAGACCGGCCACTGACCGGCCGTCGATGCGCAGACATATCAGAGGGCGACCATGAGTGATGCCTTCTCTTTTTTGACCTACGGGTCGAAGAAGAGCTCGAGGCCGAACAGTGTCAAGAATGTGACCGTTTTCTTTTATGCTTCCGGAGGGACCGCCCCTCCCCTCGGGCACTGGACCGTCCGTTGTCAGACCCACCCTCTGGAGAGGGCAGCGGACCAGACCCAGCCTGGCTGACTGAACAGCTTTCATACAAAGTCTACCTACCGTCACCTGACCCGCTCATGGTCGACTCCGTCAATGTAGGCTGAGACTTCTTTAAAAGAATAATTAATGTAAGTGGTACTTATTCGAGAAATACTACAAAATAATAAAACTGAAAACTATGCTGCTAGTTTGAAGTTTGACTCCCGGAGGGCGAGCATCGTCATCACTGAAGTACACTCGATGGCGGGAAAAAAGGAACTGAGGCAGTTGGAGGGTTGACGCCAAGATAGTCATTGTTACATGAGCAGAGGCTCGCGGCGCCGCTCCTCACGGTTCCATTTCTGGTGCCGGCCCTCCTGCAAAAAGTTTGCTCCCGCTGGGTCCTAGCACCTCCAGTGTAGATCCCATTAGTGTGAATGAGTGGTGGAGACTTTATGTCCAGGAAGATCTAATTTTTAGGAAAAATGGGTCAATGCGGTCAGCACCAGCACTCTTCCTGGTATCCAGTTGTAGGAGTAGGTCTTCAACCTCTTTCAGTGTTGCAGGTTGTAAGAAGAACACTGCATCTGTGACCGGGGCTACTGGATCTTATGTCCTAAGTTGGGAACGAAGGGCATTGGCAGGTGAGGTATCGAAGGTTAACCATGAAGTGGCAAAATGATTATTCAGCTGGTCAAGGATTAACTGTCTATCTGTAACTAAGACACCACCCTTGGATATTTTTGTAGGTAAGGAGTTAAAGGACGCATAATCTTCAATCTCCTTGAAGGTTTTCCAGAAATTAGCAGAACACCTGGAAGATGTGTCAAGTTCGGCCCGGTAATAACTAGCCTTGCCCTCCCGTACCAATTTGGAACAAAGGTTCCTGGCCCTCCTAAACAAAGTCCAATCTGCCGGAAGCTTGTGAATTTCAAGCTTGTTTCAACAGTAAGTCTCTATTAAGTAAGGCAACCTTCAGTTCTGCCGTAAACCACGATCATGATCTTTTTTTTTGCACGGTTTTTGACCATGAGTGTATGCTTGTCTAGGGACTCTAGCACAATTTCTTGGAAAATATCATACGCCGTGTTTACTGTTTTTGCTAGATAGAAGTCCTGCCATCTTAGGGAATTCTGTAGGTCAAATATAAATGCACAAGGGTTGAAGTTACGGCGACTCCTCTTAATAGTAAATCTGGATGTAAGGGCTATTTTTGTGGCCGATCTCACACAGGCAACGAAGCAGTGGTCACTGATGTCGGAGAAAAGTACACCAGCATGACAGAATGGGTGTGGTTTGTTTACTAGGAAAAGATCCAACAGTGTACTGTTGTTTGGGTTCTTTTTATTAGGGTGCGCGTCTTCCGTTATAAATTGGGATAATCTGAAGGAGTCACATAAGTTTTTGAGTGCTGTGAATGGAGGAGATCTAAAATTGGTCACAGCTCTTCATTTCTCTTTTGTGTGAGGAAGTATCTTGAGTATAGGCCTCTGCTCCCCTGGGAGGCAGGGAATTTTTTATAGCTTTTGATAGTAACAGTTTTTTTTTTTTGGTTACCTCCAGTTCCAGCAGACCTCTTTCTGTGGGAGAGTGAGCTCGGAAATTCTGTTTCTTTGCAAGTTTGGACAGTGTCTGAACAGCAGACACAATCCCTGGCCACTGCTTCTAGTACCTACTTGTCTGTGGTAATGTTTACCCATTCGTGGAAATAGTGTGCCAGTCCTCCTCCCAGTTGCAATGGTCGGGCGACCTGGGCAAAATTGTCAGGAGTTTTGTTCCGGCTGGGGCTTAGGCACTGGGCACTGGAGATGCAGCATTATGTCTGAAAGCCCTTCCCCTATAGTGACCTCTCTGTGATGGGCACTCATATGGAGCATAAGAGACATAGGCCCTTGGGAAGTATCCCCTGCTTCTGCCTCTCCTTCTGTAGGACCTGTTGGAGGTACAAGCCTTTTCCTTCTCACTGTTACTTTT
Organism: Neoceratodus forsteri; assembly: GCA_016271365.2. NCBI lineage: Eukaryota > Metazoa > Chordata > Ceratodontiformes > Ceratodontidae > Neoceratodus > Neoceratodus forsteri. The sequence continues at coordinate 1,121,101,776 of CM028130.1, read as the reverse complement.
ACAATTGGTTTTGTATTCATCCACTTTTTTCATGTAGGCCTCTGTTTTGTCACCATATAATGAATTTCCTTCACAGGAGAAATCCACGGCCTTGTTTTGAGTATCCTGAGAAAGCATGGTAGTCCTAAACCAGAAAAACCTTCTCAAGGACACTGCATGAGCTACAGCTCTAGCATCAGTGTCATCAGTGTCCACTGCTGTGTGGAAATTTTATTGTGTAGCATCCAGGGCTGATCCCCCTGCGACACTGGCATGATGATATATAACAATAGCCTTCCTCTCTCTCCCAATCTTTCTTGTCCTCTACTGTACCTTACATCCCCTGTCCTCTGCACAGACACCTCTATCTCCTCTGCCCCGCATTGCTTACCTTCCAAGCTATTCGCTGGTGACAATCCCTACCTCTCTGGGTGCGTTAAGATTATTTAGAGTATTTATTTAGAGGCTGAGTACTACTGTTCTGTAACAATACAGTGATTATGTTACGTGTAATGGCTGTATATTACAATTGCCTTTGCTGTCTACTACCTGTTTTTCTTGTTATGTACTGTTAGGTTCATGTTATTTGACGCGGAACCTTTGTAAATGAGCTTCTAGCTCAAAGGTTGTTTCTGAAGAATAAATACAAATACAATCTTGCTGTGGCAATCCGGTCCTGTGCCAAATCGCCATTTGCTCTTTCTGTCAGAATTGTGTTCCAAAGAGATTTCTGGTGCTGTGCTACGTGTGCTGAATAAGCTGCCTGCCTGATAAGCAGGGAAACTGTTGCATGATCCTTTATGGCCACAGTATATACAGGTTACTCACCTGTAACAGGAGTTCTAGGAATGGTATATGTTGTTCATCCACATTTATTGGCAGGTTCCTTGCCGCTTTAAATCTTGCCGGAAGCTCTTCAAGCTGGCTCCTCCCACCCACCCGGGTGGTAAAACTCTCGGCTCCGCCCCATGACGCCAGATCTAGCCCGCTGGAAGCCAGGTTGTGTGTCAAGCCGGGAGGCCGGTGGTCGGTGGATGAACAACATATACCATTCCTAGAAAGTACAGTTACGTAAAACTTACCGTGAATAGTAGATCTTCGAGAGAGGCTCTTGCAGTAGGTAATTACATATAGGACTGACCTTGGCCAGCGGCAGGACCCCACGGAAAAATTTCTAGCTAGCAGTCCCTGGCGGACCGCCCCATCAGGTGACGGCGTCAAGCGGCGTCGGTATAAAGGGTGGTCCCAGGCGCCCGCCTTCCAGTTCTTTCCGCCACAGGCCGGAGGGCCTGGACGAGAGAGAAGCAGATATTTCCCTGAATGGAAAAGGAGCTGAAAAAGCCTAGGGGGATGGAGGGCGGGAAGGTATTACCTACTGCAAGAGCCTCTCTCAAAGATCTACTGTTATGGTAAGTTTTTACGTAACTGTACTATCTTACTTCGGGAGGGCTCTTGCAGTAGGTAATTACATATAGGACAGAATCCCAAACAATCTGGAACAAACGAAAGGCACCGGGAGGAGGAACTACTCCAAATAGTAGAAAATAATCTAGCAGGACTCAAGAAAGGAAGCCTTGCAAGACAGCTAACCCGAAGCCTGCTCTACGGTGAGAGGCAATGTCCAAACTGTACTGTTTAGTAAAGGTAAGGACTGAAGTCCCAAGTGGCAGCAGCACAGATGTCTGCCGCAGACACGTTCTTGAAACAAGCCACGGAGGCGGCAACTCCGCGAGTGGAGTGACCTCTGACTTGACCCAGGAGGGTCTTGTTGTACTTGTCATAACAGAAAGTGATGCAATGGGCCAACCATTTTGATAGACATTGCTTAGAGACAGCATTGCCTTCTCTTTTGTGAGCGAAAGAGACGAACAACTGATCAGTCTTTCTGAGATCCTTCGTCCTATCGGTGTAGTATCTCAGAATCCTGTGGACATCCATGGTATGGAGCAAGTATTCTCCTTGGTTGGAGTACTGTGTGAAAAAGGCAGGTAATTCAATAGACTAATTTAAGGTAGACTCCACTACCACTTTTGGAAGAAACTTAGGATTCGTGAGAAGAGCTACTCGTGCTTCGTGAAAAATCAAGTAGGGGATTTTGCACATCAGGGCTTGGAGCTCGGAAATTCTGCGAGCAGAAGTAATGGCCACCAAGAAGAGTGTCTTCCACGATAAAAACTTCAGGTCTGCGGAAGCCGCAGGTTCAAAGGGAGAAAGGGTAAGTTTCTCGAGGACAAAATTTAAGTCCCAAGGCGGAGCTGGAGTCCGAATAGGGGGCCTAAGATGAAGGACCCCCTCTGAGGAAAGTTTTGGATACCTCCAGCTGAGCAAATGCCTTATCAGCGAAAGGGACATGGTAGGCTGAAATAGCCGCCATATGGACCTTCAAAGAGGAGTGACTGAGACACAGGTCAAAAAGATGACGCATGTACTCAAGCAGAAAAGTCACAGGGCAGGAAAAGGGCTCCACGTTCCTGGACGCCGCCCAGATAGAAAATCTTTTCCATTTCATGGCGTAAGTGGACCTAGTGGAGGGTTTTCTAGCCTCCACCAGAATCTCGGCCACCTTAGAAGAAATGCCAAAACAAGACTGGGCTAGGTCTGTAGGAGCCATGCATGAAGTTGAAGGGACTTGACTCCCGGATGGACCAGGGTCCCCTGATCCTGGGTCAGCAATCCTGGAGATAAAGGAAGAGGAAGAGGAGGAACCTCTGAGTATTGTTGTAGAAGAGAGAACCAAATTTGCCTGGGCCAGAAAGAAGCGATCAGAATCATTCTCGCTCCTTCTAGAGCAAGCTTCTGTAACACACGAGGGACCAGAGGAATTGGGGGAAAAGCATATATGAATCTGTCCTTCCAGCTTAGAGATAGAGCATCGCTCCAGAAAGCGCCTCGCTCTGGAGCGAGCGAGCAAAAGATTGGAAGCTTTGCGTTTTGGGAGGCGAACAGGTCTATCTGAGGAGTCCCCAAACCTGGAAGATGCCTTTTAGGACTTTTTCGTCCAATTCCCACTCATGTGGAAGAGCCGACGAGTGACTTAGTCTGTCTGCTAGGACATTGTCAACTCCCGGAACATGGATCGCCGTGAGGTGAAGGTTGTGGAGAGTTGCCCAATCCCAGACCCTCATTGCTTCCCTGCACAGCGGGTAGGACGAGTCCCTCCCTGCTTGTTGATGTACCACACCACGCACATGTTGTCCATTTGGACAGCTAGGTGACCGGGAAGGATGTATTGGTGAAGGGCCTGGAACGCATAAAGCACTGCACGAAGCTCGAGCACGTTGATGTGGAGAACTATCTCCAACTTTGACCAAAGGCCTTGGGTTCGGTGAGGACCCAGATGGGCTCCCCAACCTTCGCCTGAAGCGTCCATGGTCAGAGTCTGATCGGGGGGAGGATGAAAAAAGGGGACCCCCCCCGGAAGAGGTTCTCTCGAACCATCCACCAATGCAAGTCTCTTAGCATCGGCGAGGAGATCAGAACCGGATGATCTAAGTCGTCTACTCGTTGATCCCACTGAGATCGAAGAGTCCACTGAAAGATTCTCATGTGGAGGCATGCGCGCGGAACCATCGGGATGGCCGCCGCCATAAGCCCCAGTAGACGGAGCACTGACCTCGCCGGGACCCTCCTGTGTTCTGATAGGAGGGAAATCTGTGACTGGAGGGAGGCCCCCCTGTCCAGAGGCAGAAAGGCTTTGCACAAAGTTGTGTCGAGAATTGCCCCGATGAACTGGAGCCTCTGTGAAGGATCCAGGTGAGACTTGGAATGGTTGATGGTAATACCCAGGCCAGTGAAAACCTGCCGGGTGAGGGAGAGGAAATGCAGGAGTTCCTCCCTGGACGGGGCCGCCAGGAGCCAGTCGTCCAGGTAGGGGAAAACCTGAGCTCCCAAAGAACGCAGGTGGGCCGCTACCACCGCCAGGCATTTGGTAAAGACTCGGGGCGAGGAAAGACCAAATGGAGCACCGGAATTGTAGTGGACCCCTGGAGCATAAACCTGAGGTACTTTCGGTGCGAAGGCGAATGGGGATGTGCAGGATGCAGCATCCTGCATATCTAGTGCACAAAGCCATTGGCCCGGCCGAAGCAGGGGCAAAGGGATTGAAGGAGAGCATCCTGAACCTCTTGTACTCCACAAACAGGTTCAGGAGCTGAGATCGAGAATAGGTCTGAGATCTCCGTCTTCTTTGGTACAAGGAAGAAGTGGGAATAGTACCCGTCCATAGAGGTGAGGAGGGACGGGTTCTATAGCCTGTTTCAGAGGCGCTGATTTCTTCCTGACCAAGGAAGATGGTCCCTTGAGTAGCGGAGTTCAGAGGGGGTGACGTGGAGGTTTCTGTAGAAACTCTATGGAGTGCCCCTCTGCTATGATCTGAAGCACCCATGAATCCGATGTTATCCTCTCCCAACCCGGAAGGTGGAGGGAGAACCTCCCTCCTACCGGTTCCTCCGAGGCGTCCGGAGGCGGTGGGAGAGGAAAGGAGTCAGGTGGTGTAAGGCAGCGCCGCAGCTGGGGCACCCATTGCTTTTTTGGGCAGTGGGGGTCTGGCAGCTGTGGGGGCCCAACGTTTAGAGGCCCGCCTTCCCTGAGGTTTCGCCTGAGGCCGGCTACGTCTTCAAAAGGGACGGCGCTGTGGGGGATGGGGACGGTACATTGAATCGACGGATTTAAGGGCCGTCCCCTTCTCCTGCAAATCAGTGATGATGTCCTTGACATCACCACAAAATCACAGAAAAATCTGAAAGGTGCTTCTTGGATGGCTGACTGCACCTCCGGGACCAAACCTGACACACGAGCCATGCAGTGGCGAAGACTTCGGAATGCAGAGCTCAGTCCTGCGGTGTCCACTGCGTGGTAGAGTCGTCCTCAGAATGTGACGACTGGCTGAGCGAGCAGAGCGGACCAGGTCGGCCAACTCCTGCTTGAGTTGAGGAGTCAGGCAAGAGTCAATCTTGGATTCCGCCTGGGTAAGGACGGCCTTCTGGTAATCCCCATATGTGCAACATAGTTCAGGGCCCTAATCCCCAGTGTGGAAAAGCGTAGATCTTCCTTCCATACTGATCCAGAAGGCGAGATTCCTTATCCGGGGGAGACAAGCTCAAGTGCTTCAGATGTGCTGACCGGCCGTGAGCGGCACTAATCACAACCGAGTCTGCACGTGGGTGAGAGACTAAAAAGTCTACACCCTCCGGAGCCTGGTATAGCCTGATCGACTTCCTGGGAAGTGGGGCTAAAGCCGATGGTTGTTTCCAAATAGTGGAAACAAGGTGGGCGTGAGGCTCAATCCAGGGTGGCACTAAGGTAGGAGCCGTAAGGGGCAAGTCCAGATGCTCGGCGAGTTTTACCCGTTGAGGATCTGGTTCTAAGGAATATCACTGATGAACTTCCTGGATTATTCTGAGCAACTCCGTGAAGGAAGGATCCTCCGGAGGAGACTTCGGAGGAGTCCTCGGCTGGGGTTTGGATGGAGAGCGTGGCGCATCGTCTTTCTCGGAACCTCCATCGGAAGCCTCTGAGGAGTCCGAGAGAGAAGGGGAGGAAGAGTCTGAAGCAGAGTAAGACTCCTTAACTCGTCTGGGGGAGGAACGGGTTCCTTGGGAGGGATCCCAGAACGCGTGTCCTGCCCCTCTCTGGATCCCGAGGGCAAAGGCCGGGAATCCGGAGGTGGAGAGGGAGTGTTCCGTCTTGGGCGTACAGGAGCCGGGGGTGGCACCGTCGCCGTAAGATGGCTCTCGACTTCCTTAGTGAGCTGAGCCTTGGCCTCAGCCCACCAAGAAGCAAGAGTCTCCTGCAGATCCACCGGCGGCCTAGAATGGCGGTGGAAGAGGAGGAGGGATAGTTGTACGGAGGAAATCTGTAGGGGGAGTATCCATAACCCGGCTGTAGGCATCCCGGAGTTGGGTACTGTGGCGTCGGGACTGCAGCATCGAGAGGTCGGCACTGGTCTCTGGCGCAGGATACTGCGGACCTGGGAAGACCGGCGTCGGATGCAACGGCGGATACCAGAGCTGGAGGAGCTGCGGAGCAGACAGACAGCCGGGTACTCAGGGGCGGATCACCTGGGATAGGCCCGTGGGGTGGAGGGCCTGAAGGAAGAGGAAAATCCCCCGCCAGCGTCGGCGGGACCAGTGTCGGAACTGGCGTCGGAGGAGCCGGCATCAGGGGAACCGGCGTCAGATCCGGCTCTTCAGGAAGAGGATCGGACGGTAGCCCATGGTCCCGAGTCTCGTCCGGGGACGAGGGGAATCCCAGGGGTCAGGCAGGGGGGACTGGGGCTCCCCTGACGGCAGCGAAGGCTGCGGATAACCTGGAATGACAAGTAGTAAGTTCTGCTGTAGGCTCAGAGGCCCGGCGCATGTCAGAGGAGCCGACGTGTGACTTATGGGCGAGTCCCAGCGGGCGCCAGGAGGCGTCCGGCCGAGGGTCCCTCATCTGAGGCGGGCCGAGAATGAGAGGAGGCCGGTCAAAGGCAGCTGCCGACACCGCCCAGAAGGTCGGCGTCTTAGAGGCCTTCTCCTGGCGTGCCGGAGGGGCCGGCGTCCGGCAAGGAGGTGCCCACCAGGAGGCAGCCCTGCGGCAGTACCGAGGCTGAGTCTCCTTTCACCTGGAGCGCCTGGCGGAGCTCGAACTCGAACCCGTCGAGGCGGGCTGGCGCCCTCCTCCAAAGCCTTGGAGGCTGCCGTCAGGCGATCCCCCGGAGGGGATGTTCCTTGGCCGCGACTCCGGCCAGAGTCACGGAAGAGGAGGCCTTCTCCCAGTGTCTTTCCTTATCCTGCTTTTTGTGCCCTTCAGGGGAGGTCAACGCCTGCCAAAGTTTTCTCAGCTCTTTCTCCATCGCAGACATCTTCTTTTTGAGGAGATGGGCTTCAAGGGACTGCTGGCGTTGTCTGCGGGTGGCCGCGTTGAACCAGAGGCAGTGCGGACACTTATCGACCGCGTGGTCGGGGCCTAGACAGAAGAGGCAGAGGGTGACATCTTTGTGAGGGCAGTTGGGAGCCGCCACGAGTCGCACTTATTCTTTGAAGGGATGACATATACTGACATTCACCTGACGAAAGAGTAAATTCTGAAACTAATCGGAAAAAACGAAGTAACAGAACTGGCGATAAGAACTTAACGGCGCTGTCCACTGACGGCGAAGAAAGAACTGGAAGGCGTGCGTCTGGGACCACCCCTTTATACCGATGTCATTTGACGCCGGTCACCTGACGTGGGGGCAGTCCCCACCAGGGACTGCTAGCTAGAAATTTTTCCGTGGGGTCCTGCCACCGGCCGGCATCAGTCCTATATGTAATTACCTACTGCAAGAGCCCTCTCGAAGTAAGATCTCCTGTTACAGGTGAGTAACCTGTATTTCTAGGGACATGGATATGTTGTTCATCCACACTTATTGGCAGACTCCTAGCAGTTCTCCGGGAGGAGGGAGGCAAGGCACACACCCTACTTAGGTATAAAGACTGGAGAACCGAGGCCCCGAAAAACATCCCGGCGTGACCCAAGGTCGATGAGGAAGGGGAGATCGGTATATGCCTGCTTCCAGGTAGGAGCCCTGCGGATATCCTGGACCAGAGTATCCTCGGAAGCAGCCACCGATGCAGCGGAAGGGCGGGTAAAATGAGCACTTATCCCTCTGGGAGGCTCCATGCCCACCCACCTATAGCAGAGACCTATGCAGGAGGTGACCCACCAGCTCATCGTCCGCTTGGCTGCAGGTCTGCCAGGTGCGACTTCATAGTAGATGACAAACAGCTGGCGAACCTCTCCCGAACTTCAGCCCTACGCTCCCTGGGTAGGCGAGCATTAAATAGGGTCCCAATGGATCCTAAATACGGCCTCCGAGGCGTGAATAGGGTTGAACCCCGGCAGAGACGATACCCGGTTAGGGGAAAAGGACTCCGCCACCGCCTACGGAAGGAACTTCGGGTGGGGTTCAGGACAACCGTGTCCCTGTGGAAGACCAGACAGGGAGATTCAAAGGAGAGCCTGGAACTCTCCCATCCTTCTGGATGGCATGGTAGCCCCAAGAAGGTGTTCTTCCACAACAGGTGGGGAAACTCACACCTGTGCAAAGGTTCGAACGGCTTGCCCATGAGCTAAGCCCATACCAGTGAAGATCCCACAGAAATGGGGATACTCTCCCCAGAGGGGAGGTGTGATCGAGGCCTAGGAAAGCGCCAGACCACCTTTTCTGCGCCACCGACTGCCTTCCAGCCCACCCGGAAGACAGGGGTGACCAACAGAAGCACCTAGAGGGTCGTCGACCGAAGCCCTTGTTCAATAAAGAATGGACCGCAGATGGTCCGGAATGCTCGCCGAGGAACAGGAGAGGGGACCAGGCCCTATCCCAACACCAAATGGAGAACTCTTCCATTTGAAGGCGAGCATGTTTGATCGACTCCTGGCAGGATGCCTCGAAAACGTCGAGGACCTTGCCAGAGGACCCAAGGCCTGGCCCCTAGCCGCACAGGGACCAGACCGTCAGGTGCAGGGATTGAAGGTCCGGATGGAATACCTTCCCCTGAAAACAGAGATCAGGACCGGGCGGGCTGGAAGACGCCTCGGGATCCTGGGGCTGAGACTGAGGAGAGCTGGATACCAGAGCTGGCAAACCAGTCTGGGGCTACCAGCATCGCCTGCGCCTAGTCCCTCCTTGCCTTGCCCGTGAGTCAAGGGAAATGGGGAGAGCGTAGAAGAGGCCGAGGTCCGGCCTCAAGGCATCTAGCGAACCTTGCTGAGGCGGGCATAGAGACAGTCTCGGCCTCGTATTGTCCCTGGAGGGAAAAGGGACCGCCTGAGGTGTGACCGGGAGGGAGAAGATCCTGTGCTACCTCCGGCAGGGAAGACCACTCGTGAGGCACAGCCTTTGTTCAGCTTAGGGCATCAGCCAGGGTGCTGGAGGCTCCTGCCATCGAAATGGCTAGGAAACCGCCTCCCGGCTGCGCGAAAGACCCAATGCGGAGAACCTCCTTACGCAGAGGCAAGGGGCTCGTCCGAACCTGGCGGGATAGGCAGCGCATGGTCGTGGTGTTGTCCGCCTGGACTTAAACCACTAGACCCCGCACAGACGGAGTGAGCGGTGCAAGCTAAGCGGACCGCCTGGAGCTCCAGCAGGTAGGAAAGACATCGGGACTCCCGAGAGGACCAGAGGCGGAGCACTCTGTATTCCCCTTGATGGGCACCCCCACCCATCCGAGATGCATCAGTCGGAGAAGACCGTCGACTCGGGCAGACGAACAGGATGTTCTCCTGCAAAGAGCTGTAATGGTCGAAGGAAGCGTTCCCTAAGCCCTGGGCTGGTGTCTGGTGGTCGAGCAGCGAGCACTGTGACCGCTGGCAAGCCCCACTAGGGGGACGCATGAACCGGCGGGTCCAAATAGACCACGCTGGAGCAGGCTGCCGCGAGGCCCAGGAGGTGCAGGAGGTCCCGGTCAGGGCGCAACTGCCCAGTCAGACCTGACTAGGTAAGGGAGGAAGAACCTCAGCCCTGTCTGCCAGGAGCCGAGCTCGGACTCAAGAGTCGAGCCTCGTCGTGAAGAAGGATCACCCGCTAAGACACAAGTTCCAACGTGGCTCCGGTAAAAGGAGACCAGTCTGAGAGCAACCCAGAGGGCCAGAACTCTGGACCGTCCCTCTTCCGCCTGGAAGGGTTGCAGTCAGGCCGCCATCCTGGTGGTTTTACGCCCGGACCCCTCAGTGCCGCAGGAACGCTGCTGAGCAGAGACCGAAGGGCCTGGCCTGGAACTAAGTAGAGATCCCCGCTAAGGAAGCAGAGGGTGTCCCAAGAAACAGATGGAACGAAGTGTAAGTACGTCCTGGAGGTCCAGGAAAGAGTCACACGCCTCGTTCTGAGGATGGGATATCTGAGACAGAGAGACCATCCCGACTTGCGGCTAAAGAATGGGGTGCAAGCCCCCCGTCCGGTTGAGACCAGGATACCTGGACAGGAACCCAGGGTCTGAAGGAGGATCCGCAACCTTCCTGATCACCTCTATTTAGAAGGCCAGGCAATTCAGTTCAGCGGGCCGACAACGAGGTTGAGGACCCTAAGGCCCCCGTGGGACAACAGCTCGAAAGGGTGGTGCCTGCTCGCAATCCCGAGGCAGGACCTTCCCTCAGCACCTCCGACACCCCGAGGTCCGGGAAAAACAGACCAGGTGGGGGAGGGGCAGAGCCGTCTTCCCACTGGGAAACCCGGGCAGGGGTGATGGGGCCGGGGACAGCGCCCCTCAGCCCGTCACTGAGCAGGCTTGGAGGAGGGATTGGCAGAGGGAGCTCCTGGGCCTTTACCTCCCTGCTTCCTTTTAGAGGAAGACACTGGCTTGGGGTCAGGACACCCAGCGCAAGCCTGCTGGCCCTCATGCTGGAGCTGATGGGCCGATCGAGCCGCAGGGGCAGAGGGGCAAAGGGGCTTACGCAAAGGCTGCCGGCGGCCCTTGTCCCTCCGGGCGGGGGTGACAGAGTCCGGAGTGGCATTGGACTCCTCGGTCCCCTGGAGGTGTCCCTCCATTCCAGGGCCGGAAAGGTCAGTCCCCAAGAAGGGGATATCCACCAACTTATGCTGGGTTTCCGAAGGGAAAGAGGATAACCTCAGCCACGCCCTGCGGCATATGGCCACTGCCGCCGCCACTGACCCGGCAAAGGAATCACCTAAGTCCAGAGCAGTCTGAAGCTGCTGCTTCCCCACCGCCCTACCCTGGTCCCGCACCCGCCAGACCATGGTCTGCAGGTCGGCCGGGAGATGAGGAAGCACCTCGTCCAGGGAGCCCTAAAGGGCAGGGGAGAAATGTGCCATCAGTGCGGCCGAGCTGGCCTGTCGGAGGCCTAGGGAGGATGCAGCGTAAACCTTACGCCCGACGTAGTCCATCCTTTTGGACTCTTTGTCGGGGGGCCTATCCACATCCCGAGCATTCCCAGAACACTGGAAAACATTATCGGTGACTAGCCCCTCAGCCGAGGGGTGCTCCGAGAAACCGGGCAAAGAACCGACAGGGACAGAGTACTTCCTGGCCATCCTGGCCGAGGGCGCAGGACAGGAAGTAGGCCGCTGCCAAAGCTCCAAGGTCGGGCCGACAATGGCCTCGGCCACCGGGAAGGCCTCCGAAGGTGAACCCCCTTGGTCTAGAATCTCCGTCAGGGGATAAGAGGCCCGTTTGGACATGGGTTCAAGCTGCATCCCGGTGAATTCCGAGATGAGCTATAGCAGACCCATAAAGGATGATGGGCTGTCCTCCACAGAGCGTTCCAGAGAGGACCCCGGGTCCTCCCGACTGGGGAACATGGAGGGATCGAAGTCGGACTCCGAAGGGTCTGCAAAGAGCTGCCTCAGGCCTGAGCCACTCTTTGTCCGCCGAGGGCGGGCAGGAGTGAGGGGAACAGACAACCTGCGGGACAGGTCATGACCCGACCGAGGTTCCACCGAAGACGGTGGGGCAGCAAGATTCGGATGAACAACCGGCCCTGGAGTGGGCACCTCGACTGCAGCGAGCGGTTGTGTCGGCCGATCGGGCGGCAGCTGCTTGCTGGACGGGGAATGAATCGGAGTCAATTGATTCCCGAACAATAACAATTGCTGCCACATGAACTCCTCATAACGTCGACGCCATCTGCGCCGAAGCCACTCCTCATCCGAGGAGGGAGACAAGGAAGAACGGTAATGCCACTTAACTCGGTGCCCTGACTGAGATCGCTGAAATCGGCCGAAGTGGCTTGACCGAGAAGGGGAACGAGACCGAGACCCCAATCCTCGGGGAAACCAAGGGTGGGCCTGGGAAGGAGCGGGGGGCACCCACTCTTCCCTCATCTCGGACAAAAGGACTGAGGCCTGACGCCCCGAAGGTACAGGCAGAACCTCGGCCTCCGCCGGGGGAACCGGCGAAGGGATGGCGGCTCCAGCAGAAGACAGCCCAGCTGGCAGGTCGAGAGACTGCGCAAATCCATAAAATCCATAAACTTACGGATCATGGTCCGTCGAGGCAGTAAATGCATGTGGAGTGTGGGTCTTTCCTGGAGGAATTAACAGGGCGCCTCCGGAGCCGGAAAACGAATTATCCATCGCAGCCGCGAGGGAGAAGGTCGAAGTAATAGAAAACTTCTAACTAAATTCGGAGAGACCGAAAAAATCAGGAACCAGTTGAAAACGCAGAGCGCTAAGGAGGGAACCTGAGCTTCCAAGCGGTAAGGAAGATCTGGCATCATGGGGCGGAGCCGAGAGTTTTACCACCCGGGTGGGTGGGAGGAGCCAGCTTGAAGACTTTCGGCAAGATTTAAAGCGGCAAGGAATCTGCCAATAAGTGTGGATGAACAACATATCCATGTCCCTAGAACCATTTTTTTAAGAGTCCTTTTCAGTGGGCTGTGCAGATAAGAATGATTTTCTACTCTCTCACGAGCAACAGCCTGGACCACTCCACGATGGAGAGGATGGGTATACTGGTATTCCACTCCCTGTTTGTCCACCTAATATTTTCTCTCAATTTTTTTTTTTTTATCAACAGCTGCAGCTGAAGTGGGTGCAGCCATGACTTTTTTGTAACTTATATTTTATTGTTTTATGAAAAACAACAGCATATAGTTATTACTTCCTACAAGGCATACAATCTGAAATGTAAGGAGCCATTCAATGGAAGGCAGAATACAAAGCTTTAGTAGGTAGAAATAAAGAGGTGGGGGTATTTCAATATTATTTAAACATCAATGAGTCCGACACGGCTGCATCTTGCAATATTGAGGTGATCATTCTATAATGATAAAATCCAACATATTTTATTCTCAACCAAATGGATGACATGATCCCAAACCTAACGTGAAATACCCGGTATAGTTAGTATTTTTCCTCCTCCCCATACAGAACTTTAAAACCCTATGCAGTACGTTACATACAATATTTTAAAAGAAAACATTCCACTAACAATTAGCAAGTTTGCTAGAGTAACCAAATATAACAGCATTATCTATTTTTCTAAGGGACCGTAGAAAACATTTAAAGAGCTATAGTGGCCGTACATGTGAACCAGAAATCTAAGTTTATTACTTTATGCGACTGGAATAGCATGAAGAAATAGAGGATGCTATTCAAGATAGCTGGCTTGTAAACCTGAGGCAGACCCCCAAAACTCCCAGATTAAAGACATATTCGAAACAGCATGAAAAATAAACAGTCCTCTACATGTTGTAAAAAAGTGCGTCTTAGGGTGCCATGAGGTATCCGTCAATACCTTTCCACAGGCCTAAACCAGTCTCTAGTTCTTACTGAAGCACCACATAAAGTAGCTCAAAGAGCTCAAATTAATAAAAAGTTACTGAGTAGGTCTTTCAGGTGTCCTCTTTGGAGTTCTCATCTCTCGGCGATTGAACAGTGGCAAACTCGCGCTCCAGTACCTCTACCTTTTTGCCAGCTTCAAGTGGGTTGGTAAAATGTAAGCATGGCCTCCGTGGTGTATACGTAAACGAGCAGGCATCAACAGTGAATGTACAATACCCAGGCTCTGGAGACGAGCCCTCACCACATCAAACTTCTTTCTTCTGGCATGAGTAGCAAATGACAGATCCGGAAAAAGGTGAAGAGTAGTCCCAGAGAAATTAAAATCTTATGACTACCTTGCGGCTTGCAGAAATAGATGCCGAACGGCAACACTGGTAGTGACTATCACAATGGCTCTGGGAAGACTGGGTTGCATTGGGACAGCTCATGGGGAGATCTGATAGACTTTAAGGAGTTGGGGAGCCATCACAGTCCCTGACTCTAGTCCCAGCGCATCTGGTAGCCAGGATTGGAGAAAGGCTACAAGGTCGGCACCTTCACTACCTTCCGGCAGCCCAACCAGCCTAAGATTCAACACTCTCTGGGCATTCTCTACAGCTTCCATTCTGTTTCTGAGCTGGTTGTTTTCTTGTACCTTCTTGTGGTCACATTAATCGCTTTGGTGGCCTGTGTCTCAGCCTGCAAAAGCTGTCTTGGTGACCCATTCAATTTTTAGATCTTGCTTGCCCATGCGGCGAAGGATCTCTTCTACTTTTCCGTCAATGGCCTTCATGGATAAGACCAGTGAGTTCCACGGTGAGGCACCAGACTCAGAGGTTCCAACGGGCGCAATCGGAGCCTGTCGCTCTGCTGGTTGTACATTTTTAGAACCGGCCGTTCCCCCCTTAGTCATTCTACCCATGGTAGATATTGGTATTGTTCGATTCCTCTTCTCAAGTGCTACTTGACAATGTTTTTAAATCAGTAAAGTAGGAATATTTTCACTTATTTAATGAATAAGATTTATGGATTGATGGTATTGTTTTACTGATTTTATCATGATGTTTTACTGTGAATTGATTTTAATTATGTACTGCATCTTGATTTTTGAAAGGCGCACTATAAATACAGGTTACTCACCTGTAACAGGAGTTCTAGGAATGGTATATGTTGTTCATCCACACTCATTGGCAGTATCCTTGCCGCTTTAAATCTTGCCGGAAGGTCTTCAAGCTTGCTCCTCCCACCCACCCGGGTGGTATAACTCTCGGCTCCGCCCCATGACGCCAGATCTGGCCCGCTGGAAGCTCAGGTTGTGCGTCGAAGCCGGGGAGGTCGGGAGGGTCGTGTGGATGAACAACATATACCATTCCTAGAACTCCTGTTACAGGTGAGTAACCTGTATTTCTAGGGACATGGATATGTTGTTCATCCACACTCATTGGCAGACTCTAGCAGTTCTCCGGGAGGAGGAGGCAAGACGCACACCCCATATACTTACTTGGGAAAGAGAGACTGGAGAACCGAGGCCCCAAAACCAGCATCCGGCGTGACTCAAGGTCGATGTGGTAGTGGGTAATGAAGGTGTTTGCTGACTTCAGGTAGCAGCCTGCAGATTTCCTGGATAGGGGCGTCCTGGAAGCAGCCACCGTTGCAGCAGTATGGCGGTAGAATGAGCTCTTATCCTCTGGGAGGCTCCATGCCCGCCAACTTATAGCAGATCTATGCAGGAGGTTACCCACCTGCTTATCGTCCGCTTGGCTGCAGGTCTGCCAGATGAGCTTCAGCGTGGTGACAAACAGCTGGCGAACCTCTCCCCGAATTTCAACCCGTGCGCTCCTTATAATAAGCGGCGCCTTCTAGGATCAGGGTATGGAGCCTATATTGACCTCCGGTGTGATTGGGGTAGAACACGGCAGAGTCAACACCTGGTTAAGGTGAAACTCCGACACCACCTTCGGAAGGAATTTCGGTGGGCGCAGGACAACCTTGTCCCTGTGGAAGACCAGGTAAGGAGACTCGATGGGCGCCTGGGCTCTCCCATCCTTCTGGCTGGCGTGATAGCCACCAGAGAAGCGGTCTTCCACGACAGGTGAGAGAGCACACCTGTGCATAGGTTCGAATAACTTGCCCATGAGCTTTGCCAATACCAGCAGTAGATCCCACGGAGGTGGGGGTTCCCACTGGAGGGAAATGTGATCAAGGCCTTTGGCGCCAGACCACCTTCTCCTGCGCCATCGACTGCTTCCGGCCCGCGCCTGTAAGCAGAGATGGCTGCCAGGTGCACCCTTAGGGTCGCCGACCCAAGCCTTGACTAGAAAGGGACCATAAATAGTCCAAGATGCTTGCCAAGGAACAGGAGGAAGGGTCAAGCCCTTGCCCTGACACCAAATGGAAAACCTTTTCCATTTGAAGGCATAGCATTTTCTGGTCGAACTCATACGGAGACGCCTCAACTACATTGAGGACCTCGTCGGGAAAGACCCAAAGCCTGGAACTCTGGCAGCTCAGGAACCAGGCCGTCAGGTGCAGGGATTGAAGGTCCGGATGGAACACCTTCCCCTGATTGACTGAGAGCAGGTCGGGCGAGCTGGAAGCTGCGTGAGTCCTGGAGCTGAGACTGAGGAGATCTGGGTACCAGAACTGGCGAGGCCAGTCTGGGGCTATCAGAATCACCTGCGCCTTGTCCCTCCTCGCCTTGAGAAGCACCTTGTGGATCAAGGGAAATGGGGGAAAGGCGTAAAAGAGGCCCGGGGTCCATTGCCTCGAGAAGGCATCCCCCTGCAGCGAGCCCTGCTGAGGGGGGCGGGCATGGAACAGACTCAGCTTCGCGTTCTCCGTGGAGGCAAACAGGTCCACCTGAGGTGTGCCCCAAAGGGAGAACAGATGCTGTACTACCTCCGGCAGGAGAGACCACTCGTGGGATGCAGCCCCTATCCGGCTCAGGGCATCGGCCAGGGTGTTGGAGGCTCCTGCCACGTGAATGGCTAGGAGATCCGCCTCCAGGCTGCGCACGAGTGACCAAATGCGGAGAGCTTCCTTGCATAGAAGCATGGAGCGCGTCCCGCCCTGGCGGTTTAGATAGTACATGGTCGTGGTATTGTCCGTCTGGACTCGGACCACTTGACCCCGGAGGAACGGAGCAAAGGCGGTGAGAGCTAGGCGGACCGCTCGGAGCTCCAGCAGGTTGATGTGGCATCGGGACTCCCGCGGGGACCAGAGGCCATGAGCCCGGTGTTCCCCCAGATGGGCACCCCAACCCATCAGAGAGGCATCGGTCGACAGAGAGCCGTCGGCTAGGCGCGGGACGAGCAGGATGCCCTCCTGCAAATGATCTGGAGCGGTCCACCACTGGAGGCGTTCCACATCCCTGTGTCACCGACACAAGCTGGTCAAGGGATCTGGCGTTGTGACCACTGGCTGGCCAGTCCCCACTGAAGGGGACGCATGTTCCAGCGGGCCCAACGGACCACGCTGGTACAGGCCGCCATGAGACCCAGGAGGCGCAGGAAGTCCCGGGCAGGGCGCAATTGCCCAACCAGAAATGATCGGGCAAGGAGGAAAGAACCTCGGCCCTGTCCGCGGGAGCAGCTCTGGCTCGAGAGAGTCGAGCTGCGCCCGATGAATAGAATCACCTGCTTGGCTCGAGTTCCGACTTGGCCTCGTTGATAAGGAGGCCCAGTTGAAAGCAGACCTGGAGGCCAGATCTCTGGACCACTCCGCCTCCTTCCTGGAGGAGCTGCTATCAGCCAGTCGTCCAGGTAAGGGTACACCGGACCCTCGGCGCCGCAGAATGCTGTCACCACTGCCATGCATTTGGTGAAGACCCTGGGAGCTGGAGACAAGCCGAAGGGCATGGCTTGGAACTCGAGAGATCCTTCCGCTCGGGCGAAGGAATCTCTGGTGAGGACAGACGGATAGGGACGTGAAAAAGCGCGTCCTGCAAGTCCAGAGAAGCAGAACCACGCCGCGTTCAAGGATGGTATTATCTGAGCCAGAGTGACCATCCTGAAGGTTCGAGACCTTAGGAACTTGTTTAGGTCGTGTGGGTCGAGAATGGGCGCCAGCCCCGTCCGTTCGGAACCAGGAAGTACCTGGACACAAACCCTGGGTCTGAAGGAGGGTCCACCACCTCTCTTACCACCTCCTTCTGGAGGAGGAGAGTGATGTCGGCTCGACGAGCCGCCAGTGAGGCTGGGGATCCAGAAGCCCCCGAGGCGGCGGCTCTGAAGGGTGGTGCCTGCTAATTCCAGAGGCAGGCCTCTCCACCACCTCCAAGACCCACCTGTCCGTGGTAACAGCGGACCAGGCGGCGGAAGTGCGGGCCGTCCCCAGGGGGACCCAGGAGTAAGGTGGCGGGGATTGGGCGACACCCTCAGCCCGTCACTGGGCAGGCTTGGAGGAGGGACCGGCCGAGGGACCTCCTGGGCCTTCCTCCCTGCCTCCTGTTAGAGGAAGCCGGCGGCTTGGGTTTGGATGCCAAGGCCGAGCCTGCTGGCCCTGGCGTTGCTGGGCAGGCGCCCGGGGCACAGAAGGACGAAAGGAGCTTAGGCTGTGGTTTTGCAGCCTTTGTCCTTCTGAGCGGAAGAGACCGAGTCAAGGTGGCATTGGACTTCTCGATCCTCTGCAGGTGACCTTCCACCCCAGGGCCGAAGAGGTCAGTCCCAAAAGGGAACATCCGCCAACTTGTGCTGGGTATCCGGAAAGGTGGATATCCTCAGCCAAGCCACTGACGTGAGCCACTGCGGCCGCCACCGATCTGGCACATGAGTCCCCTACATCCAAAGCAGTCTGGAGCTGCTGTTTGGCCACTACCCTGCCCTGGTCCCGCACCTGCAAACCGTAGTCTGCAGATCGGCGGAAGATGAGGATGACCTCATCCAGGGGCCCAACAGGGCATGAAAAAATGTGCCATGAGGGCGGCCGAACTGCCTGGCGAAGGCCGAGAGAGGACGCAAGCTGAGACTTTAGCCCGACATGAGTCAATTTCTTGGACTCCTTGTCAGGAGGTTTGTCCACATCCCTGGCGTTGCCGGCCTTGAGCTGTCAGTGGCATCAACCCCTCAGCAGAGGGTGTTCGAAACGGACAAGGAACGGTAGGGACGCATACTTCCTGGCCATCCTGGCCGGCGCAGGGCAGGAAGCAGGCGCTGCCAAAGTTCCAGTGCTGGACCCACTATGGCCTCGGCCACGGAAAGGCCTCCGTCGGAGAATCCCTCGGTCCAGAATCTCCGTGAGGATACCTGGCCCGTTTGGAAGCGGGTTCGAGCTCCATCCGGTAGACTCCGAGATGAGCGAAGCAGTCCTAGGAAGCGGCACGGGCTATCGTCCATTGGCTGACCTCCTGAAGACTCCAAGTCAGTCGCTTGGAAGAAGGAGGAATCATCTTCGGACTCGGAAGAGTCCTAGAAACTGCCTCTGGCCTGAGCCACCCTTCACCTGCGAGGTCGGTCGGGAGTGAGGGTAACTGACAACCGATGGGGTAAACCCTTAGCCGACCGAGAATCCTTGGTGGAGCCCCAAGTGGTGGCTGTGGAGGCGGAGGTTCCACGAATCGGTGGAGCAGCTGGTTTGGCAGTTAACTGACCTGGGTATAGGCTCCTCGGACAAGTCGAGGGTTGTGTCGGCGTTCGGTGACAGCCACTTAATGGCGGGGGAAGGCGGCGGAGTCGGCTTATTCGGCCAGGAGGAGCTGTTGCAACATAAGGTCCTCGTGCCGTCGGCGTAATTTCGCGAAGCCTCCCCTCATCCGAGGAGGAGGCGCGAGCGGCGGCGACGCCGCTTACAGCAGTGCCGAGACCGAGACCGCCTATGGCGGTGGGAGCAGCTGGACCAGCGAGAGGTCCAGACCGAGACCGAGAGTCCGGAATTTCCGGGTCGGTGCGGGAGGTGTCGGCGGAACCGGCACTCCCTTGGCTCGGAAGGTCCATCCGAGGCTCCGGAACGGAGGCACAGGCGAGCCCAGGATCCTCAACTCCTCCCGGGGAACCGGGAGAGAATCTCGGCTGCTAAAGGCGACAGCCCGTCCAATGGGTCGAGAAAAATCTCGACTTCATCGGTGGGAGTCTCGGTCAACTGACCTGGCGGGGACACCGTGAGGCCAGTGGCGGCCGGCGATCGACGCAAGCCGGCGGTCGGCGCCCGGGAAGGGACCTTTCCCGCTCCCAAGAGCGTCGAGGAGGGACTTCCCTTGTCCCTCTTTTGGACCGAGAAAAAGGTCCAGCAGGCGCTGAGCCCTTCTCCTTTAGTGGAGAGGGACAGACAAAAGCTCCTTAAAGGAAGCCGTGTAGGAAGAACCCAGAGAGGCGGGATAAATGCCGCGGCCGAGGAAGATCTGACCGCCGCGCCTCCTCTTGAGGCGACCATCCGCTCGAGCTGATCCTGACCCGCCGCCCGTGAACACCGCCAACGGGCCTCCTTGGACTTCACGGAGAAGCGCTTCGGGGCGGCCCAGTTGCAATCGGGCAGCACGTCTTCGAGGACGAGGGCCGAGAAAGATGAGCACAGGTCGAAGCCTGCGGGTCGTGCTCAAGGCCTAAGCAGTAGACACACGTGGAGTGTGGATCCGTCCAGACATCTTCTGCCCGCATGGGCATCTCCGAAATCCGAGTCGATTTATCCGCCATGGCCGCGGGGATCGAAGACTGAAGTCTTTTGCAAAATATTATTTTAAATCTAAGCGGAGAAATAGGAACCAGTCATAAGCGCAGAAGCGTTAAGGAGGGAACCTGAGCTTCCAAGCGGTAAGGAAGATCTGGCGTCATGGGGCGGAGCCGAGAGTTATACCACCCGGTGGGTGGGAGGAGCAAGCTTGAAGACCTTCCGGCAAGATTTAAAGCGGCAAGGATACTGCCAATGAGTGTGGATGAACAACATATCCATGTCCCTAGAAATAAAGATTATTATTATATTATTATTATTAAAGTCTGCAGCGACAAAGTGAAGTATGTCTATTAGGCAAGAGTGCTCAATAGCACCCTCTCAGCCATGACTTTTGATATGGCTTTCTTAAGTGGTTTATGTACAGGAAGTAACATCCACCTTGGTGGAGCTACTCCCCAAATGTCCATAAAATCAGCATCCTCTTCATCCTCCTCTGTTTCTAGTGGGGAGAGGTTAAGAGTATCAACAATTTGTCTGACAAATGAGGAAAAAGATGAGTAGTCCTCAGTATGCCTTGGAGGTTTGAAATCTTGCTCAGTTGTACCCTCCAATTCCTTAGGGCCACCTTCCTCCATTTGCACATACTATTATTCTTCCTCCTCCTCCACAGCTAGACAGGTTGGGGCCTGAGCATCGGGGTAGCAGATATCTAACACACATTTTCCATGGCTTGGACCGCCTAGAAAAACTGCCACATTTTTGATTATGTCCTCTAATGAGGACATTTTATCTGTGCCATCTGCCTGCTCCTTTCTCTGTGCATGAGTGGTGGTAGTGAAATTCTTTTCTTTAAATTTCTTTTGGGCAAACACCATTACCAGTGCTGCTCTGAGGTTCTTTTATTTTTATTTTTGCCATCACAGGACTCAAGGTTTCCCCTTTCAGACACCCTAGTGCTGCTCTGAGGTTCTTTGATTTTTATTTTTGCCATCACAGGACTCAAGGTTTCCCCTTTCAGACACCCTGATGTCTAAAATACAGGTTACTCACCTGTAACAGGAGTTCTAGGAATGGTATATGTTGTTCATCCACACTTATTGGCAGGTTCCTTGCCGCTTTAAATCTTGCCGGAAGGTCTTCAAGCTAGCTCCTCCCACCCACCCGGGTGGTAAAACTCTCGGCTCCGCCCCATGACGCCAGATCTGGCCCGCTGGAAGCTCAGGTTGTGCGTCGAAGCCGGGGAGGTCGAGTGGGTTCGTGTGGATGAACAACATATACCATTCCTAGAACTCCTGTTACAGGTGAGTAACCTGTATTTCTAGGGACATGGATATGTTGTTCATCCACACTATCTGGCAGACTCTAGCAGTTCTCCGGGAGGAGGAGGCAAGGCACACCTACAATACTTACTTGGGAACAGAGATTGGAGAACCGGGCCCCAAAACCAGCATCCCGGCGTGACTCAAGGTCAATGTGGTAATGGGTAATAAAGGTGTGTGCTGACTTCAGGTAGCAGCCCTGCAGATTTCCTGGATAGGGACATCCTGGAAGCAGCCACCGATGCAGCAGTATGGCGGGTAGAATGAGCTCTTATCCCTCTGGGAGGCTCCATGCCCGCCAACTCATAGCAGAGATTTATGCAGGAGGTGACCCATCTGCCTATCGTCCGCCTTGGCTGCAGGTCTGCCAGGTGCGGCTTCAGCGTAGGTGACAAACAGCTGACGAACCTCTCCCCGAATTTCAGCCATGCGCTCCTTATAACAAGCGCTTCTAGGGTCCAGAGTATGGAGCCTATATTCGGCCTCCGAGGTGTGATTGGGGTAGAACACCGGCAGAGTCAACACCTGATTAAGGTGAAACTCCGACACCACCTTCGAAGGAATTTCGGGTGGGGGCGTAGGACAACTTTGTCCCTGTGGAAGACCAGGTAAGGAGGCGATGCTAAGCGCCTGGAGTTCTCCCATCCTTCTGGCTGATGTGATAGCCACCAAGAAGGCGGTCTTCCACGACAGGTGGGGAGACCACACCTGTGCATTGGATCGAATAACTTGCCCATGAGCTTTGCCAATACCAGCAGTAAATCACGGAGGTGGGGGTTCCCACTGGAGGAAATGTGATCAAGGCCTTTGAAGCCCGACCACTTTTCCTGTGCCACTGACTGTTGACCGGCCCGCGCCCGGTAAGCAGAAATAGCTGCCAGGTGCACCTTAAGGGTATGCGACCTAAGCCCTTGACTAGATAGGGACCATAGATAGTCAAAATGCTTGCCACAGGACACGAGAAAGGGTCCAACCCTTTTCCGACACCAAATGGAGAACCTCTTCCATTTGAAGGCATAGCATTTTCTGGTCGACTCACGGGACGCCCAACGACGCTTGAGGACCTCGCCGGAAAGACCCAAGGCCTGGAACTCTGGCAGCTCAGGAACCAGGCCGTCAGGTGCAGGGATTGAAGGTCCGGATGGAACACCTTCCCTGATTGACTGAGAGCAGGTCGAGCGAGCTGGAAGCTGCCGCGGAGTCCTGGAGCTGAGACTGAGGAGATCTGGGTACCAGAACTGGCGAGGCCAGTCTGGGGCTATCAGAATCACCTGCGCCTTGTCCCTCCTCGCTTTCAGCAGGACCCTGTGAATCAGGGGAACGAGGGGAAAGGCATAAAAGAGGCCGGGGGTCCACTGCCTCGAGAAGGCATCCCCCTGCAGCGAACCCTGCTGAGGGGGGCGGGCATGAAACAGACTCAGCTTCACGTTCTCCCTGGAGGCAAACAGATCCACCAGAGGTGTGCCCCAGCGGGAGAACAGGTCCTGTACTATCTCCGTCAGGAGAGACCACTCGTGCGATGCAGCCCCTATCCGGCTCAGGGCATCGGCCAGGGTATTGGAGGCTCCTGCCACATGGATGGCCAGGAGATCCGCCTCCAGACTGCGCACTAGTGACCAAATGCGGAGAGCTTCCTTGCATAGGAGCATGGAGCGCGTCCCGCCCTGTCGGTTTAGACAGTACATAGTTGTGGTATTGTCCGTCTGGACCCGGACCACTTGACCCCGGAGAAACGGAGCAAAGGCGGTGAGAGCTAGACAGACCGCACGGAGCTCCAGCAGGTTGATATGGCACTGGGACTCTCGCGGCGGGGACCAGAGGCCGTGTGCTCGGTGTTCCCCCAGATGGGCACCCCAACCCATCAAAGAGGCGTCGGTCGTTAGAGAGACCGTCGGCTCGGGGCGGACAAACGGGATACCCTCCTGCAGATGGGACGGAACGGTCCACCACTGGAGAGCGTTCCACATCTCCTGGGTCGTCCACACGCGCTGGTCCAGAGGATCGCAACGCTGTGACCACTGGCCGGCCAGACCCCACTGGAGGGGGCGCATGTGCCAGCGTGCCCAACGGACTACGCTGGTACAGGCCGCCATAAGACCCAGAAGTCGCAGGAAGTCCCGGGGCAGGGCGCGATTGCCCAACCAGAAATGATTGGGCGAAGGAGGAAAGAACCTCGGCCCTGTCCGCCGGGAGCCGTGCTCTGGCTCGAAGAGAGTCGAGCTCTGCCCCGATGAAGGATATCACCTGCTTCGGCTCGAGTTCCGACTTGGCCTTGTTGACCAGGAGGCCCAGTTGAGAGCAAACCCGGAGGGCCAGATTTCTGGACCGCTCCACCTCCAACCTGGAGGGGGCTGCTATCAGCCAATCGTCCAGGTAAGGGTACACCCGGACCCCTCGGCGCCGCAAGAAAGCTGTCACCGCTGCAATGCATTTGGTGAAGACCCTGGGAGCTGAAGAAGGCCGAAGGGCATGGCCTGGAACTCGAAGAGGATCCCTCCGCTCTGAAGCGGAGGAATCTCTGATGAGGCAGACGGATAGGGGCGTGAAAGAGCAGCGTCCTGGAAGTCAGAGAACAGAACCACATGCGTGTTCCAGAGATGGTATTATCTGAGCCAGAGTGACCATTCTGAAGGTTCGAGACCTTAGGAACTTGTTCAGGTCGTGTAGGTCTAAGATGGGGCGCCAGCCCCCCGTCCGTTTCGGGACCAGGAAGTACCTGGACACGAACCCTGGTTCTGATGGAGGGTCCTCTATCTCTTTTATCACCCCTTTCTGAAGGAGGAGGGCGATGTCGGCTCGACGAGCCTGTAGAGATTCTGGGGACCCTAAAGCCCCCCGCGGGGCGACGGCTCTGAAGGGTGGAGTCTGCTCAATTCCAGAGGCAGACCTCTTCCCACCACCCAAAACCCACCTGTCCGTGGTAACAGCGGACCAGGCGGAAAGGAAGTGTTGGAGCCATCTCAATGGGGAACTAGGGACGAGGTGACGGGGATGGGGGTGACACCCCTCAGCCCGTCACTTAGCAGGCTTGGAGGAAGGACCGGCCTGGGGACCACCAGGGCCTTTTCCTCCTTGCTTCCTATTAGAGGAAGCTGATGGCTTGGGCTTGGAATACCAAGGTCTAGCCTGCTGGCCCTGACGCTGTTGTTGGGCCGGGCGTGCGGCGGGAGTAGAGGGACGAAAGGGCTTAGGCTGGGGCTTATGACCCTTGTCCTCTCGCAGCGAGAGACTGAATCCAGGGTGGCATTGGATTTTTCGATCCTCTGGAGATGGCCTTCCACTCCAGGGCCGAAAAGGTCTGTTCCCATGAAAGGAACGTCCGCAAGCTTGTGCTGGGTATCCGCGGTAAAGGTGGATATACGCAGCCACGCCCGCCGACGCATGGCCACAGCGGCCGCCACTGACCGGGCACATGAGTCTCCTATATCCAGAGCAGTCTGGAGCTGCTGCTTGGCTACTGCCCTGCCCTGATCCCGCACCTGCTTGACCGTAGTCTGCAGGTCGGCGGGAAAATGAGGGACAACCTCATCCAGGGAACCCAACAGGGCATGGGAGAAATGTGCCATGAGGATGGCCGAACTGGCCTGACGAAGGCCGAGAGAAGAGGCAGCATACACTTTCCGCCCGGAGTAGTCCAATTTCTTGGACTCTTTGTCGGGCGGTTTGTCCACGTCCCTGGCATTACCGGCACGCCGGAAAACACTGTCCGTGACCAGCCCTTCAGCCGAGGGGTGTTCAGAAAACCCGGACAGAGAGCCAGTAGGGACCGCATACTTCCTGGCCATCCTGGCCGAAGGCGCAGGACAGGAAGCCGGACGCTGCCAAAGTTCCAGGGCCGGCCCGACAATGGCTTCGGCCACTGGAAAGGCCTCCGTGGGAGAATCCCCTCGGTCCAGAATCTCGGTGAGGGGATATCTGGCCCGTTTGGATACGGGTTCAAGCTTCATCCCAGTGGATTCTGAGATGAGCCTAAGAAGTCCCAGGAAGGACGAAGGGCTATCGTCCACTGACTGCCCCCCAGAGGACTCCAAGTCAAACCGCCTGGAGAACAGGGAGGAGTCATCCGACTTCGACGAGTTGTCGAATAGCTGCCTGGAGCCTGAACCACCCTCCACTTGTCGAGGCTTGTCAGGCGTGAGAGTGACCGACAGCCTACGGGGAAGGCCCTGGGCCAACCGCGACTCTTTCGTCGGTGCCCCAGCTGTCGGCTGAGGTGGAGGCAGTTCCACCACAATTGGTGGGGCAGCTGGAATAGGTCGGACAACTGGCCTGGGAACAGGCTCCTCGACCACTACCTGGTCCGGTGGCAACCACTTAATGGCGGGAAGAGGCCTGAGCCGGCTTATTGGCCAAAAAAATTTGTTGCCACATGAGGTCTCTCGTATTTTCGCGCAGCTCGCGAAGCCTCCCTCCTCGTCCGAGGAGGAAGAAGAAGAGGAAGAGCGGCGGCGCGCTTGCAGCGATGCGAGACCGAGACGTCTATGTCGGCCAGGGGCGGCTGGACCGCGAAGATGTCGAGACCGAGAATCTCGGCTAGGCCGAGGTGGGTGAGCGGGGACCCGGGATCGGCAATCCCCTCGGTTCGGTCGACATAACCGACGGCTCCTGAGTCACAGGTACGGATGAGCCGACGATATCCTCAGTCCTCACCGGGGGAACCGGGGAGGAGGGATTCTCGGCTTCTCCAGCCGACAACCCGTCTAACGGGTTGAGAAAAATCTCGACCACGTCGGCGGGAGTCTCAGTCACCTGGCCTGACGGGGGCACCGTGAAGCCAGTGGCAGAAGCCGAAAATTCGACCGAAGTCGATTGTCGACAAGGGGAGGGGGATCTTTCCCGCTCCCAAGAGCGTCGACGATGAGACTTACCCTTAGACTTCTTCGGCCGATGAAACGGACTCGAAGAAGTAGGACCCTCGCCTTTTGTTGAGAGAGGTCAAGCAAAACTCATAAAGGAAGCTGAATATGAGGTCGGCGATAGAGGAGCGAAGGCCGCAGAAGAAGCGCGGCCTGGGCACCTGCTTGAGGCGACAACCTCTCTAGTTGTTCGGCGGATCCCGCCGCGTGGAAACCGCCAGTCGGGCCTCTTTGGATTTGACGGGAGAAATCTTCTTCGGGGCGCCCAGATGTAAACGGGCAGCGGTCCTCGGGGCGTGGGCGAGAAGGAGGAACTGAGTCGCAAGCCTGCGGGTCGTGCTCCTGGCCAAGGCAATAGCAGCACATGGAGTGCGGGTCCGTCTGAGACATCTTCTGCCCACAGGGACATCTCCGAAATCCGAGTCGAGTTTGTCCGCCACGGCCATGAAGGAAGAAGACGAGAGGTAAAGTTATAAAATTTTTTTAAACCGAAGGATTTTAGGCCCAAAACTTAATCGCAGAGCGTTAAGGAGGGAACCTGAGCTTCCAAGTGGTAAGGAAGATCTGGCGTCATGGGGCCGAGCCGAGAGTTTTACCACCCGGGTGGGTATGGAGGAGCTAGCTTGAAGACCTTCCGGCAAGATTTAAAGCGGCAAGGAACCTGCCAATAAGTGTGGATGAACAACATATCCATGTCCCTAGAACCATCTTTACCAAGCCTTTCTGATTGCTGTGCAGCTTTATCTTTTTCTTGTCACCTTTTACATTATTTGCTGCTGTACATGAGGAGATGGACTCTTCTGATGCGTGTCTTCCACCATTGTCGGGAACACCCTTGGAGCCTTTTTTTAATTATTTGTTGGTGACATAGAGGCAGACTGAGAAGGAATGCTTCTTTTCACATTGTGTACCCTTTTTAAATGAGCTTTTTGAGCAAGAAATATGACAGGACTTACAATTAATAAAGTCATGTTGTGTATCCAGATAATTTAAACAAAGCATGTGGCACTCTGCCCTTGCCAGGATGTGGAACCAATTTTTACAACTTGTTGACAGCCCACGAGGTCTCTATGATATAGCAATATGAGAGAACCTTGAATAATAAGAAAAAATTACTCACTGTAGTAATTATGTTTTTTTCCAAGGGATCACTTAGTCTGCTTAACTAATGCAGATAGCCTTTAGTGTTGAACTGCCCCGGAGAGAATGGAATATATGTAAATGATGGAAATCTCATTGGCTCGTGCCAATTTCAAACTGCTGCCTCTAGTAAGGGTTGCATTGTAAGGTGCTCAGATTCATTACAAAGCCTAACAAAGTGAAGGCACCCTAACTATTTAACACCCTACCCCACATAGGGGCCCCTAAAAAATGGTCCTTGTAAGAAGGGACAACAATAAACACAACTGGTTTTAAAAACTTTAACCATCAAGCTTAAAAACAAAATGTTGTAGGACATATATATATATATATATATATATATATATATATACACACACACACACACACACACCAGCAGGGATGCAAGACAAGAGATCCCTTTTTCCTGGTTCTGGTAAGCGAGGCAAAGTGATCCCCCTGAAAGAAACATAATTACTACCATGAGTAATTTTTTCTTCAAACCCCAAGAATCACTCACTCACTCTGCTTAACTAATGCAGACTACGAAGCAGTACCTTTGGAGGGGATCAGTACTACTGTTAGACTCTCGACTCACCACTTACCGACACATCAATCACCGACTACGTCTAATCAAATCTGTCAGTTCACCAAATTCCTATTTACTGCCAATCAAAACACCGAAACAATTTGCAAGTAGCAAGTAGCAAACTTAACACGCAAGTGGCAACTGTGCATTCATGAAACAGCTCGCAAGCAGCAAGTAGTAAACTTAACACGGAAGTCGCAACTGCATATTCATGAAACAGCTCCCAAGCAGCAAGTAGGAAATAGCAAACTTAACATGCAATTCGCAACTGTGCATTCATGAAACAGCTCGCAAGCAGCAAATGTAATACGCAAGTCGCAACTGTGCATTCATAAAACAACTTGCAAGCAGCAAGTAGCAAGTAGCAGGCAGAATCCTTGATGTGATTTGGCAGCAGAATTAGCTCAGAATTAGCTGGAGTGTCATTAGTGGTGAGAGCGCACTCCTTCAGAGAAGCTACAGCCTCAGCAAGAGGATCTGAACTGGCATCTGGTGAATGACTGTGCTCTCCCATCTTCCCCCATAGATGATGCTGTCCTCCAACCTGCACTGTACTTGCCCTGCCATGGCAACCACTGCTACGGTTCTGACAGCACAAGTAAAACAAGTCACCCTGTTGTCGCTCCTTATACTACAGGTAGCCATCTAGTGAAAGCTTATCATTCCCCCTCTGTGAGGGAACCATCTTACATGGCTTGGCCATTGCCATTGCCGTAGTCACAGTAAAAACACAAACAAAGGTGAAATGGCCAATGAAAGGCCATCATATTGTGCCTGAAGCCTCTGCCTCGAAATGACCACAAAGTAATTGGAATCCACACTAGATGACGCTCTTGGTGAACATGACTTCGTTTTCTGAGCTCGGAGCTCCGCCTTACCAACATGCCGAACAAGTAATTGTGCGACTAGCAACTAGCACATAGCAAATCGCAAATCCAAAAAAGAAACTCAAATGGCAACTGGCACATCGCAAATAGCAAACCGCAAGTAGCAAACTTAACATGCAAATCGCAAAATGCAACTCAGCTAAAGGTAACTGTGCAAATAGCAACTGGCACATCGCAAATAGCAAAACGCAACTGAGTCAGTGTTTTGAGTGTCATGCAATTAAACGAGGTGGTCATTCAGAAGTCGGCAAATCGGATACAGCAAAATAGTAGATGGTGAATTTAGAGTCGATGAAATGTACCTAATCCCCTTTGGAAGTAGGGCAGAGTACCTATTTGGGAAAAAGGCTCTGCAGAACTGCTGTGCCAAACCTGGCATCACTTTTGGACTGAATATCTAAGCAGTAATGATTGGTAAATGTGTGAACAGTTTTCCAGGTAGCTGCTTTGCAAATTTCCAGCAGAGATATATCCCTTGCTGCAACTACAGACAGAAGTGTGCCCCTGGTAGAACGTGCCCTGAGGCCCATGGGTGGCTGCTTACTCACTTTACTATAAGAGAACTGTTTGCAGGTTACTATCCAGTGTACAATGGTCCTCCTAGATGCTGGTTTACCCTTACCTACTTCCCCACAGGTGAGGAATAGCTGGGTAACCTCTGGTCTGTAGGACTTGGTCCTATCCAAACAGTGGCAAAGTGCCCTCTTGACATTCAGGCTATATAATCTCTGCTCCTCTGAGCTGGAGTTGGTAGTGAAAAAGACTGGCAATGTAATAGATCGGTTCAGATGAAAATCTGATATCACTTTAGGAAGGAATTTCCTATTAATCCTGAGTACCACCTTTTCCCTGTGGAAAGAGATATAGTTAAAATCTGTACACAAGGCCTGAAGCTCACTTACTCGCCTTGCCAAAGTAATGGCTACTAGAAACACAGCTTTCCAAGTAACATACCTTAAATCTGCAGTTGCCATTGACTTGAAGGTGGGGGTTCCATAACCCTGGTAATGCAGATGTTGGGATCCCAGGCTTGCACACCGGTTCCCTTAAGGGAGGGTGAAGGAGCAGCAGGCCTTTAAAGAAGTTTCGAAAAGCAGGATCAGATGCCAGGGATCTGTTTTTACCAACGGAGATGTAGGCAGAGACTGCAGCCAGGTGTACCTTCAAGGTAGAAGGCCTAAGGCATAGTGAATCTAAATGGGTCTGGTAATCCAAAAGGATAGGCACCCCAGCACTGGCAGGGTTGATGTACTTGTGACCACACCACACAGAGAACCTCTTTCATTTCGACGCATAAGTTTTCTCGGTTGAGGGTCTCCGAGAGCCCCTAAGGACAGTGAGGAACTCTTCAGAGAGGTGTAAGCTGGCATACTCTAAGTACTCAAGAGCCAAGCTCTGAGGCGAAGGGACTTAAGGTTGGAATACAGTATCCTGACCCAAGAGGTGGTCAGCAGATTGTGCCTCTGAGGGAGGTGGACTGACTGTGCCATTGACAAGGTTAACAGGAGTGAGTACCATGGCTATCTCCGCCCAATCTGGTGCCACCAGGATCACGGCTGCTGGCTGGGACCCAAGTTTGATCAGGAGAGGACAGGGAGGAAAGGCTTAAAGAAATCTGCCTGACCAATCCAATGTCAGGGCACCCACTGGAGCGATCCACTTGGCTGGAGCCCTGCAGCACAACTGTGGCAGCTGGTGATTGTCTGGGCAGGCAAAGAGATCTGTCTCTGGTATGCCCCACCTTCTGAACACTGACTGCAGCACCTGTGTGTTTATGGACCACTCATGATGGTTCAGGCTTATCCTGCTTAGGGAGTCTGCCAGAACATTGTCTTTACCTGGTAGGTGGATGGCGGACAGTGACACCTGCAGAGAGTAGGCAAGGCTCCAGACCTTCATGGCTTCTCTGCATAGTAAGGTTGATCTGGGGCCTCCCTGCCTGTTGATGTTTCCCTACTTGTTGATGTAATACATCATGGTGGTGGTGTCTGTTTTTACCTGCACCACCTTGCCCTTATGCTGAGGTGCAAATGCCTGAAGAGCTAGATACACTGCCTTGAGCTCTAACAAGCTGATGTGCAGTAGTGATTCCTGAGGGGACCATGTACCACCGGCCGTGATATCGAGCATGTGTGCCCCCCACCCGAGTACAGGGTTTTAAATAATTGATTAGCAGTTTTTTTCTTGGGACAATACTAATTGTACAGGTAGTATTTATATAGGTTTTCTAGAAGTGTTATGTATGTTAAACACAGTGAGGCAAGTGCTATGCATTTTCACAATGTTTTAGAAATTTATGAGCAAAACGCTAATCAATTTTTAGAGTTAAATAAAACCCAGCGAGTACAGATGCATCTGTCATGAGACCCAGTGAGGGGTTCTCCTTTTTGAAGGGGGTTCCCTCTCTGAGGTTTTGTCTGTCCATTCACCATTGCAGTGCCTGTATGAAAGTTTGTGAGACAGATACCAGCTTTGCCAGAGGATCCCTTCTTTGGGACCAGTGAGCCCTTAGGTGGAACTGAATGTCCCTCATTTGAAATCTGGAGCCTGGCACTACAGCTGTGGTTGCTGCCATGTGGCCTAGCAGTTGCAGGAAATGTCTGGCTGGCCTGGGCCTGTTCAATGTGAAGGTTCCTGCCAGTTGCAAAATGCTGTTTACCCTGTCCTGCGGGAGGAATGTCCTTCCTTGCAGGGTATCGAGCTCTGCCCCTATGAAGTCCAACACCTGTATAGGGTCTTCCTGTAACTTCTGGGCATTCACCAGGAACTCTAGAGATTACAGGGTGCCCTGGACCACAGCCAAAGAATCTCTGGTGTGTTGAGAGGACTGTCCCATGACTAGCCAGTCATCTAGATAAGGAAAAACTGTGACCCCTTGCCTTCTCAAGTGGGTCACTATGACAGCTAGGCACTATGTGAATGCCTTTGGGGCTGAGGTTAAGCCAAAAGGCATGTCCATGAACTGGTTGTGACCTAAGGGAAGTTTGAACCTCAGATACTTTCTGTGGCTGGGTTGGATTGGGATGTGGAAATAGATGTCTTTGAGGTCCAAGGATGCCAGCCAGTCTCCCTGCTGGAGAGTGGGTATAATCATAGCCAGGGTGACCATTCTGAACTTTGGCTTTGTCACATGCTTGTTCATGAGTCTGAGATCTAATACTGGTCGCTAGTCCCTGTTTTTCTTTTGTGTTAGAAAATATCGAGTAGAACCCCTTGCCCCTCTGTGACAGAGGGACACGTTCCACTACTCTGATTTGCAACAGGTTGGCAACTTCTGTTTCCAGAAGCACCCTCCCTGATGGGGTTACTTGGTGGAAACCTTCTGCTTCTTAGCTTGGGAAGTGTTTTAAAGCTTAGGGCAAGAACATGGCTCACTACCTTCAAGACCAACCTGTCTGTGGTGATGGACTGCCAAGCTTGGAGGAAGTCAGCCAGCCTGCCGCCTACTGGTAGAGGGGAGGCCTTGGTCTGGGGGGCTGGCTCTGTCAGTCAAGCTGCCCTTCTGCCCCTACCTCTAAAGTACCCCCTGGTCTGCTGGTAGTCTGGCATTGCTTGGGCTTGAAAGAAATGCTGGGAATAGGAGCCCCTACCCCTGCCTCCCCTTGTCTGGGACCTACAGGAAGTGGAGGCCCTATACTTAGCTGCATTGCTTCTATAGGTGGCTTTGTACTCCTCCACCTTTTTCATGTAGGCCTCCGTTTTGTCCTCGAAAAGAGAATTATTCTTGCAGGGGAAATCCACAGCCTTAGCTTGGGTATCCTGACAGATGTTGGTGGCTGTAAGCCAGGCAAACCTCCTCATGGAGACTAAAAGGACCAATGAGCCTGGCAGCAGTGTCATTGGCAACCACTGCCATATGGAACTGATATTTTGTGGCATCTAGTGCTGGCCTGGCAGTTTCAGCCAGGTCCACTGCCATCTCCCCATGCATTTTGTCAGACATGGCCAGAACTATGGATCACAGTGCTTTTTGATATTGGATTGCATAAGCTATGTAATAAGCCATGTAACTGACTTGCCTGACTAGGAAAGAAGATGCCATGTACCCTTTTTTGCTCATGGTATTATTTTTTCTAGAGTCCTTGTAAGGGGGGACAGGATGCCAAATGTATCCTTGCACCTTATGGTCAGGGTGAGTGAACAAAAAGTCAGCGTTAGCTCTATCCGACTGGTACTTTTTATCTACCTTTCTGTCCACCCCTGGCACAGACGGGGTTTGCAGGATTTGTAATACTGCATTCCTGAGGGATTTATGGATGGGCAGCAACAACTTTCTTGTGGGTGTAAGACCCATCATGTCTAGGAAGCCAGCTTCTTCCTCATCCTCGACTGACTGCTTTATGGAGAGGTCGAGGGTATCCACCATCTGCCTCACAAACGAGTTATGAGAAGAGTAATCTTCTGGACCCCTGGGGGAAGAAATGAAGTCCTGCCCCGGAGAGACTTCTGGCTGTATGGGTTCACCCTCATCCTCTTCTTCCTTCTCTTCTAGTTCCTCATATAGAAAAACCAGTTCCTGAGAAACTAGAACCGAAGCAGCAACTGGAGGAACCGGTGGAAGAACCAAGGGACCCGCAGCTTGTAGGGCCTGCAAAATTTGCAGGGCCTTGGCAATTTCCTCAGCTGAGGGCATAGCCGGTGTACTCACTGAGAGCTCCTTTGCGTTTTCAGCAGGAGGTGCAATGATATGCTTTTCTTTGTTTTTTCTTAGCTGGAACCAGTTCTAAGACAGGTTCTACTGGTCTTTTTGCTTTTGAAGAGTCAGGTCTGTCAGTGGATTTTTCCAGTGGTTCCTTACTCTTTTCTTTTTTAGAAGAGAAGGTTTCCTCAGAAGACTTAGGTGGAGATGCAGGGGTAGCCATCTCCTCCAACTTTTTGGCCCTTTTCTTAAGTGTTTTGGAGCAGCATGTTTTGCAGACATCACAGTTAACAAAGATATGGCTAGTTCCCAGACAGGCAATACACGAATCGTGCCTGTCCGCTTTGGCAACTATCTGTCAACAACCAGTACAGTTCTTACACCCAGTTGGTCCTGTCCGTTTCTTTTTTGTAGTTGTTTCTGACATTAGTGTCAGGAAATGAAAATTACGTACCTACCGTAATTCTTGATCTTCTTGGACGAGTCTCCACCACTCATTCACACTAGTGGGATTAGCGCCGGAGGCACTAGGACCCATCGGGAGCAAACTTTTTGCTGGAGGTCAGCGCGAGAGATGGCATGAGGCCACGGCGCCCATGAGCAGCTCGAGCGGTAATGACTATCTCGCGACGCACCTCCAACCGCCTCAGTACCTTTTTACCAAGGAGGTGCAGCGCAACTAACGGAAAGAGTAAATCTAACTTAAAAACGGACATAAGATAATCTCCATCGACCCGTGTAAGAAGGGTCAACAAAGAAGTCTTCACGGCCTAAAGATTTGAGGGAGTGAAGACCAACACAGCGGTGAGCTCGGGGGATGGAGGATGGGCGTGTGAATGAGTGGTGGAGACTCGTCCAAGAAGATCAAGAATTACGGTAGGTACGTAATTTTCATATCTTCCTGGACATAAGTCTCCACCACTCATTCACACTAGTGGGAGAGTACCAAGCTGATAATCCCCCAAAAGGGCGGCAGGAGAGCCAGAGCTCACGACTAAGACAGAAGTCCATTAAGGATAGTTCTGCCGAATGCGGAATGACGCCTGGCATGAACATCCAGTGCATAATGCTTAACGAAGGTATGCACTGAGCTCCAGGTGGCGGCGTTGCAGATATCTGCAATTGGAACATTGCGAATTTCCGCTAGGGATGCCGCGACCGCCCTAGTAGAGTGAGCGTACACTCTACCTTCTAATTTAACTTGAGCCATGGAATAGCAATGCCGAAGGCATGCCACTAACCATGATGAGATGCATCTGATAGCGACAGGTTGACCCAGCCGGGTGTCGCTGAAAGAAACAAACAGTTGCTGAGTCTTGCGAACATCCTTGGTTCTATCTAAATAGAACCGCAAGGCTCTCTTAACATCCAAGGAATGAAGAGCTCGTTCCCCTTCATTTTGGAAAATAGCGAAGTAAGCGGGAAGTACCAGAGGTTGGTTTAGATGGAATTCTGACACAACCTTGGGAAGAAATTTAGGATGAGTAGGAGAACTACCTTGTCTTTATGGAATACAGTATACGGAGGGCCCGTAACCAGGGCATGTATCTCAGAGACCCTGCGGGCTGAGGTAATGGCCACCAGGAAGGCAGTCTTCCAGGTAAGAAATTTTAGCTCACAGGTAGCTAGGGGTTGAAAGGCTTCCGGTGAGCATGTCCAGCACCAGGTTAATGTCCCAGGCTGCAACTGGACGCTTAACAGGGGTCTGGTATGAAGAATCCTAAGAAATCTCTTCACCATAGGTAACTGAGCCAGAGTCAAGGAAGAAACCGATCATGGAACGCTGAGATGGCACTAAGGTGAACTTTAACTGTGAGTACTGGAGACCTGAGTTTGATAGGTCCAAAAGATACTCCAGAACCTTGTCAGGAGGACAGGAAAAGGGATTCAAGAGGACTTTGCACCAGAGAAAACGTTTCCATTTGGAGCGCTGCGTTTTCAGTTGGCAAGCTACGACAGCCAGAAAGATGTCTGAGACTCTAGAGAGGCGTTGAACCGATTCACTTCCACCTCTTCAGGAGCCAAGCATGAAGGTGAAGTGATTTCCGGTTGGGATGGACCAACGAACCCTGAGTCAAAAGATTGATTTGCGAGGGAAGTGGTCTCGGAGAGGCTGCCAACATACTGTTGAGTAGAGGAAACCATAGTTGCCGAGGCCAGGAGGGAGCAATGAGAATCATTTTGGTCCCTGAGACTCGAACTTGAGGAGTACTCTCTGGATTAGAGAGCGGTGGAAAGGCGTGAAAGCGTTTGTCCACGCAGCCTGAAACATCCTGACAGAAAATGCCAGGCCCTGGATTTCTGGAGCAGAAGAGAGGCAGTTTTGCATTGAGTGGGGATGCAAAAAGGTCCAGGTCTGGAGTCCCCCACTCTTTGAACAGAGACCGAGCTACGGCTGGATCGAGAGACCACTCGTGAGGGTCTGCCTCCGTTCTGCTGAGGTGATCTGCTAGGTCATTTTGTATACCTGGCAGATAAACCGCTTGAATCAGAGACTTGTGCTCCAAGCACCACTCCCACACCCTCATTGCTTCCCTGCAAAGGGGATAAGAATGAGCACCGCCTTGCTTGTTGATGTAATACATCACAGCTTTGTTGTCCGTTTGAAGGAGAATGTTCTTGTGACAAAGGACATCCTTCAGAGCTCGGATCGCATAGAGGACCGCTCTCATCTCCAGGACATTTATGTGGAGATGAGTTTCGAACTGAGTCCATACACCTTGAGTGTGGAGGGAATGACAGTGAGCTCCCCATCCCATTAGCGATGCGTCTGTGGTGATGGAGATCTGATGATCCGGGGGAGCAAAGGGGAATCCTTCCAGGAGATTGCTCTCTTGAGACCACCAGGTGAGAGACCTTCGAAGGGGCTCCGTCACCTTGATGGGATAAGACTGGGGTGAGAGGTCGGAGACCACTGAGTGGAGAGCATCCATTGGGTGGTTCTCATGTGCAACGGGCCAGGGGTACAGTGAACACCGGGCGCCAAGGACCCAACATGCGTTCCATCGAGAGCTGTACCGATTGGTTCTCCCGATGTAACGGGCCATCCGAAGGATGTCGAGTCTTCTGTCCTCTGGAAGGAAAGCCTTCGTGGAAGAGGTGTCTGAAGCGTCCCTATGAAAAGGAGCCTCTGGGAGGGCTGCAGTTGAGATTTTTCAAATTCAGCAGAATTCCATGGACATGAGAGGACGAAGTCATTTGCGGCTTCCAAAGTCCCTTGGCTGTAAGGGCTTGCTAGAAGCTAATCGTCCAGGTAGGGAAACACTCGGAGTCCGATCTTCCTGAGATGCGCTGCGAGAACTGCACAACACTTTGTAAAAACTCGCGGCGCCGAGGATAACCCAAAGGGCAGGACTCCGAACTGATAATGCTGACCCAAAGCTAAAACCTGAGGAACTTGAGGTGGGTCGGGTGGACGGGATATGCTGGTAAGCATCCTGCATATCCAGGAGGCCAGCCAGTCGTGCTGATGCAGCAAGGGTAACAGGGTACCTAGGAAATCATTTTGAATTTCTCCTGGGGAGAAATTTGTTTAACTTTCTGAGGTCTAGAATGGGCGCATCCCCCAGATTTCTTTGGAACCAGAAAGTAATGGGAGTAGAACCCTGTGTTTCGCAGATG
Organism: Neoceratodus forsteri; assembly: GCA_016271365.2. Lineage (NCBI taxonomy): Eukaryota > Metazoa > Chordata > Ceratodontiformes > Ceratodontidae > Neoceratodus > Neoceratodus forsteri. The sequence goes on along the minus strand of CM028130.1, from coordinate 1,121,064,924 downwards.
CGGGGGCACCAGTTCTATTGCCCTGTTGTTCAGAAGGCCCTGGATCTCGGCGGTGAGGAGGTCTGACTGAGAGGCCGACAACCTGAGTTGTCATCTGGGAGGACAATTCGGGGGGGGGGGGTTCCAAGAAATTGAGAGAATAACCCTCGCGAATTATCCGAAGGACCCATTTGTCCGAAGTTATGGACTTCCACTGGTTGTAGAAGTACATCAGACGACCTCCCACCGGAGGAGGAAGTTCCACCTCGGGCAGAGTGGATGGAACTTGGGCCAGCAATTCATAAGGTGGTGCTGGGGGCTTTAGGCCCCTGCGCTTTCTGCTAAGTCTCTTTTGAGGTTGGGCAGGTTGGCTTTATGGAAGCTTCCCTGCCTTTGCCTCGAAAGGACATGACTATGAAAGTGAGCGTCTGTTCACATGCCCCGAGAGGGCAGGCGGAGGTCTGGCCAATTTAATGGCCGATCTAGTCTTCTGAGTGGCCTCTAAAGCCTGCTCCACCTGAGGCCAAAAGATAGGAGCCATCAAAAGGCAGCGCCATTACCTGCTGCTGAGCATCATTACGTGAAGAGCCAGAAGTGCGCAGCCAGGAATGGCGCCAGTACAAATCCCTGCGGCTGCTGGGCGAGAAGCAGTGTCGAAAGCGTCCATGGCGGCTTTGACCTGTTGGTTATTGGACTCAATACTTCTAATAACGGTCAGAAGAAGCTCTGACTTGGAGTCCGAATCTGGAAGAGCTTCAACCATTCTTTTCATAGAGTGCCACAGGATATACTCATACTGAGAAAAATAGCCTTGATAACTGGCTCGCATACTTAGAGTGGAGCGCAAAGACTCTCTTACCTAATGTATCAATCTTTGAGACTCTTTGTTAATAGGTCGAGCTGTAGTAGTTTGAGGAAGAACGACCTTGTCATTCTCTGCCAGGACTACAATAGGATCCTAAAGGCTTGGGATGCCAAAGGGACGATCCTTGGGAGCTGATACTTCTTATCAATGGATTTAGCCACTAGGGAATAAGAGCAGGATTATTCCATACCATTTGAGACAGCGTCTCGAAGGAAGGCTGGATCGGAGGAGTCAAATCCGTAGGGATCTCGAGCATGAAGATACTGGAGTCTTAATATCTTCCCAGGATCGATGTCTGTAGTCTGGAGAAAAGAGTGGATCTCAGGTTCTTCAACAGAGACTTAAAGGACAGGTCCTCGACCACAGGCTCTGTAGCAAAGAAAGATCCTGTTTCCTCCACTTCATCACCCAACCGAAGGTCTGGGTCAGGCTCAACATCATCTCCTGATGGTCCAGGAAGGACTGTTTGGACAGGAAAGGAGTGAAAATTAGGAGAGGAGGAAATAGCAGAAAAACAAGGAGAGTCCCCGAAGGGCCCCGGCGCCGAGACGGCAAAACGGGTTGAAAACGGCACCGAGGAGGCGCACAGCGCCGAAGAGGCACGCGGAACCGCAAGTGCCCCCGGCGGCGCCGCAGACGGTGCTGCCGAGGCCAACGGCACCGCGAATGGCGCCACCCAACCACGCGGTGCCGCCAGACCAGACGGCACTGCTGTGAGACCACGCGGTGCCGCGGACGGCGCCGCAAGACCCAGCAGCACCAAAAACGGCGCCGACAAGCCAACAGACCCTGTGGAAGGCGCCGGAAAAGCCCCAGGAACCTGGAAAGCTAGAGGAGGAAAAAAACAGGAGATAAGGGCATCGGTGTGGCCCCCTGCGCCGCAGCCATGTGAGGGGGAAACACCTACCACGGAGTCGCTGGCACCAAGAGGCGCCGCAGCGACTAGGAAGGTCCAACCGCCTACCTGATCGCAGGAGGAGCCCGAGGGCTAGGCAACCGAGCCAGGCAGAAGAACCAACCTCGAGCCCATCGCTCCATAAGAGCGGCCCACTGATGAAACTGCTCATCTGGAGCCCTACCTATAGGCGGGAGGGGCTCCAATGTCGAGAGCAGCGATTACTGGAAGTTGGCGACTCGAAGAAGGAGACCGGCAACTTAGCGATAACCGACCGTCGGCAGCGACATACCAGAAGGCGACCTCGGTGATGCCTTGGCTTTTGACCTGTGGGCGAAGAAGAGCTCGAGGCGAGCGGTACCGAGAATCGACCGTTTATTTTATGCCGACGGGGACCGCCCATCCCCGAGCATCGGACGACCGTTAGCCGGAACCCACTGAGGAGAAGAGCTGACCGGACCCAGCCCGCTGACTGAACAGCTTTCATCGAAGTCTCCTACCGTCACCTGACCTGCTCATGGTCGACTCGTCCAGTAGGCGAGACTTCTTCAAGTAAGTTAAATTTAAAATATTACAAAAATTTATGAAAAATAGAATAAAATTAAGCGATACTACTATATTGATAATGTTACAAAAAACCTAAAAACTATGTGGATTTGAAGTTTGACTCCGACAGGCGACAACGTCGTCACTGAAGCGCGCTCTCGGTAGGGAAAAAATAGGAGGTTGGAGGGTCATCCATGAGATAGTCATTACCGCTCGAGCAGCTGCTGCACCGTGCCTCGCGGCGCCATCTCTCGCGCCGACCCTCCAGCAAAAAGTTTGCTCCCGATGGGTCCTAGTGCCTCCGGCGCTAATCCCACTAGTGTGAATGAGTGGTGGAGACTTATGTCCAGGAAGATCAACAAATACATATTCAAAAGAAAAGTATGGTTTCCAACCACGATGGACTTTTTTTTTTTTTTTTTTTAAACAGTCAGTTTCCCACAGAGGAAATACATGGGGAACCGACCAAAGCATTCAGTTCCTAACAGGGAAGGAACCAAGCGACAATAATAACAAAATACAAAAAACACCAAATACAACGGTCCAGAAAGGGAACCGAGAGAAAAACAAATTTAAACTAAAAAGGTGGTAAAATTTACCACAGAAACAGCGGTTCACTGTGGTTCTGCAGAACGATGAAGTACCACTGTAACCAAACTAAAAACCCACTAAAACTCATTAAATACCTGAAATAGGGGCAGCAATCATAAAATAAAAGTATAAAATTAAATTTCTTTAAAAATAAAAGATTTATCAAAGAAGCTGAGGAGAACTCTCCGAGGCGTCCGAACTGGCAGGTAGAAAAATGAATCTGAGCACCTTAGAGTGCAGCAGTTACTAGGGGTGGTAGTTTGAAATTGGCACGAGCCAATGAGAGTTCCATCATTTACATACATTCCGTTCTGTCCGGGGCAATTCAGCACTGAAGGCTGACTGCATTAGTTAAGCAGACTGAGTGATTCCTGGGGTTTGAAGAAAAAAATTACTCACCTTAGTAATTGCTTTTCTTCTCATGGAGTCTTGCTGTATTAGGACTAAATGCAGTTTGCCACTGCACTCGAACTGCCCTGGAGAGGATAGGGTTAACTCCAGAGCAGTCTGGAGTTCCACAGTGCGAGGGCGCTGTTCAAAGCTCTATCTGGCTAGTTTCAAATGAAACTGCCAGGTTCTTCTGAGCTAAACTAATATAGCAAGTCTGTGTGAAAAGCTCTACACTAGCCATTGGCTACCTACCAGTAGTAGAACAAAAAAACAACAACAATCATAGAATAATAACAAAATCACCTGTTATTGTTAGAATCACCCATGACAAGCACTAATAGGCCCCTCTCCCAAAAGACTCAAGTCCAGAGAGGGAGCGCCTATCACTTAACAAAAAACAGAATCACCTAGTTCCTAACCCAAATGAACAAAAAGGGGGGGGGGGGCTAGAGAGAAATTGAAATGGCATGACAGAGCTTGCACCAATTTGACAACCCCCATACTCAAGTGGGAGTTCTGAGCGGGGTAGGAGGGAAGGTTGTCCTAATACAGCAAGACTCCATGAGAAGAAAAGCAATTACTAAGGTGAGTAATTTTTTCTTCAAACACCATGAAGTCTTGCTGCTAGTAGGACTAAATGCAGATTATACAGCAGTACCTCCATGGAGGAGGGTCAGAACCTACTTGGGGAATAGGCTCTGAAGCACAGCTGTGCAAACCGAAAGCATCTCTCCTGGACTGGACATCCAGGGAATAATGCTTGGTAAAGGGGTGGACTGTTTTCCAGGTAGCAGCTTGGCAAATTTCCAAAATGGGAATATCTCTAGCAGCCGCTAGAGATGCAGCTGTACCCTGGTGGAATGAGCCCTCAGTCCTGAGGAGGTTCTCTACCTAGTTTTGGTAACAGAACTGGATACAAGAGACAATCCACCTCGTAATTGTCCTCTTAGTGGCAGGTCTCCTTTGCCAACTTCTCCATAGGTAAGGAAGAGTTGGAGGGATTGAACCTGTGACCCTTGGTGCGTTCCAAATAGCAGCTTAGGGCTCTTTTGCGTCCAGACTGTGCAATCTCCTCTCCCTGAGGAGGGAATGCTCAGTGAAAATACTGGAAGAGAGATGGATTGGTTGAGATGAAAATCTGAAACCACTTTAAGTAAAACTTTCTGTTAGTCCTAAGGACTACCTTATCTCTGTGAAAAGAAATAAAATCTTCTTCTACCGACAAGGCCTGTAATTCACTTATCGTCTAGCAGAGTGATAGCCACTGAAAAACAGTCTTCCAAGTCAAAACTTGAGGTCTGCAGGACAGAGGCTCAAAGCGGGGTTGCATTAGCTGAGCAATGCAAACATTCGGGTCCCATGCAGGAGCTGGTTCCCGAAAGGGGGTTAGTGAAGCAACCCCTTAAAAACTTGGAAAATACAGGGTGAGAAGAAAGGAAGCAGGCTTCCCGCTGACACAAAAGCAGAGACAGCTGCCAGGTGAACCTTTAAGGTAGCTGGCCTAAGGCCTAAGGAATTTAAATGGACCAAACAGTCCAGTAAAATGGGCAGATTAGCAGATTCTGGGATAATCTGCTTCTCAGAACACCAAATGGAAAACCTCTTCCACTTAGAATTGTAAGTGGCTCTAGTGGAAGGTTTCCTAGAAGCCTTTAAAATATCCAGGACACCTTGAGAAAGGTGTAAATCAGCAAATTCTAGCTCCTCAAGAACCAGGCCTTGAGGTGGAGGGAATTGAGGTTCGGATACCACACTCTCCCTTGTGCACAGGTCAACAGGTCGTGGGTCCTGGGCAAGCTGAGGAGGTAGAATGTCAGGGACAGGAGAGAGGGTACCAGGGCTGTCTGGCCCAGTCTGGAGCAATCAGAATCACTCTGCAGGGCTGAGTTCTGATTTTACTAGTACCCTGAAGAGGAGAGGAAGGGAAATGCATACAAGAACTTCCCTTTCCAATCCAACTGAAAGGCGTCCAGTGGGACTGATCCCAGAACTGGAGGCCTGCAACAAACAGGGAAGTTGGTGGTTGTCTGGGGCTGCGAAAAGATCTATCTGAGGGTGCCCCATCTGGCAAAGACTGACCCCAGCACCAGAGAATTCAGAGCCCATCGTGATGGCCCTGAGAAATCCTGCTGAGGGCATCCGCCAGGACATTGTCCTTCCTGGAAGGTGAACTGCTACCGGGAGGTGTTCAGAGTAAGCCAGAGACCACAACTTCATTGCTTCGGTGCACAAGGCTGATGACCGAGTGCCCCCTTGGTTGTTGATGTACCACATTGTTGTGGTGTTGTCTGTCCTGACTTGGACTACCTTGTTCTGGACAGTAGTCGAAAAAACCTGGAGAGCTAAGAGAACAGCTCTGAGTTCCAAAAGGTTGATGTGGAGCAGAGATTCCTGAGGGGACCACACTCCCTGAGTGGAAAGGTCGCCCAAATGTGCCCCCCACCCTAACAGGGAGGCATCCGTGGTGAGGGTGAGGGAATGAAGAACGGGTAAGAAGGGGACCCCCTGAGTTAAACTGCTTCGATCCTGCCACCACTGAAGGGCTAGGATCAGGGTTTTGGTCACTGGGATTAACTTGGATAGGGGGTCCTTCCTTTGAGACCAGTAGGACCTCAAGTGGAACTGGATGTCTCTCATCTGAAATCTTGCTCCCTGCACGACAGCTGTGGAAGCAGCCATGTGCCCTAGGAGTTGCAAAAAGTGCCTTGCTGGTCGAGAGACCCGCAGGGTAAAGGAGGATGCCAGGGCAATGAGTCTGTCCACTCTTTCGGAGGGAAGAAATGCCCTGGCTGACTTTGTGTTCAATTCTGCACCTATGAAAGTTAGTACCTGAACTGGTTCCAGAACTGACTTTGGAAAATTCCACAGGAATCCCAGAGAAGTGAGAAGTTGCTGTGAGACTTGCAAGTGGGATTTTACCTGATCTGGAGACTGACCCACTATGAGCCAGTCGTCCAGGTAGGGAAACACAGCAACCCCTTGCCTTCTTAAATGAGCCACTACTACAGCTAAACATTTTGTGAAACCCTTGGGCAGAGGTAAGGCCGAAGGGCATTGCTCTGAACTGGTAGTGGCCAGAGGGTAGTTCGAACCTGAGGTACTTTCGGTGAGAAGGCCTGATCAAAATATGAAAATAGGCGTCCTTGAGGTCAGGGAAGCTAGCCAGTCCCTGGCCTTAGGGAAGCAGAATCATTGCCAGAGTTAACATTTTGAACTTTGGTTTCAAAAGGTGCTTGTTCAGGAACCTTAAATCTAAGATGGGCCGCCACTCTCCTGTCTTTTTGGGGTAAGGAAATACCTGAGTACAGACCCTTGCCCTGATGGCAAGGAGGAACTCTTCCACTGCTTTGCAGCCCAGCAGAAAGAAACCTCTGCTTCCAAAGCAAGAGCTTCTGAAGGATTTGCAGGTGGAAAATGTCTGGCTCTCATCTTTGGGAACTGTTTGAAACTGAGAACCAGACCTGGCACACCACCTCCAGAACCCATTTGTCCGAAGTTAGGGACAACCAGTTCTGGCTGAAATAAGCCAACCTGCCCCCCACCGGTACAGGAGAATCGGCCCTGGGCACCCCATCAGGGTGCCTGCTTGGCAGCAGCTTTATTCTGAGGAGAGGGAGATGGTCTGCCTGTGCCCCGTCTACCCCTGCCTCTGAAAAAACCCTCTGTGCAAAGGCTGAAGAGGCCTGAACTTGATAAAAGGGCCTGTGGTAAGGCCTGCCCCTACCCCTGGGGGCATGCCTTTGTGGAGTGGCATGCCTCTCCTTAGCTTGGGCACTTTTGTAGGTAGTTCTGTATTCATCCATTTTCTTCATGTAATTTTCTGTTTGATCCCCAAACAGAGAGTTTCCTACTACAGGAAAATCTATAGCCTTTGCCTGAGTATCTTGGGACAGATTAGTGCATCTAAGCCATGCCAACCTCACGGAGAGCTACAGAAGTGGCCATGACCCTAGAGGAAACATCATTAACATCAACGGCAGTATGAAATTGAACTTTAGAGCTTCAATGCCATCAGCAGCCACTTGTTCCAACTCACTAGCCAGCTGGCCATGGGCCTGCTTGGCTAACTGCAATATAGTGTCCCATCTAGATTTCTAATATCTAGCCACATAAGCCATATAAATTAGCCTGCCTGAGTCCCAATGAAGCTGCCATATATTGCTTTTTCGCCATGGCATCAATCTTCCTGGAATCCTTATCAGGAGGATGTGATGCCAGGGAATATTACTTGTCACAGGCTGCAGCTTGAACAACACCTACATGACTACACTGCTCAGTGAGGAAGTCTGTATCAGGGCCTGATAAAGTATACCTTCTGCCCATTTTCTTATCTACAGGAGGAACAGAATGAGGATTTTTAAAATCTTGTTGTTTGCTTCCTAAATGACTTATGCAAAGGAATAGACAACCTTCTAGACTCTGGAATATCCATCATTTCTACATAATCAGGCTCCTCTTGCTCATCCACAGCCTCCTCTAAAGGGAGCTGGAGGTTTCTGCCACCTTTTATAAAACATAAAATGAGAAGGGACTCAGACAGCAAAGGGGGAGATTCTAAGGGTCTATCTGGAGAAATGCCCGGTTCAATGGGCACGTCCAGACCTTCCCAGTCACAAATACACTGATCAAATTCCTCCTCTCCCTCCTGTGGTTCATAAAACTCCTCAACATCATAATCCAGAACCACTGGACCTGAACGAGCCACCCTTTTCCCAATTATAGGGAGCTCGACAAGTCCCTGAGACAAAGACTGAACAATCTGAATGGCTTTTGCTATTTCTGCAGCAGTTGGAAAGACAATTTTGGAATCCAGACCTGCTGATTTCTTTGTCTTTTTTGGTGGAGCTGGTTCCTCTGGACCAGCTTTTCTTTTGCCCGAGGAAGTCTCGCCCTGGTCAGAGGGCACTCCCTCTGGTCCAGTGGGTACTGGACCGGGCTGGCCATCCGGGTCAGCGGACTTTTTGGCCTCTCGTTCCCTGAGCCGGCCCAATCTCTTCTCCAGGGTGGCTGCAGGGAAATTTTTACACACCTGGCAGTCTGACAGGAGGTGGTCAGCCCCCAGACAGTAGACACAAGTGGTGTGTGGATCAGCCTTAGCAAAGGCTTCCCCACAGACATCACAGTGTTGAAACCCAGTGGGCCCGTTTTTCTTTGGGTTTCTCAGACATAATGCCACCTAACCAACAAACTTGCCCTTTAAGCGGCCGTGCAGGCAAGACACACCTTATCGGTTCCTAACCGGTTACTGGTATTGGAAAACCCAAATAAAATTAAGGTTTTTTAGAACGATAAGAACCGGTACAGCACTTCTAAAGCCCAAAATCGTAAATATGCCACCGATCGGTTCAGACTGAACCGATAATGTATTCCCACAGACTTTATTTTAGTACTACGGTTTACCAGATAGAGCTTCTGACCGAACGCGGTAATTTTAAACACTTGCCGGTTCAAATGAACCGATAAACTCGCTGAACCGCGAAATGAACCGAGTTGAAGAGCTGATCTCCGGAGCGACTGTTCAGTGAAAGCGGAGTAAAGAATCTGGCAGTTTCATTTGAAACTAGCCAGATAAGAGCTTTGAACAGCGCCCTCGCGCTGTGGAACTCCAGACTGCTCTGGAGTTAACCCTATCCTCTCCGGGGCAGTTCGAGTGCAGTGGCAAACTGCATTTAGTCCTAATAGCAGCAAGACTTCATGGTGTTTGAATACAAGATTCCCAAAAACATTACAATACAAAGGCCAAACAGTAAAAACGAAACTTGTAGTGAGAAAAACTGTGCTAGAATCAAACTGTGTTTCCTGAAACAGGAACCAGTTAATCAAGGTCAATGCACAGAAACAGAAACAGAAAATGGAAGCACTGTTTTCTGTAACTTGGTCAACTTAAATGCTAAACCACTTGTAAAACAAAGTAAAAACTGGTTTAGTTATCCAAACATATTTAGAAAATTAAAACGGTAGCCAGCTAGGATAGTCTCTTGTTCCTGGGAATAAAACTGGAACCGCAGATACCATAATTAATAAAAAAGACCCCTAGCTAATGTAGAGTAATTGAAAAAAATAACCAAAATAAACTTTTTAAACAAATTACAAATTATCCAAATTGACTGGAAATCCAGACATTACCAAAGATCACTATGGGGCGACTTCTCTCTTCAGGCAGAGAAACAGATTTGAACAATGGCTAGAATGGAGCACAGATGCAGAGTTTGAACTTACATTCCAAATTCTAAAATTTGCATAGGTTCTATTTCCGGGGGGGGGCACTCACCGCCGAAATGACTGCATAAAGTGTAAACATTAAGTGAGTGATTCCTGTGGTTAGAGCATGAATGTACTAAATGTTTGACTCAAAGTTTTATGTTTTGGTTTGTCATTTGGAAAACTAGGGTCCCCATACCTGGAGCCAGCTGTGTGCACCATACACCAAGGAGCTGAAAGAAGATAGCACATCCCAAATGGAATAACGCTAGTACTACTACAAGCAGTGTTAAGACACAGCATGCAATGCACCAAGGAGCCATTTGCATGGCATGATGAGCTCATTAACATTCTGCACAATGCTGGCACCACTCCTCCGATCACTGTCATGAGCCCCAGTAAAGAGTATAAATAATCCTCCCCTCACATCCAGTGGTCCCCATCCCCCGATCGGCATCAAGAGCAGGATAAAGAATGTAAAACATCCTACCTAGTATTCAGTACCCACCCACCCCCGTATCCCTGGCAGTCTAGTGTTTCTTCCTGTCCACAGACTTTCCTGGTTGCTAGTGGCCCCCACCACCCCAACTGCACCAAAGACCAGCGAATCTTGTACGTCCACTCAGGTCCCTCCACCATCATCTCCCCCCTGACCCCAATTCATTCCCCCACCAAAACACTGACCGGCACAGCTCCACCACTCACCACCTCTGACGACTGCCATCTGAATGACAGGGAGCGCACATGCATCTACTGTAGAAGCAGCTCACACTGGCTGCTCAGGTGAGTGGAGGGCCAAGGAAATGGTGGTGGAGGGACACAAGTGGACGGTACAGGAGTCTTTAATGTGATGGGGGGCACTAGCCACCAGGGAACGCTATGTATTAATTCCCAGGCAACTGATCAGGGGCTGGGAATATTTGATTGCCAGGGAGATCTACTTGTTGCTACTGGGCAGGAGACTGAGGGGAAGGGGGGGGGCCACTGACCAACAGCGAAGATGTTTTACATTCTATACCAGAGCTCTTGACAGCAATCGGGTGAGGGAGGCCACTGGCTGCCAGACAGGATGTTTTGCTCCTGACCATGATTGAGAGGTAAAAGGAATGCTAGCAGAGGATGACAGCTACTGCTGTCAGTCCACTACCTGGCTCATGGCTAGGAGGGGAGGTGTCTGCACACCACCGTGTGCAGAGATAGCAGTAGGCCTTTGAAGCGTTAAACAGCACTGTGATAGAGGCTGCTTAGTGCTGTCAAAATCTTTGGATATTCTGCTGCACCCTGTATGCAACAGGATCCATCATTTGCATGGGCACAGCTGTATGGTCTTTGCAATCACACAACCAGGTAAGCACTGCACACTGGGGGGGGCCTTTGAATATGACTTCTGCCCCATCTGATCGTGCTACTACAGATTAGCGAACATGGTTAACCCCAGACTAACCTTTTGAATATGGAGGCCCAGGTCTCTTGTGTACCTCAAATTTCACAAATTATTTGTCCTTAAACATATGTCTACGGTGCATTTTGCAAACACTGTTTAATAGATCTAGAAGTGTTTATCTAATAAGCCGTCAACACAAGACTTAACTTAAACATAACTTGTTCGGGTTTTCAGCTAACAGGTACCCATTTTAGTTCATATTTGTGTAGACATTTATTCAACTATGATAGCGCACTAGCAAATGCACTTTTAAATGTCAGTTTCCGCTTGGAATCAACAGGAAAAAATGTTATGATGCTTTTTCTGACCTCAGAATGCAATTATTTATATCACAGTTCTTTCCATGATGTCACAAACACTGTAACTGAAAAGGTAAGTTGAGGCAATCTTGTGTTTTTTCAGCACATGGATAAATAGGTACTACTTTAACATAAGAATTTAAGAGACCAAGTACAGGATGAATTTCTTAAAGCTAACTGCAGTTCTTGCAGACATAATGGTATTCAACTTTTGACAGCAATAGATACCTCTTCCTTAAAGAGCACCTGACTTTCCAAGGAAAAACATAATTTTGGCATATATCTCACATATTCTCTCTCTTCAGCTTCCCCTTTTTAAGTTTGCTTGCGCGCATGTGCAAGAAACATTATGCGGCAGCTTAGGAGAGAAGCGGGTTGTGGAGGTGCGGTACTGTGGTGGCCAATGCCAGTACTGCAGTTGTGGGCTTGGTGGTGTGCACCCAATGCAGGCCCAGTGTCCTGATGACACTGGTTCTGTAGAAGTGCCACCAACTTAAAACGATTTGGCCACTGCAATGAGTGGCCGCCTCATCATTGCTGCATCAGCAATTCCACTGCAGTGAGGGAGCGACCCATCATTTCAGGGCAGTACCTTGCCTGGTGTAACAACACCAGGAACATGGTGGCTCTATGCAGCCACCTCAGAGCCAACAGGGGTGCCCAATCCCCATGTTGGCATGCCCCCAACCCCCTTCATTTGCTGACAGGGAGCCCAGTACCTGTCGGCATAATGTCTCCACCCTCAAGTTTCTGTTGTGTGCCGAGGGGGTGCCCAATCCCCCTCAGCATCATGCACCCTCCCCCCCAGCAGTCGTTCTTTGCCGACGGAGGGCCCAGTCCCTGTCGGCTTCAGTCCCCTCCTTCCCAGTTAAATTTGCCAATGGGGCAGCCCGCTACCCGCCGGAATAATGTTCCCACCCCCTCATTTTCTGCTGTATGGCGAGGGAGTGCCATCCCCTTCTGCATCATACCACCTCCGCTTCTGTGCCAACAGAGGCCCAAACCCCATCAAGCCAGTCCCTCCCCACAAATTCAGGTGGCATACTGGGAGCCCACCCAAATGTACCAAACAACACCTGCGAAAGGAAAAAACTGACCTGCGTTGTTTTGTTTTTTTTTACCTGAAAAACAAGAAAACAGTCCCTTGCGGTCTCTCCTGCACTCTCCCCCAACCCGCGCCTAACTTCTGCGCACCCTGCCTCCACAACCCCCCACCCCATACTTACCTCTGGTGCCCAGCGCGATGGTCTTCAGTGGACCGGGAACACGTCTGCATTCTTCAAAGCCGACCGCAAACTGAAGAAATGCCGGTTCGCTGTATAATGGCATAAATAGGGTTTTTTCAACTTTGGTGCATATCTCAGGCATTTTGGGGAATTTTTGCACCAAATTTTCAACATGGGGTTATTGGGACCCCTCCTCATGAATTCAGTCACTGCCACAGCGTTATTCAGTCCCGAAAGGTAATTTTGCGGTCAGTGTGCAGAATCACCTTTCGGGACTGATTAACGAAATGACAGTGCCACTGTTCATGAGGTGGGCTCTCAAAAAGCCTGTGTTACAAATTTGGTGAAAAAATCCCCAAAAATGACTGCTTTACGAGCATGCATTGCGCAGTTTCCACGCACACTCGTAACTTCGTGATTTTGCAATATTTTATCTCCAGATTTTCAACATTGGCATTTTTCCACACCTCCTTATGAACAGTCTACCTGTCATTTTGCACATCCTGGCCAAAAGGTGTTTTCGTACTTCCGACGCAGAATAGCATGGTCGCTGTGGGAAATCAGTTTTAAGGACAGATTAAGAAAATGACAGTGACACTGTTCATGAGCAGAGTTCCTAAAATGCCCATGTTGAAAATTTGGTGACAAAAGTCCATAAAAAGACTGTGTTACAAGCATGCATTGCGCCGTTTCCAAGCACCCTCGTAACTTCGCAAATTTGCAATATTTTCATGCCAGATTTTCAACACTGCCATTTTTTCACACCTCCTTATGAACAGTACAGCTGTCATTTTTCACATCCTGGCCAAAATGTGTTTTTGCACTTCCGGTGAAGAATAGCGCCGTTTCAGTGGGAAATCAGTGTTTGGGACAGATTAACAACAAGCGAGTGGGAGAGGGGGAGTGAGCAAGCTCAACTGAGCTCTCTTGGGACTGTTGTGGATTTCTTTGTGGGCAGAAAAAGGTGCCAACACAAGCAGGTGCCCAGTACAAAAGGGCAGCCTGCAGCACCATGAGAAACAGAATGAGAGAGGGGGAGTAAGCGAGCTCAATGGAGCTCTGTCGGGACTGCCGCGGATTTCTTTGTGGGCAGAAAAAGGTGCCAACGCAGGCAGGAGCCCAGTACAAAAGTGCAGCCTGCAGCGCTGGGAGAAACAGAACGAGCGAGTGAGAGAGGGAGAGTGAGCGAGCTCAACGGAGCTCTGTCGGGACTGCTATGGATTTCTTTGTGGGCAGAAAAAGGCGCCAATTCAGGCAGGAGCCCAGTACAAAAGGGCAGCCTGCAGCACTGGGAGAAACAGAAATGAAAATTACGTACCTACCGTAATTCTTGATCTTCTCTTGTATCTTCACCATTCATTACTGCTTGGGTTAAGCCGAGGACAGACCACACGGGAGTTTTTTTTTCTTTTTAGAGTTGGTCAACGGGCGCTGCCTCAGGGCATGACCGCGCTGGCGCGTGAGGGACGGCCGTTAGGAGCCGCGGACTGCTCCTCCATCTCAGTTCTGTTAGCCGGAGAGGCAAAATAAAGTGTGAGAAAAAAGAAAGCGAGGCAAGAGAGCCAAGGGATAGAAAAAGGAAAGGAAATAAACTGAAAAAGGAATAAGCCGATGGAGAATAGACAGAGGAGAGAGAATTCCTACCCTAAGGGACCGCAAGGCCTCCTTTCCGGGGCGGCTCTAGGGGAGGAAAAGAGAGAGAGAGAGGGAAAGGAGAAAGAGAGGAATGGAGGAAGAAGAAAGAAAGAAAGAGTGGCATGTTGAGAAGGAGAACAGTGCCCGTCGAGCATTGTTGGTTGAGAGGCTTATAGGCTCGAAATTAATGAGGGAGCAAGAATCCCGTTGGTAGGACTGAGGAGAGGTTCCACCAACCTGCTAAACAGACCAAGAGAGGCAGAGTCTCTGGACTCTCAACATGCCAAGTCTCTTCATCCCAGTTGAGGGCTCCTGGACTGACTGAGCAGAACCTGTTCCGAAGGCCCATCCAGGAAGAGGACTAAGTTCCTAGCACCTTGATAAGTGCTACCATAGAAGAGTATGGGAAAAAACTAAGCCTTCTCGAAGGCAGTTTGTAAGAAAAAATAGAGAAGGACTCAATCAGACTTGCTATGACAAGGCAGACAGAGGCTTGAAGCTGACAAGGTCAGCCAGCAGCTGTAAAGCTTTTTGAAAAATAATGCCTGCCAAGGGGATCCTAAGTTGAAGGTGCTGAGACAGGGCATGGCCACCAGGCTGTGGAACAACATGACCTAAGGAGGCAAGGAATTGCACCGTAGGGCAGTCAGAAAGAGTTCCCTCAGAATTAAGAAATTTGTAACCGTCCTCGTTCCTCTTTACCTTGAGGAAAAAAGGGGGTCCAGGGTTTTAAATAATTGATTAGCAGTTTTTTTTTTTCTTGGGACTATACTAACTGTACAGACAGTATTTACACAGAGTCCCTAGAAGTGCCGCACTGCCAAACACGGCGAGGCAAGAGCCATGCATCTCCCCAACGACTCAGCACTTTTATGAGCAAAACGCCAATCAATCTTAGAGTGAAGTAAATCCCTGGGATCCATTCACCAAGAATGGGAAAAACAGAAAGTTTTTTTTTTTTTTGGCATAAAGGCCAAGGGAGTAAGAGGAACGAGGCAGGAGGGGGAGACACCACAGAAGGAGGCCACTGAGGGGAAGGTGGGTGGGTATCAGTAATGAATGGTGAAGATACAAGAGAAGATCAAGAATTACGGTAGGTATGCACTTTCTATATCTTCCTGTCAATCTTCACCATTCATTACTGCTTGGAGATACAAGCCCTCCCCTTAAAAAAAGGGGAGGGGTAGAAACCCTGAGGGAACAAGACCCCAGCCTCCTGTTGGTGAGAAACAGAAGGAAGACCCTGGCTAGTACAGAGAGAAGCCTATGGGAGAAGAGCTAGAGGCGCCCCGAGGACGGGAGACGGAGGAAGCCCTGCAAAGTCTCCTAGCTCTGGAGGAAAAGACGGGTCCCCGAGCGGAGCACATCACCCTACGCTGGGCCAGGGTGACAACCTTGATAGACGGCCATGCCATCCGCCTAATGCAGATCGCTGTCCCCGCAAGCCTGGAAGCCACCTCATTGGCGCCGTAGATGCCCTTGCTTGGTGTCTTGCCAGCCCAGGCCCTATAGCGGAGAGGGCAATAGCTTGTCTGGTTTGTTCGTGATCAGGCATTGATGCTAGGAGCTGGGAGAGCATCGACCACAGATGCCGATTGCAGGCAGCGTGGTGAGCCTGATGTGATGCTCTACAAGCCACTGCACGAGAAGAAGAGAACACTCTGTGCCCCCACCGGTTGAACTGTAGAGAATCCGAATCTGGTGGGCGGTAGTGCGCCCGGAAGGAGTCTCTAGGTACACCAAGCCCGAGGGCGGGTTGGGAAGAGTACCCAGGGATTCCGAGGCGGCACAATACCTACGACGGCAGTCAGCCGGGGCTGGAGAAAGGGCGGCTGGCGACTGCCAGGAACGGATAGACGCCTCCTGGAAGGGGATAGGCCAGGAAGGTACCACCAGGTGCTGGGCACTGAATTCTCCAAGGAATTCACGCGTCTCCCGTTCGGTATTGTCTCTCCTTACATAAGAGATTCGAAGGTCCCTCACCATCCTCGAGAGGAATCGCTGATATTCAGTGAAATCAGTGTCGGAAGAAAGATGAGCAAGGGGTTCCTCTCCCTCAGAGGCGGAAGACAAGGATGATGGAGAGCTCGAATGTCCAGAGAATTCTTGCGGCGGTGGGGAGAGTCGAAAGACCCGCTCATGCATACATCTAACGTATGAGGGGAAGGCCGCCGCAGAACCCCTGAACTGCTCCCAGGATAACGGACCCGTAGGACCGACATGGCCTGGAAGCGCGGGGGTGGATGCAGAGGTACTGAAGAAGGGCACCTACGAAGAGGAAACTGACCTCTGCCAGGACTCTGAAATCCGGGGAACGGAGCCCGAGCTGGCGGGATCCCGGACAACAAACCAGGCCGCAAGACGGAACCCTGAGAAAGCGACGCCTGGAAGAGCCCAGGGAGAGAACCTCCCCTGTGACGAACCCGGGACTGCATGGTTCCAGAAGGGCAGTTCACAGCAATGCCACCGGAGGGCACCCTAGAGCCCAAGAGGGAAGGGCGGGGTTCGGCGCTACAGCTCCTAGCCACCCCACCAGAGGCAGCCGACAGAGACCGGGGCCCCGCCCCTGCCCCTCAACCCTCGGACTCCAAAGAGCCTCCTCCTCGACTGCAGCGTCCCGCACCCCCAGAGCAACAGCACCCGGGAGGGCAGCTGTCACAGGTCCCCAGGAGGGGAGCCTCCTCAGTCCCCACCACATCACCCCTGGGACCCAGGGCCACCCCAGCCCGAGAGCCTCAGGGAGGACGGGAGAGGGACAGTGGAAGGGGCTCGCGCCCCTGGCACCCTGTGCCACCGGGACCCTGACCGAAGAGTCAGGGTGCCAGGATGGGTCACATCCGAGTCATCGGCCTCCGAAGAAGACGAGACCAGCAGAACCTCAATGCTGGCAACCGGAATCCCCGGGCAACGCACCCAACGGTGCCGGTGCCAGGGCGGCGCCTGAACACCCCGCCCCCCCACATGACAGCCAGGCCCGCCCTACCTCCCGCGGTACCAGCCAGGCCCCAGGCGCCGCCCGGTGTTGGAACCTGACCCAGCGCCGCCGGAGAACACTGACCCGGCGCCGCCGCGAGCGCACCAGGGGCCAGGGCGGCGCCGTCTCGATCACCGGCGCGGAGGGTGGCGTCGAGGGTCCACCGGTGCCTGGCCCAGAAATCATGGGCCTCGACACTGGGGGAGCCTGCACCTCCGAGGAGGTGACTGCCGAGGCAGTGTCACCATCACGGCCCCGGGAGGGACCACGACGTTCCCCCGACACCGCGAGAGAAGCTTCCTCTTCGGCAAGAGAAGAGGAGGAAGCTCCCTCCTCCGCAGACCGTATAGGCCCGGGAGGGGACCCGTGGGAAAGGCCTAGAGACCTTACCTGGGAATCCTTGAGCGACGCTGCCCCTCAAGGTCGGCGGGCCTTGCCGAGCTTGAACGCTGGGACTTCAGAGGACACGACGGTCCATGGAGAAACAAGCGCCGCACGCGGCCCATGTCGGCTGGGTCCCAGGCAACGGAGACAGACATCATGCCGGTCCAGACGGAAAAATGCCGCCACAGGAGCACCGACGATAGGGTGCGCCTCGCCGACTTTACGCCTTGCTCCAGAACCGACATGATGCGAACTAACTGAGGAAAAAGTAGGAAAACACTGCCGTAGATAGAAATAAAAGGAACGGTCTTACCGGTATAATGCGTTGGTGGAAGTCTGAGAACAAGGATGAGGAGTTGGGACCCAATCGAAGACTGAACACTATACGCTACCACGCAGCAGGTGCAGCCTTGACGCAGGAGAAACAGAACTGAGATGGAGGAGGAGTCATGCTCTAACAGCTGACCTCTCGCAAGATGACGAAGTGCGCCGCCCGAGGACGGCACCATTACAGCCAACTCCAAAAAAAAAAAAAAAAAAAAATGTAGCGCTTGCGCGCCTCCAGCTTAACCCAAGCAGTAATGAATGGTGAAGATTGACAAGGGAAGATCAAGCAAGTGAGAGAAGGGGAGTGAGCAAGCTCAATGGCACTCTGTCTGGACTGCTGTGGATTTCTCTGTGGGCAGAAAAAGGCACCAATGCAGGCAGGAGCCCAGTACAAAAGGGCAACCTGCAGCACCGGGAGAAACAGAACGAGTAAGTGAGAGAGGGGGAGTGAGCGAGCTCAACAGAGCTCTGTCAGGACTGCTGCAGATTTCTTTGTGGGCAGAAAAAGGCACCAACGCAGGCAGGAGCCCAGTACAAAAGGGCAGCCTGCAGCGCTGAGAGAAACAGAACGAGCGAGTGAGGTGGGGGGGAGTGAGCGAGCTCAACAGACCTCTGTCGCGACTTCAGAGTTGCCCACCCACCTGCCCAGAGTCCTGTGTGGTCCTATTTTACAGCAGGGTCTCTGGAGTGGAGACAAAGCAATGATTGTATACTTCTACAATTGCTGTAATAATACAGATTTAGTTGTTCTGTTTATTTCTCTAACTGAGCTGAGTAATACTTGGAGTGCAATACGATTTCTAACTGGGCTAAGTGAAACTGTGAGGGCTAAGAACAAAAAAAAATGGTAGCTGAGGGGTGAAAAACAGACAAGGAGGCTTTAGGATTGCTGCAGTAATACAGTATCTAATGGATGAGATCTGAGACTGAATTAACCCGGTCGGCAAGGGGGCAGTAGGGGGACTAGTGTGGGGTGGGGGGAACAGGAATTTGAGTTAATAGGGCCCTAACAGTGGTAGTAGGGTACAGAAACCGGGAATAAGAGCCTGCAACATAAGACGGGGGCCAAAATGGGGCATGTGCCGCATGTCAATAGGGCGGGCATCTTTGGAAGGGTCGTGGGGTGTGCAGGGTGTGGATCTGACATGATCCTGGACTAGGCTTGTGGCAGGGCAGATGGGTAAGATAGGCATCCTGGCTGGGGGGGATAGGGGATGGCAAGGGGGGATGGCAGAAGAGCAACTAGGGACTGAAACTGACCCCAGTATCAGAGACACTAGAAGAAAAGAGAGGAGAAGGGAAGGGGTGTCTGAGGTGAGGGAGGAGGCCTCCTGATAGGGGAGGAAGAGATCACGAGGAGTACCGAGAGAGCAGATGGCTGCAGGTAGGGAGGAACCAGGGTGGGACCGGGGGCAGAGGGGACAAGTAGAAGGGGAACCTAGGGGAAAGAGATGTGAAGGGTAACTAACCAGGGACTAGATTCAAGCCTCTGTTACGTGGAGGGGGGAGCAGAAACATACTGAAGTGGGGACAAGCAGGGCATGAGAGGGATGGCAACAGGTAGGGAAGAGATAGCGAGGATGAAATGGTAGAGGGGGGCTAGTAAGGAAGGAGGGGGGTGACTGGAGGAGAGAAGGCTATGGGAAGGGGAAGGATGGGAGGGCATCACTATCGGGTCGAAGGGAATGGGGACTCTAAATCAACAACAACGATGACAGGAGAGGGGTTGGAAATTAGCAGGGGAGGTCAACATGAAAAGCCCAGTAGGAAGTAGTCAGGCTGGGAAAGGGTTCAAAGTGGATGGGAGGAATAAAGCAGAGAAAAGGGGTGAGACAGAAGTAGGGGGTGCAGATACAGAAGTCACAGAGGGTGCAGCTGGTGGGGGTAAAGGGCAGGGAAGAATGAATATTGGGGTGGTGGAAGGGGCATTAGAAGGAAAAGGGGGTAAGGGACTGGGGGGTACTTGTCCTGAGGGATTCTATACTAAAAGGGGTGAGATGGGGCAGAAGGGGGGGAAAGGCACAGCTGTATTTAGGTTGAAGCTATCCCCAGGTTGACTGCAGGAGAGGCAGACACTGCTCAAATGTGCAGCGAGTGGGAGGAAGAAACCTCATTTACTGTTGCACGTGGGTACAAATGACTTGGCGGGGGAGACTGTGGAAGTAGTGAGGAGGAGGTTCTAGGACTTGGGCAGGCAGTGTGAGAGCGTGGGGGAGTAAGTGTCATTCTTGGAGGTGCTCCCAGTACCATGTGCAAGCATGGGGAGGAAGGGTAGGATCAAGGAGTTCAACGAGTGGCTGAGGGATTGGTGCCACACCAAAAATTATGGGTTAGTGACTAACTGGGGTAGGGTCTGTGGGAATAGTGACTTGTACACGGTGGACATTACTTGAGCAGGGAAGGGACTGGAGTGTTAAAGGTGGGATTGGAGGGTATATCGCTATTAAGGTGAATTTAAACTAGTGGGGGGTGGCCAAAAGACTGAGGTTGATAAAAAAAGTCCGGACGGGGAGCCTAATGAGCTCAGCCCCCTAGATACAGGTAAAGACAGAGGTGTAGTAACCCTGGGAGGGGGCAAGCAGAGTGGTCTGAGCGTAATGCAGAAGGCACCACCACCTGGTAAGAATAACTAGGAGAAAGGGTGCAGACTACCAGGAGAAGGGACACAGGCCGAGGAGAAGAGTGAGGAGAAGGAGGGGTATGGGTGGAAGGTGGTCTCTCTCAACACAAGAAGCCTAGGGAACAAAACTGCAGAGCTTCAGGTGCTCCTTTCAGAATGGAAGGTGGACACTGCTGCAGTGACAGAGACTCTGGCCAGAGTACCATGACTGGGACTCGGCAAACCTGGGATACTGGATATACAGCAGGGACCAGGGGGGTTGGAAGGGAAGGGGGTTGCACTCTATGTGAAGGACGGGATCAAATGCATAACGGACGAGGGAGAAGAGAAGACAGAGGCGCTTTGGGTGCAACTCCTGGACTCCAAGGGCAGAAAGCTGAGGCTGGGAGTGGTGTACAGACCACCAGCCCAATCTGGGGCACTGGATGGGGAGTTGGCAGAGCAGATAAGGAGGGTTTGTAGAAGCGGGAGTATGGTGACAGTGGGGGATTTTAACCTACCAGGGGATGACTGGAGTACCCGGCCACTAGCAGTACCAGGGAGCAGGTGCTCATTGATGCATTCCAGGACGGCCTTCTGATGCAATTGGTAAGTGGGCCTACAAGGCTTGGTAGCACTCTGGACCTAGTATTGGCAAATGGGGAAGCAGTGAGGGAGGTAAGGTTGGAGGACCCACTAGCAACTACCAAACAGTATGGCTCATTCTCACGCTGGGCAGGGAGACAGGAGGCACAGGCACTAAGGTGGTGGACTTTAGTAGGGTGGACTTTGGGAGGATGGGAGCAATACTGTGAGGGAGACTCCAGGATATAAGTTTGGGGATGGATGCAGAACAGAAGTGGGGAGTCATATAGACTGGGCTAACAGAGGTCACAGTAGCCTGCACCAAGGCTAGGAGTAAGAAGAGCAGAGGCAAGAAACTATGCTGGCTGAACAAGGAAGTGCTACGAGGGGTAAGGGTATAGAGGGCTGCATACCAGAAGTACAGGAGAAGAGGGAAGGGAGAGAATAAAGAGGCTTACGGGAGTTGGTCAAGGGAGGTGGCCAGGAGGGTGAAAAAAAGCTAAGGCCTCCAGGGAATTAAGGTTAGCACAGGGCATAAAGGGAGGGGAAAAATACTTTTTAAGGTATGTCAGGGAAAAGAGGAAGTGCAAGGAACATATTGTTGTTAGGATAAAGTGGAGAGCGGATTGGGTGGAAAAGGGGGAGGAGCAAGCGGAAATTCTAAATGAGTACTTCTGCTCTGTTTTCACTAAGGAGAGGGATGGTCCACTACCAGCATGGGCTGGGGGGATGGGGAAAGGGGCAGGTGGTGACGGACAAAGTGATCAGAGGGACTAGGGTGCTAGAGGGAGCTGAGGGCAGTAAGGGTGGACAAGGCACCAGGTCCCGATGGCATCCACCCCAGGGTGCTGAGGGAGATGGCGGAGCTGTTGGCTGAGCCACTGGCAGATCTGTTCAACACCTCCCTGGAAACAGGGTGTGTGTACCCCAGGAGTGGAGGGTGGCCCATGTGGTGCCCATACGCAAGAGTGGGCCCAGGGAGGAGCCAGAAAATTACTGGGACGAACATTCTCACATTCATAGTGGGTAAGCTTCTGGAGGTGATACTGAAGCAGAGGCTGGTGGCATTCCTAGTGAGTAATGGCCTCCAAGATGGGCAGTAAAACAGGATCATCTCAGGGAGGTCTTCTCAAACCAGCCTAACAGAGTATTATGACTGGGTGACAGGGGATTTGGACAAAGGCCATCCAGTATATGTCCTGCACTTGGACTTCAGTAAGGACTTTGATACAGTGCCTCATGGGAGACTGGGGGGGGGATGACGGCAGCAGGGGTAGGAAAAAAGCAGACTAAATGGATAGAAACCTGGTTACAGGGGAGGGTGCGGGGGGGGAGCTCTCGGCACCTAGAGCAGTGACAAGCAGGGTGCTGCAGGGGTCAGTGCTGAGCCCGGTGCTATTTGGGCTCTTTATCTCCAATATAGCACTTGGAGTGAGGAGCAGGATTAGTCTGTACACAGATGATACCAAATTGGGGGCAATGGTGGACAAAGAGGATGGATGGGAAAAACTGCAGGGGGACCTAACTAAAGTAGAGACATGGTCGGTGGAGTGGCAGCTAGGATTCAATGCAAACAAGTGTAAGGTGATGCACTTCGGGCCTAAGAACCAGAAGAGGGACTACTGGTTGGGGTGGTGGGGGGGGGTGAGTTTGGGGATCACAGAGGAGGAGAAGGACCCAGGGGTGTTGGTAACTGGGAGCATGAACAACTCACCCAGAGTAGCATAGCATCTGTGAAGGCAAACAGGATGCTGGGGTGCAGTGGCAGTTTTAGGCACTAGCGAACCAAGCAGCCGCTTGGGGCGCCAGCACAGAAGGGGCGCACTGAAGTAGAACATATAAGCAGAAATCATCTTGAAATGCAAAAAAGTGTCAATCTAAAAACCATAATTCTCATCCCAGGTATTCTTCTATATTCCTTACTCTCTGCAGTCAGCCTCCTAAATAGAACTGCCCAGAGATAGAACGTTATACAAATGATAGAACCTACCATTGGCTCATGCCACTGATTCAAACTGCTGCCCTTATCAGCTGCAATGTTCCACCAGCATATCAGATTTCTTTCTGCCTGACAAGTCAAGATGCCTCGAGACTTCCCTCTCAGCTGTTCCTTGTGGTTCTTCACTGAAAATAAGTATTTTAATTATTCCTACTGCTGCCTTTATTTCTGTTTAAATTCTACTGTTAGTGTTGGCGCTTTATTTTAGTGTTTTGGTTTAATTTTCTGTTCCTCACGGTTCAGTACAAGTGTTGGGGAACCAAGCCTTAAATCCCTTTCCAGAGCTTTTATTTCCTTATCTCCAGTTCAGTTTAGTTATTTTTAGTATTTTATTTTAAATAAATTCTTGCTTTTGTTAGCTGCCAAGCTGGCTCAGTGAACTGCTAACCCGGTTCAAGTTGTTCGGTTCTCGGTTCAGTATTGGAACCTTCACCAGTTGCTGAACCGACTGCAACCAGAAAAAAAAAAAAGAGTTTACTTTATTTGTGGTTCTGTTTTTCTTAATCAGTTTGATGATGGCAGAAAAACCTAAGAAAAAGGCTGGACCCCCAGGGTTTAAAAACTGCCTTAAGTGTGGGAACATTGTCTGGCCTGGTGGCACTGAGGGCTGAGGTACTGGATGCCACACCTTGCGCCACGCCAGTGATCCGCATTCGGGAATGAGTGTGGGCCACCAGGGGTCAGCAGGGAGGAGATGGATTGAGCGTCTGACGGACTGCTCTTCATCTCCGGGGAGGGGGGGGCGATCTGCAGTTGGCGCACATTTGACCCCTGGCGGAGGTTGAGGCTTGACGCTACACTGCCACAAGCAAGGGGGATGGGAGCTCAGCAGAGGCTTGGTAGGGACATGCACAGGTGCATGCGTGTGCCCACTGCTGGTGTCACTGCATGGCGAATGCCCGTAAGGGAGAAAATATGTAGGAAAAAGACCCTGGTGGTTGGTCGTGGTGGCTTGATGGCTGTCCCCTGGCACTTCATCTCTGGTGGTAACACCATTAACTGAATCCTGCTTGGCAGGTGAGTAGGGGGCTCCCCACAGCCCCGCCATGGAGGGGTAAGCCGTGGGAGTTGCAGGAGTGAGTGCCTGAAGGAGCAAAGCATGGCGATGGCAGCTGGACAAGGAGATGACCAGGGCCAGGGGGGAGAAAGATGAAAGCAAAAAAAATCAAGTGTGGGGATGTTTTTGACAAGGCAGAGAAGAAAAAATTACTCACCTTAGTAATTGCTTTTCTTCTCATGGAGTCTTGCTATATTATAACAATAGCAGTCAGCCACTGCAGCTGAACTGCCCCTGAGAGGAAGGAGTTAACTCCAGAAGATCTGAGTTCTACAGCCGAGGGCGCCTGTGCCAAAGTTTCATCTGGCAGTTTCAAATGAAACTGTCAGATCTTTACTTAAGCTAACATCAAAGGACGGAAAGTCTGTGTGGAAAACTACACTAGCCCATGGCTACCTACTAGTAGTAATAACAACAATATAAAGAACAAAGAACACTCAGAGCCATAATAACAAAAATTGATGGTATTATGGTTCGCTTACCACCCTTGACAAGCACATATGAACCCCCTTCCCCAAAGACTCAAGTCCAGGAAGGGGCAATATAAATAACCTAAATGAAACAATCTAGATCCCTAACCCAAAGGAAAAGAGGGTAAGGGAAAACTACAATGGCATGACACAGTGCTTGCACTAACTCGCCACCCCTACCCAAGTAGAAGTTCTGAGAGGGGTAGGAGGGAGGGTGAAAGAGACTATAGCAAGACTCCATGAGAAGAAAAGCAATTACTAAGGTGAGTAATTTTTCTTCAAACACCATGAAGTCTTGCTATATTACAACAACAGCAGATTACACAGCAGTACCTCCATGGAGGAGGGTCAGAACCTACTTAGGAAATAGGCTCTGAAGCACAGCTGTGCTAAACCGAAGCATCTCCTGGACTGACATCCAGGGAATAATGCTGGTAAAGGTGTGAACTGTCTTCCAGGTAGCAGCTTGACAAATCTCCAGAATGGGGATGTCTCTAGCAGCCGCTAGAGACGCAGCTGTACCCCTGGTGGATGGGGCCTCAATCCTGAGGGGGTACTCACCCAGTTTCTGATAACAGAATTGGATACAAGAAACAATCCACCTTGCAATTGTTCTCTTAGTGGCAGGTTTCCCTTGCTAGCCTCGCCATAGGTAAGAAAAGAGTTGGAGGGATTCGAACCTATGACCTCTGGTGCGCCTAATAGTAGCTTAAGGCTCTTTGACATCCAAGCTGTGCAGTCTCCTCTCACCTGAGGAAGAATGCTCAGAAAAATACTGGGAGAGAGATAGATTGATTCAGGTGGAAATCAGAAACCACCTTAGGCAAAACTTTCTATTAGTCCTAAGGACTACCTTATCTCTGTGGAAAGAGATAAAATCTTCTTCCACTGACAGGGCCTGTAGCTCACTTATACGCCTGGCAGAGGTGATAGCTACCAGGAAAACGGTTTTCCGTTAATACTTGAGCTCTGCAGAAGACAGAGGCTCAGAAGGGGGTTGCATTAACTGAGCAATGCAAATATTCAGGTCCCAGGCGGAGCTGGTTCCCAAAAGGAGGGTTAGTATGAAGTAACCCTTAAAAACTTGGAGAACACCGGTGAGAAGAAAGGAAGGCAGGCTTCCCTGCTGACACAAAAGCAGAGACAGCTGCCAGATGAACCTTCAGGGTAGCTGGTCTAAGGCCTAGGGAATTCAGATGGACCAAATAGTCCAGTAGAATGGGAAGATCAGCAGATTCTGGGATAATCTGCCTCTCAGAGCACCAGATGGAAAACCTCTTCCACTTAGAATTATAAGTGGTTCTAGTGGAAGGCTTCCTTGAAGCCTTTAAAATATCCATGACACCTTGAGAAAGGTGTAAGTCAGCAATTCTAGCCCTCAAGAGCCAAGCCTTGAGGTGGAGGGATTTGAGGTCCGGATATACACCTCCCCTGTGCACAGGCCAGTAAGTCGTGGACTCTGGGTGGCTCAGGGCAGGTGGACTGCCAAGGACAGGAGCAGAGGGTACCAGGGCTGTCTGGCTCAATCTGGGGCAATCAGAATCACTCTGCAAGGTTGAGAATCTGATTTTTACTAGTACCCCTGAAAAGGAGAGGAAAGGGGGAGGCATACAGGAACTTCCTTTCCAGTCCAACAGAAAGGCGCCAGAGGACTGAGCCCAGAACTGAGGCCTGCAACAGAAAAGAGGAAGTTGGTGGTTGTCTGGGGCTGCGAAAAGATCTATCTGAGGAGTGCCCCATCTGGCAAAGACAGACCCCAGCACTTGTGGATTCAGAGCCCATTCGTGATGGCCCTGAGAAATTCTGCTGCGGGCGTCCGCCAGGACATTGTCCTTCCCTGGGAGATGAACCGCTATCAGGGAGGTGTTCAGGGAGTAAGCCAGAGACCACAACTTCATTGCTTCGGTGCACAAGGCTGAAGACCGAGTGCCCCCTTGCTTGTTGATGTACCACATTGTGGTGGTATTGTCTGTCCTGACTTGAACCACTTTGTTCTGGACAGAATCTGAAAACACCTGAAGAGCTAAAAAGACAGCTCTGAGTTCCAAAAGATTGATGTGGAGCAGAGATTCTGAGGAGACCATACCCCTGAGTGGCAAGGTCGCCTTAGGTGAGCCCCCCCACCCTAACAGGGAGGCATCCGTGGTGAGGTGAGGGAGTGAGAAATGGGAATGAAGGGAACCCCTGTCTTAAATTGCTCTGGACCTGCCACCAGTGGAGGGCTAGGATCAGAGTTTGAGTAACTGGGACCAACTTGGTAAGGGTCCTTCCTTGAGACCAATAGGCCCTCAAATGGAACTGAATGTCCTCATCTGGAATCTTGCTCCTGCACGACAGCTGTGGAAGCAGCCATGTGCCCGAGGAGTTGCAGAAAATGCCTTGCTGGTCGAGAGACCCGCAGGGTAAAGGAGGATGCCAGGGCGATGAGTCTGTCCACCTCTTTCCGAGGGAAGAAAAGCCCTGGCTAACCTTGTGTTCAATTCTCAGGGCCTATGAAAGTTAGACCTGAACTGGTTCCAGAACTGACTTTGGTAAGTTTAGCAGGAATCCCAGGGAAGGAGAAGCTGCTGGGTGACTTGCAAGTGGATTTCACCTGACCTGGAGACTGACCCACAATGAGCCAGTCGTCCAGGTAGGGAAACACAGCAACCCCTTGCCTTCTTAAGTGAGCCACTACTACAGCGAGACATTTTGTGAATACCCTTGGCGCAGAGGTAAGGCCGAAGGGCACTGCCCTGAACTGGTAGTGGCCTGAGGGCAGTTCGAACCTGAGGTACTTTCGGTGAGAAGGCCTGATCAGACATGAAAATAGGCATCCTTGAGGTCCAGGGAAGCTAGCCAGTCCCCTGGCCTTAGGGAAGGCAATATCATTGCCAGAGTCAACATTTTGAACTTTGGTTTCAACAGATGCTTGTTCAAGTATCTTAAATCTAGAATGGGCCGCCATTCTCCTGTCTATTTTGGGGTAAGAAAGTATCTTGAATAAAGCCCCTTGCCCTGATGGCAAGGAGGAACCCTTTCCACTGCTTTGCAGTCCAGCAGAGCAGAAACCTCTGCTTCCAAAGCAAGGCTTCTGAAGGATTTGCTAGGTGAAAATGCCTGGCTCTCATCTTTGAAAGTGTTTGAAGCTGAGAATAGACCCTGGCTTATTACCCAGAACCCATCTGTCCATAGTTAGGGACAGCCAGTTCCGGCTGAAATAGGCCAACCTGCCCCTACCGGGCACAGGAGAATCGCCCTGACACCCCATCAGGGTGCCTGCTTAGCAGCAGCCTTAGGCTGAGGGGAGGGGGGCCGTCTACTTGTGTCACGCCCACCCCTGCCTCTGAAGGAAACCTCTCAGTGACAGCAGAGGAGGCTTGAAATTGGTAAAAGGGCCTGAAAAGGGCCTGCCCCTAGCCTCTGGGAGCATGCCTTGTGGCATGGCATGCTTCTCCTTAGCCTGGCACTTTTGTAGGTAGTTCTGTATTCATCCATCTTTTCATATAGTTTTCTGTTTGTTCCCAAAAAGAGAATTTCCCACTACAGGAAAAATCCATAGCCTTTGACTGGGTATCTTGGACAGATTAGTGCATCTGAGCCATGCCAACCTACGGGAAGCTACAGAAGTGGCCATGACCCTAGAAGAAACATCATTAACATCAACAGCAGTATGAAATTGAACTTTAGAGGCTTCAATGCCATCAGCAGCCACCTGTTCCAACTCACTAGCCAGCTGGCCATGGGCCTGCTTGGCTAACTGCAATACTGTGTCCCACCTAGATTTCTGATATCTAGCTACATAAGCCATATAATTTGCCTGCCTGAGTCCCAAAGAAGCTGCTATATACTGTTTCTTCGCCATGGCATCAATCTTCCTGGAATCCTTATCAGGAGGATGTGAGACCAGAGGAATATTAGCCTTGTCACAGGCTGCAGCTTGTACCACACCTACATGACTACACTGCTCAGTAAGGAAGTCTGTATCCGAGCCTGACAAGGTATACCTTCTGTCCATTTTTATCTACAGAGGGACAGAATGAGGATTTTAAAATCTTTGTTGTTTGCTTCCTAAATGACTTATGCAAAGGAATAGACAACCTCCTAGACTCTGGAATATCCATCATTTCCACATAATCAGGCTCCTCTTGCTCATCCACAGCCTCCTCTAAAGGAAGCTGGAGGGTTTCTGCAACCTTTTGTAAAAAATAAAGAAAGAAGGGGACTCCAGACAGAATAGAGGAGATTCTAAGGTCTGTCTGGAGAGATGTCCGTCCAATGGGCACGCCCAGACCCCCCAGCCACACATATATTGATCAAATCTCCTCCCCTCCTGTGGTTCATAAAAATCCTCAACTTCAAAATCCTGAACCACTGGGACTGAACGAACCAACCTTTTACCAGCTGTTGGTGGTTCTACAGATCCCTGAGACAGTGACTGGACAATCTGATGGCTTTAGCTATCTCTGCAGCAGTTGGAGACACAATTTTGACTCCAGACCTACTGATTTCTTTGTCTTTTACTTGGGACTGGTTCCTCTGAACCAGCCTTCCTTTGCCCGAGGAAGTCTCGCTCTGGTCAGAGGGGCACTCTCTGGTCCAGTGGGTACTGGACCGGCTGGCCATCCGGTCAGCGGACTTTTGCCTCTCGCTCCCTGAGCCGCCCAATCTTTTCTCCAGGGTGGCTGCAGGAAATTTTTATACACCTGGCAGTCTGACAGGAGGTGGTCAGCCCCTGACAATAAACACAGTGGTGTGTGGGTCAGCTTTGGCAAGAAGGCCCCCACAGACATCACAGTGTTGAAACCCAGTGGGCCCGGTTTTTCTTTGGGTTTCTCAGACATAATGCCAGCCTAACCAAAACTTGCCTTTTGATGGCAGTGTTAGTGTAAGACACCCTTTATCGGTTCCCAACCGTGTCATGGTATTTGAAAAAACGTTATAATTCCGCTTTTAGAACCGATAAGAACCGGGAACCGCACTCTAAACCCACTGTACACTTTTAAATGCAGAAACCAACCGACCGTTCAAAACCAAACCGATAATTAATTTTCCACACGACTTAAATTTTAGTACTTACGGTTACCAGATAGAGCTTTAAACCGAATGCGGTAAAATAATAACTTTGCCGTTCAAATGATCAAAATACTCGCTGAACCGAGAATGAACCGAGCTGAAGGAGCTGATCCTCCTCGGAGCGACTGTTCAGTGAAGCGGAGTAAAGAATCTGACAGTTTCATTTGGAAACTGCCAGATAGAGTTTTTGGGCACAGCGCCTCACGCTTTGTAGAACTCAGATCTTCTGGAGTTAACTCCTTCCTCACGGGCAGTCTAGCTGCAGTGGCTGACTGCTATTGTTATAATATAGCAAGACTTCTTATGGTGTTTGGAGCATGGCTTATGCATGGTCTGCCTTGGAATGAATAGTTTTCTGCAGATTGCGAATCTGCAATCATTTCCACAAAAGACAATTGACAAGACGCTGGAAAGGCTCCAAAGAAAACTTGAGAAGGGTGCTACGGGTTCTGACCCAACCCACACCTTTAAACATGGGTGAAACCTCACTGTCCAAAACCGAGCACCCTGACAAGGGTGACTGATGCCCAGTAAAAGGTGGGTGAACTGGCTGACTCCAGTTCCCTGCTAAAAGACAAAGAAAACAAAGCACATTGAACTCCCTGACTGAGAAACCAAGGGTTTCATCTGTGCCTCACAGCCTGCCATCCTCAGAAGAGATTGTCCAGGCCATGAAGGCCATACAGGCTTTGCAGGGTCTTATACTTGCTCCAATCTCCTCCAACACCGCTCAAGTCCCGGTTGATCTTCTTCTGTCCCAACTCCATCCCAGGAGCAGATGTAGTTTGAGGAGTATGATTTGCCTGAAGTAGATGAGGGTGAACCATTGAGGCTGAGATCTCACCTGAATAGGAATTTGGGTCCTCCTTAGAGCAGAGGATTTTTCCTCTCATTTTCCCTCATAAGGAAAAT
This sequence comes from Neoceratodus forsteri, assembly GCA_016271365.2. Classification (NCBI taxonomy): domain Eukaryota; kingdom Metazoa; phylum Chordata; order Ceratodontiformes; family Ceratodontidae; genus Neoceratodus; species Neoceratodus forsteri. The sequence continues at coordinate 1,121,034,491 of CM028130.1, read as the reverse complement.
AGTGGAAGCTCTTTGATTTGGCTACCACAGAGGTTACAGAGGTTGGAGGAAGAGGCCAAATACGTGAAAATGATAGGGTTACACCCACAAAGAAGATATTACTCTCTATCAACAAGTTTTCAAAAAGGCTTGTTTAAGGTTTTGCAAACTCAAATTCCCCACCCCCGGCAAGAAGGCAGAAAAAAGTACCAGCTGGACAGACAGGGATTTGTCTCTTTCTCACCCTGAGCATCAAGGATAATCCAGCAAGCAGCCTGTGAGAAGGAAAGGGTGACAGTGGCATCACAGCCACCTGAGAAAGATTCATGCAAAATAGCTAGTATGGCCAAGAAGGGCTACCTGGCATCCTCACTGGGAGGTCAGATCAGGCTATTTACTAGGCGTTATTCTGCACAGTATCAAAAAGTCACTGTGGCAGCCAGGATTGCCTCGTGGTAGATAAGGCTCTTCGGGCCTCTCGGATGATTTGGCTGAGATAGCCAGGTTTGGGCTGGAAGCAGCAAAATACCAATTTCAGATGGCAGCAGATGGCAGTGATACTGCTTCCAGATGGATGACCCTTACTATAGTTTCTTCTTAGGGAGGTTGGCCTGGCTTAGGACCATTAATCTGACACAGGATATCCAAACCAAGGCTATGGATTTTCCTGGGTGGAGAATCATTCGACATTTGGCCAACAGACTGAGGCTTATATGAAGAAGGTGGATGAGTAACAATACCTATAAGAGCAACTTGACAAAGGAGACCTCCTTCTCCTACAGGTCAGACAGAAGGGAGGATAGGTGGGCAGCTACACCAGATCTTTTAATCAGGCCCAGGCTGTCTCTCAATATCAGCAATATCCGCAGCAGACAAGGTAGTTCAGAGACTGTGTGCAAGGGCTCAAGGAGGGATTCTAGATCACCCAGGCCCAGCCTCACAAAACAGAATCTCTGACTCAGTGGTCAAAGCCGCCTCCGCCGGGTCATCTCAGTAAGGGGCAGGCTGGGCTCACTATTTCCAGGCTTGGGAGTCCATTAATACAGACAAGGGTCTTGGAAGTGGTGAGTCAGGGTCTGCCCTAAGTTTCAAGTAATTCCTCTTGAGAACAAGAGTGTTCAAAGCCAGCTTCCCTCTTGAAAAGAACTATTGGAGAAGGAGGGTCAAAGCCTCCTTTTGTTAAAAGCAGTAGAACATGTTCCACCCTCAGCAGAAGGGAAGGGTTTCACCAAGATACTTCTCACCAAAAGAAAAATGGGGAGTGGCAACCATTCCAGAACTCAGTCTACTGTAATGCTACTTAGTAAAGCCGAGTTCAAGATGGTCACATTGGCAGTTATTCCGCCTAGTCATTCAGAAGGGAGATTAATGCATCTCTGGATCTGAAAGATGCCTATTTCTACATTTCCATGAGAATCTCTACATAAAATATCTCAGATTCAGACTTCCATCAGGACATTGCCAGTTTTCAGCCCTACTCTTCAGTCTCCTCAGCCCCAAGGGTATTTGGTAAAGCATCTGCAGTGGTGGTGGCACAACTAAGAAGGTTAGGTTTATCAGTCTTCCCATCTCGATAACTGGTTGGTGGTAAGCTCATCCAGGCATGAGCAAGATCCCCTGCAGGTAACACTAAACCTGTTACACTCACTAGAGTTCCTGGTAAATCAGGAGAAATCTGTTCTCACCCAGTACAGGTTCTGTACTATAGGAGCAGAACTGAACACCTTAGAGGAAGAGCCTTCCTCCTCAGGACAGAGTGCAATGATCTGGCAAAGCAGCTCTTTCAGGTTGAATGCTAAAGCTAGCTGGACAATTGTTGCTTCTGGGACACATGGCTGCAACAACAGGTACAGTTTTGGGTGCCAGGTTCCAAATGGGAGATATACAGTTTCACCTTTGGTACATTGGGCTAAAGGGAAGACACTCTTTCAAAACTAATTCCAGTAATAAGAACATTGCTGTAAGCTCCCAGTGTTGGAAGGAAGTATAACTTAGGAGGGGGTCTTCAATGGGAAACCCCTATCAGCCATTCTTACACCGATTTCCCTGTTAGGGTGGGGTGACCACTTAGGGAATACACCACTTAGGAACCTGATCTAGCGTAGAGTTACCTATATATAAATCTGTTGGAGTTGAGGGCAGGTTCTGGCACTGAAGGTATGTACCACTACTGCAAGGAAAATTTGTGCAGGCTAGGAGACAACACCACAACAGTGTACTGCATAAACAAGCAAGGGGGGACACCAGCCTGTGTACTGAAGCAGTATATCTGAGTTTGCTTATACACTGCAGGGCTCCCAGGCTATTCATGGCGAGGGAAAACAGTACTTAGCAGATGCCCGAGCAGAATCAATCCGCCCACTACAAGTGGTCTATCAACAAGCAGATACTGGTGTATTCAGGAGGTGGGCACCCTAGGATGGATCCTTTGCATCCTCGAATCATCATCTGCCTCTTTCTGCTGCAGACCACCAGCCATGGGACAACCTACTGGATGCTTTGATTATGGATCACTAGAAGAAGCCTATATGCTTTCCTTCCTCTCAGAGTTCTGATCAAACTCAGGTCACAACCTGCAACAATTATCTTGATAGCACCAGACTGGGCTGACAGCCGTGGTATTCTCTATGATTCTCCATGTCTGTAGCAACCAATACATCTACCCAGGAGGCACAACCTGCTGATCTCCCATCAGTAAATCTTACCCGCTTCGATCTCTTCAACTCAACGATGGCTCTTGAGGACTCTGGATTTGTACACCTATGTCCTGGATATCCTGAAGCAGGAAGCCTTCTACTAAGAAGACCCATGCTCAAAATGGAAGAGGTTCTTCTGTTTTGTGTGCTCCCAAAGGTACCCTCCTCTCGTGTGGGATACCAGCTGTCCTGATTATCTATCTACTTACACTTAGGTCTGCAAATATATCCCTGAAAGTGCATTTAGCCTCAATATCTGTTGCATTCTGTTGAGAGCACCTCCATATCCAGTCCCATTTTAAAGTTTTTTTTTAAAAGCTGCCATTTCACCACCTATTAGGAACCAGACCAGTATGGACTGAACATAGTATTACCTGGCTCATGAGGCTCTATTTGAGCCCATGGCTTCAGCACACCTAAAGTATGTTACCTGAAAACTCTTTTTGGTTGCTATTACCTCAGCTAGAAGAATTAGGAGCTTCAGGTCTTGTGTGTCTAGAAGGATTGTCTTCAGTCTGTGTGGAAAAACTACCACTAGCCCATGGCTACCTACAAAGTAGTAATAACAACAATATAAAGAACAAAAAACACTCAGAGCCATAATAACAAAAATTGATGGTATTATGGTTTACGTTTTACCACCACCAACAAGCACACATATAGACCCCCTTCCCCAAAGACTCAAGTCCAGGAAGGGCAATTAATAACCTAAATGAAACACATCTAGATCCCTAGCAAAGGAAAAGAGGTAAAGGAGCTTCTAATGGCACAGTGCTTTTCCAATTACGCCACCTACCCAAGTAGAAGTTCTGAGAGGGTAAGGAGGAGGTGGTTATAATATAACGAACTCCATGAGAAGAAAAGCAATTACTAAGGTGAGTAATTTTTTTCTTCAAACATATGAGAATCTTACTACATATTACAACAACAGATTACACAGCAGTACCTCCATGGAGGGGTCATGAACCTACTTGAGGAAATAGGCTCTGAAGCACAGCTGTGCCAAACCCGGAAGCATCTCTCCTGGACTGGACATCCAGGGGAATAATGCTTAGTAAAGGTGTAACTGTCTTCAGGTAGCAGCTTGACAAATCTCCAGAATGAGATGTCTCTGGCAGCAGCTAGAGGCATGGCTAAGGTGGATTGGGCCCTCAATCCACAAGGGGTGCACTCTACCCAGTTTCTGATAACAGAATTGGATACAGAAACAATCCACCTTGCAATTGTTCTCTTAGTGGCAGGTTTCCCTTTACCAGCCTCGCCATAGGTAAGAAAGAAAGAGTTGGAGGATTGAACCTATGACCTCTGGTCTGCGACTCTAAATAGTAGCTTAAGGCTCTTTTGACATCCAAGCTGTGCAGTCTCCTCTCACCTGAGGAAGAATGCTCAGTGAAAAATACTGAGAGAGATAGATTGATTCAGGTGGAAATCAGAAACCACCTTAGGCAAAAACTTCCTATTGGTCCAAGGACTACCTTATCTCTGTGGAAAGAGATAAAATCTTCTTCCACTGACAGGGCCTATAGCTCACTTATACGTCCGGCAGAGGTGATAGCTACTAGAAAACGGTTTCCAAGTTAAATACTTGAGCTCTGCAAAAACAGAGGCTCAAAGGGGTTGCATTAACTGAGCAATGCAAATATTCAGGTCCCAGGCGGAGCTGGTTCCCGAAAAGGAGGTTAGTATGGTAACCCTTTAAAAACTTAGAGAACACCGGTGAGAAGAAAGGAAGCAGGCTTCCCTGCTGACACAAAAGCAGAACAGCTGCCAGATGAACCTTCAGGAAGCTGGTCTAAGGCCTAGGGAATTCAGATGGACCAAATAGTCCAGTAGAATGGGAAGATCAGCAGATTCTGGGATAATCTGCCTCTCAGAGCACCAGATGGAAAACCTCTTCCACTTAGAATTATAAGTGGCCCTAGTGGAAGGCTTCCGGAAGCCTCTAAAATATCCATGACACCTTGAGAAAGGTGTAAGTCAGCAAATTCTAGCTCCTCAAGAGCCAAGCCTTGAGGTGGAGGAGTTTGAGGTCCGGATACCACACTCTCCCTGTGCACAGGCCAGTAAGTGGAGTGGACTCTGGGCAGGCTCAGGGCAGGTGGAACTGCCAAGGACAGGGCAGAGGGGTACCAGGGCTGTCTGGCCCAATCTGGGGCAATCAGAATCACTCTGCAAGGTTGAGATCTGATTTTTACTAGTACCCTGAAAAGGAGAGGAAGGGGGAAGGCATGCAGGAACTTCCTTTCCAGTCCAACAGAAAAGCGTCCGAGGGACTGAGCCAGAACTGGAGGCCTGCAACAGAAAAGAGGAAGTTGGTGGTTGTCTGGGGCTGCGAAAGATCTATCTGAGGAGTGCCCCATCTGGCAAACAGACCCCAGCACTTGTGGATTCAGAGCCCATTAAGTGATGGCCCTGAGAAATTCTGCTACCGGGCGTCCGCCAGGACATTGTCCTTCCCTGGGAGATGAACCGCTATCAGGGAGGTGTTCAGGAGTAAGCCAGAGACCTCTTCAATTGCTTGATTGCAGCGGCTGAAGACCGAGTGCCCCTTGCTTGTTGATGTACCACATTGTGGTGGTATTGTCTGTCTGACTGAACCACTTTGTTCTGGACAGAATCTGAAAACACCTGAAAGAGCTAAAGAAGACAGCTCTGAGTTCCAAAAGATTGATGTGGAGCAGAGACTCCTGAGGAGACCATACCCCTGGTGGCAAGGTCGCTTAGGTGAGCCCCCACCCTAACAGGGAGGCATCCGTGGTGAGGTGAGGGAGGAGAAATGGGAATGAAGGGAACCCCTGTCTTAAATTGCTCTGGACCTGCCACCAGTGGAGGGCTAGGATCAGAGTTTGAGTAACTGGGACCAACTTGGTAAGGGGTCCTTCCTTTGAGACCAATAGGCCCCTCAAATGGAACTGAATGTCCCTCATCTGGAATCTTGCTCCCTGCACGACAGCTGTGGAAGCAGCCATGTGCCCGAGGAGTTGCAGAAAATGCCTTGCTGGTCGAGAGACCCAGGGGAAAAGGAGGATGCCAGGCGATGGAGTCTGTCCACCCTTTCCGAGGGAAGAAAAGCCCTGGCTAACCTTGTGTTCAATTCGCGCCTATGAAAGTTAGGGACCTGAACTGGTTCCAGAACTGACTTTGGTAAGTTTAGCAGGAATCCCAGGAAGTGAGAAGCTGCTGGGTGACTTGCAAGTGGGTTCACCTGACCTGGAGACTGACCCACAATGAGCCAGTCGTCCAGGTAGGGCAAACAGCAACCCCTTGCCCTCTTAAGTGAGCCACTACTACAGCGAGACATTTTGTGAATACCCTTGGCGCAGAGGTAAGGCCAAGGGCACTGCCCTGAACTGGTAGTGGCCTGAGGGCAGTTCGAACCTGAGGTACTTTCGGTGAGAAGGCCTGATCAGATATGAAAATAGGCATCCTTGAGATCCAGGGAAGCTAGCCAGTCCCTGGCCTTAGGGAAGCAATATCATTACCAAGTCAACATTTTGAACTTTGGTTTCAACAGATGCTTGTTCAAGTATCTTAAATCTAGAATGAGCCGCCATTCTCCTGTCTATTTTGGGGTAAGAAAGTATCTTGAATAAAGCCCCTTGCCCTGATGGCAAGGAGGAACCCTTTCCTGCTTTGCAGTCCAGCAGAGCAGAAACCTCTGCTTCCAAAGCAAGGCTTCTGAAGGATTTGCAGGTGGAAAATGCCTGGCTCTCATCTTTGGAAAGTGTTTGAAGCTGAGAACCAGACCCTGGCCTATTACCTCCAGAACCCATCTGTCCATAGTTAGGGACAGCCAGTTCCGGCTGAAATAGGCCAACCTGCCCCCTACCGGTACAGGAGAATCGGCCCTGGACACCCCATCAGGGTGCCTGCTTAGCAGCAGCCTTAGGTTGAGGGGAGGGGGACGGTCTACTTGTGTCACGCTACCCCTGCCTCTGAAGAAACCCTCTGCGAGACAGCAGAGGAGGCTTGAAATTGGTAAAAGGCCTGGAAAAGGGCCTGCCCCTACTCTGGGAGCATGCCTTTGTGGCATGGCATGCTTCTCCTTAGCCTGGGCACTTTTGTAGGTAGTTCTGTATTCATCCATCTTTTTCATATAGTTTTCTGTTTGCTCCCCAAAAGAGAATTTCCACTACAGGAAAAATCCATAGCCTTTGACTGGGTATCTTGGGACAGATTAGTGCATCTGAGCCATGCCAACCTACGGAAGCTACAGAAGTGGCCATGACCCTAGAAGAAACATCATTAACATCAACAGCAGTATGAAATTGAACTTAGAGGCTTCAATGCCATCAGCAGCCACCTGTTCCAACTCACTAGCCAGCTGGCCATGGGCCTGCTTGGCTAACTGCAATACTGTGTCCCACCTAGATTTCTGATATCTAGCTACATAAGCCATATAATTTGCCTGCCTGAGTCCCAAAGAAGCTGCCATATACTGTTTCTTCGCCATGGCATCAATCTTCCTGGAATCCTTATCAGGAGGATGTGAGACCAGAGGAATATTAGCCTTGTCACAGGCTGCAGCTTGTACCACACCTACATGACTACACTGCTCAGTAAGGAAGTCTGTATCCGAGCCTGACAAGGTATACCTTCTGTCCATTTTTTTATCTACAGGAGGGACAGAATGAGGATTTTTTAAAATCTTTGTTGTTTGCTTCCTAAATGACTTATGCAAAGGAATAGACAACCTCCTAGACTCTAGAATATCCATCATTTCCACATAATCAGGCTCCTCTTGCTCATCCACAGCCTCCTCTAAAGGAAGCTGGAGGGTTTCTGCAACCTTTTTGTAAAAATAAAGAAGAAGGGACTCAGACAGAATAGGAGGAGATTCTAAAGGTCTGTCTGGAGAGATGTCGGTTCAATGGGCACGCCAGACCCCCCAGCCCACACATATATTGATCAAATTCCTCCTCCCCTCCTGTGGTTCATAAAAATCCCTCAACTTCAAAATCCTGAACCACTGGGACTGAACAGACCAACCTTTTACCAGCTGTTGGTGGTTCTACAGATCCCTGAGACAGTGACTGGACAATCTGATGGCTTTAGCGCTATCTCTCAGCAGTTGGAGACACAATTTTGGACTCCAGACCTACTGATTTCCTTGTCTTTTTACTTGGGACTGGTTCCTCTGAACCAGCCTTCCTTTTGCCCGAGGAAGTCTCGCCCTGGTCAGAGGGCACTCCCTCTGGTCCAGTGGGTACTGGACCGGGCTGGCCATCCGGGTCAGCGGACTTTTTGGCCTCTCGTTCCCTGAGCCGGCCCAATCTCTTCTCCAGGGTGGCTGCAGGGAAATTTTTACACACCTGGCAGTCTGACAGGAGGTGGTCAGCCCCCAGACAATAAACACAAGGGGTGTGGGTCAGCCTTGGCAAGGCGTCCCCACAGACATCACAGTGTTGAAACCCAGTGGGCCGGTTTTTCTTTTGGGTTTCTCAGACATAATGCCAGCCTAACCAAAACTTGCCTTTTGATGGCAGTGCCAGGCAAGACACCCTTATCGGTTCCTAAACGTGTCACGGGTATTTGAAAAAACGTTATAATTCCGTTTTTTAGAACCGATAAGAACCGGGAACCGCACTCTAAAACCCACTGTACACTTTTAAAATGCAGAAAAACCAACCGACGGTTCAAACCAAACCGATAATTAATTTTCCACACAGACTTAAATTTTAGTACTTACGTTACAGATAGAGCTTTAAAACCGAAATGCGGTAAAATAATAACTTTGCCGGTTCAAATGACCGAAAATACCGCTTGAACCGAGAATGAACCGAGCTGAAGGAGCTGATCTCGGGCGACTGTTCAGTGAAGCGGAGTAAAGAATCTGACAGTTTCATTTGAAACTGCCAGATAGAGCTTTGGGCACAGCGCCCTCGCGCTGTAGAACTCCAGATCTTCTGGAGTTAACTCCTTCCTCTACGGGGCAGTTCAGCTGCAGTGGCTGACTGCTATTGTTATAATATAGCAAGACTTCATGGTGTTTGAAGCATGGCTTATGCATGGTCTGCCTTGGAAATGAACAGTTTTCTGCAGATTGCGAAATCTGCTAATCATTTCCACAAAAGACAATTGACAAGACGCTGGAAAGGCTCCAAAGAAAACTTGAGAAGGGTGCTACGGGTTCTAACCAACCCACACCCTTTAAACATGCGGTGAAACCCACTGTCCAAACCGAGCACCCTGACAAGGGTGACGCAGCTTCCAGTAAAAAGGTGGGTGAACTGGCTGACTCCCCAGTTCCTGCCAAAAAGACAAAGAAAACAAAGCACATTGAACCCCTGACTGAGAAACCAAGGGGGTTTCATCTGTGCCTCACAGCCTGCCATCCTCAGAAGAGATTGTCCAGGCCATGAAGGCCATACAGGCTTTGCAGGGTCTTATACCTGCTCCAACTCCTCCAACACCGGCTCAAGTCCCGGTTGGATCTTCTTCTGTCCCAACTCCATCCCAGGAGCAGATGTAGTTTGAGGAGTATGATTTGCCTGAAGTAGATGAGGGTGAACCTATTGAGGCTGAGATCTCACCTGAATAGGAATTTGGGTCTCCTCCTAGAGCAGAGGATTTTTCCTCTCATTTTCCCTTCATAAGGAAAATAGTGGAAGCCCTTGATTTGGCTACCACAGAGGTTACAGAGGTTGAGGAAGAGGCCAAATACGTGAAAATGATGGGGTTAACACCCACAAAGAAGATATTACTCCCTATCAACAAGTTTTCAAAAAAGACTTGTTTAAGGTTTTGCAAACTCCAAATTCCCCACCCCCCCGGGCAAGAAGGCAGAAAAAAAGTACCAGCTGGACAGACAGGGGGATTTGTTCCTCTTCTCTCACCCTGAGCATCAAGGGATAATCCAGCAAGCAGCCTGTGAGAAGGAAAGGGTGACAGTGGCATCACAGCCACCTGAGAAAGATTCATGCAAAATAGCTAGTATGGCCAAGAAGGGCTACCTGGCATCCTCACTGGGAGTCAGACAGGCTATTTACCAGGCGTATTCTGCACAGTATCAAAAGTCACTGTGGCAGTCAGGATTGCCCGTGGTAGATAAGGCTCCTTCGGGCCTCTCGGATGATTTGGCTGAGATAGCCAGGTTTGGGCTGGAAGCAGCAAAATACCAATTTCAGATGGCAGCAGATGGCAGTGATACTGCTTCCAGATGGATGACCCTTACCATAGCTCTTAGGAGGTTGGCCTGGTTTAGGACCACTAATCTGACACAGGATATCCAAACCAAGGCTATGGATTTTCCTGTGGAGAATCATTCGACATTTGGCCAACAGACTGAGGCTTATATGAAGAAGGTGGATGAGTACAAGGCCACCTATAAGAGCAACTTGACAAAGGAGAGACCCTCCTTCTCCTACAGGTCAGACAGAAGGGGAGGCATAGGTGGAGCAGCCTACACCAGATCTTTTTAATCAGGCCCAGGCTGTCTCTCAATATCAGCAATATCCGCAGCAGACAAGGTAGTTCAGAGACTGGGGTAAAAGGGGCTCAAGGAGGGGATTCCAGACTACCCAGGCCCAGCCTCAAGCAAAACAGAATCTCTGACTCAGTGGTCAAAGCCGTCTCCCCCGGCCGTATCCCAGTAAGGGGCAGGCTGGCTCACTATTTCCAGGCTTGGGAGTCCATTACCACAGACAAGTGGGTCTTGGAAGTGGTGAGTCAGGGTCTGCCCCTAAGTTTCAAGTAATTCCCTCTCTTGAGAACAAGAGTGTTCAAAACCAGCTTCCCTCTTGGAAAAGAAACTATTGGAGAAGGAGGGTCAAAGCCTCCTCCTGTTAAAAGCAGTAGAACATGTTCCACCTCAGCAGAAGGGAAGGGGTTTCTACTCAAGATACTTTCTCACCAAAAAGAAAAATGGGGAGTGGCAACCTATTCCAGAACTCAGTCTACTGAACAAGCACTTAGTAAAGCCGAAGTTCAAGATGGTCACATTGGCAGTTATTCCGCCAGTCATTCAGAAGGGAGATTGGCTAGCATCTCTGGATCTGAAAGATGCCTATTTCTACATTTCCATAAGAGAATCTCACATAAAATATCTCAGATTCAGACTTCCATCAGGACATTACCAGTTTTCAGCCCTACTCTTCAGTCTCTCCTCAGCCCCAAGGGTATTTGCAAAGCATCTGGTAGTGGTGGTGGCACAACTAAGAAGGTTAGGTTTATCAGTCTTCCCCCATCTCGATAACTGGCTGGTGGTGGGGAAGCTCATCCAGGCATGAGCAAGATCCCCTGCAGGTAACACTAAACCTGTTACACTCACTAGAGTTCCTGGTAAATCAGGAGAAATCTGTTCTCACTCCAGTACAGGTTCTGCACTTCATAGGAGCAGAACTGAACACCTTAGAGGGAAGAGCCTTCCTCCCTCAGGACAGAGTGCAACGCATCTGGCAAATAGCAGCTTCTTTCAGGCTGAACAAGCCAAAGCCAGCCAGACAATTGTTGCAGCTTCTGGGACACATGGCTGCAACAACAGGCACAGTTTTGGGTGCCAGGTTCCAAATGAGAGACATACAGTTTCACCTTGGTGCACATTGGTGCCAAAGGGAAGACACTCTTTCAAAACCAATTCCAGTAACAAGAACATTGCTGTAAGCCCTTCAGTGTTGGAAGGAAGCAGACAACTTCAGGGAGGGGGTATCCTTTCAATGGGAAACCCCATCAGCCATTCTTACACCGACGCCTCCCTGTTAGGGTGGGGTGACCACTTAGGGGAACACACCACTCATGGAACCTGATCCAGCGCAGAGTCACTCCAGCATATAAATCTGTTGGAGCTGAGGGCAGTGTTCCTGGCACTGAAGGCATGTGCACCACTACTGCAAGGAAAATTTGTGCAGGCCAGGACAGACAACACCACAACAGTGTACTGCATAAACAAGCAAGGGGGGACAAGGTCAGGCCTCTGTACATTGAAGCAGTGAAGATCTGGAGTTTGGCTTACACACTGCAGGCCTCCCTACAGGCCATTCATGTGCGAGGGAAAAACAGTACTCTAGCAGATGCCCTGAGCAGAATCAATCCGGCCCACCACAAGTGGTCCATCAACAAGCAGATACTGGAGGCAGTATTCAGGAGGTGGGGCACACCAGAGATAGATCTCTTTGCATCCCTCGAATCATCATCTGCCTCTTTTCTGCTGCAGACCACCAGCCAAGGGTACAATCCCACTGGATGCTTTGACTATGGACTGGTCAGGAAGAAGCCTATATGCTTTTCCTTTTCCTCTCATTTTCAGAGTTCTGATCAAACTCAGGTCACAACCTGCAACAATGATCTTGATAGCACCAGACTGGGCCAGACAGCCGTGGTATTCTCTATGATTCTCCATGTCTGTAGCTAAACCAATACATCTACCCAGGAGGCACAACCTGCTGATCTCCCATCAGGGCAGAATCCTGTACCCGAACTTCAGATCTCTTCAACTCAACGCATGGCTCTTGAGGACTTAAGAGTTTGCACACTCTAAGTGTCCTGGATATCCTGAAGGGCTACAGGAAGCCTTCTACTAAGAAGACCTATGCTTCAAAATGGAAGAGGTTCTCTGTTTGGTGTGCTCCCAAAGGTACCTCCCCCTCTCAGTGGGGATACCAGCTGTCCTGGATTATCTTACCTACTTACACTCCCAGGGTCTGCAACATACATCCCTGAAAGTGCATTTAGCCTCAATATCTGCTTACATTTCTGCTGGGAGGAGCACCTCCATGGCATCCAGTCCCATTTTAAAAGGTTTTTTTAAAAGTCTGTGCCATTTCCACCCACCTATTAGGGAACCAGGACCAGCATGGGACCTGAACATATGCATTACCCAGCTCATGAGGCCCCCATTTGAGCCCATGGCTTCAGCACACCTAAAGTATGTTACCTGAAAAACTCTTTTTCTGGTTGCCATCACCTCAGCTAGAAGAATTAGTGAGCTTCAGGTCTTGTGTGTCTAGAAGGATTATCTTTCCTTCAGAGACAAGGTAGTATTATGAACAAATAGAAAATTCCTCCCGATAGTGGTCTCTGACTTTCATTTGAACCAGTCCATTACCATGCCAGTCTTCTTCACTGAACATACTAGTTCAAGTGAGCGCAGACTCCAAAGGCTAGATGTCAAGAGGGCATTAAGTTACTACATGATCCACACCAGAGATCGTGGGCAAGACAAACAGTTGTTCCTGATTTATGGGGATGTGGGTAAAGGTAACCCAGCTTCAAAGAGGTCCACTTCTCACTGGATAATCCAGTGCATTCAGTTTTGCTATTCTAAAGTTGGCAAGGAGCCCCCAGCAGGGCTGAGAGCTCATTCCACTAGCGGCACAGCTCCAAACATGGCAGCAGTCAGAGATGTTTTATTAGTGGAGATCTGTAAAGCAGCTACCTGGAGGACAGTACACACCTTTACTAACCACTATAGTCTAGACACTTAATCCAGAAGTGATGCCAGTTTTGGCACAGCAATCCTGCAAAGCCTCTCTCCAAAAATGTATGTTCTGTGCCCACTTCCAAAGGTATTGCTTTGAAGTCTGCAGAGAGTTAGGAATAAGGAAAGAATACCTGGGTGAGAAGAAAAAATTACTTACCATAGTAATCTTGTTTCTTCCAGGGTATTCTATATTTCTAACTTTCCCACCCTGCCTCCCCTTCCAGAACCAAAGCCTCTGCACTCCTAATGGAGCTTTTAAATATGGAGTCCCAAACACTGACATACGTTGTTTAAACCCTAATGGGTGGAGTTTTCCTTCCTTCTTTCCAGGTGATTCTGGCATTCGGGGTTGGGTTTATGTTAATATTTGTAGTTTCTAATAGACAGTATAGTTTTGTTGTAGATAGATAGATAGGTATAATTATAGTTAAAATCACCTTGCAGGCTCCTTAGATATCTGATATGTTGGTGGAACGTTGCAGCTGATAAGGGCAGAAGTTTGAATAAGTGACATGAGCCAAGGATAGGTTTTATCATTTGCATAACGTTCTATCTCTGGGCAGTTCTACTTAGGAGGCTGACTGCAGAGAGTTAGGAATACAGAAGAATACCGTGGAAGAAACAAGATTACTATGGTAAGTAATTTTTTCTTGTTGTCATCACCCTTACAATCATAGAATTCTTATCACTTTTTGGATGTGGATTGGGGAAGAAGGGAGGATGGGGGGGTGATGTGAAGCAGTGTAGGGGGCACCACAAGTATTTCTGCTTGGGGTGCCATTAGGTCTTAAACCGGCTCTGTTGGGGTGCATCACAAGGGAGTTCTCATCCAAACACAGGGATGTGATCCTATTTCTCTACAGATCATTGGTCAGACTGCACCTGGAGTACTGTGTGCAATATGGGAGGCCATACCTGAGGAGAGATATAGAGTTACTGGAGGGGGTGCAAAGGAGGGCAACAAAAATGTTAAAGGGGATGGAAGGAAAAGAATATGAAGTTAACACAGAAATATAGAATTTGACGGCAGATAAGGACCGCTTGGCCCACCCAGTCTGCCCATTTCCCTACCTAATGGATAAGCTGCAGATCCTAGTTAACCAGCAGCCTACTTCTTTCTACCCCAACCCCCTAGAATTGCCTTATGGCTGTCCCATGCATGCTTGAATTCAACCACTGTTTTTGACTCCACAACCTCCTCCGGAAGGCCGTTCCATGCATCCACAACCCTCTCTGTGAAAAAATACTTCCTTACATTACCTCTGAGCCGCCCCCATCTTCAAATTGTGCCCCCTTGTCCTTGCACACCTCTTTTTTTGAAAGATGCTACCCTCTTGGACTTTGTTGATTCCCTTGAGGTACTTGAAAGTTTCTATCATGTCCCCCTCTCCCTCCTTTCCTCGAGGCTATACATATTAAGCTCCTTTAGTCTCTCTTCATATGTCTTCCAGTGCAGACCCTGCACCATTTTAGTTGCCCTCCTCTGGACATCTTCCATCTTGTCTATGTCCTTGCGGAGATTGGGTCTCCAGAACTGCACACAGTACTCCAGATGGGATCTCACCAGCTGTCTGTACAGAGGGATAACAACTTCCTGTTTTCTACTGGTGATGCCTCTCCCTATGCATCCCAGTATCCCCCAAGCCCTCCTTACTGCCCTCTCACATTACTTGCCCACCTTTAAGTCATCTGATATGACTACCCCCAGGTCCCTTTCCATTTTTGTTGTTGTTAGTATCTCATCCCCCATTGTGTACTCTTCCCCTGGGTTTTTGTTTTCCAGGTGCATTACCTTGCACTTCTTAGCATTAAATCTAAGCTGCCATACATTTGACCATTCCTCTAACCTTGCCAAGTCCCTTCTCATCCTTTCCACCCCACCTTGTGCATCAGCTCTGTTGCAGATGTTTGGGTCATCTGCAAAGAGACATACTTTTCCTTCCAGTCCCTCTGCAATGTCGCCTACAAAGACATTGAAGAGGACCGGTCCTAATACTGAACTCTGCGGCGCCCACTAGTAACCCCTTCTTTCAGAGTGGACTCCATTTACTATTACTCTCTGTGTCCTATTCTCCAGCCAATTTTTACCCAGGCTATCATCTTGGGACCCACTCCCAGGCTGGCTAACTTGTATATTAATCTTTGTGTGGGACTGAGTCAAATGCCTTGCTAAAGTCTAGGTAGGCCACGCCCACAGCCCCTCCCTGATCTACTACTTTGGTCACCCAGTCAAAGAAATCTATTAGATTCGTCTGGCATGACCTTCCCACTGTGAATCCATGCTGCCTTGGATCCTGTGCCCCTCTGGCCTCTAGGTACTCGACAATTCTTTCCTTCAGAAATGATTCCATCATTTTCCCTATCACTGAGGTTAAACTGACAGGTCTGTAGTTTCCTGCTTCTGCCCTGCTCCCACTTTTGTGAAGGGGAATCACATCTGCCCTCCTCCAGTCCTCAGTTACCACCCCATCCTCCCATGATTTGTTAAAGAGGGTAGTCAGTGGTGTCACTAGTTCCACCCTTAGTTCTTTTAGAATTCTGGGATGAATCCCATCAGGCCCCACTGCTTTGTCCACCTTCAGTTTTAAGAGTTCTTTCAGAGCCCTTTCTTCTGTAAATGGACTGGTATCAACTTCTGTATCCAGAGTGTTTCTATTGTTTGTGTTAGGTACCTCCCCCTCTTCATTTGTAAATACTGAGCAAAAATATTTGTTTAGTATCTCTGCCTTTTCACAGTCACCCTCTGCCCACCCCCACTCCCCTTTATTAAGCCTCACTATCCTTCCCTTAGGCTGAATGAGCTGAACATGTACACACAGGAGGAGAGGAGGGATGGGGGGATATGACTGAAGCGTTTAAATACCTGAGGGGGTTAAATAAACTTTGCACCGAGGGGGTGTTTAAACTGAGGAGTGGAAGAGAGACGAGGGGGGCACGGACTAAGGTTGGAAGGGGGATGTTTCTAGAGGGAAATGAGGAGGTACTACTTCACTGAGAGGGTGGTGTCTAGTTAGAATGCGCTGCCAGAGGCAGTGGTAACATGTAGGACAGTCAATAGCTTTAAGAAGGACTGGAATAACGCAAGAGGAAGAGTCCGGGGGCAGGGACAAGCGGGGGAGGAACTGAGGGGGAGGAGGCTGGGGCAGCTGCAATCTAGGGTGCTAGCTGCACACTCAGGAAGGTTTAGATAGACCGACTGGTCTGTTCTACTGGCAGATTCGTATGTTCATATGTAAGTTCATATGTCAAATCATAGTGACTGTTCATGAGCAGAGGTCCTAAAATGCCTATGTTGAAAATTTGGTGACAAACGTCCATAAAATAACTGTTACAAGCGTGCGTTGTGCAGTTTCCACGCACCCCCGTAACCTCGCAAATTTGTAGTACTTTCACTCCAGATTTCCAACATTCGCATTTTTTCAGATCTCCTTATGAACAGTACAGCTGTCATTTTTTACATCCTGCCCGAAATATGCATTTACATATCTGGGACAGAACAGCGTGATTGCTGTGGGAAATCAATGTTTGAAACAGATTAAGAAAATCATACTGACAGTGTTCTTGAGCAGAGGTCACAAAATGCCTATGTTGAAAATTTGGCAAAATAATTCCACTAAATGACTGTGTTACGTGCATGCGTTGCACAGTTTCCACGTACGCTTGGAAGTTCTAGCACTTTTAATATTTTCACTACCGATTTTCAACATTGCCATCTCTTCATACCTCCCTATGAATGGTGCAGCCGTCATTCTTCACAACCTGCCGATCTGTATTTTTGTACATCTGGCGCACAATGGCATGCTCACGGTGGGAACTCAAAGTTTGGGACACACTGACAAACTCACAGTGCCACTGTTCATGAGAAGAGGTCTCAAATACTTTCACGAGGTGGGGATCACAAAAAGGCCATGTTGAAAATGTTTAGTGCAAATACCAACAAACACCCAGGGCATTAGGGTTTCTAACCATAATGTCCCACCCCGAACAGACTGACAGGCATCAGAGGTGTGCCTTTGGATTGTCGATTGTAATGCTCATGCCGTTCCACCCCCACCCTGCAGCCAGTGACAGACATCGAGGTGTGCCTTGGACTCTTCGGCCCCAGAGTTCACCCCTTTCTCCTATATTGCACCCATTTCGGCGTATGTCCTTTGGACTGGGGTGACTAAAAAGCCAAACACCCCAAGGCACCCCTCAACACTTGTCGGTGTCTGCAGGATAGGAATGAGGTGAAATGGCATGAATGTTATGGGTGACAACCCAAATGCATACCCCAGTGCCTGTCCGTCTCTGCAGGTTGGAAGTGGGGTTGGATGTAAAGTTCAATACTTCACTGCCATTCCTACTCTGAATCTGTCTAACTCCTGCCATTTTTAATGCTAATACCAGCAAGCAAACATTCAGCATTGACAAATGCTTGTTTATAATAGCAATGCACACTGGCATGAAATACAAGCAGAATGTTGGATACAATTAAGATTTTTCAATGTTTAAAGTGTGTTGTCAGGGGCTCTTTAAACATATTACTAAATTAAAAACAGGTTTTTAAAACTGTCTAAAACAGTGAAAACAAAGCATGCCCCATTGTTCAGTCCATAACTGGAATGGCCTCTCACCGTAAATCAATGTGTCGTAGGTGTGTCATTCTTGCCAGGGCCCCTAGTGACAGCATCTCCAGCCTGTTCCCTGCCATAGCGAGTTTGTCCAAGGAAGTCAGTCTCTCGAAGACATCTGGGATTGTGTGGAACTCATTGAAGGACAGTCCGAGGGAAGACAGCTGCTGCAGGTTCATCAGTTCTTCCGGCAATGAGCTCAGGTAATTTCCATCTAGAGCCAGAGTCTGCAGGCTAAAGAAAAGAAGTAAGTAAGTGAAAGAGTCTAGGAGAAAGGGAGAACAGTTCAGTTTTGGGGCTGTCAGTAGCCTCTGTGGGCATGGGTTTAAAAATCAGTGTCGGAATTATGCTTATGAGTTTTGAGACACACACACACACACACACACACACACACACACCTCTCTCTACCTCTGCAATTCCATACATTCACGGGGAAGCCCCCCCCCACCCGCTTAGGAGGTCACTTATATAATACAGTATCTATTTTGTTGCATACTGTGCCTTGTTGTGGTTTTATTTACGCATGTATAGATGCTCCATAATGTACTGTGACTGCACTTTATTTTGCATCAAGATATGTCACTGTGTAGTGTTCCATACTGTACTTGTAACTGTCAAAAATTAATAAAGCCTAAAAGGTTGCCGAACTATCCCTGGCTCTGAATGCAAGTAAAAACAACTCTAAGGAACTGTTTAGCTATACAAATTCAATAAAGAAAATGACAAAAACAAAATAGGACCAATCGAATATAACAAGTTCTGACGGCTCTACGATGCAGGTTCGGCAACCCTTTGGTCGACTGGCATCTCGCCGACAGAAATCATGTCAACTTCTGAATCTCGCGATCGTCATCATTCCTGTTTGTCTCGGTCCTTTTTTTTTTTTTAACCCCCGTGCCCCCCCATCACGGAGGGGCTCTGCCTCCCAACTTAGGATTCTTAACTCCAGTCGGAGTTACTTCGGGGCGGGGGTGCAAGACCAGGAGACAGTGTGCCCCTGTCTCAGGCACACCAACACAGCAACCTGTCGGTAAAGTGTCAATTTTGCAAACAGGATTGTAGTTCTCCGTGTTGGTGTCGCCCTAAGGGGCGCATACCGTTTTGACTACCCCTTCTGAAATGGCAGAAGTCTTTAATTCTTACTTCTGTTCATGCGCCCCTGAACAAAAATTTCATACCTATGCTGCTACCACTACAAATAAGTTGGAGATACAGATAGAGGGAATCTAAAACAAAATTGCTAAATTAAAATTAAACTTCTTGCCCGGCCCAGACTTGATATTGGCACATTTCCTGAAGATAACACATGATCAAATTTAAAAACCCCACTGAAATACATCTACGAGGAATCTCTCAACTCAGGTACTATCCCGGATGACTGGCATCAACGCTCATGTTGTTCCCATCTTTAAAGGACAAATAAACAGCTTATTTTGCCCTTTCACTATTTAAAACAATGGCTTCATAGAGATGTAATGGAAAGGCTGCAGTTTACATTAATGCTAAAACTGTATTTATGTAACAAGCATAAATGTAACTTCATAGCATTTAAAGAGCAGCTGACACCTTCAGGATAACTTTTTTTTTTTTTAGTTGTTTTACCAGGTATAGCACACTAAGCTGAAAGCTTTTTTACAGGAGCGACCTGGGAGCACAAGGAGGTTAAGTGACTTGCTCAGGGTCACACAGTATGCAAGTGGAAGCTGCGGGATTCAAACCCAGGTCTCGCCTGCTGGATGTCACCATATTTGCAGCTCAGAGCCTTAGACCACTGCACTATACTGCCTCCATAATAATCAACTTAAACAAAACATAATATTTAGACACACTTCAGCTTGTGTTCCACATTAGTCCTTTATTTTTCCTCCCCATCATTTATTACTATGGCCATTTGCATGAAAATGGGATCTCTGCTCCTGAAGAGTTCATCTATTCCTGTTGTTTTTCTCCCCACCTGAGGTCACAATGCATTGCTTGTGACATCACAGTTGCTCCCGTGGCAACAGACTGTGATGTCACAGCAGAGGATTATGACATGAAGTAGGGAGTAAGCTACTGTCGCTGTAGAGGTCTTCTTCCTTGTTTTGTCCTCGGGGTGTCAGGCAAAAGGGGGGCACCCATTTGCCACTGCTTCTATCTTACTTCTCTCAGGTTGGACAACTCCATTTCCAACTACAAATCCAAGATACTTTGTTTCAGTGGTGGCCAAGGCACATTTCTTTGGATTGATAGTTAACCCTGCTTCTGTTATAGCCTAGATGACTGCTCTTAGACGTTCTACATGGCTTTGCCAGTTCTGGTTGAAAATGACCACATCATCTAGGTAGACTGCACTATATGACGTATGAGGTCTGAGAATATGGTCCATGTACAGCTGAAATGTCACGGGAGCCCTGTGTAACCCAAAAGGCATGGTTTTAAATTGAAAGAAACCTATGAGTTGCAGAAAGAAGTCAACTCCCAAGCTTGAGTGGCTAAGGGTATCTGCCAATACCCCTTGGTTAAGTCTAAGGCACTGATATATCCTGCTGTACCTATTTTATCAAGCAAGTCGTCAATGCGTGACATAGCGTACCTATCAAAGGAGGAAATAGCATTCAACTTCCGTAAGTCAAGGCATAAACACAGTCCCCCCTCCTTCTTTGGGACCACTACCATGGGTGATAACCAGGCACTAAGGAAGGGAACAAAGACCCCACCTGTTCCATTTTCCTGACCTCCTTAATGACCTCTGCTCTCAGTTTCTCTGGTAGCCTATAAGGTTTTTGATAGATAGGCTTGTACTGAGCGATAGCAATCTGATGTACAACCCCTTTTTTTCTTCCCAGTATGTGTGTGAAGGTATGACGGTAGTGATGTAACAATCAGTCAATATCTGCCTTCTGTCTGGGAGTTAACTCAGGGTTAACATGAACTGCCCCTTGCTCTTCCTGAGGACATAACCTATCACAGGCTATCTCCAGTTCTGTGTCCTGTTCTTCTGGATGTATGTATTAGGTAGGTAGGGGTTCTGACTTCTCTACCCATTTTCTCAAAAGGTTGGCATGGTAAATTCCTTTTAGGTTTCTCCTGCCTGGTAGTTCAATTTCATAGTTTACCACCCCTGTTCTATGCAAAACCGTAAAAGGACCATGCCACCTCATCAAGAGTTTGTTCTCCACAGTAGGTAATAATAAAACCTTTTCCCCAGGAACCTTTTCTGTTCTTTCTGTACAGCATCTACATTTTCATGAGCCAGGTTTACGAATTTAATCAACCTTTGTCTTAATGAGAACATATAATCCAAGATGTTAGCAAAGCCCACCGTTTTACCCTCTTCCCAATGTTCCTTGACAACATCCAACAGGCCCCAGGGATTTATGCCGCAAAGCAACATAAAAGGTGAAAAAACAGTAGCTGCCTGGGGTACTTCCTGATAGGCAAACACTAAATAAGGAAGAAATCTATCCCAGGTCCACCCTTCATCCTCCTCATATCTTCTCAACATCCATTTTAATGTTTTGTTAAACCTTTCTACAAGGCCGTCAGTCTGGGGATGGGACGGGGAGGTGTGTATGGCAGAGACTCCAAGTAACCTGTATAATTCTTTCAACAGGTGGGAGGTAAAATTACTTCCCCTGTCTGTCAGAATCTCCTGGGGTATACCAACATGACTAAAAACTTTTGCCAGTTCCTCGGCAATCCGAGGGGCTTTTGCAGTCCCAGAACTTGCACAGCCTCAGGGTACTTTTGTAGGCATAATCACAGATTAAGAGGATAAATATGTTTCCTTTTGTGCTTGTGGTTAAAGGTCCTACAATGTCCATGGCTATATGTTCAAAAAGGAAGAGCAACATGGAGAGTGGGATGGAGGGACCTTGTCCATTTTCCACTAGAAACTAACTGGCATTTGAGGAAGACCACAATATTGGCTACATCCTCATGGATGCCTGGCCAAAAGAATCTCAATGTTAACCTACCCAAAGTTCTGTCTCTTCATTCATGGCCAGCCAAGGGTAGGTCATGGGCTAAAGCCATCAATTTGTTTTGATATTTTAATAGAACCATCATTTGTTCTACATTTACTTTTGTTATGGCGCTCATACATTCTTTATACAGAAGCCCTTGCTTTAACAGATAGTAAGGTTGTCCTATTATGGTAGTCTCTTGTACCTGTGGAAAAAAAGATTTTAGAGTTTCATCAGACAATTGTTCTTGTTTAAACTCTAACTTAGAGATGCCAGCTACATCAGGCTGGTGACTCTCCATCCATCCCCTCTTCTTTTTCTTCTGTTTCCTGGAATTCCGATCTTTTCCTGGGGCATCATATAGTTCATCTTCAAAGGGAAAGATATTAGATATCTGTGCCATCTTAGCCTGGGAATGTGTAATAACTGGTACAAGATCACCTATGGTTGCATGATGTTTTAACAATTTCAAAAATTCAGGATAGTCTTGTCCAATTATAATCGGGACTGGTAGTTTTGGTACCAAACCCACAGTTAAACACTGTGTCTGATTTTCAACAGTAATCTCTACTTCAGCTGTTTGATACTTATGGAGATCACCATGGACACATATGACCGTAGTGTCTTTAAGACCACAGTTTTCATTGGGGAAAAAATCCACCCTCATCAAAGTCTGGCAACTCCCAGAGTCTAATAGTCCCACAGTCTAATGTTGACCTATCCCCACCGAGGTCACATAACCTATATTAGCCAGAGCTAAATGTGAGTGTTCCACCTGTTTATTTGGACAATTTCGTACCATGTGCCCCTTTCCTAAACATCCATGGCATACAATGTCTGCCATGGCAACCCTTCCACTTCGATCCCGTCGTACATAAGTAGATTGTCTCTGGGTGTTATCATAAAAAGGTCTTACCACCTCCACAGATTGGGGTATTCTTGGTTGTCATCTTGGTCGGGAAAGCCGTGCTGCCAAAAAATCTTCAGCAAGTTTAATGGTTTGTTCTGCAGTATCAGGTTTATGTTCTTTAACCCACATCTGGACCTCTTGTGGAAGATCCTGAATGAATTGTTCAATAATCACCAGCTCAGTTAACTGGGCAACTGTTTTTGTGGAAGGTTGTAACCACTTACAGCAATAATCCTTTAGTTTAGCTCCAAGCAATCAAGCCCTGTTTCAGGAGCGCACCCTGCCCTGGAGCAAGCTGAGCTGTCACCCTAAGCAATCAAGCCCCGTTTCAGGAGGGCACCCTGCCCTGGAGCAAGCTGAGCCATTGCCCTAAGCAATCAAGCCCTGTTTCAGGAGGGCACCCTGCCCTGGAGCAAGCTGAGCCGTCGCCCTAAGCAATCAAGCCCCGTTTCAGGAGGGCACACTGCCCTGGAGCAAGCTGAGCCGTCGCCCTAAGCAATCAAGCCCTGTTTCAGGAGGGCACCCTGCGCTGGAGCGAGCTGAGCCATCGCCCTAAGCAATCAAGCCCTGTTTCAGGAGGGCACCCCACCCTGGAGCAAGCTGAGCCGTCACCCTAAGCAATCAAGGTAATGTTGTCTGCACTTGCGCTAACCACGTTTCACCAAGCTTCTGAAGCCTTTGTTCTGAAATTCAATCTTGGCGCCTTTTTGGACTTCATCCTACCAGCTCCAAATGTCTAGGGAATTTTTGCTCCGTTTTGTTAAGTTACTGTGACTGCTTTGTTTCTGCTCACCAGGCGTGGACCTAACATTTTAACTGATTTCCCCTAGTAAAGTGTTAGTGAAACTGGAGCGAAGATTTCAAATCGGGCACCAGTTTTAAAATGCGGATTTCCCCCTCGCTGCGCTTGCTACAGCCCTTCTTTCAGGCAGCCACAATTTTGGGTAGCCTTGAAAGCCGAAGTGGAACCGGAGCGAAGAATCAGGCGCCAGTTTTAATATGCTGATTTCCCCTCGCTGCACCCGCTACAGCCCTAATCTCAGGCAGCCTATACTTTTTTGGGTAGCCCTTCAAGTACAATCTGGCTGAAAATCTTACCCCTTGCTCCAAGCGCAAATCACATTAGGAGTCAGGCTGTTAACTTATTTCCTGTGCTGCACTGATTATTAAACTATTTCAGCAAAATTTCTCCTCGATTTGATCTCCCAGCCAGGCTCGGTCCCATAAGGTCATTTTCTTTTTCTTTTTTTCACTACTGGAAGCAGACGGTGGGCTAAAGCAAAACTAAATGTATTAGAATTTATGTTAATTGCAAGACAGTTTATTTTACAGCCTGAATGTTTAAAACTCTCAGTTGTTTATTTCTACCCATATCTCCATAGCCTATACTTATTTTATTTTTATTGTGGGCTGTTTTCCAGTCTCAAGTTGCTGCCGATTTGATACATAATGTACCTGCAATTTACCCAGAATTAGCCTGCTAGGAGTTTGTGTGGCTGTTTTCTAGTCTCGTGTTGCTGCCGACTTGATATATAATGTACAATTTACCCAAGAATTAGCCTGATAGGAGTTTGTTCAGTCTCTGATTTCTCTCTGTGATTCTTTCTGCTCGCTCCCTCTACTATACTCCTCCTTTTCTCCACCCACTCCTTCTATCTCCTCCAATAAGCTATCTCCTGACTAAGCTCAAAACCCTATTTAAATTGTCTACTTACTCTCTTTCTCTCTCCCTAGCCCTGTTTCAGGAGGGCACCCTGCCCTGGAGCAAGCTGAGCCGTCGCCCTAAGCAATCAAGGTAATGTCGTCTGCACTTGCCCCTTGACCGCGTTTCACCAAGCTTCTGAAGCCTTTGTCCTGAAATTCAATTTTGGTGCCTTTTTGGACTTCATCCTACCAGCTGCAAACGTCTAGGGAATTTTTGCTCCATTTTGTTAAGTTACTGTGACTGCTTTGTTTCTGCTCACCAGGCGTGGACCTAACATTTTAACTGATTT
Source organism: Neoceratodus forsteri (assembly GCA_016271365.2). Classification (NCBI taxonomy): domain Eukaryota; kingdom Metazoa; phylum Chordata; order Ceratodontiformes; family Ceratodontidae; genus Neoceratodus; species Neoceratodus forsteri. Next base: position 1,121,009,935 of record CM028130.1, on the reverse strand, counting down.
TCCCCTAGTAAGGCGTTAGTGAAACCGGAGCAAAGATTTTAAATCGGGCGCCAGTTTTAAAACGCTGATTTTCCCCTCGCTGCGCTCGCTACAGCCCTCGTCTCAGGCAGCCACTATTTTTGGGTAGCCTTGAAAGCCAAAGTGGAACTGGAGCGAAGAATCAGGCACCAGTTTTAATATGCTGATTTCCCCCGCTACTTTCCTTCTGGTCTACTCTCAGGCAGCCCTATACTTTTTTTGGGTAGCCCTTCAAGTACAATCTGGCGAAAATCTTACCCCTTGCTCCAAGCGGTCCGTCGCCCCGAACTGCTATGCTGCTGTTCCCCACCGCCCCCACCACACCCACACACTTGGGCAGCATTTGTTATATAGTGCTGACTTGCCCCACCCATCTGTAGTGAAACATAGAAACATAGAAGTTGATGGCAGATAAGGACTGCAAGGCCCATCCAGTCTGCCCATTTCTTTTTCTACCTTATAAATTTTAACTATATCCTCACTTTCTCACTTGCAGCCTATACTTTTTTGCCACTAGGGGGCTCTCGGAAACCTGCTCTTAATACATATAAATTCTCACTCTCTTGGTGTGCAGTCTGTGGATTTTCTACCTGAAATCCTCCATTCTTGAGTAGTAATTCTCCCTCACCAAATAGCTCTTACTTAATCATTTACTTGGTCCCCAACATGGCCCACTCTCTATCCAACCACAGAGCTCCAAATCCCTGTGCAATCCTTCAGTTAGCCTCTATTCTTGCTCCTCTCATATGGTTGCCTTTATTAATAGGCTCTCCTTCCTGGGATAGCAACTCTTTACACCCTAATGTTATTTCTACCAACATGCTTACACCATCCCACCTGCCCCTTGCCACCTTTCCCCTCTTTGTCTCAAATAAGATCATCTACCACATTGCATACACACTCCATAACTCCTCTCCTCTAAACCACCCCCTGCCCACCCCTTTCTTTCCTCGTAAACTGTGGTACCTGCTCCTCTTATCACTAATGTGGGCAGAAGATACTGAACGCAGTCCAGGTCCGGCTGGCTACATCACCCATAATAATTCAGCTTGGAAAGACTTTTAGGGGCTGCGTATTGTTCACCTAAATGTCAGGAGCCTCCATCATAACTTAACTGAACTAGAGGCTTGGGCTACTCAATATAACCCTGACATCTTGTGTCTGTCCGAAACCTGGCTAAAACCCTCCATCCCTGAGCACCTGTGCATGTTACCCAACTACAAAATACTCCGACAAGACAGACCCACATCAAAATGTGGTGGTGGTGTTGTAATCCTCTTTAAACCTCACCTATCACTACACCGAAATGGCTCTTTCACCCTCTCTCACTGTGAAGCCATTCATGCCACCCTTCAACTAGACTCTAAGAAACTGCACATAGTGTGTGCCTATAACCCTCCCACTGGTAGCACTGCTGGTCTCAAGGAACTCCTATCCCAGGTGGACACTGCTGTTGGTCGAAATGAGATCCTCATAATGGGAGATCTAAATATAAACTGGACTAATAAAGCTAGTCAGTCCTTTCACACTGTGGTACTTGGACATAACCTCCACCAACTTATCAATGAACCTACAAGGGTCATGGCCCTTCCTCGTTCCAGTACACTAATAGATTGCGCCCTTACAAACTGCCTCGACAGTATAGTTGCTAGTGGTACCCTGGCAGATGCTATAAGTGATCACTCCCCAATTTTCTGCCTCTGGCATTCCGCTAGACCACCATCTCCTCCTCTAAAACTTATCACCTTCCACAATCTGGCCAATATAAATCAGGCACTTTTTATGCATGACCTCTCAATGATCGATTGGTCTCCCATCTTTGCCTCCTCAAATGCTCAATCAGCACTTGACTACTTCCTTGCTAAGTCTGGATGTCTGCAGAACATCCATGCTCCCCGAGACCCTCGCCATATACGGGGTACACAGACCAAGCGACTCACCAAAGATCTTCTGTCTCAACTCAGGGTAAGGGATAAAAGTTGGCGGCGTTTCAAAGCCTCAAGGCTACAGGCAGATTATAATGACTATACAGCTCGGAGGAATTCCTGCAAAAGGAATATCTACCTAGCTAAAAGCTCATTTTGTAAGGACTTATTAATGAAATCTGCTGGTGACTCCAAGAAGTTCTGATCTGTCATTAAAACTCTCCTTGGACCAATAAATCATCCATTACAAATGACATGCTGCTAAATGGCGTGCATTGTAATAATCCTGTGACCATAGCTAATGCATTAAACAGCCATTTCTCTGACCTATCTAGCTACTCGGCCTCATTCCCCCCTTCTTCTAGTTCCGGTTTCGGACCTTCACCAGAACTGAAGTTCTAAAGCTACTACTCTCCATCCCCAATAGCACTAGCTCTGGTGCAGATGGACTGGAACCTAGGCTATTGAAAAATCGCTGCCCCTCTTATCGCCTCCCCGTTAACTAAAATCTTTAATTTCTCGATATGTCACGTCATAGTTCCCAACATCTGGAAGCTAGCTAGAATCATTCCCATCCTTAAGAAAGGTGATCCTAAAAACATGTCTAACTACTGACCTATTGCCATTCTTTCCGTACTCAGTAAAATCCTGGAAAAATTGGTGGCTACCAAACTATAGCATACCTACAGATGCATAACTTCCTCTCAGGCTCCCAGCGTGGTTTCCACAAAGGCCATAGTACTTCCACTGCCATCCTAAAACTTACAAATGACATCTATGCTGCCATGGAAGCCGGTCTTTTGACAGGTGCTATCTTCATCGACTTAACCAAGGCTTTTGACCTGGTTAACAATACCCTTCTCCTTACTAAACTCCGCTCTTTTGGTTTCTCTGCTGAAACAGTTGCCTGGTTCAGTAGCTATCTATCCAACCGGATGCAGGCTGTGGCCTTTAACTCAGTCATGTCCAATCCTTCTCCCATACTCATGGGGGTTCCCCAAGGGTCCATACTTGGTCCACTACTTTTCTCAATTTTCACAAATCACCTCCCATCATCTGCACCAGCCTGCTCCTCCTTGCTGTATGCAGATGACCTTGTCATTTACCGCAATGGTGGTAATATCGCTTATATTAACCACTCCCTAGCCATTGACTTCTTAAGCATTCAATCCTGCCTAATGGAAAACAAACTTGCCCTAAATGCAAGCAAAACTCACTCCATGCTCTTTGGATCTCCAGCTAGACTCAAGGCAAATCGCAATGCCCTTCAAATATCGAGTGCCGATGGTTCCCCAGTAGTTGGCACCAGCTCCCTCAAATAGCTAGGCATTTTCCTTGACGAATCCCTGGATTTTGACCTCCATATCACTGCCACCTGCAAATCTGTTAATGCCAAAATTGGAGGTGCCTACCATACTAGCTATGCCCTCACACCATCTGCCAGGCTTGCCATAGCTCAAGGCCTGCTGTTCCCGGCCCTGGCCTATGGCTCGGTTACCTACATGGGGGCATCAAAGATCACCCTCCATAAATGGGACACCACCTATAACAACATCTGCGGCTATGCCTCTGCATCACTTCGGTTCAAACATCACTGTCAGCTTTATGCTGACCTAAAATGGCCCAGTCCTGCTGCTCACCGGTTACTGTCCTATGGCTCCCTAATTGACAGTATAACTAGATCAGGCCTCCTCAAAGCCCTCGCCTCCTTGCTACACTCCCAAACTCCCTCCTATGGTCTCTGATCTAATGGCCATGCCCCTCTCTCCATCCCCAGACGCAAAACCACTATGGGTACTCGTGCTTTCTCTTATGTGGCCCCAAAGTACTGGAATTCCATCCCTCAAGCTACTTGCCTAGCTCCTACATATGCTTGCTTTAAGAAACTTCACCATGAACATCTATTGGCTTCAAATCCTTGTACACACTTTCATCCACCTTAGCTTATTCTTTCCTTCTATCCTCACCCCTGTCTTTTTCCTGCACTCTCCCTCTTACCTTTTCCCAGCACACCTTCTTCTTCACCTCTCCTTTTCCCCCTGATCCCTACCTACCCCTCCTTCTCTTCTACTTCTATACATTTTGATCCTCGTAATGCCACTTACTGCATTTTGTACTTTTCCTGTTATACCTAATACTGACTTGTACACACTTGTTTGTCTTTTGACTTTTTCCAAACTGTACTGTGTATTATTTTGACTTTGTCTAACGCTGTATAACACCCAGTTGCCTAGTTGTTTGTATTTTGATCATTCCTCTGTCTATTCCTAGTGCTGCTTCACATTGTACTGCTTATGTATTTTTCCCTTGTATTCCTCCCGGGTCATGCCTGAAAATAGGCATCTCTACGCCTAGTGCACCCATCCAGTTACCAAAAGCAAATAAATAAAATAAATATACCTCTCTGGGGGCATCGGTATAGGACATTTTTAATAATCTGAAACGTTGCCGATATGTTTCGGTGTTAATGTCATATCTTCGCAATATCTCCTCCCTTGACCTTCTCATAATTGGTGGCATCCACCCCACTCATTTGACTGTATACTAGCTGGGCCCAGCCTGATAGATAAGGAACTAGTCTTATGACCCACTGGTCTCTTGGCCATGTACATGTCTCTGCAATTCTCTCAAACGTTGTTAAGTAAGCTTCTATGTTATCCCCATCAGTTCATTTTGTTAATTTTATGTCTCTAGGTACTGACCAGTCAGACTGTCCTGGTATGTAGCAAACGAATAAGTGTCAGCCCATTTGTCCTCCTGACATTTACGATCTTCCTCCTGTCATCTGTGGGCCTCTTCTTGCTGTCGCCAATCCTCCTGCTGTTGCTGTTCCATTTCCTGTTGGCGAATACACAGCCTAGCGCAACAGTTCATTTGTATTCTCCGGTACCTACACATTTTGTGGCTCCTGAAAACCATCTTTGCTGTCTTCCTCAGTGTCCTTCTCTGTCTTCTTCTTGGGTTTTGCTCCGAAATCCATTCCTGGTCCAGGGAGTATCCCTGTTTTATCCACCACAGATCTGGTCAAATGTATGCCCTCCTGTCCTTTCTGCATTTGTTGGGTACTAGATCCAGTACCCCAATAGTGTTTTTCTAGGCAACCTAGACACCATCAGCAATCCCACTGCTAACACCACTGTAATAGGTTGGGATAAACACCCGCACAGACAGGAGTATATTGCATAAAATAAAAGCAACTTGCATTTATAAGTTTTATTCAACAAAACGAAAAATCAATTTTTATAGAAATCAAAGAAAACGGGTATTAGTCATCACACCTAAAACACGAAAAACAAATCTTCTGTATCTGCAGCTTCCCTCCTTACTTAGTGAACCATAAACTGCTGGTGTGAAATCTGGCACACCCTCTCTCCTCTGCTACCAACAATCAACTGGCCTATCTGCCTTGTCATAAAATCCTAGGCTTTTTATCCCTTCCCCCAGTATGATATCACAAACATATGACCCTAGACATGAAGGGAATTAAGCCTTTTTAACAAAAAGGAACATTTCGTTCATACTGAAACAAGCAGTGTTAACAGATAAACTCTTGTTTCTTTTACTGCCATTATAATTCTGTATTTCCTTACAGCCCTTCTTATGATTTCTACATAAAACAGTACAATGAGGCTCATTAATATACTAGCCCCACCCCCTTCTGTGACATCACAGATCACATTTACTATATCAGCAGTCAGTCCAGAGCCAACCTGCCCCGTAGAACATGCTGGAGCACTTGAAAACTGGTAGATACCTTCTACTATAGTTATATGGCTTTAAAAACAAACCAAACCAGGAGCTGTTACAATATGTTTGGGTAAACTAAACCACCAGGGACTGAGGGAGCGCTCCTCATCTCTGTGGGTTTAGTTGCTCACCTATTTCAAATTATTTCTGTCTGTTCAAATTCAGTTTCCATTGTAAAACATGTGTTTTTATTCAGTCCTAAATTCAAACTAACAATATGGGGATCAACTTTGGACAATTACTTAAGAGACTGCACAGTCCTCGAGACTTCTCTCTGTCTTGACGGCTGAAATATTAGCCGTCGGCTGGTTTTTTCATTTGGGTCCTTTTTCTTTCTTTTTCCCTTGGACAGCCCAGTTACAACATTGCTCGGACTGTCCCATTTAATTTTCCAATTTCCCAAGGTCCTTCTAGGGGAAACTAAACCCCACCTCACTTTTCTATATATTTGTGCCCTTTTTTTCTTTCTTCCGTGCAGCCGCTACCACTTTTGGAGCTGCACCGAAGTTCGGCCATGCTCTGCCACATGCAAAGAGCTTTCTGTAACAACGGCCGTTCTATGCCTTTTTCAGAGCTTTCTTCACCTCTGCAACTTGTGGGCAGTACACTCGCCCCTGATTTCATTCATTTTCTTTATTTATGTGTTGCCATACCACAGCAGTCGGTCGCACTCTGCGATGTGCGGCATTTTTCAATAACTCCCTCCTTTCTACACTACGGGAGTAGCTTGCAGCTTCTAGTGCATACAGAATACTATTTGCCCTCATGGAAGGAACTTTGGGCACTATTAAAGTCTTTTATACCTTCCAAGGAACTATGGGGTTTTGTTGTACAGGGAAAATGTTTCATTTAGTATTGGGAACATTTTCAGATGACAACACCGTCACAGGTATTATGGAGGGAGACTGGCACTTTAAAGGGATAGTACAGAAATTATTTATTTGTCAGGTTGGCCACCCTGACAAAGAAAAAGCAATAGGATAGTATTAAGGTAGAGAGTAGAAGACAGGACAGTGTGAAAGTAATAACAAATGATTTTTACATGTCAGTCTTAAACTTTAGGTGAGGGAAACCTTTAATAACAGGGCTCCTGTTACAAACATGTATAGCATTTTTACCAGTATACAGGTTAAGTTGGGCTTTTGATCATTTTATTAGTGCAGAATGCCAATAAAGTAATCAAAATTGTACCAGTTCTGACTTCCGGTTCCGGTTATGCCTGGGTGAACACGCAGATTGCGAGGCTCCTGCCTTAATCATACCAAAAGAGCACTAAAAATATTCTAAAAAACAGAATTAAGGTACTTCTCATAGTATAACTGCTTTAGCAAGTGCTCTTCTTGTGAAAATGGCTAAACACAATCGTAATCGGTTCCAGCCCATCACCGAAATGATTGATGCTGACGACTGCCTGTCAGAGGAGGGGGATCCGCAGTCTGGGCCTACTCCAGGATCGGATCTAAAAAACAACGGCCACTTCATCGAGAACTAAAGGCTCCAAAAAATCTCCGGAGACCAATACTGAAGCTATTCTGCAGGCAGTCATGGACTTCCGAGGAGAGGTACATGAACTGCTAAAAGATATAAGGACCGAGTTGGGCGCCTTGCAGGGCCAAATGGCAGAGGCAGACCACCAGATTTCCCTAAACTCAACGAGGCTGGACGAACTCGAGGAGACAGTAAAACTTTTAGCGGCTGAACAGTTGGCTATGTCTACTAGACAAGAGGACACTGAGAACCGAGGGAGACGGAGGAATATCAGGATCTTCAGTCTCCCTGAAGATGAAAAGGGGAACGATCCTAGGGCCTTTGCTGACTACTTCTTGTGCCTTGTGCTCGAACTGGAACCAGATTTTCAAATCGATGTCGAGAGGGCTCACCGAGCCCTTGGCCCTAAGTCCTCCTGCCCAGAGGCAAGGCCGCACTCTTTTGTAAAACGCTTGCTCAGCTACCACTGTAAAGATGTTCTCATCAGAAAAGCCTGGCCAAAGGGTAAAGTGATGTGGGGACAACAGCACTTGCTGTTTGACAACGATTATGCCCCCCCTGTACCCAGAAACAACGACGGGATTACAGTCCACTATTCCCAACATTAAGGTCTCAAAATGTACGCTTCTGCACTCCCTATCCAGCCAAATTAACAGTCTTCCTCCCTTCCGGTCAGCATACCTATAACTCAGCCTCAGAAGCTACAGCAGACCTCCTAACCAGAGGCATCATTACAGACAAGATATCGGAAGTTGTGAGATCTCAACAGGGCCAGACAAATCAAGCAGAAAGCTCAACACAGCCCCATGCATCAACTATGCCACTCAGAATTATTTTGAAGGCTGCAACAATATAGAAATCCCACCATGCCTACCTTAACTGTTCTTCAAGACTGGAGCTATGCCTATTTCATTGCTTTGGGGACCATTCCTCTCCTGCGGGGGTAGGGGTGAGGGAGGATGAGGTGGGGTGCTGTAGAGAATTGGGAGGGGGGGAGTCCCTAATCAGTCCAGGCAACAAATAATTTTCTTGTCATAAAATCCCAACCTTTGAATTCGGTTCTAGGTTGCCATTTGGACTCACTTTTAGTTCTCTGATGGCGGGGTGGATCTCAGGTTAGAGAACTTGTTTAAAGAGACTATTGCTCCCTGTTCCCAGTTCTACTCCTGGTGGTGTCTCGTCCTCTCCAGAGCCCCTCTACCCACCCTCTTAGCCTGCCAATTATTCAGGCTGGGCTGACCTGCTGCCAGGGGGGTCCCTTATGCGGACATATTTGTCCGGGAGGGGTCAGTTCCAGGATTGAAGGAAAGGCTGCTTGGTGACAATAAGACTGTGGAGACTTTTCCTTTTTTAGCACCTGTGTCATTCTGAAAGTCCTCAGTTTAATGTTTCTGCAACATCTTTCTGTTTTATCTGGGGTCTAATAGTTACACTAGACTGAGGAAGTCTCCCCAAAACATTTAATTTTTATTCTGCCTGATGATCTCCCTGCAACTACCTCTCTGCACATATCTGAATGGAATTGACTAACTGAGGGGTTTGATTCCTATGTACTCAGAATATGGAGGGGGAAAGGGTCACATGATGGGTTATGGGGACATAATGTTTGTTTGTTCTAACTGGTTACTACTTTTAAAGATCCCATACAGTTATTAGGGGGACCTGAATTTAAATATTTGTGTAACCCCCCTGCAAATGGGGGTTCCCAAAAGACTTCCAGGAGCTTGCTTGAATGCTCCAAGCCTGAATGGTGTTTGGCATTTAAGCCATTTATCAGTGAGTGTTTTTAGAGCCTCTGGTACTGTCTCTTTAGAGCTGTCTGCTTGCAGACATAATTAATTTTATGGGGGGACTGTGTGCTTCTCTGAGTACCACTCGAGCTGCTGCCAATTCACTTAATTTTGCAGTCACTAGGAGTGCAAGGAACCTATCTGAAAGATGTAACTGTTTGCCAGAAATTATTTAGCGTAATAATGAAATTACAGTTTGTCTAACCTGCTTTCTTTGCAGTCAGAACTGTGTCTGCTAGTTCCCATTCTAGTTTTGAACTGCTGAACTGGACCAATCAGTGTGGGGTAAGCTAGCTCTAAAATGATGCCTTGGGCTTGAATCAGAACTTGGACTCATAATCTGAGCCAGCCACAAGAGGATTGTATGGGCAGTGACTCTGGGAGATGTAGTTTAGACTTCAGTGCCTTTTGGACCAACAGCAGCAGTCTATTGTGAGTGACAGCCAATCCAGTCAAGAACTGGGAGGAACTCAAAGGAAGTGCCCGGTTTCGCCAGTTGGAGTTGAGTTGAGCTTTGGCAGTGAAGAAGGAAGGAGCCCTGTACTTTTCAGTGTGCAGTTTTAGTCAAAAACGCGTGTAAGGCCCAGAGTTCCGTCTGCAGCTTGTTAGGACTGAACTCGTCCTGTGAAAAGAATCAAAGGATCTCTGAAGAGTAGAAACCAGGCTCACCCTGTAGAAGACTGGAGGAATTGCTGAAAATTACACTCAGTCTGTCAGGAACTGAATCTGCTGTGTGTTCTCCTGGGTATTGTGCAGTAATTGCGATGGGATACAGATGCAGCCTGCCTGGTATAGTGCTTTCTTTTTATATGGATGTGTGAAGAGGTTTGTGTACCTCAAGTGAGCCCTGCTGACATTGAAGGACCCTATCTTATTTGGAGGTCGTGAGTACTAATTCAGGGTCGCTTCCTGTTGAATTCCACATTAAATCCAAATGGAATTACTGTACTGCTGACTGTTTAATTCTCCTTTTCTCTGTGTGAAAGGGCCCTCACCAGCTGCCACGGTTTGGACTAGCCACTAGGGCTTGGGTACCCAGGACAGTAACTGATAGGGATAGGCCTGTGCACAGAGCCATAGGTAGATTATTAGAGTGATAAGCTAATTAACCTGATTTCCCTGTCCTTGTTATATCCCCTAAATAAATCAGAGCTGCTTGTTTCAGCAAAGTTATACTGCCTGAGGTATTTGTCTATGTTAAAGTACTGTACTGTGATTGTTGCACTGTATCTCATTTCACAGGAGGTCCCAGTGCCGGAACCAGACCTGGGGGTAAGTGTATACTGTGAAGGTAATTCTGATATATTGTGTGGGCCACTAGTGGGAAGAAAGGGGGGTTGCAGTGTCCCAGAGGGCTGTGACCAAGTTAGTTTAACTATTGCAAACCCTGACCTCTGGGTGGAGGCACCCGCCATTGGATCCAGGCCCCTCAACCTGTTAGTGGCAAATCAGGCAGGGGTAGTAGCCCTGGATAGCGCCATCTGAGGGTTACATCTTGGAGGCTCACCGCTGGGATTGTGTGTCCTCTAGTGGCCATATTCTGACACCACTGTTAAGAAAAAATGGGTACCCGACAGAAGTGGCTGTGCACCGGCTGGTGGAGTGGTGTACTGGGGAGGAGATCGACCCCCAAAATGCTATGCTTATCCTGGACATCCCCTGGTATCAATACGGACACTGTGCAGGAGTACTTTCCAAGGTGGAAGGTTTACAAAACCCTGTGGTGGTGGGTCGGCATGCTAATCTGCTCACCCACACTTTCCTGGCCCTAGTAGAGTTTAAGGATCCCATAGATAGCTCCAAAGTGCCACAGACCATTACCCCAGAGGGAGCCTCTCACTGCTTGGAGTGATAACTAAGGACAGTAAAGACCCGGGGAATCAGCCCCCCACCACTATCTGAAACTTTTGAGGAGAAATTTGCTGAATGGTTGATGGAGAGGGAAAACTGTGGAGGACTTGAAGAAACTATTCTTTGCCACCTGGGGTGTTCCTCCCCAACACCCTCTCCTGCTCCAGTGCCCGTAATGGTGGCTGAACCAATGCAGACTCCTATTTCTGCACCTGCCATTAGTCACGACTCTTACCGAAGGTTGAGGATCTTCTCTGGCACCCCCACCCCCAAGGGGAGGATGACTGGGAGACCTGGATAGACTATGTTGCCCCAAGTGCTAGAATGGCAATGCTCGGAGGCAGCGAAAAGAGGGTTAGTGAGGCCTCGAGGTCCTGCCCTGGCTACCATCCGTGCTAAGCGGGCCCAGTAACCTGAAGCGACTGCACAGGCCTATCTTGAGGCCTTGGAGAACTATTGTGGGAGCCCAGATTCTGATGAGGACCTATGGTGGAGAGTAAGAAATGCACAACAGTACCAAGGGAGTTGTTGTCTGTGTATGTCTCGGCTGGAAAAATTGTTGCAAGAATGCCTCACAAAGGGTAGTTTGCCGCGATTGAACTAGACCGAACCAGACTGGACAGAATCCTTAAGTCTGCCCCCTTCTCAGAACTGCTGTTGCTTCAGTTCGCCTGGCAAATCGACTGGAATCCCACCCTCCTATGATGAGTTAATGAGAGAAATTCGAGGAGTTGAGAAAAGGCGACCGGGAGGTACCTGCACCAACAGCTGTGGCTACGCCCGAGTGACTGAGGGTGACCCATCAAGTGAAGTTCAGGGCAGAGGTTGACAGTCAATGAGTGCTCTGACAAGGAAAAAGATATGCCACAATGGGGCGAACTGTTGAGAGAGATCGGAATTTAAAAACAGTCCCTTTATGAAGGCCACGCCTGCAATGCAGGGCCTGACCTATATCCGACTGCATCTGCTATGGGGTGGGGTACCCACCATGTATCCTGCTGATAACAGCTCCAAACTCAATTCCTTGACCATGGAAGTGCAGAAACTGACGAGATGTCTCCAAATGCTTATCACCACGCAGACAGAGATGGCACCCAGGTTTCCAGTTGGTAATACCCCGCCCTGGCTCCCAGTGTGGCGCTCCGCCAGCTCAAACTCCAGAAAGTATGTTTTGCTATAATTGTGGGAAAGATGGGCACATGAAAAGGGAATGCCAGTCCCAAAAGACACTGACAAAGTTGCATATAGGCTACAAGAGAGCTTCGGAGAAGAAATCAGTGGTTAAGAGGTGCACGACATGATCCCAGTGAGGGCACCAAAAATGCTAATTCACGTCCTTTTGTGGCAAGGTCAGTTGCCCAGGCCCCCACTACCGCCTCTCCAGACTGGTCCAGAATAGTGGTCCCTCCATGGAGACCACTGTAAAGGTGAATGGAGTGTCTACAAGAGCTGTATTAGACAGTGGCTCCCAAGTGACAATTATGTTCCAGGATTGGTATCAGAAGCATTTGTCAGAAGTACCCTTACAACCATTAGAAGGACTGCATGTATGGGGGTTAATGAGAAGGCTACCCTATTCGGGTATATCCGAATTTGGCTGTCTTCCCCACCACCTGGCTGGAGTGGCCGAACAAGTAGAGACCCTAGCCTTAGTGTGCCCCCACTGGACTGTATGATGGTGTCCCTTTGTTGATTGGAACAAATGCTCATATGTTCGAAGGCTGGCACAGTTGTGTTATGAAAACAGGGGTCAAAGACTAGTAGAGCTTTAAGAGTTCGGCTTTAATTAAGAAGGCCTATGAGGCACAGAGAGATGCTGAAAAAACAGAACCAGAGGAACCGGTGGTGAATTGGAAGAGGATCCTGAGTCTCTGATCCTGGCGCCAAATGCCCAGTCGTACCTTACAGGGAGAGGTCCGTATCAGAAAGGATGTTAAGAATAAAATATTAATGTTGGATGCACCAGGCGATGGAAAATTGCCAGAGGGACTGCTGGTCAAGCCTAGTATTTTGCCCGCTAGAGCCCATGCTTATGCCAGAAGGGTAATGGTCCAAGTTCATAATGTGTCTGAAAGAGACATTCGAGTAAACAGAGGTTGCATCCTGGCTAATGTGCATTGTGCAGACACTGCAGTGCTACCCAGCAGCAAGAGTTCAAGGAAGAATGACAGGAAAGCGCCTGACTTGTTTGATTTGGCGACTCCCGCTGCCAGCTGAATGGAAAGTGAGGATCAGTGAGAAGCTTGCCCAGAGAGACCAGGTGTTTTCTTTAAAGGAATGGGATGTAGGATGCGTGCAGGGGCTGAGCACAATATCGGCTGCATGACGAAAGACCATTTCGTGAGAGGTCTCGACGCCTGGCACCTGCTGACATAGATGATGTGAGGCGGCATCTGCAAAAGATGTAGCTGCTGGTGTAATACAAGAATCCAGAAGCCCTTATGCTTCCCCATTGTGGTAGTGAGGAAAAGAATGGAACAGTAAGGATGTGTGGATTATCGCACCTTAAACCGCGGACTATCCCTGATCAGTACACAATGCCCCCGCATTCAGGATGCTTTGGACTGCCTAAGCGGGAGCAAGTGGTTCTCTGTGCTGGATCTCCGCAGTGGGTACTACCAGATCCCGATGGCCCCAGAGGACCCGTGAGAAGGCAGCCTTTATCTGTCCGCTTGGCTTCTATGAATTCATGAGGATGCCTCAAGAGATTTCAGTGCCCCAGCCACTTTTCAGCGATTGATGGAGCGTGCAGTGGGGACATGAACTTACTAGAGTGCCTGGTATACCTAGATGATGTTATTGTGTTTGGCAGCTCACTGGAGGAACATGAGAGCAGATTATTTAAAGTATTGGACCGACTGGAGGACTTTGGCCTTAAACTGTCCATTGATAAGTGTCAATTCTTTCAAACATCAGTAAAGTATGGGACACATAGTATCCAGGGGAATAGAGACACAATCCAAGTAAAGTTGAGGCCTTGACCACCTGGCCACAGCCCAAAATCTAAAAGAACTGCAAGATTCCTGGGATTCTGTGGTTATTATCGGCGCTTCATCAAGGACTATTCAAGAGTGATCCGCCTTTACTTAACCTTTACTCAAGGGTATCCCCAACCTAAAAAAATACAAAAGTCAGCGTCCCTCAAGACTGAAAGAGTGTATTTTCATCCGAGTGAAGTATTTGGGGCCGCTGGACTCCTGATTAATGAGACTGCTTTCCATGAGATCATATATCAACACCCATGCTCCGGTGCTGGCCTATGCGATCAAGAAAACCCACGTCACCACACTGATGCTAGCTTGCAGGGTTGGGGAGACTGTGTTGTACCAAACACGAGAATGGCCTGAGACCAGTGGCCTTTGCCAGTAAAGCCTGACCCCATCCGAAAGAACCTATCCTGTACATAAGTTAGAGTTCCTAGCTTTGAAGTGAGCTATTGTTGACCAATTCCATAAGTACTATATGGGGCTAAAATACTAGTAAAACTGAACAATACCTTTGACCTATGTGCAGACCTCAGCTAGTTGGATGCCACTGGCCATAGGTGGCTTTCTGCATTATCTACATATGACTATGCTCTCGAATACCGAGCAGGTCTGAACCAAATAGATGCTGATGCTCTCTCCCGAGGCCTGTTCCCCAGAATGATTGGGTCGATTGGCAGAACCTGACATTCGGGCACTCTGCCGGAAGATTTGACAGGGAGGAACAATGTCCACGGACCTAGTGGACTGCATGGTGGATTGCTTGGGACCCTCTGAGAATTGCATACCTGCTGCTTGTTGCCACTTTTCTGCAATAGACATTGGTGCACTGCCTCAGCTGGACAATGACAGTATTCGGTGGCTCAATCCTCGATCCCATGATCAAAGCAGCTTTAGAAGCCCCTGTGCAGGAAAGATGTGTCCAAATTCAGCTCCACTGATTTGAGAACTGCACTGTTATACAAAGAAGGTCCTAAGTTGAAACTGATCAATAAACTGTTATACAGAGAAACAGTAGACAGAGGGGACAAGTAGACAAACAACAACTAGTGCTGCCCACTGCCTTCGAGACTCAGTACTGAGGTCCTTGCACAACCATTGGCTGGGGCACCTTGGTATAGACAGAACACTTGACTTGGTGAGATCCAGATTCTATTGGCCTAAGATGGGGGCTGATGTGGAGCAACACATTCGAACTTGTAGTCGCTGCTTACAGAGGAAAGCTTTGCTCCCAGAGGGGCCCCCTTGTTAACATCACCACCAGTGCACCCATGGAGCTGGTCTGTATTGATTTTCTGAGTTTGAGTCAGATCAAAGAAATATCAGTAATGTGCTGGTGGTCACTGACCATTTCACGAGATATGCCCAAGCTTTCCCCACCAAAGACCAGAAAGCATCCACTGTGGCCAAAGTACTTGTAGAAAACTTTTTGTTCACTATGGGATCCACAAAGAATCCATTCTGATCAAGGAGAGACTTTGAAGTCGTCTGATCAAAGAGATGCTTTCTCTGGGAGAGCCGAAAGTCCAGAACCACTCCTTACCACCCCTAGGGGGACCCACAGCCTGAACGCTTCAACCGGACTTTGCTAGATATGCTAGCACCCTGCACCCAAAGGACAAGCCTAGATGGAGCCAACAAATTAGCACCCTGGTACATGCTTATAACTGCACAAAGTGATGCCACTGGATTCTCCCCTACCGCCTGATGTTTGGAAGAAGCTCACTACTCCAGTAGATGTGTGTTTGGGGTCTCTCTGATGGGGTTCAAGCTGACAACTATTTCAGTATGTGCAAAGGTTAAAAGGCCCAGCTAACTCATGCGTACCAACTGGCTCAAACCATGGCTGCCAAAAGAAATCTGGCCAACAAAGAAAGGCATGATAAAAAGGTGAAAGCACAGGAACTCCAGGAGGGAGATCGGGTATTGCTAAGAAATCTGGGACTGCATGGCAAGCACAAGATTGCTGACCGATGGCACCATCTCCCTCACATTGTAGTGGGCAAACTAGATGATCTGCCAGTGTACAAAGTAAGGCCTGAGAATAATTCAAAAGATGTAAAACAATACATAGAAATCATTTACTGCCCATTGGACAAATCTTAATTGAGTCTGAGCCCTAGAAGATGCCCTCTGGACCAGTGACTAGAGCTGCTGCTAAGAAAAGATCAGAAAGTCTGCACCTACAGAAGCAAAGTTAAAAGTGTTCCCTCCACAAGTCCCAGTTGAGCATGACTGTCAGTCCATATCGGAAGAAAGTGAGAGTGACTTTGAATACTATCCTTCTTACGAACTGAGTCAATTGTTTCCGGGCAATCCTAGTCAATACTGGAGACAAAGCTGGGCCTTCTGGACTGTCTAAGCCCTCAGCTTCATCCCTGGAGCCAATGCTCCCAGAAAGTGAAGTGCAAAGCATCAGATCAGATGAAATGGAATCATTGTGCATGGTTGAACTGTTTGAGCTTTCAGGGAGGAAAATGATAGATTAGGGCAGACTGGTGATACACCGAACAAGAAGTAGTATTTGAGTGCCCTGACAGTCCACTGCCAGGTGTCAAAGCTCTCCATGCAGAGCCAAATGTTGTGGACTCAGAAACTGTAACTCCTGGAGCTGAAAGTGCCCCAAGTTCTAGCCTCTCTCTACCCCATGGAGACTCCCTGACAAGTGAGGACAATGCTGAAAATGAGGCTCAGGTGCAGAGACTATAACAGTTCCCCCTAGAAAGACTGGTCGAGCTGTAAAGCCTGTGGTGCACCTCAGTTATGATTCACTTGGGAGGCCTGTGGACTTGCCTCTCAATGTTGTCCATAAAGGAGTGTATGTGTCCCCGAGCTCATTGCCCAAACTGAGCATCAGTGCTAACTCAAGTTACTTGTGTTGCCTTCTAATGGTGCTCCTTGCCCCATCCAGCCCCAAAGGTAACTGATAGGGAAGGGCCCCCTCTCTTCAGGTTTCATGTACAAGAGGTAATAACTTGAGTTATGGTACAATGTGTATGTAATACTGTGTAAAGAGTGACGTACTACAATGTTTCAGAAATGTGTTCTTGGTAAAATGATATATTGACTGATGATTACATGTATGGAGCCTAATGCAAATGTATATGGTTGCAGTTGAAACTGATGGGTACTTGCTTGACGCGGACGTGCCAAGCTTTCCCCAGGCCAGGAAGGGTGTAACCCCAGCAAATGGGGCTTCCTGAAAGACTTCAGGAGCTTGCTTGAATGCTCCAAGCCTGAATGGTGTTTGGCATTTAAGCCATTTATCAGTGAGTGTTTTTAGAGCCTCTGGTACTGTCTCTTTAAGAGCTGTCTGCTTGCAGACATAATTAGTTGTATGGGGGACTGTGTGCTTCTCTGAGTACCACTCGAGCTGCCAATTCACTTAATTTTTGCAGTCACTAGAAGTGCAAAGGAACCTATCTGAAAGATGTAACTGTTTGCCAGAAATTATTTAGAGTAATAATGAAATTACAGTTTGTCTAACCTATTTCTTTGCAGTCAGAACTGTGTCTGCTAGTTCCCCATTCTAGTTTTGAACTGCTGAACTGGACCAATCAGTGTAGGAGTAGCTAGCTCTAAAATGATGCCTTGGGCGAATCAGAACTTGGACTCATAATCTGAGCCAGCCACAAGAGGATTGTATGGGCAGTGACTCTGGGAGATGTAGTTTAGACTTCAGTGCCTATGGACCAACAGCAGCAGTCTATTGTGTAGACAGCCAATCCAGTCAAGAACTGGGAGGAACTCAAAGGAAGTGCCGGTTTCGTCAGTTGGAGTTGAGTTGAGCTTTGGCAGTGAAGAAGGAAGGAGCCCTGTACTTTTCCAGTGTGCAGTTTTAGTCAAAAACGTGTGTAAAGGCCCAGAGTTCCGGTCTGCAGCTTGTTGGGACCTGAATCCGATCTCTGAAAAGAATCAAAGGATCTCTGAAGAGTAGGAAACCAGGCTCACCCTGTAGAAGACTGGAGGAATTGGAAAATTACACTCAGTCTGTCAGGAACTGAATCTGCTGTGTGTTCTCCTGGGTATTGTGCAGTAATTGCGATGGGATACAGATGCAGCCTGCCTGGTATAGTGCTTTCTTTTATATGGATGTGTGAAGAGGTTTGTGTACCTCAAGTGAGCCCTGCTGACAGTGAAGGACCCTATCTTATTTGGAGGTCGTGAGTACTAATTCAGGGTGCATCCCTGTTGAATGTGCCATTAAATCCAAATGGAATTACTGTACTGCTGACTGTTTAATTCTCCTTTTCTCTGTGTGAAAGGGCCCTACCAGCTGCCACGGTTTGGACTAGCCACTAGGGGCTTGGGTACCCAGGACAGTAACTGATAGGGATAGGCCTGTGCACAGAGCCATAGGTAGATTATTAGAGTGATAAGCTAATTAACCTGATTTCCCTGTCCTTGTTATATCCCCCAAATAAATCAGAGCTGCTTGTTTCAGCAAAGTTATACTGCCTGAGGTATTTGGTTCATAGCACTGTACTGTGATTGTTGCACTGTATCTCATTTCACAGGAGGTCCCAGTGCCGGAACCAGACCTGGGGTAAGTGTATACTGTGAAGGTAATTCTGATATATTGTGGGCCACTAGTGGGAAGAAAGGGGGGTTGCAGTGTCCCAGAGGGCTGTGACCAAGTTAGTTTAACTATTGCAAACCCTGACCTCTGGGTGGAGGCACCCGCCATTGGATCCAGGCCCCTCAACCTGTTAGTGGCAAATCAGGCAGGGGTAGTAGCCCCTGGGATAGCGCCATCTAGGGGTTACATTTGTATAGTTTCCTTGCCTTTGATTACTTCTTGGGTCCAAAACTGCTCGCCCTCCCCATAGTAATTTAGTAGGTTTATAAAGCCACATTGACATATGGGCTATAGGTGGTTAGCCTCCTTGGAGATACAGTATGTTAGATAAATGCTTCAAGCTATACCGGAACCATTCTGGAGTGGTATTTGTTCCGCTCCGCTAGGGGCTTTAGTGCTAATTCTGGGGATGTTAATTTCTGGGTTGGGTAATGGAGCCCCACATCTCTCTCCTGCCTCTTTTGGAATCCAGGACAGGATGTTTCAGGGGGAGCTCAAGACGAGCACCTCCCACTGGGGAGTTGAATTGCATATAGTTCTAGTTACTGTTAACAGGGTTACCTGTAGTTAAGGTTCGTGTTTTTATGGTGGGTTATTTTTCCTGGGGATTTCAACATTTTTTAAGGGGGGTGGGGGATTTACTAATAACCCTCATTTGGCTACTAGATCTTCGACAAGCTGTCTTATGGGCTAAATATTTTTATTCTTATTTACATCCAGTTTCCTTCATTCTATAATTTAGCCTTTTTATTCTGAGAACATTCCAAGGAAATTCATCACCATTATTCGGGATTCTATGGGAAATAGAGAACGGGGTGGGGGGGACTACACGTATTAAGAGTTTTTGTTAATCAAGCATGCTTTATTATTTTTCTTGTTAAACTGCAGTCAGCGGATAGCTTCTTCAAGGCAGCTGGACCATGGCCTCTGGAGGAGTGTGGTCAGGACTAATATCTTCTCTCTCATCCTGGGGGAAAAACAAATTCTGATTAAAATCTGGATAACCCAAAATGACGTCAGTTAATCCAGTAAAAATCCTATTGCATAACATTAATGGCCTCCATGACCCCATTAAAAGAGCCTGCCTTATGCAATACCTTCATAAACATGCTTCAGACCTTATCTTTCTTCAGGAGACTCACCTCTCTGAGGTTGAGCACCTTAAGCTAAACTGGGGAAACAGACATAGGGTTGTCACCTCATCACACCTGAGGGGTAGAAAATGAGGGGCGGCTATTCTGATCCCTTGCAACACCCTCTTGGAACTATTAGACACATATTGATGCCCAAGGCAGGTATGTAATAGCTAAGGGTCTAGTGTATGGACCAAAAGGTCACACTGGCCAGTGTTTATTTCCCCCACAAGACTAAATTTCCCATTTTACGAGGATTTATATCAACTTTGTTGGACCTCCTCCATGGCCAGTTGATCCTGGAAGGAGATCTCAACTTAACTTTCCCACCCCCATTGACTGTTTCAACCCACAGAGACATCGGAACACATCCACTACTAAACAGTTCAAAAACACTATAGACCATTTAGGTCTAGTAGATGTGTATAGGTGTTTATTCCCCTCTGCCCCTGGCTACACTTACTATTCACCCAGATTTAAGTTCTACTCTGGACTGGACTATTTCGTGACAACCTGTGAACACCTGTCATTAGTCCAGGATATATCAATAGGTCCGAAAATCCTTTCTGACCACCATCCCCTGACTCTGAAGTTGGACATGAGTAGAGAAAAAAAAAACAGACCCTTTGGAGACCGAACCCGTCAAGTCTAGCTGACAAAGAGTTTCAGGAGGAAATTAAATCCAGACTCTCTATTTTCTTCTCTGAGAATAAGTCCCCAGACATTTCTGAGGCGATTCAATGGGATGTGATGAAAGCGACAATCCAGGGAGAAATAATAGCTTATTCTACCAAAAAAAAAAAAGAAAGAAAGAGAAGCTAAGTAGCGAACACTCTTACAGCAATTATTAAACTATCAAATGTTATATAGGGAGGGAGATACTGATTTGCAAAAACAAATTAAGGACACTAAGGCTGCATTGCAGAAGATTATAGATAAAATACAACAGTCCCTACTTTACCTCCGACAAACAGTTCACGAAGGAGGTCCAAGGGGGGTTAGGAAACTTGCCCAAAAGCTTAGAGCCCATAAATGCTCTGCCACTATTCTGAAACTCAAAAATCTAACTACAGGACAATTTCACCATTCAGATAACCACATTTTACAGGCCTTCTCGGACTATTATGCCAAGTTATACTCTACAGAATTGCCCTTTCATCTATCTGACTCCACACAATTTCTACAAGATGCCAATCTTCCAACATTGTCCCCTCTTCAAGTTAGTGCACTAGAACTCCTATCTCCCAGACCGAGATAATGAAGACAATAAAAACTCTTAACTCGGGCCACCGTCCGGGTCGTGATGGGTATACATCAGAATGGTAAAAGATGTTTAAAAAGGAATTAACTCCCAAACTGTACTCCTTAGTCTCTGAGATTTCCCAGGGTGGTCTGTCTCCCCCATCTTGGGATTTTGCTACCATTGCCCCAGTTCCAAAACAACACAAGGATCCTTCAGATCCTGGATCCTACTGCTCTATTTCCATTTTAAATGTAGATTATAAAATTTACACGGCCGTATTGGCTTATAGATTGGAACTTATTATCCCACAAATTATACACCCTGATCAATCTGGCTTTATCAAAAACAGGAGTACTATGGACAATATTCGCAGAACACTAATCCTGCAGGAGTATGTCCGTACAAGAAAAATTCCATCAGTATTTATTAGCCTTGATGCCGAAAAGGCCTTCGACTGTGTCTCGTGGCCTTTTGTTCGGGCTACCCTCGCGGCCTTTCATTTTCCCTCCTCATTCATTACTTGCTTAACTAACCTTTACAGGTCCCCAAGGGCCTATGTCCGTGTCAATGGAGCCCTGCCCTTCCCGTTCCAACTGAGTAGAGCACGAGACAGGGATGCCCCTGTTTCCTTATCTCTTTGCACTATACCTGGAGCCTCTGGCGTCTGTTTTGAGGACCACGACCTTGATTGAAGGAATACTAATTGGCCAGCAGGAATATAAAATCAGCATGCTCGCTGATGATATACTTACTATTAACCCTCTTGTCCCCCACTATCTCTATTCCTGCAAAATGGAAAATTCTTACTCAGTTTGAAAGTTTAGCATGATTCAAGCTAAATGTGGCCAAAACAGAGATTTTAACATTTCATTTTAACCCTCCCCAACACCAAAAAAACAAGCTTTTCCCTTCAAATGGCTGTCCTCAAAAATAAAATACTTGGGTCTTCATTTTCCTTTAGACCCGGGGTCATGGAAACAATAAATTATGAACCTCTTACTTTATAAATCTAGTCAGACCTGGACAAACGGTCTACTGTTTTTTTCCCCTTCCACCAGTGAATTGAGATAATACATACTAATATTCTTCCCCGCCTTCTATACCTGATCCAAAATATCCCCTTTTATCCTTCGAATTATTACTTTAAATCATGGAACAGATTGATATCTGACTTTGTCTGGGGAAGAGGTCATCCCAGGGGGTTTAACCTTCCTGATTTTGGTTTATATGCCAAATCAGCATCCTTGAGGATACTGATATTGTGGCTGACAGAGTCCTATAGGTCACCTTGGAAAATTACTGAATTTCATTTAAATGACCTTTCTGATATTACGAGAATTTTGTTCTCTTCAGATGCGAGATCGATATCCGCTGCTGCCCTCACGAATATTATGTCATAAATCTTTAAACTATGGAAGCGGGTCAGAAGATCTTAGCCACTTCGTACAATTTATGAAAACTGTAAATTAATTTCTGAAGACGAGACTTTTGTTCCTATACATATGGATCTCGTCTTTTCCACTTGGAGAAAATTGGGACTTTCCCATATTTACCAATTTCTCTCCCCTCAAGGGATTCTCCCATTTGAACAGTTACAGTCTCAATACAATCTCCATACCTCTGACTTATTTTGCTATTTTCTGGTCTGTAATCATATACTGCAAAATAAAAACCTTCAGGTTAAACTGCCCTCCCCCACCTCAGACTTCTTAAAATTATTCATCGAAGCTACTCAAGGGAATTTAGGAAAACATATTATAGGGCTTATTTATAAGTGACTGAGGAATGACTAGTCAGAATCCACTGCCTCCATTCTACAGAAATGGAACAAAGACCTATCTCTAGAGATCTCCATGGAGACATGGTTGGATTCTGCCTTGAGGGCCGTAAAGCCTACTTCATCCCCTCTATGGAGGGAGTCTGTGTGGAAGTGCCGCTCCCGCTACTTTAGAGCTACCTCGGTTCTTCTCAAATTCCTTCTGGAAAAATAGAGGATTTGCTGGAGAGGTTGCAGTTGTCTTGGGGCCTCACTAGACCATGTATTTTGGCTCCGCCCTAATCTGATGCCTTTCTGGCTCACCTTTCAAATGGAACTTACTGCCTTATTTAGTGAACCAGTTGAGCTCACGGTCGAGCAGATTTTGCTGAATGCTTTTCCGGACCACACTCCTCCATGGCACAACACACTCCTTCCAATAGGTCTCCTAGCTGTTAAAAAAGCTATAACCCATAGATGGATGTCGACTCAGATACCAACAGTCCAGGAATGGAGAACTATTATGTCTGACATATATCATCTAGAGAGTTTCAACACGAGAATACAAAGTAAAAGTCCATCTCACATGTTGAAATGGCAGAGATGGGACTTTCGGTGCAGCTCTGGAGCTAATGGCAGCCTATTAAGATCAGAGCTCCGCTCACACTCCCTCCCAAAATTGCAAGAAAAGCCAAAATTCAACTAAAAACAACAGCCGATTAAGAAATTCTTACAAATGGCTTCAAATTCACAAAAGGGAACTATAAACAGATATGCAGTGTTACCGATACAAGAAAAGAAATCGGGAGTTGAAAAATCAGACTCGGAGACCTCAGAGTTGTCGCAGGCCCAGACGGCATCCTCAGGCAATAAAACGCAAAAAAACAAAAAACCAAAGATATCATCTTGAATGATAAATTGGACACATAATAACAGACCTACAAGATATTAAAAAAGATTTCCAGGACTTTCGTTCAGACCATGATCTTCTTCGTGCAGATGTGTTAACTTTATAATCCCAAGTAACAACGTTGGAACAGACTAGCTCGGATCAGGCCACAGAGACTTCCCAGATTCAATCAACTTTAACTCAACTTCTGGAAATAACAAAAGCCCTAGGAGAGAGACAGGAAGATGCAGAGAACAGACAGAGACACCAGAATATACGGGTATACGGAATACCGGAGAATAGCGAGGGAAGAGACATGAGGGGATACACATAGAGAACATGCTGAGAGAGGAGCTAGATTTGGAACAGGATTTCCCTGTGGAGCTAGAGCGGGCACATCATGCACTCGGCCCCAAGCCCTCGGGACCGGAGGCATGTCCACATTCTATAATTATTTGATTCCAGTGTTACAACACAAAAGAAATAATACTCCAAAAAGCATGGTCAAGAGGAAAAGTATTTATGGGCAAGCAGAGACTCTTTTTTGATAATGACTATGCGAGGGTCACAATGCAGAGAAGATGGGAATATGTGCCCCTATTTCCAATCTTAAGACACCTTAAACTAAAATTTTGTACACCCTATCCCTCAAGACTGATGATACAGCATCCTGATGGACAAGTCACCTACCAAACGGTGATGAGTGCGATGGAGGACTTGAGACAGAAAGGATCTGAATTACCATCCAAACTCCCAGGGAAACCGAACAATGTGGACTTGGGACTGATTAAGAATAAGCGACCGGGGAAGGACTCACAGTAAGTAGTTCTCAATGAGATAAAGATTTGCTACTAACATAAAATGATTGTCCCCTTTGGGTGAGTAGGCCTATGGGTTAGAGTGCAGTGCCTTGATAAGGAGGAAGAAAAAATTACTCACCTTAGTAATTATGTTTCTTCTAATGTAGTCTTGCTGTAGTCTGACATAACTGCAGTTAGCCCCAGCACTTGAACTGCCCCGTAGATGAAAGAGTTAAGTCTATGCTGGAAGCATAGACCGTTGAGCTCGAGCTCGCTTCAAACCACTGTCTGTTGCACTTGAAGTGTAACCATCAGATTCTTATGAGCTACTACTAACTAGCTACATTCTGAAAGAGGAAATTGTAAAAACCATTAGCCAAAGAGCAACTAAGTTTTTTGGATCCCCTTAAGACTCAAGTCGAGAAACCCAAAAACAAAAACCAGGTAGTGAACTTAAATAACTTTAAACAGAAGATAAGCCAACTCAGCAGAGACTAATGCACCTCTGGAGTGCAGCACTGTACCTGCCAACCCACTTCCCAAAAAAGAACCAGTTTCTGAGAGGGGAGGCGGGGGAGGTCAGAATACAGCAAGACTCCATTAGAAGAAACATAATTACTAAGGTGAGTATTTTTTTCTTCAAACAACATGAAGTCTTGCTGTATTCTGACATACTGCAGACTACCAAGCAGTACCTCCATGGAGGAGGGACTCAAACCTATTTTGGGAATAGGCTCTGCAGTACTGCTGTACCAAATCTAGCATCACTCCGAGCCTGGATATCCATAGAGTAATGCTTGGTGAATGTATGGACTGTTTTCCAGGTGGCTGCTTTGCATATTTCTAACAATGGAATATCCCTGGCAGCAGCCAGGGAAGCAGCTGTACCTCTAGTCGAATGAGCCCTCAGGCCTGAGGGTGGTATTTTGCCTAGCTTTTCATAGCAGAATTGTATACAAGAGACAATCCACCTGGCAATAGTTCTCTTAGTAGCAGGTTTGCCCTTACCCACTCCCCCATAAATGAGGAACAACTGAAGGGAGTCAAACCTATGGGCCTTAGTACGATCAATGTAGTAGCTAAGAGCCCTCTTAACATCCAAACTGTGTAATCTTCTTTCTCCTGAAGAAGAGTGATCAGTGAAGAATACAGGGAGAGACATAGATTGGTTCAAATAAAAATCTGAAACCACTTTAGGCAAGAACCTCCTATTGGTTCTAAGGACCACCTTATCTCAATGGAATAGGATAAAATCAGGCTCCACTGACAGAGCTTGTAACTCACCGATACGTCTGGCAGAGGTAATAGCTACCAGAAACACAGTCTTCCAAGTCAAGTACTTAAGTTCTGCTGAAAACAAAGGTTCAAAAGGGGGTTGCATAAGCTGGGCAATGCAAACATTAAGATCCCAAGCAGGGGGAGGATCCCTAAAGGGGGGATTGGTATGAAGCAATCCCTTAAAAAATTTACAGAAAACAGGATGAGATGCCAGTGAAGAAGGTTTCCCTACTGACAAAAAAGCAGAAACAGCTGACAAATGTACTTTGAGGGTAGCTGGTCCGAGGCCTAGGCGATTAAGGTGAACCATGTAGTCTAGAACTGTAGACAATACAGCAGTGCCTGGATATATATATATGCTTCTTGGAACACCAAATACTGAATCTCTTGCACTTAGAATTATAAGTTTTCCTGGTGGCAGGTTTTTGAGAGGCTTTGAGAATGTCCAGAACCCCTTGAGACAGGTGCAAACCTGCATACTCTAACTCTTCAAGAGCCATGCCTTGAGATTGGGAGACTGAAGGCTGGGATAGCAAATCCTCCCCTGAGAGGAGGTTAACATATTGTGATTCCTGGGAAGACACAGGGGAAGATGGACTGCCAGGAACAGCAGGAGAGGATACCAAGGCTGCCTGGCCCAGTCTGGAGCAATCAGGATCACTTTGCAAGATTGTGACCTTATCTTGACCAGTACCTTGAATAGCAGAGGAAAAGGAGGGAAAGCATACAGAAATGTCCCTTTCCAATCCAGAACTAGAGCATCCAGAGGGATTGAGCCCAAGACTGGGGGTCTGCAACAAAATAGAGGAAGTTGGTGATTGTCTGGGGCTGCAAAGAGATCTATCTCTGGAGTGCCCCATCTTGAAAAAATCACTTTTAACACTAGGAAATCCAGGGACCATTCGTGATGGCCCCAGAAAATCATGCTCAATGCATCTGCTAGCACATTGTCCTTTCCCAGGAGGTGAACTGCTACCACAGAGGCCTGAAGGGAGTAAGCCATTAACCATATTTTCATGGCCTCCGTGCACAAGGCCATAGACAGAGTGCCTCCCTGCCTGCTGATGTACCATATGGTGGTGGTGTTGTCTGTCCTGACTTGAACCACCTTGCTCTTCACTGATTGTGAGAAAGCCTGTAGAGCCAGGTACACTGCCCTGAGCTCCAGAAGACTGATGTGGAGAAGAGACTCCTGAGGAGACCATACTCCCTGAGCTGTGAGAGCCTCCAAGTGGGCCCCCCACCCCAGGAGAGAGGCGTCTGTGGTTAGGACCACAGAATGAGACTGTGAAATGAATGGGACCCCTTGCCTGAGATTGTCCTGATCCTGCCACCATTGAAGAGCTTGATTCAGGGTCCAAGTCACTGGAATCAACTTGGTCAGAGGATCTTTTTTCTTTGGCCAAAAAGCCCTCAGATGAAACTGAATGTTTCTCATCTGAAATCTGGCCCCTTGGACCACTGCAGTGGAAGCTGCCATGTGGCCCAGTAACTGAAGAAAGTGTCTTGCTGGTCAAGAGACCAGAGGGTGGAAAGAGGAGGCCAGGTCCATAATGGCCTTTACCCTTGCCAAAGGGAGAAATGTCTTTGCTTTGACAGTGTCTAGTTCCACCCCTATGAAAGTCAATAGCTGTACTGGCTCGAGAACTGACTTGGGAAGATTGAGAAGGAAGCCTAGAGAAATGAGCACTTGCTGGGTCACTTTTAGACCTGACTTGACTTGGTCTGGAGACTCACCCACTATGAGCCAGTCGTCCAGGTAAGGGAAAATGGAGATATTTTTCTCCTTAGAAAAGCCACTACTACTGCCAGGCACTTGGTGAACACCCTTAGAGCTGATGACAGGCCAAAGGGTATTGCTCTGAATTGGTAATGGCCTGAAGGCAGTTTGAACCTGAGGTACTTTCTGTGGGAGCACCTGATGGGAATGTGAAAATAGGCATCCTTTAGGTCCAGGGAGGCTAGCCAGTCCCCTGGCCTTAGAGAGGGAAGAATTATTCCCAGAGTCACCATCTTGAACTTTGGTTTTAATAGATGTTTGTTCAGATATCTTAAGTCTAGGATGGGTCACCACTCCCCTGATTTCTTCGGGGTAACGAAGTACCTGGAGTATAGACTTTTTCCCCTGTAGGTGGCAGGAACTCTCTCTGTGGCTCTTAAGGCCAGAAGAGAAGAAACCTCTGCCTCTAGGGCAATGGTTTCAGAGATGTTTGCAGGTGGAAAAGATCTGGTTCTCAGCTTTGGAAACTTTTTGAAACTGAGAGCCAGTCCCTGGCTTACTACCTCCAAGACCCACTTGTCTGAGGTAACAGACTTCCAGTCCTGGAAGTAGTAAGCCAGCCTGCCTCCTACAGGAATGGGGGAGTCGACCCGGGCTGACACATCAGGGTGTCTGCTTTGCAGGGGCCCTGGGCTGAGAGGAGGATGCAGCTCTTGTCATCCCCCTTCTACCCCACCCCCTAAAGAACCCCCTCTGGCAAAAAGGAGAGGAGGCCTGAGCTTGGAAGAAAGGTATTTGAAAAGGCCTGTCCCTGCCCCTAGACTGCTGCCTCTGAGGAGTGGTTTGCCTTTCTTTGGCATGAGCTCTCCTATAGGTGGTCCTGTATTCATCCACCTTTTTCATGTAATTCTCTGTCTGCTCCCCAAACAGAGAATTACCTACAACAGGGAAATCCATGGCCTTAGCCTGGGTATCCTGTGATAGGCTAGTACATCTGAGCCAAGTCATTCTTAGCAGAGCAACAGATGTAGCCATTACTCTAGATGACACATCACTGGAGTCGACAGCAGCATGAAACTGGATTTTTGATGCCTCAATCCCATCAGCAGCCACCTCCTCCAGCTCCCTGGCTAACTGAGGGGAGGCCTGCTTAGCCAGTTCCAAAACAGACTCCCATCTGGACTTTTGGAACCTGGCTGCATAGGCCATGTAGTTAGCCTGAGTCCCAAGGAAGATTCCAAATATTGCTTCTTGGCCATGGCATCTATCTTCCTGGAGTCCTTATCTGGGGTGTGTGAAGCCAAGGTAATGGCAGCCTTATCACAGGCTGCAGCCTGTACTACCCCAACATGGCTGCAATGCTGATACAGAAACTCCGAACTTGAGCCTGAGAGCATATACCTCCAGTCCATACGTTTGTCCACTGGAGGCAGAGAATTTGGGGTTTTTAAAAATGTATGTGTCTGTTTCCCAAAAGATTTATGCAAGGGAATAGACAGCCTCTTGGACTCTGGGATGTCCATCATCTCAACGAAATCAGGCTCTTCTTCCTCCTCAACAGCTTCATCCACAGGGAGCTGGAGGGTCTCAGCCACTTTCTTGTAAAACATAAAGTGGGAAGGGGACTCAGAAAGCCTAGGAGGGGAAACTCTAGAAGGTCTGTCTGGAGAGATGTCCGGTTCAATAGGCTCATCCAGACCTTCCCCACCATCATATTCATCTTCTTCATCCTCTTCAACTTCCCCTTCCCATTCCGGATCATAGTATTCCTCCAGAGAATAATCTGTAACCGGAGAAGCCGACCGAACCGAATGCCTACCGGCAGGGGCCGGTTCGGTCGGAACCGGATGGAGCGATTCTACAATGCTAATCGCCCAGGCAATTTCATCGGCCGTCGGATGAAGAGATTCAGGGATCCAAACCGGCCAATTTCTCCTTCTTTTCCTTTTTTGAAGGAACCGATCCCTCAGAGTCGGTTTTCCTCTTGCCCAAGGAAGTATGGCCCTGGTCAGAGGGCACTCCCTCAGGTTTGGTCAGAACTGAACCGGGCTGGCCATCCGGGTCAGCGGACTTCTCAGCCTCTTTATCTCTAAGCCAGCCCAACCATTTTTCTAGGGTGGTCTTAGGGAAATTTTTACAAATTTGGCAGTCTGAATCGAGGTAGTCAAACCTCAGACAATATACACAAGTGGTGTGGGGATCAGCCTTAGCAAAGGCCTCCCCACACACACTACAGTGCTGAAACCCAGTGTGTCCAGTTTTTTTCCTGGGTTTTTCAGACATGGCCACTGTGGAGGCTGTGGGATTGATGACTCAAACACCAAATTCAGGATGTAAAAATTGGACCTCTCTGTCCAATATTTATTAGAATAACAAATAAAATAAGGAAGAAAACTGAACAAACTTATTATGACAAAATAAACATCCAAAGGCAAAAATAATGGGCCAGCCCATCGGCGCAGCGGTAGCACTACCGCATGCGACGCTGGCGACCCAGGTTCGAGAACGAGCCCAGGAGCTGGAGGGCGGTTGGGGAGAAGGCTGAGCGTCCATGGACTGCTTGCCTTCTCCAGGGAGGAGGGGACAAGACTCGGTGCTTGACTGACCCAGGCGGAGGCCTGGGGTTCAGCAAGTGCAGCCGGGATCCAGGAGGGTTGGGTGTGCCAGATGTCGGCGACTCACTTCGGCGTCTGGGCACATACGCCCAGAGAAAAACTGGAAAAACACCTCCATCACTCCAGGCAGACGAGCGCCAGCACAGACCTCAATGGTCCCCTGCCTGTCCCCACGGTGGCCCGGTAGAAGTGAGATTGGTTGGTGCTCAGGCCCCACCTGTCCCCACCTGAGAGGAATCAAGAGCTACATGGGGGGACTGCCGCGGGGCTCCAGGCATGGAAGGAACCGAGGCAGATGCCAGGCGCTCCCGAAGAAGCAGAGCGTAGTGGGTAGGGAGAGGCGGTAAATAGCAAGTACAAAAAAAAAAAAAAACAACAAGGATTCAGGAATATATCTCTAGTATAGGCTAGAGAGCTGCCGATCCTTAGACAGACCAACTCACAATAATCCACTAGTCAGAAGCAGAGCTCTTTATCTAGGAGCTGAATCAGATGACCCAAAACTCCTCCCACATTTCATTATGTAACTTATAATTCTTTAATACAACATCATTTTAATCAACTGAACATTAGTTACACTTATATATCATATAGAAACACTTTGGCAGCTTGAGGATAAAGTTTTTATATCTATTTAATGCAAAACCTTCCATATCTGCTTAAGCTGACTCCTCCCACATGAAGTTTTACTGTATATGTCAACAGAAAGAGGCGGGCCGGCTCTTAGGGAGGTAAACTTAATGTGGAGAGGACGTTCCAGCTAAGCAGGGAAGGAACAGTAAAAAACCCACAACATGAATTAAGTACTGAAATATGGCAAGTACTTTTGTACCAAATACATTAATTTTATCAATTTATTGACACCAATTCTACTGTGCTTTAATGTTCCCCACCGCTGCCTTTATGGGTAATTCTCAGCTGCTCCTCGAATGACGGCAGCTTAATGTGAAAATAAAGTTGCGGCTCCTTGAGTAAGCTGTGGGTTAGACAGAAACATGAACCGGAACGTCGAAGGAAAACCAGAAAACATCACAGAGAAAGGGCACAGCAAAGCCCGCCACATTGCACCACGCATCTGAGTAAGCTGGCTTTACGAACAGAACCAGCCAGGTTTGCTTACTCAGGCGCGGTGCAGTAAACATACGGTCTCCTAGTTTCGGCGCTTTTGAAGGACAGCTTGCCAAGCACCGAACAGCTCTTTACTTGGAATAGCGCTTTTTAAGATGAAAACCCCTTGCTTAATCTTGATTCCAAAGCAGATTTGGTTATAAAATAAGATATTTTCTTTAAAAGTCAAAGATGGAAATATTGTCCAGATTAACACAACAAAGTAGTTGTATTGTGAATATACACTTGTGAAAAACAATGTCTAAGTAATAAACGAGTATAAAAAAAAAAAGAAAAGAAAACCCCTCGCTTTACCCGTGTGTGAGTACATTATAGCACTCTGAGAATTCTAAACTCCTCGCTTTCTTTTTACTTTTCCCAGAGCTAAACAACTGGAAATAAAAGAAAGAGATACGAAAGCTTTAAGAGATTTTTAATCGCATGTTAGGCAGGTGGCCAGCCTACCAATATGCTGAAGGAAAAAAATTACTCATTTTAGTAATGTTGTTTCTTCTAATGGAGTCTTGCTATATTATGACAGTAGCAGTTTCATCCAGCACTAGAACTGCTCCGGAGGTGAAATGGTTAATACCATTCCAAAATAGAACTTTGAGCACGAGCTCTAAGAAGCAGCTCTATCTGTGTAATTTCAAACCTGAACTGTCAGATCTTTACGAGCAAAAACTCACTAAGGTCTGTGTGGAAGCTGTAACCTACACTAGCCAAATGGTTACCTAAATACTAACAACCATTGCTGGTCCCAACACCCAAGACTCAAGTCAGGGGACCAGAACTACTAATACAATTCTAACAACATGAGAATAGAACAACAGTATAATAAACACACCCCAAACCCCAAAAAGGGAGAAAGCGCTAAAAGGGCACAAAATAGTGCCCACACTAAGCTGCCCGCACCCCACCCAAGTAGAAGTTCTGAGAGGGGCAGGCTGGGGGGGAGGTCATAATACAGCAAGACTCCATTAGAAGAAACAACATTACTAAGGTGAGTAATTTTTTCTTCAAACAACATGAAGTCTTGCTATATTATGACAGTAGCAGACTACACAGCAGTACCTCCACGGAGGAGGGGCAGAACCTACTAAGGGAATAGGCTCTGAAGAACAGCTGTGCCAAACCGAGCATCTCTCCTGGCCTGGACATCCAGGGAGTAATGCTTGGTGAAAGTGTGTACCGTTTTCCAAGTAGCAGCCTGGCATATCTCTAATATAGGGATGTCTCTGGCAGCAGCTAGAGACGCAGCTGTACCCCTGGTAGAGTGAGCCCTCAAGCCAGAGGGGGGATCTCTGCCCAGTTTCTGATAACAAAATTGGATACAAGAGACAATCCACCTGGCAATTGATCTCTTAGTGGCAGGTTTGCCTTTCCCAACTTCACCATAGGTAAGGAAAGTTGGAGGATTGAACTCTGTGACCTTTAGTCACGCTCTATATAGTAACTAAGAGCTCTCTTAACATCCAGGCTGTGCAACCTCCTCTCACCAGAAGAGGTGATCAGTGAAAAATACTGGAAGGGAGATAGATTGGTTAAGATGGAAATCTGAAACCACCTTAGGTAAAAACTTCCTATTAGTCCTAAGGACTACCTTATCCCTGTGGAAAGAAATAAAGTCAGTTTCTACTGACAAGGCTTGCAACTCACTTATGCGTCTAGCAGAAGTGATAGCCACCAGAAAAACAGTTTTCCAAGTTAGATACTTAAGCTCTGCAGAAAACAGAGGTTCAAAAGAGGGTTGCATTAACTGGGCAATACAAACATTAAGGTCCCAGGCAGGGGCCGGTTCCCAAAAGGGTGGATTAGTATGGAGTAATCCCTTAAAAAACTTGGAAAACACTGGGTGAGTGGAAAGAGGGGATGACTTTCCTGCTGAAACAAAAGCAGATACAGCTGCCAAATGGACTCTCAGGGTAGCTGGTCTGAGACCCAAGGAATTAAGATGGACCATGTAATCTAATACAATGGGCAAATCAGCAGATTCTGGGAAATATTTTCCCAACACCAAATGGAAAACCTTTTCCATTTAGAACTATAAGTAGCCCTAGTGGAAGGCTTTCTGGAAGCCTTTAGGATTTCAAGAACACCCTGAGAGGGTGTAAATCAGCAAACTCTAACTCCTCAAGAGCCAGGCCTTGAGGTTGAGGGATTTGAGGTCCGGATACCAAACCCTTCCCTGGGCACAAGTTAATAAGTTGTGAATCCTGGGGAGGCAAAGGGGAAGATGGATTGTCAGTGACAGAAGGAGTGGGTACCAGGGCTGCCTGGCCCAATCCGGGGCAATCAGAATCACCCTGCAAGGCTGAGATCTGATTTTGACTAATACTTTGAATAGGAGAGGGAAGGGGGGGAAAGCATAAAGAAACTTCCCCGCCCAATCCAGGAGAAGGGCATCCAGGGGGACTGAGCCCAACACTGGAGGTCTGCAACAGAACAGAGGAAGTTGGTGATTGTCTGGGGCTGCAAAAAGATCTATCTGAGGGGTGCCCCATCTGGCAAAGACTATCCCCAGCACTTGAGGATCCAGGGACCATTCATGATGGCCCTGGGAAATCCTGCTGAGAGCATCTGCTAGGACATTGTCCTTCCCTGGAAGATGAACTGCTATGAGGAAGTGTTCAGGGAATAGGCCAGAGACCACAACTTCATTGCCTCGTGCACAAGGCCAAGACCGAGTGCCCCCTGTTTGTTGATGTACCACATTGTTGTGGTGTTGTCTGTTCTGACTTGTATCACCTTGTTGTTGACAGATGCAGAAAATGCTTGAAGAGCTAAAAGACAGCTCTGAGTTCCAGCAAATTGATGTGGAGCAGAGATTCCTGGGGACCAAACTCCCTGAGTGGAAGGTGCGCCCATGTGGGCTCCCAACCCAGAAGGAAGCATCTGTAGTGAGAGTCAAATTGTGAGCAGGGGAATGAAGGGACTCCAATCTTAAATTGCTCTGATCCTGCCACCACTGGAGGGCCTGGATCAGGTTCGAGTCACTGGGACCAACTTGGAAAGGGGTCTCTCCTCTGAGACCAATAGGTTCTCAAGTGAAACTGAATGTCTCTCATCTTAAATCTTGCTCCCTGCACAACAGCTGTGGATGCAGCCATGTGCCCCAGGAGCTAGAAAGTGTCTTGCTGGTGAGAGACCTGCAGAGTGAAGGAGGAGGCCAGAGCCACTAAATTCGTCACCCTTTCTAAAGGGAAGAAAGCACTGGCGAGCTTTGTGTCCAACTCTGCCCCTATAAAGGTGAGTACCTGGACTGGTTCCAGAACCGACTTTGGCAGATTTAGCAGAAAGCCCAGGGAGGTGAGAAGCTGCTGGGTGACTTGCAGGTGAGATTTTACCTGTTCTGGGGACTGGCCTACAATGAGCCAATCGTCTAGATAGGGGAAAACAGCAATCCTTTGCCTCCTTAAGTGAGCCACTGCCACTGCCAGACACTTTGTGAATACCCTTGGGGCAGAGGTGAGGCCGAAGGGCATTGCTCTGAACTGGTAATGACCTGACGGTAGTTCGAATCTGAGGTACTTTCGATGGGAGCTTCTGATTAGGACGTGGAAATAGGCATCCTTGAGGTCCAGGGAGGCTAACCAGTCCCCTGGCCTTAGGGAGGGTAAAATCATTGCCAGAGTTACCATTTTGAACTTTGGTTTCAAAAGATGCTTGTTCAGATACCTGAGGTCTAATATGGGCCGCCATTCTCCTGTCTTTTTTGGGGTAAGGAAGTATCTGGAATACAGACCCCTGCCCTGGTGCAGGGGAGGAACCCTTTCCACTGCTCTGAGAGCCAACAGGGTTGAGACCTCTGCTTCTAGAGCAAGGGTCTCTGAAGCACTTGCAGGTGAAAAAAATCTGGCTCTCAACTTGGGAAACTTTTGAAGCTGTAAACCAGACCCTGCTTACTACTTCCAGAACCCACTTGTCTGAGGTTAAATAGCCCAGTTCTGACTGAAAAGCCAGCCTACCCCCTACCGGTAAAGAAGAATCGGCCCTGGGCACCCCATCAGGGTGCCTGCTTAGCAGGTGCTTTAGGCTGAGGGGTGGGAGCAGGCCTGCCCACCCCTCGTCTGCCTCTGCCTCTGAAGAAGCCCCTCTGAGCATAGGCAGAGGAGGCCTGAGTCTGATAAAAAGGCCTGTGAAAAGGCCTACCCCTACCCCTGGGGGTATGCCTCTGGGGAGTGGCTTGCCGCTCCTTAGCTTGGGCACTTTTGTAAGTAGTCCTATATTCATCCATCTTTCATGTAATTCTCTGTCTATACAACAGAGAATTTCCCACCACAGGAAAATCCATAGCCTTAGTCTGGGTATCCTGAGACAGGCTAGTACACCTGAGCCAGGCCAACTTACGAAAAGCTACAGATGTGGCCATGACCCTAGAGGAAACATCATTAACATCCACAGCAGCATGAAACTGTACCTTAGAAGCCTCAATGCCATCAGCAGCCACCTGTTCTAGTTCTCTAGCCAGCTGGCCATGGGCTTGCTTGGCTAATTCCATAACAGTATCCCATCTAGATTTCTGATACCTAGCTACATAAGTCATATCATTTGCTTGCCTGAGTCCCAGAGAGGCTGCCATTTACTGTTTTTTCGCCATGGCATCAATCTTCCTGGAATCCTTGTCAGGAGGATGTGAAGCCAGGGAATATTAGCTTTATCACAGGCTGCAGCCTGAACTACCCAACATGACTGCATTGCTGAGAAAGGAATTCTGTATCAGGACCTGACAATGTGTACCTTCTGTCCATCTTTTATCTACAGGAGGCACAGAATTAGGAGCTTTAAAATGTTTATTGTTTGCTTCCTAAAAGACTTATGCAAAGGAATAGACAATCTCCTAGACTCTGAATATCCATCATTTCTACAAAATCAGGCTCCTCTTGCTCATCCACAGCTTCTTCCAAGGGAAGCTGAGGGTTTCAGCAACTTTTTGTAAAACATAAAATGAGATGGGGACTCAGATAGCATAGGGGAGATTCTAAAGGTCTGTCTGGGGAAATGTCCGTTCAATGGAGCACACCCAGACCTTCCCAGCCACATTCATACTGTTCATAATCATCCTCCCCCTCCTCTGGTTCATAAAACTCCTCAACATCATATTCCTGAACCACTGGAACCGGACGAACCGACCTTTTGCCAGATAGTGGCGGTTCGGACGGAACCTGAGACAGTGACTGGACAATTTGTATGGCTTTTGCTATCTCTGCAGCAGTTGGAGAAGGGATTTTGGACTCCAAACCAGCTGACTTTCTTGTTTTCTTTACTGGAACTGGTTCCTCAGAACCAGCTTTTCTTTTGCCCGAGGAAGTCTCGCCCTGGTCAGAGGGCACTCCCTCCGGTTCGGTTGGCACCGAACCGGGCTGGCCATCCGGGTCAGCGGACTTTTTGGCCTCTCGTTCCCTGAGCCTGCCCAATCTCTTTTCCAGCGTGGCTGCAGGGAAATTCTTATATATCTGGCAGTCTGACTGGAGGTGGTCAAACCCCAGACAATAAACACATGTGGTGTGTGGGTCAGCCTTGGCAAAGACTTCCCCACGGAACATCACAGTATTGAAACCCAGTGAGCCGGTTTTCTTTTGGGTTTCTCCAGACATAATGCCAGCCTAACCAGAAAACTTGCCCTTTAAACGGCAGTGCCAGGCAAGACACCTTTTCGTTCCCAACCGTGTCACGGGGTATTGAAAACCGTAATAAAATCCGCTTTTTTAGAACCGATAAGAACCGGGAACCGCACTCTAAAATGTTAAACTTTAAAATTAATGAGTTTTAAACCCAGCTGATCGGTTCAAAACCGAACCGATAAACTTACAAGTTCCACACAGACAAAACCTTTTAATTACTTACGATTACCACAGACAGAGCTTGAACCGAACGGTTTTGCGGTTAAATAAAACTATTCTCGGTTGAATCAGACCCAGAAAACACTGTTTAAACCGAGAAATGAACCGAGCAGTAGGAGAAATCTCCGGAGCGACTGTTCACTGAGGCGGAGTAAAGAATCTGACAGTTCAGGTTTGAAATTACACAGAAAGAGCTGCTTCTTAGAGCTCGTGCTCAAAGTTCTATTTTGGAATGGTATTAACCATTTCACCTCCGGAGCAGTTCTAGTGCTGGATCAAACTGCTACTGTCATAATATAGCAAGACTTCATGTTGTTTGAAAGGGGGCACTGTTGTCAAAGAAGAGATATAAAAGAGAGAGAAAGGGGGGGTTGCTGTTGTGCAACAGACTTAGAATAAAATAAAACGGGGGAAGAAAGAAGGTTCCAGCTACAGTTATTCCAGCTCCAGGAAGACAAGAGGGGTTCCCTCTGACAGCCACAAACAAATAAACTTACCATTTACACGGCTTCAGGCCAGATAAGACTAACCTATCGGTTCCCCACCGTGTCATGAGTGTTGGAAAAAAATCGAAAATGCTTTTTTTTTTTTTTTAAGAACCGATAGGTACCGTAATCACCACAAGATATAACACTCAAGAACAAATGGTCGGTTCAGCCGAACCGACCGCAAGTAAAGTTTACAATTTCCTCAGAAGAAAACTCTCAAAAACTCTACAGTCCAATACCTATAACACTTACTGTACCACAGACAGGGATCTGAACCGAGAAAAAGAGAGAAAATCTCACGGTTTAAACCAACAATTTACTTTACTGAACCAACAAGCGAGAAGCAAACTCCAGAGCGACTGTTCAGTTAGGCGGAGTAAAGAATCTGACGGTTACACTTCAAGTGCAACAGACAATGGTTTGAACCGAGCTCGAGCGCAATGTTCTATTCTTCCAGCATAGAGTTAACTCTTTCATCTCTGGGGCAGTTCAAGTGCTGGGGCTAACTGCAATATGTCAGAATACAGCAAGACTTCATGTTGTTTGAAATCCAGTGTGCAGGGGAGTGGGTCCTCCATCTAGATGATACGGTGGCTCGGGGGGGCTCTAGACCAGGTTCGGGGGTACATACCCCGCATGGAAGTACACAGATGGCTCCAATATGGAGGAGGGACCTAAAGAAGTTGAACTAGAGGCAAAGAGCTCTCCAGGGAATGTAGCTGCTGAATGGCGCAAAAACAAATCTCTGGGTCAGGTCGCTTGCGGGAATAGCGCTTATGTGCCCTATTTCAGACACCAGAAAATGATAGAAGTAGAGGGAGAGAGGTCAGGGATCTGGCCTTTGCTTCCTGGCAAAGAATCGTATCTAAATGGTTTGCAGAGTCTGAGGGGGCGGGTTCACCTGTAACGAGCGACACAGCGGATTGTTAAATACATTAATAAATAATGGGGCGCCTTCAGAGGATTGGGACTCGTAGATCTAAACAAGGGAAGTTCGCTCAGGGTCAGGCTGTGGAATCTTGGGGGGGGGGCACCAGGACTAGGCCTGGAGCACCTCACACGGGCCGAGGAGTCGGGAGGGGGGACCTATTGACCGACTTCATTAGGAATATGGGATTAAATATGGACAATACGATTGGAAGAAAGTAATTTGAAGGGGGATCTGAAGTCTGAAGACATATCTGTAAATAATAAGGACTGAATGTTTTAATTAAATAAATCCCCTTGTGAATCTATATTGGGGCCGGGGGGAAGAGAGATGAAGAGACCAGAGTTATGCACCTGTACTAACTACCTCAGTTTGGTGATATTTTTCGTTAGAGTTTTTAATTTTTATTTAAGATTTTCTTTTAAGGGACCAGACTGCCAAACAGGAGTTTCGGCTATGGCCCAATTTAGTTTTTCGTTGTATTATGGGGGATATGTGCAACCCCCAGGGCAGGCCTACAGAGTAAGGCAAGTAGACCACATTTGACGGAATATTCCGTCCTTATCATAGATGATTCTGACACTGGAAGTCACTATGTACATAGTTAATAATGGGGGGGAGGGGGATGTTGCTTGGGGGGATAAAAATAAGGGAGAGACACAAAGACATCAGGGAGAAAAACAGATAAGACATGAAATCACGATAACCTGGAGGAAGACAGATCAGGAAAAGTTCGGGGAAATAAGTAGTGGAAAAAAGACACAATATAATAAAGATGAAAGAATGGGAGAAGAGAAAAAGTATCAAGGGCATGTGGATGTCTCAGACTAAGAAACTCCTTAGAGTGGTATCTCAGAATGTCAATGGATTGAGTAATCATATTAAAAGAACTAAAATAATTTCTCATCTTAAAAAAATGCACCCCCAGATCATTCTCCTCCAAGAGACACATCTATACAAAGTCGAGCACCAGAAATCGCTTAAATATGGAATGTCAAGTATAGTAGCTAGTACACACATGAGGGTACGAAAGAGGGGATCGGCAATTCTCATACCAAGGTCCTTAGTTTTTCAAATTCTTGAATCATATCAGGATGGGGAGGGCAGGTTGTCCTTGATTAAAGGGAACTGGGAAGGGCAGGTATACACAGTGGAAAGTATATACAGTATGTCCCCGGCTTAGAGAGCACTGTCTGTCAAACCATTTTCGATAAAATCATAGCATTTAAGCAAGGGGTATTGATTTTGGGTGGAGACTTGAATCTTCTAATGAATCCTTCATGGGTCAGATCAAACCCTAACATACCTAGAGCTACAAGGGGACAGAAACATGGTAGAAGGTTAATAAAAGATCTAGCCCTAATAGATACCTGGCAGCACTGCTATCCAACATCCCGTAGTTACATTCCTCGGGGGTCCATAATACCTACTCACGAACTGATTATTTCTTGGTAGAAGTGGAATCTATAAATATAATACATAATGCAATAATCTCACCAATTCATTTATCAGACCATGCTATAATTACTGTGGAATTAGAATCAGAACAGAAGTTACAATGAGACAATGGCGGTTTAATAATACATTCATCAAAGATAAAACAATTTAAAGAAAAGGTCCAGCAATGGATTTCTAGACTCTTACAGGAGAATAGACTGGAAAAGGTACCGGAAGTAACATTATGGGACACTTTAAAATCAGTACCGTGGGGAGAGATTATAGCATATACAACCCACCAAAAGAAACAGAGAGCTAGGAAACAACAAGAGTTAGAAAAAGAACTAGAGAGATTACAACAACTACATGCAGGAGGAAGGGACATCCCAATTGCACAGATAAACTAGGTAAAGACACAGCTACAAGATTTATTAAACCAAAAGACAGAACAAGCTTTGATGTACGTGAAAAAAAGATACTATGAGGGAGGTAGCAAGGCTACCAAAATTCTGGCCTATAGATTATGAAAACAACAAGCATTCTCAACAATAACTAAAATAAAACACCCCACACAACCTAAAATATTGACTAAAACAAAAGATATACTCAAGGGATTTAGGGAATTTTACCTAAAATTATACAATCAATCTCAGGAACCAGACGAAGAAAAGTATCAGAATTTTTTTACAAAAATACAAT
This sequence comes from Neoceratodus forsteri, assembly GCA_016271365.2. Lineage (NCBI taxonomy): Eukaryota > Metazoa > Chordata > Ceratodontiformes > Ceratodontidae > Neoceratodus > Neoceratodus forsteri. The sequence goes on along the minus strand of CM028130.1, from coordinate 1,120,969,617 downwards.
TACCCCAAATTACAGAGGAACAATGTAATTCCCTAACCAGACCCATTACTTCTCAGGAGACAGATCTTGCCCTACATATTTCTAAATCGAAGAAAAGCCCTGGCCCAGATGGATATACTGCAGAATTCTATAAAACAATCCAGAAAGCATTACTTACAATGTTAACCAAATTGTTTAATGCAATACAAGAGAATACCTCCCCCATTCCGAATAGTTGGCAATATGCTAAGATATCCACCATACTTAAACCAGATAAAGATCCATTAAGCTGTGAATCCTATAGCCCCATATCAGTTTTAAACCAGGATTATAAATATTTCACAGCAGTTATGGCGAAACGATTAGAGAACATATTGCCACATATTATTAATAAGGACCAAGCAGGTTTTATAATAAAACGCCAAACAGTGGATAATAATAAATGAACAGTGTTCCTTTTAGAAGTGATACAAAGTGAACAAACCCCCTTTATACTTTTCAGTATGGATGCCCAGAAGGCGTTTGACAGGGTCTCCTGGAAATTTCTGAGATACACAATGGGGAAATTCAATTTTCTAGCAACTTTTTTGAATATAATACAATGATTACATACCTCCCCACAGGCCATGATAAAAGTGAACGGGTCATATTTGAGCTATTTTCCCTTAAACAGAGGTACCTGTCAGGGTTGCCCCCATCCCCCTCCCTATTTGCCTTGTATGCTGAACCCTTAGCCCAAGCCATCTGAGATAATATACAGATTACAGAAGTACACTATCTAAATACCATCCACAAAATGACTTTTTTCGCTGATGACCTGTTAATATACTTAACAGAGCCGGAGACTTCCATTCCAAAGTTGTTCTCTCTTTTGAGAGAATTAAGAGTCTATTTCAGGATATAAATTAAATACAAGTACAACAGAAGTATTGACCTTTAATTACCAACCGAGTATGGAAACCCAGACGAGCTTCCCATTGAGAAAAAAAACGTAATACATTTAGATATTTAGGGATAAATCTTACAAATGAAACCCATAATCTCTATGAAGCTAATTATACACCACTAATTCAATCTATTAGAGAGGACTTCCAGAGATGGGACCCTCTATCCCTCTTGTTGAACCAAAGAATTGACATTATAAGAATGAATATACTTCCAAGATTCTTGTACCTCTTTCAGACTCTCCTGTTTTTTCCATGAAAGAAAAATTTTAAAACATGGAATAGTATGATTTCTAGGGTTCTATGGCAGGGGAGAAAACCAAGGATAAAATACAAGACCCTTCATTTACCCAAAAATAAGGGAGGGCTAGCCCTACCAAATTTAGAACATTATGCACATGCAGCGGTAATATCACATATATTACACTGGCTAGATGAAGAGATGGACCCGCACTGGAAGGAGATAGAACAAGGGAACCAAATAGTGGAGACTGAGAAATACCTGCTCTGACAGACCATACCAAAAGCAATGCTGGAAAGAGAGATCAGATTTAAACAAACTAGACAGATCCTGAGAATCTGGAGAGCAATAATTAAAAAAAAAAACAAAGATCCTATAGTAAACCTCCTACAGAAAATCACTGCAGACCCCAGGTTTGACCCAGGTAGACAGGATTACACCTTTAAAAGGTGGCAACACCAGGGACTTACCAGATTTTACCAATTCTATGAGCAGGGAATTTTTTGTCAATTCCAGACACTGGAGAAAAAGTACCACCTGGGGAAACAAGATTTTTTTAGATTTCTTCAGGTAAGAAATTATTGCAGGAATCCGATGGGCATCTCCTGGGATACACCCACTAATGGGAATTACAATTAAAACAATAGAGATAGCAATACCAGAACATGTCATATCCAGGACTTATCAAGCCCTAAATAGTAAGCAGAAAGAGAGTACATTACATTCACAACAACGCTGGGAGGAAGAACTAGATATAAACTTAGACGAGGAGAGATGGGAACTGATATACTCAACAATCCATAGAACCACAAGATCCTTGATTTGGAGAGAGTTTGGCTGTACGTGTTTATTAAGATTCTTTAAAACACCACAAATAGTAGGGAAGTTTGATGCTCAAGTACGATCAGAATGTTGGAGAGGATGTAGGGAACCTTCGGCTAACCATAAACATGTCTTTTGGAGCTGCCCATTCCTAGAGACATTTGGAGGGAGGTGGGGGAGCTTTGGGGAAACTTTTCGCAGAAATAGGGACTCTGACACCTGAATGTGCACTTATTTTTGATTTTCCTATGGGGATAGGAAGAGGTAACCCCAGGTTCTTACTAGCTATGTTACTTCTTGCAACACATAAAACTGTGAAGGGAAAACGGCTCCAAAAAGTCCCACCAACTTCTCGGGGGAATGGGAAGACATAACTTATCAAATATATAGAATGGAGCTTTTGACCGCTCATATCAATTTAAAGGTCCAGAGATGTACGGACTTCTGGACTAAGTGGTGGTGATGGATATTCAGGCATAGACCTGATTTGATTCCCTAGGGGAAATTAAAAACATCTATAGACCCGGGATTACCACAAGATAGAATATAAAAGATTTAACAAATGTACTAGAGTAATAATCAGGATACATAACCCCTGACAAATACCTGAGAAAATGTCAAATGTCTTATCTATATGGTATCTAACGGAATAAAAAATACATTTAAAAAAAAAAAAGAAATGGCGGAGATGGGTTCTGCACCAATCCTTGGTGGACCCCACCTTTTGCCCATAGCCTTTTAAGTGAGCCAGATAACCACTGCCTACCCCTCTGAACAATGCCCAAGGGATGGCATGGGTTTGGGAATCCCAAATCAACCAAACATTTTACACCCTACCAAGAGAGAGGACAATATATCCACCTATAGACTTTTTTCCTCTAAGAGACAATTGGCTATATTTCATTAATATGAAAGTATCCCTTCTCTTTAACCCCCAGATATTGGGGTGTTTCGTGGAGATGGACTTTTTTAAATACTAATCTACAGGAGAACTGAACTGCTCTGATAATGTCTGAATCCTCAGGAATTTGTGATTCTGCTGACTGTCTAAAACAGCTATTTACAACCTTATTTACATTATTGTAAAGCATTTTGACTTGATACATACGTAAAAAGTTGAAATTAAAAAAAAAAGTTGTACCAGTTCTCCAAGCTGAATGGCTGTATAGGGCAGCAGTACATATTAATTTATCTGGTGGTCAAGTGGTTGTGGCATGCTCCTTTGTCCTGCAGAAGTTGCCAAGATGCTTCTAAGTGTAACAGATCATTATTTTTAGAGGTATTTTATTTCCCCGGTGTATTTCTCTTACTGAATCTCAGTCAGTCTATCGCTTCCGCTGCCAACGCTGCTCCAAGCATGGTCTGAAATATCACCCGAAATGTCAGAGTCACACGCAATCCATGAATAGACTGCTTTTAAAGTCAGTCTATCTGTCTCTGAAAGTTGAGAAGCGCACGCCTGTCGGAACGTTGCCACCTTTCTTCCCAACTGGCACTAGTAAATGATGTAGTTATTTAACAGTACCGGTCAGGAAGGAAGCAGCATTTGAGGTAGAGCGTGCACTTCTCAAACTACGTAGACTAAGGAAAGAGCTTTATTTTTAAAAACTGTCTATTCAGGGATCTCTGTGGGACTGTGACATTTGGAGCAGGTTGTGGCAGCAGCCAGCAGGCCGGGAGATGTGGCTGTCATAATTTCGATAGACTAACTGAGATTTAAGAAAAACAAATTATTGCCGTACTGGTCCTACACAACAAGATGCACAAATTAGGTGATTTGATACCTTTTTTTGGACCAATAGAGATTGCAGAAAGACCTTAAACTTTCGAACTCAAGAGTTCTTCTTCATAAGAAATGGCAGATTTTTTTTTAGAAAACTCACGTTCAAAAAGCCCAGAGAAAAAGTTAAACATGAGTGTGACAGATTAGCAATTAGTTAAGAAATACAATCAGAGATGAGCAGGCATCACTGAGACTAGTGTAACCCCCCTGCAAATGGGGGTTCCCAAAAGACTTCCAGGAGCTTGCTTGAATGCTCCAAGCCTGAATGGTGTTTGGCATTTAAGCCATTTATCAGTGAGTGTTTTTAGAGCCTCTGGTACTGTCTCTTTAAGAGCTGTCTGCTTGCAGACATAATTAGTTTGTATGGGGGACTGTGTGCTTCTCTGAGTACCACTCGAGCTGCTGCCAATTCACTTAATTTTTGCAGTCACTAGAGTGCAAAGGAACCTATCTGAAAGATGTAACTGTTTACCAGAAATTATTTAGAGTAATAATGAAATTACAGTTTGTCTAACCTGCTTTCTTTGCAGTCAGAACTGTGTCTGCTAGTTCCCATTCTAGTTTTGAACTGCTGAACTGGACCAATCAGTGTAGGGTAAGCTAGCTCTAAAATGGTGCCTTTGACGAATCAGAACTTGACTCATAATCTGAGCCAGCCACAAGAGGATTGTATGGGCAGTGACTCTGGAGATGTAGTTTAGACTTCAGTGCCTTTTGGACCAACAGCAGCAGTCTATTGTGAGTGACAGCCAATCCAGTCAAGAACTGGGAGGAACTCAAAGGAAGTGCCCGGTTTTGTCGGTTGAAAGTTCAGTTGAGCTTTGGCAGTGAAGAAGGAAGGAGCCCTGTGCTTTTCAGTGTGCAGTTTTAGTCAAAAACGTGTGTAAGGCCCAGAGTTCTGGTCTGCAGCTTGTTAGGACTGAATCCGTCCTGTGAAAAGAATCAAAGGATCTCTGAAGAGTAGAAACCAGGCTCACCCTGTAGAAGACTGGAGGAATTGCTGAAAATTACACTCGGTCTGTCAGGAACTGAATCTGCTGTGTGTTCTCCCGGTATTGTGCAGTAATTGCGACGAGATCAGAGATGCAGCCTGCCTGGTATAGTGCTTTCTTTTATATGGATGTGAAGAGGTTTGTGCACCTCAAGTGAGCCCTGCTGACATTGAAGGACCCTATCTTATTTGGAGGTCGTGAGTACTAATTCAGGGTCGCCTCTGTTGAATTGCCACATTAAATCCAAATGGAATTACTGTACTGCTGACTGTTTAATTCTCCTTTTCTCTGTGTGAAAGGGCCCCTACCAGCTGCCACGGTTTGGACTAGCCACTAGGGCTTGGGTACCCAGGGACAGTAACTGATAGGGGATAGCCTGTGCACAGAGCCATAGGTAGATTATTAGAGTGATAAGCTAATTAACCTGATTTCCCCCTGTCCTTGTTATATCCCCCTAAATAAATCAGAGCTGCTTGTTTCAGCAAAGTTATACTGCCTGAGGTATTTGTCTATGTTAAAGTACTGTACTGTGACTGTTGCACTGTATCTCATTTCACAGGAGGTCCCAGTGCCGGAACTAGACCTGGGGTAAGTGTATACTGTGAAGGTAATTCTGATATATTGTGTGGGCCACTAGTGGGAAGAAAGGGGTTGCAGTGTCCCAGAGGGCTGTGACCAAGTTAGTTTAACTATTGCAAACCCTGACCTCTGGGTGGAGGCACCCGCCATTGGATCCAGGCCCCTCAACCTGTTAGTGGCAAATCAGGCAGGGGTAGTAGCCCCTGGGATAGCGCCATCTAGGGGTTACACTAGTAAGTCAAATGTCACATAATGGAACGTTATGTAGTAAATCCTCTGATGTTACATGTGCCTCTGAAGCCAAAGTAAAGAAATGTGTGTGTGCACATGCATGCTAAAGCGTATTAATTAGAAATATGAAAAACACATAACTGTGTGTGTGTTCTAAGCATTTAGAACAGCAATTCTGCATGTGTAAAACTAAGAGATTTACCCCCTTTTTTTTAGTTAAACTCAACCTTATAAACCCAGGAAGCATCATGAGAAACTCCTGTGTGTCTGGGTGCTGAGCACCTAACGAAACTGCAACACACTGTACTAGCAGAAAATGAGCATACACTTTTTTTTACACATTTTTTTAATGCTGGCACCATGTAAACATGTTTCTGTCTGTAACAGGGTTTTAAATAATTGATTAGCAGTTTTTTTCGTGAGACTATACTAATTGTACAGAAAGTATTTATATAAATTTTCTAGAAATGCTGTGTTTGTTAAACACAGTGAGGCAAGATCTATGCATTTTCACAAAGATTTAGCACTTTTATGAGCAAAATGCTAATCAATTTTTAGAGTTAAATAAATCCCTGCTGTAACTATGTGTTCATTTGTCAATATTATTTGTAATTATTTAAACGCACACTGTTTAAACATGTGCAGTCTACATCCAGTGTTCATTAGTAAATATTGTTTGTGGACATTTAAACTGTAACCTGAAACAGGACCACTTTGTAAATAGGGCTCTGCAGAGAACTGGCTAGTGACTTGACTGCACAATACACCAGTGAACTATGGGACATAATCAGATAATTTCCTAAGTATGTCCAAGACAGAATAACTGGTCTCATCACTGATGAACTTAGACCAGGGACATTCTACATGTTGCCCAAAATCCATAAACCTGGGAATCCAGGGAGACCTCTAAATCTGGAAATGGTACCCTGACTGAGAGAAATCCTGGCTTTTTTATAGAAACCCTTTTAAAACCACTTGTCATGGAAAGGGACAGTTTTATTAAGGATACTAGACACTTCCTGCGTAAACTTTCTGTTTTTAGGGACCTACCACCTAATACTATATTAGCCATGATGGATGTAACCACCCTATATACCAATATTCCACATACTAATGGCATTTCAGCCTGTCTAAAATATCTGAAGAAGAGAGGACAGCACTACGACACCCAACCAAAATTCATTGTGAGACTTATTGAATTTATTCTGGCCCACAACTTTAGTTTTAATGGCAAACATTATGTTCAAATTATGAGAACAGCAGTGAGCGCCAGAATGGCTCCACGGTATGCCAACCTTTTATGGTGAATTTGGAGGAGGATTTCCTAAAACAATGTACACACAAACCACTTGCTGATTTCCGTTATATTGATGATCTATTTACAGTTTGGACAGAGGGTACCTGCACACTCAAAGAATTCCATCAGGAACTTAACAACCTCCATCCATCCATTAAACTTTCCCTGGTGTACTCAGACACCAGTGTTAACTTCCTGGACACCACAGTTCTCATCAAAGATGGAACCTTACAGATGTGTAATGCAATCCCAAAACTCACCACAGTACTTTGCTATCTTTATTACAGTGGCAGTCCTTAAAGATTAATTATATTAGATCATGGCAGAAACTAATATACAAGTACTTTGTTTTTCATCCAAATCACTATATTACAAAAACAATTTTCCCTAAGGAACAATTGACTTCTGAAGACCTTAGACGAACAGTTCACGTGAGGAAAATTCACTCTTCACTTACAGTATAAGGAACAAACATGAGGAAAAAACTTTGTGCTACCAGGCAGCCAGACACTGGAATATTTTACCATATACAGTTCGCACCTCAACATCAAATGCATTATTTATTCAGGAAATCACCAGCCTTAATCAAATTAACTGTTTATGCAGTTAGCCGCTTGCACTTTTGTACTGCTTAATTGTATATCACTGTGACTTTATTATTATCTGTGATTTTATTAATTGTTATTTGTACTTTTTTTTTTTTTTTACATAGGATTGTATTGTTAGTGTTCGTCTGCCTGGTATTAATGTGTTTATGTATAGGCAGCTTATAGATCGCAGGACTGTCTTGCAAACTGGGTATTATGAACTAGACATCTTTTCCTGTATAAAAATAACGTTTTTACTACTACTACTATTGTATTTACAGAAAACCAAAAGATAGAAAAAGGTACTTGCATAAGAACAGCAATCACCCTAGGCACACTAAAAAATCTGTAATGCACATTCAAGTGCTTCGATACCACCATATCTGTTCAGGTGAGGATGAAAGGGATGAATACCTGGCCACACTGAAAAAAACATTTATTGGGCAGGGGCATTCCTCTAGACAAATTGACAGAGGGGTGGAATGTGCTATGCAGATACCAAGACAACTACTTCAATACAAAGAAAAGACTACCACCACCAGAATACCCTTGGTTGTCACATACAACCCAGATCTAGAGCCACTACGTGTAATTATTAAGTACCTCCAACCACTATTTAGTGAGGATGACACCTTGAAATGTATCTTCCAAGAACAACCTCTACTGTCTTTCAAACAACCAGCTAATCTATCTAACCTAACTGTCAGGAGTAAACTTATACCTGACATGAACAACAGAACACTAGGTGGCACAAGACCCTGCAATTGCTCTGGATGTAAGACATGTGGGCACATTTCCACTTCACATTTTGTCAACACCCCCCAAAACAGACAATTCAACATACAGGGGAATTATACATGTGCATCTCAGAATGTCGTTTACTACAGTCAATGCAAAAATGTCCATAAACAGGTTATGTGGGGGAGACTGGACGACCTCTCAGAACCTGTACAAACTCAAACAAACATGACATTAAAATGAAGAAGACTGAAAAACCTGTTGGACAACATTTCTCACAGTCCAATCACTCCATCCATGACTTATCTGTCCTGGTTCTGAAAGGTCATTTTGAAAGTACACAACAGAGGCGAGCATGGGAGGTGAAAGAGATTTTTCTTTTGAATACGATGCAGGATGGCATGAACATAGACATCACTTTCATGTCCCACTACAATATTTAAAAGTGTTCCTGTTTTGTTTTTGCCCTGGTTTCAGGTACAACACATGGACAATTATTTGTTTTACATGGTTCTAATATACTTAAATATAAAATGGTTCTATTTATTCTACCTAAATGTGGATTCAGAGGTTTGTTTCTAACTGGTGGGTGGTGATTCCCTGGGCTTTTGTTTCACAAATGCAGAGCTGCTATTTCGCAGTACAAGATTTCTGTTTCATATAGGCATACTGAGTACACTGACATCATTAGGGCAACAGAGCCCTATTTAGAAGGTGGTCCCGTTTCAGGTTACAGTTTGAATGTTTGCAAACAATATTGACTAATGAACACTAGTTGCAGACTACACATGTTTAAATGGTGTGAGTTTAAATGTGCTGATAATACCAGGGCTCATCACTTCAAATTTCCAGAAAGTACTTTAAAACAAACAAAAAATGGCATTACTTCTTTGTCCAAAGGGTGGTTAAACTGTGGAATACCCTCCTATCTAGAGGTGATCATTAGCAAGAATAAATCTGACTTCAAAGAGATATTTGTTACCTGAGGTATTATCTCTAAGGGAGCAATCTGGGCCACTAGACTCAGCAGCTCCTAATCACCTCTGTATGAAACTTTTTTTATGTACTTGTGACTGTATTTTATTTTGTACCATGAAATGTAACTGTTTTGCTGCACTGTTTCTCCTGTTTCCTTTCCCACGGGGCACGCCTGGAAAAGTACAGTTACGTAAGAACTTACCGTAACAGTAGATCTTTGAGAGAGGCTCTTGCAGTAGGTATTTACATATAGGACTGACCAGCCAGGCGTCAGAACCCCACGGAAAAATTTCTAGCTAGCAGTCTCTGGCGGGGGACCGCTCCAAGTCAGGTGACCAGCATCATATGATGTCTGTATAAAGGGGCAGTCCCCCACGCCCGCCTTCCAGTTATTTCCTGCCAAAGGCCAAAAGAGGCAAGATGAGAGAGAAGAGGATATTTCCCCCCATCGAAATGGAGCAAAAAAGCTTAGGGGGACGGAGGGCAGGAAGGCAATATCTACTGCAAGAGCCTCTCTCGAAGATCTACTGTTATGGCAAATTCTTACATAACTGTACTATTTTACTTCAAGAGGGCTCTTGCAGTAGGTATTTACATACAGGACTGAGTCCCAAGCAGTCTGGAACAAGGAAAAGTACTAAGGAGGAGGACTGTCATCCATAGCATGGAACCTCAGGCTGAACAAGTCTCATGAAAGGAGACCTTGCAGAGCAGCCAACCCAAAGCCTGCTCTACGGCGAGAGGCAATGTCCAAACTGTAGTGTTTCGTAAAGGTATGGACAGAAGTCCAAGGTGTGGCTGCACAAATGTCTGCTGCTGACACATTCTTTAAACAAGCCGCAGTGGCAGCTACTCCTCTGGAGAAGTGACCTCTGACTTGACCCGGCAGGGTCTTGTTGTACTTGTCGTAACAGAAAGTGATATAATGAGCCAACCATTTTGATAGGCATTGCTTAGAAACAGCATTGCCTTCTCTTTTGTAAGCAAAGGAAACAAAAAGCTGATCAGTTTTCCTGAGATCTCTAGTTCGAGTGGTGTAATATCTCAGTATTCGGTGAACATCCAAAGTATGCAAGAGGTACTCCCCATGACTGGAGTGTTGTGAAAAGAAAGTGGGTAGCTCAATGGATTGATTCAGAAAAGATTCAGCCACCACCTTAGGGAGAAACTTAGGATTGGTGCTTAGAGCCACACGTTCCTTGTGAAAAATCAAGTATGGGATTCTGCACATCAAGGCCTGAAGCTTGGAAATGCGACGAGCAGATGTAATGGCCACTAGGAAGAGTGTCTTCCAAGAAAGGAACTTTAAATCGACTGTAGCTGCTGGCTTGAAGGGAGGCAGGGCAAGTTTCTCCAGAATAAAATTTAAGTCCCAAGGAGGAGCAGGAATGCGGATGGGGGGTCTCAAATGGAGAACCCCTCTAAGGAAGGTCTTGGAGACTTACAACTGAGCAAAAGTCCTGTCTCTAAAGGGGAACATGGTAGACTGAAATAGCAGCCATGTGGACTTTTAACGAGGAATGGCTGAGACCCAGATCGAATAGGTGATGCATGTAGTCCAGGACTTCATTGGCTGGGCACAAAATAGGTTTGAAGTCCTTTGAATTGATCCAAATAGAAAATCTTTTCCACTTCATGGCGTAGGTGGACCTGATGGAAGGCTTCCTGGCCTCTACCAAGATGTCCGCTACGAAAGAAGAAACTCCGAAGCTGGCTTTAGCTACGTCTGCAGGAGCCATGCATGTACATGAAGGGACTTGAGACCTGGATGAACAAGGGTCCCCTGATCCTGGGTCAACAATTGTTGCGACAGAGGGCGAGGAAGTGGAGGTTCCTCTGAAAACTGTTGCAGAAGAAAGAACCAAACTTACCTGGGCCAGAAGGGAGTGATGAGAATCATTTGAGTTCCCTCCAATCCGAGTTTGTTCAGAACCCTCAGAATTAAAGGAATGGGAGGGAAGGCATAAACCAATCTTTCCCTCCAAGCGAGAGACAGTGCGTCCTGCCAAAAAATGTCTTGCCCTGGAGCGAGCAGAAGACGGGAAGTTTTGCGTTTTGGGGAGAGGCGAAGAGGTCTATCTGAGATGTCCCCCATTGCTGAAAGATGTAAGTTACAACTTGTTGATCTAACTCCCATTCGTGGTACTTGACTGAGGACCGACTGAGTTGGTCTGCCAGTGTGTTTTCCACTCCCAGAACGTGAACCACAGCCAAATGAAGGTGATGTTAGGTTGCCCAATGCCAGACTCTCATTGCTTTCCGGCACAGAGGGTAAGAACCTGTTCCTCCCTGTTTGTTGCGATACCAGACTACGCACATGTTGTCTGATTGTATGAGGAGATGACCAGGGAGGATGAAGGAGAGTAGAGCCTGAAGGGCATAAAGGACTGCTCTCAGTTCGAGCACATTTATGTGCAGATTTTGTTCGAACTTGGACCAGCTGCCCTGAGTCCTGTGAGACCCTAGATGGGCACCCCAGCCTTCTCCTGACGCATCTGTCATCAATGTCTGGAAGGGGGGGGTCCGATGCAGAAGTGAACTCCCAGGCACAGGTTCTCCTGAACCATCTACCACTGCAAGTCCCTGATCATGGGATTGGAAACTAGTACCTCTTGGTCTAGATTGTCCATGGTCTGGTCCCATTGCGACCGAAGCATCCATTGAGAGATCCTCATATGGAGCCGAGTGACTGGGACTATCGGAATGGCAGACGCCATTAGCCCGAGGAGGCAGAGGACTGACCTGGCTCTGACCCTCCTGCGACTGGACAGAAGACGGGCCTGAGTCTGAAGGGTGTCTACCCTGTCCAGAGGCAAGAAGGCTTTGCCGGTGGTGGTATCCAGATTCGCCGCTATAAATTGGAGGTGTTGGCAAAGGTCCAAATGGGACTTGGCTTGACTGATGGTGATACCCAGGCTGGTGAAAACCTGCAGGGTAAGGGAAAGGGAATGCAGGAGTTCCTCCCTGGACGGGGCCACCAGGAGCCAGTCGTCCAGGTACGGGAATACCTGTACTCCCTGGGTATGCAGGTTGGCTGCTACCATAGACAGGCATTTGATAAACACTTGAGGGGCCGAGGAAAGACCAAATGGGAGGGCCCTAAATTGGCAGTGGTCCCCCTGAAAGCAAAAACGAAGGAATCTGCAGTGGGAAGAGCATATGGGGATATGCAGGTAGGCATATTGCATCTCCAAAGCACATAGCCACTGTCCCTGTCGAAGAAGTGGCAGAAAGCTCTGCAAAGAGAGCATTCTGAAGCATTTGTACTCCACGAACATGTTCAGGGAGCTGAGGTCTAGGATAGGCCTCAGATCTCCTGTCTTATTTGGAACTAGGAAGAAAAGGGAATAGTAACCTGTTCCCCAAAGATGGGTGGGAACTGGTTTTACTGCCACCTTCGAGAGAAGGGAGATGATTTCCTCTAGGACCAGAGGAAGATGTTGCGGGAGTAAGACGACTTGGGGGTTCGGATGGTTTCTGCAGAAAGTCTATCGAGTGTCCTGCTGATATCAACTGGAGCACCCAAGCGTCTGACGTTATCCTCTCCCAACCCGGCAGATGGGAGGAGAATCTCCCCCCTACCGGTTCCTCTGGAAACTCCAGAATTAGTGGGAGAGGTAGGGAGTCAGGAGGTGTGGGGCAGCACAGCAGCCGAGGCTCCCTCAGCTTTTTTGCTGTGGGGAGTCTTGGTTGCTGGAGGGGCCCAACGTTTGTTTGCCCGTTTGCCCTGTGGTTTTTGTTGTTGTTGGTTGTGTCGATGAAAAAGACACCGCTGCCCTTGAGGAGGCCTGTACATAGAGTTGACAGACTTGAGTGCAGTGCCCTTCTCCTGCAGTTCGGTAATGATGTCCTTTACAGCATCCCTGAACAGCACCGAACCCCAGAAAGGGGGCATCTTGGATGGCGGATTGCACTTCAGGGATGAAACCTAACACACGGAGCCAGGCATGACGCCATAGGCATACTGCAAAGGCCGAGCTCCTTCCAGCTGTGTCCCTTGCATCGTAACTGGCATGAAGCATGTGCAGACTGGCCGAACGAGCAGAGCGGACAAGATCTGCCACTTCCTGCTTAGTCTGTGACTCAGGAAGGGAGTCCAATTTAGATTCCACCTGACTAAGAATGGTCTTCTGGCAATCCCCCATATGTGCCACATAGTTAAGGGCCCTAATACCAAGGGAAGAAGAGGAATAGATCTTCTTCCCACATTGGTCCAGAAACCGGGATTCCTTATCAGGCGGAGACGAGCTGAGGTGTTTGGGATTGGTGAGGCGGCCGTGAGCAGCGCTGATGACAACCAAGTCCGCCTTGGGGTGGAGGCTAAGAAAGTCTACACTCTCAGGAGCCTGATATAGCCTATCCACCTTCCTCAGAAGGGGGGGCTAATGCAGAAGGTTGTTTCCAAATGGTGGAAACAAGATCTGCGTGAGGCTCAATCCAGGGTGGAATCAGCGTAGGAGCGGTCTCAGACAGATCCAGATGGGCAGCGAGTTTCTTGCTCTGTGAGTCTGTCTCCACTGATTGCACCTCCTGGATTTTCCTCAATAACTCCAGAAAGGAAGGGTCCTCCGGAGGAGACTTCGGAGGAGTCCTCGGCCTGGGGTGTTCCGGAGTACGGGGCTCGTCTTCAGGATAAGAGTGGCCAGACTCTGAGTCCGAGTCAGAAGTATCTGATGAAGAGGAGAAAGACTCCTTCCTGTTAGGGGAAGGGACGACCCCTCTGAGGAGTTCTCTGGGACGCATATCCTCCCCTCTTTGGGTGCCAGAGGGTTTCCTCTGGTGTCGGGAAAGGGGAGGCAGTCTCCGCTTCACGAGGAATCCTGGATAGGTCCAGCATCGCTAGGTGACTCTCGACCTCTCTAGTAAGCTGAGCCTTGGCCTCAGCCCACCAGGAGGCCAAGGTCTCCTTCAAATCCGCCGCCGGCTGGGGAGTGGGCGGCAGAAATGGAGGAGGAGGAGGAGGAGGAGGGGGATACAGATATTGAGGGTATCTGTAAAAGGAGTATCCATAAATCGACGGTGGGTAGCCTGGTGTCAGGTACTGCAGCGCCGGATATTGAGGAGCCGGGTATTGCAGTGTTGGGTACCCGGGTGCCAGGATCTCTGATGGAGCAGAGGGCCCTGGCAGAGGCCCTGCTGGCGGGCCAGACAGTGGTAACGCTGGCCCTTCGGGCGTCGGGCCCAGCATGGGTATACCTTCGAGAGGGTCCAAAGGACCTGACGGAAGGACAGGCCTATCACCAGGTAAGGGAATGCTGGATGGCGTCGGGTAGACCAGTGTAGAGACCAGCATCAGATGTTTAGGCTCAGGAGGAGGGTTCCCTGACGACAGCATCCCAGCATCCTCAGTGACGACCGGAGAAGGAAGATTATAATCCCCGGGGGTCAATCGAGGAGACACAGGGACCTCAGAGGGCAATGTGGTGAGACGCTGCGGAGAGCCTGGGGCGTCGGACTGATCTATGGGGTTCGGCACAGGCTTCTTGGACGGGCGGGCGTTGCTGGAGCCGGTTTTCAACTTATCGGCCGAATCCGGGCAGACGTCGGAGGAGCCAGCATCCGACTTATTGGACTCCCTGCCTGAGGAAGGCCATGCAGGAGATGTGACCTTATCGGGAGGAGTTTTGGCTAGGTGCTTCTCTCAAGGGGTAAATGACTCAGCAGCCTTGTCCAAGCATCAGTGGGTCCGACATTCGACTTACCGGACCCGCTCTGACTGGAGGGCCATGTGGAAGAAGCGGCCTTCACGGCAGCGGAGGCCTCCTTTGCCCCGGAGGCTCCCAAAGGGCTTGAGTGCGAGACAGATGGGAGGGGCGACACCTTCTTGGTAACCACCAAGACAGCCGTCATGGAGCAACCCTCCGGGGGGGATGTTACCTTAAGTGCCATGACTCCGGTTGGAGTCGCGGCTGCTATGGAAGCCAGTTCCCCCTCCCGGGGCTTCTCCTTGTCACGCTTTTTCTCGTGACCTTTGGGGGAAGTAGACGCCTGCCTAAGTTTCTTCAACTCTTCTTCCATGGAGGCCATTTTCTTCTTTAGGATATGGGGTTCCAGGAATTGCTGCCTTCTTTTGCAGGTAGTGGAGTTGAACTTCTGGCAGTGCTGGCACTTCTCCACGGGGTGGTCTGGACCCAGGCGAAAGAGGCACAAGGCATGGCAGTCCTTGTGTGGAAGTTGGGAACCACACGAGTCGCACTTGTTTTTATGCGATTCGGAGGGCGCCGGGGACAACATACACAGCGAATCACTGAAAAAAATTGAAAGATAGAGAAAATAGGTCAAACAGTTTGAAAATTTAGGACCGGATTTAATGACTGACGAAATACCCACCGCAGAAGGAACTTTCACAAGCCGACGGCGGAAAGAACTGAAGAAGGGCATGGGGCCGCCTTTATACCGACATCATATGATGCCGGTCACCTGATGTGGGGGCGGTCCCCTGCCAGAGACTACTAGCTAGAAATTTTTCTCTGGGTCCTGACGCCTGGCGGGTCAGTCCTATATGTAAATACCTACTGCAAGAGCCCTCTCGAAGTAAGATCGAGCCTTGACTCACTGTGCCTCTCCCAATTACCAATTTTCAAATAAATAAATAGTATATGTCCCATAATAAGTAAATGACACTGGTGTGTGAGCTACTGTACAAGGGCTCACTTCAGAGCCGTGTGAGTCCCCTTACCCCATGTTTCCAACTCTAGTTCAAATATGTACATCTCAGCTTTCATTATGTAAAATGTCTTCTTAATAGACAGAACTCACTGGACCAGTGCTGGTCTCTTTCTCCAACATTCATGTATCAGTTCTTGTGTTGCATCAGAGAACACTACACATCTTTCTACCACCCACATATGCCTAGCTAATCACCCCTGAACCAATTTCTCCTAGAGTCAACCTCTCCACCCAAGAGGTCCTGGCCACACGCAGTTCATCACTGAGGAAGAATCCTTAGTTAGCATCCAGATTTGGTGGGAGTCAGGCACTTGGTGATGTCTGGGGTGGGCTGTACAAGTATCTTCATGCTGAATGTGGCCAGGATATCTATGCATGTAATAAGAAACAAATGGGTGTTAGCAGTAGTGCTACAATTGCATGCCTAGGGGTGCAAGGCAGAAAATTGCAGGCCAAGTTCCCTTACGCCCCTGGGGCTTATGTTCGTGGCACTGCTACCAACACCCTTGAATGTCCAATTGTGCTTATCAAATGTTGAATTATATTAAAAAGAGGGTAAAGCAGTTTATGTTTACTTTAACCCTCTTAAAGTTGAGGCTATAACTTCCCTACTAAAATATTCTCTTGACCCCCTTCTCATTACCTATGGTCCAATCTCTTCCAGTTCTTGCACTGTATTACCAAGGGAAGTCATTAAAAAATGATAGTACCCAGAATTACTAATTACCAGACCAATTATATTATACAAAATGTGATTTAACATGCTGTTAGGTTGCTAATATAGAGTAATAGATTTCTTTGAGGGAGATGCAAGTATCTCAGGCTTAACCCACAAAAAAAGCTCCAGGGGCTTGCAAAGGTCACTGTACCCAAGCAGGGATTGCAGTGGGTTTCCTTTCTTTTACAAAATATGTGACATTTAGTGGACCATCATTTACATAAGACAAAACTGCAGTCTCTGGGCATCTCCCCAGGTCATGTCCTGGTTTGATACCTTATGAACAGAAGATAGTTTTTGTCAAATTAAATACATCTGTTTCTGACCTCACTTCTGTAAACACTGGTGTTCCTCAAGGGTCTATCTTGAGTCCCCTTCTCTTCATTGTCTTGTAAATGACCTCTTCCTTAATCCCCATATCCTGCTCTACTTTGCTCTATGTGGGCAACCTAGTGCTCTATTCAAGCTCAGAAAATCTGGCTGACATTAACTCCAACCTGAAATAAAAATTAGATACTCACCATAATTCTTGATCTTCCAGAATATCTGCACTGTTCTTTCACACATATGGGTCTGTGCCAGAGGCACTAGGATCTCACGGGGTACAAACGCTTTTGCAGTCTATAGTTTGGGGGACCGACATAGCTGCCACTGCCGCCCACAAGGCAGAAGTAATCATAGAGTGCTCATGGGCTGGCCAGTAACAGACACTGGCCTCCTACCTTCCTCAGTTCTGTTTGCCAGGAGAGAAACAAGTGGGAGAGAGAAAAAAGAGAGAGAGAAGGAAAGAGTTGTTGCCCAAAGGAGTAGGAAAAGGATATAGGACATAGAATCATAAAAAGAATAAACCCCCTGACTACTAACTTAAAGAAAAACTAAGAAGTGGGCCTAAGGGGCACAAGTTAGCAGGTAAAAAAGGGAGCCAGAGCATACAAGCCAGAAGCAAGCCTGGTATGGGGCTCTGGCTAGGATAAGAGAACAGACGAATCTCCTAAGAAAAGTTCAAAAAGAAGGTTTTGTACAACCTGTACAAGAATAGGTGAGGTTAACAGAGACAGAACAGAAAGAGACATCCTCTTGCCACTCCACTATGAGACAGGAAAAATGGGAAATAAGGAACAAGGGAACCTTATTATGTCCTTCCTTCTGGGCTGAAAGGCATCGGCACCTACAGGATTTTAAGAACCACTGGTGAAGCCAGTAGACAAAGTAGACAGCATAGACTGTCTAATCCTCAGAGGATCAAGGAGCCAAGCTTAACTTGCCAAATTTTTCTGTATAACCAGTCTTGGTTGACAAAGGGCAGAAAGGAGAAAAAGGACAAAAACAGAAAGGAAGGGAATCAAAAAACAGCCCTTCTCCTTGCACTGATCACCGAACAGAGAGGACGCTGGAGACTTTGGGAACCCTGCCCACAGCCTGTCTCCTTCCTGCCCAGCCAGCCAATCATAACTTCTGTTTCTGTACTTACTGACATACAAGTGGGCCTCTGCTTGCGGCCCTCCATGCAAAGGATCACAGTGCAAAGGACAATGATGGAGTCTACCAGGAGGGAGTCAGACAGGGGTAGCAGCTGGCAGCCGGTGATGCTGCTTGTAAAACCCCTGCTGTGTGACAGTTTTACCTTAGACATCTCTGGTACTGTAATTATTTGCATCTTTACTGCCTCTTGAAATGTCATATATGCCCATTTACGTCTGCAGAGTGTAGTTGCCCAAATTTAGCTCTCTGCTCAGTTACTGCTTTGGAATCTGGTGCTTTTCCAAGTTCTATTTGAATGCTTTTTTTAGCTATTATCCCATATATACTGGCTCTGTTTTTACTACTCAAGTAGGTATATTATCCTCTCCTAGTACTGATTGACTTAGTATGTGGTTGTGATTTAAAAACTGCCTGTGTCACTGGATATAGCTAACACCCTATTTAGTGTAGGCCTGTTTTCTATTTAGTTAATGGCATGTATGTTCTTTCCCACTGTTTAGCCTCGTGGCTTGCTTGGCAGTTGGTGCTACTTACTTCCTAGCACTATTAGCAGGACTTACTTAACTTACCTTTCTGGGGTAGGTTTTTCTCCTACTAACCATATAAGTCATGTTATATTATCTCCGCTATGAATACATCTGCACAAATTATATTTCTATGACTGCTCCTGTAGAAAGTCTGCTGAAATGTTGTGCTCTCTTTTAGGCTAAGGGACTGTGCTCGCTGTGTTACTTTTCCTTACTGTTTATGTTATCTTATTATCACCTCATCAAATAGAGCACTCTCCTTGTCTGACACATAACTTTCATTTCTCAAACCAACTTGCATCTACCCTTAACCTGCCAGACGTTACCTAGTGCCTTCGTCCAAAATACTTATCTAACTGCATGTTAACTGTCCAGTTTTACCTTCCATATGCCTCTGGTTTGTTGACTGGTTCCAGATCTCTATAAGACTTGGTTCCTGTCATTAATAATAATAATAATAATTTTATTTATATTGCGCCTTTCAATATATCAAGGCGCTGAACAAGTTAAAATCATAAATTCAAATTCCAATACAAGACATCAAAACACATAAAAATACATCATAAAAATACATCATAAAAACATAATAAACTACAATAAAAATCCAATCATATTACAACTAACTTAACTATCCCCGAAGGCCATATTCCATAAATATGATTTTAATTCTTTCTTAAATATCTCCACAGAGGTGCACTCTGGTAACCGGCATGGTAGAGAATTCCAAAGAGTGGGTGCAGCATGAGAAAACGCTCTGCTGCTTGAAGATTTTAAACTCACTCTTGGAATCTCCAACAACCTCATGTCGGCCGAGCGGAGCGATCGGCCAGGGCAGTAAGGGACCAGTAGGTCTTTCAGATAGGACGGACCCTGATCGCAAAGGGCTTTAAAAGTCAATAAAATGACTTTGAAGGTGATCTGCCACCGTATAGGAAGCCAGTGCAGTTCGCACAGCACCGGGGTAATATGACAGGACCTACTTGTCCCAGTCAAAACTCGGGCTGCAGCGTTCTGCACCAGCTGAAGGTGGCGGATTTCAACCCCAGAAAGCCCAAAGTAAAGGGCGCTGCAGTAGTCTAGGCGCGAGGACACAAAGCTGCGGACCAACATTGGCAAGGAGTCAGACGAAACAAGGTGCCTAACCCTGGCAATATTCCTAAGATGGTAAAAGGAAGTCCTGACGACGGCTGACACCCGAGATTGAAAATTCAGCCCATCATCAAGGATCACCCCAAGGTTATGCACCCATTCAGAGGTCGGTAGTGACACGCTGCCAAGAAAAATTTCAGAAGGCGCGCCAGTATACGACCTCTCAATCTGGCCACCCGGGTCCACCACCAAAACCTCAGTCTTCTCTGAGTTCAACTTTAACTAACTAGAATCCATCCAGTCTTGGATTTCCCCCCAGACAGTTGTTAAACACCGAGAGAGCTCCATCCTGGTCGGGTGCAAAAGACAGGTACAGCTGGGTGTCATCTGCATAGCAGTGAAACCTCAGCCCATACCGTCTTATAATGTTTCCGAGGGGCAGCATATACACTGCAAATAACATGGGTGACAGCACAGAACCCTGAGGCACTCCACACAACAAAGAGACTGAGCCGGAGGAAAAAATCCCCGACACAACTCTTTGTGATCTCCCAGTAAGGAATGAAGTGAACCATTGCAGAATGGTTCCCGACATTCCACAGATTTGCCTCAGGCGTGCTAACAACACCACATGATCCACAGTGTCGAAAGCTGAAGAGAGATCAAGGAGAACCAAGATGGAACATCTCTTTGATCCCTCGCCCTCTCAGAAGATCATTAAGTACCCAAACCAGCGCAGTCTCGGTGCTATGTCTTTTACGGAAACCAGACTGGAAGGATTCGTAAATACTATGGATGGTTAAATGGTCATCCAATTGGGCAGCTACAACCTTTTCAATAACCTTCCCAATAAAGGGAAGGTTAGAGATAGGTCTGTAGTTTGAAAACAGTCTGGGTCCAAGGAAGCTTTCTTCAAGAGAGGTGTCACCACCGCCTCTTTCAGGGAGCTAGGAAACTCACCTGACTCCAAGGAGCACCAGACTATTTGCGCCAAAACTGGACCAATGATATCAACACAACCCAAAATTAGGGAAGTCGTAAAGGGTCCAAGCCACAGCTTGTGGGGCACACACTATGGATGAACCTCATAATATCCACAAACTCAGGGCGACAAAAGGAACTCCAAGAGAATCGAGGCACTGTGTTCTCGCACACTCCTACAACATCACCCTCAGAGGTTGTCAGATACAAGTCCGCCCTGTCAGCCACCTTAGTTGCAAAGTATCAAGCGAGCTTGTCACATTCTATTTGCGAAAAGGCTTTCCGAACTTAGAGACAGGCTGGGTTGCACAGTCTATCTACAGTTCGAAACAGCTGAGCCGGTTGATTCTGAGCAGCTGCAATCTCCCACGACAGGAATTCTGCCTTCTTACGGGTGATTGCAGATTGATAGCTAGCATAGTGTTCTATCAATCTAAGGCGGTTGGCTTCAAGGGCGGACTTACGCCAACAACGCTCTAACCTTCGCCCTTGTCTCCGCATCTCTCGCAGAGTCCCATCAAACCAAGGGGCCCTGGGGTGAAGGGATAGGGGGCGCTCACAAACAGGAGCAATAGAATCCAGGGCAACCGTGATGGCCTCATTATAGGCCAACACCAGTGCCTCTGGGTTACTGCTCACCAACACGGGGAATAATAGGTCAAGGACTGCCGCTAGGCCTTGTGAAGTAACATTCCGTTAATGGGCGGTACCTGACCATCTCCACAGGGGGTGGTCTTCTAAGGGGGGGGTGCAAAAATTGAACCTCACGGTGTAGTGGTCAGACCAAGCGACTGGTTCCACCCCCACGTCGGATGCATCAATCCCTAGAAGGAAGACTAAGTCCAGAGAGTGTCCAGATTTGTGCGTAGCAGTGGAAACTACTTGTGTAAGGCCCAAAGAAGACATTAATTGGAGGAAGTAGTTACCAAATTGTGAGAGTTCATCGTCGACCCAGGCGTTGAAGTCACCCAGCACCATCAATCTTGGTGACTCAAACGACATGTCGATGAGGAAGTCTGCTACTTCCTGTAGGAAGCATTTCCCATCTCCGGATGGACGGTAGATGAGAACGATTCGAACGCCTACACCTGCTACAACTGTACACTCAAAGGACTCAGCCTCACCTACTACTACATTCGTGAGGCCCAATTCAGTCTTAAAATAGACTACAACCCCCTCCCCTGCGGTCCAATCTCGGGCGGTGTATCACCGAGTACCCAGCCGGAATCATGATCTCTACTATAGGGCCAGAATTTTCATCCAGCCAGGTCTCGGTGATGCAAGCCAGGTCAGCCGAGCCAACAAGATCGTCAATAATGGCGGTCTTATTCCTAACAGACCTGGCATTGCATAACACCGCCCGAGTTGGACAAACCTCGGATGTTGTCGAGCCTATCTGCCTACTGAAATCAGTAGTGCCCTTGGGTATGGATACCAGACAAGGCGAACCCCGATCTGGATTTCTTTTCGCCCCAGGGCGCCTTCTGGACTTAATAACCAAGTTAAGTATTGTCCTAGCTGGAGATGTAGAGCTAAACCCAGGCCTGAATACCAACAATAATGACCCCCATCCCTCCTGTTTACAATGGTTTGTTATCAAGGGTCTTAAGGTTGTGCACCTTAATATTCGTAGTCTTATACATAGATACATAGACAGTGTCGGCAGATAAGGGCCTATGGCCCACCCAGTCTGCCCATTTAAGTTTGTAAGTTCAGTTTATGTTTTCCAGGAAGTCTGTTGCCCTTTACCCCTGACCTCCAGAATTCCTTTATGTCTATCCCATGCATTCTTAAATCCCGTGATTGTTTCAGCCCCCACCACTTCCTCTGGCAGGGTGTTCCACTTGTCCACCACCCGTTCTGTGAAGAAATTCTTCCTCACGTTTCCTCTGAATCGCCCTCCTCCAACTTCATCCCATGCCCTCTAGTCCTGGAACATCTTTTCGCTAAAAATAGTGCATTCCTGCACCCTGTTCCTCCCTGTAAGATACTTGTATGTCTCTATCATATCCCTCTCTCCTCCTCTCCTCCAGGGAGTACATGTTCAGTGCCTTCAACCTGTCCTCATAGGACTTGTGATGCAATCCATGCACCATCTTTGTTCCTCTGAACCTTCTCTACCCTGTCTATGTCCTTACGTAGGTAAGGTCTCCAGA
Organism: Neoceratodus forsteri; assembly: GCA_016271365.2. NCBI lineage: Eukaryota > Metazoa > Chordata > Ceratodontiformes > Ceratodontidae > Neoceratodus > Neoceratodus forsteri. The sequence continues at coordinate 1,120,946,824 of CM028130.1, read as the reverse complement.
ACTGCACAGTGTACTCCAGGTGCGGCCTCACTAGTGTCTTGTATAGTGGAATTGTGATCTCCCTTTTCCTGCTGGTGATGCCACTGCCTATGCATCCCAGCATCCTATTTGCTTTACCTGCTGCCTTGTCACACTGTTTCCCTGCCTTGAGGTCATCAGAGATGATAACTCCAAGATCCCTTTCCTGCTTGATGCATGCTATATCCTCACCCCCAACTGATATATTGTGCCAGGTTTTTGTGCCCCATATGCATTATCTTGCACTTCCTTGCATTGAATTTCAACTGCCAAACCCCTGACCATTCTTCAAGATTCTGCAGGTCCTTCTCATTCTGTTACACCCTCTGGTGTGTCTACTCTGTTACAGAGCTTTGTGTCATCAGCAAACAGTGAAATTCTGCCTTCTAGGTCCTGTGCAATGTCACTGATGAAGATATTGAATAGTACCGTCCCAGCACTGATCCCTGTGGTACCCCACTGGTCACTCTTCCCTCTGTGGAGTGACAGCCATTTACCACCACCCTCTGTGTCCTGCTGCCCAGCCAGTTACCTACCCACCGCACTACTGTCCTGCCCACACCCATATTCCCCAGTTTGTGCAATAGTCTTCTATGTGGCACAGTGTCAAAGGCCTTGCTGAAGTCCAGATAGGCCATGTCCACTGCCCTCCCTGATCCACCTCCCTAGTCACCCAGTCAAAAAATTCAATGAGGTTGGTCTGACATGACCTTCCCCTGGTGAAACCATGCTGCCTTGGGTCTTGTAGTCCATTGACAACCAGATGTTCCACCAATCTCTCCTTCAGTAGTGCTTCCATGATCTTCCCCACTACCGAGGTGAGGCTGACTGGTCTGTAGTTCCCCCCTCTTTGTTCCCACTTTTGTATAAGGGACTACATCTACTATCCTCCAGTCTTTAGGTACCTCCCTGTTTCTAGTGATCGGCTAAACAGGATAGCAAGAGGTTCAGCCACCACCTCTCTTAGTTCTTAAGGACCCTGGGTGCACCCCATCTGGCCCCATTGCTTTATCAACTTTCATTACTTCCAGTTCCTTCAGGACCCTTTCTCGTATAAAGGGACTTGTGTCCATTTCTGCACCATTCTCACCCCTTGTACTCCATTCAGACCCATTACCCTCCTCTTCCTTAGTAAAGACTGAGCAGAAATACCTGTTCAATATGTCAGCTTTACTGTTGTCATCCTCCACACAGCCCCCAACCTCCCCCTTCAGTCTCACTATCCCTCCCTTTGCCTTTCTTTTTTCACTTATGTACCTGTAAAAGGTTTTGTCCCCTCTACACACTGATTTTGCAATGTGTTCTTCTGTCTGAGCTTTGGCTTCCCTTACTGACCTCCCTGCCTCCCTTTGCTTCTCCTGATACTTCTCCCTATCCCCTTCTGCCTGAGTCTTTTTGTATTGCATGAATGCAATCTTTTTGGCTTTCACTTCTTTGCTACCTCTTTGAAAACCATAATGGTCTCCTCTTCCTTTTCCTCTTGCTAACCTGCTTAATACATAATTCTGTTGCTCTTGTAATCCCCATTTTAAATACTTCCCACTGTTCCTCAACCCCGATTCCTGCCCCATTCCCTTAATGCCTCTTTTCAGGTATCTCCCCATTTTCCCAAAGTTTGCCCCCCTAAAATCCAGGATACGTGTTTTTGTGTGGTTAGGTTCTGCTCTTTCTGTGATTTCAAACCACAGTGACTGGTGGTCACTGTTCCCCAGGTGCTCCCCCACTCTTACCCCCATCACACTGTCCCTGTTTGTGAGCACAAGGTCCAGTATTGCCTTCTACCGAGTTGGTTCCATGACCAGTTGCTTGAGGAAGGCACCCTGAAGGAGTCCAGGATAAATCTGCTCTAGTTGATGCTGCTGCTGGATGCTCCAGTCCACGCCTGGAATATTGAAGTCTCCAACCAGTACTACCTCACTCTTGTCTGCCATCCTCTGGATGGCTAGCATCAGCTCCTATCTGTTTCTTCCTCCTGGGCTGGTGGTCTATAGACCACACCTGTTGCGGATGGCTGGCCCCATTTTCCTTTCCAGCTAACCCACAGTATCTCTCCCCAATTTGTTCCTCCTGGATCTCTTGGCCCTATGTATCTTTTCACATGCAGTGCCTCCTCCTCCCTTCCTGCCTGCCCTGTCTCTTCTGAATATGTTGTAGTCAGGTATGGCCAACTCCCAGTCATGGTTATCATTACACCAGGTTTCAGTGATGGCCACAATGTCCAGGTCTGACTGCACCATGACAGCCTCCAGATCTTCCATCTTGTTGCTAAGGCTCCTGGCATTTGCACACATGACTTTCCATGATTTGACCTCCCTATGGCAAACTTACCTGACCTTAAAACCTGGGTATCATGCTATGGCCCTGACATTCTATGCCTAACTGAAACATGACTGAAACCATTCGTTCCTGACTCTGTGTGCACCCTGTCAGGGTACAGTTTGCTACAGACAGACTGCAATGCCTCTAAAAGGGTTGAGGGTATTCTGATCTATTACAGAGATCACTCGCAGCTCACTGCTCTACCAGTTCAACCACAATTATCTTGTGAAATGTTATACTCTCTGCTAACTCCTGGTAATACCAAGAAACTACATATTATAACTATTTATAATCCCCTTAAAAATGGCCAGGCAGGCCTAACAGATATTATCTACTACTTAACTGAGAGCATTGCCAAAAATGAAGTTCTTGTACTTGGCGATTGCAATCTAGATTGTCTCAACAATAAATCTGTCACCTATGAATCAGTACTGTATAAATGTCATCTGGCTCAAATAATTACTTCCACTACCAGGGTTGCACTCCGGAGGAACTGTCAGAGCCTCATTGACTGGATTCTAACTAATAGGGAGGATAGGATCATCACCTCAGTCATTTCACCAGACTCTATTAGTGATCACTTCCCCATTTTCTGCATTTGGAAGGCCTGCACCCCACCCATCCCGCCACAGTATCTGATTTTCCGTAACTTCTCATAACTTAATACTTCTGCCCTCATAGCAGATCTGAGTCAAACTGACTAGACTCCTATTTATCATTTTACTACTAGTGTGCATGGGACTCTTTCCTATCTCAACTCTCAGCTCCAGGTTCTCTAAGACAAGCATATTCCATTGAGATAGGGTCAGGGATGTGGCCACTGAGTGGCTTCACAGTGCCCCCCCTACTAGCTCTCTATCTGACTTGAATGAATTTAGGAACTGAAAAAATGACTATAAAAAAACTTCATGCTGCTAAAAGTGCATATTGCAAAGAGCTTCTCCAATCAACCGTGGGTGACCCAAGAAAATTCTGGATTCACATTAAAGGCTTCATGGGTAATAGTGCTATAGCTCCTGAGTCTGATATGTTAGTTAATGGTACTAACAGTAACAACCCAACAACAACTGCCAAGGCCTTCAACTTTCTCTTCTCAGACTTAACCAAATATATCAAAAGTAACTGCTGTTCTTCCTAACTATCATCTCTAATCTCACCCCCTAATTCATCCCAGTTCTATTTTAGGTTGATTACGTGCAGAGAAGTCTTGTGCTTACTTAAGGCCAGTTCTCCCCAAGCAGCTCTTGAAATGATGGTCTAGAACCGAAGCTGCTAAAAATTGCTGTCACTCAACTCACCCAACCAATTATTCGTATTTTTAACCTATCTCTCATGACTGGTGTGATTCGCAAACTGTGGAAGGTAGTAAAGGTTGCCCCTGTTTTTAAAAAAGGAGACCCCAGTTGACCCATCGGCACAGCGGTTGGATTTTCGCCATGGCGCCGATGACCCGGCTTGGGAGCGGACTCGGTCATTGGAGGGCCGGCCGGGAAGATATGCTTGAGCATCCCACTCTACTGCTCGCCTTTCTCCGGGAAGGGAAGGCCAAGGTCCACAGTTTGCTTGACCTCGGGCAGAGGCCCGGGGTATTGCAAGTCCTGACTCCAGGAAGGGCCAGCCGAGAGACGTGGTGGACGTCGGCGCCTAGTGCCTTCACGTCACAGGATGCGCACCATGCTGGGGGGGGAAGGAAAAAAGGAGGAAAAACCGGTGTCGTTCTCCTAGGTGACGGGGGACCCAGCAGTGACCCTGATTGCCCACACCTCCCTGACGTCCCTGGTGGTCCGACACAGCAAGATTATTGAGGCGCGTCACCCCATACCTGCCTGGGGAGTACAGCCACGGCTCAATAGGGACCACAGGGGCAGAATCGGGAAGGCTGCAGTGTGGGGATAGACTGCAGTATGTATCTCCCAAGAGTGGAGACCGACACTGTGGGGGGAGTAGAAACAGAAATATAAATAAAAAAAAAAGGAGACCCCAAAAACTTGGGAGAATTATCATCCAATTGCAATTTTGCCAGTTCTTAATAAGATCCTGGAAAAACTAGTTCAAACAACATGAAGTCTTGCTGTATTCTGACTATATGCAGTTAGCCCCAGCACTTGAACTGCTCCGGAGAGGAAAGGGTTAACTCCATGCCAAGGCATAGGACACTGAGCTCAAGCTGGGTTTTCAAACCTCTGTCCCAGGTACTCCTCAGTGTAACCGTCAGAATCTTTACTCCGCCTAACTGAGAAGTCGCTCTGGAGATTCTCTCCTTCACTTCGGTTCAGTTTAAGTAAAAAATCAGTTGGTCGGTCAATTGATTACTTATTTTTTCAGTATTCGCATCTCTGTTGTCGATAGAGTAGGTAGTTTAGTGTTTTGTGGTAGAAATTGTTTTTTGTTTGGTTTCTTCCCGGTCGGTCTGGTTAGGAACCGAAACAATTCTGTTTTGTTTTTTTCTGTGATTTGTATTGTGGTTTTCGGTACCAATCAGATCCTAAAAAAACAATAATTTCCTTAGTTTTTTTGAACCAACCCGTGACACAGTTGGAACCGATAGGTTTGTAGTTGCCTGGCATAAACGCTGGTACGGGTAACTTTTTTCCTTTAGACATGTCTGAGAAACCCAAAAAGAAAACCGGTCCCACTGGGTTTCAGCACTGCACCGAGTGTGGGGAGGCCTTTGCTAAGGCTGATCCCCACCTCATCTGTGTTTACTGTCTGGGGTTTGACCACCTCAAAGTGGACTGCCAAATCTGCAGAAACTTTCCCAAAGCCACTTTAGATAAACGTTTAAGTAGGCTGAAGGCAAGGGAGGCTGAGAAATCCACTGATCCGGATGGCCAGCCTCGTTCGGTTCCGACCGAACCTGAGGAAATGCCCACTGACCTGGGTGATACCTCCTCTGGCAAAAGGAGAGCAGATTCTGCGGAATTGGTTCTGTCTAAGAGAAAGCACAAGTCAGTCGGTTCGGATCCCGGTTCCCATGTTTCGACCGCTGATGAAATAGCTAAAGCGATTGCTATTGTATAATCGCTTGGCCCGGTTCCAACCAAACCGACACCGACTCAAAACGATTGGTTCAGTAGGACTTTTCGGCTTCTGAATATGATCTTGAAGCATTTTATGAGGGCGATTGGGAAGGAGATAGAAGATTATGAAGAAGAAGAGGATTATGAAGGCCTAGATGAGCCAGTAGAGCCTGACATCTCCCCAGTCAGGCCTTCTAATGTGTCTTCTCCCAGACTTTCTGAATCCCTTTCCCATTTCTAGTTTTACAAGAAGGTGGCTGATACTCTTCAGCTTCCAATGGAAGAGGCTAAACAGGATCAGGAGGAACCTGTCTGTGTTGAGATGATGGATGTCCCAGAGTTCAAAAGGGTGTCTATCCCTCTGCATAAATCCCTGGGGAAACAGACACAGAAAATTCTTCAGTTTCCAACATCCATACCTCCTGTGGATAAAAAGATGGACAGGAGGTATGCCTCGTCAGGTCCTGGGACAGAATTTACAAATCATTGCAGCCATGTCAGGGTAGTGCAAGCTGCAGCCTGTGATAAGGCTAACATTCCACTGGCATCTCACCCCCCAGATAAGGATTCCAGGAAAGTGGATGCCATGGCAAAGAAACAGTATTTTTCATCCTCTTAGGGGCTCAGGCAATCTGATTACATGGCATATACAGCCAGGTACCAGATGTCTATGTGGGATACGGTTCGGGAGCTGGCTAAGAATGCCCCTCCCCAGCTGGCAAGGAGCTGGAGCAGGTGGCTGTGGATGTTATTGAGGCATCAAAGGTCCAGTTTCATGCTGCTGTTGACTCGAATGATGTACATTCTAGGGTCATGGCTACATCTGTCTCCATGGGGAGATTTGCTTGGCTCAGGTATACCAGTTTATCACAGGATACCCAGACCAAGGCCACGGATTTTCCTGTCACTGGTAACTCTCTGTTTGGGGAGCAAACAGAGGCTTACATGAAAAAGATGGACGAATACAGGACCACCTACAGGAGTGCTGCAGCCAAGGAAAAGCAGGTCACTCCTCAGAGGCAGCAATCTAGGGCTGGCAGGGGCAGGCCTTTTCAAATACCTTTGTACCAAGCCCAGGCCTCCTCTTCTTTCCAGCAAAGGGGGTTCTTTAGGGGAAGAGGCAAATGCGGGATGACCAGGACTCCATCTTCCACTCAGTCCAAGCCCCCTGCCAAACAGACACCCTGATGTGTCAGTCAGGGTCGCTTCCGCGATTCCAGTAGGGGGCAGGCTGGCTCATTATTTCCAGGTCTGGAAGTCTATTACCTCAGACAAATGGGTCCTGGAAGTAGTGAGCCAGGGACTTGCTCTCAGCTTCAAAAGGTTCCCAAAAATGAGAGCAAAGTCTTTCAGTCCTCCTTCTCCTGTGGAGACAATGGCTTTATAGGCAGAAGTCTCCTCTCTACTGCTCCTGAGAGCAGTAGAGAAGGTACCTCTCAATCACAGGGGAAAAGGACTATATTCCAGATACTTCCTTACCCCCAAAAAAGACAGGAGAGTGGCGACCCATCCTAGATCTACGATACCTAAACAAACACATACTAAAACCAAAGTTCAAAATGGTGACTTTGGGAATAATTCTCCCCCCCCTGAAAGCAGAAGACTGGCTAGCCTCTCTGGATCTCAAGGATGCCTATTTCCACATACCTATCAGACATTCCCACAGAAAGTATCTCAGGTTCGAGTTGCCCTCAGGCCACTACTAGATCAAAGCAATGCCTTTCGGCCTAACATCTGCTCCAAGGGTGTTCACCAAGTGTCTAGCAGTAGTGGTGGCCTTTCTCAGGAGACAATGCATCTTACAGTTCCCTTACCTGGACGACTGGCTCATAGTGGGTCAGTCCTCAGACCAAGTCAAGTCAGCTCTAGACGTCACTCAAAAGCTTCTGGACTCCTTAGGATTCATCCTAAATCTAGAAAAGTCTGTTCTGGAACCAGTCTAGTTTCTCACATTTATAGGGGTGGAGGTGGATACTGTCCAGGCCAAGGCCTTTCTTCCTCTTTCAAGGGTTCAGTCCCTCATCACCCTGGCTTCCTCATTTTGTCCACTAGTGTCTCAGCCAGACAGACATTTCTTGCAGTTGCTAGGCCACATGACAGCTTGCACTGCAGTAGTGCAAGGAGCAAGGTTTCAAATGAGAGAGCTTCAATTTCATCTAAAACCTTTTTGGTCTCAGAAAAAAGACCCCCTCTCCAAGTTAGTTCCAGTGTCTCAAACTCTGGTTCAGGCTCTCCAGTGGTGGCTGGAGGAGGACAATCTGAGGCAAGGTGTCCTCTTCCTCAGTCAGGCTCCAACAGTGATTCTCAACACAGACACTTCCCTGCTGGGATGGGGCGCCCATCTCGATCAGTTTACTGCTCAGGGAACATGGTCTCATTAGGAGTCTCTCCTGCACATAAATCTTCTCGAACTCAGGGCTGTCTTTCTAGCACTTCAGACATTCTCGAACACAATTCAGGGGAAAGTGGTGCAGATCAGGACAGACAATACCACAACCATGTGGTACAGCAACAAGCAGGGGGGCACTCGGTCCTCAGCCTTTTTACATCAAAGCCATGAAAATATGGTCACTAGCTTATTCTCTGCAGTTTTCTCTGATAGCTGTGCATCTCCCAGGGAAGGACAATGTACTGGCAGATGCTCTCAGCAGGACTTCCCAAGGTCACCACGAAAGAGCCCTGAATCCCCTAATTCTTCAGATAATTTTCAAAAGGTGGGTCACTCCAGAGATAGATCTCTTTGCATCCCCGGACAATCATTAGCTTCCCCTCTTCTGCTGCAGACCCCCTCTTTTGGGGTCTGTTCCTCAAGATGCTCTCCTGTTGGACTGGACAGACAGGTTTCTGTATGCTTTTCCTCTGATACTTATTCTGGTCAAGATCAGATCTCAGCCTTGCACTGTAATTCTGGTGGCTCCAGACTGGGCCAGGCAGCCTTGGCACCCCCTACTACTGTCGGTGTCAGTGACAATTCCTCTTTGTCTTCCCAGACAGTTCAATCTTCTCACCTCTTCACAGGGGAGGATACTGTATCTCAACCTTCAGACTCTCAGACTCAAAGCTTGGCTCTTGAGGAGCTAGAATATGCAGGCCTGCATCTTTCCCAATCAGCCCTGGACATTCTTAAGGCTAGTAGAAAACCTTCCACTAGGAAAACCTACAATTCCAAATGGAAGAAATTTGGTTTTGGGTGTTCTCAGAGGCATATTCAGCCAGATTCTGCTGACATTGCCACTGCTTTGGACTATCTGGTGCATCTTAACAGTTTAGGTCTCAGGCCTACCACTCTCAAGGTGTATTTGGCAGCCATCTCTGCCTTCCTTTCAGCTGGGAAGAGCTCTTCCTTAGCCTCCTATTCAGTTTTCAAAAGATTTTTCAAGGGTTTGGTTCATATCAATACTCCTTTTGGGGACCCTACTCCTGTTTGGGATCTGAATATCTGCATTGCACAGCTTATGCAGCCTCCCCTTGAACCATTATCTTCAGCTGAGCTAAAATACTTGACTTGGAAAACTGCGTTCCCTGGTAGCCATTACCTCTGCCAGGAGAATCAGTGAGTTACAAGCTTTATCAGTGGAACCTGATTTCATTTCATTTCACAGGGATGAGGTGGTCCTTCGAACGAATAGAAAGTTCCTTCCCAAGGTGGTATCAGACTTTCATTTGAACCAATCTATGTCATTGCCTGTATTTTTCACTGACCATTCTTCCTCTGGGGAGAAAAGACTACACAGCCTTGATGTAAAGAGGGCCCTTAGTTATTATATAGAATTCACTAAGACCCATAGAAATGACTGTTCACAGCTTTTTCTCACTTTTGAAGAAGTGGGAAAAGGTAAACCTGCCACTAAGAGAACTATTGCCAGGTGGACTGTCTCCTGTATCCAGTTCTGCTACTCAAAGTTGGGGAAAGAGCCACCCTCAGGCCTGAGGGCTCACTCCTCCAGAGGTACAGATGCTTCGGTCGCAGCAGCCAGAGACATACCTTTAGTGGAAATCTGTAAAGCAGCCACCTGGAAAACTGTTTATACATTTACCAAGCATTACCCTCTCGACATCCAGTCAAGAAGTGATGCTAGGTTTGGCATAGCAGTACTGCAGAGCCTGTTACATAGACTTTGACGGCAGATAAGGACCACTTGGCCCACCCAGTCTGCCCATTTCCCTACCTACTGGATAAGCTGCAGATTCTAGTTAACCAACAGCCTATTTCCTGCAACCCCCCACTATAATTGCCTTATGTCTGTCCCATGCATGTTTGAATTCCTCCACTGTTTTAGACCCCACAACCTCTCCAGGAAGGTGGTTCCATGCGCCCACCACTCTCTCCGTGAAAAAATTTCACATTACCCCTGAGCCGTCCCCCCTCTAACTTTAAATTGTGCCCCCTTGTTCTTACACATCTCTTTTTCTGAAAGATGCTACCCTCCTGGACTTTGTTGATTCCCTTGAGGTACTTAAAAGTTTCTATCATGTCCCCCTGTCCCTCCTTTCATCATGGGTATACATATTAAGCTCTCTCAGTCTCTCTTCATATGGTTTCTGATGTAGACCCTGCACCATTTTAGTTGCCCTCCTCTGGACTGCTTCCATCCTGTCTATGTCCTGCGAGATGAGGTCTTCAAACTGCACGCAGTACTCCAGATGGGGTCTCACCAACTGTCTGTATAGAGGATAACCACTTCCTTTTTCTACTTGTGATGCCCCTCCCTATGCATCCCAGTATCCCCTGGCTTTCCCTACTGACTTCTCATATTGCATACCCACCTTTAGGTCATCTGATATGACTACACCCAGATCCCTTTCCATTATTGTTGTTGTTAGTACCTCCCCCGCTACTGTGTACTCTTCTCCTGGATTTTTATTTCCCAGGTGCACTTCTTTGCATTGAATCTAAGTTGCCATATGTCTGACCATTCCTCCAACCTTGCCAAGTCCCTTCTCATCCTTTCTACCCCTCTTGTGTATCAACTCTGTTACAGATCTTTGTGTCATCTGCAAAGAGGCATACCTTTCCTTCCAGACCATCTGCAATGTCACCTATAAAGATGTTAAAGAGGACTGGACCCAATACTGAGCCCTGAGGTACTCCACTAGTAACCCCCTTTCTTCAGAATGTGTTCCATTCACTATTACCTTCTGTGTCCTGTTGTGCAGCCAGTTTTCTACTCAGGTTACCACCCTGGGACCCACTCCCAGGCTGGCTAACTTGATTATTAATCTTTTAAGTAGACTGTGTCAAATGCCTTGCTAAAGTCTAGGTAGGCATATCCACAGCCCCTCCCTGGTCTATTACTTTGGTCACCCAGTCAGAAAATCGATTAGATTTGTCTGACATGACCTTCCTGCTGTGAATCCATGCTGCTTTGGGTCCAGTGCCACGCTGGCCTCTAGGTACTCAACAATTCTTTCTTTCAGAAGTGATTCCATCATTTTCCCCACCACTGAGGTCAAACTAACAGGTCTGTAGTTTCCTGCTTCTGCCTTGCTCCCACTTTTATCAAGGGGAATCACATCTGCCCTCCTCCAGTCCTCAGGTACCACCCCATCTTCCCATGATTTGCTAAAAAGTGTGGTTAGTGGTATCACTAGGTCCTCCCTTAGCTCTTTTAGGATTCTAGGGAGAATCTGCAGGCCCCATTGCTTTGTCCACCTTGAGTTTCAGAGGTTCTTTCAGTACTCTTCTTCTTTAAATGGACTGGTATCAACCCCACTATCTATAGAGTGCTTCTACTGTTTGGTTTAGGTAACTCCTCCTCTTCTTCTTTTGTAAATACTGAGCAAAAGTATTCATTCATTATCTCTGCCTTTTCACTGTCTCCTCTGCCCACCTCCCTCTCCTTTATTAATCTTCCCTATCCCTCCCTTAACCTTTCTATGTTCCTAATGTACCTATAAAAGGTTTATCCCCTTCTTAACTGAGTTGGCTATCCTTTCCTCAGTTTGGGCCTTTGCTTTTCTGACTGCCTTCCCCACTTCTTTCTGCTTTAATTGATACAGTTCCCTGTCGTGTTCCGTCTGTGATTCCTTGTACTTTTTGAATGCAGCCTTTTTCTCCTTAACCTTCCCTGACACTTCTTTTGAGAGCCATAGTGTTTCTTTATTCCGCTTTGTTTTCTTTATTTGTTTCACACAAAGGCTTGTTGCCTCCATGAAGGCAGTTTTGATTTTTCTCCATTGGTCTTCCACCCCTCCTTTCTGGCCATTTGCTAATGCATTCCTCAGGCATTCACCCATTATGCCAAAGTCAGCCCTTCTAAAGTCCAGTATCCTTGTATTTGTATGGCTTGTCTCCATGGTTGTGTTTATTGTGAAGCACACTGTGCAGTGGTCGCTTGTTCCCAGGTGTCTACTGACTTCTAAGTTTGTGATCCTCTCTCCATTTGAGAGTACCAGATCTAATATTGCTTCCTCCCGAGTGGGTTCCACCACTAGCTGTTTAAGGCATGCTCCCTGTAGGGCATCGAGAATGACCCTGCTCTTGGATGTGACTGCCGTCCATGTTGCCCAGTTAACATCTGGCATATTCAGGTCCCTCATCAACAGTATCTCCCCTTTTTCAGTCATTTTGAGAATGCCCTCTATCATTTTCTTGTCCATTTCTTCCCCTTGAGACGGGGGTCTGTATACAACCCCTGTGCAGATTGTGATGCCATTCCCTGTCTCCAATGTGACCCAGAGTTCCTCTTGTCCTCCCCCTTTACTTTTTAGTTCTGTTACTTTGATCCCTTCCCTTATGTAGAGAGCTACTCCACCTCCTCTTTTACCCTCCCTGTCCCTTCTGTAGATTGTGTACCCTGGTATGTTGACATCCCAGTCATGGTTCTCCGTGTACCGTGTTTCTGTGACTGCCACAATATCCAAGTGTTCCACTTCCATCAGGGCTACTAGCTCTGGCAGCTTGTTTCCCAGACTATGGGCATTGGTACTCATTGCCCTCCATTTAATGTTGGCTTTATCCTTTTTAACCCCATCCCTGCTCTTATTGCCCTTGTCCATTTTTCCATTTACCCCTGTCCTGCCCTCTGTCAAGCTCTGTACCTCAGTGTTTACCCTACTACCTGCCATGCTTTGCGGGAGGAGGCTTGAACTTTCCTATTTCCTATCAGCACCTCCCCCCTTGGCTAGTTTAAAAGCTTGCCAAGGAAGTCTTTAAACCTGTCACCTAGGAGCGTGTTTCCCTTCCTGGACAGATGCAGACCATCATGCCAGCATAGACCTTCATCTCTCCAGGTGGACCCCCAGTCCCCAATGAAGCCAAAGCCCTGTGCTCTGCACCAGTTTTGCAACCATTCATTAAACGCATGGTGTGCAGCACCCTAGCCTCACCCTGCCATGACTGGCAGCACCTCTGAGAAGGTTACGTGGCTACTCCTGTCTGAGGCCCTCCCCAGCTCCACAAATTCATCCTGCACTGCACTGATCTCATGCCCTAGCTAGGTCATTTGTCCTGAGGTGGACAATGATATCTAGTTTCCTCTCCTGTGATGCTGCTTCTGCAATCCTGAGGATTCGCTTCCTGTCCCTCCAAGCCATGGCACCAGGCAGGCACCTTACTTCCCTCTCCTCTCCTCTCCCTTCCCCAGGTCTACACCCCTAACAGCTGAGTCCCCTATCAGAAGCTGTTTCTTTCCCTTGTGTTGTCCCTTGCCACTCTTTTGCGGGTCTCCCTTGTGGATGTCCCCAGCATTCTTCTTGGTCTCCAATGAGGGTGTCATCATAGAGGAACCTTGATTTGCCAGACCGACATATGATTTGTGTAGAGGTGCAACTCGGGGGCTTCCCAAAATAGGTTCTGTAACTCCCTCCTCCAAGGGGGTACTGCTTGGTAGTCTGCAGATAATAAGAATACAGCAATACTTCATGTTGTCTGAAGAAAAAATTACTCACCATAGTAATGTTGTTTCTTCTAACAGAGTCTTGCTGTATTCTGACCTCCCTCCCTGCCTTCCTTCCCGGAACCTAGTTGTTTTTGAGATGTGGGTGGGCAGGCACAGTGCTGCACCCCAGGGGTGTACCCAGGTTACCTTTCCTTAGGGTGAGTTTTTTTATTGCTATTTTTATGTTTCACTACCTACTTGAATTCTTCTTGGGGTTCTCGACTTGAGTCTTTTGGACCCTAAAAGTCTTTTATTGCCTTTTGGCACAACATTTTAGAAAAAAGAATTTCTGTTTATAGTTAGTTAGCATAGTGCTCGTAAGAATCTGATGGTTACACTTAGCAGTACCTGGGATAGAGGTTTGAAAACCGAGCTCGAGCTCAACTGTCTATGCCTTGGCACAGAGTTAACCATTTCCTCTCTGGAGCAGTTCAAGTGCTGGGGCTAACTGCATATAGTCAGAATACAGCAAGACTCCATTGGAAGAAACAACATTACTAGGGTGAGTAATTTTTTCTTGCTCTACAGGTACATGAACATCTGCAAAAATATAGCCTGTTATCTTTGGTGCAACATGGCTTTAGTTCAGGGCATAGCACTTCTACAGCCCTCATGCATTTCACAAATGATATTAAATTAGCTATGGATAAGGGTATGTACACTGGTGCTGTCTTTATTGACCTAACTAAGGCCTTTGATCAGGTAGACCATTCTCTTGTCTTCTCTAAACTGTCTGCCCTTGGGTTTTCACCTCCTGTCACAGCTTGGTTTGCTAGTTATCTTAGTGACAGGCATCAGTTTGTAAAATGTAATAATTCGACTTCTGACCTTGCTGCTATCAGAACTGTTCCAGAAGGATCTATCCTGGGCACACTGCTATTTACATTTTTTTTATAATGACATCCCCAGAGTCATCTCTAAGTGTTCGTCATTGTTATATGCAGATGACATGGTTGTTTATATGAGCTCAAAGAACATGGATGATAGTAACTCTTTGCTTAATGCTGATTTTGACAGAGTTCAAATGTGGCTGTTACAAAACAGACTTCTTCTGAATACTAGTAAGACATACTCCATGTGCTTTGGTTCTGTTACTAAACTCAAAGCCCACCCAACTGATCTAACTGTATTGTGTTCAAATGGGTATCCCCTTACTAAAGTTAAGCCCTTTAAGTACCAGGACATTACATTAGATCCCTTCTTACACTTTTCCCTTCATACCTCCAATGTATGCAAATTAGTGCACTCTAAATTAGGACCTGCATACAGAGTCAGGCATGCCCTCAGCCCTCTGCTAGACTTGCCATTACACGTGAAGTAGTATTACTTAGTCTCACTTATGGCTTGCTACCCCTCTCTCAAACTAGCTCCTGTGTTCTCTCTAAATAGACCACAGCCTACAATGGCATTTGTCACTTTTGCTTAACTGCACACAGATTGACCCACCATTGTGCCCTTTACAGAAACCTGAGGTGGCTATCGCCATTGTCTCTTAAACCCTACACACTAGGGTGTATTATCAACAAGCTCATTAGATCAGGTACCCCTGCTACACTTGAGGCCATGTTTAAGAAGTCTGAACAAGTGGATCCCCTTCGGTCCATTGACCTGCAGCTACTCTTAATACCTAAATGTATCACTAATATGAGTAAACAGGTATTTTCCTACTTCACTCCATGATACTGGAACACTTTGCCCCTTACCATGAGGTCAGCACAGTCACATTCTATCTTTAAAGCTGAGCTTCGAGAGTACATTATGTCCCTTGACAATTGTTCATGGTCCAGTTCTTGATACTTTGTGCCTACTAATTTATGCATTTTATTCAACCGTTCTGTATTAAAGTTTTGATATCTGCTAATTACTTCTCTCACATTTACTGCAATGCATGCTGACTTCTACTCCATCCTGATCTTTCCCGTCTTAGTTACCTGATGCTCTGTGCCAACTTCAGTTGTGACTTACCCTCTGTGCTACTTTATGGAATGGTATCTGGCTATTGTTAATTCTGCCCTCAAGCACCAATGGTCTGTATACTGATTGTCTGCCTAATCTTCTGTTATTGTTGCATTCATTGTTTACTGTTGTATGATGTAATTCTCCTGGGTCATGCCTGAAAATAGGCATTAATTTGTCTAGCGCACTTACCTGGTTAACAAAAACTAAATAAATAAACAACATTCCCTTAGAAACTGAGGAGTTTTTTTTTGTGTACATTCTATTTTTTTTTCAGGATGGATAGGAACTCTAAAATGGGAAGACATTCTCCCTTATCCCCCCCCCCCCTTTTTTTAAGAAAACGGGAGGGGAAAAGGTGGGGGCTGCCAGAGCAGGGCCGACCCCAGAAATCTGTAAGGGAGTGGCAAGAGGATTATGAGAGGAGGAGAAAGACACAGGGTGAGCTGCCCAGGGGCCCTGGCTCCCAAATGAGTGTGTGTATGTGAGTGTGTGTGTGTGTGTGTGTGTGTGTGTGTGTGTAGGGGGGCATGTGAAAGAACGGTGAAGATACTCTGGAAGATCAAGAATTATGGTGAGTATGTAATTTTCATATCTTCCAAGAATCAGTTTTCAGCATTCATTCCCACCTATGAGTCAGAGTACAGTCCCAAGCTTTCCATCCAAAAGAGTGGAGTTGGCGCACCCTGAGGGAAATTGTTATTCCCTCAGCCCACTATGGGAGAACCACAGAAGGGAAGGGACTCCTCACTGGTCTGGTGGGATCCAATACTGGTCAGGGGAAGGGGAAGGCGGAGGCTCCCGTGGCATGGGAGCACGAGGGTGCCACAGTACAGTGAAGCCCACTAGGATCAAGTGCAGACAGTAAATCAAGGGTGTAGACAGGCATACTCACTGTACACATTTGTGTACAGTTTTGCTGAGTGCCTGTCACAAACCATAAGCCACTCTGTTAATATTATCATTCTAATCTGTAGTATTTGGGTTAGAGTAGGCCACTGAGGAGTGTCCAATACATGTAGAACCTCTTTAGAGAGTAAAGGAGTCATCTGACAACAATCTGACTTGTTTGGAAGGGGGTGCCATTTGGAAAGGATGTGTACATTTTTTAATTGTTGGGGGGGTGCAACTGTTGGAGATTGTGTACAAAATGGAAATTTCTGGCTACACTTCTGAGTGCAGTGCCACGGTTTCCCTGCATGACAGAAGGGATGAACTCCCATTGAAACTGCATTGTTCCCTGCAGTAACTCTATTGTGGAATTCTGCAGAGTTTGGCTTGATCCTGGTGAGCTCCACTGTAGCTCATGCCCAAATCTGTGGAAGAAAAAAATGAGTCTCTTGTAATCATGAGCATAGCACCATATGCCAGGCCAGGGGTGCCAACTGGGAAAGGCAAATCTACAACAACCGCCAAATGCAGACTGCAGTTCCCATCAGTCTAGAAGCTATCTTGCTGGTGTTGTAAAACACCCTTACTTGGTGCCTCACCAGCTCCAGGTCCTAGGTGGAAAAGTGTATGGCCCACCTGGCTGACTCGCTGTCTGGCAGTGATGCTAGGAGCTGACCTGGCATCGTCCACAGTTGCCTGCCATATTCCGCCTGATGAGCCTGATGTGTAGAAATGCACATCATAATGAGTGCTGCTGAGAAAACCCATCTGTCCCAGACATCAAACTCCACAGAATCAGTTTGACAGGGGGGCAATCATACACTGGGCACACATGCCCAGAGGGGGTCTAAAGGACCAGAATCCCAGAAAAGGGATGTGGTACGGCACCTGGGGACCCCACATGAACACAGTATTTGCACAGGATGTTACCTGGGGCTGGAGAGGGGCAGGTGGACAGAGCCAGCCATTTCTGGATGCCTCCGTGAAAGGCTGAGGTCATGAAAGAATGACTATTGAGTCTCTGCTGTATTCACAAAGGCATGATAGCAACAAGGTAGTGGTACTGTGACCATAGAAGTGTTGCAGGCTCAGCTCCTGCTCCATCTCCCACAGGAACTGCTGGCACTAGGTGCACTCGCAGTCAGAGAAGTGAATGGAGGTATCCTCTTCCTCAGAAGAGGAAGCAGGAGAGGATGAGGAGCAGGAATCAGGAGGCAGTGGTGCATGGGGCTTTAGACCAGAAATTGGCCTAGTCTGCTATAAGCTGATAGTGGTAGAATGCACCAGTTATCATCCTGAACCAGTCCCAGGTCAGAGACCCAAGAGGATCAAAACTGCCTGGAAGAGGAGAAGGAGGAGGGCAGAGGAGGATGGTCACAGAAGACCAGGCCAGGTCCTCTGCCAGTGCTGCTGGAATGCTCAGGGGACCTCTTCCGGGGAGAGGACCTGGCAAACTCGTCCATTAATGAGTGGCCAACAGCAGCAGACCAGTCAAGATGGTGCCCATGGGGGCAATCCTCCAGGTGGGGAGGAGGGAGCCATGCAGGTCCCGTGGGGTGGCCTCGATCCCCACCAGTGGCAGAGCCAGACGGTTCTGAGTAGAAAGATGGGTTCAAACCAGCACTGTGACTTCTGTTAGATCTGCCACCCACACTAGGCCAGGAGTGAGCCACAGGCCCAGACTCCAAAGTACTCCTCTCATCAGAACAAACTATGCCCCCTGTACCAGGCTCAGGCTGAAACCCACAGTGGAGGAAGTGGTAGATCCAGTGCCACGACTGGCACCAGCTCCTTTCCCAGTACGGCAAAGTGTGCCAGAAACAGGGTCAGAACCAAGACCCGAACTGGCAATGTGAATGGTGCCAGACGGGGCCGCGGCACCATTCCCAGCAGCAGCCACTTACACCAACCCCCCAGGCCCTTCTGGTCCCTGAGCTAGGCCCAGAACCAGATCAAAGAAAGCCCCCATCCTCATCAGTCTCCTCCATAGGCCCAAGGTCTTCATCGAAATCCTCTCTTGGGTCATCCAACCACTCAGGAGAGGATATCACAACCACCTCAAGAGCCCAAGAAGGACTGGCTCCAGAGGCCTTCCCTCTCCTGGCAACATGAGCGGCACCAGAAGGGGGCCTAGTCTTGTGGTTGGCACTGCCTTGCTCATCGGTATCAGCCTGAGTACTAGAAGCATAGTGGGCACCAGGCCGCAACACCACAGTGCCTACTAGTGTAGACCCAGCTTATTATTTCAGCCTGACCACTGGGGGTATCCACTGCCCCTAAGGGCCGATGGAGTGATGGAGGGGTGTTCAGCTGGTCCCCTGAGGGAGACTGACTACCCACCAAACCCATCCCCCAGGCTCTCTGGTGTCTCGACGGGGTGAGCTGGTCTTCTTTAGTACGTATAGTACTTGGAAGAGGCTCAAGGAATAGTTTCGGGACCTTAACTTGGCATCCCTGGTGAGATGCCTGTCTCCAAAAGTGGAGTCTTGCAACCCCACTTTAGCGCATGGAAGTCGAGGGTGCAGTAGTCCATGGAAAAACAGGTACTGCACCTTTCCATGTTGTGGTCAGAGCTCGAGGCAGGTCCAACAGGTATCATGCTGGACTCAGTCAGCAATGTGTTCCCCACAACAGCACCAACACACTGGAGGCCATTCTTCTGTTTCTCCTTCTTGTAGGATTTCTTCTTATGCGCCTCGGAACCGAACATGGCACTGCAAGGAAAATAATAAAACTAGTAAACAAAAGACTTGGTACTGTACTGAGGAGAAAAAATAATAAAAATGGCACCAGGAAAGAGATGGTGCAGGAGTATGGCATTGAACGGATGTCAATGAATCCAGGAAGGACTGTAATGCAGTTACAAACACTGATGACTATCGCTCCCATGGTGTGTACTCTCTGGCAGAAAAAAACAGAACTAAGGAAGATGGGGGGCTGGCATCAGTTACTGGCTGGCCCACAAGGGCCACATCATTACATCTGCCTCATGGTCAACGCCAGTACTGGTGTCGGTCCACCAAACTGTAGACTGAAAAAGACTTTGCTCCCACAGGATCCTAGTGCTTCCAGCAAAGACCCACAGGTGGTAATGAACAGCGAAGGTTGATTTTTGGAAATCTCTGATTTCCGTATGGTCTACTCCTGGCTCTCCCACAACAAACTGCTATTCAATGCAAGTAAATCTCATTCCATGCTATTTGGTTCTGCCCATAGGAAGAAAAAGTGTCCAGGCTGCCTGGCAATCTCCAGTACAGATGGTACACTGTTTGAGAATGTTAACTCTTTTGAGTACTTGGATATAACCCTTGACCCAGATTTCGCATTGCATGTATCTAATACCAGCAAATCAGTGAATATTAAGCTTAACTTAGCCAACAGAACCAAATATGCTCTTCACATCCACCGCCTGTATTGCCATTGCTCGCAGCATTCTTCCCAGCCTTACCTATGGCTCTGTCATCTACACCCACACCTCCAAAGCAAACCTTAAAAAATGGGACATTACCTACAATATGTTGCTCTGCCCTGGCCTCAAACCGACTTACCCATCACCGTCAGCTATACTCTAGGTTAAACTGGATATCTCCTGAGGCATGTCATTGTCTTGTTCTGGGTGCCCTTACAGACACAATTCTTAGAAGTGGGGTACCTTCGTCCCTAGTTGCTCTGCTGAAACCCCCTAACCTAGCTTACCCCTTCCGATCAGGTGATGTGTCCCTTCTAACCGCTGCCAGGTGTACTACCAATAGGGGGTTTCAAGCTTTCACCAACTTTGCACTCAGTTACTGGAACTCCCTCCTGGCTGCTCTCTGGCGCTCTTCCCATGCCTGTTTCAAAAGGGTGCTCTACCACCATCTAGTGGTCTCTTGCGTCTTGTACCAGCTTCTTGCCTCCCAGAGTAATATACTAATGTGCAATTTACATTATTTGTGCTAGGAAAGTGTTTGCTGAATTGTTTAATTATCTTGATGCACCTTATTACTGATGCATCTTATTCGCCTGTTGTTTTTTGTTGCAATGTACTGTCTCTTTGCTTCTTTGATCCTGAATTGTATTGTAAAGCTTCTGCTTCATGCATTGTATTGTGAAACTATATTCTTAGTGCCATTATTCCTTTATTGTATTTGTACTCCACCGTGCTTGTAACTGTACTCTCCTGTGTCATGAATGATAATAGGCATCTTATTGTCTAGAGCATTTACCCATTAATCAACAACTAACTAAACAAATGTTTCAGTTTTTACCGAGCCACAGCAGGTTAGTATTCCAGCAGTTCGTGACTCACTGTATGACCTCATGCAAGTCACCTGATCTCCCTGGAATTCAGTTCTCAAAGCTATAAAAGGGGGCAGAAAAAGGACCCCATCCCATCCCAGATATACTGCATCTCAGATGGGCTATACTAAGTAAAATAAGGAGAAGTATAATTTCAACACCTAAGGAACTATCATAAATTTTCCCATGAACTGGGTCGCAACAGATGTCAGTACACAGCCCCTGCCTTAAGAGGGACCAGGGCTGATGACTCCTGTGGGTTTTCGTTATCCAAAGATATTAGAGATGAAATAAGTTGAACGGCACCTCCACCCAGGGGAAGATTATGCTGTCTGTGATGCAGAACTGAAAAGTTCTGGAAGAGCTCCTGCTGTTCACGTGTGGATTCAAGCTTCCCACTGGTCGAGAGACTCTCTGTTTTTTTTTTGGGGGCGGTGTTGGTTGTTCTTGACAACTGATATGTAACCCAGCTCCTGACCAATGGCTCAAACTGCAATTCAAATTTCATGAAATGCTGACAGTTTTCTGAATAGTTGAGTCCTGACAGAGCCAACTGTCTGTTTTGCAGGAAACTGCAATATCAGGTTAATTCGATTAACAGAAAAGTAATACAAGGCTAGACAGAAACAAGAGCAGGGAATTACATTAGAAAGGATTACGCTGTAACGTCCCCCCAATAAAAACACATTTCTATGGAGGTATGACAGCCCCACCCCTCCAACACACACACACCCTGTTGGCATCAATTTCAAATGGACTTTTTTTTGTTTATTTTGTAAACCTGGTAGAATTTAAGGGCATTTTACACGGGTGACCCAGAATATAAATAACATAATGTCCAATTTAAAAACATTTACATGTAGAATCAGCATACAAATGACATTTCAGCAAACCTTTAAAAGTAGAAAATAATGTCAACTGACAATGTCAGATGGAAGGGAATTGCAGTTGTTTATTGAATGAAAGTAACAAGATTTTTGCCCAGATATCTTCTTGAAAGGGATTAGAAATGATGACTTAGTTCTAGAGAGAGTTCCACATTAAAGTAGCAGTATTCATTAATCACTATGTAGGTTTTTTTTTTCAGCAATAATTTATTTCAGGCAAAAAAAAAAATACCATCCTCATTTTAATTTTCATGTGCTTTCATTCCTGAATCAAGATACGGTGTGTTTTAAAAAGTTCACACTCCCATGCCACGTCCACCATGAAAACATTCTATTATCTTGGTGTGGTATCATGCCATTTACCATCAGAAACACGTTACACCACTACCTTAATATATCCGCAGTATGACAGTAGTATGTATATTCATAACATAACCTTGACGGAAGAGATTTTAAATAATTTGCAAGTGGCGTCTATCTTTAATGCCTTGAGTCTACAAAACTGGCTATAAAAGCAGTTTTGAAAATATTTCAGGGAATTTAAAATACACTAACTATGACTCCAAGACTGTGAGAAAAATTTTTTGTTAAAAAACATATCAGAAAATATCAGGACCAGAGGGAATGCAATTGAAACGGAGGGTGGGGGTGGGGTGGAGTGGGGGGTGTTCAGAGGGTGTGAGGAAGTACTACTTCACCGAAAGGGTCTCAGACGCCTGGGAACACAGTACCAGCAGAAGTGGTGGAAGAATATTAGTAAATAGGCAGGGAGGATCTGAGCGGGCCAAGGGGTCCTTTTCTGCCCACAGATTCAATGTTTCTATATTTTTACTGACTACTGAATACTGTTTTCAATATTTCGCATCTGAAACAAACCAGCTTATTTCCAAGAATCCCAAACTGGGACCAGCTGGGGGTCAAGCGCATCACAGAGGTCAGATGCTTGACTACCAGGGTTTTTTGCACCTCCCTGATCAACCAGTAAGCAACACTGGCACCAGTCATGAAGAAACCCTTTTGCCCAACCTCTAGGCTGGAGGAAAGCGGCAGCAGTGACGCCTGATCATCTGGATGGGTGACGGTGAACAACAGAAAGAAAATAAAATCATAAAAACAGAAAAGGAACTTACTTTAGTAGGTTGCCAACCTCCTTTGGTATGCTGTGTATTCCGTTACAGGACAGACTGAGCTCTGTTAGGGTGGAGATCTCACACACAGATTCAGGGAACACACCCAGCCTGTTGTGGGAGAGGTTTAAATTCTTTATCTGAGAGAACCTAAATAAGAGAGACAGAGGGAAAAAAAGCAATGCTATCATGAAGGTAATCAGTTTGTGCGATGTAATACAAAATGAACAAGCATTTGTCAATGCCGAATGTTTGCTTGCTGGCATTAGCAGTGGAAGTGCAGGAGTTACATAAAAACATAGAAACATAGACTTTGACGGCAGATAAGGACCGCTTGGTCCACCTAGTCTGCCCATTTCCCTACCTAGAGGATAAGCTGCAGATCCTATTTAATCAACAGCCTATTTCTTCCTACCCCCCACAAAAATTGCCTTATGTCTGTCCCATGCATGTTTGAATTCCTCCACTGTTTTAGACCCCACAACCTCCTCAGGAAGGCTGTTCCATGCGCCCACCACCCTCTGTGAAAAAATACTTCCCACAATGCCTTGAGCCGCCCCTCTATCTTCAGATTGTGTCCCCTTGTTCTTGCACATCTCTTTTCTGAAAGATGCTACTCTCTTGGACTTTGTTGATTCCACTGAGGTACTTAAACGCTTTGTGCCATGTCCCCCTCTCCCTCCTTTCCTCAAGGGTATACATATTAAGCTCCTTTAGTCTCTCCCGATGGCTTCTCTTGCAGACCCTGCACCATTTTAGTTGCCCTCCTTTGAACTGCCTCCATCCTGTCTATGTCTTTGTGGAGATGGGGTCTCCAGAACTGGGACGCAGTACTCCAGATGGAGTCTCACCAACTGTCTGTACAGGAGGATAACAACTTCCTGTTTTCTGCTGGTGATACCTCGCCCTATATATCCCAGTATCCCCCAGCCCTCCCTACCGCCTTCTCACATTGCTTGCCAACGTTAAGGTCATCTGATATAATTACCCCCAGGTCCCTTCCCCCCCACTGTGTAATCTTCCCCTGGGTTTTTGTTTCCCAGGTGTATTACTTTGCACAGATGCAGTATAGGAATGGCACTGAAGTACTGAACTGACGCCAACTTCACCCTCACTAAGCAGAGCTGAACAGGCATTGGGGTGTGCCTTTGGGTCGTCGCCCATGACGGTCAGGACATTACACCTCACCCTACCCTTCAGACACTGACATGTGTCAAGGTGTGCCTTGGGGCGTTTGGGCTTTACATTCAGCTCATTCCATAAGGAAATACGCTGAAATGTGCGCAGTATAGGAGAATGGGGTGAACTCTGGGGGCAAAGGGTCCAAGGCGCACCTCGATGCCTATGACAGGCTGCAGGGTGAGGGTGGAATGGCATGAGCATTACTGCCGACAATCCCAAGTCACACTCCTGACGCCTGCCAGTCTCTACAGGGTAGGGCAGTATCGTCGAAAACCCTAACGCCCTGAATGTTTCTTGGTATTTTTACTCCAAGTTTTCCACATGGGCTGTTTGTGACCCCATTATGTGAACAGTGAGACTATCAGTTCATTAGGTGAAAGATGATTTGCACAGCGACTGCGCCATTTAGCGCCACATGTGCGAAAACACATTTCGAACAGAATGTGAAAAGTGACAGGTGTACTGTTCACGAGGAGGTGTAAATAATAGCACTGTTGAAAATCTGGAGTGAAAATATACAAAAACCGGTGAAGTCAAGAGCATGCATAAAACCATGCAACGTACACCTGTAATGTGATTAGTTTGGTGATTTTTTTTACAGCAAACTTTCAACATAGATATTTTGGGACCTCCGCTCATGAACAGTGTCACTGTGATTTTCGTAATCTGTCCCGAACACTAATTTCTCACAGTGACCGTTGGTCTGCACCGGAAGTGCAAAAACGCATTTCGGCCAGGGTGTGAAAAATTACAGCTGTACTGTTCATAAGGAGGTGTGAAAAAATGTTGAACATCTGAATTGCAAATATTACAAATTTGTGAACTTACGAGGTTGCGTTGAAACTGTGCAATGCACGCTTGTAACACAGTCATTTTGATGGACTTTTGTCACCAAATTTTTAACACAGCCATTTTAATACCTCTACTCATGAACAGTGTCACTATGAATTTCTTAATGTGTCCCGAACATTGATTTTGCACACCGACCGCGCCAATGTGTGCTACATGTACAAAAACACATTTTGGGTGAGATATGAAAAATGACAGCTGTACTATTCATATGGAGGTGTGGTAAAATGGCAATGTTGAAAATCTGGAGTGAAAATATTAAACATTCTCAGAGTTATGAGCGTTCGTAGGAACTGCGCAACGCACGCTTGTAAAACAGTCATTTTTTGGAATTTTTTCACCACATTTTCAACACACGGTTTTTGGAGGCCTACCTCATGAACTGTGGCACTATTGTATCATTACTCGGTCCCGAAAGGTGGTTCTGCACAGTGACCACGAAATCACCTTCCGGGACCGAATAACAAAATGACGGTGACTGAGTTCAAGAGGTGAGGCCCCAAGAACCCCATGTTGAAAATTTGTGAATAAATTCCACAAAACTGGCTGACATATGCACTAAACTTGAAAAGAACCCATTTATGCCATTACACAGCTTACCGGCATTTCTTCAGTTCATGGTCTGCTTTGAAGAGTGCAGATGTGTTCCCGGTCCACCGAAGATCATTGTGCTGGGCTCCAGAGGTAAGTATGGGGTGGGGGGAGGTGTGGAGAGGTGGGTACGCAGAGGGTGGGCACAGTTTGGGGAGGGGGCAAGGCAGTCAACAAGGGACCATTTTTGTTTTCAGGTGTTTTTTCTTTTAGAAGACGACGAGGACTTTTGCCATGCTGGAGTGGGCTCCAACGTGGCAGCTGGAAGTTTTTTTGGGGAGGAACAGTGGAGCTGATGGGGATTGGCACCCCTCGCTCCATACTGACTTTTGACTGGCTGGGGTGGGCTCCCAGAGTGCCACCTGGAAGTCTGTTTGGGGAGGAGCAGATGGGGATTGGGCATGCCAGTCAGCCATACGGTGTGCAGCGGCGGGGCGCATGAGCACACTGGGGTGGGCTCCCAGTGTGCTAGTTGAGTGTTTGAAGGGGGGGGACTAGAAAACAAAGCAGCTGTCTATGACGGCTGTGTTTAGATGCAGAGTTGAGTGTAGACACTTTGCATACTGCCGACGGCAGTATGTAAACTGCCTACTGACGGCAGTATGCAAATTGTCTACACGTTACTACCGCTGATTGTAGCGGTCTTTCACTTTCAACTGTACGCCACTGCATCTGAACTGCTGTCATAGACAGTTTTGACATTTATTGGTGCGGCGAGACAGCGCCTGCAAGAAGGAGCAGGGCAATGGAAGCTGAGTGGCACACCTACGAAAATTCATATGGTAGCACTATGTTTCTTGCACATGCGTGCAAGCAAACATAAAAAAAAGGGAGATGAAACAGGCTGTGTTAGGCAGCACTGACTCAAAAGCCATACCAATTATAAGCAAACTGAGCTAAATTGGTTTTGTCTGGAAAAAAAATCTGCATGTATCGGAAGTTTACATCATTTATTTTCCTTAAATATATTTCCAAATTTTAAATATAGCTTGTTTTCTCATTACTGGTAAGGTAATATGTACAATAGAAACTGTGTTCAACTGAAGAAAAAAAAATTCCTCGGGCTACTCATATATACCGTAGAGAAAAGGGTGCTCATGTGCTTTTTTCACTGTGGCTCATTTCCCAAACGCTCCGACCCACAATACTTTGATGATATAATTACAGCCACTAGCCTCCAATTATTTCCACCCCATTCCATGACACATTTTTCTTCCAAAAAAGTAATGAGATATAAATTTATAGTGACAGGATTCCTTTTTGTGCACAAAGATATTCAGTATACAACGTACTTGTTTTTAGCAGGAAAGAAACCAGGCTGAGCCTAAAATGGTATAATCTTGTTTCCTACAGAATGTTGTGGTTCTGAGAGCTCGGGCAGAGACACCATTGATAAAACATAAAATGGCTAACTTCAACATTTAAATAAAGGATTTTTTTTAATAAATACACCTCAACTGTGAAAATAACACAAAGACTATTTTAAATTTCCAATGATCTTTTACGATTTCTGCCAAGATATATCCCAGAAATTCTGCTTAGCAGCACATATTAGATCACAGCTAACATGAGTTGTGACTCACCCCTACATACATCAGTGCGAAGAGACAAAGTAAGACTGTGCAGGGCATCAGGTCTGCCCCTTATAATGCTAAGAGCAATAATCTGAAATGCCTTTTCCCTACCAAGTAGTTTGCTGTCACCCAGCCCCCCACCCCAAAAAAACAGCATCACCAGAACCAGACATCAGGCATCTCAGTTAGATAACTCTGTATTTCCTGTCTTGTACCAAAAAAAATCTAAGTCCCAGAATCACTTGACACATGCTGCTCAGGAGACACCATCAATGCCAAAATGGTCACATTTTCCAAATGTCTTCCTATCTACCCCAAGAGGGTAGCATCTTTCAAAAAAAGAGGTGTGCAAGAACAAGAGGGCACAATTTGAAGATAGAGGGGGGGCGGCTCAGAGGTAATTTAAGGATGTATTTTTTCACAGAGAGGGTTGTGGATGCATGGAACGGCCTTCCGGAGGAGGTTGTGGAGACAAAATCAGTGGTGGAATTCAAGCATGCATGGGATAGTCATAAGGCAGTTCTGGGGGGTGAGGGTAGGAAGAAGTAGGCTGCTGGATAACTAGGATCTGCAGCTTATCCAGTAGGTAGGGGAAATGGGCAGACTGGGTGGGCCAAGCGGTCCTTATCTGCCGTCAAATTCTATGTTTCTATGTTTCTATATCCAGGTAGTCAATCTGACCAACTATTTGTGCCTTGGGTCCCTAAAGGTGTGTGCCACAGCCAAATTGCATCAGTGCATTTTGTTTATATAAAATGTATGAAACAACTGCCCTGATGGCAACAGACAAACATGATGGATCAGTGATCCTTTGGAATCTTGCAGTTTGTACATTCACTGCTTATTTTTCAGAAAAACAAACTGGCCATTTACTGAAGAAAGAGTCCTGAATGAGTTACCAGAACAGTGCAAAACCTGTCAAAAACTGAAAATTACATACCTAAAGTAGTTTTTAATGATCTTGTATATCTTTACCATTTATCACTGGTGGGTTATATGCCGGTAGTGCTATGACCCCACAGGAACTTATAGCTTAAACGGTTTTCTAGGGGGAGGAGCAGGGGACGGCGCAGCCCACGAGAGTGACGTACAGCATGCTGCTAGTGCGCTGGCCAGTAACCGATGCTGACTCCTCCCTCACCTCACTTCTGTCCACCAGAGAGAGTGAAAAACAGATGTAGAGAAGAAAGAGGGCGGGGCAAGGGAACCCAAGTGATAGCAAAAGGAAAAGATATAAAACAGAAAGGAGAATAAAGCCGACACAAGAGGAGAAGGAGGCTACCTGAGGGTGTAGGATAGGGAGGCCTCAACCACTGGGCAGTTCCAAGGGAACAGAGGACTGGAGGTGTGGGGGGGGGGAGAGAAAGAGGAAGGAAGGAAGGAAGGAAGGGAGGGAGGGAGAAGGAGAGACCATTTGGCACCCTACTCCTCTAGGGATGTCAGGGAGCATCTAGGTGCTAAACAGGACCAGCACCCACCTCCATTCTCCCTAACCACTCCAGCAGGCTGGGGGACAGAAGACCAGAATGGTCTGTCATCTGTAAGAATGTCAAGACCAACTGAATATGTTAGGCACTTCGGAAAGAAGTTGGAGGCGGAGTCAACCTAGGGGTCATATTCTTCCGGTCAACAGAGGGTGGGTGCCAGGGTCTCTCAAGTCTGTCCCAAGGACACGGAGGTGGAGGCAGGACCCCTTTCCCTCAACCCAAGCCTTTTGGTAGAAAAGCCAAGTATTTTTTTTTTTTTTTTTTTAATTTATTCTGAGCCTGTGGGCAAGGAAAGATGGGTTGACCAAGGTGTTTTCCTTGAGGAGAAGAAGGGAAACTGCCCCTGGTTAACCAGAAAAAAAAAAGGGGAAGGGAGTCCTCGCAACCCCTAAACTCTTCTATGATCTGCAACGGTCCCACATCCAGGACACTGGGCCAGACTCTGATCCCCCTTCCCGTAAGGGAGAGCGGAGCCCCGGGGGGGGGGTCCCCATCCGGACCGCGCAACATGAGATGCCTAACCGAGGGACCAGTGCACCTACGAAGTCAGCAAGACTCTGCTCACAACTGACCTCAACTGGGCGGAAAGCAAGCAGGGAAGAGGCATTGCCCAAAGGTTGAGGCCCAAGAGGGAAAGGTGGGTGGGATCAGTGATGTATGGTGAAGATATACAAGAAGATCAAGAATTACAGTAGGTATGTAATTTTCATATCTTCCCTATATGTATCGTCACCATTCATCACTGGTGGGTACCAAGCCCCTCGAAGGGGGCCTGGCACCTCCCTGAGGGAAGAGCTTCCCTCAGCCCCTTGTGGGGGAGAATCTCAGGGGGAAGAAGCCCCCTATGGGCCCGGCAAGGCTCACGACCAGTCAGTGCAAAATGGGGACTCCCGTGGCCTGGGAGAAGGAAGGCACCCCACTAATTCCCATCTCACCCTGTGGGAGAAAAAATAGGCTCCTTGGAAAGGAGAGGCAATCACCATACACTGGGCCAAGGGTGACAGCCTGGAAAGGCGAAGCCATGCCATCCACCTTATGCAGACCGCAGTTCCAACAAAATGTATACTATACAGAAGGGACAGTAAGAAAAATTACTCACCATAGTAATCTTGTTTTTTCAAAGGGATCACTCATTATGATTAAACTAATGCAGTCAGCCTCCTGTGTTGGACTGCCCGGAGAGATGGAATTATATGCAAATGATGGAACTCTCAATTGGCTCATGCCACTTTCGAACTGCTGCCCTAGCAACTGTTGCACTCTGAGTGCTTCAGATTCTTACGTAGCCTAAACTGGGTGTAAGACCCATTAACTATGATAATATTTATATAAATAATATTTTTTTGTCCTCTCAGGTCAAAAAGCATCCCAAAAGATAAACCTAAAAAGAAACCACAAAGGAACAAACTGGTTAACAAAAAGGTGAGTCTCTAACCTAACCTTATATAGAAAAAATATCCCAAAACAGGGATGCAGAACAAAGATCACAGGTTTTTCAGTAGGGGAGGAAGGAAGGGAGCTTTAATCATAATGAGTGATCCCTTTGAAGAAACATGATTACTGTGGTAATTTTTTCTTCTAACCCCAGGAATCACTCATTATGATTAAACAAATGCAGACTACCAAGCAGTACCTTTGGAGGTTGGGCAGAAAACCTATTTAGGTAACAGGTTCTGCAGCACTGCTGTACCAAACCTGGCATCACTTCTGGATTGCAGATCCAGGCTGTAATACTTTGTGAAGGTGTGTACTGTTTTCCATGTAGCTACTTTGCAGATTTCTAAGAGTGGGATATCCCTTGAAGCTGCCACTGAAGCAGCTGTACCCCTGGTGGAGTGTGCTCTGAGGCCCAGGGGGGGCCTGTTTACCCACTTTACTATAGCAAAATTGAATATATGCCACTATCCAACGAGCAATTGTCCATTTTGTGGCAAGTCTACCCTTACCTACCTCTCTGTAGATAAGAAAGAGCTGTATCTGGTCTGTAAGACTTAGTTCTGCCAATATAGTGGCTAAGTGCTCTTCTGACATCAAGGGTGTGAAGCCTCCTTTCTGGAGAACTGGAGTTCTCTGTGAAAAAGACAGGTAAAGTGATGGACTGGTTTAAATGGAAATCAGACACCACTTTGGGAAGAAATGTTCTATTGGTCCTGAGGACCACTTTATCCCTGTGGAATGAGATGTAATCTACTTCCGTACACAGGGCTTGTAACTCACTGATTCTTCTGGTTGAAGTAATAGCAACCAAAAACACAGTTTTCCAAGTGATATACTTCAGGTCTGCTATTGCCATTGGTTCAAATGGGGCATCCATGAGCTTGGCAATGCAGATATGCAGATATTCAGATTCCAGGCTGAAACTGGTTCCCTCAAGGGAGGGTACAAAAGAAAAAATTACTCACCTTAGTAATGTTGTTTCTTCTAATGGAGTCTTGCTATATTATAGACATTGGCAGTTTGATCCAGCTCTAGAACTGCCCCGGAGTGAAATGGTTAAAACCATTCCAAAATAGAATTTTGGCACGAGAGCAGCTCTATCTGTGTCATTTCAAACTTGAACTGTCAGATCTTTACGAGCCAAACTCACTAAGGTCTGTGGAAGCTGTAATCCACACTCAGCCAAATGGCTACCTAAATAATAACAACCACTGATGGTCCCAACACCCAAGACTCAAGTCAGGGGACCAGAAATACTAACACCATTCTAATAATATGAAATGGAACATAAGTATAATAAAACACACACACGCTGCACACACACATACCCCCAAAGTCCCAAAGGGACAAAATGCTAAAAGAACATAAAGTAGTGCCCACACTAAGTTGCCCGCACCCCACCAAGTAGAGGTTCTGAGAGGGGCAGGTTGGGGAGGTCTATAATATAGCAAGACTCCATTACAAGAAACAACATTACTAAGGTGAGTAATTTTCTTCAAACAACATGAAGTCTTGCTATATTATAGACATTAGCAGAATACACAGCAGTACCTCCATGGAGGAGGGCAGAACCTACTTAGGAATAGGCTCTGAAGAACAGCTGTGCAAACCGAGCATCTCTCCTGGCCTGACATCCAGGGAGTAATGCTTGTAAAGTGTGCACTGCTTTCCAAGTAGCAGCCTGGCAAACTCTAATAAAGGGATATCTCTGGCAGCAGCTAGAGACGCAGCTGTACCCTGGTAGAATGAGCCTCAAACCGGGGCCTCCACTTTCTGATAACAAAATTGGATACAAGAGACAATCCACCTGGCTATTGATCTCTTAGTGGCAGGTTTGCCTTTCCCAACTTCACCATAGGTAAGGAAAAGTTGAGGATTCGAACCTGTGACCTTTGGTATGCTCTATATAATAACTAAGAGCTCTCTTAACATCCAGGCTGTGCAACCTCCTCTCACCCAAGAGGAGTGATCAGTGAAAATACTGGAAGGGAGATAGATTGATTAAGATGGAAATCTGAAACCACCTTAGGCAAAACTTCCTATTAGTCCTAAGGACTACCTTATCCCAGTGGAAAGAAATAAAGTCAGTCTCCACTGACAAGGCTTCAATTCACTTATGCGCCTGGCAGAAGTGATAGCCACTAGAAAAAACAGTTTTCCAGTTAGGTACTTAAGCCCTGCAGAAGACAGAGGTTCAAAAGGGGTTGCATTAACTGGGCAATGCAAACATTAAGGTCCCAAGCAGGGCCGGTTCCCAAAGGGAGGATTAGTATGGAGTAATCCTTAAAAACTTGGAAAACACAGGATGAGAGGAAAGAGGATGACTTTCCTGCTGACACAAAAGCAGACACAGCTGCCAAATGAACTCTCAGGGTAGCTGGTCTGAGACCCAAGGAATTAAGATGTACCATGTAATCTAACAAAATGGGCAATTCAGCAGATTCTGGGGAAATATATTTCAGCACACCAAATGGAAAACCTTTTCCATTTAGAACTATAAGTAACTAGTGGAAGGCTTTCTGGAAGCCTTTAGGATCTCAAGAACACCCTGAGAGAGGTGTAAATCAGCAAACTCTAACTCCTCAAGAGCCAGGCCTTGAGGTTGAGGGATTTGAGGTCCGATACCAAACCCTTCCTGGGCACAAGTCAACAGATTGTGATTCCTGGGAGGCACAGGGAAGATGGACTGTCGGAGACAGAAGGAGTGGGTACCAGGGCTGCCTGGCCCAATCCGGGCAATCAGAATCACCCTGCAAGGCTGAGATCTGATTTTGACTAGTACTTTGAATAGGAGAGGAAGTGGGGGAAGCATAGAGGAACTTCCTCCCAATCCAGAAGAAGGGCATCCAGGGAACTGAGCCCAGCACTGGAGGCCTGCAACAGAACAGAGGAAGTTTGTGATTGTCTAGGCTGCAAAAGATCTATCTGAGGATGCCCCACCTGGCAAAACTATCCCCAGCACTTGAGGATCCAGGGACCATTCGTGATGGCCCTGGGAAATCCTGTTGAGGGCATCCGCTAGGACATTGTCCTTCCTGGAAGATGAACTGCTAGAGGGAAGTGTTCAGGAATAGGCCAGAGACCACAACTTCATTGCCTCGGTGCACAAGGCTGAAGACCGAGTGCCCCTGTTTGTTGATGTACCACATTGTTGTGGTGTTGTCTGTTCTGACTTGTATCACCTTGTCGTGGACAGATGCAGAAAAGCTTGAAGAGCTAAAAAGACAGCTCTGAGTTCCAGCAAATTGATGTGGAGCAGAGATTCCTGGGGGGACCAAACTCCCTGAGTGGAAAGGTCACCCATGTGGGCTCCCCAACCCAGAAGGGAAGCATCTGTAGTGAGAGTCAAGTCGTGAGAAGGGGAAATGAAGGGACCCCGCTCTTAAATTGCTCTGATCCTGCCACCACTGGAGAGCTAGGATCAAGGTTCGAGTCACTGGGATCAACTTGGAAAAGGGGTCTCTTCTGAGACCAAAAGGTTCTCAAGTGAAACTGAATGTCTCTCATCTGAAATCTGGCTCCCTGCACAACAGCTGTGGATGCAGCCATGTGCCCCAGGAGCTGCAGAAAGTGTCTTGCTGGTCGAGAGACCTGCAGAGTGAAGGAAGAGGCCAGAGCCACTAAATTCCTTACCCTTTCTGGGGAAGAAAGGCTCTGGCTAGCTTTGTGTCCAATTCTGCCCCTATAAAGGTGAGTACCTGGACTGGTTCCAGAACCGACTTGTAGGTTTAGCAGAAACCCAGGGAGGTGAGAAGCTGCTGGGTGACCTGCAGGTGAGATTTTACCTGTTCTGGGGACTGGCCTACAATGAGCCAGTCGCTCAGATAGAGAAAACAGCAATCCTCTGCCTCCTTAAGTGGGCCACTGCCACTGCTAGACACTTTGTGAATACCCTTGGAGCAGAGGTAAGGCTGAAGGGCATTGCTCTGAACTGGTAATGACCTGAGGACAGTTCGAATCTGAGGTACTTTCGATGGGATCTTCTGATCAGGACATGGAAATAGGCATCCTTGAGGTTCAGGGAGGCTAGCCAGTCCCCTGGCCTTAGGGAAGGTAAAATCATTGCCAGAGTTACCATTTTGAACTTTGGTTTCAAAAGATGCTTGTTCAGATATCTGAGATCTAAAATGGGCCGCCACCTCCTGTCTTTTGGGGTAAGGAAGTATCTGAATACAGACCCTGCCCTGATGCAGGGGAGAACCCTTCTACTGCTCTGAGAGCTAACAGGGATGAGACCTCTGTTTCCAGAGCGAGGGTCTCTGAAGCACTTGCAGGTAGAAAAGTCTGCTTCTCAACTTGGGAAGCTTTTGAAGCTGAGAACCAGACCATGGCTTACTACTTCCAGAACCCACTTGTCTGAGGTTAAAGAAGCCCAATTCTGACTGAAGTAAGCCAGCCTGCCCCCACTGGTACAGGAGAATCGGCCCTGGGCACCCATCAGGGTGCCTGTTTTGCAGGAGCTTTAGGCTGGGGGTGGGAGCAGGTCTGCCCACCCCCTTGCCTGCCCCTTCTCTGAAGAAGCCCCTCTGAGCATAGGCAGAGGAGGCCTGAGTCTGGTAGAAGGCCTGTGAAAAGGCCTCACCCCTACCCCTGGGGCATGCTTCTTGAGGAGTGGCTTGCCGCCTCAGCCTGGGCACCTTTGTAAGTAGTCCTATATTCATCCATCTTCTTCATGTAGTTCTCTGTCTGCTCTCCAAACAGAGAATTTCCCACCACAGGAAAATCCATAGCCTTAGTCTGGGTATCCTGTGACAAACTAGTACACCTGAGCCAGGCCAACCTACTAAAGCTACAGATGTGGCCATGACCCTAGAGGAAACATCATTAACATCCACAGCAGCATGAAACTGAACCTTAGAGGCCCCAATGCCATCAGCAGCCACCTGTTCTAGTTCACTAGCCAGCTGGCCATGGGCCTGCTTGGCCAATTGCATAACAGTATCCCATCTAGATTTCTGATACCTAGCTACATAAGCCATATAATTTGCTTGCCTGAGTCCCAGAGAGGCTGCCATATACTGTTTTTTTGCCATGGCATCAATCTTCCTGGAATCCTTGTCAGGAGGATGTGAAGCCAAGGGAATATTAGCTTTATCACAGGCAGCAGCCTGAACTACCCCAACATGACTGCATTGCTGAGAAAGGAATTCTTTATCAGGGCCTGACAATGTATACCTTCTGTCCATCTTTTTATCTACAGGAGGCACAGAATTAGGAGCTTTTAAAATTTTAATTGTTTGTTTCCTAAAAGACTTATGTAAAGGAATAGACAATCTCCTAGACTCTGGAATATCCATCATTTCTACAAAATCAGGCTCCTCTTGCTCATCCACAGCCTCTTCTAAAGGAAGCTGGAGGTTTCAGCAACTTTTATAAAACATAAAATGAGATGGGACTCAGACAGCATAGGGGAGATTCTAAAGGTCTGTCTGGGGAGACGTCCGTTCAATGGGCACACCAGACCTTCCCAGCCACATTCATACTGTTCATAATCCTCCTCCCCTCCTCTGGTTCATAAAATTCTCAATATCATAATCCTGAACCACTGGGACCGGACGAACCGACCTTTTACCAGATAGTGGTGGTTCGGACGGACCCTGAGACAGTGACTGGACAATTTGTATGGCTTTTGTTATCTCTGCAGCAGTTGGAGAAGGAATTTTGGACTCAGACCTGCTGATTTTCTTGTTTTCTTTACTGGAATTGGTTCCTCAGAACCAGCTTTTCTTTGCCCGAGGAAGTCTGGCCCTGGTCAGAGGGCATTCCTCTGGTTCGGGTTGGCACCGGAACCGGGCTGGCCATCCGGTCAGCTGACTTTTACTCTCGCTCCCCTGAGCCTGCCCAATCTTTTTCCAGGGTGGCTGCAGGAAATTCTCACATACCTGGCAGTCTGACTGGAGGTGGTCAAACCCCAGACGATAAACACATGTGGTGTGTGGGCAGCCTTGGCAAAGACTTCCCCACATACATCACAGTGTTGAAACCCAGTGGGCCCGGTTTTTCTTTTGGGTTTCTCAGACATAATGCCAGCCTAACCAAAAACTTGCCCTTTTAACGGCAGTGCCAGGCAAGACACCCTTATCGGTTCCTAACCGTGTCACGGGTATTGGAAAAAAACGTAATAAATCTGTTTTTTTTAGAACCGATAAGAACCGGGAACCGCACTCTAAAAATAGTAACTTTTACTTTTAAATGAGTTTTAAACCCACTGATCGGTTCAAAACCGAACCGATAACTTACAAGTTCCACACAGACAAAACCTTCATTTACTTACGGTTACCACAGATAGAGCTTGAACCGAACAGTTTTGCGGTTAAATAAAATATTCTCGGTTAAATCCAACCGAGAAAACACTTTTTAAACCGAGAAATGAACCGAGCAGAAGGAGAAATCTCCGGAGCGACTGTTCACTGAGGCAGAGAAAAGAATCTGACAGTTCAAGTTTGAAATGACACAGATAGAGCTGCTCTCGTGCCAAAATTCTATTTTGGAATGGTTTTAACCATTTCACTCCAGGGCAGTTCTAGAGCTGGATCAAACTGCTAATGTCTATAATATAGCAAGACTTCATTGTTGTTTGAAGGTTAAGGCCTTTAAAACATTTCCTAAAAACTGGATGAGAAGCCATGGACCTCTCTTTACCTGCTGACAGGTAAGCTGAAACTGAAGCCAAATGAACCTTGAGTGTCAAAGGCTTCAGAGCTAAAGAATGCAGGTGTGTCAGGTAATCCAGGAGAATGGCTAAATCAGCCCTGGATGGGTCGATACCCTTACCTGCACACCATATGGAGAACCTATTCCACTTGGCAGAGTATGTCTTTTTAGTGGAAGGTTTCTTGGAACCCCTAAGTACTGTCAAAACTTGTTCTGACAGTTTAAGATCCGCGTACTCAAGAGCCGGGCCTTGAGCCTTAGAGATTTCAGGTTGGGGTTCAGTATCCTGCCCTAAGAGGAAGTCAGCAGGTTGTGCTTCCTGGGCAGATGAATTGGAGGTACCACTGATAGAGTCAACAGAAGCGAATACCAGTGCTGCCTTGCCCAATCTGGTGTCACCAGTATCATTCTTGCTGACGAGGACCTCAATTTCAGTAGGGTCCGAATATCAGTGGGAAAGGAGGGAAGGCATACAGAAACTTCCCTGTCCAATCCAGTGCCAATGCATCCAGGGGTAGTGTGCCCCTGAGAGGAAGCATGCAGCAATAAACTGGCAGCTGGTGATTTTCTGTAGAGGTGAAGAGATCTATCTCTGGAGTGCCCCAACGTCTGAAAATTGAACTGAGAATTTGAGGATTCAGACACCATTCATGGTGATCTTGACTTATCCTGCTGAGGGAGTCTGCCAGCACATTGTCCTTTCCTGGAAGATGTATGGCTGAAAGGATACCTTCACGGAGTAAGCCAGGGACCATAGCCTCATTGCTTCTGTGCACAGTGGGGCTGACCTAGTTCTCCTTGTTTGTTTATGTAACACATAGCAGTGGTGTTGTCTGTTCCGACCTGCATCACTTTGTTTTGAAGATGTGGAGCAAATGCCTGCAGGGCTAGGTACACTGCTCTGAGCTCCAGAAGATTTATGTGCAACATGGATTCTTGAGTAGACCATGTGCCACTTGCTGTATAATCCAACATGTGTGCTCCCCAACCCAGAAGGGATGCATCTGTTGTAAGAACCAAGGAAGGTTGATCCTTTGTAATAGGAACCCCTATCCGAAGGTTTTGTTCATCCAGCCACCACTGCAGTGCCTGTAGGAGAGTGTGTGTGACTGGCACCAACTTGGACAGAGGGTCTGTCCTCTGTGACCAGTACTGTCTCAGGTGGAACTGAATGTCCCTCATTTGGAATCTGGAACCTAGTACCACTGTGGTGGCAGCTGCCATGTGGCCCAAAAGCCTGAGGAAATCTCTGGTTGGTTTGGGTTTTCCTGGTACAAATGAGTTTGGAATTCGTAAAATACTGTTTACCCTGTCCTGTGGCAAGAAAGCTCTGCCCAGATTGGTGTTCAGTTCTGCTCCAATGAACGTGAACACCTGAACTGGTGCATGCTGAGACTTCTGCTAGTTTATGAGGAAACCCAGGGACTCTAGAGTAGACTTTGTTAGTGCCAATCCTGCTCTGCCAGATGTAGAGATGGACCCACCACTAACCAGTCGTCCAGGTAAGGAAAGACTGATATTCCTTGTTTTCGCAGAAACTCCACTACCATGGCACAAACACTTTGTGAATGCCCTTGGTGCAGAAGTCAGGCCAAAAGGAAGGGCTGCAAACTGATAATGGCCTGAGGCCAATCTGAACCTCAGAAACTTTCTGTGACAAGGTCTGGTGGGGATGTGAAAATAAGCATCCTTTAAGTCTAGGGAGGCTAGTCAGTCTCACTTTTGTAAAGTGGGAATAATCAGAGCAAGAGTGACTATTTTGAATTCTGGTTTCAGAATATGTCTGTTTAGAAGTCTTAAATCCAGGATAGGTTGCCAATCCCCATTTTTCTTCTTTGTAAGGAAGTATCTGGAGTAGAAGCCTTTTGGTTTAGGGGCACATGCTCCACTTCCTTGATGGCTAGCAAATGTTTTACTTCTGCATCCAGTAGTATCCTGGTTGCAGATGTGATTGGTACAAATGTTCTTGCTCTCAGCTTGGGAAGAGATTTGAAGCTGAGTGCTAAACCCTCGCTCACCACCTCCAGAACTCACTTGTCTGTGGTGATGGTATATCAATACTGGAGAAAATGAGCCAGTCTGCCACCCACTGGTAGATTTTTGGAAAGGGATGCGACCTGTACTAGCCCATCAGACATTCTGAGTGGGCTGTGCCTGAATCACTGGGGAGGGAGAAACTCTCCTCATAGTTCTCCTTCCCCTTCCTCGGAAGTACCCTCTAGGCTGTTGTTGCAGCTGAGAGGCCTGAGCTTGGAAAAAAGGTCTGGCGTAGGATCCCCCTACACCTGCCTCCCCTGGTCTGGGACCTATAGGATGAGGAAGGCCTATACTTAGAATTGCTTCTGCAGGTGGCCTTATATTCCTCTGCCTTCTTCATATAGGCCTCTGTTTTATCTCCAAACAGAGAAATTTTCTCAAAAGGAAAGTCCACAGCTTTAGCCTGGGTATCAAGGGTCAGGTTTGTGGTCCTGAGCCAGGCAAATCTTCTAAGGGAGACAGTAACTGCCATCAACCTGGCTGCGGAGTCATTAGTATCCACAGCCATGTGAAATTGATATTTTGTGGTATCTAAAGCAGCCCTTGCTGTATCCTGCAAGTCCACTGCCACCTCACCGGGCACTTTGTCTGCCAGAGCCAGAGCTAGCACTGCATTCCAGAGTGCCTTCTGGTATTGCACTGCATAAGCCATATAATTGGCCTGTCTAAGAATGAAAGAAGCAGCCATATACCCTTTCTTCCCAATTGTGTCCATCTTCCAGGAATCCTTATCAGGGGGATGGGTAGCCAAGGGAATTCTGGCTTTGTTGCAAGCAGCAGCCTGCACAACCCCTTCAGGGTCAGGGTGGCTGAACAGAAAATCAGCTGTTATCCTATCAAGCTACTATTTCTTATCAGCTTTTTTATCAGTCCCTGGAATAGAATTTGGAGTTTAAAATACTTGCATTACTGCCTTTTTTGAGGACTTATGCATAGGCAGTAAAACATTTTGTTGGGGTTAACCCCATCATATCCAAGAATTCTGTTTCCTCCACATCCTCCTCTGTCTCCTGCAGAGGGAGGTTAAGTGTTTCTACCATGCTTTTCACAAAAGCATAGTGTGAGGAATAATCCTCCAGACCCCTGGGAGGGTGCCGAACTCCTGTTCTGGAGAAACCTCAGGGTCTATCTGTTCCTCCTCAAAATCATCATCCTCCTCCTCCAGAAAGGAAGCCAGTGGCTCCTGAGGGGGTGGAACTGGTACAGGAACCGGAGCAGTCGGTACTGGAACCGGGACTGCAGCTTGCAGTGCTTGCAAGACCTGTAAGGCCTTAGCAATGTCCTCAGCCGAGGGCATACCAGTTTTTCCAGCTGGAAGCTCCTTAGCCTTCTCAGCCGGAGGCACAGCAACATACTTCTCTTCACATTTTTTCTTCACTGGCACAGGTTTAGAGCCGGAATCCACTGGTCTTTTTGACTTGCCCCGCTCAACTTTATCTGATCCTTTATCAGGATCCTTAGCTTTACCTCCATCCTCTCTTGTGCCAGAGGTGGAGGAACTAGTTTCACCAGTAACAGAAGAAACAGAGGCCATTTCTTCTAATATTTTTGACCTTTTCTTAAGAATCTTAGGGAAAAACATTCTACAAATGTCACAATTTGCAAAGATATGGCTAGTACTCAGGCAAAAAATACACAAAGAATGACTGTCTGCATTGGCTATTATCTGACCACAAGACTCACACAATTTAAAACTAGTGGGTCCTGTGCACTTTTTGGGCTTAACAGTAGGATCCTCTGACACTGAGCAGGAATCATTAAAGAAAATGAGACAAATTATCGGTTCCTGGGAACCAAATACACCAAATATAAGCAACCACTAACGGTTCCGGGAACCGAGCACTACTCTATTCCTGACAACAAGACTAAGAAATCTTACATAAAATTTTAAATAATTATATGTGGTTAGGAACCTACCACAATAAAGTGACAAATACAAACGATTGAGGTAAAAAGCTCACTAGAAATAGTGGAACACTCGGTTCCAAGGAACCGTGAAGGAACCGCTAAATACAATGCATTTTACACAAACTTTAAAATAAACTAAAACTAAGGCAGCAATCTGAAAAATAAAGTAAAAACACTACTTATCAAACAGATAATCAGGTTTTGAAGAGGCTGAAGGACTGCGCTCCAGGACGTCTTAACTAGGCAAGCGGAGTAAAGAATCTGAAGCACTCAGAGTGCAACAGTTGCTAGGGAAGCAGTTTGAAAGTGACATGAGCCAATTGAGAGTTCCATCATTTGCATATAATGCCATCTCTCTGGGCAGTCCAACACAGAAGGCTGACTGCATTCGTTTAATCATAATGAGTGATTCCTGGGGTTAGAATGAGAACCTAAACGCTAGTGAAAAATATTAATCAGTAAGGTAACCGCAGCGATACACCACTAAACCGACAAGATGCTGAGGAGAAATCTCCGAGGAGTCTCCACAGAAAGGCAGAACAAAGAATCTGACGGTTGAATAGAATGTACCGAAGACAGTGATTTGAAACCAAGCAAGTGCCTACTTAGAATGTAGGCTTTAACTCTTTCATCTCCAGGATAGCAGTACAACAAGGTCTTACTGCATATGTCAAACTACATTAGGACTTCTTGTTGTTTGAAAGAGAGACACTCACACACACACACACACACACATGTGTTTTTTCTGCTACAGATGGCCTGAGCACCAGAATCTTTGAAATTCCAGGCTGATCAGACAGATCAGCTCTGCTGCATAGATCAAAGTAAAGAGCAGACCCAGGATTGGGTCGGTGTTTTGTTTTGAAGTCCCAGCAAGCCAAAACTTCTGTCATTATCAGCCTGAATAATGTCTGGTGTGGCACTGACTTACCCCTTAAACACTGCTCTGCACTGGACAGACAATGTCACACCCCTCAAAAGGCAATATTATAGCAAGATGTTCGCAGCATGCACATGTGCATGGCGAACATGAAAACTTTCCAAAATGTTTAAAAGTTATGTGACACACTGCTGGAACTAAGCAGAATTGTACAAATGACAAAAAAAACCCAAAGAAATTCAGAACAATGCCGAAAGAACAATCCCTTCAGTAGAAACTGAACATCTGACAATTGGAGAAAGTTGGGTGGCACTGCGTGGGAGGCAGTGCACATGGTACCCTTCAAATCTATTGGACAGATTTGGGGTACCAGGAAAATTTGTATTCTAACTCTCAGAAACATGGATTTGATAAAAGTTGTTGTTAGCTCCAGGTGTCACCCTTCGGGGAGGGTGTGGCTCACCTGGAGGGTTTTAGTTTACAATTTACATAGTGTGGTACTGGCTGGAACAGGTGTTCTGGAGAGGCTTTAATGAAGGTTATAAACACTAAAAATGTGAATATCAAAATATGAATTGGAGTGCTGACATTTTATATAAGGAAGTGTGTAGTACACCGAATAGAACTCATTGTTCCAGCCACACTTTTGACCGATGGTAAACTGTGGCATGATCTCTCCAGTGCCTTTACACTTATATCTCCTGTTGGTGGGACCCGTGTAGCACACTGTCTGGCCTCACACTGCTGAGCCAGGTTCCACAGAGAAGCCAGAGCAACACAAGGGTCAAGTTTGTTGACCATGCTCTCAGTCAGCAGAGTGAATGTGTAAGCATTAAGCCACGATGAAGGTGGCATCTAATGGTGGATTAATGCATGGTTGGGAGGGCGTACAACGACCCAACCATGCATTAATACCATTAGATGCCACCTTTGGAGTGGCTTAATGTGCTTGTAACATGGCTTCTAGGATGACACGTTTAGTGTGAATCTTACTGTGATAATGTGAATACAAGAATACAAACTCATTTTCCACTATTTTCATTTCTGTCCTGCACTTTTGCAACATTTCATAGATCACGATTTATGTGCTGATGTTGTGAACAGCACACGACACATATATGTCTGTAACAACTATCTGTCAACATTACTTTCTCAAAAATTTGCTGATCTGTGCGGCTATTTGTTTTATTGGCCCAGTAGGAGGTCCATCATATCATGATTTCTCAGATCCGGTGTTGGGCAGTGAATTTGCTTACCATATTTTATGACATTCTCTGTGTTTCACTGCCGTCGGTCCGATACCGATCCATCCCCTGCTTCATTCGTCTCTGTCTCTTCCAGCCTACTGCCTTCCTTGACTGTTTTGCAACTCTTCCTCTGTCCTCAGTCACGCTTGCACACTTTTGTTTACATTCGGTGTCCCATCTACTCGGAAGCCGTCCCTATTTCCTCGCCAGTCACTTCTGCAACTGCACTACATCTGACCGTGTGTTTCCGTCCCGGACTGCATCGGCGGCTGCTCCACTCTTCTGGTGCGTGTCCATGGCACTTCCCCAGCTACATTCATGCACAGTGCTGCTGACTGATACGCCCCCACAGTCATGGGCATATGACTTGCTGACTGGGAGAGACAAGTACCGCTGTTCTCAGGTGCACCTCTGTTTCGTTCGCTGCTGCTTCTTAACGTTACTGGCTCACCCTGGTACTTCACTTTGGGGACAGCAGTTGTACTGCATTAATCCCAGCTCCAAACTATACCACCTGATGTATTCCATCCAATCCACCATGCTCTTTGGACCTTACTTAACTTTGCCATGTTACAAGAGTGTATGCACTGATGTAGTGATGTCATTCAATCAGTGTGCACTGGTCTGTTGGCTGGGGACATAAAAGGCTGCTACACAAGCAGCCTGGTGTTGCACACAATGGAAGCCAGGAACACTTTTAAGAGGTAAAACATTTTTACTGAGTCACAGTCAGAAAATCTGCTAAAATGGAGTAAAAGACTGCCTTTTGTACCAGTGTCTTTAGAAGTTGAAAAGCTCTTATTTTCTGTTTACCTTAGAAGTGAATACTGTTAACACAGAAGCCATTACAGGCCATAGAAATATCAAGTGTGCAATCAGGTATGTGGTTTAAAGCAGGTGAGAGTGCACTATAAACTGTTTATAGCTAACTGAATGTAGTGCACTCTGGGTGAGGTGCTGGCATTAGTTCAGTTTTTATTTCACATAAAATCCTGTATGCAGTGCCTATTTTTAAAGGGTTTAGAATCAGGTACAACAAACATTAAACAAGTCAGGCACAACAATTTACTCAATACAAAATATACTGTAACTACAGATACACTGGGGTAACAAGAACACACAGTGACAGACACCAAAAATCATAGCTGTATGAGCGGTGCTAATGCAATATTTCACACTACATAGGACATGGATATCATTAACTTCACATTATGAATCAAGTGCAGTATACATAATACGAATTTGAGGAAAAAACAGCTGGCCAATGATAGCAGTTACACGTTTCTGATGGAGAGGGTGAGTTTAAGAGCTTGGCCTTAAACAATTCAGCAGAGCTATTGTTTTTTAGCGTGTCAGGCGGGTCATTCCAATATTTTGCAAAATGGTATGAGAAACAAGACTGACCAAGGGAGCTTCTTCTTCGGGTAATCAGTAAGGTGTGATGCGCCACACCCCTGGTACCATATTTGTTGTCAACATAATGAAACACAGACTGTAGACCAGGGGACAGCAGGCCTTGTGCTTTATAGCCCATGAGCAAAGTGTGGTAGAGTAACCTCGAA
The DNA here is from genome assembly GCA_016271365.2 of Neoceratodus forsteri. Classification (NCBI taxonomy): domain Eukaryota; kingdom Metazoa; phylum Chordata; order Ceratodontiformes; family Ceratodontidae; genus Neoceratodus; species Neoceratodus forsteri. Next base: position 1,120,903,040 of record CM028130.1, on the reverse strand, counting down.
TCAAGGTTTAGCCAGTTCAGGCTGTTGTGTGGGTGTCACTTTAGAGGCCTAGTACAAAACAGCAGGCCCTATTAAGGAGGCCCATGACCCTGGACATCACACTGTCATTAGCGGAACCATATACCCACAAGCCCATAATCAATAATGCTTGTGATGAAGCACTGCACAAAGAATATTTTGATTTCTGGCAGGAGGTTTCTCATATGCCTGTAGAGGAGCCCTAGCCTCGTGGTGGTCAACGTGCGCACTGAAGGACAAAGCACTGTCAAGGGTAATGCCTAGGTATTTAAAGGTTTGAATTTGTTCAAGGGTGTCTCCAGATGCAGTGGTAATGGTAAGGACGAGGGAGGTGTGAGCCTTGTTACGGGTGCCGAACAGAATACACTTGGTCTTTTTTTCATTCATAACAAGCAAATTGGACGAGAACCAGATCTAAATGGCAGTAAAGTCTATCTGAAGCTTCTGCTTTAGCTTCTACATACTTCTTTCAGAGAAGATGACAGCGTCATCCGCATAAAGTATTATGTTGATTGATTTGCAGATGGCAGATAAGTTGTTTATAAATGGGCTGAAGAGTACGGGTCCTAAGATTGACCCTCAGGGTACACAGGTCCTCAAACTGACCATCACTGTACACCTACACTGACGGATCTTTCATCAGATAGTGTACTGCAGCATTTCACGGTTTGTGACCTGCCTGCCAAGTATCCTTTAAACCAGCCCACTGAGTCTTCAGAAAGGCACACACTAAGTAATTTCTGGTAGAGGAGGGCATGGTTACCAAGGCTGAAGGCCTTGGTTAGGTTTATGTATATGGACCAAGCTATTTCTCCCTTGTTAAGAGCACAACAGACTGAATCTGTGAATTCCAGGAGTGCAGTCGTGCTAAATTTCTTTCTGAATCCATGTTGTTCATTAGCCAGGAGCTCATGCCGCCTCAAGCAGTCTAACAGCTGGTCATTCACTATTCTCTCTAGCATTTTGGAATAGAATGGAGATGGAGCAGTAGTTGGATGACAGGTTTGCATCTCCCCCTTTAAATACTGGGGTCACATGGACCTTTTTCCACAGTTCACGGGCATGCCCTGTAGTAAGGGACAGACTAAAGATCAGCTGCAGGCGGTTGGTGATTTTCTTAATAACTAATTTCAGCAACTTCATGTCAATGTTGTCTGAGCCAAGTCTTGTTTTAATTTTAGTCCTGGTTAGTCAGCCATGCACATCCACCCAGGTAAGCCTTTTAAAGTAGAACTTGTGCCTAGTGAGCTCATCATGTGTAACGGCTGCTGGGTCAGGTTGGGTAATGGGGGCAGTTATGTATGCCGACAGGTTGCTAAAGGTATTGTTAAAGGCATTGGCAATACTCCTGTCACCATCAATAGTGAGGCCACCAGCTATAATGGAGTAAGTCAATGATTTTTTAAGAGGTTCTCATAGTTTCACAAATGCTACTCCAGAGCTTTTTGGGATGGTGCATAAAGTTTTTTTTCCGATTTTTTTGTAATACTCAGCTTTGACCTCCTGGATGTGGAATTTTACAGGGTTCCACAGCTTCTTGTACTTTTTGGTGGTATTTTGTGTGCCCTTCTTTTTTATATAGAGACTATACTCTGTCACATTCCCTGGTCAATGACTTGATAGTGGGAGTAAACCAGGATTGAGATCTTCCCTACCGAAGGAGGGCCATGAAAAGGGAAATGATGTCACAAGTCATGTTAAATTGGAGATTGAAGTACTCTAGGGCAGCACTGACGTCATGCATAGTAGTTAAGAAGGACCAGTCAACCTGTAACAGTAAGGCTTGAAAACAAGGTAGATTGTGGGTGTGGAACACTTGGGTTTTTGTAGTGGAAGGCTCATTTTTGGTCACCTTGGCAGCCCATCCGCAGGTGACAGGAGTGGTCAGTAAGAAGTCAGGCCCTTGAGGTCTATTAATAGGTCACTACTGGTTGTCCCTAAATGTGCTACTAAGCTGGGCGAACAGGCTTTCTCAGCATTTGCTCCCAAGCTCTGGGAGTCCTTTCCAATGCCTCTAAGATGCTCCCAGTCTCACCAGGTCTTTAAGAAAGAATTTTGTGAGTTCCTTATGTCTAATGATAAGTGCACCTATAATTGATCTATCATATTCACACCTGACTTGGCTTTATCTACCACATTAAAATTTTGATCTTATTATAGTTGTATTATTAAATCTCTTTGTGCTGCTCCTTGTCTCCTGTTACTCCTGTATTTTCCTGTATTTTGCCAGCCCACGTTGATGTCACTGTAATTTTCGTATCTTTGTAATTGTTGTTCATTTTCTGTCTGCAACTCTCCTGGGTTGTGCCTGAAAATAGGCAATGCTTTTGTCTGGAGCACCTACCTGGTCGACAACAACTAAATAAATAAATAAGACAGCACTAGAAATTATCCTAAGTGTCTGACTTGGATTCAATCTAGCAGGGTGGCAGTGCCTGTTTTATACATTATTCTGGTAGGAGTGGTGATAACGGGTCAGGTACACACTGGCCAGTTTGTCCCTGTATGCCTTATTATTACTTGCAAGCCAGTTGCAGTTAAAGTTACCAAGCACAATTTTCTCGTGATGCAGATTTAAACCAGATATTGCATCACACCTCTCAACTGTCCCTGATTTTCAGGGATGTCCCTGATTTTGCCTCAAAATTTTCCTCTGCCCCTCATAAAATTTGTGGTTTTGTGACAGAACAGTGGGGACTAAGATCACAAAATAATGTCAAACATTAAAGTTATAGACTTGTTCTTTTTCAGAAAATGCATCTTAACACACACCCCTTTATTCTGTCATCTTTCTGAGTGAATAGTACCAATTTTTAAGATGTGTCCCTGATTTTCGGTCTTTGTCCCTAGTTTTTTTAAGCCTTGTTCCTGATTCATGAGGCAAGAGGTTGAGAGATATGTATTGCATTAATGAAGCAGTCAAAGTCACGTAGGACATTCTTTGGCGGGATATAGGTCGCCGGTAAATTCACGTTTTCCTCACCCTTAGATGCTAGCCTTAGATTAATTACAAGAAGTTCATAGCCAGATGGTTCTAAAGTAATGGGAAGTTTGCAGGATTTAATGAAGGACTTAATGTACATGAGACATCCACCCCCTCTCCTTTGTAGTAAGTACCCTGTCCTGTCTAAACATGGTGTAGGTGTCAATGCCAAGTTCTCCATCTGGCATCCTATTAATGAGCCACATCTCTGTGACAGCCACAGCATCCTACTGGGAGTTTGTTACCTGGCACTTAAACTTATCGAGTTTAGGTATGAGACCCGCCAGGTTCCCAATGGCTACATCCAGGTATCCTCGGAAAGACATGACTGCTGTTAACAGGGTCAGGATTAAGATTTACACTGCCATCAATGATTAGTAGGGTAACACTTGCCTGAGTGCAAGGTACAGTTTAATGGATTTTGAGGATGACACGCATCTACCTTGAACTTCTGTGTCAAGCAGCAGGACTGTTAAAAAAACTGTAGTACGGTAACAGCAATAGGGCCTCTGTAATTTAGTGAGGGTGCCGAGTACCATGTAATAGGACAGCTAAGCACTATCTACAATGACCTGGGCCTCTGTGTTTGTACAGGAGGCAGGGATTTCAATGCCCAGCCAGGTGGGGAGGAAGTGAGCACTAGTAGCAACCGTGTTAGTTGCTAGCACTCAAAGAACAACTAGGCCCATATGGCCTGAGGTACACATTTTCATTGGTAAGGAAGCCATTATTAGTACCTGTACCCAGGTACTGAATTGTCTAGCTAGGCACATTACAATCTATGCATAGGGAGTGACTGTACAGCAATTAAAAACAAGCAGGGTCCTGAGGTAACACATTTGCTACCTGATGTACTACAATAGTCATATGAATATATGTCTATTGGATCCAAAAGGTGCAACTATCTAGTTAGGCAACTAACAAGCGGTTTATGCATGAAGGGTGGCCGTGCAGCAATTAAAAACAAGCGGAGTCCCTCAGGTAATATGTATGTCACTTAATGTACTACAGTAGTCAAGTAGACATATGTCTATAGGACCCAAAAGATGCAACTATCCAGTTAGGCAAATAATAAGTGGTTATGCGTAGAGGGTGGTTGTACAGCATTTAAAAACAAGCAGAACCAAAAGGTGCAACTACCCAGTTAGGCAAATAATAAGCAGGTTATTCATAGAGGGTGACTGTATAGCAGACATCTGTCTACATGACCCAAGAAGTGCAGCTACCTAGTTAGGCAAATAATAAGGGATTACACACAGAGGGTGACTGCACAACAATTAAAAGCCAGCATTAAGGCAGTAAACTGTGAAAGTACTGCTTTACATATACACTATTGTTTGAATTTAGATTTCAAGCGAATAAACACATGAATTAAAATACAAGTAAGATTATCATCTCTAGCAGAATAATAGTTTGAGGTATACACAGCCAAATGTTATGTCTATGTAGTTAAAAAAGTATTTAAATTTAACAAAGGTGAGATAACTTTAAGGTCTGAGTGTTTCACTGACCTTCACAATGATTCTGATCATACAATATTGTAATTATTGTATTTTATCTGATTTGCAGACCTAAGTCCCCTGAGTAGCCCAAAACTGGACAAAACATAGGGAGAATAAATTAAAAATAAAAATCATAGAAATGTTAAGGCTGAGGAGGGATGGCAATATGGCCACCAACTGAACAGCATCACTGTTAGGAAGCTCTCTTGCAGTGTTTGTATTTTCTTTGTATTAGAAGCCTGCATGTAGCTTGTTTTTAATTCCAAATCCAATGTCAGAAAAGAGAAAAACTAGGGCAGCATCCTCTTTAAGTAATGAGTTCACCTCACCTTCTCTCAGACCCCTAGAAAAGAGATTCCTACAGCCAGGACTCAGCACTGGTAGCGAAGCGTGTCTTGGCTCGGCCGTTTCTACAGCAGCATGCCTTCTTGGATCATCAAAGGAGCTGGCTTCACAAGCGTCACTGCTGCCATTGGCAACAGAAGTTAATTTTGTATCCCAGTCTCCAGTTTCCCATTTTAGCCCACAGCCAGTGGGTAGTAATGGGGTAATTAAAAACACAACAGACCTGCCTAAGACAATATTACGCAGTATTGACTATGTTGACTGAGTTGAAACTCGTAGTTTAGATCCTGAAGCTGGAACAATGGCAACTTCACCGTGGTTAATTTCTGAGGCTACAAGAACTGCAATTCATCAAAACCCAATTGATTTTCCTACCTCTCAGTCTCAGGAATATAATGGAGCCCGTAAGAAAATCAACTGAATGTGTGTTAGCCATTCTTGAAAGGCAGGAAAGAAGCAAGGTGCCCTCAGTGCAAAAATGTATTTTTTTTAGAAAAAGAAATCAAAGATACAAAGGTAAACTCTGAGAATAGTTCCAAACAAATTGTTAAGAACACTGAAAAGATTACATATATGGACAATGACATTGTAGCATTAGAGGGTATTAACGCTGCTGTTGTAAAAGAAAATTATAGCTTACATACAGTAGATAAACTGAGAACTTGGAAAATCAGATAAGGTATAAGAACCTCAGAACTGTTGCCCTCTCAAATCATCTGGATTCCTCTTCTGATTCTGTCAGCGATCTAACAAATATCTTTGCTGAAGTATTTGAACTGCCTCCAGAGAACATTCTCCTTATTACCAAAGCTTTCAGATTACACAAAAGGGTCTGGGAGAAGCCCTTAGAAAAATTTCAAGAAAACAAAAAATGTATCCTCAGAAGTACACTGGGTCTCGATCCAAATGTGAACAGTACAATTTTGATCAGCTTTGCTTTCGACTCTAATCGAGATCTACTCATGAAATTGTCTCAAGTTAAGGGCATACTCACTTACAAAATGTATAGGTATTAAATCTATCCCAGTTTTTCCTTCCAAATACAACAAAGCCGAAGGAAGTGTTTCACATATCATCAAGAGGTACTAGAGCTTGGGGGGGGGGGGTCATTCCAACTGCTGGGACTTGCTAAAGTGTGGGTTTCTCTTAAGAGTAAAACCTACTCTATGTTTCCTTTGAAACTGACCAGACAGTTATTTTCTTACATTATCAATACAAGCAAGACACCTCCAGAGAGGGGGTGTCTCCTTCCCAACTCAGATAATGAACTCTGAGCCATAGCACATGATACTGAAGACAAAATTATCGGAAAACATGATTTTTATTGACTCTGTAGAAAAATACATGCTATTTCAATTACTGAAATCTTTTTAAGTGTTTTGAATGATAATTTAATACCTAAATAATAAATCAATAAGATGGAATGCCTAATACTAGGTTGATATTTGCCATGACATCTACCTGATATTTATGTTTTTTGTCTTGTTTTGGTTTTTTGCAAAACCCCAAAATTTTCTGTTCACTAGGCATCATTGCTTGAGATGAGAAGGAAGTGCAGTCATCCTGATCATCCGCTTCAATGCCGGTGCATACTAGTGGCTGGTTGTCCGGGGGTGGGGAGATCCCCTGGCCAAATAATGACTGGACGGCCTCCACAGGACCCTGCTGTACAGATCTTTTCTGAGCCAGAGTCCATACCAGCGTTGCAGCAGCAGCCACACTGACACAAACACCAAGGCCTGTGCTTATGCTATGCCCACGTTGGTTTGAATCGATGTTGTAACAGTGGTCAGTACCGAGGAGGATACCAACCCCAGCCATAAGTTGGTCAGGCAAGAGCAGCTACTGGACCATGGTGAGTGCTCCTGCAACCACCCAGAGAGGTGTTGAAGGTTTGCCGAACGTCATCACTTGAGATTACGTTACAAAACCAGCACAGTGGGAGGAGGGAGAGCTCATTATCTTATCTATCTCTGAAGAGCAGCAAGGGGACTGAGGGGAATATAGAAACATAGAAGTTGATGGCAGATAAGGACTGCAAGGCCCATCCAGTCTGCCCATTTCTTTTTCTACCTTATAAATGTGCCATCGGCCTTTGCTCTGTCAATGGCCTATCTATTCATACTCATCTGTATTGCTGTATCTGTAACTGAACATGCCTTGAGACTGCCTGTGTCGGTACCTGCACTGATGTCTGAGATGGGACATCCCATCTTCACAGCTCCAAGATGAAAAGTCCAAAAATCAAAGGCAGCGTAGGTGTTGCAGGCCTCCATGTCATGGGTGGATCCAAGGCAAGACAAGCAGAGTGTATGTCAGTCAGTGTGGGTGATGTCCTTCCGGCACTGGGAAAACTGGAAAAGCAGCCCTGTGGGCTTCGGGGGTGTGTGCTTTTTTATACCAAACATTACTCTCAGAAATCAATAATAAAGAGCAACAGAATGTGTACAATGAACTGAGATAGACTGTTCGCTCCCATGGTCTTCCAGTGCATTTCTCCTTGCTAAACTTTCCTTTCCTGCCACTCTACCCATCTTCATTGTTTTTTTATGCCTCGCCTAAAATCTCCCCTTCTTCACTGGTTTACACTCCTGCTCTGGTGAACTCATCCTCCTTGGGGATTGCAATATTAATTGTCTTTCCCTCACCTCCAAGCCTATCTCTCTCTCAGCACTGAGTCCCTAAACATCTCCCAACTCATTACAGAACCCACCCGGCTCAATCCACACTCCTCCAACCACACCCTCTTTGACTGGGTTCTTTCCTCACACCCCTACCGCTTCAATGCAGCAGGTATTTTGCTGGATGCCTTTAGCAAGGACTGCATGACATTTTGTGTCGGAGAAAGTCCGGCTCCCTCCTTCCTCCCCTAAGTACATCTGGTCCAGGTCCTTCTCGTCCCTAAACAAAAATGCTCTACTGAGCAACCTTGCTGCAAGTGACTGGTCCCCCATCCTCTCCACCCTAGACACTGATGTGGCCATCCCTTTTTCCATTCAAAATTTACTTCTGTCTGGGACAAGCACGCCAACATTAGGAAGCCCAGGATTAAGTTAACCCACCACCCCTGGATCACTTATGACCTTACATATTTGTGCAAGTCCTGGGATTAAGCCTGGGCTTGGTACAAATAATCACGCTCACTGTCTGACCTCCTGTCTTACAGAGTGCTTAGAAATACTTGCAAAAAGGCTATCTATATCACCAAATCCCTCTGTTTCAAGACTAACCTGCAGAACAACCTTAACTCCCTTGCCAAATTCTGAAAGGTGATTAACTCTCTTTTTGATCCCCCTGCCCAGTCGACTCTCCCAGTCCTCATGTTTAATGGTTCACCTGTCTCCAACCCTCCTTCTGTTGCTGCTCACTTCAATGCGTTTTCACTACCTGTTCTCCACCCCCCAAGTTCCTCACCTCTTTTCCCACCTCCACCCTCTCTTCACCCCTCCCCTACCTGGGGTTTCACTTCCCCCGGCACTAATCAGGAAACCTTGTTTGTCCTTTCCTCACTCAACCTGTCCAAGTGTAGTCCTGACAGCATGGACCCTAAACTTCTCCGTCTTTCAGCTCCAGAGATCACCTCCCCCATGCTTACCTCAACCCCTGCTTCACTCTCTGTGTCATCCCTCAGTTTTGGAAGCTTGCCAAAGCTCTCCCTCTCCACAAATGGGGGGATCCCTCCACCCCTGGCAACTTCGACCAATCTTCTTCCTCCCTTCTCTTGCAAAGTTGAAAGAGAAACTTGTCTGCTGCACGCTTGCAGAACTCCTCCACCCTTCCAACCTCCTCTGCCCCTTCCAGTCTAGTTCTTGGAACCACCATTCAATGGTCTCCTCCCTGCTACGGGTCACTGACTCCATCCTCACTGGGATGGATCAGGGGCATATCACAGCATCCATTTTCACAGATCTGACTAAACCATTTAATTTAGTGGTCCATCCACTCCTCCTCCTAGACAGGCCGAGCTCTGCTGGCCTCTCAGCCCACACTGCTGACTGGTTCCATTCCTACCTCTCGGGCCATCAGCAGTCAGTATAGGTAGGAGGCATCCTGTCCCCACCTCTATCAGTCAAGGCTGGTACCCCATAGGGCTCCATCCTGGGTCCTATTCTTTTCTCCATCTTCATCAATGGCATCCCCTCTGCCTGTGCCAATTCGCATATTCACATGTATGTAGATGACATAGATCTCTACACTTCAGGCCCCTTGACCACGGCAGTGGAGGCCTCACTCCAGCATGATTTCTACAATGTTCTGTGCTGGTTCCCATGCAACCAGCTCTGGGTCAACACTAAAAAACAGTATCCATGACCTTAGGCATCAGCCAAAAACTGGCCATACTCACCCCCCTCCCTGCCTTCTCCACCCTGAATGGCTCACCTCTTGAAGTGGTTCCTTCCTTCAAATATCTTAGCATGTAGCTTGATAGTAGACTTGACTTTTCTGCCCACATTGACGTCATCCACTCCAAGCTCCATGCCAAGCCTGGAGCCTTGTACTGTAACAAAGACTGTCTGACCCTGCAGGTTCACTGGGAGTTGGTTACCAAACTGGTGCTCCCAGTCTTGTACTATGCAGATGTGGTCTACAGTACCACAACCTCCTCCTCCTCCTCCTTTGCCAGAGTGGACACCCTCTGTAATGCCTTCTGTCATTTTGCTACCAACTCCCCCATCTCATACTCACTACTGCTCTCTTTACTCCTTCCTATCTGTCCTCCCCCTACCCTCATGTTGCCAGTCCCGCTATGCATCCATCTCCAAATACTGGCTTGTGTCCCTACCATTTTACCTAGCCACACTTCTCTCATTCATTCCTCTGCTTCATAGTCCCTCTACTGCAGGGATCCTTGCACCTTCTCTCTCCCCCACCTTCACTCCTCTGCTGGGCAGTCAGGCTTCTCCTACTGCCTTCCCCTACTTCTGGAACCTGCTCTCTTCCCCTCCATCTCTCTTCCTCCCGTTTCCTTAGGCACCAACTAAAGCTCCTCCCTTCCCCTCCCTCGCCTGCTCAATTCAGCTCCCTGCTTGACCTACCCATGGTGCCACTGCCATTTCCACCCCTGCTATGCCCCCCCGCCCCCTCGGGTCTGTGCATGTCACTACAACTTCTATACCAAATTGTTTCAATCTGTTTTGTTAATTTCATTGGGCCTTGGTGCTGCTCATAGAACCAACTTCTGTTCACACTTGATTGTTATTTGCACTGTACCATGTTGAATTTTCCACAGTTGCACTTACATTTTTGGAATGCTTCTTTACTGCTATATATAATTTAATGTAAACCCTTTCCCTTTTTCCTGGGCCACACCTGGAAACAAGCCTTGGCTCAGTGTGCCATTACCAGTTGCCAATTTTTAAATAAATAAATTGAGATTACTTGATAGTAGGAAATACAGAATTGAGGCAGTGAGAGCAGCAACATTTATTGGCTCCAGCACATGGCGTACCTCATGCTTTAAAGTTTGCTCCTAGTGGAGCTAGAGAGCCGTCTTCGAGGCAGGCTGTCCCTTTCACAAGCTGTATCGTGTAGCTCTGCAAATTCTCGGAAAACAAAAACTACTTATAAAAGAACTTTTCCCTCGAGATTTCAGATTCCTGCAGTGGCACGGAGCTCAGCAATATCACCTTAAAGGATGGTGAGATCCAAGAACCAGCCAACGAGAACATCAAAACAATCAGCCCAGCAGCATGGCAAGGCTGGAGAAGCCATGAGCAGCACAGCAGCCAGTACTCCACGACAGACCTCAGAACCTTCGTGGCATACTATGCTGCAATCTATGAAAGCCATGGACTCCAAAATCAAGCGTACCCTTTAAAAAATGGAAGCTCATGATGCTGCAATAAAACTGCTTGCTGGGACCATTGTTGATGCAGGCAAATGCTCCACAGCTACTCAAACAGCAGTGACGGCCCTGACCTGAAAGAACACATGGATGAGAGGGTTACTGGAAGCCCTCAAAAATTAGGTCTGTTCAGGCAATTTACATCTGGTGGGGGTCCAGGAAGAAAAATTACTTGCCACAGTAATCTTGTTTCTTCCAAGGGAATCTTACTGTATTCTGACAATTGCAGTATGGTCTCACCATAGGACTGCCCCGGAGCCGAAATGGTTAATAGAATCTATGCTAACAGAAGAATGTTAGGCTCAAACTCAGTTTTAAAACCACTGTCCCTGGTTGCACTTCTTGAAACCATCAGATTCTTACGACACATGCATAAGCAAAAAACAAACTAAACTATTCTAATAACAACAAATGAACTCCCACCCCACACTCCTTTTAGATCAACCACCCTCTTAACAGCATGGGCATCACTAAGACTCAAGTCACAGATGCCTAAGAAAAGAACAGTTATGCCAACAGGTTTACCATAGGATGCGGACAGCCGACATGCAGTGCCCCCTAGGTTCTAGTAGGGGAGGAAAGGTGGGAGCTCATAATGCATTAAGATTCCCTTGGAAGAAACAAGATTACTATGGTAAGTATAATTTATTCTTCAAGTCCCAGGAAATGTAGCCAGCCCAGTGGTGCAGAAGGTTGAGGTGCTGGACCCCACACTACGCGTCACACCGGCGAACCGGGTTCGGGAACGGACCCAGGCGGCTGGGGGTTGGCAGGGGGGAAGAGATTGAGCATTCGGGGGACTGCTCTCTCTTTCCTGGGAAGGGTTGAAACACAGAAACATAGAATTTGACGGCAGATAAGGACCGCTTGGCCCACCCAGTCTGTCCATTTTCCTACCTAGCAGATAAGCTGCAGATCCTAATTAACCAACAGCTTACTTCCTCCTACCCCCCCCACTAGGACTGCCTTATGTCTGTCCCATGCATTCTTGAATTCCCCCACTGTTCTTGACTCCACGACCTCTTCAGGGAGGCTGTTCTATGCATCCACAACCTCTCTGTGAAAAAATACTTCCTCACATTGCCTCTGAGCGCCCCCTCTATCTTCAAATTGTGCCCCTTGTTCTTGCACATCTCTTTTCTGAAAGATGCCACTCTCTTGACTTTGTTGATTCCCTTGAGGTACTTGAAAGTTTCTATCATGTCCCATCTCTCCTCCTTTCCTCAAGGGTATACATATTAAGCTCCTTTAGTCTTTCTTCAGATGTCTTCTGGTGCAGACCCTGCACCATTTTGTTGCCTCCTCTGGACAGCCTCCACTCTGTCTATGTCTCTGGAGATGGGTCTCCAGAACTGCACACAGTACTCCAGATGGGGTCTCACCAACTGTCTGTACAGAGGGATAACAACTTCCTGTTTTCTACTATTGATGCCTCTCCCTATGCATCCCAGTATCCCCCCAGCCTTCCTTACCGCCTTCTCACATTGCTTGCCCACCTTTAGGTCATCTGATATAATTACCCCAAGTCCCTTTCCATTTTTACTGTTGTCAGTATCTCACCCCCCATTGTGTACTCTTCCCCTGGGTTTTTGTTTCCCAGGTGCATTACCTTGCACTTCTTTGCATTGAATCTGAGCTGCCATACATTTGACCATTCCTCCAACCTTGCCAAGTCCCTTCTCATCCTTTCCACTCCATCTGGTGTATCAACCCTGTTGCAGATCTTTGTGTCATCTGCAAAGAGACATACTTTTCCTTCCAGTTCCTCTGCGATGTCACTTATAAAGACATTAAAAAGGACCGGTCCCAGTACTGAACCCTGCGGTACCCCGCTAGTAACCCTCCTTTCTTCACTGTGGACTCCATTTACTACTACCCTCTGCGTCCTGTCGTCTAGCCAATTTTGTATCGAGGCTACCACCTTGGGACCCACTCCAAGGCTGGCTAACTTGTGTATTAATCTTTTGTGTGGGACTGCATCAAATGCCTTGCTAAAATCTAGGTAAGCCATGTCCACAGCCCCTCCTTGGTCTACTACTTTGGTCACCCAGTCAAAAAAATCTATTAGAAGAAAGAAAGAAGAAGAAGAAGGTTGGGGTAGTGAACGCTCAACGAGCGCCCTCTGGCGGAGGCTGGGGGGGTAGCCAAACGAACGTCATGGCATACGCCAGGGGGTGAAGCCACGGCACGTGCTGCCTTGGTAGCTGGGCTCCACAGGGGATGTAGTGCACAAAATGACAAAAAAACCCTCACTGCCAATAGGCGAAGACACCTCCCTCCACAGACCAAACTCCCAGACATGGGCTCAGCTCTCAGGCTATCCCCCTCCTCTCCGGCCCTGTGTCTCAATACTTAGAGAAAGTGCGCCCTGGGCAGGGGTGGCCCTTCCCCGGAGGGTAGACCCAGGGGATGCCCGGTGCTGGAGAGGAGCCTGTGACTACAGAGCCACGTTGGGAGGTACAGACTGTGGATCCAGGAGGTCGCTGGAGAGAGTTCGGAGGTAAGGGGTGAAAAATAGAGTTCGGAAAAAAAAAAGTCCCAGGAAATCTTACTGTATTCTGACAATTACATACTACCCAAGCAGTACCTTTGGAGGTGGGCAGAGAACCTATTTAGAAAACAGGATCTGCAGCACTGCTGTGCCAAACCTGGCATCACTCCTAGCCTGAATATACAGGCAATAGTGCTTTGTAAATGTGAGAACAGTATTCCAGGTAGCTGCTTTATAGACTCCTAGCAGAGGGACGTCCCTTGAAGCTACTATAGAAGCAGCTGTTCCCCTAGTGGAGTGGGCCCTGAGACCCCGTGGAGGCTGCTTGCACACTTTGCCATAACAGAACTGGATACAGGCCACAATCCACCTTGCGATGGATCTTTTTATGGCTGGTTTACCTTTTCCTACTTCCCCACAGGTCAAGAAGAGTTGGGTACTGTCCCCTCTGTGGTCTTTTGTATGGTCTAGGTAGTAGCTTATAGCTCTTTTAACATCTAAGCTATGCAGTCTACAGTCCCCTGAAGTGGAATGGACAGTGAAAAAGACTGGCAGTGTAATTAACTGATTAATATGGAAATCAGATACCACTTTAGGGAGAAATTTCTTGTTAGTCCTAAGGACAACTTTGTCCCTATGGAATGCAATGTAGTCAGTCTCCATGGATAGAGCCTGGAGTTCACTAATCCTCCTGGCAGAAGTGACTGCAACTAGGACATGGCTTTCCAAGTTACATACTTGAGATCTGCTGCGGACATAGGCTCAAAAGGTGGCTGCATGAGCTGTGCGATACATATGATTAGGTCTCACACCGGGGTGGGATTCCTGCGTGGGGGATGTAAACTGCAGCAGCCCCTTAAAGAACTTTCTGAATACTGGGTTCGAAGCCAGGGATGATGCCTTGCCTGCCGACAGATAAGCAGAAACAGCTGCCAAGTGCACTTTCAGAGTGGATGGTCTCAGACCAAGGGAATGAAGGTGGGTCAGGTAATCCAGGACAACTGGCAAGCCCACCTGAGTGTGGTCCATATTCTTACTCTGGCACCAAATGGAGAACCTTTTCCACTTGGAAGTGTAGGTCTTTCTGGTGGAGGGCTTTCTAGAAACCCTGAGGACCTCCAGGACCCCTTCAGAGAGAGGCAAGTTAGCATACTCTAAGTCCTCAAGAGCCAAGCCTTGAGCATGAGGGACTTAAGGTTGAGGTATAGGATCCTGCCCTGGGAAGAAGTCAGCAGGTTGTACTTCCTGGGTAGACTGATCGGTTTGGCCACTGACAGGACCAGAATCAGGGAATACCAGGTCTGCTTGGCAGTCCGGAGCAATGATGATCATTGTCGCTGGCTGGGATCTGAGCTTGTTCAGGACTCTTAGCAACAGTGGAAATGGAGAGAAGGCATACAGGAACTTCCCTGTTCAATCCAACAGTAGTGCATCCAGTGGGACTGTGCCTCTCACAGGTGGCCTGCAGCAAAACTGGGGTAGCAGATTGTTGTCTGGGACTGCAAAGAGATCTATTTCTAGAGTGTCCCACCTTTTGAACACAATCTGCAGCACCTGTTTATTCAGAGACCACTCATGATGATTTTGGCTGATTCTGCAGAGAGCATCCGCCAGGACATTGTCCTTCCCTGGCAGGTGGACTGCTGAGAGGGAGATTGCCAAGGAGTATGTCAGACTCCAAATTTCCATGGCCTCTGTGCAAAGAGGTGTTGACCTTGTGCCTCCCTGTTTGTTTATGTAGTACATAGTGGTTGTGTTGTCTATCCTGACCTGTACCACTTTTCCCTGCAGCATGATGGTGAAGGACTGGAGTCCCAGGAAGACTGCTCTGAGCTCTAGCGGGTTTATGTGCAACAGTGAGTCCTGTTTGAGCCATGTGCCATGAGCAGTGTGCTTCTCCAGATGTGCCCCCCATCCCAGGAGGGAAGCATCCGTGGTTAGCACCACGGAGGGGTTTTCTTGCAGGAATGGCACCCCTTGTCTGAGATTATCCTTTTCCAGCTGCCACTGAAGTGCCTGAAGCAGTGTTCCTGTGACTGGCACCAATTTTGACAAAGAGTCTCTCTTTTGATGTCTGACGCCAGTGCAGCTTGAGATGGAACTGAATGTCCCTCATTTGGAACATTGCCCCTAGCACTGTTGCTGTGGACTGTAGAAGCTGCCATGTGACCCAGCAACTGCAAAAAGTGCCTTGTCAGCCTTAGACTGTGCAGTTTGAAGGTACTTGCCAACTGCATCAGGCTGTCCACTCTTGTCTGTGGAAGAAAAGCCTTTCATCTCTCAGTGTCCAGCTCGGCTCCTGTGAATTCCAGCAGCTGTACTGGCTCCACTACGGATTTTCTCAGGTTGCCTAGGAACCTTAGTGACTGCAAGACATCCTGTGTGATTGCCAGGGAGTCCCTTACCAGTTGAGGTGACTGCCCTATGACTAGCCAGTTGTCCAAGTAGGGAACACTGCCACCCCGTCTCCTTAGGTGTGCCACCACTACAGCTAAGCATTTTGTGATCATCCTTGGAGCAGAAGTTAGTCCGAAAGACACTGCCTTGAACTGGTAATGGCCTGATGGCAGTCTGAATCTGAGAAATTTTCTGTGGGACTGCTTGATGGGGATGTGAAAATAAGCATCCTTTAGATCCAGAGATGACAGCCAATACCCTTGTCTCAGAGTTGGGAGGATTGCTGCCAAAGTCACCATTTTGAACTTTGATTTTACCAGATGTCTCTTTAGGTGCCTGAGATCCAATATGGCTTGCCACTCCCTCATTTTCTTTATTGTAAGGAAATATCTTGAATAGAGACCCTTTCCTCTTTGTGCCTGAGGAACTATCTCTTTTGCCTTTTGAGACAGAAGGTTTGATACTTCCCCCTCTAACAGTGATGTTTCTGATGGGGAAGAGGGTCTGAAGACCCTTGCCCTCAGCTTTGGCATGAACTTGAAGCTGAGAGCCAGGCTCTGGCCCCCTACCTCCAGAACCCACTTGTCTGTGGTGATGAAGAAAAAATTACTCACCTTAGTAATGTTGTTTCTTCTAATGGAGTCTTGCTATATTATGACAATTGCAGTTTGTCCCACCATTAGAACTGCCCCGGAGGTGAAATAGTTAAATTTCATGCCAGGCATGGAACTTGGAGTGCGAGCTCGGTTAGAGAAGCTCTGTCTGTGTAATTTCAAACTAAAACTGTCAGACCTTTTCGAGCAAAACTCACTAAGGTTCTGTGTGGAAGCTGTAACCTATACTAGCCAACTGGCTACCTAAATATTAACACATATTAACACATATTCCTGGTCCCAACACAAAGACTCAAGTCAGGGGCCAGAAAATAGGATAAGAAAAAGATAAAACAAAACACAACACCCAAAACCCCCAAGAAAAAAGGTGGGAAAACATAAAATGGGCATAAACAAGTGCCCATACTGTAGTGCCCCCATACCCAAGTAGAAGTTCTGAGAGGGCAGGTTGGGAGGTTTATAATATAGAAGACTCCATTAGAAGAAACAACATTACTAGGTGAGTAATTTTTCTTCAAACAACATGAAGTCTTGCTATATTATGACAATTGCAGAATACACAGCAGTACTTCCATGGAGGAGGGGCAGAACCTACTTAGGAATAGGGCTCTGAAGCACGGTTGTGTTAAACCGAGCATCCCTCCTGGCCTGGACATCCAGGAGTAATGCTTGGTGAAAGTATGTACCGCTTTCCAGGTAGCTGCTTGACATATCTCTAAGATAGGGATGTCTCTGGCAGCAGCTAGAGACACAGCTGTACCTCTGGTAGAATAAGCCCTCAGGCCTGAAGGGGAACTTTCCCCAGTTTTTGATAACAAAATTGGATACAAGAGACAATCCACCTGGCAATGGATCTCTTAGTGGCAGGTTTCCTTTCCGACCTCACCATAAGTGAGAAAAAGTTGAGGGATTCAACCTGTGACCCTTGGTACGCTCTATATAGTAACTTAGGGCCCTCTTAACATCTAAACTGTGCAATCTCCTCTCACCAGAGGAGGAATGGTCAGTGAAAACACTGGAAGGGAGATAGATTGATTAAGATGGAAATCTGAAACCACCTTGGGCAAAAACTTCCTGTTAGTCCTGAGGACTACCTTATCCCTGTGGAAAGAAATAAAGTCAGACTCTACTGACAAAGCTTGTAACTCACTTATGCGCCTGGCAGAAGTGATAGCTACTAGGAAACAGTTTTCCAAGTTATACTTAAGCTCTGCAGAAGACAGAGGTTCAAAGGGTTGCATCAACTGAGCAATGCAAATATTAAGATCAGGCAGGGGCCGGTCCCTAAAAGGTGGATTAGTATGAAGTAATCTTTAAAAACTTGGAAAATACAGGGTGAGCGGAAAGAGAGGAGGGCTTTCCTGTTGAAATAAAAGCAGAGACAGCTGCCAAATGTACTTTCAGGGTAGCTGGTCTCAGGCCCAAAGAATTAAGATGGACCATATAGTCCAAAACAATGGGCAAATCAGCAGATTCCGGGAAATATGTTTCCAGAACACCAGATGGAAAACCTTTTCCACTTAGAGTTATAAGTAGCCCTAGTGGAAGGTTTCCTAGAAGCCTTCAGGATTTCAAGAACACCTTGAGAAAGGTGTAGGTCAGCAAATTCTAACTCCTCAAGAGCCAGGCCTTGAGGTTGAGAGATTTGAGATTCGGATACCAAACTCTACCCTGGGCACAAGTTAACATGTTGTGATTCCTGGGGAGACACAGGGGAAGATGGACTGCTAAAGACAGAAGGAGTGGGTACCAGGGCTGCTTGGCCCAATCTGGAGCAATCAGAATCATCCTGCAAGGCTGGGATCTGATTTTGACTAGCACCTGAATAGGAGAGGGAAGGGGGAAAGGCGAAAGAAACTTCCTTCCCAATCTAGGAGAAAGGCATCCAGGGGACTGAGCCCAACACTGGGGCCTGCAACAAAACAGAGGAAGTTGGTGATTGTCTGGGGCTGCTAAAAGATTCATCTGAGGGTGCCCCATCTGGCAAAAACTATCCCCAGTATTTGGGGATCCAGAGACCATCTCGTGATGGCCCTGGGAAATCCTGCTGAGAGCATCTGCCAGGACATTGTCCTTTCCTGGGAGGTGAACTGCTATGAGGAAGTGTTCAGGAATAAGCCAGAGACCACAACTTCATTGCCTCGGTGCACAAGGTCAAGACCGAGTGCCCTTGTTTGTTGATGTACCACATTGTAGTGGTGTTGTCTGTTCTGACTTGTACCACTTTGTTCTGAACAGATGCAGAAAACACCTGAAGTGCTAGAAAAACAGCTCTGAGTTCCAGCAAATTGATGTGGAGCAGAGATTCCATAGGGGCCACACTCCCTGGGTGGAGAGGTCGCCATGTGAGCTCCCCAACCCAGAAGGGACGATCTGTAGTAAGGGTCAAGGAGTGAGATAGGGGATGAAGGGGACCCCTAGTCTCAAATTGCTCTGATCCTGCCACCACTGAAGGGCCTGGATCAGGGTTCGAGTCACTGGGATCAACTTGGAAAGGGGATCTTTCCTTTGGGACCAGAAGGCTCTCAAATGAAACTGAAGGTCCCTCATCTGGAACCTTGCTCCTTGCACTACAGCTGTGGAAGCAGCCATGTGTCCTAGCAGCTGTAAGAAGTGCCTTGCTGGTCGAGAGACCTGCAGAGTGAAGGAGGAGGCCAGGGCCATTAGGTTCCTTACCCTTTCTAGGGGCAGGAAGGCTCTGGCCTGCTTTGTGTCCAATTCTGCACTTATAAAGGTGAGAACCTGGACAGGTTCCAGAACTGACTTTGGAAGGTTGAGAAGAAAACCCAGAGAGGTGAGCAGCTGCTGGGTAACTTGCAGGTGTGATCTGACCTGGTCTGGAGACTGACCTACAATGAGCCAGTCGTCTAGGTAGGGAAAGATGGCAATCTTTTGCCTTCTTAAATGAGCAACTGCTACTGCTAGACATTTTGTGAATACCCTTGGCGAGAGGTAAGGCCGAAGGGCATTACCTGAACTGGTAATGGCCTGAGGCAGTTCGAATCTGAGGTACTTTCGTGGGAGCTTCTGATGAGAACATGGAAATAGGCATCCTTGAGGTCCAGGAAGCTAGCCAGTCCCTGGCCTTAGAGAAGGTAAAATCATTGCCAGAGTCACCATTTTGAATTTTGGTTTCAAAAGGTGTTTGTTTAGATATCTTAGGTCCAAGATGGGCCGCCATTCTCCTGTCTTTTTTGGGGTAAGGAAGTACCTGGAGTACAGACCCTTGCCCTGGTGAAGGGGAGAAACCCTTTCTACCGCTCTGAGAGCCAGAAGGGTTGAGACTTCTGTTTCTAAGGCAAAGGTCTCTAGAGGATTTGCAGGTGGAAAAGATCTGATTCTCATCTTTGGAAATTTTTTGAAGCTGAGAACCAGACCCCGGCTTACTACTTCCAGGACCCACTTGTCTGATGTTAGAGACTTCCATTTCTGAACGAAGTAAGCCAACCTGCCCCATACAGGTAAAGGAGATTCGGCCCTGGGCACCCCATCAGGGTGCCTGTTTGGCAGGAGCTTTAGGCTGAGGGGTGGGAGCAGGCCTGCTTGCACCCTGTCTGCCTCTCCCTCTGAAGAACCCCCTTTGAGCATAAGCAGAGGAGGCCTGGGTTTGGTAAAAAGGCCTGTGAAAAGGCCTACCTCTACCCCTGGGGGTCTGCCTCTGAGGAGTGGCTTGCCGCTCCTTGGCCTTAGCACTCTTATAGGTTGTCCTATATTCATCCATTTTCTTCATATAATTCTCTGTCTGCTCCCCAAACAGAGAATTTCCTACCACAGGAAAATCCATATCCTTAGTCTGGGTATCCTGTGACAAGCTAGTACACCTGAGCCAGGCCAACCTACGAAAAGCCACAGATGTAGCCATGACTCTAGAGGATACATCATTAAAATCCACAGCAGCATGGAACTGCACCTTGGATGCCTCAATACCATCAGCAGCCACCTGTTCCAGCTCCTTAGCAAGCTGGCCAGAGGCCTGTTTGGCCAAAGCCATGACAGTGTCCCATCTAGATTTTTGGTATCTTGCCAATAAAGCCATGTAATTTGCTTACCTGAGTCCCAAGGACACTGCCATGTATTGTTTTTTAGCCATGGCATCTATCTTCCTGGAGTCCTTGTCAGGAGGATGTGAAGCCAAGGGAATATTAGCTTTATCACAGGCTGCAGCCTGAACTACTCCAACATGACTGCATTGCTGTGAAAAGAATTCTGTATCAGGACCTGACAAAGTATACCTCCTGTCCATCTTCTTGTCCACAGGAGGCACAGAATTAGGAGCTTTTAAAATTTTTATTGTTTCCTAAATGACTTATGTAAGGGGACAGACAATCTCCTAGACTCTGGGATATCCATCATTTCTACAAAATCAGGTTCCTCTTGCTCATCCACAGCTTCCTCCAATGGGAGCTGAAGGGTTTCAGCAACCTTTTTATAAAACATAAAGTGAGAAGAGGACTCAGAAAGCGTAGGGGGAGATTCTAAGGGTCTGTCTGGGGAGATGTCGGTTCAATGGGCACACCCAGACTTTCAAAGTCACATTCATACTGTTCATAATCATCCTCCTCCTCTGGTTCATAAAACTCTTCTAAATCATATTCTTGAACCGGTGGAACCGGCCAAACCGACCTTTAACCAGACAGTGGCGGTTCGGACGGAACCGGAGAAAGTAACTGGACAATTTGTATAGCTCTTGCTATCTCTGCAGCAGTTGGAGAAGAAATTTTGGACTCCACACCTGCTGATTTTCTTGTTTTCTTTGCTGGAACTGGCTCCTCAGAGTCAGCTTTACGTTTGCCCGAGGAAGTCTCGCCCTGGTCAGAGGGCACTCCCTCCGGTTCGGTTGGCACCAAACCGGGCTGGCCATCCGGGTCAGCGGACTTTTTGGCCTCTCGTTCCCTGAGCCTGCCAACTCTCTTATCCAGGGTGGCTGCAGGGAAATTTTTACAAATCTGGCAGTCTGAATTGAGGTGGTCAAACCCCAGACAATATACACATGTGGTGTGTGGGTCAGCCTTGGCAAAGGCTTCCCTACAGACACCACAGTGTTGAAACCCAGTGGGCCCGGTTTTCTTTTGGGTTTTCTAGACATAATGCCAGCCTAACCAAAACTTGCCCTTTTAGCGGCAGTGCCAGAGCAAGACACCCTTATCGGTTCCCAACCGTGTCACGGGCCGTGGAAAAACCATAATGAAATCCGTTTTTTTTAGAACCGATAAGAACTGGGAACCGCACTCTAAAAGCTTTTAAATACTTGATTTTTAAAGTTTTAAAACAACCTGATTGGTTCAAACCGAACCAATAAACATTTACAAGTTCCACACAGAAATAAACCTGTCTATTACTTACAATACCACAGACAGAGCTTGAACCGATCGGTTTGCGGTTAAAATAATAATACTCGCGGTTGAATTTAACTGAGCAAACACTGTTTAAACCGAGAAATGAACCGAGCAGTAGGAGAAATCTCCGGAGCGACTGTTCAGTGAGGCGGAGTAAAGAATCTGACAGTTTCAGTTTGAAATTACACAGACAGAGCTTCTCTAACCGAGCTCGCGCTCCAAGTTCCATGCCTGGCATGGAATTTAACTATTTCACCTCCGGGGCAGTTCTAATGGTGGGACAAACTGCAATTGTCATAATATAGCAAGACTTCATGTTGTTTCAATTGCCATTCCTGGAGGTAGTGGGCCAGCCTGCTCCCTACTGGGGTTTGGGAGGCAACCCAAGCAGACACCTCAGGGTGTCTGCTTGGCCTGGGATGCTGTCTGGGTGCTGGGACTGGTACAGTTGCTGCCTCTCCTGCCCTTGAAATAACCCCTCTTAGGCTGGTACTGGGGAAAAGCTTGAGGCTGAAAGAATGGCCTATAATGTCCCCTACCTCTACTCCCCCTAGCTTGGTGCTTTTGGGTGCAGATGCCTTTTCTTTGGCAGCAGCACTTTTGTATGCTGTTTTATAATCATCCATTTTCTTCATATAAGCCTCAGTCTGCTCCCAGAACAGAGATGTATGCCAACATGGAAAATCCAAGGCCTTGGTTTGTGTGTCTTGGGTCAAATTGGTTGTTCTGAACAAAGCAAATCTTTTAAGAGACACAGAAGCAGCCATCTTTCTGGCCGCAGTGTCACTGTTGTCTACAGCCATTCTAAACTGGGCTTTAGATGATTCTTTCCCCTTCTTTGCAGCCTCTTCCAGATCAGCTGCCACAGCAGCTGGGACAGATTTTGTTATTTCCATCACTGTATTCCACAGTGTCCTCCAATATCTAGCAACATAGGCCATAAAAGAGGCATGCCCGATAATCGGAGAGGATCCCAGATAAACCTTCTTAGCTATGGAATCCATTTTCCTGGAATCCTTGTCCGGTGGGTGTGATGCTAAAGGTATGCCACCTTTATCTCAAGCTGCAGCCTGCACCACCCCCTCATGGCTTGGGTGCCCAAAGAGAAATTCAGTCCCACCTTTAGCCACCCAATATTTCTTATCTACCTTTCTATCCACAGGTGGCACAGAAGTGGGAGTCTGCAACACTTTATTCACATGTTTCTTCAAGGACTTATGGATGAGCAGCAGCAGTCTTTTGGAGACTGGGATGTCCATCATCTCAATATAGTCCTGTTCTTCCTCCTCATCAGTGGACTCCTAAGTGGGAAGGTCCAGTGTTTGAGTCATTTGCTTTATGAAAGCAAAGTGAGATGTATAGTCCTCGGATCCCTTATCAGGGGAATCAGGACAGTGGGGATCTGGGGAGCTATCAGGTTCAATTTGTTCCACATAATCTTCATCCTCATCCTCATCTTCATCTTCTCCAAAAGGTTCTGCCCCTTGTTCAAATGAACCGGGAACCGAAGGAGAACCAGCGGTTTGTGACTGTAACTGCTTCTCAACCAGAACTGGGGTACTCAGTTGAAGCGACTAAATAATCCTTATAGTATCTGCTATCTTTTCAGCGATAGGAACCGGTGTCATTTTGGGTTGCAGTTCGTTCGCTGTATGTTTCTCTTTTTTCTTTCTTTTCCCTGCGGTTTCCGGTTCAGCTGCAGTATCTACAGGCCATTTTTTAACTGAGGAACTGTGACCCTTGTCAGAGGGCTGTTCCTCCAGTTCTTTATGGCCAGTAGCCAGTTTGTCTGCAGCCAGGTCAGCGGCTTTTTCAGACATCTTCTCCCGCAGTTGTTTGTCACTTCTCAAGCATAGACTGAGGACGTTTTTACTGATACCACAGTCCTTTTTGAGGTGGTCAAATCCCAAACAAAAGACACAAATAAGATGAGGATCTGCTTTAGCAAACGGTTCCCCACACTCGGTCCAATGTTGGAAACCTGTAGGGCCCCTTCTTTTCTTGGCTTGTGACATTTAGCCCAAAATGCTTTAAATCCCCCCCCTTTTTTTTTTGGTCGGTTAAAACTGAAGAACCGAGATTTACCCCATTAAAATATTTAGTAAAAGAACCGACTTACTTTAAAAGTCGGAAGAGGTAAGACACACTGAGAATTACCTCAGAAAATAAAGAGAAAATCACCAGTTCCTTCTCGGTTGAGAAAAACCGAAAAGGAACCAAAAAACTTACCCGATTAACACTAATCTAGATGAAGTCTACCTGTGAACCAAGGACAGTGCTCTAAAAATTGAAAAAACTAAACGGACTTCAACAAAACCGAGAAAAATAAACTTCTTCAAGTAAGTAAAGGAGAGCTCTCTGGATACGTCTTACTGAGATGCAAGTGGAGTAAAGAATCCGACAGTTGCAGCAAGTGCAACCAGGGACAGTGGTTTGAAAACCGAGCTCGAGCCTAACATTCCTCTATTAGTATAAGTTCTATTAACCATTTTGGCTCCAGGGCAGTCCTATGGTGAGACCATACTGCAATTGTCAGAATACAGTAAGTAAAGATTTCCTGGGGCTTGAACATACCAAAGGCACAGATCTCATGGAATTCCTGTGGCAATGAATGTAGGAAACATTGCAACTACCTGAAGATTTTCCCTGGAACTCGATGAACAGGGCTTACACCAAGTGAAACCCCAGGTGAGGCAGACGATGCCCTCTCAACTGTGGCTTGTCCCGTTGCGCACCTCTAGCTCCAATCTTCAAAACATCATTCTACCTGCAGCCAGAGTGACTTACTCAATACTCATTAATGAAGCTGATGTAAAGGTATTCCCCCAACCTGTCGTTCCAAACCAGAGCCTGGAGGAAGCAGTTTCATGCTGTACACCAGCGTCTCCGGGCTCTAGGCATAGTACATTCTTTCCTTCTACCTGGCAGGCTCCGAATAACTAATGGCGGTAAGTCCTAGCAATTCTCACACCCTAAGGATGCAGGTCTGTGAACCACTAAAATGGAAGAGGAGTTTGCTGCTAGAGCTGCCACCTCATCAAGGGAAGAGAAAGCTGACTCTGAAGAAGACAAAGCTGGTCTGAGGAGCTCCATAACTAACTGGTAATCGTTCTCCAAGGGGACCTCTTATTTCTTGACTTCCTCCATTTGGGGGTGGGGGGGCTTTCGTTTTTACAAGGTGGACTACTACTGGACATAACATGAAAGGCATTGTCATCGGGATGCATGTTTACTTGGTTTAAGGGGACGGTCAATGTACGTCTCCTATCTCCGAGGCAGCAACTGCCATTTTGAAACATCTCCCTAATGCCGTTCTGTGTTTTGGCCGCTTAATGGTATCCAGAGGCATGTCTCCAGTTACAGTGTAGGGTCAATTAGATTGACTCTGCACTCAGTGCTTCTGTAGTACTTAATATACAGTACAAAATCATAGTTGAGAAGTTGAAGTGTTTTTATTGAATATTGCAGGATCCGAGAGGAGATCGGGGGGGGGGTCTTTTTCTCCCTGTTTACATAATACTGAATATGGCTATCAGCAAAGCTTAAAACTTGCATTTGATCTCTGTATTCTCCCCTAATCTCTGGATTTTACCACAGCTACTGAAGAGGCTAGCATTTCAGGACTAATTACTGAACGAATATAAAAGTAGGAACCCACTACTGTTCCAGATTATAGGGTGTTGCTCTGTATATCAAATATATGGCATATTGCATGTATGTTCTAATTTTCTCATTTACCTGTTACCCTGTATGACAATGTGATTATTTTCATGTGATTTACTTGAAAACAATCAAGTTACAAAAAGTTTGCTTGCTCTTATAGGATACTAGCACTTCCACCCCTAAGATCGAAGAGTGGGGTTCTAGAGAAGATTGATTCTAGGAAGATATCCAAGTTCCTAAAAAGTCCTCTTCATGTCTTTGTTTAACTTCACCCTTTCTTTCACCATTTTTTTATTTTTTCCGGGTTGTATTGCTCAGATCATGATACACTGAACAGATCAATTTGCACACTATATTAAAAAGACACTGCCCCCTTTCACAACTGAATTTTTTTTACTTGTGCATAATACGTAATCTCACATCTCATACCTCCCTTTATGTTCTTAATCTGAATCGTCCCCAACACCAATGACAGACGTGGATCAAGTGATTTTAAAATTGACTGTTGCTGGGCACTCCAACCTGCAGCATATCTTTGCAGGAGGGCTACATCTTTCTAAATGTACCTTGCTGAGTGTTACCTCATCTATCACTCTTGACTCATGAACATCCCATGCAATAACAGTGCTGTTCACTCCCCCTCCTCCCCCACCCTGATGTTCCTCGCAAATAATGAAAAAAAAAAAAAAGGTCATCTAATTTACATTAAACCTACGTGTTTGTGTCAGTGCCGTAGCCCTCAAGGTGCATTAGTGTTTCTATGTAGAGTCAATTTAGCCTTCAGAGTTAAAAGGAATCAGCTAGCAAAGTAGGCACTTGCTGTCTTTGAATAAAGCGAGACAGCTGCACAGCATTCACATGCAGAGTCCTTCACTGTCAATTTAGAGGAATGATGGTTATTACAACATTTTGCAACGATCTGGTGTTTTGAAAGTTTTAAATGAAATGTCTTTTGTTTATTAAATTTGCTACTTAGGACAGATTTAGGTAAAGCCTAGTTAGTTGAGAGGCAGTATAGCCTAGTGGTCAGAGCAGCAAGTTATGAACCTGGAGACCCAAAAGAGCTGGGCTTGAATTTATCAACCTTAAGATGCATACTGTATGACCCCTGGTCACACCAAGAAATGAACTTTGGCTCAGTGTGTCTTTTCGGCCAAAAAAAATTCTATAAAGTAAAAATAAAATATATATGTTTCAAACGGGCCCACAAGGCAGCTGAGTGCATAAAATAAACACGAATGTTGAAACACAACAAAGTCCTTTAATAGTTCATTATCCTTTCTCTTTTGATATTATTCATCTAGGGGATTTCCCACACTAGTCTGCACTGACTAACAGGACTAACACAGTAAACATAGTAATTGAAGGTCACAAGGACTAGAGGACACAGCATGAGATTAGAGGGAGGCTGATTAACAGGTAATGTGAGGAAGTTCTTTTTCACAGAAAGGGCGGTGGATGCATGGAACGGCCTACCTCAGGAAGTGGTGGATATGAATATAGTGCAGGATTTCAAACCGGCATGGGATAGGCATAAGGGAGCAATACAGATGAGTATGAATAGATAGGCCATTGACAGAGTAAAGGCCTATGGCACATTCATAAGGTTGAAAAAGAAATGGGCAGACTGGATGGGCCTTGCGGTCCTTATCTGCCGTCAACTTACATGTTTCTATAAAGGTCTATGATGTTCATTCCCCCGGCTTCCTATGCAGGACTGAAATAAGTATGCTGCGCAAACACACTCCAGTTTATAGGGATTCCCTAACCACTCTACCAGGGTACCCACCGATTCTCTTGGTAAACACAGAAATTTCTCTAGGCTTACAATAAGGCCTGTACTGTCCTCAGGTCACCTGAATCCACTGGTAGGCTGTTTCACTGGTTCACTAAAGTCTAGGAAAAAAAAACAACCCCTAATGTTACCCCTGAATTTGCCACCCTGAGCTTCAGGGTGCATTCCCGTGTCCTGCTGCAGAACACATCACGCACCTCTGACTGATGTCGTAGATACCCTGAGTATGTGAAAGACTGAGATCACTATGTCTCTCAGCCTCCTTCTCTACAGGTTGAACATATTATGGACCTCCAGCCTTTCCTCATAGCTTTTGTTCCCCATATCACTGATCATTTTGGTGGCCTGGGTTGCACCCTCTCAACTGCTTCATGTCCTTTTTGTACTGAGGAGACAAAACTGCATGTAGTACTCTAGGGCCTTACTTCCCCTGCTCTGCTGGTCACTCCCCCCCCACCACCTTGATGCACCCCAACATTAAGATGGCCATCATGCTATCATAACAGTTTCTATGCACTGTTTATCCTGCTTCAGCCACTTGACCCCCAGCTCCATTTCCTCCTTAACCGCAGCAAGTGGAGCCCACCCCACCAAACAATGTGTCAGGTAATAACTTTTAAACAGGGAGTCCTGCCAAAAATGCTGGCATCAATAAATTCAGAATTTGGATCAGCATATCCCCAATCAGCCCCATGCCAAAAATCAGATCTCTGAGTCATTTTATTTAAAAGTTACAAGTCATTTTGTAACCCTTAATTCACTGCTGTTCAAAAAAGCCAGTTTCAGAGAAGAGCTACTGATGATGTCATAATCTGAATTTGCAGTCTAGTACTCCCTGCAAGCTACCTCATATGACTTATTTCTCTCATATTGCATAAAACTGCAGTTGTAGTAAACATCTGAAAAAGGAAACCTGACACTGGGTGGGTCAGCACGTGCACTTCCATAACGTGCAGATGCAAGATACAATACTTCAGAATGTGGCGGGGCGGGGGTTTGGAATGATGTAGCAAACATGGCTTTAGAACGGCAAAGTTTGTGCAATTTGTAGCATATTGCAGGTATAAGATTTCAAAATGCCATCAGGCTGTGATTGTGGAAAGCAGGAATGACACAATATTAGGAAGAAGCTGGGACACAATTTTGGAATGTGGCAGGGACGCTAAAATTCATAATGTGGTAGTGTCATATATTTTTAGAATGTGGCAGAGATACACAAATTTTGAAATGCGGCGGACACATAGTTGTGGAAGGTGGCAGGGATATCTAATCTTCTGTGTTGTGGATGCATACATTTGGCATGTGGTGGTGACACAAAACTTCAAAATGTGGTTGGGATGCTTGATTTCAGATTGTGCTGGCACCATGCAATTTCACAATGTAACATGGAGTCTCAGAATGTGGCAGTGATGCAGTTTCAGAATGTGGTAGTCACATGCAATTTCATATGAAGCAGGAATTTTAGAATGTGACTTGGACATGCAATATCAGAATGTGGCAGTGACACTCATTTTCAGAATGTGGTTGAGACATACAATTTTGGAATATGGTGGGGATGCACATTTTCAGAATTTGACAATGACAGGCAATTTTGGAAAGTGGAAGTTTACACACAATTTCAGAATATGGCAGGAAGATACAATTTTAGAATCTGGCAGTGACACACCATTTTGGAATGTGGTGGTGACGCACAATTTCAGAATGTGGCAGTGATGCACAATTTGGGAATGTGGCAGTGACAATTTTGGAATGTGGCTGTGACAGTTTCAGAATGTGGCAATGGAACACAACTTCAAAATGAGATGGGGATGTGCAATTTTGGAATCTGGCAGGGATGCACAATTTTAGAATGTGGCTGGGACCTGGGATGCAATGTTGGAATGCGGTGGGGATGTGATGCACAATTTTGAAATGTGGTAGGTGCATACAGTTCCAGAATATGGCAGGGACAAGCAAATTCAGAGTAAATGGTGTGTCCTGTCACATTCCAACAGTGTGCATCCCTACTATATTCCGAAATTGCCATTCCTTGCCAAATTCCTCAGTGATTATTCCTGTTGCATTATGAGATTGAGTGTCCCACCACATTTTGAGATGGCACATCCCTGCCACATTCCGAGATGGCATGCCCCCCCCATTTTAAAATTGTGCACCACTTTAACATTCTATACCTTGGTTCAGTGCCGCATTCCCAAACCACCCCCTGACCCATTCTGAAGTACAGTACCATGCATCTGACTTTTCTGGGAAGGCGAGCAATGCAGCCCACCCTATGTCAGTTTTTTTTTTTTTGTTAAATGATTACTACAGCTACAGTTTCTTAAACTTTGGAGAAACAGGTTCTATAAGGTTGCTGACAGGGAGGACTAGCATGTGCATTCAGATTATGACTTCATCAGTTGCTCTGCACTGAAAGTAGATTTTTTGAACAGGTAGTGAAATCAGGGTTACAAAACAGCTTTAAGTAACGTTGAAACCTAACTTTTGGTATGGGATTTAATGGGGGTATGCTTATTATAATTCTGCAATGTAGCACTTTTGTCTGGACTCCCTTTTTAATTTCAGGCTCAGGCAAGTACTCTGAAGAACGATGGGTGACAGGTTATTCCCCACTAAACTGGTGGAAGAGAAAAGCTTCTTGGACCAATGGTCTTCTTTCCTCCCTAAATACTCAAGTATGTATGTATATACATAAATACCTCCCTAAATATGTATATATGTATGTTTGCATGTATGTATGCATGCATGACCTAGCACAGGATAGCCTGTCAGGCTGTATAATGGACTGCAGTGATGCTGTCTAACTTGTAAGACTGATAATGGCACAGCTTAGACCTATACAAGCAGACCTCAGCAGCACAGCTGCATGTTAAAGTCTCAGCACTGGAGTGGGGGATATAGTTTACAATACCTAGGTGTTGACTGTCTAGTTTATTCATTTCAAAAGTTTTACCAGGAAAGTCATACTGAGCTGGTATCAGCTTGGTTCCAGATGCGCAGGGGAACAGGTTCAAGGAACAATGTACAAAAATAGCACAGCAATATGGAAATAAGTAAAACAATATAGATAAATTACAGGAAAACACGTCAGAATAATAAAAAAAAAGTTCCCTGATGTGGATCAGTGTATTGCTGTTTTATGCTTTTCTGTGCAGTAAAACCACCGATGACACTAGAGTAAATTCCTCGTATTTCCACTAGAGGGATGTGTGTCTCTTCCAAACATAAAACCTCTATCAAACTGCCAATTGTATTGCTTTTTTTTTTTAATTTGGAAAAAAAATCACACTTGTCTAAAACTCTGCTGCCTGAGAAGCCTCAAAAGAGCGCAGAGTAAGATCATTCCCTTTTCAGTAAGATCATTCCCTTTTCAGGAAATCATACTGTAGATGTATGTATGCATGCATGATCTAGCACAGGATAGCCTAGGATCCTAGGAGTGGATGAAGATGAATCAGCTATAGGACAGGGAGGGGCCAGACAAAAGGATGGGGGTGGGGGAACAGGGGGAGGCTGGTGGTACAGGAGGCGTTGGGGATATACAAGGGGGGGTAAAGTTTCAGAGCGAGGGTCAGGATTATGGGAAGTGTCAGAGGTGGAAGCAGGAGAGAGGAGGAGGGGTCCTAGTTCTGGGAGACTTTATACTTAAAAGGGTGAGATGGGGGAGTAAGGGTGAGAGGCATAGTTGCATCTGGGTGGAGTGCATGCCAGGAATGACAGCAGGAAGGATAGCTCAGTTTATTCTTAACTATACAAAAAGGGGGAGGGAGGGAGAAACTTCATATCACGGTGCACTTGAGCACGAACGACTTGGAGGGCAATACAGTCAGGGAGGTGCAGGAAAGGTTCATGGAGCTGGGAAAGCTGTGTGAGGAAGCAGGGAGTTCAGTGGCTTTCTCAGAAGTGCTCCCAGTACCCAGAGCAAGTACTGCAAAGAAGCTGAGAATATAAGAGTTCAACACCTGGCTGAGGTCCTGGTGTCAGACCAGAGGGTACGGGCTGGTGGAAGGGATGGGACAGAACATGGGAAAACAACTCCCTGCATGCCAAGGACAGATTATACTTGAGCAGGGAGGGATCTGAGGTCTTAGAGCAGAGACTGGGAAAATACATAGCAACCAGGGTGGATTTAAACTAGGTGTGGGGGGAGGCAAGTGGGGGATCAAAAATGGTCTACGGATTGGGAAGCCAAACGGGCTTACTCTCATACCAATAGGAAAGGAGCAGGGGAGTGCTCATACAGAGTCACTATGAATAGGGTTCAGAAGGGAAGGAAGGGAAAGGCACGCATTGGAGGGTAGTCTCCTTGAATGCAAGGGGCCTGGAGAACAAAGCAACTGAGTTGCAGGCTCTGATGGCAGTGCGGGAGGTGGACATAGCTGCCATCACTGAAACATGGGCCACTCAGTAACAGGACTAGGACCTGATGATCCCAGGGTACAGGCTATACTGCAAAGATAGGGAAAAAAGGAAGGGGGAGTAGCTATTTATGTAAGAGAGGGGATAAGATGTGCCAGGGAGGAGGGGGAGGTGGGTAGAACTGAGGCATTATGGCTACAACTCCAGGACTCAAGGAACAGGACGCTCAGGATGAGGGTGGTGTATAGGCCACTATCTCAGACTGAGGACTTGGACAGGGAATTAGTGGAGCAGATAAAGAGGGTCAACGGTAATGGTAACACCATTATCATGGGGGACTTTAATCTGCCAGGGGTAGATTGGAGCACACCAGCCACCTCGAGCATTCAGGAGCAGGTCCTTCTGGAGGCTTTCCAGGACAGCTTCCTGGTACAGATGGTAAATGAACCAACCAGGTTGGGTTACACTCTGGACCTCATGCTTACCAATGGGGAGTTTGTCAGAGAGCTGAGGGTGGAGGATCCGCTGGCAGGGAGTGACCACAACACAGTGTGGTTCTTACTCAGCATGAGCAAGGAGGCGTAGGAACTGAGACCAGGGTGTTGGACTTCAGGCAAACTGACTTTGGGAGGATGGGGAGAAGGGGAAAATAGTGGCCAGGCACGTAGCCAGTATCCACCCACACATGGATGCTAACCAGAAATGGGACGTTATCAAGCTAGGACTCACAGAGGCCACTAGATCATGTACCAAGACACAAAGCAAAAAGGCTAGGGCCAAGAAACCAAGATGGTTAAGCAGGGAGGTGTTGGGTAAGGTGAGGGCAAAATTGGCAACCTTCAGGAGATTCAAGAGATCCCGTCAGGGGGAGGATAGAGAGGAGCAACTGAAGAAATCAAGAGACGTAACAAGAGCAGTCAGGGCAGCCAAGGCTTCCAGGGAGCTTAGACTGGCACAGGGTATCAAGGAAGGGGAAAAGGACTTCTTCGGGTACATAAGGGAAAGAGTGCAAGGATCAAATTGTAAGGATTAAGAAGGATGGGGGTGGGTGGAGAAGGGGCGGATCAGGCAGAAGCACTCAACATGTACTTCTGTTCTGTATTTACTAAGGAAAAAGATGGGGAACTGCCTGACAGGTTAGGAAGGGTAGGCAAAGTGGGGGTGGGGATGACAGATGGGTCAATCTCAGTGGACAGGGTACTGGAAGGACTAAGGGCACTGAAGGTGGATAAGGCACCTGGCCTGGATGGCATACACCCATTGGTATTGAAGGAATTGTCAAAGATCCTAGCAGAGCCATTAGCAGACTTGTTCACTGCCTCTCTGGGAACGGGATGAGTGCCCCATGACTGGAGGATGGCACACATAGTGCCCCTCCACAAAAGTGGACCTAAGGATGAACCAGGCAACTACAGACCAGGAAGCCTTACATCCATAGTGGGGAACTCAATGTAGATGATCCTTAAAGAGAGGTTGGTAACCTTTCTGGAAAGTAAAAGTCTTTAGGATGAAAAGCAACATGGGTTTGTCTCTGGAAAATCCTGCCAGACTAACCTAGTTGATTATTATGACTGGGTGACTAGGGAACTTGACAAGGGCAATGCGGTGGATGTCCCATATCTGGACTTCAGCAAGGCCCTCGATTTGGTGCCACATGGCAGGATGCTTAACAAGTTGGAATACCAGGGAACAGGGACAAAGATAGTAAATTGGATCAGGAACTGGCTGCAGGGAAGGCAGCAGAGGGTAGTGGTGGTGGTGGTGGTGGGGGGACTCTTATCTCCAAGGGGAGTGACAAGCAGAGTGCTGCAGGGCTCGGTACTGGGTCTGGTGTTGTTTGCCATTTTCATACCCGACATCTCACACTGCATTAAGAATAAGATTAGCCTTTTTGCAGATGACACAAAGATTGGGGTGGTGGTGGATGACACAGTAGGGTGGCAGGGGCTGCAGGATGATCTGGCTAAACTTGAGGACTGGTCAGACACATGACAGCTGGGGTTCTATGTGAAGAAGTGCAAAGTCATGCATTTGGGAGCAAGGATCCCAAGGGGGTGTTATCAATTGGGAAGGGTACAGATAGCCACTACTGAGGAGGAGGAGGATCTTGGTGTGTTAATAACAGGGCAAATGAACCACTGA
Source organism: Neoceratodus forsteri (assembly GCA_016271365.2). Classification (NCBI taxonomy): domain Eukaryota; kingdom Metazoa; phylum Chordata; order Ceratodontiformes; family Ceratodontidae; genus Neoceratodus; species Neoceratodus forsteri. The sequence continues at coordinate 1,120,869,550 of CM028130.1, read as the reverse complement.
GCACAGTGCAGTAAGGCAGCAGTGAAAGTCAATAAGATGCTGGTGTGTATTGCTAGAAGCATCTCCTACAGGAGAGGCGAGGTGATCCTGCCCTGTACAGGTCATTGGTGAGGCCGCAACTGGAGTATTGTGTGCAGTACTGGCGCCTATACTTAAAGAAGGATGTTAAGTTACTGGAGGGTGTACAGCGCAGAGCAATGAGGATGATCCAGGGAATGGAAGACAAACAATACGAGAAGAGGCTGAGCCTGAGGGAACTGAACATGTATTCTCTGGAGGAGAGGAGGGATGGGGGGATATTGACAGAGACCTTTAAATATATGAAGGGTGTAAACAAGACTGGTGCAGGGGGAACTTTTAAGTTAAAGGGAGGGAGGGATACGAGTCTTTATTGACTTCAGTAAGGCATTTGATGTCATGCCCCATTGGGCACTTATTACGAAACTTCATAACATGAATATAAATAGTTATATCATTGATTGGATTGGTAATTGGTTGCAAGATGGAACACAAAATGTTGTTATTAATGGTTCCTCATCAGAGGTGAGTAATGTAACCCGGCCGTCGGCGCAATGGTTGGATTTCTGCTAGCGACGTAGCGACCGGGTTCGGGAATGGACCCGGGTCGCTGGAGGGTCAGAAGAAGGATGGAGCGTCCCTATGGACAGCTCTCCTTCTCCAGAGGGAGGGTGAGTATCTCGTCTGGCACCGATGGACCCATGGAGGAGGCCAGGGGCCCGCAGCTACCAACGAATAACAGCACCAAGGGGGCGGGGTGGATGCAGGACGTCATTGTACGTCCCCGCCCTCCATACAAAATAGGGGAGAAAACTCCCTCTTTCTGCCACTTCCGTGAAGCCTGCCTTCAGCTTCAATTAGCCTCCTGACTGACTCTCCCCAGATAGATACAAGGATCACAGCTCCTGGCCAGTGTCGTGACCCCACTCTCCGAGGGGTAAGTCGGGGGTTTCGTAGGGAGGAGCACAGCAGGTAGGTGGAAACCCAGTGAAGGTGCCATGACTAGGCGGCTGATCAGCAGCAAGACAGAAGGGCAAAAAGAATAAATTGGAAAAAAAAAAGAGGTGGGTAATGTATCCAGTGGGGTTCCACAGAGCTCAGTACTGGGCTCGTGCCTCTTTCAGGCATTTATTGCAGATATGACTAATGATTGCCAGTCCATTACCATCAAATATGCTGACAATGTTAAAATTGGTGGTCCATGCAGAGACATAGCACAAGCCACAGCTATTCAAAGGGATTTGGATACTATTATATCATGAGTAGACAAGTGGGCATGAAATTAAACTCAAACAAATGTAAGTCAGCAGCCCTGCAGCGCGCTTAGTTTCCGTTGCAGTGCGGCGATCAGGTTCGGGAGCGGACCCGGTTGTCGGAGGGCGGCTGGGGAGAAAGGATTGAGCGTCCATAGGACTGCTCTCCTTCTCCGGGGCTTAAGTATTCTGTGCCACGGTGACACTCTAGCAGAGGCTGGGTGCATCGCAAGCATTGATGCCAAACTGAAATTAGGGGCGGGTTGGACGCTGGTCATCACTGCACGTCCCCACCCCTGTTCACAAAACCAAGGGAAAAAATCAGCCTATGCCTGCCGTCTAAATGAAGCTCAGCCCCTGATGCCTCGATTAGCCTCAAGGAGCCGGCTCCCCGACCAGATATTTGTAGCGCGGCCCGATATGGGGGTTGGTGCTGCAAACCCACTCTCTGGGGGGCAAGCCAGGGATGACAGGGTGAGTGCGGGCATATCCAGAGGTGGAGGCTAGGGGGTCCGTGACCAGAGCGGATCCAGATGGTTGGCAGGGGCCAAAAAGTACAGTAATTGGAAAAAAACAAACAAATGTAAAGTCATGCATTTAGGTACTAATAACCCAAATTATATTTACCGACTGGGTGGTTCTAACCTCAACAGTACTACAGATGAGAAAGACCTGGGAATCACCATTTCAGATGATAGGTCTTACAATAAACACATTCACGGTATCATTAATAAATCTAATGGGGCAGTTTGGTCTGTCTTGCGTAACATTAGATCACATAAGTCTGAGGTTTTAATGCCCCTGCACAGATCTTACGTTAGGCCACATTTAGAGTATGCGGGCGGCCCAGTTGTGGTGCCTGTACAAAAAAACTATTGGGAACTCACTTGAAAAGGTTCAAAGACGTTTTACCAAAAAAATATCAGGTTTAAAAAATGAAACATATAATAACAGACTACAAACATTAAACCTTATGTCTTTATCTACCCATCGTTTAAGAAGAGATTTATTACTCCTTTTTGATATTATCCAAGATCCTTATCTTATGACTGAGCTAGGTTTACAATTCAAACATCATACCTATGATGTTAGAGGCCATCCTCTACAATTAGTAAGGAAACCGTTTAAACATACTAGTCACCAATATTTTTTTAGACTTAGAACTGTAGATCCTTGGAACAAACTACCTGTTGATGTCATTATCAGTGAAACCAAGAATATTTTTAAATACAGGTTGGATAAATTAGTCAGTACAGGTTATGATCTTTCATATTATCACTTGGCTTAGTATAAGAGTGTTATGGGCAAATGCCTTCTTGCTCTTTCAAAGACCTTAGTATGAACCTTAGTATGGGCTAAGGCTGCGGGGGGAAGATTCAGGAGAGAAATAAGGAGGCACTTTTTCACAGAAAGGGTGGCGTCTATGTGGAACATGCTGCCTGAAGATGTGGCATCCTGTAATTCAGTGGGCAGCTTTAAGAGGCGGTGGGACAGAGTGAGGGGGAAAGTCACCATTATGAGGGATGGGGATGGAGGGGCAGCTGCCGTATAAGGGGATGGTTAGCTGCACACTTGAGCAGACTTGATAGATCGAGTAGCTTTATCTGCTGGCAGTTTCGTATGTTTGTATACAATAAAAAAGTCCCACACAGGAAGTTGTGGCTTTCAATAGGAAGCCTATCAGAAGTGTACTGGGTTGAACCAGTTGATTCAGAGATGAGATTATAATCAACCGCAGAGCCAACAAATAATGTAATGCACTCTGGGGTCTGAAACATACAATCTAGCAGGCTTATGCTGCTCAAGGTCAGGACAGACTGAAGAGGACATGTTAAGAAAGTACCAATACAAGCAGCAAGATGCATCATTTTACAGATAGAAGCAAAAGCAGACAACACGTAATGTGACCATGTGGAATATGAACCGATGTCCCCCAAATTCTCAAACAACCCCCCCAAAAAAAACCACAATATCAGTAACATACATACAGCATCTCCCTGCAGAAGATGAGTTAAAAGTTTGAAGTGTGTGCATTTTAGTAGGTGATAATTTTGAAGATAACTATATGCATTTAGGATGAAATAATGTTAGAACTGTATTAGTCCTTCATAAATTAGATTTTTTATAATTTTGTATTTGTAATTTTTGACCAGGAAAGGCTCACTGGGATTTGACAGCTTGTTTCCAGTTTGTGTAGTTATATGTATTTGTTTTATTAGTGGCTTTACTGAACAGGGAAATGTTGGCCATGATACCAGGAAAAGTCCCCTACTCTTCCTCGACTGTGACCAGAGTTGGCCAGAAGGCACCTTGGTTTAATAATACATCTGAAGGATGGCACCCCAACAGTTCAGTACCCCACTCATACTGCACTACTGTGTCAGCTATGGGTCAGTAAAAGCTCAAGTTTCTGGTGGGAAGCTATAACCCATGATCTTCCGAACATCCAGCCCCAGAGGTGAAACTGCTTCATCCTGTCTGGCAAAAGAATACTAAATGTCTAAACAGAGTCAGTTACTCTCTGACAGAGATCAAATTAGCAAGCAAGAAACAATCAGGGCACTCACCACTTAGACAGACCAAATGGGATCTCTTGTGTTTTTTATTCCTGACTTACTGGCATAACGATGTGGGTGACTCAGATTTGCTGCACAAAACTGCCCACCCTCTGTGGGTCGGTAGAGCCCTGGAGCACTCTAAGGATCAAGGTGGGAGGGTTATAATGTCCCGAAGCCAAAGCACTTCCCATAGAGGTTTTAGGGAGATGGCACCATCCCGTCTCCCCCCAGGTCGGCACAGTGTGGGTGCCCCTAAGAGTACATAGACACATAGAAGATGCCATCAGAAAAGGATCTCTTGGCCGGCCCAGTGGTGTAGAGGGTTGAGGCGCTGGCGCCTGCACCGACCACACACGGCGCGACCCGGGTTCGAGGGCGGACTCGGGTCTCGAAGTCGGCAGGGGAAGGGCAGGATCGAGCGTCCGACGGACTGCTCTCCTGTCCTGGGTGGGTTAGGGAGCATCTTCGCTCATGCAGCGGCCCCCAGTGGAGACTGGAGGCACTGCAGGTAGTGACGCAACAAGGGGGGGACAAGAAAACCGAGAAAATCCACTCCGGAAGTTAACCGGATGACAGACGCCGGCCCCGGACATCCCTGAAGACTCCCTGAGAGCCACAATTGCCTCAGCAGCTCCGAGGGTCTGAGAAAGTAGTAGTGTGCTGGTTCCACCCCCGCTGGTGCCTTTCCCCTCAGAGGAGGGGGACCCATCCGGTGCAAAGGTTACACCAGACTAGCCCGAGGAAGACTGCAGATATGAGGTAGATGGCTGAGGGGAGCTAGTAGGGGAATGTCCGGGTCCATGGCGGCCTGAAGGAGAGGTAACTCTGGGGCACCAAAAAAAAAAAAAAAAAAAAAAAAAGAAAAGGATCTCTTGGCTCACCTAGTCTGCCCTAAGTCCCTGCCTACTGTGCTATCACAGACCCTAACTGATCTCTGGCCTCACCCCCACCCGCCCTGTTACTAAGGTCCCCTTGTGTTATCCCATGCATGTTTGAAACCCGTTACCATTTCGGTATCCACCACCTCTGCTGGAAGGCTGTTCCAGACCACCTTTCCATAAAGAAGTATTTCCTCACATCCCCTCTAAGTCTCCCCCTTTCAGCTTCATATCATGCCCCCTTGTCCTTGAGCATCCTCTTCTGTGCAAAATGCTACCCTCCTGTACCTTACTGATATCGCTGAGGTATTTGAATGTTTCTGTTATGTCTTCCCTTTCTCTCCTTTCCTCCAGAGAATACATATTTAATTCCCTGAGTATTTCCTCATAGTGCTTTTGATGCAGGCCCTGTACCATTTTGGTTGCCCATCTCTGTACTGCCTCCACCCATTCTATGTCTTTCCTGAGATGGGACTTCCACAACTGGACGTAGTACTCCAGGTGGGGCCTCACCGTTGATCTGTACAGGGGTAACACTACCTCCCTCTTTCTGCTGGCGATACCACTCCCTATGTATCCCAGCATTCTATTAGCCTTTCCCACTGCCTTCTCACACTGCTTTGCTATCTTCAGGTCGTCAGATATGATGACCCCCAGATCCCTTTCCTGTTTTGTGGTTGTTTATACCTCCCCCGACATAATATGTTGCCCTTGGGTTTTTGTGCCCCATGTGCATAATTTTGCACTTTTTGGCATTGAAGCCCAGTTGCCAAACCCTTGACCAGTCTTCCAGCTTCTTCAGATCCTCCTTCACCACCCCCGTGTACCTACTCTGTTACTAGTGTTACTCAGATGAATCCAGACAAATCCAGATCCACCAGATACTTGCCCTTGTGGCAGGATAGTGGATCCACTGCATACTTCCACTATCTGCCTGTGGATCCAGCTGTCGGATCCGTGGTCGGATCCTGCGTTATCCGACGGCCGGAACCAGTGCCAGATCCAGGGATCCGATGCTGGATCCCCTGGATCAGGCACCAGATAACATGGGAACCGACCCGGGATCCGACCTCTGTATTCGGCGGGATCCAACTTGAATAGTGTTGCCATCTGCTGGATCACTGGTGGATCCATGGTGGCACTATCTGAGCAACACTATCTGCTACAGATTTTTGTGCCATCCACGAACAGGCATACCTTTCCCTACAGCCCCTCTGTGATGTCGCTAATAAAGACATTGAAGAGAACTGGTCCCAGTACTGAACCCTGAGGCACCCCGCTGGTTACCTTACTGTACCTTCTTTCGAGTGAACTCCATTTACAATCACCCTCTGAGTTCTGTTACTTATCCAGTTTTGTACCCGTTTTACTATTTTTGGACCCAGTCCCAGGCTGCCTGGCTTATTTACTAGTCTTCTATGTGGGAATGGTGTTGAAAGCCTTATTGAAATCCAGGTAGGCCACATCAACCCCCCCCCCCCATCCTCATCCCTGGTAACCCAGTCAAAGAACTCTATCATTCTTGTTTGGCAAGATCTCCCCCTGTAAACCCATGCTGCCTCAGATCCTGCAATCCACTGTTTTTTAGGTATTCCCCAATCCTTTCTTTTAGCAGTGTTTCCATGACCTTGCCCACTACTGAAGTCAGGCTTGCAGGTCAGTAGTTTCCTGCCTCCTCCTTATTCCCACTTTTGTGTAGTGGGACCACATCTGCCCATCTTCAGTCCCTTGGAATTTCCCCCATTTTCAGTGATGGACTGAACAGGTCTGTTAGAGGCGCAGACAGTTCCTCCTTTAGTTCCTTCAGTATTCTGGGGTGAACCCCGTCCAGCCTCATTGCCTTGTCTGCTTTTAGCCTTGTTAGTTCCCTGAGGACTCTCTCCTCCATAAAAGGGTTCGTGTCCACCTCCTTTCCCTTAATGCCCTTTTTTCCAAACTGTGGTCTGTCACCTACCCCTTCCTTTGTGAATACTGAACAGAAGTATTTGTTCACTATGTCCACTTTCTTCTGGTCCTCTGCCACACTCCCCCCCTTCCCATTTTAGCCTTGCTATCCCTGCCTTGCATTTCTTCCTTTCACTTATGTACCCAAGGAATGTTTTATCCCCCTTTTTTGCTGACTTGGCAATGTTTTCCTCCGTTTGAGCTTTTGCCCTCATAACTACCTTCACTGCCTCCCTTTGTTTCTCCTGATCCAGAAGCAAATTATTTGATACCTTTTATTGGACCAACATAGATGTAACAAAATGATTAGCTTTCGGACCAACCCAGTCCTAACTCGGAAGCGTAATGAGCATTATCTGTCTGTCTGAGCTGTCTTAGGCAACCTACACAGTGAGAAGCCAGTCAGACAGACTTGGCTGCTACTGTTTGAGGCTGAGAAACTTGCTATATTGCAGAAATCAAACTATAACTCATTTCGGGAACTGAGAACCTGGCAATGCATAATCTTGTTTGGGACTTGTTAGGAAGGTGAGCTACACTTTCTACTGAAAGTTTTATTTTTGCTGATTTGCATTAAGAAGAGAACTGCAGGATTCCATTAAAGTGTAATAATTTTATAACCAGAGGGAGTGAAATACAACTGAATTTGCTTGATTCCTGTGGTTTGAGACCTAAGATTTGGAAGGATATTTTTGCAAAATTTGAGAAGTGTCCTGCTGGCTGAGGAGCGAGTTCATTTTTATCCCTGGACTCAGTAGAGTGGTTTGGGTAGGAGCAGTGGTCTAGCAAATTGTGGTGTTGGTTGAATTACTGTAAAGAAGGGAAATACTCACCAGGGTGGTGGAGCGGTGGTGTGTTTGACTGTTTCTAACAGTCACTGGTGGTTGTGGACTACCCACCCACCCTTCTCCTCACCCCACCCACCCTAGGTGTGGCATTTCCTTTACAGCCAAAGTTCTGACATCACTTCCTCTAACAGGTCTTGGGACAGAACTGTCATATTCTTAATAACCTAGCAAATGCATAAAGGGTAAGTATACACTAAAAAAATATATATATTACATATTGTAAGGGAGAGAGATGTGGAGAATGGTGCAATGCACTGGCTGTGGGGCAGCAGCTTTCCGGAAGACATTCTGGAAACTGTTTTGCTGCCCTATTTGCAGGCAACTATCAGCTCTGAAGGAGGAGGTTGCCCATCTCCAGGCTCAACTGGCAAGGACTATGGAGGCCTCCCCCACCCAAAGAGCACCAGTGCCACAACCACTGTCTCAGTGGTTGGAAAGTATGACGAGCAGTTGGACCACAGTGGGTTCTGGGAGGGTGAGGGTGGTGGAACAGAGGTGAATCCCTCTAGTTATACCTCTTCACAAATCATATGCCAGTATGACAGAGCAAGGTTCCTCTATGATGACACCCTCAGTGGAGACAAAGAAGAATGCTGGGGACATCCACAAGGGAGACCCACAAAAGGGTGGCAAGAAAAAATTACTCACCTTAGTAATGTTGTTTCTTCTAATGGAGTCTTCCTGTATTCTGACATATGCAGTTAGGTCCTGCCTTTCAACTGCCCCAGAGAACAAAGAGTTAAACTTTCCATGGCCAGCATGGAATGTTCACCACGAGCTCAGTTGAAGCCCCTGTCTGCTGTTGTTTAAACTGCAATCGTCAGATCTTTACGAGCAATACTCACTAGAAGTTCTGTGTGGAAACTGTAAAACTCACACTAGCCAACTGGCAACTATATCTATATAAAAGGGTTTTTGGTTTCAAAAGGAAGACTCAAGTCAGGAAACCCAAAAACAAAACACATCCAAAAACACAATCACTCACCCAAACTAAAAGAGGGTGAGAAAAAGGACACCCCTAGGGTGCCAACACTGCTCCTGCCCACCCACATCCCAAAAACTAAGTTCTGAGAGGGGAGGCAAGGTCAGAATATAGCAAGACTCCATTAGAAGAAACAACATTACTAAGGTGAGCAATTTTTTCTTCAAACAACATGAAGTCTTGCTGTATTCTGACATATGCAGACTACCAAGCAGTACCTCCATGGAGGAGGGACAGAACCTACTTTGGAAATAGGCTCTGAAGTACTGCTGTGCCAAACCGAGCATCACTTCTAGCCTGGATATCCAGAGAGTAATGCTTGGTGAATGTATGGACTGTTTTCCAGGTGGCTGCTTGACAAATTTCTAAAAGAGGAATATCCCTGGCAGCAGCCAGGGGAAGCAGCTGTACCTCTAGTGGAATGAGCCCTCAAGCCTGACGGTGGAGTTCTACCCAGTTTTTCACAGCAGAATTGTATACAAGAAACAATCCACCTGGTAATAGATCTCTTAGTGGCAGGTTTGCCCTTACCGACTTCTCCATATGTGAGAAACAAATGGAGGGATTCAAACCTGTGACCCTTGGTACACTCTATGTAGTAGCTAAGGGCTCTTTTAACATCTAAGCTGTGTAGCCTCCTCTCTCCAGAGGAGGAATAGTCGATGAAGAAAACAGGGGAGAGATACAGACTGGTTGAGGTGGAAATCTGAAACCACTTTAGGCAAAAACTTTCTGTTAGTTCTTAGGACCACTTTATCTGTATGGAAAGAGATGAAATCAGATTCCACTGACAGGGCCTGCAATTCACTGATACGCCTGGCAGAAGTATTGGCTACCAAACACAGTTTTCCAAGTCAAGTACTGTACTTAAGCTCTGCAGAGGACAAAGGCTCAAAGGGGGTTGCATAAGCTGAGCAATGCAAACATTAAGGTTCCAAGCAGGAGCAGGATCCCTAAAAGGGGGATTGGTGTGACGCAATCCTTTGAAAAACTTACAAAACACAGGATGGGATGATAGAGAGGAAGGTTTGCCTACTGACAAGAAAGCAGGAACAGCTGCCAAGTGTACTTTAAGGGTAGCTGGTCTGAGGCCTAGGCCATTAAGATCGACTATATAGTCCAGAACTGTAGGCAACTCAGCAGAGTCTGGAGAAATATTCTTCTTAGAACACCAAATGCGGAATCTTTTCCATTTGGCATTGTAAGTCTTTCTGGTGGAAGGCTTTCGAGAAGCCTTAAGGATATCCAGAACCCCCTGGGAAAGATGCAAATCAGCAAACTCTAACTCTTCAAGAGCCATGCCTTGAGATTGAGAGACCGAAGACTCGGGTACCAAATCCTCCCCTGAGAGGATGTCAACAGATTGTAATTCCTGGGAAGAGACAGGGGAAGGTGAACTGCTAGGGACAGCAACAGGGGTTACCAGGGCTGTCTGGCCCAGTCTGGAGCAATCAGAATCACTTTGCATGGTTGTGACCTTATTTTGACTAACACTTTGAACAGGAGAGAGAAGAGGGGGAAGCATACAGAAATTTCCCTTCCCATTTCAGAATCAGAGCATCCAAGGGGGACTGTGCCTAAGACTGGGGGTCTGCAACAAAAGAGAGGAAGTTGGTGATTGTCTGGGGCTGCAAAAAGATCTATCTCTGGAGTGCCCCATCTCGAGAAAATCACTTCCAAAACTAGAGGATCTAGGGTCCATTCGTGATGGCCCTGGGATATTCTGCTCAGAGCATCTGCTAGGACATTGTCCTTCCCTGGGAGGTGAACTGCTTTCAGAGAGGTTTGCAAGGAATAGGCCAGAGACCACAACGTCATTGCTTCTGTGCACAAGACCGTAGACCGAGTGCCTCCCTGCTTGTTGATGTACCACATGGTGGTGGTGTTGTCTGTTCTGACCTGAACCACCTTGTTCTGTACAGATTTGGAAAAAGCTTGCAGTGCCAGAAACACTGCTCTGAGTTCCAAGAGATTGATGTGAAGCAGAGGTTCCTGAGGTGACCACAGTCCCTGGGTGGTAAGATCCCCCAAATGGGCTCCCCAGCCCAGCAGGGAAGCATCTGTGGTGAGTATCACTGAATAAAACTGAGTGACGAAAGGAATCCCTTGTCTCAAATTGTCCTGATCCTGCCACCACTGCAAGGCCTGGATCAGGGTTCAAGTCACTGGGACTAGTTTGGTAAGGGAATCCTTTCTTTGGGACCAGAAGGCTCTTAAGGTGGAACTGAATGTCCCTCATCTGGAAACTTGCTCCTTGGACCACTGCTGTGGAAGCTGCCATGTGGCCCAGAAGCTGAAGGAAATGCCTTGCTGTTCGAGACACCTGAAGGGTGAATGAAGAGGCCAGTTCCATAAGGGTCCTTGCCCTTTCCAGGGGGAAGGAAGGCTCTTGTCTTTACTGTATCCAGCTCTGCCCCATAAAGGTGAGGAGCTGTACTGGTTCGAGAACTGACTTTGGAAGGTTGAGAAGGAATCTTAAGGAAGTGAGCACTTGCTGGGTCACTTGCAAATGTGACTTGACTTGTTCTGGAGACTGACCTACTATGAGCCAGTCGTTCAAGTATGGGAAGATGGAGATCTTTTTTCTCCTTAGGGAAGCAACCACTACAGCCAGGCACTTTGTGAAAACCTTTGGGGCTGATGTTAGGCCAAAGGGCATTGCTCTGAATTGATAGTGGCCTGAGGGCAACTCGAACCTGAGGTACTTTCTGTGGGAGCACCTGATGGGAATGTGAAAATAGGCATCTTTGAGATCCAGGGAGGCAGGCCAGTCCCCTGGCCTTAGAGAGGGAAGGATAATTCCCAGGGTCACCATTTTGAACTTTGGCTTTAAAAGGTGTTTGTTCAGATATCTTAGGTCCAGGATGGGCCGCCATTCTCCTGTCTTTTTGGGGGTTAGGAAGTACCTGGAGTACAATCCCTTGCCCTTGTGTAGGGTGGGAACCTCTATAGCTCTGAGAGCTAGGAGAGAAGAAACTCTGCCTCTAGGCAAGGGTCTCTGATAGATTCAGAGGTGGAAAGGATCTGTTCTCATCTTGGGAAATTTTTTTGCTGAGAACCAGCCCTGGCTTACTACTTCCAGGACCCACTTGTCTGATGTTAGAGACTTCCAGTCCTGGACAAAGTAAGCCAGCCTGCCCCCTACTGGTATGGGAGAATCGGCTCGGGCAGACCCATCAGGGTGTCTGCTTGGCAGGGGCTTTAGGCTGAGGGGTGGATGCAGGCCTGCTCATCCCCCGTCTGCCTCTCCCTTTAAAGAACCCCCTCTGATAGAAAGAAGAGGAGGCCTGAGCTTGGTAAAAAGGCCTTTGGAAAGGCCTGCCCCTGCCCCTGGATTGCTGCCTTTGAGGAGTTGCTTGCCTTTCTTTGGCCTGAGCACTCCTGTAAGTGGTCCTGTACTCATCCGTCTTTTTCATGTAGTTTTCTGTCTGCTCCCCAAAAAGAGAATTACCAATTACAGGAAAATCCATGGCCTTAGCCTGGATATCCTGTGAGAGGCTAGTACATCTGAGCCAAGCCATCCTCCAAAGAGCCACAGATGTAGCCTTGACTCTTGATGAAACATCACTGGAGTCTACAGCAACATGAAATTGTACTTTAGATGCCTCAATCCCATCTGCAGCCACCTGCTCCAGCTCCTTGGCAAGCTGGTCAGGGGCCTGTTTAGCCAGAGCCAGCACAGTGTCCCAGCTGGACTTCTGGTATCTAGCTGTACAGGCCATATAGTTAGCCTGCCTGAGTCTCAAAGATGCTGCCATGTATTGTTTCTTTGCCACGGCATCAATCTTCCTGGAGTCCTTGTCTGGGGGGTGTGATGCCAAGGGGATATTTGCCTTATCACAGGCAGCAGCCTGCACTACCCCAACATGGCTGCATTGCTGGAAAAGGAACTCCGTGTCTGAGCCTGAGAGAGTGTACCTCTTGTCCATTCGTCTGTCCACAGGAGGTATAGAATTAGGGACTTAAGAATTTTATGTGTCTGTTTCCCAAAGGATTTGTGGAGGGGAATAGACAGCATCCTGGACTCTGGGATGTCCATCATCTCAACAAAATCAGGCTCCTCCTGATCCTCTAGTGCTTCCTCCACAGGGAGCTGGAGGGTCTCAGCCACTTTTTTGTAAAACATATAGTGAGAAGGGGACTCAGAAAGCCTAGGAGGAGAAACACCTGAAGGTCTGTCTGGGGAGATGTCCGGGTCAATAGGCACATCCAGACTTTCATAATCACCATAATCATCCTCATACTCTCCTTCCTCCTCCTCCTCCTCCTCCGGTTCATAAAACTCTTCCAAAGTCTAATCCGGAACCGGGGGAACCGACCGATCCGAACCTCTGCCAGATGGTGCCGGTTCGGTCGGAACCGAAGTAAGCGACTGCACTATCCTTATCACCTTGGCTATCTCATCAGCGGTCGGAGTATGAATTTCTGGGTCCAAACCGGACGATTTATCTTTTCTTTTCCTTTTCACTGGAACAGACTCCTCAGAATCGGCTCTCCTGTTGCCCGAAGAAGTATCGCCCTGGTCAAAGGGCACTCCTTCTGGTTCGGTCGGAACCGAACCGGGCTGGCCATCTGGGTCAGCGGACTTCTCGGCCTCCCTTTCCCTCAGTCTACCTAATCTCTTTTCCAGGGTAGATTTGGGAAAATTCTTACAAACTTGGCAGTCTGAATCAAGGTGGTCAAACCCCAGACAATAAACACAGGTGGTGTGGGGATCAGCCTCGGCAAAGACTTCCCCACACACACACTGCAGTGTTGAAACCCAGTGGGCCCAGTTTTTTTCTTGGGTTTCTCAGACATGGCCAACCCTATCCAAAACGTACCCTTTTTTCGGCAATCCGCCAGGCAAGACTCCCCTATCGGTTCCTGACCGTGTCACGGGTCTTGGAAAAAAAACGTAATAAAATCCTTTTTTTTTTTTTTAAGAACTGATACTGACCGGTTACCACACTCTAAATGAATTACAAACTTGTTTACCTGAAACTGATCGGTTCGGCTCAATTTACAAGTTCCACACAGAAACTACACAGAAAACCTATCTAGTACTCACGGTACCACAGACAGAGACTTGAACTGACTGAGCGGTAACAGCAATTCGGTAGAAACCGACAGAAAAAAACGACACTTCAACCGACTTTCTTGAACCAAGCAAAGGAGAAATCTCCGGAGCGACTGTTCAGTGAGGCGGAGTAAAGAATCTGACAGTTGCATTTTAAACAACAGCAGACAGGGGCTTCAACCGAGCTCGTGGTGAACATTCCATGCTGGCCATGGAAAGTTTATCTCTTTGTTCTCCAGGGCATTTGATAGGCAGGATCTAACTGCATATGTCGGAATACAGCAAGACTTCATGTTGTTTGAAGGGACACCACAGGGGAAGGAAACAGCTTCTGGTAGGGGACTCAGTTATTAGGGGGGTAGAACTGGAAAAGGGAGGGGAGAGGGAAGTAAGGTGCCTGCCTGGTGCCATGGCTCCGAGGGACAGGAAGCGAATCCTCAGGATTGCAGAAGCAGCATCACAAGGGAGGGAACTAGATATCATTGTCCACCTTGGGACAAATGACCTAGCTTGGCATGAGATCAGTGCAGTGCAGGATGAGTCTGTGGAGTTGGGGAGGGGCCTCAGACAGGTAGCAAGCACAGTAACCTTCTCAGAGGTGCTGGCAGTCTATGGCAGGGGTGAGGCTAGGGTACTGCACACCATGCAATTTAATTGGTTGCAAAACTGATGCAGAGCACAGGGCTTTGGCTTCATTGGGGACTGGGGGTCCACCTGGAGAGATGAAGATCTATACTGGCACGATGGTCTGCATCTGTCCAGGAAGGGAACCAAGCTCCTATGTGATAGGTTTAAATGCTACCTTGGCAAGCTTTTAAACTAGCCAAGAGGGAGGTGCTGATAGGAAGCAGGAAATTTCAAGCCTCCCCCCCACAAAACATGGCAGGTAGTAAGGTAAACACTGAGGTACAGAGGTTGACAGAGGGCTGGACAGGGATAAATGGAGAAACAGACAAAGGCAATAAGAGCAGGGATGGGGGGAAAAAAGGATAAAGCCAACATTAACTGGAGGGCAATGAGTACCAATGCCCGTAGTCTGGGAAACAAGCTTCCTGAGCTAGTAGCCTGATGGAAGAGGAACACTTGGATATTGTGGCAGTCATGGAAACATGGTACACGGAGAACCTTGACTGGGATGTCAACATACCAGGGTACACAATCTACAGAAGGGACAGGGAGGGTAAAAGAGGAGGTGGAGTAGCTCTCTACATAAGGGAAGGGATCAAAGCTACAGAACTAAAAAGTAAAGGGGAAGGGCAAGAGGCACTGTGGGTTACCTTGGAGACAGGGAATGGCATCACAATCCGCACAGGGGTTGTATACAGACCCCCATCTCAAGGGGAGGAAATGGACAAGAAAATGATAGCGGACATTCTCAAAATGGCTGAAAAAGGGGAGATACTGTTGATGGGGGACCTGAATGTGCCAGATGTTAACTGGACAACATGTACTGCAGCCACATCCAGAGCAGGGTCATTCTCGATGCCCTACAGGGGGCATGCCTTAAACAGCTGGTGTTAAAACCCACTCGGGAGGGAGCAATATTAGACTTGGTACTCTCAAATAGAGACAGGGTCACAGATTTAGAATTCAGTAGACATCTGGGAACAAGCGACCACTGCACAGTGTGCTTCACAATAAGCACAACCATGGAGACAAGCCATACAAAAACAAGGATATTGGACTTTAGAAGTGTTGACTTTGGCAAAATGGGTGAATACCTGAGGAATGCACTAGCAAATTACCAGAAAGAGGGGTGGAAGAACAATGGAGAAAAATCAAAACTGCCATCATGGAGGCAACAAGCCTATGTGTGAAACAAATAAAACAAAGTGGAGTAAAAAAACACTATGGTTCTCAAAAGAGGTGGCAGGGAAGGTTAAGAAGAAAAAGGCTGCATTCAAAAAGCATAAGGAATCACAGAAGGAGCACGACAGGGAACTGTATCAATTAAAGCAGAAAGAAGTGGGGAAGGCAGTCAGAATAGCAAAGGCCCAAACCGAGGAAAAGATAGCCGACTCAGTTAAGAAGGGGGGAAAAAACCTTCTATAGGTAGATTAGGGAGCATAGAAAGGTTAAAGGAGGAATAGTGAAGATTAATAAAGGAGAGGGGAGGTGGGCAGAGGGAGACAGTGAAAAGGCAGAGATACTGAATGAATAATTTTGCTCAGTATTCACAAAAGAAGAAGAGAAGGAGTTACCTAAACCAAACAATAGGAGCACTCTGGGTAGGGCGGTTGACACCAGTCCATTTACAGAAAAAAGAGTCCTGAAAGAACTCCTAAAACTCAAGGTGGACAAAGCAATGGTGCCTGACAGGCTTCACCCCAGAATCCTAAAATAACTAAGGTGGGACCTAGTGACACCACTGACCACACTTTTTAACAAATCATGGGAGAATGGGGTGGTACCTGAGGACTGGAGAAGGGCAGATGTGATTCCCTTTCACAAAAGTGGGAGCAAGGCAGAAGCAGGAAACTACAGACCTGTTAGTTTGACTCAGTGGTAGGGAGAATGATGGAATCACTTCTGAAAGAAAGAATTGTTGAGTACCTAGAGGCCAGCGGGGCACAGGACCCAAAGCAGCATGGATTCACAGCAGAAAGGTCATGTCAGATGAATTTAATTGATTTCTTTGACTGGGTGACCAAAGTAATAGACCAGGGAGGGGCTATGGATATGGCCTACCTAGACTTTAGCAAGGCATTTGACACAGTACCGCACAAAAGATTAATAATCAAGTTAGCCAGCCTGGGAGTGGGTCCCAGGGTGGTAGCTTGGGTAGCAAACTGGCTGCACAACAGGACACAGAAGGTAATAGTGAATGGAACTCATTCCGAAGAAAGGGGAGTTACTAGTGGAGTACCTCAGGGCTCAGTACTGGGTCCGGTCCTCTTTAACGTCTTTATAGGTGACATTGCAGAGGGTCTGGAAGGAAAGGTATGCCTCTTTGCAGATGACACAAAGATCTGTAACAGAGCTGACACGCAAGGGGGGTAGAAAGGATGAGAAGGGACTTGTCAAAGTTGGAGGAATGGTCAGACATATGGCAACTTAGATTCAATGCAAAGAAGTGCCAAGTAATGCACCTGGGAAACAAAAACCTAGGAGAAGAGTACACAATGACAGGGGAGGTACTAACAACAGCAATAATGGAAAGGGACCCAGGGGTAGTCATATCAGATGACCTAAAGGTGGGTAAGCAATGTGAAAAGTCAGTAAGGAGAGCTGGGGGGATACTGGATGCACAGGAAGGGGCATCACAAGTAGAAAAAGGGAAGTGGTTATCCCTCGGTACAGAGAGTTGGTGAGACCCCATCTGGAGTACTGCGTGCAGTTTTGGAGACCCCATCTATGCAAGGACATAGACAGGATGGAAGCAGTCCAGAGGAAGGCAACTAAAATGGTGCAGGGTCTGCATCAGAAACCATATGAAGAGAGACTGAGAGCGCTTAATATGTATACCCTTCATGAAAGGGGGGACATGATAGAAACTTTCAAGTACCTCAAGGAATCAACAAAGTCCAGGAGGTAGCATCTTTCAGAAAAGAGATGTGCAAGAACAAGGGGCTACAATTTAAAGATAGAGGGGGCACGACTCAGGGGTAATGTGAGGAAATTATTTTTCACGGAGAGAGTGCTGGACTCATGGAACCACCTTCCTGGGGAGGTTGTGGGGTCTAAAACAGTGGGGGAATTTAAACATGCATGGGACAGACATAAGGCAATTATAGTGGGGGGTTGCAGGAAGTAGGCTGTTGGTTAACTAGAATCTACAGCTTATCCAATAGGTAGGGAAATGGGCAGACTGGGTGGGCCAAGTGGTCCTTATCTGCCGTCAAAGTCTATGTTTCTATGTTTCTATTACATGCTTCCGAGGAAGGACTGGGTTGGTCCGAAAGCTAAAGCATTTTGTTCTTTCTTTTATACCTATGTTGGTCCAATAAAAGGTATCAAATCAGTTGCTTCTGGATCTGTTCTTACACGGACCAATACAGCAAAGACTAAATCTGTTTGTTTCTCCTGATAACTCTCACTATCTTCTTCCTTCTGTATCGACTCTTACCTTTTGAATGCCTACTTCTTTTCCTTTACTATCTCTGCTACTGCCTTGGAGTACCACAGTGGTCTCTTTTTTTCTCTCGCTCTTTTTAACCGGCTGGACACAGAGGTTAGTTTCCTTCTGAATTGCCTTCCTTATTTCTGCCCACTTTTCCTCTACTCCAACTATTTTCCCTATTTTTGCTAGGGCTTCCCTGAGGCACTCTCCCATTTTCTTGAAATCGGCCTTCCTGAAGTCCAGAACCCTTGTTTTAGTGTGGTAAGAGTCTGGCCCTGTCCTTATGTTGAACCACACCGTATGAGGATCACTGGTCCCCATGTGACTTCCCACTGCAACGTCAGCAACACTGTCCCTGTTTGGGACAGAGTGGCAGGCAAGTGGGCAGGCACAAAAACCTGGAAGAAAAGCGTGCCACTGCTTGAGAGTATTGCATCCTGCTCACTCCAATGCCAGCAACCCCAGCCATGCTCCTGTCTCCTGCTGGCTGCTGTGGCAAACTAAAGTGAGCATGCAGAGGGGCCCCACCCCTCCTAGAGCAGTGCCACTAAGCTGGCAGATCTGCATCAGGGGCCGAAGAGCAGCCTGTAACATTCTGGCAGGGACTAAAAAATGGAAGCCCCAAGGTTAAGCAAGATGACTGGAGAGAAGATAAAAGTAAATACATTAAAAAAGGTAGAACTTCTCCATAATGAGATAATAATGGCTGATATTTGGACATTCTCAAGAACTTGTCAGTCACATCCATCTGTTCTACAGCACCAAGTTGCAGGGGGCTGCTCTGACACGCTTACAACCTGGGTTCACACACAAGCCCAGGACAGCAAGAGTGGAGGCCAACATACGAGGGCTGAGTATCCAGTTGGATGAAAAATGAAATGTGACGTTAGAAAACCTGAGGAGTGGTCGGGGTATAGCAGCTTGGGCTCAATGTAAAAAAATGTAAAATCATGCACATGGGGCATAGAACCCCAAAGCTGAGTACGAAATGGGAGGGGGGTGATTACTGTCAGTCAGTAGGAAGGGAAGGGACCTGGGGGTTAATAATATCTGATAAACTCAAAGTCACAGGGTAGTGAGACAAGGCAGTGGGCAGGGCCAGTGGTTTGCCAGAGTGCATAGGGACACGTATCACAAGCAGAAGGAGGGAGGTGACATTGCTACTGTATAGAGCGTTGGTGAGTCAACACCTGGAGTATTGTGTGCAATTCTGGAGGCCCCTTCTCAGAAAAGACATTGACAGGGTAGAGGCAGTCGAGAGAAGGGCAACTAAAATGGTACATGGGGTGCAAGAGAAACCATATAATAAGAGACTGAGGGCTGCCACTATGTACACCCTGGAGAAGAGGAGGGAGAGGGGGCCATGATACAGACCTAAAAGTACTTTATAGGAGTGAATGCGGTAAAAGCAGGGGAACCTGTTTCAAATGAAGAAGTGCAACAGAACAAGAGGGCATGAAAAAATCTAGAATAGGGAAATTTAAGAGGGCTGTGAGGAAACACCACTTCACTGAAAGAGTGGTGGATGACTGGAACAGTCTGCCACAAGAGGTGCTAGAGGCAAAAACTGTGGAGGGTTTCAAACATGCATGGGACAGACATAGGGGAATAGTAGTAAATAAAAAAGGAGGGATGCTCCAGAGCACAGCTGGGGTCTGCTGGGACACAATAGGCAAGGAAAAAAAATTGGGCAGACTGGGAGGGCCAAGCAGTCTTTTTCTGCCAACAAATTCTCTGTATCTCTCTTCCGTGAAGAGGGAGGGTCTGCTTCCCTTGCAACATAGCTGCCTCCTAGCATTACACAGAAAAAAGCATATTTGCTTGGAAGCCAGCCATGTAAGGATGAGAGAGAAGCAATGCGAGGGGCCATCAATGCACTTGAAGGGGTGCTCTGACATCATAATCATGCCTCCTGTGCCAAAAAAAAAATACACACAGGGAAAATGTGGCTATCACCAGATGACAGCTACTTGCACCCCAATCACTTCTCCAGCCCACTCTTTCTCTCGGGCCTGTACTCCTGACCCTCCAGAGTCTGCTTCATGTTATACAGTTCATTCCCTGATTTGCTGATAATCTGAGTAGGGAGGGAGACCCTCCATGCACAAAGATAAACACAGATATGTGGAGACAGCAAAACGTTCATGGAGTGGCTTGCTCAATGAGGTACAGTAGTTGGTGTTGTGATGGAAGAAAAAATTACTCACCTTAGTAATGTTGTTTCTTCTAATGGAGTCTTGCTATATTATAGACATTAGCAGTTTGATCCAACTCTAGAACTGCCTCGGAGTGAAATGGTTAAAACCATTCCAAAATAGAATTTTGGCACGAGAGCAGCTCTATCTGTGTCATTTCAAACTTGAACTGTCAGATCTTTACGAGCCAAACTCACTAAGGTCTGTGTGAAGCTGTAACCTATACTAGCCAAATGGCTACCTAAATAATAACAACCATTGATGGTCCCAACACCCAAGACTCAAGTCAGGGGACCAGAAATACTAACACCATTCTAATAATATGAAAATGGAACATAAGTATAATAAAACACACACACGCCAGACACATACACACCCCCAAAGGGGACAAAATGCTAAAAGAACATAAGTAGTGCCCACACTAAGTTGCCCGCACCCACCAAGTAGAGGTTCTGAGAGGGCAGGTTGGGGGAGGTCTATAATATAGAAGACTCCATTAGAAGAAACAACATTACTAAGGTGAGTCATTTTTCTTCAAACAACATGAAGTCTTGCTATATTATAGACATTAGCAGAATACACAGCAGTACCTCCATGGAGGAGGGGCAGAACCTACTTAGGGAATAGGCTCTGAAGAACAGCTGTGCCAAACCGAGCATCTCTCCTGGCCTGGACATCCAGGGAGTAATGCTTGGTAAAAGTGTGTACCGTTTTCCAAGTAGCAGCCTGGCAAATCTCTAATAAAGGGATATCTCTAGCAGCAGCTAGAGACGCAGCTGTACCCCTGGTAGAATGAGCCCTCAAAGCGGGGGGGGGGGCTCTGCCCACTTTCTGATAACAAAATTGGATACAAGAGACAATCCACCTGGCTATTGATCTCTTAGTGGCAGGTTTGCCTTTCCCAACTTCACCATAGGTAAGGAAAAGTTGGAGGGATTCGAACCTGTGACCTTTGGTACGCTCTATATAATAACTAAGGGCTCTCTTAACATCCAGGCTGTGCAACCTCCTCTCACCCGAAGAGGAGTGATCAGTGAAAAATACTGGAAGGAGATAGATTGATTAAGATGGAAATCTGAAACCACCTTAGGCAAAACTCTGCTATTAGTCCAAGGACCACCTTATCCCTGTGGAAAGAAATAAAGTCAGTCTCCACTGACAAGGTCACAATTCACTTATGCTGGCAGAAGTGATGGCCACTAGAAAAACAGTTTTCCAAGTTAGGTACTTAAGCTCTGCAGAAGACAGAGGTTCAAAGGGGTTGCATTAACTGGGCAATGCAAACATTAAGGTCCCAAGCAGGGCCGGTTCCCAAAAGGAGGATTAGTATGGAGTAATCCTTAAAAAACTTGGAAAACACAGGATGAGAGGAAAGAGGATGACTTTTCCTGTTGACACAAAGCAGACACAGCTGCCAAATGAACTCTCAGGGTAGCTGGTCTGATACCCAAGGAATTAAGATGTACCATGTAATCTAACAAAATGGGCAATTCAGCAGATTCTGGGAAATATTTTCCCAGCACACCAAATGGAAAACCTTTTCCATTTAGAACTATAAGTAGCCTAGTGGAAGGCTTTCTGGAAGCCTTTAGGATCTCAAGAACACCCTGAGAGGTGTAAATCAGCAAACTCTAACTCCTCAAGAGCCAGGCCTTGAGGTTGAGGGATTGAGGTCCGGATACCAAACCCTTCCCTGGGCACAAGTCAACAGATTGTGATTCCTGGGGAGGCACAGGGGAAGATGGACTGTCAGAGACAGAAGGAGTGGGAACCAGGGCTGCCTGGCCCAATCTGGGGCAATCAGAATTACCCTGCAAGGCTAAGATCTGATTTTGACTAGTACTTTGAATAGGAGAGGAAAGGGGGGGAAGCATAGAGGAACTTCCTCCCAATCCAGAAGAAGGGCATCCAGGGGAACTGAGCCCAGCACTGGAGGCCTGCAACAGAACAGAGGAAGTCTGTGATTGTCTGGGGCTGCAAAAGATCTATCTGAGGGATGCCCCACCTGGCAAAAACTATCCCCAGCACTTGAGGATCCAGGGACCATTCGTGATGGCCCTGGAAATCCTGCTGAGGGCATCCGCTAAGACATTGTCCTTCCCTGGAAGATGAACTGCTATGAGGGAAGTGTTCAGGAATAGGCCAGAGACCACAACTTCATTGCCTCGGTGCAAGGCCAAGACCGAGTGCCCCTGCTTGTTGATGTACCACATTGTTGTGGTGTTGTCTGTTCTGACTTGTATCACCTTGTCGTGGACAGATGCAGAAAAGCTTGAGGAGCTAAAAAGACAGCTCTGAGTTCCAGCAAATTGATGTGGAGCAGAGATTCCTGGGGGGACCAAACTCCTGAGTGGAAAGGTCGCCCATGTGGGCTCCCAACCCAGAAGGAAGCATCTGTAGTGAGAGTCAAGTCGTGAGAAAGGGAAATGAAGGGGACCCCCGCTCTTAAATTGCTCTGATCCTGCCACCACTGGAGAGCTAGGATCAAGGTTCGAGTCACTGGGACCAACTTGGAAAGGGGGTCTCTTCTCTGAGACCAAAAGGTTCTCAAGTGAAACTGAATGTCTCTCATCTGAAATCTGGCTCCTGCACAACAGCTGTGGATGCAGCCATGTGCCCCAGGAGCTGCAGAAAGTGTCTTGCTGGTCGAGAGACCTGCAGAGTGAAGGAAGAGGCCAGAGCCACTAAATTCCTACCCCTTCTGGGGAAGAAAGGCTCTGGCTAGCTTTGTGTCCAATCCTGCCCCTATAAAGGTGAGTACCTGGACTGGTTCCAGAACCGACTTTGTAGGTTTAGCAGAAAACCCAGGGAGGTGAGAAGCTGCTGGGTGACCTGCAGGTGAGATTTTACCTGTTCTGGGGACTGGCCTACAATGAGCCAGTCGTCTAGATAGGGAAAACAGCAATCCTCTGCCTCCTTAAGTGGGCCACTGCCACTGCTAGACACTTTGTGAATACCCTTGGAGCAGAGGTAAGGCAAGGGCATTGCTCTGAACTGGTAATGACCTGAGGGCAGTTCGAATCTGAGGTACTTTGATGGGATCTTCTGATTAGGACATGGAAATACGCATCCTTGAGGTCCAGGAGGCTAGCCAGTCCCCTGGCCTTAGGGAAGGTAAAATCATTGCCAGAGTTACCATTTTGAACTTTGGTTTCAAAAGATGCTTGTTCAGATATCTGAGATCTAAGATGGGCGCCATTCTCCTGTCTTTTTGGGTAAGGAAGTATCTGAATACAGACCCCTGCCCTGATGCAGGGGAGGACCTTTCTACTGCTCTGAGAGCTAACAGGGATGAGACCTCTGTTTCCAGAGCGAGGGTCTCTGAAGCACTTGCAGGTAGAAAAGTCTGCTTCTCAACTTGGGAAACTTTTTTAGCTGAGAACCAGACCATGGCTTACTACTTCCAGAACCCACTTGTCTGAGGTTATAGAAGCCCATTCTGACTGAAGTAAGCCAGCCTGCCCCCACTGGTACAGGAGAATGGCCCTGGGCACCCCATCAGGGTGCCTGTTTAGCAGGAGCTTTTAGGCTGGGGGTGGGAGCAGATCTGCCCACCCTCGCCTGCCCTGCCTCTGAAGAAGCCCCTCTGAGCATAGGCAGAGGAGGCCTGAGTCTGGTAGAAAGGCCGTGAAAATGCCTACCCCTGGGGGCATGCCTTTGAGGAGTGGCTTGGCAGCTCCTAGCCTGGGCACCTTGTAAGTAGTCCTATATTCATCCATCTTCTTCATGTAATTCTCTGTCTGCTCTCCAAACAGAGAATTCCCCACCACAGGAAAATCCATAGCCTTAGTCTGGGTATCCTGTGACAAACTAGTACACCTGAGCCAGGCCAACTTACGAAAAGCTACAGATGTGGCCATGACCCTAGAGGAAACATCATTAACATCCACAGCAGCATGAAACTGAACCTTAGAGGCTTCAATGCCATCAGCAGCCACCTGTTCTAGTTCACTAGCCAGCTGGCCATGGGCCTGCTTGGCCAATTGCATAACAGTATCCCATCTAGATTTCTGATACCTAGCTACATAAGCCATATAATTTGCTTGCCTGAGTCCCAGAGAGGCTGCCATATACTGTTTTTGCCATGGCATCAATCTTCCTGGAATCCTTGTCAGGGAGGATGTGAAGCCAAGGAATATTAGCTTTATCACAGGCAGCAGCCTGAACTACTCCCAACATGACTGCATTGCTGAGAAAGGAATTCTGTATCAGGGCCTGACAATGTATACCTTCTGTCCATCTTTTATCTACAGGAGGCACAGAATTAGGAGCTTTTAAAATTTTAATTGTTTGTTTCCTAAAAGACTTATGTAAAGGAATAGACAATCTCCTAGACTCTGGAATATCCATCATTTCTACAAAATCAGGCTCCTCTTGCTCATCCACAGCCTCTTCTAAAGGAAGCTGGAGGGTTTCAGAAACTTTTTTTTATAAAACATAAAATGAGATGGGGACTCAGACAGCATAGGGGGAGATTCTAAAGGTCTGTCTGGGGAGATGTCCAGTTCAATGGGCACACCAGACCTTCCCAGCCACAATCATACTGTTCATAATCCTCCTCCCCTCCTCTGGTTCATAAAATTCTCAATATCATAATCCTTGAACCACTGGACCGGACCTAACCAACCTTTTACCAGATAGTGGTGGTTCGGACGGACCCTGAGACAGTGACTGGACAATTTGTATGGCTTTTGCTATCTCTGCAGCAGTTGGAGAAGGAATTTTGGACTCCAGACCTACTGATTTTCTTTACTGGAATTGGTTCCTCAGAACCAGCTTTTCTTTGGCCCGAGGAAGTCTGGCCCTGGTCAGAGGGCACTCCCTCTGGTTCGGTTGGCACCGAACCGGGCTGGCCATCCGGGTCAGCGGACCTTTGGCCTCTCGTTCCTGAGCCTGCCCAATCTTTTTCCAGGGTGGCTGCAGGAAATTCTTATACCTGGCAGTCTGACTGGAGGTGGTCAAATCCCAGACAATAAACACATGTGGTGTGTGGGTCAGCCTTGGCAAAACTTCCCCACAAACATCACAGTGTTGAAACCCAGTGGGCCGGTTTTTCTTTTGGGTTTCTCAGACATAATGCCAGCCTAACCAAAACTTGCCCTTCGCTGCGTGCCAGGACAAGACACCCTATCGGTTCTAACCGTGTCACGAGTATTGGAAAAACCGTAATAAATCCGTTTTTAGAACCGATAAGAACTGGAACCGCACTCTAAAATAGTAACTTTAGTTTTAAATGAGTTTTAACCCACTGATCGGTTCAAAACCGAACCGATAACACAAGTTCCACACAGACAAAACCTTCATTTACTTACGGTTACCACAGATAGAGCTTGAACGAGCGGTTTTTGGTTAAAATAAAACTATTCTCGGTTAAATCCAACGAGAAAACACTTTTAAACCGAGAAATGAACCGAGCAGAAGGAGGAATCTCCGGAGCGACTGTTCACTGAGGCGGAGTAAAGAATCTGACAGTTCAAGTTTGAAATGACACAGATAGAGCTGCTCTCGTGCCAAAATTCTATTTTGGAATGGTTTTAACCATTTCACTCCGGGGCAGTTCTAGAGCTGGATCAAACTGCTAATGTCTATAATATAGCAAGACTTCATGTTGTTTGAAGAATGGGGATTTAGTAAGCTCTTAAGAGCAGACTGAACTGGACAACAGTTGGAGCAAACACAGATCAAAGGTGGAGATGTCTTTTGTTGCACTTTTGTTGGCAAAGATACAAACAACTCAGAAACACAAGCACTAAGGTAACCAGGAAGACCAAATCAAATTACTCCCTCACAAACCTCCAGAACAACCTTAGTACCCCAGAAAAATTCTCAAGCATAAGTCATTCACCGTTAGATCTCCTGACTCAATCGTCCATGCCAAGCCTCAAATCTAACAGCTCTCAAGGCCAGACTAGTAGCTTAGCTGTACTGCTTCCACTTGTTACACCCATAACCAGAGTTCAGAAACAAGCTTAGGTTGTTGGGGGCCAAATGGAACAGAAGGAAGACAGACTCAGCATCTCAGAGGCAGCTCTTCTCCTTGGGGGGGGTGTTGTTGCACCCTGCTGCATGACCACTACCTGGCTGAAGCTGGGTGGCTGCACAGGGGTGACTTTCATTTGGGAAGGGACACCTCCAGATGCCAATAATGTATCTTGCACCACTGCATATGTATGTTTCACTGCACACCGGAAGACCTCTGGGAGAATATGGAGACCCCGGACCTGAAGTAGGCAAAAAAAAAAAACGCCTACCCCTACATATATATTGGGTGAATCCTCTTCCCTGGGAATCACATCCAGTCTCTCTTCACCCTGCACTAGTCAAAGTTCAGGAAAAACTTGTCCATTCCTAGCTCTTCTCCTTCCTGGACTCATCCTCTCCCCCCACCCTTTCCAGTCTGGTTTCAGCAACTCAAGAAGAGAACAGGGCCAGATTACTGCAGCCATTTTTATTGACTTGGCAAAAACGTTTGACACTGTGACCCTTCACATTCTCTTGGATAAGCTAAGTGAAGCTAGACTATCTGACATAGCAGTTCTCTGGTTCTTCTCCTACCTTTCTGACCAGCATCAGTCCATCCAGGTTGGCAATACCCTATCTTCCCACTGCCTACCTGGTTTAATGTCGAACAGCATCTTTCCACAGGCCCACCCTCTTTTCTGTCTTCCTGAAGAAACTCCCCTGTCTGCTACTTTTGACCATTCACATGTACGTAGGTGACTCATACTATTTGCCTCTGGAGCATTGGTCCTTGAGCTGGAATCGCTACTTAAGCATGATATTGACAATGGTCAATGCTAATTCCACTCAAACCAATTTTCTCTTGATGCAAAATAATGGTTTCTATGACCTCTAGCACAAAGCAGAGGCTAGGAAGGATCCACACCAATCTTCAAGACTCTAGATGGTGTCCTTCTTTGAAGAAGGGCCTCTTTTCTTGGAATTTGGTTGGACCAATGCCTCAACCTTTCAATACACACCAATGCCTTGCTACAAGAAAATCTGCCCTAAACTTGGTACACTGTACCACAACAAATCCTGCCTCCTACTACTGGTCTGCAAGGAGGGCATCCTCAAGGTGATTCTGCCCGTGCTTGACTATGCATGCATGGTTTATGGTGCCGCCCCCAAATCCTCCCTCACCTGACTGGACCCCTCCGCCATTCCTTGTGCCACTTTGACCTAAATGTTCCTCTATGAACTCATCACTTCTCTCTACCTCAATTTTATTCTCCCTTCCCTTGAATCTTGTCATCATCACCACTGCTCCTCCTTTCTGGCGAAATACCCGCTTAATTCCTTACCCACTTACCTTTTGGTTATCATCACTCCCACTATCCAACATGCTTAGTCCCGCTCTCTTCTGATGCTGGTTCTATCTCCATCCCCCGCTGGGCAGGAAGCTTTCTCAGTTCACCTCCCTATGCTCTGGAATGACCTGCCTCTCTATCAGAATCTCCCCCTCATTTCTCCCCCTTCTGTTCCTGCACCTAGCCTTTAATGGTGTTGTTGCTCTTGTAAAGATAGAGTGACACACTAGGCACTTAAAGAGCACCTTTCTTG
This sequence comes from Neoceratodus forsteri, assembly GCA_016271365.2. Lineage (NCBI taxonomy): Eukaryota > Metazoa > Chordata > Ceratodontiformes > Ceratodontidae > Neoceratodus > Neoceratodus forsteri. The sequence goes on along the minus strand of CM028130.1, from coordinate 1,120,842,192 downwards.
GTGTTAGAAAACAGAAACATGGAGCTGACTTTCCTCAATGGGAGCTCCGTCACGATGGTTCAAACATTTTTCTGTTAGCCCCCAAAGGAAGGGAAGGATCGTAATTTGCCCCAGAGGGGCTGGCAAAATAATCCCTTTCCACTTCCTAACTCTCTGAGCCGTCCCGCACTCTGTTGTTATGGGACGTCTCTATAGTAAGAGCACAGGGGCACACTCCATTCACTTGAATGGAGCATCTTTTTAAAGCTGTTATCTCGATTTCATATTGGGTTTTGGTACCAACTGATGCCAGGGTTCAGCTAACAAAGTTCTTATTAGTTGCGCCTTGGCATCAATTGGTACTGATCTGAAATCAGGGAATCAGCTTTGTAAAAGACACTCCATTCAAGTGAATAGTGCGTGCTCCTGAGCTATCCTTATAGAGACATCATATAACGTTAGAGTGTGGGAAAGATCAGAGAGTCAGCAAGAGGAAAGGGATTGTACTGCCAGCCCCACGAGAGCAAATAATGATCCTTTCCCTTCCTTTGTGGGCTAACAGAAACATTTTTTGAACATCGTGGTGGAGCTCCCATTGAGATAAGGAAGCTCCATGTCTCTGCTTTTAAGCAGAAATAAAATGCAGGAAAGGTTCTCTAATTCTTTTGTACCTGCTGCTCCCCCTGCTAAATTATGCTTTCGATTACAAACTGCCTTTTGACTTTTTACTTTTGTTCTTTTAACTGCTGCCCAGATTTGCACATTACTTATGCCTCATGTTTTTGCACATTCTGATATTATTTTTGAACCATCTTCATTTTTCTTATTCGTTGTTCCTTGTTACTTAATTGTATTAATTTTTAATTTGATGCAGTTTTGTTTTGTCCATTTCCTCCCCCTGTACCCGCTTACCTGCGGGTGTGGGGTCACACCATGAAATTAGGTTTAGTGTGTCTCACCTAGTTACCAAATTTCAAAAACAAATTAATAGGTAAAGTATTCTGTAAAGCACTCTAAGCACTGGAAAGGCAATATAGAAGTATATTTTATTAGTAACAAATAAATCAACAGCCAACCCTGAACCGGAACTGATGCATAGTTAGGCCAGCACTGAGAACACTGTGATACGATGATGAAATCATAATAGCAAATGTCTGGAAAATGTCATGACGAATAAAGTGGTTCTCAAGTTAAAGTCAAAAATCAGACAGCCAATCACAAATCTGAACTGAAGCATCACTGCATACCCTCAAGGAATCATAATACCGATGGTCTATACCAAGTTTAATATTGCAGCAGCCAATCAAAAGCATGTACAGTACTTGTGCATAATTATATCAACAAGGAAGATATTCAGGTATCTTGAAGACATTATTACAGACATTACAGTTTTTAATTCATAGGCAAATTTTGCATGAAGTGGGACACTTTGTGCTTCATACAGTTTCCAGGAATTGTCCATTTTGAGGAAATCACATAAAAAACAGATTTTGCAGAGCCTATGCCTCATCTCCCCTCTTTAAGTGAGCAATCTGCACCTCTTCCTCCCACCAGTTATGCACTTTGCATAGCGAAAAACACAAAGGGCAGAAAATTAAAACAAAACTGCAAAGCATGGTAGGAGAACTTTGCCCCCCCCCCCCCACACCACCACCACGTTTTACACTGAATGTCTATACCAAGTTTGATGACTAAAGGATATCTGGTTTTCAGGGTACACCTAATAAAGTATGCCCCACATATCTGCATACATTATAGTAAGTGTGACAACAGCCAGTCAGAAGCCATACTTTAAGCATAGTTAAGTCACTGTGCTTGTAGTAGCGCTCATTGCACTGAATAGCTTTAAGACGCTTTAGTAGTAACCCAAAACAAACATAACCGATGAATTTAAAACTAATCTGGATCCTGGTCTTATTACAAGCCCAGTTTTCTATTTCAAAGGTCTCTCGTATCAAGAGACCTTGAAATAACTAAAATCTATGAAGGTGTATTTTGTTGGATATGATGTCATTGATATACCAGATTCCATCTTGCACTTCATTAATCGGTTTCTCAGGTCAGAGTTCTATTTACTTTATCTCTGCATTCTAGACAGGTTCCATGGTTCTCATATTTAAGTCTGGGTCTCAAACTGAAGTCTGTAATTATTGTCCTATAGCTTTTTTTGCCTTACTTATCACAGACTTCAGAACATGCCATTTTTTTATCAGATTTCCGATTTTTTGGAAACCTATAATTTACTACCTTCTAAACAGTACAGTTTTAGTGTTCATTTTTGGACCCAGATTGCTTTAACCTTATCAGAGTTTTTGCACGGTGCCTTGGATTCAGCACTGACACTGCAATGTTTTTCAGCCTTACTAAGGCTTTTCATTTGGTAAGCCACACTCATCTGCTGTCCAAGCCCATGGCACATGTATTTTCGTCCACTGCTGTGGACTGGTTTCAGGAATATTTGGCTGACAGGGAACAGGCCTGTTGCCAGCTGGGGTTCATCAGGTTCAGACGAACCCCATTGTTTGAACACTCTTCTTTATTTGTGTGTGTGCTGTCCCTTTAAATCATGCCAGTGCACAATATGTGGTGTGTATGGTCCCTACGCCTTTCTGCCCCTCCAACGTGCATGGGATTGGTCACCAATCAGCATGACTCAGTGTGAGGACATGAACTGGCATGCAGTGTGGCCATTGCCCCTAGATGCACATGCCACCAAACTATCCGACGGGTGGGTCAATAAGAAGATGAAGCATGGTGGCCAAAGAGAACGAAGCGCAGCACAGAGGGAAAACAGAGGGGAAAAGCAGACATGTCAAGACCAGGGCGACAGGTACAGTGATTAAAATAAAAACTCTTTCCTCTCCTGTAAGTAGTAAAAAATTTTATTTTTATACAGGATACATGACATTTGGGTTGATAACCCAGTTTACAAGACAGACCTGTTATTTAACATTCCAAGTAACTGGAAGGGGAAGGGAGCAGATCTGTTCCAGTACAGTAGCTTCTTCTTCTTGTTTTTACACGGTTTATTGCGGATTTTACTTGGTAGAAAGTTATTTCTTTTCTTTCTTACTACTTCTAAGGGGCTAGCAGGGTATTGTTTTGGGGGCTGTTGGAAGTCTGAAAACTGTTTTTGGTGGCTATAAGTGGGCTCATTTGTTTGATGTTTCACTGTGTAGCATACATGTGATAGCTCCCTCTTTACGCAGGAGACTCCTGTTTTTTTTGACTGAACTCCCACCCTCCCTCCTGGGAAACAAAATCTCCTGTTTAACTAAAATTCTGTCCAAAATATCCATCTATTTTGTTCAGATAAAGACACATAAAAATTAAATCAGTGATGCACAATGTATCTCATAACTTTATATAACTAGTTTTTTATGCTTTTTAGTGCTTATTCTTGACAAAATGAAATGCATTACAATTTTGTAATGACTTTTTTCTTATGTTTTTGACACCATTTAAGGACAAACGCACAACGTTATGGCATCTCCCTACTAGCAGGCCAATCTCCCTCCTAATTTGACCCAAATCTCCCTCTTAAGCAAGGTGGCAGGCCTATCTCCCTCCTAATTTGACCCAAACCTCCCTCTTAAGCAAGTTGGACATATCACATGTATGTGTAGCAGACTGCGTTTGTGGAGGCCTATTTCTTCTGATTTAAAACCTATTTGGTGGGATTTAATTGGGGCGGTTTCTTTGAATTGGAGACCTATATCTGTTAATTTCAAGCCTATTTTGATGTGTTGTTAGTGAAGCTGTTTGAATTGGAGACCTGTTTCCTTTGGTAGGAAACCTGTTTTGGGGGGCTTTGAGTGGAATTTTGATTCCTTTTTGATGGCTTCACTAGCTGCAAAGATTAGTGCATAGTGGGGGAAGGGTGCTAATGGTCTGGCCAGGTCTTTCTCAGCTAATTGACTGGATGCAGAGCTAAATCAGGTTTGTGGTGTCAGTTGCTTTGGCTCCTCAGAACTAACTGGAAGGGGAAGGGAGCAGATCTGTTCCAGTACAGTAACTTCTTCTTCTTGCTTTCACATGGTTTATTGTGGATTTTACTTGGTAGAAGGTTATTTCTTTTCTTTCTTACTACTTCTAAGGGGCTAGCAGGGTATTGTTTTTGGGGCTGTTGGAAGTTTGAAAACTGTTTTTGGTGGCTATAAGTGGCCTCATTTGTTTGATGTTTCACCGAGTAGCAGGCTGCATTTGTGGAGGCCTATTTCTTTAGATTTAAAACCTATCTGGCGGGATTTAAATGAAAACTACACTCAAAACCTGAAAAAATATATGTTGTGCAGAGTGTTTTAATTTGTATGTGAAGTTCTAGTGTTTCCTTCCCTCTGACTGGTATTAGGAGTTTTTCCTAAATTAGCCTGCTAGCTTTAGGGTAGTTTCACGACCCCTGGAGATCTCCATATCAAATAGCTTAATTGTATTTCTTTGTCCTACAATGCACCTTGTTTCATGTGATGATGATGTAGCAGTGCCCATAAATCTAGCAGAAAGCATTGCATTACAATCAGTTCAGAACAATAGAGATGGCTATATTTTAAAATCTGTAGAATTCAGTTTGGTGACCACCCTCATCCTAAAGGTTTTACTATCCTGAAAAACTTTGCTGCTGGTAATTTTTGTGCAGCTTGTAAAGCTTCCAAGATATTTCGTTTGTTTGGCATGTGTGTGCTGAATGTTGGGTCTCTCTTACATCACAGTCACATGAGACAAGATGCACTGTGGGAACAAGAAATACAATTACGCTATCAGGGATGAAGATCCCCAGGGGTCGTAAAACTAGCATAAAGCTAGCAGGCTAATTTGGGAAAAACTACTAATACCAGTCAGAGGGAAGGAAACACTAGAACTTCACATACAAATTAAAACACTCTGCATAACATAGATTTTTTCAAGTTGTGGGTGTAGTTTTCCTTTAATTGGGGCAGTTTCTTTGGTTGCAGTGCTTGGAGGGGCAGACACAGGGCTGATACACTCTCAAGAGAGTCTGGTGTAAGCCCTAATCCTGCCCTCCCCACCCCTCCCCCCCGGAGCTCGACTCATTTATAGGGGAATACCTGCCCTGCAAGAAAAAATTACTCACCTTAGTAATTATGTTTCTTCTAGTGGAGTCTTGCTGTATTCTGACTATTGCAGTTAGGTCCTGCCTTTCAACTGCCCCGGATAACAAATGGTTAGCTTTTCTATGCCTAGCATATAATGTTCATCACGAGCTCGGCTGAAGCCTCTGCCTGTTGTTATTCGAACTGCAACCGTCAGATCTTTACGAGCAAAAACTCATTAGGTGTTCTGTGTGGAAACTGTAAAATTTTTACTAGCCAACTGGCAAATGTATAATGTTTTTGGTTCTCAAAGGAAGACTCAAGTCAGGAAACCCAAAACCAAAAACACATCCAAAAAACAACATTCCACCCAAAGAAAAAGAGGGTGTATAATGGACACCTCTAGGGTGCCAACACTGCTCCTGCCCACCCACATCCCAAAAACTAGGTTCTGAGAGGGGAGACGGGGGGGAGGTCAGAATACAGCAAGACTCCACTAGAAGAAACATAATTACTAAGGTGAGTAATTTTTTCTTCAAACAACACGAAGTCTTGCTGTATTCTGACTATTGCAGACTACCAAGCAGTACCTCCATAGAGGAGGGACAGAACCTACTTCGGGAATAGGCTCTGAAGTACTGCTGTGTAAACCGAGCATCACTCCTAGCCTGGCTATCCAGAGAGTAATGCTTGGTGAAAGTATGGACTGTTTTCCAGGTGGCTGCTTGACAAATTTCTAAGAGAATATCCTGGCAACAGCCAGGGAAGCAGCTGTACCTCTTGTGGAATGAGCCCTCAGGCTTGAGGGTGGGGTTCTACCCAGTTTTTCATAACAGAATTGTATACAAGAAACAATCCACCTGGCAATAGATCTCTTAGTGGCAGGTTTGCCCTTCCCAACTTCCCCATAACTGAGGAACAACTGGAGGGATTCAAACATGTGACCCTTGGTACGCTCTATGTAGTATCTAAGGGCTCTTTTAACATCCAAACTGTGTAGCCTCCTCTCTCCCGAGGAGGAATGATCAGTGAAGGAAACAGGGAGAGATATAGACTGATTGAGGTGGAAATCTGAAACCACTTTAGGCAAGAACTTTCTGTTAGTTCTAAGGACCACTTTATCTCTGTGAAAAGAGATGAGATCAGATTCCACTGACAGGGCTTGCAATTCACTGATACGCCTGGCAGAAGTAATGGCTACTAAAAACACAGTTTTCCAAGTCAAGTACTTTAGCTCTGCTGAGGACAATGGCTCAAAAGGGGGTTGAATAAGCTTAGCAATGCAAACATTAAGGTCCCAAGCAGGAGCAGGATGCCTAAAGAGGGGATTGGTGTGAAGCAATCCCTTGAAAAACTTACAGAATACAGGATGGGATGACAGACAGGAAGACTTGCCTACAGACAGGAAAGCAGAAACAGCTGCCAAGTGTACCTTAAGGGTAGCTGGTCTGAGACGTAGGCCATTAAGATGGACCATATAATCCAGAACCGTAGGCAATTCAGCAGAGTTTGGAGAAATATTCTTCTTAGAACATCAAATGCTGAATCTTTTCCACTTGAGTTGTAAGTCTTTCTGGTGGAAGGCTTCGAAGCCTTAAGGATATCCAGAACCCCTTGGAAAGATGCAGATCTGCAAACTCTAACTCTTCAAGAGCCAAGCCTTGAGATTGAGAGACTGAAGATTCGGTACCAAATCCTCCCGAGAGGAGGTTAGCAGGTTGTAATTCCTGGGAAGAGACAGGGGAAGATGGACTGTTAGGGGCAACAACAAGGGATACCATGGCTGTCTAGCCCAGTCTGGTGCAATCAGAATCACTTTGCAGACTTCCGGTGACACAAGCGTTGCTAATGGCCGCTTGAAGCTGAAGCTCTGCCTGACTTGACGAAATCCTAAGCCATCCTGGCATCCAAAAAGAGACAAAGGGCCAGAAAACCTGCAAAGGCTAGCCTACATATGGCAACGAGACAAAAACTGAACGAATTTGAAGCGCCAAGAGCGTGCAAAGAGCCGAATCAGCAGACCCTAGCCTGGCAGCCCCCGCTAGCAACCGAACAGGGCTCACGGTGCGAAATGACTACACCCGAATCGGAACGTATAGAGGTTGGTGACGAGGAGCCAGAATTTACAATTACTTCTAAACAACTCTGTATCCAGCTAAGCACAATCGGCGAAACATTGAGACGTACTGAAACAGCTGTGGCTGATACAAAACGAGACCTCAGCATAGTCGAAAGGCGTGTGGGAGCAGTTGAGGCCTGCTTGACGGAATACTGTAGTGAAACTGATGTGCATAACTCTACATTGCTAAACCTTCACTACAGAGAAATACAATTAAGTAAAAGGCTGGAGGAACTTGAAAACAGGCATCGACGAAATAATATCAGAGTTTACGGACTCCCAGAAAAAACAGAGTCGGGGGACATGATACTCTTTATGGGAAGCCTACTGCGGGAGCTGTTAGGTTGGCCTAAGGAGGAACCACTGGGCATAATTCGAGCCCACAGAGCACTTGCACCCCCACCAACAAATGCCAACGCCAGACCGAGATCGATAATTATGGCATTTCTAGACTTCAGAGTTAAAGAAAAAGTCCTGAAAACGGCCTGGGGACATAAGGAGGTTATGTTTGGAGACCAACGTCTGTATTTCGACCACGATTTTGCGGCATCAACGTCACTACAACGGCGACTGATACTAATTGCCATGAAAACCCTAAGGCAGAAAGGGATGAAAGTCTACCTGGACTATCCAGCCCGACTTCGGGTGAAGACAAATGAAGGGGTAGTGAAGCGCTTTGCAGACACTGTGGAAGCGAAGGATTTCCTGACAGACCACGGGATCAAGCTAGACGAGCTGCAGTTTCGCTTTACAAGACAGGAGCTGGAGGTTTTGACCTGGCAGTCAACCGTGGGAAGGAAAGCCGAAGCTCAAAGCGCAGAAGTGTGGCAAAAAGTCCGCAGGGCAGTCAGATCCAATTCAGCACCAGCCGAGAAGGCAGGTACGACGACGGAATTCCAGATGCAACCCAGAACAACAAGGGAGCAGGCTGAAACGTGACTGAACAACTCTGGGGGACTTTTATTTCGCAGAGATCTGCTAGCCTGGACTGAAATAATAGACAGTAAAATCTTAAGTCCTGAGGGAAAGTATAAAAGCTGGATCATTAAGACATGCCCAGGATAAAGTCTGAGAGCCTGGTTGGGGGAAGGGAGGGGAAGTAACGGGGTATGTAACCAAATAATCCTTAAAACGCTATAATCTGTAACCTAACTCGCAGGAGGGTTATACCCTCTCGAGGTATGAAGCTGTGGCATTGCGCATACTCAGAGGCCCCTGTAGGGGCTCATGTTGGTCGAACTCTGCCCCTCTCCCGTTCTTCCCCCTTTTCCCTTATTCTCCCCCTTTTTTTTCCCTTTACCTTTTCCTTTCCCCTCCCCCTTCTCCACCCCTCCACCCCATACAGATACCGGGACTTTGTTCAAGGTATAAAAATTAAGGACTTTGTCGGACAGGCCAAATAGGATGTCAAGGCCTAAACGGCTCAGTAGCCTTACACCTTGCAAAGGGTGAAGCAGAACACCCTACACCTTTAAGCTCAGCGAATCACCCTACTAACCCCTGTGAGGAAGTGTGGTTAGCCAGGGAGTACAAAACATTGTCTCCCAAAGGTCTCCCATTCTACCACCATAGTAAAGGAGAGACCTTTTTAGGGTTATATAGATCTTTTTCTGATCTTACTGTACCATCTGAAGATCACCTTGAAGTACACAATGCATCTAAAAAATGCACAGCATGACAGAGAAACAAAATCTGTCAAACTGTATACAGTTATGAAAGGGTTTGGAAATGTGATATATTTTTTTATGTTCTTTGGCAAGGGCAGTATGTACGTCAGATGTAGTCTTAAGGGGGGGCCCCCTGGGGGTCGGACCATACCTTTCTTTATGATTAATGGAATATGGGTGATATTCAAATAGTTACATACAATGTAAGAGGCCTGGGAAGCCCTATTAAAAGGGCAAGGGTTTTGAGAGAACTGAGAGATTTTAAAGCAGATATTGCCCTACTCCAAGAGACCCATTTAACACAATTAGAACATTCCAAATTAAAGAGGGCATGGGTGGGACATATCTTCTCGTCTTCCTGCCAATCTAATCCACACAAACGAGGGGTAGCTATATTGATAAGGAGAAATCTCCCCTTTAAGGAGACATTGGTGAGGTCCGACCCTGAGGGAAGATATATATACATAGAGGCAGATCTGGGTGCTCACAAGTGTAGCATCCTTAACATATACGCTCCTAACGAGGAGAACCCCAGGTCAGTCTTTTTAACTAAGATGCTATCGGCATTTCCTGGGCTCGACTCAGGTCTAAGGATAGTAGGAGGGGATTTTAATACAATTTTATGCCCCCATCTAGACAAATCAGGGACACAGCCAGTGAGAAGATCCAAGGCATCTGCAACACTTCACAAACTCATGCATGAACAAGGTATGACAGACACATGGAGGTTCCTGCACCCCACTATGAGGGACTACTCGCTTTACTCACCTAGACATTTAGGTTACAGCAGGCTTGATCTGCTGGTCCCCACAAATTCGACATGGGCATTAAATTCAGCCCGAATAGGCAGTTTCACGATATCAGATCATGCCCCGGTCTTGCTAAAGCTACGACTGGGTGCCACAAACCAACACCAGACGTGGAAACTAAATTTGAGCCTCATTAATAAGGAGGAATTTAAAACAATGATAAGTACAGAGATTAAACAATTTCAAAAGTTCAATAACCCAGAGGATACCTCTCCTACAATACACTGGGATACTCTGAAAGCATTTATAAGGGGCAAAAGTATTGCCTATGCATCTAAAGTCAATAGGGATAGAAAAGAGGAACAAATAAAGCTAGAAAGGATAATATCAGAGTTGGAAACTCAGCATAAGCGGGATAATCTGGCAGAGACAAAACAGAAGTTAGAGGAGGCAAGAGAAAAGTTAACACGAATAGTAAACCATCGTATAGAAGCTAGTTGTAGGTACGCCAGACAGTTATATTACGAGAAAGGCAACAGGGCGGGAAAGCTATTAGCATCACAGCTACGCAAGGAGGCAGCGTCGAGGGCAGTACTAAAACTTAGAAGGGGGGCAGACCACCGTCTGGTCACATCCCAAGCAGACTTAAAATGTTTCACTGACTTCTACCAGAGGCTTTATGCTGTGGAGAGATGCCCAGACCATGAGGTCAACATTACCCAGTATTTGAGAGGGATTCACCTCCCGGTCTTAGACCAGTCAGGAAGGGAGAAGTTGGGGGCCCCGATTACTATGCAAGAACTTAAAAAGCAAATTTCCCTACTTAAAAACACAAAGGCTCTGGGAATGGATGGGTACCCCGCAGAATTTTATAAGACCTTCCAGATAGACCTCCTCCCTATTTTATTGGAGACGTTTAACGCTGTCCTGACAGAGGGCCTACCGATTCCTCCATCATGGAATTATGCAAAGATATCGGTACTGTTAAAACCAGACAAACCACCAGAGGAATGTGGATCATATAGACCCATTTCCTTGTTAAATACAGATCTAAAATTATTCACGGGTATACTGGCTCGGAGGCTCCAAATGGTTATTGGGGATCTCATACACCCAGATCAATCCGGTTTCATATCCGGAAGATTTCTGCAGGATAACATTAGATGTCTCCTGAATATAATCTCTTCTCACAAAACAGTTACATCCCTCAGCCTGGCAATAAGTATCGATGCCAAAAGGCATTCGACAGGGTGGACTGGGTTTTCCTCCAATCAGTTCTTAAGAAGTTTAATTTGGGAGATAACTTTATAGGAGCTGTAGCAGCACTATACTCCCAGCCAGAGGCGGTGATTAACGTGAATGGGTGCATCTCAGACAGATTCTCCCTATTTAGGGGAACCCGCCAGGGATGCCCACACTCCCCACTGTTATTTGCTCTCTCTTTGGAGCCTTTAGCGGAGCAAATTAGACAGGATTCTCGAATAGTGGGTATAAAAGTGGGCTCTCAGATCCATAAACTTTCCCTATATGCTGACAACGCACTTATCTACCTTGGGGACCCAGTTGGCTCGCTTTCACCCCTCACACAAATCTTAGACCAATTCCAACAAATAGCAGGATACAAAATTAACCCCTCAAAATCTGAAGCTCTGAGGCTTAGTGGGCTCCTCCCACCTGAGTTGCGATCTAATTTTCAGTTTGCTTGGGCGCCGAATAACATCATTAGATATTTGGGATTAAGAGTCCCGGTAGACACCTTCCAGCTTTTTTCGGCAAACTACCCCAGACTACGGGATGCTATTAGACAGGATCTAGGGAGATGGAGATTGCTCCCGATGTCTCTTTTAGGGAGGGTACACTCTATCAAAATGAACGTGTTACCACGCTTATTGTTTTTATTCCAGACAATACCTATTGCCCCCCCTAAATTGTACTTAAAGGAATTAGAACACCTTATAACATGTTTTATATGGCTTGGTAAAAAGCCCAGACTAAGAAAATCGCACCTTTGTACCAGGCGGGAACAAGGGGGTTTAGGTCTACCGAACATTAGAGATTACTATTTAGCTGGCATTAGCCCCTTGTTGTATGCCTGGATGAAACAGAGGGTGAATAATAGATGGTTTTAGTGGAGCTAGAACAGAGCACACAAACTACCTCTTTGGACCCTGCCAACTGCTGCTGCTGTTTTCAAGCGTGGTCCGTGAGGGTGTGCAACCCATGGACTAGATATACCTCTAAGTAGCCTTGCTGGCTCTACGGAGACGACTAAAGGTTCCGGGAGGACTAGGTCCCCTATCTCTTATACGTCACCACGAGAATTTTAGCCTTCCTAGTTTAGATGCAGGATATCATTTTTGGGAGCGCCAAGGCCTTACAAGGTTTACTCTCCTGCTGGAAGGTGAGATTTGTACTACATTTCAGAAACTAAAACAGAAATATGGACTCAGAAAGGAAGATCATTTTAGATTCTTACAAGTAAGACATTTCATACACCAACTTCCACATGTGCAGCAGCTGTTAAGACCCTTAACAGAATTAGAGCAACTATTTTATAGTTGGATCACTCTAAGTGCTAAGATGAAACCTATCTCCCAGACTTATAGATTAATGATAGACCTGTATTCAGGACCAGTCGAACTAGTTAGGCATAGATGGGAGGGGGACTCAGGTACACAATTAGAGAGCTCCGAATGGCAAATTTGCTATTGCCCAGGGATGGCGAATTACAGCCTCGCCCTCCTGGGGTGAATACCACTGGAAAGTTCTAATGCGCTTTTTCAGAACCCCCCCAGTCACACAACATTTTCACTCGGATAACACAAACCAGTGCTGGAGGGAATGTGGAGGGATCGGTTCACATTTCCATATCTTCTGGGGATTCCCGGAGTTAGAGGGTTTCTGGGCAAGTACATAAACAGATCCAGACTGTTCTGGAGGTCTACCTCCCAGGAACATTTGAGGCCCTAGGCTTGGGTTTCCCAAGTAATGAGCTCCTGAGAATACCTTGACCTCGAAGGAGATTATATCACATCTTTAGGTTGGCAGCTTTAAAATGCATTACACTTTGTTGGCGATCCACAAAACCGCCGACTATCCTGACCTGGAGAGATAAAGTAAATGAGTTAGAACAATTGGAAAGGATTACAGCAGCCTTGAGGCTCAATATGGAGAGATTTAATTTGATATGGAGTGTCTGGCATGCGAAAGGTCACACATTGACCTCTTAAAGGGCTAAGGCCCCAAACCTGTCTTGTTTTCCTACTCTTTGGCTCATAAACCATGAGTAGAATGAGTAGGCTGAAGCAAAGGTCTTGACCCATATAGGAGGAGATAGACTAATAAGCTCGCTACGCACATACTGCCCGCCAATATGTTTGATTATTGTTTTTTCTTTCCCATTTATTTAGTACAGTTGGATGATTTTGGCATGGTGGAAACTATTATGTCTGCACAGCCATTTGGAAATATTGGAAGTTAAAGATTATTTTAGACTGAAAGGAGGAATCAAAAATCAAGGAAGGGGAGGGGGGAGAAAATAGGGGAGCCAGAAACAATTAAGTGCTAAACAACAGAATTAACTACATGAAAACAGAGAAGGGATAACGGAACGCATGGACATCTTCTTGAAAGGGACAGTTGGCTTGGCTACCTCGGTTTAAAAAACATAGTTTATAAGCTATAATATTGATTCCTATAGCCATGACGACAATGTATGATCAACTGTACTCATTTAAGATTGTGACAATGGTGACAATAGTCAGTTATGGTTGTGTCGACGTGTCTTGATGTAATGTTACTGTGCATCAATAAAAATTTAAGTAACAAAAAAAAAGAATCACTTTGCATGGTTGTGACCTTATCTTGACTAGAACTTTGAACAGGAGAGGGAAAGGGGGAAAAGCATACAGAAATTTCCCTTCCCAGTTCAGAGTCAGAGCATCCAGGGGGACTGAGAACAAGACTGGGGGTCTGCAACAAAAGAGAGGAAGTTGGTGATTGTCTGGGGCTGCAAAAAGATCTATCTCTGGAGTGCCCCATCTTGAAAAAAATCAGCTTCAATACCAGAGGATCCAGGGCCCATTCGTGATGGCCCTGAGATATTCTGCTCAGTGCTTCTGCTAGGATGTTGTCCTTCCCCTGGAAGGTGAACTGCTATCAGAAAGGTTTGCAGGGAATAAGCCAGGGACCATAGCGTCATTGCTTCTGTGCACAAGGCCATAGACCGAGTGCCTCCTTGCTTGTTGATGTACCACATGGTGGTGGTGTTGTCTGTTCTGACCTGAACCACCTTGTTCTGTACTGACTGGGAAAAAGCTTACAGTGCCAGAAACACTGCCCTGAATTCCAGGAGATTGATGTGTAGAAGCGATTCCTGAGGAGACGACAGTCTTTGGGTGGTGAGATCCCCCCCAAATGGACTTCCCAGCCCAGGAGGGAAGCATCCGTGGTAAGGACCACTAAATGAGACTGAGTGGCAAATGGAACCCCTTGCATCAAATTGTCCTGATCCTGCCACCATTGCAGGGCCTGGATCAGAGTTCGAGTCACTGGGATTAGTTTGGTAAGGGAATCCTTTCTTTGGGACCAAAAAGCCCTCAGGTGGAACTGAATGTCCCTCATCTGGAATCTTGTCCCTTGGACCACTGCTGTAGAAGCTGCCATATGGCCAAAGAGCTGAAGAAAATGCCTTGCTGGTCGAGACACCTGAAGGTTGAATGAAGAAGCCAGCTCCATGAGAGCTCTTGCCCTTTCCAGGGGAAGAAAGGCTCTTGCTTTTACCGTATCCAGCTCTGCCCCTATGAAGGTGAGGAGCTGCACTGGTTCGAGAACTGACTTTAGTAGGTTGAGAAGAAATCCTAAAGAAGTGAGGACTTGCTGGGTCACTTGCAGGTCTGACTTGACTTGGTCTGGAGCCTGGCCCACTATGAGCCAGTCGTCCAAATATGGAAAAATGGAGATCTTTTGTCTTCTTAGGAAGGCAAAAACTACTGCCAGGCACTTTGTGAAAATCCTTGGAGCTGAGGTTAGGGCCAAAAGGCATTGCTCTGAACTGATAGTGGCCTGAGGGCAACTCGAACCTGAGGTACTTTCTGTGGGAGCACCTGATGGGAATGTGAAAGTAGGCATCTTTGAGGTCCAGGGAGGCTAGCCAGTCCCCTGACCTTAGAGAGGGAAGAGTTATCATCTTGAACATTGGCTTTAAAAGATGTTTGTTCAGATATCTTAAGTCCAGGATGGGTCGCCACTCTCCTGTCTTTTTGGGGGTCAGGAAGTCCCTGGAGTACAGTCCTTTGCCCCAGTGTAGGGTAGGTACTCTCTCTATAGCTCTTAAAGCTAGGAGAGAAGAAACCTCTGCCTCTAGGGCAAGGGTTTCTGAAAGATTTGCAGGTGGAAAAGATCTGACTCTCATCTTTGGAAATTTTTTGAACCTGAGAACCAGTCCCTGGCTTACTACTTTCAGGACCCACTTGTCTGATGTAATAGACATCCAGTCCTGGACAAAGCAAGCCAGCCTGCCCCCTACTGGGATAGGAGAGTCAACCCGGTCAGACCCATCAGGGTGTCTGCTTGGCAGGGGCTTTAGGCTGAGGGGTGGATGCAGGCCTGCTCATCTCCCTTCTGCCTCTCCCTCTGAAGAACCCCCTCTGTGAAAAGGAAGAAGAGGCCTGTGCTTGGTAAAAAGGCCTTTTAAAAGGCCTACCCCTGCCCCTGGACTGCTGCCTTTGAGGAGTTGCCTGCCTTTCCTTGGCCTGAGCACTCTTGTAAGTAGTCCTGTACTTGTCCATTTTCTTCATGTAATTCTCTGTCTGCTCCCCAAACACAGAATTACCCACTACAGGAAAATCCATGGCCTTAGCCTGGGTATCCTGTGAGAGGCTAGTACATCTGAGCCAAGCCATTCTCCGAAGAGCGACAGATGTAGCCATGACTCTTGATGACACATCACTGGAGTCTACGGCAGCATGAAACTGAACTTTTGATGCCTCAATCCCCTCTGCAGCCACCTCCTCCAGCTCCTTGGCAAGCTGGGGGGAAGCCTGTTTAGCCAGTGCCAGTACAGTGTCCCACCTGGACTTCTGGTATCTGGCTGTATAGGCCATATAATTCGCCTGCCTGAGTCCCAAGGAAGATGCCATGTACTGCTTTTTTGCCATGGCATCAATCTTCCTGGAGTCCTTGTCTGGGGGGGGTGTGATGCCAAGGGAATGGTTGCCTTATCACAGGCAGCAGCCCGTACAACCCCAACAAGGCTGCACTGCTGATAAAGGAACTCCGTTTCTGAGCCTGAAAGTGTATACCTCTTGTCCATTCTTTTATCCACAGGAGGTATGGAATTGGAAGACTTCAGATTTTTTTGTGTCTGTTTCCCAAAAGATTTGTGGAGGGGACTAGACAGTCTCCTGGACTCTGGGATGTCCATCATCTCTACATAGTCAGGCTCCTCCTGATCCTCCACTGCCTCCTCCATAGGAAGCTGCAGGGTCTCAGCCACCTTTCTGTAAAACATAAAGTGGGAAGGGGACTCAGAAAGCCTAGGAGGAGAAACACCTGAAGGTCTGTCTGGGGAGATGTCCGGATAAATAGGCACATCCAAACTTTCACCATCACCCTATTCATCTTCCAACTCTCCTTCCTCCTCAAACTCTAGTTCATAAAATTCTTCCAGGGTATAATCGTGAACCGGGGGAACCGATAAGCCGAGCCCTGCCAAAAGGTGCGGATCAATTCGGAACGGGCAAAGCGATTCTGTCTGGATCGCTTGGCTATTTCTTTGGTGATTGGAATAGGAGATTCTGGATCTGAACCGGAAGATTTTTCTTCGCATTTCTTTTTTGCTGGAACCGACCCTCAGGATCAGATCTCCTTTTGCCCGAAGAAGTATCGCCTTGGTCAGATGGCACACCTTCTGGTTCGGTCGGAACCGAACCAGGCTGGCCATCCGGGTCAGCGGACTTCTCGGCCTCCCTTTCCCTCAGTCTACCTAATCTCTTTTCAAGGGTAGATTTGGGAAAATTTTTACAAATTTGGCAGTCTAAATCGAGGTGGTCAAACCTCAGACAATAAACACAGGTGGTGTGGGGATCGGCCTTAGCAAAGACCTCCCCACACTCACTGCAGTGTTGAAACCCACTGGGCCCGTTTTTTTCCTTGGGTTTCTCAGACATGGCCAACCTAACCAAACTTACCCTTTTTTCGGCAACCGCCAGGCAAGACTCCCCTATCGGTTCCTGACTGTGTCACGGGTCTTGGAAAAAAACGTACTAAAACCCGTTTTTTTAGAACCGATACGGACCGGTAACCACACACTAAAGTAAGATACAAAAATTACCTGAGCAATCGGTTCAGCCAAACCGATCCACACTTTTTACAAGTTCCACACAGAAAACAGAGCAAAACCTATATAATACTCACGATACCACAGACAGAGACTTGAACCGACTATGCGGAAACTAAATTTTGGTAGAAAACGGACCGAAAACCGACACTTCAACCGACTTCGAACCGAGCTGCAGGAGGAATCTCCGGAGCGACTGTTCAGTGAGGCGGAGTAAAGAATCTGACGGTTACAGTTCAAAATACAACAGGCAGAGACATCAACTGAGCTCGAGAGCAACATTCTATGAGCTGCATAGAAAAGTTAACCCATTGTTCTCCGGGGCAGTTTAAAGGCTGGGGCTAACTGCACTTAGAATACAACAAGACTTCATGTAGTTTGAACCAGTCCCTCCATGGGATTGGAACATATGCATAGCTAAGCTCATGCCCCCCCCCTTCAGCCCATGGCTACTGTTGATTTCAAGTATATCACTTGGAAAACAGTTTTCCTGGTGGCCATGACTTCTGCCAGAAGGATATGTGAGCTGCAGGCCCCCTGCTCAGACCCAGATTACAACATCTTTCACAGGGCAAGGTAGCCCTAAGGACAACTAGAAAATTCCTCCTTAAGGTGGTGTCTGAATTTCACCTGAACCGGTCCACCACACTTCCAGTGTTATTTACAGAAAAGTCCAGCTCTGGAGAACAGAGGCTCCACAGTCTGGATGTCAGTAGGGTATTCAGTTCCTACCTGAACTGCACTAAGGAAGTCAGATCCTCTCACTCACAGCTGTTGGTTACATATGACGAAGTGGGCAAAGGTAAGCCAGCTTCCAAGTGAACAATTGCTCACCGGATAGTTTCCTGCATCCAGTTTTGCTATATCAAGGCTGACAAGCTTCTACCACAGCACATGAGAGCCCACTCCACACGTGGCACTTCTGCCTCTGTGGCAGCTGCAAGGAAGGTCCCCTTGCTGGAAATTTGTAAAGCAGCTACCTGGAAAACAGTCCACACCTTCACAAGGTACTACTGTCTGGATATACAGTCCAGAAGGGATGCCAGATTTGGCACTGCTGTCTTGCACTATCTTTTCCTTAAATAGGTTCTATACTCAGCCTCCCAAGGTACTATTTTGTAATCTGCAATAGAAAGCCTAGTGAGGGATTCTTGGGGTGTGAAGGTTATGTACTTCGGGGCAAAGAACTCAAATAGGGACTATTGGTTGGGTGGGGTGAGGCTGGGGGACACTGAGGAAGAGAAGGGCCTTGGGGTGTTGAGAACAGGGAGCATGAGCAACTCTGCTCAAAGCAAGAAAGCCGCAGCTAAGGCACACAAGATGCTGGGGTGTACTGCAAGGGAATTCTCATCCAGGCATAGGAAGTGATCCCGCCCCTCTACAGGTCATTGGTCAGGCTGCACTTGAGAGTACTGTGCGCAGTACTGGTGTCTGTATTGGAAGAAGGACATTAAACTGCTGGAGGGGGTGCAGTGGAGGGCGACAAAAATGTTATAGGGGATGGAGGGCAAAGCCTACGAGGACAAACTATGTGAGCTGAATACGTACACCCTGGAAGAGAGGAGGGATGGGGGGATATGATTGAAACAAATCCAGTGCTGATGGGTTGCTCAAGCTGAGGAAAGGTAGGGACACAAGGGGGCATGGGCTAAGATTAGAGGGGGGAAGATTTAGGAGAGAGATGAGGAGACATTGTTTCACGGAGAGGGTGGAGTCGAAGTGGAATGCCCTACCAGAGGGGATGATATCATGTAAGATGGTGGGAAGTTTTAAAAGACCATGGGACAGGGAACGAGAAAGGGTCTGGGTGAACAGTGCTAAGAACTGAGGGAATACTGCTGAGAACGTTCAGAAGATGGAGGAGGGGGCTGGGGCAGCTGCAATCTAGGGGTGCTAGCTGCACACTCGTGCAGACTTTGATAGACCATGAGGTCTGTTTCTGCTGGCAGTTTCATATGTTCGTAATGTTGTTTCTTCCAAGGGATCCCTCACTATGCTTACCAAACCCACCCTACTTCCCATTACAGAACCTGGAAAAGGTTCTCCAAGAATCAGGTCTCTTTCAGCCTTAATTTCGCTTGAGCATTACTTGTACACCTGCTTACAATCGATTTTGGGGTATTTTTCTTACATAATTTTAGTCCGTCATATTTTGTCCCAGCAGAGGCCAAGTCATTTTTAGGCTTTCTATTTTTTGTTAGGTCTAGCTAGTTTAGTGGTCACTGCTCCCCTAATTATGGAAATAAATCTGATGTTAGAGAGCAGAATGGAGCACGACCATACACCAGAGATCTGAATTTAATTCCATCATTTTCTAATTTGTATAAAATTCCACTTTCCAGGGCAGCTTAGACCTGCAGGCTGATTGCAATAGTACACATAGTGAGGGATTCCTGGGGTGTGAACCATATATTATACTGTGGCAGCAACTGCACGTACACCTACAGTTGAAGTTAGCTGCATCTGTTGTAAGTACACCTAGAGCTGAAGTTGGCTACATCACTAGTAATTGTGCGTACACCTAGAGGTTGGCTACATCAGTAGTAACTGCATGTACACCTAAAGCTGAAGTTGGCTATATCAAAAGTAATTGTGCATACCCCTAGAAATGAAGTTGGCTACTTCAGCAGTAATTGTGCGTACACCTAGAGCTGAAGTTGGCTACATCAGTAGTAACTGTGCATACACCTGGAGAAAAGTTGGTTACTTCAGTAGTAATTGTGCATACACCTGGAGCTGAAGTTGGCTACATCAGTAGTAATTGTGCGTACACCTAGAGCTGAAGTTGCTACATCAGTAGTAATTGTGCATACACCTAGAGCTGAAGTTGACTACATCAGTAGTAATTGTGCATATACCTAGAGCTGAAGTTGGCTACATCAGTAGTAACTGTGCATATACCTAGAACTGAGAGCTGAAGTTGACTACATCAGTAGTAATTGTGCATACACCTAGAGCTGAAGTTGGCTACATCAGCAGTAATTGTGCGTACACCTAGAACTGAAGTTGGCTATATCAGAAGCAACAGAGCATATACTTAAGAGCTGAAGTCGGCTATATTAGTAGTACCTGTGCGTACACTCAGAACTGAAGCTGGCACCAGCAGTTGACTTCTACACAAACCAAGGGCTGTACTATATTTATTATTAAATGTAAATATTAGGTACCATTTGGGCCTGTGTAAGGGTGACATGGTTTTTGTACACTATTGTGAAATTGCTGCCATATTTATTTTTTTTTTTTAACTCCCCTCAGGGACACATTCGGAAATTATGCTTGTTCTCATAATGTCCTTCCTAGTAATAACTAAATAAATATAGAGAATACCGGATGGGCAACTATGCACAACTAGTGTGTTCTGCCACAGAGGGGTTCTGATTCCCTCTGACCTCGAGAGCAAAGCTTGAGAGGTCCATGGGAATTAGAACCCCGAGGTGGCAGAACACATTGGTTGTGCATAGACTTGCTCATCCTGTATTTCTTATAGTGTATAGTACTGTGTGAAGTATGTTTGGGTTGAGTTTTTTTGCTTTCAAAATAAAACTGACTCGGGGGCGTGGCTTAGCTGAGGAGCTGAATGGAGGTGTTTTAGGAAAGCTCCAACCAGATCCACACAAAATCTGTGGCATTCACCATTCTAACCAACTATAAACTGCTAAAACTGGTGTTATCTAGAAGCCTCAGTGTCTAATCTAGTGAAATCTGCAAAGAAACAGGCCAAACTTAAGTTTTCTCAAGCCTCCAAGACAGCAGCTTCCTCGTGGCCTACGGGCTCTCCTTGCTCCTCTCATGCCCGGGAACCAGAGCTGCAAAAGGACCCCGGATCCGGGTCAGATAACCCTATTATGGATACTAACTACCAGAATCTGGAAAGATTAATAAGGGACCTGAAGTATGATTTGGGTACTCGGATGCAATCCAGTTTCGACAACATGACTGCACAGATACAACATCTGCAGCAATTAGTCAACACAACGTTGGAAACAGTAGAAGCCCATGAAACACGAATAGCAGAAGCTGAATTCCGTATTAGTACTCAGGAGGATGCCACAGGCAGAATACATACTGATTTACAACAAGCACTCCAAGATATAGAAATGTTGAAACAAATAGTAGACGACCATAAGAACAGAGAGATGATGTAATATCAGAATCGTGGGTCTCCCGGAAGGCCTGGAGGGGAAGGACTGCATAATGTTCATTAAACCATGGCTGCAAAAGCATCTTAAAATACCCTCAGACCTTACCCTAGAGATACAGAGAGCCCATCTCTCACCGGGCCAACGGCCTGCTCCTGACCAAAGGCCGAGACACCTCCTAGTTAAATTTCTGCGCTTCCAGGATCGTCAAGCCATACTTGCAGCGGCACGGAAAACAGACCCTATTTTGATCCAGGGTGCAAGGGTCAGTATTTTCCTGGATTTCTCCCTTCCTCTTCAGACCAGAAGGGAAGCCTTCGCTGATGTCAGAAGGCGGCTCCACGAAATAAACTGCCCCTTCATGATGGCCTATCCCACGAGGCTGATAGTGTGACACCCAGGAAGCCAGCAGAGAGCTTTTACAGATCCTGAAGCCGCCGTGGACTATGTGAAGGGACTGTGGAGAAACGGAGGTGAGGAGTGAGCGAAGGACAATGGAGACTGAACCTGACACAGCAAGTTATAAGAACTAGATTTTACCTTTGCTGTTGTGTCTCCTGGTTTGGGGTTTTTGGGGCAGGGACCACTGTGGTACACAACTCTGGGGTTGGAGGCCTATAAGGGAGTACTCGAGCATTTCCCAGTGCTCACCCACCCTCTATGCAGGGAGCTGGAGAGCTGGCTACTTTTTGGGACTCCTTGGGACACTGGCCTAACTAAGGTCTACATTTGCTCTCCGAGTATATTAACTTTACCTTGGCCTTATTTTGTTTGTTAGGCCTGTTCTGATTTGCTATGTTTAAGGGTTTGTTATGTTTAACTTTATGTAGGTTGAACAATATCTCAACAAGCTACAAACTTTAGTACTGAACCCCAATGGTCAGTAAGATCTCGCTCAGATGTGGGGGGCACCATCCGCTTCCCTAGAGCGAGGGCGACGAGAAACAGTTTGAGTGTACCAACTTGATTTAAACCACACCTCTTACGGGCATTCCTCGGGGGCAGGGGTTGAACTCTCTTCTCTCAGTGGGGCAAAGGTACTGAAAAACAGTCGGATGGATGGTGTGTCTTCTTGGGGTACTGAATATGTTAAGTAAAAAAAACTGGCATACAGAGCAATATCCATGGGGGGGGGGGGGGAGACCTGGTGAGATCCAACATTTATTTGGGACAGATGGGGCCTCTTTGCCGGTGGTCCACCACCCTTGGGGATCTGAATGGGGCTCAATGGTTTCTCTTAGGCTAAGCAATTATGGTAATCTGTTTCATCCATATGGTGTGAAGGGATGAAGCGCACTACGCCACTCTGGGCGTGGAGGATGCTTCCTCACCCGACACTACCCTGTCTGGTCGCAGGGAGATAGCGGAGGAGACCTACTGAGCTGTGAGGCCTTGCTGGTTTATTCTAGTCGCCAGACTGCAGCTGGTGACGTATACCGACCGCTGCTCTTCCCTCGTGAATAATTTATTATTGATCTAATTGGATGGATGCAAGTTAATACGCATAGGGTTTTTCACCCTTCTATTATAATTGTGGATCTGGCAGCTCACTCCACGAGAAGTAAAGGGAGTTGACATTTTTGAGAATGCAAGGGGGGGTTAGTCTGCGAGGGTTGCAGGATAGAATAGGGAAGAGGGGAACTAGAGGGGGGATACAGACCTGGAGGGAGGGGGTACCTTGTTCTTATGAAGTGTGGTTGTTAATAAAGGGGGATATAAGACCTGTTTGGGAGGTTTCTCTCCTTTCTGGTTGATGGGGGTGGGGACGGTTGGGGAAGGGGGATTAATGAGAGGGACAGTGTTAAAAACAAAAAATGTAGACAATTTGGACAATGCCTAGAGTTGGTTATATAGTTTAATTTAGGTACCAAGGTACAGTGTACTTCTCTTATTTCTTTAAGCAAAACAAATGGCTGAACTAACAGTTCCGTCCTGGAATGTTAATGGACTGAAAACAGTAGTTAAGAGGAAGTGAGTATGGGCCTATATTAAAAAAGTAAAAGGGGATGTAGTGCTGCTGCAGGAACTGCATCTTACGAGGGAGGAGGCAGACAAACTTACTCAGTTCTGAGGAGGGGTCCTCTTGGTGGCACCTTTTACATCAAGAGCTAGGGGTGGCCATTTGGCTGTGACCTGTCCTGCCACATAAAATTAATAGTTTTCTGGCTGATCCACAGGGTAGATACACCATTACGGAAGTGGTCCTGGGAGGTAGGGAGTATATCTTCGCATCTATCTATGGCCCGAATTTTGACTCCCCGGATTTCTTCACACACCTGGGGATTACTCTAGCCCCCTATTAGGATAATCTAGTCTTGGGAGGAGGTTATAATACTTACCTCGATCCCGGGCTGGACCACTCTGGAACCAAAACCAAACCCTACCCTAGGAGTGTGGCAGCACTACAAGACTTTATAACTCGGAGAGCTCTGGTGGAGGTCAGGAGACACTCCCACCCTGGAGACAGGGAATACTCCTTTTTTCCTCACTCACATCGACTATACACCAGACTGGACTATATTCTAATATCCCCCCACCTGATCACGGAAACCATGCAAGCCACATATAGTCCCATCTTACTTTCGGAACATGCCCCCTTTCAATTGCACTTAATGGCAGGACAGCACTCCCCTAAGAGACCTCAGTGGAGATTTGACCCAATCCTACTCTTAGATGATGGCTATGTCCAATTTATTAATGAGAAAATAAAATAATTTATTAATAATATTAAAAACAAAGGGACACGTATCAACTTTGTTTGGGATGCCCTAAAAGCTTTTATCCAGGGGAGACAATTTCTTATGCAGCCTACAAAAAGAAACAATCAATAAGGGAGGAGGAACAGCTCACTACTGAAATCCAGGTACTAGATATAAAGGCCATGACCCAACCCCATCCCAAATAGTAAGTGAGCTAAAGCTGCTAAAGGGGAAGCTACATCAAATGGTCTCAGGGAAGCTGGAGCGGGACCTGGTGCTCACTAAATCATACACACACTTTGAAGGGGATAAATCCGGCAAGTGGTTGGCAGGGCTAATCAAACAAAAAAAAGCTGAGAGGGCCATTTTGTCCATGGCCAAGCCCGATGGTTCCCCTACATATGATCAATAGGAGATCAATGCGATTTTTAGGACCTTCTACTCCCACCTATACACTACCCAAGTACCTCTAGATGGGCTCCCGGAGGTCTTTCTACGGGAAGTGGATTTCTCACATCTAAGTGATGATCTCAGGGATGAGCTTAATTCCCCTTTGTCCCCTGAAGAGATTAAGCAAGCAGTCTGGCATATAAATAAGGGGAAAGCACCGGGCCCTGATGGTATACCCGCTGAATTTTACACAGCCACTTGGGATACCCTCGGTTCTTTGATGGGAGAGGTTCTGGAGTCTGCTCTGGACCAGGGGGAGCTGCCACACTCTCAGAGGATGGCCACTATAACAGTACTTCCCAAGCCAGGGAAGACCCCTCTAAGTGCAGGTCGTACTGCCCAATTTCGCTTCTCAATGCGGACTATAAAATACTAGCAAAAATTATAGACTGGAAGCAGTACTCCCAGGGCTGATCCACACAGATCAAGGGGGGGGTTTGCCAAGGGAAGGCAAGCTAAGCATAAGCTTCGTAGGTCCATCAACGTCATCCACAATTGGAAAAAAGGGGGGGACCACACAGAGGTCTACTTGCACTTGATGCCAAAAAGGCATTTGACCGAGTTGAGTGGCCCTTCATGTTTAATAGATAATAATAGAAAATAAAAAAACTTTATTTATTAAGTGCCTTTCAGGCACCAAGGCACTGTACAAATTTAACAATAAAATCCCAAGAAATAACTTAAAAAAATAAAGATTAAGATCATAATAATACACATATCAACTTATAAATGCTTGTCTCCACACGTGAGTCTTAAGTTCCCGCTTGAAGCTCCCCAAGGTTGTGCATTCCCAAAGCTGACAGGGCAGAGAATTCCAGAGGGTTGGGGCCATAAACATAAAAGCACGTACCCCAGAAGATTTTAAAGTAACCCTCCAGCAACCCCTCGTCAGCCGAACGGAGTTGTCGCACAGGGTTGTAAGGAATCAGAAGCTCTTTCAAGTATTCGGGACCAAGTTTGCAGTGCTGCATAAATTTAGGTTGGGGGATACCATATTAAAATGGATAACGGCCCTTTATGCTGCCCCACAGGCACAGATCTTGACCAACATTACCCTTTCGGCTCCCTTCTCACTGACTAGAGGAACGAAGCAGGGCTGTCCATTGTCTCCCCTATTATATGTGCTTACAATGGAGGCACTAGCAAACGCCATTAGGGGAAATAGAGACATTGTGGAATGCACGGTAGGGAAGGAAACCCAAGTAATATCACTGTTTGCCGATGGTATCTTACTATTTTTGAACAGCCCTGGTGGGGCCCTTCCAGCACTAAGCAAGATATTTAAGAAATATGGCCCCCTGTCAGAACACAAAATCAACTGGGACAAGTGTGAGTGGCTACCCCTGGGAGAAAGAAAGATGTCCATAGCCATACAATAGTTGGAACCATAATTAACTCCACTAAACAAATCAAATACCTGGGGGGTTTTGCTGCCCAGCAAACTCTCCCAAATTATACCAATTAACTATGGCCTCTTGATCAGGAAACTCAAGAGTGACTATATTAACTGGAGGGCTCTTCCGCTCACCCATCTAGGTCAAGTTAATTTGGTTAAGATGTATTTCCTCCCATGGGTGCTCTATATTTTTCAATCTATACCATTCTCTCTCCCACGGAAATACATAAAAGCATTGGAGGGAGCTTGTATCCAAATATTGTGGCATGGGGAAAAAGCCGAGAATCAGGAAGGAAATACTATGGTTACCAAAGAAGATGGTGGGCCTGAATTTACCTAATCTGCGGTTGTACTATATAGCAGCCCAGCTAGCCCACATCCAAGACTTACTAAGAGTAGAATGGGACGCCCCAACATGGAAGCGGATGGAAGGTGAGGGTGACTCTCACCTCTATTATACTCCGCTTGTCAACTCATTAGGAGAAGAAACCCCACCCAACATTGCCAATACAAGTACAAGGGCCACCTGGAAAGCTTGGAAGCAGGCCCAAGCACTAACAGGACACAAACCCGGCCTCTCTCCAGATGTGACCATAGAAAGGTTTCTAAAAGGGAAAGGTAGACTCTCTGACAGTGATAAAACAAGCCTCAAAGAATGGGACAAACTAGATCTATTTCGACTTAGCCAATTTCTAAAAGGAGGAGAGGGCCGGCAGTTTGACACCCTGGTTAGAAAGAACAGGTTACTCACTTGTAACAGTAGTTCTAGGACTGGTATATGTTGTTCATCCACACTTCTTGGCATGTCCCCTTCCACTTTAAATCTTGCCGGAAGTCTTCAAGCTGGCTCCTCCCACCCCCCTGGGTGGTATATACCTCGGCTCCGCCCCATGGCACCAGATCTTAGCCCGCTGGAAGCAAAGTTGTGCGCCCAAAGCGGGTCGGTTGGGTGTGTGTGTGGATGAACAACATATACCACTCCTAGAACTACTGTTACAGGTGAGTAACCTGTTTTTCTAGGAGCGTGGATATGGTGTTCAGCCACACTTCTTGGCAGACTCCAAGCAGTTCTCCGGGAGAAGGGAGGCAAGATGCACACCCCCTATTTAGGAAATAAAGATTAGAGAACCAAGGCCCCAAAACCAGCATCCCGGCATGACTCAATGTCGATGTGGTAGTAGGTAATGAAGGTGTTAGCTGACTTCCAGGTAGCAGCCCGGCAGATTTCCTGGATGTCCCTGGAAGCAGCCACCGAAGCAGCAGTATGGCGGGTAGAATGAACTCCTTTCCCTCTGGGAGGCTCCTTGCCCGCCAACACATAGCACAGACTTATGCATGATGTAATCCATCTTGCTATGGTCCGTTTGGCTGCAGATCTGCCAGAAGCAGCTTCAGGATAGGTGACAAACAGCTGGCGAACCTCTCCACGAATTTCCGCCGTCCTCGCCTTGTAGTAGGAGAGAGCACGTCTCAGGTCCAAGGTATGAAGCCTGCACTCGGCGTCCGAGGTGTAATTAGGATAGTATACTGGAAGAGTCAACACCTGGTTAAGGTGAAAGTCTGACACCACCTTCGGAAGGAATTTCGAGTGGGGGGGCAGGACAACTTTGTCCCTGTGAAAGACCAGATAAAGGGAGTTCACCGAAAGCGCCTGGAGCTCCCCTGTCCTTCTGGCAGACGTGATAGCCACCAGGAAGGCAGTCTTCCACGACAAGTGTGAAAGCACACATTTGTGCATGAGTTCGAATGGCTTGCCCATGAGGTTTGCCAAAACCAGCAACAGATCCCACAGAGGTGGAGGTTCACGCACAGGAGGGGATATGTGATCCAGGCCTTTGAAAAAGCGCCCAACCACTATCTCCCGTGCCAATGTCAACTGACCGGCCCACGCCCAGTAAGCAGAAATGGCTGCCAGGTGCACCCTAAGGGTCGATGACTGTAGACCCCCTTTGGAGAGAGCCCAAAGGTAGTCGAGAATGTTAGCCACAGAACAGGATAAAGGGTCCAGACCCTTACTCTGACACCAAATGGAAAAACGTTTCCATTTGAAGGCATAGCATTTCCTGGTCGATTCCTTTCTGGATGCCTCCACCACAGTGTAGACATCTTCGGAAAGACGCAGAGCCTGGAACTCTAGCCGCTCAGGTACCAGGCTGTGAGGTGCAGGGATTGAAGGTCCGGATGGAATACCTTCCCCTGGTTCAGAGATATCAGGTCCGGGTTTGTACAAAGCCGCTCTGGGGGCCTGCAGCTGAGGTTGAGGAGATCTGGGTGCCGGAACTGGCATGGCCAATCTGGGGGTACCAGGATCACCTTCGCCTTGTCCCTCCTCACCTTGAGTAACACCTTGTGGATCAAGGGAAAGGGAGGGAAGGCGCAGAGGAGGCCTGGGGTCCACGGCCTCAAGAAGGCATCCCCCTGCAGCGAGCCCTGCTGAGGGGGGTGGGCATGATACAGCCTCAACTTGTTGTTTTCCCTAGAGGCAAACAGGTCCACCATCAGTTTGCCCCAATGGGAGAACAGGCTGTAAGCTACCTCTGGATGGAGAGACCACTCATGGGATGTCTGGCCTATGTGGCTGAGAGCATCCGCCAGCTGGTTCGAGGCTCCAGCCACATGGATGGTTAGGAGATCCACCTCCAACTGGTTTACGAGGGTCCAGATGCAGAGCGCCTCCTTGCACAGCAGACGGGAGTGCGTGCTGCCCTGTTTGTTGAGGTAGTACATGGTCATGGTATTGTCCATCTGGACTTGAACCACTTGACCCCGGAGCGGAGGAGCGAAAGCTGACAATGCCAGTCTGACTGCTCTGAGCTCCAACAGGTTGACGTGGCATCGGGACTCCGCAGGGGTCCAGAACCCGTGGGCCCTGTTGTCCCCCATGTGGGCTCCCCAGCCCATGAGTGAGGCATCGGTCATAAGGACAACCATCGACTTGGGGCAAACAACCGGGATCCCTTTCTGCAACCGGTCTGGGGCGGGCCACCATTGGAGTGCATCCCACATCTTCTGGGTTACAGTGATCAGCTGGTTGAAGTGACCATCTCACTAAGTCCACTGGGTGGCCAGCTCCCATTGGAGGGGGTGCATGTGCCACCAGACTCAACAAACCACTGAGGTGCACGCCGCCATGTAACCCAGAAGGCACAGAAAGTCCCAGGCAGGGCGCAAGTGCCCACCAGAAATGATTAGGCAAAGGAGGAAAGAACCTCTGCCCTGCCCGCTGGGAACTGAGCTCTGGCTTGACAAGAGTCGAGCTCTGCCCCGATGAAGCCCTTTACCTGAGAGGGCATGAGTTCCAACTTGGCCTCGTTGATCAGGAGGCTGAGTTGGGAGCAGGTTTGGAGGGCCAGATCCCTGGACCTCTCCACCTCCTGAAGGGTGGAACCTGCAAAGAGCCAGTCGTTGAGATAAGGGTAGATTCTGACTCCTCGACGCCGAAGGTGGGCCGCCACCACTGCAATGCATTTGGTGAAGACCCGAGGGGCCAATGACAGGCTGAACGGCATGGCTGGGAACTTGTACAGGGTCCCTTCGACCCTGAAGCGGAGGAACCGCTGATGGGACGGATGGATTGGGACGTGAAAACACGCGTCATGTAGATTTAGTGAACAGAACCACATGTTTTGCTACAGGGATGGTATGATCTGCTTCAGAGTGACCATCCGAAAGCTGTGGGACCCGAGACATTGATTCAGGTTGTGGAGATCTAGGATGGGGCGCCAACCCCCACCCCCGTCCGCTTGGGCACCCGGAAGTACCTGGAACTAAAGCCTGGGTCTGTCGAAGGATCCAGCACTGGAGCTACTGCCTCCTTGCGGAGGAGCTGAGCCACGTCATCTTGAAGAGCCAACTGGGTGTATGCGGAGATCCATTCCTCCCAAGGGGCACGGGCTCGGCTGGGAGGGTACGGCTCGAATTCCAGAGGCAGTCCCTGACTGACCACTTTATGGAACCACCTGTCCGAAGTGATAGCGGACCAGGTGGAAAGGAAGTGGTAGAGCCGACCCCCACGGGAGAACCCAGAGCTGGTGTGATGGGTGTAGGGGTGGCAACCTCCAACCTGTCACTGAGCAGGCTTGGAGGAGGAGGCTCCAGGATCTGTACTTCGGCCTCCTTTACAGGACCCTGCTTGGGCCAAGGGCTGCTGTTGCTGCTGACCTCCTTAATAGGAGGGCTGCCTAACTGCAGAGGAAGAGTGCCGAAATGGCTTCTTCTTTCTCTTCTGCCGGTTCTTGCCCAAAGAACCCTTGGCAGAAGTAGCATCCAAGGTGGCAATGGACTGCTCTATACGTTGAAGGTGACTGGCCACTCCTGGACCGAACAAGTCGGTCCCCAGGAAGAGCATGTCAGCAAGCTTATGCTGAGTATCTGCCAGGAAGGAGGAAAGCCTCAGCCAAGCCCTGCAGCGAGGCCACTGCGGCTGCCAACGAGCGGGCACAAGAATCTCCTATATCCAAGGCTGTCTGGAGCTGCTGTTTCGCGACAGCACAACCTTGGTCATGGACCTGCTTGACTGTAGTCTGCATGTCCAGAGGGAGATGAGGGAGGACCTCGTCCAATGACCCCAGGAGGGCATGGGAGAAGTGTGCCATAATAACAGCTGAGCTGGCCTGACGAAGGCCCAGAGAAGAGGCAGCGTAGACCTTGCAGGCAGAGTGGTCCATATTTTTGGACTCCTTGTCCAGGGGACAGTCAGTGTCGGCCAAACTACCCACACACCTGAACACCGAGGCGGTCACCAGGCTCTCGCCGAAGGGTGCTCTGTGAACCCTGCAAGGGACCCCATGAGCACCGCGTACTTGCAGGCCATGTGGGCAGATGGTGCTGGGCAGGAGGCAGGGCGCTGCCAAAGTTCAACGGCCGGGCCACCGATGGCCTCGGCCACTGGAATGGCCTTCGTCAGCATGTCCCCCCTCTCTTGAGGATGTCACTGAGAGGGTACTCCACCTTTTTCTGGATGGGCTCCAGGGGCATTCCGGTGAAGTTGGAAATGAGGTGGAGAATGCCCTGGAAGGAGGAAGGGCATTCCTCCAACCCTGCGCAGACCATCGACTCATCATCCCCAGGAAGTGAGTGCAGGCCAGTAATGTCCGAGTCCGAGGAGTCATGGTAGAACAGTCTACCGCCTAAGTCACCCTCGAAGTGCCAAGGGTGGTCCGGTGGAACAGGTTACTCACCTGTAACAGTAGTTCTAGGAGTGGTATATGTTGTTAATCCACACTTATTGGCATGTCCCATTCCCTTTAAATCTTGCCAGAAGTCTTCAAGCTGGCTCCTCCCACCCACCCGGGTGGTAAAAATCTCGGCTCCGCCCCATGATGCCAGATCTTAGCTCGCTGGAAGCAAGGCTGTGTGTCTTAAAACCGGGGAGGTTGGGTGGGTGCATGTGGATGAACATATACCACTCCTAGAACTACTGTTACAGGTGAGTAACCTGTTCTTCTAGGAGCGTGGATATGTTGTTCATCCACACTTATTGGCAGACTCCTAGCAGTTCTCCAGGAGGAGGGAGGCAAGGCGCACACCCCCTACTTAGGAAACAGAGATTGGAGAACCGAGGCCCCAAAACCAGCATCCCGGTGTGACTCAAGGTCGATGTGGTAGTGGGAAATAAAGGTGTTTGCTGACTTCCAGGTAGCAGCATGACAGATTTCCTGGATAGGGATGTCCCTGGAAGCAGCCACCAATGCAGCAGTATGGCGGGTAGAATGAGCTCTTAACCCTCTGGGAGGCCTCTTGCCCACCAACTCAGCACAGACCTATGCATGATGTGATCCATCTTGTAATGGTCCATTTGGCTTGCACAGCAGACGGGAGTGCGTACCGCCCTGTTTGTTGAGGTAGTACATGGTCGTGGTATTGTCTGTCTGGCCTTGAACCACTTGACCCCTGAGCTGAGGAGAGAATGCTGACAGTGCCAGTTTGACTGCTCCGAGCTCCAACAGGTTGATGTGGCATCGGGACCAATGTTCCCTCTAATTTTTATTCTCTGTGGGTGGGCGACTGATATGTGTGTGCGGCACTTTGTGCAAAAAAATTGATTCATGTGCCAAATTGGGTGGCCCAAACAAGTGACATATTTTATTGCCAGTAAACAGTAGAAAATATAACCAAACTTTCAAATACTCAATGCAAAGTATAAATATACATTCTGACACAGTCCAAAGCTTGGATGTGCATTGTGAGCCATAACAATATGAACTGGAAACATTTGTAAACTATGTACATTTTAAAAAGTCTTGCTTGCATCTAAAAGGGGTGCTGCTGACGATGCATTGCTAAGAAATCAACATTTACTGTTTTTCTCTCCTGTCTTTCCCATTCTTCCAGTGGACTTATATTTTATTAAGATCCATTTTTCCACCAGATGTTAAAAACAATTTTGTTCGCATCAGCATATCTAAGTGGCTTTTTTAAGCGGTTTCTTTGTTTGCTCTTAATGCAGTTCATGAGGCTGAAGCCTCTTTCACAGTCAGCACTAGAAGCTTGGAATGCAGTAATACAATTTATTGTTCAGCATAAAGCAGTTACAATGTACTAAAAGCAGGACAAAATACATAGTAAATATAAATAGACAATAAATAAATCATCAAGGAACTTAAATATCTTTACAGTGCAGTTCAATTTAACAGTGTCCCTTGAGTACCTTTTCACATAAAAAAACCTCCACAGGACTTCAAGTCCCCCTAATAAACTTTACAAATGAGTTGAGATTAAAAATCTTGCAAAGATCTTTTCCATGTTCTTCTCTTTCATAGTAAACAAATATTCCAAAAGATCCTCCAAGGGGAGGCCGAGATTCCCCCCAGCAGTTTTTTCCTAGTTGATTCGTACCTAGGACAAAAGAGTACCACATGTTTGAGATCATCTATAGTCCCCATTCCACATTTACAATATGGAAAAAGTACCCTCTCTCTTTTGTCTGAAATGAATGCATTGAGCATTGCAGTTTTCAGTTCCGAATCTTGTATAGCTTCTTCTTTGTTTAGGACAGGTTAAAAAAGATAGATATGGCTCATATCCCCATGAAATCTTTACTTTTTTATAAAATCCATATAGCTTAAGCTTGGAGAGTTGAACATAGAAAGAATTTATGTCATAAGTCAATAAGCCTCAATTTGACATCCTGCCTAATCTCCTCAAATGGTCTTGTGTATATTTTATATAGGAGGTGGCCCAATCTGGCCGGCATTATTGTTTCATTAACAAGTTGAATAAAGGGATGTACATATCCCATGCTGGCCAATTTGATGGCTTCCACTACACACATTCTGGGATATCTTTGTTGGGGCAAAGGAAAAAGTTTCAACAGAAAGAGAATCTGTCATTCACAGATGAGAGAATTCAAGGAACGTTGTCCTACCTCCAAGGCAAGAATACAGCCTGGAGTTCCATTTAAAAATATTAAGATGTATCTATAGAATTGATTCAGAATTATTTATAATTCTCTAACCTTAGTATAACCCCAGATTTCAGAGGCATATAACATGCTTGTTCTTATTTTGGCATTAACAACTCTTAATACCCCACTCACCGATGACTTACCCATCTTGCTGTTAAATATTTTTAGAGCATTTGCAGAAGATCACATTTTAAATTGAATAGCCTCCAAATGTTTGGTCCAAGATAGGCAATAGGCAAAATGGGCACCTAAATAGCCATAACACTTAACAGTGTCTATATGGTTACCGTTTAGCCTAAAGCCTACCGTATTCTTGGTTTGAGAGCCAAAAACTACAATGTTGGTCTTGCTGAGATTAACTTTTAGTTTCCTTTGAGAACAGAGAGATTCAAAGTGAGCCAATTTTCTTTTAAGACCTAGGACTGAAGTAAAGAGCAAGACTAAATAGTCTGCATAGCCTAAACATTCAATCCTTTGATCATTAATTTTTGGAGTATGAAAATCTGGATTACCTAGCTGATCCAAGACTGTATTAATGTAGATGTTCAATAGAGTGGAGGCCAAAATACACCCCTGTCTGCCCCCCACATTTGTCTCAAATCTAATAGTTAGATGACCATATTGATTATACTGGACCCTTGCCCACATATTTTTATAGAGTCTATTAATAACATCAAGAAGTGAGGCCTCCAACTTCAGATCCCTTAACGTAGCCCAAATAATTTTTCTACTAATGCTGTTGAAGGCCGAGGAGAAGTCTACAAAACAGCAATATAATCTTTTTTTTCTCACTTCAGTATGCTTCCAGATCAGGTGCTGAAGCACATAATAGGTTTGTACTGTAGAACAGTCCTTCCGGAAACTGTTCGGTGCCTCATTCAATATTGAGTTCTCCTTGACCCATGACAGCAATCTGCCCAAAATTATCCTAGAGAAAATCTTCTGTGAAACATCTATCAAACTAATAGACCTACACATCCTTGGGTCATTTGGATCCTCTTTTTTAAAAATTGGGAAGATAACACTACTTGCCCAACTGGCAGGGTAAGAGTACCCCTGAACCAGGCCATTAAACAGCAAAAGAAGAAAAGGAATCCATCGGTTGGTAAAAACCTTATAGAAATCACCTAGGACCCCATCTGGCCCTGGTGCTTTATTTGCCTTAAGGCCAATCAGTGCCATCTGGATTTTGACCTCTGTGATCAAGATAGGTCTTGGAAAAATGTCATCCTCCTGTATTTTGAAAGCATCAGGTGTTTCCTGCTCTTCATGAGAATAATAGAGCTTGGAGAAATGAGATGCCCAAACTTCAGGTGTAATATAGGCTTCAATCCTATTGGCATATCTATTATATCCCTGGGCAACAGTATTCCAAAATTGCCTTCCATCCCTATCCAAAACAGCCTGCCTCAGTTTTTCCCAAAGTCCCTGAGTATGTTTATGTCTCTCCCGTTCAAGAATTTTTCTATATTTTTCTCTTTCAGTCTTTAGCAATTTAAAATTTTAGCAGTGTCAGTGGCTCAGTAGGTAGCACACTCGCCTCTGAGGCCGGGAGATCAGAGGGCTGTGGGTTCAGTTCCCACATCTGGCACTTGGGTTAATATCCCAGTACTGACACTGTAGTGCAGCATGAGAGGGGTGCTGCACTTCTGAGGTGCCGTCTTTCG
The DNA here is from genome assembly GCA_016271365.2 of Neoceratodus forsteri. Lineage (NCBI taxonomy): Eukaryota > Metazoa > Chordata > Ceratodontiformes > Ceratodontidae > Neoceratodus > Neoceratodus forsteri. The sequence continues at coordinate 1,120,807,532 of CM028130.1, read as the reverse complement.
GATGAGACGTTAAACCAGGTCCCATCTGCCTGGATTGGTGGTAGTTCAGGTGGATGTTAAAGATCCCATGGCACTTATCGAAAGAGTAGGGGAATTTCCCGGTGTCCTGGCCAAAATTTCCCTCATTCAGTAAAAATACCACCAACAGCTTAATCTGGTTCAAGGTCAGTTGGCATTCATCTGTATCCCCCTCCCCCGGGTCGTGCCTGAAAATAGGCAGGATTTGTCTAGTGCACTTACCCGGTCAACAAAAGCTAAATAAATAAATAAAAAATCTGCTGCAGACTTATTTCTTTTCTTTTTATGCCATCTTAGTTGTCCTCCAAACTCTTTCTTTGCCTGGAGACATACCGAATTAAACTAACACTTTTTATAAAGGGTCTTAGAATGGTACGTTGTTTTACATCTAGGTCCAAGTAAAGAATGAATAGTTTCCCAATTCTCCAAAATATTAAAGGCCTTACTTTTGACCAGGACCAACTAGAGAATATCACCTAAGACTCCTGTACTAAGAATTTCTTTGAAACTAGCTTGATGAATCGGCTCCCATCCAATCCTTCTCTCGCTTATGACTTCCAGACTCTCTTCCTGTTGTGCCTCACTCCTTAAAGTTCCAAAGGGGCATTTGATGTTAATTACAATAGCACAGTGTGCTGATTCCAATCTATCCATGACCTCTAACTTTTGGATCAGCTTTACTGCTTCCAAATTGGTCCAAACCTGATCAGGGGTTGAAGAGCCAGTAGGTCCTCTACACTTAAGGATCCGACTAGATCGACCTAAGTTCTACCATTTAAAATACAGAAATTTCTACTGGCCAAACCCTCTAGCAATTCCCTACCTCTGAGGTAAGATTTTAGATCCTGTGCAGTCCTAGTATATGAGATATTTGGATTAATTATGGATATTGTATGGATCATATCTGAATATACATCCTCCAAGAAATAAGAAGGAATTCTGGCATTAAAGTCTCCCAAAATAATTATAGGACAAGGTATACTCTTATCTGACAATTAGTCAAGTGCCATTTTCAGATCCTATATGAAAAGGTCAGCGGGGTCAGTAGCTCTATTGCGAGGGGGAAAGTATATATTGCAGAGAATGATCTTCTCTTGTCCCTTGCTAATCATTAGAGCCAAAATACCCTCTGACTTAGTAGAAATGTTAGTGATCTGAAAATTTAGCAAAGTTTTGATAAAAAAGGAAATACCCCCTTTAAACCATCTAAACTTTTTGTCTTTACTTGCTGGCAGAGTAAAGACAGAATATCCAGCCAATTTGGGAGTTACAATTTCTATATACCATGTTTCTTGCAGTCCAATAATATCAAAATTATCCAGAAATCTCACTACTTCGTGGTCAATTATTTTAAGATGGATGCCCTCAATATTCCATGAAAGTATAGAAAGGGCATCCACATCTCGATCCCCAGCTCCCTTATCCAAATCCAGCTGGCATTCAAAGTTCATTTGTTTGATATTATCTACAGGCTGTATTTGTCAGGCTTAATCAATAACTGTCAGTGGCGAGTAGGTATTAGGGTCAATTAGGTTTCCAAAGTCAATCGGGGGTTGGCTGCCTCTAAGATTGGTTCTGGACTATCCTTAGTCTGTTTAAACCATGAAAAGACTTCACCCAAGTCTAACGTGTTAACTAAATGTATTCTCAAACAATCCAGCTTGCTGGCCAGAGAAAGCAAGCTGCTAGCTGTATGAGGATTTTTAAATGTAATATCAATCTGTGTTGTGGGCTCAGGATCTCCATATAATTTTATGGACTCCACCATGTTTCTGGAGATATAAAATCCTAATGCTCTTTCCAAGAGCAGCAACAAATCTTCCCTAACTTTCCTATGAGAATCCTTGAGTGAAACCTTTAACCCAAAGATAATTATGGTCCTACTCAGCCATACTTCTCTCTGCTTCAGTACATGATCCTCTATCACTCCCAAGATTTTTCTCTGTGCTATTGTAGCCTTCTCACTCTACACCTCCCTATGGAGAATCTCCTCTTGGAAGGATAAGACTGTGTAGGAACCTTTATATATGATAGCTTCATGTTTAGCCTGGAATGTAGCACATACATCAATACGTTTAGCCACCATGCTGTATTGCACGTTAGTCAAAGCAAAGTGGATTATGTCAGTAAAGGATTTTAATAATCCTCCTTTATTTTTTCAGCTACTATAAATCTGAAGTCATTATTCTGGCTAACAATTTCTGCCTGGTCCACTGATGAAAATAAATAGTCCTGATATTTGCTGTACAGTCTCTCAATATTTGATAAGCCAAACTCAAAGCTGTAATGTTGCACTGCTGCAAAATCAAAGGCAGATCAGTCAGAAAGTTCACCTGCAGGAAATCGGCTGTCCAGATGGTTACATAACAGGCCAATGAACTGCAAAATTGCTGTTGTGTTGTGCTTACTCAGCTGTGCAATTAGCTAAAAGCAGTTTTACTGGTTGGCTCAGTAGACAGTTTCACCTAGGTACTGGCTTCGATATTTTTATTTTACCCTAGCAATCTGTACAGCTTCAACTGTTGTTAGACCACTTTCTGAAACATCTTAGACAACTCTGCCAACTCAAAAGTACATCATTTAATACTGTTACGGCAATGTGGTATACAGGGTTGGACAGCTTCTTAAAGCAGTACTTAGCAATGGGATCTTTGATGCATGCATGCATAATTGTACATGATGTCCTTTACCCTAGGTATGGTTTACAATGACTATATTGGGTATTGTCAAGCTCAGTGGGGGTTTTAAAATGTATTATTGCAATGTAGTGAGTGGGTCAGTGTGATGTGAGAGAGGAGATGCATTTAGGAGACTGCATTTCTCTTCCATTCCGGATCCATACTAAGCGCAGTCTGAATTTATGAAATTAAATGAAAAGGACATTTTTTGCACTGTTATTTCTTGTTGTCCATTTTAGAATTACTATCCCCATGTAGCCAACATGGGCAGCCTTTTACAATCTCTGATTCATTGAATCTCAAATGTGTATATAATATGAGACCCTGTTTTAAAGAGAACTGCAATCTCATCTTTCTAGACATATGTACAGTTAGTGTCTCAGCCTGCCAGTTGAGAAGGTTATACCCATCCGAGACCCCAACAAATACATAAAAAAATGACACAAACAAACAGTAGGTTGCTTTGATGCTTTTATTGTAAACAAAAACTATAGTTTTCCCATTTTCTTGTACTGAAAAAAATGAACACACTTTAAACGGCGAGGCTTTAAATCCATTATAAACACATTTTGTATGTGAGACGCTGCTTGGGAAGGGTGCAGATTACACTGAAGTTGTGCAACTTTAAAACTGAAATAATATAATATATACCCTATGTCAGAGAATCTCTCTCATTGCTTTGTTGGGGGGAATCTACCAAACAAATAAAACATGCCATTTCTGTGAACAGCAGGGGAATACTGTTCATTATCAAGTACTGTCTTACTGAAAAGAGGTGTCAAGCTGAAAACATTGCTGTAACTGCAAAGCTGATTGGTTGGAATTTTGCAGATCAGTTCCATTGTTCAACAAGTGGAACAAGAGCAAGATGTCTGGCTTGTTAAAGTTAATGGGTTGTGGCTTAGGGTGGGCATACAATGTTTCTTTCCCATTCACTTTCATGTCCTGCTGTCTGAGTCTAAAATCTGAGTGACTATAGTCACTACTTCATGAACATGAGGATCCCTGTCAACTGCTTTGTGCGCTACTACTGAAGCCGTGTGCGGGTTATTTCTGACTGCTGTGCGGGCATACGTGAGCACATCTTACGGGGAACATAGATCGGGACTCCTCGGGGGTCCAGAACCCATAGGCCCTGTGGTCCCTGGATCTCTCCACCTCCTGAAGGGAGGAACCCACCAAGAGCCAGTCATTGAGATAAGGGTAAATTCAAACTCCTTGATGCTGAAGATGGACTGCCACCACTGCAACGCATATAGTGAAGACCTGAGGGGCCGATGACTGGCCGAACAGCATGGCTCGGAACTCGTACAGGGTCCCTTTGACCCTGAGGCGGAGGAACCGCTGGTGGGACAGATGGATTGGGACATGAAAAAACGCGTCCTGTAGATCCAGTGAACAGAACCACATGTTCCGCTACAGGGATGGTATGATCTGGTTCAGAGTGACCATCCGAAAGGTGCGGGACCTGAGATATTGATTCAGGTCGTGGAGATCTAGGATGGGGCGCCAACCCCGCCGTCCGCTTGGGCACCAGGAAGTACCTGGAAACAAAGCCTGGGTCTGTCGAAGGATCCGGCACTGGAGCTACTGCTTCCTTGCGGAGGAGCTAAGCCACGTCGTCTCGAAGATCCGACTGGGTGCATGTGGAGATCCATTCCTCCCAAGGGGCTTGGCTTGGCTGGGAGGGTACTGCTGGAATTCCAGAGGCAGTCCCTGCCCTACCACTTCTAGAACCCACCTGTCCGGAGTGATATCGGACCAGGCAGAAAGAAAGTGGCAGAGCCGACCCCCCATGGGAGGACCCAGGGCAGGCGTGATTGGTGTAGGGGTGGCAATCCCCAACCCGTCACTGAGCAGGCTTAGAGGAGGAGGAGAAGGAGGATGCTCCTGGACCAGCACCTTGGCTTCCTTTACGGGGCTGTTGAGGGCCCTGCTTGGGCCTAGGGTGCCAAGCTGAGCTTGCTGCTGCTGTTGGTGCTGCTGACCTCCTTGGTAGAAGGGCTGTCTGACCGCAGGGGAGGACTGCCGAAAAGGCTTCCTCTTCTGCTGGTTCTTGCCCGAGGAACCCTTAGCAGAAGTGGCATCCAAGGTGGCACTGGACTGTTCAATACGCTGAAGGTGGCCTGCCACTCCTGGGCCGAACATGTCAGTACCAAGGAAAGGCACATCAGTTAACTTGTGCTGGGTGTCCACCGGAAAGGAGGATAACCTCAGCCAGGCCCTGCAGCGGGTGGCCACTGTGGCTGCTAAAGAGCGGGCACAAGAATCACCGATGTCCAGGGCCATCTGGAGCTGCTGTTTGGCAACAGCACGGCCCTGATCACGGACTTGCTTGACCGTGGTCTGCATGTCCATGGGGAGGTGAAGAAGTACTTCATTCGATGACCCTAGGAGGGCATGGGAGAAGTGTGCCATGATTACAGCCGAACTGGCCTTTTGAAGGCCCAAGGAAGAGGCCGCGCAGACCTTACGGGCAGAGTGGTCCATGTTCTTGGACTCCTTGTCTAGAGGTCGGTTGGTGTCTGCCGAGCTACTAGTACGTCTGAAGACGGAAGCAGTCACCAGGTTCTCAGCCGAGGGATGCTCCGTGAATCCCAGCAGGGATCCCATAGGCACCGCGTACTTACGGGCCATATGGGCCATATGGGCAGACGGTGCTGGGCAGGAAGCTGGACGCTGCCAAAGCTCAAGGGCCAGACCAGTAATGGCTTCTGCTATTGGAAAGGCCTCCATCAGGGTACCCCCCCTTAAGGCTATCCGTAAGCGGGTACTCCGCCTTTTTCTGGATGGACTCCAAGGCCATCCCAGTAGAACTGGAGATAAGGCGGAGAATGCCCTGAAAGGAGGAGGGACCTTCCTCCAAGGCCGCCGAGAGTGACTCCTCATCAGCAGGATGGGAGTGCAAACCGGTGGTATCCGAATCCGAGGAGTCGGGGTACAGCGGTCTCCCGCCCATGTCACCTTCGATCGCCGAGGGAGATCTGGAGGACCATGATGGACAGACGTCAGGGAAGCCCGGTGTCTGGATGGTCCTCTTTAGACGGAGCCCCACTGGGGGGCTGCTTAGGCGGTGGCTCCACCCTAATAGATGGTGAGACGGTATGGGCCTAGCTGAATACAGACCGACCCCAGGTGGAGGAACTGAAGCTGGTTCGGAGGGTCGTGAGGCCCTTGAGACGCAGGCCAAGTAATGACTGGGGCAGATGGCATAGCCGGCTTCTGCCTGGCCAAAATCAGCTGTTGCCACATAAGCTCCTCATAGCGTCTATGGAGTTTTTGTCGAAGACTCTCCTCGTCCGAGGAGGATGAGGATCTGTGGCGGTGCTTCTTTTTAGAATGCCAGTGGCCTTTCTTTGATTTTCCGGTTGAAGAAGACCGAGTCCTCGATCGAGACCGATGGGGTCGGTCAGGTCGATCTGGGGAAACCGGACTCTGGGGAAAATCAAGGTTCCAGTTCGATTCCCTCGATCAAGAGACCCACAGGAGGCATCTCGTGATTGGGGAAAGAGAGGATAGGTGTCCTCTCTAGAGAATCGTCGACTGGAGTTGGCGAAAGTGGCTCAATCGGCTCGAGAAAAATCTCGGCCGGTTCAGCCGATGCCTCGGTGTCTGCTTGGCCAGATGGAAGATCCGTGAAGCCGGTGGCCGAGGAAGCGATCTCGACCGAAGTCGAGACCACCATTTCCTGGGACTCGGACCTCTCTCAGTCCCAGGAGCATCTTCTGGAGGAAGACTTCGGATCCTTGTCCCTCTTGTGAGGGCGGAAAGAGTGCGAGCCCGAGGGCGCCTCACCCCTGGTGGGGAGAGACTGGCACAACTCCCTAAAGGAACCTGAGAAGGTGGAGCCGAGGTTGAGAGGAACAAAAAAACTTCGACTGGCCGAAGCCTGAGCAGCTTCTTCCTCGAAAGCCTTCATCTGCTCTAGCTGTTCGGCAGATCCCTCGGCCGCAGAAACCACCCACCTCGCCTACTTCGATTTCACCGGCGGGTTCCTTTTCTCCGGTCTCCCCAGCTTAAGGCACGCCAAGCGGTCATCCAAAACATTAGGATGGAAGGCTAAGCAAAAGGTGCAGGTGGCAGTGTCATGACCGACACCTAGGCATTACACACAAGTAAGGTGGGGATCGGTGCATGACATTTTCTGGCTGCATGAACACTGGCGAAATCCGGGGAGTGACTTGTCCTCCATATGTGATACGTTATTATCGGAATCCACAACTCGAATGAGTTTAAGAGATAAATGCGTTAAAAACCGACGTTGCGGAGCCAGGGCCTACAATTGCTAGAGTTAGCACGAGGGAACCTGAATCTTCCAGCGGAAAGGAAGATCTGGCATCATGGAGTGGAGCCGAGAGTTATACCACCCGGGTGGGTGGGAGGAGCCAGCCTGAAGACTTCCGGCAAGATTTAAAGGGAAAGGGACATGCAAATAAGTGTGGATGAACAACATATTCACGCTCCTAGAATGACTGTTATCAACAGACATCAGGGGAGCCCGGTGTCTTGTCGGTCCTCTTTCGAGGGCGCCCCTCCATCAGGCTGTTTTGGTGGTGGTTCCACCAGAATTGGTGGAGAGACCGGAATAGGCCGAACTAGGAGACGGGCCGGCCCCACGGGTGGAGGAACCAGTGGCTTCGGTTCCGGAGGGGGAGGGGTCGGCATCGGCCTGGAAGGTGGAAGCCAAGTTATGGATGGGGTGGGTGGCGATGCTGGCTTCTGCCCAATCAATATCACCTGTTGCCACATGAGGTCTTCATAGCGCTGACAGAGTTTTCACCAGAGCCTCTCCTCATCCGAGGAGGATGAGGAGACCTGTGGCGACGCCTCTTTTTAGGCACTTATGGCTCTTTCTCAGCCATTCGGCCAAGGGGGTTCTGGACCTCGACCGAGATCAGGGAGGCCAGCTCAGTCAATCAGAAGACACCGGGGTAGGTGAAAACCGAGGGTCCAGAACCGGGTCCTTGATGGGGACACCAGCAGGCTGGGTCTCCTCATCAGAGAAAACAAGGACCACAGTCCTTTCCAAAGAGTCACTGGCCACAGCCAGCGACAAAGGGACTGTTGGGTCAAGGATAATTTTGACCTCGTCGGCCACTTCCTCTGTCCCCTGGCCAGACGGAAGATCTGTGAAGCCACCGGCTGAGGATGCGATCTCGACCGAAGTCGAGACTGCATGTTCCTGGGACTCAGGCCTCTCTCGGTCCCAGGAATATCTTCGCCGAGACGAAGACAGAGGGTCCTTCTCTCTCTTTCAAGAGCGAGAGGAGTGCGAGCCCGAGGGCACCTCACCCCGAGTGGGGAGAGACTGGCACAGTTCCCTGAAGGAGCCCGTAAAGGTGGAGCCAAGATTCAGAGGAACAAAGAAGCTTCTATTGGCTGAAGCTCGAGCTGCTTCCTCCTCAAATGCTTTCGTTTGTTCCAGCTGTTCGGCGGATCCCGCGGCCGCGGAAACCGCCCACCTCGCCTCCTTTGGTATCACCGGTCGGATCCTTTTCTCCAGTCTCCCCAGCTTCAAACGCACCTTGCGGTCATCCAGGACGCTGGTATGGAAGGCCAGGCAAAAACCACACAACGAGGTGTCATGTCCAACACCTAGGCAGTAAAAGCACGTTAGGTGGGGGTCAGTGTGTGACATCTTCTGGCCGCAGGGACACCGGCGAAATCCAGGGGAAGATTTTTCCTCCATGGCGGATGCGGTGAAAGTGCAATCGCTAACTCGAATGAGTTTAAGTTTAAGTGTCGGTAAAAACCGACAATTAGAATCCAGGGCCTATGATATGCTTTCAGAGCATGAGGCAACCTATATCTTCCAACGGAAAGGAAGATCTGGCGTTGTGGGGCGGAGCCGAGGTATATACCACCCGGGTGGGTGGGAGGAGCCAGCTTGAAGACTTGACACACAATCTACAGGAGGGACAGGGAGGGTAAAAGAGGAGGAGGAGGAGTAGCTCTCTATGTAAAGGAAGGGATCAAAGCAACAGAACTAAAGAGTAAACAGGGAGCAGATGAGGCACTCTGGGTCATCCTGGAGACAGGAAATGGCACCACAATCCGCATGAGGGTTGTACACAGACCCCCATCTCAGGGGGAGGGAATGGGCAAGGAAATGATAGAAGACATCCTCAGAATGGCAGAAAAAGGGGAGATGTTGTTGGGGGACCTGAATATGCCAGATGTTAACTGGAGCACCTTTGCTGCAGGCACATCCAAGAACAGGGTCATTCTTGATGCCCTACAAGGGGCATGCCTCAGACAGCTAGTACTGGAACCCACGCGGGAGGCAGCAGTCTTAGACCTGGTGCTCTCAAATGGGGATGGAGAAAGAATCTCAGCTTGAGAAGTGAGTAGCCATCTGGGAACAAGCTACCACCAAACAGTGCGTTCACGATAAACACAGCCATACAATCAAGCAATACAAAAGCAAGAGTACTGGACTTTAAGAGGGCTGACTTTGGGAAAATGAGAGAGTGCCTCAAAAAAGCACTAGCAAACAGGCAAGAAGGAGGGGTGGAGGAACAATAGGGAGTAATCAAAACAGCCATCACAGAGGCAACAAGCCTTTGTGTAAAGCAAATCAACAAAACACAACAAAGGGAAAAAAAAACGCTATGGTTCTCAAAAGAGGTGGCAGGGAAGGTTAAGGAGAAAAGGATAGCATTCAGGAAATATAAGGAAACACAGAAGGAGCAGGACAGAGAACTTTATCAGTTAAAACAGAAAGAGGCAGGGAAGGCAGTCAGAATAGCAAAGGCCGAAACCAAGGAAAGGATAGCCAACTCTGTTAAGAAGGGGGATAAGATCTTTTATAGGTACATTAGGGAGCGAAGAAAGACCAAAGGAGGGATACTGAGGCTTAATAAAGGGAAGGGAATGTGGGCAGAGGGTGACAGTGAAAAAGCAGGGATACTGAATGAATATTTCTGCTCAGTACTCATAAAGGAAGAGGAAGGAGAGGTACCTAAACCAAACAAGAGAAACACTCTGAAGACGGGAGTCGATACCAGTCCATTTACAGAAGAAAGGGTTCTGAAAGAACTAATAAAATTGAAGGTGGACAAAGCAATGTGGCCTGATGGGATTCACCCAAGAATCCCAAAAGAACTAAGGGTAGAACTAGTGACACCGCTGACTACTCTCTTTAACAAATCATGGGAGGATGGGGTGGTACCTGAGGACTGGAGGAGGGCAGATGTGAGTCCTCTTCACAAAAGTGGGAGCAGGACAGAGGCAGAGAACTACAGACCAGTTAGTTTGACCTCAGTGGTAGGGAAAATGATGGAATCACTTCTGAAGGAAAGAATTGTTGAGTACCTAGAGGCCAGTGGGGCACAGGACCCAAGGCAGCATGGATTCACGATGGGAAGGTCATGTCAGACGAATCTAATAGATTTCTTTGACTGGGTGATCAAAGTAGTAGACCAGAGAGGGTCTGTGGACATGGCCTACCTAGATCTTAGCAAGGCACTTGACACAGTCCCACATAAAAGATTAACACACAAGTTAGCCAGCCTTGGAGTGGGTTCCAAGGTGGTAGCCTGGATAAAAAATTGTCTAGACAACAGGATGCAATGGGTAATAGTAAACAGAGTCCACAGTGAAGAAAGGAAGGTTACTAGCGGGGTACCGCAGGGTTCAGTACTGGGACCAGTCCTTTTTAATGTCTTTATAAGTGACATTTCAGAGGAACTGGAAGGAAAAGTATGTCTCTTTGCAGACAACACAAAGATCTGCAACAGGACTGATACACAAGATGGAGTGGAAAGGATGAGAAGGGACTTGGCAAGGTTGGAGGAATGGTCAAATGTATGGCAGCTCAGATTCAATGCAAAGAAGTGCAAGGTAATGCACCTGGGAAACAAAAACCCAGGGGAAGAGTGCACAATGGGGGGTGAGATACTGACAACAGTAAAAATGGAAAGGGACTTGGGGGTAATTATATCAGATGGCCTAAAGTTGGTCAAGCAATATGAGAAGGCAGTAAGGAAGGCTTGGGGGATACTAGGATGCATAGCGAGAGGCATCAATAGGAGAAAACAGGAAGTTGTTATTCCTCTGTACAGACAGTTGGTGAGACCCCATCTGGAGTACTGTGTGCAGTTCTGAAGCCCCCATCTCCGCAAAGACATAGACAGAGTGGAGGCTGTCCAGAGGAGGGCAACCAAAATGGTGCAGGGTCTGCACTAGAAGACATACAAAGAAAGACTAAAGGAGCTTAATATGTATACCCTTGAGGAAAGAAGGGAGACAGGGGACATGATAGAAACTTTCAAGTACCTCAAGGGAATCAACAAAGTCCAAGAGGTAGCATCTTTCAGAAAAGAGATGTGCAAGAACAAGGGCACAATTTGAAGATGGGGCGGCTCAGAGGTAATTTAAGGAAGTATTTTTCACAGAGAGGGTTGTGGATGCATGGAATGGCCTTCCGGAGGAGGTTGTAGAGTCAAAAACAGTCGTGGAATTCAAGCATGCATGGGACAGTCATAAGGCAATTCTAGGGGGTGGGGGTAGGAAGAAATAGGCTGCTGGTTAACTAGGATCTGCAGCTTATCCATTAGGTAGGGAAATGGGCAGACTGGGTGGGCCAAGCGGTCCTTATCTGCTATCAAATTCTATGTTTCTATGTTTCTGGGAAGAAGATATCTACCCTGAGGGGATCAGTGGAGGAGACTGGAGATTTCTTCTTAAAAATGTCCTAAATTGCTCAGTTAACAATTGCTTAAGAGCTATTCAATATAACTTTCTCCACCGTACTTATCATACCCCAAACCTGGCCCATACAACAGACCCTGAAGCCTCCCCATACTGTCCTAAATGTCATACTCAAGTGGGGGACTTGTTCCACATGGTGTGGTCGTGCCCTAAAGTGTCACATTTCTGGCTGGGAATAATTGAAATTCTATCCAAAACCTTACATGCTGCAACTAGCCCAGACCCAGTGGAAATACTACTGGGACTTCCCACATTGGGTGGTTGGAACCAGGAGGTGGTCAGAAGCTGTGGAGAATAGGAATAGTGGTGGGTATGCGAGAGAGCTTGCTATGCACTGGAGACTAGACCAAGTACCTAACATAGCCTCTTGGGTCACGGCCCTCATGCAAGTTATGAAATTGGAGAGGACACAATACCTGGTCCGGGGCCAAATTAGTAAATGTGAGGAAATTTTGGCTCCATTAGTACAAGCCATTACTGAGGATTGGTTCCTAAGCTTTTGATACTATTAAACATTTGGCTGGCATTCTATTAACTCAGGATCTTGAAATCATCTTTATCTTTCTTTTACCACTGTCTTATGATGGATCCTAGACTGATTCTTATTAACTACAATTTTGTATCTTTTTACTTAAATATACGCATTTGTACCTTAAGCTATATGTTGGAAGTATCCCCCCATTGGATGGGGGATAAGGTATGGCCTTACTTGTCCTATCTTAAATAAAGTTTACAAAAAAAAAAAAATGAAACTGACTCATGCAGTCTCTAGAGGTTCCAGAATGCTGTTCTACCACAGTAGGGTAGAATCACATTCCACGACCTCTAAACTGTGGTACAACAGCATTTTGAAAGGGATGGAATTCTATACAGAACAACACTCTACTATACACTATACATAAATACACAAACCAGCAAACAAACAGTGTAACCAAAAGCACAGCCTCTGCGGGTCCCTACCTGTTAAGGCTACAGAGTCCCCCAGTTCCATCTGTCTGCATGAAGTTGTGCCGCAGGTTGAGATGGATGATGTCCTGACTGTAGAAGAGATGCTCGGGTACTTCCTCCAGGCTGTAATAGGAGAGATCTACTGTGCTAATTCGCTGTGATACCACCTGCAAGCAACCAACAGTCATACAATTAAACCAGTTTGATGGTCAGAAACCAACTGCATTAATACTGCACAGCTGTTTTTTTCCTTTTTTGTATATATGACAAATAATCCTCAGTAACCCTTCCATCATTCAGCATGCTGCGTGAACATGTACTATGCAAAATATTAGGTTCTTAAAATATTAAACACAGCACACAGTGTAGACACTAATCTGAAGTGACATTTTCTAGAATGCCACCAATTAATCCAATTTATTTTATATACTTATGTTGCCTTACATTTTTCTTCCTTTTACTGTTGAGTCAAATACTCCTTTTATTCGTCCACAAACTCTGATCCCAACACCGCTGGAGCATGTAACTTGTCCCCAGGTCTATCTAGCCATCTTCCCCTGTCCCCTGGACTTACTCACCCTACTTAAACACTTCACTCATCCTATGAGGACAGCCATTTCTGATTTTTTTAATAATGAAGGGAATTCTGTGCGTGCAAGATGGAAACCTCAATCATCCTATGAGGAGAGCCATATCTGTTTTTTTTAATAATTAAGGAGTTCTATTCATGCAAGCTGGACAGCATCATTTTCAGTATGTCAGGGTAATCTCTATGCCAGATCACAGCCTCAGCACATCCCACTCCTACAGTTGCAGGAATGGTAACTGGTGAGATGCTGACATGACAAACAGAGAACCCAGACTTTCTGACAGTGGTGCTGCTCAACCCGAGTACAGCGTAATCCAACATCATTAAAACAAAAATTATTGTTACTTACCAGTAACCATAGATCTTCGAGAGACTCTCATCCACAGAGCCACACATCTGTAATTGTAAGTCATCGCTGTAGAGGACCACTTGGACATTTTGTGTAGCTGGGGCCACAGACACTGATGTACGTTGCTGAGGGTTTTATCATGTCAAAGAAGACTTTTTCGATTTTCTTTCAACGAATAGTCGCTGTCCAATGAGGAGAACGGCCGGGTACCCTAGAAACAGATCCAGTGAAGCAAGTCATGGACCTGGGATAGAAGCTGAAGCTGGTCAATGGCATTCTCTATTTTTAGCCAGAAAGTTTCTAAAACTTTCCGACAACATATCCTCGTGGCATGGTTGGAGCCTTCACAAATTACGCAGTTTGTCACATCATAAGAGAGACTCGGGCAGCAAACAAATTATGTGAGAGTCATGATGAAATATCTTCATGCCATACTGATAGAAGTGGGGTAATAAATACGGCCTTTTTGAGGAAGCAATGAAAGCATGCAATAATTTTTATCAAGTACATAATGAAAAAATATCAACCAAAATCAATGCAGGCATTTTCCACAATCTGACAAGCGGTTGATGGTGGAAGAAAAAACTGGGAAGGTACAAGGTCGCTCACGTTACACAGGCAGCACTAACGCATGTCAGCGTGGGTGGTCCCAATTAGGCAAACGTTCCTGAGAGGCCCTGATGCCAATGACTTACATTTTCTAATATGTGGCTCTTTGGAGGGAGAGGTCCTCATAGAAAATCCAACAGCTCTGGACATTCTCACTGGGTGATTGAGACGTTTTGTGCAATGGGATTAACATAGAAACATAGAATTTAATGGCAGATAAGGACCGCTTGGCCCACCTAGTCTGCCATTTACTCTACCAACTGCAATACCACATACCCTAACTGATCTGTGGCTTACACTCTCTTCCCTATCGCTAGGGTACCCGTACATCTATCCCATGCATTCTTGAATTCCCCTACCATATTTGCCCCCACCACCTCTGCAGGGAGGCTGTTCCATGCATCCACTACCCTTTCTGTAAAAAAACACTTCCTCACGCTGCCTGAGTCTACCCCCCAGCCTCATTCATGCCCCCTTGTTCTTGCACATTTTCTTTTCTGAAATATGCCACCCTCTTGTACCTTGTTTATACTCTTGAGGTACGTGACAGTCTCTATCATATCCCCCCCCCCTCCTCATTTCCAGGGAGTACATATTGATGTCTTTTAGTCTCTCTTCATAGGACTTCTGGCACATTCCTTGCACCATTTGTGTTGCTCTTCTCTGAACTGCCTCTACTCTATGTCCTTCTGGAGGTGCGACCTCTAGAACTGGACACAGTACTCCAGATGAGGTCTCACCAGTGATCTGTACAGTGGCATATCCACCTCCTTTTTTATGCTGGTGATACCTCTCCCTATGCACCATAGCATTCCACTGGCTCTCCCCACAGCCTTCTCACCTTGTTTGGTCACCTTTAGGTAATCAGATATGATTACCCCCAGGTCCCATTCTTGTTTGGTGGCTGTCAGTACCTCCCCCAACACACACACACACATCATGTATTCCTTCCTTGGATTCCTGTGCCCCAAATGCATGATTTTGCACTCTTTCCATTGAATCCTAGCTGCTACACTCTCAACCACTCTCAAGCTTGCTTTGATCCCTTCTTATCCCCGTGCATGTAGCAAAGTAGCAGGATAAAGACAAGAACAGATTACTTACCTTAGTGATCTTGTTTCTTCGAAGGTATTCTTCTATGTTCATAACTCTCTGCAGTCAGCCTCCAAAGCAGAGCTGCCCAGAGATAATGGAACTTTATGCTAATGATAGAACCATCATTGGCTCGTGCCACATATTCAAACTGCTGCCCTTATCAGCTGCAAAATTCCACCAATGTATCAGATTTCTAAGGAGCCTACAAAGGCAACCTATACTAAGACTATCTAAATATACTTCTCTAATGTAACACAATTAAGCTGTCCATGACAGCTTGAAACACCCTGTACTCCTAAACCCCCCTGAATACCAGAATCACCTGGAAAAAGAAGGGTATTAAAAATATTTCCCACTAGGGCAAGAAACTATGCATGCCAGTGTTTGGGACTTTCCATAGAAAACTCAGTCAGGAGTGCAGAGGCTCTGGTTCTGAAAGGGGAAGCAGGGTGGGAGAGTTATGAATATAGAAGAATACCTTGGAAGAAACAAGATTACTAAGGTGAGTAATTGTTTCTTCTAACCCCAAGAATTCTTCTATATTCCTAACTGTTCTGCAGACTTCAAACCAGTACCTTTTGAGGTGGGCAGAGAGCCTACTTAGGAAAGAGGCTCTGCAGGACTGCTATGACAAATCTGCCATCATTTCTGGACTGTGTGTCCGAGCTGTAGTGTTCAGTAAATGTGTGCACTGTCCTCCAGGTAGCTGCTTTGCAGATTTCCACTAAAGGAATATCTCTGGACGCTACTATAGAAGCAGCTGTGCCCCTGGTTGAATGACCCCTCAGTCCTGTGGGGGGTTCCTTGCCAACTTTCGAACAGCAAAACTGTATGCATCGGACTATCCAGCGAGAGACTGACCTCTTAGAAGCTAGGTTGACCTTACCTACATCCCCATAGGTAAGGAATAGCTGTTGTTTGTCATGTTTATGATCCCTGGTGTGGATCATATAGTGGCTTAATGCCCTTTTGACATCCAGACTATGGAGTCTACACTCACCTGAACTAGTAAGGTTCAGTGAAGAAAACTGGCAATGTAATGGACTGGTTTAAGTGAAAATCGGAAACCACCTTGGGGAGGCATTTCCCATTTGTTCTCAGCACCACTTTGTCGTTATGGAAGGAAAGATAGTCCTTCTCAACACACAGGGCTTGGAGTTCACTGATTCTTCTAGCTGAAGTAACTGCAACCAGAAAGACAGTTTTCCATGTAACATATTTTAAATGTGCAGAGAACACAGGCTCAAAAGGAGGTTTCATGAGCTGAGCAATGCATATGTTCAGGTCCCATACTGGGACTAGTTCCCTAATAGGCGGGTGCAAGTGGCACAGACCTTTCAATAACTTCTTGAAAATGTGATTGGATGCCAGGGAGATGCCTCTCCCAGAAGAAATGTAGGCAGAGACTGATGCCAGATGCATTTTCAGGGATGTATGTTTTAACCCCTGAGAGTGGAGGTATGTGAGGTAATCCAGACAGCTGGGATCTCCACTAGAGTAGGAGAAATCTCCTTGGAGCCACACCAAATAAAACATCTCTTCCATTTTGATGCATAGGTTTTCTTAGTCAAAGGCTTTCTATATCCTTTCAGGATATCCAGAACACTTTGAGAGAGATTTAGGTTTGCATATTCTAAGTCCTCAAGAGCCATGCCTTGAGTCTGAGAGATCTGAGCTTCAGATACAGGATCTTGCCCTAGTGGGAGGTCAACAGGTTGTGCCTCCTGGGTAAGTGTATTGGTTTGGTTACTGACATGGAGAGTAGTAAAGGGTACCATGGCTGCCTGGCCCAGCCTGGTGCTATCAGAATCATTGATGCAGGCTGTGACCTGAGTTTGATCAGGACTCTGAAAATGAGAGGGAAGGGAGGAAAAGCATACAAACTTCTCCCTGACCAGTTCAGGGCTAGAGCATCCAAATGGGACTGTTCCCTTGGCTGGTGGCCTGCAACAAAAGAGGGGCAGATGATGATTCTCTTGGGATGCAAAGAGATCCACCTCTGGTGTGCCCCATCTCCAGAACACTGAGTCCAACACTTCCCTGATGATGAACCACTCATGATGCGCCTGTTTGATTCTGCTCAGGGCATCTGCTAGGGTGTTGTCCTTTCCTGGCACATGAATGGCCTGTAATAAGGCCTTCAGCAAGTAAACCAGACTCCAGACATTCATTGCCTCCATGCACAGAGGGTCTGACCTTGTTCCCCCTTGCTCGTTTATATAGCACATTGTTGTGGTGCTGTCCTGACTTGCACCACTTTTTATCAGACAGTCAAATGTTTTCAAGGCCAGAAACACTGCCCTTAACTCCAGCAGATTTATATGCAGGAGTGACTGTGAAAAACCATGTTCCATAAGTGGTGTGATCCCCTAAGTGAGCACCCTACGCTAACAAAGAGGCACTGGTTGTAAGAATAACTGATGGGGTTTCCCTTTGGAAAGGTACTCCTTCCCTGGGGTTGTCTGCTTCCTTCCACCACTGGAGGGCCTGCAGCAACGTTTTTATTACTGGAACTGGTTTTGTCAGATTGTCTTCTTTTTGGCACTAGTGTGCTCTGAGATGAAACTGTACGTCTCTCATTTGGAACCTGACTCCCAGGACTGTGCCTGTTGCTGCAGTTATATGTCCCAGAAGCTGCAGAAACTGTCTTGCTGGTCATGGCTCATTCAGCTTGAACAATGCAGCTATCTGTAGAATGCTTTGCACCCTGTCCTGAGGAAGGAAAGCTCTTCCCTGTACTGTGTTCAGTTCTGCTCCTATGAAATGCAGAACTTGTACTGGAGTAAGAACAGATTTTTCCTGATTTACCAGAAATCCTACAGACTGTAACAGGTTTAGTGTTCCCTTTAGATGGTTCTGTACCTGCTGTGGTGAACTTCCCACCACTAGCCAGTCATCGAGATAAGGGAAGACTGACATACCTAACTTTCTCAGTATGCTACTACCACTGCCAGGCACTTTGTAAACACCCTGGGTGTTGAAATGATGCCGAAAGGTAGAGCTGAGAATTGGTATTGTCCTAATGGAAGTATGAATCTGAGGTACTTTCTGTGAGATTCTCTTATTGGAATGTGAAAGTAGGTATCTTTTAGATCAAGAGATGCCAGCCAATCTCCCTGCTGGATTACTGGCAAAATCATTGCCAGAGTGACCATTTTCAACTTTGGTTTTATTAAATGCCTGTTCAATAGTCTGAGGTCTAGAATAGGCCGACACTCCCCGTTTTTTCTTTTTGGTGAGGAAATATCTTAAGTAGAAACCTCTTTCTTTCTGATGCATTGGAACACCTTCCACAGCTTTTAGCTGGAGGAGGATTTGAACCTCCTTCTCCAGGAGTTTTTTCTCTATGAGGGAAGCTGGTTTGAACACCCTTGTTCTCAAGGGAGGAAAAGACTTGAAACTCAGGGACAAACCCTGACTCACTACCTCCAGGACCTACCTGTCAGTGTTGATGGATTGCCAAGCATGGAAATAGTGAGCCAGTCTGCCCTCTACTGGTAGAGGGGAGGTGGCCTTGTTCATTAAGTCAGGGGTTATGCTTTGCTTGAGGCTGAGCTTGGGTAGTTTGGGAACCTCTCCTAGAGCCCCTTCTACTTCTGCCCCAGAAATACCCAGTCTGCTGTGGGTATTGTTGATACTGGGGGACAGCCTGTGCCTGGTAAAAGGGCCTACTGTAGGCTGTCCTTCCTCTGTCTCCCCATCCGCAGGGTCTATAAGAGGAAGAAGGCATTTCCTTTGAAGAATTACTCTTATAGGTGGCCTCATATTCATCCACCTTCTTCATGTATGCTTCAGTCTGTTGACTGAATCGTGAATAATCCTCTAGAGGGAAATCTGGGAGCTGGATGGCTGTATGCTAAGTGACTGTGGAGGAGTCACATAAGCAGGAGTAGTGAGAAGCTTTAAGTTATTTTAGTAAAGGTATACCACCATTGCCTCATTAGGTTTTATACTCACTGCTCTTTCCAGACTTTCTTGTGCCATCTGGTTCCTGGTGTTCTCTCCTTCTCTTGTTTGTTTCCCCTCAGTTAAATCAGAGTAGAGTCCCAGTGGTGGGCAGGGAGCCCTGCGGAGGGCTGTGAAGGTGTTGACATCCCAGAGATTACAGCTCAATTTGGATAGCGTATTGGACAACTGTCATTCTATGCTTCTGCGAGTCAAGATTTTGGACTTTAAATCCTGTGGAGACTGATGCTGTCAATCTAAATCTGTGACTGCTTCAAAAATACAGGTTACTCACCTGTAACAGGAGTTCTAGGAATGGTATATGTTGTTCATCCACACTGTCTGGCAGGTATCCTTGCCGCTTTAAATCTTGCCGGAAGGTCTTCAAGCTGGCTCCTCCACCCACCGGGTGGTAAAACTCAGCTCCGCCCCATGACGCAGATCTGGCCCGCTGGAAGCTCAGGTTGTGCGCGTCGAGCCGGGAGGTCGGGGGTCGTGTGGATGAACAACATATACCATTCCTAGAACTCCTGTTACAGGTGAGTAACCTGTATTTCTAGGGACATGGATATGTTGTTCATCCACACTGTCTGCAGACTCTAGCAGTTCTCCGGGAGGAGGGAGGCAAGGCCACACCCCTACTTAGGGAATAGAGACTGGAGAACCGAGGCCCCAAAACCAGCATCCCGGCGTGACTCAAGGTCGATGTGGTAATGGGTGATGAAGGTGTGTGCTGACTTCCAGGTAGCAGCCCTGCAGATTTCCTGGATAGGGACGTCCCTGGAAGCAGCCACCGATGCAGCAGTATGGCGGGTAGAATGAGCTCTTATCCCTCTGGGAGGCTCCATGCCCGCCAACCTTATAGCAGAGATCTATGCAGGAGGTGACCCACCTGCCTATCGTCCGCTTGGCTGCAGGCCTGCCAGGTGCGGCTTCAGCGTAAGTGACAAACAGCTGGAGAACCCTCCCGAATTTCAGCCGTCGCTCCTTATAGTAAGCTTAGCACCCTTCTAGGATCCAGAGTATGGAGCCTATATTCGACCTCCGGGGTGTGATTGGGGTATATACACGCGCAGAGTCAACACCTGGTTAAGGTGAAACTCCGACACCACCTCGGAAGGAATTTCGGTGGGGCGCAGGGACAACCTGTCTCTGTGGAAGACCAGGTAAGGAGACTCGGTGCAGAGCGCCTGGAGCTCTCCCATCCTTCTGGCTGACGTGATAGCCACCAAGAAGGCGGTCTTCCACGACAGGTGAGAGGTTCCACACCTGTGCATTGGTTCAATGGCTTGCCCATGAGCTTTGCCAGTACCAGCAGTAGATCCCACGGAGGTGGAGGTTCTCGCACCGGAGGGGAAATGTGATCAAGGCCTTGGAAAAAGCGCCAGACCACCTTCTCCTGCACCACCGACTGCTTCCCGGCCCACGCCCGGTAAGCAGAGATGGCTGCCAGGTGCACCTTAAGGGTCGTCGACCTAAGCCCTTGCTGAAAAAGGGACCAAAGGTAGTCCAATATGCTCGCCAAGGAACAGGAGGAAGGGTCCAGGTCCTTGCCCTGACACCAAATGGAAAATCTTTTCCATTTGAAGGCATAGCATTTTCTGGTCGACTCTTTAGGGGACGCCTCAACTACGTTGAGGACCTCGCCGGAAAGACCCAAGGCCTGGAACTCTAGCCGCTCAGGAACCAGGCCGTCAGGTGCAGGGATTGAAGGTCCAGATGGAATACCTTCCCCTGATTGACTGAGAGCAGGTCCGGGCGAGCTGGAAGCTGCCTCGGGAGCCTGGAGCTGAGGCTGAGGAGATCTGGGTACCAGTACTGGCGGGGCCAGGTTAGGGCTATCAGAATCACCTGCGCCTTGTCCCTCCTTGCTTTGAGCAGCACCTTGTGCATCAAGGGGAACGGGGGAAAGGCGTAGAAGAGGCCCGGGGTCCACGGCCTTGAGAAGGCATCCCCCTGCAGCGATCCCTGCTGAGGGGGGCGGGCATGGAACAGCCTCAGCTTCGCATTCTCCCTGGAGGCAAACAGGTCCACCTGAGGTGTGCCCTAATGGGAGAATAGATCTTGTACTACCTCCGGCAGGAGAGACCACTCATGGGACACAGCCCCATCCGGCTTAGGGCATCGGCCAGGGTGTTGGAGGCTCCTGCCACATGAATGGCTAGGAGATCCGCCTCCAGGCTGCGCTAAGTGACCAGATGCGAGGAGCTTCCTGCATAGAAGCACGTGGGAGCTGCCCCGCTTCTGGCGGCTTGGGATAGTGACATGGTCGCGGGTGTTGTCCGCCTGACCCGGACCACTTGACTCAAGAAACGGAGCAAAGGCGGTGAGAGCTAGGGCAGACCGCCGAGCTCCAGCAGGTTGATGTGGCATCGGACTCCTCGGGGACCAGAGAGGCCGCTTGTTCGGTGTTCCCCAGATGGGCACCCCAATCCATCAGAGAGGCATCGGTCGAGTAGAGAGACCGTTGGCTCGGGCGACAAAGCGGATGCCCTCCTGCAGATGAACTGGAACGGTCCACCACTGAGAGCTGCCCACATCCCCTGGTCACCGCCACTAGCTGGTCCAATGGATCGCAGCTGCTGGGACCACTGGCTGGCCAGTCCCCCACTGAAGGGGGCGCATGTTCCAGCGGGCCCAACGGACCACGCTGGTACAGGCCGCCATGAGACCCAGGAGGCGCAGGAAGTCCCGGGCAGGGCGCAATTACCCAACCAGAAATGATTGGGCAAAGGAGGAAAGAACCTCGACCCTGTCCGCCGGGAGCCGTGCCCTGGCTCGAAGAGAGTCGAGCTCTGCCCCGATGAAAAGAATCACCTGCTTCGCCCGAGTTCGACTTGGCCTCGTTGATGAGGAGGCTGACCTGAGAGCAAACCTGGAGGGCCAGATCTCTGACCGCTCCACCTCCTGTCTGGAGGGGCTGCTATCAGCCACCGCCCAGGTAACGGTAAACCGGATCCCCTCGGCGCCGCGAGGAATGCTGTCACCACTGCCGCGCATTTGGTGAAGACCCTGGGAGCTGGAGATAAGCCGAAGGGCATGGCTTGGAACTGAAAGGGATCCCTCCGCTCGAAAGCGAAGGAACCTCTGATGTGACGGATGGATAGGGACGTGAAAGAACGCGTCCTGCAGGTCCAGAGAGCAGAACCACACGCCGTGTTCCAAGGATGGTATTATCTGAGCCAGAGTGACCATCCTGAAGGTTCGAGACCTCAGGAACTTGTTTAGGTCGTGTAGGTTGAGAATGGGGCGCCAGCCCCCCGTCCGTTCCGGAACCAGGAAGTACCTGGACACGAACCCCGGGTTTGAGGGGTCCGCCCTCTCTTATCACCTCCTTCTCGAGAGGAGAGCAATGTCGGCTCGGCGAGCTGACAGCGAGGCTCGGACCCGAGACCCCCGAGGTGCGATGGTTTGAAGGGTGGGGCCTGCTCAACTCCAGAGGCAGGCCCTTTCCACCACCTCCAACACCCACCGGGTCTGTGGTGACAACGGACCAGGCGGAAAGAAGTGGTAGAGCCGCTTCACGGGGCACCTGGGGTGAGGCGACGGGGTTGGGGGTGACACCCCTCAACCTGTCACTGGGCAGGCTTGGAGGAAGGACCGGCCGAGGGACCTCCAGGGCCTTTACCTCCCTGCTTCCTGGAGGAGGAAGCTGCGGGCTTGGATTTGGGACGCCAAGCGCGAGCCTGCTGGCCCTGATGCTGCTGGGCCGGACGTGCCTCGGGCGCGGACGGACGAAAAGGGTTTGGTTGCGGCTGCGGCCTCTTCTCCTCTGAGTGGAGGAGACCGAGTCCAAAGTGGCATTGGACTTTTCGATCCTCTGGAGGTGGCCTTCCACCCAGGGCCAAGAGGTCGGTCCCCAGGAAGGACATCCGCCAATTTGTGCTGGGTATCCGCTGTGAAGGTGGATATCCTCAGCCATGCCAGGGCGCATAGCCACTGCTGACGCGACTGACCTGGCGCATGAGTCTCCAATGTCCAGAGCAGTCTGGAAGTTGCTGCTTGGCCACCGCCTGCCCTGGTCCCGCACCTGCCTAACCATGGTCTGCAGGTCAGCCGGGAGATGAGGGACTACCTCGTCCATGGAGCCCAACAGGGCATGGGAGAAATGTGCCATAAGCACGGCCGAGCTGGCCTGACGAAGGCCAAGGGAGGACGCAGCGTAGACTTTTAGCCTGGCATAGTCCAATTTCTTGGACTCCTTTGTCGGGAGGTTTGTCCACGCCCCAGCGCTTTCGCACGCCGGAAAACGCTGTCGGTAACCAACCCTCGCTGAGGGATGTTCCAGAAACCGACAGGGAACCGGTAGGGACCGTATACTTCCTGGCCATCCTGGTCGAAGGCGAGGGCAGGGAAGCAGGGCTGCCAGAGCTCCAAGGCCGGGCCTCACAATGGCCTCGGCCACCGAAAGGCCTCTGGGGAATCCCGGTCCAATATCTCCGTGAGGGGATACTTGGCCCAGCTTGAATCGGGCTCGAGCCTGCATCCTGGTGGACTCCGAGATGAGCCTGAGCAAACCCAGGAAGGACGAAGGGCTGTCGTCCAGCGACTGATCTCCAGAGGACTCCAAGTCCACTCGCCTGGAGAAGAGGGAGGAATCGTCGTCGGACTCAGAAGAGTCCGCAAAGAGCTGCCTCGGGCCTGAGCCACCTTCCACCTGCTGAGGGTGATCGGGAGTGAGGGTGACCGACAGCCTATGGGGCAGACCCTGAGCCAACCGAGAGTTCTTGGTCGGAGCCCCAAACAGCGGCTGTGGAGGCGGAGGTTCCACCGGAATCGGTGGAGCAGCTGGTTTTGGCCGAACAACCGGCCTGGGAACAGGCTCCTCGGGTAAGATGAGGGGTTGTTCGGCCGCCCGGTGACAGCCACTTAATGGCGGGGGGCGACGGCGCCGCTTGTTCCCAGTCAGAAGGAGCTGTTGCTACATGAGGTCCTCGTATCGCCGACATAACTTACGGCGAAGCCTCCCCTCATCCGAGGAGGAGGACGAGGACGAGCGGCGGCGCCGCTTACCGCGGTGCCGAGACCGAGACCGCCTATGACGGCGGGATCGGCTGGACCACAAAGAAGTCCAAGACCGAGACCGAGAACCTCTGCCTTTCCGAGGACGGTGCGGGGAGGGGACGGGTGGAACTGGCTCCTCCCTCGGCTCAGAGGGTTCACCCGAGCTCCGGAACCGGAGGCACTAGCAAGCCCGCGGGATCCTCAACTCCCACCGGGGGAACCGGTGAGAGAGGATTTCCGGCTTCGCCGGTCGACAACCTGTCCAACGGGTCGAGAAAGATCTCGACTGCGTCGACGGGAGTCTCGATCAACTGACCTGACGGGGACACCGTGAGACCAGTAGCTGAAGCCGAACGATCGACCGAAGTCGATGGCCGACAACTCGGGGAGAGGGACCTTTCCCGCTCCCAAGAGCATCGACGGAGGGACTTACCCTTGTCTTTCTTCTTGGACCGAGAAGAAGGTCCAACAGACGTTGGTCCCTCTCCTCTAGTGGAGAGGGACAGACAAAGCTCCTTAAAGGAAGCTGTGTAAGAGGAACTCAGGGAGAGCGGGATAAATGCCGCGGTCGAGGAAGATGCGGCCCACGCCGCCTCCTCTTCGAGGGCGATCATCTGCTCTAGCTGATCCGCCAAGCCCGCCACCGCGAAACCGCCGACCGGCCTCTTTTGACTTCACTGAGGAAACGTTCTCAGAGCGCCCCAGTTGTAAATGGGCAGCACGGTCTTCGAGGGGCGTAGGCTGAGGAAGGAAGAGCACAGGTCGCGAAGCCTGCGGATGGGTGCTCCCAAGGCCTAACAGTAGACACACGTGGAGTGCGGATCCGCTCTGGAGACATCTTCTCGCCCGCAAGGGCAGCTCCAAACCGAGTCGACGGTCCGCCGTAGCCGCGAGGGATAGAAGACCCAAGTCTATAATGTAAAAAACTTTTAAATTTAGAAAACCAAGAATTAGGAACCAGTCTTATATGCAGAGCGTTAAGGAGGGAACCTGATCTTCCAAGCGGTAAGGAAGATCTGGCGTCATGGGAGCCGAGAGTTTTACCACCCAGGTGGGTGGGAGGAGCCAGCTTGAAGACCTTCCGGCAAGATTTAAAGCGGCAAGGATACCTGCCAGACAGTGTGGATGAACAACATATCCATGTCCCTAGAAATGTATTTTTTTATTTTAGGCAAAACCTTGCTGTAGGTAGATTTTGGATGCTCTGGGGAGATTAAAATTTTTATTTTTATTTTTTTTTAGTTTGTTTCAGTTTGTGGACATTTAAAAGTATTGTGTGAATATTTAAAATATTTTTTCACGCCACGGAGACCGTGTGACTCAATAATATTTAATGCACATGTGTGTAATCTGGCATTGCGACTCACTGATTTACTGAGCGAGCTTGGTCTGGTGTCTGGCATTGACTCGAGAGTGTTTTGAATTTTAAATATTTGCTGAAAGATATATTGCTAGTTATTTGCTTTGTTCACTTACTTTGTTCCTGTCCTGCCGTTGTTCTGCTACTTTTTTGAATAAGCTGCCTGATTGTGTCCTCTCATCTCGAGTATGCTGCGTTTGGTGTTTCTGAAGGCCTGTTTGTGAAGCCCCGCTTGATGCTGTCTTGCTACTGAAGACTGGGCAGTTAGTTACTGGTGGTTCTCCTTATGGTTGAGCCTGGTTTGAGTTCAGAGGATAAATCATATAGGAAGCATTCAGTGCCGCCAACTCCCAACTACGCCTGCTATAGTGGTAGACCTTGAAAACACACAAGTAACAGCAGTTTGTTTATTTTACTCAACTGTGTTTTTTTTTTTCCTTATCTTTAAATGCATCGGTTAGAGAGGCAATACAAATTAAGGTGTCTTATTTTGGAGAGCTGCTGTTATATTTGAAGTTATTGTTTTATTCAGTGGTTAGGTTTTTAAGTATTGTCGTGTTTTTGGGTCTGGGTTTTTGCAAAGTGGGTTATTGAGCGTTTTCTTCTTTTTCTTTTTAGTGGAGATTTAGATACCTCCCTCACTTTCTGCACCAGCAACTGGCAAAGATTACTTTTATGGAACATTTAAGGATCAAGTTTACCAAGCTAATCGAGGTGTTATAAGAAGAGACAATAGAGGAACAAAATCAGCTTTGTCTGATCAAGACTGGTGGAAACGTAACTATTTTCCCTGGATTTTACTAAAAACACTGAATTACTGCAGCAAACTAATCAGTTTAGAAGAAGTGGAAAAAGACTGTTGACACTCCTGATTCAATTATTTCAGACGGCTGTGGCTTAATGGACTAATTGATTAAAACATTTTTTGTTGTTGTTATCTAGTTGATGATTTACGGACATCCTGTTGGTGCTGCATTGTTAATTAGGATTTTCTGAATTATTTGTACTACTATGCGATTGTCGTATTATCCCCGATATTTAATATGCCAGCTACTACTTGTAGCAAAAATGGAAGCTTTGTTAATAGCTTACCAAATATACTTGGAAGTATGGATCAGAGTAATATTGATATTAGTGTGGGGGGGGGGGATGAAGTCAAAACTAAAGGCCCATATCATTAAAACATCTTGTAATGAAAGAGTTGGGCAAAAATCGGAAACATGTACAAAAAAAGGGTGGTCATATGAAAAGAATAATAAATACAAGATGAATGAATTGGTTATTGGAAAAAAAGATATACAATTGGTCTCTACGCCTAATGGGGTAACTGAGAATAATGGTGATATCCGAAACTTTTTTATCCCTCTAGTCCCCTAGAATGTTCTTAGTCCCTTTAAGGGGAAAATGTTAATAAAAAAGTTAAAGATAAGAGTGAAAACTCAACAAATATGAGGGAGAGGTGGGAGATAGACATACAAGACATAGACACAGTAGGTATTAATCATTATGATTTTAATAAAGGACCCCATGTGGATGCAAAGATTGATTTTTCACAAATCTTCCATAATCTATCAGTATTGGACTTAGAAGTAAAAAGTCTGAGGGAAACATTGCACTTAGAAAATGAAATTAGTAAAAACAACAATTACAGTGCAAATATAGTGCATAAGTCTTCTGAGATCATGGAAAGGCCACTGTACCATATGGATATTAGTAGTTATAACAGAGTAATTGAGATATGTCAGAGTCAAACACCAGGCAATAGTAATGGTGGGGATTTGGGAAAAGTGAGGTTCCTGGATGAACCACAAGAATTTCCTTCTGGCAAAAACAGTACAAGCTCATGGACAATGAGGCCAGAAAAATAGGACATTTCAGTTTGTACAGATATTGAGGGGATTTCAAGGGACCGGACCTATTAACAATACTAAGGGATCCAATCAATTCCAATGTTCTGCTGTTTAAGCGATTATTGGAAATTAAACAGGACGTTTCTTTTATTAAGGGGGTCTGTTTAGAGAATAGGATTAAAATGGATTTAATTGAAGGGATTTTTTTTTTAACTAGAGTATCTAGAACTTGCATCTTGGGTACAGAATTAGATCCACAGTAAAGTAATTTTGGTATTATTTATTTATTTTTTTTTTTGTTTACCGGGTAGGTACACTAGACAAGAATATTGCCTATATTCAGGCACGACCCAGGAGAGTATAATCAGGAGCGAACAAGGTACAAAGAAGGTACAAACATTAGTGACAATTGTTCATTGTGCAGCATGAAGTAGGAACAAAACAAATTCACAGATTGCTGACAAAAGCAAGACATATTTTTGTGGAAACAGAGTAAACAAATACCCTTACATTAGCTACTTGCACTGGATGAAACAAATAACAGTTTTAACTAACGATTTTGTGGAGGGAGTGGGAACATGCAGGTTTTATACAGTGGAGGGAAACAGTAAGTGCCATGTAGGTAAGGAATGCTACTGGGAGTCAGTCTCAAGTTACAGCACAGGAGCAGCCATCAGAGTCAGTCAGGTGGGCACTGAGACCCAGTTTAAAGGCTAGGTGGGATTTAGAGAGTTTAATGTGAAGGGGAGGGAGTTCTGGATGCTGGGAGCCGATATAGCGAAGGATAGTTCCCCCTTTTTTGTGAGGTATCTGGGAATTTCAAGTTGGGTTTGTACAGATGTTCTAAAGAGACATGCTTGGGAGGGAGGAGATAGCAGCCTTGAGAGATACTCAGGTGTCCCTGTTCTGATACTGTCAATCAAGCGTCCCGTAGAGTAGAGTCTGTGCGAAGTCGGGGAGAGCCAATTTAGTTTGGAACAGAGTTCACAGCGATGAGTCAGTCTGTGTGTAGAGAGGGCAAATCGGCACATGCTGTTATAACATGTGCTCCATTTATGGAGGGGTCTTTTGTTAGCATTAAGGTATACCTGTGAGCAGTATGTAAGGGAGGGAAGGAGGAAACTTTGTGCAATAGCAAGCCGGGCAGCATCATTCAGGGAGGACCTAATTCTATAGGCAATACTCAGTTTGGAGTTAACCGCCTTGCAAGTAGCCGTGAGGTGGAGGTTAAAATCCAGAGATGGGTCAAGTGTGATTCCTAGGAACCTAAAGGAATTAAGAGACACCAATGGGCAGCCATCAAGACATAGTACTGAAAGATCTGGAGCACAGGATTTGATTCTAGAGAGGGAGCCAAAATGCATAGCCACAGTTTTCTTAGCATAAAGTATGAGTTTGTTTTGTACAAGCCAGACTTGTAAGCAGTCAAAGTCAGCTTGAAGGTTCACCTTTACTGATGTGGGGTCTTTACCACTAGTGTGAAGCACCATGTCATCGGCATAAAGAATCAGCGAAGAGACACAGGGAAGTGAGGGCAGGTTGTTAATGAAGAGAGAGAAAAGGAGAGGGCCAAGTATAGATTCCTGGGGAACTCCAACAGAGGTTAAGGAGGGGTCAGAGACAGCAGTTGCAATTTGAACAAATTGCCTTCTCCCAGTGAGATAGCTATCAAACCAGGAGATGGCAGACTGGAAAAAACCCAGAACGGACAGTTTGGAAAGTAGGCGGGGGTGATTCACAAGATCAAAAGCCTTAGTGAGGTCAATAAAAATGGCCCCCATGAGCAGGCCCTTATCCATTGCTGTGAGGACTTCATTTGATACCTGAAGTAGTGCAGTTGTGGTGCTGTGCCCCGTTCGCAATCCATGCTGAACAGGGGATAGAAGGTTGTGAAGGTGCAGATATTCTGAGACCTGGGTGACAACAGCCTTCTCAAGTAGTTTATTTAAGGTAGAGAGAATGGCGATTGGTCTGTAGTTAGCCATGTTTTTGGTGTCCCCTTTTTTGTGTACAGTGACAACTCGAGCTGTTTTCCATAGTGTAGGCACTGTCTGGGTTAGTACAGATAGGTTGAAAATTCTTGCAAAGGAGGAAGCAAGAGCTGGAGCTGCCATTTTGATGAAATAGGGCAGTAATCCATCTGGACCGGCAGATCCATGAGGGGAGATAGATTTAAGAAGAAGCAGCACCTCGGTAGTGGAGAGTGATGTGAGCAGAAAAGAGGGTCCTGAAGGATGGTGGATATTAGGAGGGGGTGCAGAGGAGTGGTTAAATGTTGCTAGGTATTCAGAGAGATCAGAGAATTACGCATTCAGGGCATTTGCAATCGTAGGTAGATTGTTACAGTTGGCATCATTTAGCATCATTTCAGTTATGGCCGTCTTGGGCCTTTGGCCTATGAAATTTGTGATGTGGTTCCAAAACCTCCGGAAGTCACCCACTGAAGACTGGAGAAGCTTAAGGCATTAATTCCTTTTTGCCCTCCGAATATATTTTTTGCAGGCATTCCTCAATTTTCTATAATTAGCCCAGTCATCTGTCAGTTGGGATTTCTTGGCCAAGACCCAGGCCTTATCCCTTCTTCTCACAGTCTGAAGGAGGTCTTTATGTAGCCATCTGTTTGCAGAGCCCCTAAGATGCCTTTTTTTCAATGGGACATACAGATCCTGTAGGACTAGTAGCTGAGAGTTTAGGTAGTCAAGTGCTGTATTTACACCCTCAGTGATATAGATAGGCGACAAGTCGATGTTATTAATATCATCAAGGATTAGCTTATTCAGTTGGCAAAATCCCAAAACTGAATAATTTTGGTGGTGGATGGGGGCAGGAACATTCAAATGCAAAAGGTAGGTAGATGATCACTGACAGAATCAGAAAAGGTGCCTGCAGCAATAATTTATTTGCTTTCTGTTTGTGGCTATCGGTCAGGAGAGATTGGCTCACGCTGTTACCGAGTCGGAGGTGGGGCTAGTAATCAGTTGTGATAGGTGAAGTCTGGCGACAGCCTCCGTGTACAAACCAGAGTGGGTACCTGATAGGTCAAGGTTGAAGTCACCCATTAATATTACTTCAGATTTACCCTTTAGAGTAGAGAGATAGTCCAAGAGCCCATTTAGGCCAGGGAGTGCTCCCTTTGGAGGATTATAAGTACATATCAGGTTTAGCCTTTTTTCTCCGCCTAAGAGCAGAACAGTATGCAGAGTTTCACAGATACTTGATAACCCTGAGTGTTGGACAGAGATACTGAGATGTTCTTTATAATAGAGAGCAACCCCTCCACCCCTCTGTTTAGCGGGTCAATCAAATCTCATAAGGCAGTAGCCATTTATTTTGTATACTGTGTCAGGTATGTCTGGCCTAAGCCATGTTTCAGTCAATTAGGATATACAACAGGACCTTAATGAAGCAAGGGATTTGCCTTTTAATAATGATGAGAGTAAACTGAATTGCACTTTTAGAGTCCATAATAAATGAAGAGGTAACGTGTGGAATCTCCACTGGTTGACCAAAGTAATCTAAGCTCCCAATTGGAATGTATTGTGCTCCCAGCAAAAGAACAGAGGGATAGTAGTATTTGTAAAGAATTAGCTCGAAATCATTCATATCTTTGGCAGAAGGGAGAACTGCAGGAAGTTGCAAAGAAATTACAGAGTGAAAGTGTTGTTGCTAGCAACTCTAGAAGTCATATGGACATTAATATTTTAAAAGCTAAGAAGGAGAATAATAAGATTGACATTGTTGATGTCATGGACACCCCATATCCCCTTCAGGAAAAGAAAGATCGTACATGTAATAAGAAAAATAAAACAAAATTGATAAATGAAGTTTCTGTGGATGAGAGAGTTGATATAACATCAACACAATCTAGATTTAAATTGAAGTACATCTCTAAACAACAGAGAATAAAGGGGAAAACTAACCAAAAGAGTGGGAAGTTTATAAAAGGTGTGTCTACAGATACAAAAGCATTAAAAAAACAGAATACTGAAGGGAAACAGAAATAAAAAAATACCGGAGATCAGAAACAAAAATCTGAAGGGATTGCCATGGTAAATCTTGAGAATAGCAGCTTCTGTAATGCTCAAATTGACAAGGAATGTGAATTAGATCCGGTAGTTCGTGGGTGTCCTAAAAGTAATGACAAGTGGACTAGCCAGAATGATCATTTTGACTCTTTTTTAACAAAAACACTAGGCTCTGATTTCGTGTTACATCTTTTTGGAGTAGCTTGTCTGCCAAATGAAACGTATGAAAATCTTCTGAAAACTTTAACAGCATTATTGTCTTCCATATTGAATAGCTGCAGAATTTTAAAAGACTTGATTAGTATCATTAGGCCAATAAAGGGAAAGAGTTGGCCTTAGTGGTAACTGATCAATTTTATATTCTAAAAGCTATAGCACTTAAGGCTAAAAATTTAGAGGGCATGGGTATTATGGTGGGGAGAGTTACTACATTGAGGGATCTTTTCCCAGAATTTTATATCAAACAAAATGTATCCGGCGCAAGGGACATGGACTCTGTAATTTCAATTTTTGGGTTGAAGCAATTACCAAATGAGACTAAATTTAATTTAAAGGGTAAATTGACTGATTTCCTTAATGTTTGTTTGAATATATGTATAAACAGCCATGATGTAGGGAAGACAGTAAGGCAAGAGTTTGATGGACAAATCTTGTTTTTTGCAAATAAAGTCCTCATAATTAAGGAGTTGATGAAGAAGCAGAGCACTTTGGATGAACTAGGAATCCATTTTTGTATTGAAAATGAGGACAGATTTGTCTTGGATGGAAAAGGAAAAGTACAAATGAATTCCAAAAATTGGGAAATTCTGGTTGAAACATCGAATACATTTGAGACTTTAGCTTCTATGTAGCAATGACAATTTAAGTATAATAGTCTGGGGGGAGACCACAGGGACAAAATAAATGGGGATATGGTTACAGGTAAATATGTTAATAAGGGGACCATAGAATTGTTACCTTGTGATAAAGATGTGTTCAAAATTTTGTCTTGGAATTCCTCAAGGTTAGGAGAAAAAATTGATAATCCTGAAGTGAGTAAACAGTTGAACCAATTTCAGATTATTGGTATTCAGGAAACTTGGGCATTGAGTAATCAGTATCTAAGTGGCCATACTGCATATTGCAAGAAAGCAATGAAAAATAAAACTTTTGGGAGACGACTTGGGGGATTAACTATTTTCATTAGATTGAATAATAATATTACTACATAAGAAATTAGTAGTTCCAGCTGTAGCATTCTTGCTGTGAAGATAATTGGGAAAATAACAAAACAAATATGATATATAATTAATGTTTATTCTCACCCTGTGGGGAGCCATTATGGCAATCCTAATTATTTAATCATATTAGAAAAATTGATCAGTAACATTAAATTAGATTGTCCTACGGGAAATACAGTTGTATTAGGTGATTTTAATGTAAGACTAGGTACTTTGCAAGGTTGTTTAGATGACATGGTAGAAGCCATTTCGGCTCATCCCCATACAAGACTTAAATCAATGAGGAATTCTAAAGACAAAACTATTAATAAAAAAGGTATATCCCTGCATAAGATAATGTGTAAAAATAACATGCTGCTTTTGAATGGAAGTTTACCTTCTGATTTTGAGGGTGAATATTCATTCATGGGTGGCAACGGGTCATCTTTAATTGATTATATCTAGATTCACCTAAACTTGATAAATAATTGCTCGACTTTACAATTAGTTTCCAGAGCGGAAAGCCAACACAGTTCCTTGGAACCAGAGGTTTGGAATGAAGATTTTTATTCTGGATAAAGGTGGCAGGGTTTTACCTGTTGAATTAAGAAGAAAGGGTATTGAATGGAGAGTAATTGGGGGAGAAAATATTGAGGCCTTACTTGAGAGCAGAGGGATACTGTCAAATATAACCTTACTGTCTGAACAGCCACCTGTTCCTATTATGATTTCTGAATTTAATTATATTATAAACATGATTGCTTATCTGATTACGAAGGATGTAGTCATAAAGGAGAGGGATGGAAAAAACTGGTATAACAGTGAATTCAAAAAGGCTAGAAAATTATTAAATAAAAGGTTTAGGATACTGAAACAGCATCCGGATAAGAAGAATAATAAGTTAATGAATAAGACAAGGAAAGAATATAGAGGATCTTAATTAAGAACAAGCAGGAGTATTCTAGACAATTATGGATGGAACTCCATAAAGCAGTTCTTACAAAGGATAACAAATCTGTTTGGAGGATTGTCAGCTCTGGAATGAGATATCATACTCGGATGGATACATTCATTGAACCAGAAGAAAAAATTACTCACCTTAGTAATGTTGTTCCTTCTAATGGAGTCTTGCTATATTATGACTATAGCAGTTTGTCCCAGCCTCAGAACTGCTCCGGAGGTGAAAGAGTTAACTTCCATGCAGAGCATGGAGCTTAGAGCGCGAGCTCGGTTCAGAAGCTCTGTTAGGCTGGTTTCAAACCAAAACCATCAGATCTTTACGAGCAAAAACTCACTAAGGTTCTGTGTGGAAGTTGTAACCTACACTAGCCAACTGGCCATTAATATATTAACACATTTTCCTGGTCCCAACACCAAGACCGAGACCAGTGGACCAGAAAATAAGATAAAAAAAACTAAATAAACACAACACCCAAACATGAAAGAGGGCATCAATAAATGCCAACAGAGGACTACCCACCCCATACCCCAAAGTAGGAGTTCTGAGAGGGGCAGGCTGGGGGGGAGGTCATAATATAGCAAGACTCCATTAGAAGAAACAACATTACTAAGGTGAGTAATTTTTTCTTCAAACAACATGAAGTCTTGCTATATTATGACTATTGCAGACTACATAGCAGTACCTCCATGGAGGAGGGACAGAACCTACTTAGGGAATAGGCTCTGAAGCACGGCTGTGCAAACCGAGCATCCTCCTGGCCTGAATATCCAGGGAGTAATGCTTGGTGAAAGTGTGTACTGTCTTCCAAGTAGCTGCCTGACATATCTCCAAGATAGGGATGTCTCTAGCAGCAGCTAGATGCATCTGTACCTCTGGTAGAGTGAGCCCTCAGGCCTGAGGGGGAACCTTACCCAGCTTTTGATAGCAAAATTGATACAAGAAACGATCCACCTGGCAATGGATCTCTTAGTGGCAGGTCTCCTTTCCCAACCTCACCATAAGTGAGAAACAGTTGGAGGAGTCAAACCTGTGACCCTTGGTACGCCTATGTAGTAACTTAGCGCCTCTAACATCTAGTAGTGCAGCCTCCTCACCAGAGGAGGAATGGTCAGTGAAGAACACTGGAAGTGAAATAGATTGGTTAAGGTGGAAATCTGAAACCTCCTTAGGCAAAACTTCCTGTTAGTCCTGAGGACTACTTTATCCCTGTGAAAGGAAATAAAGTCAGTTTCTACTGATAAAGCCTGTAACTCACTTACTCTACTGGCAGAAGTGATGGCTACCAAAATACAGTTTTCCAAGTCAAATACTTAAGCTCTGGCCTAACAACAGAGGCTCAAAGAGGGGTGTATTAGCTGAGCAATGCATACATTAAGATCCCAAGCCAGGGCAGGGTCCCTGAATGGAGGATTGTGTGAAGCAATCCTTTAAAAAACTTGGAAAATACAGGATGAGCAGAAAGAGAAGAGGGCTTCCCTGCTGAAATGAAGGCAGAGACAGTAGCCAAGTGCACTTTCAGGGTGGCTGGTCTCAGTCCCAAAGAATTAAGATGGATCATGTAGTCCAATACAGTGGGTAGATCAGCAGATCTTGGGAAACATGCTTCCCAGAACACCATATGGAAAACCTTTTCCACTTGGAGTTATAGGTAGCCCTGGTGGAAGGCTTCCTAGCAGCCTTCAGGATTTCGAGAACACTTTGAGAAAGTTGCAAATCAGCAAACTCTAACTGCTCCAGAGCCAAGCCTTGAGGTTGAGGGATTTGAGATTCGGATACCAAACTCTCTCCTGAGCACAGGTTAACAGATTGTGGTTCCTGGGGAGACACAGGGGAAGATGGACTGCTAAGGACAGAAGGAGTGGGTACCAGGGCTGCCTGGCCCAGTCTGGAGCAATCAGGATCATCTTGCAGGGCTGAGACCTGATTTTGACTAGTACTTTGAACAGGAGAGGGAAGGGGGAAAGGCATAAAGAAACTTCCCTTCCCAATCGAGGAGAAAGGCATCCAGGGGAACTGAGCCCAACACTGGGGGCCTGCAACAAAACAGTGGAAGTTGATGATTGTCTGGGGCTGCGAAAATATCTAGCTGAGGAGTGCCCCATCTGGCAAACACTATCCCCAGTACTAGGGGATCCAGTGACCATTCGTGATGGCCCTGGGAAATCCTACTGAGAGCATCTGCCAGGACATTGTCCTTGCCTGGGAGGTGAACTGCTATGAGGGAAGTGTTCAGGAGTAAGCCAGAGACCACAACTTATCGCTTAGGTGCACAAGGTCAAGACCGAGTGCCCCATTGTTTGTTGACGTACTACATTGTAGTGGTGTTGTCTGTTCTGACCTGTACCACCTTGTTCTGAACAGATGCAGAGAAACCTGAAGTGCTAGAAAAACAGCTCTGAGTTCCAACAGATTGATGTGGAGCAGAGATTCCTGAGGGGACCATAATCCCTGGGTGGAGAGGTCGCCCATGTGAGCTCCCCATCCCAAGAGGGATGCATCTGTAGTAAGGGTCAAGGAATGGGACAGAGGGATGAAAGGCACCCCTGTCCAGATTGCTCTGATCCTGCCACCACTGAAGGGCCTGGATCAGAGTTCAAGTCACTGGATTAGCTTGGATAGAGGATCTCTCTTTGAGACGAAAAGCTCTCAAATGGAACTGAATGTCCCTCATCTGAAATCTTGCTCCTTGCACCACAGCTGTGGAGGCAGCCATGTGCCCTAGGAGCTGCAGGAAATGCCTTGCTGGTCGAGAGACCTGCAGAGTGAAGGAGGCAGCCAGGACCACTAAGGTCCTTACCCTTTCCAAGGGAAGGAAGGCTCTGGCCTGCTTTGTGTCCAGTTCTGCGCCTATAAAGGTGAGTACTGCTACTGCCAGACATTTTGTGAACACCCTTGGGGTAGAAGTGAGGCCGAAGGGCATTGCTCTGAACTGATAATGGCCTGAGGGCAGTTCGAATCTGAGGTACTTTCAATGGGAGCTTCTGATAAGAACATAGAAGTAGGCATCTTTGAGGTCCAGGGAGGCTAGCCAGTCCCCTGGCCTTAGGGAAGGTAAAATCATTCCCAGTGTCACCATTTTTGAACTTTGGCTTTAAAAGGTGCTTGTTTAGATATCTTAGATCCAGGATAGGCCTCCACTCTCCTGTCTTTTTTGGTGTAAGGAAGTACCTGGAGTACAGACCCTTGCCCTGGTGAAGGGGAGAAACCTTTTCTACAGCTCTGAGAGCCAAGAGGGTTGAGACTTCTGCTTCCAAAGCAAGAGTCTCTAAAGGGTTTGTAGGTGGAAAGATCTGGCTCTCATCTTTGGAAATTTCTTGAAGCTGAGAACCAGACCCTGGCTCTACTCCAGGACCCACCTGTCTGAAGTTAAAGACTGCCAGTCCTGGACGAAGTGAGCCAACCTGCCCCTACAGGTAGTGGAGGCCAACCCTGGGCATCCCATCAGGGTGCCTGTTTGGCAGGGGCTTTAGGCTGAGGGGTGGGAGCAGGCCTGCTTGAACCCCGCCTGCCTCTCCTCTGAAGAACCCCTCTGTACATAGGCTGAAGAGGAGGAGGAGGCCTGGTCTGGTAAAAGGCCTGTGAAAAGGCCTACCCTCACCCCTGGGGCTGCCTCTGAGGAGTGGCTTGCCTGCCCTTGGCTTGTGCACTCCTGTAAGTGGTTCTATATTCATCCATTTTCTTCATATAATTCTCTGCTCCCCAAACAGAGAATTTCCTACCACAGGAAAATCCATAGCCTTAGACTGGGTATCCTGTGACAAAGTAGTACACCTGAGCCAGGCCAATCTCCGAAAAGCCACAGATGTAGCCATGACTCTAGAGCATACATCATTAGAATCCACTGCAGCATGGAATTGCACCTTAGATGCCTCAATACCATCAAGAGCCACCTGCTCCAGCTCCTTTACGAGCTGGCCAGGGACCTGTTTGGCTAAGGCCATGACAGTATCCCATCTAGATTTCTGGTATCTTGCAACATAAGCCATATAGTTAGCTTGTCTGAGTCCCAAGGATGCTGCCATGTATTGTTTTTTGGCCATGGCGTCAATCTTCCTGGAATCCTTGTCAGGAGGATGTGAAGCCAGTGGAATATTAGCTTTATCACAGGCTGCAGCCTGAACTACCCCAACATGACTGTATTGCTGTGAAAGAAAATCTGTATCAGGACCTGACAAAGTGTACCTCCTGTCCATCTTTCTATCCACAGGAGGCACAGAATTAGGAGCTTTTAAAATTTTTATTGTTTGTTTTCTAAAGATTTATGTAAAGGGATGGACAACCTCCTGGACTCTGGGATATCCATCATCTCCACATAGTCAGGCTCCTCTTGCTCATCCAAAGCCTCCTCTAAGGGAAGCTGGAGGGTCTCAGCAACTTTTATAAAACAAAAATGAGAAGGGACTCAGAAAGCCTAGGGAGACTCACCTGAAGGTCTGTCTGGGGAGATGTCCGTTCAATGGGCACATCCAGACTTTCAAAGTCACATTCACACTGATCATAATCCTCATCCCTCCTCTGGTTCATAGAACTCTTCTATATCATAATCCTGAACCACTGGAACCGACCGAAACGACCTTTGCCAGACAGTGGCGGTTCGGAGGAACCGAGGACAGGGACTGGACAATCTGTATTGCCCTGGTTATCTCAGCAGTTGGAGAAGGAATTTTGGACTCCAAACCTGCTGATTTTTTAGATTTCTTTGCTGGAACTGGCTCCTCAGAGCCAGCTTTTGGTTTGCCAGAGGAAGTCTCGCCCTGGTCAGAGGGCACTCCCTCCGGTTCCCATCCGGGTCAGCGGACGTTTTGGCCTCACGTTCCCTGAGCCTGCCCACTCTCTTGTCCAGGGTGGCTGCAGGGAAATTTTTACAAATCTGGCAGTCTGAATTGAGGTGGTCAAACCCCAGACAATAGACACATGTAGTGTGTGGGTCAGCCTTGGCAAAGGCTTCCCCACAGACACTACAGTGTTGAAGCCCAGTGGGCCCGGTTTTTCTTTTGGGTTTCTCAGACATGATGCCAGCCTAACCAACAAACTTGCCCTTTTAATGGCAGTGCCAGGCAAGACACCCTTATCGGTTCCAAACCGTGTCACGGGTCGTGGAAAAAAACGTAATGAAACCGGTTTTTTTTAGAACCGATAAGAACCGGGAACCACACTCTAAGAAGCCTTAAAAGGCTTTAAACTTATATTTTAATACAATTCGATCGGTTCAACCGAACCAATAACACTTTACAAGTTCCACACAGAAAAAACCCTATCTATTACTTACGATTACCATAGACAGAGCCTGAACCGATCGGTTTTGCGGTTAAAATAATTAAATCGCGGTTAAATTAAACCGAGAAATAGCGCTTTAAACCGAAGAAATGAATCGAGCAACAGGAGGAATCTCTGGAGCGACTGTTCAGTGAGGCAGAGTAAAGAATCTGACGTTTCGCTTGAAACCAGCCTAACAGAGCTTCTGAACCGAGCTCGCGCTCTAAGCTCCATGCTCTGCATGGCAGTTAACTCTTTCACCTCCGGAGCAGTTCTAAGGCTGGGACAAACTGCTATAGTCATAATATAGCAAGACTTCATGTTGTTTGAAACTTGGGTTGG
The DNA here is from genome assembly GCA_016271365.2 of Neoceratodus forsteri. Lineage (NCBI taxonomy): Eukaryota > Metazoa > Chordata > Ceratodontiformes > Ceratodontidae > Neoceratodus > Neoceratodus forsteri. Next base: position 1,120,768,592 of record CM028130.1, on the reverse strand, counting down.
ACATTTTAAGCAATTGTTTTATAAGGATGACCCCGAATATCTTTCTGGATTGGAAAAATATAGATGTATAGGAAGAAAGTATTACCCTGATTCTGAGATTACTTTGGGTGAATTAAAAAGGGCTTTAGATTCATTTAGTAAAAGAAAGGCACCTGGGCCTGATGGGGTGCCACTTGATGTAATAATAAGAACAAAATTATTTTGGATCCCTTTTCAATATATCTTTACAATTACATTTGGAGAACAGGAGATATACCTAAAAGTTGGAAATTAAATATAATTGCACCAGTTTTGCTGGTACACCCTGCTGGTGGACCCGGGAGGTATAGGAGGTGGTGAGGTAAAAGAAGGCAGCCTATAGGTGCTTGAAGTGCTCAAGGAGTGAAAGGGATGAGGAGGAATATGAGCTGACAGCCAAGAGAGTCACCAGGGTGGTGAGAGCAGCTAAAGCAAAAAAGAAGCAGTCCTTGGCCAGTGTGATCCAGAGGGGGAAAGGGGTTCTTTAGATATATGGGAAGGGAAAAGGAAAGTAAGGGGGCAGATCAGCAAGATAAGGATGGTGTGGTTGGGCACAGGAGGTGGGGGAACAGGCAGAAGTCCTAAATGAGTACTTTGCCTCAGTTTTTACCAGGGGGATAGAGGAGCTATATCTTGCGAGGGGAGCGAGGGTAAACCAGAGCAAGGGGTAGGACCAGTAGAGATCAGGGGCCCTGATGGGTATGGGGAAAGGGAGTGGCCACCACTGACAGGTGGGGGTCCAGCAGTGCAGGGTGAAAAGGGGGGAGGACGTGGAGGCTGAAATCCCAGTAGAGAGAGTAAGGGAAGCCCTCAGGTCCCTTCGGATGGAGAAAGCACCTGGGCCAGATGAGATACATCCCAGGGTGCTGACGGAATTGGCGGATGTTCTGGCAGTCCCTCTACTGGAGCTTTTCAACATCTCTCTGAGGACTGGGTGGGTGCCCCAAGACTGGAGGGTAGCCCATGTCGTGCCGATCCACAAGGGGAATCTAGAGAGGAGGCGGGAAATTACAGGCCCGTTAGCCTGACATCGGTGGTCAGCAAAGTGATTGAAGGTATTATCAAGGAAAGGCTGGGGGGGGGTTACTGGGGCAAACTGGGTACTTGGACGATAGGCAGCATGGCTTTGTCATGGGAAGAGCGTGCCAGACAAACCTTGTTGAGTTCTATGACTTGGTGATGAGGGCTCTGGACCAGGGTAGGCCAGTGGACATCCTCTTTCTGGACTTTAGCAAGGTGTTTGATTCGGTAGCCCACAGTGGCCTGCTGACTAAGCTGAAGGAAATGGGAGTAGGGAGACAGTTGTTAAGATGCATAGGAAATTGGCTCTCTGAGCATACTCCGAAGGTGGTGGTTGAAGGGTTAGCCTCATCCCCAAGGTGGGTTACTAGTGGGGTTCCCCAGGGGTCAGTGCTGGGGCTACTCCTGTTCAACGCCTGTATCTCAGACATCAGGAAGGGGGGATCAGGAGTGAGATGGGTCTCTTTGCAGATGACTCAAAGCTGGGTTCAGTGGATGGAGGGGAGGGTGGCCTTGCAGGAGGACCTGGAGGCTCTGGAAAGGTGGTCGGGAAAATGGAAACTAAAATTCAATGCGGGGAAGTGCAAGGTTCTGCACCTGGGAGTCAGAAATCCAGGCCAGGGGTATACCCTGGGAGGAGACATGATTCAAGTCACGGAGGGTGAAAGGGACCTGGGGGTGGTGGTAGATGTCAAAATGGACAACTCAGAAACCTGTAGGAGGGCAGCAGCAAGGGCAAATAGGATGCTGGGATGCATCGCCAGGGGGATTACCTCCAGAAAGGTGGAAGTGATCCTTCCACTGTACAACTGCTTGGTTAGGCCACATCTCGAGTACTGTGTACAGTTTTGGAGACCACATTTAAAGAGGAACATTACACTCCTAGAGAGGGTCCAAAGGATGGCAACCAAAATGATCTGGGGCCTGGGGGAGAGGACCCATGAGGAGAGGCTCACAGCTCGACACATGTACACCCCGGAGGAGAGGAAGGACAGGGGACATGATAGAGGTCTTAGTACATGAAGGATCAATAAAGGAGGCCCAGTCAGGGTGCTCCAAAGGAAGGAGGGCGGGGCAACAAGAGGTCACGGGTGTAAGCTGGAAAGAGGCAGGCTCAGAGGGGAGAGGAGGAGATGTTATTTCACTGAAAGGGTGGTGGAGCCATGGAATGCACTGCCCAGGGAGCTGGTAGAGGTGGAGACTGTGGACGGATTTAAGAGGGGATGGGACAGGTACAGGGGGAGGGTAAGTCTGACCAGGCCCAATACAGGTGGAACATCTGGGACTGGGGACAGTATAACCCAAGGGGGGAGGGAAAACAACAAAATCGGCCCTCTGTGCGGGTGCTGAAAATCGAGCAAGCTCGAGAGAACGTTAGGCCTATTCTGCTGGCATGTTAGTATTTAAGAAAGGTGATAAGATGGACCCCGGTTGCTATAGGCCCATGAATCTTTTGGACACTTTGGGAAAGGTGTTTACAAGAATATTCAATAACAGATTGATGGCATGAGCAGAGGCAATAGTACAGTGGATGAGGCACAGACTGGATTTCATAAAAATCATTCAACAATTTACCAGTCCTTTCTTCTGGTTCATTTAATTCATAAATACAAAATAGCTAAAAATCAAAGACTGTTTTGCACTTTTATAGATCTCAAGGAAGCCTTCGATAAGGTCAATGGACTTTTTATTGTGGGATAAACTTCAGGAATTGAGGATTGAGTAATCCTTGTTAGAAATTATTAGATGCACCAAGATAATTATACCAGCATTAGATATGGAGATTCTGGGGAATTGAGCACCTGGTTTAAAAAAATATAGGGATGAAACAGGGTTGCACAATGGATCCATTATTATTTAATCTTTACTTTACAACTGTACTGAGAGAAATGTATAATAGTGATTTTCATTTACCAAGGGTTGGGACAAAGACTATATCGTATTTAGCTTACGCGGATGATGTCGCATTGATCTCAGCTGTCAGTGTGGCTCAGCTGGTAGCACATCCGCCTCTGGACCAGAGGTTGTGGGTTCCGGTCCCACACCGGGATTGAACTTGCACCTAAAAACGCTGGCATCCGAGTGCAGTATTAGGGGGTGCTGTATTGCCGAGGTGTGCCATCCTTCGGATGAGACGTTAAACCGAGGTCCCTTCTACCCATCCTGGTGTTGTCCTGGTGGGTGTCCAGGTGGAAGTAAAAGAACCCAGGGCACTCTTCACAAAGAGTAGGGGACATTCCCGGTGTCCTGGCCAACATTCCCCTTCCCATAAACCACTTCATGCAATTATCCAGGCTGTGTGTGGGTGTTAATGTGCGATATGGCTGCCACTACACATTCAGTCACTTCACTGCCAGCCTAGCATTGCTTGTAAAGCACTTTGGGATACACTGTGTATGAAAAGCGCTATATAAATGCTGATTCTTCTTCTTCATCTCTCTCGGTCATTTGGGAATGTGTAGGAGTCTTGAAAAATGTTGTTTGGAATGTAAGAAAGCCAACTTGCAGGTCAATTATGATAAAACTAAGGTTTTGTTTTTTGGGGAAATAAGAAAGGATATGTTTATTATATGAATAACTATAAGCTTGAAGTGGTGAAGGAATTTTGTTATCTTGGTCTTATGGTTAATTATACTGGAACTTGGAGAGCTCACTTGGAAAATGTAAAAACTAAGACTGAAAGTTACCTTCCGGTTATGTTATCCTTTTCCCATAGATATGGGGGAAGGTCAGTTGAGGGAAATTTAAGAGTTGTAAGAGCAAAACTTAAAAAACAGATTATCTATGGTGCAGAGCTTTGGGGAGGGGAACTTAAGGGGACTCTGGATTCTAGTTAAAATACATTTTATAAAAAAATAATGGGCCTCCCTAATAGAGCCCCTTCAGCTGTGGTTAGGGTAGAGATTGGGCAGTTATCTATTGAATGCTCTCGTGTACCAAAGCAAATTACTGGCTTAGGATGTTTCGGTTGTGTTTGGATAGATTTCCCCGCTTGTGCTTAGAGGAAGCAATTCTTTATACACACTCTAACATAACTTTTCCATGTATGAATGTCCTAGAGGATCTTATTAAACCATACGGGTTGCTAAATACTGTTGCAGATTGTTTAAGGTTTCCTTTTGATTATATTAAAAGGATTGTAAAAGATACAGTTAAGGATATCTTTGTTCAAAAAGATTTATAGGCCTGTCGGCTATCAAAAGTCTGTGTGTGGTTATCAAAAAACAAAAGAGAGCATAAGCTTGAACAATATCTTTATATTTTGCCAAACCCAAAGCAAAGAATAACTTTAACAAGGTTTCATTTTGAGGTATTCGAAAGTAATAGAAAAAGAGGGCAATATGCAGGGGATATTAATAAGGATTTTGTGTGTAAATGTGGATTTGGTGAAGATAATTTGCTGCACTTAGTACTTTTGTGTCTACTACATGAGAAATACAGGACCTCTTTGCTGGGAAATATATTGAGTCAACAGCAATATCGGCCCATGCAATTATTGACTTATTTATTTATAACATGTGACCCAAAAATATTGGTCCCCATGGTCTCCCTCCTTAAGATAATTGAGCAAAGAAGGGCACATTTATTAGATTAAAACTTCAGGTATCGAATATGAAAGTTATATTCTGAGAGTGTAAAATAAATTGACACGCTTAGAGGATATTAGTAACCATTGTGATATTGTTATTTATTAAGAAGAAGAATTTGTGAAACTAAAAGTTGTGATCATGATGTTTTAAGATTTTATGGAATATTTATATTTGTGAAACAAATATATTTATGTTTGTAATGACCTTATGGTTGATCAATAAACATTACTACTACTACTACTACAGGGAAATCCATAGCCTTGGCCTGGGTATCCTTTGTTAGATTAGGAGTCCTGAGCCATGCCAGCTTTCTAAGGGCTATGGTAAGGGCCATCCATCTGGCAGCATTGTCGTTGGCATCTGCTGCCATCTGAAATTGATACCTGGCTGCCTCCAGCCCAAATCTGTCTGTTTCAGCCAAATCATCAGAGAGAGGTGAAGCAGCCTTCTTTGCCATGACTAACACTGTGCCTCAGGGATCCGTTCTTGGTCCTTGTCTTTTTCAGGCCTTTATTGTCGATTTAACCAATACCTGCCTTTCTAACACTATTAAATATGCAGATGATGTCAAGATCGGAGGTCCTAGTTCTAACCTTGAGCAAATTTCCTGTATACAGCATGATCTTGATGTTATATCTGCTTGGGTAACACAATGGGGAATGAAGTTGAATACTGATAAATGCAAGGTTATGTATCTGGGTTCCAATAATCAAAAATTTCAGTATATTTTGGATGATTTTCCATTAAGTTCTACTATGGACGAAAGGGATTTAGGTATCACCATATCTAATGATTTAACCTATTCTACGCATTTGCACTCTGCTATTAGTAGAGGGAATAAAATCATGTGGTCTATTTTACGCAATATTAGATCCAGAAACAAGGATGTGTTGTTGCCTTTATTTAGATCTTATGTTCGACCGCATCTTGAGTATACTTCACAATTACGGTGCCCTTTAAAAAATCAGATAACTATTCACTTGAAAGGGTCCAACGAAAATATACAAAAAAAATTTCTGGATTGGAAAGGTTATCATATGAATCTAGGTTGAATACATTAAAATTAATGCCATTAATTACTAGGCGCATCCGTGGGGATCTTCTTCTTTTATATGACATCATTAAGAATCCTTATATAATGTCTGAATTAGGTCTTTCTTTTAAGAAATCTGTTCATAACACGAGAGGTCATTTTCTTCAATTAACTGGTAAATGTTTTAAGCATATTGGTAGAAAGTACTCTTTTACCATTAGGATCATTGGGCCATGGAATCGGCTCCCTTCGGAGATAGTTACTAGTAACAATAAAGTGACTTTCAAACATCGTTTGGATAATTTAATCATGTTTGGGTATGATTTATCCTATTATTCTTTGGCATAGTATAGGAGCATTATGGGCCTCGGCCTACTCGCTCCTTCACCCCTACCTTAGTATGAACCTTAGTATGAACACAGACTGCCACAGTGATTTTTGATACTGTGCTGAGTAAGCTTGGTAGTTAGCCTGTCTTACTCCCAGTGAAGCAGCTAAGTAGCCTTTTTTTGCCATGCTGTCTATATTGCGAGAGTCCTTCTCAGGTGGGTGAGATGCCAGAGGTACCCTCGCCTTGTCACAGGCTGCTAGCTGGACCATCCCCTGATTTTCAGGGTGAGAAAAAAGGAATTCAGCCCCCTGTCCAACTGGTACTTTTTATCTACCTTCTTGTCCAAAGGTGGAATAAATCTGGAGTCTGCAGGAATTTAAACATGTTTTTTTTTAAAAACTTGTTTATAGGGAGTAAGATTTTCTTTGTGGGTGTTAACCCCATCATCTCCATATACTTGGCCTTTTCATCATCCTCTATGACCTCTGTGATAGCCAGATCAAGGGCATCCACTATTTTTCTTACAAAGGAACAATGAGAGGAAAAATCCTCTGGTCTAGTGGGGAGAACCGAACTCCTGCTCTGGTGAGATCTCTGATTTAATAGGCTCATCTTCATCCATTTCAGGTAAATCATATTCCTCAAACTCCATCGTCTCCTGAGATAGGTTTAGGTCAGAGGAGGGACCAACCGGGATTTGAACCGGTGATGGGAGAGTTGGAATAGGTAAAAAACCCTGTGAAGCCTGCAGTATGACCTTCATGGCCTTGGTAATCTCCTCTGATGGCAGGCTGTGAGGCACAGATGAAATCCCTTTTGGTTTATCAGTCAAGGGATCAACATGCTTTGTTTTCTTGTTTTTTTTTCAATGGGAACCGGAAAGTCAGCTGGATCACCCATCCTTTTTCCAGTAATTGTTTCACCCTTGTCGGGGTGCTTAAAGAAGAGACAGCAGTTTCAGCTGCAGGTTTTGAGGGAGTGGGTTCATCAGAACTCACAATACCCTTCTCCAATTTTTTCTGGAATCTTTCAAGTCTCTTTTCTACTGTTTTCAGAGGGAATGATTTGCACATATCACATTCTGATGAAAAATGTTCATTCCGCAGGCAGACTACACATAAATCTGCTTGTCTGTCTTTGCAAAAACGTCCCCACACTTAAGGCAGTTTTTAAACCCTGGGGGTCCAGTCTTTTTCTTAGGTTTTTCTGCCATCATTAAACCGATGAAGAAAAACAGAACTGCAATAAAGATTTAACTCTTTAACTGAGTAGGTGGTGGACAAGGGACAAGCAGTAGAGTTACTCTAGTTCGACTTTAGCAAGACATTTGACTCATTGCCACACAGAAGGTGGCTGAAGAAATTAGAGGACCTAGTTAAATTGGTGGAAGTAGTAGACAGCTTAAAGTACCCTGGAGTGTACCTAGATCAAGAGTTCACATTAAGCAAGCAATAAGACACGACGAGGTGTGGATTATCTCCTGATAACAGCATGGCCAGGTGTGTTGTTAGGCATGAGGCACTTGCGCCAAGTGCCTTATGCACCTGGGCGTGCTCTTATCAGGAGATAACCCACACCTCGGAGTGTCTTATTGCGCTTATAAAATGGGTCCCCAAGTAATAAATAAAAAGGAAAAAAAGTGAGAAATATTTTTCCAAAAAAGGTGTTAATATCTGAAATAGTAAAGAATAGTCCCCCTGTAAAAGTATTGTCATCATTTGCAGTACTGGACTTCCTATATATATTGCTCACGTTGTATGCTTATAACTGCTACAAAGACTGTGTGTGGCCAGCTGGTAAACAAAGTTTTCTGGTTGTGTTTTTATTTATTTATACTGTATATGTTTGTGTAGATTTTTCTTTGTAAAGGGTATTTGTGCTACGGAGCAACTAAGTGGCCCGAACAGTTTTGTGAAGATAGTGGAACTGCTGCCACGACCCGCAGAAACATTTCAAGTATGAACATAGACACAGGCTGTTTTATTTAGTATTATTTTTTTTTTATTGATCGTCAAAGACTGAGAGCATCATGAGATTTTATGTGTAATGCCAGGTTTTCCGGGAGCAAGCGTGTCTCTCAGGAGCCACCATAGTTAGAAGTTCGCGTTTTCCTGTATTGTAGGAAACAGCTATTTCATTTTCATTGGCTGTTTCGCGGTGAAGATGTGGAGTAGAGTTTTGTTTTTGTGGAACTGTTTGATTTACAAGAACTGTTGGTGTACAGTACATGGTGAAGCATTTTATTTTTGGGTATTATTTGAAAGTCGTCTTGGCGGCACGTGCTCAGCGATCACTGGATCCGAGGCAACTTTTTGAAGAGAAGCAGAAAAAGGTGATATTTTTAATATTTTAAATTACCAGCAAGTGTTTCCAACAGTACGAAGCTGCAGAGTTTTAGAAGGTGGCAATATTGAGGGAGATATTTGTTGCGCGGGAGGGAGAGGGGGTTGATGGGCGAGGGCTCCAGCTTGGGTACGAGGATCCAGCTTGGCAGTTCTGTAGTGTTTGGACAGTGATTTCTTTTGTGGTAAGTCCTGACTGGCTGAAGAGGTGCCGGTTGGCAGAATATTCTCTGATAAGGACACAGGTAAAGGTACCTCTCAGCCAATCAGGACCCAGAAAAATAGAGACCCATTTTATAAAACAGCATATTAAACAAACTACTAAAACTATACACTAAAAACTAGGTCTGTTATATAGGCTTAGGACATATCTCACCAAAGAAACCTGCCTCATGGTAACAAAGTCCATCCTGCTTCCAAAGCTCCTCTATGGAGCCCCAGTGTTGTCATCTCTGAAGAAAACTGAATTTAGTAGGCTCCGTACACTCTACCATAAGGTCTGTAGATTCGCAGCTCAGACTGACAGTGCGGAGCATCATTGCAATGTACTCTCATCGTTAAACTGGCCCCACCTAGACAACAGGCTTAAGCATCCCTCACTCTGCCTCATGTTCAAAATTCTGAACAATCGCCTACCTCACCTCCAGAACCTAGTGGTGCATAGGCAGCATGTAAAAACCCTCCGTGCGACATCACAACCTACTCTAGAGGTACCAAGGGTACTCACAGTTGCTGGACAAAGGTAGTTTGTCTATAGAATAATGCAGTGTTGGAACACACTCTCCCCTGCCTTGCAGAGCAGCCTTTTGCTTCCTGTATTCAGGTATTCACTAAAAGCACACCTCTTCACTAAAAGTAACTGCACCTGTGTGTACTAAAATCTATGCCCGGAACTTCATGAGTCAGACTAAAGCTCCCCTGAACTAGTATCCTCTCACTTTCTGATTGCCTTAGGCTGGCTCCTCTAACCCCAGTACTGATACAACTGAATACTTATACGTACCTCACCACACGCAACAGCACTTCTTATGATGGTAGTTGATATTGATCATGTTTACTGTTGACCTGTTGTCCTATGTTAACTAATGACCAGTCCCACACTGAGTGACTATGTTTCAGTAATGTCTCCATGAATTAGCTTTTTTGCCTACATATAGGCCTTTATGTTTTTCCATATGTCTGTTGATTCTTGAATTCTGTACCGTGCATGACAATTGTCAAACGTTCTCTTGCATGTAATTAATCCCGGGTCACCCCTGAAAAAGGGATCTTTGATCTCAGTGGGCCTATCCAATCAAAAAAAATTTATAAATAAATAAAATAAATGGGTGGGAAGTTAGTTAGGAGGGAGACAGCAGTGGGTGGTGGTAAAGGGGGGCCAAATCAGGGGGAAGGAAAGTCCCAAGTGGGGTACTGAAGGGGTCAGTCCAGGGACCAGTCCTTTCAGTCCATTTCAATATGTTCATAAACAACATGGAAGAAGGAATACAGGACAAAATGTGTCTCTTCACAGATGACACTAAGCTCCGTGGCAGGATAGACAATGAGGAGAGGGCAAGGGAGCTGCAGAGGGACCTGCAAAGGTTAGAGAGGTATTCCAAGGTCTGGCTGCTGAAATTCAATGCCATAAAGTACAAGGTGACAAAATATTACCAGTCCCCTATTTTAGACTAACTGCCTAAGTAAGTCCACTTACCTACAAGGCACCCGACTGGCAAACACCACAGAAGACCTGCAAAAACACACCCTAATAGCATGTGGCTCCCAATTAATGCATAACAGCACTGAAAATGGGATGAAAGGAAAGGCAGGTTAGCCAGTTTGAAAGCCACAGCTTAACCGGCATGATTCCTAAATTTAAGGGTGCTCCCTGAAAACAGGCAGCCCCACCCTGCTTCACAGTTCCGCAAATCAGCCACAATAGAAACAACAAACAAGCAGTAGGTCAAGAGACGCAGAGAGATCTTCTATGCTGGCCACCCCTTCTAGTGACACAGCAAAGACTGGAGAATCTCAGCCTTCGGAATGTTCATATACCTAGGGTTCTATGCTGATTTGTACTACCTCAGTCAGGATGCTCACTACCCATATGTTAGGACTTCCCATTGACAATGTGGAGCACTACTGAAAGGGGAAATACCTTCATAATTACTGTAATTTCTTTTCTGTTAGCTCCAACATTGTCCTCCATAAATGGATAACATCTCACCTATGGCCGGGTAGATGTTTTTGCTGGTCAATGCGTGCCTGCCCATTCCTGTTCAATAATCTGGTCGCAGTGCATAAAGTTTGGAAACACTTCGGTGCGGAGCAGGACGAGGACAGGATCGGATTCATGTCCAGTGCCTCCATCACTTGCAATGTCCTACAAGCCTTCGTTATGAGGTAGGACAGAGATTTTGCATCAAACAGGGGGAGGGATCAGAATCTTTCTCTTAGGCTCCATTCACTCACCTTCCTCCTCCTCTTCAGAAAGGTCCTCCTCATCATCAGAAAGCACATTTGAGTTAGGACGTTCTCATGGCCTCCTCTATCATCATCTTGACCCTCTATACAGTCAAGGTTGGGGTCTATATGTAGATCTATGTGAGCAATCTTGTCCTGCTCTGGCACAGCTGGACATGCCTATATGGGCCTGCCTTGGGTTCGGGTGTGTTGGTGGGGATGTCCTGCAGCACATCAGGACTCTGTAGATCATTTAAGAGCAATACAAAGGATTTACGCAACTCAGCCTTGCCACTGCCAGTTGGTACCCCTGGTGCAAAACCCCACCCACACACCCAGCTCCGGGATTCGACTTGGGGGGGGCGCAAAAACAGTCATCTTAGATTGCATTACACAATTAGGGCAATGACAGCCTAAAGGGAAGGGTCTCATCACCCTCCTGCAGGTCTTACGTCATTTGAATATTATAGGTCTACGATAAGCCACGGTGCCACTTGTTAAATTAATCTAATGCCACAAAATAAATATCAGAAATATTTGTGACACTCCTGAATTCTTAAAACCAGGTGAAGCGTGCTCACTGCACTGAACCTGCTGTTCCACCCTTTTCTTGCTGTTTTAAGGAGAAAACTCATTTAAGACTGGAGACTAACACTGATTTTAAACACTTATTTGGAAACTGCCTGGGAAGAAAACACTTCCCGTTTAGCGTTCCATTTTCCAGACTAGGAACACAGACTGCCAGAGTCCAAAAGATGTGCTCTGCAGGCCAATTCAGACTCTTTTTCTAAAGGTTGTGAGGAGTGTCCCCTGATAAGTCTTGGGTAGGATAAAAGTATGAGAGCTTGAGTGCCTGAACTGGGTGATGTCATGCTGTTGCGTGTTATGTCACCACATCGGCGAGCGCATGCCCAGCAGTGAAGGGTGCGAATTCAGCAGAAGAAACAGGAAGAAGCACTCCAATGGCCAAGTGATGCACAAGTCCCTGGTGGCACACTGCCAGTAATAGCCAACTCACCATACATACTAAAGAAAGCGCAGTTACACAGCAGAGTACTTAAAAGTGCTGAGATCACAGTCGGACCACTGATCAAGAGCCTGCAAGTAGTGATTGTTAAAATATCAATTACACAGAGCCCCAGTACAAACAGTTACACCTTCAAAAGACAAAGCAGGCAGTTCCAGTACCAGTCTCCGCAATAAATGAAGACAGCTGTATACTACATACACTAAATTCCCCCCCTTCAGATCATAGGGAAAAGGGAAGGGATAGAGGGTTGGACGAGAGGTAGAATACTAGAAAAAGTAATGAAAATGAAGAGTTAGAAGGTCCCCATCCTAACTAACTGAGCCCCCAATAAACAAAAGAAAAAAAAATCACTTAACTGAGGCACCAGGGAAAAATAATCAGAGACTTGCACACTCATTGATGTGGTGGCACGTGGCCCCCCAATCCATACACGCAAGGCACTGGAAAATGGGGAGTCACATTAGCAGGTTAGTCGGTTTGAAAACAGCAAGGCATGATATTTATACTTACTGGTGCTCCCTGTCACCAGGCAGCCCCAACCTGCTCTACAGATGTGCACTCTTGATAATAAAGTCAGAAAATAACAAAAATTTTTAAGGGAGAATCTTCCATGCTGTTTCCCCTTAGTGGCACAGCAAAGACTAGGGCCAGCCACATATGTATTAATTTTACCCTTAGAAAATGGGCAGACTATATTCTCTATCCTGATTGGCTTAAACTACCTGCAACCTGGGCATCTATTTTTCAATAGATGCCCAGTAAAAAATAAGTGCCAGTTCAAGTGGCATCCCAGCATTCCACAGTGGTGGCCAGCCAGCTTTTCATTGGCTGGACGCACCGAACAAAATTTAAAATGCCTGCCATCTTTTTCTCTCGCTTTGCGAGAGGTAGTCGTCTCCCCCAGCCCAAACCAAACAGTATTCACCTACAGCTGCTCCCGGTTTTAAAAAGAAAAACACACTTCAATTACAGCTTGCAGTTCAAACAGTGACACAATGGCACCACTCTCCCAACTGCAGTGTCACACTGTTGTTCTAACCATCTCCTGATCGCGTTTCTGGCACTACTGTGCTGACCGCAAATTGAACCACAGCAATCACTTGTCACAAGTCCCCAACAATCACTCAGCCTCCTGTACAAAAAAAAAACACTCACTAGAAAGTGAACATAAATCTTTTTCTTCTCCCTCCTCGTACCTCAGGGTCAAACGTTGCTTTTTGCCTTACTCACATATCGCGGTCAAAGGTCGCACACTGCATAGATACAACATCAGACCGGGAAAAAAATAGTCCTACACCAAAAAAGAAAAAGAAAATTGCCAGAGTCCTACAAATAATGTTCACAAGACACTGCCTTTCTTTTTTATGAATCAGTGTCTGTGTGACTACCTCATGGGGGGGGGGAATCCACCAGAATGCTGCAGGGAGGAGCGAAAGCACCAGGAACACCCTATGGACTACTTTATCAATACGTTTGCTTCAAACACCTGTATTAATTTTTCACAGTCATTTACTATTTTTTTTACAACTTCATGAAAATGTACACAGTTGGCCATTTTCTAAGTGCAATAATACCCTCCAGGGTGGGCATTATTGGGAAATACCAGACCTTCCAGGGGCTATAAGACCCACCTCATTATGCGCCTGGGCTGTCTAGTATTTCCCAATAATGCCCAACCTGTCAGGGATTTTTGCTTACATTGACAACTTGGAGCATTACAGAAACCAGTTCTTGACACCAAAAGTACAGTTACGTAAGAACTTACTGTAACAGTAGATCTTCGAGAGGAGCACTTGCAGCAGGCAACACCGGTAGAACTAAGCCACCAGGCTCTAGGACCACATGGAAAACTTCTAGCTAGCAGTCTATAGCATGGGACCACCCCCAGTGTCTGCATGCAGATGTCTGCCTATGGTATAAAAGGAGCGGTCCCCCAGCTCAACCTCAGATCTCCTGCTTGAGACCCCAGCAGATTCAGAGAAGAGAGAGAACCAAGGTGGTTCCTCATAACAGAGGACAGCAGAAAAGCCAAGAATGGAGAAGCAGCCTCAGGGGGCAGGAGGGAGGGAAAGAAGTACCTGCTGCAACAGCTCCTCTCGAAGATCTACTGTTACGGTAAGTTCTTACACAACAGTAGTATCTTACTTCGAGGGGGCTCTTGCAGCAGGCAACATCGGTAGGACGGAGTCCCAAGCAGTATTCGAACTGACCCAGTCAGTAGTGAGAAGGAGGAAGAAACAGACTTAGGGCATTTAGGAAAGAAGGCCCCCGAAGGACAGCAAGTCCAAAGTCAGCCCTAGGCCTAGAGGCAATGTCCAAACTGTAATGCCTGATGAAGGTGTGGGCAGAACTCCAAGTGGTGGTGATGCAAATGTCTGCAGTGGACACATTCTTGAAGGAAGCAACCGAGGCAGACATGCCTCTGGTAGAATGGCCTTTGACCGGACCCTGTAAAGGTCTGTCGTACCTGTGATAGCAGTAACAAAACAATTAGCTAACCACTTAGACAAGCACTGTTTGGAAACAGGGGCTCCTTCTCTCTGAGGAGCAAATGAAACAAACAACTGATCAGACTTTCTGATAGCACAGGTGCGATCCAAATAATACCTGAGCACCCGGTGAACATTTAAGTATGAAGTAAAGCCTCCCCCTGATTTGAATACTCAGGAAAATACATAGGCAGGTGGATGGATTGATTTAACATGAAATCAGAGACCACCTTAGGAAGAAACTTAGGATTAGTTCGAAAAGGCACCTTGTCTTTGAGAAAAAACAAATGAGGTTCTTAACACATCAGAGCCTGTAGCTTGGAAACCCTCCAGGCAGAAGTAATGCAACTAAAAATAACCCTTTCCAAGAAAGGAAGTGTAGCTCACAGCTTGTGGCAGGCTCAGTAGGAGGCCATGTAAGCTTTTCCAAAATGAACAAAAGGTCCCATGGCGGGACAGGGTCCTTAATGGGAGGTTTCAAATGCAACATACCTTGCAAAAAGGTGCAGGAAAGATCTAGTTGGGCAATGTTTTTGCCCTCAACAGGTGCATGGTATGCAGAAATGGCAGAAAGGTGTACCTCAAGTGAGGAGTAACCCAGACTTGAGTCCAAAAGGGATAGGAGGTATTCCAGAATGAGATTCACCGGACAGGTGAAGGGATCCAAGTGCTGGGCAGTGGCCCAAATGGAGAAGTCCATCCACTTCATGGTATAGGTGGCTCTGGTGGAAGGTTTCCTAGCAGCCACAAGACATCTGCCAGCAAGGAAGGGACACCAAAGTGGGTAACAGCTAAGTCTGCAGGAGCCATGCACGAAGATGCAGTGACTTAAGGTCTGGATAAACCAGCATGCCCTGGTCCTGGGAGAACAAGTCGGAGCACAGGGGCAGAAGAACTGGAGGTTCCACTGCTAACTGTTGCAACAGTGGAAACCATATCTGATGCAGTCAGAAGGGCGCTGTGAGAATCATCTCCACCCCTTCTGACTGACAGCCAAGGAGTACCCTCTGCGGAAGTGGAAAGGGAGGGAAGGCGTAAAGGAACCTCCCTGTCCAAGAGAGGGACAACGTGTCTCACCAGAAAACACCAGGCCCTGGATTGAGAGAGCAGAAATTGAGCAGTTTTGCATTGAGTAGGAATGCAAAAAGGTCCAGCTCGGAACAGCCCCACCTGCTGAAGTGGCCTTCGACCACAGGAGTGAGAAGCTTCCATTCGTGAGCCCTCATCCTGGACCTGCTTAAACTGCTGGCCAGGATGTTCTGGGCACCTGAAATGTGTACGGCAGCTAGTTCCAGGTTGTGCTGAATGGCCCAGTGCCAGACTCTCATGGCCTCCCTGCAAAGGGGGTACGGTTGAGTCCCCCCTTGCTTGTTGATGTAATAGACTACTGACATGTTATCCGTCTGAACCAAAAGAGGGCCTGGAACCAGGTGAGTCTGGAAGGCCTGTATCGCATAAAGGACGGCCCTCATCTCTAGAACATTAATGTGGAGATGTCTCTCGCCCTCCAACCAGATCCCCTGAGTTTGACAATGGGCCAAGTGGGTACCCCAGCCCATGCCCGAGACATCTGTAGTCAAAATCTGTTGCGGGGAGACAGCTCTGAAAAGGAGTCCCACTGAGGAGATTGGAGAGGTTTAGCCACCATTTCAGGGTCTGCCTCACAGGACTGGAGACCAGGACCTGCTGATCCAGGTCATCAGTATGCCAGTGCCATTGGGTTTGAAGAGTCCACTGAGGTACTCTCATGTGTAGGCGGGCTAGGGGAACTGTGGTTATGGAAACTGCCATGTGTCCGAGGAGGTGCAGGAAGGACCTGGCTGGGATGTGCCAGGAAGAGGCAACCAGCCGGGCCTGCACTATCAAACATTCCCCTCTGTCCCGAGGAAGGAAGGCTTTGACCAAGGGTGAGTCTAGTACCGCTCCTATGTACTGGAGGTACTGGCTTGGCAGGAGGCAAGACTTGGGGAGGTTGAGAGTAATCCCCAAAGTCTAGAACAACACAAAGGTGGCTTCAAGGATCCCGATCAACTGAGTCCTAGAAGGGGCTGTCAACAGCCAGTCGTCCAATTAAGGAAATTAGTAAGGGCCCTGTCTCCTGAGGGCCGCAGTCACCACTGCCAGGTACTTGGGAAAGACCCAGGGGGCTGAGAAAAGACCAAAGCGGAGGGCCCAAAACTGGAAATGGTTCTCCTGAAAGCAAAAACAGAGGAACTGATGGTGGGGCAGGAAAACCAGGATATGGAGGTAGGCATCCTGCATGTCCAGTGAACAAAGCCAGTCCCCTTGGTAAAAAAGGGGCAGCAACCCGTGAAGGGTGACCAGCCTGAACAGCTTGTACTCTATATATACAGATTCAGGCAGCTGAGATCCCAAATCAGTCTCAGGTCCCCTGTCTTCTTGGGGATGACAAAGAAGTGGGAGTAGAGGGCCGACCCAGTGGCGCTGCGGGTTGAGGCACTGGACACCACACCAGCGACCCGGGTTCAGGAACAACCCTGGGTCATCGAGGGGTCCTGCCAGCACAGGAGGATTAAAGTCTAACGGCAGCTCTCCTCTCCTGGGAGAAGGTCACACCCCACAGGGTGGAGGTCCAGTGGCAGCGAGGCGGAGGGTGCAGAGTCGGGAGGATGCCCGGAATGCAACACGATGTGGGAATGGGGGTGGGCGAAAACAGGAAAAAACACATAAAATAAAAAAAAAGAAGTGGGAGTAGAACTCCTTCCCTCTCTGTGCTGTGGGAGGCAGGCTCTATAGCCCTTTTGCGCAGCAAGGTCTGAATTTCCTCTTGAAAGAGGAGGATGTGGGCCTGAGGGTAATGGGATTGCAAGGAAGGGCTGTCCAGAGGGATCTCCAAAAATTCCATAGTGTGCCCCCTTTCCACTATCTGAAGGACCCACTGGTCTGAAGTTACAGTGCTCCACTCATCGAGGTAAAGGAAAAAGTGACCCTCCACCTCCTCCCCCAAGGACTCTGCCGGGGGGGTCAGGTCAGGAGTCAGGCAGAAGCACTGGAGGTGGGCAGAGCAGCTGGGGAAGCTCTGTGAGACCAAGGGGTGGAAGCTCCAGCCAGCTGGGTGGGACCCTTATGCTTGAAGGTGCCTCTGGGCTGCTGGCCCTTGGGCTGCAGTCCAGGGGTCCAACGAAAGGACTGATGCTGGTTGGACCTGGGCTAGGAATGGTACATGAACTGTAACGAGCGCAAGGCTTTGCCTGATTCCTGTAGGTGAGAGATAATGACCTGGGTGTCCCCGACAAAAAGGACAGATCCCCGCAAGGGTGCATCCAGGATTTTTGCCTGTACATCTGGCGCGAAGCCTAACAACTGGAACCAGGAGTGGCGATGGATGCAGATGCCAGTGGCCGCTGCATAACCTGCTGTATTGACAAGTGTCACAGGCGGCCCAGAGGACATCGCAGCCCACATCTGCACCAGACTTAAGAAGCTGCACCAATTGGGTTTTCGTTGGATCCTCAGGGAGGGTCTGCATGAGGTCCAAAGCCTTGTCCCTCAGAGCATTCTGATAATGCACCATGTGGGCTAGATAGTTCTGGGTCCTGATGGCCAGCATGGCCGAAGCATAGACTCACTTACTGAATTGGTCAACCTGGTGGGACCCCTTATCAGGAGGGTGGGTGCTAAGGTGTCTGGGTTTCTTGGTAAGGTCATAAGCTACATTCATGACTACTGAGTCTGCCTCTGGCTGCTCCCCCAGATAGGCTTCACCAATGGGGGCATGATAAAGGTGGTTAGCCTTCTTGGCCAAGGCTCGATTTGAGGAGGAATGGTTCCAGGTGGCCTTAGTGACATCTTCATATGATTCAATGAGGGGTGGCACCACCAAGGGGAGGGTCTCCTTACAGAGACAGACCGCCAGCCAGCGATGCTCTGGGTCTAGTTCCTCCATCTCCCAGCCCATCAAGGACTGAATATGCCTCATGACATCCATGAATGTAGGATTGTCAGGAGGGGACCAAGGGGTTTTATTGAGGGGTTTCAGGATCATCAGAAGGCCCCTTGGAGTCATCAGAGTCCTCCAAAGAGGAGGAGGAGGAATCCCTACCAGATAGATCACTTTCTGGGACCAGCGTCAGTGGATGACGGTCCTCCTTGCGTCGGTCCATTCGAACTGAAAAGAGGACTGGGGACCGGGGTGGTTAGGTCTCACATGGCCCAAGTCTTTAGAAAGAGGGTCCTGAGGAGGCAGAGTAGTGGGTCTCTTGGGTGCCTTTTTATCCTTCATGAAAGCCCACTAGGCCGAGAAGAGTGCACTGCAATCCACCGGTGGAGGTGGGTGGTAAAATGTATACAGATACTGAGGAGGAGGCACCAGGAACCCCCGTGTCAGGTATTCTGGCATCGGTTCCTGGGCCCTGGGGTACCTAGGCACAGGACCAAAAGGCACCGAGTAACCAGGCACAGGCCCCGGAGGCATTAGGGTCTCTGGTGTCAGTCTCTGAGGCGTCAGGAGCTCGGGTGTTGATCTCTCAGGCACTCTCTCAGAAGGAGTGCGTGACAAGACAGCCGGTGTTGGCTGAGGCTGAAGTGACTATGGTCAAGGCTTCGTTGGTGTAAGCACTGGCAATGCAGGCATCGGTTGGACAGGCGAAGGCTGCCACTGGTCAGACAAGACAGGTACCGCCGGCCCCGAGGGGGAGGCGGGGACCTGGGGGGGGGAGCTAGTTCCCAACAGAGGCAGACCAACACCTGTGGAGAAGAGGCGAGTGCTTGCTCTGGGCATTGCAAAGAGATGTCGGTCCCGTTGTCGGGAACCGACATGGGCAATGCCAGGACTAGGGGAGCAACAAGCAAGGACCTGCTGCCCACAGAAGACAGCCTGGCCGAGCCACCTGGCTGAGGACCCATTGGGTGTAAGGACCTGAGCATCAAGGGCTGGGGGCAGCGGACGGAGTTATGGGTCCCGTGGGGGGCTGACTTCCTGCCGAAGGAAGGCCCTGAGTCAGTTCTGGACTTGTGCGGGGGCCGAGAGCGGGAAGCTGACCGAGGACGGTCCCTATGCTTGTCCTGGTGCTTATGCTACCCAGCCAACGTTTTGTCCTTCTGGGTGGGAGAAGAAGTTGAAATCCTGGAGGCCGGGGAAGGGAAGAGCCTTTGCTCTGGAGCTCCCTCTCCATCACGACTAACTTTGCTGCAGCAAGAAGCCTTGAAGAGTCTTCAAACAGCATCTCCGTGTGGCCTGGTTGAAGTCCTGGCAGTGCAGACAGGCCTTGATGTCATGGTCAGGGCCTAAGCAGAGCAGGCAAGAAGAGTGGCCATCCTTGGAGGGAAACTGCATGCCGCAAGCACACTTCGTTCGCCAGTCAGAAGACGAAGCTGGAGATGATATACACAAGAAAATAAAACACTTTCATTTTAAATTGAAAATAAAAAAATTCGCAGAAATGTGTGAAGCAAAATGTCGGTTGACTGAAACAAGCACCTGTGTGCAGGTTGACGGCAGGAAAAGAAATGAGGTGGAGCTGGGGATGGCCCCTTTTATTCCACAGGCAGACGTCAGCGTACCGACGCTGGGGGTGGTCTCCCACTGTGGACTGCTAGCTAGAAGTTTTCCGTGTGGTCTTAGCGCCTGGCAACTTAGTTCTACCGGTGCTACCTTCTGCAAGAGCCCCTCGAAGTAAGATATATAAATACTTTAATATGCTTGTATCAGAAAAGTTATGACTCCCAGGCTGAAAGGATTGCTGAACAGTGAGTCAAACTACGAAAGGACACAGAATGTAAAACTGCCAACTCCCTGGTGGGCTCCATGGTATGATGTAATACTACCTACACAAAGGTCCCTCATGTTACTATCCTAATTACTGTCAACTGAATTCATCACTAGATCTTGTAACCCCACACCCCCCCCCGCCAATGAGGGTTCCCGAAAAGTCTTCCTTGAGCTTGCCTAATTGCTCACTGCCAGGCTAGTATCCTGTGTTTTAGCAGTTTAAATGTGATTGCCAGAGAGTGCCTGTATAGCTTCTGTGTACTGTCTCTTTAGGAGCTGCCTGGACTGCAGTCATAATTAATCTGAGAGGGAGCTCTGTTAGAAGATGTACTTGTTTGCTGATCATTTGTGAAGAGTAGTAATAATATTATAGTTAGTTCTAACCTACCTTCTTTGCAGCATGGACAGTTCTGTTTGTTTCCATCATCTTGGTCCTGGACTGCATAATGGGCCAATCAGTACATTTGGGACTCTAAAATGGAGCCTGCCTACAGGAGCTTGGTGGGGCCAAAACTTTTAGGAATTGTAGTTTTGGGCTTTTGGTGCCTAAAATAACCTGGAGGGGGAGCCCTTGTTGTGACTGACAGACAGATCAGCCAAACAAACCTTTTGGATCTTGGGGAAAGTCCCACACTGCTTGCAGTTTCAGTTAGATCTGAGTTGGGAAGTGAAGATGTAACAGCTCGAGACAGTTCGAGCAGCAATCCATATTGTAACATGGCATTAATAGTGTGCCTGTGATGGCGCGACCCGATAGGTGTAGGACGGTCACGAGACGGCATCCGAAGCGGGTATTAACCCAGGGTATATGCCGTGCTCGGTTCGGCACTACCGCTGTCAGCCAGACCCCTTGTCTAGCAGCACTGGGCACGGTGTGCAAGGGAGATGAGCATCGCGACGAGCGGCTCCTGTGACGCTCCACTCCCGCAGGACATTCATAGGACATCCGGGGAGCATCCCGCGGTGCACACTGTTCAGAGCAGCAAAGTGGAGACCACGGCGGGCAGCATAGCACAGAGAGCAGGTGGAACACAATGCACCCGAGCAGCAATCCAAGCGGGACCAGGAAGTAGGGACGCCCGAGATGCTCACAAGCAAGCCGCTAAGCTCCGAGCCTCTGAAATGCGAGATGCAGACCTCCCAGCACGACTTACAGCAGAATACTCGCAAGGAAGACAGCAGCACATCACAGAACTCTTATGTGTTCCTTTCACCGCGAGTACACCAGCAGCCGTAGTTGACCACATCACTATGTATGTAAGGTGTAGTGCACGTCTTTCTGCTACTGTAATAAAATATGTTAAAATTAGCACGCCTCCGCATCCTCTTGTATTGCTGTCAAACTGCATCGCTCAGCATCCCTCCAGGAGCCG
Source organism: Neoceratodus forsteri (assembly GCA_016271365.2). NCBI lineage: Eukaryota > Metazoa > Chordata > Ceratodontiformes > Ceratodontidae > Neoceratodus > Neoceratodus forsteri. Next base: position 1,120,747,190 of record CM028130.1, on the reverse strand, counting down.
TCTGCCCTGTTCCAAGCGCATTAAGCCACTCCGTCGGTGTGCTCTAATGCGATTGATGCATGTGGGGGGGGCGGGTGGTAGCCCTCGGCCCTGGGCCTCGGGCACGCACCGCCCCCCCCATGCATCAATCCAGCATTAGAGCACACCTCCGTCGTGGCTTAATGCTTACGTGATTCGCGTGGGAGAACTGTGGAAAGGCCTGAGTTTGGCCTACATGCCTGCCTGCTGTTCCTGAGAAGGAACTTGTGCTTTTTCCGGACTAAATCCAAACTTGGAGAGCAAATTAAGCCACTGAACAGGGACCCTGGTTTTCCATTTTTACCGGTAACACCGGTAACAATCACGGACTCCTGCTTGGTTTGCGGATTTTGAATTCTTGTACCGGTGTCTCACAGAAATTGCATGTCACTGCATAGAATCTCTAAGATTTCAGTATCTTTTTAAATTTTTTTTATTTTCTCTTTCTATATTCCCCTTCTCACAGCATCGGTATCCCCTAGCTTCACCCCCAGGTAATGCTCAGGAGCTCCTGTGGGCCTGCCCCTATCTTGCCTGGGTTGTAACCCCCCCCCAGGTGGGAAGGGAGGGCACCCTAGGTCACCCTTCCACACTCCCTTAGTGTGTGTTGGGCAGCCCAGTGGGTCCCTCATGGAGCTTGGTTATGAAGTCTGGCATACCTGGGTCCCTTCTGCCAGTGGCCGATGTGGGGTGGTTGTTCCTGGTTTTCTGGTCTCTGTCCCTGAGGGCACAGGCACTGGAGATCCAAGGAGATAGGTCATATAGAGACATTGCCATTGCTCCAGATCCTGGCTAGTGTCCTCCCCTCCTGATCACTCTGCAGCACCATTGCACTACCACCCGTGGTCACACCGGTGGTGGTAAAGAAGCAGGACCTGCAGCCCACCCTCCCTGGAGGAGGAGAGCAGTCCCCCAAGTGCTCGATCCTACTCCCTTGGCCAGACCTCCAGCAACCCGAGTTTGCTTCTGACCTGGGTCACTGGCATTGCAAGCAATAGTTCTACTGCAGCGACAGCGGGCTGACCCAGATTTCAGCATCTTAAAATAAATGCTGCTGTGCTTTGCATTCTTTCTGCTTTGCTTGGTATAGAAACAGTGAGGAAATCACCCGCACTGCTTTGTTGTAATCAGCCATTCAGTTTAACCACCCATTCCTAGTGCTTAGAGTAACAAACGGTGATTGAACTGGGTACATCCAGCAGACTTGGGTTTGAGTCCCACAACCTCCACTTGCATCCAAGCAAGTCACTTAACCTCCCAAGTGCTTCTAGGTCACTCCTTAAAACAGACAGTTCTGCCTAGTGGGCCTTTCCTGCTTTACAAAGAATATATAAAAAAAAATACCAATATATGTTTACTGCATCATAGAATAGTAGTCAGGGTACCATGTAATTTACTTGAGTTTTACTTGGGCTGCAATGATTTTGTATAGGTAAAGATAAATATTCAGATACGTTTTATAAGCTTGTTTTTAGATTTTAGTCAGGTTTTTATTGTATTCTTTGCAAATAAGCATCTAGGTTGTAGATTGCTAAACGCAGGATCACTGTTACCAACTAACTTATTCAAGTTTATAATCAGCAGGGCCATCCAAAATCCTCAGTTGTTTGAATGAAAACTAGTCTGAATGAAAGTATGTTCACAAAGAAGAAACAGTTATTACCTATGAAAAGACTTCACAGTTAGCACCCCATTTAGGTGAACTGGATCATTTGCACCTTTTCTTCCACCTGCTGGTTCTGTCTCTGTGACAACAAAATGTTTTCTGATAGACCGCTTCAATAAAAAGCAAATGTTAAGCATTTAAGAGCACTTGACAAGGTAAGACCCAAGGGGCTCTATGATGCTGGTGGGCAGAGTAGTACTCAATTCACATCTGAACAAAGACATGAAAACTAGGAGACACGTTTTTCATGGACACCAAGTAGAAAAAAAAAAGCATCCACGTGTCTGGGAGATGCATGAATCCATTTGAAGGTCCTCCACTAATCACTTGTGGATTTTTTAGGTGAAAACACTTTATTTCAAAGAAACAAATTCAAGCAGTTTTTTTTTTGCTGCTCCTACCCCTTCCCCCCAGCCATCCACTCCTTCAGGCCTGCCAAGGCCCCCTACCACCGCTGCTGAGTCCCGACCACTATCCACTGACCCTTACTGCTCTGCTACCAGGTAACCCAAAGTAACCCTTCATTGAGTGGGCCCCTACCCTTGTGGGAGGCTACCAGGGAAGGATAAGTGCCCCAAAGAGCTTCCTGTGTATCCTGGGCATGTCGGGGGTCAGAACGGACAAATGTCTGGGGCTTCTGGTGTATGGTGGGACCAGCAACCATCCTTTGGTTTGGCCAGCGGGTGTTTTCTTATTTTCTTGGAAGCGTGACAAGCTACATGATGTCAAGGCACAAGCCGACATCCGTCACACTCCTCCTGCAGTGAGGACTAACGTGTTGTCGTGCCTCTGGCCTCCACCATGGGCCAGCAAATGCTGAGCCATGAACCCACCCTCCCTCTCAGAAGAAGGGGAGTGGTCGTAGGACACTCAAGCCTTCACTCACCAGCTGGCCCTCCAACACCCAAGTCTGTTCCCTAACCCTGGTCAGCGGTGTCACAGGCAGATATCCAATTCAGGCAGTTAAATTATAGATAGGAAAAAACAAAAGTAGTCCACCTTAGCAGTGATGGTTCAGATTAATTTACATCTGAGTTCTAACAAGCAAAGAGACCAAGTCATTTGTAACTTGTGCATGTGGGGTGTGACTGTTGAAAGGGGATGATAGTGCTGTCACTACTGCCATCACGCCAGAGGGATGTGTACTGCATTGTTGCTACTGCCATCCCACTGAAGGGATGGGGGCTGTAGTGCTTCTGCCATCACCACTGGTGGATGGGGAATGTAGGCCTGCTGCCGTCCCACCTGAGGGATGGGGGCCATAGTGCTGATACTGCCATCACACATGAGGAATGATGACCGTAGTACTGCTGCCATCACACCTAAGGGACGGGGGCCATAGTGCTGCTGCTTCTGTCACACCAGAGGGATGGGGGCCGTAGTGCTACTTCCATCACACCTTAGGGACGGGGGCTGTAGTGTTGCTGCTGCCATCACATCTTGTACCTAAAATAACTTTAAATTGGTACAAGGATGGAAGGATGTGTAATAGTGGAGGTCAAAATTGCTAAAATACAATTTAGCAGAGTTAAAAATTGTTTAATAAAGTACACAAAACCAAACACCAGTAAAACCGGATTTTGACTTAGCAGACACTGATGACAATACCGTTTTTTTACAATGTGCAAAATGGAATATGCCCTTTCTCAATCACGGTAAACCAGTGTCCCTGCCACTGAATTGTGACCAGGCTTTAACCTGAAGAAGACCGAAAAGATTTGCTGAATACGATTGGCCTCTCAGGACTTCCAGCTACCTCTGAACTCCCGGGTTGTACAGAGACTCTATTTGCAACCAGAGAGCCATTTGCCTGGTACAGTGGAATTTCCTTACATGTGAATGTGCTGTATGCTTATAGTGGGTCGTGATTTGGCTCCCACCGTGTGTCTGAACTGTGTTTTGATTGCTGGAGGTTGTATCCAGCTCCACAGACTGAGTCCATATCCATTTCCATTTGCCCGGGCCCTGCTACACTGGCCCAGACAGAATACTTGCTACACAGAGAAAATAATCGATGGGAGACCAGCCTGGGGATCAGCCCCCTACTTAATGCCTTGAACAGGAATGAAGCTTTGGTAATTCGTATGGGCCCTGCTTCTCTGGGCACTCCAACTCAATAGCCTGCAATCTTGATTTCGTCCTGCCTGTGTCCAGTATTGGGTATCTCTGAGTAAACATCAGGGTAGCTCCCTGCAACAACAGCTAAATCTAAAAGTGTTGTCATCTGATTGTCTTGTTGCCTGTTCTTTCACGAACTGAGCCCTTCGGCTCCGGATTACAAATGGTGTGTGTTGTGCATGTTGCTATCTTCCATCACACAGCCCCAACCAGCTGCAACATTCCTGGCTAGCCCACTGTTTTCCTACCTGGGTACCCAGAGTGTGTGATTGTGTAGGGACTCTGAACTGCATGCATAACTACCTGATTAATACAGCTTTTAAGCAAATCAACCTGATTACGCCACTACCTTGTTCAAGTTCCCTGAATAAATCAGATTTAACTTTGTTTGCATTTAACCTGACTGTGGTTCCAGTTTGTGCCAAGAATATTGTACTGTTGTTATTTGCTGTTCTTAACCTTGTTTTACAAGGGGTCCCTAGGGTCAAGCTAGGGGAACCAGCCCTGATGGTAACTGCAAATAGTGTGGGTAATTGCCTGGTGAATAAGGGTCATAGTGAAAGTAATTTTTGTATACTGTTCTGGCCACTAGAAGGGAAAGAGGGGGGTTACAGTGTCCCAGAGGGCTGTGCTCAGGTTAGCTTGACCAATAACCACTCTGACCTCCAGGTAGGCACCCGTTTCATTACCCAGGCCCCTTAACCTGCTACTAGCCAAGCAGGTAGGGGTAGTAGCACTTGGGATAGCGCCACTAAGGGGTTACATCTTGGAGGCTCACCAATGGGTTTTTGTGCCTTCTAGTGGCCAAAAGATATGAATTATTGTTAAAGATTAATGGCTACCCCAGTAGAAATGACTGTACACCAGTTGGTGGGGTGGTGTACTGGGCAGGAGATCGACCCCCAAAATGCTCTGCTTATAGTGGATATTCCCTTGGGTACCAGTAAAGACACTGTAGAGAGAGCACTCTCCAAAGTTGAATGTTTAAAAAACCCTGTGGTGGTGGGTCGACAAGCTAATTTGCTCGCCCAAACTTTCATAGCCTTGGTAAAGTGTACTGATCTCGTGGACAGCTCTAAAGTGCCACAGACTATTGCCTCAGAAGGGGTCCTAGCCACCTGGAGAGTGATACCAAAAGACAGTAAAGACCCTGGGGAGGATGAGCTCCCACCATTATCTGAGACTTTTGAGGAGAAATTTGCTAAGTTGTTGCTGGAGGAAGGGAAAACCATAGAAGACTTTAAGAAACTATTCCTGCCACCTGGGGGTGTTCCTTCCCCAACACCCCCTCCCACTTCAGCACCTGTTACTGCCCCACCTTCTGTGCCCATGCCAATGCTGGCCCCTATATCTGTACCCATCATTAGTCACGACTCCTACCAAAGGCTGAGAATCTTCTCAGGTACCTTCCCCACCCCCAAGGGGGAGGATGACTGGGAGACCTGGATCGACTATGTTGCCCCTTGGTACCTGAGTGGCAGTATGCAGAGGCTGAGAAGCAGAAAAGAATCATAGAAAGTTTGAGGGGCCCCATCCTAGAAGCCATTAAATTTTTGAGGTCCACGAACCCAGATGCATCTGCTCAGAAGTACCTACCTGTACTTGAAGGCAATTTTGGGAGCACTGAGTCAGGGGAGACTTTGATGTGGAAATTCCAAGGTACCAAACAATGGAAGGGGGGAAGTTTGTATGTGTATGTTACTCGCCTAGAAAGAGCTCTGCAGAAAGCTTACTGGAAAGGTGGGGTAGCCGCCAGTGATTTGAACCGTGTGAGATTGGGGCACATACTGCAACATGCCAAGCATTCTAAACTGCAGATCAACCAGTTAAGGCTCCAGGATAGGAGAGGCAACCCACCTGACTACTGTGACTTGCTAAAAGAACTCCGGGAGATAGAAGGTGAAGAGGGAGATTCTAATTATGGGGTGAGTGCAGCCCAAGTGATCATAGCAACAGAAGGCCCTTCCAAAATGGAGACCACTACGAGTGTCCTGCCGTGGGCTAAATGGTGGTGGGGGGTGGGCTGCTGAAGGAAGTCAGAAAAGTAAACCGGGTGCGTTTGCTGAGGTATCCCCTGCTGACAGAGACCCTGGCCCCTGTCAGGACGTGACTGTTATGGGGGTAGGGGTGCATCCTCTACTAAGGGTGGCTTCTCGGCTGAGCTTAAGGAATTGACTGCCACCCTAAAGGAACTTTTGAGACATGGTACACTACTAGCAGAAGTCAGATCACAATTTCCCATCGGTGCTCTAGCATCCCCTGCTATGTTCTTCCCAAGGATGCCCCAAGAGCATGTCATTTGTCACAGTTGTGGCAAGGATAGCCATATGAAGAGGGAATGCTGATCTCAGAAGGACTTAGAAAAAGTGGTGAACTGGCTTCAAGGAGAGCTTCGGAAAATGAGTCAGAGAGGTTTTTAAGTGCATCCTGAACCAGTTCTTGCATCGCGACCTGTCATGGAGGACCAACACAATAGGTAACATTTACGCCGCCCATCTACACAGGTAGGAAACCGGGTTAATATTCAAAACGTTACTGTACCCAATCTCAAGACCACCTCTAAACAGGTCTCAAGATTGGTTTCAAAACTGCTTGGTAAACCGTTACTGGTGTGGACACAAACAATTTTAGGACCTCGTAGTAACGGTTTTACCCACCAGTAACGGTTTCTGAGCATCCGTATGGACAGGGACTAACTGAAGAAGATACAGTCTGCATGAGAACAATATCTCTAACAGCTGTGTTGTACATGGTACTTGAAACACCATATCAAGAGGTCATCTTGCATTATGAAAGGAGTAACAACACAAAAGAGAATTTTATTCCTCCTCACCCCCCCACCCTAACTGCACATTTTACACCACAATGATAACAGATTTTAGGTGTAATTTAAACAAATAAAATATTAACTTCTTCTCAGTTGTGAACCCTGAAGTCTGGAATACACTGTGCTTACCATATATCATGCAATTCAAAACATAACTCCCATGGGCCCAAAGACAATAGCTCAGAACTGCCCAGCTCTCTCTGAGCTGGGGCTGAGTTTCTGCAGCTTAACTATGTTACATTTTTTTTTGTAAAGCAGCCACTTCCCTGACACGCCATTTCCACTCCTCCAATGTTTTATGACTTCAGCAGCCTCTGAACACAAACAGCCTCTTCTCAGCAGGCAGTGATTAAGAACCTTTTATTACCGCACTGTGTGTTTCTGGCTGAAAGTCAACTCTCACCATTTTTGTTTGATTCCACAGAACATATCTGACAAGGCATTTCTGACAGCATTCCCACGCCAGAACTACGCTTCACTGGATGCTGATGGGTAATTACAGAAAACTGCTCCCCCATCCCAAAGCTGTAGAACATTCTCCCATCACCAGCACTACCAACATAACAGCAGTTAGTGGGAGCAGGTCACAAGGGCTGTGTAATAGTTTATTGCTCTGTTCACCTCAAGAAACTGCCTCACATGACTATTTAAAACTGGCAATGACTTAAGTGCTAAAAGCCATAACGACATCAACATTTTTTTTGTTTGTTCTTCTTTTCGATTTATTTACCCAAGACAGCCAAGATGAGATGCAATATCTTGTTTTCAGTGGGCGGGGTCCTGCTTCTACACATTTGTAGCACTGGGTGGATTGAAACACTAAGAGAATAAATGAACTGCTCATGGTTATACAGTAAGTAAGTGGCTCTGGTGGGCCTGGATTTCCTGGTTCCCACGCCTGTGCTCTAGCCACTGCCTCTTGAATTAATGTTACTAATATGAAACTTCACAGAGAGCTCCGTTCAATCCGAGCATGGCATCAGTGGGCTGCGTTGGGAATATAAAGCCTACTGGTTTAGAACACTGGGGACCAAATATTTATTTTCCATACCATCTGCCTGTTTTGTGGTCCATAATTATGTTCGCGGGCAAAGCAAACAAGCTGGTATGATAGTGGATTTTGAGAGGCATGTCAACTTCCGGTCCAACGGAGGGCAGTCTGTAAGGGGCTCATCAGTGTCAGAACAATTATCAGCCAGAATGATCATGACACTCTTCTGGGATTGCTAGGTGGGAACCATGTTAAGTTGAAAGAAAAGAGCCACCGAAATCATAGAGCGGCTCCTTCCTCTGTTCTGCATAAAGCCACCCAGCAGGCACAGCTGATCAGCGTCATGATCAGCCTGCTGCAGTCCTCACCACCATGCAAAAACAATCCCTCCCACCCTCAGCCAAGATCTCTCCCCCTCCCATTGTGTCCCCCTTCCTTCTTAATTTTCTGTCACCTGGGTGCCTATCCCTGGTGCTGGCTAGTACTCCCCACCCCACCTGTTTTCACTGTGCGATACCAGGGAGCCCACCCCCAGTGCCGCCAAACACAGCACCAACACTGGGCTGCCCAATCCCCAGTGTCAGTACCTAAAATAAAGAAAGCCATCCCTCTTAGTCATTTTTATTATTTTTTTTTAATTCCTGTAATCCCACCCTCTACCAAGTGTCCCTCCTACCTCTCCATCGCTTCCCATGCCCCTAAAGGTTAAACCGGCACTGGGGTTCCCAATCCCCAGTTTCGGTACCTGAAATAAAGAAAACCATCCCTCACAGTCCTTTTTTTTTTTTTTTTTATTTCTGTAATCCCACCCTCTGTCAAATATCCCTCCCACCTTCCCGATGCTTCCCATGTCCGTTGAGGTTAAACCAACATTGTAGTGCCAATCCCCAGTGTCAGTACCTGAAATAAAGAAAATTGTCCCTCACAGTGTTTTTTTTTTATTATTTATTTCTACACCTCTAGAAAGAGAACAGGACACTAATGTCTGTTGCCACCCCCAACTCTTTAGACCACCACTCCACCCCTTACTTACCTACTGGGTGGGGGGTCCGTCATAATCCTCTGGACCGGAGACATGTCTTTACACTCCAACGCCAAACTGGAAACTGAGAACATCATGTATGCTGGTCAGTGTATTTCAAAGTGTTTTGAACCTGTACTCATTTGTATTTTTTTAAATATATTTTCCCCCAAATTTTCAGCATGGCTTTTTTGGGACCCCACCTCATGAACAAAGGCAGTGAAATTATTCAAATCTGGCCCCAAAGGTGATGTCTCAGCCACTCCACAAAAATCACCTTTCGGGTGGGATTTGGACATTTTCACTTACTGGGTTCATGAGATGGGGGTCATAAGAAGACCATGTTGAAAATTTGAGATTAAAATATAAAAAAAAAAACAATTATCAAGATACAGTGAAAGTTTTCAATGATTGCTCATAACTTAGGCAATTTTCAGTATTTTAACCCAAAATTTTCAATAATGCAATTTTTCACACCACCTCATGAACAGGCACCTCGTGAATGGGAAAGGGGTTGTTTTTCAAATCCTGGCCAAACTGTGTTTTCGAACTTGAGGCACAAAATGACGTTTCAGCCAGTATTTCATAAATGACACCTGTCATGTTCGGAAGGAGAGGTCATAAAAAGACTGTTGAAAGTTTGGGGTCAAAATATGAAAAAACAACTAAGTTATGAAGAAACGTTGACTTGTTCCAATGTTTACTCCTAACTTTATTTTTGAAGATTTTGACCCCTAATATTCAACATATCCCTTGTGTTACCCCACCTTCTGAACATGACAGGTATCATTCTTTAAATCCCCTCTGAAACATATTTTGTCAGTCCACTGCGAAATCACCTTTCAGATGGGATTTAAAAAATTCTACCTGTCTTGATCATAACGGCAGGTCACAAAAAGTCTTGTTGGAAATTTAGGGTCAAAATGTGGGAGCCCACTGAAAATTAGATACTGCCTCTCAGCTGGCCTATCCTGGAAAAAATACAATCAAAAAGTAAGTAAAAGCAGGACACCACTGAAAATGAGATACTGCATCTTATCTGGTCTATCCTGGGTAAATATTTAGTAGAAATATGTAAAAGCAGAACCCCCAGTACAGCATAGCCCCCCCCCCCACACTGAACTGTACATCTCTGCTGTTCCATCCTGGGAAAAATATTCTAACAGCTAGATCCTACTGAAAATGTATCTTGCCTTTCAGCTGGGCTAACCGGGGTAAAGACATAAAAATCAGTAAAAGCAGGGCCCCATTGAAATGAGATACTGCATCTGAGCTGTGCTATCCTGGATAAATGCAGTACGAAAATGTGTCAAAGCAGGACCCTGTTGAAAATGAGATACTGCATCTCAACTAAGTTATCCTGGGTAAATATACTATTGCAAAACTGTGAAAACAGTACCCTACAGCAGAATCCCACTGAAAAAGAGATGCTGAATTTAAAATGATCTGTCCTAGAAAAATATATTATGAAAGTAAGACAATACTAAAAACGAGATTGCATCTCACCTCTACTATCCTGGGTACATGCACAGAAACAAAGAAACGAATCTGATGGCCGATAAGGGCTGGTCCATCCAGTCTGCCCATGCTTCCTACCTAACATTCTCACTTCAAACCTTTCTTGATCTACAACTCTTTTCTCCCTCCCTTACTTCCTTTCCACTACAACTCCCTCGTGCCTATCCCATGTATCCTTGAACCCTGCTTTCATTTCCACTTGTTCCGCTGGAAGGCTGTTCCAGAAATCTACCACTCTTTCTGTGAAGTACTTTCTCATATCTTTCCTGAATCCACCCCCTTCCAGCTTCATATCATGTCCACTTATTCTTGAGCATTCTTGAGCACCCTTTTTCTGAAAAATACAGTACTTCCCTCCCATCCTGTAACTTATTTACCCCTGTGAGGTACTTAAAGGTCTCTATCATAGCCCCCCTCCTCTCTTCCACGGTGTACATGTTACGGTCCTTTAGTCTCTCCTCATAGACTTCTGATGCAGACCCTGCATCATTTTAGTTGCTCTCCTCTGGACCACCTCCACTCTATCTATGTCCTTCCAGAGGTGTGGTATCCCGAAATGGACACAGTACTCAAGGTGGAGTCTTATCAGTGACTTATACAGAAGCAAACCACCTCTCCCTTTCTGCTGGTGACACCCCTTCCTATGCACCCCAGCTTCCCACTAGCCCTCATGACTGCCGTGTCGCACTACCTGGCCAACTTTAGGTCATCCATCATGATTACCCCTAGGTCTCTTTCCTGCTTGGCTGTCGTCAATACCACCCATCCATTGTGTACTCTGTGCCCAGGTTTTTGTGCCCTAAGTGCATTATTTTACACTTTTTTGCATTGAAACCCAGCTGCCATACCCTTGACCACTTCTCAAGTTCTCTCAGGTCTCTGCTCGTCCTTTCCACCCCACCCCCAGAGTGTTCACCCTCATGCAGATCTTGGTGTCATTTGCAAAGTGGCAGACCTTCCCTTCCAGCTCATCTGCAATGTCACTTATAAAGTCATTAAAGAGGACTGGTCCCAGTACTGATCCATGAGGTACCCCACTGGTCACCTTCCTTTCCACAGAACAAACTCTGTTTACCACCACCCTCTGTCGCCTGTCCCCTAACAAATTTCTTACCCAGTTTACCACCTTTTAACCCACCCCTAAGCTATCCAGCTTGCTCACTAGTGTCCTTTGTGGAATGGTTAAAAACCTTACTGAAATCTAGGCAGAACACATCCACCATTCCTCCCCGATCTAATTCCTTGGTCACCCAGTCACAGAAGATTATCAGATTTGTTTGACATGACCTCCCCCCTGTGAATCCATGCTGCCTCGGGTCCTGCAACCTGTTGGATTCAAGATATTTCCCAATCCTTTCTTTCAGCAGGGTTTCCATTAAATTTCACACTACTGATGCCAGACTGACTGGTTGATAATTGCCAGTATAAAACTGTGTAAAATCAGGACCCCATTGCAAATGACCTATTATATATCTCATCAAGTCTGTCTTGGGTAAATATGTAGTAAAAATTTGCACAAGCAAGACCCAGTACAATAGCAATATGAGCCGTAAATGTCTGGCGTTGATAAATGCATGTTAAATGTAAATAACATAACAGGTAGTCACATTAATTTTTTTTTATACACATGTACTGTAATGTATATTCTGTTTATTATGAGTCTATCTCCCTTTCACACAGCCAGCGGACTCCAGCTCACTGGCCCTCATATTCAAATGGTTAGCGCAACACTAACCAGGCACTAACTAGGAGGCAGTATAGCGCAGTGGTCTAAGGCTCTGAGCTGCAAATTTGGTGACATCCAGCAGACCAGACCTGGGTTTGAATCCCACAGCTTCCACTTGCATACTGTGTGACCCTGAGCAAGTCACTTAACCTCCTTGTGCTCCCAGGTCGCTCCTGTAAAAAAGCTTTCAGCTTAGCCAGCTTAGCTCCTGGGGGGGGGGAAATACTACAAGTCTCAATGGCTGAGAGGGACCTGGGGGTGGTGGTGGATGTCAAGATGAACAACTCTGAGACTTGTAGGAGGGCAGCAGCCAAGGCCAACAGGATGCTGGGATGCATCGCTAGGGGGATCACCTCCAGAAGGAGGGAAGTGATACTCCCCCTGTATAACTGCTTGGTGAGGCTGCACCTGGAGTACTGCGTGCAGTTTTGGAGGCCACACTTAAAGAGGGACATTAACCTCCTGGAGAGGGTCCAGAGGAGGGCAACCAAAATGATTTGGGGCTTGGGGACAGGACCTATGAGGAGAGGCTCAAGAGCTAAATATGTACACTTTGGAAGAGAGAAGGGACCGGGGGACATGATAGAGGTCTTCAGGTACATGAAGAGGGTAAATAGGGAGGAACAGTGAGGGGCCAAGGAAGGGCCACTAGAGGGCATGGGTGGAAGCTGGAGGGGAAGATTCAGGGAGAAAGGAGGAGGTGCTACTTACTGAGAGGGTGGTAGAGCCATGGAATGCACTACCTAGGGGCTGGTGGAGGCAGAGACAGTGGAGGGGTTCAAGATGGGGTGGGACAGGTACAGGGGAAAGGTTCAGGAAGCAAAATCCAATGCAGCAAGAATATCCGGAACTGGGAAGGGAGAAGCCAGAGAAGGCGAGGGGGACAGCAAGGTCAGCACCCAGGGTGGGGGCTGACCAAACGAGCAGACACGAAAGACCATTAGGCCTATTCTGCTGGCATTTTAGTATGTTAGTGTGCTATACCTGGTTAAACAACTAAATAAATAAAAAAAAAAAAACAGGTTAGTGTTACGCTAGCCGTGAATAGCACCAGTGGACTTGGACCATATTCAGAGGCCTCTGGTGCACCAAGCTATCCCGATGGTGCGACTGCACAGAATATACTGCTGCACCTATGCAAATGAGGGATCCCTCATGTGTAACAGGTCAGTGGTATATTCAACAGTTTGGGCACCACTGAACAGCCATCAAAGCAGTGCTAGTTAACACTACTGAAACCCTTCCCTTAATCAGACACAATGGCTATGCCGCCTTCCCAAATGCCATGTTGTCATTACATTTCATATCCATAGCATCTAGTGGTCCCCCCACCCCAACCCAATCACCCACACTGTCATTATATTACATATGCCTGGCATAATACAGTTACGTAAGAACTTACCATAGCAGTAAATCTTTGAGAGGAGCTCTTGCAGCAGACCAACATCGGTAGGACTTAGCCGCCAAGTGCCAAGACCAGACAGAAACTTTCTAGCTAGCGGTGCAGTGAGGGAGGGACCACCCACCACTGACGTCACCTCTGACGCTGGCCTATCCTATAAAGGTGGGCGGTCCTCACACCCTCCTAAGTTCTCCTGCCGGAGATCGGAAGCAGGTAGCAGAAGAAAAGACTGAAGAGGTTCTCGAGAGCCAAGAGAGGAAAGGGAAAAAGACAGAAGACTCGTTTGTATGGAAGAGGATGCAGCCAAGAGAAGACAGACAGAAGGAGTGGAGACAGAGAAAGGGGAAAACCATGGCCTGCTGCAAGAGCACTTCATGAAGATCTATTGTTACGGTAAGTTCTTATGTAACTGTACTATCTTACTTCGAGGAAGTTCTTGCAGCAGGCCAACACCAGTAGGACAGAAACCCAAGCAGTACTGGCAGTTTAGAGGAAACAGCACCGGGAGGAGGACAGACTGCAGACTATGGCCTAAGAAAAAAGGCCCTACAGGACAGTGAGGACAAAGCTGGCCCTGCACCTAGAAGCAATGTCCAGACTGCAATGCCTGGTGAAAATGTGGTTAGAACTTCAGGTGGTGGCTGCACAAATGTCAGCAGTGGACACATTATGGAAATAAGCTGTGGAGGCGGCCATCCCCTGGTGGAATGGCCCTAAACCACACCCCGAAGATCGTTGTTGCATCTGCAGTAACAATAAGCAATGCAACTGGCTAACCACTTAGACAAACACTGTTTGGACATGGGAGTGCCATCTCTCCTGGGGGCGAAGGAAACAAATTGATCAGACTTCCTAAAAGCCTTGTATAGTATCTTAAGATTCTATGTACAGTCAGAGTATGGAGCAAAGCCTCCCCTTGGTTAGAATACTCAGGAAAATAAACTAGAAAGTGGACGGATTGATTCAAGATAAACTCTGACACCACATTGGGAAGAAACTTAGCATTTGTATGCAAAAACACCTGTCTTTGTGAAAAAACAAATAATGCTCTTTACACGTAAGAGCCTGAAGCTTGGAACTACATCAAGCAGAAGTAACAGCAACTAAAAAGAGTACTTTCCACGACAGAAAACGCATCTCGCAACTCACGGCCGGTTCAAAGGGAGGTAACGTGAGTTTTTCCAACATAAAATTAAGGTCCCATGGAGGGACTGGGTCCTGAATGGTACGTTTCAGATGTAAAATGCCCCGCAAAATGTGTTGGACACCTCCAGCTGAGCCACGGCTCTGCCCTTGATAGGTGCACGGTACACAGAGATGGCAGAAAGATGCACCTTAAGGAAGGAGTACCCCAAGCCTGAGTCATAGTAGGAGAGAAGGTACTCCAACACCTGATCCATCAGACAGGTGAAGGTTTCCAACTGGCGCGAACCATGTAAGTGGCCCCGATGGAGGGTTTCCTCGCTATCCATCGAAGGGTGGGCCTTCCCCCAGCCAGTTGTTAATCTCTAGGAAATGACCGCTCTTCAGTCATTATTGCTATAAAAAGAAAGAAAGAAAATGTTTCTAATGAAACTGAGGTTATGCTCGTCAGCTGGCTCCAACACCTACCTTCTTACCTGAACTTGTGATATGGACTTTCTACTGCCCATGTGATCCCTATGTAGCAGCAGTAAGGAATGAAAGCAGAAGCAGCACACAGAAAATTAAAATAAATAATCCCATTCCACTCCAAGTAAGAAATTGCTGTGTATGTGTTGGGGGGCAACTGAACAAACTACTCTGCTGACAAATTCACCTATACATCTGCTAGCACCCCCCATTTTGAACCACTGGAGAAGGGACATTTGACTTTTTTAACCTTCTACAGAGCTTTTTTTTTTAACATTTTTGCATATTTTGATTTAGAAATTACCCTAGATACCCATTTTGTAAGTGTAATAAGACACTCGGGGGATGTGCATTACAATTGGGCTGGCAGTATAGCCTAGAGGTTAGAGGAATGAGGTGTGAACGAGCTTGATATATCCAGCACACCAGACCTGAATTTGATTCTCACAACCTCCACTTGCATACTGTGTGACTCTGAGCAAGTCACTTAACCGCCCAGTGCTCCCAGGTCACCCCTGAAAACAGGCACTTGTGTCTAGTGGGCCTTACCCAGTTACCAAAGACTAAAATAAAAAATGTGGTAACCGCACTCCCTGGGGCAGCCATTACTTGGTCTGTGGCCTTGTGTCTAGCTATGCCCCTTGGTGTGCAGTTATCACAGCGTAATGCACACCTGTCGTGCCTTGCTGCTTTTATATACAGACAGATAAATAGATTTAGGAAATGAGTCAAGAAGGCCACAAATATTGTTCTCTCATTGAGAAAACTAGGTCACATGCCATGCCTATACATACTCTTGTACACACAGTGCAGCATTTGCTAATCCAAATGTTTAATACCATGCCATTTCATAAGTGCAATACCACACTCCAGGGTGTGGTGCTCGTTGGGACATATAAAATGGTGTCTGCCAGGATCAATTACAGCGTTAAAAATGTGTCAGATTCCTGCATGACAAAAAAGATTAACTGCCACTGAATTACACAGTTTCCTAAAGAAATGTGCAAAATTCTGTGCTTGATCCTGGTAGATGCCACTGTAGGAACACTTCTGTGCCTCAACATGCACCGGCGTGCCTATGTCAGCCAAGTGAGCCATGTTAATGTTGAAGAAATGCCAGTAGTAAACTACATTTACAAGTGAGTAACTTTAACAGTCTGAAAAATACCAAGATTATTTCTATATCTTCACACTACTGGAGACTATAAGTATTATTCGATCTGGAGGGGGGTATGCCTTTGTTCGCTAATTGAAATTCATGCACTCCTGCAATATCTGGCTATTTATAACATTACCACAAGCATTCCGTAAGGGCTACCACTTCTCCATGTTCTGTCTTTCTTGCTTGCTTCAATTGCTTTCTTGACATTTAAAGCAACCAAGGGGAATGCCTGAGTCTGCTGAATTAGATGCTGGGTAGTCTGACTTTGAGACCCAAGAAGTTGATTTCTGCCATACCAAGCAGCTAGCTGCTGCTCCTGGGTCTCATTTTTGTGGACGACTAGAAGGATCCCATAAGAGCTATATCCATGGCTTGTGTGACCAATGCCTTAGGCCCCTAAACAGGAGCACTCTAGGCCCATGTTCGAAGGGTGGGCTGGGACCCTAAAGCCCTTGCCTCCTTACAGGAGGTCTACATGATTTAATCTTAACTTTTGGTTTTAAGAATTTTGTTTCTAGTGCACAAAATTGGCAGCACCATAAGATGTCAGCAACCACAGGTCCACACATGAACAATGTGGAAGCAGTAGGGCTGGAAACAGAAAAGACCATCAGCATCAGTTATGTACAGTGCAGGAGACAGTGTAAGGAGTTTCTCACTGGGTGGCAGGCAGTACTACTGTGACTTGGCAAAACATTAAAAATAAGGTCATGGGGCGCTAATGAGCCCCTAAAGTGAAAGACGTGTTTCTGCCTCGCTCTTCATCCCCGGAGTGAAACTAAGTGGAAAAAAATTGTAAAATTGCCTTAAAATATAGTTGCTCTTGCTTTGGGAAATATACTAAATCGTCATGGATGAATATTTATCGTCGGCTCCCGGTAGAAGTCAACGTGCGACTGGGAAAACTCCGAAGAAGGGAGCAGCCTGTGCACCAGTGGAGAGTCAGCAGATTATGTCGTTGTCCGCCGCAGAGGTGAGTGCTCTAGGGTGCGAGTTAATGGGGCAGGTATTGGCAGCACTGGAGCCCTGACTTCGTAAGCTGGAGACACGAATCGACGATTGGCTGCAAGAGGTTCTCACACAGCAGGCAGCTCAAGGATTGAGGATTACTGAGATAAAGGAACGAGTGTTCCAGGTGGAGGATGAAATGCAAGGGGTGCCTGAACAAATTCTGAGCCTGCAAAAAGAACTGGAGGAAATGAAGGAAGCGGTGGATTATCAGGAAAATTACCACCGCCTCCTCAATCTGGCCCTGAGGGGTCTGCCGGAGGAACGGGGGCGGGGGGGATGCTCTGGATTTCTGAGCAAAGGCTCTCCCAGAGCTCCTGGGAATCGGACTGAAACATGGTAGGTTAAAGCTAGAGCAAGCGCATCGAGCCGTGGTTCCTAGACCTTCAGCAGGGCAGTTGCCCCGCCAAATAAATATGCGCTTCCATAACGGGAGAGAGTGTTAAAGGCCTTCAGAGAAAAAGGGCAGGTTTCATATAAGAGGCACCAAATCTTCTTATCCCAAGATTACTCTTTGAGACTGTTAACTAAACGTAAAAAGTTCAATGAGTCCATGGCCTTGCTTCGGTCCATAAAAGTGGAGAATTTCCTATTGTGCCCTGTGACTCTCAAGGTGAAGCACGAAGGAGCCACCTATTCCTTTTAGGAAGTGGACAAGGCGGCGAAATTTGTGGAAAGTTTGCGCGAGAAGATGGGGTAAAGCCAGGAAGGCAGCTGAAAGGAAAATGGGCCTGTAACCTGACACTCCATCTGAATATAATGCTCGCAGGCTCGTATGGTGCTGTGCACTCGAATATTGCTTTACAAATATTTATAAGGGGAGATATGATTTTTTGGGCGCAAAGGGACACATTGAAGGTAATGGAATGGAGTAATGCGGTCGCTTGGGGGTTGAGCACTTATCTTATCATACCATGTTGTAATAACACGAAACAAACTGGCTGTTCATCTCCCACTCTCCAGTCACAGGAGGTGCAGGGTCAGGATAGAGGATGGAAGGGAAGGAAGAACTGAAAACTGTCTGGATGGATGGCATATGGACTGAAACTAGGCGGGGGGTGTTGGTCGATAAATATGAAGGAAGGCTTGGTCTGATAGACATGCAGGGCAATAATGAAAGGGAGGGATCTGAGCAATGCGGTGGGCTGGGCTGGGGACTGGGTGCTTCTCTGTTTCCACCGTACTAAGTGTGGCTGAATACACTATGGACTGTGTTGTGTGTCTACCCGCTCTCTCGTTGAAGGAGGTGCAGGGTCAGGATGGAGGACGGCTGGTGGACTAGAACAATTGGAACTATCAGGATGTTCGAGGGATGGACTAAACTAAGAAAAGGGGTGTGACGGACAAAACTAATTAAGAAAAAGGGAGAGGAGTAAATGCGTGGTGGAGGAGGGAGAACGAAGAGAAAAGGGAAACGAAATAAATAACAGGCGGAAGGAAGGGGTAAAATAATCAGTGTGGTGTGAAAACACAGCAGTGATCAACATGAGGGTGTTCTTGTGGCGAAAGAGAGGAGAAACTGTCTGATCAACAAGGGCGGAGAATGGTTAAAATAGACTTCAGGGCATGATAGCAACCGATGCTCCGGGGGGGGGGCATCTCTATCTGGAGGGGTTTTTCATGACATTTATGCAAGGTTGGCAGATAATGACAGAAAAGGGAGGATGGCAGTAAATTTGCTATGGGGGAATTTTTCAAAGGACTAGTCGAGTTTTAGGGACTAGCAAATGGGGGAGGGATAAGTCTGAATGTTTGGACAGCTGGGGGGGGGACATTTAGAGGTGGTATACATGTTGGTTATACCAGAGTTATATTGTTAATTTGTTTTGTTTGCACACATACAGCATATATGGACCAAAACTGACAATGTGCCAAACAAGTTTGTCTGAAGGAAGGGGATGGCTGAACAGGAATATGTAGATCATTGGAATAAGGAAGGTGAACGGGGGGGGGGGGGATCTACATTTACTGTATAAATGGCTGGTAAACAAGATTTGGGGATTTGCTCTTGGAATGTTCGAGGGATAGCGACACACCTGTAAAGAGCACTAAACTGCTTACTGCCATGAAATGACAAGGGATTCAGGTGTCGTTGCTGCAGAAAACGCATCTGACTGTGGTAGAGCATTTGAAGTTAGTGAGGGATGGGTGGGGAGCCCGTGGTCTCAAGTATGAGCACAAGAGAGGAGTCGCTATCTCTGCATAAAAATTTACCGTTCCAGGTAAAAAGAGTGGTTAGAGATCAAGGTGGTGGGAGATATGTATTTGTAGAAGGACAGCTCTGGGGAGAGCGGATTACCTTTGGAAGTATATATGCCCCTGCTGTATTTGAGGCATCATTTTATAGTACAATTCTCTCATTTCTGATAAAGGAGCAGTTTCCTGGATTGGTCCTGGAAGGGGATCTAAATTGCACTCTGGATCCGCATTTAGACCATTCGCAGAGCAGAGGACGGAGAAGTGAGGCAATTAGACAGTGGTGCAGAGGTATGGGAGAGCTGAAGTTAGTGGATGGGTGGCGGGAAGCAAACCCGGGTGCGAAAGAGTATACTTTTAATTCTAACCCGCATGGTACATGGTCAAGGATAGATTATCTTTTTATCCCCCAGGACTGGTACAGAAGGTTACAAATGACACGTCACAGCCCTATCTATATATCTGATCATGCCATGGTAATAGTCTCATTTAGGATGAACAGGCCGGGGGAGGGCCCTCCACTGTGGAAGTTTCTGACCTATCTGCTAGGGGATAAGAAGTTTAAAGAGTACTTAAAGGATTGTTGGGAAACTTACATAGCAAATAATGGGGATTCGCCCACTAGTAAGGGGGTAATATGGGATGCGGGAAAGGCACATATGAGGGGGGTGATAGTAAAATACGTGGCATGGGACAAGAAACAGAAACAAGCTAGAAGAGTGAATTTGGAAGGTAAAGTGAGGGAGCTGGAAAGGTAGATGGCAGGGGGGTGCATGAAGGGGACCAGAACAGTCTAAAAGCAGCGAGGGAACCTCTGAATACTATACTCAGTGAAGAGGCTAGGAAGGCATGGACTTTTGGAGGTTATACGAATGGGGGAATAAACCGGGGCCTCTGATAGTGCATTTGAAGCGACGAGGGAAGGGTCTAACCCATATTTTGGCAATAAAGGAAGAGGGGGAATCCTACATAAAGAAGAGACACAAGTGAGAGACTGTTTTCGCAGTTTTTACGAACTTCTATACAGGGCGGAAGGGGGACGGGAGGCTAGGGAAAGGGGGAAAGAATTTTTGGACAGATTGAGACTTCCCCAGTTAAGTGAGGGGCAGAGAAAGGTTATTAACAGCCCAATAGAGAAGGTGGAGGTGATGCGGGCGATACTGAGACTACAGATGGGGAAGACAAGTGGCCCGGATGGCTTCCCCACAGAATATTCTAGGTGCTTGGTGGGTCAGCTATCCAGATTATTCTGTGAGGCATTTCAGAGGATTGAAGGGCAGGTCTGGGGCTTACCGGAAACTTTTTCAGATGCAGTCATATGTCTGATACCGAAGGAAGGGAAGTATGTTTGGGAGTGTGCATCTTTCCGTCCGATTTCCCAAATTAACTGTGATGCTAAGATATTTGCGAAAGTTTTAGCGGGGCAATTAGAGGAAGTGTTGCCTGATCTGGTCCACCCAGACCAAACCGGGTTCATTAAGGGGCGGGTATCGTATCATAATGTTAGGAGGCTCCTGAATGCGATTTGGGGGGCGGAGAAGAGGAATGAGGACACCTGTATCCTCTCGATGGATGCGGAAACAGCAATTGATAGGGTGAAGTGGGAGTATTTATTTGAGGCTATGGCTCGGTTTGGTCTGGTTGGAGCATTTGGGGAATGGTGCATGCTCTGCATAGGTCACCCAGAGCAAGAGTCTTAGTAAATGGCACCTTTTCAATGGGATTTGGATTAGGTAGGGGAACGAGGCAGGGGCGCCCGCTTTCTCCGTTGCTTTCTGCTTTAGCAGTGGAGTCTTTGGCGGCAGCCATTAGACAGGAAGCGAGTATACAAGGGGTGAGGGGAGTACCAGGGGAGCAGCACAAAGTAGCCATGTATGCTGAAGACATGTTACTCTTCATAACAGATCCTGAGAAATCTATGTCTGGTCTTCTGCAACTTATCAGGAAGTTTGCGGAATTCTCAGGATACAAACTGAACTTAGACAAATCAGAGATTATGAGGCTCCCCAAAAGAAACAAGAGGGAACAGGGGTGGGGTTTTAAGAAGGTAGGAGGGTATTTTAGGTATCTTGGGATAAAAATTGGTTGGGTATTAGGGGATCTGTATAAACTTAACTATAACCCTATACTTAAGATGGTTGCTACCGATCTTAAACGGTGGACCTCATTGCCAATCTCGTGGTTAGGGAGAATAAATCTGATAAAGATGAATATACTCCCACACCTGTTGTATGTTATGCAGATGCTTCCTATGGGAATCACTAGAGGAGCTATAAAAGGGTTGGAGAAATTGTTCTCTGGGTTTGTGTGGCAGGGAAAACGTTCAAGGATTAGATTGCTGCGTCTCAAAACAGATACGGATAAAGGAGGAGTAAATTTCCCAGGCACAGCAAAGATATACAAGTGACTGGATTCATAAACCTCCAGCAGCCAGATGGCTGGACCTAGAACAGAGGGATTGTAAGGCACAACTTTCTGTATATCTAGATAGATGGAGCAGGGGGCATATAGAAGACAGGAGTTCAGGAATCCACTGGTAGAGGAGACACTGAATAGCTGGGCCAGGATGTTAAGATGCAGGGGGTAGGGGCATTAGATACATATCTGGTGCCGCTGGCAAGGAATCCATTCTTTCTGCCAGGTTGGGAAGATCCTGGTTTTCGAATGTGGGAGAAACAGGGTATAAAGAATATAGGGGACTTGTGGGTAAGGGGACAATTGGGTTCAATCCTAGAGTTTTGCCAAAGATTTTAATTAGGAGAAGGGCAGTTGTTCCGTTTTTTTCAGGCCAGAGCATGTGTGTTGGGGTTTGAAAGGGATGGGTCGGGGTGGAGGAATTACGGAAGATAGAAGCTCAAATACAGATGTCACGGGGGGGGTGTTAGAGGGTTTATAAAAAGTAAAGTGAAAGTAGTAAGGGATATAAGACAAAGTTTACCGGATTTATCGGGAAGACCTTGAAGACTTTGGGAAAGGGATCTCGGGATACAGATAAGTGATAAGAACTGGAGAGAGCTCCTTAGTTTGCATATGGGTGTTCTTATATGTAATAAATTCAAGGAAGCTTTTCATAAGTTTATACATCGGCTTATAACCCACCGGTAATTGTACACAAATATCACCCTGCAGTCTCACCTTATTGTAAAAGCTGTAACCGGGAGAAGGGTACTTATATACACTGTTTTTGGGGGTGCCCCATCCTGCAGTTTTTTTGGGCCTCAGTGACCAAAGAAATAGGGAGGATATGGAATAGGGAGATGGTGGTGGATCCATTTCTGTGTCTCTTTGGGGTTGAAAAAGACAAAGAAGGGGATTGGGATCCTCTTCCTAGATGGGTTCGAATACTATTAATTTTAGCCAGGCACTGTATCCAGAAAACTTGGGTATCCTGTACTGCCCCTACAGCACAAATGTGGAGGATGCTAGCCCTGCACACATTAGTTTCGGAAAGAATTACTCTTTTGGTAAAGGATTGGCTAGAACAATTCACAGGGGAGTGGGCTCCTTTCCTGGCAGACCTATCACAGTCTGAGAATGCTCTGTTTTGGGAGGGTCTCGAGGTTTAGGAAGACAAAGAAGATAACATAACCTAATTAAGGTGAGAGTGTACGTACTGCAGGGGGCCGTTTGGCACAAAGGTTGAATAATATGTACTTGTGCGAAACCTGTGAAAGGTGATATTGAAAGTGTAAAAGTGAATAGATTATTGTCAGACTAAAGTGATTTGTTGGTCTATGTACCTGTCAGTGATGATATGTGTGCTATGAAAATTAAATAAACTTTTATGCAAAAAGAATAAAATAAGGTCACAGCACTACACACCAGAGGGGAGCTAACCAGATCCCATGTCAATATTGGGCAAGAGAGCCAATATCTTCAGATATCAAGTGGGTTTGAAACCTGGTTCAGTGGTGGGGGTTGAGTCCAAGACTTACCTGTGTATAGCCTCAAATGAAAATACCACCATGTTTAAGAACTTGGCAGTAAATATTTCCCAGCCCTATAAATTATCTGAACCCCTGTATTCACTTAACAGCTCTTCATGCATTTCATAAATCGGGAGAATTCTTTGGGCCTGCAAATTTCGTTAGTACGGGACCCAAGAAAAGAAAAGAAAAGTTGAAATTCCAAACAGAACAGGCTCTTTGGTATATATGTCACTCCTATGATGAGTGGGGGAGCTAGAGGACAGAAAATTTCAGCCCACCACCTCAGACACCGGGTGGCTTAAAGTGCAATCCTGCAGTTAAAAGATCTTATTACACTGAGATTGGAACATAGGGTACAGGATATTTTGTTGAATTTGCAATGCATTTTGTCATCACTGCACGTCATGTCTCCAGGGGCAAAAACCAGAGGAAAACACCAGTGGCAGGATGAGGAGGAGCACCGCAGGCACCGCACCCAACCAGCTGGGCATGCTGTCAGAACCGGATCCATTCTGCGGCGGAGCTTGGGGAACCCCGCCAACCCCTCGGGGAGGGGCAAGCCCTGGGGGAAGATGGCAGCAGGTAAGCCCCAGCAGATGTCGGGTGATGGGGCTGGGGCACTCCTCGGAAGGAGGGCCGACCAGGCAAGGAGGAAAAAAAAGAAATGGGAATTGCAGGATGGGGGTGGGGCCTCTTCCCCTCTCGCGGCACTTCACTACAATTTTTGCAATCTCTAAACCTGGGAGAGATTTCACTTTAGTTGGGTCCTAGCACTCTATTTCAATTATAAATACAGATTAGAACATTTTTACAACCATACTTACCAAACTATACTTAACTATAATTTTGCCCACAGTGATTGCCCAGGGTCAAACTGGTTTAATTTCTTGTCACCAGACTTTGAAGAATATGCAGTGTACGCTGCACAGGATTCAGCACATTCAGCATCCCATTTACAAACCCTGATTGCTTAGTCTTCATGCAAACAAGGTTTTTGATAGGGTTTCCTGGGGGTTCATGCAGTATACTCTGTTAAAAATGTGGTTCCTTCTGAAGTTTGGTAAGATGTCTCAAATGCTTGGATTCAAGCCAATGAGGCTGGCTCTGAATGTATTATTTTGCAGCACAGCAATCGTCAGGGATGCCCTTTATCTCCTCTCCTCTTTGCCTTGTATTTCGAGCCTTGCACAGATCATATGGGTGACCCAAGCACCAGTGGTATACCCATGGGAGCCCAAGATTATGAGATAGCATTATATGCTGATGACATTCTGATGTCCATCACCCACCCTGAACATTCACCAACAGCAATTTGGGAGGAGTTATTACACTTCGGGGAGGTGACTGTTTATAAACTGAACTTATCAAAGACCGAAGTTCTGTTTTGTTTTTTTTTTACTTTTTATTTATGCTTAAATACATTACAGCACATAAAAGTTGCAAGGTAGCAATACAATAAAAAGACTGATTCAAACAATTTCATCAGTACATCTGATCAATCCCTTTTTGTTATGTCCTGGGGAGATACTCAAGACCGCAGTTAACAGTACTGGTCTACAAAGCAATTTATTGATTAACGCCAAGAAAAGGTATAAAGCAGTCAATGGACTTGGACCTGTCTTAATGTATAAAATCTAGATACATGCCAACATAAAGCAGCTACTAACTGGCTGCACAGAACACCTCATTTTATCAACTACAGATAAACAGTCAACACAACTTTAATACTATCAGCTTAAAAAGTCACGAAACCTGAAACTCATATAACCCTGGAACCAGTCGGAGCCTCTCTGTATGTGCCAGGGAAGGCACCACAGTACTCATTAACTTAAACTGGTATAGCAATGCCTTGTATAAAGTATTTATTTGCCATGCAATAAACATCTGGATTCAAAACTTGGACTTCTCATTACCATTTGAAGGAGGACAAAAAATAATCATTTCCCCTCAGGCATTTAGTTCAAGGAAAAACATTTGGTAATCTGACAAAACAGTGCAATAGAGTCCCTGAAAAGTCCTGTGGTAAGCAGAACAAAAAGCATGCCAAAGGCCAGAGTCCAACAGGGAACACCATTACATGCTCATAATTTCAACTCAAGGTTGTGTTACAACTCCTTTAGTGCAGGCAAAGTGTGAGAAAAGTCAAACCGTTTCAGAAATAGAAAATAAATGCATCACACTAAGGAGATTATAGTTTGTAAACAGACACCCACTTACTCACTATCCTGAGTACTCATTCCTCTTCCTCCTGCTGTTCAAGCGTCTGTATCATTCTCCACCTATGGCATGCTTACTGGGTTAACCCCCAGGTTTGACCTGACTCACCAAATCAACCGTTGTCTGTGCTGCTGTTGTGGACCTTAGTTGCTGAAGTCCACGATGTTCTTCTGTCTGCAGCCAGAGCAGCGTATCCGTTGTTTCTCAATGATCGGGATGTGAAATTTTTTACGGACTTACATTTTCAAACTCAAACACTGAGGAAGGAATTAGATGCAGTACGCCAGTGACTTCAAGCCTTAGGCATTGTTTATTCTTTCTTGCTCCCGGCAAGACTCGGAATTACCTATGGGGTCAAATCCTGACAATTCTCTGACCCTAAGGATGAAGGCTGCTGGACGCTGGCTCAAATGGACAGAATCTAAATTTGCCTCAAAAACTGTTTCGGAGCCCACAGCTGAGGAATCGGAATCCGAGGATGCTTGAAGAACATTTTTATCATGTGCAGGACAACTGTCTTAGTTATCTCTTATGTACAGAGTCTGTGCGGGACATTTATCTTTTTTCCTTCTTTTAGGCCAATTTGAAAGTTTCACTGGGGTATTTAGGGTGGGTGGGTGTATGAGCTTTTGAATCTGTTGGCTGCTACAGCAGGCCTTTCGATTTGCCACTCTTTCATGGGAATGGTATTTTTTTATGGCCCTTAATCTCTGATGGGACTGGCACTGTATCTTAAAATGTGCCTGGGATATTGTTTTCTTGCAGTCAATGGTATTTCAGCATGCTTTGTTTTGGTACTAAGTTTATGATTTGGGGCACTGAAGAAGCAAATCTTTCCTTGCTAGCACTGTTCTTGCTTGGGTTCATAGCACTTTTCTAAGTGCGTTTAGTTTTCTTGCTTATTCTACCTAAAGGATATGACCATTACCATTGCAGTGGCTGGCATTTATGGTAACATTATGGTCTTTTTCCCTATATTTTTAGTATCCCCCATTCCTACTGTCCAAGACAGCAAGATATTTGTTTTCTGTGTATTAATGTAATACCTGTTATGACATTGTTGCTATATTTTTCTACTCTCTGGGAAGAGCATGTCTTCCATATTGCTTGTTTTCTGTGAAAATAATTAACAGTTAACAAAAAAAAAGCACTTTTCTGCAAGAGCTATGCTGAAGTGCATCTGGTCGCCTGGCTACCTCTGCCCCCCACACACACACAATTCTGAGTTTATTACCCCCTCCCAGAATTTATATACAGATTCCTGGTTAGATGGACCCAGTCTTACATTAAATATTTAGGCAGTAAAATCCTTTGTGAGTTGGATACTCTGGAACTTTTAAACACTGAAACAATATTGTTTCAGATTCGGCAAGATTTGACTAGATGGTTCTTCCCATCTCTTCTGTTTTTATGCTACACTGAGGTTATCCTGATAAATGTTCTCCATTGGATGCTTCATTTTGACAAACGTTGCTAACTCTGGTTGAGAAGAAAAAATTACCCACCTTAGTAATGTTGTTTCTTCTAATGGAGTCTTGCTGTATTCTGACTAATGCAGTGATCTCCAACCCTTGAACTGCCCCGGAGAACAAAGAGTTAACTTTCCATGCAAAGCATGGAACGCTGAGCTCGAGCTCGGTTGAAGCCTCTGTCTGCTGTTGTTTGAACCCCAACCATCAGATCTTTACGAGCTATACTCACTGGGAGTTCTGTGTGGAAACTGTAAACTCACACTAGCCAACTGGCAACTAAATTTGATAAAAGTGTTTTTCGGTTTCAAAGAAAAGACTCAAGTCAGGAAACCCAAAAAACAAAACACAACATACACCCAAAATAAAGGAGGGTGAGAAAAAAGGGCTACCTCTAGGTGCCAACACTGCTCCTGCCCACCCACATCCCAAAAAACAGGTTCTGAGAGGGGAGGCGGGGGGAGGTCAGAATACAGCAAGACTCCATTAGTAGAAACAACATTACTAAGGTGAGTAATTTTTTCTTCAAACAGCATGAAGTCTTGCTGTATTCTGACTAATGCAGATTACCAAGCAGTACCTCCATGGAGGAGGACAGAACCTACTTTGGGAATCGAACCTGTGACCCTGGGTATGCTCTATGTAGTAGCTAAGGGCCCTTTTTACAGCCAGGCTGTGCAACCTCCTCTCTCCTGAGAAGCAATGGTCAGTGAAGAAAACAGGAAGAGACATAGACTGGTTAAGGTGGAAATCTGAAACCATCTTAGGCAGAAACTTCCTGTTAGTTCTTAGGACCACTTTATCTCTATGGAAAGAGATGAAATCCAGCTCCACTGACAGGGCTTGCAATTCACTGATGTGCCTGGCAGAGGTAATGGCTACCAAAAACACAGTTTTCCAAGTCAAGTACTTAAGCTCTGTGGAGGACAAAGGCTCAAAAGGGGGTTGCATAAGCTGAGCAATGCAAACATTAAGGTCCCGAGCAGGAGCAGGGTCCCTGAAGGGAGGATTGGTGTGCAACAGTCCCTTGAAGAATTTGCAAAATACAGGATGGGCTGAAAGGGAAGAGGGCTTACCTACTGACAAAAAAGCAGAAACAGCTGCCAAATGTACTCTGAGTGTAGCTGGTCTGAGTCCCAAGCCATTGAGATAAACCATATAGTCCAGGACTGTAGGCAACCCAGCAGATTCTGGAGAAATATGCTTATCAGAGCACCAAATAGTGAACCTTTTCCACTTGGAGTTGTAAGTCTTTCTGGTGGAAGGCTTTCAAGAAGCCTTTAGAATATCCAGGACACCTTGAGAGAGGTGCAGATCAGCAAACTCTAACTCTTCAAGAGCCAGGCCTTGAGATTGAGAGATTTGAGATTGGGGTACCAAACCCTCCCCTGAGAGGATGTCAACAGGTTGTAATTCCTGGGAAGAGACAGGGGAAGGTGGACTGCTAAGGACAGCAACAGTGAGTACCAGGGCTGCCTGGCCCAGTCTGGAGCAATCATAATCACTTTGCAGGGTTGAGACCTGATCTTGACTAGTACCATGAACAGTAGAGGAAAGGGGGGAAAGCATAGAGGAACTTCCCTTCCCAATTGAGTACCAGAGCATCCAGGGGGACTGAGCCCAACACTGGGGGTCTGCAGCAAAAGAGAGGAAGTTGGTGGTAGTCTGGGGCTGCAAAAAGAACTATCTGTGGAGTGCCCCATCTTGAGAAAATCACCTTCAAAACTAGGGGATCCAGGGACCATTCGTGGTGGCCCTGAGATATCCTGTTGAGAGCATCTGCCAGGATATTGTCCTTCCCTGGCAGGTGAACTGCTGTGAGAGAAGTTTGCAGGGAATAGGCCAGAGACCACAACTTCATTGCTTCTGTGCACAAGACCGTAGACCGAGTGCCCCCTTGCTTGCTGATGTACCACATTGTGGTGGTATTGTCTGTTCTGATCTGGACTACTTTGTTCTGAACACTTAGAAAAACACTTGCAGTGCCAGAAACACTGCTCTGAGTTCCAAGAGATTGATGTGAAGCAGAGATTCTTGAGGTGACCACAGCCCCTGGGTGGTAAGATCCCCCAAGTGGGCTCCCCAGCCCAAGAGGGAGGAGTCTGTGGTGAGGATTAGAGAAGGAGACTGAGTGACAAAAGGAACTGCCACCATTGTAAAACCTGGATCAGGGTTCGAGTCACTGGGACTAATCTGGTCAGGGAATCCTTTCTCTGGGACCAGAAGGTTCTCAAGTGGAACTGAATGTCCCTCATCTGAAATCTTGCACCCTGGACCACTGCTGTAGAGGCTGCCATGTGGCCCAGGAGCTGCAAGAAGTGTCTTGCTGGTCGAGACACCTGAAGGGTGACAGAAGAGGCCAGCTCTATTAGTGTCCTTGCCCTGTCCAGGAGAAGGAAGGCCTTCGTTCTTATTGTATCCAGCTCCGCCCCTATAAAGGTGAGGAGCTGCACTGGCTCTAGAACTGACTTTGGAAGGTTTAGGAGGAACCCTAAGGAAGTGAGCAATTGCTGAGTTATCTGAAGATGTAACCTGACTTGGTCTGGAGACTGACCTACTGTGAGTCAGTCGTCCAGGTACGGAAAAATTGAGATCTTTTTTCTCCTTAGGAAAGCAACCACTACTGCCAGGCACTTTGTGAACACCCTTGGGGCTGATGTCAGACCAAAGGGCATTGCTCTGAATTGATAGTGGCCTGAGGGCAACTCGAACCTGAGGTACTTTCAGTGGGAGCACCTGATGAGAATGTGAAAATAGGCATCCTTGAGGTCCAGGGAGACTAGCCAGTTCCCTGGCCTTAGAGAGGGCAGAATTATTCCCAGAGTCACCATTTTGAATTTTGGTTTTAAAAGGTGCTTATTTAGATATCTCAGATCCAGGATGGGCCACCATTCTCCTGTCTTTTGGGAGTTAGGAAGTACCTGGAGTACAATCCTTTGTCCCTGTAGGTAGGAACCCTTTCTGTAAGCTCTGAGAGCCAGAGGAAGAAACCTCTGCCTCAGGGCAAGGGCCTCTGAAGGATTTGCAGGTGGAAAGGATCTGGTTCTCATCTTGGGAAATTTTTTGAAGCTGAGAACCAGTCCCTGGCTTACTACTTCCAGGACCCATTTGTCTGATGTTAAAGACTTCCAGTCCTGGACAAAGCAAGCCAGCCTGCCCCCTACAGGTAGTGGAGAATCGGCCCGGGCAGACCCATCAGGGTGTCTGCTTGGCAGGGGCTTTAGGCTGAGGGGTGGTAGCAGGCCTGCTCATACCCCGTCTGCCTCTCCCTCTAAAGAACCCCCTCTGAGCAAAAGCAGAAGAGGAGGCCTGGGCTTGGTAAAAAGGCCTGTGAAAAGGCCTGCCCCTGTCCCTGGAATGCTGCCTCTGAGGAGTAGCTTGCCTTTCTTTGGCCCGAGCACTCCTGTAGGTGGTCCTGTACTCATCCATCTTCTTCATGTAATTCTCTGTCTGCTCCCCAAAGAGAGAATTTCCAATGATAGGAAAATCCATGGCCTTAGCCTGGGTATCCTGTGACAGGCTAGTACACCTGAGCCAAGCCATCCTGCGAAGGGCCACAGATGTAGCCATGACTCTAGATGAAACATCATTGGAGTCCACAGCAGCATGAAATTGCACCTTGGATGCCTCAATCCCATCCGCAGCCACCCGCTCCAGCTCCTTGGCCAGCTGGTCAGGGGCCTGTTTAGCTAGAGCCATAACAGTGTCCCACCTGGACTTCTGGTAGCTAGCTGTGTAGGCCATATAATTAGCCTGCCTGAGTACCAAAGATGCTGCCATGTACTGTTTCTCTGCCATGGCATCAATCCTCCTGGAGTCCTTGTCTGGGGGTGAAGCCAAGGGAATATTTGCCTTATCACAGGCAGCAGCCTGCACTACCCCAACATGGCTGCATTGCTGGGAAAGGAACTCTGTGTCTGAGCCTGAAAGAGTGTACCTCTTGTCCATTCTTCTGTCCACAGGAGGTATGGAATTAGGAGTTTTTAAAATTTTAAATGTCTGTTTCCCAAAAGATTTATGATGGGGAATAGACAGTCTCCTGGACTCTGGGGATGTCCATCATCTCAACAAAATCAGGATCCTCCTGATCCTCTACTGCTTCTTCCACAGGAAGCTGGAGGGTTTCAGACACTTTTTTGTAAAACATAAAGTGGGAAGGGGACTCAGAAAGCCTAGGAGGAGAAACTCCTGAAGGTCTGTCTGGGGAAGATGTCCGGGTCAATAGGCATATCCAGACTTTCATAATCACCATCATCATCATTATCTGCATACTCTCCCTCCTCCTCCTCCTCCTCCGGTTCATAAAATTCTTCTAAAGTGCAATCCGGAACCGGGGGAACTGACAGAACCGAGCCCCTAACCGATGGTGCTGGTTCGGCCAGAACCGAAGTTAGCGACTGAACTATCCTTATCGTTTTGGCTATCTCATCAGCGGTCGGAGAAAGAACTTGAGGATCCGAACCGGATGATTTATCCCTTCTTTTTCTCTTAACCAGAACCGACTCCTCAGAATCGGTTCTCCTTTTGCCCAAAGAAGTTTCACCCTGGTCAGAGGGCACTCCTTCTGGTTCGGTTGAAACCGAACCGGGCTGGCCATCCAGGTCAGCGGATTTCTCGGCCTCGCTTTCCCTCAGTCTACCTACTCTCTTATCCAGGGTAGCTTTGGGAAAACTTTTACAAATTTGGCAGTCTCCATTGAGGTGGTCAAACCCCAGACAATAAACACAGGTGGTGTGGGGGTCAGCCTTAGCAAAGGCTTCCCCACACACACACTACAGTGTTGAAACCCAGTGGGACCGTTTTTTTTTTCTTGGGTTTCTCAGACATGGCCAATCCTAACCAAAACTTACCCTTTGTTCGGCAATCCGCCAGGCAAGACACCCCTATTGGTTCCTGACCGTGTCACTGGCCGTGGAAAAAAACATAATGAAATCTATTTTTTTTAGAACTGATACGGACCGGTTACCACACTCTAATAAGATAAAAGTTCTTTGACACAAACCTGATCGGTTCAAACCAAACCGATCCAATGTTTACAAGTTCCACACAGAAAACTAATATATGAAACCTATCTAGTACTCACGGTACCACAGACAGAGACTTAAACCGACAGGTTAGATGCAGAAATTCGGTTGAAACCGAGCGAAAAAACGACACTTTAACCGACCATTTTGAACCGAGCGAAGGAGAAATCTCCGGAGCAACTGTTCAGTGAGGCGGAGTAAAGAATCTGACGGTTGGAGTTCAAACAACAGCAGACAGAGGCTTCAACCAAGCTCAAGCTCAGCGTTCCATGCCTTGCATGGAAAGTTAACTCTTTGTTCTCCGGGGCAGTTCAAGGGTTGGAGATCACTGCATTAGTCAGAATACAGCAAGACTTCATGCTGTTTGAAAGGCCATTTCAAGCACTAGGAAAAGCTAATTTCTAAATTCATTTGGGTAGGCAACTGTCCATGTCAGCAATTTAAACTTTACAACTGCCAAAATCCTGGAGGGTTTAGCGTTTCCTAACCTGAGACTGCATCACCAGGTGGGGATTTTGTACATCATTGTGCTCTAGCTATGCAGTTCTTACCAACTACACTGTAAAAGGTGTCTTCCAAGACTACCCTTCAGAAATGGGATGTGGTTTATAATAATATTCGCCACTTTGCCCTTGCTGCTAATTATCATACACATCATTGTGGCGTATATGG
The DNA here is from genome assembly GCA_016271365.2 of Neoceratodus forsteri. Lineage (NCBI taxonomy): Eukaryota > Metazoa > Chordata > Ceratodontiformes > Ceratodontidae > Neoceratodus > Neoceratodus forsteri. Next base: position 1,120,714,615 of record CM028130.1, on the reverse strand, counting down.
CAAATTAGAGTGGCTTCCTCCCTCCTTCTTGTGTGAAATTTACTATAGGGGGTGTCCTCTTTAACATCTTACATAAGCAGATACCAGTCTCCATTGCCTCGCTTCTCCAACCTGTCAGGAGCTCTTATCCTCTGCAGTCCAATGAGCTTGTACAGCTGTCAACACCTAAAACCCAAAATAAATTTGGGGATTTGGCCTCTTCTAGATCTGCACCTAGGCTATAGAATACCATTCCTCCAGAGATACAGCTCTGCTAATCAGTGCATGCCTTTCGCAGCAATTACTGTATGTACCTTCTTAAGCAGAGTTTGCTCCTATACTTAACTGGCCCTTGCTGTTTGGTCTGCTGGTCTGCACATAGGATCGTAGGATCATAGGGGTGTATGAGTTGACTAGTCAAGGGCCATAGTGACTCACCAAACTAACCCATAAATACAAACTTCCTATTGTTCATGTAACTATCCAAAGCAGTACTGAAAATATTCAAAGTAGTACATGTAACTATTTCCCCCGGTAGTCTATTCCACACATCAACAACTCTTTGAATAAACCAGGCTCCCTCATTTACTAGTTCTGTAGAGGTCATTCTTTAACTGTAGTTTATGGGCTCTTGTTTCCCTCACTGCTGACTTTTCTTCTAAACCAAGGCAAATCTATAAATCTCATCTCGAAAAGCCTTAAATATGAAACGTAAGTCTCCTGTATTTAAGGGAATATAGTTCCAAATCTACTAGCCACTCACTGTAAGTTTTATGAGATAAAAACCTTATTTTGTTGGTAGTTTTTCTTTGGATACTCTTGAGCCATCAAATCTTCTGTTTGGTATGAGGACAACAAAACTGTACACCAATACTCTAAGAGAGGTCTCAACAGAGCCACGTACAAAGGCAACAGGACCTCCCTGTCTCTACTCCTAACCCCACTGTATATACAGCCCAAGATTTTATTACATTTGCTAACTGCCTTACTGCATTGTTCATCCATGGATAAGTTGCTGGTAACAGTAACTCCAAAATCATTTTCAGTATTAGAGTTTTTTAGAATCATCCCATCAAGACAGTATGCCGGCCTTCTATTACTGGGCCCAAAGTGAATAATTTTACTCTTGTCATTATTAAAGCATAAAGCAACTTTAATGTCTGGTTGCTAGACTGGTGTCCACACTGCATTTCTATCAGTGCTGTAGATTCACTGCATAACACTGTAAATATATCACTTGTTGTACCACTGTTATGTATGTTAGGTACTTGGTATGTCTTAACTTTTATCATACTTTATGCAATGAAATGTACTTGTTTCACTAGTCTATTCTTCTAGGTTGTACCTGAAAATACGTATTGACTGTCTAGCGTTCTTACTAGGTAAATAAAAATAAAATCAATAAATAAAATAAACTGGCAAATTTTTCTAGCTAGCAGCACTAGTGCTTATTTTCCTACCCTCCGCATAATCCAGAAGTAAATGATTACACTTTAGGTGTAATTCAGTGGTGGTAGAAATGGATCAGGGTGAGGAGGATTGGTGAAGACTTACATTTCTTTTTCGGCTTATTTCAGAGGAGCAAGAATTTATTGCCAGTACACTGCAACATACTTTTGTACACTGGGGTAACATGGGGCTCCTTTTTGCCTCTCAGTGAATTTCCTCTGAGGGTTTCTCTTTTTTTAGATTTATGTAAAAAATGCCCCATTCAGCAGACTGCTTTTTATGTTTGCTTGCATATGAGCAGCAAACATGTTGTTACAATAACAGGATTTCAGAGGTATGTCACTGTCAGGTTCAATGCAGCTCAGGCTGCAGTGAGCTCAATAGCCCAATAATCAGCAAGGCTGATCATGACACTGTTCTCTGCTTGCTGGATGGAAACTTTATGTAGTTGAAAGAAGCAAGATGCTCCTATCACAGAATGGCTTCACCCTTTCATCTGCATAATGTCACCCATCAAGGAGCTCAGCGGTATCACAATCAGCTGACCGACAATCCAAACCCTAATCGTAAGACATAAGTCAAAAACTAACCAAGCATGATACTTCCAAAATACCCCATGCAAGAAAAACAAACGTGCTAATTACCCCAATGTTATTGTTTGGATATTTCATTTAAATCACTGTAAAGATGTCCAAAAAAAAAAAAAACATAACTTGCAGCCTTAAGAGATGCTAAATATGGTACAAATAAGTGAAACAGTTGCAACACGCTTCACTTAAACTTATCTTCCAAATGTTGCTTCCTAATCTCTTTTATGGCTCAGTATCATTTTTTGCTAAGTCAAACCCCCAAGCACATTCGGAAATGGATTCTGCACATGGCATAGGGCTCCATCTCCCCCACACCCTTTCGTACATCCCACCACCGCCACCCTAGTCCGGGTGATTGGTGCGCCCCAAGCCTGCCGCCTATACACACACTGCCCCCCAAAGTCTGTCAGTATCCCCATCCCCCAAACTCTCAAACAAAACAAAACAAACCAAAAAACCTTTTCCACCTTCTGTGCACTCTACCCCCCCCACCAAACAGCACCCACTTATGTTCCTCTTGTCCATCAATGTCGAATCCTCAGTGACCCTCGAACTGCTGCTTCTCTGATAGTGACTGCACTGACATGAATAGGGCCCATTAATTTTTATTTTTTTTTTTTTTGTACATTCTTTTTCTCACTCTGCAGGATCAGGCATCCTTCCAGAGTACCCACACAGCTGGGTCTCTACTCTCAGCCTGAACCCCTACTTGCCAGGGTCCTCCCCTGACTGCCCAGGTAGATCCAGCCCCCTGGATCACCCCCCCAGGGCAGTCCCATCCTCCCTTGGCAGCCTTTCTGGAATTAGAGGGGCCTACCTGGCGTCGGGTCGGCCGCGGAGTCCACTGGTGCGCTGGGCCGGCGGTGGCATGTGGACCTGCCCCTGGAGTCTCCTTCATCTCTCGGCTCTGCAGAGGGCTTTCTTGTTTTCTTTCCCCTCCCAAGAGCTCGGACGTGCAATGGTGGCTGGGCACTACATACCACTGCCCGTCGAGCTCCTCCCCCGCACAGTGTGTGCCACTGGTCTGTGCTGCACCTGACAGCAGCCAGGTGCCACTACAGAGCGGTGCATCCCCAGAACCCTCCCCAGGGAAGGGACAGCTGTCCTCTAGATGCTCGATCCCTTCCCTCCCCTGCCGACCCCCGGTGCCCCCGGCTTGTTCCCAAACCTGAGTCGCCGGTGTGGCGTCCAACGCCTCAACCCTCAGCACCCCCGGGCTGGCAAGGGCCCATTCATTTTAAAGGATCCATTCATTTCAACAGGATTTTTTCTTTAGTTGATTCTATTTTTGTTTTTAATAGTTCCTGCTTTTTTCTGTTGAAATTTTTTTTAGCCCAACCCTGACAAACTCAATGGGTGAAAAATTTCAAATCACCCCTGAAATGGGTGTTTGCAGAGTCTGCTGGCATGCACCACAGACACCCATTTCGTGGGTACTTGAATGGTGACACCAAGAGTGATCATCAGAGTGGAGCTAAAAAATACCTTGACAGAAAAAAGCAGGAAAAAATATTTTCAGACGATTTACAGAGAAGCATTCCAAACTGAAAGTATCACAGAAACTATGAGGGTGCCCCGTTACCAGGGTCTGAATGTATGTACCTGTTTGAGGATATAATCCCATGCTGGATGTAAAGATATCAGTTTGTGCCGTGCAACCAAAAGAGGAAAGACATTACTCAAAAGTACAGACCTGAATCCCCAATATCAACTGCTAAGGTGCATAAAGCCCAAATCTAGTCTGCTGCCTAAACTGAGGGTCCACTGCAGTGGGTGGAAAGGCAGGGAAAAAATACTGGACAGACAGGGTAGGCCAAGTGGTCCTTTTCTTCCTAAAAAATGTTATGTCTCAATGTTTCAATATCTCATGCCCACCATTTCAAGTGTCAAAAGTGTCTAAAATGCCATTTATGCCTCAACCCCTAATCCCATCCTTCCACTGCCATTTTCACCCTCCCCTTAAATCAGATTGCCCTACCTTCCTACTGAGTTGAGGGTCAAAAAGAGCTGCTAGCAATAGGATGTCCTCATATTCCGCCAAATCTATGTCCTTCCAATGATCAGAGTATTTAGGACAGCCCTATAGTAAGGCAATCTGCAACTGGGCAGCAATTCAATAACCTGTCAGATGAAGGACTGCCCAGTCTCCCAGTTTCTTTGGAAGCTGCAGTGTTGCCTTTTGAGCCCTTGGGAGAATAGCCTTCCAAGTGAAAGCAAAAATCTGTTTCTGCCACTGGTTCAGTACATGTGGAAAAAGAGAAAAAGGGAAATTGAAATTGTCTTAGGAGGGCATTCATCTTCATAGCCTGGACCCTGGATACAGGGGGGAAAAGCCAAAATATTCCAGCATCTAAAATCTTCAGTTACGTCTGCCACCAGAGGGTGGTAATTATCTTCAAAATGGGAGCCCAAGTTCAGCCCAAGTATAATGCCTACATATTTCAGTTTAGCTAATTGCCATTTGATGCCCTGTTAGGTGCAATGTAACTTGGTGGGAAAACACTAGAGCCTCCATTTTAGTGAGACTCAGAGTATAGCCTAAGAGGTGAGAAAAATAACCAGTGACAGACATTACCTCCAAAAATGAGGCTTTGGAGTCCACATACAACAGAAGAAAAAATGACTCACCATAGTAATTTTATTTCTTCTAATGGAGTCTTGTTGTATTCTGACTTAATGCAGTTAGCCCCAGCACTTGAAGTGCCCCGGAGAGTAAGGCGTTAAACTCTATGCAAGAGCATAGAACGTTGAGCTCGAGCTCAGTTTTCAAACCTATGTCTGTGGTACTTCCCAGTGTAACCATCAGATTCTTATGAGCAACTAACTAGCTGAGTCTGACATATAATATATAAGTGTGTGTGGAATTTGTTTTAGTATAAGCCAAAAGGCAACAATTTGGGCCCAGAAGACTCAAGTCGAGAACCCAAGAAGAAAAAGGTAGTGACAACACCAAACAGATTCATAACACAAACAGAACTAACAATAACCCAATCCAAGATGGGGGTGCAAGGTACACCCCTGAGGTGCAACACTGTACCTGACAGCCCACTTCCCAAAAACTAGGTTCTGAGAAGGGAGGTTGGGGGGGAGGTCAGAATACAGCAAGACTCCATTAGAAGAAACAACACGGCAAGAAGGCTAGGGCTAAGAAACCGATCTGGTTGAGCAAGGAGGTCATGGAAAAGGTAAGGAGGAAAACAGCTGCCTTTAGGAAGTACAAGAAAACAGGAAGGGGGAGGACAGGGAGGAGTACTTGACAGAATCGAAGGAGGTGACAAGGGCAGTAAGGGGAGCCAAAGCATCTACAGAACTCAAGCTGGCACAAGGCATTAAGAAGGGGGAGAAGGACTTCTTTAAGTACATCAGGGAGAAAAGGAGCTGTAAGGACCACACAGTAAGGATCAGGAAGGAGGAGGGTTGGGTGGAAGCAGGGTGCGATAAGGCGGAAGCACTAAATGAGTACTTCTGCTCAGTATTTACTAAAGAGAAGGGGGGGTGACACCCAAGGTGGGAGAAATGGCAGAAGCAGGGGGGGAAGTGGTGACAGATGGGGAAATCATGGAGAGCAGAGTTTGAGAGGGTTTGAAGGCACTGTGGGTGGACAAGGCGCCAGGCCCAGATGGCATCCACCCCAGGGTACTGAAGGAGCTGGCAGAGGTCCTTGCAGGACCTTTGGAAGACCTATTTAATGCCTCACTACATTCGGGGTGTGTACCTCAGGACTGGAGGATGGCTCATGTGGTGCCCCTCCATAAGAGTGGCCCCAAGGATGAACCAGGAAACTACAGACCAGTGAGCCTCATATCCATCGTGGGTAAGCTAATGGAGACTATCCTGAAGGAGAGGCTGGTGGCCCTCCTAGAGGTCAAAGGACTACAGGACAGCAGACAGCATGGCTTCACACGTGGCAGATCCTGCCAAACCAACCTGGTCGAGTTCTATGTCTTCACACGTGGCAGATCCTGCCAAATCAACCTGGTCGAGTTCTATGACTGGGTAACTAGGCAACTGGACAGGGGCCATGCAGTGGATGTCCTGTATCTGGACTTCAGTAAGGCATTCAACTCAGTGCCACATGGAAGGCTGGGAAGGAAGTTAGTAGGCACAGGGGCGGGTGCAAAGCTGGTGAGATGGGTAGGAAACTGGCTACAGGGAAGGCAACAGAGGGTGGTGGTGGGTGGGGAGCTCTCACACCCAAGGGCAGTGACAAGCACTGTTCCACAGGGCCTGGTGTTGGGACCAGTATTGTTTGGGATATTCATTGCAGACATATCATGGGACATCAAGAGCAAGATCAGTCTGTTTGCTGATGATACCAAGGTAGGCGCGGTGGTGGATGACCTAGGGGGATGGCAGGGGTTGCAAGATGATCTGGCAAAGCTTGAAACCTGGTCAGACACCTGGCAACTGGGCTTTAATGCCAAAAAGTGCAAGGTGCTGCATTTTGGGATGAAGAACCCAAGGAGGAATTACCAGCTAGGGAGAGTGCAGTTAGCCCAGACAGAGGAGGAGAAGGATCTGGGTGTGCTCATTACAGGGTCAATGAACAACCTGGCACAATGTAGGAAGGCAGCTGCAAAGGCCAACAAAATGCTGGGTTGTATTGCAAGGGGTATATCCTCGAGGAGGGAGGAGGTGATTCTGCCACTGTATAGGTCATTAGTTAGACCACACCTGGAGTACTGCGTGCAGTACTGGCATCCATATCTGAAGAGGGACATTAAGTTACTGGAGGGGGTGCAGCGCAGAGCGACAAAGATGATCAAGGGGCTGGGGGGACTTATCATATGAGAGGAGGTTGAAGGAGTTGAACATGTACTCACTGGAGGAGAGGAGACAGGGTGACATGATTGAAACCTTTAAATACATGAAAGGAATAAACAAGATGGGTACAGAGGGGCTGTTCAAAGTAAGGGAGGAGGGTCACCAGGGGCCATGATATGAGACTGGGCGAGGAAGGTTCAGGAGGAGATGAGGAGACACTTTTTACAGAGAGGGAGGTTGCTGGGTGGAATCGTTACCTGCTGAAGTGGTATGCAGTAGAACAGTGGACTGCTTCAAACGAGGATGGGACAGGACAAGGGGGAGGGTTAATAAAGGGGAAGGGTGGAAGGGAGGGGCAGCTGCAGAATAAGGGGTGCTAGCTGCACATTCGAGCAGACTTGATAGACCTCTAAGCCTTTATCTGCTGGCAAATTTCGTATGTTTGTATGTTCGTATTACTATGGTGAGTAATTTTTTCTTCAAACAACATGAAGACTTCCTGTATTCTGACTTAATGCAGACTACCAAGCAGTTCCCTATGGAGGAGGAAATGCAGAACCTACTTTGGGAATAGGCTCTGCAGTACTGCTGTGCCAAACCTAGCATCACTCCTAGCCTGGATATCCAGGGAGTAATGATTGGTGAATGAATGTACTATTTTCCAGGTAGTTGCTTTGCAAATCTCTAACAATGGTATATCTCTGGCCACAGTCAATGTAGCAGCTGTACCCCTAGTCCAGTGAGCCCTCAGGCCTGAAGGAAGTGTTTTCTCCAATTCGTCGTAGCAGAACTGTATACAAGAAACAATCCACCTGGCAATAGTTCTTTTCATGGCAGACTTACCTTTCCCCACCTCGCCATAGGTGAGAAACAACTGCAGTCATTCCTGTGAGCCTTAGTGTGCTCTGTGTAATAGCTAAGAGCTCTTTTAACATCCAAGCTGTGTAGCCTTCTTTCACCTGAAGAGGAGTGGTCAGTGAAAAACACAGGAAGAGACACAGACTGGTTCAGATGTAAATCTGATACCACTTTGGGTAAGAACCTTCTATTGGTTCTTAGGACCACTTTATTCCTATGGAAGGATATGAAGTCAGGATCCACTGACAAGGCCTGTAATTCACTAATCCTCCTGGCCGAAGTAATGGCTACCAGGAACACAATTTCCAGGTCAAGAATTTCAGCTCAGCCAAAGCCATGGGTACAAAGGGAGGCTGCATGAGCTGTGCAATGCAGACATTAAGATCCCAAGCAGGGGCTGGTTCTCTAAATGGAGGGTATGTATGGACCAGACTCTTGAAGAACTTTTTAAACACACAATGAGAGGCCAGGGAAGAGCCCTTCCCTGCTGAAAGGAAAGCAGAAACTGCTGCTAGGTGAACCTTTAGAGTTGCAGGCCTAAGGCCCAGGCCATTGAGGGAACCAGATAATTTAGGGCTGTGGAGATGCCTGCAGAATCAGGGACAAAGCCTTTCTGAGAACACCAAATAGTAAACCTTTTCCATTTGGAATCATAAGTCTTTCTAGTAGATGGTTTTCTGGAAACCTTCAGGATATCCATGACTGCCTGAGAAAGATGCAGGTCTGCATATTCTGGCTCTTCAAGAGCCAGGCCTTAAGATTGAGAGATTGGAGATCAGGATACCAGATCCTCCCCTGGGAAGAGGACAGAAGACTGTGTCTCTTTGGAAGGGACAGAGGACGAGATACTGTCAGGGACAGGAGCAGAGGGTACCAAGGCTGCCTGGCCCAGTCTGGAGCCACTAGGATCACTCTGCAAGGCTGAGTTCTGATCTTGATCAGGACTCTGAACAGCAGAGGGAATGGAGGGAAGGCATAGAGGAACCTGCCCTTCCAATGCAAAATCAGGGCATCCTGGGGCACAGTCCCCAGGAGTGAAGGTCTGCAACAGAACAGAGGGAGTTGGTGATTGCCCGGGCCTGCAAATAGATCTATCTCTGGAGTGCCCCATCTGGAGAAGATGATCTGCAGTATGAGGGGATTCAGGGACCATTTGTGATGTCCCTGGGATATTCTGCTCAGAGCATCTGCCAGTACATTGTCCTTCCCTGGAAGGTAAACTGCTACTAGGAAAGTCTGAAGAGAATACTGTAGGCCAGAGATCACAGTTTCATGGCTTCAGTGCACAAGGCAGAGGAACGAGTGCCTCATTGTTTATTGATATACCACATTGTGGTCGTGTTGTCTGTTCTGACTTGGACCACCTTGCCCTTGACCAAGTCTGAGAAGCACTGAAGGGCCAGGAACACTGCCCTGCGTTCCAGAGGGTTGATGTGAAGGAGAGACTCCTGTGGGGACCAGACCCCTTGGGCTGTCAGGGCCCCCAGGTGGGCTCCCCAACCTAGGAGAGAAGCATCTGTAGTCAGAACTACTGAAGGAATTTGCAGGAGAAATGGGGCTCCTTGTCTGAGGTTGTCCTGATCCAGCCACCACTGGGGAGCTTGGACCAGAGTTTGAGTCACTGGAATCAGTTTGTTAAGAGAATCCCTTTTCTGAGACCAGAAGGACCTTAGGTGAAACTGAATGTCTCTCATCTGGAATCTTGCTCCCTGCACCACTGCAGTGGAAGCTGTCATGTGGCCCAGAAGCTGAAGGAAGTGTCTTGCTGGGCAAGAGACCTGAGGTCGAAAAGATGAAATAAGCTCCACTAGGGCCTTCACCATTGCCAGGGGAAGGAAAGCTTTTGCTTGAACAGTGTCCAGATCTATTCCTATGAAGGTGAGAAGTTGAACTGGTTCGAGGACAGACTTTGGAAGACTGAGAAGAAAACCCAGGGAACTGAGTAGGCCCTGGGTAGTTTGCAAAGCTGATTTGACCTATAGAGAAGACTGACCCACAATGAGCCAGTCATCCAGATGTGGGAAGATGGTGATACCCTGTCTTCTGAGGTAAGCCACCACTACTGCAAGGCACTCTGTGAACACCCTTGGAGCTGATGTTAGGTCGAATGGCATGGCTCTGAATTGGTGGTGGCCTGAAGGCAACATGAACCTGAGGTATTTTCTGTGGGAGCATCTGATAGGGATGTGGAAATAGGCATCCTTGAAGTCCAGAGATGCTAACCAATCTCCCGGCCTTAGAGAGGGAGGGATTATTCCCAGAGTTACCATTTTGAATTTGGGCTTTGAAATGTGCTTGTTCAAATACCTTAGGTCTAGGATGGGTTGCCCCTCCCCTGTTTTCTTTGGGGTAAGGAAGTACCTGGAGTACAGCCCTTTTCCCTTGTGCCGAGTAGGAACCTTCTCTAAAGCTCTGAGAGCTAGAAGAGAGGGGAAACCTCTGCCTCTAGAGCAAGGGTTTCTGAGATTGATGCAGGTGGAAAAGACTTGGCCCTCTTTTTTGGGAACTTTTTGAAGCTGAGGGTCAGTCCCTGACTTACTACTTCCAGAACCCACTTGTCTGAGGTCACAGACTTCCAGGCCTGGAAGTAGTAAGCCAGCCTGCCTCCTACTGGAATTGGGGAGTTGACCCGGGCTGACACATCAGGGTGTCTGCTTGGCAGGAGCCTTAGACTGGGAGGAGGAGGAAGCAGCCCTGCTCATCCCACTCCTGCCCTTCCTTCTGAAGAACCCCCTCTGTGGCAAGGGAGAGAAGGCCTGGGCTTTGTAAAAAGGCCTGTGAAAAGGCCTGCCCCTGCACCTAGACTGCTGCTTTTGTGAAGTGGCTTTCCTTACCTTGGCCTGTGTACTCCTGTATTCATCCATTTTCTTCATGCAAGCTTCTGTTTGCTCCCCACTACAGGAAAATCCATGGCCTCAGTCTGGGTATCCTGTGAAAGGCTAGTACATCTGAGCCAAGCATGTCTCCTGAGAGACACAGATGTAGCCATGACTCTAGATGCCACATCATTGGAATCCACAGCAGCATGAAATTGCATTCTGGATGCTTCAATTCCATCAGCAGCCACCTCCTCCAGCTCTTTGGCTAGCTGAGGGGAGGCCTGTTTAGCCAGTTCCAGAACCGTATCCCATGTGGATTTCTGGTACCTGGCTGTGTAGGCCATATAATTAGCCTGCCTGAGTCCCAAAGAGGATGCCAACTACTGTTTTTTGGCCATGGCATCCACTTTCCTGGAGTCCTTATCCAGGGGGTGTGAAGCCAAAGAAATGTCAGCCCTGTCACAGGCTGCAGCCTGTAGTACCCCAACATGACTGCTATGATTATAAAGGAACTCCGTAGCTCAGCCTGATAACATATATCTCCTGTCCATTCTCTTGTCCACAGGAGGTACTGAATTAGGAGTTTGCAAAATTTTGTGTGTTTGTTTCCCCAAGGACTTATGAAGAGGGGTAGACAGCCTTTTGGACTCTGGGATGTCCATCATTTCCACAAAATCAGGCTCTTCCTCCTCCTCTGCAGCTTCAACCAAGGGAAGCTGAAGGATTTCGGCCACCTTTTTGTAAAACAAGAAGTGTGAAGGGGACTCAAGAGAGCCTGGGAGGAGAGACACCCGAGGGCCTGTCTGGGGAGATGTCCGGTTCAATGGGCACATCCAGACCCCCCGATCATCATCGTCATCACCGGGATAATCTTTGTCTCTCTCTCCCATTCCTCATAATAAGTATCTGGATCATAATCTGAAGGAGACAGATCCGACCGAACCGACCACCTAGACGGCAGTACTGGTTCAGACGGAACCGGTCTAAGCAATTGAACAGTACTAATCGCTTTGGCTATTTCATCCGTGGTTGGAGAATGTAGTACAGGATCCGAACCGGTGGACTTACATCTCTGTTAGTTAAGCGGTGGCCATGATTTATTCTAACTGGCCATCTAAACTACCCAATTTTAACTTTTTAAAACAGCCTCATTCAAGTCAATGGACACTCACCCCCACGCTGCTCAAATAGTGATGTTACAAAACATGGTAGTGTGGGGGCAGATCAGTCTAGGCAGAGGTAACAAGGAAGTGGAAGGGATCAGCACGGTGGAACTCCACGGAGTAAAAATACGATCCCTTCCCTTCCAAAATGGGGACATTCCCTAAAGGAATTTTTTGAAGGATTGAATTTGGGGGCAGCTATGGGCTATTTGTGTTTCTTGAGGTGAGATTAAGAAGAGAGCATGACAGTTGCTCTTTAAAAGCTCAATATATAGGGCAAAAAGAATTGGCGAAAGGAGACAGCCCTTCCAGATTCCCCTGCCCAAGACAAAATGACTGGATAGATGTCCATTAGCCCTCACATATGCTGTAGATGTTGTGTACAGATTACGAATACATTGGACAAATACATCTGCAAACCCAGCAAGGATCCCTGTCAGGTATTCCACATCTCCACACGCATGCACGATACATCACTGCACAACTGGCAGTCCTGGGGGGGGGCACAAGAGGGGTAAGGGCAGCCCCCAAGATCCCACCATAGAGGATAATCTGTGGGGGGGGACTCAGATGGAGAATTAAGTCTTAGAGAAGGTGAATGACTGGGTAGGACCAGCTCTGAAAGGGGCCGATTGGTCGAAAGAGGACAGATAAATATAAGCAAAAAAAGCCTCACTCCCATCTTGTTTCACGTTGTTCATATAGTTTTAGCAGGTGCCACGGGAAAACTTTTGCTGAAAACAAAGTTTAATACAGACAAGACAACTCAACTCTCTCTCCTGAGTTGATGAGATACATTTTCATTCCCCCCACCAAAAAACCTCAAACTTAAATTATAACAAAACAAAGAAAAAAAAAAAAAATCCACTACTGCCAAATTTTAACATCACAGTCTACTGCACGTAGTTGCTTGCTGTTCTGAAGCTGGACTGCCTCCAAAGTTTCTAGTTCCTGCGTCCTTGCTTATTACAGGACAAGGGCCTTTTGTCCTTTGCAGCATGAGGCATTTGGCTTTGGAGGTGTTCTCACAAACCCGTTTACCTCAGAGGGAAGCAAAGAAAATCCAGGATAGTCAAGTTTAAGCAACAGTACAACCACAAACCTCTCCAGAAGTGGTGGTACTAACCCTTAAACTGCAGCGAGAGGCTTGCTACAGCCAATACTTTACTCTAAGATGTGCTCAGACATGGGATTAATTCTAATCATGGTTTTCTCATATCACAATTTCAGTGAGGTGAATGCTCTCCACTCTACCATCCACACCACCCCAAAATGGTGTTCCTTAATCCAATGCAGAAAAATATCAAAAGACAAGTCATGGGGATGCTAGACAGCCACCTTCACAGGTGGACAGATTTCTCACCAGCTCTCACTATACAACACTGAATTATCAGAAATTTATAACTTTCAATTAAACTTTTGGTGGCAAACTTTGCACCACTGTGTGTAGATTACAATACTGCACAGTTCCATATCATTTTTTTGGGACCTGGAAGCAGAAAACGCAGAGATGGCCCTTCTGAATAGAAATACCGGTGGTGGGAGTCCTGAGACAAAACACAGTAGAAGGGGTCATGGGGCAGGGACAAAAAGAATATAAAGAGAAGGGGGTAGGAGCGAGGGGGGGCGCCCACTAAGAAGTTCCATAGGACTGAAAGGAGAGGGGAAATGTCCTTATCCTTAGGCGGTGCCAGGTCACCCCAAATTTAACACGGTAACCCACAACACCTATAAGCTGTTCTTTCAATTGGGAAGTTATACCCCATAGGTTCCTGTTACTAATCATTGATGCTGGGCCTTCCCATCCAACTTGAAATGACAGCACCTCAGTGTACTGGATGTAATCACCTGGAAGAAACAAGACCAGAAGCTGGCAACTGTAAAGTGTACATGTTAGTTGTGGTTTACTATAATTCTGCTCTGTTACACACGTGTTTTGTATGCAACTCTGTGTACCAAAAGTGATTTCCTTTAATAAAAGTGAGTTTAAAAACAAATACAGAAATGCGGTTGGATGGAGGCCAAAACAACTACAGGCCCCACCTAAGAAGTCAGGTAGCATCAGAGCCGGCAAGCCTGAGGCAGCAGGAAGATCTCCACCTTGAGACTCTATCCTAAATGCAGTTAAAGGAATGGACCACAAAATACAGCAGATTCTGGAGAGGATGGCCACACAGGACACAAAAACTGAGGTGCTGTGGTAACCACCAAAGACAGACAAAAGGTTACAAAAAACACTTACTGCGGTGGCCCAGTTAACCTCGGAGAATATGTATCTAAAAAACAGGCTGGAAGTCTTGAAGAACAAAATGAGAGAAGTAAATACATCACTGGTAGGCATGCCTCAAGAAGCAGAGGGAAACAGTCCACTACAGTTTATTAGAGCTGAACTATCAGAGAATTTGCAACTAGATAAATCATGGGATCCGGTGGACATCAAACAGGTGTACAGAGTCAACTCCAGACAACTAGCGAACACCGTTGAGCTCCTCACAATGATTCTAACCATGGATGATAATGAAGGAACTAGACACTTGCTACTGCAAGCAGCTCGACAGGTTGATGACGTAAACTATGAGACAGTAATAATATGTTTTTTCCCAGACTGCTAATTTGCCACACATACTAGGCGCAAACACTTCAACGCTATTAGGAGGCAGTTCCTGACCTGGGCATCACACATTCCCTTCTATCTCTAATGTGGAGGAAAGCACCTCCAATTTGCTAATCCAAAAAATTCAGGAACCTGGGCTACTAAAACAGTGGCAGAATTTTGTGGGGGCAGAAAGAAAGAAGATGCCCTGGAGGGGGACTTGTGAGTTAAAAACTGGACTTTAATCTATCTGACATAGTGGTCCCCTTATGAACTAAAGGTTTTAAATGTTTCAGTGTTTTACCCCTGTTGGTGCATTAGTCAAATGTATGCTGGTTTAAAAGTTTACTATATATTGCTTCGAGGATGCATACCTAAAATAGTGAGCTATCAGAATTTAAAATGGCACCATCCATGATGTGCTTAGACACCTTGAGAGCAGAATAGCAGTTTAGGTGCACTTAACCCTTGGAACATGAACCAAAAGTAGGTGTTGGGGAAGTTTATCCCCACTCCAATATGAGTACACTGTCTGTTGCAACCAGTACGGTTTTGAAGCAGGTGGAGAACCTAGCAGATACGGTATCAAAAATTACATTATAGGACCTAATATTTTCAGGATGTTGAGTTATCTCACTGTACTAGTAAGCCACTGAAAGTTATGAATACTCTGTTAAACATCAGTAAGTTCAATGCAGGAGGGGTTATTGGTGGAATCAAATGTAATCCTTTAGTACTGTTGTTAAATTTGGAATAAGCGGCCTGGTTGCTGATGTCCAATTAGTTGTTATTTTCCTGAATATCCTACAGGTTTCCAAATACCTTAATGCTGCTAGCCTATTAGATGAGGATGGATTTGTTATAAGTAATGGTGATACCGCCATATGTTGTATCAGCAGATTGTGGGAAAAATTACACCTGCATGCTAAAATGTAACTATCCATTTGCTTACGTCTTCCATGATGTTATGTCGATAATCAAAGCGAACCAGCCGCACAACAAAGTTCTTCAATAAAATATAATTCTTTTATTGGTCAAGTCTCCAGCATCAGCTCCTCACCAAAGCTGCTTGTTCCATGATGTTATGCCTTGGCATGGTTTTGATTGAAAACTATAAACTATATTTTGATTGAAAACTAATAAACTATAACTTAAAACAAAAGAGAAGAGTTATTTCAGAAGGGAATTTAAAAGTAACTCGACCAATTTTACAATGACAAAAATAAAAAAGTCTCTCAAACACAGTATGGCAGCCTTGAGTAAGACAGAATTATGTTTTACTATAGCATATTTGCATGCCAGTGAGTTAAGAGACTGGTAGTGCAGTAACTGTGTTCAGGCACTTAGTGTAGCTATTATAAACAGGCAACATCCCATGCATAGCTGTGATCAACAGAAGAACCATTTTTTAATGATTTCTTTTTACTCCTAGTGGCTACTGCTGTACCTTCAGTCCTTGACCATCCTCCACCTCAACACTACTGCATACTCTAGACATCAGGCTCTAGTGTAGCACCCTACAGCGGAACACTCCTCTGTCCTTTCCAGATTCCAGTACATCAGGTGGGACTCCAGAAATGACAACAGGTGCCTGGAGCATTGACAGACTAGGATTCCATCCTGCCACACCTCCCATCATTTTTAACCATCTGTATTGTATGCCACCCACTGCCCCTCTGTGATGCCATCCCACTGCGCTGCACCCTGGTGAGGAGGGCAGAACGTTGCGTGGCCACCCGTGATGCCCAATACTGTTCCACATCTCACCAAAGGTGCTACGATAGTGGGATAAGCTTAACATTCCCCACAAATCTGACTACGCTGCGGAATCAGGATTGCAGTATGAACCAGGTGTTCAGCTTGATGGCGGAACGGCATATCCTTGGCGTCACAAGGCCAGACAAAGAATACATTTTTAATGATAGACAGAATGCAGGCCAGCAAAGTTTTTCTGGAAATCTGTGCAACAATTAAGTCTGTTTAATACGGAGTACACCTGTATCCAGTTTTACATGTTTATTTTGAAGCAGGTCTGTTTTTTCTTATTTAGGGTCCTTTGTTCATGGGGCTGTTTCTCCCATCCAATAGACATTTTTAATTACTTAACACTTCTGGGAACTCTGTGACATCAGCTGAACAGAAGTACTGTATGGATAGATTTACTCTAGGTTCTGCTCAACTGATGTCACTGGATCCTGGAACTGTTAATTAAAAAACTAAATGTTGAAATTGGTGTATACTGATAAAGTATAAAATGAGAGGGCTAAACCAGGACAAATGATTTGGGAGAAACCAGAGAAACAGGAGGAGAACTACAAGAGAAGAGGAGACAAGACAGAAGCAGCAAGTTTAGCCAGGAAAAGGGTGTGGTCTACCTGTCAAATGCTTAGCCAAGTCAAAAAAACAAAATTACACCAGAAGGCAGACTGTTGCCCATGTTAGTGAGGATAAAGTCAGTGAACCTGAGGAGGAAGGTGGATGTAGAATGAGATGCTTGAAAACCAGACTGGAAGTCTAAAAAGAAACTCTGTAGGGAGTAGTCATTTAAGTTGCCTAGCAACCAGCCTCGTGAGGATTTTGGAGAGAATTGTAAGAAGTGAGATGGGTCGACAGTTTACAAAGGAGTTGGTGAGACAATATTTGTGCAATGGAATCACTATAGTATATTTTCCAGAGTAAGGGGGAACAATAGCAAGGGAGCAGTTAAAATGTCGGCCATAGGGGCAGCAATTTCAGGAGTAGCCAGCTTCAAGAATCTTGGGGGGGGGGGGGGACTTAGGATGTGAATCAGGCTTTAAGTTTATTAGCACATGGACCTGGGAAGTAGTGACACAGGAGAAGGCAAACCTAAGTGCTATCAAACTGAAGTTTTCAAGCGAAGGTCCAGAGCTGCAACTATTAAGGGGCGGGGGAACCACCACCAGAGGAATTGTCCACAAATTGATCTCTGAAGGCATCTGAATGGCACATGGGCCACAGACTTCACCAGAAGTGCATCTGAGATAAGGGATGCCAGAGGTGGCGTGAGACAGCTGGAAGTGACTGCTTACAACATCCCAGAACATGGAGGGAGACAGGGAATCAGTGATAAATTTTGTGTGAAAAAATTCTGCCTTGGCTTTCCTAACTGACTTGCTGCATATTTCCTCTCCCCATAGCTGGGCTTCCCTAATCAGGCTTCCATACCGATGACCTCTCCATCCTGCTGCCCCCCCGCCATCTCAGCCACTGTTTCACGATTGGAGCCGGAGAACCCATGACTGGATGGTAGAAGACAAGCTTGAAGACTCCTACAGCAACTGAGTATGCAGCCTAAATGTGGATGGAGAGCTGGTCCAGTGCATAAAGGGCGAAGGTGCTGAGTGCCTTACTACCTGCCATGCCGGTGACCCATGTTCAGAAATGAGAACGGGTTGCCAAGGGTCGGCCGCAGGGGGGTGGAGAGTTGGGAGAGGACTGAGCAGCCACCTGGCCACTCACCTCTCCCCAATCTGGGTGGTTGGCCATCTCGGCTCCTGACTGCCACCAAGTGGAGGCCTCGTGGTAGTGCATGGAAAGCTAAGCAACAGACAAAAGTTATTGGGGGAATCACAGTCTTAGGATGCCTGCGTGCCTCTAAATGCATGTGCTTGCCCATGTATGCCACAGCTGGAGCTGGGATGGGAGAAAACAAGAGGAAAATGGAAGGCATGGCAGGAACTTGATGTCTGCCCACCGCACCCCCACCAACCACATCGACAGGGTACCAGGTCGGCAGCAGTGCACTCAGGCATCACGGGGGTGGGGGGTGGCCCTTCCCTTCATTACCCTACTATGGCGGAAAAAAATCTGTGTGGGTACTAACCACTCAAGGTAAGCCTGGGGAGATGATGGGCAGTGGGGGAGGTGGAGCAAGAGCCACAGGGAAACAAACCTGCTGTGGCTGAGAACATAAACCGATTACAGACAAAACAAGCATTTGTCAATGCTGAATGTTTGCTTGCTGGCATTGGTAGTGTAGGAGTTAGAGAGATGCATAATAGGAATGGCAGTGAAGTATTGAACTGAAGCCAACCCCACCACCACCACCCTGCAGAGACTGACAGGCACTGGGGTGTGCCTTTGGGTTGTCAGGCATAACGGCCATGCCATTTTACCACGCCCTACCCTGCAGAATCTGACAAGTGCCATGGTGTGCCTTGGGGTCTATGGGCCTTATGCTCACTCCAATCCATAAGGAAATACGGTGAGATGGGTGCAGTATAGGAGAATGGGGTGAACTTTGGGGCTGAAGAATCCAAAGCACACCTCAATGCCTGTCACTGGCTGCAGGGTGTGGGTGGGAGTGGAATGGCATGAGCATTACAGGCGGCAATCCCAAGTCACACCCCTGATGCCTATCAGTCTCTACAGGGTGGGGCGTTATGGTAAAACCCTAATGCCCCATGCGTTCGTTGGTATTTTCACTCCACATTTTCAACATGGTTTTTTTGTGACCCCCACCTCATGAACAGTGGCAATATCAGTTCATTAGCCAAAAGCTGATTTTGTACAGTGACTACGCCATTTGGCACCATGGGTGCAAAAACACATTTCGAATGGATGTGAAAAATGACAGCTGTACTGTTCATGGGGAGGTGTAAGAAGAAAAAATTACTCACCTTAGTAATTATGTTTCTTCTAATGGAGTCTTGCTGTATTCTGACTATTGCAGTTAGCCCCAGCACTTGAACTGCCCCAGAGAGCAGAGGGTTAAATTCTATGTAGAGCATAGAACGTTCAGCTCATGCTTGGTTCAAACCTCTGTCTGTTGCACTTTGAAGTGTAACCGTCAGATTCTTATGAGCTAATACTAACTAACTACTATGTGGAAATTGTAAACATTTTTACTAGCCAAATGGCAACCAAATATTTTGGATCCCCAAAAGACCAAGTCAAGAAATCCAAAATCAAAAACCAGGTAGTGAACAACTTAAGACTATTAAATTAATAAACATAACCCACTCCCCCTCTCCAAAAAGAGGGAGTGCCCAAATGCAACCCTGGGGTGTAACACTACACCTGCCAGCCCACTTCCCAAAAACAGGTTCTGAGAGCGGAGGCAGGGAGGGAGGTCAGAATACAGCAAGACTCCATTAGAAGAAACATAATTACTAAGGTGAGTAATTTTTTCTTCAAACAACATGAAGCCTTGCGGCATTCTGACTATTGCAGATGACCAAGCAGTACCTCCATGGAGGAGGGATTCAAGCCTGTTTTGGGAATAGGCTCTGCAGTACTTCTGCACCAAACCTAGCATCACTCCTAGCCTGAATATCCAGAGAGTAATGCTTGGTGAACATATGGACTGTTTTCCAGGTGGCTGCTTTGCATATCTCTAGTAAAGGAATATCTCTGGTGGCAGCCAGTGAAGCAGCTGTACCTCTAGTCGAATGAGCCCTCAGGCCTGAGGGTGGTAATTTGCCTAGCTTCTCATAACAGAATTGTATACAAGACACAATCCACCTGGCAATAGTTCTCTTAGTGGCAGGTTTGCCCTTCCCCACCTCTCCATAAGTGAGGAACAACTGGAGGGAGTCAAACCTGTGTGCCTTAGTACGCTCAATGTAATAGCTAAGGGCTCTTTTAACATCCAAACTGTGTAATCTTCTTTCTCCTGAGGAAGAATGATCAGTTAAGAACACAGGGAGAGACATGAATTGGTTCAAATGAAAGTCTGAAACCACTTCAGGTAAGAACCTCCTATTGGTTCTAAGGACCACCTTATCCCTATGGAAAGAGATAAAAGCAGGCTCCACTGATAGAGCCTGTAATTCACTGATACATCTGGCAGAAATAACAGCTACCAGGAACACAGTTTTCCAAGTCAAGTACTTAAGCTCTGCTGAAGACAAAGGCTCAAAGGGTTGTTGCATAAGCTGAGCAATGCAGACATTAAGGTCCCAAGCAGGAGCAGGATCCCTAAAAGGGGGTTGGTATGAAGCAATCCCTTGAAAAATTTACAGAAAACAGGATGAGATGCCAGTGAGGAGGACTTTCCCACTGGCAAAAAAGCAGAAACAGCTGACAAGTGTACCTTGAGAGTAGCTGGTCTGAGGCCTAGGCCATTGAGATGAACCATGTAATCCAGAACTGTAGACAATTCAGCAGTGTCAGGGGATGCCTGCTTGTTGGAACACCAAATACTAAATCTTTTCCATTTGGAGTTATAAGTTTTTCTGGTGGCAGGTTCTCGAGAGGCTTTGAGAATATCCAGAACCCCTTGAGACAGATGCAAATTTGCAAACTCTAACTCTTCAAGAGCCATGCCTTGAGATTGAGAGACCGAAGGCTGGGATGCCAAATCCTCCCCTGAGAGGAGGTTAACAGGTTGTAATTCCTGGGAAGGGACAGGGGAAGGTGGAGTGCTAGGGAGAACAGCACAGGATACCAAGGCTGCCTGGCCCAGTCTGGAGCAATCAGGATCACTTTGCAGGATTGTGACCTTATTCTGACCAGGACCTTGAACAGTAGAGGAAATGGGGGGAAGGCATATAGAACTTTCCCTTCCCAATTCAGAATCAGAGCATCCAGAGGGACTGAGCCCAGGACTGGGGGTCTGCAACAAAACAAAGGAAGCCGGTGATTGTCCGGGGCTGCAAAGAGATCTATCTCTGGAGTGCCCCACCTTGAAAAAAATCACTTTTAACACTAGGGGATCCAGGGACCATTCGTGATGGCCTTGGGAAATCCTGCACAATGCATCTGCTAGCACGCTGTCCTTCCCCAGAAGGTGGACTGCTACCAGAGAGGTCTGTAGAGAATAAGCTAGGGACCATAATCTCATGGCTTCTGTGCACAAGGCCGTAGACCGAGTGCCTCCCTGCTTGTTGATATACCACATGGTGGTGGTGTTGTCTGTCCTGACCTGAACCACCTTGTTCTGTACTGACTGAGAGAAGGCTTGCAGAGCCAGGTAAATTGCCCTAAGCTCCAGAAGATTGATGTGGAGAAGAGACTCCTGAGTGGACCACAGTCCCTGGGCTGTGAGAGTCCCCAGGTGGGCTCCCAACCCCAGGAGAGAAGCATCTGTGGAGAGAAGCATCTGTGGTGAGAACCACAGAATGAGACTGAGTGATGAATGGGACTCCTTGCCTGAGGTTGTCCTGATCCTGCCACCACTGGAGAGCCAGAATCAGGGTCTGAGTTACTGGAATTAGTTTGGTTAGAGGATCTTTTTTCTGAGACCAAAAAGCCCTCAGGTGAAACTGAATGTCCCTCATCTGAAATCTGGTCCCTTGGACCATCGCAGTGGAAGCTGTCATGTGGCCCAGAAGCTGAAGAAAGTGCCTTGCTGGTCGAGAGACCAGAAGGTGGAAGGACGAAGCCAGCTCTATAATACCCCTTACTCTTTCCAGGGGAAGAAAAGCTCTTGCTTTGACAGTATCCAGCTCTACCCCCATGAAAGTGAGAAGCTGGACAGGTTTGAGAACTGACTTGGGAAGACTGAGAAGAAATCCTAGAGAAGTGAGTACTTGCTGGGTCACTTACAGATCGGACTTGACTTGGTCTGGAGACTGAGCCACAATAAGCCAGTCATCCAGGTATGGGAATATGGAAATGTTTTTCCTTCTTAGAAAGGCCACTACTACTGCTAGGCATTTTGTAATACCCTTGGAGCTGATGTTAGGCTGAAGGGCATTGCTTTGAACTGGTAATGGCCTGAAGGCAATTTGAACCTGAGGTACTTTCTGTGGGAGCACCTGATGGGAATGTGAAAGTAGGCATCTTTTAGGTCCATGGAGGCTAGCCAGTCCCCTGGCCTTAGAGAGGGAATAATTATTCCCAGAGTCACCATTCTGAATTTTAGTTTTAAAAGATGTTTGTTCAGGTATCTTAAATCTAGGATGGGTTGCCACTCCCCTGTCTTTTTCGGGGTAAGGAAGTACCTGGAGTACAGACCTTTGCCCCTGTGTATAGTAGGAACTCTCTCTATGGCACTTAAGGCCATCAGAGATGAAACCTCTGCCTCTAAGGCAAAGGTTTTGGAGACACTTGCAGGTGGAAAGGATCTGACTCTCAGCTTTGGGAATTTTTTGAAGCTGAGAACCAGCCCCTGGCTTACTACCTCCAGGACCCACTTGTTTGAGGTAACAGACCTCCAGTCCTGGGAGTAGTAAGCCAGCCTGCCTCCTACAGGGATGGGGGAGTCGACCCAGGCTGACATATCAGGGTGTCTGCTTGGCAGGAGCCTTAGGCTGAGGGGTGGATGCAGCCCTGCTCATCCCTCTTCTGTCTCTCCCTCTGAAGAACCCCCTCTGAGAAAAGGGAGAGGAGACCTGTGCTTGGTAGAAAGGCCTATGAAAAGGCCTGCCCCTGCCCCTAGCCTGCTGCCTCTGAGGAGTTGCCTGCCTTTCCTTGGCCTGTGCACTCCTGTAGGTGGTCCTATATTCATCCATCTTTTTCATGTAATTCTCTGTCTGCTCCCCAAACAGAGAATTACCCACCACAGGGAAATCCATGTCCTTAGCCTGGGTGTCCTGTGGAAGGCTAGTACATCTGAGCTAAGCCATCCTCCGAAGAGCCACAGATGTAGCCATGACTTGTGATGACACATCACTGGAGTCCACAGCAGCATGAAATTGCACCTTTGATGCCTCAATCCCATCAGCAGCCACCTCCTCCAGCTCTCTGGCAAGCTGGGGGGAAGCCCGCTTAGCCAGTGCCAGTACAGTGTCCCACCTGGACTTCTGGCACCTGGCTGTATAGGCCATGTAATTAGCCTGCCTGAATCCCAAGGAGGATGCCATGTACTGTTCTTTGCCATGGCATCCAGCTTCCTGGAGTCTCTATCTGGGGTGTGTGAAGCCAATGGAATATTAGCCTTGTCACAGGCTGCAGCCTGCACAACCCCAACACGGATGTATTGCTGGTACAAATACTCCGTACCCGAGTCGTATAAAGTGTACCTCTTGTCCATCCTTCTATCAACAAGAGGTAATGAATTTGGAGTCTTTAACAGTTTTTTTGTCTGTTTCCCAAAGGAATTATGAAGGGGAATAGACAGCCTTTTGGACTCTGGGATGTCCATTATCTCCAGAAAATCAGGCTCCTCTTGTTCCTCCACAGCTCCTTCCACAGGGAGCTGGAGGGTTTCTGCCACTTTTCTGTAAAACATAAAGTGGGAAGGGGACTCAGAAAGCCTAGGAGGGGAAACACCAGAAGGCCTGTCTGGGGAGATGTCCGGTTCATTGGACTCATCCACACCTTCCATTCCATCATCATCATCGTCATCATCACCACCTTCGTAATCCTCATCCCCCTCCAAATCCGGTTTATAAAAATCTTCAGGGGCATAATCCTGAACCGGAGGAACCAACCAAACCGAATGCCTGCCAGAAGGCGCCGGATCAGTTGGAATCGGACGAAGTGATTCCACAATCCTAATTGCTCTGGCAATCTCCTCAGTGGTCAGAACATGGGATTCTGGATCCGAAGCAGATGATTTCTCTTCTCATTTCCTTTTTTACGGAACATATCCCTCGAAATCAACGCTCCTTTTGCCCAAAGATGTACTGCCCCGGTCAGAGGGCACTCCTTCTGGTTCGGCCGAAACCAAACCAGGCTGGTCATCCGGGTCAGTGGATGTCTCGGTCTCCTTATCCCTAAGCCTGCCCAATCTCTTATCCAGGGTGGATTTAGGGAAGTTCTTATATATTTGGCAGTCTGAGGTGGTCAGACCCCAGACAATAAACACAGGTGGTGTGGGGATCAGCCTTAGCAAAGACTTCCCCACACACACTGTAGTGCTGAAACCCAGTGGGCCCAGTTTTTCTTTTGGGTTTCTCAGACTTAGCCATCCTAACCAACAACTTACCCATTTTTCGGCAACTGACAGGTAAGACTCTCTTATCAGTTTCTAAATCAGAAAGCATGGGTATTCAAAAAACGCATTTAAACACATTTTTTTTAAACGGATAAGGACCAGTAACCACACACTAAACCTGAAATAAAGAAATAAAATAACACACACAAGGAAACCGGTTCAGCTGAACCGTTCAAAAAACAAATTTACAATTTCCACAAGTTTTCCTATGGCTAGTCCACTACCTAAGTACTTACTGTACCACAGACAGAGATCTGAACCGAAAAGAAACTTAAGGATCGGTAAAACTGACGACTTAAACCAACTGTTGAACCGTGAGCAAAGGAGAAATCTCCAGAGCGACTGTTCAGTTAGGAGGAGTAAAGAATCTGACGGTTACGCTTCAAAGTGCAGCAGACAGAGGTTTGAACTAAGCTTGAGCTCAACGTTCTATGCTCTGCATAGAATTTAACCCTCTACTCTACGGGGCAGTTCAAGTGCTGGGGCTAACTGCAATAGTCAGAATACACCAAGACTTCATGTTGTTTGAAATGGCAATGTTGAAAATCTGGAGTGAAAATATAAAAAAAACTGAAGTTATGAGCATGCGTAGAAACTGTGCAACGCACACCCATAATGTAATTAGTTTGGAGATATTTTACAGCAGATTGTCAACGCAGGCAGTTTGGGACCTCCACTTATGAACAGTGTCACTGTGATTTTCTTAATCTGTCCTGAATGCTGATTTCCCACAGTGGCCATGCATTTTTTGCACCAGAAGTGCAAAAACGCATTTCGGCCAGGGTGTGAAAAATGACAGCTGTACTGTTCATAAGGAGGTGTGGAAAAATGCCAGTGTTAAAAATCTGGACTGAAAATAGTACAAATTCGTGAACTTACAAGGGTGCATGGAAACTGCGCAATGTACACTCGTAACAGTCATTTTATGGACTTCTGTCACCAAATTTTCTTTTTTTTTTTAATTTCATTTTTATTAAAAGGTTTTTGTTACACTTGGTCAAGAGTACATTTCAGACATTTTCTTATATTGCCATATATCTCCAGTCAGTTTATATGATTGACAGTTTATATAATTTTACCCAAAGGGTTGAATGTTTAGTGTGATAAGTATACAACGTTCTAGTCAAAGATCATTCTAAGGGTAACGCTCCAGCTCCATTTCATCTAAATTTTACCTTATTTACTCCTTATGTTTTATTTATTCCTTATTATCTTTATATTTGGGTAAGGCACTTCCTCTCTCTTGATTAGACCCCCCCGCTTAAATTAAATTCTCTTTTCTCTCAACTATTCTATCATTATTCAGTCTTTCCCTCCTGATCCCTCCCACAATAGTTCTACCAATACTAAGGTCAAAAATTTGATTTTACCACCCCCTGGTAGAGCACCCATCTCTGCCATCTCATCATGTATGTTGGAGCTTTACCCTGGATTTCTGCATTAAGGGATTCTGTAACATACATTTCGGACATGATAGATCTCCATTCTAATACTGTTGGAATGGTGCTAGTCATCCACCTGCGAGTTATTGACTTTTTAACCGCCAACAAACTGGGAGGTAAAAGAGTTTGTTCCCATGGAGGGAATGGTCTGGAAAGATCCCCAGCTGTACCTGCTCAGCTGTTAATTCTACTTCTTGTTCTAATGAGCTAGTTAATTCTGTTTGTAGGGATATCCATAAGGGCATCAAACAAGGACACTGCCAGAAAATGTGTCCCAGTGTCACCCTCGGGCACCCACCTGTCATCAAATTTTCAACATAGCCATTTTAAGACCTCTGCTCATGAAAAGTGTCACTGTGATTTTCTTAATTTGTCCCTAACATTGATTTCGCACACCGACCACGTCATTGGGCGCTACATGCCTGAAAACACATTTTGGGCAAGATATGAAAAATGACAGCTATACTGCTCATAAGGAGGTGTGGTAAAATGGCAATGTTGAAAATCTGGATGAAAATATAAAAATTTGTGAAGTTACTGGCGTGCATAGGAACTGTACAGCATACACTTATAAACCGTCATTTTGAGAATTTTTTCACCAAACTTTCAACATAGGGTTTGGGGACCTACCACATGAACTGTGACACTGTCATTTTCGATATTCGGTCCCAAAAGGTGGTTCTTGCGGTGACCACCGAAATCACCTTTCAGGAACTCCAATAACAAATGTCAGTGACTGAGTTCAAGGAGGTATCCCAAGAACTCCATGTTGAAAATTTGGTGAAAAATTCCAAAATGGCCTAGATATGCACCAAAGTTGAAAAAAAATTTATGCCATTATACAGCTTACCAGCATTTCTTCAGTTAGCGGTCGGCTTTGAAGGCGCAGGCGTGTTCCAGTCCACAAAATATCGTTGTGCCGTACTCGGAGGTAAGTATGGGGTCGGGGTATGGGGAGGTGGATGCAGAGGGTGAGCGCAGGTTGGGGAGGGGCAAGACAATCAAGAGGGACCATTTTTGTTTCGGGTGTTTTTTTCTTTGTGGAAGACGACGCTGACTTGTGCCATGCTGGGGTGGGCTCCCAGCGTGGCAGCTGAGAATTTTTTGGGGGGGGCAGTGGAACTGATGGGGGACTGGGCACCCCCGTCGCCATTTTGACTTTTGCCACTCTGAGGTGGGCTCCCAATGTGGCACCTAGAAGTCTGTGGGGGGTGGGGCAGCGGAGCCGACAGGGGATTGGGCACCCCTGTCAGCCATACAGTGTGCAGCAGGGGGGGAGCACAAGAGCACACTGGGGTGGGCTCCCAGTGTGCGACTTGAGTGTTTGGGGAGGGGGACCTTGAAAACAAGAGAGCTGTCTATGACAGCTGTGTTCAGGATGCAGTGCTGAGTGTAGGCACTTTGCATACTGCCTACAGCAGTAGGCAAATTGCCTACACGTTACAACTGCTGACTGCAGCAGTTTTTCGCTTTCAGCTGTACACCACTGCATCTGAACGGTTGTCATAGACAGCTCGGACATTCATTGGCGCGGTGCAGCCGCACCTGCAAAAGGGCATTGGAAGTGGGGGAGGCACACCTACGAAAACTCATATGGTGGCACTATGTTTCTTCACATACATGCAAGCAAACATAAAAATGAGGATGGTGAATAATCTACGTAGTTAGAACTTGAACTTACAACCTTCTGGTCTAGAGGCAAAACCACAGCCAAATGATGCAGTATCTTTCAGTATCCAATCTAGATGTTACTCCCATTCTCCACTGGAAACAAGTAATCTCACCAGCTTATTGCAGAATGCAAGTTTTTTTTTTTTTTTCTTGAGTCGTTTTTGCAAAGCACCATGTCGGGGAGCTGTGTATTTTGTAACACTGCACTGTGTGTGTGTAGACGTCTGTTTTATAGAAAACTAAGGAAAAAAACATACCTAAAACAAAGTACTTATATGTGCTTCTACGTTCCCTCCTGGACAGTTACTTCCCCAGGCACTTGGGATGCTGGAAGTACTCTCCATGACCACTAACAGTGAAGTTAGGGCAAAGCCAAATGTCTAAGTGCTTGGGTTTGCGAAATGACTTTTTAGACGGTATTTGGCTGTAGGCCACCCATAGTGGTGAATAGAACAGTTACGTAAGAACTTACCATAACAGTAGTTTTTCGAGGAGATCTCAGTCATCAGGTTTCACCACAGGGACCTTCACCGTCAGAGAAGGGGAACCAAGATGGAAGATTTTCAGCAGTACAACTGAGGCTGCCCACACTGTCAACATGAGTCGACGTCAGCAACCCTATGTAGGTGTAGGTGGTCCTGATCCCACCTCAGTTCTTTTCTTCCCCGGAGTCAAAGGGAGAAAGGCTCACGCCATGGGAAACCGAGAAGAGACAGAGGGAGCCAGCTCTCAATAAAAGATAGAATACAACAGATAGCCAGGTCCCAGACAGGAGCCCCAAAAAAGGGTACGGTGGGTGGGAAAATATACCTGATGACTGCGATCCCCTCGAAGATCTACTGTTGCAGGAAGTTCTTACGTAACTGTTCTATCTTCTTCGGGGGTATCTCAGTCATCAGGTTACACCATAGGAACAAGTACCAAGCAGTGACAAGTGAAAAACAGATAGTCTGGGAGGCTGGATCTCCGTAAACTTAAGACAGGAGTCCTTGTAACACAGCCCTGCCAAATCCTGCACGGGCTCTTGAGGCAATTCCCAGACTGTAATGCTTGGTGAAAGTGTGGACTGTACTCCAGGTGGCAGCAGTGCAAACATCAGCAGCTGAGACCCCTTTCAAACAAGTCACCGAGGTAGCCATGCCTCCAGAGGAATGAGTTCTGACAGCACCAAGCAATTCTTTGCCATACTTGCTGTAACAGAACACAATGCAATTAACCAACCATTTGGACAAACATTGCTTAGAAACTGAAGTGCCCTCTCTACCTGGGGCAAAAGAAACAAATAGCTGTTTAAATATTCTGGACTCTTTAGTCCGAAGCAGATAATACTTCAAAGTTCTGCACACATCTAAAGTATTGAGCAGTGCTTCCCCTGGATTGGCACATTCAGGAAAACAAACAGGAAGGTGGACAGACTGACTGAGCGTGAACTCAGAAACTACCTTAGGCAAAAACTAAGGATTTGTGTGCAAAGATACCCTGTCTTTGTGAAAAATCAAATAACACTCCTCGCACCAGAGGGCCTGAAGATCTGAAATTCTTCGAGCAGAAGTAATTGCAACTAAAAACAGCAAGTTGTGACTGCCTCAAAAGGAGACAGGGTTAATTTTTCTAATATGAAATTTAAGTCCCAAGCCAGGAAAAGAGAACAGATTGGGGGTTTCAGATACAGGGTGTCCCAAAGAAAAGTATGGGAGACCTCCAGCTGAGCAACTGTGCGGTCACCCACGGGCAAATGAAAGGCAGAAATAGCCAAAAGGTGGACTCTGAGTGAGGAATACTAGAGGCCTGAGTCGGACAAAGATATCAGGCAGTCCAGGACATGATTCACCAGGCAAACTGTTTCCACTTCATGGTATATGTGGCGCGAGTGGAAGGCTTTCGGTCCACCACCAGGACTTCCACCACCCTGTTACAGACCCCAAACCTAACGATGGCAATGTTCTCAGGAGCCAGGCATGCAGATGGAGGGACCTGAGGTTGGGATGGCCAGGGTCCCCGATCCTGGGTCAGCAGGTTCCTGCAAAGAGGCATAGGGACCGGAGGTTCCTCTGTCAGCCGCTGAAGCAGAGAGAACCATATCTGGCAAGGCCAGAATGCAGCCACCAGAATCATGCTGGCCCCTTCCATTTGTAGCTTGATCAACGCACTCTGGATCAGAGGAAATGGAGGGAATGCATACAGAAACCTCCCGTTCCAAGAGAGGGGCAACGCATCTCACCAGAAAACTCCAGGCTCTGGATCTAGCGAGCAGAAACCACAAAGTTTTGCGTTGAGAAGGGATGCAAAAAGGTCCAACTCTGGACGATCCCATCTGTCAAACAGATCTTCTGCTACAGATGACAAAAGCTCCCATTCGTCCTGCTGAGACTGTCTGCCAGGGTGTTTAGGATGCCTGGCATGTGGACTGCAGTGAGTATCAGGTTGTGCTCCGGTGCCTAATACCATACTCTCATGGCCTCCCTGCAAAGGGGGTACAAGTGAGTCCCACCCTGCTTGTTGATGTAGCAGACAACACTCAGATTGTCTGACTGCACCAGCAGCTGGCCTGGAGCCAGATGTTCTTGAAATGACTGCAAGGCACAGAGCACCTCTCTCATTTCCAGGACACTGATATGCAGGGCAGCTTCCCACTGAGACCAGGAGCCCTGGGTTTGGAAGGAACCCAGGTGTGCTCCCCAGCCTAGGCCCAAAGCATTTGTTGTTAGAATCTGATGCGTGGAGGAAATTTGAAAGAGAACCCCTTGAAGAAGATTCAACAGGTTCATCCACCACTGTAGCACCTTGTGAATTGGAGAGGAGATCAAGACTTGCTGGTCCAGCTCATCCGTGCGCTGGTCCCATTGCACTCTGAGGATCCATTGAAGGGTGTGCATGTGAAGTCTGGTCAGTGGAATGGTGGGAATGGCTGCAGCCATTAGACCCAGTAACCCGAGGTACAGCCTGGCAAGAACGTGCCAACTCTAAGCAACCTCCTGAGCTTGGGCCATAAGGCATACTTCCCTGTTTTGGGGAAGGAAGGCCTTCTCTGCTCGGAGTCCAGCACCACCCTGATGTACTGCACTCTTTGGGACGGTACTAGAACACACTTGGGCAGGCTGACCGTAATGCCCAGAGAGTGGAAGCACTGGACAGTGTGCACCAGAATCCTCAAGAGCTGTTCCCTGGACAGGCCCTTGAGAAGCCAATCATCCAGGTAAGGGAAGACATACAGTCCCTCTCTTCTGAGAGCTGCTGCAACCACTGCCAAGCATTTGGTAAATACACATGGCACAGAGGATAAGTCAAAGGCAGCACTTTGAACTCATAGTGTTCACCCTGAAGGGCAAAACGAAGAAACCTCCTGTGAGGAGGAAAGACCGAGATAATGCAGGTGGCGTCCTGCATGTCAGGAGCAAACCAGTCCCTGTTTTGAGGAGGGGCATCAGGCCTGGCAAAGTTACCATCCAGAACTTTTGTACTGGACAAAGAGATTGAGGTCCTTCAGATCCAAAATGGGTCACAGATCTCCAGACTTTTTTGGGACCAGGAAAAACATGGAATAAAATCTTTGATTTCTCTGTCACCTTGGCACCAATTCAATTGCCTGCTTGTGCAGAGGAGACTGTACTTCCTCACAGAGAACAGCAAGAGAGCCAGGGGATAGCTGGAGGGTGGGGATGGGGTATCTGGAGGCTGCTGGATGAGCTCCAGACTATGACCTGTCTATATGATCTGCAAGATCCATGCGTCTGAAGTTATGGTTCTCCACTGATTCAGATGGAGGGAGAACCGACCTCCGACCACCACCTCCTGAGTCTGGACCAGAGGAGGAGGGGTGTGGACCAGAGGAGGGGGGTCTGGCAAGGAGTCAAGCTGAGGTGGAACCAGCTGAGGAGGCTGGTCCATCGTTTCTGGGATGCTTGGCTGCAGCTCCAGTACTGGATGGGGCGAGCAAGAAAGTCTGGGCTCTGCGCTTACCCTGGGTGTGGGGGGGGCCCCCAAGCCTGGCCTATTGGTCTGCCGACGAAAAGCAGCACCCTCTACCATAGGGCTGAGAATGTTAGAGAGAGTGGACAGATTTAATGGCTGTGCCACAGGCCTGCAGATCATTTATGAGGTCCTGGACATCGGGGCCGAAAAGCTTGGTGCCATTGAAAGAGGCATTAAGCACCTTGTTCTGCACATCGGCTGCAAATCCAGACACCCAAAGCCAGGAATGCCTTCAAAGACATATCCCAGTGGCAGCCGCTCTGGCCACTGTATCAGCCATATCAGAGAGGGCCCATAGGAGGTGTTTACTGACATTCTCCGCAGTTTGCAAGCACTGAAGCAGCTCTTGTTTCTGGGAGCCATCCGGATGGGCCTGAGCAGCAGCCTTGCCCTTTCTCCAGCTGGCATTCTGAAATGTATTTATTTATTCAAGTCTTTGTTTACCGGGTAAGTGCGCGGATCCAAGAACCATTTTCAGACATGACCCGGGTCACAAACAATGGCATAGAATCAGTTAAAATAATTTACAATCCAATAAGAGTAATAAATTACAAGCTGTACAGACCCATCGGAAACATACATAGCATAATAAGCAATGGTACAGAGAAGTAACTGAACAATGTACAGTTGCAAGCCTGATGAAAGCAGATAACTAGCTGTACAACAACAGATTGACACAGGGTAGTGGAAAAAATCAGTTACAAGCAGTAATACTAATTTGAAACAGAATAAACAGACTGTACCACAGTAACCTAGTAGGATAAACAGTTCAACAAGCAACAATACCTGGATAGAGGTGAATAGGGAGGAAGCAGGGAAGTTAGGTGCCAGAGGTGGTAAATAGAGACACACACCAAGGGTGCTAGGGAGGGGATGGAGAAAAGCAGAAAAACTAAGTGCCAGTGGTGATATGGTGGTAAATAGAGGCACACACCAAGGTTACTATGTACAAGGGTAAGGAGGAGGGAAAGTAGAGCAGGAGTACAAGGGTAGTACAAGGGTAGGACAAATAGGAAAAAGCTCTAGGGAGAGGAGGAGGTGAAGACACGGGGAAAACAAGGTAACTAGTAGGGATAGGGATGGGGAGAGGGAGAGGGAGGGTAGAGAGAGCTAGCATGTAATAATGAGCGGGGGAAACAAGAAAAAAGGGGGGCAGGAGTGAGGGAAAGGGGGTTTAAGTACCTGCACCCCACAGGGGAAGGGTTTAAACAGGAGAGCAGAAGCAGGTGGAATCCAGGAGTATCCAGGATCTGAGTTGGGATTTGAAGGAGTGGTGCATGGCAACCGTGTGGATAGCTGTCAGGAAGCTGTTATATAGAGAAGGTGCAGCTACCGACAGGGCTTTACTCCCCATTACAGTGGAGACTCTGGGGAATTCCAGTGGGGGGACCGATGTATCACGCAGACAACTGGGGACAGTACATGCCTTGAGGAGGGAAGCATACGGGTACTCAATACCCCCACACATTGTGCCATCAATGATACTACCAAGTGCATAGTCAACGCGACGCTTGAGTGAGGGCCAACCAAGAGACTGATATAAGTCGCAATGGTTGGTGGAGAAGGAAGCCATTAGCATGAAGTGGCAAACACTATTATAAACCGAGGTGAGTTTGTGGTAAAGGGTAGAGGACAGAGAGGAGGAATAAATCAGAGAGCAATAGTTAAGGATAGGGAGACGGTTCCCATGAGCAATGGCTAGTCGGGCAGTGGGGGTAAAATAGTTTATTACACGATAAGCGGCACCGACCGAGTTTTTGGTTGATTCTGCGTATGACAGTGTTTATGTGCACATTAAAGGAAAGGGATGGGTCTAGGGCTACACCCAGATATTTGAACTCTGAGACTAACTGCAGGGAAGGTCCAGATGGGGAGAGCAGCAGAAGAGAGGAGTTAGATTTCACGGCATTAGCCAGATAAGGCTTGGATCCGAGGAATATAGTCTTGGTTTTCTTCTCGTTAACCAGGGGCATATTCGATAAGAACCAATTGTGGGTGTGGCCATAATGTTGGGTAAGGACAGAGGATATGTTCTAGGTGGATTTGTCACTGCAGTAGAGGACTAAGTCATCTGCGCATACCTCTCAACTGTCCCTGATTTTCAGGGACATCCCTGATTTTGCCTCAAAATTTTCCTCTGTCCCTCATAAAATTTGTGTTTTTGTGACAGAACAGCGGGGAATAAAAGCACAGAATAATGTCAAACATTAAAGTAACAGACTTGTTCTTCTTCAGAAAATGCATCTTAACACAAATCCCCTTATTCTATCAGCTTTCTAACTGAACAGTAGCAGTTTTTAAGATGTGTCCCTGATTTGGGGTCTTTATCCCTAATT
The DNA here is from genome assembly GCA_016271365.2 of Neoceratodus forsteri. Lineage (NCBI taxonomy): Eukaryota > Metazoa > Chordata > Ceratodontiformes > Ceratodontidae > Neoceratodus > Neoceratodus forsteri. The sequence continues at coordinate 1,120,681,135 of CM028130.1, read as the reverse complement.
TAAGAGGCAAGAGGTTGAGAGGTATGCATCTGCGTACAGTAGGGCACGGTAGTTAAGGCTGTCAGCAGGGAGGGGGTTAATGAATAGGGAGAATAGTAAGGGTTCCAAGATGGAGCCCTGGGATACACCTGTAGTGATGGGCAGTTCGAGGGAGGTGGCGGTACCTACAGTCACCGATTGGGAGCGGCCAGTCATGTAACTCAGGAACCATTGTCGAGTCTCGAGGGAGCAGCCGAACTGGAGGAGCTTAATAGGGAGCAGGGGTGGTTGACCAGGTCAAAAGCCTTTGTCAAATCCACAAACACCGCACATTCCTGAGAACATGATCAGTAAAGAGGGCAAGGGCAGCGGTGGTGCAGTGGTTCTTTCTGAAACCATGTTGCTGATTACACAAGAGGTTGTACTTGTCAATCCGGTCAGAGAGTTGAGAGTGGACAACCTTTTCTAGAAGCTTGCTAAGGTGGGGGAGAATGGAGATCGGTAATTGTCAGAGGAGAGGGAGTCTCCTGCTTTGAAAATAGGGATGACTTTAACAACCTTCCAGGGGGCAGGCATGACAGCTGAGGCCAAAGTGAGGTTAAAAATTAAAGTCAGAGGTTGGGAGATGGCAGGGGCTGCGAGCCTGAGCAGGGAGAGGTAGAGGCCATCGGAGCCAGGGCTACCACCGGAGGGGAGGCTCCTAAGGAGTTTGGTGGTAAGCTTTTTTGTGATTGCCCTAAAGTAGAAAGAATTTAACCATGTGTGACAGATAGTTTACAGTCCTCAGACCCAAAGTGGAGGAGGTGTAAACCCGTTTACCCCAGAGGTCAATCCTGCAGGATTCCTTGTCTGGGGGAAGGGAATTAAGGTGCTTGGGCACCTTAGATCTGTCATGGGCAGCTCAGATGACCATCAAGTCAGTTTCAGCCTAGGCCGTTAAATAGAGAAGGCCCTGAGGGGCATTATAGAGTTTGTCTACACCCCATGGCATAGCTGGCACCATATCTGGTCTGTGCCAGGCTGCTATAGTGGCATTTTTCAGGGCTGACAGCATAGGAGGAATAATCCTGGGTGGAGGTTCAGAAACCTCCAGGAAGTCCACTAGGTCTTTCCTGGTGACATCCTCCTTCTCCTCAGTCTCAAAGCCCATAGTAGCAGACAACTGTTTCATGACATTGAAAAAGGTAGCATCCTCAGGAGAGGACCTGGGAGTATGCTTGACAGACTCCTCACTGACAGATAGGGCGGTGGATTTGTCAGATATGAGGATTTCTTTCTCCTCCCCTCTCATCCTGTATGTCATCAGGGAGGATGAGATCAGGGTGATACTCCTCCTCCTCCTCCTCGACGTTGACCTCCTCATCTGGGTCTAGCGTCGGAGGCTCCTATGGCAGACTGTGGGGAGTCTCCCAGGGTTGACAAACAGGAGTCAATGATAGAGCTGCCATGGACGGTGCCAATGATGAGGGCCTATTGAAAGTGCCCAGCTGCTGAATGAACACATTCGTGAATTTGACAAGAACTTCATTCAGGTCTATAGTCGTCATCGACGAAGGTGGAGTTCAATGGTACTGAGGCTGACGACCTGCCATCCTGTGCACCCAATGAGCCTGTAGCTGTGGGAGGAGAAGAAGGGGCAGGCCTTGACGGAGTGGTCGTTGACAACGTGCCCAACATCAATGAAGGAGGGCCCAACAACCCAGAGGTCCACAGCCGAGCACTCTGAATGTCAGGCGGAGGAGCTGTCAGTATGGGTCTAGAGAGAATAGAGACCTGGACAGCTAGTCTCTTCATCAAAGCGGCCGCAGTCGACGAACAGCCCCAAAGGAGAAGCCAATGGGGAACGGGATGGCCGCCGAGAGGAGCGGTTGCGATCTCTGTCTTTCTTGTGACCCTCCCCAGAGGACTTGTCTTGGGCCGTGGAGGCCTGTGAGCTGGAGGATCCGGTCAGCGACTGAGCAGCCGGGGCCCCGGAGGACCCCTGCCCAGAGCTGGCTACTTGCTGTTCCATCAGAAATTTCTTGAGAGCCTTTTTGTGTCACCTGAGGGTAGTTTGGTTAAATTCTGGCATAGCTCACAGTCGGGGATGTCGTGATCAAGCCCAAGACAGCAGACACAAACTGAGTGTTCATCTGTAGAAGCAATCTTCTTTCCGTAGCAGTAGCAATGGAAAAGAGATGAAGAAGGATTAACTCTTGACATAAACAAAATTAAAAAATCTCAAAAGAAATTTTGGTAAAGGGTAGAGGAAAAAAAACAGCCATAGGGCAAAATGGCTCCAACACTGTGATGAAGCTTCTGCAGAGAATGTACATGAAAGTCAACAGTGGGAAAGAACTGAGGAGGGAGCAGGGCCGCCTACGCCTATATAGGGTTGCTGACGTCGGCTGTTGTCGACAGCGTGGTCGGCCCCACTTGTACTTCTGAAAATCTTCAGTGTGGATTTCCCTTCTCCGATGGCGAAGGTTTCTATAGTGTAACTTGATGACTGAGATACCCCCAAAGAATATCACAGCTTTTATATAGAATTTTACACTTAGTTTGAGATTGCAACACCGGAAGTACCTCCTCAAGGCACTTCCAGTTTCCATAGCTATTTAAACTCACCACTTCATGAGCCTCGGTGAGCACGTGGCCGAGGCAACACGTCTGCAGAGGCAAACACATCTAACTATGTCTGCCCAGGCAGCAGAAGAAGCAAGCCACTCCTTTTAGCATCAGATTTATTGCAAGTATTTTAAATTATGTCAGACCCTATAAGCATATACTCCATTGACGATATATTAGAACTTATGCAACAAGAAGGGTTAATAGTAGGGCGTACTTGCCATCTAATGTTTTCCACTGACTCTACATGTAACCACAGTTCCTCCTGTACTTGTGTTAAATGTACCCACTTAGCTACAATACAAGGGACAACAGACTGTTAAAAATAGAGTTACACAGAGCCCAAGAAATTAATCAGATAAAGAAATTTGTCAATTCAACTGAGGCAGAAAATCATTTAAAGGATCATTCACTAAGAGAACATCATAAAGGAGCTTGTGAAGAGGAAAACAGCCCCTACAGTCCCAATGTAAATGCACATGCAGCTAAAAAAATGGTAGAACGGACCAGACAAGTGAGGACGATGACTGATGCTTAGTAACTTCAAAGAAGCACAAAAAGGGTAGGAAGGCACTTGATGTCACTGAAACATTGATAAATACAAGCAACAGATTTGCATTACTAGGGAATGACTCTTGATCTGATCAACCAGTTAACACTAATAAACAAAATTCCCAGTCCCCTCACACATTAGTCATTAGAGACTTTATTATTAGAGTCACTGATAGCCATATCTGCAACAAGACAAACTTCATACCACTGTCACCTGCCTGTCAGGGGCTAGGATTGCTGACTCGAGCTCAGGGGTTGATAAACTGGCACTACCAGTAAATTCATCAAATCGTTCTACGTGTGGGCTGTAACAACACTGGTAAATCCCATGAAAAGGACTTCTGTTACAACCTTATTACATAAGGAAAAAATTAATCTGAAAAGAGTATAAGGTAAAGATATCAGGCATATTATCTATATCGAAAGCACATCCAGAAAAAAACTCTATTATTAACAGAATTAACACCCAGCTTTCAAAGTGGTGTTTTAGGTAGACCCTATTTGTTTGTGAATCATTGGAACAGCTTTAGAAGTAGTACTGCGTTGTACTCAAATAGTGGGTTACATCTTAAACATGGGGCCAAACCAACGTCCTCGGAAGCTACCTGACACAATGTCTTGATCAACTCAGTTTATAAAACTAAACTAAGTACATGATAACACAAAATAGTATGTCACACAAACTGTATACAAGGTCAGGCAAAAAACTTACTAACAAATATCTAAATGTCATGCTTTTAAATGCTGTAAGCATGAATAATGAAGTTACGTACTTACAGTAACAGTAGATCTTCGAGACAATTTCCTTCATCAGGCCATACCTATGGAACTATAGCCACCAGGCACTAGGACCACACGGAAACTTTTTGCAAGCAGTCCACTAGGAGTCACCCATGACGACGTCCTCCATCAGCTCTTGTTATGTAAATGTGAGTGTCCCCTTCCCTCCTCAGTTCCCCACTGCAGATTATGCTTGAAGGAACTCCCTATAGGGAACCAGGAGGGGAGCTATGGCTCTGCAGACCAAGTGAGGCAGAAAATCACTGGCAAAGCCCTATGGAGAAGGGGCCCTCCAGGATGCAGGGAGATGGAGGGTGGAACAGCATGGCCTGATGAAAGAGATTCTCTCGAAGATATACCATTATGGTAAGTACCAGGGGTTGACAAATCCCATAGCCCGACGTCCCGGGCTACAAGAATTTGCCATCGGACAAGCATCAATTAAGTAGCTTGTTGTCCCCGGACAAGCAACATTCATGCAAGCCATGTTCAGGCTACCTACAGTTAGCCGACTGACCACTAGGTGCTGCCGCCTGTCATTTATGCAGCCTGTCGTCACATGGTTCTGAGGATTTAATCAGGTGGATGGCTGACTGACTAGGTTGGAGCAAGCGTGGTAGCGCGCAGCTACCGGAAGTGTCCCGGACCCTCCCCTACCTCTCTCCATGTATCAGGGCAGCAGAACAGCACTGCTGGATCCCGGACTCACAGGTTAGTCAGAGAACTGATGTGTGAGAGTGCCTGTCAGTCCTGGGAATTGGCTGTGGGAGTGGTAGGGGGGGGAGGTTTCATGCCGAAAGTGCCATTTTGCCTGTGAATGAAATGGCAGACAGAGCGCTTTTCAAACTGTGAAGTGCCTCTACTTTTCAGCAGTGCCACTTCCTATTACAGCACAGAATATCATTTAATATACTTAAAAAATTATAAATAACTAGACAGTATTGAAAATAAATTGTGAGTCCTGGGAGTGGCATTTGTCACACTGAAGTTTGTGGAGGAGGGGGCTTCCGACTCGGTCAGCGACCACGACGGTCGAATAACGGAGTGTGAAAACAAGTGTTTGACTTGCTTGCTGCCACTATCTTCATTGTTGGGCATCACACTGGCGAGTACTGCACTAGGGATGTAAAAAAACAAAAAACCCCAAAAAAGACTTGAGGGACGGTTTACTACTGAAAGCATTGAATAAGATGGGGTGGGGAGTTCCAAGTCAGCAGTTTACCTGTGGACCGCATGGTGTTTGTGACTGTACAGTCAGGTCGGGTGGGGGAAGGGGGCTGTAATTGGAAAATAAATAAGATAAAATGAATTAACTTAACAAAGGAGGTGTGTTTAAAAAACATAAAAACAAATTAAACAAAGGAGGTGTGTTGTGCTGACCTTGTCCTCTGTATTAGGGGAAAAAAAAAGAACTGAGGTAGTAAGGCTTGGAGACAGTTAATAAACGGAAAAAAAAAACAAGGGCCCCAGTCTCTGTTCAGGCCAGTTTGTCTTGTTTAAAGGCACTACTTCCTGGCTTCTTTCTGACTCAGTTAGCAATACCAGCTGGCAGTTGCTAGTGTATAAAGTGTACTACTCATTCATTCTCTCTCTCTCTCTCCTCTCTCTCTCTCTCTCTCTCTCGTGACTACCCTGCTTAACTGAACTAGTGAAGGAGGACGTGGCTGTTTGTTTTTGACAGTGGATGTTGATCAGTGCTTTGCTATTTGAGCTGTCACAAACCTAACGTGTCACCTTCAGTGATAAATAAAAAAAGAAAAAGATTGTAAGAAAAATAAGAGGAGCCTAACTGAGTAAGTGTGGGCTAAGCTTTTAGGAAAGAGAGAAGGTCCAGGCCCAGATGGCATCCACCCCAGGGTACTGAAGGAGCTGGCAGAGGTCCTTGCAGGACCTTTGGCAGACCTATTTAATGCCTCACTACATTCGGGGTGTGTACCTCAGGACTGGAGGATGGCTCATGTGGTGCCCCTCCACAAGAGTGGCCCCAAGGATGAACCGGGAAACTACAGACCAGTGAGCCTCACATCCATGGTGGGTAAGCTAATGGAGACTATCCTGAAGGAGAGCTGGTGGCCCTCTTAGAGGCAAAGGACTACAGGACAGCAGACAGCATGGCTTCATACGTGGCCGATCCTGCCAAACCAACCTGGTGGGTTCTAGGACTGGGTAACTAGGCAACTGGAGGGGGACATGCAGTGGATGTCCTGTATCTGGACTTCAGTAAGGCATTCGACTCAGTGCCACATGGAGGCTGGGAAGGAAGTTAGTAGGCACAGGGGCAGGTGCAATGCTGGTGAGATGGGTAGGAAACTGGCTGCAGGGAAGGCAACAGAGGGTGGTGGTGGGTGGGAGCTCTCACACCCAAGGGCAGTGGCCAGTGGTGTCCCACAGAGCTAAAGTGTTGGGACCAGTGTTGTTTGGGATATTCATTGCAGACATATCATGGGACATCAAGAGCAAGATCAGTCTGTTTGCTGATGATACCAAGGTTGGTGCGGTGGTGGATGACCTAGGGGGATGGCAGGGGTTGCAGGATGATCTGGCAAAGCTTGAAACCTGGTCAGACACCTGGCAACTGGGCTTTAATGCCAAAAAGTGCAAGGTGATGCATTTTGGGATGAAGAACCCAAGGAGGACTTACCAGCTAGGGGGAGTGCAGCTAGCCCAGACAGAGGAGGAGAAGGATCTGGGTGTGCTCATCACAGGGTCAATGAACAACTCGGCACAGTGTAGGAAGGCAGCTGCAAAGGCCAACAAAATGCTGGGTTGTATTGCAAGGGGTATATCCTCTAAGGAGGAGGAGGTGATTCTGCCACTGTATGGGTCATTAGTTAGACCACACCTGGAGTACTGCGTGCAGTTCTGGGCGTCCGTATCTGAAAAGGGACATTAAGTTACTGGAGGAGTGCAGGCGTGGGCGACAAAAAGATGATCAAGGGTCTGGGGACTTATCATATGAGAGGAGGTTGAAGGTTGAACATGTACTCACTGGAGGAGAGGAGAGACAGGGGGACATGATTGAAACCTTAAATACATGAAAGGAATAAACAAGACAGGTACAGAGGGCTGTTCAAAGTAAGGGAGGGAGGGCCACCAGGGGCCATGATATGAGACTGGGCGAGGAAGGTTCAGGAGGGAGATGAGGAGACACTTTTTACAGAGAGGGTGGTGGCTGGGTGGAATCGCTACCTGCAGAAGTGGTATGCAGTAGAACAGTGGACTGCTTCAAACGAGGATGGGACAGGACAAGGGAGGGTTAATGAAGGGAAGGGTGGAAGGAGGGCAGCTGCAGAATAAGGGTGCTAGCTGCACATTCGAGCAGACTTGATAGACCTCTAGGCCTTTATCTGCTGGCAAATTTCGTATGTTCGTATGTTCGTAAGGTTGTGTAGAAAGGAATGAAACTGAACGGGGGCACCGACCTGCCCCAGACTGACCCAGTGTTTGCCGCTGGCTGGCTTCAGAAAGACACAAGAAGAAAAAAAGAAAGCTATTAATTTAAACAAAAAAATTATTTTAAATCAAAATAAGCCTATATCATAACTGTTTAAGTGTGTAACTGTGTGGGCTCTCCTCTCTTGGGATACAAAAGAGGTGCCAGTCTCCGTCTAGTGTGGAAAGAGTTGTCCTGAACTGCCCAGTGTCCTGTCTGTGGCCGGCTGGCTTGTGACAGATACAAAAAAAATCTGAAGGGAAAGTTAAAACCCCAAAAAACTGAAATTAAAATAAGAGGAGCCTAACTGTATGTTTGGGCTCAGGTTTTGTTGAGAGGGAGGTAATTGTGTGGGAAGGAACAAAGGGGTGACCTGTTCTGTGCCCATGAGTGGTGTCCTGTGTCTGGCTGGTTTGTGAAATACAGACACAATCATAAAAAAAAATTGTGAAAAAAAAAACAAGAAGACCAACTAAGTGTGAGTGTGTGTGTGTGAGAGACTGTGAGAGCGACCTAACCTGCCAAGAGAGAGAGAGGGTATAGGAGCTTGGAGAAGTGAACTGCAGACTCTCTTGGAGTACTAGCAGTTGACTCCTGCTCCCTCCTACTCCCACCTACTCTATCCTGCCCAGGTCCTCCTGTAGTGTTGTAAGGCGCAAGGACTAAGCACAGCAGCTTAAGGTAATAAATTACACAACACAAACAAAGATAATATAAAATAAAATTTTATTGAGTACAATATTTCAGTATTTTCACAGTTCCATAAAAGTGAAAACAAAATGCAAAGAAATAAGCCAAAACAAAATATTTTATTTTCCACAATAAATCCATTTGGGTTTTCTGTATTTTTATACTTTCTACTAAAAATATGCTATTTTATACCTGGACTACCAACTCAAGCACCAGGACAACTACTTTCTGACAAACCACTTGTCCGTGGACAAGTACATAATTTTAAAATTTGTCAAGCCCTGGTAAGTATGTAACTGTTCTATCTTCTTTGAGGATATCTCTCATCAGGCCACACCTATTGAACGAGTACCAAGCAGTACTGACAAAGAAACAGTCAGGGTGGCTGGAGCCTACAGGCCTAAGAGAGTAGGCCTTGAAGTACAGCTAGGCCAAAGCCTGCCTTCTTTTTTGAGGCAATGTCCAGACGGTGATGTTTAGTGAAGGTGTGGACAGTACTCCAGGTGGCAGCTGCACATATCTCAGCAGCAGACACATTCTTGAAACAGGCACAAGAAGCAGCCAGCCTCTAGTCAAATGGCCATGAAAAACCACAGGAAGTTCCTTACTGTACTTCCTATAACAAAAAGTAATACAGCTGGCCAACCATTTGGACAAGAACTGTTTTGAAACAAGAACGCCCTCTTTCCCAGTGGCGAAGGAAACACAAAGTTGCAAGGATTTCCTGCAGTCCTTTGTATGGTGTATGTAGTACCTGAGTATTCTATGTACATCTAAAGTATGGAGCAATGTTTTCCCTGGATTGGCATGCTCAGGAAAATAAACTGACAGGTGGATGGTTTGATTCAGAGTAAACTCCAACACCACCTTTGATAGAAACTTAAGACTGGTACGTAAAAACACTGTCTTTGTGAAAAATCAAATAAGGAGGCTGACGCATTAGAGCCTGAAACTCTGAAATTCTTCAAATTGAAGTGACAGCAACCAAAAACAATGCTTTCCATGACAAAAAGCATAGGCTACAAGTCACAACTGGCTCAAAAGGAGACAAAGTAAGCTTCTCTAACTCAAAATTCAGGTCGCAAACTGGGACAAGATTGTGGATAGGAGGCTTCAAGTGCAGAATGCCTCTAAAAAACATATGGGCCACCTCCAGCTGAGCAACTGTATGATCATCAAGGGACACGTGAAAGGCTGATATAGCAGTCAAGTGCACCTTAACAAAAGAATACTGTAGACCTGCATCAGATAAGGTCAGCCAATGCTCTAAAAATACAGGTTACTCACCTGTAACAGGAGTTCTAGGAATGGTATATGTTGTTCATCCACACTGTCTGACAGGTTCCTTGCCCCTTTAAATCTTGCTGGAAGGTCTTCAAGCTGGCTCCTCCCACCCACCCAGGAGGTTAAACTCTCGGCTCCGCCCCATGACGCAAAATCTAGCCCGCTGGAAGCCAGGTTGTGCGTCGAAGCCGGGGAGGTCGGGTGGGTCGTGTGCATGAATAACATATAGCATTCCTAGAACTCCTGTTACAGGTGAGTAACCTGTATTTCTAGGGACATGGATATGTTGTTCATCCACACTGTCTGGCAGACTCCTAGCAGTTCTCTGGGAGGAGGGAGGCAAGGCACACACCCCCTACTTAGGGAATAGAGACTGGAGAACCGAGGCCCCAAAACCAGCATCCCGGAGTGACTCAAGGTCGATGTGGTAGTGGGTAATAAAGGTATGTGCCAACTAACAGGTAGCAGCCCTGCAGATAACCTGGATAGGGACATCCCTGGAAGCAGCTACAGATGCAGTGGTATGGCGGGTAGAATGAGCTCTTATCCCTCTGGGAGGCTCCATGCCCGCCAACCTATAGCAGAGATCTATGCAGGAGGTGACCCACCTGCTTATCGTCCGCTTGGCTGCAGGTCTGCCAGGTGCAGCTTCAGCGTAGGTGACAAACAGCTGGCGAACCTCTCCCCGAACTTCAGCCATCCGCTCCTTATATTAAGCGAGCGCTCTTCTAGAGTCCAAAGTATGGAGCCTACAAAGCCTCTGAGGTGTGATTGGGGTAGAACACCGCAGAGTCAACATCTGGTTAAGGTGAAACTCCAACACCACCTTTGGAAGGAACTGGTGGGGACGCAGGACAACCTTGTCCCTGTGGAAGACTAGATAAGGAGACTCGATGGAAAGCACCTAGAGCTCTCCCATCCTTCTGGCTGACGTGATAGCCACCAAGAAGGTGGTCTTCCACAACAGGTGTGAAAGATCACACCTGTGCATTGGTTCGAATGGCTTGCCCATGAGCTTGGCCAATACCAGCAGTAGATCCCGCGGAGGTGGAGGTTCTCGCACCGGAGGGGAAATGTGATCAAGGCCTTTGAAAAAGTGCCAGACCACCTTCTCCTGTGCCACCAACTGCTTCCCGGCCCGGTAAGCAGAGACAGCTGCCAGGTGCAACTTAAGGGTTGTCGACCGAAGCCCCTGCTGAGAAAGGGACCACAGGTAGTCCAGAATGCTTGCCAAGGGACAGGCGGAAGGGTCCAAGCCCTTCCCCTGACACCAAATGGAGAATCTCTTCCATTTGAAGGCATAGCATTTCCTGGTCGACTCCTTACGGGACACCTCAACGATGTTGAGGACCTCGTCGGAAAGACCCAAGGCCTGGAACTCTAGCCGCTCAGGAACCAGGCCGTCAGGTGCAGGGATTGAAGGTCCAGATGGAATACCTTCCCCTGGTTGACTGAGATCAGGTCTGGGTGGGCTGGAAGCCGCCTCGGGAGCCTGGAGCTGAGACTGAGGAGATCTGGATACCAGAACTGGCGGGGCCAATCTGGGCCTACCAGAATCACCTGCGCCTTGTCCCTCCTCGCCTTGAGAAGCACCTTGTGGATCAAGGGAAATGGGGGAAAGGCGTAGAAGAGGCCCGGGGTCCATGGCCTCAAGAAGGCATCCCCCTGCAGCGAGCCCTGCTGAGGGGGGCGGGCATGGAACAGTCTCAGCTTCACATTCTCCCTGGAGGGAAACACGTCCACCTGAGGCGTGCCCCAGGGGGAGAAGAGATTTTGTACTACCTCCGGCAGGAGAGACCACTCATGAGACGCAGCCCCTATCCGGCTTAGGGCATCGGCCAGGGTGTTGGAGGCTCCTGCCACGTGAATGGCTAGGAGATCCGCCTCCAGGCTGTGCACGAGGGACCAAATGCGGAGAGCTTCCTTGCATAACAGCATGGAGCGCGTCCCGCCCTGGCGGTTCAGGTAGTACATGGTTGTGGTATTGTCCGTCTGGACCTGAACCACTTGACCCCGTAGAAACGGAGCGAAGGTGGTGAGAGCTAGACGGACCGCTCGAAGCTCCAGCAGGTTGATATGGCATCGGGACTCCCGAGGGGACCAGAGGCCATGCGCTCTGTGCTCCCCCAGATGGGCACCCCAACCCATCAGAGATGCATCGGTTGATAGAGAGACTGTCGGCTCGGGGCGGACGAATGGGATGCCCTCCTCCAGATGTGCCAGAAGGGTCCACCACTGGAGAACGTTCCACATCTCCTGGGTCACTGTCACGGGCTGGTCCAACAGATCGCAGCATTGGGACCACTGGCTGGCCAATCCCCACTGAAGGGGACACATGTACCAATGGGCCCAACAGACCACGCTGGTGCAGGCCGCCATGAGGCCCAGGAAGTCCTGGGCAGGGCGCGATTGCCCAACCAGAAATGATTGGGCAAAGGAGGAAAGAACCTCGGCCCTGTCCGCTGCGAGCCGAGCTCTGGCTCGAAGAGAGTCGAGCTCTGCCCCGATGAAGAGTATCACCTGCTTCGGCACGAGTTCCGACTTCGCCTCGTTGATGAGGAGGCCAATCTGAGAGCAAACCTGGAGGGCCAGATCTCTGGACCGCTCCACCCCCGCTCTGGATGGGGCTGCAATCAGCTAGTCGTCCAGGTAGGGGTACACCCGGACCCTTCGGCGCGGCAGGAATGCTGTCACCACTGCCACGCATTTGGTGAAGACCCTGGGAGCTAAAGAGAGGCCCAAGGGCATGGCCCGGAACTCGTAAAGGGATCCCTCCACTCTGAAGCGAAGAAATCTCTGATGAGACGGATGGATCGGGACGTGAAAGAACGTGCCCTGGAGGTCCAGGGAACAGAACCACATGCCTCGTTCCAGGGATGGAATTATCTGAGCCAGAGTGACCATCCTGAAGGTCCGAGACCTTAGGAACCTGCTCAGGACGTGCAGGTTGAGGATGGGGTGCCAGCCCCCCATCCATTTTGGTACCAGGAAATACCTGGACACAAACCCCGGGTCTGGAGGAGGATCTGCCACCTTCCTGATCACCTCTTTTTCGAGGAGCAGGGCAATATCGGCTCGGCGGGTCGACAGCGAGGCTGCGGACCCCATGGCCCCCCCCCCAAGGGGCGACGGCTCGAAAGGGTGGGATCTGCTCGAACTTCAAAGGCAGGCCCTTTCCTACCACCTCCAACACCCAGCGGTCCGTGGTGATAGCGGACCAGGTGGAAAGGAAGTGGCAGAGCTGTCCCCCCACAGGGGGAACCCAGGGGGGAGTGACGAGGCTGGGGGCGGCACCCCTCAACCCGTCACTGGGCAGGCTTGGAAGAGGGACCGGCCGAGGGACCTCCTGGGCCTTTACCTCCTTGCTTCCTGCTGGAGGAAGCCGTGGGCTTGGGTTTGGGATGCCAAGCGCGAGCCTGCTGGCCCTGTTGCTGGTGCTGTTGGACCGGTCGTGTTGCAGGAGCCGAAGGACGAAAGGACTTATACTGTTGTTGACAGCGGCCTTTGTCCCTCTGGGCGGAGGTGACCGAGTCCAGAGTGGCATTGGACTTTTCGATCCGCTGGAGGTGTCCCTCCACTCCAGGGCCGAAGAGGTCAGTCCCCAAGAAGGGGACGTCCGCCAACTTGTGCTGTGTATCCGCCGTGAAGGTGGATATCCTCAGCCACACCCTGCGATGCATAGCCACCGGGGCCGCTACTGACATGGCACAGGAATCATCTATGTCTAGAGCAGTCTGAAGTTGCTGCTTCGCCACCGCCCTAACCTGGTCCTGCACCTGACGGACCGTGGTCTGCAGGTCGGCCGGGAGATGAGGGACAACCTCATCCAGGGAGCCCATGAGGGCGTGGGAGAAGTGTGCCATCAGCACGGCCAAGCTGGCCTGTCGGAGGCCGAGGGAGGATGCAGCGTACACCTTATGCCTGGCAAAGTCCAGCTTTTTGGACTCTTTATCGGGGGGCTTATCCACGTCCAGAGCATTTCCGGAACGCCAGAAGATGCTGTCGGTGACTAACCCCTCGGCAGAGGGGTGCTCTGAGAAACTGGGCAAAGAGCCGGTAGGGACCGCATACTTCCTGGCCATCCTGGCCGAGGGCGCAGGACAGGAAGCAGGCCACTGCCAAAGCTCCAAGACTGGGCTGACAATGGCCTCAGCCACCGGAAAGGCCTCAGTGGGGGAATCACTTCAGTCCAATATCTCCGTCAGGAGATACTTGGCTCGTTTGGACATGGGCTCGAGCTGCATCCCAGTGGACTCCGAGATGAGTCGAAGCAGACCCAAGAAGGACGATGGGCTATCGTCCAATGGCTGGCCGCCGGAGGACTCCAGGTCAACCCGCCTGGAGAACAGGGAGGAGTCGTCATCGGACTCCAAAGAGTTTGCAAAGAGCTGCCTCGGCCCTGAGCCACCCTCCACCTGCCAAGGACGGTCAGAAGTGAGGGTGACCGACAACCTGTGGGGCAGGCCGTGACCCGACCGAGAATCCTTGGTCGGTGCCCCAGACTTTGGTTGGAGAGGTGGAGGTTCCACCACAATCGGTGGAGCAGCCGGTTTCAGCCAAACAACCGGCCCTGGAACGGGCATCTCGACTGGGGCGAGCCGTTGCTTCAGTCATTCGGGTGACAGCCACTTGATGGCCGGGGGCTGAACCGGGGTCGGTTTAGTCCCGGACAACAGCAACTGCTGCCACATAAGCTCCTCGTAACATCGACGTAATTTACATTGAAGCCTCTCTTCATCCGAGGAAGAGGACGAGGAGGAATGGTGTCGCCGCTTACTTCAGTACCGAGACCAGCAACGTCGGCGGGAATGGCTTGACAGAGAAGAAGTCCGAGACCGAGACCCTCAGGGAGACCGAGGGCGGGTCTGGGAAGGGGCGGGGAACACCTGCTCTTCCCTCAGCTCGGGCACTTTATCCGGGGACTGCAGTCCCGAAGGCACAGGCAGATCCTCGGTCTCCACCGGGGAAACCGGTGAAGGTGGGTTGTCAGCTTCACCAGTCAGACAGCCCGTCCGACAGGTCGAGAAAAATCTTGACTGCATCAACGGGAGTCTCGGCAGGCTGGCCTGACGGGGACACCGTGAAGCCAATGGCCTGAGCCGTAACTTCGACCGAAGTTGACAGTCGACTGTCCAGGGAAGGAGACCTCTCCCACTCCCGCGAATGCCGACGGTGGGACTTACCCTTCGACTCCTTCTTCTTGGGCCGAGAAGAATGTCCCGAAGGCCCCTCTCCCTTCGTAGAAAGGGACTGACAAAGCTCCTTGAACGAAGCCGTATACGAGGAACTCAGAGAGAGTGGGATAAATGCCGCGGCCGAGGAGGAGGAAGATGCGGCCTGGGCCGCCTCCTCCTCGAGGGCGATCATATGCTCGAGCTGCTCAGCCGAGCCAGCCACCACAGACACTGCCCAACGAGCCTCTTTGGATTTTACTGGTGGGTAACACTTATCGGGGTGCCCGAGCTTCAATTGAGCAGCTCGATCTTCCAGGACGGTGGCCGAAAAAGAGCAGCACAACTCACAGGCCTGTGGATCATGGTCTAGGCCTAGGCAGTAGACGCACATGGAGTGAGGATCCGTCCTGGACATTTTCTGCCCACAAGGGCACCTCCGAAAGCTGGGAATCGATTTGTCCATCGCAGCCGCAAGGGATGATGAAGACCGAAGTTTACAAAACTTCAAAACTAGTTTCGGATGAACCGAAGAGTTAGGATCCAGTCTACAACGCAGAGTGCTAAGGAGGGAACCTGAGCTTCCAAGCGGTAAGGAAGATATGACGTCATGGGGTGGAGCCGAGGGTTTTACCACCCGGGTGGGTGGGAGGAGCCAGCCTGAAGACCTTCCGGCAGGATTTAAAGCGGCAAGGAACCTGCCAGACAGTGTGGATGAACAACATATCCATGTCCCTAGAACCTAGTTTACTGGACAGGTAAAGGGGTCCAATTGGTGAGAAGCAGCCCACAATGCAAACAGCTTCCACTTTGGAGGGCTTTCTGGCAGCAACCAAGATGTCAGCCACCTTTTGGGACACCCCAAACCTTGCAATGGCTATGTCTTCAGGAGCCATGCATGAAGGTAGAGTGACTTAAGATCTGGATGGACCAGTGTTCCCTGTTCCTGTAACAGAAGACCCTGGCATAATGGCAGGAGTACTGGAGGTTCCACCGCCAGCTGCTGCAGTAAGGGGAACCAAATCTGACAAGGCCACAGCGGGACAATGAGCATCAGAGTTGCCCCCTCCATTTGAAGCTTGAAGAGGAACAAGACGACCTGCAAAAAAACTCCTGGCCCTGGAGTAAGCGAGCAGAAAAGAAAAAATTACTCATCTTAGTAATGTTGTTTCTTCTAATAGAGTCTTGCTGTATTCTGACAATATGCAGCAGGTAGCCTCAGCACTTCAACTGCCCCTGAGAGGAAAGAGTGAACTCTATGCAGAAGCATGGAACGTTGAGCTCGAGCTCGGTTTTCAAACCTCTGTCTCTGGTACTTTTTTTTCCTTTTTTTTATTTCAGTTTTTGTTGACCAGGTAAGTGCACTAGACAAATCCTGCCTATTTTCAGGCACGGAGGGGGATACAGATGAATGCCATCTGACCTTGAACCAGATTAAGCTGTTGGTGGTATTTTTAGTGAATGAGGGAAATTTAGCCAGGACACTGGGGAAATTCCCCTACTCTGCTTCCTGTAAGCAGGGGGGTCCCATTTTCATGTGGTACCAAGATGGCTGCCTCTGGACATGCTGTGGAGAACATGGAGGTGTTAGAGGCAGTGGAGCTGGTCTCTTCCCCTGTCTCTGTTCTGAGAGAGACCCCATCTTCTATGCCTATTGTGCTGCAATCTACTGAATATGGTTCTTCTGTGCCTTTGGATACTTCCCCTGCTGCTGTTGTGGATACTTGTGTGCAGTGTTTACCTGTGGATCCTTCATTTATTCCTCAAACTGTGCTTACATCTTCTAGCCCTGCTACTATGGATATACGTGAGTCTTCTCGTCCTGTTTCTATGGTTGTAGATGTGTTACTTAAAATCGAGGAACAGCGTTATTTCACTGCTAGACAGCGTTTGTTAGCCCTTAAGCCTCAGTCTGGTTTTGTACCTGCTGCTACTGACTCACCTTCTGGGAATGCTTTTTACTGTCTCTTCGCCGATTCTGACACTTCCACATTCTTTGCCTGTTGCTACGGACCCTCCTCACTCCCTACCGCCTGTACTGACTGCACCTCTTGCTCAGCTTTCTCCAGAAACTTCTTCTGTACAGGTGCCTGCTTCTGCTCTCGCTGATGCCTTGCACACGACGGACTGGTCTGTTGAGTCGGCCCTGGAAGCGGCTGGGTGGGAGAAGGATCCTACCGTTGGGACTTGGCGTTCTGATTCTTCCCTGATCTGTACTAGGCCACCTGACACTGACAAACTGCTGGCCTCTCCTGTTTTGAAAGACTCTGCTGCTTCTCTTGATCTTTCTTTGCCAGCTGAACTCCTTCTGACTCAGAACCTGACTTTGCAATTTGGCCCTGCTTCCTCGACGCCTCAAGAACAACGGACTCTTCGGGACCCTGAGTCTCGTCCAGTTCCTGCTACTTCTACTGCTTCGTCCCCTAAAACTTATGCTGCATGCTTTCAACCCCCTGTACATCAAGCTAAAAGACACAACGCTGTTCGTCTGCATTATTTGGGGGGCTTACCTGACTTTCCTGACCGATTTTTTGTAGGTCGCACTCTTTTGAAGGATTCTATGCAATTTGCTGCTTTTGAGATTCATGCCTTAATTCATGTTTCTTCAGAGTCTCATTTTGATATTAGTTTTAAAACTATCACTGGTTTAGAAAAGTTTTGGAGAAAATATCAGGAGCTTAAAACTTCTCCTTTATGGTCACCGTTTAATGCCATTCCCTTAACTAAACCTACTCAGAAAACTGTTACTATATTGTTTACATGTGAAGGTGTCAATCTTAATGATATTACTGTCTGGTTAAAGCAGAGATGTACTGTCCTTTCTGACCCAGAGGCTATCTTTGATTCTGAGAATATCTGGACAGGTGGGTGGAGAGCGAGGGTTATGCTTCGCACTTCGGAGGTTGGAATGCAGCATCTCCCGAACAGCTTTATGCTTGGGAAAGACACGGGAGTTCTTTTTTACCCCGGCCAGCCTAAAGCTTACTATAGATGTGGCTCTCAGAATCATATAAGTAGTGTCTGTGACAAGATTAAATGCTCTGTTTGTGGTAACATTGGCCATGCAGGTTCCCAATGTGTGGATGAACCTCTTTGCGTCCTTTGTAGCTAATTGGGAGCTACTCTTCCAGACTTGTACTTGGGCAGCTCACAACTCCCCGACTCTTGCTGATGGGGAAAACAACACTTGATTATTACTGTCGCACAACGCTTCTCATTTATCTGACACTCTTTCTAGACCTCAACACGTACTCCTCCCTCACCCTGTTGTACCTGCTGTTGACCCCTCTTCTACTTTACACGAACAGTCTGCTCCTGTTTTGGAACCACAGACCTTTACTACAGCTCTCCCTCCCCCTTCCTCTGATCTTGCTATTTCTACCTCGGAAGAGGTCCCTATTCCTGTCTTGCCTAGTATTTCTGGGTCTTCCATGAACCCCCCCCAAACCTTTTGTTAGAGTTACACGAGGATCTAAGAATGGGACTTCTCCTTCTTCTAAGGCCCTGAAATCCTCTACTGTGACTCATATGAACAAATTTGAGGTTTTACGCCACCCTCAGGACAACACGGACTCTGATACGTCCTCTGTTCTTTCCTCCCACCCTGATGTGACTACGGACACAGAAGTACCCATTGATAATATTGTTCTCAAAAGGAAAGCTAAGGCAAAACTGAAACATAGGAAGGTACCCTAGGAAAGGTAGGCTAAGGTGACTTTTGTGTTTTGTTTTCCCTTTCCCGTTTCATGTCTTCTGCTTTCTCAGTGCATACTGTTAATGTTACAGTATAAAGAAGCATGCTAAAGAGATGCAGTTTTCCTTTTATCTGGCTTGACAGCTGGTCTCATCTTTTTGCAAGATGCGTTTCCATGCTCTTCAGAAATTTCCAGGGCCACTAGTGCCTGGACCTCTGGGCTCTCTTTTTGGTCCTTTGGACACGACTCTTGTTCTGGCTTGGGTATTTTATTTAGTATACCTGAGGTTACTGTTATTAAACTGTTGGATGTCTACCTGGGTCGGCTTCTGTTGTTGGATATTTTGATTTCTTCTGTCCCTTTCCGGATTACTAATATTTACGCCCCTCAATTAAAATCCCACAGAATTGAACTACTGAAACTGATTCAACCCTATTTATACACATCAATGCATGTGATTTTTGGGGGTGATTTCAATTGTGGGTTATCCACTAAAGATAAGTCTTCTACTTCAAAGACTACTAAGTTGTTTTGTGACCACAATTTTGTGAAACAATTGCTCCATTCCACAGGTTTACAGGATGCATATTTATCTTTACGGTCAGCATACTCCTACTTTTCACAAAGGCCCCCTTGTAACCTGTATTGATTTTTTTTTTATTTCTTCCCACCTCCAACTTTCTGATGCTGTAATTCAAGTTGCGGAATTTTGGATCATAATTTATTATCTATTTCTTTAGGCCCTTCCTTGACATCTCGTTTGGCCCTGGCATTTGGAAACTGAATGCTTCCTGTTATCTGATTCACGTTTGTTAAGTCACTTAACTGAGTATATTCATAATCGAAGACTGTATTTTTTATATGATGCCCCTGGGATTGGTGGCAGGATACGAAATCTGGACTCGAACTTTATTTAAAATTTTAGTAAACATCATCATGATTCATTGTATTTCCTTTATCACACTAACAGGCAGCGACTTCAAAATTACTTACTTTATCATGAAACTGGCCATGATTTTCCACCCAAATAAGTACTCTTAAGATGCATGATGGATTATCACCTTCTGAAGGCTACTTCTGTTCAGCATCAACAGTATTTTGGGACCTCTGGTACCGTGACACTATATGTCCTTATGCTTCTATTAATGTGAACAGTAGAAAGCAAAACCTTTACTACACTGTTTGATGACAGTTTCACGCAAGCTCACTGATATTTTGGATATCAGGCACCGTGTTACCTGCTATACACAAAAACTGTTTGGTCCCATGCCCCCCCATCTGCATCCATAATGGACTACTTTTCCTTTTTACAACTTCCTGATGCACCTTCTTCTGTTGTAGATATGTTAGATACTGAGATACAAGCACATGAAATTGAAGCAGTAATCAAGTCTTTACGTCCAAGAGTGACACCGGGCCTGGATGGTCTCTCCAGTGAGCTGTATAGATTGTTTCTACAGTTTATAATTCTATTCTACAGTGCGAACATCTTCCTTTAGACTTTAACATGGGTTGTTTATTTTACTTACATAAAAAAGGGGATAGAAGATTGCTCTCCAATTGGAGACCTTTATGCCTCTTAAATACTGATTTTATAATAATGACCAAAATTTTGGCCCTCAGACTTTCTAAATTGGCCATATATGTGATTTCTACACTTTGAAATCTTGCAGTGTCCTGGAGATGTATACAGGACCATCTAATTTTATTTAGACAAATGATTGAACGTGGAAATTCTAATGTTTTACATGGTTTCATATTCTCACTGTACCAACGGCAGGCTTTTGATTCTGTGCATCATGATTTTTTATGGTCTACTCTTCGATATTATAAAGTACCTGATTATACCCTGACTAGACTCTGGTTGCTATATCGATCTGCAACTGTTGTCCCACTGGTCAATGGATGGAAGGGTCCTATACTTCCTCTACACAGAGGTGTTAGACAGGGTTGTCCCCTTAGTCCACTTTTATATGTTTTTTTTTTTGGATCCCTTACTTCGTTCTATTAACTCGGCCCCAACAATTATGCCACTTCCCTCAGCCCCATATTCCGTGTTGGCCTATGCAGACGATATGAGTCTCATGGTGGCTAATGTTGCCTCCGTACGTTCTGCATTATGGCATTGTTCCAAGTTTGGGGCTGTTTCTGGCGCAGCCCTTAATCTTGATAAATGTGTAGGCCGTAGATTAGGTTCCCCTTTTGTAGATGAGTCTTCTGTTGACATTAGACTTTGTGATGACCCTATTAGGATTTTGGGCATTTTATTCGGCAATGGTCCTTTAGATGTCCTTAACTGGACTCCCAAATTAGACTATGCTCAAACTATGGTTGCACGTTGGAATTCATGGCAGATGAGTAAGAAAAAAGAGGATTTATATGATTAAAACCTTTCTACTTCCCCTTTTTCTCTTTCTGGCTTATATTTTCCCCCCTCCCCGGCAATTTGAAACCAGATTGCTTAGTCTCTTTTTTCAAGCCCTATGTGGTAGCCGCCTGAACCCCATTAAACGTCAGATCACCTATCTCCCTATTCGGGATGGAGGCCTAGCTATGGTCCAATCTGTTATTTTTATACTAGTTTTTTCTTGTTCCATAATATTAGACCCCTGCTGGTTAACCAAGATCGAGGTTGGGAACCTTGGTTTCTTGAATCCTGTGGTCCTTGGTTTCATAAATGGGAACTTAACAAATTGATGGTTTAACATCATTCCCCAGATTTCTGCTTATGTTAGGGATAGTTTTTTCGTTTGAAACACTATCAGATTACTAACCACATGCTAATAACTGTCTCAGAAAATCATTGTATAAGTATTTAGTGGACGTGTATGTTTGGAGATTGTTGTTTTCCCAAATGTCCACGTAACATCTCCTGCTTTGCTCACTTTACTTAGTAATTCTAGAGTTCCCCAAAGATGTGGGACTTACATTGGCTTAGCTGCCATGAGCGTATCAACGTCAAATGTAACCATAAACACAAATCACTACAGGACAGATTTTGTTCCAGACCTGAATGTCAGCAACAAGAAGAAACTATTTCACACCTTTTTTCATGTACATTTTGTTTCTTTTTGGACTCTATTAGCTGCCAGATGGCGTGAACCCTTGTTTGCTCTCATTACTTATGACAATTTGATGTATGTTTTCTCCTCACTTGGTCTCATTGGAATGTTAATACGTTAAATTTGATTTTTGTAATAATCAAATGGCATGTGTGGAATGCTCGTAGTCTGTTTAATTTACAGAATCAGGATGTGCCTCTTCTTACCATTATTCGAGGATTGAACATGATTTGAAGGCCATATATTTTTCAGAGGCAGAGCATTTGCCATCTGACTCTTTGTTGGAATTATGGACACTATTACCTTGGATAACTGATTCTGATTTTCCTGTTACATAATTATTTTGTGTTTTATTTTTCTCTGTATCATTTTCGTTTTTCTTTTCTGTTCAGTTGATGTTCAATAAAAACTTCCCCTACTCTTTTCAATAAGTGCCATGGGATCTTTAACATCCACCTGAACTACCACCAATCCAGGCAGATGGGACCTCGGTTTAACATCTCATCCGAAAGACGGCACCTCAGAAGTGCAGTACCCCTCTCATGCTGCACTACAGTGTCAGTACTGGGATATTAACCCAAGTGCTAGATGTGGGAACTGAACCCACAGCCCTCTGATCTCCCGGCCTCAGAGGCCAGAGTGCTACCTACTGAGCCACTGACAAAAAAAAAAGTACTTACCAGTGTAACCGTCAGATTCTTACAAGCAAACTAATTAGTACACAAAGTGGAAATTGTTTACCAAAAGCCAAAGGCAACATATTGAGCCCACAAGACTCAAGTCGAGAACCCAATAAAAAAAGGTAGTGACTAAATATATATATATATACACACACACACACACACACACACACACACACACATATACATATAAACATAACAATAACACCCATAAAACAACTACCCCACTCTAAAGAGGGAGGGTACAAGGTACACCCTTGGGGTGCAACACTGCACCTGCCAGCCCGCTTCCCAAAAACTAGGTTCTGAGAGGGGAGGCAGGGAGGAGGTCAGAATACAGCAAGACTCCATTAGAAGAAACAACATTACTATGGTGAGTAATTTATTCTTCAAACAACATGAAGCCTTGCTTTATTCTGACAATATGCAGACTACCAAGCAGTTCCCCAGGAGGAGGGAGTGCAGAACCTACTTTCGGAACATGCTCTGCAGTATTGCTGTGCCAAATCTAGCATCGCTCCTAGCCTGGATGTCCAGAGAGTAATGCATGGTGAATGTATGGACTGTTTTCTAGGTGGCTGCTTTACAGATTTCTAGAAGGGTATATCTCTGGCCGCAGCCAGAGTGGCAGATGTACCCTAGTCGAGAGAGCCCTCAGGCCTGGAGGAGGTGTTTTGCCCAATTTGTCATAGCAGAATTGTATACAAGAGACAATCCACCTGGCAATAGTCCTTTTAGTGGCAGGCTTACCTTTTCCCACTTCACCATAAGTGAAAAACAACTGAAGAGAATCATGCCTGTGTGCCTTAGTATGCTCTATATAGTAGCTAAGAGCCCTTTTTACATCCAAACTGTATAACCTTCTTTCCCCTGAAGAAAAATGGTCAGTGAAAAATACAGGAAGAGACATGGACTGGTTCAGATGAAAATCTGACACCACTTTAGGTAAGAACCTCCTGTTGGTTCTTAGGACCACCTTATCCTTATGGAAGGAAATGAAGTCAGGCTCAACTGAGCAGGGCCTGTAATTCACTAATTAGCCTGGCAGAAAGTAATAGCTACAGGGCGCGTTTTCCAGGTCAGTACTTAAGCTCAGCCAAAGCCAGGAGTTCGAAGGGTGGCTGCATACACTGGGCAATGCAGACATTAAGATCCCAAGCCGGAGTAGGCTCTCGAAAGGAAGGGTTGATATGAACCAGACCCTTGAAGAACTTAATAAAAACAGGATGAGATGCCAGGGAAGAGCCCTTCCCAGCTGAAAGGAATGCAGAGACAGCTGCTAGGTGAACCTTAAGGGTTGCAGGCCTAAGACCCAGACCATTAAGGTGAACCAGATAGTCCAAAGCTGTGGCAATATTGCAGAATCAGGCGAAATGCCTTTCTGAGAACACCAAATGCTGAATCTTTTCCATTTGGAATTATACGTTTTTCTAGTGGAGCGTTTCCTAGAAACCTTCAAGATATCCAGAACTCCTTGAGAAAGATGCAGGCCTGCATATTCTAACTCTTCAAGAGCCAGGCCTTGAGGTTGAGAGATTGGAGATTGGGGTACCAGATCCTCCCCTGAGAGGAGGTTCGGAGATTGTATGTCTTGGGAAGAGACAGGGGATGTGACACTGCCAGAGATAGCAGCAGGGGATACCATGGCTGTCTGGCCCAATATGGATTCACCAGAATCACTGTGCAGGGTTGAGATCGGATTTTGATCAGGACTCTGAACAATAGAGGGACAGGAGGGAAGGCATAAAGAAACCTGCCCTTCCAGTCCAGAATGAGAGCATCCAGAGGAACAGTACCCAGGACTGGAGGTCTGCAGCAAAACAGAGGAAGTTTGTGATTGTCTGGGGATGCAAAGAGATCTATCTCTGGAATGCTCCATCTGGTGAAGACGACTTACAGGATGTGAAGGTGCAGGGACCATTCATGATGTCCTTGGGAGATTCTGCTTAGAGCATCTGCCAGTACATTGTCCTTTCCTGTGAGATGAATTGCTAACAGAGAAATCTGAAGGGAACAGGCTAGAGACCCCAGTTTCCTGGCCTCTGTGCACAAGGCCAAGGACCGAGTGCCTCCCTGCTTGTTGATGTACCACATTGTGGTGGTGGTGTTGTCTGTCCTGACCTGCACAACCTTGCCCCTGACCAATTCTGAGAAGACCTGAAGGGCCAAGAAAACTGCCCTGAGTTCTAGAAGATTGATATGAAGGAAAGACTCTTGAGGGGTCCAGACCCCCTGAGCCGTGAGGGCTCCCAAATGGGCTCTCCAGCCTAGGAGAGAAGCATCTGTAGTTAGGACTACTGAGGGGACTTGAGAAAGAAATGGAACACCCTGTCTGAGGTTGTCCTGGTCCAGCCACCACTGGAGAGCTTAGACCACAGTCTAAGTCACTGGAATCAATTTTGTGAGAGAGTCTCTTTTCTGAGACCAAAAGGACCTTACGTGGAACTGAATGTCCCTCATCTGAAATCTGGCTCCTAGCACCACTGCAGTGGAAGTTGTCATGTGGCCCAGGAGTTGAAGAAACTGCCTTGCTGGACGAGAGACCAGAGGTCGAAAAGAAGAAGCAAGATCTGTGAGAGTCTTTACCATTGCCAGAGGGAGGGAGGAAGGCCTTTGCTTGGATAATATCCAACTCTATTCCTATGAAAGTAAGAAGTTGTACTGGTTCGAGAACAGACTTTGGGAGATTTGAGAAGAAACCCCAGAGAACTGAGCAAGTCTTGAGTGATTTGCAGAGCTGACTTGACCTGGTCAGAGGACTGACCTACGATTAGCCAGTCGTCCAGATATGGGAAGATGGAAATACCCTGCCTTCTGAGAAAGACAACCACTACTGCTAGGCACTTTGTGAACACCCTTGGAGCTGATGTTAGGCCGAAGGGCATGGCTCTGAACCGATAATGGCCTGAAGGAAACTCAAACCTGAGATACTTTCTATTGGAGCACCTGACAGGAATATGGAAATAGGCATCCTTGAGGTCCAGGGAAGCTAGCCAATGCCCTGGCCTTAGAGAGGGAAGAATCAGTCCCAGAGTCACCATTTTAAATTTTGGTTTTGTAATGTGTTTGTTCAAATACCTTAGGTCTAGGATGGGTCGCCACTCCCCTGTCTTTTTTGGGGTAATGAAACACCTGGAGTACAGGCCTTTGCCCCTGTGCTGAGTAGGAACTACCTCTATGGCTCTGAGAGCCGGAAGAGAAGAAACCTCTGCCTCTAGAGCAAGGGTCTCTGAGATGGATGCAGGTGGAAAAGACCTGGCCCTCAGTTTTGGAAACCTTCTGAAGCTGAGAGCCAGTCCCTGACTTACTACCTCCAGGACCCACTTGTCTGAGGTAACAGACTTCCAGGCCTGGAAGTAGTAAGCCAGCCTGCCTCCTACTGGAATGGGGGAGTCAACCCGGGCTGACACATCAGGGTGTCTGCTTGGCAGGAGCCTTGGACTGGGAAGAGGATGCAGCCCTGCTCATCCACCTTCTGCCTCTCCCGCGAAAGAACCCTCTCTGTGGGAAGGAAGAGGAAGCCTGAGCTTGGTAGAAAGGCCTGTGGAAAGGCCTACCCCTGCCCCTAGACTGCTGCTTCTGAGGAGAGCTTGCCGCTCTTTGGCCTGTGCACTCATGTGGATGGTCCTGTACTCATCCATTTTCTTCATGTAAGCCTCTGTCTGCTCCCCCAAACAGAGAGTTACCCACTACAAGGAAATCCATAGCCTTAGCCTGGGTATCTGAGCCAAGCATGTCTCCTGAGAGACACAAATGTAGCCATGACTCTTGATGCTACATCACTGGAGTCCACAGCAGTATGGAATTGTACCTTGGATGCCTCAATTCCATGAGCAGCCACCTCCTCCAGCTCTTTGGCTAGCTGGGGGGAGGCCTGTTTAGCCATTTCCAGAACCGTATTCCACCTGAACCTCTGGTACCTGGCTGTGTAGGCCATATAGTTAGCCTGCCAGAGTCCCAAAGAAGATGCCAAATACTTCTTTTTGGCCATGGCATCGACCTTTCTGGAGTCATTGTCTGGGGGTGTGTGAAGCCAAAGGAATGTTAGCCCTGTCACAGGCTGTAGCCTGCACTACCCCAACATGGCTGCAATTACTGTATAAAAACTACGTACCTGAGCCTGATAGCATGTACCTTCTGTCTATTCTCTTATCCACAGGAGGTAGGGAGTTAGGAGTCTGTAAAATCTTGTTTGTCTGTTTCCCCAAGGACTTGTGAAGAAGGACAGACAATCTTTTGGACTCTGGGATGTCCATCATCTCGGCAACAATTAGGCTCTTCCTCCTCCTCCTCCTCAGCTTCAACCATTGGGAGCTGGAGGGTGTAAGCCACCTTCTTGTAAAACAAGTGTGAAGGGGACTCAGAAAGCCTGGGAGGGGAGACACTGAAGGGTCTGTCTGGGGAGATGCCCAGTTCAATAGGTACATCCAGACCTTCAAAGCCGTAATCTTCATCCTCATCCTCGGGATACTCTTCGTCTCCTTCCCACTCCTCATAAAAAGCATCTGGATCATAATCCGATGGAGTCAGAGCCAACTGAACCGACTGCCTAACCGGCGGTACCAGTTCGGACGGAATCAGGTGAAGCGATTGAACTATGCTAATCGCTTTGGCTAGCTCGTCAGCGGATGGAGTATGTGGTGCTGGATCTGAACCGGCTGACTTATGTTTTCATTTCAATGGAACAGACCCCTTGGAGTCGGACCTCCTTTTGCCCGAGGAGGTATGGCCTAGGTCAGTAGGCACCTCCTCAGGTTCAGCCACAACCAAACCGGGCTGGCCATCCGGATCTACGAACTTCTTGGCCTCCCTTTCCTTCAGCCTACTCAATCTTTTTTCCAGAGTGGCTTTAGGAAAATTCTTACAAATCTGGCAGTCTGTTTTGAGGTGGTCAAACCCCAGACAGTAAACACAGATGAGGTGGGGGTCAGCCTTAGCAAAGGCCTCCCCACACTCAGTACAGTGTTGAAACCCAGTGGGACCTTTTTCTTGGGTTTCTCAGACGTGGCCAACCTAAGCAATTGCCCTTAAAAGCTTTTAAGCCAGGTAATAACCAACCGATCGGTTACAAACCGTGTTACGAGTCCTGTAAAAGAACCAGAAAAAAGTCTGGTTCTTTTGAAACCGATCGGCACCGGCACACCACATTAAATCCCAGAAAAAATGTTTAAAACAACTAGAAACAATCAGAAAGGTCGGTTCCTAACCGGACCGACCAATGAGAAACCAAGATGAAAAAACAGTTTCCACAGAATTAAATAAAACACAAGTCACCACCTATCTACCACACTACCTGTATCGTAGACAGAGGCTGGAAATCCCAAAAAATCATAAATCGGTTAGAAAAAACGAACGCTGATTCAAACTCTACCGAACCGAGCAGAGGAGAATCTCCGGAGCGACTTCACTGTTAGGCAAAGTAAAGAATCTGACTGTTACACTGGCAAGTACCAGAGACAGAGGTTTGAAAACTGAGCTTGAGCTCAACGTTCTATGCTTCTGCATAGAGTTAACTCTGTCCTCTCCGGGGCAGTTCAAGTGCAGGGGCTAACTGCTGCATATTGTCATAATACAGCAAGACTTCATTTTGTTTGAATCAGCAGTTTTGCATCGTGTAAGGATGCAAAAAGGTCCAACTCTGGATGACCCCATCTATCAAACAGATCTTCTACGACCGAGGTTAGCAGCTCCCACTCGTGCATCCTGGACCGTGACAGTCACAGTCTGTCTGTCAAGATGTTTTGGGCCCCTGGAACATGCACTGCTTACAGCTGTAGACTGTGGTCCAGAGCCCAATTCCAAACTCTCACTGCCTCCCTGCATAGGAGATAGGAATGACTCTCTCCTTGCTTGTTGATGTAGTGCATCACACTTACATTGTCTGTCTGAATTAACAATGGGCCCAGGGAGAGATGGGACTGAAAGGACTGTAGGCCATAAAGAACAGCTCTCATTTCTAGGACATCTGTGTGGTGGGAGCTTCTGTACTTCTGTCCATGTTTCCTGTGTCTTAAGAGGCCCTAGATGTGCTCCCCAGCCCATCCCCGAGGTACCTGTGGTGAGAATTTGATGAGGGGAAGAGAACAGGAAGGGGAACCACCTTCTGCAAGTGGGTGGGTTCCATCCACCACTGAAGTACTTTTCTGACATGAGAGGTTACTAGAACTTTTTTTCTAGGCTGTCTATGTGTTAGGCCCACTGGACTCCTAAGTGTCCACTGTGGGATCCTCATGTGCAGACTTCTGGAGGTACTGTGGTAATAGCCGCTGCCATCAGGCCTAGAAGCCTCAGGAATGTCCTGGCTGGGACATATCTGTTGTTGTAGAATATCTGGGCTTGTGTTATCAGATGCTCAGCCCTATGGCAGGAAGGCTAAGCCTTGGGCTGTGTCCAGGATTGCCCCAATGTACTGCAGACACTGTCAAGGGGTCAGGACTGACTTTGGTACATTGACAGTAATCCTTAGAGCATTGAACAGGTGTCTGGTACAGTCTAGGGTGTGGCAAAGCCATTCCTTGGAGTGAGCTTTGAGAAGCCAGTCATCCAGGTATGGGAAGACATATAGGCCATCCCGATGGAGGGCTGCTGCCACTATTGCTAAACATTTGGTAAATACACATGGTGCAGATGACAAGCCAAAGGGCAATACTCTGAACTGGTAGTGTTCTCCCTGAAACAGGAATTGTAGATATTTCCTGTGTGAGTTGTAGATCTTGCTGTGCAGGTAAGCATCCTGCATATCTAGGAAGCAAATCCAGATCCTGGCTTGCAGCAGTGTGACCATTCTAAACTTCTTGTATTCTATAAAAAAGTTCAGATCTCCGAAGTCTAGAATGGGTCTCAAGTCTCCTGTCCATTTTGGAACTATGAAGTACCGAGTATAGGACCCTGTGCTCCTTGTTCCAAGGGGACAGGTTCTATTCCCCTTTTTTAAGCAGAATGTGAATTTCCTCCAGGAGCAATGGAATATGTTCTGAAGGGCAATGGGAAGGCACTGGGATGGTCTGGAGGTAGTTCCAGATGCTCCACAGCATGGCCTTGTGCTATTATCTGCAGGACCCAAGCATCTGAAGTTACCTTTCTCCACTGGTCCAGGTAGAGGGGAAAGGTGACCCCTGACCATCACCCCTGGAAGCACAGGTGGGGGGGGGTGTAGGAAGGAGTCAGGCAGAGCTGATTGCTGTGGTTGCTGCCACATTGCCACCTCTATGGACTTCTGAGTGGGCACCTGGGGTGGATGCTGGCGCGGGTAAGGCTGCTGCTGCTCTACCCTTGCCCTGCTGTCTGGTTGCAGATCTATGTCTGGTAGTGGCTAGATGAAAGGGCACCCTCTGCCTAGTCCTAGGCTGGGTATGATACATGGAATGTACTGATTTCAGGATTCTACCTGAAGCCTGTAAACTGGAGAGAATGTCTTGCACATTTGCTCCAAAAATCTTATATCCCCTGAATGGAGCACTGAGGATCGATTGCTGGACATCATTAGCAAACCCACCCACTCTGAGCCAGGAGTGCCTTCTGAGACAACAGCAGAGGCAGCTGCCCTGACAGAGGCATCAGAAATATAATAGGTGAATTGTAGGCAATGTTTACCTATGTTGGTACCTGCAGACAGGGTGTTCAGTACCTTCTGTTTAGCAGTGCTCTCTGGAAGAGCCTGGGCGGTAGCCTTGGCCTTCCTCCAAAGAGTATTCTGGTACTTCACCATGCGTACTAGGTAATTTGCAATCCTTAGCCCCAGAGAAGCTGAAGCAAAGGTCCTTTTGCCCAACACATCAAGTTTTCTGGACTCCTTGTCAGGAGGAAGGGATCTAAGGTGCTTTGGAACCTTGGACTTGTGAAGGGCTGCGTTGATGACCACAGAATCAGCCTTAGGCTGGCTTGCAAAAAAGGGCTTGCCTGAGGGGCCTGGTAAAGCTTATCTGCCTTCTTTGGTAAGGCAGGTATCATGATAGGCCTGTGCCAGGCAGCCAAGGCGGCATCCTCTAGGGCTAGCAAGAGGGGAGGAATAACTATTGGTAGAGTATCAGGCAGTTCTAAGAAGTCTGCTAAGTTCTTCTTGGTAATATCCTGCTCCTCTGCATCAAACCCCATTGCAGATTGACGTTCCAGCATCATTGTTATAAAGAAGGGGTCTTCAGGGGGATACCTCTGAGTCTTTACTCCCAGTAAAGACTGTGAAACTGGTTCTCTCATAGGTGTCCACAAATTCCTCTCCCTCTTCCTCATCCAGAATAAGCCCTGGGTTATATTCCTGGTCCTCATCGACGTGGTCTGGAGGACAAATGTAGAGCTGAAGAAGCTGTCGACGACCTGGAAGGTAACTGGCGTGTCAATTTGGCAGGAATCGTCGCAAGGGTTTGTTATGTGGACCCTATCAATGGAAAGCTTGTCGATGAAGGAGAAGGTAACAGGTGTTTAAGAATGTCTGTAAAGGACGCTAGAACCGCCTGAGCATCGACGTCCATGTTTTTTTGTCAATGGGAACACCTGCAGATGTCAATGGGGGAGGCAAGGGCCCTAACATCAACTGTGACACACCAGCCATGATAGGTCTAGAGGCGCTAGAGGTCGACCCAGCAGTGCTGATGATCTGGGTGACAGGCAGCATTGCTGCCAGAGTGGTTCATGGTCTAGAGGAGGTCATACCTGAGCAAATGGGCAATCTAGAATGTACTGGGGAGGTCCTTGCCTTTTCTTTTGGCCTATCCCTGTGCTTGTGGGGTGATACCCAGATGTCTTCTTGCAGGACCTGAATCCTTCAATCCCAAGGAGTGTGTGTGTGTGTGTGTGTGTGTGTGGGGGGACTTCCGGTGGCGTCACAGCCATCTAACAGCATGATCTCAAGCTCCCTCTCCTCCTTGGAGGAAACTGTCCACAAACATCAAAGAACCTCAAGATTTACTAGATAATGCCTCCAGGGAAAAAAGGTGGACCCAAGCAATCAAGATCGAGAGTGATAATGAAGTTAACCAAAGAGGATGGCTCTCGATTCTGCGCTTTAAGTTTAGAAGGGAGCAGAAGCCCCTCCTTGGCCTTCTGCCACAGATCCTGAAGCTACAGACATGGAGAAAGAAAAACTCTCTCACAATAGACTTAAAACTCTATTGCAAGATATTCGGCAGTCCAGAGCTGAAAATCGGACTGATTTTGAAAAAATCCATACCCGCTTCACCCAGATCAAGTAGCGGATGGGGGAATATGAAAGCCATACAACCACACTAGAAGAAAATGCCTCCCATATGCGTTCGGCCCTAAACACCCTAGTTGAGTGCACAAAGGCTCTTCAGAACACACGCTTAGACTTAGAATCACGATCCCACCAAGAGAATTTGAGGGTCTCAGGTCTCCCTGAAAGGGCAGAAGTGGGTAATATATGCGACTTCATGAAAGACCTTCTTACAGATGTTCTCAATTTGCCACAAACCTTAAAGTTTGATATTGAGAGAGCTCACCGAGCCCTGATTCCAAAACCTCAAGACCCTGCAGCAAGACCTCAGACCATAGTAATGAAGATCTCCTCATACAGAGCTAAAGAAGACTTACTAAGGTGGGCATGGCAAAAGAAAGAAATTAAATATAATGGGGCACATTTATATGTTGATCATGATTACCCCCCAGAGATACAAGAACCTTGGCTGAAATACCTGGATGTGATTAAAGCACTGCGAACCAGTAAGGTGAAGTTCTAGACTACATTCCCCTCTCGGATGTGGATCTTTTGGGAAGAGGGCCCGAGGCTTCATTGAACCGCTAAGGAGACCACGAAGGCCCTGAAGCAACAAGGCATCGAGATCCCCAAACGCCCCCTAGCACCGAGACCACAATGTAGGAATGGAACAGCAACAGAATGGCAAGCAGTTTCCCAGAGGAATCTTAGAGCCGATGGACGTGCTTCCACTCCCTGCACGTTGGTGGATATCAGATGCATCCTTGGGACACTGGGCGCTGCAGGGAGGAGTGAAGAAACCTCTCTGGACACCTGAAGGACGTATCAACAGTGGGTTGTTGGTCAAATTTTGGGCCCCCCCCAATAGCTCTCTGGAATCGAGCTATGGGAACCCAGTTAGTGGTCTCTGTCTGTTGTGGCGGGGGGGGGAGAGAAGCCATGTAAATCTGACTGATAACCTTCTAGCCAGCAACATCAAAACAGTCATCCTATAATAAACCCCTCAAGACCTCACGGGTTCCCCCTTGAACATGCTTTTGGGATGTGAGCTAGATCTGCATAACATAAATGGGTGCTACTCCCCCATACTTTACATCTCATTCAAAAGAGACTATTATTTGATCGATTTAGACCATCGAGACTGTGTAGCAATGAGATGAGATAACCCAGTTTAATAATCAACTCAAACCCAGTCAAGTTTCGACTGTCACTGTAATATTGGTCTTAACGGCAAGCTTTTCTCATAATGAGCACACATGTACCCTGTGGCAGTGCAGTTGGGGGAGGAGATCAGACAAAGGGTATGAGAGACCTCTATATATATATTTTTTAAATATCTCACGATCTGCTATTTACTGAAAATAATATTACTCCGTGGGTGGGGGGGGGTGTGCCATGATGTTATCTTCATTCACAGGGCTGCGAAGAGGGCTGTGGCTTCTCTCTTCTCTGCTCACCCTGCTTGATGTGGGAACTTTGTACAATGAAACAGAAGCAGTGACCCCCACAATTGAGGGGAACTCACACACTGCCACTTTGTTGCACGGAATGTGCTGGTTTCAGGCAAACCTGCACAAAATTAGGGGAGTTACAAATAACCATCCCTGCCTTGGAAGGTTCTGGTTATGTATTTCAAAGTTATATTTGTTACTATTGATATGCTAGTTTGGCAGAACATTGATGTCGTTAGCAGAAATTTTAGTTATTATGGAGTATCTGATTATAGTAAGTTGGGACAGGCCTCAAGGCACACAAAGGGCTTTTTTGACATTTTATTATCATCTACCAAGATCAGAAAGACCAATTTCTTTTATGGATAATGGATAATTTAGACCTCAAGATTCTCACCTATAATGTTAATGGTCTAACGAATCCTGTCAAATGGAAAAAAGTTTTGACCTATGCAAAACAGTCCTAAGCACATTTTGTCATGCTGCAAGAAACCCACTTGTCAGCAATAGAGCACCAGAAACTTCAGCAATGTGGCTTCTGGGAGGTGTATGCAGCTTCTTACAAAGGAAGGAGGAGAGGAGCTGCAATTTGGTGCCAGGAACCCCATTCACCTTGGGAAAAAAAATAGGCAAGGAAGGTAGATATGTGGTCCCATGCGGAGCTGTAGATAAGCAAGCCCATAACAGTGGCATCCGTGTAGCGCTCCTCCGGGCTCCACATATTCATTTTATAAAAATTTGTTGGTTGGGGTTATAGAGAAGGCGGAGGGTATGGTGGTCATGGGAGGAGAATGAAATCTCATTTTTGACCCCACAGAGACTCTACCTCCAAGACCCCTAGAACCGATCATGTGACTGCTAAGCAGGTTCGCACATTAACAGAAAAACTAGGTTTTTACTATGCGTGGAGACACACGGAGGGGCCCACACCAGGATACACGTTTTATTCCAATGCCCACCAGACCCACTCCAGAATTGACTGATTTCTTGTGAATAAGGAATATTTGGGGCAACTAAAGAAGTGCACAGTGGGGATCAGAGCAATTTCAGATCATGCACCTCTTACTTTGGAGAGCACATTCGGTACACAACATAAGACTAGTTTCTGGAGGCTCAACCTGTCACTTTTGAGGGACAAGGAGGTTTTAGACGAGCTTCCACAGATGACTGACCAAGTCTTACAAGATAATGATTACCCTGACATAGCAATAGGGACTATCTGGGACACATTCAAAGCACTGATAAGAGGGAAATTGATAGCTATCAGTGCGGCTCGGAATAGACAAAGATTCCAAAAGCAACAGGAACTAGAGGGGAGAATCAGGGAATTAGAATTGGCACAACAAGCTAAGTTAGATAAGCAAAAGGGTAAAGAATTAGAAACTCTGAAGAAGGATCTATTAAACTGTAGGACTGGAAAACAGAACAAAAGTTAATATTTCTGAAACAGAAATACTAAGAAGGGGGTCCCCAAGCATTAAAATTATTTGCTTATCGTCTAAGGAGCCGAGCAGCTAAGGCTCATATAGTAAAGATTCTATACCCCAATACCAAAAGTTCAAGTTCAAGTTTATTGCAGGAAGGGCTCCGTTGAGCAAGCTCATTTACAAGGAGGTCCAGAGGCACATACACATACAGTTCACAATTACATAGACAGGAGATATAAAATGTAGAACAACAAAGAAAAAATACATAACATAAGAGGTATACACTTATACAGGAAATGATATAGTAGGAGCTTTCAAAACCTATTATGAAAAGCTCTATAGGGCTAAAGAGGGAGCTACTTCAGATCGAATTCTGGAGTTCTTCCAGACACTAAAATTACCGCTGCTAACACCTGACTCTAACAGAGAAACAATAGCTCCCATCAGTACACAGGAAGTTGAACTAGCAATCAGTGGAGGGAAAACAGGGAAATGCCCAGGGTCGGATGGGCTTCCTGTCGAATTTTTTAAACAATTCAGAAAGACCCTGATACCTCTTTTACAAAGAGTATTTCTCTTTCAAAGAGTCGCTCTATGACCGCTCCATGAAGGAATCCTGCAAATGTTTCTCACATTGCTAGCTCACCTATTTTTCAGTTTCCCTCCTGCCCATCCTGCCTCCTGCCCTGCCTCTGCCCCTGCCTCTCTCCCCCTACCAAAATACCAGCTTCTCTGCCTCTCTTTAGCCATGGCCAAGTTCCACCCCCTTCCTTGAAGTATGCCAGTTAACTATTCCAATCCCATCATTTCTTCCTAAGACGGTATCCCTTTTCTTGCCTTTTTCTCTCCTTTTAAGTGAACATTCCGGCTGTAACCAGTTATGAGCCTATCTGTTGTAAAGGCCTTCTCACTCAAATGTTGATGTACATGTGTATATTTTTCTTCTTTGTATAATATTACATTATGTTTTACCATGTTACTGTACTATGATTTTTGTATGACCAGGTCCATCTTGCAAATGAGCCCTGCTCAATGGTGCCCACCTGGATAAATATTTTGTTTGATTGATTGATTTTAAGGGGTATTGCAGGAGGAGGGGTATTCCACATTCTTGGGCCTTTGCCATGATTTCTGTGCTCCCTGAGCTCGGCAAGGACCCCACCCAATGTCCCTCATCCACCCAATTTCAATATTAAATGTTGACCATAAACTTTTTGCTTCAATAATGGCTAAGAGGTTAGAAAATAAACGTCCCCGGATTATAGCCCCTGACCAGATTGGTTTTGTTATCAATCGCCAAGCCGCAGATAATATAAGACGGTCTCTCAATATAATTGACTATTTAAATAAAACACAGGACTCTGCCCTGATCTTAAGTCTTGACGCAGAAAAAGTGCTCAACCAAGTTGACTGGAGATTTCTCAGTGGGCCCTTGCCAGGTTTGGTTTTTCAGATGATTTCATAAAAGTGATCCAGAGACTATACTTGGATCCAAAGACTTATGTCCGAGCCAACGGGCAGTTGTCTGAGAGATCTGGCATAGACAGGGGGATCAGACAGGGATGCACGTTGTCCCACCTTCTTTTCTTAATTTTTATTGAGCCCCTAGCACAGTGGCTCAGGTAGGACACAGAATTAAAAGGGGTAGAGGTGGCCAACCGTGGGCATAAACTGGCCCTTTATGCTGACGATGTGTTAATCTTTATGAAACATCCAGATCAATCACTCCGGAGGCTGATGCAGCGAATTTAAACCTATTCAGTGCCTCAGGATATACCCTAAACTACACTAAAACAGAGGTACTTTGTTTTAACTACACCCCTTCGGAGAAAATGCAAGCCCAATACCCCATAAAGTGGAATACCCCAAGGATGAAATATTTGGGGATCTTTCTCAGAAACCATTCGAAATCTCTTTTTATGGATAATTATGTCCCCATAGGGAAACAACTGAAGGCAGATGTAGAAAGATGGTCCCTAATGCCCTTGCCAATGTTTGAGAGAATACAAGCTGTTAAGATGTCTCTGCTCCCCAAGGTCCTCTTTATATTTCAAGGGGTCCCAATCATTCTCCCCACACAGTGGCTCGCACAAATACAGAAAATGATCAGTAAATTCCTATGGGGGGGGGAGAAAACCTAGAATTAGGTGGCCAGTCCTAGAGGCCCGAAAACACTGTGGTGGATGGGCAGTACCGAACATACGAGAATAATGGCTAGCAACCCACATCAGATGGGCCTTCCTAAGGGGTGATGAGCAGGTTGAAATCTGTTGGAGGGATAGGGAAATCTCACAGGCAGGGGGGTCAAGTCTTTTTGAAAATCTCTTCCTAAATCCCACCCAAAGACCCCAGGAGACTAACTGGTTCCCTAGTATGGTAGTAACAACACAAGCCTGGAACAAATATATCACAATCCCAGCCATTAAAAGAAAGGTTTGGAAATACAGTAGGTTCTGGAGAAATAGAGAATCCACCCGGAGTCCGACCCCTGGTGTAAGAGGCAATATCAACATGGCCTGAAATACCCGGCCTAAATCCTCAGAGGGACCACAATTGCCTCTTTCACAGAATGTCAGAAGTCATTTGGCTGGAGCTCTGCAGATGTCTTTAGATACTTGCAAATAAGTAATTATATAAATAAACACATTAGAGTGGAAACTATAGACCCCCCCAAAACAACTGAAAATCCCAACTTTAGGAGATTTAATAAATAAAACCACCACTAAAGGGTTGGTAACAGACATATATGGCTCATTACAAGGACAGAAGGCCCAGAATATTAACTATATCACTAATAAGTGGGAGACAGAGGCAGGATGTAAGCTAAAAGAGGGGAGGGGGCCTTTTTGGACCACTGCTGCCCCGAAATGGCAAGAATTTGTCTGGAGAGTTAGGACCTGTTTTTCTCCTAACTCCAACACGGCAATCAAAATGGGATAAAACTAAAACATCCCACTGCTGGAGGAAAGGCAGGAAAACTGCAGCAACCCATACCCACATTTTCTATACATGCCCCAAATTAGCCTCCTTTTTGCACAGCATATGTACTAAACTTCAGGCCATCTTTCAGACAGATGAAGACATCTCGCTAAGTCACTTGGTATGGGGACGCCCACCTAAAGGAATAAGGGGTAACCCAGTCCATTATCTATGGAATATAGGTATAGCAGCATTAGGTAAAACAATCACAAGGAAGTGGTTTACGAGAAGAACTCCTAGAAATAATAGAGTGGGAGCAGATTATTCAAGAAATCCAAGAGATGGAACGCCTTACTTATCAGATACAACATAGGTCCAATAGGTTTATAGAGAGATGGTCCAAATGGGTACTCCAGCAGGAAACCTGAAGTGGATAGTATTTAGACAGGAAATAGTTTAGAGAATCATAGTTATACATACTAAACAGCCCTTACTATGTAAAATGAAATGTCTATTTGCTTATTAACTTAACTATGAGGCAATTCTACAAAATTGCTACCTGTAATATATCGGATACTTCATGCAGTTGGTATTAATTATTGTTGTTGTATTTGATTTGAAATGGAACATTATACTTGCTGTAAAATGGAATATCAATGAATAATGTTCCAGTAAAAAAATTATTCGGGCTAAGCACTGTTTTAACAGATGCTTTTCTAAAGCGCCTTTTCTGCATCGCCATGTGGCCATATTAAAGCCTTTACAAATCAGGCATGCCTAGATGTTGTGGTCCAGGCCGAGACAACACACACAGACACTGTGCGAGTCTTTTGAATACATTTTCTCGCCGCACTCACAATATCTAGAGTTTGGATGGTGACAGCACTGGAGATGGCATACATACCACTGAAAATCACTTTTAAAAAGTGATTACTTTTCAAATAAAAAAATGACGATATCAGCAATGGTGTTACTGTAGTAGGGTCCAACAAGAATGGTCAACAGCGGTTAAAGAACTGAGGAGGGAAAAGGCCGCCTATGTTTACATACGAAGAACCAATGAAGGACGTCATCATGGGCAGCCCCTAGTGGACTGCTTGCAAAATCTTTCTGTGTGGTCCTAGTGCCTGACGGATATAGTTCCATAGGTAAGGCCTGATGAAAGCGATATCCTCGAAGAAGAAGAAGGAGATCATACTAGATGCTCTGCAGGTAGTTATCAGTAAGATATCAATAAGAACAAAACTGATACAGTAGCCATTACTGAAACTTGGTGGACAGATAACTTGGAGTGGGGAATAACTATGGATTGGTTTGCTCTCTATAAACTCAACAGGCAAAACAAGGGAAGTGGTGATTTGGCACTCTACATAAATAACAAGATCAACTCAGTTGAAATTTCATCTAAAATTAAAAATGCTTCTAACAACACTGAGACCATCTGGGTAAAGCTTTATAATAATAATGCCCCTCCTTTGGTAGTGGGGGTTTGCTTCCAAGCCCCTGAGGTACCCCTAGGGATGTTACTAATGAGATACTGACAGAAACTGAAAATGCAGAGCAATTGGGAGATTTAATTTTAATGGGTGACTTAAACCTTGGTGAGATACATTGGAGCACTTATACTGCAATTAGCAGCATGGGAAAAAATTTGATTGCAACATGTGAACGCTCTCACCTAACATAATATGTCATGGAAGGGAGTCACGTGATGTCTGCAGACTAGAAGCAGCCTTCTAAAGGAGCTCTCTCCTTACCCATCAACATCCACCTGAATCTACCTTCTAATTCTCCAGGAAATACTCCAAATCACTACCAGTGTGTGCCTGCCTACTTCTGTCATTTGAGGATTACCTTTTTCCATCGCTAACAGCGATCATTTTGCTGTGATGGATACTGAAATGCGACAGGCCCCACAGCACCACATGCCTCCTACCTCACCTCTCAAGGCTCCCATGAAATCCAAGGCACAAGGAGCACAGCCTGCACACTCAACCTCTCAATCAACGTCCGCAGGCCCCTTAACCGAGAACTACTTTCTCCAAGAATTGCTTCCCTTCAGAGAAGCCCTAGCAGACATATCCTTGGAGCTTAAGTCCCTGAGAACTGATATGGAGGACCTGGGACGTAAGATCGGAGACTTAGATGCTCGCACCCTATCACTGGAGGCCTGGAAGGATCGGACCGACTCCGAAATCGTTAAGTCAAGTCAACAAGTGAGCAAACTCAAGCCAAAACAGAGGATCTAGAGAGAAGGAGCAGGAGGAACAACATCCTCATATTCGGATTGCCCGAAGCTGAAGGGGGTCCCAATGTAATAACTTTTGCTCAGAAATTGTTAGTCAAAGTTGTGGGGCCCTCCCCTTTCAACCGAGACTACCAGATCGAACGTGCACATAGATCACTGAGACCGCAACCTCCCGAAGGTGCACCCCCAAGGCCAATTATCAGGGGTCAGTCTTAACATTGTTTTACTAGCCCAAACACTAGTGCAAATTGACCAGGGCTAGTGCAGCTAACTCTCTACTTGCCCGTCTTGACTAGTGTAGTTTTTCATGGCTGTTAATGAAGTTAAAAAAATCTCTACTTTAGCATTCTATAGTTCTCATGCTAATCTCTCTCAATGTTCCATATCGCCAGGTGTGATTAATAGCTCATTAAAAGATGCAATTATCTGGCAGTTCAAGAGAGGGATCCCACAAAATACTCAATGTGAATTATTATCACTCCACTGTTAAGACTTTCGGCTAGTGTCAGGGTGTGGTCAAGGGCAGAGTGCTGTTAAGTCACTAGGTTCTAGTTTTCTGAATGTGTCTATAACGATTTGTCCAACATTATTAAGACCAGTTCCCCTCATTTCTCTACATTTTGAGTGTCTGTATCCAAAATTTCAGTGACAAAATGCAAAGAGCTATACAGGATCGGCCCTGCAGGTGGTGAGTTTTATCCAAGCCTCACCATAACTTCCCTCTCCCCTCCAAATCACTTAACTCTGTTTTTTCCCTGGACACCACTGCAGACCAGACTCTGAAGTAACCATCCGTAGATCAATAGCTGCCATTACTGGCAAGTGTAGGGGGTTCTTAGCTCTTCTAAATGGACCATGTCAGCCATCACCATTCATACATTTCCACCCTTATCCCACTCATCATGTTCTTTCAGCATAAAAACAAAGCTTGGATCATGTATGGTACAAAAATAAACCTTGATAAAATACATAATTTGAAACCTTGAAATAAGCATTCCTGGGGTACATAGATCATCCTGTACAGAAACAAAAATACTATAGTGTTATGCCTGTGTACTGCTTCCCCTGGGCTGATGAAAGGACAATGTTAAAGAACAATCTGTTATTGTTGGGGCAGAGCATATTAAAATAAATGCTTTTACAAATAAAAATGTCATGGTTTTCTATTTCCCAAGCCCCTTAGGTTTGTCTAGCCCCAACCCCAAAGAAATCTTAGATGTGCTCCTGGCTCACTTGAGATTGTACAAAAACTTTCAAAAGTGCAGGTCTCCAGTTGACTATAGGGTGGGGACCGAAAGTGTCTTTCTCTGCCTGACTCTGTTCATTGCTCTGTGAGTGGTGATGACAGTGTGGTAAGGTATTTAGGTACATACTGATGTCAGCTATTGTGTTACTTGATTGAACATTTGCTGTTGGGATATCCTCTCTGCACTTGGTGTGTGTGTGGGGGTTGGGGGCAGAAGAAGAAGAGAGGAGGCCATGGTACAAAACAATGGGAGGGGGCTCACTGTCTGTGATGGATGGCATTGCAGTCTTTTTTTTTTCTGCTGGGGAGCAGGAAGCAGTGTGGGAACAGGATAAATGTGCAATAATCAGAGTATTTCTTGGCTTCGCTTGCACTGTCTCTTGTATAAGTGATCAAAATTTACCATTATAATTAAGGGCTAGTGCAACCATCTGTGGGCTAGTGCAATTTTGAATCAACTTGCCCTGCTGGCTAGTGCAAAAAAAGGTTAAGGTTGACCCCTGCCGATTACATTAAAATTCTTAAACTTCCTGGAAAAGCAACATGTGCTACCGAAGGCCTAGGAACTCCACCCCATTCTGTGGGAGGGTAAACCCCTGAGATTTACCCAGGATCTTCCACTTGAGACTCAGCAGAAATGCACGGCTTTTCACCCAGTTGTTTCCAGGATTATAGCAACTGGCATAAAGTTTAAGATGATCTATCCAGCATGCCTACAAGTCTGTCTTAATGGAACCTGGTTTTCCTTTGAGGGCCCCGAGAATGCCAGGAAGGAACTGTCCCAGCGCCTACCTGATCCGTTCAACTCCTCCTGAACTGTTAGCTTACTATGCTGTGTTAAACTGTGGTTAATACATTATGGCCCAGATATTCATTCACATATCTGGACTGAGTAGTACGGTATGGGCTGCACGCCCATTGGCTCACTGTGAACCAATGGGCGTGCAGCCCAACTGTCGCCGCGGGCGGGAAGCTGCCACCGGCTGACGGGGGCAGAGGCGGTGGGGCTTAGTGGGCAGGTGGGGTGGGGGGTACACTAGACTACCAGGGTCTTGGGGTACTTGATGAGGTTGTATTACAGATGCCCGCGATCGGGCACCAATCGGTCCACTGGACCACCAGGGATACTGGACTGGGAGGGTTCTATTACCGATGCCCGCTATCGGGCTCAGTGCGGTCCACTGGACCACCAGGGATATTGGACTTGGGTGGGGGGGTTCTATTACTGATGCCCGCGATCGGGCTCAGTGCGGTCCACTGGACTTGAGGGAGTTCACTACGGATGCCTGCGATCGGGCATGGGGCGCCAGGTGCGCAGGAACTCAGGTGGCCACCCACAGGTGGCAGCTGCTGTGTTGCGCCTGCAATGCAGCAGCTCACCTGTGGTGGCCATCCTGTTCCTATTTTTTGGCATAACTTTGTGCAGGTGCAGATAGGGGTTGCGCATGCATGACTCTGCACATCCCGGGCTAAATATCGGGCTGTGCAGGTTATACTGTAAAGCACACCTCCCACCTGTGCCTGCATACATTACTGATCGCTCCGGCGCATCCGGGATTTGTGCGACATTTTCCCTTTTGAATATCGTGCCGGGGTGCATCAGTGGGTTGTGCATGGCGAACACTGTGCTGCGCATACGCAACCCAATGAATATCTGGGCCTATGAGCATTGTTACCTGTGTTGTTGCTGTTGTTGGCTGAAGTCAAAGCTGGTTCTGAAGTTTCCTTGTTTTTCTGCATCTATCCCCCTAAAGTGGGTTGTTCGGGGGGGGGGGCTTGTTGGCGGAGCCTGCAGGGGTGTATTTCGTGGCCTCCCTTGCTGTTCTTTTCTGGCCTGGGCTGCCGTGTGGGGCCTTGCGTCCCCTTAAGGTTTTGCTGAGAATCTCCCGCCTGAGTGTTGGTCCTCCTGCTGCTGGATCCCTAGAAGCAGGTGTGGTTTCCCTGGGGCCCGATTTAATGGTGCACAGGTCCAGCTCCTCAATGATTCCCCCTGGGTGGGCAAACTCACTGTCAGTAAAACCGTAGGGAGGGGGGTTTTTACCTCCACTAGCAGATTACTCGCTTTATGCTACAATTTGACTACCCACTTCCACACCAATGATACCGAACGTCCTTATCATCCATCTATCCCCCCCCCCCCGGAATCAAACTCTGCCTGGAAGAGATAAGGATCGGGTTCCTCTCTCAACCCCCCCAGACTCTTGCCTTTTCCCTTCTGTGGTTTAGTTCACCTTCACTACAGTCCGTTGTCTAAGGGAATGGCATCTCAGGATGGTGTAAGGTCTAGAGGTTTAACCCCGCTTCAACTTGGAAACCCCTCACTTTCTCGCAGAACAGATGGTAAGTCATTTTTTACCTTAAGGATCCAATGTTTTATTCCCCTTGCTACTGTATGTTTGGAGTATTGCAAGGGATGTGGTGGGAAGGGGGCTCCAAGTCGGTTTGCTCTTGCTGCTGTCTAACATCACGTACTGGTGTATGGGGGGGTCTGTGCCTATTTCTTGTCGTCTGGTTTAACACTGGTGTGGGTTTGTTTACCCCTCAATCTTGGCATATGAGGATCAGATTCAGGCACAGGGGTTCTTCTACCCTTTTATCTCAGGACTTCTTTTCCAGTCTGGAAATAGAACCCGCTAGGGGTTTTGTTGTTGTAAATAGTTATAAGTCGTGGGGAGGGGCGCTAACGGGGGAGTTTCAATCTCTAGTTTTCCACTTATGTCCAGGTTCGGATCAACAAAGGGGGGGGGCTTGGGGGTCTTATCCCTGGTTCTATATTTCTGGATCATGTTTCACTGCCTGTTCAGGTCTGCGTACATTAGTCTTCCACGGACAGAGTTTCGATCTGGACCCTACTGGGATATGATAATCTCATGTTGGGGGGGCGAGTGTACAGTACCTTCGGGGGTATAGATGGTTAATTTTCAGATTAGTCCTCCTGGTTAATTTGTCTAAAGGATTTGATGAGTAATACAGTTAAATTAGTTACATGGCATGTCAGGGGAGTTAGGGACCCCATTAAGACATACAAGATCCTGAAACACTGTGGCCTACTCAACGCTGGTATTATTTTTCTGCAAGAAACGCACCTACTAGCAAAAGAGGCCGTCTGGCTGCACAGACAAGGGGTCTCCCAGATTTTTGCCTCTGATGATTCCTCCTCGAGTAGAAGTGTGGCCATACTAGTAATAGGCAACATTCCTTTTCAGGCTGACTTGACCACTGTTGACCCAGGAGGTAGATTTATCCTGACTAAAGGTTCCCTGCGCACCGACATGGTCCTGGGATGCCTTTACGCTCCAGTGGAGGGTGACCCCTCATTCCTCATGGACCTTGCCAATAGGCTTGCTCCCTTTTTACCCACCCTCCTAATCTTGGGGGGGGACTGGAATATTCCACCCTCTCGGGACCTAGACAGGTCCTATCTACCTCTAAAACCCCCTTCCCCATCCCAAAGGGCCCTGAGAGATTTCACTAACTTGCTAGGAGTATGTGATCCATGGCACATTCTCAATCCCTCCCATCGTCTCTACTGCTTTTAGTCTAATGTTCATCAGTCCTAGTCCAGGATCGATTATATCCTAGTCAGTTTCCCCTTCTTAAATGGCCTATGCCACGAAGGGATAGAACCAATCGTCCTATCTGACCACTCAGTAGATTGGATAGTCCTCTCCCTAGACCCGAATATGCAGAAAGACACTGC
Source organism: Neoceratodus forsteri (assembly GCA_016271365.2). Lineage (NCBI taxonomy): Eukaryota > Metazoa > Chordata > Ceratodontiformes > Ceratodontidae > Neoceratodus > Neoceratodus forsteri. The sequence continues at coordinate 1,120,637,042 of CM028130.1, read as the reverse complement.
ATGGAAATTGAATACCAACCTTTTAAAAGATAAAACTATTGTCACCAAAGTGCAATCCCTTATACAATCCTTTACTGACATTAACAGAGGCTCAATACAAAGGGAGGACATCGAATGGTGTGCACTCAAATGTCATCTTCGAGGCGAATTCATTAAATTGGCCTCCAGAAGGAAAAGACAGAGGGTAACTGAGGCCTTATCTCTACTAACACAAGTTAGGGCAGCTGAGCTCACTCTCTCCTCGTCCACCTCACCCGATGTACTGGAAGAAAAAAATACTCACCTTAGTAATTGCTTTTCTTCTCATGGAGTCTTGCTATATTAGGACTTATTGCAGTTAGCCCCTGGTTCTGAACTGCCCCGGAGAGGAAACAGTTAACTCCAGAGAATCTGGAGTTCCACAGCGAGGGCGCTGTTCAAAGTTTCTATCTGGCCAGTTTCAAATGAAACTGCCAGGTTCTTACGAGCTAAACTAACATAGCAAGTCTGTGGAAAAGCTCTACACTAGCCATTGGCTACTTACCAGTAGTAAAACAACAAAACACAACAACAATCACAGAATAAAACAATATTACCTATTGTTGTTAGGATCACCCTGACAAGCACTAATAGGCCCCTCTCCCAAAAGACTCAAGTCCAGAGAGGGACCATCTACCATTAACAAAACAGAATTACCTAGTTCCCTAACCCAAATGAAACAAGAAACTAGAGAGACTAAAATGGCATGACACAGTGCTTGCACTAATTTGCCAACCCATTACCAAGTAGGAATTCTGAGAGGGGTAGGAGGGGTTGTCTAATATAGCAAGACTCCATGAGAAGAAAAGCAATTACTAAGGTGAGTAATTTTTCTTCAAACACCATGAAGTCTTGCTATAATTAGGACTTATTGCAGATTAACAGCAGTACCTCCACGGAGGAGGGCCAGAACCTACTTAGGAATAGGCTCTGAAGCACAGCTGTGCCAAAACGAGCATCTCTCCTGGACTGGACGTCCAGGAATAATGCTTGTGAAGGTGTGGACTGTCTTCAGGTAGCAGCAGCAAATTTCCAAAATGGGAATATCTCTAGCAGCCGCTAGAGATGCAGCTGTACCCTGGTGGAATGAGCCCTCAGTCCTGAGGGAGGTTCTCTACCTAGTTTTTGGTAACAGAACTGGATACAAGAGACAATCCACCTTGCGATTGTCCTCTTAGTGGCAGGTCTCCTTGCCCACTTCTCCATAGGTACGGAAGAGTTGAAGGGATTCGAACCTATGACCGCTGGTGCGTTCCAAATAGTAGCTTAGAGCTCTTTTGACGTCCAAACTGTGCAGTCTCCTCTCCTCTGAGGAAGAGTGCTCAGTGAAAAATACTGGAAGAGAGATGGATTGGTTGAGATGAAAATCTGAAACCACTTTAGGTAAAAACTTTCTGTTAGTCCTGAGGACTACTTTATCTCTGTGAAAAGAAATAAAATCCTTTTCCACTGACAAGGCTTGTAATTCACTTATACGCCTAGCAGAAGTGATAGCCACTAGAAAGACAGTCTTCCAAGTTAAAAACTTGAGATCTGCCGAAGACAGAGGCTCAAAGGGGGACTGCATTAGCAGAGCAATGCAAACATTCTGATCCCAGGCCGGGGCTGGTTCCCGAAAGGGAGGGTTAGTGTGAAGTAACCCCTTAAAAAACTTGGAAAACACAGGGTGAGAGGAGAGGGAAACAGGTTTCCCTGCAGAAACAAAAAGAAAAAATTACTCACCTTAGTAATTGCTTTTCTTCTCATGGAGTCTTGCTATATTATAACAATAGCAGTCAGCCACTGCAGCTGAACTGCCCCGGAGAGGAAGGAGTTAACTCAGAAGATCTGGAGTTCTACAGCCGTTGTGCTGTGTCCAAAAACTCTATCTGGCAGTTTCAAATGAAACTGTCAGATCTTTACGAACCAACATCAAAGGACGGAAAAAGTCTGTGTGGAAAAACTACACTAGCCTATGGCTACCTACTAGTAATAATAACAACAATATAAACAACAAAAACACCCAGAACCATAATAACAAAGATTGATGGTATTGTGGTTCGTTTTACTACCCTTGACAAGCACATATAGACCCCTTCCCCCAAGACTCAAGTCCAAGAAGGGCAATAAAAAAATAACCTAAAAAAGAACAATCTAGATCCCTAACCCAAAGGAAAACAGGGTTAGGGAAAACTAAAATGGCATGACACAGTGCTTGCGCAATTTGCCACCTCTACCCAAGTAGGAGTTCTGAGAGGGCAGGAGGGAGGTGGTTATAATATAGCAAGACTCCATGAGAAGAAAAGCAATTACTAAGGTGAGTAATTTTTCTTCAAACACCATGAAGTCTTGCTATATTATAACAATAACAGATTACACAGCAGTACCTCCATGGAGGAGGTCAGAACCTACTTAGGAAATAGGCTCTGAAGCACAGCTGTGCCAAACCGAGCATCTCTCCTGGACTGGATATCCAGGGAATAATGCTTGGTAAAGGTGTGAACTGTCTTCAGGTAGCAGCTTGACAAATCTCAGAATAGGAATGTCTCTAGCAGCCGCTAGAGCGCAGGCTATTACCCTGGTGGAGTGAGCCCTCAATCCTGAGGGGGTACTCTACCAGTTTCTGATAACAAAATTGGATACAAGAGACAATCCACCTTGCAATTGTTCTCTTAGTGGCAGGTTTCCTTTGCCAACCTCGCCATAGGTAAGAAACAGTTGGAGGATTCAGACCTATGACCTCTGGTGCGCTCTAGATAGTAACTTAATGCCCTTTTGACATCCAAGCTGTGCAGTCTCCTCTCACCTGAGGAAAGAATGCTCAGTGAAAAATACTGGGAGGGAGATAGATTGATTCAGGTGAAAATCAGAAACCACCTTAGGCAAAAACTTTCTATTAGTCCTAAGGACTACCTTATCTCTGTGGAAAGAGATAAAATCTTCTTCCACTGACAGGGCCTAACTCACTTATGGCCTGCAGAGGTGATAGCTACTAGAAAACGGTTTTCCAAGTTAAATACTTGAGTTCTGCTGAAGACAGAGGCTCAAAGGAGGTTGCATTAACTGAGCAATGCAAATATTCAGGTCCCAGGGGAGCTGGTTCCCGAAGGAGGTTAGTGTGAATAACCCTTTAAAAACTTGGAGAACACAGGGTGAAAGAAAGGGAGGCAGGCTTCTGCTGACACAAAGCAGAGACAGCTACCAGATGAACCTTCAGGGTAGCTGGTCTAAGGCCTAAGGAATTCCAGATGGACCAAATAGTCAAAGAATGGGAAGATCAGCAGATTCTGGGGTAATCTGCGTCTCAGAGCACTAGATGGAAAACCTCTTCCACTTAGAATTATAAGTGGCCCTAGTGGAAGGCTTCCTTGAAGCCTTTAAAATATCCATAACACTTGAGAAAGGTGTAAATCAGCTAGTTCTAGCTCCCTCAAGAGCCAAGCCTTGAGGTGGAGGGACTTGAGGTCGGATACCACACTCCCTGTGCACAGGCCAGTAAGTCGTGAACTCTGGGCAGGCTCAGGGCAGGGTGGACTGCCTGGGACAGGAGCAGAGGGTACCAGGGCTGTCTGGCCCAATCTGGGGCAATCAGAATCACTCTGCAAGGTTGAGATCTGATTTTCACTAGTACCCTGAAAAGGAGAGGAAAGGGGGGGAAAGCATACAGGAACTTCCCTTTCCAATCCAACAGAAAGGCATCCGAGGACTGAGCCCAGTACTGGAGGCCTGCACAAAAGAGGAAGTTGGTGGTTGTCTGGGGCCGCGAAAAGATCTATCTGAGGTGCCCCAACTGGCAAAACGGACCCCAGTACTTGTGGATTCAGAGCCCATTCGTGATGGCCCTGAGAAATTCTGCTGAGGCGTCCGCCAGCACATTGTCCTTCCCTGGGAGATGAACCGCTATCAGGGAGGTGTCTAGGGAATAAGCCAGAGACCACAACTTCATTGCTTGTGCACAAGGCTGAAGACCGAGTGCCCCTTGCTTGTTGATGTACCACATTGTGGTGGTATTGTCTGTCCTGACTTGAACCACTTTGTTCTGGACAGAATCTGAAAAGATCCGAAGAGCTAAAAGACAGCTCTGAGTTCCAGAAGATTGATGTGGAGCAGAGATTCCTGAGGAGACCACACTCCCTGAGTGGTAAGGTCGCCTAGGAGCTCCCCCACCCTAACAGGGAAGGCATCCGTGGTGAGGGTGAGGGAGGGAGAAGTGGGAATGAAGGGAACCCTTGTTTCAGATTGCTTTGATCCTGCCACCAGTGTAGGGCCAGGATCAGGGATTGAGTAACTGGGACCAATTTGGTGGGGTCCTTCCTCTGAGACCAATAGGCCCTCAAATGGAACTGAATGTCCCTCATCTGGAATCTTGCTCCCTGCACAACAGCTGTGGAAGCAGCCATGTGTCCGAGGAGTTGCAGAAATGCCTTGCTGGTCGAGAGACCACTGGGGTAAAGGGAGGATCAGAGCGATGAGTCTGTCCACCCTTTCCGAGGAAGAAAGGCCCTGGCTAACCTTGTGTTCAATTCTGCGCCTATGAAAGTTAGGGCCTGAACTGGTTCCAGAACTGACTTTGGTAAGTTTACTGAAATCCAGAAGTGAGGAAGCTGCTGGGTGACTTGAGTGGGGGTTCACCTGACCTGGAGACTGACCCACAATGGCCAGTCGTCCAGGTAGGAAACACAACAACCCCTTGCCTTCTTCGTGAGCCACTACTACAGCGAGACATTTTGTGAATACCCTTGGCGCAGAGGTAAGGCGAAGGGCATTGCCTGAACTGGTAGTGGCCTGAGGGCAGTTCGAACCTGGGGTACTTTCGGTGGGAAGGCCTGATCAGAACATGAAAAAGGGCATCCTTGAGGTCCAGGAAGCTAGCCAGTCCCTGGCCTTAGGGAAGGCAATATCATTGCCAGGGTTAACATTTTGAACTTTGGTTTCAACAGATGCTTGTTCAAGTATCTTAAATCCAGAATGGGCCGCCATTCTCCTGTCTTTTGGGGTAAGAAAGTATCTTGAATAAAGCCCCTTGCCCTGATGGCGAGAAGACCCCTGCTTTTGCAGACCAGAAGAAGAAACCTCTGCTTCCAAAGCAAGGGCTTCTGAAGGACTTGCAGGTGGGAAATGCCTGGCTCTCGTCTTTGGAAAATATTTGAGCTGAGAACTAGGCCTCTTTTATTACCTGGTGAACCCATCTGTCCGGTTAGGACAGCCAGCTCTGGCTGAAATAGCCAACCTGCTACTGGTAGAGAGATCTATTGGCACCTTATCAGGGTGCCTGCTTACAGCCTTAGGCTGATGGGGAGGCATTACCATCGTCTGCCTGCCTCTGAGGTTGTCCCTCTGCGAGACAAGCAGAGGAGGCTTGAAATTGGTAAAAGGCCTGAAAAGGGTCTGCCCTTCACTCTCTGGGAGCATGCCTTGTGGCATGGATGCTTCTCCTTAGCCTGGGCACTTTTGTAGGTAGTTCTGTATTCATCCATCTTTTCATATAATTTTCTGTTTGCTCCCCAAACAGAGAATTTTCCCAACTACAGGAAAATCCATAGCCTTTGGACTGAGTATCTTGGGACAGATTAGTGCATCTGAGCCATGCCAACCTACGGGAAGTTACAGAAGTGGCCATGACCCTAGAGGAAACATCATTAACATCAACAGTAGTATGAAATTGAACTTTAGAGGCTTCAATGCCATCAGCAGCCACCTGTTCCAACTCACTAGCCAGCTGTGCTGGGCCTGCTTGGCTAACTGCAATACTGTGTCCCACCTAGATTTCTGATATCTAGCCACATAAGCCATATAATTTGCCTGCTGAGTCCCAAAGAAGCTGCCATATACTGTTTCTTCCCATGGCATCAATCTTCCTAGAATCCTTATCAGGAGGATGTGAGGCCAGAGGAATATTAGCCTTGTCACAGGCTGCAGCTTGTACCACACCTACATGACTACACTGCTCAATAAGAAGTCTGTATCCGAGCCTGACAAAGTATACCTTCTGTCCATTTTATCTACAGGAGGGACAGAATGAGGATTTTTAAAATCTTTGTTGTTTGCTTCCTAAATGACTATGCAAAGGAACAGACAACCTCCTGAACTCTGGAATATCCATCATTTCCAATAATCAGGCTCCTCTTGCTCATCCACAGCCTCCTCTAAAGGAAGCTGGAGGTTTCTCTCCAACTCTTTGTAAAAATAAAGAAAGAAGGACTCAGACAGAATAGGGGAGATTCTAAAGGTCTGTCTGGAGAAATGCCGGTGAGTGGCACGTCAGACCCTCCCAGCCACACATATATTGATCAAATCTCCTCCCCTCCTGTGGTTCATAAAATCCTCAACTTCAAAATCTGAACCACTGGGACTGAAACAACCAACCTTTACCAACTGTTGGTGGTTCTACAGATCCCTGAGACAGTGACTGGACAATCTGGGAATGGCTTTAGCTATCTCTGCAGCAGTTGGAGACACAATTCTGGACTCCAACCTCCTGATTTCTTTGTCTTTTACTTGGGACTGGTTCCTCTGAACCAGTCTTCCCTTTGCCGAGTCTCAGCCTGGTCAGAGGCACTCCCTCTGGTCAGTGGGTACTGAACGGGCTGGCCATCCGGGTCAGCGGACTTTTTGGCCTCTCGTACCTGAGCCGGCCAATCTCTTCTCAGGGTGGCTGCAGGGAAATTTTTACACACCTGGCAGTCTGACAGGGGTGGTCAGCCCAGACAATAGATACAAATTGGTGTGTGTGGGTCAGCCTTGGCAGGCGTCCCCACAGACATCACTGTGTTGAAACCCAGTGGGTCCGGTTTTTCTTTGGGTTTCTCAGACATAATGCCAGCCTAACCAAAAACTTGCCCTTTGATGGCAGTGCCAGGCAAGACACCCTTATCGGTTCCTAACGTGTCACGGTATTTGAAAACCGTAATTTTCGTTTTTAGAACCGATAAGAACCGGGAACGCACTCTAAAACCCACAGTACAGTTTTAAAGACAGAAAAACCAAGCGATCGGTTCAAAACCGAACCGATAATTAATTTCCACACAGACTTGAATTTTGTACTTACGGGTTACCAGATAGAGCTTTGGCAATCCGGTAAAAATAATGACTTTGCGGTTCAAATGAACCGAAAACTACTCTTACAAACGAGAATGAACCGAGCTGAAGGAGCTGGTCTCGGGCGACTGTTCAGTGAAGCGGAGTAAAGAATCTGACAGTTTCATTTGAAACTGCCAGATAGAGCTTTGGGCACAGCGCCCTCGCTCTGTAGAACTCCAGATCTTCTGGAGTTAACTCCTTCCTCTCCGGGGCAGTTCAGCTGCAGTGGCTGACTGCTATTGTTATAATATAGCAAGACTTCATGGTGTTTGAACAGAAACAGCTGCTAGATGAACCTTCAAAGTAGCTGGTTTGAGGCCAAGGGAATTTAGATGGACAAATAGTCCAATAAAATGGCCAAGTCAGCAGATTCTGGTACAATTTTGCTTCAGAACACAAAGAAACCTCTTCACTTGGGTTATGAGTGGCCTAGTGGAAGGCTTCACTAGAAGCCTTCAAAATCTCCAGGACACCTTGAGAAAGGGTAATCAGCAAATTCTAGCTCCTCAAGAACCAGGCCTTGAGGTGGAGGAATTGAGGTCGGATACCACACTCTCCCCTGTGCACAGGTCAGCAGGTCGTGGGTCCTGGGCAAGGTCAGGGAGGTGGAATGTCAGGGACAGGAGAAGAGGTACCAGGGCTGCCTGGCCAGTCTGGAGCAATCAGAATCACTTTGCAGGGCTGAGTTCTGATTTTACTGTTACCCTGAAGAGGAGAGGAAGGGAGGAAGGCATGCAGGAACTTCCCTTTCCAATCCAACTGAAAGGCGTCCAGGGACTGATCCCAGCACTGGAGGCCTGCAAACAAAACAGAGGAAGTTGGTGGCTGTCTGGGGCTGCGAAAGATCTATCTGAGGGTGCCCATCTGGCAAAGACTGTCCCCAGCACCAGAGGATTCAGGGGCCCATTCGTGATGGCCCCTGAGAAATCCTGCTGAGGGCATCCGCCAGGACATTGTCCTTCCTGGGAGGTGACACCTGTCAGGGAGGTGTTCAGGGAATAAGCCAGGAGACCACAACTTTCATTGCTCTCGGGTGCCGGTCAAGACCGAGTGCCCCCCTGCTTGTTGATGTACCACATTGTTGTGGTGTTGTCTGTCTGACTTGTACCCACTTTGTTCTGAACAGATGCAGAAACACTTGAAGTGCTAAAAAGACAGCTCTGAGTTCCAGCAAATTGATGTGGAACAGAGATTCCTGGAGACCACACTCCCTGAGTGGAGAGGTCGCCCATGTGCATCCCCACCCAGGAGGGAAGCATCTGCAGTGAGAGTCAGCGTGAGCAGGGGAATGAAGGGACCCCAATCTTAAATTGCTCTGATCCTGCCACCACTGGAGGCCTGGATCAAGGTTTGAGTCACTGGGACCAACTTGGAAAGGGGTCTCTTCTCTGAGACCAATAGGTTCTCAAAGTGAAACAGTCTCTCATCTGAAATCTTGCTCCCTGCACTCTACAGCTGTGGATGCAGCCATGTGACCTAGGAGCTGCAAAAAGTGTCTTGCTGGTCGAGACCCCATGAAGGAAGGAGGAGGCCAGAGCCACCAAGTTCCTTACCCTTTCTATGGGAAGAAAGCATGGCCGGTTTGTGTCCAATTCTGCACCTATAAGGTGAGTACCTGGACTGGTTCCAGAACCGACTTTGGTAGATTTAGCAGGAAGCCCAGGTAGGTGAGAAGCTGCTGGGTGACTTGCAGATGAGATTTTACCTGTGCTGGGGACTGACCTACAATGAGCCAGTCATCTAGATAGGGAAAAACAGCAATCCTTTGCCTCCTTAAGTGAGCCACTGCTACTGCCAGACATTTTGTGAATACCCTTGAGGCAGAGGTCAAGCCGAAGGGCATTGCTCTGAACTGGTAATGACCTGAGGGCAGTTTGAATCTGAGTACTTTCAGTGGGAGCTTCTGATTAGGACGTGAAAATAGGCATCCTTGAGGTCCAGGAAGCTAGCCAGTCCCTGGCCTTAGAAAGGTAAAATCATTGCCAGAGTTACCATTCTGAACTTTGGTTTCAAAAGATGCTTGTTCAGATATCTGAGGGTCTAAGATGGGCCGCCATTCTCCTGTCTTTTTGGGTAAGGAAGTATCTGGAATACAGACCCCTGCCCTGGTGTAGGGAGGAACCCTTTCTACTGCTCTGAGAGCCAACAGGGTTGAGACCTCTGCTTTTAGAGCAAGGGTCTCTAAAGAACTTTGCAGGTAGAAAGGTCTGGCTCTCATCTTGGGAACTTTTTGAAGCTGAGACCAGACCCTGGCTCTACTTCCAGAACCCACTTGTCTGAGGTTAAAGGCACCCAGTTCTGACTGAAGTAAGCCAACCTGCCCCTACTGGTAAGGAGAATCGGCCCTGGGCACCCCATCAGGTTGCCTGCTTGTGGAGCTTTAGGCTGAGGGGGTGGGAGCAGGCCTGCCCACACCCGTCTGCCTCTGCCTCTGAAGAACCCCCTCTGAGCATAAGCAGAGGAGGCCTGGAGATTTAGTAAAAAGGCCTGTGGAAGGCCTACCCCTACCCCTGGGAATGTGCCTCTGGGGAGTGGCTTGCCGCTCCTTAGGCTTGGGCACTTTTGTAAGTAGTCCTATATTCATCCATCTTTTTCATATAATTCTCTGTCTGCTCCCCAAACAGAGAATTTCCCTACAGGAAAATCCATAGCCTTAGTCTGGGTATCCTGTGAGAGGTTAGTACACCTGAGCCAGGCCAACCCAAAAGCTACAGATGTGGCCATGACTCTAGAGGAGACATCATTAACATCCACAGCAGCAGAAACTGCACCTTAGAAGCCTCCATGCCGCCGGCAGCCACCTGTTCAGCTCGCTAGCAAGCTGGCCATGGGCTTGTTTGGCTAATTCCATAACAGTATCCCATCTAGATTTCTGATACCTTGCTACATAAGCCATATAATTTGCTTGCCTGAGTCCCAAGGGCGCTGCCATGTACTGTTTTTGCCATGGCATCAATCTTCCTGGAATCCTTGTCAGGAGGATGTGAAGCCAGGAATATTAGCTTTATCACAGGCTGCAGCCTGAACTACTAACATGACTGCATTGCTGAGAAAGGAATTCTGTATCAGGACCTGACAATGTGTACCTTCTGTCCATCTTTTTACCTACAAGAGACACAGAATTAGGAGTTTTTAAGATTTTTATTGTTTGTTTCCTAAAAGACTTATGCAAAGGAATAGACAATCTCCTAGACTCTGGAATATCCATCATTTCTACAAAATCAGGCTCCTCTTGCTTATCCACAGCTTCTTCCATAGGAAGCTGGAGGTTTCAACAACTTTCTTGTAAAACATAAAATGAGAGGGACTCAAGAAAGCATAGGAAATTCTAAAAGGTCTGTCTGAAATGTCGGTTCAATGGGCACACAGACCCTCCCAGCCACATTCATACTGTTCATAATCATCCTCCCTCCTCTGGTTCATAAAACTCCTCCAACCTCATATTCTTGAACCGATGGAACGGACGAACCGACCTTTTACCAGATAGTAGCGGTTCGGGGCGGGACCGAGACAGTGACTGGACAATCTGAATAGCTCTTGCTATCTCTGCAGCAGTTGGAGAAGGATTTTGGACTCCAAACCTGATGACTTCCTTGTTCTCTTTACTGGAACTGGTTCCTCCGAACCAGCTTTTCTTTGCCGGAAGTCTCGCCCTGATCAGAGGCACTCCCTCCGGTCGGTTGGCACCGAACCGGGCTGGCCATCGGGTCAGCGGACTTTTTGGCCTCTCGTTCCTGAGCCTGCCCAATCTCTTTTCAGGGTGGCTGCAGGAAATTCTTACAAATCTGGCAGTCTGACTGGAGGTGGTCAAACCCCAGACAATAAACACATGTGGTGTGTGGGTCAGCCTTGGCAAAGACTTCCCCACAGACATCACAGTGTTGAAACCCAGTGGGCCCGGTTTTTCTTTTGGGTTTCTCAGACATAATGCCAGCCTAACCAGAAAAACTTGCCCTTTGAACGGCAGTGCCAGGCAAGACACCCTTATCGGTTCCTAACCGTGTCACGGGTATTGGACAATAAATAAATCCGTTTTTTTTAGAACCGATAAGAACCGGGAACCGCACTCTAAAATGACAAGCTTTAAAATTTTTAAGCTTTTAACCCAGCTGATCGGTTCAAAACCGAACCGATAAACTTACAAGTTCCACACAGAAAATACAATTTTAAATTACTTACGATACCACAGACAGAGCTTGACCGAGCGGTTTTGCGGTTAAATAAAACTATTCTGCGTTGAATCAACCGAGAAAACACTGTTTAAACGAGAAATGAACTGAACAGTAGGAGAAATCTCCGGAGCGACTGTTCAGTGAGTATGGAGTAAAGAATCTGACAGTTCAGGTTTGAAACTACACAGACAGAGCTTCTATCTTAGAGCTCGTGCTCAAAGTTCCATTCATGGAATGGATTTAACTATTTCACCTCCGGAGCAGTTCTAGTGGTGGGACAAACTGCAACTTGTCATAATATAGCAAGACTTCATGTTGTTTGAAAATATGCATAGGGACCTGAGACTGTTAGAGGTTTAGTCTAAGAAATGGAAATTGGCCTTTAACATAAAAAAGTGCAAAATCATGCACTTAGGGAGGAAAAAACGGAGAGAGACTAACCATCTGGGGAGGTCAGGCCCTGGAAGCAGAGACAGCGCTAGATAGGGCAAAAAGGGAAAAAGTTGCAGCTTGCCCAGAAATTACCCACTTTCCACAGGACAGTGGGTCCAAAGTGGTGCACCTGTCTCTAACAATAGCTGAAAGATGGAAAACTAAACAATGAAAAGTATTTTCACTCAACAAATTTAAGTACTAGTGAAATTTCTACTTACGATTAGGTTTGGACAGTTGTTCTCATTTTCACCACATTTTTTACACCTATGGGTCTAATTTGACCCATGTTTTAAAACCCCTAGCGCTGTCACTGCCTGGAAGTGACTGAGGAGGAGAGGGACCTGAGAATTAATGTGTCGGGGGACCTCAAGATAGCTAAACAGTGTGAGAGGGTGGTAGCCAAGGCTAGCAGGATGTTGGGCTGCATCGAGAAGGAATTCACTAGCAGGAGGAGAGAGGTCATCATCCCTCTATATAAGCAGCTGGTTATACCACATTTGGAGTATGGGGTGCAGTTCTGGAGGCCGTTCCTGAGAAGGGAAGTGGACAGGCTGGAGCGTGTACAGAGGAGAGCAACCAAGATGGTAGCAGGGCTCAGTCACTTGCCATACGAGGACAGATTGAGGGAAATGGGCATGTACTCCCTTGAGCAGAGGAGGGATGGGGGGATATGACCGAGACCTTTAAATATGTTAAGGGGATCAACAGAGAGCCAGTAGGGAATCTTTTCAAACTACAGGGGTGCAAAAGGACCAGGAGACATGCGTTACAGGTAGAGGAAGGCAGGTTCGAGGGAACACCAGAAAGAACTTTTTCACAGAAAGGGTGTGGAGAAACAGAATGGGCTCCCGGAGAAGGTGGTAGGGGAGACCACCGTAAAGGGCTTCAAGAGAGCATGAGACAGCCACATGGGTCTAGTATCGGGGAAGGGGGGAAAGGGCGCCGGATGAAGTCCTAGCCATCAGCTAGGTGCCTTGAGCAGACTGGGTGGGCCAGGTGGTCCTTTTCTGCCATCACGTTTCTATGTTTCTATATCAGAATTTTTACTGTATTATCTAAATGTTTTGTTTGATAGCCTACTAATACTGGAACTGTCCCCAAAGACTGAAGAACTGCTAACATGGTTCCTATATGTAACCCCTAGATGGCGCTATCCCAGGGGCTACTACCCCTGCCTGATTTGCCACTAACAGGTTGAGGGGCCTGGATCCAATGACGGGTGCCTCCACCCAGAGGTCAGGGTTTGCAATAGTTAAACTAACTTGGGTCATGTCCCCTCTGGGACACTGCAACCCCTTTCTTCCCACTAGTGGCCCACACAATATATCAGAATTACCTTCACAGTATACACTTACCTCCAGGTCTGGTTCGGCACTGGGACCTCCTGTGAAATGAGATACAGTGCAACAATCACAGTACAGTACTTTAACATAGACAAATACCTCAGGCAGTATAACTTTGCTGAAACAAGCAGCTCTGATTTATTTAGGGATATAACAAGGACAGGAAATCAGGTTAATTAGCTTATCACTCTAATAATCTACCTATGGCTCTGTGCAGGCCTTATCCCTATCAGTTACTGTCCTGGGTACCCAAGCCCTGTATGGCTAGTCCAAACCGTGGCAGCTGGTAGGGGCCTTTCACAGAGAAAGGAGAATTAAACAGTCAGCAGTACAGTAATTCCATTTGGATTTAATGTGGCAATTTAACAGAGACAACCTGAATTAGTACTCACGACCTCAAATAAGATAGGGTCCTTCAATGTCAGCAGGGCTCACTTGAGGTACACAAACCTCTTCACACATACATATAAAAGAGTACTATACTAGGCAGGCTGCATCTGTATCCCGATCGCAATTACTGCACAATACCCGGGAGAACACACAGCAGATTCAGTTCCTGACAGACCGAGTGCAATTTTCAGCAATTCTTCCAGTCTTCTACAGGGTGAGCCTGGTTCTACTCTTCAGAGATCCTTTGATTCTTTTCTGGAGCGGATTCAGTCCTAATAGCTGTTACACAAGCTGCAGACGGAACTCTGGGCCTTACACGCGTTTTTGACTAAAACTGCACACTGAAAAGCACAGGGCTCCTTCCTTCTTCACTGCCAAAGCTCAACTGAAGCTCCAACCGACAAAACTGGGCACTTCCTTTGAGTTCCTCCCAGTTCTTGACTGGATTGGCTGTCACTCACAATAGACTGCTGCTGTTGGTCCAAAAGGCACTGAAGTCTAAACTACATCTCCCAAGTCACTGCCCATACAATCCTCTTGTGGCTGGCTTAGATTATGAGTCAAGTTCTGATTGGTCTGGGCACCATTTTAGAGCTAGCTTTCCCCACACTGATTGGTCCAGTTCAGCAGTTCAAAACTAGAATGGGGAACTAGCAGATACAGTTCTGACTGCAAAGAAAGCAGGTTAGACAAACTGTAATTTCATTATTACTCTAAATAATTTCTGGCAAACAGTTACATCTTTCAGATAGGTTCCTTTGCATCCCTAGTGACTGCAAAAATGAAGTGAATTGGCAGCAGCTCAAGTGGTACTCAGAGAAGACACAGTCCCCATACAAACTAATTATGTCTGCAAGCAGCTCTTAAAGAACAGTACCAGAGGCTCTAAACACTCACTGATAAATGGCTTAAATGCCAAACACCATTCAGGCTTGGAGCATTCAAGCAAGCTCCTGGAAGTCTTTGGAACCCCATTTGCAGGGGGTTACCCTTCCTGGCCTGGGAAAGCTTAAGCGTCGCGTCAAGCAAGTACCCATAAGTTTCAACTGCAACCATATACATTTGTATTAGGCTGCACATGTAATCATCCAGTCATATATCATTTTACCAAGAACACATTTCTGAAACATTGCAGTATGTCACTCTTTACACAGTATTACATACACATTGTACCATAACTCAAGTTATTACCTCTTGTACATGAAACCTGAAGAAGGGGGCCCTTCCTATCAGTTACCTTGGGGCTGGACGGGGCAAGGGCACCATAGTAGAGGCAACACAGTAACTTGGAGTTAGCACTGACTCAGTTTGGGCAATGAGCTCGGACAATACACTCCTTTATGGACAACATTGAGGCAAATCCACAGGCCTCCCAAGGGAATCATAACTGAGGTGCACCACAGGCTTTACAGCTCGACCAGTCTTTCTAGGGGAACTGTTCCAGTCTCTGCACTCTGAGCCTCATTTCCGCATTGTCCACACTTGTCAGGGAGTCTCCATGGGGTAGAGAGGCTAGAACTTGGGGCACTTTCAGCTCAGGAGTTACAGTTTCTGAGTCCACAACACTTGGCTCGCATGGAGAGCTTTCGGACACTGGCAGTGGACTGTCAGGGCACTCAAAATACTCTTCTTGTTCGGTGTATCACCAGTCTGCCCCAATCTATCATTTTCCTCCCTGAAAGCTCAAACAGTTCAACCATGCACAATGATTCCATTTCATCTGATCTGATGCTTTGCACTTCACTTTCTGGGAGCATTGGCTCCAGGGATGAAGCTGGGGCTTAAACAGTCCAGAAGGCCCAGCTTTGTCTCCAGTATTGACTAGGGATTGCCCGAAACAATTGACTCAGTTCGTAAGAAGGATAGTATTCAAAGTCACTCTCACTTTCTTCCAGATGGACTGACAGTCATGCTCAACTGGGACTTGTGGAGGGAACACTTTAACTTTGCTTCTGTGGTGCAGACTTTCTTGATCTTTTCTTAGCAGCAGCTCTAGTCACTGGTCCAGAGGCATCTTCTAGGGGCTCAGGACTCATTAAGATTTGTCCAATGGGCAGTAAATGATTTCTATGCATTGTTTTACATCTTTTGAATTATTCTCAGGCCTTACTTTGTACACTGGCAGATCATCTAGTTTGCCCACTACAATGTGAGGAGATGGTGCCATCTGTCCAGCAATCTTGTGCTTGCCATGCAATCCCAGATTTCTTAGCAATACCGATCTCCTCCTGGGTTCCTGTGCTTTCACCTTTTATCATACCTTTCTTTGTTGGCCCAGATTTCTTTTGGCAGCCATGGTTTGAGCCAGTTAGTGCGTGTGAGTTAGCTGGGCCTTTAACTTTTGCACATACTGTAAATAGTTGTCAGCTCTGAACTCCCATCAGGAGAGACCCCAAAACACACATCTACTGGTAGTCGAGCTTCTCTTCCAAACATAAGTGGTAGGGGAGAATCAGTGGCATCACTTTTGGTGCAGTTATAAGCATGTACCAGGTGCTAATTTGTTGGCTCCATCTAGGCTTGTCCTTTGGGTGCAGGGTGCCTAGCATATCTAGCAAGAGTGCGGTTGAAACGTTCAGGCTGTGGGTCTCCTGGGGTGGTAAGAGTGGTTCTGGACTTTTCCTTTCCCACAGAGCATCTCTTTGGTCAGGCGACTCTCAAAGTCTCTCCCTTGATCAAGAATGGATTCTTTGTGGAGCCCCATAGTGAACAAAAAGTTTTTCTAAGTACTTTGGCCACAGTGGATGCTTTCTGGTCTTTGGTGGGAAAGCTTGGGCATATCTGTGAAATGGTCAGTGACCACCAGCACATTACTGATATTTCTTTGATCTGACTCCAAACTTAGAAAATCAATACAGACCAGCTCCATGGGAATGCACTGGTGTTGATGTTAACAAGGGGCAGCCCTCTGGGGCAAAAGCTTTCCTCTGTAGCAGCGACTACAAGTTCGAATGTGTTGCTCCACATCAGCCCCATCTTAGGCGTAAGAATCTGGATCTCCACCAAGTCAAGTGTTCTGTCTATACCAAGGTGCCCATGTGGTTGTGCAGGACCTCAGTACTGAGTCTCGAAGGCAGTGGGCAGCACTAGTTGTTGTTTGTCTACTTGTCCCCCTCTGTCTACTGTTTCTCTGTATAACAGTTTATTGATCAGTTTCAACTTAGGACCTTCTTTGTATAACTATGCAGTTCTCAAATCAGTGAGAGTAATTTGGACACATCTTTTCCTGCATAGAGGGCTTCTAAAGCTGCTTTGATCTATGGGATGTGGGGATTGAGCCCGCCGAATACTGTCATTGTCCAGCTGAGGCAGTGCACCAATGTCTATTGCAGAAAAGTGGCAATAAGCAGCAGGTATACAATTCTCAGAGGCTCCCAAGCAATCCACCATGCAGTCACTTTCGTCCGTGGACATTGTTCCTCCCTGTCAAACTTCCGGCAGAGTGCCCGAATGTCAGGTTCTCGCTAATCGGACCTAATCATTCTGGGGAACAGGCCTCCGGAGAGAGCATCAGCATCTATGTGGTTCAGACCTGCTCGTATTGAGAGCATAGTCATATGTAGATAATGCAGAAAGCCACCTATGGCCAGTGGCATCCAACTTAGCTGAGGTCTGCACATAGGTCAAAGGATTATTGTCAGTTTTACTAGTATTTTAGCCCCATACAAGTACTCATGGAATTGTCAACAATAGCCCACTTCAAAGCTAGGAACTCTAACTTGTGTACAGGATAGTTCTTTTCGGATGGGGTCAGGCTTCTACTGGCAAAGGCCACTGGTCTCAGGCCATTCTCGTGCTCTTGGTACAACACAGCCCCAACCCTTGCAAGCTAGCATCAGTGTGCAGGACGTAAGGTTTTCTTGGATCGGCATAGGCCAGCACTGGAGCATGGGTAAGTTGATATATGATCTCATGAAAAGCAGTCTCACAATCAGGAGTCCAGCGGGCCCCAAATACTTCACTCGGATGAAAATACCTCTTTCAGTCTTGAGGGATGCTGACTTTTTAGTATTTTTGTGGGTTGGGGGATACCCTTGGTAGGAGTTAAGTAAAGGCGGATCACTCTTGAATAGTCCTTGATGAGCGCCGATAATAACCACAGAATCCCAGGAATCTTTGCAGTTCTTTTAGAATTTTGGGCTGTGGCCAGGTGGTCAAGGCCTCAACTTTACTTGGGTGGGTCTCTATTCCTCGGTGGATACTATGTTCCCACATACTTTACTGATGTTTGAAAAAATTGACACTTATCAATGGACAGTTTAGCAAAGTCCTCCAGTCGGTCCAATACCTTAAATAATCTGCTCTCATGTTCCTCCAGTGAGCTGCCAAACACAATAACATCATCTAGGTATACCAGGCACTCTAGTAGTTCATGTCCCCACTGCACTCCATCAATCGTTGAAAAGTGGCTGGGGCACCTGAAATCCTTGAGGCATCCTCATGAATTCATAGAAGCCAAGCGGACAGATAAAGGCTGTCTTTTCACGGTCCTCTGGGGCCATCGGGATCTGATAGTACCCACTGGGCGGAGATCCAGCACAGAGAACCACTTGCTCCCGTTTAGGCAGTCCAAAGCATCCTGAATGCGGGGCATTGGTACTGATCAGGGATAGTCCGCGGTTTAAGGTGCGATAATCCACACACATCCTTACTGTTCCATTCTTTTTCTCCACTACACAATGGGAAGCATAAGGGCTTCTGGATTCTTGTATTACACCAGCGTAACATCTCTTGCAGATGCATCTCATCATCTATGTCCAGCAGGTGCCAGAGCGTGAGAGCCTCTCACAGAAATGGTCTTTTAGTCATGCAGCGGATATTGTGCTCAGCTCCTTGCACGTCCTACATCCCATTCCTTTAAAGAAAACACCTGGTCTCTCTGGGCAAGCTTCTCACTGATCTTCACTTTCCATTCAGCTGGCAGGGAGTCGCCGAAATCAAACAAGTCAGGCGTTACTCTGTCATTCTTCCTTGAACTCTTGCTGCTGGGTAGCACTGCAGTGTCTGCACAATGCACATTAGCCAGGATGCAACCTCTGTTTACTCGAATGTCTCTTTCAGACACATTATGAACTTGGACCATTACCTTCTGGCATAAGCATGGGCTCTAGCGGGCAAAATACTAGGCTTGACCAGCAGTCCCTCTGGCAATTTTCATCGCCTGGTGCATCAACATTAATATTTTATTCTTAACATCCTTTCTGATACGGACCTCTCCCTGTAAGGTACACTGGGCATTTTGCGCCAGGATCAGAGACTCAGGATCCCTTCTTCCATACAATTCCGACCGGTTCCTCTGGTTCTGTTTTTCAGCATCTCTGTGCCTCATAGGCCTTCTTAATTAAGCGGAACTCTTAAAGCTCTACTAGTCTTTGACCCTGTTTTTCATAACACAACTGTGCCAGCCTTCGAACATATGAGCATTTGTTTCAATCAACAAAGGGACACCATCATACAGTCCAGTGGGGGACACACTAAGGCTAAGGTCTCTACTTGTTGCCACTCCCATGCAGTGAGGAAAAGACAGCCAAACCGGATATACCCCGGAATAGGGTAGGCCTTCTCACTTAACCCCCATACATGCAGTAGCCTTCTAATGGTTGTAAAGATCGTCTGACAAATGCTTCTGATACCAATCTTGGAACATAATTGTCACTTGGGAGCCACTGTCTAATATAGCTCTTGTAGAC
Organism: Neoceratodus forsteri; assembly: GCA_016271365.2. Taxonomy (NCBI): domain Eukaryota; kingdom Metazoa; phylum Chordata; order Ceratodontiformes; family Ceratodontidae; genus Neoceratodus; species Neoceratodus forsteri. The sequence continues at coordinate 1,120,617,935 of CM028130.1, read as the reverse complement.
ACTCCGTTCCACCTTTACAGTGGTCTCCATGGAGGGACCCACTAACTGACCAGTCTGGAGAAGGCGGTAGTGGGAGCCTGGAGCAACTTAAGCCTTGCCACAAAAGGGCGTGATTAGCATTTTGGTGCCCTCACTGGGATCATGTCGTGCACCTCTTAACCACTGATTTCTTCTCAAGCTCTCCTTGTAGCCTATATGCAACTTTGTCAGTGTCTTTTGGGGACTGGCATTCCCTTTTCATGTGCCTATCTTTCCCACAATTATAGCCAAAACATACTTTCTGGGTTTGAGCTGGCGAGCGCCACACTGGGAGCCAGGGGGGGGTATTACTAACTGGAAACCTTGGTGCCATCTCTGTCTGCGGCGTGATAAGCATTTGGAAGACATCTCGTCAGTTTCTCCACTTCCATGGTCAAGGAATGCGAGTTGGAGCTGTTATCAGCAGGAGATACATGGGTGGGTACCCCACCCCATAGCAGATGCAGTCGGATATAGGTCAGGGCCCGTACTTGCAGGGTGGCCTTCTATAAAGGACTGTTTTGAATTCCCGGATCTCTCTCAACAGTTCGCCCCATTGTGACATATCTTTTCCTTGTCAGAGCACTCATTGACTGCCAACCTCTGCCCCTGAACTTCACTTGATGGGTCACCCTCAGTCACCGGGTCGTAGCTGCAGCTATTGGTGCAGGTCCTCCCGAGTGTCGTCTTTTCTCAACTCCTCGAATTTCTCTCATTAACTCATCATAGGAGGTGGGGATTCCAGTCGATCTGCCAGGTGTAACTGAAGCAACAGCAGTTCTGAGAAGGGGCAGACTTAGGATCCTGTCCAGCCTGGTTCGGTCCAGTTCAATCGCTGGCAAACTACCTTTTCTGAGGCATTCTTGCAACAATTTTCCAGCGAGATACATACACAGACAACAACTCCTTGGTACTGTTGTGCATCTCTTACTCTCCACCATAGGTCCTCATCAGAATCTGGGCTCCCATACACATTCTCCAAGGCCTCAAGATAGGCCTGTGCAGTCGCTTCTAGGGTTACTGGCCCGTTTAGCACGGATGGTAGCCAGGGCAGGACCTCGGAGGCCTCTACTAACCCTCTTTCGCCACCTTCCGAGCATTGCCATTCTAGCACTTGGGGGGCAACATAGTCTATCTAGGTCTCCCAGTCATCCTCCCCTTGGGGGGTGGGGAGGGTGCCAGAGAAGATCTTCAACCTTCGGTAAGAGTCGTGACTAATGGCAGGTGCAGAAATAGGAGTCTGCATTGGTTCAGACACCATTACGGGCACTGGAGCAGGAGAGGGTGTTGGGGGAGGAACACCCCAGGTGGCAAGAATAGTTTCTTCAAGTCCTCCACAGTTTTCCCTCTCCCAGCAACCATTCAGCAAATTTCTCCTCAAAGTTTCAGATAGTGGTGGGGGCTGATTCCCCGGTCTTTACTGTCCTAGTTATCACTCTCCAAGCAGTGAGGGCTCCCTCTGGGTAATGGTCTGTGGCACTTTGGAGCTATCTATGGGATCCTTAAACTCTACTAGGGCCAGGAAAGTGTGGGTGAGCAGATTAGCATGCCGACCCACCACCACAGGGTTTTGTAAACCTTCCACCTTGGAAAGTACTCCTGCACAGTGTCCGTATTGATACAGGGGGATGTCAGGGATAAGCATAGCATTTTGGGGTTGATCTCCTCCCAGTACACCACTCCACCAGCCGTGCACAGCCACTTCTGTCGGGGTACCCATTTTTTCTTAACAGTGGTTCAGAATATGGCCACTAGAGGACACACAATCCCAGCGGTGAGCCTCCAAGATGTAACCCCTGGATGGCGCTATCCCAGGGGCTACTACCCTGCCTGATTTGCCACTAACAGGTTGAGGGGCCTGGATCCAATGACGGTGCCTCACCCAGAGGGTCAGGTTTGCAATAGTTAAACTAACTTGGTCACAGCCCTCTGGGACACTGCAACCCCCTTCTTCCCACTAGTGGCCCACACAATATATCAGAATTACCTTCACAGTATACACTTACCTCCAGGTCTGGTTCCGCACTGGGACCTCCTGTGAAATGAGATACAGTGCAACAATCACAGTACAGTACTTTAACATAGACAAATACCTCAGGCAGTATAACTTTGCTGAAACAAGCAGCTCTGATTTATTTAGGGGATATAACAAGGACAGGGGAAATCAGGTTAATTAGCTTATCACTCTAATAATCTATCTATGGCTCTGTGCACAGGCCTATCCCTATCAGTTACTGTCCCTGGGTACCCAAGCCCTAGTGGCTAGTCCAAACCGTGGCAGCTGGTAGGGGCCCTTTCACACAGAGAAAAGGAGAATTAAACAGTCAGCAGTACAGTAATTCCATTTGGATTTAATGTGGCAATTTAACAGGAGCAACCCTGAATTAGTACTCACGACCTCCAAATAAGATAGGGTCCTTCAATGTCAGCAGGGCTCACTTGAGGTACACAAACCTCTTCACACATCCATATAAGAAAGTACTATACCAGGCAGGCTGCATCTGTATCCCGATCGCACTTACTGCACAATACCCGGGAGAACACACAGCAGATTCAGTTCCTGACAGACCGAGTGCAATTTTCAGCAATTCTTCCAGTCTTCTACAGGGTGAGCCTGGTTTCTACTCTTCAGAGATCCTTTGATTCTTTTCACAGAATGATTCAGTCTAACAAGCTGTTACAAGCTGCAGACCGGAACTCTGGGCCTTACACGTTTGACTAAAACTGCACACTGAAAAAGCACAGGGCTCCTTCCTTCTTCACTGCCAAAGCTCAACTGAAGCTCCAACCGACAAAACTGGGCACTTCCTTTGAGTTCCTCCCAGTTCTTGACTGGATTGGCTGTCACTCACAATAGACTGGCTGTTGGTCCAAAAGGCACTGAAGTCTAAACTACATCTCCCAGAGTCACTGCCCATACAATCCTCTTGTGGCTGGCTCAGATTATGAGTCCAAGTTCTGATTCGTCCAAGGCACCATTTTAGAGCTAGCTTACCCCACACTGATTGGTCCAGTTCAGCAGTTCAAAACTAGAATGGGGAACTAGCAGACACAGTTCTGACTGCAAAGAAAGCAGGTTAGACAAACTGTAATTTCATTATTACTCTAAATAATTTCTGGCAAACAGTTACATCTTTCAGATAGGTTCCCTTGCACTCTAGTGACTGCAAAAATGAAGTGAATTGGCAGCAGCTCAAGTGGTACTCAGAGAAGCACACAGTCCCCCCATACAAACTAATTATGTCTGCAAGCAGACAGCTCTTAAAGAGACAGTACCAGAGGCTCTAAAAACACTCACTGATAAATGGCTTAAATGCCAAACACCATTCAGGCTTGGAGCATTCAAGCAAGCTCCTGGAAGTCTTTTGGGAACCCCCATTTGCAGGGGGGTTACATATACATAAAATGGACCCCAAACATTCTATGAACAACTACAGGCCAATCAGTTTAATTTCTATTGTTTGCAAAATCCTGGAAAGTTTAAAGATAATAAAATGTTCACTATAATCGATCAAGACAAGGAACAGCATGGTTCTTTAAAAGGATGAAGAAAAGCTACAAACCTAATCTGTTTTCTCAATAAAATCAGTAAGACAGTAGACAACAACATTCCGTGTGATATAATCTATTTCGACTTTAACAAGGCATTTGACTTAACACCCCCATTGGGCAATAATTGAGAAAATAAAATATGCTAAAGTAAACAGATATATAATTAAATGGATTACTGAATGGTTGAATGACAGACTCAGAGGATGATGATAAATGGACATCTTTCTGATGTGGGTAGAGTTACTACTGGGCTTCCACAGGCAACGGTTTCGGGGCCAACACTATTTCAGGTTTTTATTTCTGATCTGACAGAACACACCACTTATTGGTCCATCAAATATACTGAAGACTCGAAACTTGGGGGTCCATGCACAAATTAATGACTTACAAAGCAACTTAGATAACATCTCACAGTGGGTAAATACCTGGGGTGTGGAGTTCAATATGGATAAGTGCAAAGTAATGCACTTGGGGGAATCAAATGCTTACCTACAAGCTTTGTGGTAAAAATATAAGTGTCACAGACAATGAGAAGGATCTGGGAATTATAATTTTTAATCACCTGGGTTGTACGACACATATTAATGCTGCAGTAGCTAAAACAAATGGGGTAATATTGGCCATGAAAAGAAACATAGTCTCAAGAAATACAGAAGTTATAGTGCCCCTATGCAGAGCATTTGCTCGCTCCCATTTTGAATATGTTTCCCAACTGCAGTGCCCTCCAAAAAGAGGGACAGAATTAAATTAGCAGTACAAAGAAAATTGACAAAATGCATACATGACACTTGTGAGGCACAAGTCATCTAAGAGGTGGTCTGCTTTTTATGTTTGATATTATACAGGACCCTTATTTATTGACAGATTTAGAGATTACATTTAAAAACAAAGACAGGATTACTAGAGGCCACCACCTACAAATAGTGGGTAATACTTTCAAGACCCATCAATGCAAATATTTTTCTCTTCCAGAATTGCAAACCCATGGAATAACCTCGCCCAGTAAGACTAAGTTGGAATTCAAAATAAGTTAGACAAATTTACTTTGTCTGGAGGTAAACTAAGCTATTATACTGAGTATCTATGGGAGCATTTTTTGGGCACCCAGCCTTCTAGCTCCTTACCAGCCATAGTATGAACCACAGCAAACACACTACTCTCCAAAACCTCACAACCCAAAGGGACACTGTCAACATAAAAAGGTTGATTTCACCTGCTTTGCATCCTTAAATGAAGCAATGACACAATCCTACTATATGCTACAAAAAATTAACTATGTGTAATTTTCAGTAACAAATTTTGTTTTTATCAGTGTCATTTTGCGGGCCCCACACAAAATAAACATGCTCAGTGATACTGACTGAGTGCAGGCAACATGTAAATAATACTGGTTCCAACTCTCCAAAATAGCTATACTCAGTACTCAAGAGTTGGATTAGATAAGAAAACATTTCCCCCTTTGTTAAGAAACAAATGCCCAAATCATTTATTATGCATGACAGCATCCCTTCAAGGGTCAACGGTTTTTACTTTCCATCTCCATGCTTTACTGGCTTATTACAAAACATGTTTTCTGTCTGAGTTGGGAGAGTTTTGACTTCATGGATAACTGCATTCTGTATTTTATTTGTAGAAAACTTTAAAAGTGCATCAAATGTTATGGTAAATGAGTAAAACCTGAACTAGTTTGAACTATTCCAGGTGCTACCTCTCAAATAAAGACTTGTAGCTGACAAACCTAAGGTGCCAGAGCTGCAGTGTGTAGAACTAAGTAACGTGGACTCTGGAAGTAGCTATAGCTGCCAAAAGGTTACAAACAGGGATATTATTGATCAAATTTAGTAAGAAGCATCTAAACATGGGTATTATTTATAAAGCTGTTCTGCCAGTTTTCATTTTGATCAAGGTTTTTTTTTTTGGAGGGGGGAGGCTTGGGGTAGACAATGAGAAACATTTACTCATTATGATGAACATAGACGTTTGCTGAATAATGTCACTGTGGTTGTCTGAACAAGAAAGTACACAGCAGCTCAAAGCAAGCCTGTCTGATCACTCAGTGTGTGACTGTCTGAATTCCTCTCACCTTGGATGCCTGGCGATACCACCTCTGGTATTCAGAGACTGAATCAAAGCTGACATAGTAGGTCTGTGCCTGTGTTCCAGCTGAGCTGAAAACTAGGCAATGTTGCCTCCGTTTCACCTCCTCCACCTAAAAGATAAAAAGATAGATACTATCAGTCAGGCATTACTGCTCTTAGTCTACCGCTGTGTTATGCTCCTAGCTTTAGTGTACATGTATCTCTAATGAACTGCATTAAAAAAAAAGTGTACTGCTACTGATTTTGCATCTTTCAGCTGGGTCATTAATGCTTGCCTGATTAATCTTTATCTATCTGAATCGCCTTAGGATCCACTTGGATTCCCCAATGTGGGACATCCTACTATTACTCTGTAATTGTGTTGTTTGGTCCATTCCTCTTTTTGGAAAAGAAGGTATTTTTCTAACTGACCTTGTGTTTTTTAGCAAACATGAATTCTGCATTTTTGTTTGTTTGTTTGTTTTTTGATAAAAACCTTTAGCTTTTAACAGGAAATAACTTTTAGGACTGCAAAGCCCTGTTTAGTCCTGACATGCAGGTGGTTACAGGGATAGGTTGTGTACAGAATTTCATAGCTTTCATATAAACAGTTACACAAGGCAGGATGTACATTAAAAAACATACATAATTACAAAAGTGAAAATTACACAACACAATCATCAACAGAGATATAACTGTATCTAGGTTCACCAAAACCAGAATAACATCACAAGAATGATACTGTAAGTAAGAAGAGTGGCACCCCCCCCCCCATCACCATGTGATGACCTTAGGTAAGCAATAAGACACGACAGGGTGTGGGTTAGACACTTTAACACACGGCTAGGAGGCATAGTGAGGCACGAGGGCCACCGGCCGAGTCGTCAACTCTCCTAGCCGTGTTAAAGTGTCTACTACACAGACCCCTGGAGTGCTTACTGCACTTATGAAATGGGCATCTACATTTCAGATGCATTTAAAATTAAAATTATTAGGATGAAATAACAAAAAGTGATTTTTGGTCTTTACTTAAATAAAATAGTTCCTCCGCCTGGATTTTTTTTTTTTTTTAGACTTAAAGTTTGTCCTACTGTGGTCCCCATAGCTGTAGGAAGTGACAGGAAAGCTAGCATACTGAAGGGCACATAAATAAAGGAGGATGGTATTTAATTTGCCTTTTAAACACAGGAGACTTATAAAGCTCATCTCCATAGAATCACTGGCCTTTCAAATAAAATCCTAATCGCACAGCCACCGTCGAGCTGTTTCCGTGGTAGCAAAGTGCACCCAAGCAGCTGCGTGTACATTGTTTCGTTCACTCCTTCTCTCAACTGACTTTCTGACCGGGGACCCACCAGATCGTTCCTCAAACAGCGTTTTAAATCCACAGTTCCAATTCGCAAAACCCCTAGGCACAATTATTTTATCCCCCGTTCATACCTGCAAATAAAGCATTTAGGCGTTGAAGTGGGAACATTACGGAAGTGCAAGTGCACCCGAGCGGCTGCGTGTACGTTGTTTAGCTGCCTCTCGAGAGAACGATTGCGATCGTGGCAGTTTTTTCCTTTTTAAATGCTGCAGCTTGTACATTTCATTCTAAGATGTGTGAGTGAGTGATTGATGGTTCTTGCATTAGCTTCACAGTAAAGGTGGCATCACTTGTGGCACAAAACAAGATGGTAGCTGTTTTATTTGTGAACATTCTTTGTGGGCAGCATCACCCATATCAATGCCCAGTGGACACTGCTTGGTCTTATTCCTATGTTGTTAGACACTTTAGCACACAGTCAGTGGCCAATCAGAAAGCTTGAATTGCAATGCCCATTTCATAAGACTATTTGAAGCATGTACATTTGTCTCTCCACATAATATTGATACAGACTTTAAAATTATCCTAAATGTTTTGCATTTCTAACCTCAGGATCCAATTCAGGCCATAGTTTTGACAGATAATACCTTCTTTGTATTTTACTACAGAAGTTATATACAAAAGGAATTGTTACGCATCTAGTTTGTAAGTCCCTCAAGTTACTTATTATTGCTTTTTGTGCAATTTTGGTTTGATGCATATTTTCAACAACGAACTCTGAATAAACTTTAACCCTGGTTCGCTTTTTTCTATGGGCTTCTAGGGAATCACACTTTAACTGTTGCAGCAAACTGCAGTGATGAGTATTGACATTTTAAGACAAATCTAGCCATCCTATAATAAGTCTTATCTAGTTTATCCAAGAGTGCCTTAGTGGTATACTGGTATGTTAGATTACCATATTCCAAAATGGGAAGGAGTAACTGCTGAGCTATCCTGCTTTCTGGATTCTTTGGTAATATTGAGACTTTTCCTTCAGAGAGCTCCTAATCGGACACTGACCTTACTTTTATAGGGCTAGTCATATGTATCATAAAGGGAAGCATACTATCTGTTTGTACTTATAGGAGGCCACCTCTTTCAATCTATGTTTATCTAGGGTGTAAATATCCAGGCCATGATTCTGATCTTTTGTTGCACATCTTGTTTTGTATTTCATAACTTATGCTTTTTTCTTACTCAAACCATTTCTGAAATTTTAACCAGCACTGTAAGGTGTCAGGTCAAGTTGCAGTTTATTTTGTAGTTCAGTCCTGTTTTAGCTCTTCCTATTAGGAACCGTCATCTGCATATAAATAAATCTCACACATTTTAATCAATTGAGGCAGGGATTTATACAGATAAGAAACAATAGGGGGCTCAGGATCAAGCCCTGGGGTAAACCCCCCAAAAAGTCTCCTCCTCTCAGACAATATACCACCCATACAGACCTGCTGTGTTTGCTCTGTCAAATATGAAAGCATCCACATTTTTACTTGGTCAGACATGTCTATGGGCGTTACATTTTACAGTCATGTCTTTTTTTTTTTTTTTGCTATCTATGTCCCCATCAGCAACCTAGCTCCTATCTGCTTTGGCCCCACTCCCATCACCCATCAATCTCTCAGACACACCCTGAACTTCCATCCTACATTGATAAACCCCCCCATGTGAGGATCACTGGGGGCCCCCAAACCATCCGAATACTGGTGGAGGTAACCAAGTCAGTGGTGCTGGCCCTATAAGCCTGTGGGGCATCATCCTGCAAAGTTGGGGGGGGGGGTGCAGTTTTCAGTCCTCCTCCCTCAAGATTTATTCAGCATAAGCATGAGAACACACTCTGAGCATGCAGCTGTGTAGCATCAGCCAGCATCTCCTTCCCAAGACACACAGAACCGCAGCTCCACCTGTGGTCATCCCGGTGGCACTGCTAGCAGCATCGCTTAACTCCCTCTCCAGAGGAGTGCCCCTGGGGCACTCAATCCCTACCCCAGCCAGTCTAGCTCTTCTACTGTGCCAACGGACCGGCTGCAACAGTCATGTCTTCCTTCCTCTCCTGATGCTTGTTTTTCTTAAGGTGCCAAAAATGAAACTTTTGACAGTTGGTGATGGATCCTTTTCCTCCATTGCTCCTGAAATTTTGACTACCCTTCCTACGTGTGTCTGCATCCATTTTCTTGACAGTCCCACTGTTCAGATCTCAATTAAATACATATTTATTCTCCCCAGCCTATGCCACTCAACATACTCCTTTCTACCCCAATTTCATATTCTTATCTGTACTCATTAGGTTTTTTATTGGTGCCTCCCTTTCTCCCCAACCGGACACTCCTTTGAGTCACCTGGGTACCCCACCGACACTCCATCCCAATCGCCATACACCACCCCATACTGCAGCCCCCTGGGTAACTTGATATTTCCCTTCATCAGACAGGTCCTCCCCTTAGGGGAGAAAGTGCCAGTGGGGGCATTCAGTGCAACTTATTTTGCCTGGGTGCTGCTGGGGTCAGTCTGGGCTGTCCAGAGCTTCGTGGTGGCGGGGGACTGACAACTGTCATCCAGCCGGTCAGGGAGCTATTTTTGCTAGTTTCTCCTCTGGGAGCATGACATACCAGGACATCAAGGAGTTAGCCGATGTCCATCGCGCTCCCTAGGCTGCATGGCCCAACATGCTGCCATGCTTCTGGCCTCCGCCTGAGGCCAGCAAACACCGGGCTGCATGCCACCCTCCCTCCAGGGAGAAGGCGAGCTGTCATGTGACACTCGAGCCATCTCCCCCCCGGCTGGCCCTCTGATACACGGGTCTGTTTCCAAACCCAGGTCGGCGTCATCGCAGGTGGAAATCCAACCACTGCATCGGCAGGCTGGCCCTCATTCATTTGTTGATACTCTAATTCACCTTTCTTTTTATAGTTTGTTTTACAGTGCCTCTGAGAAGCATTTTCTGATACTTTTGTATGAAAAGAAGCGACTATATATGGGGAAGGGTGTGTCAGGGAGATCCTGCCACTCTTGAGGACCGACCTTTTCTTAAATCTGTTGCAACAGTTATTCTGTTTCTTAGCCTAATCTATCCTTTACAATTTCTAGTCCATAAGGTTGGCCACCTATAGGCACCCCTCCCCATTCTTGACTATGCTATAGTGTCCTCTTTATGTTTTTTTTTCCCTCTCAGGTCCTCATACAGGGAGGTTACTGTGGTGACCTCCAAGCTGATGTAAAACAATAGGCTGTGTTACTCGTTGCTGGATTTAGTATGCAATAGCACTATGTCATAAAATGCATTGATGTATATGCCTTATGTGTACGAAACCTGTAAATGTTGAAAATACCACAGCACTAGGTGTTTTTGATAAAAGTAAAAAGTTACTAGGTGACTGTATTATAAAAAGTAAGTTACTGGAGTAGAGACATCAAACCCCCCTCCGTTGTGTTATTTAAAAGCATGTAAGTTACAGATTGTTTGAGAGGCCCTTTGGCACCATGCATTCCTGCTTTAAGCTGAACCAGCCTAAAATGTCATGGTGATTTGTATATACATCCCATGATGCTTTGCATTATGGGGGTATGTGTGATGTTGTGCTTCATTGAAACTTGGCTTTATAGCCAGTGCCCTTTGGGGTAACACTTGCTTCAGTGCTTTTGCACTGAGGTTCTTTGTCTTTAGCTTGTTTTTGGGTTTTTCTTTTTTGAGCTCCCTATCACCCAAACACATAAGACCAACATAGGGAATTAATTAATTTCACTGAAGAGAGATATAGATCAGTGGGTCAGTAGGTGCTGACTAAGTGCAGAGGAAGGACATGCATTGTCTGTTGCTGCAAACTGATGTATTGAAGAAGGGATATACAATTGCTTACAGTTATTCCCAGTGTTTTAAATAAACATCACACAGAGACTGTGTGTTGAACCTGAAGTTCTGTGTCTGGTCCATCTGTTATCCACAACCCTCCACAGATGCTGTAGGCCCAAGAATAATGCCACTCCAGAATAGAGCTCTGCAACAGACTGTAACTAACCAAGCTTTAAACTAAATATTTTAGGTGCGACTTTTAACTAAACATTTTCATACCATGCCGGAAAGTCTGCTCAATACAATGGTGAGTCCTAAAAGAGACAAGCAGCTGCCAGATGGAAAGAAAGGTTAAGTCTATGTCTGCAGCCTCTGCCATGTTGTCTGGCCCATCTTGTGCTGCAGCAACACTGGAGGATGAAGGGGAGGAAATGCTCTAGAGTCTAAGAGTCTGGGACTTAAAATCAATTGCCTCATAGCTACAGTCTCCAGTCTTGCTGATAAATTATTTTTGTTTTGTTCCGGAGCCCCCAGTCCTCTGTTTGGCAGTCAGACCTGCCCTGCCAGTTGTTCTCCCATGCCCAGGCTTACCTCTGGGCAGGGCTGCCCACTGGGTCGGGGCCACGGGTGCAGGACCCCCCGGTGGATGTTGGAAGGCAGTGGAGATGGCATCAGGACAGGTCATCATGCTGAGGGGGGACAGTATTTTTCGATGCTTGCTGGATCCTGGGGGGGGGGCCAGCCAGGATGGAGACCTCGGCCGCACAGGCATCCCCAATGTCATTGGAGATGACAGTAGGGTACCCTGGTCCACAGGAGTCAACTGTCTCACAGCAGAACAACCACAGGCGGACCTCAGCTGGTACTTTTTCTTCCCCGTGTGCTTTTTTGCTGGAAGAGGTCGAGGCTTATTTTTTTTTTTTTTTGCAACTCTTAGAGGGCTGTTTGTTTTCCAAGGTGCTAGACTGCCCGTTGCTAGGCACCCAAGAGAAAGGTGGTGGCCAGACACAGCCTTGTTGCTGGAGAAACTTGCCTTTTCGGGCTCCATACCTTCTTCAATGATCTTCGACCACTGGCACAAGGTATGGCTGAGAGAAAACTGTAGAGTTTTGTGTGTTAAACTAAAAACTGACATACAAATAGCAAACTCTAGTGTGTTTAATCTAAAACTGGAAAACTGAATGCTGTTGTCATACAGATAGTGAATTTCTGGCCACGATGGAGAAAACAGCGATGCTGCTACGCGCTTGATGCCGGGGGAAAAAAGGAACTTAGTCAGCTGGGGCATGGTACTGCTGTATTCCAGCATGCGGTGATGCACGCATGAGGCTTACCTGTGTCACCAGCCCCCAGAAAAGTTCTGGCTCCCACAGTGTCCTAGTGCCTCTAGCTCAGACCCATTAGTGGGAATCTACGGAGAAGATTGATTCTTGGAAGATCAGTCCCCAGAGCTGAAACCTGACCCCCATGGGTGCTAAGGGCCAAGTTCTTATCAATGCAAGCCTGAACGAAATCAAGAATCTGAGCCACAGAAGCTTTACTTGGCTTTACCCCTGAACTTTTAGTCCAATTGGCTGAAGTGTTCATGATTCTCTCATATGCAGAAGACATGGAGATTCTCCTGGAGAACATAACAAGTGTTCACTGCCTTAAGTGAATATTCAAGCTTTAACAGACTCCTTCTCTCAGGAGCCTGTCTGCCAGTTGCAACTTGTGTGGACTCGGATGCAACATGGGACTCTGCTTCAGCAAGTCCCTACAGGAAGGAAGGAAAGAAGGAGTCAAAATGGTTCCTAAGTCAGATCAAAGAACTAAGGCCTTCTTGGTCACTCCAGAGCTATCAGGATGAAGTTTTCTCTTGATGCTGGACTGTTTCTTAGTACCACTGGAAGCAACTATATGGAAGAAAAAGGTAAGCCTTTCTGAATTCCCACATGTGGGAAAGGGCATCTACACTTCCTCTTCTGAACTCCTAAGTGGCTGAAAAAAACAGGAACTTGAGCATTCTCCCTGGAGAAAAAGTGATCTAACTGTAGTGCCCCAAAGCACCGGCACAGGAAATGAAACTTGCTGAGGTTCAGGGACCACTTCCTTGGATACATGACTTGGTGACTGAGCAAGTCTACCTGAAAATGTAGCTCTTGGTGACTGAGCAAGTCTGCCTAAAAATGTAGCTCTCCCACTGAAAGAATGGTTGATAAGAGACAAGAGATTCTTTTCCGCCTATCAAAGTACTTTCAGGTCTTCCAGGAGCATGTTTTCACTTCCTGTGCCTCCGATTGTTTATGTATGTGACTATAACCGCATTCTTTAAGCGTACCTTGACCGCTTGGAACTAGATTAGTTCCTGAAAGTGACAAGAAAAAAAACAAACTTATTTCTAGAATGTTGATGAGGAGGAGACTCCAAACATCTTGAACTGGGATCTGGTTTAGGATTGTGCCGTTACCTTTGAAGGCTGGCATCCATCAGAGTCATCTCCAATAAAGAGAAGAGAGGAGACCCCTTTAGTAGATTCTGGGTGTCTTCCCACCAGGAAGGCAACTGATGACTAAAGAAGGAGAATCATTTCACATAAAGACATACTTTATGTTCAACATCTACAGTGTGTCAGAAGTGATAAACCCCACTCTCCTCTTGTTTTTCCAATTGTACTTTGGACCTGTAGATTAATGTATGTATAATGATGCGTTCCCTTACATAAATACAATTTGAATATAAAAAAAGAAGAAGAATCTAACTAGACAGGGGCTACGGGAACTCTCATCCAGCAGCTGAACTGACACTGGCTGTGTGTTTATGTGTATGTGTATAAACTCTCTACCGCTATTCTATCCCAACTAGAAAATGCCAAAAAAATCTGAAACTAGAAAATATCCCCCCCCAACCACTCTCTGACTGTGACATTACTGGGCTAAAGAGTGCTGCAATACTGGGTGTGTGAACCAAGTCAAGGAAATCATGGACCAAAAGATAACCGATTTGGGGCTACTCAGCGGCAGATAGCACTACTTTTTAATGAAATTATTAACAGTACCAGCAGGAACAGCAGTAAAACTGCTTTTTAAGGTTCTAAAAAGGTGTGACTGTACTGGAAGTGCCTGTAACGTCACTTCCAACCCAACCACTACATAAACTGCTGTCTGAGCAAGTGGCGGCCATGACAGGGGCTGCAAGAACTCAACAGCCAGGTGCTGAACTGATATACTGGCAGTGGGTGTATAAACTCTCTCTCTACCTTTATTCTGTCCTAACGAGAAAATACAAAAAGATCCAAAACAAAAAAATACCCCTCCCTCCTCCACTCTCTGACTGTGACATTACTGGGTTAAAGAGTGATGCGATACTGGGCACGTGAACCAAGTCAAGGAAATCATGGACCAAGAGATAGCCAATTTGGGGCTACTCAGTGGCAGATAGCACTACTTTTTAGTGAAACTATTAAAATTACCAGCAGAACAGAAGTAAAACTGCTTTTTACACTTTTAAAAGATTTTAAAAAGTTGTGACTGTACTTGAAGTGCCTGTAACGTCACTTCCAGCCCAACCACTAGATAAACTGTAGCCTGAGTAAGTGGCACCTGTGACAGGGTTGTGACAACTGTCAGTCAGGTGCTGAACTGATATATTGGCTTGGTGTGTGTAAACACTCTCTCTCTACCACTATTGTATCCTAAGTAGAAAATACAAAAGAAATCTGAAACAACCTCACCCCCCACCCCGACTGTACCATGACTGGGCTAAAGAGTGCTGGGGACTTTCAGTGACGTCACATTCCTATGTGCAGCTTAGACCGGAACACTCCATGAGGGATCATAGTTTGAAACTCTCCAATTTCGTTAGAGTCAATTTAAAACTTTACCAACTATCACTGCAGAGAACGTCCACCAAAATGTGTCAGTCAAGCCAGGCTCCCTCGCTAGTGGAATCACTGGACAAACAGCGATATGGCAAAGGAGGCTCAGACAGCAAGCACTTCCTGCTGCCCTGCACCACGAGGCATGGAAGCAAGGAGGCCATGGCTCCTCGAACCACACTTCACAACAGCAGATGGACTTAAGGTTGGCCAAAGTACGGAATTTTCACCACGAAATGAAATCTGAATGAAATCCAAGACCTCCACCATTAACCCTATGAGACTAGACTTAGGCAATTAAACTTGTACTCTTTGGAGCAAAGAAGGGACAGGACAGATATGATAGAGACCTTCAAATACTTCACAGGAATCAACTCAGCACAGGAGCAGAGCCTCTTCAATGAGAATAAAGAGGGATGTACCACAGGCACAACAGACATTTGGTGCGGGAGGGAGGAGATTTGAACAATGGCAGGAAGTTCTTCTACACAGAAAGGGTTGTGGAGCCTTGGAACAGACTGCCACAAGAGGTAGTGGAGGCAAAGATGGTTAGGGAATTCAGACTATCTTGGGATAGGCATTGTGGGATACCGAAGTATAGTGGTATATCCTAGGGGGGTAGTCAAACACATTGGAAGACTAGATGGAGCATGCGATCCCCATCTGCCATCACATTCTTATGTTCTTATGTAACTCTACCATGCCAGCCCTCTGCACTGACACAGGCAAACTTGAAAAATGACTTGGAAGGACAGATGATCTGCTGACTCAGCATGACTGCTCCCTTAATGCTGCTGAGTGTGCTGCACTGCACCTACATAACTCCATACGAGCCCTCCAGGATTGGGCAGAGGATGCAGAGTGTAAGATGCGATGTAACAACATCAGGATTTCCAGTGTTCCAGAGGTGCAGAGGGCATCAACATGCTGTAACTTTCCCCACCATGCTCCACACAACCCTACATCTCCCACCTGAATTGTCCCTGGGCTGCAGTGGGCTTACTGGGCACTGCGGCTAGACCCAGAGGCCTGTCCCCACCAATTATACTGTGGTTTCTCTGATTTAAGGAGAAAGAGGAAGTCCTACATCAAGCCTAGCAACGAAAAGACTGTACCCTACCAGGGCACAAAGAGTCATTTCAATAACGATTACTCCACAGCGTCAAGGCCAGAAGATGCAAATACCTCCCAATCATGCAAGTCCTGAAGCAAAAGAATGTAAGTTCAGGACTCATACCCTGCATGCCTTACAGTTTTCCTGGATAATGGCACACAGTCTTATAACTCAGCAGAAGCAGATGCCTCTGGACTCAGAAGAAAAATTACTCACCTTAGTAATGTTGTTTCTTCTAATGGAGTCTTGCTATATTATGACATATGCAGTGAGTCCCAACCTTAACTGCTCCGGAGGTGAAAGAGTTAACTTTCCATGCCAGGCATGGAACTTTGAGCTCGAGCTCGGTTGAAAACTCTGTCTGTTGTTCTTCAAACTCAAACTGTCAGATCTTTACGAGCAAAACTCACTAAGGTTCTGTGTGGAAGCTGTAAACCTACACTAGCCAACTGGCTACTAAATATAAGAACACATTTTTGGTCCCAAAACAAAAACTCAAGTCAGGAGACCCAAAAAATGAAAAACACAACACCAGTCACCCCAAAACAGAGGGGTGAAAAAAACAAGGTGGGCATCTACTAAGTGCCAACACTGCACTGCCCACCCACATCCCAAAAGCAGAGGTTCTGAGAGGGTCAGGCAGGGGGAGGTCATAATATAGCAAGACTCATTAGAAGAAACAACATTACTAAGGTGAGTAATTTTTTCTTCAAACAACATGAAGTCTTGCTATATCATGACATACGAGACTACACAGCAGTACCTCCATGGAGGAGGGACAGAACCTACTTAGGAAATAGGGCTCTGAAGCACAGCTGTACTGAAACCGAGCATCACTCCTAGCCTGGATGTCCAGGGAGTAATGCTTGGTAAAAGTGTGAACTGTTTTCCAGGTAGCTGCTTGACATATCTCTAGGATAGGGATGTCCTGGCAGCAGCCAGAGACGTAGCTGTACCTCTGGTAGAGTGAGCCCTCAGGCCTGAGGGAGGAACCTTACCCAGTTTTCATAGCAAAATTGATACAAGAGACAATCCACCTGGCAATGGATCTTTTAGTGGCAGGTTTCCCTTTACCAACCTCACCATAAGTGAGGAACAGTTGGAGGGAGTCAAACCTGTGACCCTTGGTACGATCTATGTAGTAACTAAGGGCTCTTTTGACATCTAAACTGTGCAGTCTCCTCTCGCCAGAGGAGGAATGGTCAGTGAAGCACACAGGGAGAGACATAGATTGATTAAGGTGGAAATCTGAAACCACCTTAGGCAAGAACTTTCTGTTAGTCCTGAGGACCACCTTACCTCTATGAAAGGAGATACAATCGGGCTCCACTGACAATGCTTGTAATTCACCTATGCGTCTGGCAGAAGTGATGGCTACCAAAAACACAGTTTTCCAAGTCAAGTACTTAAGCTCCGCTGAAGACAAGGGCTCAAAAGGGGGTTGCATAAGCTGGGCAATGCAAATATTAAGATCCCAGGCAGGGGCAGGGGCCCTGAATGGAGGGTTGGTGTGAAGCAACCCCTTGAAAAACTTGGAGAATACAGGATGAGCTGAAAGAGAAGAGAGTTTACCTGCTGATAAGAAAGCAGACACGGCTGCCAGGTGCACTTTTAGGGTAGCTGGTCTCAGCCCCAAAGTATTTAAATGGACCATATAATCCAGGACTGTGGGTAAATCAGCAGATTTTGGGGAAATATGTTTTCCAGAGCACCATATGGAAAATCTCTTCCATTTGGAATTATAAGTAGCCCTGGTGGAAGGCTTCCTAGAAGCTTTCAGGATATCCAATACACCTTGGGAGAGGTGTAGGTCAGCAAACTCTAACTCTTCAAGAGCCAGGCCTTGAGATTGAGAGATTTGAGGTTCGGTACAAACTCTCCCTGAGCACAGGTTAACAGGTTGTGATTCCTGGGAAGACACAGGGAAGGTGGACTGCTGGGACATAAGGAGTGGGTACCTGGGCTGTCTGGCCCAATCTGGAGCAATCAGGATCATCTTGCAGGGTTGAGATCTGATTTTGACTAGCACCTTGAACAGAAGAGGGAAGGGGGGAAAGGCATAGAGAAACTTCCCTTCCCAACAGAGAAGGAAGGCATCCAGAGGGACTGAGCCCAACACTGGGGGCCTGCAGCAAAAAAGGGGATGTTGGTGATTGTCTGGGGCTGCAAAAAGATCTAACTGCGGGGTGCCCCATCTGGCAAATACTACCTCCAGTACTAGAGGATCCAGTGACCATTCGTGATAGCCCTGTGAAATCCTGCTGAGAGCATCTGCCAGGACATTGTCCTTGCCTGGGAGGTGAACTGCCATAAGGGAGGTGTTCAGAGAGTAAGCCAGAGACCACAACTTCATAGTTTCAGTGCACAAGGTCATAGACCGAGTGCCCCCTTGCTTGTTGATGTACCACATTGTGGTGGTATTGTCTGTTCTGACCTGAATAACTTTGTTCTGAACAGATTTGGAAAAAACTTGAAGTGCTAGAAAAACTGCTCTGAGTTCCAACAGATTGATGTGGAGCAGAGATTCCTGAGGGGACCACAATCCCTGGGTAGTGAGGTCGCCCATGTGAGCTCCCCACCCCAAGAGGGATGCATCTGTAGTAAGGATTAAGGAGTGAGACTGAGGGGCGAAGGGAACCCCCTGTCTCAGATTGCTCTGGTCCTGCCACCACTGAAGGGCCTGGACCAGGGTTCGAGTCACTGGGATCAATTTGGTTAGAGGGTCTCTCCTTTGAGACCAAAAGGCTCTCAAATGGAATTGAATGTCCCTCATCTGAAATCTGGCTCCCTGCACCACTGCTGTCGAAGCAGCCATGTGTCCCAGGAGCTGAAGAATATGCCTTGCTGGTCGAGAGACCTGCAGGGTGAAAGAGGAGGCCAGAGAGAGCAGGGTCCTTGTTCTTTCCAGAGGAAGGAAGGCTCCAGCTTCTTTTGTGTTCAGTTCTGCACCTATAAAGGTGAGAAGCTGGACAGGCTCTAGGACTGACTTTGGAAGACTGAGAAGGAAACCTAGAGAAATAAGCAGTTGTTGAGTTACCTGAAGATGTAATTTGACTTGGTCTGGAGACTGGCCTACTATGAGCCAATCGTCCAGGTAAGGAAAGATGGCAATTTTTTGCCTTCTTAAGTGGGCAACTGCTACTGCCAGGCATTTTGTGAATACCCTTGGGACAGAGGTGAGGCCGAAGGGCATTGCTCTGAACTGGTAATGGCCTGAGGGCAGTTCGAATCTGAGGTACTTTCGATGGGAGCTTCTGATGAGAACATGGAAGTAGGCATCCTTGAGGTCCAGGGACGCTAGCCAGTCCCCTGGCCTTAGAGAGGGTAAAATAATTCCCAGAGTCACCATTTTGAATTTTGGTTTTAAAAGGTGCTTGTTTAGGTATCTGAGATCCAGGATGGGCCGCCATTCTCCTGTCTTTTTTGGGGTAAGGAAGTACCTGGAGTACAATCATTTGCCCTGGTGTAGGGGTGGAACCCTTTCCACAGCTCTGAGAGTCAGGAGGATAGAAACTTCTGCCTCTAGGGCAAGAGCCTCTGATGGATTTGCAGGTGGAAAGCATCTGGCTTTCATCTTCGGAAATTTTTTGAAGCTGAGAACCAGTCCCTGGCTTACTACTTCCAGGACCCACTTGTCTGATGTTAGAGACTTCCAGTCCTGGACAAAGTAAGCCAGCCTGCCCCCTACCTGTAGTGGAGAATCGACCCTGGCCACCCCATCAGGGTGCCTGCTTGGCAGGGGCTTTAGGCTGAGGGGTGGAAGCAGGTCTGCTTGTACCCCATCTGCCTCTCCCTCTAAAGAACCCCCTCTGGGCATAAGCTGAAGAGGAGGCCTGGGCTTGTTAAAAAGGCCTATGAAAAGGCCTGCCCCTGGAAGGCTGCCTTTGAGGAGTGGCCTGCCTTTCCTTGGCCTGTGCACTCCTATAGGTGGTCCTATACTCATCCATTTTCTTCATGTAATTCTCTGTCTGCTCCCCAAACAGAGAGTTACCCACAACAGGAAAATCCATGGCCTTAGTCTGGGTATCCTGTGACAGGCTAGTACATCTGAGCCAAGCCATTCTGCGAAGAGCCACAGATGTAGCCATGACTCTTGATGAGACATCATTAGAGTCCACTGCAGCATGAAATTGTACCTTAGATGCCTAAATACCATCAGCAGCCACCTGCTCCAGCTCCTTGGCAAGCTGGCCAGGGACCTGCTTTGCTAGAGCCATAACAGTGTCCCATCTGGATTTCTGGTATCTAGCAACATAAGCCATATAATTTGCCTGTCTGAGTCCCAGGGATGCTGCCATGTACTGTTTCTTTGCCATGGCATCAATCCTCCTGGAGTCCTTGTCAGGGGGTGTGAGGCCAAGGGAATATTTGCCTTGTCACAGGCTGCAGCCTGCACTACCCCAACATGGCTGCATTGTTGTGTAAGGAACTCCGTATCAGAGCCTGACAATGTGTACCTCTTGTCCATTCTTTATCCACAGGAGGTATAGTGTGAGGAGTTTTTAGAATTTTTACTGTCTGTTTCCCAAAAGATTTATGCAAAGGAATAGACAGTCTCCTAGACTCTGGGATATCCATCATTTCTACATAGTCAGGCTCTTCTTGATCATCCACAGCTTCCTCCATAGGGAGCTGGAGGGTTTCAGCCACTTTTTATAAAACATAAAATGAGAAGGGACTCAGAAAGCCTAGGGGAGACGCCCTGAAGGTCTGTCTGGGAGATGTCCGTTCAATGGGCACATCCAGACTTTCAAATCCACATTCACTCTCCTCATACTCCTCTTCCCCTCCTCCGGTTCATAAAATTCCTCTAAATCATACTCTTGAACGGTGGAACCGAGCCGAACGTGACGCTTACCTGATGGTGCCGGTTCGGTCGGAACCGGGAAAGCGACTGGACAATTTAACCATGGCTATTTCTTCAGTGGTTGGAGAGGAAATTTTTGCCCACACCAGCTGATTTTCTAGTCCTTTTTGCTGGAACCGACTCCTCCGAGTCAGCTCTCCTTTTGCCTGAGGAAGTCTCGCCCTGGTCAGAGGGCACTCCCTCCGGTTCGGTTTCAACCGAACCAGGCTGGCCATCCAGTTCAGTGGATTTTTTGGCCTCCGTTTCCCTGAGCCTACCAACTCTTTTCTCCAGGGTAGCTGCAGGAACATTTTTACAAATCTGGCAGTCTGCATTGAGGTGGTCAAACCCCAGACAATAAACACAGGTGGTGTGGGGGTCAGCCTTAGCAAAGACTTCCCCACAGATACTGCAGTGTTGAAACCCAGTGGGCCTGGTTTTTCTTTTAGGTTTCTCAGACATAGTGCCAGCCTAACCAAAAACTTGCCCGTTTATGGCAATCTGCCAAGCAAGACTCTCTTATCGGTTCCCAACCGTGTCACGGGTCGTGGAAAAAACCGTAATGAAATCCGTTTTTTTTAGAACCGATAAGAACTGGGAACCACACTCTAAAAGACAGATAAATGTATTTAAAACAACCTGATCGGTTCAAACCGAACCAAACCGATAAACCGTTTACAAGTACAGAAAGTAAATGTAAAACCTATCTAGTACTTACAAATACCACAGACAGAGCTTGAACTGACCGTTGCGGTTCAAATTCGTTAAAAACGAAAATTAATACTTTAACCGACAAAATGAATCGAGCAGAAGGAGAAATTCGAGCGACTGTTCAGTGAGGCGGAGTAAAGAATCTGACAGTTTGAGTTCGGAGAACAACAGACAGAGTTTTCAACCGAGCTCGAGCTCAAAGTTCCATGTCTGGCATGGAAAGTTAACTCTTTCACCTCCAGAGCAGTTCGAAGGTTGGGACTCACTGCATATGTCATAATATAGCAAGACTTCATGTTGTCTGAACCATGGTTTCAAGGTAAAGCTCCAGCCCCCGCAGAACACACCAAAATCTGTGGTGGCCAAGCTGGAACAGAAAGTTTGGCAAAAGAAGAGCAAATCCACACCAAAGGCCCAGCACAGACAGCAATTAGCAGAGGTAATTCAAGAAATCACTGACACCTGAGACACACTGCCCAGTCACCCACCTGTCAACCGGAGACAGCTGCCAGAGAAACCTGAACTGGACATACATCTTTATAAATACAGGTCATTGCTTTGTACTTCTTCTGCACCCTGATCCTACTTCCTGTATTCCTTCTCCTTCTGCTCCCTCCCGGCTAGTCCATGACTCTGGGGCTGATAGATTAAGTGTGCGGTAAGTGGCCCTGGGCTGTGTGATGGTTCTCCTCCGCTAGTATACCATGTCCTTACTCACCAGCGGGACCCAGCTGAGCAGCTCAGAAAGCCCCATGCCAGTGGAATGCACTGGGCATGCTGATATACAGTGGGAGAGCATCCTATGCATCAGTCAGATTGATTTTTACTGAGCCTTCCAGTTTTGATTCGCCCCATGTAGAGATGCAACAAAATTTAATTTCACCGTGAAATTCCAGCGAAATTGCAAATTTCGCCACCTACAAATGTGGAATTTCGCCTACAATGCTAAATTTTGTTTTGAACTGGTAGAATTTCACCAGCGACTGGCGAAATTTCATGCTCGCTGTGAAATTCTGCATTTTATTTATGTATTTATTTATTTATTTGAGTTTTGGTAACTGGGTAAGTCCACTGAGACAATTACAGTCCCTTTTCAGGGTCGATCTGGGAGTACAACATGATAAAAGCACATCTGTATAAACTGAAGGCATAACAGGTAGACAGTTCAACAAGTGGACGAAAAATAAATGATAGTAGTCTTTGATAACACACTTCAAGTGTATCATAAAACACAGAAAAGCAAAGAAGAACAATATTTACATAGCTGTACATACAAAATACATAAATAGCAGAGCATTTCTGTTCGGAACTAGAGTCATCATAAGATTGTCAACAAATATAGCAGAGTAATCACACAATTGCCAACAGATAAGAGAGGGAGCAAGTGTGTAACAAGTGCAGTCATTGGTGTCCTTTATAGCAGGAGCATGTAGCGAATGCTGTAAGAAAGGAGAGCAAGCGGGTCTTGAACTCAGAGAGAGAGTGTGATAAAACAGGACAGGTGGGGAAGGGAGTTCCAGTCAGTGACAGCAGCAAATGGGAAAGACCTATGCACATAAGCAAGCCAAGCAGTAGGCCTTTGTAGGAGGGGGAGTGTGGCAGATCTCAGTGTACGTGGGGCAATTCTGCAGCAGATGATATCGCTAAGACGGGGGAGTATAAGTGTGAACTTGCTTTACACAGGGTGGAGAATCTTAGTCTTAATTCATAGGGTAACCACCCCAGGGAGTAAAGGACATCACAGTGATGGTGATGGCCACTGACCCCAAGGGCAAACCTCCCCATTCTATGGTATGCTTGTGTGAGAAGAGACATGGCAGTGGCACTGGTAGAGAGCAGTAGAGGAGCACCGTGGGTTAGATTCATAGGAGGGACGAGGAAGCAATCCGATGGCAAGCTGCAGCAGTGAGAAAGGGATGAATGTGATAGAGGAGGCCTATCTTTTGGTTCAGGGATTTAATTAGCAAGGAGACATGGGTAAGTAGAGAGAGTGAAGGGTCCAGAGTGATGCCCAGGTATTTAAAAGTAGGGACAGATTCCACAGTATCCCCATTGAGAGAGGTTATATTGAGAGGGGCAAGGATACTTAGGGAGGCGGGTCTGTGGGTAAATAGCATGCATTTAGTTTTTTAGCATTAAGGACAAGTTGTTTATGTCTAAACCACACTTCTAGTGCAGTGAAATCAGAGGCAAGTTCACGATTTATCTGGGTAATGTTGGATGATGAGCAATATAGGATAGCATCATCAGCATAGAGGTGCACAGAGGCCCTCCACAATGATATGGTAAGTCATTGATAAAAGGAGGAACAGCAAGGGCCCAGGATAGACCCCTGAGGGACTCCATGGGTTATAGGTCTAAGGTCAGAGAGTGAATCAACCCATTTGACCCTCTGAGAACGACAGGTAAGATAACTTTGGAACCAATCAAGGGCAGCGGAATCAAGACCAAGTATCTGGAGCTGCTGGAGCAGGAAACCGTGATTTACCAGATTAAACGCTTTAGTGAGATCCACGAAGATGGCTCCAGTGGCAGATCCCTGATCCATGGTTTGAGCAATATCTGAAGTCACTTTCAATAAAGCAGTAAGGGTACTATGATTTCTAAACCCATGTTGGAAGGGGGATAATATATTGTGGAATTCCCGGTAGTTCTGAAGGTGATTATAAACTATGCACTCCTGAATTTTGGCAAGTGGGCAGAGAATGGAGATGGGCCTAAAGTTTTCGACCACAGAGTTGGGCCCACTGTTATGCACTGGCACAATGACAGCAACTTTCCATTTGTCAGGAACAGTACAGGACAGGAAGGATCTGTTAAATAAGTCACGGACAGGATGGGCAATGGCAGGAGCACCAAGCTTGAGAAACTTTGACTTGAGGGTATCATGGCCTGGAGAACTCTCAGATCTCAGATTGGAGAGCAGCCTCTGGACCTCTTTAAGAGTTGCCAGTTATAGGTGAAAATCAGGCGAGACCCAGATAGGTTGTGGAGGGGAGGGGTGAGCAGACAAGTTATGAAAGAGCAAGGTATATTTTGGAGATCAGTGAAGAATTTATTAAATCCTGTGACAACAGACAGAGGGTCAGTGAGGATGGTGCCCTGGCTGTAAGAGAGCTAGGGAGTAAAGCTGTTTTACCTTTTATCAGGGAGATGACCTATCTCCAAAACTCCTTGGGGTTGCACAGGTGTTCCGTTGTAAGGATTTGAAATGTTGCTGTTTTGCTTTCTGTAGAGAGCTCTTGCATTTGTTGCAGAGCTGTCTGTAGTACTGCCAATCAGATGGCAAACCACTTTTTGAAGGACTGCCAGGCCGGTTCCTGGAGGACATGAGGATCCTGACATCTTTTGTAAGCCAAGGAGCTGTAATACCTTGGACCTGCATTTATGAGAGGGGCATGCTTATCAATAATTTGTGAAAGGGTAGAGATGAAAAAAATCCAACGCTTGATTAATGTCAGAAAGAGTCTTAATAGGGTTCCAGTTTGTGAGATTGATCAAGGTGAGGAAACTATTAACATCGAACCTGGATAGGTCCCATACAGGAGAGAACGAGGAGGCGGGTTAGGGAAGTTATTCCTCCAGACACAGATAGTAGGTGAATGGTCACTTAAAAAATCCAATAGCACACCCACTACTTTGACCTTCAGAGGGCAGTTAGTGACCACCCAGTCAAGCAATGTATGTTTGCCAGATTTACTATTAATACGCGCGGGCTTGGGTATAAGCTGGAATAGGTGGGAGTCAGCTAACATGGACCGCAGCTTATTACTAGAGACACCTTAGCCAGTCATTATTGAAATCACCACAAAGTATAAGATCATGACGAGGAGGTTGGCAAGAGAGGCCAGAAAGGTGACAAACCTACGGAGACACCCAATGATTAACTTCTTGACCTTACCAAGAGTTAGAGTTATAAATAATGCTTCCATTGTAGGGGTACAGCATCAGGCGTAGAAGTTCTGTGACATCCAGTTCATGCCGGGTGTAGATAAGCACACCTCCGGCCCTTCTGTCCAGTGTATCTTTTCCTAAAGCAGTTATAGCCAGGTAGAATCACCTCATGCTGCTTGATATCAGGTTTAAGCCAAGATTCAGAGATGCATACAGTATCAGGGTCCTTCTGAGTGACCCAAGCTTCTAATTCAGCCGTTTTCTTATGTATACTACAGATGTTCATATGCTCTATTTTTAGGCCTTTGGGGGTATGGTGGGTTAGAAATTACGGAAATAGGAGTATAAGTGGGACTAAGGGGCCCAGGGTGAATCTCAATGTCCCCGGCACATACCAGTAGCAGGAGGGCCATGGCACGGACCCACACAGAGGTGCATGGCAGTTTCAAGGACAATAATAAAGGGACATTGGGATCAGAGATGCTTATGGAGCCAAAACCCAGCAGAGCAGCACCTGGTTGAGGAAGACAGGGATGAGAAGAAGCATAAACTTAGGGGCAGGAAATGGAGGGGAGGAGCAAGACAATGAAGGAGGTAGTAAGGATAAAGTAATGAGCTGGTCTGCACAGCAGAAGAGGGCAATATACATCAAAGCAACTAGCCAGCCTAAGAACCCATGTTTTGTGGTCCTGGAGACCTCGGATACTAAAGGATGGAAAGAAAGAGTGAGATAAAGAGGTTAGGTATGCTGTCAGCAAAAGGGAAGTAAGGTCCAAACAACTGAGCAAAGTTAATAAGATTAGGTCACATGGATACAGACCTATGGCAGAGTTTAGAGAGTGCCACAGAGAGACAGTAAAATAAAGTGTGGGGTTAATGAGTTAAAAGTTACAAGGAACCTTGTGGAGCAACCCTCATGTGATCAGAAGGTTAGCCACCACAAGCTCCCAGCCCACCAAACTTATAACAGCTCTAAATGCTTCTAAAGACACTTTAGAAGGCAGACAGCCAGTACTGCTGCTGTAACTTTAGCAGGCATGTAGCTAGTAAGGATGCTCTGACTTTAAGAGGGCAGACTTCTTTAAATGAAAGAACAAGGTCCCTCTAGTGGCAGATCTGTATAAACTGCTATATTGCAGAATTGCTTCAGTAAACTGCTATAAACTTAGCGGCTGAGTGCCGAGGCGCAGACCCACGCTGGGAACCAGCAGCAGGGACCGAGCTTGAAAGCAAACTAACCAGCCAATGCCCCAGCACTGTCCTAAGAAAAGACCAAATCAGAGCCAGGCAACATAAACAGTCCAGCCAATTGGTATTCAGCTTGCCACCGGAGGTTCAGGCCAGTGCTGAGAAGCAGAATAGGGCATGCCTTTTCAAATTCAGAAGCCTGGCAAGAAGTATGGAGGGACTACAGGCAATGAGAGCTGCAGTCCAGTGGTGAAAGGTATGCCACTGCTTTCAGGAGCACCTCTCAGGGGCACCAGCTTTCAAATACAGAAGCCTGGCAAGAAGTATGGAAGGCGATAGGCAATGAGAGCTACAGTCCAGTGGTGAAAAGGGTTGCCGCTGCTTTCAGGAGCACCCTCTCAGGGGCTCCAGCTTTTCAAATTCAGAAGTCTGGCAAGAAGTATGGAGGGCGACAGACGATGAGAGCTGCAGCCCAGTGGTTAAAAGGGCTGCGCTTTCAGGAGCACCCTTTCAGGGGCTCCAGCTTTTCAAATTCAGAAGCCTGGCAAGAAGTATGGAGGGCGACAGACGATGAGAGCTGCAGCCCAATGGTGAAAAAGGCTACCGCTGCTTTCAAGAGCACCCTCTCAGCAGCTCCAGCTGTAAAAGAGAGCCAGCGAATTCTGCATTTCTATACCTGCAAATATTTAAGCGAAATCTTAAATTTCACAAAATATTCGCAGAGCGAAATCACGGATTTCGCCATCTCTACCTCTCTGTAGCCCTTAACATTAAAGCACCATACAGGCCTCCGCAGCGGAGTGGCTTAATGATCACAGTCACAAGTGTGGTACATAAATGCTCTGAAAGGAAAGGCGGTGTGGGCTGAACCACATTTCAGATATGGAGAGCTTAGCCAGTGCGTAACGGCAGGGGACCTGGATAATATAATTTCTTCCACGAGGGGACAGTTGGCAGGGGCGGTGGCATTTGTTAGGGTGGGGGACCACGCTACGCTCTGAGTCACTGAGCACAGCCTACCATAATTAAATAATGTACATCCCACATGAAGCGTGGTCTGCAGAGTGGGGGGGTTATCAACTCCTGGGGGGGCAGGGGGCATAGAGCAGACCACTCACCACCCATGGCAGGTACCCAGACGAGGACCTTGAAAGTTTTACAGCTTCATTTGCTGGTTACTCCAAACTTGAGAGTCATGCTGTGGCCTAATCAGAACATCTGCTCCATTTGAACACCAGCTATAAATGTTTTTTCTGGCCATGTCAGTGGACCCTCATGGCCGCTTTGATGTAAGCCTTTGGATTAATGAACACATACAACAAGGACACCCTGCTTGTTGACACAGAACTACCAACTTGTTAAATGCCAAAATGGGAGTGTACTTTATGTTATCCCTGATTAAGCAGACCAGCAGCAGGTTTGGAACTGAAGGGGTTTAACATTGGTAATGGACATAAGACTGAGCATGGTAGCCGGGGCATTGTTCCTTTTTTGTACTGATCAAATTAACTCCAATCGACACACCAAAAAAATAGGCACTCACCACCATCTTAAATAATGCCACCTGACTAAATAGTTTTTCTTCCCTAAATATTAAAATTGCATTTTATTTTGTACAAAAGGTAGCATTAGTGGCAGCATATCGATCTTTATCAGTCCACATCTGATATCTGAAGCCCACCTTGCACCCGACGCATTTCGGGTCTGATGATCCTTTATCAGTGTTCATTATCTCTAGTCCATTGATCTCTTCATATATGCAGCAAATAATGACATCATATTCTACAACATATGTTTTTCTTTCAAAAAGGCTATGTTTATTAAACCTGAATGACCATGAGAAAGTTAACCTCCCAAACCTTCCTTCAGTAGTTACATTAAGGAGAACTTGACAGAGATCTTCCAGGAAAATCCTGCTGATGCAACCTCAGATTGGAAGTTGCCCTAAGAGGTCTCCTCATCCACCACTCCTAACAGCTGAAGAAACAAAGACAGGCACGCAGGCAAGCCCTTGGGGGCATGCTGCATTTCCTTCAGTGGGCGCATCAACTGAACAACCATTCTTTCACACCACAAATCACTAAAGTCAAAGTGGACATACACAAATTGTGCCTAGAACAGACCAAAATTGTGCTCACCTTCTTATGCCAGCTTCATTATGAAGGGCCAAGAGCCTCACGCCTAGTGGTCTACCAGTTGTGCAAGCAATGCAAGACCATGATTTCGGCCATACAGCACCCAACTACAAGTACCCAACTAAATATCAGATATAGTGTAGACCTTCCAGTGCTTTACAAAAGCACTGTACACCCCAGAGACTCCACACTGCAGGAGCAGGTAGACAATTTCTCACACTGACTGAGGCTACCACACCTCACAGGGTCAAGACAACCAGTTTGTTCCAGTCACACAAGAAGAGGCAGATCAGGTCATCCATCACGCTTATAACCATAAAGGAACAGAATTTTACAAACTTGTAAAAGCACACCTACTACCTCACTACAGGCCACGATAAGAAAGTACTGCAGGGAGGAGATCACCTCCTCCTGGTCATATGTAGCATAATGCACCTCCTACCACCCTACATCAATGTTAAACACACGATTATAAGATTTTATATCAATCATAGCTATGCCTGGATCAGTTCCTCCCTCCTAATCCGTAGGGATCAAATAGGATTATTCTGTTCCCGAACCACGATGGATAATACCCATCACACCTTACATGTCATCCACCAAATGCAGCAATCCCCAACCACATCCTTATTAAGTATGGACAATGAAAAGGCTTTTGACTGGGTCTCCTGGCTGTTCTTGTACACAGTATTCGAGCAGCTGGGTTTCTCTGTCCCCTTTATTGAGCTCTTACAGTGACTTTACACCTCCCCAAGGCATGTGTGAAGGTAAGCGGTCATCATTCCTCTGACTTCCCCTGCAAAGGGCGTATGGCTGCCTGATGTCTCGCCTATTATTTCCAATGTATATAGAACCGTTGGCGCGGGCCATAAGGTAAGCTACTGCATTTCATGGCGCACAGTGTAAGGAGAGGAACATCGATTGCACTATATGCAGATGATGAGCTACTTAACTTTCAAGACCTGAGATGTCTCCCAAGGTATTTGATATCCTGCATACTTATGGTGCAGTGTGTATTTCCTGAACACAACCAAAACCAAAACGCTATGCTTCCACTTCTTACCTCTCAGCCCTTCAAACTGCCTTCCCATTCAACTAGGACTTGAATAAATTGAAATACCTGGGCATATATGTAACTCATATGCCTAGTATGGTTTTAGGATAACTACTTTCCTTTGCTCAGTCTATGAACATAAGACTTTAATCAGTGGGGCACTACCTCTATCGCTGTCCAGATGCACAGAGGTATATGTATGGTCACACTGCCCAGGGTGTTGTACCTCTTTCAAAATGTTTCTGTTGGCTCTCCAACATGTTTGTGGGGGACTGGAACAGAGAACCATCCAGATTTTTCAGGGCAGCTCAAAGACCGCACATCAAATTGCAGCAACTGTTCTTATTTTAGGACGGAGAGGGATTAGCCCTACCTAATCTTCAAGGGTACTACTGAGCAGCTCACATATGCTTTATACTCCTCCTCCACTTAGGCAGTTGTCACACCATCTGGTTGTATCAGGAGAGCCTTATTTCCTAATGAGTACACCAGGAGCCAGGAAACGCTGCCAGATACAACAAAACAAAAGAAGGTACACATACTACAAAACAGAAAGGATCCTGAGATGGAATTTATTACCCTAGTTAGTGGAGAAACAGAGAATGCATGTATTATCTGTAGCAAGTTCAGCTTAAAGTAAACAGCAGATTTTGAGGTATTCACTTGTGGGCAATGCAAGGAAATAAAACTTAAAATCAAAGTTATGGAACTAGAAATACAGCTTGAAAACTTAAAGGTATATATCTGATAAACAGTGTTACAGATAATGAGCCAGTTAACAATGCTTATAACATGGACTCTGTGAGCTAGTTATCTGATTGGATCACAAGACGTCACATGGGGTACCTTAATCCATAAAGACGCGACAGTTAGGTGAGTAGGTTCTAAAGCGAATCAGTACTCAACCCTAACTGTCGGATCCTTTTCACACTGACTTAGTTTTTCAAAGGAGCTATTACGAGCAGTTTCTTTTTGTATAGATCGATACCGCCAGTAGTTTTGCTGTTTCCCACCCACCCAGGTGAAATCAGTGCTACTCTCTCCAGTGTAACAGGCACAGCTAGAAATTACAGTGGCTAAAAATAGAAAATACCTCCTCATTTAGCTGAAAGGGACATAGAAGCCATTATGATCAGTTTCTTTTTGCATAGATTGATATCGCCAGTAGTTTTGCTGTTTCCCACCAGGTGAAATCTGTGCTAATCGCTCCAATGCAACAGGCAGAGGTAGAAATCACAGTGGCTAAAAATAGAAAATATCTCCTCACTTAGCTGAAAGTGACATTTATCAGTCGTATTCCGGTGAAGTGCTAAGTGATCTATACAGTAATCCCGCTCTGGAATGGTACCAATTAGATGCGGATAGTATTGTTTTATATCTGCATGTCTCCTCGCACTGAGGTACCTGATTAAGCCAAGTACCATTATTCCAGAACTAAATACTTAAGTACATGTGTTAAAATGGGGATGTGATTACAGCACTTCTTTGAGTAATTTAACCAAATTCATTAACATTTTCAGCAAGTTCGAAGTGCAAAATAGCATTTTTCAGTAAATCACTATTGAAATCTGTTAAAATGTACCTTTTGAAATGTTTTTTCATTGAAAGGTATTACAGCACTTCTATGATAGTTGATTAATGTTTCCGGGTAGTTAATTAATGTGTTCCGTAATCCGTGTCATATTATTCCAGTGGTTCAATAACAGCACGCAGGGATTTAATATGGAACTCTCCGAGAACTAATGTTTCTGCAGTTTCATAACAAAGTGGCACATGCATAACGGTTAAAATGTGTCCGTGCAGTTAGAAATTCCAGGTTGCGGTATCATGAAGCGTAAAATTAAATAACTGTAGAAATGTTACATTAAAAATTCAGAAATGTTAAACTAAATGTTGCAGAAAAGTTTTACAATAGATCTGTGTTATAAAGGACAGATTATAGCTTTCTTGATTTGCCGAGTTGAAGTGAATATGTTATGGACTTCCAAGTTAGAAAACGCATGTAATTGAAAGTATGTCTTCAAAATATTAATGAACACAACTTCTCATGTAGTTTCAGCACTCATTATTGTACATCGAAAAAAATAAAGAATTTAAAAAAAGCTTAAAAAAAGACACGAGACATTCATTTTAGTAACGCACTACTTTATTAAGTGGCAGGATACTGCAATCCTAAACAGCATTTGAAACTTTTTTTTAACACATGCATTGATATTTTGAAATATTGCTTCTCTCCATGTTATAGCACAATAACCCCTCATGGTGTGTGGATTTTGGGGATAATCAACACCCTGGGTGCTGTGAGGGCACTCGGCTTTGCTTGGTGCCTCACAACGCACCCAGGGTTTTGATTAATCCCCAGTAACCACACACCTGGAGTGGGTTATTGCTTACTTAACAGTGGCATACAGGCCCTGCCCTGTCGGAATGCCAAAAAAGGCAAAGGGAGGAAGGGGGAGGAGGAGGAGGAGGACAATGACTGGGTAATAGTAGGAAGAAAATCACAAAGGGTGAAGAGCAATGACCCTTGAGACCGTATCTCAAACCAGTATGAACCACTGTTTTATATAGAAACTGAAATAACTGAGGATGACCCTCTAGAAAATAACACAGCCTGAAGAAATTAAAATGAGGTTTTGTATTGGAAGACTATTCTCAAGTTCACTGACAAATATATTTGTAATTCAGACAAAACTCAGTAGAACATGCAGTACCTTCGGTGGAAGAATTTAGATATTGAAGAAATGTCACATGACATTTAAAAATGCAGGAGATAACCACTAGTTGTAGTACATGTGGGTACTACCAACATAGGAAATTCTGACACTGAGGAGCTAAAGACATGCTTTATCTTGCCAAGTAATACCTTAGAGGAAAGAGGTAGTGACATTTTCTTTTCTGAAATACCAGTCCCTCAGGCAAGTTGGAGAAAGAAGAAGAAAATTAAAACAGTAAACGAATGGTTAAGAAAATGGACATTAAACAGGGGTACCACATGGATAACCCACCAGGAAACCTTTGAAAATAATCATGGATTATACAGCTGGAACGGATTGCATTTGAATAAAAGGGTTAAGTGTCACATTTAAGAAGCAAACAGAAAAACAAATAACAGAGACTTTAAATTCAAACTAGAGGGGGCTCAGGCAACAAGAAATGGATCAAATATTTTGTCTAAAGGAACTGAAATGCAGCATAAAAAGTTGTCTTGAGTATAAAATGTTACTGTGAGTGCAAGGAGCTTATATATATCTTAAAAATCCAAATTATAATTATTTTAAGGAGAACACTGACACTGTGGCACTAACAGAGACATGGTGGAATAACACTAGTGATTGGTCTTATGAGATTAAAGGATACAAACTTTTTGTTAAGAACAGAAAAGGGAAAAAAGGAGAAGGAGGAGTATGCATATATTTAAGAGAGGAGTTAGACTGCCAAGAACTAAATAAATAACATTAAAGAGCCTAACAATGCTATAGAAAGCCTTTGGCTATTAATGCATACAAAAAAAAGAAAAAAAAAATATATAAGGGAACTGCTACAGACCGCACTCTAGTGATCAGGTGTATAATGAAAATCTAATAGCAGAATTGCTAAATGCATCCAAACAAGGAGATACTGTTGTATTAGGGGATTTCAATTTCCTCGGCGTAAACTGGAATAAATTGAATGGAACAGAACTTTACTTCTGCAATGACTAGAGCAGAAGGTAACAGAACCAACAAGGGAACAAAATATTCTATACCTAATTATTCAAATTTACAGTCAGAAATATCTACCATATTTATTTTGGGGAATCTGAGAACACGTGATCATCATATGCTACAATTCTACATGACAACAGATTTGAACAGAAATAAGGAAACAGCGTAATGAGAAACTATGGTAAGGTTAACTATAAACAACAAACTCTGGCCAGAACCGATAGGGCTGCAGGAGAGGAATGTGGGTCATCCTTATGATACGAGGAGGCTCATAAAGTTATAACTGACAATAAAGGTAATGAAAAGTATAACATCAGACCTGGTATTAACTACCCACAAGGCATATTTTCAACAGTTGGTTAGTAGATGAAAGTATTAAAAAAAACTTTACATATAAATCACAATAACGGTAAATATAAATTTATATCGAAGTCCATTCTGCACATGTTGGGGTGAAGCACTGAGGATATAAAATGTTTAGCTGTTCATCCATATATATTCCTTCTCTTGAGAGACATTTTCTCTTGCACTGTGGATCCAATGAACTCTACGATACAAAATACAAATATCAGGCATGTATTCTAAAAAACAATAAAAAACAGGACATTATTATATCAGATGCTCATTTAGTCATAATCATACAGTTGTAGCCGTAGAAAAGTGTCTCAGTACAGTACTGAGGTATACCTAGAGGTTTCTCAGTACTGAGGTATACCTAGGTATACTGAGGGAAAATGAAGCAGAATTTTTCAGGGAGCGAAGGAAGAATAAGGAGGGATAGTGAGGCTTAAAGGGAGGGGGGTAGAGGGTGATGGTGAAAGGCAGAGATACTAAACAAATATTTTGCTCAGTATTTACAAATGAAGAGGGGAGGTACAAAACAAACAACAGAAACACTCTGGATACAGAAGTTGATACCAGCCCATTTACAGAAGAAAGGGTTCTGAAAGAACTCTTAAAACTGAAGGTGGACAAAGCAATGGGGTCTGATGGGATTCATCCCAGAATTCTAAAAGAACTAAGGGTAGAACTAGTGACACCACTGACTACCCTCTTTAACAAATCATGGGAGTGAGCCGGCTCGTCGGTGCAGCGGTTGGATTTCCGCTTGCAACGCCGGCAACCCGGGTTCGGGAACGGACTCGGTCGCTGGAGCTGTTAGTGGAGTAGGTCTGAAAGGCCCCACGACTGCTCACTACCTACCCAAGGGGTGGGAGGGTATTCAGGACCACTGCATGGTACCTCTGGCGGAGGCCGGGGTCCAGTCGCAGCAGCCTGGACATTGGGGCGTGGTAGAACGTCGGCTACGCCTTGACGTTCGTGGCACACCACGCCCCAGAGAAAAGCGGAATACCAGCCTCCGGTTCGCGGATGACGGCTGCCGCTCTCGCTGACCCGAGGGTCCTGTGCCCTCGATCCCACCTCAGCAGCGCCCAGGACTGGCGCCTAGTACGCTGGGGCCCCCCCCAGTGTCTTTCCCTGGGAGAAGGGGACCCACTCGGCAAGGGATATGCCGGGCCCCTGGGTCAGCTGCGATGTGAGGTGAGGGAGGGGGACAGGACGAGGGGTCACGAGTAGCAATGTGCAGCCGGAAGGAGTGGCAAACCCGAGGCACGACCGAGGGAGGAAAAAAAATCATGGGAGGATGGGGTGGTACCTGAGGACTGGAGGAGGGCAGATGTGATTCCTTTCACAAAAGTGGGAGCAGGGCAGAAGCAGGAACTACAGACCTGTTAGTTTAACCTCAGTGATAGGGAAAATTATGGAATCACTTCTGAAGGAAAGAGTTGTCTGGTACCTACAGGCCAGAGGGCACAGGACCCAAGGCAGCATGGATTCACAGCAGGAAGGTCATGCCAGCGACTCTAATAGATTTCTTTGACTGGGTGACCAAAGTAGTAGATCAGGGAGGGTTATGGACATGGCCTACCTAGACTTTAGCAAGGCATTTGACTCAGTCACACACAAAGATTAATAAAGGAATAATGCCTGACAGTGTGGGTGTTATGCTGGGATAACATCCCACCTCGGGTGGTTGGGCCGAGGCCACCGGCGGGCGTCTACTACCGAGAAGGGATATTCCCAGCATAACACCCACCCTGGAGGGCATTATTCCCTATTATACAATGGCTCATTGTTTTTATACAGAAAAAATAATTTTAAAAATTTTATTTTGTGTTTTAAAATATTTTTAAGAAAAATGCAGGTGGGGCCGGCTTGGCGCTAGGATAGAGATCGCGATGCGCGCTGGCGACCCAGGTTGAGAATGGACTCGGGCCGCTGGAGGGCCGGCCAGGGGAAAAGGATGGAGGCGTCTGGACTGCTCTCCTTCTCCGGGGAGGAGGAGGTATCAGGCTCGGATGACCCTGGTGGAGGCCAGGAGTCATGCAGCTGCAGCACAGGCACATACTGGGAGGCGGAGCAGGGCGCTCCACGTCATTGCATGACCCGCCTCCCGAAAAGGAAAACTGGATAAAGCTGCCGGCCTAATGAAGCTCGCCACGGCTGGTCAGCCCCCAGGCCAGCCCTCCAACCTAGTCCGATGACTGCGGCATGCAGCCAGAGTGCCGCAGCCCCACCGTGGGGGTAAGCCATGGTGTCGGAGGAGGCCGAGGCCGATATAATGGGGAAGTAAATGGTTACGTGACGGGGCTGATAGTAACCCACGCTGCAGCTGGGGCAGGTGGAAAAGAATAAAATAGAAAAAAAAAAGAAAAATGCAGGCAATGCTCAAGGTCATCCATAATATCATCAGCAGGGATGTTATGCCAGGATAACATCCCTGCTATGATAGCCAACTGACCAATCAGGAGCCAGGATTCTTTCTTGCCATTGTATAATATACAAGTTAGCCAGCCTGGGAGTGGGTCCCAAGATGATAGCCTGGGTAAAGAATTGGCTGGAGAATAGGACACAGAGGGTAATAGTAAATGGAGTCCACTCTGAAGAAAGGGGGGTTACTAGTGGGGTGCCGCAGGGTTCAGTATTAGACTGGTCCTCTTCAATGTCTTTATAAGCGACATTGCAGAGGGACTGAAGGAAAGTATGTCTCTTTGCAGATGACACAAAGATCTGCAACAGAGTTGATGCACAAGGTGGGGTGGAAAGGATGAGAAGGGACTTGGCAAGGTTAGAGGAATGGTCAAATGTATGGCAGCTTAGATTTAATGCTAAGAAGTGCAAGGTAATGCACCTGGGAAACAAAACCCAGGGAAGAGTACACAATGCAGGGTGAGATACTAACAACAACAAAATGGAAGGGACCTGGGGTAGTCATATCAGATGACTTAAGGTGGGCAAGCAATGTGAGGGCGGCTGGGGATACTGGGATGCATAGGGAGGCATCACCAGTAGAAAACAGAAGTTGTTATCCCTCTGTACAGACAGCTGGTGAGACCCCATCTGGGTACTGTGTGCAGTTCTGGAGACCCAATCTCCGCAAGGACATAGACAGGATGGAAGCTGTCCAGAGGAGGGCAACTAAAATGGTGCAGGGTCTGCACCAGAAGACATATGAAGAGAGACTAAAGTAGCTTAATACGTATAGCCTCGAGAAAAGGAGGGAGAGGGGGGACATGATAGAAACTGTCAAGTACCTCAAGGGAATCAACAAAGTCCAAGAGGGAAGCATCTTTCAAAAAAAGAGGTGTGCAAGAACAAGGCGGCACAAGTTGAAGATAGAGGGGGGTGGCTCAGAGGTAATGTAAGGAAGTAATTTTTCACAGAGGGTTGTGGATGCATGGAGCGGCCTTCCAAGGAGGTTGTGGAGTCAAAACAGTGGTTGAATCTAAGCATGCATGGACAGCCATAAGGCAATTCTAGGGGTGGGGTAGAAAGAAGTAGGCTGCTGGTTAACTAGGATCTGCAGGTTATCCATTAGGTAGGGGAATGGGCAGACTGAGTGGGCCAAGCGGTCCTTATCTGCCATCAAATTCTATGTTTCTATGTTTCTATACCATTACAATCGATGTAAATTGCAACTTGAGTGCCGCAGTGGTACCTCAAGGTAGGCAACTTTTAGATAACTACCACTGTAATGCAAGAAAAAACTAATCCCCTTAATAATTATGTTTCTTCTAATGGAGTCTTGCTGTATTCTGACTATTGCAGTTAGCCCCAGCACTTGAACTGCCCCAGAGAGCAGAAGGTTAAATTCTATGCAGAACCTACTTTGGGAATAGGCTCTGCAGTACTGCTGCACCAAACCGAGCATCACTCCTAGCCTGGATATCCAGGGAGTAATGCTTGGTAAATGTATGGACTGTTTTCCAGGTGGCTGCTTTGCATATCTCCAGTAAAGGAATGTCCCTGGCAGCAGCCAGGGAAGCAGCTGTACCTCTAGTCGAATGAGCCCTCAGGCCTGAGGGTGGTATTTTGCCCAGTTTCTCATAGCAGAATTGTATACAAGAGTCAATCCACCTGGCAATAGTTCTCTAGTGGAAGGTTTGCCTTTCCCACCTCTCCATAAGTGAGAAACAACTGGAGGAGTCAAACTGTGTGCTTAGTACGCTCAATGTAGTAGCTAAGGGCTCATTTAATATCCAAACTGTGTAATCTCTCTCCTGAAGAAGAATGATCAGTAAGAACACAGGAGAGACATGGATTGGTTCAAATGAAAATCTGAAACCACTTTAAGTAAGAACCTCCTATTGGTTCTAAGGACCACCTTACCTCTATGGAAAGAGATAAATTCAGGGTCCACTGACAGAGCCTGCAATTCACTGATACGTCTGGCAGAGGTAACAGCTACCAGAAACACAGTTTTCCAAGTCAAGTACTTAAGCTTTGCTGAAGACAAAGGCTCAAAGGGTGGTTGCATAAGCTGAGCAATGCAGACATTAAGGTCCCAAGCAGGAGTAGGATCCCTAAAGGGGGGATTGGTATGAAGCAATCCCTTGAAAAATTTACAGAAAACAGGATGAGATGCCAGTGAGCAGGGCTTCCCCACTGACAAAAAAAGCAGAAACAGCTGACAAGTGCACCTTGAGAGTAGCTGGTCTGAGGCATAGGCCACTGAGGTAAACCATGTAATCCAGAACTGTAGACAATTCAGCAGTATCTGGGGAAATATGCTTCTTGGAACACCAAATACTAAATCTTTTCCATCTGGAATTATAAGTTTTCCTGGTGGCAAGTTTTCGAGAGGCTTTGAGAATATCCAGAACCCCTTGAGACAGATGCAAATTTGCATACTCTAACTCTTCAAGAAACATGCCTTGAGGTTGAGAGACCGAAGGTTGGGATACCAAATTCTCCCCTGAAAGGAGGGTAACAGGTTGTAATTCCTGGGAAGAGACAGGAGAAGATGGACTGCTAGGGACAGCAACAGAGAATACCAAGGCTGCCTGGCCCAGTCTGGAGCAATCAGGATCACTTTGCAGGATTGTGACCTTATTTTGACCAGGACCTTGAACAGTAGGGGAAAAGGAGGGAAGGCAATAGAACATTTCCTTCTCAATTCAGAATCAGAGCATCCAGAGGGACAGAGCCCAAGACTGGGGGTCTGCAACAAAATAGAGGAAGTTGGTGATTGTCTGGGGCTGCAAAGAGATCTATCTCTGGAGTGCCCCACCTTGAAAAAAAAATCACCTATAACACTAGGGGGTCCAGGGACCATTTATGATGGCCCTGGGAGATCCTGCTCAATGCATCTGCGAGCACACTGTCCTTCCCTGGAAGGTGGACTGCTATGAGAGAGGTCTGTAGAGAATAAGCCAGAGACCATATTCTCATGGCTTCCGTGCACAAGGCTGTAGACCAACTGCCTCCCAGCTTGTTGATCTACCACATGGTGGTGGTGGTGTTTGTCCTGACCTGAACAACCTTGTTTGGAACGGACTGAGAGAGGCTTGCAGGGCCAGAAAAACCACCTGAGCTCCAGGAGATTGATGTGAAGAAGAGACTCCAGAGGGACTATACTCCTGGGCTGCGAGAGTCCCCAGGTGGGCTCCCCCACTCCAGGAGAGAAGCAGTTGTGGTAAGAAACACAGAATGAGACTGAGTGATGAATGGGTCTCCTTGCCTGAGGTTGTCCTGATCCTGCCACCACTGGAGAGCCTGGATCAGAGTCTGAGTCACTGGAATTAGTTTAGTTAGGGATCTTTTTCCTGAGACCAAAAAGCCCTCAGATGAAACTGAATGTCCTCATCTGAAATCTGGCCCCTTGGACCACTCGCAGTGGAGGCTGCCATGCGTCCAGAAGCTGAAGGAAGTGCCTTGCTGGTCAAGAAACCAGAAAGTGGAAGGAGGAAGCCAGCTCTATAGTAGCCCTTACTTTTCCAGGGAAGAAAAGCTCTTGCTTTGACAGCATCCAGCTCTACCCCTATAAAAGTGAGAAGCTGTACAGGCTTAAGAACTCACTTGGGAAGACTGAGAAGAAATCCTAGGGAAGAGAGCACCTGCTGGGTCACTTGCAGATCTGACTTGACTTGGTCTGGAGACTAACCCACAATGAGCCAGTCGTCCAGGTATGGGAATATGGAAATATTCTTCCTTCTTAGAAAGGCCACTACTATTGCTAGGCAATTTGTAAACACCCTTGGGGCTAATGTTAGACCGAAAGGCATTGATTTGAACTGGTAACGGCCTGAAGGCAATTCGAACCTGAGGTACTTTCTGTGGGAGCACCTGATGGGAATGTAGAAGTAGGCATCTTTTATGTCCAGGGAGGCTAGCCAGTCCCCTGGCCTTAGAGAGGGAAGGATTGTTCCCAGAGTCACCATTTTGAATTTTGGTTTTAAAAGATGTTTGTTCAGGTATCTTAAGTCTAGGATGGGTCGCCACTCCCCTGTCTTTTTCAGGGTAAGGAAGTACCTGGAGTACAGACCTTGGCCCCTGTGCATTGTAGGAACCCTCTCTATGGCCCTTAAGGCCAGTAGAGATGAAACCTCTGCCTCTAAAGCAATGGTTTTGGAGATGCTTGCAGGTGGAAAGGATCTGGCTCTCAGCTTTGGGAATTTTTTGAAGCTGAGAACCAGCCACTGGTTTATTACCTCCAGGATCCACTTGTCTGAGGTAACAGACTTCCAGTCCTGGAAGTAGTAAGTTAGCCTGCCTCCTACAGAGATGGGCAGACCCTCCAACAGTACCGTTGTTGCCGGTACAATACCGTATTTTTAAGAGGGGTACCAGATCCTGCCTGGATTGTACCATGTACCAAATTTGCAGCCTCCCTAGTTAAACAATTTTTATCCCCCCTCCCCAAATCTTTACTTTTGCCAGAGCACTCAGCCTTCACAGTCTGAGGTGGGGAGCATCCCGGTGTCCCCATGGTAACCACCAGAATGCTGCCAGCAGAGGGCTCCTCGATGCTCGTTGACCCCCGGAAGCACTGCAGCAGACTGTCAGTGCTATTTGCTGTGCAGCCTTGCCCTCTGACTTTCCCTGGCTGACACTGTGAAGTGGCGGGATATAGTGTCAGTATGACTGAGGAGATCCCGAGGTCCTGGCAAGCCCGAGTCATGTCAGAGACCGGAGCAAGTGGCGTGATTCATTGTGTCCTGCCAAAACTATTTAATATTAAATAAAACCGTAACCACTGGTCAGTCACCAGTGAGTCACAGACTCTCACGGCGCACTCAGCAGTCTTCAGAGCTCAGCTGAGCATCATCGGCGATCGCTGGGGAGCAGAGCAGCAGGAGTGGAGTGTCTGATGTTTCAACCCAACCGCACATCTCTCCCGACGGATCCGTTCTCTAGACTCTGAATGTTTCAGGACAGGTCAGTAAGGCAGAGTGGACCTCTACCCCAGCATTCAAAACTATGAGTTGGGGGACAACAGCAGGGGTGAGACAGTTTCAGAATTTTCCATGGGAGGAAGGGGTTTCAGCTGTGCTGTGCTAGTGGTGCCCACCAAGCTAAAATGCGTAGTGCTATGCCATCCAGGTTGGTTGGCATGGCTCCCTCCTACTGATGTCAGCTGGGGAGTCCAGTTGGGGAGCAAACTTGGGCCCTCGGGTTCCAAAGCTGGTGGCTTCACTGCATGTCTCTGTGGGGACACACAAGTACTGCATCGAGCAGCAGTGGCGACTGTTGGGTCAGGGTTGGGGTATCATATGGATCACACGGAAACCAACATGATGAAGACTGTTGCATGTTTAGCAGGGAACACCACACTGAGTTGATTGAGCTGAAGTTCATTGGGTGTGACAAATTTATCTGTAGTGATGCTGATTGCTCTGATGCTGATCTGGCTGGGTCGACACTTGGAAGGGGGGTTCTGCCAGGTTTTTGGGGCTGGGGGTTCTTGTTCTAACTTCTGCCAGGTAGGTGCTAAAAGGGGCTGGGAGGTTCTTCTGCCACTGAAGATTTGCTAAAAGGGACTGTACTGTTATCAACAAATTCAGCAACAAATGCAATACACTAGTCGTTAGTCTATGTCCAGCTGACCATGGGGAATGGCAAGAACATAACAAATTGCACACACAATTGCCCTGTCCCTTATCTGTTCTTCATGGAGGTAGTGCTGTCTACACAGAGAATGTGCTGTAAATTCCTTCAGATTTTAAGCTGAAATTTTTATACATACTACCCTAAAATGTTAAATAAAAAAGAAACTTTGCACAGATAAATACAGTGACTCTTCCACGGTGTTAGAGTCTGTGTCTCCCTGTTTCAAGATGTGTCCAGTTTGAGGGTCAGTGTCCCTGCTCAATAGTCCATGACTGTATGTATAAATTATCTATAAAATGGGCTGGGCACAATTTTTTGAAGACTGGTCTGGTCACTGTGTTTTGACAGTTGAGGCTGACCTGTGATAATAAATATTTATGCTGTACACAAAACGTGAGTATTGTAAAATGTTGAATGGGCCCTTGGAATACTCATTGGCAAACTGGGGGGGGGGATATGACACCCCGCTCACTGCAACACAGAAGTGTACCTATTTTGATCTGTGAAATGTTGGTGGGTCTGGATGGGGGAGTTGACCCGGGCTGACACATCAGGGTGTCTGCTTGGCAGGAGTCTTAGGCTGAGGGGTGGATGCAGCCCTGCTCATCCCTCTTCTGCCTCTCCCTCTGAAGAACCCCCTCTGAGAAA
This sequence comes from Neoceratodus forsteri, assembly GCA_016271365.2. Classification (NCBI taxonomy): domain Eukaryota; kingdom Metazoa; phylum Chordata; order Ceratodontiformes; family Ceratodontidae; genus Neoceratodus; species Neoceratodus forsteri. The sequence goes on along the minus strand of CM028130.1, from coordinate 1,120,575,602 downwards.
GGGAGAGGAGGCCTGTGCTTGGTAGAAAGGCCTGTGAAAAGCCTGCCCTGCCCTAGACTGCTGCCTTTGAAGAGTTGTCTGCCTTTCCTTGGCATGTGCACTCCTATAGGTGGTCGTATATTCATCCATCTTTTATGTAATTCTCTGTCTGCCCCAAACAGAGAATTACCTACCACAGGAAAATACATGGTCTTAGCCTGGGTGTTCTAGAAAGGTAGTACATCTGAGCCAAGCCATCCTCTGAAGAGTCACAGATGTAGCCATGACTTGTGATGACACATCATTGGAGTCCACAGCAGCATTAAATTGTACCTATGATGCCTCAATCCCATCAGCAGCCACCTCCTTCAGCTCCTTGGCAAGCTTGGGGGCAGAGCCTGCTAGCCAGCGCCAGTACAGTGTCCCACCTGAACTTCTGGTACCTGGCTGTATAGGCCATGTAATTTGCTTGCCAGAGTCCCAAGGAGGATGCCATGTACTGTTTTTTTGCCATGGTATCCAGCTTCCTGGAGTCTTTATCTGGGGTGCGTGAAGCCAAGGGTGTGTTAGCCTTATCACAGGCTGCAGCCTGCACGACTCAACATGGCTGCATTGTTGGTACAAACACTCCGCACTCTGAGCCTGATAAAGTGTACCTCTTGTCCATCCTTTTGTCAACAGGAGGTACAGAATTTGGAGGCTTTAACAATTTTTGTGTCTGTTTCCCAAAGGACCTATGAAGGGGAACAGACAGCCTCTTGGACTCTGGGATGTCCATCATCTTCACATAATCAGGCACCTCTTGTTCCTCCATAGCTTCTTCCACAGGGAGCTGGAGGGTTTCTGCCACTTTTCTGTAAAACATGTAGTGGGAAGGGGACTCAGAAAGCCAAGGAGGAGAAACACCAGAAGGCCTGTCTGGGGAGATATCCAGTTCAATGGGCTCATCCAGACCTTCCATACCCATCATCATCATCATCATCATCATTACCTTCACAATCCTCGTCCCCCTCCAAATCCGGTTCATAAAAATCTTCAGGGGCATAATCCTGAACCGGAGGAACCGACCAAACCGAACACCTGCCAGAAGGCGCTGGATCAGACGGAACCGGACAAAGCGATTCCACAATCCTAATCGCTCAGGCAAACTCTCAGTGGTCGGAACATGGGTCTCTGGATCCGAACCAGCTGATTTGTTTTTCGCTTTCTTTTGATGGAACCAATCCCTCGGAATCGGTTCTCCTTTGCCCAAAGAAGTATCGCCCGGGCAGAGGGCACTCCTTCTTGTTTGGTTGGAACCAAACCGGGCTGGCCATCCGGTCAGCGGACTTCTTGGCCTCCATATCCCTAAATCGAGGTGGTCAAACCCCAGACAATAAACACAGGTGGTGGGGGGATCAGCCTTAGCAAAGACTTCCCCACACACACTGCAGTGCTGAAACCCAGTGGGCCCGGTTTTTCTTTTGGGTTTCTCAGACATAGCCATCTTAACCAACAAACTTACCCTTTTTACAGCAACAGCTAGGCAAGACTCCCTTATCGGTTTCTAACCGTGTCATGGGTGTTGGAAAAAAGCACAAGAAAATAATACGTTTTATTTTAAAACTGATAAGGACCAGTAACCACACACTAAAGAACAGGAAAACAAAATACACTAGACGACCAGTTCAGCTGAACCAGTCAAAATATCACTTTACAATTCCCACACGTTTTTTACTACGGCTAGTTCACTACCTAGTACTTACTGTACCACAGAGATCTGAACCAAAATCAGACTAAATAATCAGTAAAACCGACAACTTTAACCAACTGTTGAACCGCGAGCAAAGGAGAAGTCTCCGGAGCAACTGTTCAGTTAGGTGGAGTAAAGAATCTGACGGTTACGCTTCAAAGTGCAGCAGACAGAGGTTTGAACCGAGCTCGAGCTCAACATTCTATGCTCTGCACAGAATTTAACCCTCTACTCTCAGGGCAGTTCAAGTGCTGGGGCTAACTGCAATAGTCTGAATACAGCAAGACTTCATGTTGTTTATTACTGGATACTACTGGATTGAATGGGACAAAAGAAGGCGTGAGCCCATCAAGATTGTCCCCTCATCAGAGGCGATTATTTACCCAGATATTTGAGAAGTAAGCCACACATCTAGATGAGATTTAAAGACTTCAAAGCTGGATATATTAACCAGCTCTTGTGGTAAGAATTCCAATATTTGGCAGCTCTTATAGAAAAGAAATTATCACGTTTGTTTGTATTGGCCCATTCAACCACTAATTGTTGGTCATGAAGTCTACCCACAATATGTTTATTGGCTAGAACAAGGCCACACTGATCCATCAATATGGGTGACTTCAATATTTTGTGAGTAAAAGAATATCTCCCTTCCCCATGTTCACACATATCAAGTGGGTAAAGGCGTGTTTCTCTTAAACGGGATTCATAACTGAGTAATCTTAATTGAGGAATCATTTTTGTAAATCGCCTCTGAACCTGTTCTAGATGAATAATATTTCCTTTGAGATAAGGTCTCCAAAAGGGGATCCATAATCAAACTGGGGCCTAACATAGGCCCTGTACAGTGGCATTAAACAATGTTCAGTCTTGCTAATAAATGTTTTTCTGATTTGTTTCAAGAGAACATTGGCTGATCTTACCAATTTATTACAATGGTGATTTAGATTTAGGTTAGTATCAATTGTGATGCTTAAATCTTTTTCTTGTGAAATCTGTTTTATCTAAATGTTATTTAAATAACATTTATTTTGTGGATTTTTATTGCCAAAGTGAAGGACAGAACACTTATCGATATTAAAGACCATAAAATTACTCTGTGCCCAAGTTTCAATATGGAGAAGATCCAATTCAAGTGATTTAATTGATGTAAAAGTGTCAGCTCTACCTCCCAATTTAGTGTCGTCCGCGAATTTAGAAAGATGATTATTATGAGACACAATCATATCTCCAATAAATATATTAAATAGTGTGGGTCCCACTACAGAGCCCTGCGGAACTCCGCTAATCACTCGGCCTGGATTTGATAGTGACCCATTTATTCTTACCCTTTGGGTCCTATTTTGTAACCAATTTGAAGTCTAATTGACTAGGTATGATGAAAAAACAAGTTTAAATAGTTTGTTAACTAGTAAGGAGTGAGATATTTTGTCAAATCAAGTAATCAAGTAATATAACATCAGCTGAAACTTTATTATCCATATATTTACTTATATTATTGTAGAAAGAAATAAGATTGATAGTGCAGGAGTGGCCTTTTTAAAGCCATGTAGTATTGTGTCCTGAATACCTAAATAATCCATTTCTTTTTCAAACAAGGCTTTAACTAAGCGCCCAACCCTTTTCCTATTATTGATGTCAGGATAATAGGCCTATAATTCTGAACATCCGACCTTTTACCCTTTTTATAAATAGTAACAACAATGGCTAATCGCCAGTCATCTGGGACATCATTCTCAAGCAGAGATTTATTAAATAACAGTGTTAACGTGTTGCCAATGATTTAGCTATTTCTAATATAAACCTTGGATTAAGTTAATCTGGGCGGAGCTGGAATTTTTTTTATCAATAATACATGCAGAATTTCGTCATGAGTGAAAGAAGATACAAGGGACTTATTATTCCATGTTTTGTTGGACAATCTAATAAGTTGAAGACAGAGCAAAAATAAATATTAAAGCAATCTGCCTCTCCATATCTGATTCTATAAGATTTCCATTCACAAGTAATGGTGCCAATGTTTTATTGTTTCCCTTTTCACCATTTATGTATGAGAAAAGTGTTTTATGACTCTTTTAGAATGTGCTAAATTAAATTCTATTTTCAGTTTTGCATGCTTAATTTGCTTTTTAAAGAAGAAACCACAGATTTATACTGTAGTTTACGATGTAAATTTGTAGTTAGTTTAAGTTTTTTGAACAAAACCTCTTTTCTTTTAATTAATTTAACAATGGATTTGTTAAACCAGATAGGTATTTTACCCTTTTTGTTGTATCTAGACTTTGTAGGAATAAAATTTCCTTCCAGATGATAGAGAAGTTTTTTTTTAATTCAATCCAAGCATTATTTACTGACATATCCCTGAATTTATTTCCCCAATCAATCTCAGAGATTTTTGTATTAATAAAATCAAAGTCAGCATTGTTATAATCCTTGTATATTGTTTTAATCCTTGTATACTGTTTCATTGGTAATTTTTGAAATACTAGTGGAAATGTTAAATTTAATTGTATAATGGTTGCTATTACCTATCGGTGCTAATATATTCATATCTGAGATTTTGTTCTCAATATTGGTAATTACTAGATCAAGTAAATTACTCCCCCCATGGGTTGATCTACTAATTGTTCAATTCCACAATCCAGACATCTAGTGACAAATATTTTTTCTTGTTCTGAGCTACCCGAGAAAGAATCCCAGTTTAAACCTGGGAAGTTAAAATCACCCAGAAGAAAAAAATTACTCACCTTTGTAATGTTGTTTCTTCTAATGGAGTCTTGCTATATTATGACATATGCAGTGAGTCCCAACCTTCGAACTGCTCCGGAGGTGAGAGAGTTAACTTTCCATGCCAGGCATGGAACTTTGAGCACGACCTCGGTTGAAAACTCTGTCTGTTCTTCAAACTCAAACTGTCAGATCTTTACGAGCAAAACTCACTAAGGTTCTGTGTGGAAGTTGTAAACCTACACTAGCCAACTGGCTACTAAATATAAGAACACATTTTTTTTGATCCCAAAACAAAGACTCAAGTCAGGGATCCAAAAATGAAAACACACACCAAACACCCCAAAAGGAGGGTGAAAAACAAGGGTGGGCATCTACTAAGTGCCAACACTGCACTGCCCACCACATCCCAAAAACAGAGGTTCTGAGAGGGGCAGGGGGGAGGTCATAATATAGCAAGATTCCATTAGAAGAAACAACATTACTAAGGTGAGTAATTTTTTCTTCAAACAACATAAAGTCTTGCTATATTATGACATATGCAGACTACACAGCAGTACCTCCATGGAGGAGGGACAGAACCTACTTAGGAAATAGGCTCTGAAGCACAGCTGTGCCAAACCGAGCATCACTCCTACCCTGGATGTCCAGGGAGGAATGCTTGGTAAAAGTGTGAACTGTTTTCCAGGTAGCTGCTTGACATATCTCTAGGATAGGGATGTCCCTGGCAGCAGCCAGGGAAGCAGCTGTACCTCTGGTAGAGTGAGCCCTCAGGCCTGAGGGAGGAACCTTACCCAGTTTTTCATAGCAAAATTGGATACAAGAGACAATCCACCTGGCAATGGATCTTTTAGTGGCAGGTTTCCCTTTACCAACCTCACCATAAGTGAGGAACAGTTGGAGGGAGTCAAACTTGTGACCCTTGGTATGTTCTATGTAGTAACTAAGGGCTCTTTTGACATCTAAACTATGCAATCTCCTCTCGCCAGAGGAGGAATGGTCAGTGAAGTACACAGGGAGAGACAACGATTGATTAAGGTGGAAGTCTGAAACCACCTTAGGCAAGAACTTTCTGTTAGTCCTGAGGACCACATTATCTCTATGAAAGGAGATAAAATCAGGCTCCACTGACAATGCTTGTAGTTCACTTATGCGCCTGGCAGAAGTGATTGCTACCAAAAACACAGTTTTCCAAGTCAAGTACTTAAGCTCTGCTGAAGACAAGGGCTCAAAAGGGGGTTGCATAAGCTGGGCAATGCAAATATTAAGATCCCAGGCAGGGGCAGGGGCCCTGAATGGAGGGTTGGTGTGAAACAACCCCTTGAAAAACTTGGAGAATACAGGATGAGCTAAAAGAGAAGAGGGTTTACCTGCTGATAAGAAAGCAGACACGGCTGCCAGGAGCACTTTTAGGGTAGCTGGTCTCAGCCCCAAAGTATTCAAATGCACCATATAATCCAGGACTGCAGGTAAGTCAGCAGATTCTGGGGAAAATGCTTGCCAGAGCACCATATGGAAAATCTCTTCCATTTGGAATTATAAGTAGCCCTGGTGGAAGGCTTCCTAGAAGCCTTCAAGATATCCAATACACCTTGGGAGAGGTGTAGGTCAGCAAACTCTAACTCTTCAAGAGCCAGGCCTTGAGATTGAGAGATCTGAGATTCGGGTACCAAACTCTCTCCTGAGCACAGGTTAACAGGTTGTGATTCCTGGGAAGACACAGGGAACGGTGGACTGCTAAGGACATAAGGGAGTGGGTACCAGGGCTGTCTGGCCCAATCTGGAGCAATCAGTATCATCTTACAGGGTTGAGATCTGATTTTGACTAGCACCTTGAACAGAAGAGGGAAGGGGGAAAAGCATAGAGAAACTTCCCTTCCCAACTGAGAAGGAAGGCATCCAGAGGGACTGAGCCCAACACTGCAGGCCTGCAGCAAAAAAGGGGAAGTTGGTGATTGTCTGGGGCTGCAAAAAGATCTATCTGCGGGGTGTCCCATCTGGCAAATACTACCCCCCAGTACTAGGGGATCCAGTGACCATTCGCGATGGCCCTGGGAAATCCTGCTGAGAGCATCTGCCAGTACATTGTCCTTGCCTGGGAGGTGAACTGCCGTAAGGGAGGTGTTCAGGGAATAAGCCAGAGACCACAACTTCACTGCTTCAGTGCACAAGGCCATAGACCGAGTGCCTCCCTGCTTGTTGATGTACCAAATTGTAGTGGTGTTGCCTGTTCTGACCTGTACCACTTTGTTCTGAACAGATGTGGAAAAAACTTGAAGTGCTAGAAAAACTGCTCTGAGTTCCAACAGATTGATGTGGAGCAGAGATTCCTGAGGGGACCACAATCCCTGGGTAGTGAGGTCGCCCATGTGAGCTCCCCACCCCAAGAGGGATGCATCTGTAGTAAGGATTAAGGAGTGAGACTGAGGGGTGAAGGGAACCCCCTGTCTCAGATTGCTCTGGTCCTGCCACCACTGAAGGGCTTGGATCAGGGTTCGAGTCACTGGGATCAACTTGGTTAGAGGGTCTCTCCTTTGAGACCAAAAGGCTCTCAAATGGAACTGGATGTCCCTCATCTGAAATCTTGCTCCCTGCACCACTGCTGTAGAAGCAGCCATGTGCCCCAGGAGCTGCAGAAAATGCCTTCCTGGTCGAGAGACCTGCAGGGTGAAAGAGGAGGCCAGAGAGACCAGGGTCCTTGCTCTTTCCAGAGAAAGGAAGGCTCTGGCCTCTTTTGTGTTCAGTTCTGCACCTATGAAGGTGAGAAGCTGGACAGGCTCTAGAACTGACTTTGGAAGATTGCAGAAGGAAACCTAGAGATGTGAGCAGTTGCTGAGTTACCTGAAGGTGTAGTTTGACTTGGTCTGGAGACTGGCCTACTATGAGCCAGTCGTCAGGTAAGGAAAGATGGCAATCTTTTGCCTTCTTAAGTGGGCAACTGCTACTGCCAGGCATTTTGTGAATCACCGGGCAGAGGTGAGGCTGAAGGGCATTGCTCTGAACTGGTAATGGCCTGAGGGTAGTTCAGAATCTGAGGTACTTTCGATAGGAGCTTCTGCTAAGAACATGGAAGTAGGCATCCTTGAGGTCCAGGGGCTAGCCAGTCCCCTGGCCTTAGAGAGGGTAAAATAATTCCCAGAGTCACCATTTTGAATTTTGGTTTTAAAAGGTGCTAGTTTAGGTATCTGAGATCCAGGATGGGCCGCCATTCTCCTGTCTTTTTTGGGGTAAGGAAGTACCTGGAGTACAACTCTTTGCCCTGGTGTAGGGGTGGAGCCCTTTCCACAGCTCTGAGAGCCAGGAGGGTAGAAACTTCTGTTTCTAGGGCAAGTGCCTCTGATGGATTTGCAGGTGGAAAGGACCTGGTTCTCATCTTTGGAAATTTTTTTGAAGCTGAGAACCAGTCCCTGGCTTACTATATCCAGGACCCACTTGTCTGATGTTAAAGACTTCCAGTCCTGGACAAAGTAAGCCAGCCTGCCCCCTACAGGAAGTGGAGAATCGACCCTGGCCACCCCATCAGGGTGCCTGCTTGGCAGGGGCTTTAGGCTGAGGGGTGGAAGCAGGTCTGCTTGTACCCCATCTGCCTCTCCCTCTAAAGAACCCCCTCTGGGCATAAGCTGAAGAGGAGGCCTGGGCTTGGTAAAAAAGGCCTATGAAAAGGTCTGCCCCTGCCCCTGGAAAGCTGCCTTTGAGGAGTGGCCTGCCTTTCCTTGGCCTGTGCACTCCTATAGGTGGTCCTATACTCATCCATTTTCTTCATGTAATTCTCTGTCTGCTCCCCAAACAGAGAATTACCCACAACAGGAAAATCCATGGCCTTAGTCTGAGTATCCTGTGAGAGGCTAGTACATCTGAGCCAAGCCATTCTGCGAAGTGCCACAGATGTAGCCATGACTCTCGATGACACATCATTAGAGTCCACTGCAGCATGGAATTGCACCTTGGATGCCTCAATACCATCAGCAGCCACCTACTCCAGCTCCTTGGCAAGCTGGCCAGGGACCTGTTTTGCTAGAGCCATAATAGTATCCCATCTGGATTTCTGATATCTAGCAACATAAGCCATATAATTTGCCTGTCTGAGTCCCAAGGATGTTGCCATGTACTGTTTCTTTGCCATGGCATCAATCCTCCTGGAGTCCTTGTCAGGGGGGTGTGAAGCCAAGGGAATATTTGCCTTGTCACAGGCTGCAGCCTGCACTACCCCAACATGGCTGCATTGTTGTGTAAGGAACTCCGTATCAGAGCCTGACAATGTGTACCTCTTGTCCATTCTTTTATCCACAGGAGGTATTGTGTGAGGAGTTTTTAGAATTTTTACTGTCTGTTTCCCAAAAGATTTATGCAAGGGAATAGACAGTCTCCTAGACTCTGGGATATCCATCATTTCTACATAATCAGGCTCCTCTTGATCATCCACAGCTTCCTCCATAGGGAGCTGGAGGGTTTCAGCCACTCTTTTATAAAACATAAAATGAGAGGGGGACTCAGAAAGCCTAGGGGGAGACACTCCTGAAGGTCTGTCTGGGGAGATGTCCGGTTCAATGGGCACATCCAGACTTTCAAGTCCACATTCACTCTCCTCATACTCCTCTTCCCCCTCCTCCGGTTCATAAAATTCCTCTAAATCATACTCTTGAACCGGTGGAACCGACCGAACAGTACGCTTACCTGATGGTGCCGGTTCGGTCGGAATCGGGGAAAGCGACTGGACAATTTTAATCGCTTTGGCTATTTCTTCAGTGGTTGGAGATGGAAATTTTGGCTCCACACCTGCTGATTTTCGAGTCCTTTTGGCTGGAACCGACTCCTCCGAGTCAGCTCTCCTTTTGCCAGAGGAAGTCTCGCCCTGGTCAGAGGGCACTCCCTCCGGTTCGGTTACAACCGAACCGGGCTGGCCATCCGGTCAGCGGACTTCTTGGCCTCTTTCCTGAGCCTACCAACTCTCTTATCCAGGGTAGCTGCAGGAAAATTTTCGCAAATCTGGCAGTCTGCATTGAGGTGGTCAAACCCCAGACAATAAACACAGGTGGTGTGGGGGTCAGCCTTGGCAAAGGCTTCCCCACAAACACTGCAGTGTTGAAACCCAGTGGGCCCGGTTTTTCTTTTGGGTTTCTCAGACATAGTGCCAGCCTAACCAAAACTTGCCCGTTTATGGCAATCCGCCAAGCAAGACTCTCTTATCGGTTCCCAACCGTGTCACGGGTCGTGGAAAAAATGTAATGAAATCCGTTTTTTTTAGAACCGATAAGAACCGGGAACCGCACTCTAAAAGCACAGATTTAACGTATTTACAACAACCTGATCGGTTCAAACCGAACCGATAATACCGTTTACAAGTTCCACACAGAAAATAAATGTAAAACCTATCTAGTACTTACGATACCACAGACAGAGCTTGAACCGACCGGTTGTGGTTTAAATTTGGTTAAAAAACTGAAAAATTAATACTTTAACCGACAAAATGAACCGAGCAGAAGGAGAAATCTCCGGAGCGACTGTTCAGTGAGGCGGAGTAAAGAATCTGACAGTTTGAGTTTGAAGAACAACAGACAGAGTTTTCAACCAAGCTCGTGCTCAAAGTTCCATGCCTGGCATGGAAAGTTAACTCTTTCACCTCCAGAGCAGTTCGAAGGTTGGGACTCACTGCATATGTCATAATATAGCAAGACTTCATGTTGTTTGAATTAAGGAGTCTCCCTTAGGAGCTACAGCAGATATAATTTTTATCAAGTCAGAAGTATAGTTCATGTCAGCAGACAGGGGTCTGTAACAAACATCTATAGTAAGTTTGGGGTGTCCTTTAAGTTGTATTGTAACCCATACAGATTCTGTAGATGTAGGTGTTAAAATTTCATAGGATGGAATGTCTTCTCTAATATAGAGACACACTCCCCCACTCATTCGTTTTTCTCTATATTTATGATAGAGTTTGAAATTTGGTATTTCCCTAGTCCACTCAGATGAAGAATCTCAGCAGGTCTCCGTAACTGCTATAATATGAAGATTAAGTTGAGTGCATTTGAGTTCAAGTTCAGTTTTCTTCAAATTATTTAAAGATCTTGCATTAAATAGTAAAAAGTTACAGTTCCTATTAGTGAAGGGCACCTTACCCATATTTAGAGAACTGGCAGAATGACGATTCTCCCCCAAGTAGATTAGTTTAAATGTTTATCACAGAATTTAAAGTTTTACCCAGCAAGGCACTCCCCCTTCTGCTAAAGTGGAGACCATCCCAACAGAATAATGAATCTCGTCTGTAAAAATTTTCCCAGTGTGGGATGCAAGAAAAAATTACTCACCTTAGTAATGTTGTTTCTTCTAATGGAGTCTTGCTATATTATGACAATTGCAGTTTGTCCCACCATTAGAACTGCTCCGGAGGTGAAAGAGTTAACTTCCATGCCAGGCATGGAGCTTGGAGCGCGAGCTCGGTTAGAGAAGCTCTGTCTGGATAATTTCAAACTGAAACTGTCAGATCTTTACGAGCAAAACTCACTAAGGTTCTGTGTGGAAGCTGTAACCTACACTAGCCAACTGGCTACCTAAATATTAACACATATTCCTGGTCCCAACACAAAGACTCAAGTCAGGGGGCCAGAAAATAAGATAAGATAAGATAAAATAAAACACAACACCCCAAAAACCCCCAAAAGGGGTGGAAAAACATAAAATGGGCATAAACAAGTGCCCACACTGGACTGCCCACCCCATACCCAAGTAGAAGTTCTGAGAGGGGCAGGCTGGGGGGGAGGTCATAATATAGCAAGACTCCATTAGAAGAAACAACATTACTAAGGTGAGTAATTTTTTCTTCAAACAACAGAATCTTGCTATATTATGACAATTACAGACTACACAGCAGTACCTCCATGGAGGAGGGACAGAACCTACTTAGGGAATAGGCTCTGAAGCACGGCTGTGCCAAACCTAGGATCCCTCCTGGCCTGGACATCCAGGGAGTAATGCTTGGTGAAAGTGTGTACCATTTTCCAAGTAGCTGCTTGACATATCTCTAAGATAGGGATGTCTCTGGCAGCAGCTAGAGATGCAGCTGTGCCTCTGGTAGAGTGAGCCCTCAGGCCTGAAGGGGGAACTTTTCCCAGTTTTTGATAAAATTGGACACAAGAGACAATCCACCTGGCAATGGATCTCTTAGTGGTAGGTTTCCCTTTCCCAACCTCACCATAAGTGAGAAAAAGTTGGAGGGATTCGAACCTGTGACCCTTGGTACGCTCTATATAGTAACTTAGGGCCCTCTTAACATCTAAACTGTGCAACCTCCTCTCACCAGAGGAGGAATGCTCAGTGAAGAACACTGGAAGGGAGATAGATTGGTTAAGATGGAAATCTGAAACCACCTTAGGCAAAAACTTCCTGTTAGTCCTGAGGACTACCTTATCCCTGTGAAAGGAAATAAAGTCAGTCTCCACTGACAAAGCTTGTAACTCACTTATGGCCTGGCAGAAGTGATGGCTACTAGAAAACAGTTTTCCAAGTCAAGTACTTAAGCTCTGGAAGACAGAGGTTCAAAGGGGTTGCATCAGCTGAGCAATGCAAACATTAAGATCTCAGGCAGGGCGGGTCCTGAAAGGTGGATTAGTATGAAGTAATCCTTTGAAAACTTGGAAAATCAGGGTGAGTGGAAAGAGGAGGGCTTTCCTGCTGAAATAAAGGCAGAGACAGCCAAATGTACTTTCAGGGTAGCTGGTCTCAGACCCAAGGAATTAAGATGGACCATAGTCCAAAACAATGGGCAAGTCAGCAGATTCCGGAAATATGTTTCCCAGAACACCAGATGGAAAACCCTTTCCATTTAGAGTTATAAGTAGCCCTAGTGGAAGGCTTCCTAGAAGCCTTCAGGATTTCAAGAACACCTTGAGAAAGGTGTAGGTCAGCAAATTCTAACTCCTCAAGAGCCAGGCCTTGAGGTTGAGGGATTTGAGATTCGGATACCAAACTCTCCCCTGGGCACAGGTTAACAGGTTGTGATTCCTGGGGAGACACAGGGGAAGATGGACTGCTAAAGACAGAAGGAGTGGGTACCAGGGCTGCCTGGCCCAATCTGGAGCAATCAGAATCATCCTGCAAGGCTGGGATCTGATTTTGACTAGCACCTTGAATAGGAGAGGAAGGGGAAAAGGCATATAGAAACTTCCTTCCCAATCTAGGAGAAAGGCATCCAGGGGACTGAGCCCATCACTGGGGCCTGCAACAAAACAGTGGAAGTTGGTGATTGTCTGGGGCTGCGAAAAGATCTATCTGAGGGGTGCCCCATCTGGCAAAAACTATCCCCAGTACTGGGATCCAGTGACCATTCGTGATGGCCCTGGGAAATCTTGCTGAGAGCATCTGCCAGGACATTGTCCTTTCCTGGGAGGTGAACTGCTATGAGGGAAGTGTTCAGGGAATAAGCCAGAGACCACAACTTCATTGCCTCAGTGCACAAGGCCGAAGACCGAGAGCCCCCTTGTTTGTTGATGTACCACATTGTAGTGGTGTTGTCTGTTCTGACTTGTACCACTTTGTTCTGAACAGATGCAGAAAACACCTGAAGTGCTAGAAAAACAGCTCTGAGTTCCAACAGATTGATGTGGAGCAGACATTCCTGAGGGGACCACACTCCCTGGGTGGAGAGGTCGCTCATGTGAGCTCCCCATCCCAGAAGGGACGCATCTGTAGTAAGGGTCAAGGAGTGAGATAGAGGGATGAAGGAGACCCTTAGTCTCAAATTGCTCTGATCCTGCCACCACTGAAGGGCCTGGATCAGGGTTCGAGTCACTGGGATCAACTTGGAAAGGGGATCTTTCCTTTGGGACCAGAAGGCTCTCAAGTGAAACTGAAGGTCCCTCATCTGAAACCTTGCTCCTTGCACTACAGCTGTGGAAGCAGCCATGTGTCCTAGTAGCTGTAAGAAGTGCCTTGCTGGTCGAGAGACCTGCAGAGTGAAGGAGGAGGCCAGGGCCACTAGGTTCCTTACCCTTTCTAGGGGCAGGAAGGCTCTGGCCTGCTTTGTGTCCAATTCTGCACCTATAAAGGTGAGTACCTGGACAGGTTCCAGAACTGACTTTGGAAGGTTGAGAAGAAAACCCAGAGGTGAGCAGCTGCTGGGTAACTTGCAGGTGTGATTTGACCTGGTCTGGAGACTGACCTACAATGAGCCAGTCGTCTAGGTAGGGAAAGATGGCAATCTTTGCCTTCTTAAATGAGCAACTGCTACTGCTAGACATTTTGTGAATACCCTTGGGGCAGAGGTAAGGCGAAGGGCACTGCTCTGAACTGGTAATGGCCTGAGGGCAGTTGAATCTGAGGTACTTTCGTGGGAGCTTCTGATGAGAACATGGAAATAGGCATCCTTGAGGTCCAGGGAAGCTAGCCAGTCCCCTGGCCTTAGAGAAGGTAAAATCATTGCCAGAGTCACCATTTTGAATTTTGGTTTCAAAAGGTGCTTGTTCAGATATCTTAGGTCCAAATGGGCACGCCATTCTCCCTGTCTTTTGGGGTAAGGAAGTACCTGGAGTACAGACCCTTGCCCTGGTGTAGGGGAGAAACCCTTTCTACAGCTCTGAGAGCCAGGAGGGTTGAGACTTTGTTTCTAAGGCAAAGGTCTCTAGAGGGTTTGCAGGTGGAAAGATCTGATTCTCATCTTTGGAAATTTTTGAAGCTGAAAACCAGACCCCGGCTTACTACTTCAGGACCCACTTGTCTGATGTTAGAGACTCCCAGTTCTGAGGAAGCCAACCTGCCCCTACAGGTAATGGAGATCGGCCCTGGGCACCCCATCAGGGTGCCTGTTTGGCAGGGGCTTTAGGCTGAGGGGTGGGAGCAGGCCTGCTTGCACCCCGTCTGCCTCTCCCTCTGAAGAACCCCCTCTGAGCATAAGCAGAGGAGGCCTGGGTTTGGTAAAAAGGCCTGTGAAAAGGCCTACCTCTACCCTTGGGGGTCTGCCTCTGAGGAGTGGCTTGCCGCTCCTTGGCTTGTGCACTCTATAGATTGTCCTATATTCATCCATTTTCTTCATATAATTCTCTGTCTGCTCCCCAAACAGAGAATTTCCTACCACAGGAAAATCCATAGCCTTAGTCTGGGTATCCTGTGACAAGCTAGTACACCTGAGCCAAGCCAACCTACGAAAAGCCACAGATGTAGCCATGACTCTAGAGGATACATCATTAGAATCCACAGCAGCATGGAACTGCACCTTGGCTGCCTCAATACCATCAGCAGCCACCTGCTCCAGCTCCTTAGCAAGCTGGCCAGGGGCCTGTTTGGCCAAAGCCATGACAGTGTCCCATCTAGATTTTTGGTATCTTGCCACATAAGCCATGTAATTTGCTTGCCTGAGTCCCAAGGACGCTGCCATGTATTGTTTTTTAGCCATGGCATCAATCTTCCTGGAGTCCTTGTCAGGAGGATGTGAAGCCAAGGGAATATTAGCCTTATCACAGGCTGCAGCCTGAACTACTCCAACATGACTGCATTGCTGTGAAAGGAATTCTGTATCAGGACCTGACAAAGTGTACCTCCTGTCCATCTTCTTGTCCACAGGAGGCACAGAATTAGAGCTTTAAAATTGTTATTGTTTGTTTCCTAAATGACTTATGTAAAGGGATAGACAATCTTCTAGACTCTGGGATATCCATCATTTCCACAAAATCAGGTTCCTCTTGCTCATCCATAGCTTCCTCCAATGGGAGCTGGAGGGTTTCAGCAACCTTTTTATAAAACATAAAGTGAGAAGGGGACTCAGAAAGCATAGGGGGAGATTCTAAAGGTCTGTCTGGGGAGATGTCCGGTTCAATGGGCACATCCAGACTCTCAAAGTCACATTCATACTGTTCATAATCATCCTCCCCCTCCTCTGGTTCATAAAACTCTTCTAAATCATATTCTTGAATCGGTGGAACCGGCCGAACCGACCTTTTACCAGACAGTGGCGGTTCGGACCGACCGGAGAAAGTGACTGGACAATTTGTATAGCTCTTGCTATCTCTGCAGTAGTTGGAGAAGGGATTTAGACTCCACACCTGCTGATTTTCTAGTTTTCTTTGCTGGAACTGGCCCTCAGAGTCAGCTTTACGCTTGCCCGAGGAAGTCTCGCCTGGTCAGGAGGGCACTCCCTCCGTTTAGTTGGCACCAACCGGCTGGCCATCCGGGTCGCCGGACTTTTTGGCTTCGCTCCCCTGAGCTCTGCCAACCTCTTATCCAGGGTGGCTGCAGGAAATTCTTACAAATCTGGCAGTCTGAATTGAGGTGGTCAAACCCCAGACAATATACACATGTGGTGTGTGGGTCAGCCTTGGCAAAGGCTTCCCCACAGACACCACAGTGTTGAAACCCAGTGGGCCCGGTTTTCCTTTTGGGTTTCTCAGACATGATGCCAGCCTAACCAAAAACTTTGCCCTTTTAACGGCAGTGCCAGGCAAGACACCCTTATCGGTTCCCAACCGTGTCACGGGTCGTGGAAAAAAACGTAATGAAATCTGTTTTTTTTAGAACCAATAAGAACCGGGAACCGCACTCTAAAAGCTTTTAAATGCTTGATTTTTAAAGTTTTAAAACAACCTGATCGGTTCAGACCGAACCGATAAACATTTACAAGTTCCACACAGAAATAAACCTGTCTATTACTTACAATACCACAGACAGAGCTTGAACCGATCGGTTTGATGTTAAAATAATAATACTCATGTTGAATTTAACCGAGAAAATACTGTTTAAACCGAGAAATGAACTGAGCAGTAGGAGAATCTCCGGAGCGACTGTTCAGTGAGGCGGAGTAAAGAATCTGACAGTTTCAGTTTGAAATTATCCAGACAGAGCTTCTCTAACCGAGCTCGCGCTCCAAGCTCCATGCCTGGCATGGAAGTTAACTCTTTCACCTCCGGAGCAGTTCTAATGGTGGGACAAACTGCAATTGTCATAATATAGCAAGACTTCATGTTGTTTGAACATATATTTTGTTTGATATACTACTTCTTTAACCATTCATTTATTTCTTTGATATTGGCAGTAATAATGTCTGATGCCCTCGGCACAGGAAGAATTTCAGAAAAACATACAGTACAGCCCAGCTCTTCAAGAAGATTGTAAATGGCTACATAATCTATTTTTAATTGAATAGGACTCTTACTACTAATATTAATTCCGACATGTATAATAACAAGCGGATTATGACCTGCATTAGAAAGAATCTTAGCTACCATGTTTGTTATGCTAGAAATGTTTGCACTTTTGAATTTAAAAAAAAAAAAACACTTCTGTTGCAAAGTATGCCTGCCATCTTTATATACAGGAAATAAAGATTGTCTACAGAAATCATTCACACCTGGACTATAGCAAGCCCCCAAGGTATAGATCCATTATGGAGGAGCATCTGATAAAATAATGCCTTACTTTATATCTAATGTTTTAGAATAGATTCCTGATATTTGGAATCATTGTACTGCAGAGTTCATTGGTTCCACAGTTCTAAAGAAAATGTCTCTCAAGAGAAGTGATATATAAATGACTACCTGTCAATTTTATATCCTCATTGCTTCACTCCAACATCCACAAAATCTATTTCTATACAGTTTATATTTCCTGATATTGTAATTTATATGTAAAGCTTTTTTTGTAATTACACGCACTAGCCAACTGTGAAAATATGCCTTTTGGGTAGTTTAAACCAGGTTTGATATACTTTTCTTTACCTTAATTACTGGTTGTAATTTTATAAGCGCCTCCTCGTATCTTGAAGATGCATCATATTCACTGTTTCAGATTTTTTATTTGTACACATCACTGGTGGTGGATAATATAATAACCGGTTAAAATAGCACTATAAATATATAATAGCATAAGGAAAAAAACAGTGATGTCCGAATGGCGTACCACAAACTGAGACAAGGATTAAACAGTACTGTGCAGTAAGCGCTACCCAGGTTGCTGTCCGTAGTACTAGGAAGAAGACAAGGGCTGGGAAATCGAAAATGGTGGATGAGCTGCTCCTGTGGCAGAGAGGACTGAGACAAGGGGCTGCTTGGCTACAATGGTGCTGGAGATCAGGGTTCTAATCCTAGCATCCATTATTTTAGTTAAGAGGGGGTGTTGGGGGGCAGGGCCCCCACTAAAATAAGTGTTCAGACTGGTAGCAGTCGTCAGCGTGCTTTGTGACTGCTACCAGTGGCATTACCTTTACGTGTCGGATTTGTTCCTGGAACGGTTCTGCATAGTGCTCTATGGAAGGTGCTGTTATTGACAGCGCTGTTCATACATGTGCTATTCAGACCAAGTGAAAGATAACATCCTTATATTGCAAACTCTGATAAAACTCTGCTTCTGGAGCGAAACGTTAGTTGAGTTTGCCCCAATATGGCATAGCACTGCTCCCTGATATTCACTGCACTACTGCGCTTTTGTTGTTTTCAGTATTCATCCTATGAATTCCCACATGCTTTTCTATTAAGCGAGTTGAAGTTTTCCTGCTGACTATGGAATAACACTTCTTTTTATCTGATGTACAAATGGCAAGTACACAAATGTACAATAGCACAATGAATAGCAAGGAGCAATGCTACAATAGATTTTTTTTTTTTTGTGTTATCTTTTTATCCTCCTTCCTTGTCCCCGGTGTCCCCCTCCTTCCGACTGCACATACCCCGAAGCTCCCTTTCAGGATCTGCCCCTAGAGTGCCCTTACCTCCTCCTATTTCCTTGCACAGCGGGGTCTGTCCTAGGTGGGCTCGGGATGGGCAGTCTTCATCTAGGGACACCGAGGACACCATTTTTTCCGCTGTTCTCCCCTACTTGCCCCGCCCCTGGGACGCCAGCACACAAGGACGACGTTATAGGGGCGACGCTGACGACGCCTCCTCAAGCGCCTCACAGCGCCCCTCCTCGACTCTGGTGACGGAGCCACAACCCCCGAAAGTGCCGGTGCTCCCACCAACAGTTCAGAGTTGGGAATCCCCTTGGAGGGAGGAGGCATCCGTTGGGACGCCGATCCTCCTCCCAGCCGACCCCGGCCGACCTGAGTCCGTTCCCGAACCCGGGTCGCCGGCGTGGTACGAGGTGTGGCGTCCAGCGCCTCAACCCTCAGCGCCACCGGGCCGGCTTGCTACAATAGATTAATGCAGAAAACAACTAACATTTCTTTCTAAAACATCACTGTAGATGGGCTCCCATTGTCTGCTAACTTTTTTCATTGACTGTTGGACCAGGGGGCTGGGCACCTAGTTTTAGAATGGAGGGTTGGCAGCACTGGGGTTTGGCTGTCATTGTTTGCTTACTTTTTTCATGTAGTGTCTGACTCTAGGTTTAGGCACTTAGTGTCAGAATTGGGGAAGTCTGGTGGCAACAGGAGTGAGCAGCAAGTGGCTTCTTGCTTTTATTTTAGTTTACCACCCTACCCCATAATCGGGCAACCAGTGTTGGGGGCAGGGAGTGGCACTGCGTCTTGGCTCCTGGTGACTGCTTAGTTGCCTGAATCAGTAGTCACCCAGCCAACCATGCCCACCAAAGAAGAAATGCACTGCCATTGCTTGCAAGCTGCAGCACAGAAGCCCCCCCCAAACCCAGCAGTATAGTTAGCCTTAAAAGAGCTGTACTATGCTGTGCTTTTTTCATAAAATACTAGTGCACAGTCTGGTCAGTAATGAGAAAGTGCAGCACCAGCTGGCCACCCTGCCCAGCCAGGAGCTGCAGCACAGAGTCAGACCCTCAAGTAAAAGTCCTGCCAGCAGCAAACATACCCAAGAAAGAAACTGCCTGCAGAACCAGAGTGGCAGTGTTCTTACTGGTTGTGCCTTTTCATTAAGGTAAGCGGATAGGTTTATTTGAAAATGTCTCAGTACTGTGGGGAGAGGAGGGGAGAGACTCAAAAGAGAGAATGCATGGCCCTCGATCTCCTGGCCTGCCACTGTGGGTGGCCAATCCATTGAGGACTATTTTGGTAGGTGGATACATGCTGTAAAGGGTTGGGATGGTCATTTCATCTTGTTCGAGTGATGGGGAAGGCTATACTTCTCCTGACTCAGGGGGAATAGCTTTGCTTTTCCTGGTTGGGGGGGCCTGATTCTCCCAGATTGGGGGGAGAGGATGGCCCTGCTTCTTTTGGCTTGTGGGTAGGGTATCTCCCTATTTCTCGTGGCTTGGGGGTGGCCCTGCTTTTACTGGCTTGAGGGTGGCCCTATCGTCTGGGTCATGTGGCCCAGCTTCTCCTGCTAGAGAAAGCAGGGGGCAGGGCCATTCCCCCCCCCCCTTCTAAAGCCAGGAGAAGCAAAGCCATCCATCCCAAGCCAAGAGAAGCTGGGCAATCCATATCCCCACCTCCAAGACAGGAGAAGCAGGGCCATCCCCTGTAAAAAAATAAAATGGAATTTGCATTTTTACTTTTATAAACATAACGTTCATCTTTAGTTCAAATACTCCAAGAAGCAAGCATAAATATGCACATATGCTTCCCATTCCAGTTTCAATAGGTGCCCTGGCTTCCAACTGTAGTGCTTAGCCAGTGCCCCGGTAACCAACGGAAGTTGGAGCTGCCACTGTTGCTAGCATTACATGCTGTGAAACTTGATCAAATAGAAATAAAAAATGTAAATGTGGAGTTGGACATAGCACAGAAATATTAAATGAAAGAGGCGAGGAATTTGCACAAAAACACACTGCCTTTATGGTACCGAAGAAGACAATAAAATGTCAACATTTATGCATATAAGAGCACACAAGAAGGCTGAAGATTAATGACCCACATAATCAAAGGTTAAGACTCAAATGTATTTCAAGGTAATCTGAGAACAGGGGGAGCTGAAACCATTAAAATACCAGAGAAGGCACACAACTACATTAAATAACTAATTATTATAAATATCTTAGTTTTAAAGACACATTTTGCAGGAAATCAACACATATAGTACAAAATCAGGTAAATA
The DNA here is from genome assembly GCA_016271365.2 of Neoceratodus forsteri. NCBI lineage: Eukaryota > Metazoa > Chordata > Ceratodontiformes > Ceratodontidae > Neoceratodus > Neoceratodus forsteri. The sequence continues at coordinate 1,120,555,247 of CM028130.1, read as the reverse complement.
TGTTATAGTGCTGGAAAAGAAGTACCAGCGAAAATAAATAAATCTTTCATTGCTTGTGGAAGTTAGCTGTTCCATGGAAGGATTAACCCATGACAGGGTACGGGTTTACTGAATATTAATCCACACCTAGGGGGAGAACTGGAATCACGAGGCTGCAAGCCGAGTGATTTCAACCACCCAGGCATGGATTAATGCTCAGTAAACCCATACCCTGGAGTGGGTTAATCCTCTTATAACATAAGCCACATTATAGTAGAGGTTTATATAAAGGAATATTAAAATATATGTGTTTGAACATGGATTTCTACTAAAATAGTCCTTCCGCCTAATGAATAATGTGTATAGAGGATGCTGTCTTTGTAGTTGTCCACTAGGTGGATTTGTTGTTATGAGGATGCGGAATCCTCCTTTGAAGGCGGAATCCGCCTTTGCAAGGCAGAATCTGACTTTGCAAGGTGGAATCCGCTTTCACTTTTTCAATGTGTCTATGGTGGAGTGATTTCTCTAAGTCAGTTTACATTGCTGTCAATCAGGATATTGTAGACCGGCAAGGCAAATGTGGGTATATCAGGGATTAATCAATGGTCAGGTGATGTGTGCTGACCAATTAAATGATTGTATTTTAGATAGCCATGTTATAAAGCTATTTATCTTACATGCTCTTGAAATGATGAATGTGTTTCAAAAGAAATTACAGCCATTACTGCCTTAAGCTCTTTTAAGAGACACAATTATTTAGGGGGGTTCTAGAAACAGTGCTATATACCGCAGGCAGGGTAGAAGGATACACTGGAAACTCCCAAAATGTGTGCCATGGTACTTCATTTTTCCAGTTACAGACAGCATGATGACTGTATGCAGCCCTCTTGCATTAGCTCTAAAAATTCTGTTTACCAAGTTGGATTCAAATGAAACATGTGTTTCAAACAACATGAAGTCTTGCTATATTATGACATATGCAGTGAGTCCCAACCTTCAAACTGCTCCGGAGGTGAAAGAGTTAACTTTCCATGCCAGGTATGGAACGCTGAGCTCGAGCTCGGATGAAACTCTGTCTGTTGTTCTTCAAACTCAAACCGTCAGATTCATTACTCCGCCTCACTGAACAGTCGCTCCGGAGATTTCTCCTTTTGCTCGGTTCATTTTGTCGGTTAAAGTATTGTTTTTCTCGGTTTTCGACCGAAATTAAACTGCAGCCGGTCGGTTCAGACTCTGTCTGTGGTATTTGTGAGTACTAGATATGTTTTACATTGATTTCTATTCTGTGTGGAACTTGTAAACGGTTTATCGGTTCAGTTTGAACCAATCAGGTTGTTTAAAATATATTAATCTATCATTTAGAGTGTGGTTACCGGTTCTTATTGGTTCTAAAAAAAACTGATTTTATTACGTTTTTTTCCACGACCCATGACACGGTTGGGAACCGATAAGAGGGTCTTACCTGGCGGATTGCCATAAATGGTAAGTTTGGTTAGGACTGGCACTATGTCTAGAAACCCAAAAGAAAAAAGCGGGTCCACTGGGTTTCAACACTGCAGTGTCTGTGAGAAGTCTTTGCCAAGGCTGACCCCCACACCACCTGTGTTTATTGTCTGGGGTTTGACCACCTCAATGCAGACTGCCAGATTTGTAAAAATTTTCCTGCAACTACCCTGGAAAAGAGAGCTGGTAGGCTCAGGGAAAGGGAGGCCAAGAAGTCCGCTGAATCGGATGGCCAGCCCAGTTCGGTTCCAACCGAACAGGAGGGAGTGCCCTCTGACCAGGGCAAGACTTCCTCGGGCAAAAGGAGATCCGACTCCGAGGAGTCAGTTCCAGCAAAAAGGACTAGGAAATCAGCTGGTGTGGAGCCAAAACTTTCCTCTCCAACCGCTGAAGAAATAGCCAAAGCGATTAAAACTGTCCAGTCACTTTCCCAGTTCGACCAAACCGGCACCATCAGGTAAGCGTCCGGTTCGGCCGGTTCCACCGGTTCAAGAGTATGATGTAGAGGAATATCATGAACTGGAGGAGGGGGAAGAGGAGTATGAGGAGAGTGAATGTGGATTTGAAAGTCTGGATGTGCCCACTGACCCGGACATCTCCCCAGACAGACCTTCAGGAGTGTCTGCTCCTAGGCTTTCTAAGTCCCCTTCTCATTTTATGTTTTATAACAAAGTGGCTGAAACCCTCCAGCTCCCTATGGAGGAAGCTGTGGATGATCAAGAGGAGCCTGACTATGTGGAAATGATGGATATCCCAGAGTCAAGCAGGCTGTCTATTCCTTTGCATAAATCTTTTGGGAAACAGACAGTTAAAATTCTAAAATCTCCTCACACTATACCTCCTGTGGATAAAAGAATGGACAAGAGGTACACATTGTCAGGCTCTGATACGGAGTTCCTTACACAATAATGCAGCCATGTTGGGGTAGTGCAGGCTGCAGCTTGTGACAAGGCAAATATTCCCTTGGCTTCACACCCCCCTGACAAGGACTCCAGGAGGATTGATGTTATGGCAAAGAAACAGTACATGGCAGCATCCTTGGGACTCAGACAGGCAAATTATATGGCTTATGTTGCTAGATATCAGAAATCCAGATGGGATACTATTATGGCTCTAGCAAAACAGGTCCCTGGCCAGCTTGACAAGGAGCTGGAGCAGGTGGCTGTGATGGTATTGAGGCATCCAAGGTGCAATTCCATGCTGCAGTGGACTCTAATGATGTGTCATCAAGAGTCATGGCTACATCTGTGGCACTTCGCAGAATGGCTTGGCTCAGATGTACTAGCCTGTCATAGGATACCCAGACTAAGGCCATGGATTTTCCTGTTGTGGGTAATTCTCTGTCTGGGGAGCAGACAGAGAATTACATGAAGAAAATGGATGAGTATAGGACCACCTATAGGAGTGCACAGGCCAAGGAAAGGCAGGCCACTCCTCAAAGGCAGCTTTCCAGGGGCAGGTGCAGGCCTTTTCACAGGCCTTTTTACCAAGCCCAGGCCTCCTCTTCTGCTTATGCCCAGAGGGGGTTCTTTAGAGGGAGAGCAGGCAAGGGTACAAGCAGGCCTGCTTCCACCCCTCAGCCAAAGCCCCTGCCAAGCAGGCACCCTGATGGGGTTGCCAGGGCGATTCTCAGCTACCTGTAGGGGCAGGCTGGCTTACTATGTCCAGGACTGGAAGTCTCTGACATCAGACAAGTGGGTCCTGGAAGTAGTAAGCCAGGACTGGTTCTCAGCTAAAAAATTTCCAAAGATGAGAACCAGATCCTTTCCACCACCAAATCCACCAGAGGCACTTGCCCTAGAGGCAGAGGTCTCTTTCCTCCTGGCTCTCAGAGCTGTGGAAGGGTTCCACCCCAACACCAGGGCAAGGGTTGTACTCCAGGTACTTCCTTACCCCAAAAAAGACAGGAGAATGACGGCCCATCCTGGATCTCAGATATTTAAACAAGCACCTTTTAAAACCAAATTTAAAAATGGGAATTATTCTACCCTCTTTAAGGCCACGGGACTGGCTAGCGTCCCTGGACCTCAAGGATGCCTACTTCCATATTCTCATCAGAAGCTCCCATCGAAAGTACCTCAGGTTCGAGCTGCCCTCAGGCCATTACCAGTTCAGAGCAATGCCCTTTGGCCTCACCTCTGCTCCAAGGGTATTCACAAAATGCCTGGCAGTAGCAGTTGCTTCCCTAAGAAGGCAAAAACTTGCCATCTTCCCTTGCCTGGATGACTGGCTCATAGTAGGCCAGTTTCCAGACCAAGTCAAGTTACATCTACAGATAACTCAGCAACTGCTCACCTCTCTAGGTTTCCTTCTGAATCTTTCAAAGTCAGTTCTAGAGCCTGTCCAGCTCCTCACCTTCATAGGCGCAAAGCTGAACACAGAGAAAGCCACAGCCTTCCTTCCTTTGGACAGGGCAAGGACCCTGGTCTCTCTGGCCTCCTCTTTCACCCTGCAGGTCTCTCGACCAGCAAGGCATTTTCTACAGCTCCTGGGGCACATGGCTGCCTCTACAGCAGTCATGCAGGGAGCAAGATTTCAGATGAGGGACATCCAGTTCCATTTGAGAGCCTTTTGGTCTCAAAGGAAAGACCCTCTAACCAAATTGATCTCAGTAACTTGAACCCTGATCCAGGCCCTACAGTGGTGGCAGGATCAGAGCAATCTGAGACAAGGGGTTCCCTTTGTCTCTCAGTCTCACTCCTTAATCCTTACTACAGATGCATCCCTCTTGGGGTGGGGAGCTCACATGGGCGACCTCACTACCCAGGGATTGTGGTCCCCTCAGGAATCTCTGCTCCACATCAACCTGTTGGAACTCAGAGCAGTTTTTCTAGCACTTCAAGTTTTTTCCAAATCTGTTCAGAACAAAGTAGTACAGGTCAGAACAGACAACACCACCACAATGTGGTACATCAACAAGCAAGGGGGCACTCGGTCTATGGCCTTGTGCACCGAAGCAATGAAGTTGTGGTCTCTGGCTTACTCTCTGAACACCTCCCTTACGGCAGTTCACCTCCCAGGCAAGGACAATGTCCTGGCAGATGCTCGCAGCAGGATTTCCCAGGGCCATCACGAATGGTCTCTGGACCCCCTGGTCTTGGAGGTGATATTTGCCAGATGGGGCACCCCGCAGATAAATCTTTTTGCAGCCCCAGACAATCACCAACTTCCCTTTTTAGCTGCAGGCCCCCAGTGTTGGGATCAGTCCCTCTGGATGCCTTAGTTCTCAATTGGGAAGGGAAGTTTCTCTATGCTCCCCCCCCCTTCCCTCTCCTGTTCAAAGTGCTAGTCAGAATCAGATCTCAACCCTGCAAGATGATCCTGATTGCTCCAGATTGGGCCAGACAGCCCTGGTATCCACTCCTATTATGCTTAGCAGTCCATCTTCCCCTGTGTCTTCCCAGGAATCACAACCTGTTAACCTGTGCCCAGGGGAGGGTTTGGTACCCGAACCTCAAATCTCTCAATCTCAAGGCCTGGCTCTTGAAGAGTTAGAGTCTGCTGACCTACACCTCTCCCAAGGTGTAATGGATATACTGAAGGCTTCTAGGAAACCTTCTACCAGGGCTACCTATAACTCCAAATGGAAAAGGTTTTCCATATGGTGCTCTGGGAAGCATATTTCCCCAGAATCTGCTGATTTACCCACAGTCCTGGATTATATGGTCCATCTGAATACCTTGGGGCTGAGACCAGCTACTTTAAAAGTACATTTGGCAGCTGTGTCTGCTTTTATTTCAGCAGGTAAACCCTCTTTTCTTTCAGCTCATCCTGTATTCTCCAAGTTTTTTAAGGGATTGCTTCACACCAACCCTCCATTCAGGGACCCTGCCCCTGCCTGGGATCTTAATATTTGCATTGCTTAGCTCATGCAACCCCGCTATGAGCCTTTGTCTTCAGCACAGCTTAAGTACTTGACTTGGAAGACTGTGTTTCTGGTAGCCATCACTTCTGCCAGACGCATAAGTGAATTACAAGCTTTGTCAGTGAGGCCTGATTTTATCTCCTTTCATAGAGATAAGGTGGTCCTCAGGACTAACAGGAAGTTCTTGCCTAAAGTGGTTTCAGATTTCCACCTTAATCAATCTATGTCTCTTCCAGTGTACTTCACTGAACATTCCTCCTCTGGCGAGAGGAGGCTGCACAGATTAGATGTGAAGAGAGCCCTTAGCTACTACATAGAGCGTACCAAGGGTCACAGGTTTGACTCCCTCCAACTGTTCCTCACTTATGGTGAGGTTGGCAAAGGGAAACCTGCCACTAAAAGACCCATTGCCAGGTGGATTGTCTCTTGTATCCAGTTTTGTTATGAACAACTGGGTAAGGTTCCTCCCTCAGGCCTGAGGGCTCACTCTACCAGAGGTACAGCTGCTTCCCTGGCTACTGCCAGGGACATCCCTATCCTAGAGATATGTCAAGCAGCTACCTGGAAAACAGTTCACACTTTTACCAAGCATTCCTCCCTGGACATCCAGGGTAGGAGTGATGCTCGGTTTAGCACAGCTGTGCTTCAGAGCCTATTTCTAAGTAGGTTCTGTCCCTCCTCCATGGAGGTACTGCTTGTAGTCTGCATATGTCATAATATAGCAAGACTTCATGTTGTTTGAAGAAAAATTACTCACCTTAGTAATGTTGTTTCTTCTAATGGAGTCTTGCTATATTATGACACCTCCCCCCTGCCCCTCTCAGAACCTCTGTTTTGGGATGTGGGTGGGCAGTGCAGTGTTGGCACTTAGTAGATGCCCACCTTGTTGTTTCACCCTCCTTTTTGGGGTGACTTGGTGTAGTGTTTTTCATTTTTTTGGGTCTCCTGACTTGAGTCTTTGTTTTGGGACCAAAAAATGTGTTTGTTATGTTTAGTAGCCAGTTGGCTAGTGTAGGTTTACAGCTTCCACACAGGACCTCAATGAGTTTAGCTCGTAAAGACCTGACGGTTTGAGTTTGAAGAACAACAGACAGAGTTTCAACTGAGCTCGAGCTCAGCGTTCCATGCCTGGCATGGAAAGTTAACTCTTTCACCTCTGGAGCAGTTCGAAGGTTGGGACTCACTGCATATGTCATAATATAGCAAGACTCCATTAGAAGAAACAACATTACTAAGGTGAGTAATTTTTTCTTCTTGTACTCACTGAAGCATTACAAGGCTGGGGAGGAGAGGTGATTCTCCAGAGCATTTGTTTCTTAATCCGTAGGCTGCCGAAAGAACTAGAATGAATCTATCTGATTGAGCTCTGGATAGATTTTCAGTCTGCAGCACTGCAAAGGTTAAACTGAAGGGCTGCAAAGAGGTGGAAGGATCATTTGAAAACTCCAAAGGAAGTGTTCCATGGTCTGAATCCTGTAGCTCATTTTTAGAGCTGATGCAATAGGGCTGCCTGCAGCCCTAAAAAGCAGATCTTGGAGACTTGGGAACAGGAGAGGCAACTATGTGACAAAACTATTGAGGACTGCTGGAACCTGATTAAAAATAAAATACTGGGCTGCCCAGTGTCGATGAGGGTTGAGGCGCTGGACGCCACACCTCGCGCCACACCAGCGACATGAGTTTGGGAGCGAGTTCGGGTGCCGGGGGTCGGCAGGGATGGGGCGAGGATTGAGTACCTGTGTATGGCTCTCCTCCCCCGGGGGGAGGGGGAGGGATAGCCTGGCATGCCAGCGGCTCCTGGTGGAGATCAGGGGTGCTGTAGCACATCGGCTGCACGTCATGCAGCGTGGATGACGCTGGCAGGGCTGCTTTGTGCCAGAACGTCATGAGTGCACCACGCAGGGGGAGGAACACCAAGAAAATGGAAAACCCGCTCCACTAGGGAGGTGACGGCACCTGACCCCCATGCCCACCACCGGATCCTCGTTGCCTGGCCTTCCAGGTGCTCTGCCCAGGGCCCACTCCCACAGCCGGAGTCTATGTGTGCAACAGTGCCCAATGAGGAGGGGTGGCCCAACCCCGGAGGGGATAAGCCAGGGGTGCTGGCTGTGGGAGGGGTGGAGAGAGGAGGCACAGGTTCAGGGGGACCTCAGGCAGGCGGGATCAGGCAGGATACCAGAGAGATGCCCCCGTGGGCCGCAACCACAGGGAAATAGAATCAAATAAATAAATAAAATACTGGAACCAGAACAAAAATTTGCACCACTGAAAAGAAAATATAACAATAACTATCGGAATTGGAACACAAATTCTTACCTCTAAAGAGAAGATATAACAGTAAGGACAGAATACCAGTTTGGCTGACAGAATAAAAAAGCAAATCAAGAAAAAGGAAAAGCTTATGCAAACTTTAGAAAAGGCTGTTCTAAGCAAAAAAAAAATCAAAATACGAGTCAGAACAAAAAAAAAAAAAAAATTGATTAGGAATGAAAGAAAAAAACAGAGTTCAAAATAGCCCACACTAAGGACGACCACAAATCCTTCTTTCCATTTGTTAACAGTAGTAGGAGTGGAGACAGAGCTGTGGGACCTCCAGTACACAACAGAATAACAACAGGTGAACTTAAAGAAACTGTATTTAATTGAAAGGAAAATGGAAGGGTAACGAACAGCTTACTGACCAGTAAGGTAAACTATCTCACACAACATGAAGTTATGGCAATGCTTAAAAGTATTAAATCAAATAAATCATCGGGTTCAGATGGGATACACTGGAGGTTCACTAATGAACTGTCTACTGCACTCCTTGGACCGCTAACACTGGTATACAATAAATCATATAGACAAGCCACAGCAACCCGGGATTGGAAAAGAACAACTATCATACACATACATTAAAAAAAAGGAACAAAGCAAGCAGCGGACAAGTACAGGCCTGTGTCTCGCAGCAATCTTTGTAAAGCAATGGAAAATTACTGAAGGGAAGATTTGATAAGGAAATAGTTGAAATGAATCATCCGGATGGTAAGTACACAACATGGTTTCACTTCAGGAAAATTACACACTGCAAATCTTACATCATTTTATAACAATGTTATTATCAGTTTAGACAATCATATCCTGGTCAACATTATATATCTGGATTTCAAAAAAACATCTGACATAGTAGCACACTAAGAATTATTTAAAAAGATAAAAATGTGTTTTGACATTAAATTAGTACAATAGGTGGAGTCCTGGTTAACATACAGAACTCAGCATGTCTGGATTAAGGGAATATTGCCACAAGAGGGACAAGTGAATAGTAGGGTATCGCAGGAGTCTGTTTTGGGACTGACACTTTGGGTTATATATAGGGGACATGCACAAGAATTTGGTAAATATCACAGCCAAATTTGTTGACAGTACTCAGATTGGTGAAGAAATAGACACTGAGGGAAAATACCAGGGCCCAACCCAGTAAATGATCTTAAATATGTAGAATTATGGGCTATTAAAATATAAGATGCAGTAAAAAAATGTGTGGTGCTCCATCTCGGCAGATACAATTCAAGGAAATGTTACAAATTTAAAAATATAACATTACGACCTGTAGAAAATGAACGAGATCTGGGTATCATAGTTAGTCATAACCTAACTAAATCTAAACAATCCCAAAAAAATTACACAAACAGCTAAGAGTTATAGGCTGCATTAAGAAAGCATTTGTATCAAGGAGTGAACAATGCGTTATGCCCCTTTATAAAACATACTGCATGTGAGATCACATTTAGACAGTGGGTCACTGTTTTGGAGTCCATATTTGAGAAAAGATATCCAGCTACTGGAGAGTATTGAAAAAAAAAACGACTAAATTGATACCAAGACTAAAAAAGAAATCATATAGAGTGAGATTGGGAGAGCTAAATATGTACATTAGAGGACAGGAGGCTACGGGGAGACATTTTACACCTTTTTAAAATATTAGAAAGCAGAGACCTCATGACACAATGTGAATTAGAGTGTAATGATAGGAATGTAAATTTGAGATTCCACAAAAGACAGTTAAAGATGTACATGTCAAACAAAAACAACTGCAACAACTTTTTCACAATACAGGCAGCAAGAGTATGAAACACCTTACTGACAGATTTGGTAGTGATAACATAACAAATTTAAAACTGAACTAGATGGGTATCTGTTAAAGAAAAGAGCAATATATACCACCAAGGAGTGGGAGATGGATTTGATGGACTATAGCTCAAATTCTGTCTTAAACACCAAGTAAACCTGATGCTCTTCTCAAGATGGGACCAATTAGAAAGAAAATGCACTTGGAGAGGCCTCATGTGGAGGTAAGCCCAAAGACCAAATTTATGACTGCCATTACCAGCCTCAGCATCTGAAGGCATCGATAGGCTGACACTATCTTGTGAGATCTCAAAAGTGAAATATCCTATTGGAGATTCTCTACCCTGGAAGGGGAGAGGAAGACTCTTTGTAAATCCAACAGAAAACATACCCAAGGTGTTTCAGACTCTGTGATGGCTGAAGAGAAAACTTCTCTTTATTTACTATGCAGAAGAGTTGCTCTAGTACTTGAAGTGTCTGGAAACTGAGGTCCTGGCTGCCTGTTCCAATGGTGCCATGATCAAGAGATCATCCAAATATGGCATACATGGTGACCCTCCAACCACAAAGCAGCAATAATAACTATCAGAACCTTTCAAAATACCTTTGGGGCCGAGGCCAGACTGAAAAGAAGAGCCTGGTACTGGAAATATTGGTATCGAATAGGGAGCCTCAGGAATTTCTGATGCAAGTGATGGATCAGAATGCAGAGATAAGTATCCCACAGGTCGATGGATGCCAAATAAAAAACGATTCTGGTTCATTGTCCAGTATACCCAACTATCTGGTCCAAAACAGTGTGTACACTCTGGCCTACAGTGACAGGGTTTTCAGAAGCCAATCGTCTATGCACGGGAAGACACAGAGGCTCTCTCTGCAGAGGGAGGACAGCTGCCACTAAGGCAAAGCACTTAGTAAAGACACATGTTGTAGAAGACAGACCAAAGGGCAAAACACAAAACTGATACTGCCAGCTTGCCCACCGGCATAGCGTCAAGACATCCAAGTGCGACACCAACATCCCTGGGTTGAGAATGGACCCAGGAAGTGAAGGGAAAGGCTAGAACATCCAGGACTACTCACCTTCTCGGTGGGGGGGAAAGCGTCCGGCATATTATAGACCCCTAATGGAGGCTGGGGGAACTGCCATGACTGACGCGAGCTGTTAAGAGGCATGACAGTCACACCTTGCGTCACTGCACATCACGCCTCTCCGGGTTTCGAAAGCATTACAAAAATGCTGCTCATCCCCCGAATGATGCCCACCTTCCACAGCCAACTGACCACCGAAGTGCCTGATACCCATCGGGACAGTATTCCATTTAATGGTCAACCCTGTGGCCCCACCGGAGTGGGGGTTAAGCCAAGGGAGCCCTGCCAGTCGCGGTGATGTGGCCGGTAACCTGGACATGTCTCTTCGGGGGGGGGGGTCTCAACAGCCCTGCCTTGGGAGCTAAGCCAGGGTGGAACAGGAGGTTGGACATGATGGGGTGATAGGTGATTCGGAGCTTAGACCTGAAGGTTGGAGACGAGCAGCGCAAAAAAAAAAACTGATACTGCCAGCCCTAGAGCATGAAATGTAGGTACTTTCAATGAGACTTGCAGATCTTGACATGAAGGTATGCATCCTTCATGTCTAGAGCAATCATCAGTCCTCTTTTAGTAAAAGGGAGGAGGGCTGCAGAAAGACCATTGGAAACATTCTGTATTCGATGAATAGATTCAGTCCTCCAAGATCTAAAAGGGGCCTTAGATCCCCAGTCCATTTTGGTACCACGAAGTACCAGGAATAATAGCCCTGGTTTTGTTCTGAAACTGGAACGATTTGTACAGCTCTCTTGCAAGAGGAGGGACTGAACCTTCTCCAGCAGCAGGGCATGCTGTCTTGGAGAATATCAATTTGCAAAAGAGGTGGGTCACTGGAGGAAAAGAAAGGGCCTCTACAGCATGTCCCAGCGGAACTACTTCTAGGACCCAAGCACTGGTTGTTATCTCCCTCTACTTTTTTAAGAAGAGAAAGATTTGGCATTCCTTCGAAAACATCCGGAGGCAGTGAGGCTGGAGGAAGGGATGAAGAGGCAGAAAGAGCCCGGACAGCAGGGGTGCTGGTAATGGTTTGATCTTTTGTAAATCTGGCATAGCACTGGCAGGCAGGTTTGCAGCCTGAGAAGTGGAAGGCTGAGGTCTCTTGAAACCACATCCCAGACCTCTGGAATATCCATGGCCTGAACATGCGTAAAGCCTGTGGAGAAAACCCTACCACAAGGCTTAGGGTTCCGAGTGTGCAAGGACTTAACAGTCATTTTTTAGGACTGTAAATCCCACAGAGCATTTTCCACATCTGATCCAAAGAGCTGCTTTCCTCTGAATGGGGCAAAAAAGACTACAGAGGCAAAGGCACCACATGTAGCCAAGAGTGGTGGTAGAGACAAATCCCCGAAGCCGTAGCATGGGCTACAGCATCTGAGGCACCATAAGCAGACCTAAGTAGGTGGTTTTCAGCTTCCTGTCCATTAGCAACCATCTGGTGAGCCAGTATCTTATTAGGGCAAGCCAGCATCTTCTCCGCTAGGAAGGCCATTGTCTTCTATAGGCAATCTGATACTTTATCAACTATGCCTAATAGTTAGCAATCCTTAGGTCAAGGGAAGCAGATGCAAGTGTTCTCTTCCCCATTACATCATGTCTCCTTGACTCCTTATCAGGAGGAAGAGAACTCGTGCTTGGGTGCATTTGATCTATCATGAGCAGCCATTATGACTACCAAGTCTGTTTCAGGCCGAGACGAATAGTAAGGCTGTAGGGGCAGGATATTGTTTATATGCCTTTCTAGGGATGGCTGGCAATTCAGAAAGTCTATGCCAGGCAGTCTAAGTAGCATCCTCTAGTGCCGAGTGAACAGGAGGGATAATGACAGTAGGGGAGCAGACGAAAAAAATTACTCACCTTAGTAACTGTGTTTCTTCTAATGGAGTCTTGCTGTATTCTGACATTATGAAGTTAGCCCCAGCATTTGAGCTGCTCTGGAGAGAGGAAAGAGTTAACACTATGCCAGAACATAGAACGCTGACCTCAAGCTCAGTTCAAACCTCTGTCTGCTGCACTTTGAAGTGTAACCATCAGATTCTTACGAGCTAATACTAACTAACTACACCTACTAAGTGGAAATTGTAAAAACTACTAGCCAAAAGGCAACCAAATATTTTGGGTCCCCAAAAGACTCAAGTTGAGAACTCCAAAACAAAAACTAGGTAGTGAACAAAACATAACTATAAAAAAACAATATAACATAACCCCCTCCCCCTCTCTATATAGGTGAGAGTGCCCAGTGCACCCCTGAGGTGCAACACTGCACCAGCCAGCTCACTTCCCAAAAAACAGGTTCTGAGAGGGGAGGCAGGGAGGGAGGTCAGAATACAGCAAGACTCCATTAGAAGAAACACAATTACTAAGGTGAGTAATATCTTCTTCAAACAACATGAAGTCTTGCTGTATTATGACATTATGCAGACTACCAAGCAGTACCTCCATGGAGGAGGGTACTGAACCTATTTTGGGAATAGGCTCTGCAGTACTGCTGTACCAAACCTAGCATCACTCCTTGCCTGGATATCCAGAGAGTAATGCTTGGTGAATGTATGGACTGTTTTCCAGGTGGCTGTTTTACATATCTCTAGTAATGGTATATCTCTGGCAGCAGCCAGAGAAGCAGCTGTACCTCTAGTCAAATGAGCCCTCGGGCCTGAGGGAGGTATTTTGCCTAGCTTTTCAAAGCAGAATTGTATACGACAATCCACCTGGCAATAGTTCTCTTAGTAGCAGGTTTACCCTTTCCCACTTCATCATAAGTGAGAAACAACTGAGGACAGTGAAGCCTAAGTGCCTTAGCATACTCAATGTAGTAGTTAAGTGCCCTCTTACATCCAAACTGTGTAATCTTCTCTCTCCTGAAGAAGAACGATCAGTGAAGAACACAGGGAGAGACATAGACTGGTTCAGATGAAAATCTGAAACCACTTTGGGTAAGACCATCCTGTTGGTTCTAAGGACCATCTCATCTCTATGGAATGAGATAAAATTAGGCTCCACTTGCAGAGCTTGTAATTCACTGATACGCCTGGCAGAGGTAATAGGTACCAGGAACACAGTTTTCCAAGTCAAGTACTTAAGTTCTGCTGAGGCCAAGGGCTCAAACGGTGGTTGCATAAGCTGAGCAATGCAACCATTAAGATCCCAAACAGGAGTAGGATCCTTAAAAGGAGGACTGGTATGAAGCAATCCTTTAAAGAATTTACAGAAAACAGGATGAGATGCCAGTGAGGAAGGCTTCCCCACTGACTGGAATGCAGAAACAGCTGACAAATGTACTTTCTGGGTAGCTGGTCTGAGCCCTAAGCCATTAAGATGAACCATATAATCCAGAACTGTACCCAAGTCAGCAGAATCTGGGGATATGTGCTTATTGGAACACCAAATGCTGAATCTTTTACATTTAGAGTTATAAGTTTTTCTGGTGGCAGATTTTCGAGAGGCTTTGAGAATGTCCAGAACCCCCTGAGACAGATGCAGGCTTACATATTCTAGCTTGTCAAGAGCCATGCTTTGAGATTGAGAGACCGAAGGTTGGGGTAGTAAATCCTCCCCTGAGAGGAGGTTAACAAATTGTGATTCTTGGGAAGAGATAGGGGAGGATGGACTGCTAGGGCCAGCAATAGAGGATACCAAGGCTGACTGGCCCAGTCTGGAGCAATCAGGATCACTTTGCAAGATTGTGACCTTATCTTGACCAAAACTTTGAATAATAGAGGAAAGGGGGGAAAGGCATACAGAAATGTCCCCTCCCAATCCAGAAGTAGAGCATCCAGGGGGACTGAGCCCAAGACTGGGGGTCTTCAACAGAAGAGAGGAAGTTGGTGATTGTCTAGGGCTGCAAAGAGATCTATCTCTGGAGAGCCCCACCTTGAAAAAAATCATTTAACACTAGGGGATCCAGGGACCATTCGTGATGGCCCTGAGAAATCCTGCTCAATGCATCTGCTAGCACACTGTCCTTCCCTGGAAGGTGGACTGCTACCAGAGATGACTGCAGGGAATAAACCAGGGACAATAATTTCATGGCTTCCATGCACAAGACCGTAGACCAAGTGCCTCCCTGCTTGTTGATGTACCACATGGTGGTGGTGTTGTCCGTCCTGAACTGAACCACCTTGTTCTGTACTGAGTCCGAGAAAGCTTGTAGAGCCAGGTACACTGCCCTGAGCTCCAGAAGAATGATGTGAAGTAGAGACTCCTGAGGGGACCACACTCCCTGTGCTGTGAGGACTCCCAAGTGAGCTCCCCACCCCAGGAGAGAAGCATCTGTGGTTAGTACCACAGAATGAGACTGGGTGATGAATGGGACTCCTTGTCTGAGGCTGTCCTGATCCAACCACCATTGGAGAGCCTGGATCAGAGTCTGAGTCACTGGAATTAGTTTGGTTAAAGGATCTTTTTTCTGAGACCAAAATTCCCTCCAGTGGAACTGGATGTCCCTCCTCTGAAATCTGGCCCCTTGTACCACTGCAGTGGAAGCTGCCATGTGGCCCAGGAGTTGAAAAAAATGCCTTGCTGGTCAAGACACCAGAAGGCGAAAGGAAGAAGCCAGAACTTTAAGGGCCTTTACCCTTGCCAAAGGAAGAAAGGCTCTTGCTTGGACAGTGTCCAGCTCTACCCTTATGAAGGTCAACAGTTGCACTGGTTCGAGAACTGACTTTGGAAGATTGAGGAGGAATCCTAGAGAAGTGAGCAATTGCTGGGTCACTTGCAGGTTTGACTTGACTTGGTCTGGAGACTGTCCCACAATGAGCCAGTTGTCCAGGTACGGGAATATGGAAATGTTTTGTCTCCTTAGAAGGCTACTACTACTGCTAGGCATTTTGTGAACACCCTTGGTGTTGATGTTAGGCCGAAGGGCATTGCTCTGAGCTGATAATGGCCTGGAGGCAGTTAGAACCTGAGGTACTTTCTGTGGGAGAACCTGATGGGAATATGAAAATAGGCATCCTTGCGGTCCAGAGAGGCTAGCCAATCCCCTGGCCTTAGAGAGGGAAGATTATTCCCAAAGTCACCATTTTGATTTTTGGCTTGACTAGGTGCTTGTTTAAGTATCTTAGATCTAGGATGGGCCGCCACTCCCCTGTCTTTTTTGGGGTAAGAAAGTATCTGGAATACAGACCTTTACCCCTGTGCTGAGTAGGTACTCTCTCTACAGCTCTGAGAGCCAGCAGAGGGGAAACCTCTGCCTCTAGGGCAATGGTTTCGGAGATGTTTGCAGGTGGAAAAGACCTGACTCTCAGCTTTGGGAATTTTTTGAAGCTGAGGGCCAGTCCCTGACTTACTACCTCCAGGATCCACTTGTCTGAGGTAACAGACTTTCAGGCCTGGAAGTAGTAAGCCAGCCTGCCTCCTACTGGAAAGGGGGAGTTGACCCGGGCTGACACATCAGGGTGTCTGCTTGGCAGGAGCCTTGGACTGAGAGGGGGATGCAGCCCTGCTCATCCCCCTTCTGCCTCTCCCTCTGAAGAACCCCCTCTGAGGAAAAGGCAAGGAGGCCTGTGTCTGGTAGAAAGGCCTGTGAAAAGGCCTGCACCTGCCCCTAGATTGCTGCTTTTGAGGAGTTGCGTTCCTTTCCTTGGCCTGTGCACTCCTGTAGGTGATCCTGTACTCATCCATTTTCTTCATATAATTCTCTGTCTGCTCCCCAAACAAAGAATTATCCACCACAGGGAAATCCATGGCCTTAGCCTGCGTGTCCTGTGAGAGGCTAGTACATCTAAACCAAGCCAATCTCCGAAGAGACACAGATGTAGCCATGACTCGTGATGATACATCATTAGAGTCTACAGTAGCATGCAACTAGATCTTAGATGCCTCTATCCCATCAGCAGCCATCTCCTCCAACTCCCTGGCCAGCTAAGGGGAAGCCTGTTTAGCCAGCTCCAGAACAGTATCCCATCTGGACTTCTGGTATCTGGCTGCGTAGGTCATGTAGTTAGCCTGCCTAAGTCCTAAGGAGGATGCCATGTACATCCAGCTTCCTAGAGTCTTTATCTGGGGTGTGTGAAGCCAAAAGTATGTTAGCCTTATCACAGGCTGCAGCCTGCACAACCCCAACATAGCTGCATTGCTGGTACAAGAACTCCGTACCTGAGCCTGACAGCATGTACCTCTTGTCCATTCATCTGTCCACAGGAGGTAAAGAATTTGGTGTTTTAAGCAGTCTTTGTGTCTGTTTCCCCAGGGATTTATGAAGGGGAATAGACAATCTTTTTGACTCTGGGATGTCCATCATCTCTACAAAGTCAGGCTCCTCTTGTTCCTCTGCAGCTTCAACCAGAAGGAGCTGGAGGGTTTCTGCCACCTTTTTGTAAAACAAAAAGTGGGAAGGGGACTCAGAAAGCCTAGGAGGGGAAACACTAGAAGGCCTATCTGGGGAGATGTCCAGTTCTATAGGCTCCCCCAGACCTTCAATCTCATCATCATCATCATCGTCGTCGTCGTAGTCTTCATCCCCCTCCAGATCCGGTTCATAATACTCTTCTGAGGAATAATCTGGAACCGGAGGAACCGACCGAACCGAGCGCCTACCGAGAGGTGCCGGATCGGTCGGAACTGGACAGAGCGATTCAGCAATACTAATCGCCCTGGCAATTTCTTTGGTGGTTAGATGATGCAGTTCTGGATCTGAACCGGCCGATTTCTCCTTTCTCTTTTTCTTAGCAGGAACCGACCACTCAGGATTGGCTCTCTTTTTGCCTGAGGGAGTCTTGCCCTGGTCAGAGGGCATTCCCTCAAGTTCAGTTGGAACCGAACCAGGCTGCCCATCTGGGTCAGCGGACTTCGTGGCCTCCTTTTCCCTTAGCCTGCCCAATCTTTTATCCAGGGTGGACTTAGGGAAATGTTTACATATCTGGCAGTCTGAATCAAGGTGGTCAAAACCCAGACAGTAAACACAGGTGGTGTGGGGATCAGCCTTAGCAAAGGCCTCCCCACACTCACTGCAGTGTTGAAACCCAGTGGGCCCGGTTTTTCGTTTGGGTTTCTCAGACGTAGCCATCCTAACATTTACTCTTTAATCAGCAAAAGCCAGGCAAGACCCACTTATCGGTTCCTAACCGTGTTACGGGTATTGGGAAAAAACGTCAGAAATGAGGTGTTTTTTTTTTTTTTTTTTTAGAACTGATAAGGACCGGTGCCTCACACTAAACAGTGAAAAAACAAAATTGAATTAAAGTAAACCAGACAATCGGTTCAGCCGAACCGACTGAAAAACCTTTTGTACAATTTCCACACACAGAATAACACTCAGTCCACTACCTAAGCACTTACTGTACTGCAGACAGGGATTTGAACTGAAGTAAAATAAGAAATAAGCGGTATAAAACCAACATTTTACTGTTACCGAACCAAAAGCAATGGACAGATCTCCGGAGCGACTGTTCAGTTAGGCGGAGTAAAAAATCTGACGGTTACACTTCAAAGTGCAGAAGACAGATTTGAACCGAGCTCGAGCTCAACGTTCTATGCTCTGGCATAGAGTTAACTCTTTCCTCTCCGCAGCAGTTCAAGTGCTGGGGCTAACTGCATAATGTCGGAATACAGCAAGACTTCATGTTGTTTGAAACCTCCAAGAACTCAAAAGATTCTTCTTGAAGGAATCTTCCTCCTCCTCTGCTGCAAAATACAGTTTAGCCTGTATCAGCTTGAGCAAGGCCTGAAAAGAGGCATCCTTGTTGGTGACCTAGGAGTATTTTTCACACTCTCTTCTGAGCAGGACGAAAGAACAGAGCTACAGCCAACTACATCGATCACTTCCTCTTCTTCATCCACGGCTACCTCCTCTTCTTCCATATATTCTGGATTGTACTCCAGTTCATGAGCGATGACTGTCATTGGGAGAAGGTCAATGGGACAAGGAGATGATGGAGGAGGTACTGTTGACAGGTGTCCCGTCAGAGGCCATTCAGGGCCAGGCATGATTACAGGGACTGAGAAATGCTGCACTGATGGTAAGGTTGATGGTGACATCGCCAAGGGCACTGGAGGTGGTGATGATGGCAGCAGCAGCACAAGATACTGAAATAGTTCTAACATAATTTGACAAAGTAGCTGCTTGTCGACCTGCCCCAAAGGGGTCAAGTGACAGCAGAAACACTGACAGAACTGTGCCCAACGGTGGGTTGCGAATCCCCTGGCAGGGGAGCTGAGCCAGAACCAGACCCTGACTTTGGCATCTAAGAAATGGTTGGGTGGGACGGCGGGACCCGAGACCTTGGCCTGGGACCTGTCTTTGTTGAACAACTTTGCTCTTTTCAAAGGAGAGCGTGAACAGTCTGGGGAAGCAGTCTTCTCCCTGAACTGTTTCTCCTTCTCTGAATGGCAGTGTTTGTCCACCAACTTGGAGGACCTGTCTTTCTTCTTAGTCGAATCAGCTACAGATGCCAATGACTGTGGGAGCGGTGGGTCGACAGCCAACTGGGAAGAAGCAGTTGATGGTGGTGATGTCTTTGATGCAGCCTCTTTCTCCTCCATTTCTTTCAGCTTCAGATGAAGTTCTAGTGCCTTTTTGCAACGTGTCCTGGTTGCCCAGTTAAAGCCCTGGCAAAAAGAACAGGCTTTAACATTGTGGTCTGTGCCTTTTGGCAGTGGCAAAAAAGTAAAGTTTTAAAATAATAAATTTGAGAAGTAGTAGCTTTAGTGAAACTTTCCAAACTTCAACAGTGTTTTTCAGCAGTGGTGGACTGATGAGCAGTTGATGGTGGGAGAAATAACTTAAGCATGCTGGGGACATCCACGTTACACTGGCACTGACGAGGCACATCGATGTGGGAGGCCTCAGTCAGAAAAATTTCTGAGTGGGCCTGATGCCGACAACTTACAGTTCCATGATGTGGCTCAATGGAGGGAGATATCCTCGAGGAAGATTCCCCTGGATGAATTGCTCTGAGTATCGAATGATGGGACAATTCTGAAACTGGTTTGCCTTACAAACTTGCTCAGGCTTTGAACGCCCAAAATCAGCCCCCTCACATTCTTCTGGACTGTGAGGTAGACGGAGTAGAAAATATGCCCTTTCACCTGAGGGATTTTTGTATAACAGAGTCCTTCTCATGCACAATCCATGTCAACAGTGTGCCAGCTCTCATGAGAAATCACCCATATCAAGCACTAAAAAGCATGCTTTATGAATTGAAAAGCTGAACTAAAAAATGCCTACAAGTGCACTGTTTTACTCACAGTGAAAGAGTGGACACCACAGTGAAGAGAAACAAAACATGTTTCGGTTTTAATGGTCTTCTTCACCATGCTGAAAATTAGTCTTCGGGTCAAGATCAGTTACTTTTACACTTCGGACTCAATACTGTGAATAAAGCATTATACTCCATAATACCAGTCAGCCCTTTTGTCTTATTTTAACTCAGCAGGTTTATTTATTGATTGATTTAAAATTATTTTATCACAGTATCCTCATGAGACATAGCATCTCATTTACGTACTTGCTGGATGGGGGTAGGTCACACAGTCACACTATTACAGCAATCAACCATCAGGACTGGGACAAGTGTGGTCTTTAAAGTTTGATTTGTATAAACTCACGGTTTCCTCTCCCCCACCCCAAAACCAAATTCATTTGACTGGTCCCAACATGTAGACCACTGGTAACACCTCACCAGTCACTAGAGATGCACTTTCCCCTTGCACTGGTGACCCCACCCTATGTCACAGGACACTTACCTTTCCCCCTACAAGGGGCAGAATGTGCATCTTCCCTGTCTGGCAGTCCTTCACTGAGGAAACGATCAGGCAGGTACCGCATAGGTGGACCAAACGCTCTGACCACTTGTGCAGCTGAGTTTTACCCTTTCGCACGTTAAAGACACCCGAAAGGAGAATTCTGTCTAGTTGATCAACGCTGCATGGTTTTTCTACAGAAAACAAGAAGTAAAAAAGGGACAGGTTTAATGGATTTGACCTTGGGTTGGACAGAAGCAGATCTCACATTTTTACATTAAATCCAACTAAAAATTAAAATTTCACTGTTTGCAATTCCATCTAAAAGGAAGCAACTTCTCTCTGATCTCAGTCTCTAGTAATACCATACTTTCAGTTTCCCCGTGATAGCCCAACGCTACATTGTCTTATTTAATTGAAAGATAAAGTTCATTATAGCTGCCTGTGAAGAGAGGAGCAAGGTCGCCTCTCCTGGATACATGGAAAATCTTTAATTTATTGGTCCAC
Organism: Neoceratodus forsteri; assembly: GCA_016271365.2. Lineage (NCBI taxonomy): Eukaryota > Metazoa > Chordata > Ceratodontiformes > Ceratodontidae > Neoceratodus > Neoceratodus forsteri. Next base: position 1,120,534,513 of record CM028130.1, on the reverse strand, counting down.
CAAAGAAAATTCCGTTTCACAGCATCTGCTACTTCATCAGGGAATGGTGGCAACATTATCTTCTGTGCCTTTAGACCCGCTAGGAATCATGGTATTCCTGGATCAAATCTGAGTTTGCAATTCAGCTTACTGTGCCCGCCCTTTTCTTCATACTTAACCACATGGGTGATCTGAGCAGTCTGTGTGCTTTTCTCTCTGTAAGTGCGGTATTCTGTGGGCAAAACACACCCCATGGTCACTAGGAAACACTACATGAATAAATAAATTAATCCTTCCATTCCTTTAAGGATACCTAAACAACTTCACTTTGTGGACCCCCAAACCCAAAGTGACAAAATAATTCTCTTTTATTCCACTCCCCTGCCCCTCCAAATTTATCCAATTTGTCTCACCTCAGCTGCAAAAGTATCTGGGACTTATTGCACAGCCAGACATAAAGTTGCAAATTAGAAAAAGTAAGTTACAAAAAAATTGTCATGGCAGTTTTGCTAATCAGATTTACTGGCCCCCATTGTATGGAACAGGATAAATTCCATGTTTAGTGCACTGTCAAGCCTCTACGTTAGTTTGAATGGGCCAAATGAACCTAACGTATAAGGGGCAGAGGGTGAGGGTTGATGGTGACACATGGTCACACAGTAAGTAAATGGCAGCAGTGGTAGAATATAGAGGTTACTTACCTGTACCACAGTTCCACTATTGGCATTCAGTTCACATCTACACTCTGGTAGTTTCATCTGGATACACTGTAGCTCAGTCCAGGATGTCTTTAAGCTAAGCTCTTCTCACCCAGTGCATGTCCTCTGGTTCCACCCCCTCGATGTCAGATTTTAGCATGACAGAAGCAGGGATCCGTGTGTTACTTGTAAGGGGGAGGTTGTGTGGATATGAACTGAATACCAATAGTAGAACTATGGTTATAGGTAAGTAACCTCTATTTCTACCAATTTGGACTCAGTTCACTATCCACGCTCTGGCAGACTCTGAGCAGTCCTCTGGGAGGTGGGGCAAGGTATGCAACCCTAGCTAGTGAAAAGAGACTGGTGGACAGAGGCCCCACATGCAACATACTGATGACTGAGCATGTCGATGTTACAAGGGGTGATAAGCACATGCACGTTAGCCTAAGTTGCAGCCCTGCAGATCTCCTCAGTGGGGATACACCTGGAAGCAGTCACAGAGGCAGCGGTATGTCTAGTGAAATGAGTGGCTCCCTATCAGACAACTTATAGCAGTGGATGATACCTAATGTGATCCACCTGGCAATCATTTGCTTAGCTGCCAGTCTGCCAGGTGCGGCTTTAATGTACGTGACAAACTGCTGGGGAGCTTCACCACAAATTCCCACAGTGTGTTCCTCATAAAAGAATAGTGCCCTCTACAAATCCAGCATATGGAGCCTGCAATCGGCATCCCAGGTTGGATTGCTGAAGTACACCAGGAGATTTATCACCTGGATAATGTGGAACTCTGACACAGTCTTCAGGGAAAACATCATGTGGAGGCAAAGGATGAACATATCCCTATGGAAGACCAGTTAGGGAGACTCCACCGAGAGCCTGCAGCTCACTCACCTTCAAGGTGACGTGATGGACATCAAGATGGCAGTCTTCCGTGACAGGCCAGCTGGCTGTTCTCTCCCATGACATAAACTGCCAGGAGATCAGCCTGCAGGCTGCACACGAGGTATCAGGTGCAGAGAGCTTCCTAACACATGGGAAATGAGTGTGTCCCACCCTGCCTGTTCAGGTAGAAAAGAAAGTTATGTACTTACCATAACTGTTGATACTCCAGAATAACTTTACCACTGATGACCACTTATGGGTCTGGGCAGTCGGCACTAGGACACTACATGGGCAAAGCTTTTGCCAGGGGGCTGGTCAAAGCTATTGAGCAGGACACCTGCACACCACCCATGGGGTGCCAATCACCAGCCAATATCAAATGAACTGAGGGCTCCCTCACTAACCTCAGTTCTGTTTGCCAGAAGAGAAACAAAATGGGGCAAAAATAAGAGAGTGCTAAGAATTTTCCTAGCCCAAAGGGATAGGGAAAGGATATAGGAAATATAAATAAACAACCAAATAAAACCTGACTACCAATTTTTTTAATAAAGGGAAAAAGGGGGCACACTAGGTGACCTGAAGTGGTAGTTGAGTGAGCAACCAGAGCCTCACACCACTAGCCAGACAAGAGATGGACAGTGATCTTAAAAGCAGCAAGCCTTAAGCATGAAGCTGTGGTAGAAAGCAACAAGGGATGCCAAAAATAAGGATCCCATTGCAAATGAGATGGCACAATGTGTCAAAATAGGAATGAATCACACAGACTCCTGGGAAAACCATCCCCATGCTACCTGACAGAGGACTAACTGAATAAGCTAGTCAAATGTGTCCTTTTTTCCATCAGGGAAAAAGGAAAGAATCTCAGGTGCATGTGGAACTGTACGGCAGAACAGCCCAAAGGAATCAAGATGTATACATCTCCCCAGGCACTCCTTAAAGTAGTGGGCTTACAGCCCAGCTAGCATATGAGAAGAAGGGGGGCATTCCAACCAAGAGGACAGTCAGGCATAGCCAGAAGAAAAACATCAGAGAAAAGGACCTGCCTCTCCTGCAACAGGGATGTACTCTTTGTAAGAGCCAGTGTATTTTATCTAATCCAGTGCACAGCACTATTCCACAGAGAGTGCAACTGCCAAACGAAGTTAAGACTGGATAGTGCCCAGAGGCACAGAGTGTATTTAGCAACTAATAGGGATATACCCCAGGAAGGGATATACCCTATGCAGGGAGGAGGAGGCCAAGAAAGAAAAATGAAGAAGGGAGCTACCTTCTCTCATGTCTTTTTTTTTTCGTTGGTATGAGGGCCCTAAAAGGAACCCTCACCCAAGGTTTGAGTTTTCTTTTTTTTGCTTTTCTTCTGTGGGAGTGGGAACCCAGCAATGAGTCCCATCCTCTTTCATTGAAAAAACAACAAAACAAACCCTACTACTCCATAGCGAGTACAACTGGGGAGGTGCCATGGCAGTAGATGGTACCAGCCAGCACTAACAGGTTGAGCTGCCCAGAGACCTGGCTCTGCTAGAGCAAGGGATTGTGGGGAAGTGTGGCAATCAGTGGTGAAGATATTCTGGAAGAGCAACAGTTATGTTAAGTACCTAACTTTCATATCTTCTGAAAATCAATCTTCACCACTGAGTCCCAATTATGGGTCTCAGTACCAAGCAATCCCTTCTCTCTGAGTGAGGGGCTGGCTAACCCTGAGGGTAAAATATGCCAACAGTCCTCTGTGTGGGGGAGAACACCTGAGGGCAGCACCTCCTGTGGCACAGGAGCAGGAGGGTTCCCCAATAATTCCCACCTGATCCTAGGGGAGAAAAAACTAGCCCCCTTGAAGTGTGAGTTAAGCACCTTATGCTGTGCCACAGGTGCCAAACGGAAGAGGCAAAGCCACGCCATCCACCTGATGAAGACTGCAATTCCTGCCAACGCCAACCTGGAGGCCACCTCACTGGCATCATAAGATGCCTTCAACCATTCACCGGAGTCTCCAACACCTCAGTGTGGTGAGGTCTAGGAGAACGCCATACTTCCGTGGAACCAGAGGTCACGGGAAGAGGTACAGGGGAAAGGCCTAGTGACCTGTGCTTAGAAGCACACATGCGAAGCCTGCTTCCCTAGTTAGATATCAGGCAACAGCACCTCGGTGTGCAATTCTTGACAGCACAGTGGTCTATGGAGAATCAGGCATCACATGCATCCATGTCATGTTCCAGTCCAAGACAGGCTGCACAGGTCAGATGCTGGTCTGGAACAGCCATTAGTTTCTTACAGGGGCAATGACGCATAATGGACAACCATCAGATTTCCTTCTATGATTCTGCCTCTTTTATAGGCCTTTTGCACTGCAGTAAAATAACAACATAAGCGACACCACAATAAAGAAAAAGAGCAGTGTCATGTTCGAACAGAGGCACTGCACTCTCAAAGTGTGCACTTGATGTCGGGAAGAACAGAGCTGAGATTAGTGAAGGAGTTAGAAACAGTTACTGGCTAGTACGCATTCACCCCTTGCAAAAGCTTTGCTCCTGCGGGGTCCTAGTGCCTCCGAACTCCGGCCCAGACCCATAAGTGGGAATCAATAGTGAAGACTGATTCTTGGAAGATCACAGTGGTTGTGTTGTTCATCAGGAACTTAATGAGCGGACCCCGAAACAACACAGCGCATTCTGTCACAGCTAAAGACACTGCAATGAGCTCCTGCAGACTGATGTGGCACCAGGACTCCTGGGGTAACTAGAACTCATGGGCTCTGTGGCATCCCAGGTGAGCTCCCCAACTCCACCAAAGATACAACTTTCGTCAGTGTATGGGTCGACTCTAAGTGGAGAAATGAAATTTATTCCACTAGGTTCTAGGGACACAGCCACCATACTGGAGGGGTCGCATTCGCCAGTGTGCCTAACAGACTTCGCAGATCAAAGCTGCCATGTATCCCAACAGCTGGAGGAATTCCCAAATTGGGTACAACTGCCCAACTTAAAATAACTGGGCACAGAAGGTAAGATTAGAAGTTCTGCCCATAGGCTACCGTGAATCCATTTCTACCCCAATGAATTTGATCACCTGTGTGGGGACTAGTTCCCAACTCGATCAGAAGACCCAAGTCCTGAAAGTTCTGGCGGGCCAAATTCCTGGACCTCTCCACTGCCTCTCTGGAGATGCCCACAATAAGCAAGTCATCCAGGTACAAGTATACCCTGGTGCCTCAGTACCGAAGGTAGGCCGCTACCACCGCAAGGCAATGGGTAAGGACCCTGGGTGTCGATGACAGATTGAAGGACATGACCCTAAACTGCTGTAGCACCCCTTCTGCTGGGAACCAGAGGTATGGGCAGTGTGGCAGGCTGGAAAATGGCAGAAAGCATCCTGGAAGTTCAGGAAGTAGAACCAAGCCCCTGTCTATGAGTTGGAACACTCGCCACATTTGCAAGACTTCTATTTAGCTAACACGGTTAATTCAGCATATGATATTTTCCATGATATACTTGTTGGGGCCCTAAATATGTTTGCCCCTATGGTAAAAATGTGTGTAAAAAACAAAACATGTCGTTGGTTCTCTGCCGAGCTGAAAGCTGCATTGTTTGGTAGGGATAAGTTGTGAAAAAAAACTCGCCGAACCAAGCTTGACTCAGACTGGTTTCAATTCAGAAGGGCACGAAATGCTTGTATGAAAATGGTCAGGGATGCTAAGGCAGCATTTTATCTTACCGAATTGGATTCTGCAGCAAAGTGCTCCTCCAAATTCTGGAGGACAATCAAGGACATGTCCGGATATACACCTGGTAATTCCTTGCCACCTAAGATTAGAACTGGGAGTACTACTATCAATGATAAACCGGGAATCCTAGATGCATTTAACAATCATTTTGCCACAGCTGGTCTAGCTTTCAACAATTCCCCTGCATACCATGTCCACTCCCAATTAAGTGTCTCATGCTCAGACTTTCCCAGTACCTGGCTTCTTGTTCCACCGGTCTCTCTGAAAGAGGTTGAAGACCTCATGCTCCAATTGGATATTAAGAAAAGTGCTGGTGCTGATTCTTTGGATCCTTATTTCCTTAAAATCCCCTATCATGTCCTAGCAATTCCTATCACCGACTTATTTAACTTATCATTGTCCCAAGGGCTTATTCCCCAGATCTGGAAAATTGCTCATGTCATCCCTTTGTTTAAATCAGGGGATCCCAGCGACCAAAACAATTATAGACCAATTTCCCTCCTTCCAACTTTGCCGAAACGTCTGGAAAAGACTGTCAGCAACCAACTAAGGGACTACCTCAAATCCACTAACCTACTAAACCCTATGCAATCTGGCTTTAGAACTGAACTCAGCACTATTTCGACCCTTGCCAAAGTAACAAATGATTGTTACAGAGAACTGGACAACATAAACTTTGTCTGTGCTGTATTTCTAGACCTTAGTAAGGCCTTTGATACAGTGGATCATAGCCTGCTTCTCTCTTCTCTGAAGAGTATAGGCCTGGACTCAGTTTCATTGGATTGGTTTACTGAGTACCCTGTAGGATGGCGTTAACAAATTAAGGCTGAGGGTGAGCTATCCCCACTCAAACCTCTACTGAGGGGAGTAACACAAAGATCCATACTGGGTCCCTTACTATTCGCTATCTATGTTAATAACATTGATGACAGTATTAACAAGGCCAACATACACCTGTTTGCTGATGACATGGTTTTATATACAAGTCGTCCGACACCTGAAGCCACTTGTGCTGACCTCCAGGAGGAATTCAACCAGCACCAGATCCAGCTCCTCCATAAAAAACGTCTTCTAGCCGGCTCGTCGGTGCAGCGGTTGGATTTCGCTTGACGCGGTGACCGGGTTCGAGGAATGGACTCGGGAGTGCTGGAAACCAGCTGGGGTGGAAATGAGTTGGCGTCCTGACTGCTCACCTACTCCAGGGGTGGGGAGGTATTCAGGACCACTGCATGGTACCCCTGGCGGAGGCTGGGGTCCAGTCGCAGCGAGCCTGGGCGTTGGGGGCGTGGTGAGCGTCGGCATACGCCTTGGCCTTGTGGCACACACGCCCTCAGAGAAGCGGAAATACCAGCCTGGTTCGCCGGATGATGGCTGCCCTCTCGCTGACCCGAGGGGTCCTGTGCCCTCCGATCCCACCTCAGTAGCACCCAGGGACTGACGCCTAGTACGCTGGGGCCCACCCCCACCCTGGTGTCTTTCCCCTCGGAGGAGGGGGACCCACTCGGCAAAGGGATATGCCGGGCCACCCCTGGGTCGGCCGCGATGTGAGGTGAGGGAAGGGGGGACAGGACGAGGGGGTCACGAGTAGCAATGTGCAGCCGGAAGGAGTGGCAAACCCAGAGGCACGACCGGAGGGGGAAAAAACAAACAGACGTCTAAATGCTAAAAAAACAAAAGCAATGTTGTTCTCACCTTATAGCCATGTGATGAATCTGGTCAGCTCTGGAGCATTACCTCAGATTACCACAATTCTTGGAGAGAAACTGGAGTTTGTCTCAAAGTTTAAATACCTATATGTGTGGTTAGACCATTATCTATCATTCACTGAGCACGTTGAGGACCTTGTAAAGAAGTTAAGGCAGAGGCTGGGGCTATTCTTTACAATTAACCTGTTTCTTACTAGAGATGCAAAAGCGCTCCTTGTCCAAACTACTTTTCTTTTGCTGATCGATTATGTAGATTTCCTTTATAGTCAATGCCCCAAAGCCTTGCTTGCAAAGTTGGACATGCTTTACCACAGGGCCATCCGGTTTAATGCTGGTCTCCCCATCTCTACCCATCATTGTTCCTTGTACAAAGCCGTAGGGTGGTCCTCTCTTATGTTTAGGCGTAATAGAAACGCAGTCCTTTGGACTTAAAGAATCTTCTTGAAGCAGCTTCCACAATATATAATTGACTGTCTTCCACTAAGTGAGCCAGGAACGTATGCCCTAAGAAGTGCATCCTACATCACATTATGTATCCCCAAGGCTTCCTCTCGCTATGGCAGAGTGGCCATTAGTTTCCTGTTGCCAACACTGTGGAATAAAGTACAAAAACTACTGAAATTAAGCAGTCTCCATAGTATGAATGCCTTTAAATCTCTATATGCTCAGTATGTATGTGAGCCTTGCAACTGCTACCCCAGCCCATAATTTTAGTCCAAAGCATCAGGCTGCTGCCCTCTGAGCGTAGTTGAATTTATGATCGCTTGCAACCTTTGGTGACCTTAACTCTGTGAGCGTCTTATGCCTTAAATGTTTTTCCCCTCTAAAAATCCCTGTAGGGTTATTATCTCTTCATGACTTTCGCGGCCACTACACCTTACTCACCCTGCTGTCTTTTACATATTGCTTATTCTGCGGCTCTTATTCCCCTACCCTGTACCATTTAACTGCCCTATCTCATCTTTGTATTCCCTTTCCACTGCATTCCAATCTTACTATCTCTTTTCTCTGTCCCCTCTCTTCCCTACCGTAGACTAGCCCTTCAGAGGCTCCCTGCCCCTCAGGTGGGAGAAATGCGGATACCGGGTGGTTTTCGCTTCCATAGCCGCTGCCTAAGACACCTAGACCGGACTCCCTACTAGCGAGGTGCGGAACTGCCGATACCCAATTGGAACGCGAGCGCTTTTCTGCTCTGGCGGCTGACTGACTCCTGCAGTCTGCTCCTGTGTCTCCCTCAATACTAAGCTAAAGTCTGATTTTCTGTCTAAAACTTGCACAAAGAAGAGCTGTACTACTTTTTGCCTAACAGTTATAACCTCTATTTTTTTCCTGTTTAGAGTGGTAAGAGTTGGGACTCTGTTTGATTACACTCCTTTCTGAATTTCTGTGGTTGGGCCAGTCTTTAGGCGTCAAGGAATACCCAATTCTCTTGTCCTGCTGTTTTGATCCTCCTGAAGGTTCAAATGTTCCATTGTCCATGGCCCAGTACTTAATACCGACCCTTCCTCCATCCCGTGCCAAGGATATGCTCTCCACGAGCTCTCTGCCCATAGGCGTGGGAAACATGGGCACCGGGCGGTCAGCGCTGCCTCTACCGCTGCTTGAGAACCTAAGCTTGGACTCTCCATTAGCAAAGCACAGCATTAGTGGCCATCCAATCAGAATATGAGTGCTCCTCGGCGTTGGCTTCCGACTGGTTCCTGCAGTCTGCTTCTGTGTGTCCGTTCTAAACCAAGCATAAATCTGATTTCCATGCCGAAATTTGCCAAAAAAGAACTGTAATTACTTTTCTCCTTGACTGTTAAGACCCTTATCCTTCTGTTTAGAGTGTTACATTTAGAGATACTGTGTGATTACACTACTTGTGAATTCTGTGCTTGTGTCAGCTCCCTATACGAGCGGCCAATCACTTCTCCCTACTGAAGTTCCTACTAACCCTCATCTTATGTCCTCCTTAAATATTACAGAAGCACTCTGAAGTAATATGACTGATGTAACATTGAGTACTTACCTGTATTAATTGCATTACTTGTTCTTTACTTGTGTTAATTGGCTGTATTGTAAATATCTCTGTATGCATTGTACCATTTGACCTGGAGTTAACCAGGTCCATCTGGTAAATGAGCTTGCTCAATGATGTTCGCCTAGATAAATAAAGATTTTGATTGATTGATTGATTGATTGGTTCCATTGACAGTATGATCTGGTTCAGAACAATTTTTTTGAACTTTCATCTGTGCACAGAGTTGAGCAAATCCAGAAAGGGGTACCAGATCCCCATACATTTCAGTACGAGAAGGTGCCAGGAGATACATCCCTGAGAAGCCAGAGTGTATGGAACCTCCTTTATAGTGTTGCATTTGAGAAGCTGAGCTAGCACAGTCATAATGCGGGCAGCGTGCCCTTGGGGACCCTGGGATTCCTTGGACTTTGGGGTTGGTAAGGCAGGAGCACCTCAAAGTCCTAAGGTCGATGCTTGTCCACCACTTCCAGTACTCAGCTGTCTATTATAACACTGGACTTTTGTGGAAAGAAGTGAAACAAGCTGACATCCAACTGAGAGATGAAATGGGGACTGGATAAGGGGGAAATGACACTCCACAACCCGTCACTTGGCAGCTTTGGCAAGGGCTCCACTGGCTGGGTGCAAGACGCACCCCACCACTCTTTTTTTGCTCTGATCTCCGAACTGTTGTTTTGGGTGCCAGTTTCTGAAACTGCCCCTGCTGGGGCTGTTGCCAAGTCAGTTGTAGCTGGAACCCTTAGGCATGAAAAGAATTCTTTATGGCCTTGGCTAGCTTATTGTACTTGATGGATGAAGTCACAGAGTCCAGGTTGGTATTGCATTTCTTAATGTAAGTCAGACATTCTTCGACCCCCCCCCCCGGCCAAAGAGGTCAGTGCCCAAGAAAAGCACATAGGCAAACTTGTGCTGGGTGTCTGCCATGAAAGTGGACAACTTCAGCCAGACCCTAGAGTACATGTACACAGTTGCAGCCACTGCGAGGTTGCAGGAGTCGTGCAACTCCAAGGCCGTCTGGAGCTGGTGCTTAGCAAGCATGCAGTGGTCTCAAATAACCCTAGCCTCCATGTGCCAGGAAGCTGGAAGGACGCGGAGGCGATGAGACCAAATAGGATATGGCCATAGTGAGCCATCATTATGATGTAGCTGGCCTGTCAGAAGCCCAGAGTGGCATCCATGTAGACCTTCTTGGAAAAATAGTATTGTTTCTTGGACTCCATATTGGGCAGCTTGTCCATATCCCCCTGATCCTCTGACTTGTTAAAGGCCGAGTAAGAAACTAGTCCTTCCATGTAGGGGTGGTCTGAGAACCTCAAGAGGCTCCCAACAGAGACTGGATATTTGCACACCATACACTGGTAGGTGCTGGGCAGGAGAATGGGTGCTAACACAAGCCCAAATCCAGCCCCATGATGACCTCCACAAAGGGAAGGGCCACCCCAAGGGACTCATCCTTGTACAGGGTGTTGGTAAAGGGGGTATTTAGCTTCCGAACAGAAGTCTCAAATAACCCTAGCCTCCATGTGCCAGGAAGCTGGAAGGACGCGGAGGCGATGAGACCAAATAGGATATGGCCATAGTGAGCCATCATTATGATGTAGCTGGCCTGTCAGAAGCCCAGAGTGGCATCCATGTAGACCTTCTTGGATAAATAGTCTTGTTTCTTGGACTCCATATTGGGCAGCTTGTCCATATCCCCCTGATCCTCTGACTTGTTAAAGGCCGAGTAAGAAACTAGTCCTTCCATGTAGGGGTGGTCTGAGAACCTCAAGAGGCTCCCAACAGAGACTGGATATTTGCACACCATACACTGGTAGGTGCTGGGCAGGAGAATGGGTGCTAACACAAGCCCAAATCCAGCCCCATGATGACCTCCACAAAGGGAAGGGCCACCCCCAGGGACTCATCCTTGTACAGGGTGTTGGTAAAGGGGGTATTTAGCTTCCGAACAGACTCCAAGGGGAGATCCTAGATCTCTGACGTGCCCTGGAGCAGAGCCGCAAAGGAGGTTAAGCCAGACTGGCAGGATTGACCGTCAGAAGAGTCGAGGTCTTTATGGAACATACTACTCACAGCTGCCTTTAAAACTATCACTAAACGGTGGCTCTCGCCTGACCCTCCCCAGGAGTAAAGAACTGGAGAGAGTTAGTTAACTCTATTTACAAATCTGAGAGAATCACTTTCTCTTGCAGCAATGCCTACCCTAGTTTCAAAACAGATGGACCAGGTAGGATCTTTATGAGGGTTTCAACTCTTACTGGCTCTTGGCCTTCACTGTCAGGCCTGCCCCCACAAATATTACAGCTTATTACTCCTTTTGAAGAGTTTTTTCCTCGCATACTGGCATACCACAACCCAACCACATGCAATTCTGGGATGTTAATAAATGGGATGCTTTAGACTGACTGGCCTTTACCTGCTTGTTCTACATTCATTGTAGTGTCTATTACTTAGCCCCTTAGGTACACTCCCCTAACGTAGAGGACTACGTAAAGAGGTTATGAGGACCTTTTTTATTGTTGTCTCTTTACTTTTTGTTTTTGTATTGATTCATAATTGTATTTTCATGTTTAATTTCTTTTTCCCGTTACATTTTAGTATATATATACTTTGATGCATAGGTAAGGTTTCTGTGGAGTTGCATTTTGAATCTGACTGCTTACTTATATTAATTATATGAAAACCTTTTGTAGAACTCCTTGTGTTAAATATTGGAATGCCACCAGACCTCCACCTGGTGGCAGCAGAACTACAGGGGGAGCGACAAGTAACCCAGGAGAGGAGAGCTGCTATTAGGCACTCAATCCTGCTCTTCCCCTCCACCACCCCCCCCCCCGTGCTGGTACCTCAATGACCCAAGGTGGTTCCCAAACCTGGGTCGCCATCATGGTGTGAGGTGTGGCGTCCAGCGCCTCAACCCTCAGCGCCACCGGGCCAGTGAGTGAGCATTTCCAAGACGAGGTTGAGGTCCCAAGGAGGAATTGGATCCTGGATGGGGGACTTGAGATGGAGAATGTCTTTAAGGAACATCTTTGCGAGGTCCAGTTGGGTGACCTGCTGGTCCCCAATTGGTTTGTAGAATGCCAAGATTACGGATAAGTGGACTTTTATAGAAGAGTAGCTTAAGCCCTGAGTGGAGAGGGAGGAAAGGTACTCCAGGATATCAGGTAAAGGGCAGGAGAAGGGGTTTATGCCCCAGTGGTCGTTCAGATAGGAAAACGTTTCCATTTGGCCCCATGTGTTTTTTCTGGTTGAAGCCTTTCTAGAGGCAGCAGAATGGTTGCAACTGACAGAGAGACATGTTGCATAGCTATGAAGACATCCTCAGGAGCCAAGCATGAAGATGAAGGGATCAAAGACTGGGGTGAAGAAGAGTGCCCCGGTTCTGTGTGAGAAGGTCCAGCCGAATAGGGATGGGGAGAGGATTTCTGACCAACAGTTGTTGGAGGAGGGGAAACCATATTTGACAGGGCCAATATGGGGCAATAAGTATCATGGAGGCTTGTTCCAGCTACAGTTTGAGTAGTACTCGACGGAGGAGGGGGACAGGCGGGAAGGCATATAAGAATTGCCTGTGCCAGGAGATGGACAGGGCATCCAGTGAATGGCCCTGTGGGTCTGGAATAAGTGAGCAACAGCGCTGAAGTCTGTGATTGTCTGGAGAAGGAAATAAGTTTATCTCCAGAGTGCTCCACAGCAGAAAAATGTCGTGGAGTACCAGCATCTGCAAGGTCCACTCGTAGCCCTGTGCGTGACTGCTGAGGTGATCAGCAAGGAAGCTTTGGGCTCCCAGAACGTGAACTGCCATTAGATGGAGTTGGAGAGCTACAGCATGCGTCCAAAACTCAGACTGCCTCTTGACACAGTGTTTGTGATTTCATGCCCCTTTGTCTGTTGATGTAGTAGACCACACAAGTGTTGTCTGTTTGGACTAGCAGGGGTCCTGGGAGCAGGAATGGTCTGAAGACCTGCAGCGGAAGACGGACAGATCTCATCTCCAAGAGGCTGATGTGGAGAGAGCCAGTGATGGGGCCTCAAAGGCATTGTGTCTGGCGCGGGCCGAGGTGGGTGCCCCAACTGAGAAGGGACACGTCCGTTGTGAGGACTTGGGACGGAGGTGGGTGGGATTGAAAAGGCATGCCCGTTAGCAAGTTTGTGGGGTCTAACCACCAAGAGAGTGCCCACCGGAAGGGCAGGAGTCACCTGGATGGGATTGTCGAAGTCCCCTATCTTTTGGTGCCATTGGCGGTGTAGGGCCCACTGGACTGGGCGCATGTGCAATCGAGCGTAGGGCACGGTAGCAATTGTGACTGCCATGTGACCCAGTAGACGCATGTACCAGCATGTAGTGATCTGTTGAGCTGCTTGTCAGTACCGGGCCAGGGAGATGAGTTTGTGATACCTGTCTTCTGGTAGAAAGGCCCAACCACGTACTCTATCCAGGATGGCGCCTATGTACTGGAGGCGTTGGGATGACTCCATGTGGGACTTGGCGACAGTGACTATGATTCCAACCTCCTGGAACAGCTGGAGGGTGCATGTGAGGGAGTGTAGTAAGCCCTCTTGAGATGACACCTTTATGAGCCAGTCATCCAAGTATGGGAACATGTAGTGACCCCAGTGACAAAAGGCGGCAGCTACAGCCATCAGGCACTTTGTGAACACCCGTGGCGCTGAGGACACTCCAAAGGGCAGGGCACAGAATTGGTAATGGAAGCCTAAAAGATTGAACCTGAGGTACTGGCGATGGGCAGGATGGATCTGGATGTGAAGGTAAGCATCCTTCATGTCAAGGGCACAGAGCCAGTTGGCCCGGTGGCACTGAGGGTTGAGGCACTGGACGCCACACCTCATACCACACCAGCGACCCAGGTTCAGGAGCAAGCTTGGGCCACCGAGGGTTGGCAGAGGAGGAGGAGAGGATCAAGCATCTGTTAGACTGCTCTCCTCTCCTGGGGTGGGATTTGGGGACTTCCCTGCCAGGTAGCAGCTCCTAGTGGAGGCTGGGGGCACCACACACCTTAGTGGGGACAACCAATGGGGGTACGGTGTCATTGGGCATCTGTGGGAGGGGTTGGGAGCACACCCTCCATGCACTTATGCCACTGCATGACCGCATCGGTGGGCGGAACAAGTGAAAATCCCTGGCACCCAGTAGGTGAAGGTGGGCCCAGGGATCGGCCCTCACACCCAATGCCAGGCTTTCCCAGCCCACATCCGACACTCCCTGGCACTCAGTTGAATTCTAGATAGAGTGCCAGAGAAGTAGGTGGTCTCGCCCCGGGGAGGGGGGTCTCAGAGCTGGGGGGGGGTCAGGCGACAAGGAGTGGAGACAGGCCCATGTTGGATGTCGGTGCTGGAAGGCATCAGGCAGGGCAGAATCAGGCCGTATCGAGAGGCTACACTGGACAGAGTCCAGCGGTCAGCAGTGTAGGAGGTAAAAGAAAGTTAAAAAAAAAAAAGGGTGCAGAGCCAATCCCCTTGACTTAGAAGAGGGAGGACAGTTGTCAGGGTGACCGTTCAACTTTTTTTTACTGGATAACCCAGTTGAGGTCTCTTAAGTCCAAGACAGAGTGCAGATCGCCCATGCGTTTGGCCACGAGAAAGGAAAAGAATATAATCCACTGCTCAGCTCCTTGGGAAGCACCGATTGGACAGCTTGTTTCCGAATCAGGGAGAGGAGTTCCTACAGGAGAACCGGAACAAGTTCCGGAGGGTAGGACCCAAGCCGAGACGGGTGGGGTTGGGGGAGGTTGTCAGTTCCAAAGTTTGGCCCATGCATATTATTTGCAGGACCCATTTGTCTTAGGTTATGCTTTACCAGGCCTCCAAATGTAGTGAAAAGTGGCCTCCCACAGCCTCCAAGGCTGGCAGAGCAGGGCTGGGGAGGGGAGCGGAGGAGTCAAAAGGACTGGGGGGCTGCAGCAGCCGCGAGCGGGTGGCACGGGCGCCCTTGGAGGAGGAGGCAGAGGTACAGCCCACAGGCTGGGGCTGTTGGCGGCCTCTGGTGGACTAATGGGCAGGACCTCACTGTCGAGACGCCCAGTGAAATTGAAAAGATTGGTTTCCGCTGTGACATGGTCTGCAGAATACAGTACACTGTGTGTACAGTCCGGAGAGTGCAGCCAGAGGCCTGCAAGCAGTTCAAAATAGTTTCATTGTCAGACCTAATTTGTGCCCATTAAAGTGGGGATTTAGGATGGTTTGTTGTACATCCGGGGTGAAACCAGAAACTCGCAGCCAAGCATAACAGCAAAGGGCAATACCCATCGCCGAGGTATGGGCATCCTAACCCGCATGGAGGAGAAGATGGGAAAGGCTAGTACCCGTTTTAAGGGTAGCAAGTAACTGGTCAGTTTCAGCAGACTGTGGAAGTTTACTGGCAACTTCAGAGGCGGCAGTCCACAGAGTTTTTGGTATTTCAGTATATGTCCCATATAACTGAGGATTCACATATTAAAGGTGGATGAGGCGTACACCCTTTTTCCCAGCAGGTCTAGGTTCCTTGATTCTCTTTTGGAGGCAGACAGCTGAGGTGCTTCAGACGTTTCGGCCGATCGTGGGAAGCATTAACGACCACTGAATCTGCCTGTGGAGCTGCAGCAAAGAAGGGGTGATCAGTGGGAGCCTGGTACAGGTGATCTGCCTTCTTTAGAACTGGACGGATTGTGGAAGGACAGTGCGAGGCTGCAAATATGGCATTCTTGTATGCCTCTATAAGTGGAGGAACCACAATAGCCAGGTCCTCAAGTAAATCCAGATAATCTGCCACATTTTGGCAGTGCCTGTTCTGCTCAGTAGTTTGAAACCCTATGACCTGTTGCAACTGGGCCATAACATCCATAAAACTAGGATCATCGGGAGGAGAGCAAGGGGTGTAAAGCCCTGAGTACTCGCCCACTGAGGACAAAGTTGAGGCACTAGTGGGGGGGGACCCCATCATCATCATTCAGATCCTCATCTTCAATGTCCTCTAACTCCTCCAGATCCTAGTCCCCTAATGGCTGAAAGGAGGGGGATGGAGTAGGAGGCTCCCTATGCACCCGCTTAGGAGGCGGGGGCTCGGGGGATGAAGATGGTTGGGGTTGAGGCTGTTGCATAGCCTTCATAACCTCCAGGACGGCTTGAACAACCGAAGCCACATCAACAGCAGAGGTCATCAACGGGGCCGGTAAAGAAGGAGGAGATGTCCCCATAGACCCACTGCTACATGGGAGCAAGACAGAAGACTTTGGCTTGGGCTGTGGGTGAAGCCATGAGCCCGAAGCATGCGAGGTCACATCTGGTGCCGGGACCACCAAGCCACTGTAAGAAATGGGCTGGGAAGGTGGTGGTAAAGCTGGTGAGGCTGTGAGTTTGAACCCTGGATCCATGCTGGAGGATCTCTTAGTCGGGGTTGGATGGACCAGGTCGTCGACAAGGAAGAAGCAGACATCGACAGTGGAGCCATCATCGTCGTCAGGACTAACAAGGCCTGTGTAAGCGTCGATGATGTCAAAATTCGCAAGGAGGCTGTCGACGCAGCCTGCTGCTGGTCACTGCAGGAGGCCTCCATACACTGGCCCAGTGCCACAAGGACCATCTGAATCTTTTCTTTTTGAGTAGAAGAGGCCTGGCCCACTGAACGACCAGAAGTGGAAGTCGTCAATAGACGGCGCTCCTTTCCGTGACTAGTCAGTGGCTTGTCCTCGTCTTGGTGTTTATGCTTCAAAGAATGTTTTGATTGAGAGGTCTGGGATCTTGTTGATGGCGGGCGAGAGGAAGAGCGGGCCTTCACTTCCTTCTAAAGGAGAGTCACCTTCTGCTCCATTAGGAAGGATTCTAGTTCCTGAAGTCATCAATGACGAGTGGCTTGATTAAATTCCCGGCAGTGGGCACAGGAGCAGATGTTGTGAGAAGCCCCCAGACAGTGGATGCAAAGTGAATGGTTGTCGTGCTAATAAATCTTCTTGCCACAAAGGCACTTGCGGAACAGCGATTCTGATGTAGACATAGGTTTAAGAAAATAATAAAATGGGAGTGTTGCTTTCCTTGTTGATGAAGCATCAAGACACTAGCGGCAAAAGCAGCACATGAAACGAGCTGGGAGACAGCAGGAAAAGAACTTAGGCTGCCCACGTATTTATACATATGAACGGAAGGACGTCACTGTGGGCAGCCCCCAGTCAGCACTACTGGTTGAAATCTACCACCAACAAGAGCGCCCTCTGGAGGATACCCAAGTGTATGACCTCCTGCAAGAGATACCCTCGAAGAAGATTCGTCATTTTGCTCTCTTATACGGTCTCATTTCAAGACAAGACAGGTGGTGGCCCACATTTAACTAGGCAGGAAACAGAGGCACCCTAAGTCATCAGGGGTCACTTCACTTACTACACTGTGACTGATGTCCAAGAAAGGAAAAATATCAGCTCGGGGAAATCAGTGTGTACATCATTTGTTTAAAGAGTATTCATACACCTCCCAATATATAATTTTCTCCACTCAGCCATTATAGTTTACTAGAGCCCCCCCCCCCCAGTTTTTTAGCATGTTTTTGCCAGCTTACCCATAATCCTCATCAAAAGTTTTATCAGGATTTTCGGACTTCATAGTGCACATTGTGTTTTTAATTTATTTTTTTTAACTAGATTTTAATGCAAACATTACATGCAAATTGATGAATCCAGGAAATGGCAGACAATATACAAGTTGATCACAATTATTCAATACAGGATGTTTGATACTTATTTACAGTGAACTCACTTGGAGGGTAATCTCAATATTGTAACTTAACATCAACAAGAATGTCACAAAAAGTTGCCATTATGCTACCTATGCAAGATACGAACTGTAGTGAAATAACATGCAAATGTTAACATAACAGTGCTGGCTGGGGTGCCACCTGATGGCTCTATGAAAGCGCTTCGGGCTTCCATACCAGCGACCTAGGTTCAGAAGCAAGCCTGGGTTTACACAGGTCGGACGGCCAGGTTGCAGAGTACTCCCAAAGGAAGCGTGAGCCAGCCGGGGGGGAAGGGGACGGCCCGGCTCCAACACAGCAGCTGTCCCTCCTGGTTAGCCAGGGAGCTTGCTCCTTCACAAGGGGTGGCGCATGCCCACAGCACGCTGACAGGGGCTGCGCCGACCATTTGAGGTGGTGGGAAGGACCAAAGAAGAAAAACTGAAGGAGGAAAGCAGTGGGAGCCTGCATTACATAATGCCCTGCTCGCTCCCCTTAGAAACATAGAACCACAGAATTTGACGGCAATTAAGGACTGCTTGGCCCACCTAGCCTGACCATTTTCCCTACCTATTGTAATACCGCAAACCGTACTTGATCTACAGCTCCCCCCCCTTTCCTCACCACTAAGGTTCCCTTTCATCTGTACCATGCTTTTTTGAATCCCATTACAGTTTTTGCATCAAGCACCTCCACTGGGAGGCTGTTCCAAGTACACACCACTCTTTCTGTGAAGAAGTATTTCTTCACATCTCCCCTAAGTCTACCCATTCCCCCCCGCCCAGCTTCATAGCATAACCCCTTGTTCTGGAGCATCTTTTTCCCCTGAAAAAGGCTTCCCTCCTGATCCTTGTTTATACCCATGAGGTGTTTAAAAATCTCAATCATATATCCCCCCTCACTCCTTTCCTCCAGGGTGTACATACTGAGGTCATTCAGTCTCTCCTCACAGGGTTTTTGATGCAGACCCTGCACCATTTTAGTTGCCCTCCTCTGGACCACCTCTACTTTATGTCATTCCAGAGATGTGGCCTCCAGAAATGGACACTGTACTCCAGGTGAGGTCTCATCAGTTATCTATACAGCAGCATCACCACCTCCCTCTTTCTGCTAGTGATACCCTCCCTCCCACACTAGCATCTCACAGCCTTGTCACACTATTTGGCCACCTTTATGTCATCAGATAGGATTACCGCCAGATCTCGTTCCTGTTTGATGGTTGCAAGTACCACTCCCCCCATTTTGTACTCCACCTCTGGGTTTCTGCACCCCAAGTGCATGATTTTGCACTTCTTCACATTGAAACTTAGTTGCCATTCTCTGGACCACCACTCAAGCTTCCTTAGATCTATGGTCATCATTTCCACCCCTCCTGGAGAGCCTATACCATATTGAAGATCTTAGTGTCATCTGCAAAAAGGCATACCTTCCCTTCTAGCCCCTCTGCAATGTTGCTAATAAAGACATTAAAGAGGACCAGTCCCAGTACTAATCCTTGTGGCACCCTGCTGGTCACCTTTCCTTCCTCGGAGTGGACTCCATTTACCACCACCCTCTGCTGTCTATACCCCAACCAATTTCTTACTCAGTTCCCCACCTTTGGCCCCAGTCCTAGGCTGGCTAGCTATGTGGAACGGAGTCAAAGGCCTTACTGAAATCTAGGTAGGCCATATCCACCACTCCACCCTGATCTACTTCTTTGGTCACCCAGTCAAAGAAATCTATCAGATTGGCCGTTGAGCGCAAAACATCACTCCAGGACACTTAGCCGACACTGGATGTGTGCCGGGGAAGGGGGAGGACAGCCCTCCCTTCTCGCACCTCCACAGAGGGATAATCTGTGAGACCATGGCCAGGTAAGCAACAAGGGAGATGGGCACCTGGGTGGCTACTTCCACTCCTCGCGCAGGAGTGGAAGCAGCCACCCAGGTGTCCCCAAGGAGGATAAACAATGTATGGACCAAAAAAAGTAAAAATTAAATTAAAAAGCGGTAGCTCTATGGCTTGTAAGTTGTGTTCCATAGCACAAAAAGTTAAAATTCACTTTGAACGCTTTCTATATTAGAGCCCCACCACTGGTCCATTCAGGATACTATATAAGGACATTTACTAACATCAGGTGACAACCAGATTCTTCCCTCCATATATTCCAACTTTGTGATTCAAACAATCAAAATATTCTACCAAAATAGGTAAAGCTACAAGCTGTTCTCACTTAACTATGATGAGAAAAGACAAAACTTACAAAACTAACCTGAGCAGGAGTTGTCTCAAACCCTGCTGTTTACAGAAGCTTATTAGTAGTAATACTGCTGTTTGGGGTGTCGAGCATCACAGAAGCATGACCACAGCCACACTTACTCCTCAGTGCTCTGCAAAATCTAGCTCTTGCCATCAGCTCACAGCACCATGAGGCGCTACTACTCCACACCATCTCAGCTCCATGCTTCTGTACACTTTATTATTAATACGGATACTCTTCAGCACACTATGATTCACGTAAACATTGGTAAAAATGAACTCAGCATCAGTTTAAAGAGCACCTTTACTCCATTTTTGTAAATCCCCCCTTAGAAACACTGTAGCTCCCTTACCAGCCCCAAAGTCTAACGCCTGTAACCGATGAATGTAAACGTGCTTGTATTTTGGGAGCAAAGGGATCGTATTTTGGCTCTGTGGAGCCGAGAACCTGATCCCATCTACAGCCCGATTTCTAGACACGCTCTCACATTTTGTGTTGTAAGTATAGGGAGAGCATGGGGGCGAGTGCCATAGACTTCTGTAGAGTTGAATTTTAAAGGGAACAGTCAACCTGTTTTTGCATCATATTATTTCTAGTTAAAACCCCACATTTTATGACTGCTTACCTTGTCTAAAATTCATTGATGTTGCTGGCTGTTTTCTCTGCCTTTTTATGTTTGCTTGCATGCATGTACAAGAAACATAGTGCCATCATCTGTGTTTTCAGAGGTGTGAAACCTGTCTTCCAATTCAGTCAGTGTGTTTGCAGGTGCGGCTGCAGTTCTTCAATAAATGATGCAGCTGTCTATGACAGCAGTTGAAAATGCAGTGCCGTACAGTTAAAGGGAGAACTCCGCTTGTGAGCAGCGCTCCCCACACACATTATGCATGCCGCATATTGCGTGCTCAGCCCCACGCATACATATGCGGCCGGCGGGGGTGCCCAATCCCGCCAGCTCTGCTGCGCACTCCCTCCCCCAAAAGTTGAGGTGCCACGCTGGGAACCCACCCCATGTGGCAAAAATTGTTATAGCCAACAGGGGTGCCCAATCCCCATCGGCTCCAGGCCCCCAAACAGCCTTCCAGCTGCCATGCTGGGAGCCCACCCCAGCGGGCAAAGCGTCCAGCGTCGTCTTCCTAAAAACCTGTAAACAAAAAAGTTCCCTCAGGCGGTCTCCCTGCCCACCCGCCCACCCTCGCTCTAACACTCCCCACACCCCACCTCACCCCACACTACCTCCGATCCGGCGCGACGATCTTGGGGACCGGAAACATGTCTGCGCTCTTCAAAGCCGACCGTGAACTGAGGAAATGCCAGTAAGCTGTATAATGTAATAAATAGGATTTTTTCAACTTTGATGCATATCTCAGGCATATTTAGGAATTTTGGCATCAAATTTTCAACATGGGGTTTTTGGGACCCCTCCTCATGAATGCTGAACTGTCATGGCGTTAATCGGGCCCGAAGGGTGATTTCGCGGTCACTGCACGAAATCACCTTTTGGGACCGATTAACAAACGACAGTGCCAGTGTTCATAAGGTGGGCTCTCAAAAAGCCTATGTTGCACATTTAGTGAAAAAATTCCTAAAATATTTCGTTTATAGTGTCGTTGCACAGTTCCTCACACACTAACGTAAGTTTGAAGATTTTAATATTTTCACTCCAGATTTTCAACATTGCCATTTTACCACACCTCCTTATGAAGCAGTACAGCTGTCATTTTTACATCTCGCCCAAAATGTGTTTCCGTGCATGAGTGCACAATGGCGAGTCGGTGTCGAAATCAATGTATGAGACACATTAAGAAAATCACAGTGATACTGTTCATGAGCAGAGGTCTTAAAATGGCTATGTTGAAAATTTGGTGAAACAATTCCTAAAATGGCCTGTTTCTGACGTTGGTTGCACAGTTCTACTGCAGCTATTAAAGTTTGCAAATTTGTAATATTTGCACTCCGGATTTTCAACATTGCCATTTTACCACACCTCCTTATGAGCAGTACAGCTGTCATTTTTCACGTCGCTCAAAATGTGTTTCCGTGCATGTAGTGCACAATGGCGCAGTCGGTGTGCACAATCAATGTTTGGGACAGATTAAGAAAATCACAGTGACACTGTTCATGAGCAGAGGTCTTAAAATGGCTATGTTGAAAATTTGATGAAAAAATTCCCCCAAATGACTGTTTATTTATTTATTTATTTATTTATTTTTGAGATTAACCAGGAAGGCATACTGAGCAATATGCTCGATTCCAGATGCGACCTGGGGGCCGAGACCCAAATACATACATGAAATTAATACATATACAGCACATTAATGGGAAAGCCAAGGCTTACCTATAAACATTTGGATGATAGTTTACAGACAGGGGTAGATACATACAGTGTAAAGAATTAGAGAGTAGTGTACATTTCATATACATTTAGAGTACAACAAACATAATAGTAAAAATTGTTAGTTGAAACAGGAGCAGCTGGAGAAGAAATGCGCTCTGAGTAGAAGGTTGCGATGGTAGGGGTTCGGTGCATGTCTTATGGGGGCCGATAGAGCATTCCAAATCTGTGGGATTCGGTAGTTAAAGGCGGCCTGGCCTTTGGTTGTGCGCATAAACGGGATGTGTAGTAGTCTGGGGTCCATGCTCCTGAGGGAGTAGGCAGGTGGAGATTGTTGGGAGAGGGTAGAGGCCAGGTAGGGGGGAAGGGAGAGAGACCAATATTTGGCAGCGAACCTAGCACAGTTTATTAGTCTGCGATCATGGAGGGACGGCAGTGTTAGGGAGCTGTATAGATTGCAATGGTGTGTGGATTGGGGGCAGTAGAGGATGAAACGACAGAAGGAGTGGAACAAGGTGTCTAGGCTGGTCAGGGAGGACGCGGGGGTGATGGTGTAAACTATTTCACCGTAGTTGAGTATGGGAAGAATCATTTTTTGGACAATGGCATGCCTAGTTTGTGTGGAGAGGCAGCTTTTGTTTCGGTATAGTGCACCAAGTTTGGGGAGCAGCCTCTTGTGTAAGGAGTCGATGTGGGAGGTGAAATCTAGGTGCTGGTCTAGCCAGACACCTAGATATCTGAAGCTAGTGCAATTGTCCGGGGGAGTCCCGTCCAAGGTTTTGAAAGGGGGGCTGGAGGCTTGACGGGAGAGTCTTTGTTGGGAGCCAAATGTTACTGATATGGTTTTTTTAGGGTTTAGAAATAACTGGTTTGTCCTGAACCAGTTCTGGATGGCATAGAAATCCTCCTGAAGGAGTGCTGCTACGCTGCATGTAGTGGGACCAGAGGCATACAGGACAGTGTCGTCCGCATAGATTTGGATGGATGAATGGGAGCATGCTGATGGGAGGTCGTTAAGAAAGATGGAAAAGAGTAGTGGACCTAGGACAGATCCTTGGGGGACACCGGCAGTGACTGGCAGGGGGTTTGAGGTGTGTGAAGCCAGTCTGACTGTTTGTTTCCTGCCCACTAGGTAGTCATGGAACCAATCAGTGGCTGGTTTCGACAGCCCTGCTTCTGTGAGTTTGGAGAGGAGTAGGGAGTGGGAGACGGTATCGAAGGCCTTGGCTAGGTCAATAAAGATGGCCGAGGTGATGTGTCCTTTGTCCATGCTGGTGAGAATGGCACCAGTGACACGTAGCAGGGAGGTGATGGTGGAGTGGGATTTTCGGAAACCCGACTGGAAAGGAGTGAAGGAGGAGGAGGCATCCAGGTACGGAGTGAGCTGGGACATGACTAGTTGTTCCTGTAATTTGGCCAGGATAGGGAGTAGGGAGATAGGTCTGTAATTGCCTGGGGAGGAGGGGTCACCACCTTTTGGCAGTGGTATAACGGTGACCAACTTCCAGGCTGTTGGTAACTTGCCCAAAGAGAAAGAGAGGTTGAAAAGGGCGGCTATGGCTTTGGCAGACAGAAAAAGCATCTTGGTGTCCAGGGACGCAGGGCATTTGCCTTTATTTGGGTTCAGGGCCCGTAGGGAGCGGAAGACTTCTGCTTGGGATACTGGGCGGAATGAGAATGGCAGGACTGGGGGGCAGTTTGAGGGGGAGATGTGCGGTGGAGGGGGACTGGGGGTGTATATACGGGAGGGAGGGAGGATAGGAGCTTGTCAGCACAGCTGGAGAAATGGGTATTAAAGGCTTCAGCTACGCAGATGGGGTCGGAGATGAGGGAGCCCTGGTCTGATAGTGTAGGGGATCGGGGTTGAGTGGGGGGGGGGGGGGAAGAGCAGGGATTTGAGTGATTTCCAGAAATCAGTCGGGTGGTTAATGTTTTTGCTAAAGGCCGATAGGAAATAACTCTTTTTGGCTTGGCGGATCATGTTTGTGCATGTGTTTCGGAGGGGTTCTGTATGTGGTGAGGGAAGCCTGTGTGCCCATTTTCTTGTATGCTTTCCAGGCGTGGTCCCTGGAGTGGCATTTTCTGATTATGTCGGCCGTGATCCAGGGGAGATGTGCACCTCTAACTCTTTTCGTACGTAGGGGGGCATGTTTGTCCCAGACTTTAAGGAAACAGGTCTTGAACCCCTCAAAGGCTGTGTCAATGGAGGATGCCTCGGGGATAAAAGACCAGTTTACGCATCCTAGATCTGACAGGAGAGATGCTAAGACGAGGGAGTTATAGGACCTGGTGCGCAGTGTCTTTGAGTGGCGGCAGTGGGGCTATGCACCTTCCTGATCAGGAAAATCATGTGATGATCACTTACAGAGTTGGGTAGCAGGCCTGCGCTTAGAATCCTGTGGGGGTGGGAGGTGAGAGCCGAATCCAGTAAAGAGTGGTTTTGTGTCTTGTGACTGAGTCTGGTGGGATCAGCAATAAGTTGAGTAAGGTTCAGAGCCTTAATTTTGGTCTTCAGGTGGGCTTTATCTGTACCTAGCCAGTTGGTGTTAAAATCACCGGTGGCGTGGAGCTCACCCCCGACAGCTAGGGACTGTAAGGTGATCACGTGGGAAAGGATATCCTCGGAGGGTGTAGGGGGCAGTCAGAGCCTGCCATGTATACGGGGGTGGAACAGGGAGAGAGAGTTTGATGAGTATAGTGTCTATGTTGTTGGCAGGGATTGAGGATATCCACTGTGTGGACCTGACGGAGCGCCGTTCGCCAGTTCCTGCAGCTCACAAGTTTTGCGAATTTTAATATTTGCAAGCCAGATTTTCAACATTGCCATTTTAACACACTTCCTTATGAGCAGTACAACTGCCATTTTTCACATCTCGCCCAAAATGTGTTTCCGCACATGTGGCGCATAAGGCACAGTCAGTTTTAAAAGGAAGCAATGTTTGGGGTGGATTAAGAAAATCACAGTGACACTGTTCATGAGCAGAGGTCTTAAAATGGCTATGTTGAAAATTCGGTGACAAAAGTCCATAAAATGACTGTGTTACAAGTGAGCATCGCGCAGTTTCCTCGTAAGTTCATGAATCTGTAATATTTTCAGTCCAGATTTTCACCAGTGGCATTTTTCCACACTTCCTTATGAACAGTACAGCTATCATTTTTTACAACATGGACGAAATGTGTTTTCACACTTTCAGCGCAAAAATGCGTGGTCGCTGTGGGAAATCATTGTTCAGGACAGATAAAGAAAATCACAGTGACACTGTTCATGATCGGAGGTCCCAAAATGCCTGTGTTGACAAACTGCTGTAAAAAATCCCCAAACTAATTACATTACAGGTGTGCGTTGCACAGTTTCTACGCACACTTGTGACTTTACCATTTTTTTTTTTTTATATTTTCACTGCAGATTTTCAACATTGCCATTTTTTACACCTCCCCATGAACAGTACAGCTGTCATTTTTCACATCCTGTTCGGAATGTGTTTTTGCACCTGTGGTGCCAAATGCCGTAGGTCACTGTGCAAAAGCAGCTTTCGGCTGACAAACTGGTATTGCCACTGTTCATGAGGTGGGGGTCACAAAAAAACCATGTTGAAAATTTGGAGTGAAAATACCAACAAATGCCTGAGGCATTAGGATTTCTGACCATAACGCCCCACCCTGTTGAGAATGACAGGCATCAGGCCTGTGACTTGGGATTGTCACCTGCAATGCTCATACCATTCCACCCCCACCCGCACCCTGCAGCCAGTGACAGGCATCGAGGTGTGCCTTGGAATCTTCAGCCCCAAAGTTCACCCCATTCTCCTACACTACACCCATCTCACCGTATTTCCTGATGGAATGGGGTGCGCATAAGGGCCAAAGACCCCAAGGTGCACCGTGACATTCTTGTCAGTGTCTGCAGGGTAGGGTGTGGTGAAATGGTGCGGGCGTTATGCCTGACGACCCAAAGGCACACCCCAATGCCTGTCACTATCTGCAGGGTGGTGATGGGGTTGGCTTCAGTTCAGTACTTCACTGCCATTCCTATTATACAGCTCTGTAACTCCTACACTACCAATGCCAGCAAGCAAACATTCGGCATTGACAAATGTTTGTTTCTCAGTAGAACTGAAATGCATGCCAATGGTATGATTGTATCCAACCTTGTGTTGTTTCATATCCTTGCTCTACTCGTATTGCATGCTTGTTGAATATTAGGAACACTCCCAAACAGTGCAGAAACTCGTGATGGATTGTTTCCTCTCCTCCTACTGCACGAGTGGCTACTCACTGATAGGGGCATTCCCAAGTCCAAGAAAGATGCAGTGGGAGATGAGCAAGGAATGTAAACAAACATGTTTTTGTGTGGAAACACTAGTATGGTGGGCAGTCTGTTTTCCAATTTTTAAAAGAAAAAAAATGAATGAGAATCAGAATCAAACTCCCAGCTGTATCAACAGAGTCTGCAGAATGTAAAAAATTGTAACACATTATTTACACTAGGGACACTTTGAGGCTTAAGGAGGTTGATAGTGTCCCTTTACACTATAGTTTTGACCATTTTAGAAAGCCGATTCGAACAAATCACTGCTACTGCTACCCAGGTGGGCACAAAAAGACGTGTAACCAAATAAGGAATCTGACACCCAATTAAACATTAAATATTTATTTTGTGGTGGTATTTTTAATCTACTAAAAGTATTATTTTTATTCAGAGACAGACTGAGATTTTAAAGACAAAAAAAGGTACTCCAAGATGGTGCTGTGGCCAACTGGCTAACATTCAGTAGTGGCATGTAAACAGCAGGTCGTTATCTTCATCTGAAAACATTTTTCAACTGAAGGCATTAGTGTTGCATAATCACAGGTTGTCTAAATCTCTGTATGCACTACTTCAACCAGCTGATCTATGTATGGTATGGTATGGTACAGTACAGTATGGTATGGTATGGTATGATATGATATAGAAAAATAGAAAATGTCAGCTGAAAAAAAAACACCGGTCCATCCAGTCTGCCCTGTTATACCTTATAAAACTGGCAAAAACATTCCTGAATCTGATTGGCTGAAACAGGTTTTTAGTCTTGTCCTTATTGGGACATAACCTCACAACCAGCGCTATTTGTGCCAACCTGAGCCCCCATAGTGTGACAGGGCTGAATAAGGCCCTGTCCCATTTGTTATGCAGGAAGAGTTTAGATGCAAGGATCTGTTCTATCCTTTCCTTTCCTTTTCTGTCTCTTGTCTGCCTGGTTGCACAACCGAACATTCTTGTGAGACCTAGGAACTGATCACTTTGACAGTCTCTCTGCCTTCATTTGCCGTTTCTGTCTTTTCTTCCCCTTGCATAACTGTGGTTATAAAATGTATGTGAATCTTTGTGTGAAACTGTAAGTGATACTGGGATCCCTTTATTTGAAATGTATAAGGTTATACCATTGAAATGATTGCAAAAAGCTATTTGGAATTGAGGAGGTTAACCTGAGATGCAGTTTGAGCTCCTCTGAGGCTTGTTTGCAAACTCTTTTGCACAGCTGTCAGCAGGGGGCCAGCTTGGACATTGCTCTGTTTGCAAGCCTTCTCTGCAAAGAATCTGGCAAGAACATTTTGTGAGAAACAAGAGGGGCAGGATTCACAAAAACTGGCAAAGTACAGCGCAAACGTTTGCACTGTACCTTGCCATTGCAAACAGGGCAAAAACTGCTACTCACAATCAGATAGCGCACTGCACTATCTGGCTGTGAATAGGTGCAGGCGGGGGCAGCGCTAACCCAGGAAAAGCACTGGGAACCTCAGTATCACTGCCCCCCCACAGCCAGCCACGAGAATGGGTTGCCAGCAACAGCACCAGGTGCTAAGCCCCCCATTCATGAAAGGAGCCATGCAAATGAGCCCATTGGGCATGCAAGGCACTAATGGCCATTGGCATGCCCATTATGGGCTCATTTGCATGCCATTAGTGTGGCACTGAACGGCCCCCCCACCAGCCCGTGCCCCACGCAGCCGCATTCCCCAGTAGTCTAGTGGTGCCCTCCCATGCCCAGATTGCCGACTCAACAGTAAGAAAAAAAAAGTTTCCAAAGCGTAGTGTCCCACCCCCTGCCCCGATCCCCCAGATATGTAAAAATCCCCTTTTCCATAGTGTAGTGTCCCACCCCCGTCCAATCCCCGAGATATGTAAAAATACCCTTTTCGGTAGTGTAGTGTCCCGCCTGCTGCCCCAAACCCCAACCACTGTCACCCCGTAACTATGGTGAAGAACCCTGGCAGTCTAAAGGCCTCCACCACGCCTCACCGATCGTCATTCCCGTTACACACTGTCACGGACTCTGGTAGTCTAGTGGAGTCCCAAACATCCCCATCATCGATCGCCAGTCCCGTGAAGCTTAGTACCCCCATTGGTAATACAGTGCCCCCTCACCCACCCTGGGCATGGTGACCTCCCACCCCACTCCTCCCCAGCCCAAACCCTGGTCGGTGACCAGTACAGCCCTCCACTCACCACCATGGCTGGCGGCCGACTGAGCCCAAATTGAGCATGTACTGTATACAATACGGCCCACTGAAAGCCGTCAGTGAGCCGTATTGTATACAGTACATACTCAGTTTGGGCTTGGTTGGTAGCCAGTCATGGTGGTGAGTGGAGGGCTATGCTGGTCGCTGACTGGGGTTTGGGCTGGGGGTAGGGGTTGAGGGTCACCTTGCTCAGGGTGGGGGGTACAGTACTACCAATGGGGGTACTGAGCTTCACTGTACCAGCGATCAGTGATGGGGGGGATGGGGGAGGGTGTTTGGGACTCCACCAGACCACCAGGGTTCAGGACAATGTGCAATGTGCAACAGGAACAGCTATCAGTGGTGGGTGGGGGTGAGGTGGTGGGAGTCCACTAGACTGCCAGAGTTCTTCACCATAGTTACAGGGATGGACACAACACTATGGAAAAGGGGAGTTTTACATATCTGGGGGATTGGGGCGGGACACTACACTGTGGAAAATGTTTTTATACAGAGATCAGTGACCGGGGCAGGGGGGTGGGACACTACACTACGGAACAGGGAATTTTTACATATCTTGGGGATCAGGGTTCAAGGTGGGGGGTGGAACACTGCACCAAGAAAAATGTTTTTATACAGGGATCGGGGCTGGGGGTAGGACACTACACTATGGAACAGAGGATTTTTACATATCTCAAGGATCGGGGTAGGGGGTGGGATACTACACTATGGAAAATGTTTTTATACAGTGATCGAGGTGGGGGCGGGACACTACACTACGGAAAAGGGATTTCTACAAATCTCTGCAATCGAGGATCGGGGGTGGGACATGACACTATGGAAAAAGGAATTTTTTAAACTCGGCAGTCGGGGTTAGGGGGCCACAGTACCTCTGCCAACCACTACAGTTGTCTGGATTACCGCCAGGTTTTGGTCGCGGTAATTTGCTCCACAAAGGGATGCTCAGAAAGCCTTACATTAAGCAAAACCTTAGTGAATGGGATTGCGAATATGCAGGTCCCTCCCCTTCATTCGCATTATGCCCTTCACTACTTTGCCCGGGGCAAACTGACTTTGTGAATACTAATCAGAGAAACCCAGTTTGCCCTGGGAAAACTGGGTTTGCGCTTGGGCAAAGTTTTGTAAATCTAGCCTGATGTCTCTTAATGAGTTCCAAGGCAGGCAAAGACTTGTTATACAAAGAGCAGCAATATTTTTGCTAGACAGACTGTGACTTGAAATTAGAGATACCCTCAGACACAAGCATATCACTGTGCCACCTTCAGCCAAACTCGTGGCAGCGTAACATCAGCAGCCTAGATGAGGTGGACAGCACTCCTGGCCCCCCACCCCACCCACAGAGACTTGTTACTAAACATAACTAGACAACAATTTCATTGATAATTTCTTTTGTGAAGTCTGACATGGGCTCTCGTTAAACTCGACGGCAATGAATAGACCAAAACATGAGCCGTGGGTTTAAAATCTCATTACAGATTCACCAGCACTCCTTTGTTAGCGATCCCGTGAATGAGTCAGCAGCCTTAAAAATCACTGCACTTTTAAAGAGAAGCTTGTGGGTTGTTACAGCTCCCATTTGAAGAGCACTATACTGTCACCACAAAACTCAACAAAGCTTCCGTTTGAACATCAGTAACTCTTGCGATTTCACAAACACGAACCAGGAAGCAACTGTGTACGGCAGCCGCTGAGGGACATGCTCACTCCCAGACAACCAACTAATGTAAAACAAAGCAAAAAAGTGATTTAAGAACACAAAGGTTAAAAACAAATAAAAGGACCCCCAAAAAAAAAAAACATGCTTTCTGTATCTTGGCGGCAGGGGGGCCAAGAAACATCACAGTAAATACTTCAGCCGATATGGCACATACTCGCTCCCGCTATGTCTGCAATGTAAGAAATATTACAGAAACAAAAACAAACAAACAAAAAAAAAGTCTTTGAGTGTTTGTGTGGTGACTGGGTGGGTACAGACATACAGACAGACACAAGCCTTCTGTACAGACTTTTAATTAAAGTGCTGCATTCCAAGACAATAACAAGAACCACTTTTTCTTTTTTTCTACTGATATATTTTTTGCTGTTTTTTTATGTACACTCCATGTGCATTTTTTTTAAATTAAGTACTTCACGGGGGCATTTATAAGCACAATAAAACACTCAGAGGTGTAGGTTGTATTGTCAGATCTCGGTGCTAAAGGCACTCGGCGTAAGTGCCTTAGTGCCTCATAACGCACCTAAGGCATGCTCTTATCAGGCCATAACCCACACCTTGTCATGTCTTCTTGCTTGCTTATCCTATCCTGGGACCTACTGTCTAGGCAGGATTCTTAGTGGTCAAAATTAGTAGGTCTTCCACATTTAAATGGTCCAACATGAAAGATCTGTAAGTGGGACAGGACAATTCAATTTTATCTTTGACTACTACTGGCATAGGCAGCATAGGCGGTTATATCATGCTATTTGTGAAATACAGCCTATTTTTAAAGTTTTTTTTTTGTAAAGAAGCAGGACATCAATAGACGCTCAGTATATCTGGTAAGGTAGAGGAGGCTGAATGTGCTGGAGAAGGTATGGTATGGTCCTGACAGTAGACGGAAGCCACAGCACGACCTGCTGCTTCACCACATCAAATATCAGTGCAGATTAATGACTCAGTTCTGAATGAGTTTTTAGGTTGTGGAAGTAGATTTGAGCATGATCCCAATGCCATATTGCTATCTGCAGGCCTATTATGCTGCTATGAAGCCTACATATATAGAATCGATATTCTCACCCCACCTGGTGCAGCTAAGACTTTTTCTCCCGGACTGTAGACCCAGATCAGTTTTGAGTATGATCCCATGATCCCAATACCGTATTGCCATCTGCAGGCCTACATGAATGGAATCGATGTTCTCATCCCCCACTGCAGACCCAGGATCAGTTTGCAAACAGTGCTGATACGGGGTTAGTGTACTGTGAACACTGATTCAGGATCAATGTTTGTGTCAGGGATGCGTTTAAGATATGTCACCAAAACCATGCAAAACAGCAGTCAGCAGCAGAGCCAAGTGGTTAGAGTACAGTACTCCAAACAAGGAGATTTGGGCTCGGATCCCACTAAATAATAAACTTTTTTTCAATTTTCCTTTACCACCACATTTTATTAGAGTTGTGATCCATGCCAGTGTGGAGCTGGAATAGTAAATCTACACTTTAAACGGTTGGGTTTCATCAAGTCCTTCCTTCTTGTGTGTGATTCAGGTTGTAAATTAAAAGAGAAACTGTAAAATAACATGGCTTCTAAAGCAGCAATAGCAGAACTTCCTTTCAATAGATGCTTCCAACTCAAAACTTTCAAAAGAATTCATAGCAGCTAAGTCCCCCTGGACTCATACAAGGACTCTTACAATGAAATCACCCAGCCTTGACAGGAAGCTGCAGTCTCATCTCCCACAGCCTCATCTCCCAGGTGAGCAGATAGCCTGATGATTTATACTCAAGGTAATGGTCTTTGAAAATACAGCATACACTGTGCCGAGACATGAATAAGGTATAGGCACATTTCCTCCGATCAGCTGAAATGAGACTGGGACAGGGAAGAACTGATCTTAAAATCAAATCTGTAAAAAGCTCCTTAAGCTTTCCAGGAGGACTGTGGGCTCACCTTGAAGAGCACCAACTTAGGTGCGATGATCATACCACTTAATGCTAGCTTACCTATGCAGGATTCAAACAGTCCATGTTGTTGAATTTTTAATTTCTTAATTTTTGTAGGGGAAGGGATCATAAATTCTGCTCGTCCACCCAAATCTTCCTCTTCCTGGTTCCTATTTTAGAATGCTCCGGCCAGTGCCACCCCCACGTCCTAATGTTTTGTGAGGTATTAGTTTGTAGAGCGCGGTGGCGTGCGCTATTGATTTCAATGGAAGGGGGTTTCAATTATTTTTAAAATATTTTA
Source organism: Neoceratodus forsteri (assembly GCA_016271365.2). Classification (NCBI taxonomy): domain Eukaryota; kingdom Metazoa; phylum Chordata; order Ceratodontiformes; family Ceratodontidae; genus Neoceratodus; species Neoceratodus forsteri. The sequence continues at coordinate 1,120,501,758 of CM028130.1, read as the reverse complement.
GAGGCCACTGGGGTCAAATTAAAGCCACAGCTCAACTGACAAGGCCCTTGTTAGTGGAGCTGTGGTTTTGATTGGACCCCAGTGACCTCTACAATATTAATAAATATCACTGAAAGCCTGTGGCCTGGTGAAGTGGAAGGCTGAGGCGCTGGTGCCTTACCTCCAGCCACGTCGGTGACCCGGTTCAGAATGGACCAGGGTCACTTTGGGGGGGGGCTGGTCAGGAAGGGAGGGAGGGCTGAACGTTCCAAGACAGCTCTTCTCCTTCGGGGGAGGGGGATTCTGAGTCCTGCTGCTTGTCTGCCACCTAGCAGAGGCCAGGTGATGGCACTAACAGGACCAGCAGATGTGGGAAGGAGCGTGCTAACACAGCTTGCATGTGCATCAACATGCAGGTATGAGCGCATGTCACATGCAAATGCCACGGGGGGACTGGAAGATAACAACCCGGCTCACTTGACATCCCTCACAGGCACTGCATGACTCTACATAGCAGGCCACCCACTAACATGGCTCTGTGTAAGTGGTGGTTAACCTGTACGTCTATGAGACGTGTTGGTGATGGGGCTAGGGGAATGCCACCGGGAAAGGGAGCAGTGGGCGGAGAAAGAAACTAAGAAGAAAAAAATAAACCCCACTCCCAATGAAATCAATGAAGCATGCCCTCACAGTCTACAAACTAATAAATCACAAAACGATGCAGAACAGAAGTGCAGAAGCAGCATGGTGGAGCATTTGAAAATAGGAACCAGGAAGGGAAAGGGACTGGGAGGACGAGCAGAAGTTAAAATCCCTTCCCCTACAAAAATTAAGAAATGAAAAATTCAGCAAAGTGGATGTCTTTAATGGGTAAGCTGCAGCTGGGGGTTATGAGGGAATGTTTAAAAATGAGCACAACTGTTGCTCTTTAAAGGAATATTCTAAGATTATTCTTGGAATAAAATGGGCTTTTTTATACCCATATATGCATACCATAGCACAGCCTGAGTCCATTCATATGTATACCCAAATTTATAGTCCAGTGCCCTTTTGGAGGGAAGGGATCATAAACTAGTCTGAGATGATGGCCAGCCGATCCCTTCCACCTCCCAGTATGCCAGCCCCGCTCCTGCGCTAAGATGTTTTGTGACGTCTAGCCAGGGAGAGAGTGGGGGCTTGCTCCACTGAACTGAATGGGTCTACTTTTAAACTGTGAATTCTATACGGTACTGTGGAATTACATGTAATGCCCCCACCAAATGGGGGCTTACCTTATTGCCCATTTTCCCCTTTGCTCCAGTTCCTGTAGCGCCTCCCGACTGCCTCCCGAAGCCTGCAGTTCTCCCCAAATTGTTCTCGCTCGTACCGCAGCTGTGACCTGAATCTTTATGTGCCCCAGAGGTCCTTCTGTGTGCCCTGATTCTCAGAGCAGCCCCTGTAATTTGTTTAGCCCAGTCACACTTGGGGGAGCTTGTTTCGCGAGCCGCTGCAGTTCAAAATGCACTCCCATGCAAGTGACGCTTGCGCATGTGCAAGGTGCACCTTTGATCCCCTGACCGCTGGTTTTGCGGTCAAACGGATGGTGTTTCCATCGACCCCACTCCTAACCTAATCGGGGTCAGGAACCAAAGCAAGCCCCTGGAGAGCTTCCTCCACAGTGTAAATAGTGAGCGCTAATCGCGCTGCTTTTCCCAAGTTCATGAATAATAATGAGGGTGCATTAATATTCATGATCTAACCTGTTCTGGCGCTACGGGCAATTACAAAATATTAGTGCCAGGGCAGGCGAAGAAATGTAAATAACTGTACAGCTTGTGAGTTTGTAGGAGGACTCTTGGGGAACTGCTACATAAAGGGGAGCTATAAACATAAATGATGTTTGCTCTGGCTGCTCCAGTCAGTGAAAAAATGGGACTCTGATATACTGCCTGCTCGCTGCCTAGGGGCACTATATTTCGGAAGCAGCGACAGGCTAAAGACTGCAGTGAAATGTTTAAGAGTGGCAGCATTTAAGAGAGCACTGTATCTGCTACTGAACTGTGGGGCACAGACTATATAAATACATTTGACCTGGCTACACCAAACTTTAAAGCTGGGACTGTGAAGGACTGCAGGTGGACTGTAAACTTAAGCAGCCATGTTTGTGCAGTAGCAGCCAATTGGAGAGCCAGTATTTCAGAGTAAGGGTTGTTGGGACAGTGCCAGAGACTTGTGGGACTCTGCAAAAGGCTTGTGGGGGAAATGCAGGGACCTAATTCAGGCGCAAAAACAGGGGGGTTTATCAAGTGTTGAGGGAGGTTCATGAATGTTCATTTTCAGGATTGACAAGTAGATTTAGCCAATGGTGTTTGGACACACAAGTGAACTCAGCCAATCGGGAGCCCCAGAAGGACTCCATTAAACCCAGGGATTTTTAGGCTGAACTCAGTTCGAGCGGGAGCCCCTCTACAGGGAGGGGGCTCAGGCCCAAAGCTAAACAAAATGGGCCTAGTGTGCTTAGTAAAAGCCCCTCCACAGGGGAGGGGGGGGCTTCTGCCTCTGCCAGAGAGAAAGAGTGACTGCCAGCAACAGAAGTCGTTAGCCTGGAGGTTGCCAGAAATTGTCCTCCAGGGCTAGCAGTTCCTTGCCACATTAGGAAAATGTAGAAAAGAAGCCAGAATCCACCTGCAGTTGTGAGAGAACTGCAAGAAATGCTTCTGCCTCGGCAGTGAGAGTGCAGATGAAAGTCTGTAACTTCCAGAAAAGGGAAATCTTCTGAATTCGGCTGAGTAAGTAAACATCTACTTACAAGTACAAGCTCTTGAGAGATCTGTGTGGGGCAAAGAAGCCCAGAAAGTCTATAGTTGTGACTGTCTGTCTGTACCCTGTGTCTGATCAACACCTGGATAGGGTGGTTGCCTACTGATTAAGTGACCTCAGATGGTCCAGTCTGTGAAATGCTGAATGTGACTGTGTAAAGTGCTACAGGACTGAAAAGGAGGCTCCCTAGCCACGTGGTACAGATCTGACAGTGCCTGGGAGGCCAGTGACTTTTCTGAGTGTCCAAGCTGGAGCTGTTAATGCCAGCAAAGCCACAAGGGACTGTGATTTTGAGTCTTAAGCTTGAGAGAAGCTACAGTATCAGTTTTGCTAACAAGTAAAGTCTGCTAAATGGTGAGGTGCTGAGCCTCAAGCTCCGTCTGTTGTGTTCAGTGTGTCAAATGGTAGGGAGCCATGCCTCATGCTCCGTCAGGTTCGAATTGTCTTCAGTGGTGGAGGGCCAAGCCTCAAGCTCTGCCTGGTGTTGTGTAACAGATTCAAGTTAAGCTCCTGTGCAGTTTTACACGGACTGTGAGAGTCTGGGTCACCCTAGTCTTTGGGGCAAGAGCACCCGCCCGTAAAAGATTGTGTCTGCAAACTACTGGACTGGTTAACCATAAATGCGCTGAATGCAACAAAGTAGATTCAGACCGACCTGGGAGACACCCTGGTAGTGTGCCACCATCTAGGCACTGCCATACGCGCTTCCCCTGAGGGGCACAGCCTGGACATGGGGTTTAAAGCATGCCAGCCCTGGTCCCAGCTGGTCTTATTCCAGAAGTTTCCTCAGAAGAAATTCCAATGCCCAGAGAAAGAGGGCAGCTGTTTCAAGTGCTGAGAGAGAAAGTGTCTAGTCTGTTCAAAGTTGCAAGTGCCTTCCCAAAACCTGGGACAGCCAAAGCTCCTGCCTGTCCTTAGCTAAAATCTACTTCTGCAACTTCTACTTGAATTGCCTTGCACAACCTGATTTTGACTTACCTATGATGACTACCAAACCGTGAGTACGCAGGGTCCAGCCCTGTTCAATCACGTAAATAGTTCAAGTGATTACCAAGTTCAGCATCCAAAGTTAAGTAAATCAAGAAAATGGTTAAAGTTTTGTAACATTACAGTTAGGATGATGTGTTTTAAAAATTTAAGATGTTGGCCAGCCCAGTGGCGTGGAGGATGAGGCAGCGCTGCCTTACCTCTTGCCATGCCGGCAACCCATGTTCGCGGTGTAAGTGGGTCATGGGGGTCAGCCGGAGTGGGAGAGAATCAAACATCTGGAGGACTGCTCTCCTCTCTCGGGGAGGGTGGGAGGCTGGCGCCTGCCTGACACCTAGTGGAGGCTAGGTGTTGGCACGCTAGGTTCTGTACAGTGGGACACGGAGGTGGAGCAGCCGCCTGACATGCTGCGTGTGGACACGCGCATGGCTTGGCCATTGTCAACTTGCATGCTTCCCTCAGCAGAAAAGTGGAAACAGCGGTCTGGCTCAAGCAGCATAATGGCCGTCCGCCGCAGGCGCCACTCCCAAGAATACACCTCCTGACACTGGATCCGGTCCTGGAGGGTCAAGTTTGGGGCTTCCCACCACCCTTCCAAGGATGGTAACCCGTGGGAGTTAAAGGTAGGTGCCTGATGGTCGGGGAACGGGGCTGGGAGGATGGCAGGAGGAAGGGCCAACCCGGACAAGGGGAGAGAAAATACCATCAAAAAAAAAAATTAAAATATTTAAGATGAGAGGGATCTGGTTTTCTTTCACGGGCCCCAACCTGCTTCATGCCAGCCATTACAGCTGCAACATTAATAGACCTGCAACTTAAGACTTTAATACTGGGTACCCAGACATGTTTTAGGATTGTGAGGTTCTAATACTGTTTGGGGAGTGGTATCGTGTGGGCATCTAATATAAGGGTCTGCCTTCTAATGCAGCTAGCTAGATAGCCAGATCAGATATGCTAACTACCTCAGAAGGTTGGTGGGTGACCACTGTGATTTATGTTTGCCTTTAAATGCAAAATTATTACACTGATTCTAATTGCACTGCCAATCTAAACCAATTCTAAATCAACTGTAAATAGCTGACCTCTGCATCCAACTTCCCTGTTCCTAACCCTCTCCTCATGCAAATAAATTGTTTGCTGTTTTTTCATAACCTTGGTGTGTGAGCATATTATTAGAGAGAGTCAATATCTACAAAAATGTTTGAAATGTGGAGTTTGAAACTATGGGTCATGTTTGGGGTGGTACTATAGTAGTATGGGGGGGTTCGGCATCCCAGAGGGTTGTACCAGGTATTATTCTATCCCACGTAAGTATACTCTGGGTGGAGGCACTGTTCATTTATGTTACCTGGGGAAATAACCAGTTTTAAAGTAAAATAGGAACCCAGGCCCCTCAATCTTGTTATGGGCCCACAAGACAGGGGTAGTGTAGCCCTTCAAATGGACGGTGCCAAAGTTACATACATATATATGAACACCACCATTCAACTAACAAGGGCCTTGTTAGTCTGGTGGTGGTGTTCATGTACACATAATGCCATGGTAACATACAGAATGCATAGTTTAAAAAGTAGCCCTATTCAGTTCAATGGAGTGCGCCCCTGCACTCTCCCTGGTTAGATGTCAAAAAATGTCTTAGGACGGGGGCTGGGCCGGCACATGGGGAAGTGGAAGGGAGCGACTGGCCATCATCTTGGGCCAATTTACTATCCTTTCCCTCCCAAAGGGCACTGGACTATAAATGGGAGTTTACATGTGAATGTAATAATGTATTAAGGTATGTACCTATGGGTTTCAAAAAGCACATTTTGGGGAGAATAATCTTAAAACAGGCTTGATTCAACAGAAAGGGAGTAAGGGAATCTGTTGCAATGTAGCAATTAAAGAATACACTTACTGTCTGCAAAGCTGAGCCTCCTGGATCTGTAGTAGTGCACAGCACCAAGGCAGATCATTCAAGAGGCTTGCTGACTGCCCCCCAAGACTGTGCTCAATAAAAGAGGACATTAGGATTAGGTTTGATATACTGTACACATTATAGGACATAAAAATACTGCATTTTTATCAGGAGTGGCATGCTGAACGGTTATTCTCTGGGCAATAAAGTCTACTGCCAGCTTAAATAGACTGCCCAGCTATCAGAAAAACTGGAAACTCCTGCATCTTCTTACGCAGTTAGAAAGCTCTCACATACTGTAGAGTTAAAGCAAGGTAACATATCCCACTGGTGCTTTTGGATATAATAAGTGCACATCAACAGGGCTGCAACCTGTGATTGTAATATGGTGGATGTCTCTGGTTTGTATTACCTTTCAACAACATTTTATATTCTGCAATGTGTACCAAAACCTGACAGTTATTCTGAGCATGTACTCTGTGCACTGAAGTGGGACTGTTGTTTGTTTGTAATGTTACATTGCATGTCTGTCTTGTAAAAGAGTTAAACATGTTCAATAAAGTACACTAAATAAAAAAACATTCTCTGTACAAAGGAAGCTGTACTCTGCGGGGCATCACTGCTTCAGCCTTGCCTGGTTACCGCTCTTGTCAAGTGGGAACTCAGAGGCAGTTGGCAGCAGCACTTAAACTGCGTGCCTTGGTGTTATACTACTAGAGATCTAGCAGGCAGGCTCTGTTTTACAGAGACTCGGTTTATTCTTTAATTGTCACATAGCAGCAGTTTCCCTTACTCCTTGTCTCTTGTACCAACCCTTACTTAAGGTGAGCCCACAGTTCTCCTGTAATAAGAGAATACTTGGGGCTGGACAAGATTTGTCCTTATAGAAATTACCAGAACCCAGGACAGGAATTTAACATTATACAGACAGACATAAGGTACTGAGGTTTTGTTGCCTGTAGCAAAATCTAGTAGCCAAGTTGCATTAACCCCTTGCGGCTAAGTTCTTTGTATTAAGTTAATAAAGCCCAAGCAACTGCCCTTCTCGGTGCTATTCGGCTGCTAAGGTACTAGCAAAACTTTACTACTAGCTTATAATGCTCCATTCAGACCATGCACAACAACACCTGTCTGGTAAGCATCTGTGAGAATCAAGCACCTTTTATTTCCATGACTAAGTTCAGATCATTTGATGTGTCTGTTTCTCCATGTTGTCCTAACAAAAATGTCCAAGCTACTGATTGGAGTCTGTCTACGATGTAATATGTGTATTTCCTGCTGTACTATGTAAACCTTGATTCACTGTATATATGAGAACTCTGTTTGCCTTTGTTGTTTTTTCTCTCCCCTAGGTACGTGTAACTAATTCCGGGTCACCCCTGAAAAAGGGACCGTCAAGGTCTCAGTGGGCCTACCCGGTTACCAAAATTTAAATAAATAAATAAATGTCTTGTACAGCATGTCACTATCACGTAAAGCCTTTGCATGATGGGATATGTCAGATAAATAGATGATTTTTCTGGTCAACCCATATGAACTTATGACAATATCTGCCACAGCAAACAGATGGAGCACCTAAGGAGTGGCTGATGTTTGCCTTCAGCATCATTATGACAACTATAGATCGAGGGAGCGCTCCTGACCAATCAGATCGCTCCTTTCCTCTGTGCGTGAGGCACTCTTATTCCGTGAAGAGCGTCTCATGCGCAGATGCCCTGGAAACGGCAACATTCTAAGAAGTATATATATTTTTTTAAATATTATAGATCGCTCTCTTACTTCGTTTACTTGGTTTACTTGGTTTCAAACGACAAAAGAAGGCTATTGCCCATCGAGATTGTCCCCACCACATTGGTGGGATAATTATACTTAGTTATTAAACTGAGCCAGCAATCCAGCCCTTTTGAAGACTGTATTGGAGCTACTGTCTACTAAGTATTGTGGGAGGAGATTCCACAATTTGGGGGTTCTTACTGTAAAGTAGTTTAACCTTTTTGTTGTTTTAGCTTTAGATACAAATATCTGGTTGTTATGATACCGAGGTGAAGTCCAACTGGTGGAGAAATGTAAGCCACAGTGGTGCATTAACTCTTGAGAATTCCGGATTTTGTACAATAGGAGAAGGTCACCTCTGGTACGTCTTGTGCGTAGTGAGTGTAACCCTGTAACTCTTAATCTTTCCTCGTAGTCCGAGTCTGGATAAATAAGGGACCATTTTTGTGGCTCTTCTCTGCACCCTCTCAATCCTGTCAATGTCCTGCCCCAGATAGGGACTCCAGCAGGGGGATCCATAGTCCAAATGGGGCCTGACATAAGCCCTATACAAGGGGATTATGCATTCCTGTGTCCTAGACACAAACGAATGTTGAATCCGGGTGAGCAAGGCATTAGATTTCCTGGCTATCATCCTGCAGTGATCACTAGATGATAATTTATTATTAATGATTACCCCGAGATCTCATTCTAATGGTGACACATGAAAGGCAACACTGTTCAGAAAATAGGTCTGCCTAGGGTTATTCTTATCAAAGTGTACAACATGACACTTGTCTGAGTTGAGTGTCATTTTGTTTAAAACTGCCCATTCTTCGATGGATTTTAAATTGTTCCTCATGGAATCTCTGTTTATCGATGTAAGAACAGAGCCACACAGCTTGGTATCATCAGCGAATTTTGAGAGAACAATTTCGGGGCTGGCCTGCAGATCACTAATAAAGATGTTAAACAGGGTCGGCCCCAACACGGACCCCTGCGGGACCCCGCTGGTCACACTCAGTGAGTGGGAAAGTGTACCATTAATTCTGACCTGCTGATATCTTCCACTCAATCTATCCTAAATAGATACTTTTGCTCAGTATTTACTGAAGAGAAGGTAGGGCAGGGCCCACAGCTCAGCATCATGGACACAGGGGGGAGGGAGGTGAGCACTACTCCCTTCACAAAAGAAAGGGTCCTACAAGAGCTTGCTAAGCTCAGGGTGGATAAGGCAATGGGACCTGATGGCATACATCCCAGGGTACTTAAGGAGCTAAAGGAGGAACTAGCAGAGCCATTAGCAGAATTGTTTAGTGAGTCTCTGAGCACAGGAGAGGTCCCAGAAGACTGGAGAAGGGCTCATGTGATCCCTCCACAAGAGTGGCAGCAGGGAGGAGGCGGGGAACTACAGACCGGTCAGTCTTACCTCAGTAGTGGGCAAGATTATGGAGGCACTCCTTAAGGAAAGGATAGTGCAACACCTGGAATCCATAGGGCCAGGATCCAAGACAGCATGGGTTTACAAAGGAAGGTCCTGTCAAACTAATCTCATAGATTTCTTTGACTGGGTAACCAGAGTGGTGGACCAAGGGGGAGCAGTTGATGTCGCCTACCTTGACTTCAGCAAAGCTTTTGACACTGTTCCACATAGAAGATTGATAAATAAGCTAGGTAGGCTCGGGGTGGGTCAGAAGTTGGTCAACTGGGTGGCAAACTGGTTGACTGGCAGAAAACAGAGAGTGGTGGTAAATGGTATACAGTCAGAAGAGATGCAAGTCACAAGTGGGGTACCTCAGGGATCAGTCCTGGGGCCAGTCCTATTCAACATCTTCATTAGTGACCTCGCAGATGGACTAGAGGGTAAGGCTTGTCTGTTTGCAGATGACACCAAGATCTGCAACAGAGTAGATGATCCAGATGGGGTGGGCAGAATGAGAAGAGATCTGGATAAACTAGCAGAATGGTCAGAAGAGTGGCAACTGGGATTTAATGCAAAGAAGTGCAAAATCATGCACATAGGGAAGAAACCCTGAAGCCACTTATAGGCTGGGAGGAGTTGCTAGCAGTCACAAAGGAAGAAAGAGACTTGGGCATCATCATCACTGATGACCTAAAATCATCAAGCAGACCTCTAAAGCAGTAGGTAAGGCTAGGGGTGTTAGGGTGTATTAGTAGGGGTATCACAAGTCGTAAGGGAGGTAATAATCCCTCTGTACAAGACATTGGTTAGGCCCCATCTGGAGTACTCGTGCAGTATTGGAGACACACCTTCACAAGGACATTAACAAATTGAGGCAGTCCAGAGAAGGGCAGCAAAATGGTGCAGGGACTGCATCAGAGACATATGAGGACAGATTAACAGAGCTCAATATGTATACCCTTGAGCAAAGGAGGGAGAGAGGTGATATGATAGAGACATTTAAACACCTACGGCATAAACAAGGTGAAAGAGTCTAACATGTTTAAATATAAGAAAAATAGCAGGACAAGAGGACACAGCATGAGATTAGAGGAGGCAGATTAAGAGGAATGTGAGGAATTATTTTTCACAGAAAGGGTGGTAGATGCATGGAATGGCTTACCACAAGAAGTGGTGGCTATGAATACAGTGCAGGGCTTCAAACAGGCATGGGATAGGCATAAGGGAGCAATACAAATGACTATGAATAGATAGGTCACTGACAGAGCAAAGGCCGATGGCACATTTATAAGGTAGAAAAAGAAATGGGCAGACTGGATGGGCCTTGCGGTCCTTATCTGCCGTCAACTTCTATGTTTCTATGTTTCTATGTAACCAACCTGAGACCCAGTTAATTATGTAGTGAGAAAAACACATATCATTCATTTTGTCGAGTAGAATGTCATGAGGGACTTTGTCGAATGCTCTACTGTAGTCGAGAAGTATCACATCCATAGGGATGCCGTCATCCAATGCCTTACTGACATGATTATAAAAGGAAACCAAGTTAGTAGTACAGGAGTATCCCTGCCTAAAGCCATGCTGTGTAGTGTCAGTCAAGTTACCCCCAACAGATTCGTACTCTAGAAGTTTCTTAATAACTTTCTCCATGATCTTGCTTATAACGGAAGTCAGACTTATTGGACGATAATTCTCAGGTTTGGAATGATTACCCTTCTTAAAGATTGGGACCACAGTGGCCATCGTCCAGTCTTGAGGGATAATTCCCTCATATAAGGATTTGTTGAATATAATTGAAAGTGGTTTAGCAATGGCAGCTGCTGTCTCTATTAGAAATTGGGGGCTGATGTTATCAGGGCCTGGACTGGAATTGGATTTTAGGGATACAATTGCTTTTAGTATATCATCCTCGGTGATGATGTAAGAGGGGGTAACATTGTTTGTATGTTTGGCGCTTAGGAACCTCTTTCTTGGTAAATACTGAGCAGAATTGTTTGTTAAATGTGTCTGCCATATCTTTGTCTGTTGATATTTTTTTTTTTTTTAGTTTAGTTTATTGTTCTAGGAATTACTACCTTTGAGCCAGAGGCTCTTTTACAAAGGTTCCACGTCAATTAGGTACAGTACAAAAGGTTACATAGATAACGCAACAATTTGTGTTGTGTCAAGAGCAAGAAAACATATACAAATACATATCAAATAATTTGTGCAAAAGGACATGAGATATCAATAATCACATTATTATTACAAGAAAGAGGTCATGCCAGATTAGGAGAAACAAATAGGGAAAAAGTCCAGAACAGAGGGTAAGTGAAAGGTGTGGGAGCAGACAATAGCAGGAGAAAGGTTTCCAAACATGTCTTTGTCAAATAACGGAACAGGGTGGGTAGTGAGAAAATGGGGGGTTTAATCAGGGCAGTCACAGGAGCTGGAGGTGGCAAGGTGAGAGAAAAGCCTTGATTTGAAAATACCTAGAGGTGGAGGCAGTAATATGAGTGCTGAGGGCATTTAGCCAGCTGGGCACGACAAGGCAAATGATCTTTGTCCCTGAGAAGTCCGGCATTGGGGACTTGGAGAGCTGGTGTTCTGATCTTCTGGTAAAAGCGGGTGCTAGCGCTCGGGCATAACAGGTCTTGGATACAGGGTGGAGTGAGGTCCAGAGTGGATTTTTTCGCCATCAGGCAGGTAAGTACTTTATCCGGTTTGAGAGTTGCAACCAACCTGAGTCAGCACAGAGTTCACATGTGAGATGCGTCGATGTGCACCAGTTAGCAAGCCGACAGGCCTTATTTAGGATGTTGTAATGCGACTAATGCTGTAGTAGTGGCAGATCCGTATATAACTAAGCCATAGTCAACGACTGAGATGATAGAGGATTGGATGGCAATCCTCAGTGCAGAATGGGTAAGAAGCTGTCGGTTCCGATACAGAATCCCAATTCGCTGATTAATAGTTCTTGCTGTACTATCAATGTGAGTTGTAAAGGTTAGGCCTTGATCAAAGTTGATTCCAAGATATTTGAAAATTGGCACTTGTTCAAGGGTATTTCCCAGGTATGTATTAATGGTGAGTGGACTTGCCGTTTCTTGTTTTCGGGTTAGAGAAGAGCATGGATTTAGTTTTTTGTGGTTTAGAACCAGCTTATGTTCAAGGAACCACATCTCAACTTTGGAAAAAGCATGCTGAAGGTTGAGGCGTAAGAGGTTCGGATCTTTATGAGTGGCAAGAATCACGGCATCTCAGCATAGAGGATTATTTGTTCAGGGCAGGATTTGGGGAGGAGTTTAGGAAAAGGCTGAAAAGGAGGGGCCCAGGATGGATCCCTGGGAACTCCTGAGCGAACCGGTTTTGAGTCTGAGAGAACTCCAGCTACTTTTACAGATTGAGGCGCTGAGCAAGGTAATTTTTACCCAGTCACCAGGACCCATGAGAGCCCTAGGGATAGTAGTTGTTTGATAAGTAGGCCATGGTGAACTGTATCAAATGCCTTGGTTAAGTCAATGTAGACTGCTCTAGTTAGGTTTCCTTTGTCCATGGCATTGTGGATTGCTCCTGAGAATTCAAGTAGGGCAGTCGATGTGCTGTGCCCTTTCCTAAATCCATGCTACTGAGTGCATAGGATGTTGTGCTTTTCCAGGTAGTCTGAAAGTCGGTCCGCACCAAGCGTTCAAGGGCCTTAGAGAGAGTGGCGAGTATAGATATCAAGCGATAGTAGCAGTGACTTATCACCACTTTTGTGCACGGAGTGACAACTGCAGCCTTCCATTTCCTAGGGAATTGGCTGTAGCAGAGGAGAGATTGAAAATTTTGTGAGGGAGCAGTACTTCCTCCAGAGTGAGGACAGAAGTTTAAGGTCAATAGTGTCGCTGCTTGCTCGGGACTTAGAAATGGCCTGCTTTACATATTTATAGACTTCATGTGCCTTTACTAGTTTGAAATGGAAGGTGGTTTGGTTGGAGAGGCAGTAGTAGAAGAAGAAATTGGAGGGTCAGCATCAGTAAAGAAATCAGATGAGAGGACACCACTAAGGTCCGTGAAGGTATTATTTAGGGTGTTTGCAATGATCTCTGGGTCTAAATGTAGTGGTTCCATCCACATTCATTATTGTAGGAGAGGATTTGGACTGCTGACCCATGATATTCTTTATGTTGTCCCAGAAGGATTTCCCTTCGCCCCAGGAGTTGGAGAGGCATTCTTGAAGTAGGAGCTCTTCATCAAGCGGATCTGTTTAGTACAGTGGTTGCGAGCCTGTTTATACTTTTGAATGTCCGACAGAGTGCCAGTAGCTCTTGCAGTGGCCCAGAGGTGATCCCTACTTTTGAGTTGTGCCAATAGCTTTGCTGTGAGCCAGGGATTTGTGAGTGCTTTGATTTTGCGCTTTTTTTACTGGTGCATAGGTGTCACAGGCAGTGTTGAAAGTAGTAATAAAGTAATCAAGGGCTAGGTCAACATCTTGAGTTTTGTAACTCAAGGACCAGTCTATCTGCCTAAGACAGGTCTTGAGATGAGTAAGGTTGCCATAAGGTAGGATTCTGCTATAGATGGTTTTTGGAGGCGGCTTACGAAACTTATTTGTCCAGGCACATATTTTTGGAGAGTGATCACTGAGCGAGTCAGGGGAGAACACTTACATTGGTTTTACGGGTAGGGTGGCTGGTAAGGATCCAGTCAATGAGGGTGCTGGTCCCTGATTTGTAGTTTTTCCTGGTAGGGAAGTTTACCACTTGTGTTAAATTTGCTGCTAGGATAGCATCTTTGTTTGACCCTGCATCAGGAGCAAGCCAATTTATATTAAAGTCCCCAAGGAGGAGGAGTTCAGTGTCAGAAGGTTGTGTACGTACGAACTCAAGGACAGCCTGTAGGCTGGAATCAGGATCTTTTGGTGGGATATAGACAGCAGCAATCGTGAGGACTTTGTTTTGGGCACCAAGTAGTATCTTGATAGGGAGGAGTTGCACTGAGGTTTCTGTGGTGGGATAAGAACCAGGGAGACAGGTGAGGTAGTCCTTTATGTAGATTGCACACCCACCACCCCTTTTCGAGGTCCAATCCAGCCTGAATATCTTGTAGCCTTGTATAGAGATGGCATGATCCGGAGTATTAGGTGTCAGCCAAGTTTCGACGATGGCAAGGATATCCGAGTTGTGTTGGTTGGCAAAGATTTGAAGAGAGGCCAGTTTGGAAGGAGACTGCAGATGTTTAAGGTAGCAATTTTGAGCCCCCCCTCCATTTTGACAGGCTTTGTTGTACTGTAGGAGACAGGGCCAGGATTTGAGTGGACACTTCCTGATATCAAGAAGAGGAGGAGTAGGAGTTTAAGAGACAGTTGCTGTACTTCGTAGTCAATAGAATTACACTTCTGAGGCTTATGTGGCTTGGACCAGTGCAGGCGTCTAGGGACCCAGAGCAAGGAGGTTGTTAGTAATAGAGGATGATATGCCCATTTATCCTTGTTGTAGCTTGTCAGTTGCACTCAGTCGCTTGCAGATAGGTACCTGGTGGTTAAGTCAAAAGCCAAAAGAATGATCAACAGCTGAGGTCCAGAGTCACTGAAATGTTAAAATTCCTGAAGGTGCCTGCACATATGCAGGATGTGAAATCCCTTTGTCTGTATGCTTCTTTGTCATTCAAGCAGGTTGCTGAAAAGCCCACATACAGATCATGGAGCAGGTCAGACGAAAATGTGGATTCCAGCAGGACCCAGAGTCACCAAGTTTGTCAGATGTAGTTGCTTCACTTATGTTTTGCTTGGGATAGCTTCCAAAAAAGTTGATTTTAAAATGAAAATAAAAATACCTGATGATGATTTTTTTGCAGAAATCCAGTCCAAGAGACTTTCACGGATGTAGTGAGCAAGAATGGTATAGTTACCACAAGCAGAAAAACATGTAAATCCACAAAAACTAAGCTACAGACACAGACAAACACAAGCAGCCACCACACAGACCCAGGGGGCGTGGCACAATATAATTGTGTCATGTATACACAAGGGCCCCATGTGTCTATTATTTATTTTTTTATTGTTAAGGTAGGAAAATAGTGAATAATAGTTGTCTTTGGTATGGGCCAGACGAAACTCAAGTTTTTTTTTTGGATTGCAGAATGACTTGTTTTAGTGATTTTAGAGTTTCCCTGTACTGAGCGAACAATAACTTTTTGGTGTTTCCCTTGCTGTTTTTAACTAGTTTAAATAGCCTCTGCTTGTTCTTAATTAAGGTTTTGATGGTATTGTTAAACCACAGGGGTATTTTCCCCTTTTTATTATATTTTTTTGTTATAGGAACATATAATTTTTCTGAGTTATAAATGGTAGATTTGAAAAAAGTCCCAAGATTCTTCCATGGAAAGGGAGGATAGTACTGTATCCCAAGAAATTGAGTTTAATTGGTTATTGATAGCATTAAAATTAGCTTTTTTGTAATTTTTCAATTCAGTATAGTTGGTGATGTGTTGACAAAATGTCAGGGTAATGGAAATGGTGTAGTGATCACTTGATCCTAGTGGGGCACCAATTATAATTTTGGATATTAGATTCCCTATATTTGTAATAACCAAGTCCAGTATGTTGTCACCTCGCGTTGGTTCTGTAACGATTTGTTCAAGGCCCATATCAACCATGAGTGTGATTAAGTCTTTCTCGGCCTGCGAACTTCCAGTTAAAGAATACCAATTTATAGTAGGCAGGTTAAAGTCACCCAGTATGAGGATTTTTCCTTTAGAGGCCATGTCTAAGATTTCATTATTTAGGCATGAAGAATATTCTTTATTAGATGTCGGGGGGCCTATAGCATGTCCCTACCATCAGTTGTGGGTAACCCTTGAGCTGGATGTTAACCCAGATAGATTCAATATTACTCATTGTGGGGATTTGGAATGAGGATATGTCGTCTCTAACATAGAGACATACCCCCCCCCATTTGTCCCTGATGGTCCTTATGATATAGTTTATACCCTGGGATATGCTGGATCCCAAGAAGTATCAGG
Organism: Neoceratodus forsteri; assembly: GCA_016271365.2. Classification (NCBI taxonomy): domain Eukaryota; kingdom Metazoa; phylum Chordata; order Ceratodontiformes; family Ceratodontidae; genus Neoceratodus; species Neoceratodus forsteri. Next base: position 1,120,485,937 of record CM028130.1, on the reverse strand, counting down.
ATCCCACCAAGTTTCTGTGATAGAGATGAGTCCGTATTTATTCAGTTGACACATAGCTTCTAGTTCAGCTATTTTGACCTGGTTTAAAGATCTGGCATTTAGACTGAGTACCTCACACTCAGAGGTGTCTGTAGTAGGTCTTTTTAGAGAACAGGATCTTTTGTCACTGATCTCACCCACGGGTATTAGTTTAAAAGTTTGTTAATGGCTGTTGTAAATTTTTTACCCAGAAGTGAGCAACCCCTACGACTGAGGTGGAGTCCATCCCAGCAGTACAGTGAGTCTTTTAGATAGAAGGTTTCCCAATGTGTGAGACAGAGAATGTTCTGTCGGAGACACCATCATCTAAGCCAGTCATTAAAGGCCTTAATCCTTGTGTTAATACTATCGGGTGCTCTTGGTACGGGTAGAATCTCTGAGAAGCATGCCATGCTATTTTTTTCTGCTAGTACATTGTTGAGAGCTATAATGTCCTATTTAAGTTCGTCAATACTACTTCTATTTATATCATTTGTACCTGCGTGTATTATGAATAACTGATTTTCACCAACCCCTTTCAATATATTTTTTACAGTAGTAGTGATGTTGGATACATGAGCACCCCGCAAGCTGGAGCAGGTACGGTTGAATTTGTCCACGTTACATATTGGGCGGTCCAGGTGTTTAATAACTGAGTCGCCAAGAACAAAGATTTGTTTAGTTAATGGGTGAGAATCCATATTGCTAGAAGTTGATGGTAAAATCACTGAATCGTGATTTTGGTCTTTTGTTCGGGATTTATTTAGTTTGGGTGTGGGGGACACAGTACAGTTATTTTCTCTCCTGGGGGTTGGGCAGCTGACTAGGGGATCACTGCAGGTGGTATTGATAGTGTCATCATTCAGTGGAACATTTATGTCTTGTTTAAGGGTATCGTATTTATTGAATAAGGGTAGGGGTAAAACACTGCATCCAATTTGTCCCCCCCTACGTTGTGATTTACCCTTGGGTACCCTTGCCCAACTGTCGGAATCCTCCTGAAATACAGCAGGAGTAGAGGAGGTAATGAGATTAGTACTTATAGCAGTTGCTGTCTCGTCAGCAGATGGGGGAATTAAGGATAAAGACTGACCCAGCATGGAGTCAATATAGTCCTCCAAAGCTTCAATCTCAGGACCAACTGTTGTGGAAGCCAGTAAACAGGCGATTTCTTCTTGGAGGGTTTCTACCATTAAGCATTTATTACATACAAAGTTGGTAGTCTGGGGACCCGTGGCATACATAGCACATGACTGGCAGTAGTTGTTTGGAGCTTCCATGTTAACACGTCGGGCAAACTACCAGGTTATATGATGTGTACTACAGCACTAATTCGATTTACTCACAGTTTCGGGGCCCTGGTCCCTGCTGTCCCGGCGGACACGGCAGACATGCACGATGCGTGTGTCTCTGCGTGTGCAGCCACACGCGCCCTGCTCGCTGCAGGGGCAAGCTTTTAATGCGAGTGACAACCCGGAAGTACACCTAGGGGTCACAGGGTCCTCGCGACGAGCAGTACAGAATTTCTTTACAGCAAATAGAGGTAATCAAGTAAATGACAGTTTGAAACACTTTTTGGAGTGCAGACAGACGCTAGCTAATCAGTCACAGCACACCACAGCTGGGTTCCAAGACTGTGCACCGTTGTCCCGCTTACCAGCTCTCTTCCTGGTTCCTGCCTCGTTGGCAGTATAGCAGGGCTCACACAGTACAACACACTTTTAAAATAACAATACAAAAGATCCTACCAAGCGCAGTCTAGGACCTGTAAACCTTGCTGGCAATGATTTGATCAAAAACATATGAATACGTCCCTCAGAGCCACTTGTTGCTGAAAACAAGTGGTTTCACTTGCCTTCAGCTTCAGCCAGAACAGCTCAGCTTCACTTTGTTGTTCTCACTCCAGCTGAAGGCGTCTGAAACCACTCTTTTTCAGCAACGAGTGGCTCCGAGGGACGAATTAACACATAAATCAAGTCAGTATTAGCAGCATGCAGCCTTTTACTTCAAGCTTAGTGGCACCCATACAGTAAGTGTTAATTTATTTTATTTATTTAAAAGTTGATAATCGGGAAAAGCATCACGAGTCGAGGCTCGTTTCCAGGTGCAACCCGGGGGGGGGGGGAACAAAGGGAGAAATATGCAGAGGCAGCATGAAAATACAAATTTCAAATAAGAAAGCCACACCACAACATCAGCAACAATAACCAGTACAGTCAAGACTTTAGTATTATAAAAGTGGGGGGTTAGATTATACAAAATCAGAATTAGTAGCAACAACTAGTATGGCAGCACCACAGGGTTACACATAATTAAGGTGGGAGAGGATGGGCACATTGGGAGCATGGTTGAGAGGGAAGATGTTTTAGGAGCCTCTTGAGAGAGAAGAAGGAGGAACAAGAGCGGAGGTTGGAGGGTAGCTTGTTCCAAAGAGAAGGGAAGTGGAAGGAAAAAGCAGATTGTCTGAAGGCAGAGTGAGGGAAAGGGATGGAAAAGGAGAGAGAGAGTCCCTGTGTCGAAGGGAGTAGTTAGAGGAGGCAGCTTAGGAGAGCCGAGAGGCAAGGCAGGAGGGGAGGGAACCAAACCAGAACGTAGCAACAAAAGTAATACAGTGAATCATTCGCCTGTAGGTTAGGGGAGCGAGGGATAAGGGAAGATAGAGTAGACAGTGGTGAGTGAGAGGCAGTGGCAAAACAGCAGAAGGAGTTTAGGAGAATGTCAAGTTTGCTGAGTAAGGTCTGAGAGGCAGTTTTATACACCATGTCAGCATAGTGAAAAGTTGGTAGAATCATTTTGGAGACCAACTCTCGATGTGTAGAGAGAGAGAGAGGCTAGTTTTGTGTCGGAAAAGGGCACCTAGTTTGGGGTGAAGCTTGGTACAAATGGCGTCAACGTGGGTGGAGAAGTCCAGGTTTTCATCCAGCCACACCCCTAAGTACTGGAAAGCCGACACGTTCTCGAGGATGGAACCATCTAAGGCAGAAGAAGTGGGGGAGTTTCTGCAGGGTGGCCAGCTTTTGTCTGGTACCGAAGGTCATGGTCACTGTTTTTTTGACATTTAGTTTAAGTTTATTATCCTTGAACCAGGACTGGGCTCTGTTAAAATCATCCTGAAGGGAGGACAGTATGCTAGTGACAGAGGGCCCAGAGAGGAAAAGAACAGTGTTGTCAGCGTACATGTCAATTTCTGCTGACCTACAGACTGAGGGGAGATTGTCAGTAAATAGGGAGAAAAGTATGGGCCAAGTATGGAACCTTGGGGGACACCTGAGAGGATAGGGAGTGGGAAGGGTAAAAAGATCGCCAGTCAAAACAGACTGTTCCCTGTTGAGAAGATAGGAACAGAACCAGTTTACAGCGGACTCTGAGAGACTGACAGAGCCGAGAGTTTGTAGTAGGAGTGGGTGGGAGACGGAATCGAAAGCCTTCGCAAGGTAACTGTAGTTTTAATGCTGGTTTTCAGTTCATATCCACACTTGGGCAGTTCCTTTAAGCATGCCCAGAGTCTTGGGAAAGATTCTAAACCGACTCCTACCTCCACCTGACCACATTTCTAGTTTCTGTTCCCCTGCTTTTGAGATTTGAGTGATGAAACTAAAAGCAAGACAGACTAGCCACAGAAGTTCAGGTGGACCATGTAGATATGAACCAAATACCAGCACTGAGCACTACAATTACCTGCAGAAACATGTTTGTTTTTTTTAAGCCTGGATTTTGTTCACTATCTACAGTTGAGCAGACCATAGTAGTCCTCAGGCGGAAAGGGCTGGGATCACACCAGTAACCAAAAAGAGAATGGAGGACTGAGGTCCCAAAAGTAGAGTCCCTGAAACTCAGGAGGTAAGTGACGTAGTGGAAGCGTGTATGTATTTGACTAGCTAACAGCCTTGCAGATCAAAATGTCCCTGCCAGCAACAACAGATGTCTGTTGGACTGAGTCCAAAAGCCTTCTGGAGACCTCTTACTGGCCATCTACAGAGGGCAATCCAGGCTGCAATCCGCCTGGCAAGTTTCTGATTAGCTGCCAGCCTACCCTTAGCAGAGTCAGTTAAGTGATAAATGCCTAGCAGTGTCACTCCGAAGTTCTGTTACGTGCTGTATGTAAAACAGTACAGCCTTATAGATATCCAGAGAATATATAGTACACGTCTTATCCAAGTCACGTGACCTTGGAAGGAAGAAAGGCAACATCAAGCACCGATTAAGGTGAAATTATAAAGGCTTCCCAATGGCCCAGTAGGTAGCACATCACACTCTCATGCAACTAGTGACTTGAGTCCAGGAGTGAACTTGGGTGCTGGGTCAGGTAGCCAAGGGGGCTGGAGTAACGCTGTTGTGTGACAGTGCTCCCAGCCAGGAAGGTACGGCACTGTGGTACCACCACAGTGACCCCTGAGATGGGCCGGGCAGCTTGCCACCTACACAGGGGAATTGCTGCATGTGTGCAAAACCTAACAGAACACTGCCCAGTGTCAGGGTGGTGGGAGGGTCTAGGGACAAGGGAGAAAACCCAGAATAAACCTATGCCTCCCAGGGCACTTGTATAACTGCCACTGGTATTCAAAGGCCCCACATTGTGTGGATCCCCACTGGCTCCCACAGTGAGGGGAGTGGAGATGGGGCTGGGAGCTCACTGGCACAATGACCAGAAGACAGGAGGAGGCAGCGATATGGCAGCAAACAGCTCTATAAGAAAAAGAGTGGAAATTACAAACCCAGCTTTTGTAACAACTTTGAATAGGGGCCAGGGGTTGACACATTTTAGCATTTATTACTTGCCCAGGACAAGTGACTTCAGTAAATCTTTTCCCAGTATAAAAGTTGGTAGTCCTGCTAAAATATGCATACTGTAATTTAACACTGGCTTTAGCCTTACACTACCATTTAATTCACCATGACTTGCAGGGTCCCGTTCTAATTCTGAGATGCTAACAATATTAGTAAACATCCCTCATCTTATTACAATAGACCAGTGTGGTACCAGATCAAAGACCTTACTAAAGTCTAAGCAGATGATATCAGTCGATCTTATTGTCTAGTAGCTTACTGAAGATTATAGAGGGATAACATCAAAGGTGACAGCTGCTGACATCTGATTTAAAATCCTGCGCCTGACCAAACTCCTCATAACTACCAACAGGGGCACAAAGCAGTTTGCCAGTGCAAAGCAAGCAGAAGAGGGTTTGTCTGACATTTTCCCAGACTTCTTTCACGCCTTATTGCGAACATACCAGCTAGATGTGAAGATGAGGCTCACTAAAGCCAGGGGTTGTCGGAGACAAATTGGGAGTGTTTCTTGGACACAGTGAGTAAGTTTCTAACACAGAAGTCGTTTGCCAAGAAGGTCACAAGACACCCCATTTAAAGGATTCTCAAGGCAGGTAAAAGTCATACTAGCGGACCTAACTTAACTCCATTAGGGTCTGCTTTGACAGGACAAGGAACCAGCACTCCAGACACCAAAATTCAGTGAGAGAAAATTTTTTACTCAAATAAAAACTGTCCTTTCAAAAATTACACGTAAATCAAATACATAATCGCTGTATCAATTTCAGCTCCCACACCTGTGCTAGCCTCAGTGCTTTGCAGTGTGCTACCCCTTCATCAGGAGGTATGGCTAGATGTACCCCTTAGTGCTTAATACACAGTTACAAACAGGTGTGCTCTGAATACTTGTTCTGTAATCGAAAACATGGCAATCAAAAGAAGGTGTACCACAGCAAGGGAAGCACACATTGTGGCTGAGAATCCTTCAAACACAGTTACTTACTGTATATACAATATTACCTAATCCCTCCTGGACATATGGAATTTCTTCTGTTAAACTGCGAATCCAATGGAACACTTTAAATCTACCATACCATGCTGCAGGGTTGTTTTTTTGCCACCTCAACTGTTTCACCACCACTATTTTAGGCAAGGAACTAACAGATGATCTTGTACTATAGAAACATAGAATTTGATACCAGATAAGGACCGCTTGGCCCATCCAGTCTGCCCATTTCTCTACCTAATGGATAAGCTGCAGATCCTAGTTAACCAGCAGCCTACTTCTATCTACCCCAACCCCCTAGAATTGTCTTATGACTGTCCCATGCATGGTTGAATTCAACCACTGTTTTTGACTCCACAACCTCCTCGGGAAGGCCGTTCCATTCAACTAGAGGTGAGAAGTGGAACTATGCAGCAGAATATGGAGTGTATAGCCTGGTGTCCCTTCTTGCCAGCTAAGGGTACCAAGCTGCTTTTATACTGGTCTATGCACCTAAATATTAGAGTATTTTTTCTCTACATTAACCCTGAGAGCATGTCAGCTACTGAAACAGACACAACTGCACCAAATAATGAAGTGAGGGGTGCAGTCTTTATCGGCTCTTTCGCTTTAATGAAAAGAAACCCTTATTACAAGGATCTAATATTACTCAGAATAATGCTGAGTCTAAAGATTTTGACGCTAGTAATGTGTCCTTTTAGCCATGCAATATAAAAGAAGTTTTCGCACAATATGGACACCTAGCGCTTAAAGCACAACATGTTTGTTGGCAGCAGATGTCCAAGAAGAAAAAATTACTCACCTTAGTAACTGTGTTTCTTCTAATGGAGTCTTGCTGCATTCTGACATTATGCAGTTAACCCCAGCACTTGAACTGCTCTGGAGAGGAAAGCGTTAACTCTGTGCCAGAGCATAGAACGTTGAGCTCGAGCTCGGTTCAAACCTCTGTCTGCTGCACTTTGAAGTGTAACTGTCAGATTCTTACGAGCTAATACTAACTAACTACACCTACTAAGTGGAAATTGTAACATCTACTAGCCAAAAGGCGACCAAATCTTTTAGGTCCCCAAAAAGACTCAAGTCGAGAACTCCAAAACAGAAACTAGGTAGTGAACAAAACATAACTATAGAAAAAAATCTGTAACTTAACCCACTCCCCCTCTCTATAAAGGGGAGAGTGCCAATTGCACCCCTGAGGTGCAACACTGCATCTGCCAGCCCACTTCCCAAAAACCAGGTTCTGAGAGGAGAAGCAGGAAGGGGAGGTCAGAATAGAGCAAGACTCCATTAGAAGAAACACAGTTATTAAGGTGAGTAATTTTTTCTTCAAACAACATGAAGTCTTGCTGTATTCTAACATTATGCAGACTACCAAGCAGTACCTCCATGGAGGAGGGTACCAAACCTATTTTGGGAATAGGCTCTGCAGTACTGCTGTACCAAACCTAGCATCACTCCTAGCCTGGGTATCCAGAGAGTAATGCTTGGTGAGTGCATGGACTGTTTTCCAGGTGGCTGCTTTACATATCTCTAACAAGGATATATCTCTGGCAGCAGCCAGAGAAGCAGCTGTACCTCTAGTTGAATGAGCCCTCAGGCCTGAGGGGGGCACTTTGCCTAGCTTTTCATAGCAGAATTGTATACAAGAGACAATCCACCTGGCAATAGTCATCTTAGTAGCAGGTTTACCCTTACTCACTTTACCATAAGTGAGAAACAACTGAGGACAGTCAAATCTAAGTGCCTTAGTGTGCTCAATGTAGTAGCTAAGTGCCCTCTTAACATCCAAACTGTGTAATCTTCTCTCTCCTGAAGAAGAATGATCAGTGAAGAACACAGGAAGAGACATGGACTGGTTCAGATGAAAATCTGAAACCACTTTAAGCAAGAACCTCCTGTTGGCTCTAAGGACCACCTTATCTCTATGGAGGAAGATAAAATTAGGTTCCACTGACAGAGCTTGTAATTCACTTATAGCCTAGGAGAGGTAACAGCTACCAGAAACACAGTTTTCCAAGTCAAGTACTTAAGTTCTGCTGAGGCCAAAAGCAATGCAAACATTAAGATCCCAAACAGGAGAAGGATCCCTAAAAGGGGGATTGGTGTGGAGCAATCCTTTAAAGAATTTACAGAAAACAGGATGAGATGTCAGTGAGGAGGCCTTTCCCACTGACAGGAATGCAGAAACAGCTGTCAAGTGCACTTTCAGGGTAGCTGGTCTGAGGCCTAAGCCATTAAGATGAACCATATAATCCAGAACTGTAGCCAAGTCAGCAGAATCTGGGGATATGTGCTTATTGAAACATCAAATGCTGAATCTTTTACATTTGGAGTTATAAGTTTTTCTGGTGGTAGGTTTTCGAGAGGCTTTGAGAATGTCCAGAACCCCCTGAGTCAAATGCAAGCTTGCATATTCTAGCTCTTCAACAGCCATGCCTTGAGATTGAGAGACCAAAGGTTTGGATACCATATCCTCCCCTGAGAGAAGGTTAACAGGTTGTGATTCTTGGGAAAAGACAGGGGAGGATGGACTGCTAGGGACAGCAACAGAGGATACCAAGGCTGCCTGGCCCAGTCTGGAGCAATCAGGATCACTTTGCAAAATTGTGACCTTATCTTGACCAGAACTTTGAATAATAGAGGAAAGGAGGGAAAGGCATACATAAATTTCCCCTCCCAATCCAGAAGTAAAGCATCCAGGAAGACTGAGCCCAAGACTGGGGGCCTGCAACAGAAGACAGGAAGTTGGTGATTGTCTGGGGCTGCAAAGAGATCTATCTCTGGAGTGCCCCACCTTGAAAAAAAATCACCTTTAACACTATAGGGGCCAGGGAACATTCCTGATGGCCCTGAAAAATCATGCTCAATGCATCTGCTAGCACATTGTCCTTCCCTGGAAGGTGGATTGCTACCAGAGATGTATGTAGGGAATAAGCCAGGGGCCATAACTTCATGGCTTCCGTGCACAAGTGCGTAGACCGAGTGCCTCCCTGCTTGCTGATGTACCACATGGTGGTGGTGTTGTCTGTCCTGACCTGAATCACCTTGTTCTGTACTGAGTCAGAGAAAGCTTGTAGAGCCAGGTACACAGCCCTGAACTCCAGAGGATTGATATGAAGTAGAGACTCTGAGGGGATCACACTCCCTGTGCTGTGAGGACTCCCAAGTGAGCTTCCAACCCCAGGAGAGAAGCAACTGTGGTTGGTACCAGAGACTGAGTCTGGATGATGAATGGGACTCCTTGTCTGAGGTTGTCCTGATCCAACCACCACTGGAGAGCCTGGATCAGAGTCTGAGTCACTGGAATCAGTTTGGTTAGAGGATCTTTCTTCTGAGACCAAAAAAGCCCTCTAGTGGAACTGGATGTCCCTCATCTGAAATCTGGCCCCTTGTACCACTGCAGTAGAAGCTGCCACGTGGCCAAGGAGTTGAAGAAAATGCCTTGCTGGTCGAGACACCAGAAGGTGAAAAGAAGAAGCCAGGTCTATTAGGGCCTTTGCCCTTGCCAGAGGGAGAAAGGCTCTTGCTTTGACAGTATCCAACTCTACCCCATGAAGGTCAACAGTTGCACTTGTTCGAGAACCAATTTTAGAAGATTGAGGAGGAATCCTAGAGAGAAGTGAGCAATTCCTGGGTCACGTGCAGGTGTGACTTGACTTGGTCTGGAGACTGACCCACAATGAGCCAGTCATCCAGGTATGGAAATATGGAAATGTTTTGTCTCCTTAGAAAGGCCACTACTATTGCTAGGCATTTTGTGAACAGTCTTGGTGCTGATGTTAGGCCGAAGGGCATTGCTCTGAACTGACAATGGCCTGAAGGCAGTTCGAACCTGAGGTACTTTTTGTGGGAGCACCTGATGGGAATGTGAAAATAGGCCTTCTTGAGGTCCAAGGAGGCTAGTCAATCCCCTGGCCTTAGAGAGGGAAGAATTATTCCCAGAGTCACTATTTTGAATTTTGGCTTTACTAGGTGCTTGTTTAAGTATCTTAGATCTAGGATGGGCCACCACTTCCCTGTCTTTTTTGGGATCAGGAAGTATCTGGAGTACAGACCTTTGCCCCTGTGAGATGTAGGAACTCTTTCTATTGCTCAGAGCCAGCAGAAAGGAAACCTTTGCCTCTAGGGCAATGGTTTCGGAGATGTTTGCAGGTGGAAAAGACCTGACCCTCAGCTTTGGAAATTTTTTTAAGCGGAGGGCCAGTCCCTGGCTTACTACCTCCAGGACCCACTTGTCTGAGGCAACAGACTTCCAGGCCTGGAAGTAGTAAGCCAGTCTGCCTCCTACAGGAAAGGGGGAGTTGACCCGGGCTGACACATCAGGGTGTCTGCTTGGCAGGAGTCTTAAACTGAGAGGAGGAGGATGCCCTGCTCATCCCACTTCTGCCTCTCCCTCTGAAGAACCCCCTCTGAGGAAAAGGAGAGGAGGCCTGTGCCTGGTAGAAAGGCCTGTGAAAAGACCTGCCCCTGCCACTAGATTGCTGCTTCTGAGGAGTTGCCTGCCTTTCCTTGGCCTGTGCACTCCTGTAGGTGGTCCTGTATTCGTCCATTTTCTTCATATAATTCTCTGTCCGCTCCCCAAGCACAGAAATTCTCCATGACAGGGAACTCTATGGCCTTAGCCTGGGTGTCCTGTGAGAGACTAGTACATCTGAGCCAAGACAATCTCCGAAGAGCCACAGATGTAGCCATGACTCGTGATGACACATCACTGCAGTTCACAGCAGCATGAAACTGGATCTTAGATGCCTCAATCCCATCAGCAGCCACCTCCTCCAGTTCCTTAGCAAGCTGGGAGGAAGCCTGTTTAGCCAGTTCCAGAACAGTATCCCATCTGGACTTCTGGTATCTGGCTGTGTATGTCATGTAGTTAGCCTGCCTGATTTCCAAGAAAGATGCCATGTACTGTTTTTTAGCCATGGCATCCAGCTTCCTGGAGTCTTTATCTGGGGGTGTGTGAAGCCAAGGGTATGTTAGCCTTATCACAGGTTGCAGCCTGCACAACCACAACATGGCTGCATTGCTGGTACAAGAACTCCGTACCTCAGCCTGACAGCACGTACCCCTTTGTCCATTCGCCTGTCCACAGGAGGTAAAGAATTCGGAGTTTTAAGCAATCTTTGTGTCTGTTTCCCAAAAGATTTATGGAGGGGAATAGACAGTCTCTTGGACTCTGGGATGTCCATCATCTCTACATAGTCAGGCTCCTCTTGTTTCTCAACAGCTTCAACCAGAGGGAGCTGGAGGGTTTCTGCCACTTTTTTGTAAAACATAACATGGGAAGAGGACTCAGAAAGCCTAGGAGGGGAAACACCAGAAGGTCTGTCTGGGGAGATGTCCAGTTCTATGGGCTCATCCAGACCTTCCACACCATCATCATCATCATCATCGTAGTCTTCATCCCCCTCCAGATCTGGTTCATAATACTCTTCTGGGAAATAATCCGGAACCGGAGGAGCCGACCGAACCAAGTGCCTACCGAGAGGCGCCACATCAGTCGGAACTGGACGGAGCGATTCAACTATACTAATCACCCTGGCAATTTCCTCGGTGGTTGGGCGATGCGGTTCTGGATCCGAACCAGACGATATCTCCTTTTCCTTTCTCTTAACTGGAACCGACCCCTTAGGATTGGCTCTCCTTTTGCTCAAGGGAGTCTCGCCCAGGTCAGTGGGCACTCCCTCAGGTTCAGTCAGAACCGAACTGGGCTGGCCATCCAGGACAGCGGACTTCTCGGCCTCCTTTTCCCTAAGCCTACCCAATCTTTTATTTAAGGTGGCCTTAGGAAACTTTTTACAAATCTGGCAGTCTATATTAAGTTGGTCAAAACCCAGACAGTAAACACAGGTGGTGTGGGGATCAGCCTTAGCATAGGCCTCCACACACTCACTGCAGTGTTGAAACCAGTGGGCCCGGGTTTTTCTTTTGGGTTTGTCAGACGAAGCCATCCTAAAACTAACCCTTTACTTGGCAAAAGCCAGGCAAGACCCTCTTATCGGTTCCTAACCGTGTCATGGGTATTTGAAAACCATTTCTAAAATAAAGTTTTTTTTAGAACCAGTAAGGACCAGTGCCTCACACTAAATACAGAACAAAAAATAAACTTAGGAGAAAATAGCAAACAATTGGCTCAGCCGAACCGACTGAAAAAGTATTTTTTTACAATTTCCAAACACAAATCACACTAGTCCACTACCCAAGTACTTACTGTACTGCAGACAGGGATCTGACCCAAAATAAAATAAGAAATAGCGTTTTTTACTTTACTGAACTGGTAGCGAAGGACAAATCTCTGGAGCGACTGTTCAGTTAGGCGGAGTAAAGAATGTGACGGTTACACTTCAAAGTGCATCAGACAGAGGTTTGAACCAAGCTCGAGCTCAACGTTCTATGCTCTGGCATAGAGTTAATTCTTTCCTCTCCGGAGCAGCTCAAGTGCTGGGGCTAACTGCATAATGTCACAATACAGCAAGACTTCATGTTGTTTGAATGCATATTTGCAGGTTAAACGAGTACAGTAGGGTCTAAGAATATTTAAAAAAACATGTTTGGCTATGATAGAGTTCCCTTCCTAGATGAATGGAGGTGGAGGACATCACTCCATGATGCCTCATTTGTTCTGACTGAGTGTATTATACAAGACTAAACAAGATTACAGCAAGAATTTACAGAAAAACGTAAAGAAAAGGAACGGTCCCTAGTGAAATTTTATGATCTGACAGAATCTGAAACCTACAAAGAGATTCTGGAGAAAACTACTGACACGGAGGACATTTAAATCAATAATTTTAAACAAAAAAATTTTGAAATGGATGAAGCTGATTAAAAAAATAACCGTGTTTTTACATGGAGGAAGGTTCATCAGAATGTACTACCGAAATCAGTATTAAAGCGTACACAATCAGAAACACAATTGGGTTTTGGGACTGAAGACAGTGAGTCAGAACTGGATAATGTAGAAGAGCAGGATTTTTAGACCCGGATACTGGGGCAGACAGAACACCCCTTCAGCTGCTGACTACAACCACAAGCCAGATCCGGAGGAGAATTTGGGGGTTGGGGGGTGGAAGTGGGCAAAGCAGAGGGCCAGGCAACTAGAATACATATTCACCCTAGGGACAGCGCCAACGTGCATCTAAAGGGCAAAAGTTGCATCCTTTCCAAAACTGACCCCTCTTTCCTTTGTCAGTGGATCCAAATTGATGCACCTACTCTATAGTAATATCTAAAGGAAGGGAACATGAACTGTTCAAAATCTGCCACTGATTATGTTTTGACCCAGTATGTTCCTCTTTAGACCAACATTTTTTACACTAGTGGGCCTAATTTGACCCGTGTTTTAACCCCCCAACGCTGTCACCCTGCCCTACATACCAGTGGCTGGAAGAACACAGGGAAGAAGAACAAGATCAGAAGCTAACAGTTTTTAATTTATCTAAGCATATACTGAATGAATCAGAGATCTCGCTGTTTGAAAAAGGTTTATTTTTTGCCCCAAGCTGTAATCTTGATTTGGTTCAAACTACTGATTTACATAATTTTGTTAGAAAGCTGAATTTAAAATATAATTTTTCTCAGAGAATTAGGGGGCAGTGATGTCCATGGTGGACTTTCAGTAACTTAGGGGAAGATTACACAATGGAGGGGGGGATGTAGTAACAACAACAAAAATGAAAAGGGACCTGGAGTAATCATATCAGATGACCTTAAGGTTGGCAAGCAATGTAAGAAGGCAGTAGGGAGGGCTGGGGGTACTGGGATGTATAGGGAGAGGCATCACCAGCAGAAAACAGTAAGTTGTTATCCCTCTGTACAGACAGTTGGTGAGACCCTATCTGGAGTACTGCGTCCAGTTCTGGAGACCCCATCTCCGCAAGGACATAGACAGGATGGCGGTGGTTCAGAGGAGGGCAACTAAAATGGTGCAGGGTCTGCAAGAGAAACTATATGAGGAGAGACTAAAGGAGCTTAATATATATACCCTTGAGGAAAGGAGGGAGAGGGGGGACATGATAGAAACTTTTAAGTACCTCAGTGGAATTAACAAAGTCCAAGAGGGTAGCATCTTTTAGAAAAGAGATGTGCAAGAACAAGGGACACAATTTGAAGATAGAGGGAGCGGCTCACCGCAATGTGAGGAAGTATTTTTCACAGAGAGAGTGGTGGACGCATGGAACAGCCTTCCTGAGGAGGTTGTAGGGTCTAAAACTGTGGGAGAATTCAAGGATGCATGGGACAGACATAAGGCAATTCTTGTGGGGGGTAGGAAGAAATAGGCTGTTGGTTAACTAGGATCTGCAGCGTATCCTGTAGGTAGGGAAATGGTCAGTCTAGGTGGGCCAAGCGGTCCTTATCTGCCATCAAAGTCTATGTTTCTATGTTCTGCTTTAGAAGAACTTGGTAATGCGGAGTTTATATCAACCACTCCTTTCAGAGGTAAATCTATTACTTGCCCTCCCATGCAGCCAGCCATCTCACTTTTTGTTATGCATGTGAGAGACAAATTAGCAATAGAAACATAGACTTTGACAGCAGATAAGGACCGCTTGACCCACCTAGTCTGCCGATTTCCTTACCTACTGGATAAGCTGCAGATCCTAGTATTACCAACAGCCTACTTCCTCCTACCTCCCACTAGAATTGCCTTATGTCTGTCCCATGCATTCTTGAATTTCCCCACTGTTTTTGACCCCACAATCTCCTCAGGAAGGCTGTTAAGCATTTAGCATGGTGTGCTCCTCCAAAACAGAGGAACACAGAAAATCAAAACTGCACCCTGAAAGATGAGCTCCTTCAGTCCTGAACTGTGGTCATACTTACTTTTTAATTGACAGTTATTTGTCAGTACTAAAGGTTCTTGGTAATGTACAGTATATGTGTGCAATAGTAATTTTTGTCTGTCTCCTACAGTAGGTTTCTTGAGATCTGAGTGCATGGCAGAGTGACACCAGTGTGAGAGACAGAGAGTGTGTGTGTGTGTGTGTGTGTGTGTGTGTGTGTGTGTGTGTGTGTGTGTGTGAGAGACACCAATGTCTGTGGGGGTGTGCATTCTACTGTTTATGTTCAAGTGCAGAAAATGTACCTAATTAGTACTACACACCCAATCTCCAAGCCTTGTGGCCTCCTGCAGACAGACAGACACACACACACCTCTACTGAATTCTTCACTTACCTCTGGCTAAATGTCCACAACCACCCTGTCAAGATCGCATTAACTGGGATCCCACATTTGTTTAACATTTTCCCTCCCTGTAACTTTAGGTTGATTTTCCTGAATGCTCTGTTTTTCAATGTAACCAATCCAAGTCTAGGAACAATTTCCTGTAAAATACAGGGATCCCAGTAGATCTTGGAGTCCTGCACCTCTCAATATCCTGTGAAATGACCAACTACATTCAGTAGTGACTCCAGCAGGGCTCCCAAATCTACAAGGATTCTTGTGTTTTCAAGGAAAATGGAGAACAGTCTAAAGAAAAATTTCTGTCTATAGACTTAAATTGTGTACACAGAGGTAAACAGAATGATTCGATTTCTGTATCCCAGACTAGTCTTTCAGTTACATCACATAACAATTTCTAATAAAAGCACACAAGATAAATTATAGATTGTTGATATTTATGGAAGTCAAGAGCTCCAGTTATAAAACAAAAGTCTTGTACTCTTTCTATTCCAGAGACAAATAGTTGAAGACAACATGCAACTTCCTAAGAGAAATGGAACTGCACAACAGGCTTTACTCTATACATGCAAGAGACTGTGACTGTTGTTTTCACTGTCTCTCTATTTCTGGCTTGTCTATAATTTGGCTTTTTTTTACATTTTTCCTTCTGGGATCTCTGTTCTTTTTTCCTATTTTGCCTCTTACTCTGATCTTTTCTCACATCTTTGCTCTCATTCTTTCATCTTCTCTGGCCTCAGTTCCTGTCCCTGTATCGTCTGCTTTTTTTTCCTTCTGTCAACTTCCTAAAACATCTAATCTTTCCTTCTACTCTCTAGTCCCTTTTTTGTTTCTACTGGAGCATTCTCTTTCTCACTCTCCCTTTTACTTTTTTCATCATATATATTACACTCCTACCTCTGACCTTCCCCCCAAGCAGCAATCTGTTTGTAATTGTTTATTAACTAATTTGTGTTGTTTGATGTTTATTGTCTGTACTTACGAACACACGTAAAATGCCAGCAGATACAGGCATTACAGTCTATCAAGTCTGCTCGAGTGTGCAGCTAGCAGACCATTTATACTGCAGCAGCCCCTCCCTCCCCTACCCGCACATCTGAAGTCATGCCCTTGCTTGCTGACCCCACTTCTTTTGTACCCCTACATGGGACCTTCCCATTGACTTTGTCCAGAACCCCTCTTAAAACTGCCCACGGAAGTTAAAGATACCACCTCCCTTGGTAGTGCATTACACCATGTCACCACTCTTTCCATAAAGTAATGCCTTCTCATCTCCCTCCAGAATTTACCATCCTCCAGCTTCAGATTGCAGCCACTAGTGTCCCTCCCTCCTTTCTGTTTAAGCATGCCCTCCATACCAACGTTATTTAAGCCAGTTATATATTTGAAGGTTTCTACCATGTCCCCCCATCCCTCCGTTCTTAAGAGTACATGCCGAGTACAGTCAGTCTCTCCTCACAGAGTTTGTCCTCCAGTCCGAGAATCACCCTGATCGCTCTGCGCTTGACCCCTTCCAACAACTTGATATTTTTCTTCAAGTAGGGGTGCCAGAACTGCACACAGTACTCCAGGTGTGGCCTCACCAATGATCTGTACTGTGGCAGGATGAACTCCCCTCTCCTGGAGGTAATTCCTCTCGCAATACACCCCAGCATCTTGTTAACCTTGGCTGCTGCTTTCCTACACTGAGTCGAATGGTTCATTTGCCCTGTTATAAGCAACTCCAGATCCTTTTCCTCCTCTGAAGGGGACAACTGTATCGCCCCCCGAAGGGGACAACTATGTCGCCCCAGTTCTTTCTCGCCCCAAACAAATAACTATTTCTTGGGTTCTCACTCCGAAGTGCATGACTTTGCACTTCTTTGTTTTAAACCCCAGCTTCCATGTTTCCGACCAGTGTTCAAGTCTAGCTAGATCGCACTGTAGTCCTTGCCACCCCTCTGTGTCATCCACCACTTCCCCGATCTTCCTGTCATCTGCAAAAAGGCTAACCTTGTTTTTAATCCCTTGTGACATGTCGGCTATAAATATGCTAAACAACACCAGACCCAGCACTGAGCCCTGTGGTACTCCACTGGTTACAGCTCTTGGGGTTGAGAGTTCCCCTGCCACCACCACTCTCTGCTGCCTGTCCTACAGCCAGTTCCTTACCCAGCCCACCAGTTTCTCCCCTGCTCCCTGGTAACTCAGTTTGCTAAGCAGCCTTCCATGTGGTATGGAATCAAAGGCCTAGCTGACGTCCAGATAAAGGACATCCACCGCTTGGCCCCTGTCTAGTACCCTGGTCACCCAGTCATAGAAATCAACTAGGTTTGTCTGGCAGGATCTGCCCAAGACAAACCCATGCTGCCTGTCGTCCTGGAGTCTGTTCACCTCCAGAAAGGTTACTAACCTTTCCTTAAGTGTAGTCTCCATCAGCTTCCCTGCAATGGATGTTAGACTGACTGGCTTATAGTTGCCTGGTTCTTCCTTGGGTCCACTCTTGTGGAGGGGCACTACAAAAGCCATCCTCCAGTCCTCGGGCACACATCAAGTTTTCAGAGAGGAACTGAACAGGTCTGCAAGTGGTTCCACCAGGACCTCTGCCAACTCCTTCAGAACCCTGGAGTGTATGCCATCTGGTCCGGGTGCTTTATAAACTCGCAGGGCCCTTAGGCCTCCCAACACCCTGTTAACTGTGATCTGCCCATCCGTTAAATTGCTTAAACTTGGGACATTCTCTAAACAAGACTTGTTTCTTATAAAACCTAGCCTGTATTATTATTATACCATTTAAATAAAAAATAAAAAAAAATCCTGCCCATCCAGCCCCATCATCCACCATATGTCGAACTTACCTGGACTCAGTCGATCCCCCATGGATTATCCCCTGTGGTGAGGCCAGAGGTAGGAGAACACATCCAGAAGTTGGAAGCCAGGGCCCCGTGGGTGGTGTGGGGCCTGTGCCAGGCAGGAGCTTCATCCTACCATCAGTGTTTTTCCTCCTTTCTTCCTGAACCTGCCCATCTCCCCAACATTGGGCCATGCCTTGTCAGACCTCTTGCACCCTTTCATACCTCTGTGGGAGAGGCAAGTCCAGCTTCTCCCACGGGGGTTGCTAGAGTGGTGGAACCCGATGCCATTCCTCCCTATCTGGGAGCGCTGTCATGCACAAGTGCCTCCCTAGCCCTTGGTGTCACCCAGCTGAATTCCCAGGCTCGCTTCCAAACCATGGTAGCTGATGTGGGGAGTGTACAGTGCTACTCACTGGGCCATAGGGCTGCCTCTTTTCCTGTTATTTTTGACTGTTTTTTCAGGCACTGTGAAAAGCAAAAGATAAACAGTGCAGTCCACACAATCTGAAATGTTTACTCTAGCTTCTTGCCTGTATGCTTGTTCCCCGTCCTGCCTGTCCATATAAACATTTAACCTCCAGCTTGCTTGTTTCATCTGCCTGCCTCCTTCCCACATGCTCATTTGCATGGTCACCTGCTTTTTATTCACCTGTCAGCCTGTAGTTGATATGCTCATTTACTCCCCACTGTCCTTTAACATATTAGTTTCCCACCTGTCCACACAGTCTCATAGCCACAGTGCATTCATGTTTGTTCCCTGTAGCCACTGCACCACTTGTCCACATGCTTGTTTCCTGCCTGCCCATATTCTCACTCAACAGCCCACACCCTCATTTCCTGCCTCTCTGCTCATGGGTTCATTAGTCTGCCAGCTGCTGTCATGCTCATTCCCTGCCTGTTCATACACATGCTAACCTGTGCTGGCTTTCCACATGCTTATTCCTTGCCAGCACATCAAAACACACAATAACTTGGTGGTCCCCTCATACTCGATCCCTGCTGGCCTACCTACTAACTTGACAGTTGCTTGCTCCCCCAGCTGCTTGCACATCTAGCTTTGAATTCTGCAAGTTTAATAGAAAAGCCTAATCTGTAACCCAGTGCACCTTCTGGACTCCTCCTACCACCCTCCCACGGCCAGGAAATCCTGCCCATAATTGTGCTCCAGAATGCAAAGAAGAGAACAGATAACTGAATTTTCTACAAAGAAAATATGCTCCTGTGATCACTGCTTGTGCTCAGAGTATGAAGCACACCCTTAATGCCATCCCGAATCCCCTGGGTTTTTGTTTCCCAGGTGCATTACTTTGCAGTTCTTTGCATTGATACTAAGCTGCCATACTTTTGACCATTTCTCTAGCCTTGCCATGTCCCTTCTCATCCTTTTCCACTCCCCCCCACCATGTATCAACCCTCTTGCAGATCTTTGTGTCATCTGCAAAGAGGCATACTTTTCCTTCCAGTCCCTCCGTAATGTCACCTATAAAGACATTAAAGCGGACCAGTCCCAGTACTGAACCCTGCGGTCAGGGGTGCCAGCTTTTAAAAAAAGTTTGTGGGTGCTCAGAGTTCTAATAAAAGACCGGGGGTCTGGGGGCCACCTAGGCCTCCAGAAGCTATAGGGTTTTCATGTTTTCTGGTGTATTTTGGGGGATATTTTGATACATTTTGGAATGAGTATGCTACCATCACAACATCACAACTACTCCACTGTAGAGGATGCCAGGGTGCCATTGGGGGCTATTTGATGCCTGAGCAGGTGCTAAGATCAATAGGAGAGTGCCCTGGAGGGAACTTTCATGCTCTCAGTTTTTCAAGCATGCCATGAATAGTGATTTTAGGCTGCAGTGCCACCACTCCTCAGGGTGCACAGGATGAAATATCTGATTCACAAGTCCAGCTGAGGGTTCTTTTAAATTACTTGCAATTCCAAAATGCTGGGAGGGGAGCCTATATACTCTTATTGATTCTCTGTGTTACCTTTCACATCAGTTCACATTCTTTACATAAATAACATGCCACATATACTGAGGGCTCAAGCAGTGATACAACTTTTATTTAATTGGGTACCATACACAGAAAATTGAAGCCTTCACTCCAGGCTTCATTTGTAGCATCTCTATCCCTTGTGTCCAGTGCTTGGGCATGCATGGCACACGTTGACTGTTTTGGTTCCTGGGCTAGGACCAACTGAATCCCTTTGTCTCTTAAACAGCTGCTGACACCTCAAAGAAAACTTTGAAAAACCCAATAGTTAGGTACAATTCATCTTGCATTCCATATGTATTCTGTAGAGTTATCTTCCCCATTGTGTATTAGGGAGGAACTTGTTATGAATACATGATCTTTATCCTAGGGAGTTCACCCGCTCCTATAGCTTACTCCCTACTTCAAGTCATAGTTCTCTGCTTTGACATCACAATCTGCTCCCATGGAAGTAACTGTACTGTGATGTCATAAAGCAGTGCATTATGACCTCAGGCAGGGAGAAAGCAACAGGAACAGATGAACTCTTCAGAAGCAAAGATCCTGTTTTCATGGAAATGACCTCAATAATAAATAATGTGGAGGAAATTACAAAACTAAGATGAAAAACAAGCTGAACTGTGTCTAAATATTATGTTTTGATGAAGTTGCCCTAAAGGCGTCAACTGCTCTTTAACATTTCTTTACTGAGGGAGAACCACATCATGGTCATAGAACCATAGAAACAAAGAAGCTGACGGTAGGTAAGGACCACAAGATGCATCCAATCTGCCCATTTTTTGTACCTTATGAATGTGCCATAGGCCTTTACTCTGTCAATGGCCTTTTTATGCATACTCCTCTGTATTGCTCCCTCATGGTCCCTGACTTTGGCCAAACTGTAATCACCTGATTTTTTTATCTTCATAGTGGCCTTGCAGCATTCCAATTGCACTTGCAACTGACCTCAAGAACCTTTAGCAAGGTTTTTTGCTTGCCCCTTCTGTTACTCCTCATATATCCTGTAGCCTGGGCTAAGGAGGCCTGATCGGTTCCTTTCTTCCTGGGTTTCCAGTGTGGCCCAATTTAAGGAACAGTTTCTGACTGCAGAGACCACTGGTGAGATCTACTTTCCCACTAACCTGTGGGCTAAGTGAAGCTCACAACTGCTGGATACATGTTGTCTCAAGTTCTCCGGAACTGGAGTAATTCAACTTAGTAAAGTTGCTGACGCTGTTTAGTTCTTATGGTGGCTTTGCTGCCACCTGGTTCAAACCCTACCCATCTCCCTCAAGAGAGGCAAGCACCATACCTCTGGTTCAAATGTATTGGGGAAATCACACAGACTGGAAACATAACAGTCACCTGTTCTGACCCAGTCTTTCTCCCTCTGTGGCTCCCTATATTTTCTCTCTTCCTCCCTTGGGCTGATTCCCAAAACAAGGGTATTTGAGCTGTGCCATGTTCCCTGAAATGAGGTTGAGCCATTCTCCCCTCCTGAGCTACTTGGTGGTCTCCTTAAGACTCTATTTCTGAACACAGTGCTGGCCTAAAACAGACCCCTTTCCCATAAACTTGTGTGCATGGAATGTCCACTCCAGTAGCTATGACCAGAATAGCAGTAGGAAAGAAAAACCAAAAACCATACATTTTATTTCAGATGCTTAAGCTTGTGCTAGAGAAAGGTAGAAAACACACACACACACAACACTAAACTGATTTCTCATTACTGAGCTAGAAAGAAAAGATCTAGTGAAAGACACATTTTTTATGAGTGTTCAGTATGTACTAGTAAGTAAAGAATTAATGCAGACCAGTACTACCATACTTTGAACACAGTAATGTAAATTTCATTGTACTCCGAGAACGTACTAGCACTCTTATATTAACTACTACCATCCCATTACAGAATTACTTGGTGGATTGTTCTCATTATGTAAAAGGAACCAATCTCTGACTATATTACTGCTATAAATGCTCTATCTCTCTGGAATTTTGCAGGATGTAACTGCTCACTCTGAGCTGGCTTTCAGACGTCTTAAAAGATGCATCTACTTATTGTATGCACTTTAGAAACAGGCCAGCAATAGGCTAGAATTCACTGCAACTAAAGAAAATAATATATCCGACCTTACTCCTTTTTCTCTAGCAAGTTGGAGTCAGTGCTCACTGCCGTCAACGGAGGACATGTTCACCTACAGCCGTGGCCCACGCTGTGTGTAGCGAGTTGAGTGCGTCTGTGCGCACATCAATGACAGTCACATATGGGAGGAACTAGGGTCGGGTCAGGAGCCTTGCCAGGACTTGGAGTGTTCTATTGTTGTTTTGCTCTGCATCGGCCACTTGGGGAGCCAAAGCGAAGTGGATGTCACACCGAAGATAGGACTGACATGACTGCTGCTGCCTGTCATCACTCAGCAATGCAAAGAGTCAGTGAGTGAGCCACAGAGAAAATGGATGCAGTGGTGGGGGCGTGGGGCTGAAAGGTTATTTTGTACAACTGTTGGGGACGGGGTGAGGATGGTAAAGGAAGGATCGGGCCGGGGGGGGGTGCTGAACGGGCTGTATGTAGCAGGAATCAGATCCAATCAGAATTGAGGGTGCTCATTTAAACTTTGTGGGTGCCTAAGCACCCAAGCACCCGCGCAGTCGGCGCCCCTGCTTGCTACCCTCCACACTTCTCTCCCCCATCCCCTGCTACTCCCAGTCTCTCTCCACCCCCACCTACCATTCTACCCCCTTTCACCTCCCACCTACCATTCCACCCCTCTCCCGCTCATCTCCTCCTGTCTCCCCTCCCTATCACCCTTTTTCTTGTTGCTCCACCCCAGACTACCTAGCACTTGTCTTTCTGTTCTTGCACTTTTGACAATGTAAAATCCTTGACTGCCTACCCCGTTTGCCCGCCCCTCCCCTCTTATCCCCAACCCCTTGCTCCACTTATGTCACCCCTAGGATGGTTTTCATTTGTATCTGTGTCTTGCTATATATACCCATAATGTTAATTGTGCATTGTTATTTGCCACTGACTATTTCCTACTTTGCTAGTCTATACACATGTACTGTCTTTTGCTACTAAGTTAACCTCCTGACCTTGTATTGTATCTTACCACTGTTTTGCTTGCACTCATTGCTGACGCAGAACCTTTGTAAAAGAACCCTTGGTTCAAAGGTATTTGTAATCCTAGTAATAAATAAATAAATAAAAACAGGATAATATCAAATCCTGAACTACAAACTACAATTCAGTTAAGACAAACTGACATTATGGGAACGTGATATGTACTGGGGGGTGTTTGTCTTTTTTTTTTTTTTGCTTGTCTTTTTCTCCACCCAGGTCGGCCCTCATTCGGGAAGGCACCCCAGTCCCATCCCCCCAACGACCACAGGGACTTATCGACAGCCATCTTCCCTGCCCCCCAGTGGGGTCAACGGGGGGGGGTGTCCCCAGACCCCACCGAGGACCAGATCCAGTTTGGGCTGGCGAGCTCAACTAGTCGAGGAACAGAACCTGCGGGCGCCCACCGTTATCCAGCCACCAACAATTTTCCGGTGTTCTGGTCCCCTGGAGGTGTGGTGTGCAATGATGTCCAGCACATGCCAAGCGCTCCCACGCAATGTGTGCCAATGTCTGTCCCATCTCTCGATCTGTTGACTCGAGCAGCCTTTCCCCCAGCTTCCGCCAGGAGACAGGCGAGCACTATCCAACCCTCCCCCCAGAGGTGGGGAGCAGGCCGTTGGACACTCAATCTTCCTCTCCCAGGCCAAGCCCAGACGCCCCAACATCGCTCACAACCCCAGGTCGCTGGCGTGGCAACAGGTGAGGCTTAGTGCCTCAGCCCTTCATGTTACTGGGCTGGCCAGGGGAGAGGTGGTCTGTCTTGTTAGAGTGTGCATGTTAGACAGCTGGTGTGTGATGTTGTTTGTTTCATCTTTTGAAAAATTAAATCTCAATAAAGCACATTAAATTAAAAAAAACTGTAAACATATATTAAAGATATAAAATAAAAAAAAAGACTTGGGTACAGTACAAGTTATTTCTTAACACTTCTGGGTATCGTTTTTCTGTGTTTTCTCTTCTTTTCACTACTGACCATTCCTCTTTTTTATATCCTGCTATGCCAACCTTTCCTCCCTCTGGTTTTATCTTTTCTTTGGCTGTGCCAATCTTCTCTTCTCCTCACTCCCCAACTGTGCTATCTTTTCAAAATGTTCTTTTTTGTTGCCTTCTTACATTTTCTGTTCGGCTTTGCCTTGATGTACAGCATTCCATTTTCTGTCAGGTCTCCTATCAAAGCAAGCCTCTTAAAGCTAGACAGCAATTTCTTCCTGCACTGTATACAGTGAACCCCATGGTCTGTTTATACAGACACACACACACTGATCATTCCCGTGTTTTACATGTTATTCTCGCATTTCGTCCTTGTCAATGGTGCAGCAGCTACATTCATCGTTCATTGTTGTCGACACATCCTCAGACTGATCGCAATCAGTGTAAATTCTCCCCACCCAACTCAGATGCAGTTACCCACGGGATATAATGCCACCCTCCACTCCCCAGCCATTGGTTGAAAAACCGCCATCTGGACTGCAGTGGTGTGGCTAGCAGGATCTCAACTTCTCGCCAAAACATCACAACACTTCCCATAGTGATGTCACTGGACTAACAGCTGCCAACATAAAACCTAACTGCTACAGCATCTTACTCATGGCCCTCAACCTTTATTAACACAGAGTGACATTCCCTGACCGCAAATAGCATGCATTCTGTGCCGTTCAGCAACCCATATATCACAAAACCTTCCTTCACATCTGTCCACCTGCTTCTAATGTGCCAGACCCCACAGACCAACTGGTAAGACAAATTTTGAATAGCTACCTGACAGACAGATAAACAGCAAAAGTCAGTGGCCTCCACGCAGCAGCTCAGGATGTTGGTCTATAGTATTTCTTGACACCTGGTGGGGCAAAGTTCAACTATGTCCTTGTGGAAAACTAGATAAGGCAAAATCACAGGCAATGTCTGGAGCTCACTCACTCATCTGACTGCTGTAATGGTGACCACAAAATCAGTCTTCCATAACAATGGGAGACAGGACTAGAGTTTTATGCTCTAATGGTTTTGTTATCAGCTTGCACAGCACCAGTGTCAAATCCTACAGAGAAGGGGGTTCTTGCACTGGAGGAAAGGGGGCCAGTCCAACCCTTGGTAAGCCAAAATGGCGCCCAGATGTACCTCAAGACCCGACTAGGAAATGAACTACAAATTATTATGGATCTAACCCACCACACAAGCTAGGGGAGACAAGGAATGATTCTGGCAACCACAGGAGAACATCTTCTACTTAAACACATCCATCTCCCAGGTAGACTACTTGCAACAATATTTTAAAATCAACATAAAGTCTGCTGATAAACTGAGTGTCTAAATTCTAGCCATTCCGAAAACAGGAAATTTAACATTAGGGATCTGACATCCAGATGCAGGATTGCCCCCAATCCCCACCCAGACCTGTTGGAAGGTAAAGCCTTAAGTGGCATCATCCAAGGGGTCTTGTCACAGACAGTACAAATCCTGATACCAAAACCGGCACCGCCCTTCCAGAGCTATTAATATGTGTTTTGCAAGGCCCTGCCTCTCTTTCATCAGAACTTCATAATTTAAGGGGGTCAGTAGGAACAGGTATACGAGCCAGCCCTTTATAGGATGGAATAATTCATCCCACAGTAGAGTTCCCTGCTGAAGAGGGCAAACACAAAACAGTTACCAACTTTCTGCTCTCCCAAGAGGTGAACAGATCCAATGGAGAAGTTCCCCACTCTACTTAAACACCGTGGACACCACCTGTGGACACAGAATCACTCGTGAGACAATTACGCCACACAGCTGAGTACTGTATCTGTAAGCTGGTTGTACACACTCGCCCTGTGTACCCCAACAAGATCTACCCTCTGGGAGTGGAGCAGGTCCCAATTACTCGGCGCCTCCTAACAAAGTCTGGAGGGGTGCTTGCCATCCCCCGTCCCACCCACGGGCTTGTTCAGGATAATCACTGTGGCTGTGTTGACCTAGCTTTTACAGCCTTACTGGTAGTAGCAGAAGACTTAGAAATATAGAAACATAGAAGACTGCTGGTAGATAAGGACCACTAGGCCCATCCCATCTGCCCATTTTCCCTACTTGGATCAGCTGCTATGACCCTGTGTAGTCATCAGCCTAGCCCCTAGACTTTATTTCTTAAGTGCCCAATCCCAGGGGCATAAGCACACTTTGTACTGTCGATTTTGTTTCTCTTTCTCTTGTCCATCATTACTCTACTCCTTCAGACCTCAAAGACTCACCCCTTGCTGCCAGTGGGTCTTCTGGCTCCCAAACGTCCTCCAGCAAATCCTTGGAGGGTCCAAAGTACTGCGGCTGCAAGCCCCCCCTTTCCCACTGGCAACAGCCAGAGAAAACATCTTGGTGACTGGAACACTGACTGTAGGGGACTTGAAGACCATCATTCAGTATGCCAAGGCAGCACTGCCACTGTTCTGCTTCCCCCCCTCCAGCAACGTCCCATGGGTATGCATGCTACATCGGTATCTTGGAGAGGTGCCAGCTGCTAGACAAGGCATCATTATGCTACTACCAGGAGCTACTTTCCAAGCAGCATGCTGTTCAATTATACCTGGGAGGCAAGGGTGCTTTTTTTTCCTCCCTCTCATGTCCACTCCTGCTGTCTCTGACTCATGACATGAGCCCAGGTTGTCAGCATGCCCAACAGATGCCCCACCTCTCGGCACCACATAGCCTAAATGTACCACTGATTTTCAAATAGGCAATTTTTTTGGTTAACATGGTCTTTAAGCATTGGCCTGCCAAAGTCAAATCTTGTGTCCTGGCTTTACACTGAACACTCAAAGATGAGATTTCTCTCTCTCTCTGTTTCTCTTTTAACAGGCCAATGTTTCTAGCCCTAATTAACTAAGTTAGCTAAGCTCCAGCTGTTCTCATGTTCATCTTGACCACAAGTCCCTAGGAGATCTCTGTATGCAGCTACGCGAAGCAAAGGGACATATAATGAACTTCAAAACCCTGTGCCGTCTGAAGGCAGCATGTGTTGCTTCGTTACTCTGTTAGAACTGTTCCGTCCCCTAGGATCTGTTGTCTGTTTTTTAATCAGCTTATTCAGACACAGGACACTAGGTGTTCTCTACAAAAGAAGTGTTGAGCTGCTGCAGAAGGAACAACTAGGGGACAAAGACATGTCATGCCAGTAGAAGCTGACAGCCACCATTTCTTTTTTCTTTTTGGTTTTTTTTTGAGATGTCTGTTTTTCTCCCCACCGTGCTCCAGATCCGCCTCTCCTTCAGGCAGCCTAGGTCACCGGCACTCCTCCACTAACTCCCTCGAGCCTCGCCTCATATTGCAGCCAACCCTGAGGTAGCTCGGCGTTACTCTCTTGCTGAGTGGGTCCCTCTCCTCCAAGAGGGAAGGCACTGGTAGGGGCAACCCAGCACACTATATTTTTTCCTTCGGCCTTTGGGGTGCTGCTGAGGCAAACTGGCCCACAGGAAGCCTGGAGGGTGTCAGTGGACCGGATGCCATCATCCGGCCAATCCGGAATGATTATCCTTTTTCTGGCACTTCCAGTATTCAGTATTGCAACGCTTCTGCAGTGCTCGGTCTCCACGGGGCTGCTGCAAGCCAGTGGCCTGTAACCCACCCCAGGACAGGAAAGCAGTCCTACGGATGCTCAATCCTCTCCTTCCCCTGCCAACCCCTGGCGATGCCAAGTCCATTCCCGAACCAGGGTCGCCGGCGTGGTGTGAGGCGAGGCATCAGCGCCTCAACCCTCTGCGCCTTGGGGCCGAAAGCTACCATTTCTAAAACCAGCCATCTGTGGCAGAAATGAGACTAGGAAAAGAACGGAGAATGTATATAGGCCACATAATAGGTAACAGTTCATGCATGTGCTTTGCTCTAAAGCATCTCTGTGGAGAAACTACTTGCATATTTGTCCGTTTTTTGTGCATTTCTCCAAACCATTCACACACTCTCAAGCCTCAGTCCCACAGCAAGGCATCATGGGTATGCAAATCCTTGTGCAGGTCAGGATGACATGGCTTCATAAGAACAGACATCGCATTTTACACAGATCTGCATATCTGATCCAGTATACATTGAAAATGACAAAGCACAGACATGTATTTTGTCCAATTTGGGACTATCAGTAAACTGCAGTCATTTTTTTTTTTTTTTTTTACTTACTATGCTTTATTCTTCTGGTGGCACACCCCTTCGGCTGCCCTGCTGCCAAATGGGGGGCTGTCCAGACGTAGTGCTGCTTGGATTACCCCCATGGCGGAGCCATTGGAGCCTCCCCTCAGCAGCCCCGATGGTGCTCAGTCATGGGTGCGCCGGGGACCCCCTCATGTCTTCCAGGAGGCATCACTGTGTGCACCAGAGGCTTTTTGGTGCTTAGTGGCGAATGGGGGTGTGTCACATTGGATTCCGCGACACAACTGCGCCATGCGTTCTGACCCCCCCCCAAGGAGCAAGGCTCACTGTTGCTCCGGTCTTGGCACATCCCCTGGTCACCCGGGAGCACCAGACCGAAGACACTCAACCCCCACCACCACCACCACGAAGGTGAAGAGCGTGCCATGGCTGCTCAATTAACCCCTGCCAGCCCTCAGGCATCCCAAGCTCATTCCCGAACCCGGGTCACCCACGTCGCAGTGGTAATTCTTTCCATTGAATCGTCGGGCCAGCCAACTGCAGTCATTCTCTCAACAAGACACAAAGTCAAAACCCCAATGCTACTGTATGTCCATTTAGAACATTCGGAGAGAGCTTATCAGAATAGCAGTTTGTATGGAAAGCAGTATTATGGGATCTGTAATACGATGCTAGGCGAGAAGAAATATCCAAATTGTCTGGGTTTTTTTGGTGTATCGCTCCAAACCATACAAATACTCTCAAACCTCATTCCCAGAGCAAGTTATGTTTATATATTCTTATAGATATTGTTTCTGTGAACTTAACTGCTACTGAATTTCCAGTACTGGAATATCCAGTATCTGAATTTTCAGATACTTAGATTTTGCCATTTGCATCAAAGAAATTTTGTTTGCATCATCAGTCACAAAACATTCTTCAAAAATTCAAATTTCAGTACATTCTTATTACTATAGCAGTTTTTTTTTTAATTAAAAATGTGTTTTTCCCCTTAGACTTCACCTGTTCTCATAACTTTTCCTGCCTTGAAGTCATAATCCTCTGCTTATGGCATCACAACCAGTTGCCACAGAAATTATTCTGTTGTCAGAAGCCGAGGATTAGGACTTCAGGGCAGGAGAAACAGTGAGAATCGATGGAAGTCTAAGAGGCACAGAGCTTATATTTATGCATATGTTTTAAGGACAGGAATAAAAAACAGAACGTCCTACAATTCAAATTTAGGAGGAATATTTCGAGATCCTAGTCCTGCTGATAACAACTGCAATTATTTTTTGTTTTGTTTTTACAGAAAATTGAAAAACCACATTTAACATGAAAGCATTTTTGTAATTATCATAACTGATCAAGCTGAAAACTAGTCAGCTCTGTACAGAGTCTGTACCAAACTCAGAAGGATGCTTAAACAGGATCTCTGCAGCAATGCCAGCTGCTGTGCCTGGCTCTCCCAGGAGAGATGCTGCTTTGTTTAACCAGCTGCTGTCACACAAGGTGCCATCCTGCAGCTACCCGTAACCTTTCTTCCAAGTGGAACAGGACAGAACTGCAGAGGTCTTCCACAACTTGTAAGTACCTGCACAAAAGCTATTCATCTGTGGGTTACATCTCCTTCCAGAATTTGCTGACATTGTCCGAGACGTTACGATAGTTTGTGGAGGCACAGTTACTGCAGGTACACTGCCCATGAGGTTCCCCACCCACCATGGGCCACCAGGGAAAGCCCCACACCCTCCCCAGGGTCAGCACACATCCAGTCAGACCACTCCCACCACCTGCTGCACTGACTGAGATGACAGACTAGAGAGCTGGACCTGGGCCCCCTGAATAGTGTGCGGACATATACAGAACTGGAACTTATTTGAAATTATAGCTCCACATCATAAAAAACATTTCATTACATATGACATAACAGCTCAGCAGCTGTGAATTACAAGGCTGTAATTTCAACACGATGTCACCAGAACTCATAAATGAGCTACAGATATACAGATACAGGATAAATAAGGTGGATAAGGATGGTCTCTTTAAGCTAAATAGCAACCATGACACAAGGGGGCACAGTCTTGGGGTGGAGGTTTAGGAGAGAGGTCAAGAAGCACCTCGTCATGGAGAGAGTAGTGGACACCTGGAATGTGCTGCAGGAAGAGGTAGTCTCACTTAAGGTAGTGGGCAACTTCAAGAGATGCTGGGATAGGCATAGGGGGAAAGTAAGGATCATGGGTAGGGAGAATGGAAAGGATGGGAGAAATCAGGAGGGGGGGGCATGGTCAGTAGCTCAAACTGTGGAACCTGCATGACAAGCAGACTAGACAGACCAAATGGCCTTCTTCTGCTGGATGTTTCGTATCTGACTCCAAGATGGAATTACCAGCCTTTGTTCACAGGTATCCTATTTTCTGCAAATATCTGGATTCTTAAAATTAAACCATGAAGAAAATGCTAGGACTTTGTTACATTTTTTTTTTTTTGCTCGTCCCCCGCCACTCGGTCATCCACTCCTTCGGGCCACCAAGGACCACCTACCAGCCACTTCATCCCCTCCTGCCATCTGCTGCCGACCTCGAATTCAGTGCTCCCAGACGCACTTGGTGAATCCCTTCACAGGAAGGGCCCCCTCCCTGGGTGGGACAGGGAGGGGAGACTGGGATTCAATCTAAATACGGGACACAAGGCAACAGGCACAGCCCTGAGAGGGCATTCTGCCGGGGCTTCATGGCAGAGGGGACCCAGCAACAATCATCCAGTCGACTGAGTGGCTGTTTTCTGTTTTGGTCCCTCACCCACCCCCAATGCTGCCGCACACCTGCTGCGCCCTGGCATGATGCACTGCGGCACATGGTCACCCATGCCGCATAGTACGCCACCACTACACAACACCAGGAGTCACCCTACAGTGATGCAGGCTCGTGCCCAACACTCCCAGGGAGGAGAGCATCCAGCGGATGATCCTAACCCTACCTGCTGGTCTTCGCTCCTGCCATCCCGAGCTCAGGCATGAACCTGGGTCACCAGCGTGCCGAGCAATCCCCTACTGCTTTGCACCGTGAAGCCAGCCACAACATTTTTTATATATTTTGTTAAGCATTCAGACCCCAATGTTTTTTTTTTTTTTTAAGTTGTTTTAACAGTAACAAATGGAAAAAAACAAATTAAAGAGCTGGGCTTCCTTTGTTTCTGGGGGAAGGGAGATCATGGAGCACTGGAGCCTAATCAGAGTGAGGGGAAGCTAGCAGGTATAAATTCAGGGAAGACACAAGCGACCCCGAAGCTTGTGTGGCACAATGCAGGAGTGTGATGTCTTAAGTAAGGATATCTGTAAGAAGTCTACATGTCTGCAGGGCACTCCGCTAACAGAGACCAGGTATGTAAGGTGTTAAGGGAATCTAGGAAGCTACTGTACAAAGGGGTAGTAAAGCACTGGAGACAAGGGGCGAGGAGGGTAGACACGGGTTACAGGGTAGGCCAGAAGGGACTGGATTGGAGCTAGGATTTAAACTACTCCCTATCTGGAGTAGGCCCACAGGTACAGGGTAAGGGAAGGGGATCTTCTACTTATCTGAGGTAGGCATATAAGGACAAGAAAATAATCAAGCAAGAGACAGGAAGAGGAACAGTGGTGAGCATGGGGCTGTGTTTTTTCTACATACACTCTGGGAGGCTGGGGGCTGTGCAGTATGCAGGAGGCTGAGGTTTATGAGGGCCAAGGTGCAGTTGCTCAGGTCAGAACTAAACAGGTTACTGATGAGTCAAGGGATAGAAATGGCTGGGTCTGTAAGGGAGCATCAGGAATAGGGTGGCTAAATAGACCAGAAGGAGGCTGGAGGGTAGGAATAATTGGGTCAGAAATGGAATAGAGGGTCCTGAGGTGGGGGTGGGGATAGTCACATAGGGTGTTCATGGGTTCCTAGGTTGTGGCCGCCTCTTGTACAGACAGAGTATTAAGGAAAGGGGGCAGAATTGAGAACAGTTGGTACGAGAGGTGGGTGGAAGCAGGGCAGCGAAGGAAACAGACATCCTAGTGTAGTGCCTATACAAAACAGATACCAGTTATTTGAATCCCGGGAGGAAGGTATCCAGGCTAGCATGGATGGGGACATGGGAAGCAGACAGTAAGGGCAGCAGGGAGTCCATGAGATTATACCTAAAGTGAGCGAGGAAATGGGTGCAGGGGAAGTATCAGAAGGAGGCTCAAGGAATGCAAAAAGGGGAGAAGCCAGCAGGGAGAAACCCTAAGCTGAGAGCAGCAGAAGACACCAGGAGAAAGGACTGCTGTGTGACTGAACTTCTCTGCTGGGACTATATTGCCCTCCTTCCCTCCCCTCCACTCCACCCAAAGCTAGTTCTATTTTTATAGGCACAGGATTTGACTGACAACAGGAACTTCCTGTTTAGGGGCAGGAAGTGAGTGATCACAGAACCCCAAGGACCCACCATCCTAGAAGGGCAAGAGAAGCTCCGGCCCTCTAGCTGCTGGAGGTCTGCCTCTGAACAAGTAAGTGGTCTACTGAGAAATATAGGATATTCTTGTCTCAGAACAGGACAATCAGGAGCTTAAAGGGCACACAGGCAGAAAGTAAGGAGAGAGAAAAAAACAGAGGAAAGAGTAAGGATTGCAAACAGTTAAGGGGCCAGAAATAAGACATGATTGGAGTGGTGCAGTGCAGTGGCTGTGGAGCAGAAGTCTTCCGGAGATGTTCTGGAGGATGCGGTGTTGTCCCATCTGCAGGCACCTCTCTGGGCTGAGGGAGGAGGTTGCTCATCTCCAGGCTGAGTTGGCCAGGATTTGTGGGACCTACTCTTCCATCCAGAGACCACCAGTGCCACTGCCGTTGCCTCAGAGGTTGCCAAGAAAGAGGAGCGGTTGGACCACAGTGGGCTCAGGGAGGTGAGGGTGGTGGAACAGAGGCATCCCTCCAGTTGTACCTCTCCACAATCCTATGCCATTCTGGCAAAGTGTGGTTCCTCTATGGAGGCCCCACAGTGGAGACCAAGGAGGATGTTGGGAACCTCCACAAGGGAGACCCACAGGAGGGTGGCAGGGGACCCTGCAGGGAAGGAAACAACTCCTGCTGGGGACTCCATTGTTAGGAAGGTAGAACTGGGCAAGGAAGGGAGAGGGAGGTAGGTGCCTGCCTGGCGCCATGGCTTGGAGGGACAGAGGCGAATCCTCAGGATTGCCGGAGCAGCTGCACAGGGAGGAGCTGGATGTCATTGTCCACCTAGGGACAAATGACCTGGCTAAGAAAGGGATTAGAGAAGTGCAGGAAGAGTTTGTGGAATTGGGAGGGGCCTTAGTCAAGTAGCACGCACGGTAACTCCTCTCAGAGGTGCTACCATCTATGGCATAGGAGAGCTAGGTGTTCCGATCATGGGATTCAATCAGTGGTTGAAAAACTGGTGTGGAGCTCAGGGATTTGGCTTCATTTTGGACTGGGGACCACCTGGAGTGATGCAAACCTATACTGGCATGATGGGCTGCATCTGTCTGGGAGGGAACCAGGATCCTAGGTGATAGGTTTAAATGCTTCATTGGCAAGCTTTTAAACTAGCCAAGGGGAGGCACTGAAAGAACAGGAAAATCTAGCCCCCCAAACAATCATGGTAGTAAGTGTGTAACACCAACATGGAGGTGTCGATAGGGAGAAGGGCAGGGTAAATGGAGAAAGTGACAAAGGCAAGAAGGACAGGATGGGGCAAAAGGGGGTAAGGCCATCAGGAAATGGAGGGTAATGAGTACCAATGCCCGTAGTCTGGGCAACAAGCTCCCTGAGCTGGTGGCCTTAATGGAAGAGGGATGCCTGGATATCGTAGCAGTCACAGAAACGCGGTACACAGAGAACCATGACTGGGATGTTAACATACCAGGGTACCTAACCCACAGGAGAGACAGGCAGGGAGAAGAGGGGAGGAGTAGCTCTCATGTAAAGGAAGGGATAAAGCAACTGAACAAAAGAGTAAACAGGGAGGAGAGGAGGCACTGTGGTCACCTTGGAGACTGGAAAGGCACCACAATCCGCACAGGGTTGTGTACAGACCCCCATGTCAGGGGAAGGAATGGACAAGGATATGATGGAAGGCATTCTTAGAATGGCAGAGAAAGGGAGATACTGTTGATGGGAGACCTGAATATGCCAGATGTTAACTGGAGCATTTGCTGCAGCCACATCCAAAACAGGGCCATTCTTGATGCCCTACAGGTGGCAGGCATTAGACAGCTAGTTTGGAACCCACTCGTGAGGGAGCAATCTTAGACCTTGTACTCTCAAGCGGGGGCAGTGAGAGGATCTCAGATCTAGAAGTGGGTTGCCATCTGGAGACAAGTGACCATCAAACAGTGTGGTTCACGTAAACTCAGCTACAGAGTCAAGCCATACAAAAGTGAGGGTACTGGACTTTAGGAGGGCTGACTTTGGCAAGATGGGAGAGTGCCTCAAAAGCACTAGCAAACAGGCTAGAAGGAGGTGTGGAGCAACAATGGGGAATTATCAAAACTGCCATCACAGAGGCAACAAGCCTTTGTGTGAAGCAATAAACAAATCAAACGAAAGAAAAGCCACTATGGTTCTCAAGAGAGGTGGCTGTGAAAGTCAGGAAGAAAAAGATAGCATTCCGGAAGTATAAGGAAACACAGAAGGAGCAGGACAGAGAGCTGTACCAGTTAAGGCAGAAAGAAGCAGGGAGGGAAGTCAGAATAGCAAAGGCCCAAACTGAGGAAAAGATAGCCAACTCAGTTAAGAAGGGGGATAAAACCTTTTATAGGTACATCAGCGAGTGTAGAAAGACAAAGGGAGGGATAGTGAGGCTAAATAGAATGAACGGTGGGTGGGCAGAGGGGGACAGTGAAAAAGCAGGAATACTGAACGAATATTTCTGCTCAGTATTCACAAAAGAGGAGGGGGAAGTGCCTAATCCAATTAACAGAAGCACTCTTGATAGGGGGTCGATCCCAGTCCTTTCACAGAAGAAAGGGTTCTGCAAGAACTCCTAAAACTGAAGGTGGACAAAGTAATGGGTCCTGATGGAATTCACCCCAGAATTCTAAAATAATTAAGGAAGGAACTAGTGAAACCACTGGCTACTCTTTAATAAATCATGGGAGGATGGTGTGGTACCGAGGACTGGAGGAAGGTGGATGATTCCCTTCACAAAAGTGGGACCAAGACAGAGGCAGGAAACTACAGACCTGTCAGTCTGACCTCTGTGGTAGGGAAAGTGATGGAGTCACTCTGAAGGAAAGAATAGTTGAGTACCTAGAGGTCAGTGAGCACAGGATCCAAGGCAGCATGGGTTCACAGTGGGAAGGTCATAGTCAAACAAATCTAATAGATTTCTTTGACTGGGTGACCAAAGTAGTGAGACCAGGGAGGGGCTGTGGACGTGGCCTACCTAGACTTTAGCCCAAGGCATTTGACACAGTCCCACACAAA
This sequence comes from Neoceratodus forsteri, assembly GCA_016271365.2. NCBI lineage: Eukaryota > Metazoa > Chordata > Ceratodontiformes > Ceratodontidae > Neoceratodus > Neoceratodus forsteri. Next base: position 1,120,450,518 of record CM028130.1, on the reverse strand, counting down.
GATTATTAGTCAAATTAACCAGCCTGGGGAGTGGGTCCCAGGGTGGTAGCCTGGAAAACATTGGCTGGACAACAGGACACAGAAGGTAATTGTAAATGGAGTCCACTCTGAAGAAAGGGCGGTTACTAGTGGGGACCGCAGGGTTCAGTATTGGGTCCAGTCCTTTTAATGTCTTCATCAGTGACATTGCAGAGGGACTGGAAGGAAAAGTATGCCTTTTGCAGATGACACAAAGATCTGCAACAGGGTTGATACACAAGGAGGCGGAAAGGATGAAAAGGACTTGGCAAGGTTGGAGGAATGGTCAGACGATGGCAGCTAGATTCAATGCAAAGAAGTGCAAAATAATGCACCTGGGAAACAAGAACCCAGGGGAAGAATACACAATGGGTGGGGAGGTAGTAACAACAACAAAACAGGAAAGGGACCTGGGGGTAATCATATCAGATGACCTTAAGGTTAGCAAGCAATGTGAGAAGGCAGTAGGGAGGGCTGGGGTATACTGGGCTGTATAGGGAGAGGCATCAGCAGCAGAAAACAGGAAGTTGTTATCCCTCTGTACAGACAGTTGGTGAGACCCCATCTGGAATACTGTGTCCAGTTCTGGAGACCCCATCTCCGCAAGGACATAGACAGGATAGAGGCAGTCCAGAGGAGGGCAACTAAATGGTGCAGGGTCTGCAAGAAGCTTGGATGAGGAGAGACTAAAGGAGCTTAATATGTATACCCTTGAGGAAAGAAGGAGAGGGGGACATGATAGAAACTTTCAAGTACCTCAAGGAATCAACAAAGTCCAAGAGGGTAGCATCTTTCAGAAAAAGAGACTTGCAAGAACAAGGGACACAATTTAAAGATAGAAGGAGGGCGTTCTAGGGCAATGTGAGGAAGTATTATTTCACAGAGAGGTAGTGGATGCATGGAACAGCCTTCCTGAGGAAGTTGTGGGGTCTAAAACTGTGGGAGAATTCAAGAATGCATGGGACAGACATAAGGCAATTCTTGTGGGGGGCAGGAAGATATAGGCTGTTGGTTAACTAGGATCTGCGGCCTATCCTGTAGGTAGGGAAATGGGCAGACTAGATGGGCCTAGCGGTCCTTATCTGCCATCAAAGTCTATGTTTCTATGTTTCAGCAGGGATAGTATGTGGAGTGAGGAACAGCAGCGGCAGGGACTGGGTAAGTGAGGAGATGATGAGGAACAGTATAGAAGTAGGTGTGGGGAGAGGATATTAAGACAAGGGTATCCAGAGGTAGTTTATAAAAACCAAGGGATACTAGCAGAGTTCTGGTGATAGGGGACTTAGTTATGAAGGGAATTAAATGACCACTGGGGAGAGGGGGACCACACAGAAAGAGTGCTGTGAACTTTCCATCTACGACAGCCAAGAGAATCATTCCTATGGTGTACAGGATAGTGCAGGGAGGAGGGGGAAGAACCTGATATGATCCTCCACCTGCGCACAAACGACCTGACCAATGTGAGGTAGGCCAGTACAGAATTGGCTAAGGAAGCTTGAAGGGGGATCCAAGATGGCCACAGTCTAAAGAACATCAACTCGCTGGAGCTCCGAGTTAGCTAATTCAGATTAACCACTTTTGTTGGTGAATTCAATCTGCAAACTGGCCAGTAAAGAGTGAAAAAACATCTAGGAAACCCAGAAAGAAGTCACTTCTGAGGACATTTCAATTTACTGCAGGCAGACAAAAACTATGCCACTAAAACAGATGCCAGCACAGGCCAAAAAGTCTAGGAAACAGAATGAGCAAGCTATTGGGGCGGAAAGCTTGGAGGCAGGAACAGAATTAATATGACGCCAAGATCAGCTACTTACAGAGATGTGTCAGGGTTTTACATCAATAAACGACAAGATAACTAAACTGCAATCCACTGTAGCACAAATTAACAACAAAATTAAAGCCCTAGATCAGAGAATGACACAGGTGGAAGACCGAGTGTCCATTAATGAAGATAGTTCAGCACTACTAGAACTACAAGTCTCTAATCACTAATGCGCTATTACATATTAACAACAAGTGGAACAGCTAGAAAATCAAAGCTGTTGTGACATTTTTAAAGTAGTGGATCTGGCAGAAGGTTTAGAAGACAGCAACCCTGAGGCATTCTTCAGTAAGCTGTTCAAAGATTTCGTGCCCTCAGAATGGTACACAAGCTCCATGGTAATTAACAGAACCCACCAAGCCCTCACGGGGAGCCTGTCACCTATGGAAAAACCCAGGTTCCACCTCATGAAATTCCACAACTACGTGGATAAAGAACTAGTCAAGCAAACAGCAAGGAAAGAGGGTGGCATAAAATTTAAATCCTATACACTACAAGTTTACCCCGGTATAAGTTCAGAACTCTTTCATTAACGGCAGGAATTCAAGGAGGTAAAGGAGAAGCTTAAGCAGAAAGATATTCCATTGGTGCTGTTAATGCCTGTGAAACTGCAGATCACAATAAAAGGGAAATAACGCTACTTTACAGAACCCTGTAGAGCTTAGAACTTGTTAATTACTTGCAGTGAGTGTTGGGAGTTCTATTTTTTTCTGATGTAAGAAACAGCAGCCACTCCATTGTTGTCCACTCAGTTTTTACAAAGACTCGTGTCTACTATCTTCCCCCGAATATCTTATAATTAACGCGAAGAGGTAACAGAGGGGTATGTAATATGCACTGTTTGGAGCATGAGAAGCGAATGCACTGGTAAGCGTGTCTGGTGCCGTATCTGAACCCGGGTCGCCGGCGTGGCACGAGGTGTGGCATCCACCGCCTCAACCCTCAGCGCCACCGGGCCAGACCTATAATTGACATCTTGAAGGTTAAATATATTACATAATAAAACATGACAGAGGGGGCTTTATGATATGTAAATGCACTGATAGGTTGGATTGCTTAGGGTTTAAACCGCCAAGAAGTACATTGACATAGCATAATACCACCTCTGAAATTTCTTATTCCACTATTAAAATGGCTAAAATGTTTTTGTAATGAGACATTATTTTTCTAATGAGACATTAATGAAGTTTTCTACGTGTAGTTGGAACGTCCTTGTTCCTTTAAGAATTGAGTCCTTCTTACGACTGAGCTGTGGGGTCCATGTATCCTTTTAGCTCCTTTTAGAACCTAGGTTCTTATCTTCTGCTAGTGGCATTGCTCTTTAAAGACAAAGCTGCTCTAGTTCCTCACAGCTGGGCATCAGTGTGAGCTGCTAATTAGACCTGCTGAAGACTGGAAGCCCTGTTGTACATGTTGGTTTTAAGCAGGTAAAACATTCTTTTACTTCATTCTGGAACACTATATATTGCCTTTTGGTGAATGGAATCATGCTGTGTGCTTATGTGTTTTCTCTTGTTAGAAAATGTTTTTAAATAATATGTTTGTTGAATTAGGCTTGTATTGTAAGCACAGCAACCAGCAAAGCTTTCTAAGGGCTGATTTTGAAGTAAACTGCCTCTTGTAGAGGGATTTCAGGTTTCTTTAGTTGGATCTTGTACTTGTTATTTATTTCAGCTGAATGTTACTGATGTCCTTTGTAATAGATCATTTTGAGTTTTATTTTGGGGGAGGTCCAGCTTTTTACTCTGTGACTGTCTTTTTAGTAGTATTTCTTGATGGTTTTTTGCTTTGCTATGCATGATTTTAAAGCAATCTTATGTCAAAGGATATAGCAGTTTTTGTTTCGTGGCTCTCTTATTTGTATATTACTGCTTGATTCTGACAGGAAGTGATCTCAATTAATACACCTTGAATTGTAATTATAGACTAAATGTAGTTTGATAAATGCACCTCAAAGTTAGAATACTATATGTTAATGCAGTACCATATGATAGGATTTTGGCCAGTGAGCATCCAGAACTGACCAGACCCATTTTACCACACTGACATCACAATAGCCTTGTACAGCACTTAAAGGAGATATATACATAGACAGTGTCGGCAGATAAGGGCCTATGGCCCACCCAGTCTGCCCATTTAAGTTTGTAAGTTCAGTTTATGTTTTCCAGGAAGTCTGTTGCCCCTTACCCCTGACCTCCAGAATTCCTTTATGTCTATCCCATGCATTCTTAAATCTCGTGATTGTTTCAGCCCCCACCACTTCCTCTGGCAGGGTGTTCCACTTGTCCACCACCCGTTCTGTGAAGAAATTCTTCCTCACGTTTCCTCTGAATCGTCCTCCCTCCAACTTCATCCCATGCCCTCTAGTCCTGGAACATCTTTTTCGATTAAAAATAGTGCATTCCTGCACCCTGTTCCTCCAAGATACTTGTATGTCTCCATCATATCCCTTCTCTCCCTCCTCTCCTCCAGGGAGTACATGTTCAGTGCCTTCAACCTGTCCTCATAGGACTTGTGATGCAATCCAAGATAAGAAATGATTTCTAGCTACTTTAACTGTTGAAGAATTGATAAATACTAAACAGTGGCTTCTGTATGTGTGTTTTTGTGTATTTAAGAAATTTAGAATGGACATTTCGTTATACCATCTTTATCTTGACAGCCCACTAACTTGGCAGGCTGTTTTCTGAAAAGCAGGGATACTTTCTTTTGCAGCTGACATCTGCTTATGTCTTCACTCCCCCAACCCTCAGTTTAACTGCATCTGGGCCCAGAGACACTGGAAAGATCTGCAGGTGTTCATCTATGGCGAGCGAGTCAGTGAAAGAATACTTTCATTAAGCCCCCCAAACTCAGCATATTTGGTCCCGGGAATAAACGGCATACTGCAGGCTGGTGGCCAGCATAGCTGCATATTTACTTGCTCCCCCTCCCCTATAGACAGCCCAGTGGCATGGGGAGCACAACAATCCATCAAACTTTCTCCTGCGCTCCGGCTGGGGCGCCAAAAAAACAAGGATTTGAGAGGTTGTGGAGTCCCACAGAACATGAAGGGTAAGATCAGGAGCTTTCTTGGGAGGAGAGGGGATGGCATGTTTACACCAAAATAAGAGGAGAGTTTGGGCACCACAGGACACTACAGACGGAATAAATGATGTTTTTGTTTTTTGTTCTGCAGAAATGAGCCTTTTCCGCTATTTGTATGGTGACCAGCCGAGGATATGGGGGGCAGTCGCCAAATGATAGCTTGATGTTAGTCGGGTGTCCTTGTTAGAAAAGCAGTATGGCGACAGTCCTTACTGGCTGAAGCAGCGGACAATCCTAGTGTGAACACTACAACTAAATCAATGCTGTATTGGGAGTCTGTGACATGAGCTTTTCAAGTCTTGGCACGCGCTGACTCCCAATACAAAAAACAGCCTGTCAAGACAGTGGGCTATCAAGATAAAGATGGTACAATGAAATGTCTGTTCTAATTTTTTTAAATACACAAAAACACAGACAGAACCCTCTGCTTAGTATTTATCATCTTAACAGTTACAACAGCTAGAAAATGTTTCCTATCTCCTTTCAGTCAGCAGTTGGAAATCAAAGATAAACAGGTAAATCTTCAATCAAACAGCAGTTTTAAAAGCAATAACTAGTAATGTATGTGCTGGGTGTTACTTCTTTTGGGATGGCAAGGTCTCACACAGTGATAGGCATGTATTTCACAGATCCTGCTGGTAATATTCGGAGTAACTTAAGTAGACTGCCTGCCTCAACAACTGGGTGGAGGTAGTATATGCCTTTTTAGCCATTAGGTCAATTGTCTGAAATTTTTATCAGGGGGTGCTGCTGAGACATTAATCTTTTGCCTTCTCATAAGCAGCTGCCTGAATATGCCACTTACGGTCAGGGTGAGTATACATGAACTCAGAGCTCTCCTTGGGTGACACATATCTTTTTTTCTCAATTTTTTTACTAATAACCACAGAGGGTGAAGGCACAGCAAGAATCTTTTAATGGTATTTTTAAAAGCCTTACGGATGCATATGGACACTCTTAGGCCTTGTCCACACTACCCCTCTGTAACGTTACAGAGTGCCTAAACTGTTACTGCAACGGTTTGCATTTACACCTGTAACGTTACAGAAGGCGTTTTCGTAACTGTTGTTGAAACCACATATGAGGGGGTCTCAACAGTCCTCTTGGTTGCCAGAGACCACTGCAGAGAATTCATCTGAAGCTCTCTACCATCAGTGGTACTATTATTCTCCATATTCTTATACGCAGGATGTTTTACAAGAGAGCACTATTATGAGGAACAGACAAAGACCGACTTGTAACTGACCTTTTTTTTTGTTTGTTTGATTTAGGTTAGAAAACTTCACAGCATTCACAATTTTTAAAATGGGTCCAAACAATCAAAATCATGGCAGTCTGCTTTTGCCAAGCAATTCTTATAGGCTCAGTTTTCTTCTTTTTTTATTTACCAGGTAGGTGAACTAGACAATACAATGTCTATTTTTTTTTTATTTCAGGCATTACCAGAGAGAAATTACGAATGTCAAAAATTTTACATAACAGAAAAAGGTAGCGGTAAGCACAGTTAAAACACTTCATAAGATAAAATAACATATAATGGTGCTGGAAGGAAGCACACAGTGCACTACAGCTTCAAGTATGGCATACATAAATACACTGGGATGCAGCAGGCAATATTTGTACAATACAACACTTCAGGTACAGGAACACCTATCTGTGGAACTTGTATAGCTCGTTCTTACAGTGAAGATGGGATTGAAGGAGCAAAAGTTTAGGTGGAAAGGAGTTCCAAAGTCTTGGTGCAAAAAGGGAAAAGGCTTGCTCACCCATGTTTGTTGAGCACTTAGGTACAGCCAGGAGTGAAAGGTCATTGGATCTCAGGGTGTAGGTCAGATCAGGATGTTTTAGTAGGGCAACCAGAGAAGCAGGTCTAGCAGACCTAATAATCTTACCATTTGTTCAGTTTAGAGTATACTGTCGCTGTGAAGATGTAGAGAACCAACCCAAGCCAGAGGATACAATGTAATGATGGGTCAGTCAGGACACAGATAAAGCAAAACTACAGATAGGGCTAAGTAGGCTGTTTAATGTTAAACCCCAACTTTTGCACCTTAATAACTTTTGTGACATTTTATGAAATAGCCCAAACTTTTGCATGTGCGGTCAGGCTTTCAGAGTCTCAACATGTGGAAGGTTTTGTGACAACATCTTGTATGGTTTTCGAGATATGGAGTGCCAAAAAACGGGGTGGTGGGGGACACATTTGGTTTCCTATACTTAACATTGGGTATTTTTGCTCTCACCTACAGACCGTGTGGAATTTTTCATGAAATTGTTAGAGTTGAAGGGACCCATGGCAAGGGCGTGCCTTTGGAAGGTTTGGTGAAAAAATATTAAATATTATTATACCATTTTAAAGTTATAACGATCGTTGAGTTAGTGTTCCAGTTCGACAGGTTAAAAAAAAAATATTGCAAAAGGTAAAAAAACATATTGTGTAGGCCAGCCTGGTGGCGCTGAGGGCTGAGCTGCTGAACACCACACCTCGCGCCATGCCAGCGACCCGGGTTCGGGAACAAGCCCAGGTCACTGGGGGTCGGCAGGGTAGAGAGAGGATTGAGCGTCCAGAGGACTGCTTTCCTCTCTCGGGGAGGGAGAGATAGCTGTCCCACCCACTGATCACCCGCTAGCGACGGCTGGGGGGGGGGTGATACAGATTCAGGAAGCTCGAGCCGACATTCGAGTCAGCGGGGTGAGGGAGAAAACCAGGAAAACGGAGCTGGCAGGCTATCAAATAAATAAAGGATCTGTGATCCGAAACATGTCAGACGTTTGTGGGAATTGGAAGCTATTATGAAGTGAATAAAATGGATTGGAAAATGTTCCTGGCTCACAGATATTAATTTTCAGGCGTTCCATTAAGAGGTTTTTGTGTGCTGGAAACTTTTTTGTGTCTGAACTTTGAGTAAGTTTCTACAGCACCTCTTCCCGGTGCGCACTCATTAGATTAGAATACCTGTAATAAAGAAACCATCCCTCAGTGGGGTTTTTTAACCTGTAAAAAAAGAAAATGCTCCTTCGCCAATCTGACCCTGCCACCCCAACCTCCCACTCAGCACTCACCACCCAACCTCCCACTGCGTACACACACACACACACACACACACACACACACACACACTCACTTACCTGAACAAGTCCCAGGGCGAACATCCACTCTCCAATCAAAGACTCATCTTGCTGCTGGAAATGGTGACTGCAATATGAGAAACTAAGGTAAGTGTGGTTCAATGTGTTGTTCAATGTATTTCAGTGGGTTTTTCAACTTTGTCAGTTTTGCATATTTTGACCCCAAATTTTCAACATGACTTGTTGGGGACTCCACTTCATGACCAATGGCAGTGGAATTATGCAACTCAGGCCCCAAAGGCGATTTTGCGGTCACTTAGTGATATCACCTTTCAGAGAGAATTTGACAGTTTTCACTGCCTTTGTTCATGAGGTGGTGTCATAAGAAGGCTATGTTAAAAATTGGGGGTACATAGCAAAGTTCTGAGTTTATGTTGAAAGTCTGCAATGCATGCTCATAACTTTGGCAATTTTATATATTCTGACCCCAGATTTTCAATGTAGCCATATTTTCACATCATCTCATGAACGTGACAACTGTCAGTTTTCAGATCTTAGCCAAAATGTGTTTTTGCTCCGTGACCCTGTGAGCCCTGCTTCAAGAAAGGAGATCATGTGTGATGCTGTTTGCTCACAGAGTGGGGTGGGCATTAGAGTTGACAACCTCAAGGAAGATCCCACCACTGATTCGCCAAACCTCTGGAGACCAAAAAACCTAATGTTTCTTCCTTTTGCTGCTTTGGGGTGGGGTGGGGTGGGGACTTAGGGTTTTGTATGTAAAACTTACCCCAGCTGGTGCATTAACAAAGTTTTTTGCAAAGAATATTTATTATATGTGGTATTCCATTTGATAAGGTTATAGCTGCTCACTTGGCAGAACGGGTTAAGCCCATAAGTAAGACTTGGCAACAGGACTCCCTGCACAGTGACAAGTCTGGCAGCAGGAGCTAAGGCAGATCTAACTTTCCAAGCAAGCCCAACTTTGGCATTGACAGATTTGCATGATTTGATATATGTAAGGTAAAATCAAGAACAGGATCAAGGGTAACACCAAGGTATTTAATGGAGTCAACACTGATGAGGGGGGAGCCATCTAGGTAGTAGACCCCCAAGCCAACCATAGAAGCCCTCAGCTTGGGTGGTAAACCAACAAGCACGGCACGGCATGGGACCTACTGGTGTTGAGGAAAAGGTTCTTTTGCAATACCCAGGTCTCAACACTGTGGAAGTCAGCACTCAGCTGCAAGTTGATATCAGCTAAATTCTTGGAACTAGTATATAGCACCATGTCATTGGCATAACCCAGTGTGGAGCACGAGGATGGAGCCTTGGAGGTGTTGTTAATAAAGATGGTGAAGGGGGTGCTAGAGAGCCGCTCTCCAGGCAGGACGTCTTCTCTGTGGATCAGAGCAGTATTTTCGATAAAAATATTACTTACACTGCAAGCGTTACAATTTTAGTAGCTTGGATTGATTTCCTGAGTGTTTGCTGAGTACAACAATACGCATTTATTATGGGAAATCTGAAGAAACAGCAACGGGGGGCAGAAAAACAGCAGCCACTGCCTGGGAAGGCTGATGACAGATCCAGACACAAGGCAGAGAACCCTGCCGTTTCACTTGCTGAACCTCCATGGCAACAGATGCTATCTTCGAAGAAGGCAATGGATGCCAAAATAGACAAGACCCTGGTTAAACTGGAAAAACATGATACCGCACTAACTGCTCTTATTGGGTTGGTTGCTGATATGGAGCATAAAGCGGTGACCACTCAGGCTGTGGTCACCTCGCTCATGCAGGAAAACTCTCAACTGAGAGGGTGGCTTGAGGCCCTTAAGAATGAAATCCACGCCGGAAGCCTCCGCTTTGTTGGGATACCAGAGGCAGCGGAGGAACTGACCTACTAACTTTCCTTGTCTCCTGGCTCAGGTCCTCCCTCGCTGTTCCTGAGGACTTTGACTAGGGAATGTTATAAAAAAGCTTGCAGGGTTAACCCCAATGTGCGACCGAGTAGCAGTAACCAGCTCCAGACAATCTGTGTGCGCACATCGAGGGTAGGGATATGGGACACTATAATTTCGGTTGCCCGTGCAGCATATCCCCTCAGTATCAATGATATGGATGTCAAGGTGTTCCCGGACCAATCTTTTCAGACAAGGACCAGGAGGAAGCAAACTGACAGTGTGCGCCACCACCTTAAAGCTCTAGGGATAACACACTCATTCCTTATTCCAGACTCCAGATCACATATGGGGGAAAATCCTGGCAGTTTACCTCTCTTCTGTTCTAGTTCCATTACTCTGCCCCCTTCTACCCCAACCTAGGCATGCCTATAGCACTACCTGGGTTTACATCGAGTAGTGTTCATATGCTGGGAGTTCCACTCCTGGGGGGTAAGGCTTGCTTTCCCCACCTTCCTCTTCACTCCTCTTTAGTTCTTCCCTTTCACAATTTCATACCACCTCCTCCTTTTCCTTTTTTTTCCCCCTTTTGTTTCCAATCCTCCCCCTACCTTTTCTTCAAGTTAGCCACACCCACTTCTTCTGTGCCAGTATTATACTCCCCCCCAATCCCCTGTTAATCCCCTTGTGGGGTGTGCATTCTGAATGGGTGAAGGCACACATAATCTCTAACCATCTCCCACTCCTGTTCTGGCAAGGTTTCTCACTTACTACCCCAAGTATTAAAAAAGCAAAATATATCTGTGTTGAAGTGCTGAGTCAGAGTTTGAGACCAGGGTGGCCACAGAGGATTCTGCAGATGGTGTGTAGACTTTAGAAGATGACTGAACTGTTTGCTGGCTGTTTTGCTGCCTCATAAGTAACAGAACTTGAACTGTTTTTTGCCTTTTCACCGGCCATCACTTGATCCTCCCAATCTCATGGAGATGGGTTCTGTTTTGGACTAATTTTGGGACTGGGCCCAGTATGCTGGCCGCATGGGCCTCAAGATGGTAAAGTGCTCCTTTTTCCACTATGTTTTTCAATTCAATACCGATGGACTTTGAGGGTCCAGGGGAGGGAAGGTGATCGATCTTCAGTTCGAGTTACTGGATCACAACTGTTTGTTTTCTGCTTTTGTTTGTTTGCACTGTTAACTACATTTGTGCTTAATTATACTGTGTTGCTCTAGCAAGAGTTGATGGGGAAGTTATCTTTCCTTCTTTTTAATTAAGCTGAACTAGATAAATAGCAATGTGTTGGATTGCATATAGCATTTTGGGGGTAGTTCTACCTTTTATAAGTTGATCTCCACAGCCTTTGAGATGGCTAGCATGTTTGGACTATTTTGTATTTTGACTGATTTTGGGATCCTCCAGTCCGATTGTACTAGAATACAGGGAGCTCTAATATTTTTGTCAATTATTGTGAATGTTAACTCAATTTTCCTACTTACTTGTATGAGGAGCTGTATCATGTTCATGTTATTTTGAAACTAATAAACATAACGTTTAAAATAAATAAATATGGTGAAGAGTAATGGACCCAGTATGGCACCTTGAGAGACAGCAAGATTTATAGTGGTGAGATCAGATTTGTATTGGTTCACTTTTATAAACTGTTGTGTATCACACCACGATAGCTAGCAAACCAGTTTACTGCAGTGGGAGAAATACCAAGTGACAATAAACTAGTCTTAAGAATGGTGTGGTCCACAAGATCAGATGCTTTTGTTAGATCAATGAAAACTGATCCTGTGTACATGCCCCTCTCCATTGCTATCCTAACGTCACTGGTAAACTGGATAAGGGCTGTGGTTGTGCTGTGAGTCTGTGTAAAACCATGCTGAACAGGATATAGTAGGTTAGTTTATGGAGGTGCTCTTTAACTTCTGTAGAAACTAGTCTCTCAGGCAGTCTTTTTTCCCCTGCTGTTTTTATCCCCCTGCATCTTGGTCAGCCCCCATCTGCTCGAATCTCCAAGCCCCGTCACCCCAATGTCTACTGGGGCTTACCGATGGTCAGTACCCCCAGGGCTTGCCCCCACTGGTGGGGTAAGTGGGGCACCCCAATCCTCCGCCGTGAGACCAGATCCAGTATTTGGACAGGCAAACCAAGCTAGTCAGGTGTAGGGCCTGCGAAGGTCCATGCGCCATCCTGACGCTAAGAGTTTTCTTTGGTTTCCATCCCCCCCGAGGGGCACAGCATACAATGATGCCATGACATGCGGCCCATGCACCTGCACGCCCCACGATGGTGTCTGTCTGCCCCTCCTGCCAGTTACAAGGCAGAACAGGATGCCTTTACCCCAGCCAGTGCTAGGAGCCAGACATGCACCAGGCACTGCAATTCCTCCCTCTGCCTCAATGGAGCAGAGCAGTCCTCTGGACACTCGATCCTCCTCTTCCCCCCATCTGGCCTGCAATGCCTTGAGCTCACTACTGAACTTGGATCGCTGGCGTCACGAGTGGTAGCTCTACTGCTGCACCCATGGGTCAGAGTTTCTCAAGCAGCTTACTAAGAATCGATAAAGATTGCTACGCGTTGATAAATTTCCACAAGCTTAGGATCTCCTTTTTGGAAAACAGACACACCCTTGGCAACCTTCCAGACCTTCGGGATTGTAGCAGAGTTAAATGATAGGTTAAAAATACAGGTTACAGGAGAAGCAAGATTGGAGACAGCAATCTTAAAAAGCCCATCATAACCAATACTACTGCTGGGAATAAAATAATTAAGTAGGCATAGCACCTCACTATAAATGACAGCTCTTAAGTAGAATGGATGGGAGGAAGAGTACTCTGTAGGGGAATTATACAGTCAGAAGAGCATGATCTCTCGCTTCAATAGATAGTTAAATCTGAAAACTGAGAGTTAAAAGCATTATCAATTAAGCATTAGCAATAGTAGCAGAGTTGTTATAAATAAATACCATACCGTATAGTAGCATGTCAAGCACAGTGTGATTAACAGTGCCACCCATGAACCCCTTTATGTGGCTCCAGAAATTTCAGGATTCATCAGCACAGACTTGCAGAAGATTTTTACAATAGTTATTTTTAGAACATAAAAAGCTTTTTTACACTCATCCCTCACTTGTCTATATTCCAGTCAATCAGCAGGCGTCTCTGTCATGCCAATTTGACAGGAAACAAAAGCAAAAAATCATATTAGGTGTTGTACTGATGAAAAAAGTACAAATGTTACAAAAATAAAGTCCAATTTTAAATAAAATGAATTTCTGTTAATTTTGGCACCAGGACCCTAATGGGGACCAGTGCAAACCGTGGTTCTCTGCAGAACACTGGATAAACTCAAAAACCAACAAAACATTAAAATGATAGTCAGAATTACAAAGACTTAGCAACAGGGACTACAATAGGACTGATCTCTTCAGCGGAAAAAATAAATCTACAGCAGAGGTGACCATACTGCAAAATTTTAATTTTAACTTTCTAAATTTCTAACTCCGGGGCAACACCTCAGGGCTGGGATGATGCAAACTGTATGACACTACAAATACACTCTCACTGCTAGAAAGACAGCTCTTGTAGAGAATCTTTAAAGGTAAATCTGATCATTTAAAAACCATTTTCCATGGCAAGCATGCTCATACTATTACAACCAATGGGAGCACTGCTGTGGTAGGCATACAGAGTGCCACAAAGTAAAATGTTATTAATACTCCTCCGCAGCAACAAGGCAACATGCACCCACACCTGCCCATGAATTCTGCAGGGTTAGGCAGTTGAATACCTTATTTTTTTTTTTGGCTTTCTAAATGCATTCTACTACAACTGTTCAGGACTGCTGGACCACATTTTAATATGCCTAGCTATAAAAAGAAAACTGTTGTTGCAGCAGAGTAAGAGGCTTCAAAATTTACCATCTACTGATTAAAAATTACTGCCTGTATCGCTAGATGTTGCATATGGGCAAGACAGTGGCATGCAAATTTAATTACTACATACATAACAGCCTTTCACCAACAAAAAAAACACAGCAATAAGAAACTGATGATCGAATTACAAGGAAATCCCCCTACCCCGCCAAGCAGATGGACAGGAGGCTAGCTAGGAGTACAATGCAGGCATACCACAGTTTTGGAAGTACTGGGGCTGTATTAAGTTCCCATTCATACTGAAATTTGCATCATTATCATTATCACAACAGAACTTTACAGGGGGTATTTTAGTGTGCCTCCACCTTGCTGTGAGCAGAGGGAAGCAACACTAAAATAATCCAGTTAGGTGTGTTCTCAAGATTGGAATTTTTTACAATTTATTTTACCCAGGATAACCCAAGACTGGCATTTTTTTACAGTTAACTTTACCCAGGATAGCCCACCTGAGATGCAGTATCCCATTTTCAGTGAAGTCCTGATTTAACACACTTGACAGCTTGCGTGGCCTGAAGCACTGAAAGGTCATACAGCAGGTGGCTTTGATGGGATTTAAACTCATGTCTCCTGGTTCCTAAGCTGGTGCTCTAACAACTAAAAAACAATGTCACTTTTAGAAGATCCCCAGTCCCCTTCTTCTTGGGAAAAGTATTAGTGATATTTATAATGCACTCCTAAATTTTTGTGTCATACATATTCCCAGTAATAGGTTCTCCTTTGTCATCTCTTCTAAAGAGAGGCCACTAGGGCAGCCCGGTGGCGCTGAGGGCTGAGGTGCTGGACGCCACACCTCACACCACCTCGGTGACCTGAGTTTGGGAGACAGCACAAAGTGCCGGGGTCGGCCGGGAAGGAGGTTTGAGCATCCAATGACAGCTCATTTTCCCCGGGGGGGGGCGGGGGTTGAAGTCTTCGGCAACAGTATGCCTCCCAGCAGCAGCTGGGAGGTATTGAGTCATCTGCCCTTCCACACATGGGGCAGTGGGCCGCAGCGGACATTGGAGTGGGGCGCACGGGAGCATGCATGCTTCCCCTGGACATCACTGCATGTCCGCACACGCTGACAGGTGGGGGGAGAAACCATGCAGAACAAAGGAAAAGCCCTGGCTCCTGGACAGGTGACGCTGACCGAGTACCACGCCCACTGTCGGATCCTGCCCTCCTGGGTCTCGAAGCCTGCCGATCTTCACCTCCACCCTCAGGCCACTGGATTCATGTATGGGACCACTGAGGCGTCGGAGGTGGCCCTGCCACAGGGGGTGCAAGCTGGGGGTTGCCTAAGAGGTGAGTCGTGGGTGGATTGGAGGTTCAGGGGTTCCCAAGGCTGGGAGGAACCTAGACTGGCAGGATCAGCTGGGCAACAGAGAGGTCCATATGCCCGCGACCACAGGGGAAAAGAATAAAAGACAGGCCACTGACCTGCAAAGGTGACAGGAAACAATTCTAAATATTTGTACCATTTTCTCTGTAAATACAATTTTATTTCGGGCCACCCGCCCATTGCACTCCTACGCTGTGACCTATGTTCAGAAACGAGCCAGAGATGCTGACAACCTGGTAGCCAGTGACTAAGCAGCGGTGCCAGCGGCAGCACGTCCTTGAACAGGTGGACTAGCACAACGCTTCCGCAGCGTCAGCAATCCCTGCAATGGGGGGGACCAGGAAGGTTCACTTTTCAGTCGCAGATGAAGCTCTGTGCAGGCATGGTCCCCAGCGACTCTACTGTGCACCATGGGGTGAAGGGAGGGCAATATTACAGAGGAGAAAACAGCCTGGTTCTGTCTGAATGACAGCTGCCACTTGGTACACTCCAGCTTCACCCAGCAAACCCGCTACCTGCCCTGGATCCTGAATGACTTGCATAGATCACTGCCACAGAAGAAAGGAGCTGGCAGAAGCAGTGAGGTAAGCGGAGGATGGGGCTGGGTGATCGCAAGAGGACTGGAGAAGTTCGAACAGTATCAGATTAGGGGGAAAAAAGCTGGATTTAAAATAAAATTAAAAAAGAGAGAAAAATTCTATCAGACTTACTATGATTAATTTTTTCTGTTAGCTCCAACTTTGCTATTGGGTAAGATGTACTCCTCCTAGGGACGCTGGCACAGCTCGAAGCTATGACATCAGCACAGAATTTTTGACATGAGAGTTCTGCAGCCTCTAACTAATCGGTCCACACTTCTTGCCATACAGTACAACCAAAACAGTAACAAATAAAACAATAAAAGTAACCCCATTAATACCATGATAGTAACATTCATGCACATATCTTCGGTGATATAAGGGAAGAAAAAATGCACAGTGCCTTTTTAGTGAAATCAAGCAGCCTTCGTTGCTCCTCAAGCGAGCAGAGGAGCAGACTTCAAGCAGAAATCCTGAACATCCTGGAATCCACTCTAGATAGACCATGGGCCCAATATTCAAAAATGGGAAAAGCAGACTGCAAAGTTTTGCGCTGCACTTTGCCCTTGCCCAGGAGTCTGAGGATGCTATATTCGGTTCAATAAAGCATTAATGCTATCCGACTGACTATAGGGACATGTCAGTGCAGCAAGTTATGTAGCACTGTCCCAACATGGATCCCTGCTATACAGGGAATAGCCCCACCAGACCCCACGGCACCAGAACACTAGCCACAATATTTAGAGGGACCCATACAAATGAACCCATTGGGCACACAAGGCACTAAGGGGACATCTGCATGCCCATTATTGGCTCATCTGCATGGGAAGCAGCGAAAGGTTTGCGTGGTGCAACCCCACCCTACCCCAATAGCCCAGTCCCCTACATGAAAGAGAAATCCCTGGTGCCTAGTAGTCCACCCCACCTTCCGGCCACTAGTACCTTAGTGACAGGGTGGGTGAGGGGGGATACCACAGAACACCAGGGAATATGTTGCTATGGGTTTTGCACTGCACAATTCAATCTAGTCACAGTACTCATATTGACAGGACAAGGTGCTGTCTGTGTTACAGGGCTGGGGAGAAGAGACCGAGGGAAGGGGAGGAAAACCACTGACCATCAGGGAGCCGGTTGCTCTTACGGGACGGAGGCAGGTATTGGGGGAACCGCTAGACACCAGGGCATGCCTTTGACATAGTTGGGCTGGCGATTGGCAGGAGGGAGGTGCACACTGGGCACTAGGGGGCAGGTGAGTTTCCCACCGGTCAACTTGGTAATTGTCTGCAGTAGCTCCAGCAGCCACTAGGGTTTGGTTCGGCAGTACGCAAATGGACTGTGCCAGCCCCTTTTGTGTAGCACAAATGCGCTGAATATGGGACTGCACAATACTCCTGTCCCTGCCCCTCCCTTTGCCCACCCACATATACTATGGTTTGCATAGGCATTAACCCTATTTGCCCGTGCAGTACGCCTTTGAATATCGTGCTCCAACGCACAACTGGATTCGTGCGAGCAAACACCAGTTTGTGCCCATGCAAACTGCTTCAAAAGTAACACTACAAGCTGCCCGGTGGCGCGGAGGGTTGAGGCGCTGGATGCCACACCTCGCGTCACGCCGGCGACCCGGGTTCAGGAACGGTTTCGGGCGTCGGGGGATCGGCAGGGGAAGGAGGATCGGCGTCCCAGCGGATGCTCTCCTCGGGAGGGACCAGGGTGTTTAATACACCCGGCGCTCGAGAGGCGGTGGAAGCCCGACTCTCGGGGAACAGGCAGTTTCCTAGGGCAGGAGCTGAGAGGGAGGATGCCTTGGCACTTGGCAGGCGTGCGCCAAGCACGCTCCGCCCGGCCGGCGTCCTCGGTGAGAGGAGGGACAGAAACCAGAAAAACAACCCTCGCATCCGGATGACGGCAGCTCTCGCCACCCAGACGGGCACAACACGGCAGACCCCGCTGGTAAGGTGCTAAGGAGGCAGGTAGGAGCACCTGAGAAAAAAAAAAAAGAGACACTCTAGGGGCAGACTCAGTGGGGGAGTCTGGAGGGCACTGAGACAGCCCGAAGGAGGGGAGTGCAGGGGGCGTCCAGGAGGGGATAAAAAGAATAAAAGAATAAAAAAAAAAAAAAAGTAACACTACAGACTGAAAGATGACCAGGCCGAATCTTAAGTGGCATCTTAAGCGGCATAGAGTAGCAGCCCATATCAGAATCATGTGTCTCTGGATTTCGAACAGCCACCAAATTGAATTTACTCTGAATGATCTCTTCAGTTTGGATTATTATTTGTTTGGGAGCCCTCCTGGTGGCTTCCCACTCACTAAATTCACCTAACATAAGGAAAAGACCTTCAGACAATCGATGGTGCTCAGAAAAACTTTCCTGACCCCTGCCCAACAATTCCAGTTATGGGCTTTGCAATATGATACCTCGTTCCCTCCTACTAGGCAGTATATGGGCACCAGAAAGTGGAGTAGATTAGGTCTTCAATTTTATTTACAACTACTAGACTTTCAAGGAGTCCCCCCTTTTGCCACAGTACAAGCAGCCTTCCAGCTTCCCTCCACTGACCATTACAGGTACCTACAGGTTCGCTCATACCCATTAGGCCAGAGAGCAACTGTCTCCAGCCTCCCAGATAAACTTACTCCCCTAATGCAGATCCTTATGTCACAATTAAAAGACGAGGTTTGGTTTGCACCCATCTGATCAGCCACCTATACAGAGCTCTTCAGGACATCTTCTGTTAGCACCCTTTGCAAACTGTGTGAGAGGCCTTTCGGCACCATGCAATTCTGCTTAAAGTTGGACCAGCATAACATTCTGTGGTGATTTGCATATGTAGCCCATGATGCTTTGCATTGTGGGGGCATGTGTGATTTTGTATTGTCAGGACACGCCCACAGATACTTCGGATTCCACAATGCTGGAACAAGGAACTGATGATGGTATATGCCTTCACTTGGCACAAATATGCCCTTCCCGTTTACCATCTAACATCATGACCAGCTGGAGGAATTCTCATGGAAATGCTGGTATTGTTACTTTTGTACCCTGAATATAGTGGCAAAATATGCAGATCTGCACAAGAGCCAGTGCTGGAGGGGATGCAGACAAATTTCAGCTAACCATACTCATATCTTTTGGGAATATACCCCCCCCCCCACCGGCCCTTTTGGCAAGGAGTCATCCAGGAACTAGAAACAATTTTTAGCTGCCCAGAAGATATTACTCCCTCTTTAGTACTGATGGCTATCCCCCCCAGAGGGAAGCTCCCTCAGAGGTTCAACCCTTAAACTACTCAATTTTAATTCTGGCAGCAAAAAAGGTGATTACTTGGCTATGGCATGTCAAAATTATCCTCACTATAGAGGGCTGCCATAAGAAATTGATGGCAATTTACTATATGCAGAAACTGACATATGCTCTCTCAAATAAAGTTGAATTATTCTACACTAGGCAGTGTAGAAGGGTGATGTATCAACTGGGTATCTATTCAGACTTTATTCCGTAAGGGGTCCTCTACCTCCTTCCCCCTCTTTTTTTTTCTCTTCTGCCCCTTCTTTTCTTTGCCCTCTTCCTTCTCATTAGCTCTTGAACTAATATACTTCCTCTTTCTTTGCTAAAGTTGATACACCTCTATTGTGAGTTAAGGAGCAGATGTTCTTCATTATGCACTATTTTTTTCCCCAATTATTTAACCAGGTGAGACACTAAGCTGAAAGCTTGTTTACAGGACATGCACTATTTAATGGGTATCACATCAACCTGCCTATACTCACTGGTCACAAGACTAGCCATGGAACACACGTCTTCAAATGGGACCAATGAGACACTCTACACTGACCTAAGGGGTTCATGTATATCCCCGACGACAGACTTTTCCAGCTCATTTTCATAACTTGGTCTAAACGGAGAAATAAGGGACAACAGACAACATATTACCACCAGCGACTTTTATTGTAAAGGCAATCTGTTCACTTTGATGTACTCCAAGAATCTCGATGAAGCCTGCAGCAGCTCCTAATTATTTTATATACAGTATAATGTACTGTCTTGTTGTATTATGAGAAATGTAATAAAAAATTAAATAAAAAAAAAGCACTGAGGTGCATGAAGGAGCTGACAATGGTTATTGGCTAGTACATGCAGCACCATGTGAGGTACGTTGGTTCCCTCCCTGTAAGAAAAAGCTCCTGTGGGGTCCTAGTGTCTCCGGACCTAGACCCATAAGTTCAGATCAATGGTGAAGATCAATTTTTGGAAGATCTACGGTTACAGGTGAGTGACCTTCGTTTCTAGGACTGTAGATTCTCTGCTCTGGAAGATTCATAGCAGTCCTCTGGGAGGAAGGGGCAAGGCGCTCACCCCTGTTTGGCGAACAGAGACTTGAGGACTGAGGTCCCACAAGCAACTTCCCAATGACTCATCACATCAATTCTGTAGTGGGAGATGAAGGTGTGTGCTTTCACCTAGATTGTAGCCCTGCATATCTCCACAATGGGACTATCCCTAGAAGCAGCCACTGAGGCAGTAATATGTCTGGTAAAATAAGCCATAAGCCTCTTGGATGACTCCATACCAGCCAACCTACTGCAGAGGTCGATGGAGGATGTAATCCAACTGGCAACTGTCTGCTTTGCTGCCAGTCTGCCATGCATAGCTTCAGCATATGTGATAAACAGCTGGCAAGCCTCACCGCGAACTCCCGCAATGTGCGGATTATAACAGGATAGCGCCCTACACATGTCTAAAGTGTGGAGCCTGCAATCAGCATCCGAAGTTGGACTGGCGAAAGACACCAGGAGGTTAATCACCTGGTTCTGGTGAAACTCAGACAGAACCTTCAGGAGAAATTTCACTTTGGGGCTAAGGACCACCTTATTCTTGTGGAATACCAGGTAGGGAGGCTCCACCAAGAGTCACAGAAGCTCACTGACCCTTCTGGTCGATGTGATAGCCACCAAGAAGGCAGTCTGACATCTCACACTTGCGCATCAGCTCAAATGGCGTGCCCATGAGCATTGCCAGTACAAGCAGTTGATCCCACAAAGGTGCTGGCCCATGCACTGGAGGGGACAGGTGGTAAAGGCCTTTGAAAATGCACTCGACCACTTTATCCTGCACCATCGTCAGCATATCAGCCCATGCCCATGATGCAGAGATGGCTGCCAGGTGCACCTTCAGGGTTGTGGCTTGCAGTTCTAGTTGAGACAGGGAGCAGAGGTAGTCCAAAATGGACACAACTGGGCAGGCAGTGGGATCAAGCTCCTTCCACTGAAACCAAAGCAAGAATCTCTTCCACTTAAAATGAATATGTTTTATGAGTTGACTCTTTTTGGGATGCCTCCACCATATGAAGGATGTCTTCTGAAAGACCAAAAGCCTGGAACTCTAACCGTTCAGGAACCAGGCTGATAGTTGCAGGAACTGAAGGTCTGGGTGCATGAACATCCACTGTTGTCTGGTCATCGGGGCAGGGTGGAGAGGCAACTGCCACGGTGGCCTGCTGCTGAAGCTGAGGAGATTCGGATACCAGAACTGCCTAAGCTGTTCTGTTGCTAACAGTATCATCCATGCCTTGTTCTTCTGGGCCCTGATCACTACCTTGGAAACCAAGGGTAAGGGAGGTTAGGTATACAGAAGGCCCGGGGACCAAAACCTTGACAAGGCATCCTCCCTGCAGTGTCCTGGGCTGAGTGGAGTGGGGTGGGGTGGGTAGAGTGCAGCCTCAATTTTCTGTTCTCGCAAGTGTCAAACAGGTCCACCAGAGGGATGCCCCACAGAGGGAACAGGTGGCCTACCACCTCCTGATTCAGGGACCACTTGTGCAACATCTCTTCAACCAGGAAGACAGCATCCACCAGCTGGTTGTTCTCTTCTCTAATATGGATCCCCAAGAGATCTGCTTGTAGGCTGCACACAAGATTCCAGGCACAAAGAGCCTCAAGACACAAGGGAAAGGAGTGCATCCCACCCTATCTTTTCAGGCAGAACATGGTGGTTCTGTTGTCTGTAAGGACCTACATGACATGAACCTGAATCAACAGAGTGAATTCCGTCGCAGCCAGACACACTGTGAGGAGCTCAGGCAGGTTGATGTGGTATAGGGACTGTCAGTGCGATCAGAACCCTTGTTAGCTATAGCCCTTCAGCTAAAGGACTGCAGCAGAGGGCTGCTAGGCCACAGCCAAGAAGTACTGTATAAGAAGACTGTCCCACATGCCACACAGGCTCCCAACTGGAGCAACACTAGCCAAGGGGCTATTAATCCAGTCTGCCGGCTAAACAGCTGGAACAAGCAACAGTTCAAGAAGTCATATAAAGTGAAGGATTTAAAGACTGACAGGGAGCAAGACTGGATCCTGACATACATACTGCACCGACCCTGGAAAACAGCTGATAAGAGTCAAAGAACGTGGCAGCTGTGTTCAAGAACCACCCCTCCTAGGAGTCCCTGCCCACATCCCAAACAGGCTGCCAACTGAAGCAACACTGGCCAAGGGATTATTAGTCTACTCTGCCTGCTAAACAGCAGAAACAAGCAACAGTTCCAAGAAGTCAGAGAAGTGAAGAATTTAAATCCTGTGACAGGGAACCTTACTGCTCCCAATGCCCTTACAGCACCAACCCTGAGAAACATCGGTTTTACAAAAAAATTTATTTTTAAGTATCAAGGATACCAGTGAATGGGTATTTAGCCCACTTCTGCACTGGCTCCATGAGAATGTAGATGGATGCCAACATTACTTGGAGCAATGCCAAACAACAGTCAGAAGTAGGGACATCTTGGACTACCTGCAACAGGCGTTCCTCAGGCAATTAGTTAAGGAATCCACTTGTGGGGGGGGGGGAGAAACACTGGACCTGGTACTGACAAGCGGGGATAGTGTTGCTGAAGTCACAGTGGGTGGCCACCTGGGGACCAGTGGTCACTATTCGGTGTGGCTCAGTATAAGACCTGGGTCAGAATCGAGCCACGCTAAGATGAGGGTCCTGGACTTCAGAAAGGCCAATTTTAAGAAAATTGGAGAATGCCTCAGGGACACCCAACAAGGCTAGGGAAACTGGGGGGGGGAGGAACAATGGGCAAAAATAAATGGAGGGGGCATTGAAAAGGCAACAAATCTCTGTGTCAGGCAAGTTAACAAGGGCAAAAGAAAAAAGAGACTGCAATGGTTCTCTAGAGAAGTAGCGGAGAAAGTAAAGGCAAAAAAAAAAACTAGCATTTAGAAGGTACAAGAGGACACAGAAGGAGGAGAACAGGAAGCGTTACCAGGAGAAACAAAGGGTGGCAAGGAGAGCAGTTTGGAGCGCAACAGTGCGAATGGAGGAGAATATTACCCAATCAGTAAAAGAAGGGGATGAACATTCTTTAGATATATATATATATATAATCGAGAAGAGAAAGACCAAAGGAGGGATAGTAAGGCCAAAAGGGGAAAGGGGGTGGGGGTTGGGAGAAAGAGGATAAAAAGAAAAAAGTGGACATATTGAACAATTACTTTTGTTCAGTATTTACAGAGGAAGAGTTAGGTGACGGGCCAAAGATAAGGGACAAAGGCATTACAGGAAGGGAGGTGGATACCAGTCCTTTTACAGAAGAGAGAGTCCTCAAGGAGCTAGCACACTTAAAAGTAGACAAGGCAATGGGATCGGACAGGGTTGTACCCTAGGATACTGAGGGAGCTCAAAGAGGTGCTGGCTGCACCTCTGACAGCTCTGTTCAACCTAGCACTAGAAACGGACGTTCTGGGGGACTGGAGAAGGGCAGATATGGTCCCACTACACAAAAGTGGAAATAGGGAGGAGGCAGGAAATTACAGACCTGTCAGCCTGACTTCAGTAGTAGGTAAAGTAATGGAATCGCTACTGAAGAAAAAGGATTGGGTAATACCTTACAACCAGTAGAATACAGGATCTGAGGCGACATGGGTTCACAGGGGAAAGGTCTTGCCAGACAAACCTGAGTGAGTTCTTTGACTGGGTGACCAGGGAACTGGATCAGGGAGGAGCGGCAGATGTGGCCTACCTGGATTTCAGTACGGCCTTCGACATCATTCCTCATAGAAGACTGGAGAGCAAGCTGGGCAACCTAGAAGTAGGTCCAAAAGCAGTAAAATGGGTAAGAAGTTGGCTAAGCAATAGGAGTCAGAGAGTGGTGGTAAATGGGGTCCACTCTGGAGAAGGCAAGGTGACATGTAGGGTGCCACAGGGGTCAGTACTAGGCCCGGTCCTCTTCAGTGTCTTTATAAGCGACATTGCGGAAGGGATGAAGACGAAAGTGTGCCTGTTCGCAGATGACACAAAAATCTGCAACACAGTGGATACACCAGGGGGAGAGTATGTGTGTGGAAAGAATGAGGGATGATCTGAAAAAGCTGGAAGACTGGTCTAGGGAATGGCAATTAGGTTTCAATGCAAAAAAAGTGAAAAATCATGCACTTGGGGCACAGAAACCCAGAGGCAACGTTCCAATTGCGCAGGGAGGTATTCACAGCCACAAAACAGGAAAGGGACCTGGGGTAATCATTTCTGATGACCTGAAAGTAGTCAAGTAGTGTGATAAGGTAGTGGGGAAGGCTAGCAGGATGTTCGGATGCAGGGACCTAGCTACCTCTGAGATCTCCTTTCTCCCTACTGCCCCTCCCGACCACTCCGATCCACCGATGAGGGATTGCTAGAGATTCCCAGGGTGCAACTTAAAACATCTGGGGCCCGTTCCTTTGCGTTTGTGGCCCCTACTCTGTGGAATTCTCTACCTTGTCAGATAAGGGAGTGATTGACCATCCAAAGTTTTAAAACAGAATTGAAAACTTATCTCGTTGGCCTGGCATTTCCAGAGGAAAATTAATGTTGGATGGACTGTCATCTTGTTTATGATACAGTATTATGACTGTGTGACAAGGGAGCTGGATGGAGGCAATGCTGTGGATGTCCTCTACTTGGACTTCAGCAATGCCTCTGATTTAGTGCCCCATGGGCGACTAGGAAGGGAACTGACCGGGGTGGGAGTGGGGGCAAAGATGGCATGCTGGATTTCAAACTGGCTACAGGGTAGGCTGCAACGGGTGGTGGTGGTGGGGGGCATCTCTGAGCCTAGACCAGTGATGAGCAAGGTGCCACAGGGCTCGGTACTGGGCCTGGTGCTATTTGGGCTATTCATCTCGGACATTGCACATGGGGTGGAGAGCAGAGTAAGCCTGTTCACAGATGACACCAAAATGGGTGCAGTAGTGGATAAGAAGAGGGCTGGAAGCAACTACAGGAGGACCTAACCAAGCTGGAGGAGTGGTCAGAGAGGTGGCAGCTTGTGTTCAATGTGAAGAAGTACAAGGTTATGTATTTCAGGGCAAAGAACCCAAGGAGAGAATACTGGCTGGGGGGGGGGTGAAGCTGGGGATCACTGAGAAGGAAAAGGACCTGGAAGTAATGGTAATAGGGAGCATGAAGATCACTGCCCAATGCAGGAAAGCGGTGGCGAGGGTGAACAAAATGCTGGGGTGCATAGCAAGGGGATTCACATCCAGGCACAGGCTGGTGATCTTGCCCCTCTACAGGTCACTAATCAGGCCACACTTGGAGTACTGTGTGCAGTTCTGGAGGCCACACCTGAGGTGGGATGTCACGCTGCTAGAGGGAGTGCAGCGAAGGGCAACGAGGATGATTCAGGGGATGGAGGGAAAGGACTATGAGAATAGGAGGAGAGGAGGGATGGGGGGATATGATCGAAATCTTCAAGTACCTTAAGGGAGTCATCAAGGGGGGAGAGGACGGGGCATTTAAACTAAGGAATGGAAGGATACTAGAGGGCATGGGGTAAGAATAGAGGGGGTTAGATTCAGAAGGGAGATAAGGCAATACTTCACACAGAGAGAGAGAGAGAGAGAGAGAGAGAGAGAGAGAGAGAGTGTCGAGGTGGAACGGTCTACCAGAAAGGGTGATAACAAGCAAAAATCTGGGTGGCTCCAAGAAGGCATGAGACAGAGAGCAAGGGTGGGTGAGGTGGTGGACAACCAAGGGAGAACAAGGGTGGTGGGGAAGGGGCAGCTGCAACCTAGGGAACTAGCTGCACAATGGAGCAGATGTTGCTAGACCAGGGGCTCTGATTCTGCTGGCACATTCGTATGTTCGTATGATCAGTTGGCTGTATGTATTTTAATATGTTGATGGTTTTACCTATCATATTTAATTGTCTGATGTATTTGTTGATTTTATGTACAGGTGCCTTGACCTTTGGAAAGTCACCTTTTTATAAATAAACTTTGATTTGATTGATTTGATTTGATAGGGAGAGGTATCACCAGCAGAAGGAGAGAGGTAGTATTACTCCTATATAAATCACTGGTAAGACCCCCACCTCGAGTACTGTGTCCAGTTCTGAAGGCCCCACCTCCGGAAGGACATAGGGTGGAGGCGGTACAAAGGAGGGCTACCAGAATGGTGCAGGGCCTGCATCAAAAGCCCTACGAGGAACGACTCAAGGAACTAAATATGTACTCTCTCGAGGAAAGGAGGGAAAGGGGAGATATGATAGAAATATTCAAACACCTCACAGATATTAATAAGGTACAGGAAGGTAGCATTTTCCATAGAAAAAGATGCTCCAGGACAAGGGGTCACACTATGAAGCTGGAGGGGAGGAGGCTCAGAGGAGATGTAAGGAAATTCTTCTTCACAGAGAGGATGATGGACCCCTGAAACAGCCTTCCAGAAGAGCTGGTGGGTGCTAAAATGGTAACAGGATTCAAACATACAAGGATGGACACAAGAGGACCTTAGAAGTAAGGCAAGGTGGGGGAGAAGACCGGAGATCAAGTAGGGTCTGCAGTGGCCCAGTAGGTCTGGAATATAGGGCAGACTAGGTGGGCAAAAAGGTCCTTATCTGCCGACAACTTCTATGTTTCTATGTAAAGGAAGTCAAGCCTGACGCAGCAGATCAACTGTCTGAGGAGTCATGATCAAACTGCTAAGTCCTAGTCAAGGCCATCGAGGACTTGGCCTCCAAGTCTAATGATTCCTTGAACACCGTCCTGGACCTTTTCTCACTATGGATCGCCCTAGTACCTTCCTCCTGGATGATTTCCACTGACAGATGGCCTGTTAGGCCAGCAGCCGGGGTGAGACTCCTCAGTGGATGCCCCAAACCGCAGCTACCTGATGAAGTCAAAGTATGTTCCAAATAGGAACCCTTCATTAGGCGAAACAGTGACAATGCTGAAAACTGGCCCCACATATTGGTTTGGGATGGGCTCCTAACTACTCTAGCAAGAAGGGGGAAAACCCACAATCTAAGCTCCATGTTCTCCATTGGATTAAATCTTACAAACTTGTGTCCAGAAGAAGAAAGGGTGTTCCAGCCTTCCTGTATGCAGAAGACACAGAGATGCCCCTGAAGGGCAGCATTGTATCCACAGCCTTAACTAAGCAAGCAAGCTTTAGCATGATTCTCCTTTTAGAAGCAAGGCTGTAAATTCTTCAGATTCAGATGAGAAAAGAGCAAGCCCCCCTCCCACCGGGGTCCTAGTGTGGGGAGTCTTATACAGTTCATGTGTCAATAGGATTACCAAATATAAAAAAGGACACTTACCATAATTAACTTTTCTGTTAGTTCCAACGTTGTCAATGGGGAGTTAATACATATGGGCAATGAACACCCTTACTGAGGCAGTGGTACAGCCCAAAACTGTCAATCAGCACAGAACCTTGTGCTCATGTGGATTCCGAGATCACCAGGTTACCCAGTCACCTCTGTCCATGCAGTACCTATACACACCTATGTAACTACTAATTTGCATGTTGTCAGGTCAAAGAACTCTCTCCACAGCCCAACATTAAACAAATTTCCACATGTAAAAAATGTTTGCCATTATAAAAACGAAGGAATGACCTACCAGATTCAGAGAGCTGGCTGCAGGGATCTCGCCGACCAAGTCTTCTGTCATGTACCTTAAGCGTCAGGTCACTGATCTTCTGCCTGTGCTGATATAATGCTAATAACTCTTGCAACATAAGAGGTTTACATATATGTAACACTGACTATAACTGTAGAGTACAAGTAAGGCACTAACCTGAAAACAGTGAAGCACTGAACAGTATCTAAAAATCGTAACTTGCTAATCTGCGAGCCTGGTAAGGTCAATGGAATATAAACATATTCATAGTTAGCAGACGAATGCGGATATCCAGCTGTAATCACATACAAGTTATCTTTGCTGAAAAACAATTCCGTAGATATATCAGACAACACTCTCCAATAGGAGCCAGAGGCTCCCGAGACAGGCCCCATTGACAATGTTGGAGCTCACAGAAAAGGAAATCATAGTATGTATGTATGTATGTACCCCTTCTAGTTCATGCCCATCTATGCTCTCCTCTCTCTGGATTAAGGCTAAAACCAGCTGCGTTATCCTCATTGCACTTAGACAGTAGAACTATTTAATTACATGTTCTCATTATGACCTTATAACCTACTATGTCTGTACTAATTTAGTTAGTTTGCTCTGTGATGTCATATCTCTATATCCTTACTGTTATGTAAACCATTGTCTATTCCTGTTTGTTTCAATTGACATGGAACCTCTATAAATGAGTCCTTAGCTCAAAGGTCTTGCCGAAAATCTAAACAAATTTCTCCTCTCTGTATCACTGCACATTGCCAATAAAGAGTCAATACATATGGGTTCTAAAAAGCAGTACCCATTCAGACTCACGGTGAGGAAGGATATTGTCCCATATAAAATCCGTATGCATACTGGCGTTATATAAATATTCATCTGCTGACCACCCCCTGTAAAACTCTGTGGCCTAAGGCTGCATCAATGGCACTTTGGACATCCAGTCTGTAGTGATCAGTAAATGTGTGAACGGAGGACCATGCTGCCACTTTGCACAGTTCCAACACAGACACCTCTCCTCTCTCCGCCCAGGACATAGCAACAGTCCTGGTGGAGTGAGCCCTGATGAAAGAAGTAGCTTTCTTCTTCTCAGCCACATACGCCTTGGCAATGGAAGCTCTTTATCACCTCGCTAAGATGGCCTTAGAAGCCTTATGCCCCTTCTTAGCTGCTCCAAACAGGAAAAACTCAGATTTTCTAAACGGTTCTGTTCTTTTTACATAACTCTTAATTTACCCTGTGCAAATCCAGCTTGTGAAAGTCTTCCTCCCTTGGATTTGTTGACTGGGGACATTGACATAAAAGGCTGTAGGAACCCTAGGCACAAAAAGATGGAACCGCCCTCAACACCACTTTTTCCTTATGCATTATAAGGCAAGTTTCTTTACAGGACAGCGCCTTAAATTCAGCAGTCCTTCTAGCTGAACAGACAGCAATTAAGGAACACACTTTGTAGGACAGTAAGTCCAAAGGCACTGATGAGAGGGGTTCGAAAAGTTCTTTACACAGGGCTGAAACTTAAGATCATCCAAAAGAAAAAAGAAAAATGTAAGTAAACATAGATGGGCTAAGAGAAGGAGAGATATGCAGATTATCTGCAGCAAGAGTAAGCCAGAGCTTACAAGGGTCACACAGTCAACCTAGTAACGTAGTAGAAAGTTGAAGAGCATTTAAGACAGCAATAGGAGATTCAGTGAGGTCTGCCTTTGGCATGAAAAAAATCAGAAAAGAAGCAACCGTGGATGACCGAAAAGATCCTCTAATTGATACGTAAATGAAGGGGAGAAGGACAGGAACAGTGCAGCATTTAAAACGCTGAAGAAGCAAATTATACAGGAATGCAAATGAGCAAAAGAAAAGTGGTATGAGGAACTTTAAAGGAGACACAGTACTAAAGAACTACACCATGTTGTTGGAACAACTATGAAGGAAGTGAAAAGATCAGGCACTAAAAGGATCAATTCTATCAGATCAAAAGACGTCAGGACAAGCTTTGAAAATGAGGAAGTAAGAACAAGATGGATAAAATACATCAGTGAGTTGTTAAACGACCCAAATAAGGGAAAGAAGATCAGTCTTTCAGGAGAGGAAGCACCACTGATTTTAATATGCGAATTAGACAAAGCCCTGAAGAAGATGAGAAATGGCAAAGCAGCTGGAGATAATGGTATAGTAGTAGAAATAATAAAAAATCTAGATGATCAGTTGTTAAAATTTCTGCTGCAGCTCCTAAATAAAATATACATGCAAGGTACACTCCCAGAAGATTTCAGTCTACTTTAATACCTTTGCCTAAGTCCCAAATGCCAGAGAGTGTGCACAGTACAAAACTATTTGTCTAATGAGCTCTACCCTCAAAGTTCTGCTGACAGTCACTGGAGTGAGAGTACAAAGGCATATCGATTCACAGATTAGCATTTTGCAGTTTGAATTTCTACCAGGTTCAGGTCCAGAGAAGCAATATTTACCTTAAGAATGCTATGTGAAACAGCTCTGGAAATGCAAAGAGAGGTCTATCTGTGTTTTGTTGATTACGAAAAAGCCTTTGACAGAGTCCAATATGAAAATCTGATGCAAATTCTAAAAGAGTGTAGCACAGACAAGTAAGATCTACAACTGATACAGAACCTGTAATGGGACCAAAAAGCATCCATCCATATTGCAGGTGAGAACTCAGAGAACTGCAGCACAAAAAAAGGGGTCCAGAAGGAATATGTTCTTTCACCAAGGCTGTTTAACATCTACTCTGAAAGGATCATCAAGAGCAGCCTGAAAGATGACCAAAGCATACAGGTGAATGGGATGTACATAAATAACATCAGATATGCTGATGATTTGGTGTGCATAGAGTCATCTAAAAAGGAGCTGCAACACATAATCAATGAAGTCAACGAGACCAGCAAGTAATTTATAATGAAGATCAATACCCAAAAGACTAACTGTATGGGGGTAAGCAAGTTAAACAATCCAATGTGTCAAATAAATATTTGTAACCCCCCTGCAAATGGGGGTTCCCAAAAGACTTCCAGGAGCTTGCTTGAATGCTCCAAGCCTGAATGGTGTTTGGCGTTTAAGCCATTTATCAGTGAGTGTTTTTAGAGCCTCTGGTACTGTCTCTTTAAGAGCTGTCTGCTTGCAGACATAATTAGTTTGTATGGGGGGACTGTGTGCTTCTCTGTTTGAGTACCACTGAGCTGCTGCCAATTCACTCCATTTTGCAGTCACTAGGAGTGCAAAGGGAATCTATCTGAAAGATGTAACTGTTTGCCAGAAATCATTTACAGTAATAATGAAATTACAGTTTGTCTAACCTGCTTTCTTTGCAGTCAGAACTGTGTCTGCCTAGTTCCCCATTCTGGTTTGAACTGCTGAACTGGACCAATCAGTGTGGGTAAGCTAGCTCTAAAATGGTGCCTTGGACGAATCAGAACTTGGACTCATAATCTGAGCCAGCCACAAGAGGATTGTATGGGCAGTGACTCTGGGAGATGTAGTTTAGACTTGAGCGCCTTTTGGACCAACAGCAGCAGTCTATTGTGAGTGACAGCCAATCCAGTCAAGAACTGGGAGGAACTCAAAGGAAGTGCCGGTTTTGTCTGTTGGAGTTTCAGTTTAGCTCTGGCAGTGAAGGGAAGAGAACCTGTGCTCCTTCAGTGCACAGTTTTAGTCAAAAAACATGTGTAAGGTCCAGAGTTCCGGTCTGCAGCTTGTGTAACTGCTTGTTAGGACTGAATCCGTCCTGTGAAGAGAATCAAAGGATATCTGAAGAGTAGAAACCAGGCTCACCCTGTAGAAGACTGGAGAAATTGCTGAA
The DNA here is from genome assembly GCA_016271365.2 of Neoceratodus forsteri. Classification (NCBI taxonomy): domain Eukaryota; kingdom Metazoa; phylum Chordata; order Ceratodontiformes; family Ceratodontidae; genus Neoceratodus; species Neoceratodus forsteri. The sequence continues at coordinate 1,120,419,081 of CM028130.1, read as the reverse complement.
TTGCACTCGATCTGTCAGGAACTGAATCTGCTGTGTGTTCTCCCGGGTATTGTGCAGTAATTGCGATCGGGATAGAGAAGCAGCCTGCCTGGTATAGTACTTTCTTTTTTACCATATAAATGTGTGAGGAGGCTTGTGTACCTCAAGTGAATCCTGCTGCCATTAAGTGACTTTTGCCTGTGACTGTTTACCATATAAACGTGTGAGGAGTCTCTTGGAGCTCAAGAGTAGCCCTGCTGACGCTGAAGGACCCTATCTTGTTTGGAGGTCGTGAGTACTAATTCAGGGTCGCTCCCTGTTGAATTGCCACATTAAATCCAAATGGAAATACTGTACTGCTGACTGTTTAAACTAATGTTTCTTTTCTCTGTGTGAAAGGGCCCCTACCAGCTGCCACGGTTTGGACTAGCCACTAGGGCTTGGGTACCCAGGGACAGTAACTGGTAGGGATAGGCCTGTGCACAGAGCCATAGGTAGATGAGTAAAGTTATAAGCTAATTAACCTGATTTCCCCTGTCCTTGTTATATCCCCCTAAATAAATCAGAGCTGCTTGTTTCAGCAAAGTTATACTGCCTGAGGTATATGTCTATGTTAAAGTACTGTACTGTGATTGTTGCACTGTATTTTATTTCACAGGAGGTCCCAGTGCCGGAACCAGTCCTGGGGTAAGTGTATACTGTGAAGGTAATTCTGATATATTGTGTGGGCCACTAGTGGAAGAAAGGGGGTTGCAGTGTCCCAGAGGGCTGTGACCAAGTAAGTTTAACTATTGCAAACCCTGACCTCTGGGTGGAGGCACCCGCCATTGGATCAGGCCCCTCAACCTGTTAGTGGCAAATCAGGCGAGGGGTAGTAGCCCCTGGGATAGCGCCATCTAGGGGTTACATCTTGGAGCACGCTGGGATTGTGTGTCCTCTAGTGGCCATATTCACGAACCACTGTTAGAAAAAAAAAGTACCCGACAGAAGTGGCTGTGCACCCGGCTGGTGGAGTGGTGTACTGGGAGGAGATTGACCCCCAAAATGCTATGTATCCTGGACATCCTCTGGGTATCATCGGACACTGTACAGGAGTACTTTCCAAGGTGGAAGGTTTACAAAACCCTGTGGTGGTGGGTCGGCATGCTAATCTGCTCACCACACTTTCCTGGCCCTAAGTAGAGTTTAAGGATCCCATAGATAGCTCCAAAGCGCACAGACCATTACCCCAGAGGGAGCCCTCACTGCCTGGAGAGTGATAACTAAGTACAGTAAAGACCGGGGAATGAGCCCCCACCACTGTCTGAAACTTTGAGGAGAAATTTGCTAAATGGTTGCTGGGGAAGGAAAACTGTGGAGGACTTGAAGAAACTATTCTTGCCACCTGGGGTGTTCCTCCCCAAACACCCTCTCCGCTCCAGTACCCATAGTGGTGGCTGAACCAATGCAGACTCCTATTTCTGCACCTACCATTAGTCACGACTCTTACCAAGGTTGAGGATCTCTCTGGCACCTCCCACCCCCAAGGGAGGATGACTGGGAGACCTGGATGACTATGTTGCCCCAAGTGCTTGAATGGCAATGCTGGAAGCGAAGCGAAGAGGGTTAGTGAGAGCCTCCGAGGTCCTGCCTGGCTACCATCCATGCTAAACAGGCCAGTAACCCTGAAGTGACTGCACAGGCCTATCTTGAGGCCTTGGAGAATGTGTATGGGAGCCCAGATTCTGATGAGGACCTATGGTGGAGAGTAAGAGATGCACAACAGTACCAAGGGGTGTTGTTGTCTGTGTATGTATCTCGGCTGGAAAAATTGTTGCAAGAATGCCTCAGAAAGGGTAGTTTGCTGAGCGATTGAACTGGACCGAACCAGGCTGGACAGGATCCTTAAGTCTGCCCCTTCTCAGAACTGCTGTTGCTTCAGATTCGCCTGGCAAATCGACTGAATCCCCACTCCTATGATGAGTTAATGAGAGAAATTCGAGGAGTTGAGAAAAGGCGACCTCGGGAGGGACCTGCACCAATAGCTGCACTACGACCCAAGTGACTGAGGGTGACCCATCAAGTTCAGGGGCAGAGGTTGGCAGTCAATGAGTGCTCTGACAAGGAAAGATATGCCACAATGGGGCGAACTGTTGAGAGAGATCCGGAATTCAAAACAGTCCTTTATGAAGCCCACGCCTGCAAGTGCAGGCCCCGACCTATATCCGACTGCATCTGCTATGGGGTGGGGGTACCACCCATGTATCTCCTGCTGATAACAGCTCCAAACTCAATTCCTTGACCATGGAAGTGGAGAAACTGATGAGATATGTGCAAATGCTTATCACGCGCAGACAGAGATGGCACCAAGGTTTCAGTTAGTAATACCCATACCAGCTCCCAGTGTGGCACCTCGGCCAGCTCAAACTCCAGAAAGTATGTTTTGCATATAATTGTGGGAAGGATGGGCACATGAAAAGGAATGCGGTCCCAAAAGACACTGACAAAGTTGCATATAGGCTACAAGGAGAGCTTGGAGAACAAATCAGTGGTTAAGAGGTGCACGAAATGATCCCAATGAGGGCACCAAATGCTAACTCACGTCCTTTGTGGCAAGGTCAGTTGCCCAGGCCCCCACTATCGCCTCTCAGACTGGTCCAGAATAGTGGGTCCCTCCAGGAGACCACTGTAAAGGTGAATGGAGTGTCTACAAGAGCTGTATTAGACAGTGGCTCCCAAGTGACAATTATGTTCCAGGATTGGTATCAGAAGCATTTGTCAGACGTACCCTTACAACCATTAGAAGGACTGCATGTATGGGGTTAAGTGAGAAGGCCTACCCTATTCCGGTATATCCAATTTGGCTGTCTTTCCCCACCTCCGTGGCTGGAGTGGCGAACAAGTAGAGACCCTAGCCTTAGTGTGTCCCCCACTGGACTGTATGATGGTGTCCCTTTGTTGATTGGAACAAATGCTCATATGTTCGGAAGGCTACAGAGTTGTGTTATGAAAACAGGGGTCAAAAACTAGTAGAGCTTTAAGAGTTCCAGCTTTAATTAAGAAGGCCTATGAGGCACAGAGAGATGCTGAAAAATAGAACCAGAGGAACCGGTCGGAATTGTATGGAAGAAGGATCCTGAGTCTCTGATCCTGGTGCCAAATGCCCAGTGTACCTTACAGGAGAGGTCCGGATCAGAAAGGATGTTAAGAATAAAATATTAATGTTGGATGCACATGGATGGAAAATTGCCAGAGAGACTGCTGGTCAAGCCTAGTATTTTGCCCGCTAGAGCCCATGCTTATGCCAGAAGGGTAATGATCCAAGTTCATAATGTGTCTGAAAGAGACATTCGAGTAAATAGAGGTTGCATCCTGGCTAATGTGCATTGTGCAGACACTGCAGTGCTACCCAGCAGCAAGAGTTCGAGGAAGAATGACAGAGTAACGCCTGACTTGTTTGATTTCGGCGACTCCGCATTGCCAGCTGAATGGAAAGTGAGGATCAGTGAGAAGCTTGCCCAGAGAGACCAGGTGTTTTCTTTAAAGGAATGGGACGTAGGATGCGTGCAAGGAGCTGAGCACAATATCCGGCTGCATGACGAAAGACCATTTCTTGAGAGGTCTCGACGCCTGGCACCTGCTGACATAGATGATGTGAGACGGCATCTGCAAGAGATGTTAGCTGCTGGTGTAATACAAGAATCCAGAAGCCCTTATGCTTCCCCCATTGTGGTAGTGAGGAAGAAGAATGGGACAGTAAGGATGTGCGTGGATTATCGCACCTTAAACCAGCGGACTATCCTGATCAGTACACAATGCCCGCATTCAGGATGCTTTGGACTGCCTAAATGGGAGCAATGGTTCTCTGTGTTGGATCCAGTAGGGTACTACCAGATCCCGATGGCCCCAGAGGACCGTGAGAAGACAGCCTTTATCTGTCCGCTTGGCTTCTATGAATTCATGAGGATGCCTCAAAGGTTTCAGGTGCCCCAGCCACTTTTCAACGATTGATGGAGGCGTGCAGTGGGGACATGAACTTACTAGAATGCCTGGTATACCTAGATGATGTTATTGTGTTTGGCAGCTCACTAGAGGAACATGAGATCAGATTATTTAAGGTATTGGACCGACTGGAGGACTTTGGCCTTAAACTGTCCATTGATAAGTGTCAATTCTTTCAAACATCAGTAAAGTATGTGGGACACATAGTATCCACCGAGGGAATAGAGACCGACCCAAGTAAAGTTGAGGCCTTGACCACCTGGCCACAGCCCAAAAATCTAAAAGAACTGCAAAGATTCCTGGGATTCTGTGGTTATTATCGGCGTTTCATCAAAGACTATTCAAGAGTGATCCGCCCTTCACTTAACCTTACTCAAGGGTATCCTCCAACCCACAAAAAATACCAAAAGTCAGCGTCCCTCAAGACTGAAAGAGTGTATTTTCGTCCGAGTGAAGTATTTGGGGCCCGCTGGACTCCTGATTGTGAGACTGCTTTTCATGAGATCATTTATCAACTACCCATGCTCCAGTGCTGGCCTATGCCGATCCAAGAAAACCTTACGTCCTGCACACTGATGCTAGCTTGCAAGGGTTGGGGCTGTGTTGTACCAAGAGCACGAGAATGGCCTGAGACCAGTGGCCTTTGCCAGTAGAAGCCTGACCCCATCCGAAAAAACTATCCTGTACATAAGTTAGAGTTCTAGCTTTGAAGTGGGCTATTGTTGACCAATTCCATGAGTACTTGTATGGGGCTAAAATACTAGTAAAACTGACAATAATCCTTTGACCTATGTGCAGACCTCAGCTAAGTTGGATGCCACTGGCCATAGGTGGCTTTCTGCATTATCTACATATGACTATGCTCTCGAATACCGAGCAGGTCTGAACCACATAGATGCTGATGCTCTCTCCCGGAGGCCTGTTCCCAGAATGATTGGGTCCGATTGGCAGAACCTGACATTCGGGCACTCTGCCGAAGATTTGACAGGGAGGAACAAATGTCCACGGACGAGTGGACTGCATGGTGGATTGCCTGGGACCCTCTGAGAATTGCATACCTGCTGCTTATTGCCACTTTTCTACAATAGACATTGGTGCACTGCCTCAGCTGGACAATGACAGTATTCATGGCTCAATCCGCGATCCCATGATCAAAGCAGCTTTAGAAGCCTCTATGCAGGAAAAGATGTGTCCAAATTACGCCCACTGATTTGAGAACTGCACTGTTATACAAAGAAGGTCCTAAGTTGAAACTGATCAATAAACTGTTATACAGAGAAACAGTAGACAGAGGGGACAAGTAGACAAACAACAACTAGTGCTGCCCACTGCCTTTGAGACTCAGTACTGAGGTCCTTGCACAACCACATGGGGCACCTTGGTATAGACAGAACACTTGACTTGGTGAGATCCAGATTCTATTGGCCTAAGATGGGGGCTGATGTGGAGCAACACATTCAACTTGTAGTCGCTGCTTACAGAGGAAGCTTTGCCCCAGAGGGCTGCCCCTTGTTAACATCACCACCAGTGCACCCATGGAGCTGGTCTGTATTGATTTTCTGAGTTTGGAGTCAGATCAAAGAAATATCAGTAATGTGCTGGTGGTCACTGACCATTTCACGAGATATGCCCAAGCTTTCCCCACCAAAGACCAGAAAGCATCCACTGTGGCCAAAGTACTTGTAGAAAACTTTTTGTTCACTATGGGGCTCCACAAAGAATCCATTCTGATCAAGGGAGAGACTTTAGAGTCATCTCATCAAAGAGATGCTTTCTCTGTGGGGAGTGCTGAAAGTCCAGAACCACTCCTTACCACCCCAGGGGACCACAGCCTGAGCGTTTCAACGCACTTTGCTAGATATGCTGGGCACCCTGCACCCAAAGACAAGCCTAGATGGAGCCAACAAATTAGCACCTTGGTACATGCTTATAACTGCACCAAAGTGATGCCACTGGATTCTCCCCTACCGCCTGATGTTTGGAAGAGAAGCTCGACTACCAGTAGATGTGTGTTTTGGGGTCTCTCCTGATGGGGTTCAAGCTGACAACTATTTACAGTATGTGCAAGAAAAGGCCCAGCTAACTCATGCGTACCAACTGGCTCAAACCATGGCTGCCAAAAGAAATCTGGCCAACAAAGAAAGGTATGATAAAAGGTGAAAGCACAGGAACTCCAGGAGGAGATCGGGTATTGCTAAGAAATCTGGGACTGCATGGCAAACACAAGATTGCTGACAGATGGCACCATCTCCCTCACATTGTGTGGGCAAACTAGATGATCTGCCAGTGTACAAAGTAAGGCCTGAGAATAATTCAAAAGATGTAAAAACAATGCATAGAAATCATTTACTGCCCATTGGACAAATCTTGATTGAGTCTGAGCCCCAGAAGATGCCCTCTGGACCAGTGACTAGAGCTGCTGCTAAGAAAAGATCAAAAGTCTGCACCTACAGAAGCAGAGTTGAAGTGTTCCCTGCACAAGTCCCAGTTGAGCATGACTGTCAGTCCATATCAGAAGAAAGTGAGAGTGACTTTGAATACTATCCTTCTTACTGAACTGAGTCAATTATTTCGGGAAATCCTAGTCAATACTGAGACTGGCTGGGCCTTCTGGACTGTCTAAGCCCCAGCTTCATCCCTGGAGCCAATGCTCCCAGAAAGTGAAGTGCAATGCATCATATCAGATGAAATGGAATCATTGCATGGTTGAACTGTTTGAGCTTTCAGGGAGGAAAATTATAGATTGGGGCAGACTGGTGATACATCCAACAAGAAGAGTATTTTGAGTGCCCTGACAGTCCACTGCCAGTGTCCGAGAGCTCTATGCGAGCCAAATGTTGTGGACTCAGAAACTGTAACTCCTGGAGCTGAAAGTGCCCCAAGTTCTAGCCTCTACCCCAGGGAGACTCCTGACAAGTGAGGACAATGCTGAAAATGAGGCTCAGAGTGCAGAGACTGTAACAGTTCCCCTAGAAAGACTGGTCGAGCTGTAAGCCTGTGGTGCACCTCAGTTATGATTCACTTGGGAGGCCTGTGGACTTGCTTCTCAATGTTGTCCATAAAGGAGTGTATGTGTCCCCGAGCTCATTGCCCAAACTGAGCGTCAGTGCTAACTCCAGTTACTTGTGTTGCCCTCTAAGTATGGTGCCCTTGCCCCGTCCAGCCCCAAGGTAACTAATAGGGAAGGGCCCCCTCTCTTCAGGTTTCATGTACAAGAGGTAATAACTTGAGTTATGGTACAATGTGTGTGTAATACTATGTAAAGAGTGACGTACTGCAATGTTTCAGAAATGTGTTCTTGGTAAAATGATATACTGACTGACGATTACATGTGTGAGCCTAATGCAAATGTATATGGTTGCAGTTAAAACTTATGGGGGTACTTGCTTGACGCGGACGTCAAGCTTTCCAGGCCAGGAAGGTGTAACCCCTGCAAATGGGGGTTCCCAAAAGACTTCAGGAGCTTGCTTGAATGCTCCAAGCCTGAATGGTGTTTCAGCGTTAAGCCATTTATCAGTGAGTGTTTTAGAGCCTCTGGTACTGTCTCTTAAGAGCTGTCTGCTTGCAGACATAATTAGTTTGTATGGGGGACTGTGTGCTTCTCTGTTTGAGTACCACTCGAGCTGCTGCCAATTCACTCCATTTTGCAGTCACTAGGAGTGCAAAGGAACCTATCTGAAAGATGTAACTGTTTGCCAGAAATCATTTACAGTAATAATGAAATTACAGTTTGTCTAACCTGCTTTCTTTGCAGTCAGAACTGTGTCTGCCTAGTTCCCATTCTGGTTTTGAACTGCTGAACTGGACCAATCAGTGTGGGAATGCTAGCTCTAAAATGGTACCTTGGACGAATCAGAACTTGGACTCATAATCTGAGCCAGCCACAAGAGGATTGTATGGGCAGTGACTCTGGGAGATGTAGTTTAGACTTGCGCCTTTTTGGACCAACAGCAGCAGTCTATTGTGAGTGACAGCCAATCCAGTCAAGAACTGGGAGGAACTCAAAGGAAGTGCCGGTTTTGTCTTGTTGGAGTTTCAGTTTAGCTCTGGCAGTGAAGGGAAAGGAACCCTGTGCTCCTTCAGTGCACAGTTTTAGTCAAAAAAACATGTATGGTCCAGAGTTCCGGTCTGCCAGCTTGTGTAACTGCTTGTTAGGGACTGAATCCGTCCTGTGAAGAGAATCAAAGGATATCTGAAGAGTAGAAACCAGGCTCACCCTGTAGAAGACTGGAGAAATTGCTGAATTGTACTCGATCTGTCAGGAACTGAATCTGCTGTGTGTTCTCCCAGGTATTGTGCAGTAATTGCGATCGGGATAGAGAAGCAGCCTGCCTGGTATAGTACTTTCTTTTTTACCATATAAATGTGTGAGGAGGCTTGTGTACCTCAAGTGAATCCTGCTGCCATTAAGTGACTTTTGCCTGTGACTGTTTACCATATAAATGTGTGAGGAGTCTCTTGGAGCTCAAGAGTAGCCCTGCTGAGGCTGAAGGACCCTATCTTGTTTGGAGGTCGTGAGTACTAATTCAGGGTCGCTCCTGTTGAATTGCCACATTAAATCCAAATGGAATCACTGTACTGCTGACTGTTTAAACTAATTTTTCTTTTCTCTGTGAAAGGGCCCCTACCAGCTGCACGGTTTGGACTAGCCACTAGGGCTTGGGTACCCAGGGACAGTAACTGGTAGGGATAGGCCTGTGCACAGAGCCATAGGTAGATGAGTAAAGTTATAAGCTAATTAACCTGATTTCCCCTGTCCTTGTTATATCCCCTAAATAAATCAGAGCTGCTTGTTTTCAGCAAAGTTATACTGCCTGAGGTATTTGTCTATGTTAAAGTACTGTACTGTGATTGTTGCACTGTATCTTATTTCACAGGAGGTCCCAGTGCGGAACCAGTCCTGGGGGGTAAGTGTATACTGTGAAGGTAATTCTGATATATTGTGTGGGCCACTAGTGGGAAGAAAGGGGTTGCAGTGTCCCAGAGGGCTGTGACCAAGTAAATTTAACTATTGCAAACCCTGACCTCTGGGTGGAGGCACCTGCCACTGGATCCAGGCCCCTCAACCTGTTAGTGGCAAATCAGGCAGGGGTAGTAGCCCCTGGGATAGTGCCATCTAGGGGTTACATATTGATGGTGTACCAGTGGAGCAAGTTGACTGCTTCAGATATTTGGGAACTTTAATAACAGTGGATGATCAGTGTGATACCGAGATCAGGCTCAGAATTCAGCAGGCAAAATCTGCATTTATTAATCTAGCAGAGTTCTATGCTGCTGCAAGATAAAACCAGAGTTATGATTACAACTGCTGAAGTGCTACATATGGTTGATAATCTTTTATGGGTGTGAGTGTTGGACCCCCAAGAAGGACACCGAAAGACATCTCAAGGCCTTTGGATTCTGATGTTATAGGAACATGCTGAAAATTAGCTGGATGAAAAAAAAGTAAGAAACTGTGAGATATCACAGAGGATGACACTGGCCAGAGTAAAGATTGTCACTATGGTAGCCTGGAAGAAAATGCAGTTTTATGGACATGTCTTGCGACAATCTTACGGGGACTCCTTACTGCCACTGATACTACAGAGTAAGATAGAAGGAAAACCCTCCAGAGGAAGGAGGAGAACAAGTTACATGAACAACATGGTGGAGTGGACTGGAAAGCGTCAAAAAGTGGAGTCACTGAACATGGCATGGGACCAAGAGAAGTGGAATGCAGTGATCAACAATCTCCAAATTGGAGATGTCACCTAATGCACGAACAGGGCGATTAACACTAAGTTCAGGTCCCATGGTAACACAAGTGAACGAAAGGACAGCTAGCTTCTGTTGACCACCCCGTAGAAACGGATAACATCCAGGCTGGTGCCGAGGCATGAGCCCATGGATGTTGCCTGTGCTGCCTCAAGAGCGGATACTTGTCCCTGCAGGGTGCTCAATGCTAGACCCTTGTCTACCTTTGCTTAGATGGTCCGATATATCGCTCTTGCTCTCTCACCCAACCAGAGATGGTATTCCACACATGGTCATAAGCTGCATGCATAGAAACCTTCCTTGAGGTCATCAGGGTATCCACTGCTTTCTTGGAGAAATTCTGTTTTAATAGCATCCTCCTTTCAGTAGCCACGCTGCTAGTTGCACCGTCTGTGTATATGGATGAAGAATGGGGCCTCAATATAGGAGGTCACCCCAAAGCAGGAGTCAGAATGGACCCTTCTGAGCTACAGTAGATTCACTAAGTCGGAGAACCATGGCCTTCTTAGCCACTCTAGAGGTATCAGGAGGAAGCTTCATCTTGTTAGCCTTAATTTTTAATTATCGTGGGAACCACTGGGAGCAGAGGGAACAAGCAGGCTCTGAGAAAATCCCGTTGCTGGAACAAGGCATTCACCACCTCTGCCTGAAGACATCAGTAACAGCCGAGGAACCTTGATACCCGAGCAATTTCCTTTGATGCAAAGAGGCTGATCTGAGGTCAACCGAACCTTCTGCATAGAACAAGCTCAAACACCCCCAAGTTCAAGGTCCATTCCCTGGATGAACTCTCTCTCTCGACTTAGCCAGTCAGCCTGCACATTCAGTTCCCTTGCTAGATTAACTGCTGAGAGGGTCGGAAGGTTTTTCTCTGCCCACAACTGAACCTAAGTTAATTCCGCTAACATGTGCTGGCTTCTATGCCACCATGACGGCATTGCCCAACCTTACCTTCATTTTATTTACTTTTTTTTCCAATTGTTTAACCAGGAGTAGCACACTAAGCTGAAAGCTCGTTTACAGGTGTGACCTGGGAGCACACGGAAGTTAAGTGACTTGCTCAGGGTCACACAGTATGCAAGTGGGGGCTGTGGGATTCAAAGCCAGGTCCCCAGATTTGCAGCTCAGAGCCTTAAGCCACTGCACTATACTGCCTCTGGATTATACCCAGTCCTAGAAATGAAGCAGGGCAAGGAACACTGCCCTAATTTTCAGTACATTTACCTGAAGTCGTCACTCCTGGAGCTTCTAGGTCCCCTGAAGCAGGATTTGGTCCATGACCACTCCCCAGACCAAAAGGCTGGCATCGGTTGTCAGAATCAGTTCTTGTGGAACTTCCAGGACAGTCCCCTCACTAAGGTTCTCCCACCAAGCCAACAACTGCAGAACTGCTCAGGACAATGGGATGAGAACCAGGTAGTGCTCCAAGGCTGGTGACCAGACCTCCAGCATCCTGTTATGAAGCGGCTGCATGTGCAGCCAAGCCAACAATACTAGCTCTATCACTGCAGTCATTAGTCCTGGAATCTGGAGAAGCCAGTGAGCAGAGATTATAAACTGGTTTCTCAGCCAATGCCTCTACTGTCTCAGGGTCTCCTTTCTGGATGTGGAAAGGGACACTTTCCCCTCGTCTGTTTGAAACGCCACCCCAGATGCTACAACCTCTGAGATGGTACCAGGGAGTTATTTTCCTGATTGACAACCCAACCATATGACTCCAGAACCTCCAAGGTCCTTGGCACTGATCTTTCTGCCATTCATGCAGCTGGGACCCAGATGAGTAAGTTGTCCAGGTAAGGTTATATGTGATGCCCCTACAGTTTCAGCTGTACCACCAGTACAATCAGAATCTTTGAAAATACCCTGGGTGCTGTCATCAGTTCAAAGGGAAGCGCTCTATACTGGACATTCTGCCCCTGAAACATGAATCTCAGGAACTCCTGGTGCGACTGAAGAATGGGGATGTGGCGGCAGACATCCTTCAGATCTATGGATGCCAAAAAGTCCCCTGGATGGACTACCCGCATAACGGGCTGTGAACACTCCCTCTTGAATGTCATGTGGCAGACAAACTTGTTCAAATGTTTCAGGTCCAAAATTGGTCAGTAATACCTCAATTTCTTGGGGACCACAAAATAAATCAAGTACAATCCTAGCCCCTCCTCATTCTTCAGAACTGATACAACTGCCTCAATCTGTATAAAGTGATTTATGGTCTGGGACACCGTCTGCCTCCTCAATTGATTTTAAGGTACTGAAGATAATAGGAAATGACCTCTCATGGGTACCACGAAGAACTATATGGCATAGCCCATAGCAGGACTTCCAACACCCACATATCCAACATTAGTTGGGCCCATCACTGGTAAAAAATTTGCCGACTTCCATCATGGGAAGGGGGACAGAGATGGGCCTGCACACCTTCATTGGGAAGTACCTTGTCTTCTTCACTAACTCCATTACATCTGTGGGTGAAGGAGCTTCTGTTACTGTTGCCCCTGAATTCGGAATAGGCTCCCCTATTCCTCTGGTTTCCAAAATTCTGAAAGGGTCAAAAACCACCTCTGGTCTGTCATTGTCAAGCAAACCCACACCTTCTCAAAGCTGGCTTTGCCCTCTGTTGTTGTCTGGACATCAGATGTTGCCCCTTCTTATCCTGGATGTCTTTTAGAATATCATTCAGGTCAGGACTGAAAAATAATCCTCCATCAAATGACAGGATAAACATCTTTGACTTTGTTGGCCCACTGGCACAGTGGTGGTGGTAATACTCGCAATGCCAGTGACCCGGGTTCAGAAGCGAGCCAGAGTCACCGGAGGGCTAGCTGGGGAAGGGTGGTTGAGTGTCCCATGGACGCTTGCTTCCTCGGTGGGAGGGATGGCTTTGGTTCTACTGCCACCTGGGTGACCACAGGTAGTAGTACAGCTAGAGCCAGTATCAGGACAGGGAGTGTCACTGCGTTGACACTGAGGCATTAGACAGCATCACACCACCGATGCGCGAGGGTGGGGAAGTAACTAGTGAAAAAATTTCTTGACTGTACAGGATGCCATCCTCTGCCCAGCTGCAGGTCCTGTACCATCAACCATGGCTCTTGCTCCTCATCGAAACTGAACTCTGCCCAAAGAGTAAAGGAGGTGGCCTCAGAGTGGCACTTCCTGTGAGGGGTCATCCACGTGGGAATACAGAATGAGGTCGAGTCCCAGGGATGGCGGGTGACTGGACTGGGCGAGGTGGAGAACTGAAGGGGGGCAAGCGAGTGCTATAGAGGCAAAAAAGTACAAATAGCATAAAAAAAACAAAAAGCTTTAAATTTGGATGGCTAGTCAGTGACCCAGTTTTGGAGCCAGCCAGCCACCCCTCACAGTTGCCACAATATGATAAGCAGATCAGACTGACTTCTATAAACTGTCCACCACTGCATGCCACAGAAAAGCGGATGCCATGGATAAAAGGTGCAAAATGCTGGCCCTCTCCGACGCTGGACAGAAGTGGCTGCCCAAGGCAGTACCCACAGGTTTAATGCTATGGAAACAATAAAAGATGCATATGATGTTCGAAGATTTACCCCATTTGAGGCAAATACTCTGCTGCATGAAGTGTCCACTCTCTTATCGTTATTGTCAGTGAGGGTCGCCAAACCTTCGATAGGTACAGCTGTAAGCTTCACAGAATTATGCACAACCTTGTCTGACAGTACAGGAACCTCCCACTTCAGTTTCACTTTATTTATTAAACTGGAAAGGCATGTGAGCAAAAGCTGCCCATTTTCACAAGCATCCAGTTTAGGACAAATATAACAGGAGGTTACAAAATTTAGGGCAAACAGTCAGAGGATCACAAACTGAGGAAATAAGGGGGTCCAATCTAGGACAAATCAGTACGGATATGACACTAACAATTTTAGAAAACAATAAATGCAATGAAAGAAAGTGCTTGGCATACTCAGGCCTGGAGATCCCGCCTCCATGGTGTAAGGGCAGGATTCAGTTATTAGGTGGAGGAGAAAAGGGCACCCTGAAGGGAATATCACTTTGAGGGACATTTGCAGATGGTGGCCTGAGAAAGGTAAGACTTTAGATTATGCGTAAAAAAAACCGCAGAGGGGCACTGAATGACAGCAGGGGGAATACTGTTGAACAGTTTAGTGCCCTTGTAGAAGAGGGTGTTTTGGCCAGGTGTGGTGTGACAGAAAGGGATGGAGAAGGAGAGGGTGGAGGACCTTCTGGTGGTCTGAGAGAGGGCAGACATTGGGAAGAGGGAGGTAATGCAGTCAGTACTTCTTTGAGGTCTCCTCCAGGAATGGGTAACATCTCACTCTCGGCCTAGAAAGCTGATTTGCTTATCCACTCCAGCCCATTCCTGTTCAATAATTTGGGGGCACTCCCTGTAACCAGGTAGCCCAAATCTGCCCCTCAGTTGCACAATCCTTGCCAGAAAACAACAAACTGTAGAACAGATACTTTTTAGAGAGAGCTCCACCTATGCTACATACCTCTTCACTGGTACAACAAAGACTGGATAACTGGTGATCTCAACATCCTGACATGCACAAGGTTCTATGCTGACTGACATCTTTGGGCTGCACCTCTACCCCAGTGGGGGAGCTCATAACTCCTGTGTATTAATTCCCCATTGACAATATGGAGCGATACAGAAGAAAAAATTACTTACTATAGTAATCTTGTTTCTTCTACTGGAGTCTTGGTGTATTCTGACTAAATGCAGTTAGCCTTTCCACTTCAACTGCCCCGGGGGTGAAAGAATTAACTCTATGCAAATGCACAGAATGTTGAGCTCGAGCTCGGTTTTCAAACCCCTGTCCCTGGTACACTCTGTGTAACTGTCAGATTCTTATGAGCACTAAAACAGTGGCTGCTAAGCTGTACTACATACATAACAATTAATAAAACAGTAGTCAAAAGACTAATAGCCAAACAAAAGGGAAAACTAGAAGAGTCAAGTCAGAGATGCCCAAGAAAATGCCACCACAGTGGTACAGCTGTAATGTGGTGCCCCAACCCCCCCCAGGTTCTGTTAGGAGAGGCAGGTCAGAATACAGAAAGACTCCATTAGAAGAAACAAGATTAGTATGGTAATTTTTTATTCAAACAATACGAATTCTTTCTGTATTCTGACTAAATGCAGACTACCAAGCAGTGCCCCATGGAGGCGGGCATAGAACCTACTTAGGGAATAGGCTCTGCAGTACTGCTGTGCCAAAATTGGCATCACTCCTGGCCTTGGTATCCAGGCAGTAGTGTTTAGTGAATGTGTGAACAGTTTTCCAGGTAGCTGCTTTGCAAATTTCGAGTAGGGGATATCTCTAGCAGCTGCAATAGAGCCAGCTGTTCCCCTAGTAGAGTGAGCTGTAAGGCAAGCTGGTGGCTCTTTCCCCAGTTTGCCATAACAGAACTGGATGCAAGACACAATCCACCAAGCAATGGTTCTTTTGGTGGCTGGCTTCCCCTTACCCACTTCCCTAGAGGTGAGGAACAGCTGTATACACTCACTCCTATGGGCCTTTGTCTGATCCAAATAGAAACTAATAGTCCTTTTAACATCCAGGCTATGTAGTCTGCATTCTCCTGAACTAGAATGTTTAGTGAAGAATACAGGTAATGTTATTGCACAGTTAAGGTGGAAGTCAGAGACCACCTTTGGAAGAAATTTCCTGTTTATCCTAAGGAAGACCTTGTCCCTATGGAGTGCTATGTAGTCAGGCTCCATTGACAAGGCTTGTAGCTCACTAATCCTCCTTGCAGAGGTTATGGCTACCAGAAAGACAGTTTTCCATGTCAGGTATTTGAGTTCAGCAGAAGACATGGGTTCAAATGGGGGCTGCATTAGCTGTGCTACACAGATATTCATATGCCAAGAAAGGGTTGGCTCCCTGTGAGGGGAGTGTAGGTGGAGCAACCCTTTAAAGAACTTCTTGAAGACTGCATGAGAGGCTAGGGAAGGACCCTTCCCTGCCAAGAGACAGGCAGAAACAGCTGCCAAATGTACCTTCAAAATAGAAGGTTGAAGGCCTAAGGAATGAAGGTGGGCTAAATAGTCCAACAGGACTGCCAGTCCAGCTGCCTGTGGATCTGTTTCCTTTTGCACACACCAGATAGTAAATCTCTTCTATTTGGAAGTATAAGTCTCTCTAGTGGCAGGTTTTCTGGAAACCTTCAAAATATCCAGAACCCCTTCAGAGAGATGCAAACCTGTATACTCTAGGTCCTTAAGAGCCAGGCCCCGAGCCTGAGAGACTTGAGGTTGGGGTATAGGATCCTCCCTTGAGAGGAGGTCAGAGGATTGTATCTCCTGGGGAGTCAGATCAGACTGGTCACTGACAGAGACAGCAGCATGGGATACTAGGGCTGTCTGGCTAAGTCTGGAGCAATCAGAATCATTGATGACGGCTGGCTCCTGAGTTTGACCAGAACTCTGAAGATCAGGGGGAATGGGGGAAAGGCAGACAGGAATTTGCCTGTCCAATCCAATATAAGTGCATCCAGAGGCACCAAACCCAGAACTGGAGGTCTGCAGCAGAACTGAGGTAGCTGATGATTGTCTGGGGCTGCAAACAGTTCTGTCTGTGGTGTGCCCCATCTCCTGAACACTGCAAGTAGTATTTACCTGTTCAGAGACCACTCATGGTGGCTCTGATTTATTCTGCTGAGGGCATCTGCCAGTACATTGTCCTTGCTTGGCAGGTGAATGGCTGAGATGGAGGTCTTGAGGGAATAAACCAGACTCCATATTTTCATTGCCTCCATACACAGGGCAGAGGACTTCACCCCTCTCTGCTTATTTATGTAGTACATGGCGGTGGTGTTGTCCTTCCTTATCTGCACCACCTTCCCCTGTACCATCTTTATGAATGACTAAAGAGCTAAGAACACTGCCCTGCGCTCCAACAGATTGATGTGCAGCAGGGACTCCTGGTGAGACCATGCCCCATGATCAGTGTGGTCCGCCACGAGCTCCCCTCCCTAGGAGAGAAGCATCTGTGGTCAGAACCACTGTGGGAGATTGCTGGAGGAATGGAACACCCTCCCTGAGGTTGTCCCTGTCCTTCCACCACTGTAATGCCTGGATTAGGGTGGCTGTCACTGGGATCAGTTTGGAAAGGGAATCCCTCTTCTGAGACCAACAGGACTAGAGATGAAACTGGATATCCCTCATCTGAAACCTGGCTCCTGGAACCACTGCTGTGGAAGCTGCCATGTGCCCCAGGAGCTGGAGAAAATGTCTTGCTGGACAAGACACCTGTGGGTGAAAAGCGTTTGCCAGCTGGATGAGGTTAGTCTGCCCTTCCCACTGGCAGAAGAGCCTTTACCTGAACCATGTCCAGCTCTGCTCCTATGAGTTCTAGGATCTGGACAGGCTCCAGTACTAACTTCTTTAGAGTCACCAGAAATCCTAAAGATATGAGGGTATCCTGCACCATTCCCAAGGCAAACCCTACCTGCTGGAGAGACTGTCCTACAACCAACCAGTCATCCAGATAGGGAAACATGGACACTCCTTGCCTTCTTAGATGAACTACAACCACTGCCAGACATTCTGTGAATGTTCTGGGGCCAAAGTAAGGCCGAAGGGCATTGCCTTGAATTGGTACAGGCCTGAGGGTAATTTGAACCTTAGGTACTTTCTGTGAGAATGTCTGATTGAAATGTAGAAATAAGCATCCTTGAAGTCCAAGGAAGCTAGCCAGTCCCCTTGCTTGAGGGTAGTGAGGATTTTGGTTAGAGTCACCATCTTGAATTTGGCTTTTGTCAGGTGTTTGTTGAGATACCTCAGATCTAGAATGGGCCGCCACTCCCCAGTTTTCTTCAGGGTAAGGAAATATCTTGAATACAACCCTTTTCCTTTGTGAAAAAGAGGAACAGATTCCACAGCTCTGTGATCCAGAAGTGTGGTAACCTCTGCCTCCAAGAGGGCTGTCTCTGAACTGTTGGCAGGTTTGAATGTTCTTGTTCTCAGAAATTGTTTAAAATTTAGAGCAAGTCAGACTTCCGGTTTGAGCACCGATTAAATGGCAGCTTGAGCTTTTGGCCCTAAACCCGACCAACAACAATCCACGTTAATCTTCATTGCAACGCTCTCATCCTGCATCCACACAGAACAATTAAAGACTACCTAATGGGTCCTAAGCACAGATTCAAAGAAAATCTGCTGAATGGAGGTGGTAGGCAGTGAAAAAACAGCCAGGAATCCGGCAAGCAGACAGAGGCCTGTGCCGTGTGGGAATCCCCGCCAGACAGCATGGATCAAGCCGAAATATTGGAGGAGGCTGACTACACAGTAATGTCCAAGCAATTATGCCAGACACTAAAACAAATGATTGAAACCCTCCAAAGGCTGGAATTGAAGGTCTCGGACCAGCGCCAGGACATTGCAACATTTCGGCGAACCGATGACATGGAGATGGTGGTCACGGACTATACACAGACCACCGACATACACAATACCGCCCTTTTGCAGTTACATCAACGTACCCTGTCTCTGGAACAAAAGCTAGAGGAGCTCAAAAACTGAAACTGGAGGAATGACAACAGGATCCACAGTTTACCAGAGGGCACAGAAACGGGAACATGACTGGCATCATGGATTCTTTTCTCCATGAGATATTGAATCTGCCCCCAGAAGCACCTGGATATAATACGGGCACACAGATCCCTTGTGCTGCGGTCCCGAGATCCGAAGGCTAGACCGAGATCAGTGGTGCTGGCTTTCCTGGATGACAGGGTCAAAGAGGAGCTGCTATCAATAGCTTGGGCCAAAAAGGGGATGTACGCTTATACTGTGATCATGACTTCTCCCCCCAGTTGCTTACCAGGAGATGACACGTCCTTTTGGTTGTGAAAATTCTGCAACAGAAGGGTTACAAAGCCTTTGTGCAGTACCCTGCTAGATTAAAGGTGGCAACAGACAAGGGTCAGCTTAGGTTCCAAGAACTGGGAGATGTCAAGGAACTTTTAGAACAATGGGGGATATCACTGCCAGAGCCAACTGCCAGCTAGAATCAGCAACAATTAAGAGGGAGATCCTGGATGACCAGAGGACCGAAACGACAGGACACCAGTTTCAACATGGTCACATCCAAAGTGTGGGACACAGTGCTTTCTAAACTGTGCTCACTGCGCAGAGAGACCGAACAAGAATCCTCGATGCAGAGGGAAAAGTAGAGCCTAGGGGACACTTTGAACATGGGAGAAAAAAAAAAACATCCTGAGGAGAGACTGTGCTTTAAAGGACTCGCAAGTACCATCGGAGACAGGTTCCTTATCTCCATTTTCTTTTGACGAGCTAAGCACATAACAGTCCAATTACTGTAGACTCAAGGACTTGGTGTTTATAATGAGAGAGTTTCAATATTACTAATTCTGTTTGATGTCCCTGTCTACAGCTTTGTTTGGGTGGGCTCCAAAAGTTACATGGGAACAAATCTCTAAAGCAAATTATTTTTTGCAACTGTGAATATAAGTTGGGGGGTTAGATCGCCTCCCGGAGACACCTATGCAGGGGCACAGGGGTGGGGGCGCGACTGAGGGCCTACTAGGCGGTGAGTTCTGTTGGGCGCCGGGTTGCTGGGGGGAGGTGCTTGCTCACCAGCTGCACTGGACAATGGCTTCAATGTTTAGAAAGGAGCTAAATGGGCCCCTGAGCTGGATCGAGTGACAAAATGTTGGATGATTTGCAGCCTGCTGGCTCCAGCTGCTAGGCGACAGTAGTAGGTTGCTCATGGGAACGGGATTGGCCGTGATTCCTAATGTCATCTCAGGGCTCGGCTCTATGAGGTGATGCGGTGATGGGCTGCACCCTTCCCAGTCGGCTGGAGCCATGGAACTTAGCCACGCCCTAAGTCAGGGCACTGTTGATGTCTTATGTAATTATTGTAATCACAGAGTTTTAAGTGTCCTAGGATGGGTTCTGGGTTGCGTCCTCCCCTCTCGTGCCTGGGGGGTTGTCTGTCAGGAGGGGGGGTCCTCTCTACTTCAGATCTGGTGGGCTGACTCACTCCACCCTAACTCGATATACATAATAGCCTAGAGCAGGGGTTGGTGGGAGAAGGGTGATTTTACTGAACTCGCCATATAAGCTGTCACCTGATTTTTTTATACACAATACGTGCTCACTGATTAGTGCCTTCTTGACCAGCATACTGTGTGGTCACAGCGACAGGCATGGAGCTGTAGTTTACATGCAAGAGCTCCCAGAGGGGGTCTTCCACTGTGGAGACACTGGCTGCCCCTCTGTGCTTACCTTCTCCTGGTTAAGGCATAGGTAAGAAAAGAGACCCAATAATATGGGTCTTCTACTTTGGTGGTCGATCATGTTACACTTGTTACTGGCCCAGTTGGCCACTGTGGTTCGCTATTCTTATACTACTGTTGGTATTGATTTTATTTTATTCTGAAATGATGTACTACTTGGGGAACTGCTTTGCAACACAGAGATGGAGTTGGGGGCTGGGGAACCTGGAGGAGGAGGAGTCCCTGAGGGGTCCAGAGTGATAGTGGTAGAACTTTCCTTTGACCATGGCGAGTAAGGGCACAGTCCTCTGCTCCTAAAATGTAAATGGTCTCACAAACCAAATCAAGAGAAGCAAGATCTTGGGCCAGGCAAAGAAAGCCTCAGCAGATTTCTTATTCTTGCAGGAGACCCATTTGTTGGTACAGGAGCATGATAAATTGCTAAAACTGGATTTCCGAGAAATGGCCACTGCATCTTATAAGAACGGCAGGTGCAGAGGTACAGCAGTGCTGGTCCCAACTAAGACCCCGTTTGAGAGATTGGACTCGAGGGTCGATAAAGAGGGACAATTTGCGATGTTAAAGGAGAAATTTCGGGGCAATGTGCTAACGTTGGCGTCGGTGTACTTTCCCTCTGGCTCAGCGTTAGCGGAATACCGCACTTTTTTGACTGCACTGCTGGAATGGGGGGAGGGGATACTGATATGTGGAAATGATATGAACCTACCTTTGCATCCCGAGTTGGACTTCTCCTCCTCCTCCTTGGTTCAGGGAAGGTCCCATGGCATTGCCAAAAAAAGTATAAAAATTGATTGGAGAGCTGGGCCTCCTAGATGTCTGGAGGCATCAGCATGGTTGACAAAGGGATTACACATTTTTCTCTGCGGCGCATAATATATATTCCATACTAGACTATTTTCTGGTCCCAAAAGATGAAGTCCATAGAGTCTATAGGTGGGGGACTTTCTCCTATCAGACCATGCAACCCTGTATACAAAAATGGATTTAGATGAGACACGCCAAAATACTTTTTTTTTTTTTTTATATTTTCTTTGTATGCCCCCTCTCTCACCACCGAACTCCTGCTCCTTCTGGAGACTCCATCGGCCTGATTCGTCCCCGCTCCTACTAACCGACGACCAGTGCAGTCCATCCCCACCCACGCCTTGTTCCCACCCCCAGGCGGAGTGCAGTGGGGCCCTTACACTGGCGTGACTTAGGTTTTAGTGGGGATGCTGTGCTACTGGCGTCGGTAGGGGCATTGGAGATCGTGGCCAGAACCCCGTCTACCAGGAGTCGGTGGGGTATTCCTGGTTTTCTTCCCTCCCACAGGGCGTCGCATGCTGGGGAGCCTAGGGGTGGGCACGTCGTGGCGTGCTTGGCGCTCCGGCTCCCGGCAGGCGATCCTTCCCTCCTGCGGCCGTGCAGTCTGCTGCACCTCACCTGTGGTCACCCAGGTGGCGGTGTTGCAGGCGTACATCCACCCTCCCGGAGGAGGAGGAGAGCAGTCGTTGGCGCTCAATCCTCCTCCCAGCCCGGCCCTCCAGCTACCGAGTCCGTTCCCGAACCCGGGTCGCTGGCGTCGCAAGCGGAAATCCAACCGCTGCGCCGGCGGGCCGGCATCCAAAATACCTTTTGGCGTCTCAATGTCTCACTGTTACGGGACAAAGGGGTTAAGGACACGATCACAGAGACATACAAAACATATTTAGAGGAAAATACCAAACAGGAAACCTCGCAGTTGATCCGCTGGGATACTGCAAAAGCGGTAACGTGAGGTAAGTTTACACAATTAGCATCCTGGAAAAGGAGGGAGCAGGAAGCCAGAAGGGTCAAATTAACTAGGCATATTCAAGACCTCGAGGGACAACAAAAACAAAAATTTGATAGGGGCGAAAGAGGCAGCTCCACGAGTATAAAAGAGAATTGATGGGAATATTGGATTACCAGGTGCAGCAGCAGCAGTTACTCTTCGTGTGCCAACAATACTGCGAGGGAGGTCCACGCTCCCTGCGACTCCTAGCCAGTAGGCTGTGGGCAAAAAGAGCGAGGGTAACGACAGCTAGGGTATGACACCCTCGCCTTGGTAGGGTGGTATAGGGGGTCCACGAGATAGCGGGTGCCTTTACGTCCTATTACACAAAACTACACACTGAGGAGATAGATTCAGGAGGGGAGAAAATACAAGAATTTCTAGGGACACTCAAACTACCAGGTTTATCCAGGGAGTGGGGAGTTCCTTGATAGGTCCAGTGAGGCTAGAGGAGATTAAGGATGAAATTGGGCAGCTTAAAGTAGGCAAGTGCCTGATGGCATGACAGCAGAATTCTACAAATGCATGGGGGAGTGGGTGCAACCCATGCTTGCACAGGTATATGGAGAGCTTATGGAAGGGGAGAGACCAGCCCCTCCCTCGTGGTCAAGAGCTGTGATTTCGGTGATACCCAAGCCGGGAAAGTACCCTGTCAGATGTACCTCTTATCGTCCAATCTCGCTATTAAATACAGACTATAAGATCCTGGCCTCAATTCTGGTGAGACGCATACAGCAATATTTCCCTACCCTAATTCACATAGACCAAGTTGGCTTTATACTGGGAAGACAAGCCCAAGATAACTTGTACAGAACAACCCATATAATTGATCATATTAACATGCAAAAGCTCCCATCCTTAATAATGAGTTTACATGCTGAAAAGGCTTTCAATAGTGTGTCCTGGCCATTCTTAACGGGGGTCCGTTCCGGTTTTGGGTTCCCAAAGCAACTTATCACAGTTATATTTAAGTTATATGAATCACTGAGGCATATGTCAGAGCCAGCGCCACATTTCAAAGCTTTGACTGTAGGGCGGAGTACTGAGACAGGGGTGTCCTCTCTCCCCATTGCTGTTCGCCTTCTATGTTGAGCCTCTGGCTGAAAGATTAGGCAGAACCCAGAGGTAAAGGGAACTGACTTGGGTGGGCAGTCTCATAAGTTGGCACTGTACGCCGATGACGTACTTCTGTACTTATCAGACCTGGGGACTTCCCTGCCCTCGGTGTTTCGCCAACTCGAGGAATTCTCAGATCTAGCTGGTTATAAGTTAAATAAAACCAAAACAGAAATATTAAGTTTCCACTATACCTCGGATAAAGAAACTAAAATAAAATACCCCTGCTATGGGACCAGACTGAGATCAAATACCTGGGGATTAAGTTAGGAAATGACAACACTCACCTTTGGGAGTTGAATTGCCCGCCTATAATAAAACAGCTAAAGAGTGATTTCCAGAGATGGTCACTACTCCCACTGTCATTGTGTGCTAGGGTGCAGACCCTTAAGATGAATGCATTGCCACGTCTCCTCTACCTGTTCCAGTATGTCCCTTGTGAGGTGACCTGAGAGGATTTGGAAAATCGGCAGGGTATGTTCTTCTCCTTTCTATGGAAGGGTACGAAACCTAGAACACAAAAAACTCTCCTGTACCTCCTGAAAGCAGAGGAAGGTCTTGCCTTCCCTTGCCTACACTGCTACTGGGTAGCGGCACAGATGAGGGAATGCTCTTCTCTGGGGCAACCAAGAATATGATGCGCACTGGAAAAGACTGGACCTTTGGAGGCAAGATAATCCCCCTATGTAGGCAGAACTATTTAAGGTGCAGGTACCTGATGGAATAAAGGGATTCTCTGGCACTAAAGCTGTAGTAGAAGGTTGGAAGAGGGGTACAAGTAGGGGTACTACCCGTAGGCAACTCTGGCAGTATAGATGGTGTACATATGACCCACAGTTTGTGCCAGCCACACTTGATAAATGATACCAGATGTAGGCCAAGCGAGGCCTCCATGTGCCCTACCAAATGATGGTGGGTGACACGGTGCTCTCTTTTGAAGCAATGCAGCAGAAGTATGGCTTAGTGCCCGGTGGTGCGGAGGGTTGAGGCGCTGGAAGCCACACCTCGCACCACGCTGGCAACCTGGGTTCGGGAACGAGCTCAGGTCAGCGGGGGTCGGCAGGGGGGAAGGAAGGAGGATTGAGCGTCCCAATAGATGCTCTCCTCCCTCTAGGGAGGGATACCAGGGTGCAGTACGTACCCGATGCCCTGAGAGAGCGCGCTGGTGGAAACACGGGGTCTCGATGGGTTGGTGGCTCTGTCTAACAGAGTCGGAGAGGGGGGACGTCTGTAGGCACTTGAGAAGATCGTGCGTCAGCACGTCTCCTCTCTGGATGCTTGCATCCTTGCGCCGCTGTCTCAGGGGGCTGGGACAGGGGAAATCACAGAAAAATGGAAAATACCCCTCGGTAGTCCTAGATGATGACCGCTCTGGGCCATCCAAGACCACCGATTCCAGACAGACCCCACTGTGCAGGAGGAAGTAAGAGGTGAGGCACTCTAGGGGCAGATCCAGATTAGGGGCAGAGATGAGTGATGAAGGACCCGAAGGTGGGCACCAAGGGTGGACAGGCAGAGATAAACAGAAAGTATGTAAAAAAAAAAAAAAAAGAATATGGCTTAGACCAGACAGATAGAATCAGGTACTATCAGTTGTGTGGGATTACCTGAATATACAGATAAATAAATCAATGCTAGAGGATCCCGATTCAGCAAGAACACTTTGTTCCCAAGAATTTGGGGCCATCAAGCTGCAGAACATGCCATTCAATGTTATACACTAGATATATAGCTGACAGGAAAACTCTTCTCAATACCTGAAAACAAATGGAAACACAATCTGAAAGTTCTATCACCGGATAAGCACTGGTCTTTGATGTGGAGAGCACATAGTCTACAACTGGTTCATTAACATGGAGGATTTTTGCTGAAACAGAGTTCTCAGTACTTACGGTTCCAGCGAAGCAACCCACTTTACAGGGGAACCCCTTTTGCTGGAGGCCTGAGGAGGCGGCCATGCCACACAGGCCCACATTTTTTGGTCTTGCCCCTTTATCTCCCCACATTGGGAGGAGGTGACTCATCATCTAAACCAAGTCTTCATGATACAGACCCAGCTGGGCCCAGAGCACTTGGTGTTGGGCCTCATTCCCAGTGAACTGAAGGGCAAGGATACAAAATATTTGTGGGTAATCTTAGTAGCAGCAGCATTAAAAACTATTACTAGAAGTTGGCTTCAGACACAACCCCCAGGGATAAAGGAGTGGAGGGAGGTGATTGAATCCATACATGGAATGGACAAATTAACAATTAACCTTAACCGGAGACCACAACTGTACCAGCAGAGATGGACTCGATGGTTACTCTATGAAAGATTGCAGGAACCCAATCTATAAGCTTTTCCAGGTTTGAGCACCGATTAAATGGCAGCTTGAGCTTTTTGCCCTAAACCCGACCAACAACAATCCACGTTAATCTTCATTGCAACGCTCTCATCCTGCATCCACACAGAACAATTAAAGACTACCTAATGGGTCCTAAGCACAGATTCAAAGAAATCTGCTGAATGGAGGTGGTAGGCAGTGAAAAAACAGCCAGGAATCCGGCAAGCAGACAGAGGCCTGTGCCGTGTAGGAATCCGCCAGAACAGCATGGATCAAGCGAAATATTGGAGGAGGCTGACTACAATAATGTCCAAGCAATTATGCAGACACTAAAACTAAATGATTAGAAACCCTCCAAAGGCTGGAATTGAAGGTCTCGGACCAGCGCCAGGACATTGCAACATTTCGGCGAACCGATGACATGGAGATGGTGGTCACGGACTATACACAGACCACCGACATACACAATACCGCCCTTTTGCAGTTACATCAACGTACCCTGTCTCTGGAACAAAAGCTAGAGGAGCTCAAAAACTGAAACTGGAGGAATGACAACAGGATCCTGTATACAAAAATGGATTTAGATGAGACACGCCAAAATACTTTTTTTTTTTTTTATATTTTCTTTGTATGCCCCCTCTCTCACCACCGAACTCCTGCTCCTTCTGGAGACTCCATCGGCCTGATTCGTCCCCGCTCCTACTAACCGACGACCAGTGCAGTCCATCCCCCCCACAGACCTTGGCTATACCCCCAAGGCAGTACGGGGTGGGGCCCTTACACCGACGTGACTTAGTTTTCGATGGGGATGCTGTACTAGGCGTCGGTAGGGGCATTGGAGATCGTGGCCAGAACCCCGTCTACCAGGAGTCGGTGGGGTATTCCTGGTTTTCTTCCCTCCCACAGGACGTCGCATGCTGGGGGAGCCTAGGGTTGGCACGTCGTGGCGTGCTTGGCGCTCCGGCTCCCGGCAGGCGATCCTTCCCTCCTGCGGCGTGCAGTCTGCTGCACCTCACCTGTGGTCACCCAGGTGGCGGTGTTGCAGCCGGGACTTATCCACCCTCCCCGGAGGAGGAGAGAGCAGTGGTGGGCGCTCAATCCTCCTCCCAGCCCGGCCCTCCAGCTACCGAGTCCGTTCCGAGACCGGGTCGCTGGCGTCGCAGCGAAATCCAACAGCTGCGCGGCCGGGCCGGCATCAAAATACCTTTTAGGCGTCTCAATGTCTCACTGTTACGGGACAAAGGGTTAAGGACACGATCACAGAGACATACAAAACATATTTAGAGGAAAATACCAAACAGGAAACCTCGCAGTTGATCCGCTGGGATACTGCAAAAGCGGTAACGTGAGGTAAGTTTACACAATTAGCATCCTGGAAAAGGAGGGAGCAGGAAGCCAGAAGGTCAAATTAACTAGGCATATTCAAGACCTCGGGGACAACAAAAACAAAAATTTGATAAGGCGAAAGAGGCAGCTCCACGAGTATAAAGAATTGATGGGAATATTGGATTACCAGGTGCAGCAGCAGCAGTTACTCTTGTGTGCCAACAATACTGCGAGGAGGTCCCGCTCCCTGCGACTCTAGCCAGTGGCTGTGGGCAAAGAAGCGAGAGTAACGACAGCTCAGGTATGACACCCTCGCCTTTGGTAGGGTGGTATAGGGGGTCCACGAGATAGCGGTGCCTTTACGCCCTATACACAAAACTACACACTGAGGAGATAGATTCAGGAGGAGAAAATACAAGAATTTCTAGGACACTCAAACTACCAGGTTTATCCAGGAGTGGGAGTTCCTTGATAGGTCAGTGAGGCTAGGGAGATTAAGGATGAAATTGGGCAGCTTAAAGTAGGCAAGTGCCTGATGGCATGACAGCAGAATTCTACAAATGCATGGGGGAGTGGGTGCAACCCATGCTTGCACAGGTATATGGAGAGCTTATGGAAGGGGAGAGACCAGCCCCTCCCTCGTGGTCAAGAGCTGTGATTTCGGTGATACCCAAGCCGGGAAAGTACCCTGTCAGATGTACCTCTTATCGTCCAATCTCGCTATTAAATACAGACTATAAGATCCTGGCCTCAATTCTGGTGAGACGCATACAGCAATATTTCCCTACCCTAATTCACATAGACCAAGTTGGCTTTATACTGGGAAGACAAGCCCAAGATAACTTGTACAGAACAACCCATATAATTGATCATATTAACATGCAAAAGCTCCCATCCTTAATAATGAGTTTACATGCTGAAAAGGCTTTCAATAGTGTGTCCTGGCCATTCTTAACGGGGGTCCGTTCCGGTTTTGGGTTCCCAAAGCAACTTATCACAGTTATATTTAAGTTATATGAATCACCGCAGGCATATGTCAGAGCCAGCGGCCACATTTCAGAAGCTTTCGGCTTAGGGCGGGGTACGAGACAGGGGTGTCCTCTCTCCCCATTGCTGTTCGCCTTCTATGTTGAGCCTCTGGCTGAAAGCATTAGGCAGAACCCAGAGGTAAAGGGAACTGACTTGGGTGGGCAGTCTCATAAGTTGGCACTGTACGCCGATGACGTACTTCTGTACTTATCAGACCTGGGGACTTCCCTGCCCTCGGTGTTTCGCCAACTCGAGGAATTCTCAGATCTAGCTGGTTATAAGTTAAATAAAACCAAAACAAATATTAAGTTTCCACTATACCTCGGATAAAAACTAAAATAAAATACCCTGCTATGGGACCAGACTGAGATCAAATACCTGGGGATTAAGTTAGGAAATGACAACACTCACCTTTGGGAGTTGAATTGCCGCCTATAATAAAACAGCTAAAGAGTGATTTCAGAGATGGTCACTACTCCCACTGTCATTGTGTGCTAGGGTGCAGACCCTTAAGATGAATGCATTGCCGTCTCCTCTACCTGTTCCAGTATGTCCCTTGTGAGGTGACCTGAGAGGATTTGGAAAATCGGCAGGGTATGTTCTTCTCCTTTCTATGGAAGAGTAGAAACCTAGAACACAAAAAACTCTCCTGTACCTCCTGAAAGCAGAGGGAGGTCTTGCCTTCCCTTGCCTACACTGCTACTGGGTAGCGGCACAGATGAGGGAATGCTCTTCTCTGGGGCAACCAAGAATATGATGCGCACTGGAAAAGACTGGACCTTTGGAGGCAAGATAATCCCCCTATGTAGGCAGAACTATTTAAGGTGCAGGTACCTGATGGAATAAAGGGATTCTCTGGCACTAAAGCTGTAGTAGAAGGTTGGAAGAGGGGTACAAGTAGGGGTACTACCCGTAGGCAACTCTGGCAGTATAGATGGTGTACATATGACCCACAGTTTGTGCCAGCCACACTTGATAAATGATACCAGATGTAGGCCAAGCGAGGCCTCCATGTGCCCTACCAAATGATGGTGGGTGACACGGTGCTCTCTTTTGAAGCAATGCAGCAGAAGTATGGCTTAGTGCCCGGTGGTGCGGAGGGTTGAGGCGCTGGAAGCCACACCTCGCACCACGCTGGCAACCTGGGTTCGGGAACGAGCTCAGGTCAGCGGGGGTCGGCAGGAAGGAAGAAGGAGGATTGGCGTCCCAATAGATGCTCTCCTCCCTCTGGGAGGATACCAGGGTGCAGTGCGTGCCGATGCCCTGAGAAGGCGGCTGGTGGAAACACGGGGTCTCGATGGGTTGGTGGCTCTGTCTAACAGAGTCGGAGAGGGAGCGTCTGTAGGCACTTGAGAAGATCAGCGCGTCACGCGTCTCCTCTCTGGATGCTTGCATCCTTGCGCCGCTGTCTCAGGGGGCTGGGACAGGGGAAATCACAGAAAAATGGAAAATACCCCTCGGTAGTCCTAGATGATGACCGCTCTGGGCCATCCAAGACCACCGATTCCAGACAGACCCCACTGTGCAGGAGGAAGTAAGAGGTGAGGCACTCTAGGGGCAGATCCAGATTAGGGGGCAGAGATGGTGATGAGCGGCCCGAAGGAGTGGGCACCAAGGGTGGACAGGCAGAGATAAACAGAAAGTATGTAAAAAAAAAAGAAGTATGGCTTAGACCAGACAGATAGAATCAGGTACTATCAGTTGTGGGATTACCTGAATATACAGATAAATAAATCAATGCTAGAGGATCCCGATTCAACAGAGAACACTTTGTTCCCAAGAATTTGGGGCCATCAAGCTGCAGAACATGCCATTCAATGTTATACACTAGATATATAGCTGACATGGAAAACTCTTCTCAATACCTGAAAAACAAATGGAAACACAATCTGAAAGTTCCTATCACGGATAAGCACTGGTCTTTGATGTGGAGAAGCACATGGTCTACAACTGGTTCATTAACATGGAGGAATTTTTGCTGGAAACAGAGGTCTCAGTACTTACCGGTTCCAGCCGAAGCAACCCACTTTACAGGGGGAACCACACCCTTTTGCTGGAGGGCCTGCGGAGACGGCCATGCCACACAGGCCCACATTTTTTGGTCTTGCCCCTTTATCTCCCCACATTGGGAGGAGGTGACTCATCATCTAAACCAAGTCTTCATGATACAGACCCAGCTGGGCCCAGAGCACTTGGTGTTGGGCCTCATTCCCAGTGAACTGAAGGGCAAGGATACAAAATATTTGTGGGTAATCTTAGTAGCAGCAGCATTAAAAACTATTACTAGAAGTTGGCTTCAGACACAACCCCCAGGGATAAAGGAGTGGAGGGAGGTGATTGAATCCATACATGGAATGGACAAATTAACAATTAACCTTAACCGGAGACCACAACTGTACCAGCAGAGATGGACTCGATGGTTACTCTATGAAGGATTGCAGGAACCCAATCTATAAGCTTTTCCAGGAGAATGTAGGATAATGGTTGCCTGAATTCATGCCCACTGGGGAGACAGAGCAGCTTATAGGCTCTAGCTGTAGAGATTAAGGGACATCCTTCCCTTGCCGGATGACTCCCATCTCTGATCTCTGATTAAATGAAACTAGAAATGTTTGATTATTCAATGCTCTTTGAGAGCATATCCTGGAATATATTTCTTAAAGGTTAATTATGTTTCTTATTTCCTTTTTATAAAAATATGAGGATTGTTGGAAATGACTGAGTGCACAGATGGACAATAAGCTGATCTACAATCCACTATAAGTGCATACTAAACTGAAGTATTACAATATTTGGTTACTGAAGTGTATGTAATCAGCAAATGTCTTTAAAAACTAAGTATAAAAAAAAAAAATTCAGAGTAAGTCCTTGGCTCACTACTTCCAGGCCCACTTGTCAGTGGTAATGGCTTGCTAGGCCTGGAAGTTGTGAGCCAACCTGCCCCCTATTGGCAGTGGGGAGGTGGCTCTGGCTGACACATCAGGGTGTATGCTTAGCCGGGGTCCTAGGCTGAGAGGTGGAAGCAGCCCTGCTTATACGCCTCCTGCCTCTGCCCCTGAAGAATCCACTCTGCTGCTTGTAAGCAGGAAACGCCTGGGCCCGGCAGAAAGGTCTTTGATAAGGCCTGCCTCTGCCTGGCTTAGGCTGCTGCTTTTGGGGAGTTGTAGCTTTTTCTTTAGGAGCTGTACTCCTGTAAGTAGACCTGTATTCATCCATTTTCTTCATGTATGTCTCTGTTCCCCAAACAAAGAATCCTGGACAACAGGGAAGTCGATAGCTTTTGACTGGGTGTCCTGGGAAAGACTGGTACACCTGAGCCAAAAGAATCTTCTTAGGGAGACTGCAGTAGCCATGGCCCTAGAAAATGCATCATTTGAGTCCACAGCAGAGTGAAATTGGACTTTGGATGCTTCAATGCCATCCATGACTATTTGCTCCTGATCCTTAGCTAGCTGAGGTGGAACAGTCTTGGCTAATTCCAGAACAGATTCCCATCTGGATTCTCGTATCTAGAGACATATGCCATGTATGAAGCTTGTCTAATCCCCAGTGAGGTAGCCAAATACTGCTTCTTGGCCATGGCATCAATCTTCTGAGAGTCCTTCTCAGGAGGGTGCGAAGCCAAGGGAATGCCAGCCTTATCACAGGCAGCAGCCTGAACAACCCCTACATGGCTACAATGGTTATAAAGAAAATCTGTACCATTGCCAGACAACATATATCTCCTGTCCATCCTTTTGTCCACAGGGGATAAAGTAGGTATCTGCAGAGTTTTCTCTGCTTTTTTAGAAACTTATGAAGAGGAACTGAGAGTCTCTTAGTGTCAGGGACATCCATCATTTTGTGGAAGTCTGGATCCTCCTCTTCTTCAGCTGCCTCAAGAGTAGGCAGCTGTGAGGTCTTAGCAACTTTTTGGAAAAACAAATAATGAGAGGAGGACTCCCCAGGCTGTCTAGGGGGAGAAACCGACTCTGGTTTATCAGGGGAGCCATCAGGCTCAATGGGGTCACTCAAGCCTTCCTCTTCCTCCTCCTCTTCTTTCTCTCCCTCCCATTCGAGTTCATAATAGGCCTCCGGATCATATGAACCGGTGGGAAGCAAACTGGCAGGTGGCCAAACCACGGTATGTGGTTTCTGAACTGGTCCGATATCACCTGAACCGGTCTGTAAGGATTGTTCAGTCTGTATCGCTTTAGCGATCTCCTTGGCAGTTGGAGCTGCAAACACTGGCTCTGAACTGGCAGATTTTCTTTTTCTCTTTGTAGGTACCGACTCCTCGGTATCTGTCTTCCTTTTGGTCGAGGAGGTATCGCCCTGGTTGGAAGACACCTCCTCCGGTTCCCCAGCTCCCTCAGGAGCCGAATCTGACTGGCCATCCGGGTCAGCGGATTGTTTGGCCATTCTTTCCTTAAGCCTGACTAAACGCTTAACCAGTGTGGCTTTCGGAAAGTTTTTACAGATTTGGCAGTCTGTTTTTACGTGTTCAAACCCCAGACAATATTCACATATGGGTGGGGATCAGCCTTGGCAAACACCTACCCACACCCTGTGCAGTGCTGAAACCCAGTGGGACCAGCCTTTTTCTTGGGTTTCTCTGACATAATGCACTGAAAAGCCAAGTTACCCTTTTTACGTGGCGGTCAGGCCTGAGTAACTAAATGTGTTTTTGGTTAAGGACCCATACAGTGGTCGACTGAAAAAAAAAAGAAAAAAAAAAGAAAAAGTCTCCTTTTTTTTTTAAACTGGAAACTGCCAGATCTCAAACCAAATAACATAAAACAACTTAAAATTTAAACTTTACCTCGCAAGAAAAGAATTCACTCAGTTTCCTCCCAGTTACGCGAACCATAAGGGAAATCGAAGACTTACCCAATTTGGAGAAAACCTAAACTAGTCTAATCTGTACTGTAGGACAGAGGTTTGAAGAACCAAAAAATGAAATGCGGTCTGAAGAAACCGTCGAAAAACAACTCTTAACCGAAGCGAGCAAGGAGAAATCTCCAAAGCGACTTCACAAGCAGGTGGAGTAAAGAATCTGACAGCTACATAGAAAGTACCAGGGACAGGGGTTTGAAAACTGAGTTCAAGCTCAACGTTCTGTGTATTTGCATAGTATTAACTCTTTCATCTCCGGGACAGTTGAACTGAAAAGACTAACTGCATTTAGTCAGAATACAGCAAGACTGCATGTTGTTTGAAACAAGACATTCTAAAACGGCCATGTCATAAATATCAGGAGGAAGTTTCTTCTTGAAGCCTGAATTTTTTGTATTTCAAATGAAAGCAAGCTGGTACTGAAAAACTGGTAGATTCACCTGGATTTACATGTCCAAAATCATGCATTCACAATCTCTACCTGTGGACACCTGAAGCAGCTAAGCGACCTAAGAACCTGAGTCCTGTCTCTGGAAGCAAGAAATTATTCTGTGGTGCACTGAAGCATCACACCTTGAATGCAACCAACCCCCCCCAAAAAAAGGTTGACTGTTCTCAAAGATGCACAGGGTGACAGAGCTAGTCTGCCATTAAATTAAGCTCTCCTGAGAGAGCAACAGCCAATAGAGGTGTAGTTCACTGTCACCCCCAACAAGCTCTCTAAGGGCTGCTGAGAGCATAAACTCGTATCTCATGCTTACCTGTTTATGTACGGGACTGTCACTGTATCGTCTAAGCACACCTTCACTTCCTGGAACTTTATCCGTTCATACTACAGTGAAATAAAGAGCGAGGAGGCAAAGCCCATAACTGCTCTTATACTAAACCAGATAATAATATGACAGGACAAAACCTGAGGTGAGTAGCTTATCAAGCCAATACTTGAAAATACTTTCAGTTTCACTCACAACAACATACAATGGCAATCTATTCCATGGTCCTATAGTTCTTAAAGTAAAAAAATATTTACGATTGGAGGATTGAAAGGATTTGCCCACCAGTTGAAGAGGTTGTCCACGAGTATCATGTAAATGATCTTTAGATTGTAGTCCCAATTCGCATAGTAAATAAGGGTCTTGGACTATGTCGTAAAGCAACACTAGATCACCCCTAAGACGCCGAGTGGCTAAAGGCATAAGATTCAGGGATCGCAACCTAGTCTCATAAGACATAGTGTGAAACCCTAATAAGCGTTTGGTATATTTCCTCTGAACCACTTCTAGTGAATTACAATCAGATTTACGATATGGGCACCATAATTGAGAGGCATACTCCAGATGAGGCCTGACATAAACCCTAAACAGAGATATCATCACCTCCAGAGTAATATTTCTTAGAATGGATTACATAACTTTGTGTTACATATGGTTTCATGTAGATGTTTAGTATATGACATGTTGTCTGAGATGATAATTCCTACATCTTTCTCATCCGTAGTTTTTCCCTAAGATTGAACCAGCCAATTTATATGTTTTGTGCAAATTATTAGCACCCAAGTGCATGACCCTACACTTAGATGGGTTAAGCTTCATCCCCCAAATATTGACCCAATTGGTAATGACATCAAGATCGTGTTGGATATCATTTAATAATGAGGGAGTAACACAAGAACCCCCTAATTTAATGTCATCAGCATACTTGACGGTTATGGAAAAACAATCAATAGTTAGGTCAGAAATAAAAGCCTGGAAAAGGCAGGGACCCAAAACAGACCCCTGGGGCACACCGCTGCTCACCAATCCTTTATTAGATTTTACTCTACTAACAAGGACCTGCTGAGTCCGACTATTGAGCCAATTCTTAATCCATCATATGATAAAGGTGTTAATTTTAAACTTGTATAATTTTTTAATTAAGGCTCAATGAGGCATAACATCAAACACTTTACTGAAATCAATAAATACTACATCACAGGGTATACGTCTGTCTAACAAACTGCTAATCTGTTCATAAAAACATAGTAAATTAGTGAGACAGCTTCTTCCAGCCTTAAAACCATGCTGCTCAGGGTCATAATTATCCAGAGTGGGGGAAATAATGTCTTTAACAAGACTTTGAAATAATTTGCATGTATAAGACGTTAAACTAATAGGCCTATAATTCTCCCAGCTGTTTTTTTACACCCTTCTTATGGATAGGTATAACGTAGGCCTCTTTCCAATCCTGTGGGACATAATCAGCAGTAATAAATAAATCAAACATCATTTTTAAAGGATAGACAAGAAAATCAGCTAAGAGATACAAAGGATGACCTGCAATATTATCTGGGCCAGGGCTATATTTTCCCTTTAAAGAAAGTAATTTTGTCTTAATAGTGTCGGAACCAAAGCTGATAGATGAATCCGTGTATGTCAGGGTTTTATTTAACTCTAAAAATTGATTAGTGTTTTGCTCATAAATTTATTTTATTTATTTATTTAGTTTTTGTTGACCGGGTAAGGGCACTAGACAAATCCTGCCTATTTTTAGGCATGACCCGGGGGAGGGGATACAGATGAATTCCGACTGACCTTGAACCAGATTAAGCTGTTGGTGGTATTTTTAGTGAATGAGGGAAATTTAGCCAGGACACCGGGGAAATTCCCCTACTCTTTTCGATAAGTGCCATGGGATCTTTAACATCCGCCTGAACTACCACCAATCCAGGCAGATGGGACCTCGGTTTAACGTCTCATCCAAAAGACAGGACCTCAGAAGTGCAGCACCCCCTCTCAAGCTGCACTACAGTGTCAGTACTGGGATATTAACCCAAGTGCCAGATGTGGGAACTGAACCCACAGCCCTCTGATCTCCCAGCCTCAGAGGCAAGTGTGCTACCTACTGAGTCACTGACACTGCTAAAAGTGCTAAAACTTAGTGAAAATGCATAGCTCTTGCCTCACAGCACTTCTAGAAAACCTATATAAATACTTCTCAGAATGTTAGCAGTTTTTTTTCTTGGGACAATACAAACTGTACAGAAAGTAACAGAAAAAGCATTACAAAATTTGATGTTAAATACCTCTGCCATAGAAGCAGGATCAATAATAAGTTTGTCATTTTCAAATAAAGGGCCAGTCTGACAGCAAGGTTTTTTTAATGAGTTGATGTAGGAAAAAACATATTTACTGTTTGATTTCTTTGCTTTTAAGGCCATATTAAATTCCCATCTGCTAGTAGCCCTCTTGATCATGATTTGACAACTTTTTTTGAATGTTACAATAGGAGATCCAATTCATTTTTGATTTATTTCTGAGAAAAAGACTGTATTTTTCCTTTTTAAGTCTGATTAATTTTTTAATAGAATAGTTCATCCATTTCGGAACCTGTTTAGAATTCAATATTTTAGGCTTTGACTAAATGAATGAATCTCTAACATGGGAAAGTGTATTTTTAAATATGTCCCAATACTGCTCAGGGGATCTATTAAAAAATAATGTATCCCAGTTAAGCGCACGCATATAATTATTAATTGATTCAAGGTCTGCTGTGTCATGCAGATAAACTGTAGTTAAATTAGGATGGTATACGCTCTCTTTATGTATTATAAACAATATAGTATTATGGTCGCTATTGCCAATTGAGTCCCCAACCACCACATTATCAATAGCTAGTGTGTCATTAGTAATTACTAAGTCCAGACATTTGTCACCTCTGGTGGGTGTAAGAACATTTTGTCTAAGGTCTAGATTTAAACAAGTGGACAGAAATTTGTTACAGTTGCTACCAGCTGCCGTATAGTTACGCCATTTAATATTGCCCAAATTAAAATCCCCAGTAATGACAATATTTCCTAAAGAGCTGGCTATTTCGATTTCACTAAATAAAGCACCCAAAATATCTGTAGCAGAATTTGGAGGGCGATAAAATGATCCCAGTATCAAGAACTCATTAACAGATAAAAACACTTTCACCCAGATAGCCTTAGTTGGTTTATTATGTTTTTTAATGTAACTAGACACATCAACAGATTTAAGTTGATTATTAATAAGCAAGACAACCCCTCCCCCCTTTCTATTTAACCTGTTTAAATAATATACAGTATAGCCAGGGATCGTGAGTTTCCAGGAAGCCTTGTCATCACCCAATGTTTCACTAATAGAAATAATATCCATAATATCAGTGCAAATTTTTATTTTTAAATCATCAAGTTTATTAGTCAAGCATCTAGCATTGAAGCTCATACACTTTAAAGAATCACTGATACACTTGCTGGTGTTAGATAGTGATTCCTGAGATGGACAAAATGTACCCAACCCTCCCCCCATAGTTAGTTTAAATGTTTATGAATAAGTGATAGAAATTCTTGTCCTAAAAGAGCATTCCCCTGTCTGCTAAGATGCAACCCATCCTTGCTAACCAATTATCATTGCATTCTTCCCAATGGATCACACAAGTAATGCCCTGATACAAACACCACTTACGTAACCATTCATTGATAATCTTGAGTTTACAATTAAAGTGCTGTGGAAAAACGGGGGATTGGAAGAATTTCAGAAAAACAAATGTCACATCCATATTCAACGAGTTTATTAATCATGGCCATGTATGATTCTTTAATATGCTGAATAGAGTCCTGATATATATTGTTAGCCCCAGCATGAATTATTATGAGGGGTTTGGGGCCACTATTCCCAAGAATATTATTTACCATACCAGTAATATCAGCAATCTTTGCCCCACTAAAGCTTGAACATGTTCTGTTTGCTTTATCTGGATTACAGATAGATCTGTCCAGATGACTAGTGATAGAATCCCCTAGAACAAAGATTTATTTTGAAACTGGTGACATATTAGTAACTAGGGGGGGGAGGTTCAATAGATAAATCTATTAGAGGCACTGAAGATGTAGAAACATTAATTAAATTAGTGCAAACGTGAGACAGACTTTCAGTACTTGGCCTAGCAATGTTCAGTTCAGTGGATTCAAGTAAGGTAGTTGAAGTTGGACAAACAGAGGAAAATTCCTCAATATTAGATATATTAGTATTAGGCAAAAAAACCACAATACTTTGTTGCCATGTCATCAGTTTTACTGGGGTCCTCAGCATCAGAACTAGCAACCTCGGAAAGCAGGGGATCAAATCTATTATGCACTTGAATAGCATATTGTTGTGCCTTTCTACCCCTTTTACTGGCTCTTGAGTGTTGAACAGTACACCAAGCCATATTATCTTCACTTTCATTATGATTTAGCACTTCATGTTCCCTAGCACGTTTTCTAGAAATATCAGGTGGTTAATTTAATGTAGTGGCTAAATGTTCAGTACTATCTAAGATAGGAACATCAATAATATGTAAGGGGGAAGTAACACTAACCACCTAGGGGGGATCATGAGAGGTAATCAACCTATTGTGCATTTCCTGTTGACCATTTTCTAAAACTGCCAATCTGATACTCAATCTGCTAATCTCAAGCAATAAATCCTTATTTTCTTGACACTTTAAACATATAAATGAATAACTAAGGCACTCCCCTGTCCCAATTAAATACATAAAACAGTTGGTACACTGTAGGCCACTCAACATATCAGTTGTAGTAATGGTAACATGGCTAGGTCAATGGGGGGATGCCGACTCCATTATGCGAATGCAGGTATCACAAAACTGACAATTGACAAAAGGCTAAAATCCTGCAGCAAATAACTCCTACAAGCAACTACACTTGCAAACCTCTTAAAGGCGTTCTACTTTCACAAGTATTATGGTTGTTAGGATCCTCAAGTCCCACTATACCCACAAGACACACTAGACACATGCAGACACAATCAGACTCACGCGTCTCTGTGCATGTCTCCATGCGCACAACCCGCTCGTGCTCACCCCGCTCACAGAGGGGCGAGTGCTTTATAGCATATGACCTGGAAATGCCATTCCATTTAGCGGGTTGCCTAGTAACGACTCCAAACTGAGTAAAATACATCCTAAGGAAATAAAACGCTGAGTTACTGAAGCAGATAGTCACATCTAGGACTCCTGCTATTTAAAAGTCTGTAGAAAGGCAGTATTAATTATCCCAACTTGTTAGCTGAACTACAGCCCAGCGTTCATCCCTGTTCGCCTTAGAGTGAGCATGCAAACCTAAGAGTGCGAATTTAGGCAGAGTGTACAAAAACACTCAACCGTCTAGTGCTCTCCACACCACAATTAGTGTTCTACAGCATGGGATCAGGATAATTGCAGCATACAATTTGTTAGTGAAACACAGAGGAGCTCTACAGCATAATATGTTTATAGCTATGAAGATTAACTGGAAAATCTTTTCCTATAGGTCCCAGATGCCCGAGCTCAGAACTGTAGAGAACTGGGTCCAAAACGAGTAAACTGTCATCTATCAAGAGAAGCATCTCCCATGAAGAAAATACATAAGGAGACAGAGAGAGAAAGCACCAACAGAAGAGAGCAAATCAAAATCTGTCACTGCTCTGAAGCTGAAAGCCAAATGGAGAAAAGACACACAAGCTGAAAATCTTAAGTAGAGTTCCGCCCAAAAAGACCAATAATATTACTTCCACCATCAACCCCAATGTCTAGAGCAACAGTTCTCAGTCTTTGCCATAGTGAGCCTCCCCCAAGCCGTGGAAAAGATCTTGAGCCTCCCCCCAAATATTGAAATAATCTTGTGCCTCCCCATAGAAAATAGCACACTTTGCACAGTTCTTCAGGAATAAAGTAAAACTCCTTTGAGTAGTTGGTTCTCACTTATTCAGCTTATTGACCCCCCTCCCATCAACCTACATGCTCTGCTGTTTTGATTCTCGAACTTCTGTTACCCTTTGTTGCAATACCTTCATGGTCAGACTGCTTTCTCATTCTGTTTATCTTCTATCTGAAATAACCTTCCTACCCACCTCCGTCTCTCCCCCCTCTTATTCTGCTCTTAAGCAACTCCTCAGGGATCCTTTTGCTTTCTCCTGCTCTTGCTCCTAGTACCGCTCTGCTAAAGCCTTGTATGTGGGCTGTTATACTGGGCTGTTCTGCCACAAGCCTAACTGGTCAATTGTTGCCTCTCACTATTTGTTCATGGTTCCTATTTGTTTGCATTATTGTTCTTTTTGTAATGCTTGACTGCTTTGCAGTTGCCTTTGGAATTGTAGTCACTTGCTGCCCTTCCCCAGGTTCACCTGCAATAAGCCTTAGCTCAGTGTACCTTTCCTGGTCACCAATATGTAAATAAATACATAAATTGCCCTGTTATCCTCTTTCAGTTTGCCTCATCCCTTCACACAAAATTTCTTGAACTCAAAATTAAAATACGCTACTTTTTCAGACTTGCTTGAGCCTCCCCTGGAGCAGGTTGGGGACTCCCAAGGGAGGCTGGCCTCACCATTTGAGAAACCCTGGTCTAGAGATATAGGTGCATCCGAGATCTAAGCTGTCGGACATCTATGTTGTCGAAGAGTCTCTCTCTGCCTGATCTACTCTTATATAGCTCTCTTCCTTCTCCTCCTCCTACCTAACCCTTGAACTGGGAACCTTTCTCTGCCCTCTGTCCTTACCTTAACGCATAACTTGCTATTTGTCTGACCCCGTACCCATTATTATCTATCTGCTCTTAGTTTCTGAAGCCTGTATTCTTATTTTGATGAAGCCATGTGTTATATAATTACTGAAGTCTAAATACCTATTTTGCGCTCTGTTATATTATATTAGTATCATATTTCTACCTTATTATTGTTTGTTCTTTAATTGCTGTATGTCAATTTTTGCTACCACACTCTGTCTTTTCTGCAATATTGTACTGTACTGTGTTTATTTTGCTACATTCCTGGGTTGACCCTGAAAAAGAGACTGCAATTGTCACAGTGGACTTAGACGGTTACCAAAACTAAAATAAATAAATAATAAAATAAAATCTTGGTTGGGAATGTGAGAACTTAAGTAATTCATTCAGAAAATAACACACTCATAGGCATACCCAACTCTTGGATAACTGCAGAAAACTCTTATATACTAGTACTAGCCGTCGAGTTGCTCCAGGTCTATAAACTGCCTGAAAAGTCAAGGTTCCTGGCTGATAAATTTGTCGATGCTCTGATGGTGGAGGGACTGTCCAGCAGTGAGTACAAATGGTGCCTTTCTGCCTCAAATAAGGCGAGACCAAGATGGGAGTCTGGTGCTTGAAAAACGGTCTTGAGGAGACTAAAACTCAAGAATTACTGATGTCTATGATGTATCTGAAAAAAAGGAAGATAAGCATCCAACAGGATGGTGTAAGCCAGAGAATCACCTGAGTGAACAGTTCTGATCATAGAAAGGAGGAGCCCCATCTGAAAGTTGTTTCGTCTCACAGACTAGTTCAGAGCTATGAAATCAGATGGATAAAGACCCAAGACCCTCTCTTAAGCGGAACAGAGATCATTACTCCATTCTGGGTTAAGTGGGCCACCCTTGAGGGAGCAGTAGGCATGATGCTAGGTGCTGCTAGAACTAAGTAAAAGATCTATCTCCACACAGGTATGGGGAAATGCCACCCACCGGGGTGGGCTCTTTCTCCAAGATTTTCAGAAGGTATGACTTCTACTTCTGGACTTCCTCCAGAGAAGTGTTCAGGGCCAAGAACATACTGCCCAGGAGAGATGCAAAAGAGAAATAATCGCTCAATGAGGCAACACAATCAGTGCAGAGGCTATCAACATCTCCACTGCAGAAATTTTCCAGCGCTAAGAACTAACTGAAGTTTGAGTCCTGGCAGAATAATTCTGGATGCCTCCTACGCAAGTGGTCCACCATTTTAGTTGTGGTGACCATGCCTGACAGGGATCTAAACTGGTAGCCCTGCTGCCTTACTCACTACCTTGGTCAGAACCCCAAGCAGAGGGACATGGAAAACAAATCTGATGTTAGGGGCTAGACTGAAGTGTGACCATAGTGCAGTTTGCATGCTAAGTTCTAAATCCCATCATTAGTATAAAATTCCATCTCCGGGACACCACTCTCTGCCGGGAAGAGGATGCTTGTCCTGGGGTTAGAAGGTAGGGTAACAGGAGAAAAAAATTGTCATTTGTTTTATTTTTTGTATGGGGAGAAGAATCTCCATGAAGTTTAATAAAAGAATAATGCACGACAGGGTGTGTATGCTGTGCTGGGATAATGCCACGCCTGGGGGATTGGGCATAGGGCCACCCGGGCAGTCGTCAATGCCCAGGCGTGATTACCAAACGATTTACACACCCTGGAGTGCATTATCTTATTATACAATGGCTCGTTGTTATACAGAATAAAAAAATAATTTTAAAGATGTTTTTGTGTGGAAAAATATTTTTGGTTTTTAAGAGAAGATGAAACAATCAATCAAAAGCTCAACCAAAAAATTAAGCTCATCCAAAAAATCATCTACAGGTTAACAGTGCTGAGACTAGACCTGTGACGTTGTGCTGGGATAACGCCATGGGTCCAGCCCCAAACTGACCAATCACAGTCCAAGATTCTTTCTTGCCATTGTATAATTATTATTAATCTCCATGAAGTTTAATTATTATTTTTTTTTCTGGTCAGGTTCTATAGAATTGTAAGCACTTTTCCATGAAGTTTAATTATTATTATTATTTGGGGTGGGTCGGGTCCTAGAGAACTGTAAGCACTTTTTTTTTTTTTTTTTTAAGCAGCAAAACAAGAAAGGGAAAAAAAATCTGGAGTTACAAAAATGTGTCCTCCTTAGGGTGAGTTCCCAGAAGTAGACTTGTCTCATTAAAAGAGGTGGATGGTCCCGTCAGTGCAGCAGTAGTTCTACCGCTCGCGACACCAGCAACCAGGGTTCAAGTGCAGACTCTGGGGCCGGCAAGGGAGAGGAGGATGGAGCATTCAAAGGATCACTTTCCTCCTCTGGGGAGGGAGGGCAGCCATCTCTTCTGCAGTGCCGCCACCTGGATAACCACAAGTAGAGGTGCAGCTTGGAGATGCCAAGGGAGGGGAGGACACCAGATGAGTTCTGGGGCAGCTGCACGCTCCTTGGTTCTTCCAGCGAGCCAGCTTCCTCGGGGAGACGGAAGAACAACAAAGGAAAAGGCCCCAAAGCCGAACCCAGGAATGGCCTCTGGCACACAGGCCAACCGAAACCAGATGATCCCGAGAGTCACCTGACAAAGACTTCAAGCAAGTG
Source organism: Neoceratodus forsteri (assembly GCA_016271365.2). Lineage (NCBI taxonomy): Eukaryota > Metazoa > Chordata > Ceratodontiformes > Ceratodontidae > Neoceratodus > Neoceratodus forsteri. Next base: position 1,120,376,492 of record CM028130.1, on the reverse strand, counting down.
GAAGGGAGTGGAATGGGAAGCCGCTCTCTTCCTCCTTGCCGGGGGTTAAACCTAGGCAGCATGGAGATAGCCCCCGGGAAGAGGTCTGGGAATAGCCATAGCTTCAGATGCCTTGGAGGACTAGAGAGAGAGGAATGGCTATGGTGATTGGAGGGACATAAATTAGAGAATATAAAAAAAGAGGTGGATGGTGGGCGGGTGAATGGTACTGTATGGAGAAGATATTCTTGAAAATCTAGATACTCATGAGTAACTCCTTTATCTTCCAAAAATCAGTCTTTTCCATAGAGTCATACTCTTGGTCAGCTTAGCAAGCTCACCATTATGTGAGAGTAGCCACTTCATCCCCTGAGGACCTCAGCCCTTATTGTCTGTGTGTAAGGCGGCACCCGGGGGGGGGTCAACTTGGTTGGATTCGACCAAGGGCAGGAGCTCCTGAGGAGCAAGAGCTGAGGAGATTTCTCTGAAGAACTTTGGGTCACACCAAATGAAACGTCAGTAGTTCGCAGCAGTGACTGTGGCACCATCTTTATGCATTCGGCGGCATTTTGCCATTTCCAGGTTTATGGCGGATGTTAACTGCACTAAGTTGTTTTATCAATAAACGGTAAGCTGTTTTATATGAGAACAATCTTTGTGCGATTCATTAGCTATGGATGCTTTTTATCTGGACTTTAACATGTTTGCCTTTTTTTTTTTTTAAGCACCATAGCAGTATACCCTGGTGCTCATGGTTTTTGCTTTGCCCCTGCAACAACGGTAGACTGGGTGTTAGGGACTGAAAATTCAGCATTTGCATTGTTAGTACTTAATATGCAGAATGTACCATAAGAAGATTGCCTCCTTAGGCATACTCTGTAATTTTTAAAGGAAAAAGTCTGTGAAAAGCCATGATGACAAACCAAATACAGTCTTGCCAGTACAGGTTCCCCCAATCAAATGAGGCTATGAGTTTAAAAGTGTGGGTGACTCTTGTACAGTCATTCTGAATAATCTGTTCAAGTGATGCAAAACCCTTGGTTTGCGATGGCAAACCCCAGTGCAGTTGTAGCTTGCAGTACACAAATGATAATGAAACCGTAACAAAAACTAAAGATTGTGTCAGTAAGAGCAATGCAACTTACGGACAATTGAGAAATGTGCAAAAAACTCAGGCTGTGTTAGTCAAAACGCAGCAAATAAAGTTAATAAATGAAGATGAAGGGCTGGCCAGTGGCACGGAGGCTTGAGGCACTGGACGCCACATCTCATGCCACACCAGCGACCCGTGTTCAGCAACAAGCACAGGTTGCCGGGGGTCGGCAGGGGAGGAAGAGGATCAACAGTCCGACAGATTGCTCTCCTCTGCCAAGGAGAGGAGATCGGCTGTCTTGCTCCGTGGCTGCCATCCGATGGAGGCTGGGTGGCAGCGCTAGAGTCCAAGCAGCAAGTAGGGGCTGCAGATACGTAGTGTGTGTGTGTGTGTGTGTGTGTGTGTGTGTGTGTGTGTGTGTGTGCCTTCACCAGCACACACTTATGGGTCTGTGGCATTGGGGAGAAAAAGCTGAGGAAACTGGGAACCGTGGGCTACATGAAGCCCTGCCTGCCTGTTCTCGTCCCGCTGTATCGCCGGCTTGCCGATACCCAAATCTGGATTGTGATTCCTTGGTTGGGGGTGGAGGACGACGGCCCTCCCTTTCACAGCCCCGCCATGGGAGGAATATATCGGTAAATGAGGCTCGGCAGAGTCTGAGAGGTGGTAGATGGACCTGGCAGGCAGAGACAGTGCTGATCTCAGGCACCTACGATGCACCCAGGAGGATACAACCTATATGAAAAAAGAAAAATGAAAGTGACACAATGTGCAGATGCATCTGCTTGCATCAGCATCAGAAAATGATGTACATGGCTTTCGCTCTAGGCAGTTGAAAAGCATGAAAACTGTGCTCGCACTCACAAATGGCTCCAAGATCCTTGAAGTCTGAAAACATGAGAAAATGGTCAAAAATCACAAACACCACGTTAAATAAGCACTAATAACAGTAAAAGCACTACACAAGACTGCCCCTACATGAACATACCGAGCTGCAGTCCGACCAAATATACCAGTGGCAAGAAAGTTGTTTTTTTTTAAATATATAACATTTGTTTATGCCTACTCCTGTCACTGCCACTCACACACCCTCCAAAGCACCATAGTATCTCCCCCACGGGACCTTACATGTAACCAGTCACCATGCTTCATGCTACCTTGGTTTACACCCCCCCCCCCGGCAGGGACAGGGTGGAGGGGATTTAACCCTGAACTGCACTGTTTTTGTCAGGAGGTGGCTTGGTCAGGCAGGTCCAGCCGCAGAGTGCACTGGAGCCTTTGTTGGTGAGTAGCAGGTCTTTATTTTTCATTTTTTTCGGTCCCCCATGCAGGACGTCACAAAGAGGACATACAGGGGCTGACACCCCAACAACCTTCCCTCCCAGCAGTCCTCCACCCGTACCGCCACTAGTGCTCACCCAGGCAGCAGTACTGCAGTGGAGGGGCAGTTGCAGAATAAGGGATGCTAGCCGCACAATCAAGCAGACTTGATAGACCTCTAGGCCTTTATCTGCTGGCACATTTCGTATGTTCATTTGTAGGACAGTATGTTCCCACCTCGGAGAAGGAGAATGTCCTCTGGGACACTCAGTCCTCCCCTCTCTCCTGGCCAGCCTCTAAGTCTGGGCTCAGTCCTGAATCTGAGACACAAGAAGTAGCTCTACCACTGCGCCAACCGGCCAGCTTAGTAAGAAAGGTGTTATACTTCTCTTACACCCATCATTTTTGCCAAGGCAGGCAGAGTGATAACTCACACAGACCTTCAGCAACAAAGATGTTTGTGAGAAAAAAGCAGGCTTGTCAACTGATGATTGAAACAAGCACAACTGAATTTAGACAGCACTGCTTTTAAAATCAAACAGTATCTTCCAAGTAGAGTTACTTTTAGGAAGAAAAAGAACAACAAAAATCGCAAAGATTCCAATTAAGTTGAGGAGCTGCTTAATCAGCTCTGCCATCCTTCACACTGGCACAAGAGACTGATGAGTGGGAAGTTGTGAAACAGTTATGCTACCAACATTCTGTGTTGAAATCACAGCTCAGAGGTGTGCCAGTGTCCCTAGCAGAGCAGAGGTGCGTCTTACCTATTCGGTATGAATTCCTAATGACAATGTGGAGTGCTACAGAAAGATTTGAGAGCAGTGGGGCAGAGCCCAAAGACACATGACTGGATCTTAGGAAGTGTCAAGCTTGAAGACTGTTCTGTCGACTAAGCATGCTCAGTGGACACTGTCTACATGTGGACAGTGAACTGAATCTAGGAAGTTAGAAATGGATTTACTCCCAAATGCCATTGCAGCCTGCTGTATGAAATGTTCTCTAACATCCTCATGTTGTATATTGTAATACGGTACCTCAACAAAAACTAAATAAAATAAAATAAAAATATAATCAATAAAATAAAGTTAAAAAAAAAAAATAACGTTATTGTATCTATACCATGGGACTCTGACAAAGACAGTAAGGGATGGGAAGGAAAAGAACTAGAAGAAAGACATTAACAGTTATAGACAAGGAAGATTAGATTTGTTTTGAGCTGAGATTTGAAAAGTGATTACAGAATCAGTGAAGCTCAGAGATATCGGACTGCACTGGAGAAGGGTCTATCATCAACAATGGAGAGGTTGGCTAGCCCATCAGTGCTGCAGCAGGGCTTCTGCTCGTGATGTCAGCGAAATGGGTTTAGGAACGAGTCTGGGACGTCCAGGGCCAGCTGGGGGGAAGGAGGTCTGAGCATCCTAAATGACCTCCATCCTCGTCTACAGATGGAGGGTAGCATGTTCTGCTGCAACACTGCCACTTGGGTTTCCACTGGCGGCAGTGAGGCTCGAGCCACTCAAGGGACAGAGGAAGTTCCCTGGCTCTGACAGCCCTGCTACACACTGTGAACATGCCTTACAGCCCCTGACGGTTCATTCTAAGGGGCAGGCAAAATGAAAGGAGGAAAAGCCCTGGCTACATGCATGATGCTGGCACTCTTGGCCCCACTAAGCCAACAGCCTTACTACTTCCTCACATCACAGGATGTGAGGGAATACTGTCCACCCTCCCCAAGGGATCAACAGAGAGAAAGTAGTGGCCCGTAGACCGCACTGAAGGTGGCATAAGCAGTAGAGAAGTTAAGGACTGGGCTTGGAGGTGGCCAGGCAGAGGAGAACTGCACTGCAGACTGGATAAAGATAACACACTGAAAAATCAAAACAATGGAGAGGTTCTAGGAAAGAGAAAAGGCAGACAGTGGATAAACAAGAGAGAAAAAGGGGAAAGGGGAGAGCTTCTGTAGGCAGAAGCAAAATCGTGGAGGGCTTTGAATACTGAGAAGGTGAATTTGAACCCACTCCTGAAGGGAATGGAGACCAGTAATGGAGCAATGCTGTGTTCAGGACAGCTGCTGAGAGCTCAAATGCTAAGAGACAGAGTGAATAGGGACCCGGTAAGACATGATGTGTCCACAGGGACAGCAGCACACATTTGCTTTGAGACAGAACTAATTATTTTTTTTTTAGTGGATTTCATTTCCTTTAGTAAAGCAGTTGTGAGCCTGTAACACGGTGAAAAGCACTCAAAGTTCAGGATGTCTCCTCTGAACTGTCTTACTTTAATGCACTTATTCAAACAGCTGGTTCACGTAGTTCAATCCTTCCCTCAAGCATGCAGTAATATTCCTGCAACAGAAAGTGGACTGTTCAGCTGTGAAAATATTCACTCCCCACTGCTGCCTTTTGTTGAAGCAAATACAAGAACCAGACAAAGCCCACTGCATCTCACAGCTTTGGGAGGTGGTCTTCACAACCTCCACTACTAGTGCCTGCAGCTGTATGACAGGACACCACCAAATGGGTTCAATACAGACAGGAGTGCAAAGAAGTTTATATTGCTACGAGGGGGCCAACAAAAAAATAAATAGAAAACAAAACACAATCAGGATTTTAAAGTCTCAGGGGGGGAGGAGGGTATGGAGGTGCAGCACCTCTGTATTCTGTAGCTGTTACCAAAAAGAAAGGATGCTTTACTGCACAGCTTTACTAGGGGTACCATTCTCTAGAGAGAGCTTTGTCCACCAAAATAAGCTCACCTGATCCTTTGGTATTGATTTAGAGAAAACTGAAGATTTAAGAATTCCCAGTCTCTCTCCAAATCTGAGTAAAAGCATACCAAGTAATAGAAAACCGTGGATTTCACTGCAAGCGAACCTGTATCTTTCAAAGAATATACAATACCTGGAGCCGACCTGATGGCATAGTGGTTAAGTGTTCAACTGCAACTCAGGATGGTAAGAGATAAGTGCAGTCAAGTGAGGCCCGCAGAGGAAGGCAGACTCATTACCAATGCTGACATCTGATGTGACCACACTGGGTAACAGTCCCCTCCAATTCATCAATTACCCCCCCCCTCCAGGTTTACCTCTGCCCATAGTGGGGGGGGGGCTGTCACAGATGTCTGCAGGCACATGGCCAGATGCGGAGAGCAGCAGGAAACAGACGAGGATAAACTCAAGGATGAGAGTCATGGTGAGAACAAGGAAAAATCTGAAGGATATAAAATACTATGTAAACGAATACTATATCTTTGTACGTAAACACACACGCGCTCTTAGTGTTCACAACCATACTGAACTACTGCCATGTGGATATGGAAGAGTTGAAATAAAAAACATTTAAGGAAACCCATTTTTATTTACTTTTTACTCTTCCTGCATCGTTTACTGGCGGCAGATTCCACAAACTGAAGTAAAAACAACTCCTGATCCCACATGATTTCTTTTCTAAGCAGATGAACTCGGAATGCTTTGAGACTTGTGATTAAATGAAGTGTAAAATGTTTCCCAATCTGCCCTTCAACATTTTTGCTTCACTGATCCATAAATAAATTAACCCTTTAGAGACTGCTACAGTACAAATGCAGGAACATGGCACATACTTAACAAAAAAGACGAGCGGTCCATCAAGTTTGCCTCCTGTAATTCAGGAGGCTCCAGCAGCATCTCTGCAACACTAACACTACATTTTCCTTCTCTCTGAGTTTCTCAGTTAGCCTTCCCATAACTTGTACAGACTTCTTAAACCAGTTAAAGTAGGGGTCAGCAGAAAAATTCCATTGCCTACAATGAGTGCATTTAGATATTTATTGAGTGAATTCAGTTTCTTTCCTGACTCATTCTCTCCTGGTGGCCATTTTGGGTCAAGCTCATCAATGGATGGTTCCGACGCCATATGGTGGCTATGGGACTGAAGGTTAAGGACTCTGCAACTGCTAGTGACCCATCCCTTATTATCCTGATCCATCACCACAGGGGCATCGGCCTCAGAACGTGCCCCTCGGAAGCTGTGACTTATTACCATGATCATGACAGCCAGTGAGCATGCACCTACACAGAGTTGGTCCTCTGGTGATGCTCGAAGGACAAATAGTTTTTTTTCTAATTTTATTTAAACTTTTTGGAGAGGGTGACACATATCAGGTCCATCTTACAGAATAAACATTCCCATCTGCCCTCATCGTTCACCACCATGTCAACACTCCCTAAGGGAAGTTTTGAGGGAGATACTGGCTCCATATAGTGGGGACAGACCAGGTAGTAGACAATAGGCTGCATCTGATATCCTCCTGCATTTTTGTCCCTGTTCAGATCTGGTTCAGATAACATCTGTGATGCACTGTTATTTGCAGCTCTGATGTGTGTTCCCATCACGTCACCTATCCCAACCCCAAGCATGCTCTCAGATCACCTGTCAGTCAGACTTTTTTTGTTTGTTTCTCTTACTGCACTTCCCCAATTGGCACCCTTCTGATGGTGACCCCAAGTCATGTCACCCACCTTCTCCAGGACTGACCCTCCCTCCTTTCCTGAACCATACATGTGAGTGCTACAGTTGGTAATGCACAGCCTATGGGCCACTGTCACCATTCTGCCATTTTTTTTCCCCCCACCCATTTCTCCCCATTCTCATGGTCTGCTTGAGTGCAATGACACACAGCACACTATCCACGTCACCATCAGGCCCTCCTAGATGTGGCAACCGCTGCTGTACCACCAAGCCTCCAGTAGGTGGTAGCAAAGCAGAGGTACACGCTGTCCCTCCCACCCTGAAGGAGAGCTGTTCCTCGAATGCTCAGTTCACCAGCATGTATGGTTCAGGAAAGGGGGTGGGGGGTAGGTCCTGGAGAAGGTCCACAGCAGGTGGTAGAGCTACCTCTGTACCACTAAACCAACCCTTTACAGTTTTTTTTACTTTTTATTTAGTACACATGTGACATCAAACAAAGTATACAGGACAGTACATACACTGAGATATACCACTTAATACCTTAAATAGGATCCACAAGTCATCCGCCTAAACGTTACGGAAACGTGTACAGTATAAAGCTATTATGCAACCAATGCCCAATACATTTTCTGGTCCCTGAAATTAAAAAGACTCTCAGTTAGCTACCAACTTGCTGGTCTAATATGTTATGTCAATAAATTTAGAAGAAAACACAAATTGCACATACCTCGCTAATGCAAAGCATCATGGGACACATATGCAAATGCATATGCAAATGCCCATGAATTAATTTGGACTGGCTCAACTTTAAGCAAAGTTGCATGGTGCCAAAAGGCCTCACAATACCATCAGCAAAGGCTGAGAACAGCAGACGCAGACACGTGTCTCGTCCTTATTTGGACTCATCAGTGTGCCAGATCTGTATTTCAGCCCAGGGAGAGGGAGCCAGCCTATAGGGAATCTTATTTGCGTGGGTTATGGGCAGACCAGCTCTTCTCTCTCTCCTTTGGGCTGCCCAGGTGGACTAGGTGGGCCAAGCAGTCCTTATCTGCCATCAAAGTCTATGTTTCTGTGTTTCTACCCATGATCTGGTCCCAGATCTTTCGGCACTGTAATATTCTTCTCAAAAATTCATTGGACAGTGTCAACATGAAAGAAAATGTGATCCCTTCCCTGAAAGGTTACCTTCAGCTTCACAGGTGACAGGAGAACTGTGTTAATATCAGCTTGATTAAATTCTGCACGATGGTTAAAAAACATTTTCTCCTAAGCCAATTTATCAGACAAACGTCAGGATACAAGTGATGCCTTTGTCCTTTATAAACAAATCTTTCCACTGCTAAGCAAGCTGCAAGATCTGATTCTCATACTGCTAGGAATGAGAGAGCACAGATCATGTACCTCGCTCCTGCTCCTGTTTTATTCGAGTCAATCTGTGATTGGGGGTGACATACAGAGTCCAAAGTCAATGGTGTCTCCATGGGAAAACCTCTGGAAATGATCCACTCCACTCTTTAAACTAGCAACAGGTATGTCCACTGATAGCCCTAGCAGCAGGAGATTTTTCATTAGAAGACTATTCTCAATCATCTCATATTTGGATTTTTTTTTTTCCAATTATTTTTCCCACCTCTTCTCTATTGGACTCTCTCCGGTGTGGGCATGCAGTCCGAGACTGTCTCTCGTTTCGTCTGCCTGAAGTTTAATCCATCCTTCTCCAGTGCGAAGGACCCCTCCTCAGGTTACTAGCCCATCCCCCCAGTTCTGAGTCCCCCGGGGAGGGACCACCTTACTCCTCAGGCACTCTACCTACAGTGTTGTGGGCTGCAACCCTTTTGGGAGGGACCAGTTCTGGATGTCAGATGCCCAGCAGTGACGTGGGGTCCTGACCTCTGGCCCCACCATCACCTACCAATGGCAAGAGGGTTCTTTTCTTGTAGTTTATGCCCTTCCCCCCTCACCCCAGCAAAGCCCGAGCATGTAATGACACCAGGGACGTATGTCGTGGCTCTGCAACCCACTATTGAGTCATGAGCACTGCAGTGCTTCCAGTTGCCACCGGGGGCCGCAGCGATGCCGGGCTTAACCCTGGACCCCACCCCTCTAAGAGAGCAGGGCAGTCCTACGGACGCTCAATCCTCCCTCTCCCCTGCCACCCCCAGGCAGCCTGGGCTCGTTCCCGAACCCAGGTCACCGGCGTGGCACGAGGTGTGGCATCCAGCACCTCCACCCTCAGCGCCTCCACCCTCGGCACCACCGGGCCGGACTACATTTGGATATGTTTGCCAGTTGTTCATGTAGGAAAGCATTTAATGGCTCTTCAAGGGTAAGGACCCTAGCAAAAAGCTTTTCTAAATTTTTCTTCATATTGTACACTTGTTACTCACAAGTTTGAGCTTTTCTTCAGTTTGTGAGTGCCTGCTCAAGATATCGGCTAAAGTCTCATGAACTTTTTCAAAAGAAGAGCAGGATTCTTCTTGAAATCCCAATAAGAGAGCGTGAATGGACTGCAAAGTAGGCTTAGATAGTGGTTTTAGCTTTGCGCCCATCTCAGGGCACACAGTAGCAGGGGAAGCTATTGCTCCAACCAACAAAGGAGAATCACCGTTCCCTTGTGGTGGAACTGCTTTCCCTGTCCATAATGTAATATCACAAGGCCGCCTCTTTGACGTCACTCTGGCAAATGTTTATTTTTCCCTTAACTCGGACACCCCAATCTTTAAATACTTTATAAGTAACTTGATGGACCTCCTCCAGGGTCAACTTATACTAGAAGGAGATCTCAATTTAACCATGACCATAGGCTTCAGCACCTTGCACCCTACAAAACATAGAGCCTCTTCTGGCCAAAAATACCTTTGTACCAACCTTGCCCATTTGGGCATAGTAGACATTTGGCACAGAACTGTTCTGACAGGTAGGACGTATGTGCATTATTCCCCCCCATTATGGAAGTTACTCTCATCTTGATTGCTGTTTTTTTACCACATGTGAGCACTCCTCAGATATTCACGATTTCACATTTTGTTTCTATCCACAACTTCTGTCTAACCAAATTCCCTTTTTAAGCTAGATTTTAGTAAGGAAAAACAGCTACCTTCTGGAGGTTTAACTCCTCCCTTCTCTACTAAATACACTGTTTAACGATTGTGGGGATTGTGCTTTTAAAGTGTTTTAAACTGTTTAATTGCTTAGCCGCTACCTGCTTTTTCAGACGAAATTCCAGACCGTGAGCTGTTCAATATTATACCCAATGCTTCATTTTAAGGGGAATTGTGTCAATATTGATGTAGAAATTGTGGGGATTGTGTCCTAAACTGTTTAATTGTTAGCCCGCTACCCACTTTTTGGCTGGGAATTCCAGGCTGCTAGATTGTTAAGGTCATGCTCCAGTCCCTAAAATTCAATTTACAATTTCTTTAGCCTTGCAAACTAAAAAGCAAAACACAATCACCTTTGGCAGAGGACCGTCCGGCGTCAAATGCCGACACCTCCCATTGTATTGCAAGCTTCTGCCCCAACCCCCCAATTACCTGATCTTTAATTTAATTGCGGGTACTCACGCTAGTGAATAAGCACCTTCTGTTCTTTTGTTTTGCAGACTTTTAAAATCTGCCTGTTTCCTTGTTCCACAGGAGCCCCTGCATTGGGCACCTTGAGGCAAGAAGCTGCCGTGGCTCTTCAAGCCACCCGGAAAAACCCTCCTCGATAGCGGACGCTGAAGCATTGCTACCAGGTGAGGCTCTTGCAGTTCACTGGGAGGCTTACTGGAGCTCTGATTGGATGCAGCTAAAAACCGCAAGCTGCGATTGGCGGGTGCAGTTACGTCTTTCAATCCGACTGGCTGGTGCTCGTCACTTCCAGACAGACAGCCAGGACCCAGACTTTGGGGCTAAGATAAACAGCCCAACAAGAAATTTCTCCCTCCTGCCCGCCCCTGCAACTTATTAAACAGGTCTCCTCCCCCCAAGCCCTTTTGATGCTATCTTCTAACTGGCTATTGCACATCTCGAGGACAGGGTGTTACACTTCTTAAAGAGGTACACTAGCTTAGAAGGAGGAGACACCTTTTAAATCTAGCAAAAACAAATATATAGCGATCTCCTGCCCAAGAGACTTTTGTGCTGTCATGCATCTTCCCCGCTGTGCATTTCAGACTCTATCTTCTGAGTGTGAGACACTCCTGTGAAGTCTTCTAACTATAATTATGCACCTCTTCTAAAATTTTATACTGGGACCTGTTCTTTTAGAACTCCCCTCAAACCTTTCTGTGCTCATATCTATCTTTCTTCGATCTACTACCGTTTGCTTTCTAACCCTTTTGTGCCCATACCCATTTTCTTGACCTACTACCGCTTGCCTTCTAACCACTAAAAATGTTGCCCTGTAAAATGTTGCCAAAAATTTACATTCTGCTGAGCTTGGTAGGTCTCCATGGGCTTCACCCGGAACAGCTACTTGACAGCCTTAATGGCATGGATACTAAAGTACTTGCGTATTTGGACCATTACCAGGATAACTGTAATATTACATGCTGGAAAGTTGTCAGGCATCAAACACCTTGCCCTCCTTTATCAGACACCCATGTTATCCATCCTCTGATCCAGACTACCATAGCAGGGATGAAACAATTACTCACCCTAGTAATGCTGTTTCTTCTAATTTATTTTTTATTATATATTTAGCTTTTGGTAACCAGGTAAGTACACTAGACAAACACATGCCTGTTTTCAGGTATGACCCAGGAGAGTACAGAAAATCAAAGAACATACAGAGTACAATTTGAAGCAAGTAGGGCAGATACACAGATGTCTTGCTGTATTCAGACATAATGCAGTTAGCCCCAGCACTTGGAGAGGAAAGAGTTAACTCGATGCAGAAGCATAGAATGTTGAGCTCGAGCTCAGTTTTCAAACCTCTGTCTGTGGTACTTCTCAGTGTAACAGTCAGATTCTTACGAGCACACTAACTAACATACTATAGTATTGAAATTCTTCAACATATAGCAAAAGGGCAAAATATTCTTTTTGGGCCCAAAAGACTCAAGTTGAGAACCCAAGAAGGAAAGGTAGTGACAATATTTAAGTATAAAACACCAGAAAAATAACAACATCCACCCCACCCAAGAGGGGGGGTACAAGCTACACCCCGATATGCAACACTGTACCTGCCAGCCCACTTCCCAAAAACCCAGGTTCTGAGAGGGGAGGCTGGGGGGAAGGTCTGACTACAGCAAGCCTCCATTAGAAGAATCAATATTACTATGGTGAGTAATTTTTTCTTCAAACAACATGAAGTCTTGCTGTATTCAGACATAATGCAGACTACCAAGCAGTTCCTGATGGAGAAGGGAATGCAGAACCTACTTTGGGAAGAGGATCTGCAGTACTGCTGTGCCAAACCTAGCGTCACTCCTAGCCTGGATGTCCAGGGAGTAATGCTTGGTAAAAGTGTGTACTGTTTTCCAGGTGGCTGCTTTACAGATCTCTAACAAAGGTATATCTCTAGCCGCAGCTAGAGAAGCAGCTGTATCCCTAGTCGAATGAGGCCTCAGGCCTGAAGGAGGCGTTCTACCCAACTTGTCATAACAGAATTGTATACAAGAAACAATCCACCTGGCAATAGTTCTTTTAGTGGCCGGCTTACCTTTCCCCACTTCACCATAAGTGAGAAACAATTGAAGACAGTCATTTCTATGTGCCTTAGGATGCTCAATGTAGTAGCTAAGGGCCCTCTTAAAGTCCAGACTGTGTAACCTTCTTTCACCTGAAGAAGAATGATCAGTGAAAAACACAGGGAGAGATATAGACTGGTTCAGATGAAAATCCAATACCACTTTGGGCAAGAACCTATTAGTTCTTAGGACTACTTTGTCCCTGTGGAAGGAGATGAAGTCAGGTTCAACTGACAGAGCCTGTAACTCACTAATCTGCCTGGCAGAAGTAACAGCTACCAGGAACACAGTTTTCCAGGTCAAGTACTTCAATTTGGCTGAAGCCAGAGGTTCAAAGAGTGGCTGCATAAGCTGAGCTATGCAGACATTAAGATCCCAAGGTGGAGTGGGCTCCCTAAAGAGAGGGTTAACGTGAACCAGTCCTTTGAAAAACTTTCTGAAAACACGATGAGATGCCAGGGAAGAGCACTTCCCTGCTGAAAGGAATGCAGAGACAGCTGCTAGATACCTTCAGAGTGGCAGGCCTAAGGCCTAGACCATTCAGATGCACTAGATAGTCTAAGGTTGTGAAAATGTCTGCAGAATCAGGCAGGATGCCTTTCTGAGAGCACCAAATACTGAACCTTTTCCATTTGGAGTTGTAAGTTTTCTAGTGGAAGGTTTTCTGGGAGACCTTCACAATATCCAGAACTCCCTGAGAAAGATGTAGTGCTGCATATTCTAACTCTTCAAGAGCCAGGCCTTGAGATTGAGAGACTGGAGATTGGGGTACCAGATCCACCCCTAGGAGAAGGACAGGAGATTGTATGTCCTAGGCAGAGACAGGGGACATGACACTGACAAGGACAGCAGTAGAGGATACCATGGCTGTCTGGCCCAATCTGGAGCCACCAGTATCACTGTGCAGGGTTGAGTGCTGATCTTGATCAGAACTCTGAACAGCAGAGGGAAGGGAGGGAAGACATAGAGAAACCTGCCCTTCCAGTCCAAAATGAGAGCATCCTGGGGAACCGTCCCCAGGACTGGAGGTCTGCAACAAAACAGAGGAAGTTGATGACTGTCCGGTGCTGCAAAGAGATCTATCTTTGGAGTGCCCCACCTAGAGAAGATGACCTTCAGTATGTGAGGATCCAGGGACCATTTGTGGTGTCCCTGTGATATTCTGCTCAGAGCATCTGCTAGTATGTTGTCCTTCCCAGGAAGGTGAACTGCTACCAGAGAAGCATGAAGAGAATAGGCCAGAGACCACAGCCTCATGGCTTCTGTGCACAAGGCCGAGGACCAAGTGCCTCCCTGCTTGTTGATGTACCACATTGTGGTGGTGTTGTCCGTTCTGACTTGGACCACCTTGCCCTTGACTGAATCCGAGAAGCTCTGTAGGGCTAGGAAAACTGCCCTGAGTTCCAGAAGATTGATATGAAGGAGAGACCCTTGTGGGGACCAGACTCCTTGAGCTGTCAGGGCTCCCAGGTGGGCTCTCCACCCTAGGAGAGAAGCATCCATAGTTAGAACTACTGATGGTACTTGAGGGAGAAATGGAACCCCTTGTCTGAGGTTGTTCTGGTCCAGCCACCACTGGAGAACTTGGACCAGAGTCTGAGTCACTGGGATCAGTTTGGTAAGTGAATCCTTCTTTTGAGACCAAAAACACCTTTGATGAAACTGAATGTCCCTCATCTGGAACCTTGCTCCCCTGCACCACTGCCGTGGAAGCTGCCATGTGGTCCAGGAGCTGGAGGAACTGTCTTGCTGGGCAGGAGACCTGAAGTCGAAAGGAGAAAGCGAGATCCACTAGGCCCTTCCCTCTTGCCAGGGGAAGGAAGTCTTTTGCTTGTACAGTGTCCAACTCTATGCCTATAAAGGTGAGAAGTTGAACTGGTTCGAGGACAGACTTTGGAAGATTGAGAAGAAACCCCAAGGATCTGAGCAGGTCTTGGGTAGTTTGAAGAGCTGACTTGACCTGTAAAGGTGACGGACCCAGTAAGAGCCAGTCATCCATTTACGGGAAGATGGTGATACCCTGTCTTCTGAGGTAAGCCACCACTACTGCAAGGCACTTTGTGAACATCCTTGGTGCTGATGTCAGGCCGAATGGCATAGCTCTGAACTGGTAATGGCCTGAAGGCAACTCGAACCTGAGGTATTTTTGTGGGAGCACCTGAAAGGAATATGGAAGTAGGCATCCTTGAGGTCCAGAGATGCTAGCCAATCCCCTGGCCTTAGAGAGGGAAGGATTATTCCCAGAGTTACCATTTTGAATGTGGGCTTTGAAATGTGTTTGTTCAAATACCTTAGGTCTAAAATTGGGTCGCCACTCGCCTGTTTTCTTTGGGGTAAGGAAGTACCTGGAGTACAGTCCTTTTCCCCTGTGCTGAGTAGGAACCTTCTCTATAGCTCTGAGAGCTAGAAGAGAGGAAACCTCTGCCTCTATGACAATGGTTTCTGAGAGTGATGCAGGTGGAAAAGACTTGGCCCTCTTTTTTGGAAATTTTTTGAAGCTGAGGGCCAGTCCCTGGCTTACTACTTCCAGGACCCACTTGTACGAGGTCACAGATTTCCAGGCCTGGAAGTAGTAAGCCAGCCTGCCTCCTACTGGAAATGGGGAGTCGACCCAGGCTGACACATCAGGATGTCTGCTTGGCAGGAGCCTTAGACTGAGAGGAGGAGGGAGCAGCTCTGCTCATCCCCCTCCTGCCCCTCCCTCTGAAGAACCCCCTCTGTGGGAAGGGGGAGAGAGGCCTGGGCTTGGTAAAAAGGCCTTTGAAAGGGCCTGCCCCTAGACTGCTGCCTGTGTAGAGTGGCTTGCCTTTCTTTGGCCACTGCACTCCTGTACGTGGTCCTGTATTCATCCATTTTCTTCATGTAAGCCTCTGTCTGCTCCCCAGACAGAGAGGTACATACTACAGGAAAATCCATAGCTTTAGTCTGGGTATCCTGTGAAAGGCTAGTGCATCTGAGCCACGCATGTCTTCTGAGAGACACAGATGTAGCCATGACTCTAGATGCCACATCATTGGAGACCACAGCAGCATGAAATTGCATTTTGGATGCCTCAATTCCATTAGCAGCCACCTCCTCCAGCTCCTTGGCTAGCTGGGGAAAGGCCTGTTTAGCCAGTTCCAGAACCGTATCCCATCTGGACTTCTGGTACCTGGCTGTGTAGGCCATATAAGTAGCCTGCCTGAGTCCCAAAAAGGATGCCAAATACTGTTTTTTGGCCATGGCATCCACTTTCCTGGAGTCCTTATCTGGGGAGGGGGGGGTGAACCCAAAGAAACGTTAACCCCGTCACAGGCTGCAGCCTGCACTACCCAACATGGCTGCAATGACTATAAAGGAACTCCGCAGCTGAGCCTGATAACAAATACCTCCTGTCCATTCTCTTATCTACAGGAGGTATTGAATTACAGGCTTGTAAAATCTTGTGTCTGTTTCCCCAAGGATTTATGAAGAGGGATAGACAGTCTTTTGGACCCTGGGATGTCCATCATTTCCACAAAATCAGGCTCTTCATCCTCCTCTGCAGCTTCAACCAAGGGAAGCTGCAGGGTTTCTGCCACCTTTTTGTAGAACAAAAAATGTGAAGGGGACTCAGAGACACCTGAGGGCCTGTCTGGGGAGATGTCTGGTTCAATGGGCACATCCAGACCCCCCCGCTCATCGTCTTCATCATCATCATCATCCTCGGGATAGTCTTTGTCTCCCTCCCACTCCTCATAAAAAGTGTCTGGATCATAATCTGGAGGAGACAGATCCAACCGAACCGACCGTCTAACCAGCGGTACCGGTTCGGACGGAACCGGTCTAAGCGACTGAATAATGTTAACTGCTTTGGCTATTTCGTCCGCGGTTGCAGAGTGTGATACCGGATCCAAACCAGCAGACTTATGCTTCTTTTTTGATGGAACCGACCCCTTGGGATCGGCTCTCCTTTGGCCCGAAGAGATGTCCCTAGGTCAGTAGGCAACTCCTCAGGTTTAGCCGCAACCGAACCGGGCTGGCCATCCAGATCTACGGACTTCTCGGCCTCCCTTTCCTTCAGCCTACTCAGTCATATCTAGAGTGCATTTAGGAAAGTTTTTACAGATGTGGCAGTCTGACTTGAGGTGGTCAAACCCCAGACAATAAACACAGATGAGGTGGGGTCAGCCTTAGCAAAGGCCTCCCCACACTCAGTACAGTGTTGAAACCCAGTGGGACCGGTTTTCTTCTTGGGTTTCTCAGACATGGCCAACCTAACAAATTACCCTATTGCAGCTTTCAAGCCAGGTAATGCAATAACCGATCGGTTACAAATCATGTCACAGGCTTTTTAAAAGAACTTGCGAAAAACTTCAGTTCTTTTGAAATCGATCAGTACCAGAACACCATTCTAATCCCAGAAATAAATTTAAACAGAATGGGTCGGTTCCAAACCAGACCGACCAGAAAGAAACCGAAGAAAAGAACAATTTCCAACTTATTTCACAGAATAAAACATAGTCACTACCTATCTACACACTACCTGTACCGTAAACAGAGGCTGGAAATCCGAAAAAAACAAAAAATTATATGGTTTAAACCAAACGCTTTACTTTTACCGAACCGAGCAGAGGAAATCTCCGGAGCGACTTCACTGTTAGGCGGAGTAAAGAATCTGATGGTTACACTGAGAAGTACCACAGACAGAGGTTTGAAAACTGAGCTTGAGCTCAACGTTCTATGCCTCTGCATAAAGTTAACTCTTTCCTCTCTAGGGCAGTTCAAGTGCTGGGGCTAACTGCATTATGTCTGAATACAGCAAGACTTCATGTTGTTTGAACCTTAGTAGCACTGAACCATCCCTGTACATAAACCACATTAACCAACCTTCGGTATCCTTTACCCTCCTTTACCCACTTTCACTCTCTGTAAAAGCCCTCATGTACTTTCCTGGAGGTCCACCAGCAAGCGCAACATCACTTCACCCTTGCAATGATTTCCACTACAGCAAAAGAGGTAAAATCTGACTGGCAAGGACATTATTGGAAGCACTGAAGAAAATCCTTTTTCTACTGCTCATCTGCACAGGTAATGTTGAGCTTAACCCAGGACCCCTTCCTTCAATATCAACGCCTGCCCAACTTGGCCAGCTGAATGGGATGAGGTTTATCCATATCAGTGCCTGCAGCCTACTTAAAAAAATGGACACCATCCACATGTGAATCACTCACACTTGCCCTGATGTGATGGTGATCACTGAAACATGGCTTAAACTGGCAACGTCCAATTTCTTGGACTCCTTGCCTGGAGGTCTGTCTGTGTCTGCAGAACTGTCTGTATGTCTGCACACAGAGGCGGTCACTAGGCTCTCGGCAGAAGGATGCTCTGTGAATCCCAAAAGGGACCCCATGGGCACCACGTGCTTGTGGGCCATCCAGGCAGACAGAGCTGGACAGGAGGCAGGAGGCTGCCAAAGTTCTAGGGCTGGGCCAACAATGGCTTTGGCCACAGGAAAGGCTTCCATCGGGGTATCCCCTCTCTTGAGGATATTCGTGAGAGGATACTCCGCCTTTTTCTGGATTGTCTCCAGGGGCATCCCCGTAGACTCAGAGATCAGGCAGAGAATGCCCTAAAAGGATGAAGGGCCCTCCTCCGTCGACAGATCACCGTCTGACTCGTCATCCAGCGGGTGAGACTGAAGGCCGCTGTCATCCGAATCTGAGGATTCTGGATACAACGGCCAGCTGCCCAGGTCGCCCTCAACTCGCCTGTGGCAATCAGGCATGAGCATGACTGAGAGTCTTCAAGGAAGCCCAGTTTTAGGCCGAGCTTCCTTAGAAGGCATCCCTCCCACAGGCTGCTTAGGTGGCGGTTCTACCACAATCGGAAGAGAGACCGGTTTGGGCTGAACCGGAACAGGTTTAGCCGGCATTGTGGGCAGGGGAACTGGTTTTAGTGGTTCCAGAGTAGTCGGCTCCGGCATAGGAGGCGAAAGCCAAGTAATGGCCGGGGTGGAGACTAGAGTCTGCTTATGCCCGGACAGAATGAGCTGCTGCCACATGAGGTCCTCATAGCATCAGAGTTTCCACTGAAGCCTCTCCTCATCTGACAAGGACAATTGATGGCGTTGCCTCTTTTTTAAGTGTTTATGCGCCTTTCTTGGCCTGTTGATCGGGGGGTCAGAGACCTCGACCGAGATCGGGTGGGCCGACTCAGTCGCTCGGGAGACCCTGGAGAAACCGGGAACTTCTCGCGATCAGGGACCACCACCTCGGCGGGGTTTCCAGCAGGCTGGGTCCCATCGTCAGGGAAGGAAAGACTGTAGTCCTAGTAAGAGAGTCATCAACCGGAGTCGGCGACAAAGGGTCGATCGAGTCGAGAATAATACTGACATCCTCAACAAAAATTTCGGTCGACTGGCCCATCGGCAAAGCCGAGAAGCCAGCCTCAACCAAGGTCAAAATGGCCGGCTTACGCGACCAAGATCGCTCACAATCCCAAGAGCATCTCCATCGAGACAAAGATGATCCCGATTCCTTCTCCCTTTTACGGGACCAAGAGGAGAGAATGCCCACAGGAACCTCGCCTTTAGTTGGGAGAGAGTGACAGAACTCTTGAAAGGAACCCGAGAAAGTGGAGCCCAGGTTAAATGGAACAAAGAAGCCTCGAGAGGAAGATTCCGCAGAACGAGCCACTTCCTCCTCAAAGGTCTGCATGCGTTCAAGTTGCTCAGCGGATCTCACAGCCACGGAAACCGCCCACCGGGCCTCTTTGGACTTCACTGGCGGGTTCCGTTTTCCGGGCCTGCCCAATTTGAGATGTGCGAGATGGTCGTTGGAGGATCATCTGGGTTGAAATGTAGAGAAATCTCAAGAGGGCCTTGGTGTCATGGCTGACACGAAGATAGTAGATGCATGCAGCATGCGGACTGGTACGCAGCATCTTCTGGCCGCATGGGCCCCGCTGAAACCCAGAGGAAGACTTGTCTTCTATAATCGAGATGTAACAGTCATAATCGCTAATGCGAACAAGACGAATTTTCAGAAGAACTGAAGGTTTAGAGGCCAGGGCCTAAAAAATTGCAAGAGGAGGCAACCTGAATCTTCCAGCGGAAAGGAAAATCTGGCATCATGGGGTGGATTTGAGGGTTATACCACCTGGGTGGGTAGGAGGAGCCAGCTTGAAGATCTTCCGGCAGATTTAAAGGGGAAAGGGACAATGCCAAATAGTGTGGATGAAGAACATATCCACGATCCTAGAAAGATAGATGTGACGTGGAAATATTAAACGAGTAATTCTCTGGTATTCAAATCAGGGACAAGGGGCCACTAATTGAATGCAGTCTGAAAGCCAAAAGGGATGAGGGGGTCAAATTTAACATGGAACCAATCTTTGAAGAGAAGTTGCTGCAGGGTCTAAGCACTCTGAAGACTGACAAATCAACTGGCGTGGATGGAATGCACTCTTGTATGCTAAAATAAATGTGTCAGCAGCTGCACCACTGGCAGATCTCATCAGTTGTTCACTGGAAACAAGAGAAGTGCCAATGGACTGGAAGGTAGCTGATGCAGTACCCCTGCACAACTGGAGGAGCAGAGGTGAAACAGGGAACTATAGACTACTCAGTCTGATACATATTGTAAGCAAATTACTGAAAGCCATTGTTAAGGAGAGGATGGTAGAGTTTCAGGATACCAGTGGATTCCAGAACAAAAACAGCATGGGTTCACTGTAGAGAGATCATGTTACACAAATCTGATTGTTTATTTGACCAGGTCATGAAGGCAATGGACAGTCTTTTTCCGAAACTTTCTTTATTGCAATTGCCATAAAATTGGACAATACAACTGTACACTGAATATGGTACATGAGAGATCATATAATCTGAATTATATTATAAAGTGATACCACACATTTTACCGGAGTTTAAAGTACATCATTATGTACGCTGATTGCCAGACAGCTGCTGGCCATGGAGCATGCTGAATCCACAAACCATGAAATAAAGTAGTATCTTTGCCGGTGTGGGGTTTCTCATTTAAAGTTGTAGGAGTCCACTTGTGATTATTACCTCCAGATTACAGTCAATTATTTCAGTATCAGTGATCACCGAGTATTCTCTGAAGATATACAAGTGAAAAGATAATGAAAGAAAACATTTAAGCTTTAACATTTATGTAATCCCCCCCCCTGCAAATGGGGGTTCCCAAAAGTCTTCCAGGAGCTTGCCTGAATGCTCCAAGTCTGGGCAGTGTTCGGCGTCTGAGCTGTTTAAATGTGGTTCCAAGTGAGTGCTATTTGAGCCTCCATGTACTGTCTCTTTAAGAGCTGTCTGCTTTGCAGACATAATTAATTTAGAAGGGGGATTGTGTGTTTCAATGCCCGAGTCCCGCCCGGGCTGCTGTGAACTCGCTCCGTTTCTGCTGTTGCTAAGTGTGCAGAGGGAGCTCTTTCAAAAGGTGTAACAATCTGCTAGGAATCGTTTAGCGTAATAATGAAAATACAGTTTGTCTAACCTGCTTTTCTTTGCAGTCTGAACTGTTTTTGCGTAGCCCTCCATTCAGGTTATGAACTGCTGAACTGGACCAATCAGTGTGGGGGGACCTTTAAAATGGAGCCTGCTGCTGGCAAATCAAAACTTGGACTCTTATTGTGGAGCCAGCCACCTATGTACTGCATGGCCAGTGACTCTGGGAAATCTAGTTTTGACCTTGGTGCCTTTTTCTACCAACAGAGGGAGTCTTGTTGTGAGTGACAGCTGAATCAGCCAACAGAATATTGTGGAGCTAAAGGAAATGCCCTGCTCTGTGACTGGAAAGATCAGATCAGTTGTGGCTGTGAAGAGAAAAGGAGCTGTGTGCTTCTGCGGTGTATAGTTTAGCGCAGGAAGCGTGTGTGAGGCCCTGAGTTTTGGTCTGCAGCCTTTGTGAGTGCCAGTTTGACTGAATCTGAGTTGTGAGGAGAAAGAAGCACTAGAATGTGTAAACCAGGCTCACCCTGTAGAAGACTGGAGAAATTGCTGAATCGCTCTCGGTCTGTCAGGAACTGAAGCTGCTGTGTGTGCTCCCGGGTATTTTGCAGTAACTGCGATCAGGATCGAGGAGCAGCCTGCCTGGTATAGTACTTTCCTTTTACATATGAATGTGTGTAGTGCTTGTGGGGAATCACTATTTCCAATCCCCTGTGCTGTGTGTTGAAGCTGGAAGCAAACCCCAGCTTAGCCTGGACTAATTACGTTTGCTCTCAACTGCAGTGGGGTCCAGTCAAAAGGATCTTGTCTCCATGCCCTGTTGTTCTGGCAATCCAGAAGGACATCTACCATCTGGTCCTCGGCTTGGGTGTTGTGAGTACAAATCAGGGTATCCCCCTGCAGTCTGTTTTCAATCACAAGTGTGTCACCTAATTCTTTTTGTTTCCCTGCTTCATGGACTGAGCTCCGGATTACAATTGGGTGTTGCGCATATATTTTCTTTTACAGGGCCCCATCCATCTGCACCTGCCGGCCATCCCCGGGGCAACGGACCTGGCTAGCCCCCCCCCCTCAACCTGGGTACTCAGAGTGTGACTTTTCAGACCCTGTATGTGTGCACAGTACAGTGATTTAATGCCACCAATTAACCTGATTTTCCCCTCCCATGTTACTGCCCCCTAAATAAATCAGATTTGTTGTTGCTATACTACATACTGTCTGTGGTGTTGGTACTTATGGACACAGTATTGTGTTTTTCTGTGTATGTTGTTTAACCTTATTTTACAGGGGGTCCTCAGAGACGTGCTGCAGATTCAGTCTTGAGGGTAAGTGGTATCTATATGAGTGAACAGTGTGTATACCTGGGGTATTGGGCTGTAACTCCGGGGTACTGTGTGAGCCACTAGAGGGAATAAAAAGGGGGTCTCGGTGTCCCAGAGGGCTGTGACCAAGCTAGTCTAATCACTGCAAACCCTGACTTCTAGGTGGAGGCACCCGCCATAGGACCTAGGCCCCTCAACCAGTCCGTAGTCAAACAGGCAGGGGTAATAGCCCTTGGGATAGCGCCACCTAGGGGTTACATTTATTTCAGGTAGAATGACATATTACCCTAGTCACCAGTGTTAACAATCCTCAGCTTGTTAGGATAAGACTGATATACCCTCTATTTCTTCGATCAGGTGCTTAAACGGGAGCCATATCCCAATAAATGTTCTCAGTTTGGAGTCTGAGCTCAGCAGGTAAGTTTTTCCATTCTGTAAATAAGTTTTATGCTGAAGATCCAGTCCTCCACCCTGGAACAACCCCGGGTGCGTGTCAACCATCTCTGCATTTTAGCCTACCCAGAGGCAGCTAATAAGATACACAAAAAGAAAAAAATTACTCACCTTAGTAATGTTGTTTCTTCTAATGGAGTCTTGCTGTATTCTGACTGTTGCAGTTAGGTCCTGCCTTTCAACTGCCCAGGAGAACAAAGAGTTAACTTTCCATGGCCGGCATGGAACGTTCAGCGCGAGCTCAGTTGAAGCCCCAGTCTGCTGTTGTTTAAACTCCAACCGTCAGATCTTTACGAGCAATACTCACTAGAAGTTCTGTGTGGAAACTGTAAAACTCACACTAGCCAACTGGCAACTAAATTTATTAAAAAAGGGTTTTTTGGTTTCAAAGCAAAGACTCAAGTCAGGAAACCCAAAAAACAAAACACAACACACACCCAAAACAAAGGAGGGTGAAAAAGGGGCACCTCTAGGGTGCCAACACTGCTCCTGCCCACCCACATCCCAAAAACCAGGTTCTGAGAGGGGAGGCGGGGGGAGGTCAGAATACAGCAAGACTCCATTAGAAGAAACAACATTACTAAGGTGAGTAATTTTTTCTTCAAACAACATAAAGTCTTGCTGTATTCTGACTATTGCAGACTACCAAGCAGTACCTCCATGGAGGAGGGACAGAACCTACTTTGGTAATAGGCTCTGAAGTACTGCTGTGCCAAACCGAGCATCGCTCCTAGCCTGGATATCCAGAGAGTAATGCTTGGTGAATGTATGGACTGTTGTCCAGGTGGCTGCTTGACAAATTTCTAAGATAGGAATATCCCTGGCAGCAGCTGTACTGCTAGTAGAGTGAGCCCTCAGGCCTGAGGGTGGGGTTCTACCCAGTTTTTCATAGCAGAATTGTATACAAGAGACAATCCACCTGGCAGTAGATCTTTTAGTGGCAGGTTTGCCCTTACCGACCTCTCCATATGTGAGGAACAACTGGAGGGACTCAAACCTGTGACCCTTGGTGCGCTCTATGTAGTAGCTGAGGGCCCTTTTAACATCCAAACTGTGCAGCCTCCTCTCTCCAGAGGAGGAATGGTCAGTGAAGAAAACAGGGAGACACACAGACTGATTAAGGTGGAAATCTGAAACCACCTTAGGCAAAAACTTCCTGTTAGTTCTTAGGACCACTTTATCTCTATAGAAAGAGATGAAATCAGGCTCCACTGACAGGGCTTGCAATTCACTGATACGCCTGGCAGAGGTAATGGCTACCAAAAACACAGTTTTCCAAGTCAAGTACTTAAGCTCTGCAGAGGACAAAGGCTCAAAGGGTAGTTGCAAAAGCTGAGCAATGCAAACATTAAGGTCCCAAGCAGAAGCAGGGCCCCCAAAGGGGAACTGGTGTGCAGCAATCCCTTGAAAAACTTACAAAACACAGGATGGGCTGACAGAGGAGAGGACTTACCTACTGACGAGAAGGCAGAAACAGCTGCCAGATGCACTTTAAGTGTAGCTGGCCTAAGTCTCAAGCCATTAAGATACATAGATACATACGTAGACAGTGTCGTAGATAAGGGGCTCATGGCCCACCCAGTTCCCATTGAGCTTGTGTTCAGTTTGTGTTTTCTAAGAAGTCTGTTGCCCCTTACCCTGACCTCCAGAATTCCTTTATGTCTATCCCATGCATTCTTAAATCCGTGATTGTTTTCAGGCCCCACCACTTCCTCTGGCAGGGTGTTCCACTTGTCCACCACCCATTCTGTGAAGAAATTCTTCCTCACGTTTCCTCTGAATCATCCTCCCTCCAGCTTCATCCCATGCCCTCTAGTCCTGGAACATCTTTTTTGCTTAAAAATTGTGTATTCCTGCACCCTGTTCCTCCCTGTAAGATACTTGTATGTCTCTATCATATCCCCTCTCTCCCTCCTCTCCTCCAGGGAGTACATGTTCAGTTCCTTCAACCTATCCTCATAGGACTTGTGATGCAATCCATCCACTATCTTTGTTGCCCTCCTCTGAACCTTCTCTACCCTGTCTATGTCCTTACGTAGGTAAGGTCTCCAGAACTGTACAGTGTACTCCAGGTGGGACCTCACTAGTGTCTTGTATAATGGAATTATGACCTCCCTTTTCCTGCTGGTGATGCCCCTGCCTATGCATCCCAGCATCCTATTTGCTTTACCTGCTACCTTGTCACACTGTTTCCCTGCCTTGAGGTCATCAGAGATGATAACCCCAAGATCCCTTTCCTGCTTGGTGCATGCTATATCCTCACCCCCCAACTGATATATTGTGCCAGGGTTTTTGTGCCCCATATGCATTATCTTGCACTTCCTTGCATTGAATTTAAACTGCCAAACCCCTGACCATTCTTCAAGTTTCTGCAGGTCCCTTCTCATTCTGTCTACACCCTCTGGTGTGTCTACTCTGTTACAGAGCTTTGAGTCATCAGCCAACAGTGAAATTCTGCCTTCTAGGTCCTGCGCAATACCATATAGTCCAGGACTGTAGGCAACCCAGCAGATTCTGGAGAAATATGCTTATTAGAGCACCAAATAGAGACCCTTTTCCATTTGGAGTTGTAAGTCTTCTGGTGGAAGGCTTTTGAAAAGCGTTAAGGATATCCAGAACCCCTTGAGAAAGGTGTAAATCAGCAAACTGTAACTCTTCAAGAGCCATGCCTTGAGATTGAGAGATTTGAGTTTCGGATACCAAATCCTCCCCTGAGAGGATGTCAACAGGTTGTAATTCCTGGGAAGAGACAGGGGAAGGTGGACTGCTAAGGACAGCAACAGTGGGTACCAGGGCTGTCTGGCCCAGTCTGGAGCAATCAGAATCACTTTGCATGGTTGAGATCTGATCTTGACTAATACTTTGAACAGGAGAGGGAAGGGGGGGAAAGGCATACAGGAATTTCCTTCCAATTTAGAATCAGAGCATCCAGGGGGGCTGAGCCCAAGACTGGGGGTCTGCAACAAAAGAGAGGAAGTTGGTGATTGTCTGGGGCTGCAAAAAGATCTATCTGTGGAGTGCCCCATCTCGAGAAAATCACTTCCAAAACTAGGGGATCTAGGGTCCATTCGTGATGGCCCTGGGATATCCTGCTGAGAGCATCTGCTAGGGCATTCTCCTTCCCTGGGAGGTGAACTGCTATCAGAGAGGTTTGCAGGGAATAGGCCAGAGACCACAACTTCATTGCTTCTGTGTACAAGGCCGCAGACCGAGTGCCTCCTTGCTTGTTGATGTACCACATTGTGGTGGTATTGTCTGTTCTGATCTGGACCACCTTGTTCTGTACAGATTTGGAAAAGGCTTGCAGTGCCAGAAACACTGCTCTGAGTTCCAAGAGATTGATGTGAAGCAGAGATTCTTGAGGTGACCACAGCCCTTGGGTGGTAAGATCCCCCAAGTGGGCTCCCCAGCCCAGCAGGGAGGCATCTGTGGTGAGTATCACTGAATGAGACTGAGTGACAAAAAGAACTCCCTGTCTCAAATTGTCCTGATCCTGCCACCATTGCAAAGCATGGATCAGGGTTCGAGTCACTGGGACTAGTTTGGTAAGGGAATCCTTTCTTTGGGACCAGAAGGCTCTTAAGTGGAACTGAATGTCCCTCATCTGGAATCTTGCCCCCTGGACCACTGCTGTAGAGGCTGCCACATGGCCCAGGAGCTGCAGGAAATGCCTTGCTGCTCGAGACACCTGAAGGGTGAATGAAGAGGCCAGTTCTATAAGGGTCCTTACCCTGTCCAGGGGAAGGAAAGCTTTTGCCCTTATTGTATCCAGCTCTGCCCCATAAAGGTGAGGAGCTGTACTGGCTCGAGAACTGACTTTGGAGGGTTGAGGAGGAATCCTAAGGAAGTGAGCACTTGCTGAGTTATTTGCAGATGTGACTTGACTTGGTCTGGAGACTGACCCACTATGAGCCACTCGTCCAAGTATGGGAAGATGGAGATCTTTTCTCCTCTTTAGGAAAGCAACCACTACTGCCAGGCACTTTGTGAACACCCTTGGGGCTGATGTTAGACCAAAGGGCATTGCTCTGAATTGATAGTGGCCTGAGGACAACTCGAACCTGAGGTACTTTCTGTGGGACCACCTGATAGGAATGTGAAAACAGGCATCTTTGAGGTCCAGGGAGGCTAGCCAGTCCCCTGGCCTTAGAGATGGCAGAATTATTCCCAGAGTCACCATTCTGAATTTTGGTTTTAAAAGGTGCTTGTTCAGATATCTTAGATACAGGATGGGCCGCCATTCTCCTGTTTTTTGAGGGGTTAGGAAGTACCTGGAGTACAATCCTTTGCCCCTGTGTGGGGTAGGAACTCTTTCTTTGGCTCTGAGAGCCAGGAGGGAAGAAACCTCTGCCTCTAGGGCAAGGGTCTCTAATGGATTTGCAGGTGGAAAGGATCTGGTTCTCATCTTGGGAAATTTTTTGAACCTGAGAACCAGTCTCTGGCTTACTACTTCCAGGACCCACTTGTCTGATGTCAGAGACTTCCAGACCTGGACAAAGTAAGCCAGCCTGCCCCCTACAGGTATTGGAGAATCGGCCCGGGCAGACCCATCAAGGTGTCTGCTTGGCAGGGGCTTTAGGCTGAGGGGTGGAAGCAGGCCTGCTCATTCCCCATCTGCCTCTCCCTCTGAAGAACCCCCTCTGAGCATAAGCAGAAGAGGAGGCCTGGGCTTGGTAAAAAGGCCTTTGAAAGGGCCTGCCCCTGCCCCTGGAATGCTGTCTCTGAGGAGTGGTTTGCCTTTCTTTGGCCTGAGCACTCCTGTAGGTGGTCCTGTACTCGTCCATCTTTTCATGTAGTTCTCTGTCTGCTCCCCAAACAGAGAATTACCAATGACAGGGAAATCCATGGCCTTAGCCTGGGTATCCTGTGATAGGCTAGTACATCTGAGCCAAGCCATCCTCCGAAGGGCCACAGATGTAGCCATGACTCTAGATGAAACATCACTGGAGTTCACAGCAGCATGAAATTGTACTTTGGATGCCTCAGTCCCATCCGCAGCCACCTGCTCCAGCTCCTTAGCAAGCTGGTCAGGGGCCTGTTTAGCCAGAGCCAGCACAGTGTCCCACATGGACTTCTGGTATCTAGCTGTGTAGGCCATATAGTTAGCCTGCCTGAGTCCCAAAGATGCTGCCATGTACTGTTTCTTTGCCATGGCATCAATTCTCCTGGAGTCCTTATCTGGGGGGTGTGATGCCAAGGGAATAGTTGCCTTATCACAGGCAGCAGCCTGCACTACCCCAAGATGGCTGCATTGCTGGAAAAGGAACTCCGTGTCCGAGCCTGAAAGGGTATACCTCTTGTCCATTCTTCTGTCCACAGGAGGTATGGAATTAGGAGTCTTTAGAATTTTAAATGTCTGTTTCCCAAAAGATTTATGGAGGGGATAGACAATCTCCTGGACTCTGGGATGTCCATCATCTCAAAAAAATCAGGCTCCTCCTGATCCTTTACTGCTTCTTCCATTGGAAGCTGGAGGGTTTCAGCCACTTTCTTGTAAAACATAAAGTGGGAAGAGGACTTAGAAAGCCTAGGAGGAGAAACACCTGATGGTCTGTCTGGGGAGATGTCCGGGTCAATAGGCACATCCAGACTTTCATAATCACCATCATCATCATCATTATCCTCATACTCTCCTTCCTCCTCCTCCGGTTCATAAAATTCTTCTAAAGTATAATCCAGAACCGGGGGAACCGACCGAACCAAGCCCCTGCCAGATAGTACCGGTTCGGCCGGAACGAGTTAGTGACTGAACTATCCTTATCGCTTTGGCTATTTCATCAGCGGTCAGAGAAAGAATTTGTGGATCCGAACCGGATGATTTTTCTCTTCTCTTTCTTTTAAACGGAACCGACTCCTCAGAATCGGCTCTCCTTTTACCAGAAGAAGTTTCGCCCTGGTCAGAGGGCACTCCTTCTGGTTTGGTCGGAACCGAACCAGGCTGGCCATCCAGGTCAGCGGACTTCTCGGCCTCCCTTTCCCTAAGTCTACCTACTCTCTTATCCAGGGTAGCTTTGGGTAAATTTACAAATTTGGCAGTCTGAATCGAGGTGGTCAAACCCCAGACAATAAACACAGGTGGTGTGGGGATCAGCCTTAGCCAAGGCTTCCCCACACACACTACAGTGTTGAAACCCAGTGGGCCCGTTTTTTTTCTTGGGTTTCTCAGACATGGCCAATCCTATCCAAAACTTACCCTTTTTTCAGCAATCCGCCAGGTAAGACACCCCTATCGGTTCCTGACCGTGTTACAGGTCTTGGAAAAAATGTAATTAAATCCGTTTTTTTTTTTAAGAACTGATATGGACCGGTTACACACTCTAATAAATTCAAAACTTTTTTTAAGACTGAGCCAGCTTGGCTGGCGCAGTAGGGTTACCGTCATGGTGGCAGCGACTCGGTTCAGGAACGGACTCGGGAACTGAGGCCAGCCGGGGAGGAGGATTGAGCGCCCAGAGGCTGCTCTCTCCTCTGGGTGGGGTGGATGTGGGTCCTGCTGATACCACCACCTGGGTGACCACGGGTGGGGTGGTGCAGCAAGGACTGCATGAAGCAGGAGGAGGACGTCCGCCGAGCCGGAGCATTAGCACGCCTGACGCATGCCGCTCCCAGGCTGTCCTAGCGCGCAGACATCCTATGGGGATGGGCGAAGAGGAAAAATACCCTCCGGTGCTCCCTGTAGACGGAGCTGCAGGCTCAATCCCAAGGCCCTGCTGGCACAGATGGCGGATCCCACGGCGAAACTCAGTCATTCGAGGCGGCGTGAAGGGGCCCCACCTGCATTGCCATACCAGGGTCAAACCAAGGCAGGCGTGGGGGATGGCTGCACCGATGCCGACGGAAGACGAGGACGCACAAGGCCGTGAGGGAGACTCCAAGGTGAGGAAGCACTGAGGTGAGAAGGAGGTGAAAAGAAAGTATAAAAACAAAAACCCACTTTTTAAGATCAATCTGATCAGTTCAAACCGAACCGATCCAATGTTTACAAGTTCCACACAGAAACCAAATGCAAAACCTATCTAATACTCATGGTACCACAGACAGAGACTTAAACCGGCAGGTTCAGTAGCAGAAATTCGGAAGAAACCAAGCGAAAAAAATGACACTTTAACCGACTTTTTTGAACCGAGCAAAGGAGAAATCTCCGGAGCGACTGTTCAGTGAGGCGGAGTAAAGAATCTGACGGTTGGAGTTTAAACAACAGCAGACAGGGGCTTCAACCAAGCTCGCGCTGAACGTTCCATGCTGGCCATGGAAAGTTAACTCTGTTTTCCGGGGCAGTTGAAAGGCAGGACCTAACTGCAATAGTCAGAATACAGCAAGACTTCATGTTGTTTGAAAAGCTTTTTGTCTATTAGTTTTGTTTTTATTACTGGGGGGGGGAGTGAATTTAACCAAAATCAGGTGCTCGAAGCCTGGGGGTCCTACCATACCAGCCATAGTACAATATTTCTGGTCTAGTGCCATTCAAAAAGGTCAGAGCAGTCCCCAAAAACATGGTATGGTGTCCCTGTCCCCCTACATCCCCTCCAGCATCTATCATTGTGCCCTCTGGTATAGTTCTTGGTCTTAGTTGGGTAAGAAGAAAAAAAAAGAAAATTACAATCTTCCAGCAGAATTCCTTCAAATTACTGGATGCTGATGTGCAGAAAACTCCCTCACAGACTCCCTGCCATTCCTTCGGCATCATATTTATGCTTGCATACAATTTCCAGGCTGCCTGGTAAAGAGGATACTACCTCACAAAGCTGGGTATAGCCTTGAACTAAGTGAGAGGTACATTTCTTTGAGATCTGACCTGCCCCTGCACTAAAATATATATTAAGGGGTGTGGGTCTTTCTGTACATCTCCTAACTTTGAAGCTGTTCTGAGAAAGGATGTTACTTGGAGATATCTGAAGAAATCTGATCTGCGAAGTGCAAAATCTATCTGCATTTGCTCAGACAGTTTGACGGTTCTGTTCATTACAAACAGAGAATCTAGTCAGGCCCAGAGCCTTCCATCATTGAAAAGCTGTGTCTAACGTTGGGGGTTAGAACCCCAGACATCCTGTCCAGAGCTGTGCTACAGGAAAGTGAATCCTTGATTTGAAGGCATTTTTCTCACCTTGAATCAACTGGTGTATAACTGTTTGAGACAGGGATTAGTGACCAGATGCACAGTGGTCATGTCAAGGGGGGGGGGGGGGAGTCTTCAAAGATCTCTAAGGGGTGGGACCCTCTGTTACTATCCATCCCCATGGTCATCCAGACATTGTCTGGGTTATTCTTTTTGTATTCATTCCAAGAATGGAGTTGGACCATGTGACAGTATACTTTAAGATTGACAAGTGGAACACCCTGCCAGAGGAAGTGGTGGGGGCTGAAACAATCACGGGATTTAAGAATGCATGGGATAGACATAAAGGAATTCTAGAGGGCAGGGGTAAGGGGAAACAGACTTCTAGGAAAACAAACTGAACTTATAAGCTCAAATGGGCAGACTAGGTGGGCCATAGGCCCTTATCTGCCGACACTGTCTATGTATCTATGTATCTATGTAAGATATGGAAGGCAGATTCCATCCCTGTCCCTAGGTCGTTGCAAGTCAGTCCATTTGCTCCGAGCTTTCTTGCCTGCCAGATGAAACGGTGGATTGCTTTGTGCAATCTGAGCCAATCTTGTCTCTGTGCTGGAGTTGGGAGGTCTGAAAAAGAAAGAGAAATCTAGGCAGGGCATTCATTCTGAGGGAGTCCACATTGCCCAGCAGAGAGAGTGGTACAATCTCCCATCGTTCAAGGTCAACCAGTACCTCTTGTATTAATTTACTGTAGTTGACTTGGTATAACCCCTTCAGTCCATCCGGGATGTGGATTCTGAGATATCTAACCTGCGTGGTCACCCATTTATAGGGGATGAGTTGTTTGAGGGCCGGGGCCATAGAGTCGTTAACAAGGACCACCGTTGTCTTTCCCTCACTGATTTTGAAACTTGAGACTTCACTGTAGCCCTCTAGAATTTTCTGCAGGATAGGGAAGGTATGAATAGGGTTTCTAAGGTACAACATAGTGCCATCCATATACAATACGTTTCAGTTGTCTTCTCCCCCACCACTATTCCTTCAAGATCTGCATATGCACTGACCTGCAAGCGGCACAATGCTAGCATGAATAATATGGGCGAGAAAGGCACCCCTTCCTAGTACCCTACCTATCACCAGGGGGTCCAAGGATGTCCCATTAACCTTCACCCAGGCAGTGGGGCAGGCATTTATTCTCCGCAGGCAGCAGAACCATTCTCCAAACCCAAATCTGGCTGGTGTAGCAAACAAAAAGTCCAAGCTAAGCCTATCAAATGCTTTTTTAGCATTGATAGTAACTGCTACCTGTTGCTCTGAAATTGCCTCCCTATGTGAAAGTTAATGCAGTACCTGATATTATCTGAGAGGTGCACTCCGGTATAAAACCAGATTGGTCAGGGTGAACCAGTTTCTATAAAACTTTGTTTATGGTTACCAGGGAAGAAAGGGATTTAGGGATAATCATCTCAGATGACCTAAAGGTGTCCAAACAGTGTACCAAGGCTGCGGGGAGGGCCAGTAGCATGTTGGGGTGCACAGGAAGGGGTATCACTAGCAGAAGAAGGGAGGTGGTGATGTCACTGTACAAAATGCTGGTGATGCCTCATCTGGAGTATAGTGTACAGTTCTGGAGGCCACATCTTTGTAAGGACATAGACAGGGTGGAGGCAGTTCAGAGAAGGTCAACAAAGTTTGTGCAAGGCTTGCACCAGGAGACATTCGAGGAGAGATTAAAAGACCTCACTATGTATACACTGGAAGATAGGTGGGAACGGGGAGATGTAATAGAAACCTTCAAGTACCTTAAGGGCATAAACAAAGTGCAAGTGGGTGACATCTTTCAGTATAGGAGGTGTACAAGGATGAGGGGGCATGATATGAGATTGGAGGGAGACAGGAGAAAGAGGAATGTGAGGAAGTTTTTCTTCACAGAAAGGGTGGTAGATGCATGGAATAGCCTACCCCAGGAAGTAGTGGGAGCTAGCACAGTGGGGGAATGCAAACATGCATGGGATAGGCACAAGGGAACCCTAGAGGTGGGCAGGAAAGGCTAAAGCCAATGACAGAGTAGGGTCAGCAACCACTGATGCAGGCAGGGAATATGGGCAGACTGGGTGGGCCTAGCGGTCCTTATCTGCCATCAAATACTACTATATGTTACTATGTATATATGACTATGTTTACTCAAGTAGCTAATAATTTGGTCAATATTTAGGAAACTACATTTAGTAATGATATTGAGTGGTAAGATGTGCACTGCTCTGTTGGTTTCCTGGATTTTGGTATAACCGTTATGAATGCGGACTGCTAGGAGTCTGGAAGATCTCCCTCCTCCTTCCTGGCGTTAAAAACCTTGGCAAGCAAGAGAGTAAATGGGGGTTGGAATGCCTGACAGAATTTTGCATTGAAGCCATTGGAGCCAAGAGACTTCCCCGATTTCATGTGTTTTATAACCTGCGTCACCTCTGCTTGAGTGAAAGGGCTATCTATCAGCTGTTGTTTAGCTTCAGACAACACTGGTAATGTTACTTGATTAAGGAAGATTAAAATGTTTTCCTGCCTCACTGGAGTTCACTCAGTAGAACGATACAGAGAACCATTTTAGTCCCTAAAATGGCTAGCTACGTCCTTAGAAATAACTCCTTCGATATTACTGTTTGTGTGGTTCTTGATTTTTTTGACATACTTATCAGTCTGTGC
This sequence comes from Neoceratodus forsteri, assembly GCA_016271365.2. NCBI lineage: Eukaryota > Metazoa > Chordata > Ceratodontiformes > Ceratodontidae > Neoceratodus > Neoceratodus forsteri. The sequence goes on along the minus strand of CM028130.1, from coordinate 1,120,343,016 downwards.
CTTGCACAGATGGAAAGCAAGCTGACGTCCCACTTGGTTACCATGTTCAATATACTTCTCATTTAAATATTAGCAGTTACCTTCTGTTTTTTACTCTAAGAAGAGTCTGTAATTCTTGCCCGACCTGCCCCAGTTGCTCCTCAATGTCCAAAGCCCTGCTCTGTTTATGTCTATATTCCATCTCTTTTAAAGTGTACTCTAATTTTTCCTGCCCTTCCTTGCACTGCCTATTCTGTTTGGGGGCATACAAAATAATAGTGCCTCTCAGCATTGCCTTGAGGACATTCCCACACACACACATTTCTCCTTAACTTCTGTGGCCTTGTGATCCAATATATAGTCCCTGATTAGTGGTCTCAGTTAATGACGTAAAATCTTCCCTCAACAGTAAGGATGTATTCATCTTCCAGAATGTGACTCTCATCCAGTCCCCAAATTTAAAGTCCATGGAGACTGCTGCGTGATCCAACATCACTGCTGGGTGTATGGAGCTTTTCGTGAATTTGTTGAGATCTGTTTAATTACTCAAAAACAAATCAATTCTGGAATAGGAGTTATGTAAATCTGAGTAAAACGTGAATTCCTTCAAGCTTAGGTTGAGCTCTCGCCACACGTCTACAAGTGCCATTCCTCCATGCTCATAACTGCCCTATTCATTAGTTTATTTGTGGCTGTTTTCCTGAAGCTGTAGTCAAGCTGGGGGTTTACCACAAAATTGAAGTCTCCACCAAAAAGAACCATACCATCCTCCAAGGACGCCACTTTTCCCAACAGTCTCTGAAAGAAGGCCAGATTATCTATATTAGGGGCATAAAGACTAAACAAATGTAGTTTTTGTTCCAAAACCTCCCTGGATACATAGATACATAGGCAGTGTCGGCAGATAAGGGCCTACAGCCCACCCAGTCTGCCCATTTGAGCTTGTAAGTTTACTTTATGTTTTCCTGGAAGTCTGTTTCACCCTTATCCCTCACCTCCAGAATTCCTTTATGTCTATCCCATGCATTCTTAAATTCCGTGATTGTTTCAGCCCCCACCACTTCCTCTGGCAGGGTGTTCCACTTGTCCACCACCCATTCTGTGAAGAAATTCTTCCTCACGTTTCCTCTGAATCATCCTCCCTGCAACTTCATCCCATGCCCTCTAGTTCTGGAACATCTTTTTCGCCTAAAAATAGTGTCTTCCTGCACCCTGTTCCTCCCTGTAAGATACGTGTATGTCCTTATCATATCCCCTCTCTCCCTCCTCTCCTCCAGGGAGTACATATTCAATTCCTTCAACCTGTCCTCATAGGACTTGTGATGCAATCCATGTACCATCTTTGTTGCCCTCCTCTGAACCTTCTCTACCCTATCTCCTTATATAAGCAATGTCTCCAGAACTGTACACCGTGCGCCAGGTGGGGCCTCACTAATGGCTTGTATAGTGGAATTATGACCTCCCTTTTCCTGCTGATGATGCCCCTGCCTGTGCATCCCAGCATCCTATTTGCTTTACCTGCTGCCTTGTCACACTGTTTCTCTACCTTGAGGTAATCAGAGATGATAACCCCAAGATCCTTTTCCTGCTGATGCATGCTATATCCTCACCCCCCAACTGATATATTGTGCCAGGGTTTTTGTGCCCCATATGCATTATCTTGCACTTCTTTGCATTGAATTTCAACTGCCAAACCCCTACCACTACAAGCCTCCCATCCTCTAAAGCCTTGGTGTGCAGTATTTCAAAAGGTATGTCCTACAAAAAAGAATGGCTGCTCCAGCTCTCTTGCCCAAGTGGTGAGAAGAGGCCATCACCTGGTCCACCCACGTCCTGTGCAACTTCGGATGCTCAGCATCAGAATGTCTGGTCTCCTATACAAAGCCTATGTTGCAACATAACTTATTTACATGTACCAATATTTTTGTCCATTTAACTACCAAATTGATTCCCTGAACATTCAGGGAGACTGCATTTAGGGTACCCATGAGAGAAGTGTACAAGAATCAACAGATTTACAATCCTGACTCAGTGATGGCCAAATGTTATGTTGTCAGTCACATCTAGAATTGCTAAAGGGTCTGCCATTCTGTTAAAACAATTAATATGAAACTGAACAGAATGTACAACAAATGCAGAACAGGTGCAAATAGAGTAAACTGACAACAGTACATGACATTAGAATAAGATAGTACTTCCAAGGTACAGTGTCTCCTCGATGTGGGATCCAGGAAAGTGCAGCATCTTTTTTAGTGTGCTTGTGGTGGTTAGCGAACCTGACCTGCTGACGCAAGGTCAGACGAAGTGGTCACAGGCCGGACTCCTTAAAAAGCAAGGTGGGTGATGCTGATGCTCTCAGCGGCTTGTCTCCGCCACGGGTGAAATCCCAATGAGTTCATTCAAACAATCACATAAGCCCCTCAAAAAATCAAGAGGTGCTGCCGCTGTCCCCTCAGAATGCCCCTCCCCCCGAAGAGGTATTCCCAGGTTCTACTAATTTGGATACTGTGTAGTCTGCCTAATGGGACGGAACAAAGCAACTCCCTCCTTGCCTATGGCTGTTGCTACTAACAGTGCACCAGGCAAACCCGGGCACCTGCAGCAACTTCACCAGTTCTCCCTATGGGAGAAAAATTCCACTGGGGCCTAGTGCTGGAGCCTGGTTGCTTTAACTGCTGCATGGCCAGTCCTGAATGGTTTTGCAAGCATGGCTCTTGATCTGCTAGTAATACCTCGGGGAGGGGAGGGGGGTACAGATCCCGGGCAGTATATATTTTGTATATGGATTTTAGCAAAGCCTTCATCTCTGTCCCACACGGAAGAATAGTTAACGAAAAGTACAGTTATGTAAGAACTTACCATAACAGTAGATCTTAGAGAGAGGCTCTTGCAGTAGGGAATAATCTTGAGGACTGTGCCCCCTGGTGTCTGGACCACATGGAAACTTTAGCAAGATGATGGGGGACCTACCCACCGATGTCATGTGACCGACATCAGCGTGACACTATATAGTGGGCGGTCCCCATGCCCACCTTCCAGTTCTCCTGCTGGAGACCTAAGGGAGCAACATAAGAACGGAAAAGAAGCTCCTGGAGCCAACATAAAGTGACAGAAAAAGAGCAGCAGAAGATGGGGGAAGGAAGGAGGGAGGGAAAAAGGTTACTTACTGCAAGAGCCTCTCTCGAAGATGTATTGTTATGGTAAGTTCTTACGTAACTGTACTATCTTACTTCAGGAAGGCTCTTGCAGTAGGTAATAACCTTGAGGACTGAGTCCCAGGCAGTGTGACTCAGAAGGAACTAAAACACGGGAGGCAGGGAAGGTCTGCAGAAAGGCAAAAAGTTTAGGACAGGAGGCCTTGGAGGACAGCTAGACCAAAGTCAGCCCTGCGCCTTCAGGCAATGTCCAGACTGTAACCTTGGTGAAAGTGTGGACAGAGCTCCAAGTAGCCGTGGCACATATGTCAGCGGCTGAAACATTCCTGAAGCAAGCAGTAGAAGCAGCCATGCCTCTGGCAGAATGCTCCTTAACCTCCCCCGGGAATTTTACCATACTAATAGTAACAGAAAACAATACAGTTTGCCAACCATTTGGATAGACACTATTTGGAAACTGCTGCACCCTCTCTCGAGTGCAAAAGAAACAAAAGCTGGTCAGTTTTCTGGACAGATTTGGTTCAGTTAGTATAATAATGCAAGATTCTGTGAACATCTAAGGTATACAGAATAGCCTCCCCCAGATTGGCATGCTCAGGGTAGTATACCAAAAGTTGAATAGACTGGTTCAACATGAACTCAGAAACCACCTTCAGTAAAAACTGAGTATCGTTATGCAAAGTCACCTAGTCTCTGAAAAATTAAATAAGGCAACTTACGCATCAGAGCCTGAAGCTCAAAAATCCTTCGAGCAGAAGTAACAGCAACTAAAAAGAGCACTTTCCATGATAAATAGTGCATATCACAACTACCAGCTGGTTCAAGGGGAGGCATGGTCAGTTTTTCCCAAATAAAATTCAGATCCCTTGGTGGCATGGGACAGCACACCAGGGGTTACAGGTGAAGGATCCCTTTAAGGAAGGTTTTGGAAACCTCTAGCTGAGCCACAGCTTTGCCCTCCACTAAGGTGTGGTAGGCAGAAATAGTAGACAAGCAAACCTTCAGCAAAGAGTAACTCGGGCCCAGGTCAGAGAGGTATAGTAGATACTCCATGACCTGAGGAACGGGGCACAGAAAAGGGTCCCAACCCTTCAAGGTGGCCCAAATGGAGAAACGCTTCCACTTCATGGCATATGTAGTCCTCGTAGAAGGCTTTCTGGCCTCCACAAGGACCTGAGCCACTCTGAAGGAAACTCCAAAGCTTGAAGTAGCTATGTCATGAGGTGCTATGCGTGAAAGTGAAGGGACTTCAGCCCTGGATGGACCAGCAAGTCACTCTCCTGAGTCAGGAGATCGTGGCAGAGAGGTAGGGGACCCAGACACTATGCTGCAAGCTGCTGAAGAAGTGGAAAAAATACCTGATGGGGTCAATATGGGGCAATCAGGATCATGCAAGCCCCTTCCGCCTGGAGCTTGAGCAGCACCCTCTGCAGAACTGGTAAGGGAGGGAAGGCGTACAAAAATGTCCTTGTCCATCAGAGAGAGACTGCGTCTTGCCAGAAAACACCATGCCCAGGAGTGAACGAGCAAAACCTAGGTAGTTTTGCGTTGTATGGGGAGGCGAACAGATCCAGGTTTGGACGTCCCCATAGGTCGAAAATGTGATCCACCACCACTTAATTGAGCTTCCAGTCATGGGCTCTTATTCTGGTGCGGCTGAGACTGTCTGCTAGGATGTTTTGCATGCCCAGAACATGAACTGCTGAGAGGTGTATCTGATGCAGAACTGCCCAATTCCACACCCACACTGCCTCCCTGCAGAGGGAATACGAGCGAGTGCTCCCATATTTCTTGAGGTACCAGACTGCGCACATATTGTCTAACTGGACTAATAGTGGGCCCTGGCAAAGTAAGTGCGGAAAGACCTGGAGAGCATACAGCACTGCCCTCATCTCCAATAGGTTTATGTGTAAGAAGAGCTCCGACTGGAACCACAGCCCCCCGAGTTCTGGGGGCCTCCAGATGAGCCCCTCAGCCAGTCCCTGATGCATCTGTAGTTAAGGACTAGATTGGGGAGGGATTGAAAAGGGACTCATTTGGTAAGGTTGCTGAGATTCTGCCACCATAGGTGATCCCACTACACTGAACTGGAGAGCATGACCTTGTGGCCTAGGTCATCTGACCTCTGGTCCCACTGCACTCTGAATGTCCACCGTGAGATACGCATGTGCAGTCTGGCCAGAGGAACAGTGGGGATGGCTGCTGCCATAAGGCGAAGGAGGTGGAGAGCTGACCTGGCCGAAACCCACCTGCTGGAGGCTATTAGACAAGCCTGCCTCTGCAAGGTTTCTGCCATGTCCTGACGGAGGAAAGCCATGCCCTGGGCCGTATCCGGCACTGCCCCAATGAACTGGAGATGCTGGGAAGGGGCAAAGTGGGACTTAGGGTAGCTGACCGTAATCCCACGCTTGCGCAAAAAGGGCCAGGGTAGCCAAAAGGGAGAGTTCCAGTTGTTCCCTCGACAGGGCTGACAGAAGCCAGTCATCAAGACAGGAGAACGCATAGTGGCCCTGGCATCTCAGGGCCGCCACCACCATCGCCAGGCACTTGGTGAAAACCCAAGGTGCCGAGGACAGTCCAGAGGGGAGGGCCCTGAACTGGTAATGTTCCCCCTGGAAGGAGAACCTGAGGTAGCTGCAGTGGGCCAAAAACACCAGGATATGCAGGTAGGCATCACGCATATCCAGTGCACAGAGCCTCTGACCTTTGTGCAGGAGGGGCAGCAGACTTGGGAGAGTCAGCATTCTAAACTGCTTGTACCAAATGTACTGGTTTAGAGTGCTGCGGTCCAGAATTGGACGCAGATCTCCCATTTTCTTTTTTTTTTTTCCCCTTTCCATATAGCTTTTTTATGACCTCCGGGCCCAGCAGGCGGCTCTGGTCCCTCTCTTGGAGGGACTCTGTCTCCGGCTGCACTGTTCCCTGACCTGACCAAACACCCCCCCCTAATTCCCCACAGGTTTCCCCCTGTGGCAGGGCTGGGTAAAGGGTGCCAGCTTTACTCCACCCGGGTGAAATCCAGATGTCGGGGGTCAGAGGCGCTAATGCGGCCATCATGGAGCCTGCCAGCTCCTTTCCTTTCTCTCCGTCCCCTCCCCACCAACGTAAGGACACGGTGCATGCCCTCCCAACCCATATTGCCCTCCGGCCACTGCCACAGGGCAGTCAGCGAGCGGGATGACAATCCCTCCCTACCTGAGGGAGGAGAGCAGTCCTCTGGACGCTCAAACCTCTCTTGCCCCTGCCGACCCCCAGTGGCCCAGGCTCATTCCCGAACCCATGTTGCCGGTGTGGCGCAAGGTATAGCGACCAGCGCTTCAACCTCCAGCACCACCAGGCCAGTATATCTCCTGTTTTCTTTGGAACCAGGAAGAAGTGAGAATAAAGTACAGTTAGGTAGGAACTTACCGTAACAGTAGATCTTCGAGAGAGGTTCCTTCTGTAGGTCATCACATATAGGACTGCCGCCACCTGGCGTCGGGCTGCACGGTAGACTTTTCTAGCAATACCTGATGGGGGGGCCGTCCACCCGACGTCACGTGACCGATGTCAGCGTGACTGTATATAGTGGGTGGTCCCCACGCCCGCCCTCCAGTTCTCCCGCTGGAGCCAGGAACAGGCCTTACAGCAGGAATGAACAGGAATTGGAGTCCCTGTAAAAAATAAAATGACGGGGAAGGCGGGAGGGAAATATTATGACCTACTGAAGGAACCTCTCTCAAAGATCTACTGTTACGGTAAGAGCCTACGTAATTGTACTATCTTACTTTGAGAGGGTTCCTTCAGTAGGCCATCATATATAGGACAGAGTCCCAAGCAGTCCCTCCAGGGAGAGACCGAGAGAAACTAGGGAGGAGGAAAACTAACTCCAGTGGAAAAATGAAGTCCAGAATGGACCCAGCTTAGGACAAAAGGCCCTGTAGGATGGCTAGGCCAAACCCAGCCCTCTGCCTAGAAGCAATGTCCAGACTGTAACATTTGGTAAAGGTGTGGACAGAACTCCAGGTAGTGGCAGCACAAATGTCAGTCACAGAAATGTTCCGTAGTAAGGCCACGGAGGCAGCCATGCCCCTAGTAGAATGGCCTCTTATGAAACCCGGAAGAGGTTTTTCATACTTTTGGTAACAGTACCGAATGCAGTTGCCTAACCATTTGGAGAGGCCCTGCTTAGAAACCGGTTTGCACCTTGATCTCGGGGCAAAAGAGACGAAAAACTGGTAGCAAGAGTGAAACTCTTCAGTCCGATGGGTATAACACCAGAGAATCCGATGGACATCCATCGTGTGAAGGCCTCACCTCTGTTAGAGGGGGAGGGGTAATAAACCGGAAGCTCCACTGATTGGTTCAGCATGGTTGCTGACACCACCTTGGGAAGAAACTTCAGATGCGTTCTGAGGACTGCCCAATCCCTATGGAAAATGAAGTAAGGCTCCTTGCAAACTAGAGCGTGAAGCTCTGAAATTCTTCAGGCTGAGGTGATAGCCACCAGAAAGAGTGCCTTCCAGGACAGGAAGCGCAGAGCACAGCTCACAGCCGGTTCGAAAGGAGGAAGGGTGAGCTTTTCCAAGATGAAGTTCAAATGCCAAGGTGGAGTTGGGCTGCGGATGGGGGTTTTCAGATGGAGGATCCCTTTCAGAAAGGTCTTTGAGACCTCCAACTGAGCCACAGGTTTACCATCTACTAGCTCATGATACTCCGAGATAGCAGAGATATGGACTTTTAAAGAAGAATAGTACAGACCGGAGTCTGATAAGTGAGGAGTATTCCATGACTTGGGGGGCTGAGCAGGAGAAGGGGTTCCAACCTTTAGCAGCCGTCCAAATAGAAAACCGCTTCCACTTCAAAGCGTAAGTGAAACAGGTAGATGGTTTTCTGGCCTCAATGAGGACTCGAGCAACCCTGGAGGAAACCCCAAAGTGAGAAATCACTATGACTACAGGAGCCACGCATGAAGATGGAGAGTCCTGAGCCCCGGATGAACCAGACGGCCTTGATCCTGAGTCAGGAGGTCGTGAGTCAGCAGAAGTGGAACCGGTGATTCCCTGGAGAGCTGTTGCAACAGCGGGAACCAGATTTGTCTCGGCCAGAGAGGGGCGATGAGGATCATCTTGGCCCCCTCAGCTTGGAGTTTGAGGAGAACCCTCTGCAGAATGGGAAACGGGGGGGAAAGCGTACAAGAATTTCCCTGTCCATGATAGAGACAATGCATCGCCCCAGAAAGCACCTTGCTCTGGAGCGAGTGAGCAAAACTTGAGAAGTTTTGCAGTGAATTGGGAGGCGAAAGGTCGATTTCCGGATGCCCCCAATTTTGGAAGATGGATTCTGCCACTTTCTGATGCAGTTCCCATTCGTGGGCGAGAGTCTGAGTCCTGCTGAGACTGTCTGCCAGGAAGTTGAGAACACTTGAAATGTGCACGGCCACTAGGACCAGAAGATGCTGGACTGCCCAGTTCCACACCCAGGTCGCCTCCCTGCAAAGAGGTTACGACATGGTTCCTCCTTGTTTGTTGATGCACCAAACTACCGACATATTGTCCGTATGGATCAGCAGTGTTCCCTTTGGTAGCAAGGTCTGTAAGGCATACAGGACCATCCTGAGCTCCAGAACATTGATGTGGAGAGAAGTCTCCAGGCTTGACCAAAGGCCTTGAGCTTGATGTTCCCCCAGGTGAGCTCCCAACCCCATATTCGAGGCATCAGTGGTGAGAGTAGCTGTCTGGAGGGAGGAAAGCTCTGCACTTCACGGTATCCAGAACTGCCCCAATAAACTGCAGTCTCTGGGCAGGGATGAGAGATGACTTGGGAATGTTGACCGTGATCCCGAGTCGGCTGAATAGGTCCAGTGTGAAAGAAAGAGTTTCCAACAAAAGATCCCTGGATGGGGCTGAAATCAGCCAGTCATCCAGGTAAGGGAACACCACCACTGCCAGGCACTTAATAAAAACCTGAGTTGCCGAAGACAGGCCAAAGGGGAGTGCCCGGAACTGGAAATGTTCCCCTTGGAAACGGAAATGCAGGAATCGGCAGTGACTGGGAAAAATGGGGATGTGCAGGTAGGCATCTTGCATGTCAAGGACGCAGAGCCAGTGGTTCTCCATCAAGAGAGGAAGAAGGCCCTGGAGTGTCAGCATGTGGAATTTTTTGTACTCGACAAACCGATTGAGATGACTCAAGTCAAGTATGGGCCTGAAGTCCCCGGTCTTTTTTGGAACCAGGAAGAAATGGTAATAAGACCCTTTTCCCCTTTGCCCAAAGGGGACTAGCTCGATTGCTTCTTTGAGCAAGAGCGAACTGACCTCCTCGCAAATGAGAAGGGCCTGGTCCCGGGAGTAAGAGGACTTCTGCGGAGGAGTGTCCGGGGGAATCTCCAGAAACTCGATGGTGTGTCCAACAGACATGAGTTGCAGGACCCACTCGTCTGAGGTCATCGCCCTCCACTCCTGCACATGGCAGGCGAACCTCCCTCCCACCTGCTCCCTGTCGTGAGACTGAGGATGCAGTTGGGCCGGAGAGTCAAGAAGTGTCAGGACATTCAGGAGGAGGTCCCCCTGAATGTCGCGGATTCTTGGGGGCAGGAGGTATAGCGGTACCCGTGGCCTTACGCTTCCCTTGGCGTCACGCCTGAGCATTCTTCTGCTGCCTCCCGGTCCTTTTCCGAAATGGGCTGCTGCTGTTGCTGGGTGCCCAATCTGTACATGGACCTAACGGATCTAAGGACCACACCCTGATGTCCTTGGTATCCCCACCAAAAAGGACTGAGCCCCTAAAGGGGCATCCTGAAATGCCAACTGGACTTTGTTGGCGAGCGCAGAGACACGAAGCCAGGAATGCCACCTAAGGGCAACTCCAGTTACCGTGGTACGGGCCACTGAATCGATAGAGTCATAAGTGGCTCAAAGAGTATGCCTACAGGAGATCTTGGAGAGGTGGAGATCCTTGGCAAGTTCCTCATTGAGGGGTGAAGGATCCATAGATTGGACCTTCGCCTCTAGCCCTCTAGCCTGGCCATAGTCTGTTTTGGTGGGACACCATGTGGGCCAGCTGAAGATGAAGGCGCTATGTGGCTGACAAGTAGACCTTCTTCCCGAACTGGTCCATCAGCCTCAGCTCTTTGTCAGGAGGTGTCGTGCTCATGTGCTTAGTAGCTGTGGAGCAGTCTTGAGCTGCCGAAATGAATACAGAGTCTGCCTTGGGATGAGCCTTCAGAAAAGGGTCATCCTTTGGCACCTGGTAGAGTCTGTCCGCCCCCTCTTGGGGACAGCCGGGATGGAATGAGGCATCTGCCAGATGGTGGTGGTGAGGTCTTGATGAGGTGCCATCCATGGGGGAACCGGAACAGAGGGCAGAGACTCTAAGTCCAGGTGTTCCGCTAGTCTCTGCCTCATAGGATCCTGGTCCTCCGACTCCCAGTCGAAGTGGTCCCTTAAGGCCCTCAAGAGGTCCGAAAAGGAAGGATCCTCCAGAGGGGACTTCGGGGAGGTCCTTCCTTTTGTATCCTTAAGGTCCTCCACATGCTCCTCCTCCTCTGAGGAATCTTTCCTCCCATTGGAACTATCTTCTGCCTCCTCAACAGGATGATGACCGAAATCCTGCAGAGGAACGTCCTGTCGAGTCTTCCCTGAGACGTGGACAGTAGAAATAGAACTGCTCGGGGAAAGGGACCTAGGAAGCTGTGGTTGTGGTAGTCTAGCTTCCTGGTCCATAGCCAACTCCAATCTGACCCCCTGCCACCAAGATTGAATCATGGTCTTGAAATCCGGAACCACCAGAGGTGGGGGAGGAGGAGTCAGCTGAGACTGGGGAGGAGGAGGTGTAACCGGAAGGGGATAGTACCCCTGGAAACCCATATAGTGAGAATATAGGTTGAATCCATGAGTGGAACTGCCCAAAATGCCAATCAGGGTGAACCCCCCAGTGAGGATCCCAGTATACCCAAAGGGGTAATGAGGGACAGTTAAAGTCTGGAATAAATTCCCACACGTCATTATCTGGCGTCGGGAGACCCCGTTGGACCCGCCGTTGTAGAGATTAGAGGAGGGTCCAGCATCAGGACAACTCACGTCAGAGGACCGACGTCGCACCGGCTACCCGATCTGGCGCGAAAGGGATCCAGCGTCGAGAGGGTGGCGTCGGGACGGACAAAGACCCTGGCATTGGGGCGGGTCAGCGTGGGCCAAGGTAAAGGCCGCTTGGCTGGTCCCGGATGAGGGACTGTCGTCGGGATCACCGGCGCCTGAGAAGGCACTGGTATCCCACCAGAAGGCAGAGGGGCCTCCACAGGAAGACCAGACAGCTGTGAAGGAGCCTCCTGATTCAGGACCCCAGCAGGGGAATGCAGAGATATACCCAAAACATCAACAGGATCAATGGGGCCTCCGATCCCATCGCTGGACGCATCAGAGGGTGAATGCAAGGATGCAGGTGAGGAAAGAGGAGGGAGAGTGGCTTTCTCCCTCTGGTCCCACCGGACGTCAGGAGAGAGGTGCCATTAGGCCCCAGTGGGAGAACCGAACCTGTGCAGTGGCCAGAGATGGCATGCTTAGCGGACAGGGTCGGGCGGTCAGTGGGCCGCTGACAGATCAATAAAACAGGCGACTGCCTGACCGGGGTTGACTTACCAGCCACTAAACTGTCCCCGGAGGAGCCAGGGGCCAACTTATTGGCAGAGGCGTTGGCGAACTTATCCACTGTAGTCTTGTCGACTGCCGTCCAGCTGTTTCCTGGGCGTGCAGCTGAGCCTTGCTAGTCGACGCCTGAGGTAGTCCGGGTGAGCAAGCCCGCCTCCCTAGACTTCTCCTTGTGTTTTTAGAAGGGTAGATTTTTCGATGCATCCTGAGGTGTTCCATCTTTTCTCCAAGGAGGCAAGCGAGTTTAAGGAGGTGGGCCTCAATGCCTGCTGTCTCCGTTTTGGTGGCCTGGTTGAATGACTGGCACTCTGGGCAGGAGGAGATAGGATGGTCTGGGCCTAGGCAGAGAATGCACTTCTGGTGACCGTCTTTGCGCGGGATCTACGTGCCACAAGACAAGCACTTTTTCTTCAGAGAAGACATCAAGTAGAAAGGAACTAAATCATTTGAAAATTGTGAGGTAAATTACCGACGCGATAGAAACTTTCACGACGATCGCTAATGGAGGGCGGGCGTGGAGACTGCCCACTATATACAGTCACACTGACGTCAGTCACATGATGTTGGGTGGGCGGCCCCCCATCAGGTATTGCTAGAAAAGTCTGCCGTGCAGCCAGATGCCAGGTGGCGCCAGTTCTATATGTGATGACCTACTGAAGGAACCCTCTCGAAGTAAGATTATCCTTTCCCTACCTGGTTTGCGGGCATGGGCTCTATGGCTTGTTTTCGCAAAAGAGCTTCAATTTCCTCCTTTATGAAGGGTATATGCACCACTGGGTAGTGGGCACCCCCCTCCCGGAGCCTGTTTGGAGGTGCCTCCAGAAATTCTAATGTGTGGCCTTGACTCACCAGCTGGAGGACCCATGCATCTGTGGTGACTGCCTCCCACCCCAGCAACTGACAAGCAAACCTTCCACCCACCGGCTCCTCCGAAGGAAGGGGAGTGGACTGTCAGTCAAGAGACAGAAGGAGGGTTGGGAAGAGCTGTGCTGGAGGCCCTTTGAGCTTTGATGGGAGGGGTGGCCATTGCTGAACGGTGCCAGACATTTTGCCTGACATCTGGCCACCTGCTGCTGTTTCATCTGCCACTTAGCCTGGCGAAAAAGTGGCTGCTTGGCCTTAAATCTAGGGTGGTACATGATGTGGACTGACCTTAGCCGATTTGCTCCCGGTGGCCATTTTGGGTCCACTGCAGCAATGGATGGTTCCGACGCCGTATGGCATCTATGGAAACAAATGAGTTAAGGCCTTGTCCTGAAGGCTGATGATAATGTCTTGGGCATTGCCTTTGAAGAGGACAGAGCCCCTAAAGGGAGCATCTTGGATGGCTGCCTGAATGTCAGGCTCCAAGCCAGACACCCTTAGCCAGAAATACCTCCCGAGGCTAACTGCCGTACCAGTGCCCCTGGTCGAGAAGTCCATAGCATTATACGTGGCCCTCAGCAAATGCCAACAGGCAACCTTGGTGGATCTAATGGTGTCAGCCAGGCTAGTTTTGGACTCAGAGTCTGGCATAGCCTCAATGACAGGTTCCAGCTGACTGAAAAGAGACTGCTGGTAAACCAGCATGTGTGCCACATAGTTTAAGGTGCACATGGCCAAAATGGAGGAAGAATAGAATTTCCTCCCAAATTGATCCAGCTGCCTTGACTCCTCATCAGGGGGAGAGGTGCTCATGTGTCTCGGCTTTACTGGATATGTCATGAGCTGCCATAATGACTACAGAGTCCGCCTTGGGGTGAACACTAAGGTGGTCTTTACCCTCTGGTATTCTGTATGTCTGGTCAGCCCTTCTGGCTACTGCTGGTATTGAGGAAGGCATCAACTGAATGGTAGAGGCCAGATCTTCATGCGGCTCTAACCAAGGAGGTGTAAGAACAGGTGCTGCCTCCTGGATGTCCAAGTGCTCAGCCAGTCTCTGGCGCTTAGGATCCTGAGCATCGGATTTTCATTAGTAGACCTCCGCAATCTTTTTCAGGAGGTCTGCGAAAGAGTGGTCCTCAGGTGGGGATTTAGGGGACTCTTTATGCCTAGGCTCTCTCTGTGGGAGGAGTTTCAAACCCCGATACTCACAGAAGAAAGAAGTCAGAATCTGAGACCGGATCAGAGGACTCCTAAGACCGACATCAGGACAAGAAGCTTCCGAGAGCCAGGATGGGCTTTGTCTGTCGTCAGCTCAGCCGAAAATTCTTTTATCAGGCCCAACACCGATGGACGTGTGTCCGGTATAGGGGTGGACCTGAGTGTCTGGTCCGACAGAACCCAGGTAACATCCCTCTGGGGGTGGCAGCTATCCAGCTCTGAAATGAGCTGAGCCTTGGTCTCTGACCACCAGGACTGAAGGATAGCCCGGAGGTCCACCTGAGGCTGAGAAGGAGGTGGAGGGGTGGAGGGGGCTGGTAGGCCGGTGGATATCCCGGAGAGAACACCATTATCAGGTAGCCCAGCATATGGTATGCATGCACTGGGTAACCTGGTAAAGAGTAAACGGGTGAATACTCCGGTGTCTGACAGCCTGATGGCGTGTAGCCCGGAGGAATATAGGCTGGTGGATAATGTGGCATCAGGTGACCAGACGGAGGGTAACCAGATGGGGGGCCCCACGGCGGTACCATGGGACCCAAAGGAGGACCCTGAGGAGGCCTGAAACCTGGCCAAGAGGAACCCAGGAAAACTGGGTCAGATGCCAGACTGGCGGGAGGCAAGCCCGGCATCTGTTCCGGCGTCCCCGCCAGAGGATCCGGTGGGCATGGGCCCAGAGGGTTACCTGGGAGTTCCAACATCAGGTTCGGAGGTGAATTAGGGAAGGTGTCACCTGACGGACGACTCCCGTTTCTGCACCCGTTGATCTGGGGAGGGTAGAGGAGGTGACCCGGTGGGGAGACCCAACCAGAGAAAGCTGTGATAAATCCGGCAACTGGACATTGTTGGGAACTGCGCCGGACCCCGCCGTGAGCCGATTGGTCAGGTGGACGCTGGATGGACTTATGACCAGCTTATTGACCGTGGTTGGGTGGGTGCGAGAGACCCCGGAGCCCAACTTCACAGCCTGGGCCGGGCACTCGTCAGAGGACCCGAAGAGTGGCTTATCGGTCCCGCCAGACTGCTTAGATCCTACAGTTGAAAGGGGCCTAAGAGCGGTGGAAACCTCAGACTCTGCCAAGGTGGCCACTGTAACTAGTGGTGGCAGGGGACCCAAGGGCTGCTCCTGGGAAGGCAAGGCAGGCTTAGAGGCAGCAGCAGACTTCCTGGAGGAAGAAGGCTGCTGATCACTCGAGGGGCCCGAGGGCAGCCGCGGGTGAGAGGGGGACCTGTTCTGGTCCCAGTGCTTCTCTTTATCCCTTTTCTTCCTGTGCTTATTGGAGCCCGTGGGAAAGGAGGAAACGCTTCTGAGTTTCTGGAGCTCTTTTTCCATCGTGGACATTTTTTGCTTCAATAAATGGTTCTCGAGGGCCTGCTGGCAATGCTTCAGTGTGACCTGGTTCAAACTGGAACAGGCCTCACAATCCTTGACCTTGTGCTCCGTACCTAAGCAGAAGAGGCAGAAGGAGCGAGAGTCTTTGTGCGGTAGCTGCGAGCCACACGAACCACACTTATTTTTATGCAACTCAGCGGAAGATGGCAAAGACATGCACAAAATAAGATTATGACAAAAAAGAAAGAAAAAAATCAGATACTCGTCCAAAGAAAAGGCAGTCGAACTGCAGCGATGATCTCTGCGAGGTCCGACATGATCAGGTCAAGGGCAGGAAAGAAATGGAAAGTGGGCGTGGGGACTGCCCACTACATAGTGTCACGCTGACATCGGTCAAGTGACATCGGTGGATGGTCCCCAGTCAGACACTGCTAAAGTTTCTGTGTGGTCCTGACACCAGGGGCACAGTTCTGAAGGTTATTAGCTACTGAAAGAGCCCTCTTGAAGTAAGATCTGGAGTACCTGAGGTGGAGGACAAGATTAAAGGATGGGTCAGGAACTGGCTAGGTGGGAGAATGCAGACAGCAGTCTTAAGTGGGAAATTCTCTGAGGTAAAGGAAGTCACTAGTGGGGTTCCCCTGCTATCAGTCTTAGGCCCAGTACTTTCAACATTTTTATCTGCAACATCAGGGAATGGATCCAAGGGAAGATGTGCCTTTTTTGCAGATATCACAAAAATCTGCAGGAGAGTGAACAGTGAAGGGAGCATAAGGACATTGAGGGAAGACCTGAACAGAGTGGAGAAATGGTCAAGAGTCTGGCAATTAAAATTTAATGCAGAAAGTGCAGAGTTATGCTCACAGGGGTCAGGAATCTGAAGAAGGAATACAGGATGAGAGATGCTGTGTCAGAAAAAAATGACAGAGGAGAGGGATCTTAGGGTCTTACTAGCTGACAACTTAAAATACTTGGCACAGTGCAACAGAGCAGTGGGGAAGACAAACAGGATTTAGGGGTGCATTGGCAGAGGTACCAGCAACAGAAGGAAGGAAGTGATCATGCTCCTATACAGATTCCTGGCATGACTGGATCTAGAGTACTGTTTGCACTTTTAGAGTCCAGTTTTGTAAGTAAAACTGTAATCATCATTTTCTTTCTTTCGAATTTCCCATTTTCTCCCGTTTTACTGCACCCACCAGCTCAATTCTTCTCTGTCTCAGTCTGTAAGGACACCTCCCATTAGCCTTACAGGGCTGCACTCCTACCTGATCAAAGCTGCAAGCACAAGTTTACCTCAGGGGGAAAGCCTCCCACTCCACGGTTCAGTCTGGATCCTCTTAAGAGAGCGGAGATTTACTTTACCATGGAAAACTGACCAGCTTCAGTTACTGGCAAATATATTTAGATGTGTCATTTGGTCCTTAAAAATACACTTAAATTCAGGATGTTATGCCTTCTATTTATTGCTAGCAAAACCTACATCTGCATCTTCCAGAACACATTCCTTCTAAGCAGTCCACAGACTGTACTGTAACTAATACTTGCACAAGACACCAAGTATGTCCTGACCCACCACAGCCACTTATCAGGAAAACTATATATATAAGCATTTGTTGGTACCTCCAATCCTCCTCATGCCTTTCCTGCCTGAGGAAACCCTCAACTTGACTCACATTTCCAGTCCTTGCTCCACCCTTTCCGAAGCCATCTCTATCATCCACGGCTCCACCCCCCCAAAAAAAAAAACACTCAGTGGGGCTCTTAGTAGGAGCACAGTCCAACCAAAAAAGGCCTCACACACACTACTACCCACATACTGAAGCAGAGACTGCATAAAAAGCCAATGTCATTTATTTGCTACATACTATACAATCAGTTGTAAAGTTAGGTACAGTGTATAGCAATAGGTACTCCCTGAAGTCTGATAAAACCTCATGACACCAATTCTCTACAGGCACATTTCAAGGATATAGGTTTACTTTCATAAAGTGTCATCATTTATACTGCCCATAGTAATGACGTCACCATTTATCCGTGGACATACAAATGCTGTAAACGTTTAAAGGGACTGGTGCATAACAATATAATGATGCAATGAATAAAACAAGATGAAAAATGGCTCAGTTTATACATTTAATGAAATTAACTATGATATGTGTAATCTCAGTCATTAGAAAGTCCCGATTTTGTATAAAGACTTAGCAAATTCGAACATCTGTTGTCTTATTTTGTAGCAGGACTTGAAGTTGAAAACAACCTAGAAAAGGAGAAGAAAACAGAACCAACAGGAGTCATTTTGATAATACAGTGAGCTTGGCTCTTTCCAGGCTTTGTCAAGACTATGTAGTGGAAGCTGCCTCCCAGTTCCATGGTCTGAACCATAACGCTAAGCATACTAACATACTAATATGCCAGCAGAATAGGCCTAACAGTCTCTTGAGTCTGCTCGATTTTCAGCACCCACACTGAGGGTTGATTCTGGTGCCCAGGTTATACTGTCCCCAGTCCCAGATGTTCCACCTGTAATGGGCCTGGTCAGCTTACCTCCCCTATACCTGTCCCATCCCTCTTAAACCCATCCACAGTCTCCCCCTCCACCAGCTCCCTGGGCAGTGCATTCCATGGCTCCACCACCCTTTCACTGAAATAACATCTCCTCCTCTCCCCTCTGAGCCTGCCCCCTTCCACCATCTGCTCCTCTATGTGCAGGATGCCAGTCAGTACAAGGCTTACTCTTTAGAATTAGTAGTGCCCCTTATTTAGGCACTTCTTAGTACACAGAGGTGCCATGGGGATGACACAACCTTCCTAGAGCTGCAAAGCAATACTAAGATATAAAGGACATAAACCCACAAGCCTTGGATGAAGTCCAGAACCCTTAACCAGTGAACCATGCTCCACTACCTAATAATACAATACAATAAAAAAATGAAGGGAACTCTTTGTGAAGCAATCGCAAAATCACAAGACCTAATTTTCTCAGCAAAGACATGACCTCAGGCAGAAAGGCAAAATAATTGGCACTGAGACCAGTTACTTACACACAGCATAATGATAGGAGCAACAGAGTTCCCTACATAGTTATTTTTACTTGAATACTTGTTTTCCTGCTTCTGCACCAAGAACTGTTATACAGATTTTTTTTTAAAAGAAAAAACTGTTACAGGTATTTATAAACCATATTTTGTAAACTATAGTAACCACGTTGCATAATACTCCCAAATCTTTGGTATAAAACAAGAAAACCAAGTCCTGGGTTCCAGTTTACCCCATCCCACCCCAAACAAAAGCAACCAAAAAGTTGATCTACTGACTGATTCCCAGGGCTTGAAAACCCACACAGATGCTGATGACACGCTCTAAACCAAGACCCTGGCAAGGAGGCTGGAAGGCATCTTGACGTGTTTGGTTCACCCGGTCCAATCTGGCCTTGTCCAAGGGGAAGCCAGCACACTATAACATGCAGTGGCTTCTGAACATAATAACCAAGGCTGTCCTTCTCCCTCCACCCCTCTGCATTTTGCCTTGGCTATTGAGCCCTTGACTATAGCAGCCTCAGCCATTCACATGTAGGTGGTTTGTGTTCAGGCCTTACCACTACACATAAGATCACTCTGTATGTGGATAACATTTTGCTTTTTGTAAATTTGGGGGACTAGATGGCTCAGTGGATTGCTAGCTAGTTAAGGAGCATTTCTACTCTAGGTCACCGGTTTGAATCCGGTCCAGGACGCTAGTGGCCAAAAGCCACTATAATCTGATGGCTGTTTGGTGACCTACTTGAAAAGAATTGTGGTGGTTCTCTGTTCATTTCCTAGTGGACAGGAGTTCACATCACAAAAAAACACCCTCACAGTTAGCACTATGTGGCACCCTTGCTGTCAGTTTCATATGAGATGCCAAAGATTATATGGGCATGGACTCTGAACTTCCCTCTTGCCTATGTAGTGGGCCCCCCCATCACAGGATTAAGGCACAATAGCAAGGCCATGTAGGAAAGCCTGCAGTGTGATAGCCCATGCCATACCTATCATGTGAATAAACAGGGTGCTTTGGTCTCTAGAGCAGTCAGTCCTGCACCTTTTCAAGAACACTAAAAAATTCACCATTAAAAAATGTTAAAAAGCTAATCACCTTTCCAGCGCATAATATCCCTCACATCCTTACTCTCATCCGTGAGTTTTCCTTTTTACCAGCTATGAAATATACCACCAAAAATCTGAGACCCTAACCCCGGGGTCCCAAAATACTTTGTAACAGCATAACTTCCATTCAGAGAGTTCCTTATGCCATTGCACACCTATAGATAAAGATTACGGCTTAATTATCAGATCCCAATGCACTCAACTATTGGCCCTTTTATCACACCATTAATTTCAACCTGATGCAACGGGAGGGTCTCCTACTATCCTGGCTTGGCAGAATCAACTTTCTTAGAATGAATATCCTCAGTCGGGTACTTTAGCCACTACAAATGCTTCCCTACCTACTAAATAGACATGCCACCCACTTTCTTGTCTCGTGCCTAACCAAATTCATCTGGCAAAGGAAAGACCCTCAAGCTAGTCTGCCCAAATGTAAGAGTTGTTGTTGGCAGAGGAGCAGTGGCATTCCTTGATTTCAATGTCTTTCACATAGCCTATCTGACCATGTATATCTCAGACTGGCTGAGGTAGGGATCATGTACCCTACAACTGGATCTGACGGGAGATGCAGGCTATGGCCCACTACCCTCCTGTCTAAGTCTTTCTTGATGTCATGGCTACCAATAGCTGCATAACCCAATGTCATTGGCCAAGCAGTCCTTTAGTCATGCACAACTATCTGATCAATACAGGGGTATCAATCAATCAATCAATCAAATCTTTATTTATTCAGGCGATCATCATTGAGCAAGGCTCATTTACAAGATGGACCTGATAAGGTCAAGGTTCGAGTTGGTGCACAGCAAATACATCACATACTTATGAGACAGTTATACATACAGAAAAAAGAAAATGTTATTTATAACACAATAATATACAGAGAATTCACATGTTAAAGGCTGGCAAGAGAAAGTTAAACTAACATCTACAATATGTACAGTACATATATATCACAATGAGGCCCTGACAGTCACTCACATAATGAGTACAAGGATGGTGAAGGGAATATTGGGTGCCATATACTGGCGGTGTCTGGCTGGAAGGAATATGCCATATGTGATTGGAATATGGTTTTGTGGGATGACTATTCTATCTCTAGCGGTAGCAACTGTATTTCTCTGTGAAGAAGGCTGTACAGTGCTGCTTGAAGGATGTAAATGGAATGATAATGGACAGTTTTAGGGATTTTTGTAGGGTGTTCCATGCTATGGCTAGAGAATAGCTGACTGCTGCCCTCCCTATTTTGGTGTTGACTTTGGGCAATTTGAGCAGGATGATATTGTTGCTTCTTAGGGCATAGGAGCTGGGAGTGGTCAGGTTGAAGCAGTCCAGGATATATCTTGGGAGTTTTTGATAAAGCTCTGTAGATCCATAGAGCTGCATTTCTGCTCCTCCTGACATGAAGGAAACCCATCCAACTGCATCATAGAGAACAATGGTGAGTATTATATGGCAGGTCTGTAATGAACCTTATTGCTCTATGGTATAAGGTATCCAACTTTTGAAGGTAGGGAGTGGGGCAGTGACTATGGGGAAGTCTGCATAGTCAATGACTGATAGAAAGATGGCCTGGACTAATCTCATCTTTGAATCTCTATTAAGGAAGGGTTTTAATCTGAGAGGAGGCCAAGCCTAAGTGAAGCTTTTTCAGCAGTTGTTCTAGATGCTGAGTAAAGTCAAGTCTGTTGTCAATCCACACACCTAGGTATTTGAAATTTTCAATATACTCCAGATTTTCTCCAAGTATAGTGCATATCTGGGGGAGACTGATTGAAGAGGATGTGTTGGTGGAGTTTTGGGTTGTGAACATCATTGCTTTAGTTTTCTTTGCATTTAGCAGAAGCTTTTTCTTGAGAAGCTGATGTTGTAACAGGGAGAATTCTGCTTGTAGGATTTCATGAGCAACTTTAGGTGAAGGGTTGCTGACATACAGTACAGTGTCATCAGCAAAGAGATGTACTGAGGACTTGGTAAGGGTTGAATCAATTTTATTTATATAAATGGCAAAAGGATAGGACCCAGAATAGAGCCTTTGGGGACTCCTCTTGACAGTGGTCTTAATGGAGAGAGGTCACCTTCAGCTTTTACCTGCTGTGATCTACCGAGAGTAGGCATCTGAACCATTAAGGGAGGATGGATCTAGGCCAATGGAGTGTAGGGATGAGGTAGCAGTTCATGGTCCACAGTGTCGAATGCTTTGCTCAGGTCCAGGAATACTGCACAGACATTGTTCTTTTAATCCAGTTTGGTTTGCCAATCATTGGTGACCTTGGCTAATGCAGTGATAGTGCTATGTTTGGCCCTGAATCCAGATTGAGATGGATTTAATAGATTAGCATTGTCCAGATATTCCCTTAACTGAATACTCACTGATTTCTCCAGCATCTTGGATAACACAGGTAGGATGGAAATGGGCCTGTAGTTATTAAGATCCATAGGGTCCCCTGATTTTAGAAGGGGGACCACTTGGGCCATCTTCCACAGCGTGGGAATAGAGCCAGAGTTTAGGGAAAGGTTAAAGTGGTGAGTTAGGGGGTCTGCAAGCACATGACACGCAATCTTTAGAAAGAATGGGTCCAGAAGATCTGCTCCTGCACTTTTTTTGCTATCTAGATGCCATAATAGATCCTCAACTTGTTTCAACAGTATAGGTTTGAAGCTAAAGGAGGAGTCAACTCTTTGTTCACCAGTATAGTGGGAGCTTAAATGATCCCTTAATAGGTTAGCTGGAGAGGAGTCAAAGGCAAGGCCAGCTGTTGTGAAGTGGTTGTTGAATGCATCCAGGATTTCAATGTGCCAGTAATGGGCCCATAGTTACTGTGTAAATGGGTTGGAAGGGGTTGTTAACATCCTGGCCCATCATACCTTGATGGTGCCCCAAAATCTAACAGTATTATGGTAGGAGGAGTCGAGCTGGGCCAGGTAGTAGGCTGCCTTGCATCCCTAACTTTCCTAGTGCATTTATTCCTGGCTTTCCTAAAGATCATCCAGTCCATGATATTCTTAGTTTTTCTTGCTACTTTCAAAGTTTATCTCTCTCA
The DNA here is from genome assembly GCA_016271365.2 of Neoceratodus forsteri. Classification (NCBI taxonomy): domain Eukaryota; kingdom Metazoa; phylum Chordata; order Ceratodontiformes; family Ceratodontidae; genus Neoceratodus; species Neoceratodus forsteri. The sequence continues at coordinate 1,120,320,654 of CM028130.1, read as the reverse complement.
GCAGTGCAGCTTTGAGGTCAGCTGAAACCAGCGACAGGATTTGTTTTTTATTCGGATACTAGAGATTGGGGCATGGGTGTTAACGGCATTTAATATAATGCTATTTAGCACCTGCTGAGCTTTTCTACAGAATGTGCAAGATAGAATTTTTGCCAGTGTGGAGAGTAGGCTAGATCATGCAGATATCCTTCAATACTGATGTTTTCTTGGATCTCCTCATGAGGAATTTTGCAGGATCTGTTTTAATGTGTTGGATCTTACCCTACGATGGGGCAGTGGTCACTTATGTCGCATAGGAGCACTCCAGCATGTGTGAATAGATGTGGTTTACTCACTAGCATGATGTCAAGTAGAGTACTGTTACTACTATTCCTTACGTTTAGTCTTGTTGGTTCATTAATTAACTGTGTGAGCCCATAGGTGTCACAGAATGATACCAGAGGTGTAGCTGCCTGGGTGAGCCAGTTGAAATTCAGGTCCCCTATGATAATGACTTCTTCAGTACAGGACTTGACCAGGTTTCCCAGGTGGGATAAGAGCTTGTGTTCAGCAGAGGGGTCTGTAGCATCCAATTAAATAGAAAGCTGCTGTATTGGGAGAGAGACTTTAGAGATAGACACTCAAATTCCTTGGGCATAGATGTTGCAGCAGTACAGGATACAACTAAATCAGCTTTACATATTGGCTACTCCGCCTCCCTTGTTTGCGATCAGCTCTGAAAAGCTGATAGTTAGGTAGGTTAACTTCCTGTCCATTGTGGTGGTCTTGAGCCATGTCTCAGTTATCACAAGAAAGTCTGGCAAGGTATGGGCAACCCAGGATTGTAACAATGTAGATTTTTTCAACAGACTGCATACATTAATATGCGGAAACTGGAGCCTTTAATTGAGAATAGGTCTGATGGAGATGATGCTTTGAAGAGGTCCAGGGTTGATTTCTACATTACCAATACAGAGCAATAGGAAGATCAGTAATTTCATAAGGGCTGCCAGTGATAGGGAGAGGGCTGTCTTTGGTCCTCCTTTTTATTCCGTTGCCACTCTTTGTTTTGGGTGCTCCTGTGGATTTAAGGTAGTGTGTCGGGATACCAATTAGAAGTTTGTGACTAGGCTTAGTGAGGATCTATATACCCAGTAGTAGGGCCTTAGCTGAGACATATGTGTGATATGTGTAACTTTATGGTGATTGTACCGCTGTAGTCGATGCAGCAATGGCAAGACATATATGAGGAGTATGGGTGTCAGCCACGGGGATGTTCCAGAGAAACTCAAGTGGTTGACCACTTTAGATTGATATAATAGGGTCATCTTCATTGTGGAACCCTATGGCTGTTAGTGACAGGAGTATCAGTAGCAAGCTCCCATTCTGAGGGGATATTGATAGTTGGCAATAGGGAGTAGCGAAGTCGCTGATTGGTTGGATCAGCAAGCTGGTGTGACTGTCTGTTGGTTTAGAGAAAAGTGCTGTGGGCGGGGAAGAGATTTTGGCGGGAAGATGCCTATAAAGTAACACACAGGAAGGGGGAAGGTGGGTGGGCAAAATTTTGCACCTTTCCGACTGCTCCCTACGCTATTCCTCCCAGCCTTGTGGTTCCTAAGTTCGCTAGGTCATGACAGCCGCGCTAGGCGAGAAGCGAAGCCCAGCGCTCAGCTGGTTGCTGTGGGCTGAAGGAAGCAGGCTGAAGAGAGACAGAGGAGGTGCAGCAATTAATAAAGGCAGTAGCAAGCCTTTTCTGAGCATCACTGACCAAATCTGCTACACAAAGGACTGTGGGGGTCCTGTGGTGCCTCAGCGTCTAGCCCACCCATATTCAGACAAGGAGCTGCAATTACTGAAGAGCAGTAAAACAGTAGTTTCCCTTACAATACAATAGTGGATAACAGCACTTTTTGATGATTTACACATATAAAACTAGTAGAGTAGTGCGCCTCAGCGTCTGGCCCACTGCTGCTAACAGAGTCCAGCAGAATTCAACAGAATCAACAGCAGTTGCCCTCTACAGATGTCTCACCAGAGTGGAAGCAGCTCTTCTGGGAAACTTGCAGTAGAACACCAGGGGAAGAGTAAAAGACAAAAAGAAAAACAAATTTTCAAGTCCCACACAGATTTCAGCAATGCAAACTGAGCCAGTGTAAGTCAATGGGGCAGGAGAGCCAATCGGCTGCTGTGCCTGGTGGAATGCTCGCTTACCGATTGGCTGCGCCTTTCCTGACTGCTCCCTCGCTGTTCCTCCCGGCCTTGTGGTTCCCAAGTTCGGCTAGGTGCCGCCGATCGCCTGCTGGCCACTACTCACTTCAGTATACACCATGCTGGAGTTCCCTTCTGGCTTACAAGACCTTTCAAAGACTGGGCGAGTAGGGGCATCTTAACTTTCAGTAACCTACTTAGTAACAAACGGTTTGTCTATTGGGACCATAGCCCCAAAAAGGGATTCCCTGTGACCCATTTTTATCAGTATTTATTTATTTCAAAAGTTTTACGAGGAAAGGCATACCAAGCTGACCATAGCTAATTTCCAGATGCATCATGGGGAAGGGATATGTAATATAGTACAAAAAAAAAGATTAACAGTAATTAACAGTATTACAAAAACAATAGTCATATACTGCAGTATAACATACCAAAAGGAAAAATACGTAAACATATTAACATACGAAACAGCCAGCAAAAGAAGGCCTTATGGTGCATCGAGTTTGTTCAATTGTGTAGTCCCTGGTCTAGAAATTACAGTGGGCCCCGCCCACTTTCCTCTAACCCTGACCCTTCCCATCGCCCTGTCCCACCCTCTCTTGAACTTCCCCACTGTCTTCTGAGCGACGACCTCACCTGTTAGTTCATTCCATCCAACACTCTCTGTAAAGAAGTGCCTACTAAACTCCTTCCTGACCCCCCCCCAAGCTTAAAATGGTGCCCACAGTGGTCTTGTTTTCCCTGAGACAAAAAGGTCTTTAATAGCCACCTTGTTTATACCTTTCAGGTACTTTAAAATTTCAATCATGTCCCCTCTCTCCCTCCTTTCCTCCAGTGAGTACATGTAATGCCCTGCCTTGCTGTCCCTGAGCTATCTTGTTACCCTCCTCTGAACTGATTTGAACTGGCTGATATCCTCTTACAGGCAGGAGGTCCAGTATTGCATGCTGTCACACCAAGGATCTGTACAGCGGCAATACCTCCTCCCTTCTGCTCCTATCATATTCAATATCATCAACATTGCAAGGCGTAACAATACAAAAAGGTATATACTGTAGATAAAAACGGTGTTTGGCTAGGCAAGGAAACATAAAAACATAGACTTTGACATCAGATAAGGACTGCTTGGCCCACCTAGTCTGCCCATTTTCCTACCTACTGGATAAGCTGCAGATCCTAGTTAACCAACAGCCTATTTCTTCCTACTCCCCACAAGAATTGCCTTATGTCTGCCCCATGCATTCTTGAATTCCCCCACTGTTTTTGATCCCACAACCTCCTCAAGAAGACCATTCCATGCATCCACCACCCTCTCTGTGAAAATATATTTCCTCACATTACCCCTGAGCCGTCTCCCCATTATCTTCAAATTGTGTCCCCTTGTTCTTGCACATCTCTTTTTCTGAAAGATGCTACCCTTTTGGACTTTGTTGATTCCCTTGAGGTACTTAAAAGTTTCTATCATGACCCCCCCTCTCCCTCCTTTCCTCAAGGGTATACATATTAAGCTCTTTTAGTCTCTCCTCATATGGCATCTATTGGAGACCCAGCAACATTTTAGTTGCCCTCCTCTGGACTGTCTCCATTCTGTCTATGTCCTTGTGGAGATGGGGCTCCAGAACTGGATGCAGTACTCCAGATGGGGTCTCACCAACTGTCTGTATAACTTTCTGTTTTCTACTGGTGATGTCTGTCCCTATACATGCCAGTATCCCCCCAGCCAACCCTTCTGCCTTCTCACACTGTTTGCCAACCTTTAGATCATCTGATATGATTACCCCCAGGTCCCTTTCCATTTTTGTTACTACCTTCCTCCCCATTGTGTACTCTTCCCCTGGGCTTTTGTTTCCCAGGTGCATTAGTTTGGAGAAACTACTCAAACAGGCATAGTGAGGGGAAGGGGTGGAGAGAAAAATGCCACAGCAATATGAGCAGATGGGAAGGAGAATAAAAAGGAAGGGATAACGGACAGTTGTAGGTGGGAGTAGAAAAGTCACGAAGCAGAGACTCAGAAGAGCAGAAAGAAAAGGCAGAATGGATTTTCAGGGGAAGGGTAGACCAGAGATTAGGAAAGTGATACGAGAAGGCAGCTTGACCAACAGCAGATTTCCTAGATGGAATAGAAAAGGAATGGGAAACATTGCTGCAGGGAGTAGCAGGAAGGAGGTGGAGAGGATAGGAGGAAAGGGAACCATACCAGAATTTGGATATAACGGAGGCACGATGGAAAAGGTGCCTGGCATTAAGAGAGGGAAGAGCGAGGGCAGAGTACAGCAAGCAGTGATGGTAAGATGGGGACAGTCTAAGGCAAAATGACAAAAAGAATGAAAGAGGGGGTGCAGCCTAGAAAGGGAGTATTTAGGGGCTCCACTGCAAAATATGTCATGATTAGTCAAAAATAGGGAGAATCATCTTTAAAACAATCTCACAGTAGGCAGGAAAAAGGATACTCACTTTGTTCCTGTATGGGGCTCCAAGACTGGGGTGGAGCCTATGGTGTATGCCATGAAGGTGCAAGATGACAGTCCAGGCAGACCCTGAGATACTTGAAGGAGGATACATCCTCAACTGCAGCACCATCAAGGGTATGGAATAATGGTAAGATAGGTGAGAATGCTAAGTCTCTGCTGTGCACCAAATGTCATAGAAACTTTGTTTTGTTTTGCTTTTTTGTTTGGCATTGAAGGGCAGTTGGTTAGAACTGAATCAGTGCCAAGTATTGTCAAAATCCAGCTGTAGCTGGGAAGTAAGATCATGGGAAGGGAAGCCAGATGCAAAGAGTACTGTATTGTCAGTGTAGATATGAATGGATACAGAGGAACAGGCAGAGCTGAGGTCATTCAAGAATTTTGATAAAAGAATGGGTCCCAGAACAGAACATGAGGGACAGCTGAACAGATGGGGGAGTGGGTGGATAGGGAGTTTCCAATCCTGACAGCTTGAGACCTGCTGTCAAGGTAGGAGCACAACCAACTGACTAAGAGGCAGAGAGGACTGCTACTTTACGCTTGTCCAGAAGAAGGTTGTGTGCCACAGTATCAAAAGCTTTAGCCAAATCTTCAAAGATGGCGGAGGTTATCAAACCTTGGTCCACACCTGAAAGGATGGAGTCAGTAACCAGAAGAGGAAAGTGGAAGTGGACTGGGATTTCCTAAATCCAGACATGAAAAGGGTGAAGAAGGAGGAGTCAAACTACAAAGAGAGCTGAAAGAGAACATGGTGTTCCTGTAACTTGGTCAGAGTGGGAAAGAGAGAGAAAGAATGGAAGTTATCAGGGGAAGAAGGGTCACCATATTTTGAAAGAGGGATAACAGTAGCCTGTTTCCAGTCTTTAGGGACAGCGGCAGAGGAAAAAGAGAGATTAAGAAGTTGGGTAATAGGCATAGCGATGACAGGAGCCGAGAGAAGTAGAATCTTAGGATCAAGACCATCAGGGCTACCTCCCTTATTAGGATTAACTGCAAGTAGTGTTTTAGGAAAACCAGAGTGGGTAGAGGGAGAGGTAGGAGAGAAGGGAAAAGAGTGAAGGGGGAAGGCAGAATGAGGGGAGAGGAGAGCAAGGAAGGGATGAGACAGACAGCACAGGTGGTTAACTAGGTGTTAAAGGAAGAGGCAACAGAAAAAGGATCAGAGATGAGGAAGTTGCTAACTTTCAGAACAGGGAAGGGAGACTGGGTCGGAGGAGAGAAAATGGAATTGATAATCTTCTAGAACTTGGGAGGAGTGATTAATGTTCTGGAGTGTGGATGCAAAATATTCGGACTTCGCAAGTCTGATGGCCTTAGCACAGGCATTGTGAAGGTGCTGATAGTTGGCCAAAGCAGCCAGGAAGCCAATGATCTTGTAGGATCACCAGACAAGGGGTTAGTTTTTGAAAACCACGAGAATGCCGCAAGCCCCTTGTGTGCCGATCATTTGGCACATGGGGCTAGCGGCATCTTCCCACCAGTGATCAGGATTTTCAATCCCAAGAACCAAATGCTGCAAGTTAGATCAGCTTTTCCCTGGTCTAATGTGCACCATCTGGGGGATCCTTTTACAGGGCTTGCACAAAATATTTGGCGCAAGTTGCCATAAAGTGTGGAAACTCGCAACTGCGCCGGGTGTACTAAAACTGGGTGTAGTTAGGCATGAGGGTTTGCAGGCGCAGCTGCACGCCAGTGATTGCTGACGAGGGCCTGACACAAGCCCTGCATCACCCTTTGAAAATCAAGCCCAAGGTCTCTGGTACAGAGGCAAGCTTACAACTCAGTTCATATCCAGAGAAACTAGAGCTTGCCAAGCCGCTCATATGAACAACAACCTTCTGCTTTCAATGACTAAAAGTAAAACTATAGTTGATTTCAAGTCAAACTTGTTCATCTGTTGATTTGTAATTCTATCGACTAAAATGTTGTTTTATTATGGGCCTGCCCAGTGGCACTGAGCATTGAGGTGCTGGATGCCACACCTTGCGCCACGCTGGCAACTCGGGTTCAGGAATGGACTCGGGTCATCAGGGGTTGGCAGGAGAGGAGCACGATCGAGCATCCAGAGGACAGCTATCCTCTCCTGGGGAGGGTGGTGCGTGCCGCAGTTCTAGCAGCTCCTGGTGGAGACCAAGAGCATCGCAACTAGCAGCAGCATGTACAAGGGGAAGGGTTTTTTTTGGCAGACGTACTGTGCATGGGTATGGGAGCGTGCCTGTTGTGCACCAGCTGTCATTGCACATCCGTGCCCCCAGGAACATCAGAACATGGAAAATGCCCTGGCACCTGGGTAGGTTATGGTGGGTCCAGCGAACAGCCCCCATGCTCAAAGTTGGGTTACTCCCAACCGGTCTGTGGCTCTCCTCCGCACTGTGACCACCCCATCCAGATTCTAAATAGAGGGCCAGAGGAGTAGGCGATCCCACCTTGTGGGCTCAGAACTGGGGGCTTGAAGGGATCAGTAGCTGTGGAGGAGGAGTCCCAGAGATGGGGACTCGGCCTGGAGAGAATCTCAGTCAGAGCAGGAACTGGCCGGTCCGAGTGGCCACACCTGAGAGAGACCTAAGGGGCCAAGGAGGAAGGAGCATAAAGAGAATTGAAAAAAAAAATTATTTGTATGCTCTGTCTGTTTACATGTAAATCTAGTCACATGTGAAAATGGGCATTTTTGCTTACTATGTTTAGTGTTCACAGTGGAAGGAGTTGCCGCTCACCACAAAAAAGTAACAGGAGCTCTGGATGGAGGAAGATGGACATTAGTCCTTTTTTGGAGGAGAGAGTCCTGAAGCGACTTGCTAATCTGTTAAAGGACAAAGCAATGGGGCCAGATGGGGTGCATCCAAGGGTATCTGAGGGAGTTCAGGGAGTTACTGGCAGCACCTCTGATAGTCCTGTTTAATAGCTCACTGCAAATGGGAGTGGTTCCGGAGGACTGGAGGAGAGCAGATGTAGTCCCACTTTACAAAAGTGGTAGCAGGAAGGAAGGTGGCAGTTATAGGCCAGCCAGCCAGCCAGACATCAGTGGTGGGAAAGCACTGGGGAATGTCATTGAATTCAGTGGGTTACGGGTGGGGGGTCATGTCAAATGAATCTGATGAACTTCTTTGACTGAGTGACCAAGGAATTAGATCAGGGTGGATGTGGTGGGTGTGGCCTACCTAGATTTCAGTAACACTTTCAACACCGTTCCACATGGGAGACTAGTATGCAAGCTGGGTGGCTTGGGAGTGGGTCTAAAGGTGGCAAACTGGGTAAGAAATTGGCTAGGCGACAGAAGATGGTGGTAAATGGAGTTCACTCCGAGTAAAGAAGGGAGACCAGTGCGGTGCATGAGGGGTCAGCGCTGGAACTGGTCCTCTTTAATGTCTTTACAAGTGACACTGCAGAGAAGCTGGAAGGGAAGGCCTGCTTCTTTGCTGATGACACCATAATCTTCAATAGTGTGGACATTTCAGGTCGGGGGGGGGTGATGGAAAGGATGAACAGAGACCTGAGAAAACTTGGAGTGGTCAAGGGTATAGCAACTGGGTTTCAATGCGAAAAGGTGCAAATTAATGCACTCAGGGAACAGAAACCCAGGGGCAGTGTACAAAATGGGTGAAGTGGTATTGACGACCACAAAGAGGGGAACAGACCAAGAAGTATTCATATCAGATGACCTAAAGGTGGCCAGGTAGTACAACAAGGCAGTTGGGTGAGCTTGTGGGGTGCTGGGATGCACAGGGAAGGGTATCACCAGCAGAAAGAGGAAGGCAGTGATGACTTTGTACAGATCACCAGTAAGACCATACTTAAGAGTACTGTGTCCAGTTCTGGAAACCAAATCTCTGGAAGGACATAAACAAAGTAGAGGTAGTCCAGAGGAGGGCAACTAAAATTATGCAGGGTCTGCATCAAAAGCCCTATGAGGAGAGACTAAAAGATCTCAATATGTATACCATGGAAGAGAGAAGGGAAAGGGGGGTGATGTGATAGAGGCCTTTAAATACCTCACTGGGTAAATAAGGTACAGGAGGGAAATATTTTTCAAAAAAAAAGGTTTACTCCAGAACAATGGGACATTCTTTGATGCTGTAGGGAGGGAGGTAGATTCAAGAGAGATGTGAGGAAGTACTTCTTCACAGAAGGAATGGTGGATTTCTGAAACAGCTTTCCAGTGGATGCGTGGGGGCGGAAAAAGTGGCGGGGTTCAAGGAAGCATGGGATAGGCACAAGGGAGTCTTAGTGGAAAAGAAGAGGGGGAGAAAGAGCCAGAGATCAAGTAGGGTCTGCACTGCAGTGATACTAACTATTTTTCCCTCTGGTTACTGGCTTCTGGAACTGCCTCAGTTGCCCAGCTGTTCCTGCCCTGTCTGAAATCCTCCCTGCCTTGGGAACCCCCAGACCTCCGATCCACCTGTGACATATCCTCAGACACCCCCCCCCCACTTGCACCCCACCAAAGCAAGGCCATCTTCAGCTCTTCTGTGCACCAATATAGGAAATCTAATTACCTGAGGGTGGAGATGAAGATTGTCAGGCACAGGACCCAGGAGGGCAGATCCAATGGTGGGCATGGTGCTGGGTCAATGTCATCTATCCAGGAGTTGTGGCTCTTCCTTGTTTTGCGAGGCCCCCGTCGATAAGAGTGACTGTGCAATGACATCAGAGGGCTATGGGTTCAGTTCCCACATCTGGCACTTGAGTTAATATCCCAGTACTGACACTGTAGTGCAGCATGAGAGGGGTGCTGCACTTCTGAGGTGCCGTCTTTCGGATGAGACGTTATACCAAGGTCCCATCTGCTTGGATTGGTGGTAGTTCAGATGGATGTTAAAGATCCCATGGCACTTATCGAAAAGAGAAGGGGAATTTCCCCGGTGTCCTGGTCAAATTTCCCTCATTCACTAAAAATACCACCAACAGCTTAATGTGGTTTCAAGGTCAGTTGGCATTCATCTGTATCCCCTCCCGGGTGGTGCCTGAAAATAGGCAGGATTTGCCTAGTACCCTTACCGGTTAACAAAAATGAAAATAAAATAAAAATAAAAATCCAGGGAGGTGCGCATACACTCCAATGCTTTCTCTAGAGCGATCCGCCGCAGCCCACCACCGGTATGTGGAGAGACTGCTGGCTAAGAAAGGATTGAGAAGTGCAGGAAGAGTTTGTGGAATTGGGGAGGGGCCTTAGTCAAGTAGCATGCACGGTAACCTTCTCGGAGGTGCTGCCCATCTATGGCATAGGAGAGGCTAGGGTGTTCCGCACCATGGGATTCAATCAGTGGTTGAAAAGCTGGTGTGGAACTCAGGGATATGGCTTCACTGGGGACTGGGGGTCCACCTGGAGTGATGCAAGCCTATACTGGCATGATGGGCTGCATCTGTTCGGGAGGGGAACCAGGATCCTAGGTGATAGGTTTAAATGCTTCATTGGCAAGCTTTTAAACTAGCCAAGGGGGGAGGCAATGGAAAGGAGCAGGGAAATCCTAGCCCCCCCCAAATAATCACGGTAGTAAGTGTGGCAAACACCAGCATAGAGGTGTTGATAGGGAGAAGGGCAGGGGTAAATGGAGAAAGTGACAAAGGCAAGAAGGACAGGGATGGGGCAAAAGGGAGTAAGACCATCAGGAAATGGAGGGTAATGAGTACCAATGCCCATAGTCTGGGCAACAAGCTCCCTGAGCTGGTAGCCTTGATGGAAGAGGGATGCCTGGATATCGTAGCAGTCACAGAAACATGGTACAGAGAACCATGACTGGGATATTAACATACCAGGGTACATAACCTACACAGGAGAGACAGGCAGGGAGAAGAGGGGAGGAGTAGCTCTCTATGTAAAGGAAGGGATAAAAGCAACTGAACAAAAGAGTAAACAGAGAGGAGAGGAGGCACTGTGTGTCACCTTGGAGACTGGAAAGGGCACCACAATCCACACAGGGGTTGTGTACAGATCCCCATGTCAGGGGGACGGAATGGACAAGGATATGATAGAAGGCATTCTTAGAATGGCAGAGAAAGGGGAGATATTGTTGATGGGAGACCTGAACATGCCAGATGTTAACTGGAGCACATTTGCTGCAGCCACATCCAAGAGCAGGGCCATTCTTGATGCCCTACAGGTGGAAGGCATTAGACAGCTAGTTTCGGAACCCACTCGTGAGGGAGCAATCTTAGACCTCGTACTCTCAAACGGTGGCAGTGAGAGGATCTCAGATCTAGAAGTGGGTTGCCATCTCAGGACAAGTGACCATCAAACAGTGTGGTTCACGTTAAACTCAGCTACAGAGTCAAGCCATACAAAAGTGAGGGTACTGGACTTTAGGAGGGCTGACTTTGGCAAGATGGGAGAGTGCCTCAGAAAAGCACTAGCAAACAGGCTAGAAGGAGGTGTAGAGCAACAACGGGGAATCATCAAAACTGCCATCACAGAGGCAACAAGCCTTTGTGTGAAGCAAATAAACAAATCAAAACTAAAGAAAAAGTTACTATGGTTCTCAAAAGAGGTGGCTGTGAAAGTCAGGAAGAAAAAGATAACATTCCGGAAGTATAAGGAAACACAGAAGGAGCAGGACAGAGAGCTGTACCAGTTAAGGCAGGAGGAAGCAGGGAGGGAAGTCAGAATAGCAAAGGCCCAAACTGAGGAAAAGATAGCCAACTCAGTTAAGAAGGGAGATAAAACCTTTTATAGGTACATCAGCGAGTGTAGAAAGACAAAGGGAGGGATAGTGAGGCTGAATAGAATGAATGGTGGGTGGGCAGAGGGGGACAGTGAAAAAGCAGGGATACTGAACGAATATTTCTGCTCAGTATTCACAAAAGAGGAGGGGGAAGTGCCTAATCCAATTAACAGAAGCACTCTTGATTAGGGGGTCGATCCCAGTCCTTTCACAGAAGAAAGGGTTCTGCAAGAACTCCTAAAACTGAAGGTGGACAAAGCAATGGGTCCTGATGGAATTCACTCCAGAATTCTAAAAGAATTAAGAGAGGAACTACTGAAACCACTGGCTACTCTTTTTAATAAATCATGGGAGGATGGTGTGGTACCCGAGGACTGGAGGAAGGCGGATGTGATTCCCCTTCACAAAAGTGGGACCAAGACAGAGGCAGGAAACTACAGACCTGTCAGTCTGTCCTCTGTGGTAGGGAAAGTGTTGGAATCACTTCTGAAGGAAAAAACTGTTGAGTACCTAGAGGCCAGTGGAGCACAGGACCCAAGGCAGCATGGGTTCACAGCGGGAAGGTCATGTCAGACGAATCTAATAGAGTTCTTTGACTGGGTGACCAAAGTAGTAGACCAGGGAGGGGCTGTGGACATGGCCTACCTAGACTTTAGCAAGGCATTTGACACAGTCCCACACAAAAGATTAATAGTCAAATTAACCATCCTGGGAGTGGGTCCCAGGGTGGTAGCCTGGGTAAAACATTGGCTGCACAACAAGACATAGAAGGTAATTGTAAATGGAGTCCACTCTGAAGAAAGACGGGTTACTAGTGGGATACCACAGGGTTCAGTATTGGGTCCAGTCCTTTTTAATGTCTTCATCAGTGACACTGCAGAGGGACTGGAAGGAAAAGTATGCCTTTTTGCAGATGACACAAAGATCTGCAACAGAGTTGATACACAAGGAGGCGTGGACAGGATGAAAAGGGACTTGGCAAGGTTGGAAGAATGGTCAGAAGTATGGCAGCTAGGATTCAATGCAAAGAACTGCAAAACAATGCACCTGGGAAACAAGAACCCAGGGGAAGAATACACATTGTAACATGGCATATGTTGCCTAGGTGTCAGGGAGGAACTGGATAGGCTGGCGGCTGTCACGGGACGGCATCCGGAGCGGGTATTAACCCAGCATATGTGCCGTGCCCACCTCGGCAGTACCGTTGGTAGCCAGACCCCCTGCCTAGCAGCACTAGTGCGATCTAGACTGAGACGAAGGCTGCAGGAGCGGCTCCTGCAAGGTGCAGCATCGAGGACAGCTTGCCGCATCCGGGGCGGTGGGCAGACAGCTCAGGCCCGGCGCTGTATCCGAGTATTGTACTGCACATCAGGAAACCGCAAACCAGTGTGGTGTTGGAGCGAGAGACAGCAGTGGCGACAGGAGCCACCGGGCAGGAATGGTTGTGGGACCCGGAAATAGCGACGACCGACATGCCCGCGTGCCAGGCAGTCGCGACCATACTCCGAGGAGTTGGCGTTGGAGACCTCCGAGCACGGATACCGGCTCACCAAGCCGCATAGAAGAGTGGAGCATATGACTGCACTGTTGTGTGCCTGTTTTAGCTGCAGTACAGGACGAGGCATACTGCAGCACACCAGTATGTATCTAAGCTGTTTTAGACCGCGTTGTGTTGTACAAATAAAGTGGTTCAAACATTGCTCCCGTCTGCGTCGTCTTCTCTTGCTGTAACAGTATATGGGTTCCAAGTTGTGGCACGCTGTTTTGCCCTGTTACAAGCACATTAAGCCACTCCGTCGGTGTGCTCTACTGCTGGATTGATGCATGGGGGGGCAGGTGGTAGCCCTCGGCCCTGGGCCTCGGGCACGCACCACGCCCCCCCCATGCATCAATCCAGCATTAGAGCACACCTCCATCGTGGCTTAATGCCTACATGGGTGGGGAGGTAGTAACAACAACAAAAAAGGAAAGGGACCTGGGGGTAATCATATCAGATGACCTTAAGGTTAGCAAGCAATGTGAGAAGGCAGTAGGGAGAGCTGGGGGTATACTGGGACGTATAGGGAGAGGCAACAGCAGCAGAAAACAGGAAGTTGTTATCCCTCTGTACAGACAGTTGGTGAGACCCCATCTGGAGTACTGTGTCCAGTTCTGGAGACCCCATCTCATGAGGACATAGACAGGATAGAGTAATCAGGAGGAGGCAACTAAAATGGTGCAGGGTCTGCAAAAGAAGCCGTATGAGGAGAGAGACTAAAGGAGCTTAATATGTATACCCTTGAGGAAAGAAGGGAGAGGGGGGACATGATAGAAACTTTTAAGTATCTCAGTGGAATCAACAAAGTCAAGAAGGTAGCATCTTTCAGAAAAGAGACTTGCAAGAACAAGGGGACACAATTTAAAGATAGAAGGAGGGCGGTTCAGGGGCAATGTGAAGAAGTATTATTTCACAGAGAGGGTAGTGGATGCATGGAACAGACTTCCTGAGGAGGTTGTGGGGTCTAAAACCGTGGGAGAATTCAAAAATGCATGGGACAGACATAAGGCAATTCTTGTGGGGGGTAGGAAGAAATAGGCTGTTGGTTAACTAGAATCTGCGGCCTATCCTGTAGGTAGGCAAATGGGCAGACTAGATGGGCCTAGCGGTCCTTATCTGCCGTCAAAGTCTATGTTTCTATGTTTCTTAATAGCTCCCAGCCACCGCTGAGAGGCATACTGTTGTTGGAGCCTTCAACCCTCCCCGGAGAAGGTGAGCTGTCATCAGGCACTCAAACTTTCTCCTCCTGGCCTATCTCCAGCACCTCGAGCTCCTGAACTCCAGTCGCCAGCATGGTGCAAGCTGTGGCAGCCAGCAGCTCAACCCTCAGCACCACCAAGCCAGCTTGTGGTGATACTTTAAATAGGAAAAAATGGGCAGACTGGGTGGGCCAAGCAATCCTTATCTGCAGTCAAATTCTATGTTTCTACTATGTCAACCAGAAGAATCAATAAATGAATTAATGAATAAATCAATAACCCCACTAAGCCATTTAATGAATTGGCTTCAAGAAGTTGTTGACTAAGAAAACCTGTACTATTTAAACCAGGACAGAACGACAGCCAATCTGAGTAATATGGAAATGGACAGGGTAGAGATGCAGTACACCAGGTGAGGAAGGCACTGGAAGCCCTAAGGCAGAGTTCGATTTTAACATTGTTTTACTAGCCCAAACCCTAGTGCAAATTGGCTAGGGCTAGTGCAGCTAACCTTCTACTTGTCCGTCTTGACTAGTGAAGGTTTTCCATGACTGTTAATGAAGTTAAAATGTCCCTACTCTAGCAGGCTGTAGTCCTCATGCTAATCTCTCTCAGTGTTGCAGGTGGCCTGGTGTGATTAACACCTTATCTAGAGTTGCAGTTATCTGGCAGTTCAAGAAGGGGATCCCACTAAAGGCTCAATGTGAGTAATTATTACTCCACTGTTAGAACTTTCAGCCTGTGTCTAGGGTGTGATCAAGGGTGGAAGCTGTTAAGTCACCAACTTCCAGTTTTCTTAATGTGTCTCTATCTGACAATTTGTCCCACATTATTAAGACCAGTGCCCCTCGTTTCCCTAAATTTTGAGTGTCTTTATCCAACATTTCAGTAAAAAAATGCTAAGAGGTATACAGCATCTGCTCTGCAGGTAGTGGGTTTTATTCCAGCCTCGCCATAGCTGCTCCCTCTCCCCTCCAAATCTCTCACCTCTGTACTTTCCCTGGACACCACTGCAGACCATACTCTGAAATGACTATCCATAGACCCACAGCTGCCATTACTGGCAAGTGTAGGGGTCCCCAGCTCTTCTAAGTGGACCATACCAGCCAACACCATCTATACAGTCCCATCCATATCCTACTCAGCATATCATTTCATCATTAAAACAAAGCTTTGGAGCATAGATGGTTCTGAGCCTCGTAGAAAGACCTTTCAGGGACAGGTGATAAGAGTCCCCCCCCCCCCCCAACAATGCTAAACCATAATGGCGAGGTCGTCCTAGAGGATACCACCATCGCCAACATTTTTAATAAAGCATTCAATGACTATGGTGCAGTTCTCCCCCCTAAGGAAGACGCAGACACCCACCGGGTATCATCCCCACAGCACCCTCCTACTAACCCAAATACATTGGTTAGCCCGAACTTTTACTTCAGACAGATAACTGAGAAAGAAAGTAACAAGCATCTTTGGAGAGTTCTGGGCAAAGCCAGAATGGGGAGTAATGGGATCAACATGAAGCTGGTTGCAATAGCATACACAGAGGTTATCAATTCCATCATCAAGCTCTTCAACCTATCACCACGACTCTGAATTCCCATCTCGGTGGAAAATTGCACTGGTTATTCCAGTTCTAAAAAGCGGTGATCAAGCGGCAGTCTCCAACTACAGACCCATATCAATCTTGTCCCCTCTCTCCAAAGCATTGGAAAGAATTATAGCTGACCAACTCATGGACCATCTTAACAAATACAACTTACAATGCCCTCAGCAACATGGTTTTCATAGGATACATAGCACAAACACTGCCTTAATTGAACCTACAGATTTCATCCACAAGGCATTCAACCAAGGTCAGTATGCTAGGGCAATCTTTACTGATTCAGCCAAAGTATTCAATTTGGTGGATTACCAGCTGCTGTTACAGATACTAGGTATCCTAGGCCTTTCTCCTGACACTACCAGGTGGTTCAAGAGTTACCTGACTGACCTCTCACAGAAAGTCAAAATCAACGGGGCTGTCTCAGAGACTATGGAGGTCATGGTAGGGGTCTCCCAGGGCTCCATCCTGGGCCCCCTTCTATTCAGCTTGTTCATGAACAGCCTACCAGATGCCTGTCCAACATCCAGAGTCCTGCTTTATGCAGATAATACCGTATTATTCTCCCGTGACTCTTGCCAGGAAGCACTCCTAGGAACACCTACAATGCAACTTCAACTCACTCCAGGACTGGTTTAAGAAGAACCTACTACTGCTTAATTGTAAGAAAACTAAGACTATGCTTTTTGCTTGACACAAAAAGAGGGAAGGAGCGCTTCCTCTCACAATAATGAATAACTCTGGTATTTCTTTGGAACAAGTGGGATCATTTAGATGCCTTGGGGTCATGACTGATGAAATCCTGTCCTTCACCGAGCACATCGATAATATTACCACTGCAGCCAATGGGAAGCTTGGAGCACTCTACAGGCACAGATTTAGCCTCACACCGGAGGCTAGGCAGATAGCGGTCAGCAACTCAGTCCTTTCAGTTATAGACTATGATCATTTGGTGTACGGAGCGGCCTCTGAAACCACCCTACACCAAGTCCAAGTAACTATCAATAAGACGTGCAGATTTGTGCTGGCTAGCCGTCTCACTAACACCTGCAACCTGTACTCTGGGATCAGCTGTCTTCCACTCTCTGACAGAATCAAACTCCAGACCTGCCTACTAGGGGAAAAAGGCTCTGTTAGGACTTGCACCTCCTTCAATTCAGGCCTTATTCCACCCTGTCCCCTTCCTGCATGTCACCAGGAGGATGACAAAGCACACCCTTATGGTGCCTTTCTGGAAAATGAGCCTAGGCAGGCAAGCCTTCTTGGTTAGGGCCCCAACCTGGCTAAACAAGCTACCAGACACCGCAGTCAGCCCCACATGCCTCAGCCAGTTTAAAGCCGTTCTACTGAATACCCTTGCCCCCCAGGAACACTGCAACTACCCAATAAGGCTAGCTACCTGATCCTCTACACTGCAGCGTGCTATCCCACTACCTAATAAAATAACCATGGTCCAGAGCGAAGCGGAAAGCGAAAGCCTCCTCTCTCCTTCCATTACCCCACCACCCAAATTTTCACTCCTTCCCATTCCCCCAAATCCGCTACCTGCCTCTCTGCCCAACCCGACCCACCTCCTACCTCTTTTATGCACTTTGGACTGATTTGCAGGCATATACTAGGTTTGGGTATAACCTACTGCATTGATGTTGTCCTCAATTACTGTATTATTGACAATGCTTATTTGCTGCAATTTGTTTCCACTTGAAATTGTTGTAATCATTTGTCTTTCCCTGCTTGTTGTTTCTTTTGACAAGTAACCTTTGTAAATGAGCTTTTAGCTCAAAGGTATCATCCAAGAACTAAACAAATAAAGTAAATACCTTAATAAAACACATAAGTTGAAAGGTTAAAATAAGCATTCCTGGGGTGCATAGATCATCCTACATAGAAACAGGGGTAGTATAGTATCATGCCTGTGTACTGTTTATCCTGGCCTGATGAAAGAAGAATGTTTTTAAAAAAAAAATCTGTTACTGTTGGGGCATAGCATGTTAAAATCAATACTTCTAAAAATATAAATGTCAAAGTTTTTTGTTTCCCAAGCTCCTTAGGTTTGCGTAGCCCCCTCCCCAAAGAAATCCCAGATGTGCTCCTGGCTCTCTTGACAGTGTACGAAAACTTCCATAAGTGCCAGGTTCCAGTTCATCACAGGGTGGGGGCTGAGAGTGTCTTTCTCTGCCTGCCTCTGTTCATTGCCCTGTGGGTGGTGGTGAGAGTGTGGTCAGGTGCATGATGATGCCAGCTATTGTGTGCGCAGAGCTAGGTCTTCTTGACTGAACACTGGCTGCTGTGTTATCCTGTGGCTCAGGGGGAGAGGGTGCAGAAAGAGGAAGAGAGGAGGCCATGGTACAAAACAATGGGGGGCACACTGTGTGTGGTGGCATTATAGTCTTTTTTCTGCTGGGGCTAGAAGCAATGTGGGAGCAGGATAAATGTGCAATAACCTGAGTATTTTCTTGGCTTGCATTTTTTTCCTGTGTAAGTGATCAAAATTTACCATAATTATTTTGGACTATTGCAACTATCTGCAGGCTAGTGCAATTCTGAATCAACTTGTCCTGCTGGCTAATGTAAAGAAAAGTTAAGGCTGACCCCTGCCCTCAGGGTAGATAAGACACTGGGGCCAGACAGCTTTCATCCAAGGATACTTAGAGAATTGGATGCAGAATTGGGGGGGGGGGGTTATCCGTAACCTGACTATTTAATAACTTGCTGAAGTTAGGAATGGTGCCAGTGGATTTGAGGTCTGCTGACATAGTACTATTCTAGAAGTGGGGAAGGTGGATCCAGGCAACTACAGGCCTAAGTTTTACCTCTATTGTAGGTAAGATGATGGAGTCCATAGTCAAAGAAAGCTTGGTAGCGTACATAGAGGACAATAGACTGTTTAACAGCAAGCAGCATGGGTGTGCGTCAGGGAGGTCATGCCAAACCAACCTGATACTGTTTTTTGACTAGGTCACTAAGATGACAGACAGATGACAGGGGGTAGATCTCCTCTACTTCATCTTCAATAAAGCCTTCAATTAGGTACCACACAGGAGGCTGCTGAATAAGTTGAAAGACTTGGGAGTATAGCAGTGTTTAGTCAGGTGGGTAGAAAACTGGGATGGGGGGAGGCAACACAAGCTAGTAGTGAACATAGCCAAGTTGGGAGACAGAGAGGTCACGAATGGGGTGCCCCAAGAATCAGACCTAGGACCTGTTTTATTCAATATGTTCATCAGGGACAAATGGGACAGTATCTGGCGCAAGTTGCGTCTCTTTCCTAATGACACAAAGCTCTGCAGCAGGGCAGATCAGAAGAAAGCGATGTGGCAGCTCCAGATAGACTTAGAGAGAAGCTGAAGAGATGGACTAAGATCTGGCAGTTGAGATCCAACACCAAGAAGTGAAAGGTAATACATTTAAGGAGAATAGAACTGATGCACAGAATACTGGATGGGAGGGGTTAGACTGGCCACTTTTAACAGTGGAGAGGGATCTGGGGGCCATAATCAGTGATTCCTGTAAGCAAGCAAGCTGCTGCAACAAAACATTACAGCAAGACCTCGAGGGTGCTGTGGTGTATAGAGAGAATTTTAATAGCAGAAGAAGCAAGGAGTTACTTCCCCTATACAGATCCCTGGTGAGGCTTCATCTGAATTACTGTGCTCAGTTCTGGAGTATGCACCAAAGGAAAGACAGACAGACTGGATTCAATACAGAGGAGGGTCACTAAGAGATCCAGGGCCATAGCAGATCTATGATGAATGGCTGGCGACCTTAAATATGTATTCGCTGGAGGTCAGGCATGGGGGGGCATAAAAGAAACATGTAAGTTTTTAGGGCTGGCCCACCAGAACACCAAAAGCACTACCACTCACAACGCCATTGAACCAGGTTCAGGAACAAGCCTGGATCATTGGAGGGCTGGGTGGGGGAGGAGGAGGAAGATGGTTGAGCATCCAGGGGATGCTCACCTCCTCCGGGGTGGGAGGGAAAATGGTCTCCACTGCAACACTGCCACTTGGGTGATCACAGGTGGATGGGCAGCTGGAGCCATGGACTAAGGAAGGGGAACATCGGCGGCGGCATGACAGAAAACAAGACCTCCCCAAACTAATGCAAGATGCCGTCCAGTACAGGCCCCGCACTGCTGTCTGGGTTCTCCGCCTCACCAACCAAAGTTTCAACTCCACCAAAACAGTAAGTGTCCAGCCCTTGGCAGCCCTTCCCATGGGGAACAAGAGAGGAAAAGGCAGCCTAGAGATAGTGAGTGACAGGACTGGGCAGGGCAGCCTTTACTGATGGAGGCTGGTCCAGGACATATGGGGACAAAGCAGAGTGAATTTAAAAAAAATATGTTTTTGAGGGGTGTAAACAGGTTGAACGACTTCCGGTGACATCTCGGACATGGTGGGTAGCTAGCTCTAGAGGCTCCCTGATCACCTCATCCTAATCCAAAGAAATCAGCAAGAAAGATACTCCAATACAGTATTTTTTATAGTGAGGCCAGCACTATACATGGCAGGGAAATCGTAGAAAGCAAAAGGACACCGATTCCCATCATCTTCAGCAAGTAAAATGAAGCAAACAACTCTGAGTAGGCCTCAAGAAAGCCTAATGGCCCTACCGCAATGCAGAAGGCTCCCTTCAGAATCCTCTGTGGACTGGGACCAGGACGATACGGAACAATCGGAAAATAATCAAACTCTTAAAAAGATCTTGGCTACAGTAAACAAGATTGATTCAGCCTTGGCAGACCTGAGGCAAGATGTAAAAGCACTGGACAGGAACGTTTCAATGTCAGAAGCCAGAATCGGAGATCTGTCTGAGGCACAGGAGACTACAGAGCGATTGCTTTTATTTTTACTTCAGAGGGATCGAGAAACACAAGCCAAACTGGAAGAAACATAGAAACATAGAAGTTGATGGCAGATAAGGACCTCAAGGCCCATCCAGTCTGCCCATTTCTTTTTCTACCTTATAAATGTGCCATCGGCCTTTGCTCTGTCAGTGGCCTATCTATTCATAGTCATTTGTATTGCTCCCTTATGCCTATCCCATGCCTGTTTGAAGCCCTGCACTGTATTCATAGCCACCACTTCTTGTGGTAAGCCATTCCATGCATCCACCACCCTTTCTTGAAAAAGAATTTCCTCACATTCCCCCTTAATCGGCCTCCCTCTAATCTCATGCTGTGTCCTCTTGTCCTGCTATTTTTCTTATATTTAAACATGTTAGACTCTTTCACCTTGTTTATGCCCTTAAGGTGTTTGAATGCTTCAATCATATCACCTCTCTCCTCCTTTGCTCAAGGGTATACATATTGAGCTCCGTTAATCTGTCCTCATATGTCTTCTGATGCAGTCCCTGCACCATTTTGGTTGCCCTTCTCTGGACTGCCTCAATTTGGTTAATGTTCTTGTGAAGGTATGGCCTCCAATACTGCACGCAGTACTCCAGATGGGGCCTAACCAGTGTCTTGTAAAGAGGGATTATTACCTCCCTCTTACGACTTGTGATACCCCTACTAATACACCCTAACACCCCTAGCTCACTTACTGCTTTAGAGGTCTGCTTGGATGATTTTAGGTCATCAGTGATGATGATGCCCAAGTCTCTTTCTTCCTTTGTGACTGCTAGCAACTCCCCTCCCAGCCTATAGGTGGCTTCAGGGTTTCTCTTCCCTATGTGCATGATTTTGCACTTCTTTGCATTAAATCCCAGTTGCCACTCTTCTGACCATTCTGCTAGTTTATCCAGATCTCTTCTCATTCTGCCCACCCCATCTGGATCATCTACTCTGTTGCAGATCTTGGTGTCATCTGCAAACAGACAATACCTTACCCTCTAGTCCATCTGCAAGGTCACTAATGAAGATGTTGAAGAGGACTGGCCCCAGGACTGATCCCTGAGGTACCCCACTTGTGACTTGCATCTCTTCTGACTGTATACCATTTACCACCACTCTCTGTTTTCTGCCCGTCAACCAGTTTGCCACCCAGTTGACCAACCTCTGACCCACCCTGAGCCTACCCAGCTTATTTATCAATCTTCTATGTGGAACAGTGTCAAAAGCTTTGCTGAAGTCAAGGTAGGCGACATCAACTGCCCCCCTTGGTCCACCACTCTGGTTACCCAGTCAAAGAAATCTATGAGATTAGTTTGACAGGACCTTCCTTTTGTAAACCCATGCTGTCTTGGATCCTGTGCCCCTATGGATTCCAGGTGTTGCACTATCCTTTCCCTTAAGGAGTGCCTCCATAATCTTGCCCACTACTGAGGTAAGACTAACCGTCTGTAGTGTTCCCCGCCTCCTCCCTGCTACCACTCTTGTGGAGCGGGATCACATGAGCCCTTCTCCAGTCTTCTGGGACCTCTCCTGTGCTCAGAGACTCACTAAACAATTCTACTAATGGCTCTGCTAGTTCCTTCTTTAGCTCCTTAAGTACTCTGGGATGTATGCCATCAGGTCCCATTGCCTTATCCACCCTGAGCTTATAGCAAGCTCTTGTAGGACCATTTCTTTTGTGAAGGGAGTAGTGCTCACCTCCCTCCCCCCTGTGTCCATGATGCTGAGCTGTGGGCCCTGCCCTAGATCTAGAAGATCTAGAAAATCGTTCCCGCAGGAACAACTTTAGTATTCATGGAATCCCCGAAGGGGCCGAGGAAGGCTTTCCGACGATAGCTGATTTCGTGCAGCAGGTACTGCGAGCAGCACTCTCCCCATCTCCCGATGTAAATTTGGAGGTAGACCACATCCACAGGTCCCTAATACCAAGACCAACAGATCCCAGTGCAAAGCCCCGTTCCCTGATAATTCGAATGCTACATTTTCAGAGTAAGGAGTGTATCATCCATGAGGCTTGGAGGCATAAGGACCTAAAATACCAGGAGGCAACAATTTTCTTTGACCAGGACTTCTCCTCAGCCCTGCAAGCTGAAAGGCAAAAAGTAAGAGGGGTTATAAGGGAGCTTCGGCAGCAAAAAGAAATAAAGGTTCAGTTGCTTTTACCATCGAGGCTGAGAATTTACCTGGAGTCAGGAGTGAAGACCTTCCCTTCCCTAGTTGAGGCGAGTGCCACTTTGAAGGAACTTCAGGTTGCGGTGCCAGACCTGGAACTGGAGATCTTGGAGAAAAAGCTAAGATTAGGAGCCTGGAATGTGGTATCCCGCAATCAGACCAGGAAACGAGGCTTACCAGGGTCTATCGCAATGGCAACTGCAGGGGACATTGCTAAATTATTACTTCACGCGGAGAAGAGAAACAGGACCCAGAACGGAGAGAAAACGGTTTTGCCATCACCAAAGGACTGAGTTTAGTAATACATGGAGAGTACTCTGCAGAATGGGCACTGGTGCTTAAAGGGGAATGGCTTCTTATCCTGCGAGTGTACCAGAGGTTCCCCAGGCTAAATATTAATTAAGGAGTATTCGAGGTGGGGAAATAAACCTCCTTATACATTAATACCTCACAAACTGTGTATCCTTGGTCCATGAATACATCTTTTCTCTGCCATGATACTGGGACTTGAGGGGGGTGGGTTCCCTCTATTTTCATGTACCGAGCCTTACTGGAAACTTGAACCGAATGGTAAATGGCAAGTCTGATCCACTAGAGGGCAGAAGAAGGCTGTGTACAACATAAGTGTTTGATGGATTTCTAGTTATCCCTCCCCCCCCCCCCCCCCCGGTGGAGATGGTATCCTGGGAGGACTACTCTCTCTTCCCTTTCTTTTTTCTTTGCTTCCCCCTTTTCATTGTCTTAGCTTTAAAAAAAAATTCTAACATTTAGGCTTAAAAATAAGGGAAAGCACATGGTTACTCTAAAGAGGGAATTTTATTGGAGGATGCGGTAAACTGCGGGAGGGTGGGGGTGACAGGGTGGTTATGGTTTGGTTGACTCTTTTCAAACACACAGAGTGACATCTAAAAGACTAATCGTTGTCAGCCCAAGAAGTCACGTAGTTGGCTAAGGCAACAACGCCACTTAACATCGGAGGGGTTGTAACCTAGTCACATATGTGACAACTCTTGGTGGTCTTTGACTACCAGAGTTAATTTTCCTAGGAAGTCAATTTACTAGATATTTGTTCTTGTTTAGATAAAAATTATTACTGTGGATCTATGTTGCATCCGATGTTTCTAACTAACAGGTTGGTGTTACTAGTTTGTCAGTTACAAATGTTTCTGGTTAAAGTGTGTTGACGTGGGTTCAAAGGGGACAAGAGGGTTTGGATGGGCTCGTGGGATCCTATAGGACCTGGATATATATTCCTATGGGAAAGAATGAATGAGAAGAAAACTCTTTGGGATAAGTCATGGCTGTACACTTAAGGATTATCTCCTACAATGTAAATGGGTTTAACACCCCCATTAAGAGAGCCCAAATCCTAACGGAGCTTAAAAGGAGAGGCTATGACATAGCTCTCCTCCAGGAGTCTCACCTCTCAGAGGCAGAGCACATTAAATTGAGGCATCAATGGGTGGGCAGGGTGGTATCCACCTCAGGCAGAGAGACAAAAAAAGCAGAGGTAGCAATATTAATTAAGAAAAACTCCCCATTCAGTATCCAGGAAGTAGAGATTATACTCCAGGATAGGTGCATTAGAGTCTCGGGAACAATTAAGGGTAAACTACTTCATGTAGTGAATATTTATGCCCCCAATAGTGGGGCGGCCACTTTTTTTCAGGAAGTTTTTCAAAGGGTGGTATTGCTTCCCAGGGGTCAGCTGATACTCGGAGGAGACTTCAACACCACGTTGTGCCCAGCTTTAGACCAATCCTCTGGAAAACTGGAGACTTCTAAACAGGCCATGAGGTGTCTGAACATACTAATGCAGGAGGGAGGGCTCGGGGACATTTGGAGATTACACCACAAAAAAGAAAGGGACTATACATTCTATTCAGTCCCCCAGAACTCACACTCCCGTATAGATTTTTTTTGTTATAACTTATACCACACATATTCATTTATTTTCTAACTCTGTCATTTACCCAATGACTATTTCAGATCATGCCCCAGTTTCTATTGATTTTGTTTGGGACAGGGAGCCTAGGATAACGAACTGGAGACTGAATAGTTCATTGCTTAATGATAAGAATGTGTCACGACAAATCACACGGGATATAAAAAACCTTATGATAGATTCATCTATGTCTGAGACTACTCCGATGGTGTGGTGGGACACAATAAAGGCTGTTCTAAGGGGACAACTAATAAGTCTTGCCTCAGCCAGGAAAAAGTTGAGGAATAAAAAGGTAAAAGAGCTGCAAACTAAGATAAAAATGTTAAAAAGGGAACATAAAGGTAATCCAAGAGGCAAGGACAAAACTTGGAGGGAATCAATGGAGAAGAGAAAAGAACTTAATGAGTTAGAAGCTGAAAAAGCAGAGGGGATGTTGTGCTATGCAAACCAAAAATATTACGAGGGTGGGGGCAGGGCTTTAAAGCTCCTTGCCCTGAGACTGAGGAGGGAACAAGCGAGCAGATATGTCTCATTCCTTCATTGCGGAAAAGGAGTCGCATCCCGAATAGAGAAACCCAGAGAAATAGCTAAAGCCTTTAAAAATTACTACGGGGGGTTATATAGGGAAGGAAGGGGCACACAAGAGGTGCAAAAAAATGCAGAATCCTTTTTGAAGGCCCTGAAGCTACCCAAGCTGTCCTCTAGAATGCAGCAAAAGCTTTCTGCCCCTATCACAGAAAAGGAGATAGTAGCAGTTATAGATAAGCTTCCCTCGGGCAAATCCCCGGGTCCTGACAGATTCCCAGCCGAGTTTTATAAAAAATTTAAAAAAACATTAGCACCCAAATTGGCCATGGTGTTAAATGCCACCCTAGAAAACAATAAACCTCCAAGTTCATGGAGTGAAGCCATAATCACGGTTATCCCGAAACAGGGTAAATCCCCAGAATATTGTGAATCATACAGGCCCATCTCCTTATTAAACCAAGATTACAAAATTCTTACAAAAATCCTAGCTAACCGATTACAAAAATATATTGAAAATCTGATACATCCGGATCAAACTGGATTCATACCAAACAGACATATGTCTAACAATATCAGGCGCTTGCTTAAGATCTTGGACCACAAGAGTGGCTCTCAAAACATCCAGATTGCCATTTTTTTGGACGCAGAAAAGGCCTTTGATAGGCTAAACTGGTCATATTTAAAAGCGGTTCTCTCAAAAATGGGGTTCGAAGATGGTTTTCTGCAATGGGTCACAATGGCTTACCAAAACCCCTTGGCTAGGGTCAGGGTTAACGGTACTCTGTCTGCGATCTTTCCGGTTGAGAGGGGCACCAGCCAGGGATGCCCCGTCACCTCTACTTTTTGCGTTGGCTATGGAGTCCCTTGCCCAGGCTATAAGGGAGGAGAACAAAATACAGGGCATTAATATAGCACAGGCCCAGAATAAAATGTCACTTTACGCAGACAACACGGTGATATATATGCAAGACCCTGAGAACTCAATTCCACCCTTGATGGCTCTCCTGGATCAGTTCAGGAAACTTTTGCGCTTCAAAATTAATATGGACAAATCCGAGGTCCTGCCTGTAAGTGGTAAAATTACACAGAACTTATACAAGCTGATTCCGTTTAACTGGGTCAGAGAAAAAGTAAGGTATTTGGGGATTCAAATTCCGACTAAATTGTCTAGACTGCATCAAGTTAATTATGGTGCACTCCAGAAAGCTGTTTTTGCAGATATAAATAGGTGGCACTCGTTGCCTCTTGCCTTCATTCATAGGATAGATACGGTGAAGATGAACATCCTCCCTAGATATCTCTTTTTGTTCACTAATTTACCCCTGCCCTTCTCTAAAAAGGATTCGAAAGAGCTAAAACAAAAGATCTCAAAATTTAATTGGGGCGGGAAGGAAACCCAGAAAGCGATGGGATCTCCTTACAGAGACATAAACAAAGGGTGGCAAGGGAGTTCCTGATTTATATAATTATTATAAAGCAGCTCAAGTTGTACCTATCCTAAACACGCTAAATCCTAGCCAAAGAGGAGGATGGACTCTCATGGAACAAGAGGCGCATCGCAACATACTGCTTCAGATGCTGCCCTGGGTTGCCACACACTCTGACCTTAAGTTAATTAATAATAAATGGACAAAACACACCCTCAAAGTATGGCTGGAGGTGTGGCAACACTGGGGGGGTGTTGACTCCAGTTTGGAGATATATTCCCCTTAGTTTTTTGCTGGGATTCCCAGCCTCCCCAGGAGACCCTTGCTTTAAGAGGTGGCAGGAAAAGGGATTGCTTTTTCTTTTTCAATTTTTCCAGAGGGACACTTTGAGATCCTTTCTGGAGATACAAGGGGAATATAGCCTCCCAAGACAGGATTTTTAGAGATACCTACAATGTCGGCATTACATTTTGACAACCACGGGCATAGGGCAGATTCTTTCAGATTCACCGCTCCCAGTGAGAACCACCTTCCTCAAAAGCAGAGGGACAGACTCTAAGGGATATATATATCATATATTTATAAGACACTTCAAGAGGAGGTTGGTAAACTATTGATGCAGCAAATTGAACAAAAATGGGAGGAGGAGTTAGGTTTACATCTTACTAAGGATGACTGGGTAATAATCTGGGCAGGGATCCCTAGCACCTCCAGTTCTCCAAGTTGAGGGGATTTTAGGTGGAGAGTGGTCACCAGGTATTTCATTCCTCCAGTCGTCTCTGCACATTATTTAAAGGGGACATCTCAGGAGTGTTGGAGGAGATGTGGAGGGGTCGGTTCTTACGCCCACATATTCTGGGAATGCCCCCAGATAACTAATTATTGGAAGCTGGTAGCACAGGCCTTACAGGATATTTTTCAGTGGAACTGTACACTGACTGGCCCTCACCTGATCCTGGGTCTTCCACCCAGAGAGGGGAGAACTAAAAACAGAGATACTTACATTACATATTAGTAGCGGCTACTCTAAAAGTGGTCACTCAACACTAGTTAAGCCCTTATCAGTTATCCATTTCGACGTGGAGGGCCAATATTAGCAGAATTAAAGAAATGGAGGCCATAACGGCGTGGTTAAGAATAAAAATAGATCAATTCAATGTAAAATGGCTTCCATTCTATGAATACATCGAAAATCTGGAGGGCACTCCTATATTAGAGCAGTATGTGTTACCCTGAAGAAACCAGGTCTCACTGGGTCAAGGGAAGGATGGACCCACTTTTGGTCTTAATAGGGTGAGCATGGTTCTCAGTCAGTGTAGTAAGTGATTATTAAGAGAGGACTTGCAGGGGGGGGTTAACTAAATAAATAATTTTTAACACACTTTGCACTCACGTCAACGAAAAAGTTAATTTTTCTTTTTACCTTTGCTCTGGCTTTATTGTTTTTGATTGAATGGGACTAGAGCACTTATGGGAAAGATCAAACAGTTAAGAATGGATCATTAGAAGTATGGTGAATTAAGTAGAATCTATGAAATTTTTAAATAGTTTAAAACAGACTACACAATGAAGGATTAGAATGGTAGGAGAAGCGAAGGTGCGTTTCCCCATAGCATTTTTTAAGTGTTGGTGGGTTAATTGCACCTTTACTTACAGTAGTAAAAGGCGAAAAGTATTCCTGGAAGTCATACTGAAACTTATATGTTGTAAGAAAGACAAATGTGTTTTTTAAACAGTGAATACTAGATGTAATGTAGTCCTTCAATTGGATGTACATTGTATACAGAATTTCTGGAAGCATTTTTAAACTCTTAATAAAAAAATTATGCAAGTTCAAAAAAAAAAAAAATAAACAGGTTGAACAGAGAGGATCTGTTCGTAAGGAACAGGGAAGCAGTCACCAGGGGGCATGATTGGAGGTTGGTGGGTAAGGGAGGGGAGTTCAGGTGAGACATGAGGAAGGTTTACTTCATGAAAAGGGTGGTGAAACCACAAACCAGAGTGCTGGCGGAAGTGCTGGGGGGAAGCTATCCCAAATGGGTTTAAACAAGTCTGTGACAGGACAAGGGGACTTATAATCCCAGGGGTGGGGCGTGCAACGAGGGATTGAGGGGTGAGGGAGCACAGGAAGGGGGAGACAACCCACCAGTGCAGTAGGTCAGTGAAGTAAGGTAATACAGTATGGGCAGACTTGATCAGGGTCAGCACTAACATGCATTAAAAGGGCGAAAGATGCATCCCTCCCAAAAATCACCCCTCTTCCCTTTGCCAGTGGCACCAAATTGATGCACAGCTTCTGTAACAATATCTAAAGGAAGGGAACATAAACTGCTCCAGATTTGCTACTGATTATGTTTTGATCCAGTAGGCTCCACTTTAGACCCACATTTTTTACACCAGTGGGCCCAATTTGACCTACGTTTTAAACTCCCCAGTGCTGGCACTGGACTTGATTGACCCTTAGTCTCTTTCTGCTGTCAGATTCTATGTTTCTAAGCATCAATTACTTCTACTTATCTCTAGTGAAGGTCTGGGAAAAAGTATGTTAGAGTAATAAAAGATTCAATACAAAATTAACCTACAGCTGGCTCCATGACACTAAGTGGTGGCAGACTGTCCTGGCACACTGAAAACCAGGGCTTGTGCCCTAAGCTTGGGGTGTCAAGAGCAGAGGCTGACAGAGAGGGAGCAAACTGCCTGTGCAGATGCTGTCCTCCCGGGCGTAGGGGAGGTGTTCAGTGCCACAACACTTGCAGACTGACACCTAGTGGGGCTTAGCAGAAATTCCACTGGTGATGTGGGTGACCAAATGTTGCCTGGCGTTTCTCCCTCCCATGAGCATCTAATAAATAAATATAGATTTTTTTTTGTATTTTCAGTTTAGGCTCCACCCACTCAGCGCCCTGTCTGGTCACTCCTTTGGAATGCCTAGGTCCCTGGCACCAACCTGACTCCTACCCCCAACCACCAACTCCTACTGCAGCCTACCCCAGGTAACCCCACGTATCCCTTCGTCAGGCGGGTCCCTCTCTTCTGAGGGGGAAGTGCCTTACCAGCAAATGGCATATGCTGGGTGCTGTGGAGTTGGTCCGACCTGTTTCCGGGGCTCCCATGGCTTCAAGGCAGCAGGGGTCGGCACTCGTCATCCGACCATGCAGGGAGATCCTTTTCCATTTTCGGCCCTGCCGACAGCAGTTCTCAGCCTTGCATGAGCATGGCAACCCTGGGCGGGGACGTGCGGTGTGTCGAGGCACCACCTCCCTCCTAGCATGTTGCCCAATCTGCCCACGAGTGGCAAGGCCCAACCCCCCCCACCCTAGAGGGACACGCCCAATGGATGCTCTGAATCTCCTCCATGCCAGCCTCCGCTCCTGGTACTCAGACTCGGGGCGCGAACCCAGGTTACCAGCGTGCTGAGCAAACCCCATCGCTCAGCGCCACGGAGCCAGCCAAATGCTGATATTTTTATCTAAACTTAGCCACAAGGACTGGAACAGGACTCCACAGCATCTGAACTCTTCAGCATAGAAGTAAATCAGCAGTTAGAATGCCGTGGGATCGTTACCACAGTGCAAAGTTTAAAAAAATTAAACTTTCTGAATTCCATCTATAAGGCAATAACTCAGGATTATCTCAGAGTGCATGAAATAACTAGTAAACTCTCATTGTTAGAAAAGGAACCCTGTATTTCCAGAGTTCATAGAAATATGATTGGAATAATACAAACACCTGGCTTACATATCACATTATATCATTAGGATATATCTGTTTTTTTCCCTTACACGTTTCCTTTTTGATGCATCAATACAACTACATTATTTTATATCACTACCCTGCCTCAATAAAATTTTAAAATTAAAAGAAAACCCATACTACATTAATAAAAAATGAAAGCATTCTCTAAAATAACTTTCAGTATTTATTTGAGTTTTGGTGACCGGGTAAGTCCACTGAGACAATTACAGTACCTTTTTCAGGGTCGACCCAGGGTCGAGAAAAGGTATACAGAGGCAGTGTAATGTTACAGAAGAACAAAAACCAGGTGAACGTTTTAGTTGTGCCTATGAATTTCATGAGGCCCTACTTACGTGAAGTGTCATGCACTTTCCGGGCATGGACTAGCTTCTAGTGTCATGTTTACATTTGTATGCAAAATAACCTATCCACCTTATGGCACTTGTGGTGTGTCATTCATATATTATAATTTTGTATGTGTCCAGTGTTATAAATGTTGAAAAAGCAATATATATATTTTTTTTAAAACATCATCAGTCTCCAAACTGCTAAAGTGCTCTTTATACAGGAGGGATCAGAAGCAGTTGGCTATTGCTGTACAACTGTAAACTAAGAGATAGTTCAGATCCTAATAGAACACTTCGTAGTATGTGCCCATATGCCTCATTTGGACATATAACTCTAAACGAGGTCAACACTAGTACTGATAACACAGGGAGTTCTATTTGCAATAAAATGGTCTAAGCATCTGAAGGCATTCACTACATTTGCTAATCACACGTACACACATGCAGTACTTAAGTGCAGCGGCAAGACACTACAGAGCATTAAGCACTGAAATCTCCCTCTCTTTCACACAGCCCCTAGTTTGATTCAAGAGGCAAAGCATGATTCTCGCTAGGTATGACGAGAGTGAGGAGGAGGAGGGGGAGGATTTCCTGATAAGAATTTTAGTGAAGAGCTCTATTTCTAGCCTATGTTGTTACAAATGCCATTCCACAGTCACAGAGCACAAAAAAAATGATCTTTTTCTAAATAAACTCCAATAGACAGGAAAAAATAAAACTAATAATTCAAGCCTGATGATTTCTTCTCCATCAGATTTCTGAAGAGATTTCCCCCCTGTAAGCATATTATTCAGAAGTATAACCTACATCAGACGAGTCATGAAGTAAACAGATAATTTCAATGATTAGCAACAAAAGGTTTCAAATATTCAAATGTCTAGTGCTGTTATTCTTTCCTGAATTTTGTCCTTTCACAAGATGAAGAACTGGAATGAGACAAAAGGATTTTATTTTTAAATGAGAGGGGCTGTGACAATAGGATGGAGTGTCGGGGTGGGGGCAAAAATCTTCTTTTCCCAGCACTGTGGCTTTCATTATCTTAAGGGAATATCGGCCACAGAGCCTTCATAGTTACGTCACATTGCTTTGCAGGATTCTCTCTCCAGCAGTGTCACGTGATTACTGTGCAGGAGGGAGGTCAGGCTATTTTTAGAAAGGTCATGTGATACATGAACTTCTGTCCTCTCACAGAGAAGCCTCCAAAGCATGTAAGATGCATAATGAGCAAGGCCACTGTTTTTCGGTTTTTACCGGAAAACCTGGTAAAATTCCGGAATTAAGGCTGCCTGAAAACCGTTAAAAACACAGATTTCATGGAATCTGGCATTTTATATCGGATCAGTAAATCTACAAAACTTGCATTTTTTTTTATAATTCCTTCCTGTACTAGTTTCAGTTTGCTTTATTTAAGGCTCTGTATATTACGCTTTCTTTAATTCTGATTCTTTATGCACATACTAAAAGAATGATAGCAGAATCCCGGTAAAATCCGGAAATTAGAGTAACAATCACCGGTGCAATTCCGGAATCTGAAGTCCTGAAAATGGAATTTCATTGTTTTAATCACCGTAAATCAGTGGCCTTGATAATGAGCCATGCTGCAGGAGAACAAAGTGCATCACAAGATATCTAAGCATTTCTCAGCACCATCAGCTCACATTTCTCTAGCCTCTGAAAGCGCTCTCCAGCTGCTAGTGCT
Source organism: Neoceratodus forsteri (assembly GCA_016271365.2). Taxonomy (NCBI): domain Eukaryota; kingdom Metazoa; phylum Chordata; order Ceratodontiformes; family Ceratodontidae; genus Neoceratodus; species Neoceratodus forsteri. The sequence continues at coordinate 1,120,288,314 of CM028130.1, read as the reverse complement.
GTAGTGTAAGCCCTGGCCACACATGCAGCATACTGTCCTTTGAGTCCACATGTATCTGTGATCAAATCTAGCCCAGGGATATGGGGAAAGCTCTCATTGTTACAGTTACTGTAAATGCGTACCTACAAGGTACAATGGCAATATCGGTGTAAAGGGTACAGTCCATTGTTAATTTTAGATTTCGGGTCCTAAAGACCAATGCTTAGGTAGTTTCCAGACACCAGCCAAATGTTATCCATGCTTAGTACCAAATCAAGTTTCCTTTCAGATAAGCATTTTTTTTTCTGGAAGAAGGTGTGAGGAAGTAACCGTTATTTTCCACTGAATTATATTCTAACTGTAATGTTAAACCTAAACACAAGAATGTCAGCAGAAGCATTATTCAAAGTTCAGAACTAATTTGGTTTAATGCATGCCACCCCCGATAAGGATCCAACTCTGTGTCAGACAAAGTCGGAAAGTGCTTCTCATACATCATACATAGACAGTGTCGGCAGATAAGGGCTTACGGCCCACACAGTCTGCCCATTTGAGCTTGTAAGTTTACTTTATGTTTTCCTAGAAGTCTGTTGCCCCGTAACCCTGATCTCCAGAATTCCTTTATATCTATCCCATGCATGCTTAAAATCCATGGTTGTTTCAGCTCCCACCACTTCCTCTGGCAGGGTGTTCCACTTGTCCACCACCTGTTCTGTGAAGAAATTCTTCCTCATGTTTCCTCTGAATCATCCTCCCGGCAACTTCATCCCATGCCCTCTAGTCCTGGAACATCTTTTTTGCTTAAAAATAGTGTCTTCCTGCACCCTGTTCCTCCCTGTAAGATACTTGTATGTCTCTATCATATCCCCCCTCTCTCCCTCCTCTCCTCCAGGGAGTACATATTCAATTCCTTCAACCTGTCCTCATAGGACTTGTAATGCAATCCATGTACCATGTTTGTTGCCCTCCTCTGAACCTTCTCTACCCTATGTCCTTATGTAAATAAGGTCACCAGAACTGTACATCGTACTCCAGGTGGGGCCTCACTAGTGTCTTGTATAGTGGAATTATGACCTCCCTTTTCCTGCTGGTGATGCCCCTGCCTATGCATTCCAGCATCCTATTTGCTTTACCTGCTGCCTTGTCACACTGTTTCCTTACCTTGGGGTCATCAGAGATGATTACCCCAAGATCCCTTTCCTGCTCTGTGCATACTATATCCTCCCCCCACTGATATATTGTGCCAGGGTTTTTGTGCCCCATATGCATTATCTTGCACGTCTTTGCATTGAATTTCAACTGCCAAACCCCTGACCATTCTTGAAGTTTCTGCAGGTCCCTTCTCATTCTGACTACACCCTCTGGTGTGTCTACTCTGTTACAGAGCTTTGTGTCATCAGCAAACAGAGAAATTCTGCCTTCTAGGTCCTGTGCAATGTCACTCATGAAAGTGTTGAATAGAACTGGTCCCAGCACTGATCCCTGTGGCACCCCACTGGTCACTCTTCCCTCTGTGGAATGACAGCCATTTACCACCACCCTCTGTGTCCTGCCGCCCAGCCAGTTACCTACCCACCACACTACTGTCCTGCCCACACCCATATCCCCCAGTTGGTGCAATAGTCTTCTATGTGGCACAGTGTCAAAGGCCTTGCTGAAGTCCAGATAGGCCATGTCCATTGCCCTCTCCTGCTCCACCTCCCTAGTCACCCAGTCAAAAAATTCAACGAGGTTGGTCTGACATGACCTCCCCCTGGTGAAACCATGCTGCCTTGGGTCCTGTAGTCCATTGACAATCAGATGTTCCACCAATCTCTCCTTCAGTAGTGCTTCCATGATCTTCCCCACTACTGAGGTGAGGCTGTCTGGTCTGTAGTTCTCCGCTTCCTCTTTGTTCCCACTTTTGTATAAGTGGACTACATTTGCTGTCCTCCAGGTCTTTGGGTACCTCCCCTGTTTCCAGTGATCGGCTAAACAGGGTTGCCAGAGGTTCAGCCACCACCTCTCTTAGTTCTTTAAGGACCCTGGCGTGCACTCCATCTGGCCCAATTGCTTTATCAACTCTTATTACTTCCAGTTCCTTCAGGACCCTTTCTCGTGTAAAGGGACTTGTGTCCATTTCTGCACCATTCCCATCTCATACACCTACCTGTACCTATAACAAATATGTTCTTCATGTCTCATATCTTTAATAATAGAAAGTTTACTAAAAAAATCTTGCTGAGGGTTTGGAACTCTAGCTCAAGTGGAGATATTAACATTCCAAAGGCAGAAGCATCAAAGCACTATGGTGTCATAATTATCCCATGCTGGAACCGGCTGGAGGTCGGGCTAGTTATGAGTAGAGGGGAGCAAAGATGTGGGCCACCCTGCATTTGTACATCCCCTGCTGGCTAAAAAAGGAGTGGCAGTGGCTCTGACTGTGAAGGCAGCTGCCCTTCTGTCATCCTGGCTGGAAGAACAGTCAGAGCTTGTCTGCATCTTGCCATTCAAGCAAAACAATATTTTTATTTTTAAATGTTGATTTTTTAAAACCGGCACTACGAAAGAAGTTTTAAAGGTGGTCCTGCCTACCATATGATGGAAAAATATGAGTTACTCGCCTCTAACCATAGTTCTACTAGTGGTATACAGTCCACATCCACATGCAGGCTTGTCTTCCCAGAGACAGCTGAGTCATCAGAAGTCTTCAAGCTAAGTTCCTCCCACTACCCATGTGGTATATCCTCTGACTCCACCCCATGATGTAACATCTTTGCACGCTGGAAGCAGGGATCCAGTTGCCACTAGCCAAGGAAGACTGTGTGGTCTGTGTGGATGTGAACTGTATACCACTAGTAGAAAAATGGGTTACTCACCTGTAACCATAGTTCTAACAATGTGGATACAGTTCACATCCACACTCTGGCAGACTCCAAGCAGTCCTCCAGAAGGGAAGGGCTAAGTGAACACTCCTATTTGGCGAACAGACTCCAGAGGACTGAGGACCCAAAAGCAGCATCCCAGCGGCTTAGATGTCAATGCTGTAATGGGATATGAAGGTGTGTGCATTACTCCTGGCAGCTGCTCTGCATACTGTATATCTCCACAATGGGGATATCCCTGGAAGCAGCCACCAATGCAGCAGTATGTCTGGTGGAATGAACCTTAGGCCCCTTTGGAGACTCCCCACCAGCCAACCTACAGCAGAGGTCAATGCAGGATGTAATCCACCTGCCAGTCATCCACACTGCTGCTGGTCTGCCAGGCACAGTTTCAGTGTATGTTTCAAACAACTGGAGAGCCTCATCCTGAACTCCAGGCATGCACTCTTTGTAATACTAACATACTAAAATGCCAGCAGAATAGGCCAAACGGTCTTTCGTGTCTGCTCGTTTGGTCATCCCCCACCCTGGGAGCTGATCTTGCTGCCACCCTCGTCCTCTTTGGCTTCTCCCTTCCCAGTCCCGGATACTCCCACTGCACAGGACTTTGCATCCAGAACCCTTCCCCTGTACCTGTCCCACCCCCTCTTGAACCCCTCCACTGTCTCTGCCTCCACCTGCCCCCTGGGCAGCGCTTTCCATCGCTCCACCACCCTTTCAGTGAAGTAGCACCTCCTCCTTTCTCTCTTGAATCCCTTCCCCTCCAGCTTCCACCCATGCCCTCTAGTTGCCTTCCCCTCCTTCCTTCGGAGCACCTTGACTGCTTCTCCCCTATTTTATTTATTTATTTATTTATTTTATTTAATTCATATATCGGATTTACAACCTTTGAGTCAGAGACTCATTTACAAAGGCACCTCGTCGCAGGGAGGGGAACAATCTACATGTGAAGTAAGACAGTGGAGAACAGTACAGGTGAAATACATGCAACATACAGTACAGAATCATCAAAGTGCCATCTAAACATTTGGGTTTCTAGAGAGCACACAACAAAGTCACTGGGTTCCCAGCGGGACATGTAGGATACAGTATGTGGTATATAGTTTGATGGCAGGCAAAACAAGCACTGTTATATTCTTAATCCTGTAGGAGCTGGTAAGTCTGGAAGGCACTCACAGTAGGCTCTAGAATAGACACACATATCTCCGTGAGCTAATGAAGTGTTTGCGAAGGGCGATTTTGAATTGGCCAATTTTAGAGGCGCTAGTGATGTGTGAGAGGAGGGAGTTATACCAGGACAGTGCTCTATGATGAAAGGATCTTTGGGCGAGGGAGGTCCTGGCTCTAGGCACCTGGAAGGTGGCACTGGTAGCCCTACGGGTAGCAACCGAGTGGGAGGCCCGCGGAAGCAGTGCGGTGACACCGGGGGGACAAAGCCCAAGTAGGGACTTTTTGGCTAGTATGCAGGTGTGATATTGCAGCCATTCTTCAAAATTGAGTATGTTAGTGGTGGAGTAGAGTTGGCACGTGTGCGTTCTACTTGGGGCACCAGTCAGGAGCCTGCAGGCTTTGTTGATAGAGGTCTGGATTTTTGTGAGGGCAGTGGGGTCAGCGACAGCATAGGTGGGGAGTCCATAGTCAACCAATGACAGGATGGAGGAAGTGATTGCCAGCCGTAGGGCGAATTCAGGGAGGCAGTCTTTGTGGCGATAGAGGAGCCCAATCCGGGCATTCATGGCTGAGGATAAGGCATGGATATGGTTGTGGAAGGAGAACGCCGAGTCGAAGGTGATGCCTAGGTATTTGTACGTGGCTACCTGTTCAAGGGGGTGAAGGGTACTGGGAAGGATGCAAAGAGGAGCATTTTTGGAGTTACTTTGTTGGTGGGCAAAGATCATGGCCTTTGTTTTCTTGAGGTTCAGGACCAGGCGATGGTCGAGGAACCATTTTATTTAACCCCTTCATGTACTTGAAGACCTCTATTATGTCCCCCCGGCCCCTTCTCTCTTCCAATGTGTACATATTTAGCTCTTCGAGCCTCTCGCCAAAGGTCCTGTCCCCCAAGCCCCAGATCATTTTGGTTGCCCTCCTCTGGACCCTCTCCAGGAGTTCAATGCCCCTCTTTAAGTGTGGCCTCCAAAACTGCACACAGTACTCAAGGTGCGGTCTCACCAAGCAGTTCTACAGGGGGAGTATCACTTCCCTCCTTCTGGAGATGATCCCCCTTGTGATGCATCCCAGCATCCTGTTGGCCTTGGCTGCTCCCCTCTTACAAGTCTCAGAGGTGTTCATCTTGACATCCACCACCACCCCCAGGTCCCTCTCAGCCATTGAGACTTGTAGCATCCCCGGGTGTACTCTTGGCCCGGGTTTCTGGGTCCCAGATGCAGTACCTTGCATTTCCCTGCTTTAAACCTCAGCTTCCACTTTCTAGACCACTTTCTAATACAAGAGTGCCTTCCACAGGTCCAGAGTAAGGAACCTCCGATCAGCCCCTGAGGTCATGCTGGTAAAGTATACCAGATGGTTGAGCACCTGGTTAAGGTGAAACTCTGATATGACCTCCAGCAGGAAACTGGGGTGGGGGAGAAGGACAACCTTGTCCTTCTGAAGACCAAATAAAGAGGCTCCACTGAGAGCACCTGGAGCTCACTGATCCTTCTAGCTTAAATGATGGCCACCAAGAAGGCAGTCTTCCACGACAGATGTAACATCTCACAACTGTGCACTGGCTTAAATGGCTTGCCCATGAACACTGCAAACACCTGCAGTAGGCCCCATGGAGGCAGACGTTCACACACCAGAGGGGACATGTGATCCAGGCCTTTGAAAAAGCACCCAATCACCTTCTCCTGGATCACCATGAGCATAACAGCCTGCTCCTGACATGCAGAGATGGCTGCCAGCTACACTTTAAAGGTCTCCCTTGCAGTCTTGACTGAGAGAGGGTCCATAGGTAGTCAAGGATGCTTGCCATGGGACAGGTAAGTGGATCAACCTCCTCACCCTGACACCAGATTGAGAACCTCTTCCACTTAAATACATAGCATTTACAAGTCAAAGTTCTTTCCAATTTGTTAAATAAATAAAAATTAAAATTAAAAAGTCGACTCCTTATGGGACACCTCCATAACGTGAAGGACATCTTCCAAAAGGACCACAGCCTGGAACTGTACTTGTTCAGGAACCAGGCTGAGAGGTGCAGGGGACTGAAAGTCCAGGACCTTGCCCTATTGTCTGGTCAGCAGGTCTGGGAAAAATGGCAATCTCCACAGAGGCCTGCTACTGAGCCTGAGGAGATCTGAGTACCAGAACTGCATGGGCCAATCTTGGGCCATCAGGATCATCTGTGCATTGCCCTTCCAGGCCTTGATAATGACCTTCTGGTCCATGGGGGAAGGGAGGGAAGGAGTACAGAGTGCCTGGGGTTCAGAGTCTTGTGACGGCATCCCTCAACAATGTCCCACACTGTGAGGGGCGAGCACAAAACAACCTCAGTTTGCTGTTCTCTCATGAAGCCAACAGGTCCAACAGAGGGGTGTCCCACTAAGAAAACAGGTGGTCGAGCACAGCCTGATGGACCACTTGTGTAATGTCTGTCTCTGATCTGACTGAGCGCATCTGCCAACTGACTGTTCTCTCTCATGTCATGGATTGTACCTAGGCTTCACACGAGTGTCCAGATGCAGACAGCCTCCAGACACAATATAAGGGAGCTCATCCTGCCCTACCTGTTTAGGTAGAGCATGGACTTGTGTTGTTCATCTGGACATGCATAACCTGATCCCAGATCAATGGAGTAAACTCTGTCAGAGCCAGAAACATTGCATCGAGCTCCAGCAGACTGATATGCTGATGGAACTCCCAGGGTGACCAAAACCCATGGGCTCTGTGGTCTCCCAGGTGTGCTCCACACCCTTCCAGAGATGTGTCCCTCATGAGCATGATGGCCTGTTCAGGGTGGACAAACAGGATTGCCTCCTCAAGCTGTTGTGGGTCCAGCCCCCACTGGATGGCATCCCACATCGACTGGGTCACTACGACTGGCTGGTCAAAATGACGTAGGCACTGGGACCACTGTCAGTCCAACTCCTACTTCAGGTGATGCATCTGCCAGACAACCCAATGGATCACGATGGTGGAGGATGCCACGTACCCCAGCAGCCGCAGGCACTCCCAGATAGGGAGCGAGAGCCCAACCAAAAAATGACTGGGCAAAGGAGGTAAGACCCAATTCTTTTTCTGCAAGGAGGTGGGCCTTGACCTGCAGGGAGTCTAGTTCTGCCTCAGTGAACCTGATCACGTACAAGGGGACCAGCTCTGACTTGGCCAGGTTGATCAGAAGGCCCAAATCCTGACAGGTATGGAGGGCTAGATCTCAGTCTCTCCACTGCCTTTTTGGGTGACCTGATTATCAGCCAGTTGCCCAAGTAAGGATACACCCTGATGCTCCTGCGTTGCAGGAAGGCCTTCACCACTGCCATGCACTTGGGGAAGATTCTGGGCATGTTTGAGAGACAGATGGGCATGACAGTGAACTGGTACAAGATCCCCTCTATACAGAACTGAGGATATCAGCAATTGGATGGATGGACTAGGATGCAAATGAACATGTCTTGGAGGTCCAAGGATCAGAACCACATGCCCTGCTCCAGAAACAGAATGATCTGATTCAGAACTTCGGCTTCTGCATGAACTGGTTCAAATCGTGCAGATCCAGTATGGGGCACTAGCCCCTACGTCTATTTTGGAACCAGGAACTACACTGACACATATTCCTGTGTGGCCAGGGCATCTGGAACATGGGCTGTTGCCCCACGATATACTGCAGGAGCTGACTGATGTCGGCTGTTACTGTGGATGTGTCCATTGACACCCTGGACTCCCGAGGAGCCTGGGTCAGTACGGCAGGAGAGACTCGAGATCCAGAGGCAATCCTTTGCCGAACACTTCAAGTACCCACCTGTCCGAGGTAATGGCAGACCACTGAGGCAAGAAGTGGGGCAACGTACCCCTGATCGGGAGCAGGCACAGAAGCTGGATGTGAAGGGGATGACACCCCACAATCGGTCACTGCATAGCCTTGGGGGGGGTCTTCAGCTGCAGGGGCCACACAGGCACCACCACCTCTTCCCCCTCTTTTTTGAACCTAGTCACCAAGCTTGGGCCTCAGATGCTAGCTCTGAAACTGCTCCTGCTGGGGCTGCCACTGAAACTGTTGTGGCTGAAAGTACTGATACTGGAAGATCTTTTATTTTAGGTTTCTGGTCCTTCTGGGACAAAGCCACAAAATCAAGGGTGACACAGTACTTTTCAATCCGCATGAGATGCTCTTCTACCCCAGCGCCAAAGAAATCTCAATGCCCAGGAAGGGGACATCGGCAAGCTTATGCTGCGTATCCATCATAAAGGTGGAAGGCCTCATCCAAGCACTACAATGAATGGTAACAGCTGTTGTCATGGCACAGGCACATGAGTCACCCATATCCAAACTTATCTGGAGCTGGTGTTTAGCCAGCGATTGACCCTAGTCTTGGACTGTCTTCACCGCCAACTATTATTCAGCAGAAAGATAGGGGAGGAGGTCATGTAACACTCCCAGCAGGAAACAGTCAAAGTTTGCCATCATGACAGCATAGCTGGCATGACATAGACCCAGCAACGCAGCAGTATAAACCTTTTTAGCTGTGTAGTCACTCTTCTAGGACTCTTTGTCCAGAAACTTATCCACATCCCCTTGTCCCCAGTTTACATAAGGCCAAGTCCAAAACCAAGCCCTCAGCAGAGGAGTGGTCAGAGAACACAGAAAGGGATTTTACTGGGACAGGCACACTTGTGGACCATATGAGTGAAGGGTGCCAAGCAGGATGATGGATGCTGCCAAAGCTTCAGTCAATCAAATCAATAAATCAATCAATCTTTATTTATCCAGGCGAAATACCGTTAAGACAGCTCATTTACAAGGTAGACCTGGGTTAGGTACAAGTATGTAATATACAAGAAGTTAAGTATACATATGATACAAGGCACAATAAGTACAGTCTTACAAATAGGTTACAGTTTGTGCATCATATACATAAAGCACAATAGGATACATAAGTGATGTAGCTCAAAGGCAGTTCCAAGATGGCCTCAGTCAAGGGAAAGGCAATCCCCAAGGACTCGTCCTTGTCAAGTATGTCAGTAAACAGGTATTCTGTATGCCTCTTGATTGAATCCAAGGGCACATTCAGGGACTCTGATATAAGTCAAATCAAAGCCCCAAAAGACACTGTTCCGTGATGGTCAGTGGTCAACTCTTGAATGATTCCTGGTCGAGCATGTGAGTCTTGGACAAAGCCATGGACGATTCACCTTCGGAGTCAAAGGATTCCTTGAGCAGAGCCCTCAACTGTTTGCTGCAAAGGACCAATCTAGTATCCTCAGATTGGGTGAGCTCCACTGAGAGCCAGGCTGGCAAGCCAGTCTCAGAAACAAGATTCCTTGGCTGGAACCCTAAACAGGGGATGTACTGGAGGTAGCTCTACCTGAAGGGGTGGAAAAGCAGATGTGGGGGACTGCTGAGAAGCATGGACCAGTGTGGGAATGACAAGTACAGGCCAAGGGACCAAAGGTCCATGGAGCATAACCCTACCCCTCCTAGCAATGGTCCACCATTGCCAGAGGAGCTTCTCACAGCGATAATGCATTTTTTGTCAGTGCCTCTCCTCACCTTAGGATGAGGCGTATCGATGCCTTTCAATCAAGTAGGATCAAGAGCGCAAGTGGCACCACAACCTCGATCCAAGGGTCTGCGTTGATCGGCGTCTGGGGACAGGGCCAGTTCCAGGATGTACTGCACTGATGCAAGACTCGAGTGACCCCCACCACGCCGGGCACCCCCTCAAGTGCCCCCGCCCAGGCAGGCCTCCCATGCCACCACCACCACCACCAAAAGAATATTGTTGCTGTTATTCCATTTTGTGAAGTTAAAGGTGTACACGGTGGGCTTTTGCTGCTGCAAATGTTTCAATCACATCAGAAAAGTTTACTTCTCTTGCAAGTCTATTTTCAATTGAAAGTACACCCAATGCAGACAATCTCTCCTGTGACATTGTGGAGCGCAGGTAATTCTTTATCAAGCACAGTTTACTGAAAGAACGCTCAGCACTGGCAACTGTAATTGGAATTGTAAGCAGCACTTGCAGTCCAATTTGGGTGTTTGGAAATCCTCTGCTCAGGTCTCTCTGTACCAGGTACTGTAACACTTCAAATGGACATTTCACATCATCAGGAAACAGTCGAGCCAGCAAGGTAATTTCTCTAGACATGTCCGAACCATCTATATCCCCAAGAAATCAGGCCAACTCTCTGCATGCTACTTCTAGGTTTTCGTCATGTCCAGATGTTTTTATGTTGAACAGAAAACCAAAAAATGACTGAAAGTCATGGAGAAATTGGAATCGTTCCTCAGTTTCCATCAGTACTTTACCCAACAGGCAACTGAAAAAATTGACTTCAAACCTTTCTTGGCCAGTTAAGGGTTCATCTGCGGCAAGCTCTCCTGGCATGCGTTTTCACCATCTGGTGCGTTTTTCTGGAAAAGTCGTCTCGATGTCCATGGTTTGGGTTAGCAGCTTTGCTTCCTCTAACACTCTGCTGAATCCCTGTCTTCGATAATCAGACAGTTGCTCCTTGATGGAAGAAACCACATCTATGGCATTTGGAAGATTCAAAGCAGGTGACTGTAAAATCACTGTCATCCGATTGATGGCACTAAGCACTTCATTCCACACAAGTAAAGATACAATAAATGGAAATGATTCCAGTGTTTTCACAAAGCCTGTGATGTCAGACAGTGTTTCGTTGTCACAGTTTGCAGTTTCTGATACTTCCAGCAACAAATCCAACAATTCAGGCAGTTGTTCACAGACTGCCTTTGCAGCATCAGCACGGGCACTCCATCGAGTCTCTGAAAGTGGCTTGAGGGTATATTGTTTCATGTGCTTGACAAGGATGTCCCAACATTTGGTGGACCCAGAGAAGATTCTGTAAACCTGCTGTAGTACTCCAAAGAAATTCTTTGCTTCCAAGAATGATTCAGCTGCATGTTCTAACACAAAGTTCCAGTTATGAGGACAGCAAGGAACATATATTGCACGTTCATTCACCTGTCGTATTCTCGATTGAACTCCTCGATGGATACCTCTCATGTTAACCCCATTATCATAACACTGGCCCTTGTAGTCTTCAATGTTAATGCCAGGTTCAATAAGTCGATTTAGCAATAATTCATCCAAAGCCTCTCCTGTTGTATTTTCAACATGGAGAAACTCCAGGAAGCTCTCTCACATTTCAACTTGATCACCATTGATTTCAACATAATGAATCATTAGTGATAACTGCTCCTTGTGAGAAATATCTGGAGTGCAGTCCATCAGCACACTATAGTAGCGAGCAGTGTATATCTTGTTCCTAATCTTATTAGTCATAGCCTTAGCTAACATCTGCATAAATTCATTCTGGCTATCTTTGCTTAAATAACGAACACTTGTTCCTCTCTGAACACGTTATAAGTGATCAGCCATAATAGGGTCATACCTGGACAACAGTTCCAACAATTTAAAAAAATTACGATTGTTGTCCACATACAGACGATCTACTGAACCCCTAAAGGCTAAGTTTTGGCCTGCTAAATATAAAACACAGTCCAAAATTCAACAAAGCACAGCATGCCATCATTCCTTTTCCTTATCCAGCTTTTCTTGCAAACTCCTGTCTATAATAGCCCGTTTCTCTAACCCTAGTTCTAAATGTTTCCATTTGTAGTACTTCTCCATGTGTGATGGATAAGCTTCATGCAGACTCAGCCTTTGTAATAATTTTTGCCAGTTGGAGAAACCTTGTGTAAACACGCACCTATCCTCACCAAAAAGCTTATAGCAGAAACAAAATACAGCATCAGCAGACTTAGAATAAACTAACCAAGGCCTGTGAATCTTTGAGGATCCCACTTTACGCTCATAGTTTGCTGAAGTAAACCGGCGACCAGCTGTTTTAGGGAACTCAATGTCAGTTTCCTTCAGCTGCAGGGGTTTATGCTGCACAATTTCAACCCTGAGGCGCTCTGACTCTGAACTAAAACTTTCAGGCCAGGTAGCTAGGTCATAAAAATTATATATGAAAGGTAGTTAACTACTGGGTTCAGGGTTTATGTCACAACCTGATTCCAGTTCAATACATTGTTGTATTTCTTCTTGCTGTACATTTCTTTCATTATCATATATTTCTTCTAGGTCTAGCTGTACATTTCTTTCGGAGTCGAAGTCCAATTCATCATGGTTCCCCAACTCCACCCCAGTCATCTCCACCTCTACTATTGCCTCTACAGCTGTTTCATGTGATGAGGTTGATGGTTCTTGCTTACTTGTGCTTTTACTAGATTCGGACACTGTTGCCGTCGGACAACTTAACCATTTACAAAATATTTGTTAGCATTTTCTGCTTCTTTCTGAATCAACTCTAGTTGTCTTTTTTGTTCTTTATGTTTTGCAGAACCAGACTTGTACTTTGGTAGTGCTACAGGATTCGACATCTTGTCAGTTTTTTCTTTCCTTTCTGTTATGTAAGGTTTGCCTTGCTAGCTAAGCTATGTTTATTTATTTATTTTTATGAATACAAAATGTACTTTTGACTAGACTACTTTAGTTAAAGTTCAGTAATATCTATGAGCTGCAGCAGGTGGGTGGCTCACTTAGCACTAGCAAACAAGCGTAAGAGCACTGAGCAGGCTCATTTGTGTAGAAAATGTATAGATGCGCTGCTCCGGAGTAGTCCTATGCTTGCAGTCTCTGCCTAAGTCTAACTTTGAAGCAGCGAGCATGAAAAACAGAGCCAGTTGAGAAGAGAATGTATTGCTGTTCTTTACTGATTCTGCAAAATAAAGTATTTTTTGCAGTAATAATCTGGATGTGTTGCCTTTCTTTCTTGTCATAAAAAATTGAAGGCTATCTTGTTATTTTAATGCCAAACAGTGACTCCTACACAGTCAGTACTAGGCTGGCTACAATGCTTGCTGCTGGCGTACTCCGAAGAAGACTAGGCAGGCTGCAGGCACAGTACAGCCAGAGAATATCTTTTTATTTTAATGCCAAACAGTGACTCCTACACAGTCAGTACTAGGCTGGCTACAATGCTTGCCACTTGCATATTCTGAAGGAGGCAACGCAGGCCGAAGGGCGCAGCAGAGCCAGAGAATTAGAATATTTTATTTTAATGCCAAACAGTGACTCCTACACAGTCAGTACTAGGCTGGCTACAGTGCTTTCTGCTGGCATACTCTAAAGAAGACTAGGCAGGCTGCAGGCACAGCAGAGCCAGAGAATAACTTGTTATTTTAATGCCAAACAGTGACTCCTACACAGTCAGTACTAAGCTGGCTACAATGCTTGCTGCTGGCGTACTCTGAAGAAGACTAGGCAGGCCGCAGGCACAGAGAATATTGTTATTTTAATGCCAATACAGAAACTCACTCAGAAGAAATTGATCTTATATTCTTGGTCAGACAGTACAGACCAGACTGAGTGACACACACTAACTTCACTCACGACTCACTGACTCAGTCAATCACTACACTTTATACTGATCATTCAGTAGATCCTCCTGTCCGAAGAATTCTTGTTAACTTCACAAATAATACAAATTCAAGACTGTAGCAGCATTATGCATAAGAGGACTGAATATCTTTTTTTTATTTTACTTTTTCTCTCAAGTTCTCCCTGACTAGTGACTCCCTGCCTAACCTGCCTGCCTAAAGTTCTTCATTATGTCTGAGGGAGAGGAGGGAGGAGTAGTCATCAAACAGTCACAACAACACAGACAGTAGAGTAGTAGCCCTAGCCCCCCCCCAGCAGTCAGTGACACAGTGTCACAACTCGAACAACTCTCTGGGTTTATACATGATTTTTTTTTTATATATATATATTTAGAATTCTTCTAGTTCTTCTTGAGACACAAGACTTCAACACACTGACCCTGGCCGGGGCCTGCCGCTACCCGCTGGGGCCTAGGCTAGGCAGCCACAGTACTCACTCCTTCCTGTGGCTGCTTGCTGCCAGCTAGCTATTTTTTCCTGAGTAAGTTTTTTATTCTATTAGCCCCCCACCAAGTATGTGTATTTTTATATGTACTGTGTCTAGTTTACAACAAAGTAAGTTAGTAGTTCAACAAGGGGCTGCTACAGTACAGCGCTGCAAATTCTGCCCAATCCGATGCCAGCTGTATCCGCGCGTTCATCTGCTTGCCCGCCAACTGCCACAGACTGTGAGACAAGCGGATTCTCGTGAGATGCTCTGCCTCCTCCTCCTCCCCAGCCCTGGCACCCCCACCCACAACAACAGAATATTTTAATATATAATTATAATGACACTGACTGACCCACCTGTGAGAATTGCAGCAGCCTTCTGAGTAAGCGCCCCAGCCCAGGCAGCAAATCAAAGTACTAGTCAGAGGCTAGAGGAGGGACACAGGGACTGGGAGGAGGCAGGAGCAGGGGAGGAGCGCATCTCCGAGTGAGCGTAGCAGCGTCAGGAGGGGCGACAGAACAGCACTGCCTCTTGCCACTGCCAGCATGGAGAAGGAGCCACCGAGGACATCAAGCGTGATGGTTGGTGGGATCATCAAGGAAGGTGGAGCAGCTGCGGCTGCCTCACAGGTATGTCCGAGGAGGATCAGGATGCAAGCCTACAGTGTAGGGAGCAGGATTTAATTTTTAAATGTCACGTCTCGACGACCCAACTCCAGATCTCCGTTCCAGTCCCTGCGGCACACACACACACGCAGCCAATTCTCAGCCTCTGCCTCTCGGGGCTGATCTTCTCCAGCATGGCATGAGTGAGAAGTTTAAAAAAAAAAGGATTGGATGACTTCAGACAGGGGCAGTGGGCCCCTCTGGTGGTCTGGGCCCTGGTGAAGTCGCATCCCTTGCACCACCCTGACACCGGCCCTTGGGGGGGGGGAGTGCTAGTATAAACCACATGCCTTGGCAGCATAAGTACCAGAGGCTTCAGAAGCACATCCATCAGTGAAAGCCATTCCCGAGGCGACTCAGCCATGGGCACCGACTAGGTCACGTTCTTCTGAGTGAGGACTGGGGTCCAGGAGATTGACTCCTTGTTGATCTCCTCCAACAGCCAGTCGCAGGCTCTAGAAAGATCTCGACTGCTGGCTTGACTGGAGTAGGGGTTGTCACAAACGCACTCCGGGGGTCAGGTCCTCTGCTCCCACAGTGCCCAACCTTGAAGTGCACTATGTGAACAGGAGACAAACAGGGAAACCCTCCTGTCTGTTTTGGGTCCAAGCAACTACCAGTCTCGAGTCCTAGGATCAAATAAGAAACCCTTTTTTGCTAGCATGCCCAGGTAACAGGTCCAAATAGCACATCCTCTTCAGGGAAAGCAGTGCAGTACTTAACCGAGTGGGCACACAACCTGGTTCACAATCCCTCTTCTGACTCAATTGAGACCTAGGTATGTCCTTACCTTGCAGCATATGGTGACACACTATAAGCACTTTAACAGTTATGTCAGAATTATCAACACTGTCCCAGCATTCATACTCAAAATGAGAAAATGTCTCAGGCAGGATTTTAAGGAAGAAAAAATTATTCACCTTAGTAATGTTGTTTCTTCTAATGGAGTCTTGCTGTATTTTGACATATGCAGCTAGGTCCTGCCTTTCAACTGCCCCGGAGAACAAAGAGTTAAACTTTCCATGGCCAGCATGGAATGTTCACCACGAGCTTGGTTGAAGCCCCTGTCTGCTGTTGTTTAAACTGCAATCATCAGATCTTTATGAGCAAAGACTCACTAGATTTTCTGTGTGGAAACTGTAAAATTCTTACTAGCCAACTGGCAAATATATCTATATAAAAAGGTTTTTTGGTTTCAAAAGGAAGACTGAAGTCAGGAAACCCAAAAACAAAACACAATCCCTCACCCAAACCAAAAGAGGGTGAAAAAAGGACACTCTAGGGTGCCAGCACTGCTCCTGCCCACCCACATCCCAAAATCTAGGTTCTGAGAGGGGAGGCGGGGGGGGGTCAAAATTCAGCAAGACTCCATTAGAAGAAACAACATTACTAAGGTGAGTAATTTTTTCTTCAAACAACATGAAGTCTTGCTGTATTCTGACACATGCAGACTACCAAGCAGTACCTCCATGGAGGAGGGACAGAACCTACTTTGGAAACAGGCTCTGAAGTACAGCTGTGCCAAACCGAGCATCACTCCTAGCCTGGATATACAGAAAGTAATGCCTGGTGAAAGTATGGACTGTTTTCCAGGTGGCTGCTTGACACATTTCTAAGAGAGGAATATTCCTGGCACCAGCCAGGGAAGCAGCTGTACCTCTAGTGGAATGAGCCCTCAGGCCTGAGGGTGGAGTTCTACCCAGTTTTTCACAGCAGAATTGTATACAAGAAACAATCCACCTGGCAACAGATCTCTTAGTGGCAGATTTGCCCTTACCAGCTTCTCCATACGTAAGGAACAACTGGAGGGATTCAAACCTGTGACCCTTGGTACGCTTTATGTAGTAGCTAAGGGCTCTTTTAACAGCCAAGCTGTGTAGCCTCCTCTCTCCTGGGGAGGAATCGTCAGTGACGAAAATGGAGAGATACAGACTGGTTGAGGTGGAAATCTGAAACCACTTTAGATAAGAACTTTCTGTTAGTTCTAAGGACCACTTTATCTCTATGGAAAGAGATGAAATCAGATTCCACTGACAGGGCTTGCAATTCACTGATATGCCTGGCAGAAGTAATGGCTACCAAAAACACAGTTTTACAAGTCAAGTACTTAAGCTCTGCTGAGGACAAAGGCTCAAAGGGAGGTTGCATAAGCTGAGCAATGCAAACATTAAGGTCCCGAGCAGGAGCAGGATTCCTAAAGGGGGGATTGGTGTGAAGCAATCCCTTGAAAAACTTACAAAACACAGGATGGGATGATAGAAAGGAAGGCTTGCCTACTGACAAGAAAGCAGAAACAGCTGCCAAGTGTACTTTAAGGGTAGCTGGTCTGAGGCCTAGGCCATTAAGATGGACCATATAGTCCAGAACCATAGGCAATTCAGCAGAGTCTGGAGAAATATTCTTCTTAGAACACCAAATGCTCAATCTTTTCCATTTGGAGTTGTAAGTCTTCCTGGTGGAAGGCTTTCGAGAAGCCTTAAGGATATCCAGAACCCCTTGGGAAAGATGCAGATCTGCAAACTCTAACTCTTCAAGAGCCATGCCTTGAGATTGAGAGACTGAAGATTCGGGTACCAAATCCTCCCCTGAGAGGATGTCAACAAGTTGTAATTCCTGAGAAGAGATAGGGGAAGGTGGACTGCTAGGGACAGCAACAGGGGGTACCAGGGCTGCCTGGCCCAGTCTGGAGCAATCAGAATCATTTTGCATGGTTGTGATCTTATCTTGACTAACACTTTGAACAGGAGAGGAAGGGGAGCATACAGAAATTTCCTTCCCAGTTCAGAATCAGAACATCCAGGGGACTGGAGCCCAAAACTGGGGTCTGCAACAAAAGAGAGGAAGTTGGTGATTGTCTGGGGCTGCAAAAAGATCTATCTCTGGTGTGCCCCATCTCGAGAAAATCACTTTCAAAACTAGAGGATCTAGGGCCCATTTGTGATGGCCTTGGGATATTCTGCTCAGTGCATCTGCTAGGACATTGTCCTTCCCTGGGAGGTGAACTGCTATCAGAGAGGTTTGCAGGGAATAGGCCAGGGACCACAACTTCATTGCTTCTGTACACAAGACCGTAGACTGAGTGCCTCCTTGCTTGCTGATGTACCACATGGTGGTGGTGTTGTCTGTTCTGACCTGAACCACCTTGTTCTGTACAGATTTGGAAAAAGCTTGCAGTGCCAGAAACACTGCTCTGAGTTCCAAGAGATAGATGTGAAGCAGAGATTCCTGAGGTGACCACAGTCCTTGGGTGGGAAGATCCCCCCAAATGGGCTCCCCAGCCCAGCAGGGAAGCATCTGTGGTGAGTATCACTGAATGAGACTGAGTGACAAATGGAACCCCTTGTCTCAAATTGTCCTGATCCTGCCACCATTGCAAGGCTTGGATTAGGATGCGAGTCACTGGGACTAGTTTGGTAAGAGAATCCTTTCTTTGGGACCAGAAGGCTCTTACCTGGAACTGAATGTCCCTCATCTGGAATCTTGCCCCCTTGGACCACTGCTGTGGAAGCTGCCATGTGGCCCAGTAGTTGAAGGAAATGCCTTGCTGGTCGAGACACCTGAAGGGTGAATGAAGAGGCCAGTTCCATAAGGGTCCTTGCCCTTTCCAGGGGAAGGAAGGCTCTTGCCTTTACTGTATCCAGTTCTGCATCTATGAAGGTGAGGAGCTGTACTGGTTCGAGAACTGACTTTGAAAGATTGAGAAGGAATTCTAAGGAAGTCAGGACTTGCTGGGTCTGAGGACTTGCTGGGTCACTTGCAGATGTGACTTGACTTGTTCTGGAGACTGACCTACTATGAGCCAGTCGTCCAAGTATGGGAAGATGGAATTTTTTTTCTCCTTAGGAAAGCAACAACCACTGCCAGGCACTTTGTGAAAACCCTTGGGGCTGATGTTAGGCCAAAGGGCATTGCTCTGAATTGATAGTGGCCTGAGGGCAACTCGAACCTGAGGTACTTTCTGTGGAAGCACCTGATGGGAACGTGAAAGTAGGCATCTTTGAGGTCCAGGGAGGCTAGCCAGTCCCCTGGCCTTAGAGAGGGAAGGATAATTCCCAGAGTTACCATTTTGAACTTTGGCTTTAAAAGGTGTTTGTTCAGATATCTTAGGTCCAGGATGGGCCGCCATTCTCCTGTCTTTTTTGAGGGTTAGGAAGTATCTGGAGTACAATCCTTTGCCCTTGTGTAGGGTGGAAACCTTCTCTATAGCTCTGAGAGCTAGAAGAGAAGAAACCTCTGCCTCTAGAGCAAGGGTCTCTGACAGATTTGCAGGTGGAAAGGATCTGGTTCTCATTTTGGGAAATTTTTTGAGGCTGAGAACCAGTCCCTGGCTTACTACTTCCAGGACCCACTTGTCTGATGTAAGAGACTTCCAGTCCTGGACAAAGTAAGCCAGCCTGCCCCCTAATGGTATGGGAAAATCGGCCCCAGCAGACACATCAGGGTGTCTGCTTCGCAGGGGCTTTAGGATGAGGGGTGGAAGCAGGCCTGCTCATCCCCAGTCTGTCTCTCCCTCTAAAGAAGCCCCTCTGTGAAAAAGAAGAGGAGGCCTGAGCTTGGTAAAAAAGCCTTTGGAAAGGCCTGCCCCTGCCCTTGGAATCCTGTCTCTGAGGAGTGGCTTGCCTTTCTTTGGCCTGAGCACTCCTGTAGGTGGTCCTGTACTCATCCATCTTCTTCATGTAGTTCTCTGTCTGCTCCCCAACTAGAGAATTACCAATTACAGGAAAATCCATGGCCTTAGCCTGGGTATCCTGTGATAGGCTAGTACATCTGAACCAAGCCATCCTCCGAAGAGCCACAGATGTAGCCATGACTCTTGATGAAACATCACTGGAGTCCACCGCAGCATGAAACTGTACTTTTGATGCCTCAATCCCATCTGCAGCCACCTGCTCCAGCTCCTTGGCAGGCTGGTCAGGGGCCTGTTTAGCCAGAGCCAGCACAGTGTCCCACCTGGACGTCTGGTATCTAGCTGTATAGGCCATATAGTTAGCCTGCCTGAGTCCCAAAGATGCTGCCATGTACTGCTTCTTTGCCATGGCATCAGTCCTCCTGGAGTCCTTATCTGGGGGGTGTGAAGCCAAGGGAATATCTGCCTTATCATAGGCAGCAGCCTGCACTACCCCAACATGGCTGCATTACTGGAAAAGGAACTCTGTGTCTGAGCCTGAGACAGTGTACCTCTTGTCCATTCTTCTGTCCATAGGAGATATGGAATTAGGAGTCTTTAGAATTGTATGTGCCTGTTTCCCAAAAGATTTATGGAGGGGAATAGACACTCTCCTGTACTCTGGGATGTCCATAATCTCAACAAAATCAGGCTCCTCCTGATCCTCTACTGCTTCTTCCATTGGAAGCTAGCGGGTTTCAGCCACTTTCTTGTAAAATATGAAGTGGGAAGGGGACTCAGAAAGCCTAGGAGGAGAAACACCTGAAGGCCTGTCTGGGGAGATGACTGGGTCAATAGGCACATCCAGACTTTCATAATCACCATCATCATCATTATCCTCATACTCTCCCTCCTCCTCCTCCGGTTCATAAAATTCTTCTAAAGTATAATCCAGAACCAGGGGAACCGACCGAACCGAGCCCCTGACAGATGATGCCTTCGGCCAGAACCGAAGTTAGCGATTGAACTATCCTTATCGCTTTGGCTATTTCATCAGCGGTCGGAGAAAGAATTTGTGAATCCGAACTGGATGATTTTTCCCTTCTCTTTGTTTTAACCGGAACCGACTCCTCAGAATCGGCTCTCCTTTTGCCCGAAGAAGTTTTGCCCTGGTCAGAGGGCACTCCTTCTGGTTCGGTCGGAACCGAACCAGGCTGGCCATCCGGGTCAGCGGACTTCTCAGCCTCCCTTTCCCTCAGTCTACCTACTCTCTTATCCAGGGTAGCTTTGGGAAAACTTTTACAAATTAGGCAGTCTGAATTGAGGTGGTCAAACCCCAAGATAAACACAGGTGGTGTGGGGATCAGCCTTAGCAAAGGCTTCCCCACACACACACACTACAGTGTTGAAACCCAGTGGGCCCTGTTTTTTTCTTGGGTTTCTCAGACATGGACAATCCTATCCAAAACTTACCCTTTTTTCGGCAATCCGTCAGGCAAGACACCCCTATCGGTTCCTGACCGTGTTACGGGTCTTGGAAAAAGACGTAATTAAATCCGTTTTTTTTAGAACCGATACGGACCGGTTACCACACTCTAATAAATTCAAAAGTTTTTTAAAACCAATCTAATCCATTCAAACCGAACCGATCCAATGTTTACAAGTTCCACACAGAAACTAAATGCAAAACCTATCTAGTACTCACGGTACTACAGACAGAGACTTAAACTGACAGGTTCAGTAGCAAAAATTCGGTAGAAACCGAGCGAAAAAACGACACTTTAACCAACTTTTTTGAACCGTGCAAAGGAGAAATCTCCGGAGCGACTGTTCAGTGAGACGGAGTAAAGAATCTGACGGTTGGAGTTTAAACAACAGCAGACAGAGGCTTCAACCGAGCTCGCGCTCAATGTTCCATGCTGGCCATGGAAAGTTAACTCTTTGTTCTCTGGGGCAGTTAAAAGGCAGGACCTAACTACAATAGTCAGAATACAGCAAGTTCATGTTGTTTGAACACGGGAAAAAAACAGGTACAACGGCAGCAGGATCACTATGGCCACCCCAGGCCTCGCATCTGATGACCCAGGACACACTGTTTCTGCACAAGTATAAGTCCTTGGGGAAGGCAGGGTGATGGGGTTGGGGTTGCCAGCATAAAGGGGCCTGCTGGTGCATGAGGAAAAATGGGCCTAACTGCAAAAAGTATTGTAAGGTAGGCAATCTTCTAATCAACAAAACGGAAAAGAAAAAATACTTCAACTATAAGAAGAAATAGTTTATTTCTTTTAAAAGTTAATATTTTGGGCAGTACACTAGGTCTTTAAGATGTTTTCCTCAACAAATTTAATTCGGGTGGATATAATATATGCATTTATTGTTCTTAAATAAATTGAAGCAAAAAAAAGAAACATAGTTGGAGTGAAGTTAACATTCCTGTAGTGACTTTATTCATTTTACATACCCATACCCCTGACATCCTCTGCCTACCGGAGACTTGGTTGACCAGTAGAATTAAAGATAGCGAAGTTGCCCTCAAAGGCTTTCAAGCATACATGATTGCTAGAATAGGCAAGAGAGGTGGGGGATGCCTCATCTATGTCAGGGACTCTCTGCAGTGCACTGTCCTCCCTGGAACTAAGGTGGTTGAGGACCATGAGATAACAGTGATAAAGGCACAGGTCGGTCAGAATGGCAAAACTCTCATCCTTGCCACAATCTACCTACCCCCCAAGAAAGCCACTGCAGGCTTTCCCACAATTATGGACATTATAAGCACCTTTCCAAAGGGGATGGAGCTTGTAATTACCAGGGACTTTAACATAAACAGGGATGGAAAGGAGGCTGCCCCTTTCAAGGATCTGATAGCCACCTCCAACCTGACAACTTGCCACCTGCCCCACGAGGCAGAACTATAAGACAGGAAACACTACCCTCCTTGACTGGGTCCTAGCAAGCTCACCATCCCGGATCTCTGAGATCAAGGTTCTCCCAGACAAGTTAAGTGACCACTCCCCAATCATCTTCCAGTGGTCTAATAAATTTACCAAAAGTCCACCCATCCTCATTGAAAGCAGGGTCTTGAGGAAGGGTAAACTTGGGAGCCCTCAAATCAGCCCTTGTCCTGCATGACTGGACTCCTATCAACCTGGCACCTACCCTTGATCAGGCCCTCAGTTACTTCATTAAGGGCTCTAGCTCCATCTGTGTCATCTATGCCCCGCTCACGAAAAGAAAAATTTGGGGTCAGGCAAATGGCTGGATTGATGCGGAGCTCCTCTCCCACCTGAAAGAAAGGGACATACTCTGGGAGAAGGCCAGAAACACAGGTAGCAGGCATGACTGCCAGTGCTACAGAACAGCCAGGAACCACTGCACCAAGCTAATCCGAATCACCAAAGCCAACTATTATAAAAGGCCCAGCTTTGCAATTCTTGGGGTGATGGGGAAAAGATTCTGGGATAACATCAAAAGCATCCTTGGAAATGAGGACAAGAAGCACCCTCAGCTGCTCAGTATCAGTAACACCCCCACTACAGACCCTCTAGCTATTACAGAAGCCTTCAATAAGGCCTTCCCCGATCTTACCCCAGTGCTACCACCTGCCTATTTTCAGCCTGGTTTGAACCACTCCAACAACATATATACCGAGTGTTCTCACCCGACCTTCTACTTTAAAAGGGTGACGGTGAAGGAGGCCCTTACTATGGTCAAGAAAATACTAGGTAAGACCAAACTGGGCAGTGACAGGATAGATATGAAACTTCTATCCCTCACCCTGGATGTTCTTATAGTGCCCATTACTACGCTGTACAATAAATCCCTGGCCCTGGCCCAATTCCCTGCGGTCTGGAAGCAGGCCCTAGTTACGCCTGTGCATAAAGGAGGTGACAAGTCTCTGGTAACCAACTACAGACCCATCTCGATACTCTCCCCCCATCCAAGTCACTGGAAAAGATTGTGGCAGGTCAACTCATCAACTACCTCAGTAAGTATAATCTACTATGCTCCAACCAGCATGGCTTCAGACAAAATCACAGTACCACCACTGCCTTGCTGCACTACATGAACTATGCACATAAGGCCCTGGATGAAGGCAAACTGGTGGGGTCTGTCTTTATAGACCTCAGCAAAGCCTTCGATACAGTCGTCAACCCCCTGTTACTGACCCAGCTGCAAAACATGGGTGTGGCAACCAATGCCCTTTGTTGGTTCCAAGACTACCTGATACAGAGAAATTATTGTGTCAGAATTGGGCAAACAGTGTCCAGCGCCAGAGAGGTATCATTAGGGGTACCCCAGGGATCAGTACTGGGGCCCCTACTCTTCAGCCTCTTCTTAAATGACCTTCCCACAGCCTGCGACACCAAACTCATGATATATGCAGATGATGCTGTGCTCCTGAGCCCTACAGTCTGAGCTGCAGAACTCCTTCTCCAAATTCGAGGACTGGTTCTGTAGCCATAAGTTGCTACTAAACTGCAAGAAGACCAAGGCCATACTTATGTCCAACCCTCACAAAAAAAAAAATAAGCACCACCCCCTCATTATCTCAAACTCATGCAGTGAGTCGCTGGAACAAGTTTGCTTGTTCAAGTATCTGGGGGGTCATAATAGATGATACCCTCACATTTGCGCACCATGTTGACTCTCTGGTCAAGATAGTCAATACCAAGATTGGTGTCCTGTACAGGCACAGGCAACACCTCTCTCAAGGGGCCCTTCACCTCTCAGTCCACAGTTCAATTATATCTACTATTGACTATGGACTAGTGGTCTACGGGGCAGCAACAGATACAGCGCTCAAGAGGGTTCAGACTGCACTCAACAAAGCCTGCAGACTTACCCTGGATGCTGAGCGTGGCACTCTCACCTGTACTCTGTATGAACGTGCAAACTGCCTGTCATTAAGAACAGGGTCAAATTCTAGACTTGCATCCTAGGGAAGAAGGCTCTATTGGGTAAAACACCACCTTGTGTAGGCAATTTGATCAAGGTGGCCAACTCGTTAAAGGTCACCAGGGGGAGGACTGGGGGCCTTGGCTGTCCTCTTCCGTCGCACCTCACTTGGGCAACGTGGGTTTGCCTACTGGGCCCCCCTGTAGATGAATAAACTCCCTGGGCACCTCTTGGCCACCAATTGTCTGGTACAATTCAAAACTGACCTCAAACAGCACTTGATAACACTCTCTAAGTGCACCTGCCCCTGAGTATAGTCACACCTGCTCTCTCTGTCCCCCCCAACAAGCACTAGGCAGGCCTCAGGTACCCCCTCCCTCTGTCCCTTCTCATGACTTGCCTCGGCATTCAGTTTGCATCATGCTCCTTCAGCACCTGCCACCCCACCCTCCCCCAACTCACAGTGCTGTGAATTTCCCTTATAGTCACTACTGATGCAGGCTGCCTGACCATGCCCCCTCACACCCCACCATGTACTCTAGCATGTCTTCTCCGCTCAGCCTCCTCTCACCCCACCATTTCCCCCTATACCTTATTGCCCTTCTTCCCCCACCCTTCACCTCCACCGCAGTACATACTTCTCTCTCGTATCTCCTTTCTTGACCCCACTGCCAGCTATCCCCGTCCCTCTGAACTACTGACAAGGCACTTTGTGGCTGCTTATTCCCCCCACCCTCATAAAGTGTTTTTCTTGCTATTTTAACTTGTACCTGTGTTTCAAGTTATTCTGTAAGTTCTGAATCCAAGCAGTATCATTCATTGCAATGTATCTTTGCTTTCTCCTACTGTACTTTGTTTTGCAATCTATGCTGTGGAACCTTTGTAAAAGAGCTTGTGCTCAAAGGTCTTTTCTGAATCACTAAATAAACAAATAAAATTTATAGTTCCAACTTTAACACATAGCTCATGTCCCCATTATGCTGTATTTCTGTTTTTCTTCCTTGTCCAGTCAGAACTGTCCCCATAAAATATGTAAACATACCTACCCCACCCCCACAAGCACATGTGTACCCACCCTCACACGCATTCTATGGCATTTGAAAAACAAGCAGTGTGGGGTTTATACAAGTTTCAATTACAAAGCGAGGAAGACCCAGATCAAGGAAGTCAACTGTTGCTTGCAGTTAATCAATGTAATCCAAAGTACAAAATGCAAAATCATTATATCTGCTAATCCCTCTTAAAGGTTAGGTTGGCTGCTGGAATCTTTGTATCCAGAACTAAAATGCATGGCTGTCTGCATTCTGTAACAATCGCATATCCAACAGTTATATCAGCAGGAAGAAGCTTTTTTTCCACTTAGCATGTTGGTTAATTAACCCAACAAACTGAAACCAGAGCCTACCCACCTTATGCCCCTGCATTAAGTGTTTTTCCCCCCACACATTATTTAATTCCTTGTACTATGTATAACTTTTCCTTTACCCCTACCCCTCAACTGCTCTCTGTAAACTGACGCTGGACACATTACTCCTCCCAAACTCAACTGAAACCTGCAGCTTGCCCTCATGGGGCCAGTGACATAATCAACAGGGGGGCAGAAGGACCGCAGGTGTTCATCAGCCAATGGGCTTTGCACGTTTTTTCCTGCTGAAGTGAAGGCCTGCTCACAGAGGAAATGCTGTCTCACTGCCTGCACTTACAAGCATGAAATAATATGCTTCATCTAGAGTTGCCATGCTTCTTCCTCCCACATTCTATGGTGGATGTCTTCAATCGAACGCAGGCAACAATTATCTACCCAGCTGCAGCAGGAGGAGAACATCTGACAAAATGCTTTCCAACCTTCTGCCAGCCTGAAGCAGCAGGCCAGGGTCCTAGATGTGAACCCAGGTTTCTCCCATAGCAACCAGCAGTACTGTCCCTTGGACTGCCCCCCCATTATTGTAAAGCAGAAGGGAATTAAAAAAAAAGAAAGAATAATCCAGCATCAGATGTGTGGGGTGATTTTGTAAAAATGGCATGTCCCTTTTGGGTTGAGAGGGGTGAGGCACAGTCGGGAGCTTTTCTGCCATCTGGGAAGTGTGGTTATTGACACATCGTTGCACACCCAGCCATGGGTACTGCATTTGTTTTCCCACAAAGGTGTTTATTGCACTGGTGTCTGGGGCCAGGTGATCAGCCCTGTCCCCTCTTTCCCGAGCCAGCAACCACCTCCCTGGGACTCACCTTGGTCTGAACATTCCACTACAAAGTCCACCTCAAGGTGGGGCCAGTGGGAGGAGGGCTGTCATCCCCCCTCATTAATTATCCAGAGTGGACTACTGGCGAGTTCCTGGGTGACAGTGCAGACTTGGGGACAAGTGGGCAGGGCTTCAGTAAGCCTCTGACACCCTTTTTTCTGGTTTTCTCCCCGCCCCTGCAGCGGGATGTCAGTACGTGTGCATGGAGGGGCACATGCAAGATGTTAAAGCAGTCCCCACCTTTCGTGTCACCTGTGCTGCACTACCACCAGACCTCCTACTGGTGGCAGTCTAAGGCTGGACCAACATCCCTCCCCTCCCCAGGAGAGGAGAGCAGTCCCTGGGACACTTGATCCTCTCCTGCCCTGGCCAACCCCTCGGTGACCTGAGTCCATTCTAGAACCCAGGTCACCGGTGTGGGAGGAGGTAAGGCACCAGAATCTCAGTCCTCCACTTCACCCGGCAGGCCGAGTATTCAACTTTTAACATCAGAAAAAGACAAAAGTGCTATAAACACAGGATGCACAATGACCAGACTTAAAATATTTAATTTTCCTTCGTGAGTCAGAGGGCAGAGCTACAACTCACAAGTCATGAGTGTTTAATGAAGGTCCTGCCCTCTCATAAGTGATGACTGGCATATTCTGAGTCATGTCATTGAGTGTCTAATTTATAAAGTATATACAACTGCAAAGCTTTAAATGAGATCTTTCTATGAAAACTTAATTGTTTCTGTTTGATTCCACTGCTCTGTTTTGAGTGCAGCTGAGGCCACTGTGATGTCATAAGACAATGATCAAGCTGCTCTCCCATAGGTTAAAAGTTCCTTTGTGACCTACTTAAAAGTGGAACTAAGTTCTGATAATGCACCCAACACTGAACTATAGAGAATAACGTGTGGGCAATACTGTGAAACAAGTTTTTTTGTTTTTTTAGTTATGTACCCAAAGTGTGTGATACCACATAAGCCACAAGGCCAGTAGTCAATTAATACGCAATGGTATAACACACCAAAGATATGTTAAAAAAATAAAATCAAGTTTTTGCTGTTGGAAATTCTTTATTTTTTTTAATGATTACTTTTAGAACAAGTTAGTGTGGGATGATGACGATTGGGATGTAAAATTATTTTTGGGCTGAGTGGGGGTAAGAAGTATGGTGGGTGCCAGACAGTAGTGGGGTGTGGGGGATATACTGAGGGGGCACAGTGACATTGGGGATAGACTCCCAACTGCTGTTCATTTTATTTTAATCCTCGGTCGTCCGCCTTCTAGGTGGAGGTTGAGAGAGAGGCAGCAGCGGGGACACAAGCAGAAAAAGGATGGACTCTCGACTACCAGTCATATAAACAGTCGCATGCCTTGAGGGGGAGGGAGAGAGACGCGGTGTCAGTTACTACAAGCAGTAGGAATGGGCTCCAGGGTTTTAAATAATTGATTAGCAGTTTTTTTCTTGGGACAATGCTAACTGTACAGAAAGTATTTATATAGGTTTTCTAGAAGTGTTATGTTTGTTAAACACAATGAGGCAAGTGCTATGCATCTTCACAATGTTTTAGCACTTTTTATGAGCAAAACGCTAATCAATTTTTCGAGTTAAATAAAACCCTGGGCTCCTAGCTGCTGGTCAGAGGAGCAATACTGGCTTCAGTGTTTTCTGCTTAGGCTGGTAAGGCTAATTCACACACCACAGGTTGTTCTGCACATGTCAGAGGCACAGTCACATGAATTAGCCTTATCAGATCCAGTTTTCCTTCTGCTCACATAACTGTCTCCTCCTAGCACAAAAAAACAACAAACTCAACCAGATTTCGCCAAAATGGACAGATCAAGAGATCCGGAGCCAGAATACACACTTTTGAAAATTTGGGGGAAATTCCATCAAGGAACGGCCATGAGATAAACAACTGAAAACTGTATGATTTAACGTTAAACTGCCAACCCAACATTAACTACAGTGGCGCTCTTGTAGCACTATAATTACAGTCCCAGATAATCCCATAAGAGCCTAACTTCCCTGGAAAAGCAGCAGAGCTAAAAATCTGAATTTTACGTTTTAACATACAGGGAAGGGACTAAATTTTGGCTCCATGCTGCAAGCATTCCGATCCCTCAGAATTTTTGGTGCTGTGCCCAGCCACCAAACTCGGGCATTTACTGATGTCTGAGTTTGGTGCTGCAGTGAGCTGGAGCTCTCTCCATTCCCCCTCCCCCCAGGACATATCTGCAAACAAGCTGGTACCAGTTCCGTATGTATTTCCTGGTGAAACTTCTGAAATAAACTGAAATCTACGAGGGCATCACTTGACTTTTTATTATGTTTTGTTTAACTCATTGTACCCAATAGCTCCGTATGAAGTCTGAACCATCCATTGATTCTCCTGATACAAAATGGCCGGCCAGGGTATCATGAGAGGAGCCTTGGCATCTGACCATTGGCTATGATTCTGAACAACAGATCCTATAAAATAATAAAATGCAAAGTAAAAAGATGACTCATTAATTTCAATGGAGAGTACTGCAGCGCTCTCCAGAAAGGCATCGCTAATATGTGAGTGTGGGGGTGGGGTGCCAAACCAGACCAGGAAGTGGAAAAAAATCGGACTGTCTGCTTCACAGAGCAAAATTCAACCCCTTCTTATTGTGTTACAAATGAAAATTCTCAATTTTAGTGTTGCTGTCTGAGAACAGATTTAGTTAATTTATTTAACATTTTTATCCAGGAGGGTGCGAAGCTTATTTCTTGGTGCATGTGGGGGTACAAAAATTAACAGAAATGGGAACAAAGTAAATATTACAGTGCATAGTAAATACAGAATATGAGCAATGGTATACACGAATAGATAAAAATAGAGTTCAACCACAAAAACAGTTGTCAAATCACTGAGTACAATACTTATATGGTTCACACGAAGCATTAACTGTACTTGCACTAAAAACACAGACCATTAAATCCTGCATCCTCCTCCCTGCCATTTCACACTATTCCATAATTTCTCACATCTGATCAGTCTTCGATAGAAACATACAATGTTACCTGTGGAGTTTCTGAACTTTAGTACCCCCCAACTGCCACCAGTAACACACTCCCCAAATTCAGATGACATATTTTCACAGGACAACAAAATCCCACTAAAGCATTAAAGGTCATCTGGAAACCTATTCCTCTGGAAAATGGTTTTAGTTATCTGCTCAGCCTCTTTCATGCATAGGCAGCTTTCAGTCTCAATTAGAATCTGCACCGTCATAATAAATCCTATTTAACATTTTCATTCTGGTCAAATTTAAACCTAACATTTTTCATACTGCTGTACAATTTGATTTATTTCAAATTATGTATACAAATAAGCCCACTAAAAAAAACATCTTAGGGGTACCTTGCTGATAGCAATATAATAAAATAATGGAGGCATTCTAAAAAATTACTCACGTTAGTAATGTTGTTTCTTCTAATGGAGTCTTGCTGTATTCTATTGCAGTTAGGTCCTGCCTTTCAACTGCCCCGGAGAACAAAGAGTTAAACTTTCCATGGCCAGCATGGAATGTTCACCACGAGCTCGGTTGAAGCCCCTGTCTGCTGCTGTTTAAACTCCAACCGTCATATCTTTCCGACCAATACTCACTACAAGTTCTGTGTGGAAACTGTAAAACTCAAACTAGCCAACTGGCAACTAAATTTATTAAAAAGGGTTTTTGGTTTCAAAGCAAAGACTCAAGTCAGGAAACCCAAAAAACAAAACACAACACACACCCAAAGTAAAGGAGGGTGAAAAAGGGACACCCCTAGGGTGCCAACACTGCTCCTGCCCACCCACATCCCAAAAACCAGGTTCTGAGAGGGAAGGCAGGGGAGGGGTCAGAATACAGCAAGACTCC
Organism: Neoceratodus forsteri; assembly: GCA_016271365.2. Taxonomy (NCBI): domain Eukaryota; kingdom Metazoa; phylum Chordata; order Ceratodontiformes; family Ceratodontidae; genus Neoceratodus; species Neoceratodus forsteri. The sequence continues at coordinate 1,120,258,123 of CM028130.1, read as the reverse complement.
ATTAGAAGAAACAACATTACTAAAGTGAGTAATTTTTTCATCAAACAAAATGAAGTCTTGTTGTATTCTGACTATTGCAGACTATCAAGCAGTACCTCCATGGAGGAGGGACAGAACCTACTTTGGGAATAGGCTCTGAAGTACTGCTGTGCCAAACCGAGCATCACTCCTAGCCTGGATATCCAGAGAGTAAAGCTTGGTGAATGTATGGACTGCTTTCCAGGTGGCTGTTTGGCAAATTTCTAAGATAGGAGTATCCCTGGCAGCAGCCAGGGAAGCAGCTGTACCTCTAGTAGAGTGGGCCCTCAGGCCTGAAGGTGGAGTTCTACCCAGTTTTTCATAGCAGAACTGTATACAAGAGACAATTGACCTGGCAATAGATCTCTTAGTGGCAGGTTTGCCCTTACCAACCTCTCCATATGTGAGGAACAATTGGAGGGACTCAAACCTGTGACCCTTGGTGCGCTCTGTGTAGTAGCTGAGGGCCCTTTTAACATCCAAGCTGTGCAGCCTCCTCTCTCCAGAGGAGGAATGGTCAGTGAAGAAAACTGGGAGAGACACAGACTGGTTAAGGTGGAAGTCTGAAACCACCTTAGGCAAAAACTTCCTGTTAGTTCTTAGGACCACTTTATCTCTATGGAAAGAGATGAAATCGGGCTCTACTGACAGGGCTTGCAATTCACTGATACGCCTGGCAGAGGTAATGGCTACCAAAAACACAGTTTTCCAAGTCAAGTACTTAAGCTCTGCAGAGGACAAAGGCTCAAAGGGTGGCTGCATAAGTTGAGCAATGCAAACATAAAGGTCCCAAGCAGCAGCAGGGTCCCTAAAGGGGGGACTGGTGTGCAGCAATCCCTTGAAGAACTTACAAAACAAAGGATGGGCTGACAGAGGAGAGGGCTTGCCTACTGATAAGAAGGCAAAAACAGCTGCCAAATGCACTTTAAGTGTAGCTGGCCTAAGGCCTAGGCCATTAAGATGGACCATATAGTCCAGAACTGTAGGTAACCCAGCAGATTCTGGAGAAATATCCTTATTAGAGCACCAAATAGTGAACCTTTTCCATTTGGAGTTGTAAATCTTTCTGGTGGAAGGCTTCCGAGAAGCCTTAAGGATATCCAGAACCCCTTGAGAAAGGTGCAGATCAGCAAACTCTAACTCTTCAAGAGCCATGCCTTGAGATTCGGGTACCAAATCCTCCCCTGAGAGGATGTCAACAGGTTGTAATTCCTGGGAAGAGACAGGGGAAGGTGGACTGCTAAGGACAGCAATAGGGGGTACCAGGGCTGTCTGGCCCAGTCTGGAGCAATCAGAATCACTTTGCATGGTTGTGACCTTATCTTGACTAACACCTTGAAGGAGAGGGAAGGGGGGAAATGCATACAGAAATGTCCCTTCCAATTCAGAATCAGAGCATCCAGGGGGACTGAGCCCAAGACTGGGGTCTGCAACAAAAGAGAGGAAGCTGGTGATTGTCTGGGGCTGCAAAAAGATCTATCTGTGGAGTGCCCCATCTCAAGAAAATCACTTTCAAAACTAGGGGATCTAGGGTCCATTCGTGATGGCCCTGGGATATCATGCTGACAGCATCTGCTAGGACATTGTCCTTCCCTGGGAGGTGAACTGCTATCAGAGAGGTTTGCAGGGAATAGGCCAGGGACCACAACTTCATTGCTTCTGTGCACAAGGCCGTAGACAGACAGCCTTCTTGCTTGTTGATGTACCACATTGTGGTGGTATTGTCTGTTCTGATCTGGACCACCTTGTTCTGTACAGCTTTGGAAAAGGCTTGCAGTGCCAGAAACACTGCTCTGAGTTCCAAGAGATTGTTGTTAAGCAGAGATTCTTGAGGTGACCACAGCCCTTGGTTGGTAAGATCCCCCAGGTGGGCTCCCCAGCCCAACAGGGAGGCATCTGTGGTGAGTATCGCTGAATGAGACTGAGCGACAAAAGGAACTCCTTGTCTCAAATTGTCCTGATCCTGCCACCATTGCAAAGCCTAGATCAGTGTTCAAGTCACTGGGACTAGTTTAGTAAAGGAATCCTTTCTTTGGGACCAGAAGGCTCTTAAGTGAAACTGAATGTCCCTCATCTGAAATCTTGCTCCCTGGACCACTGCTGTAGAGGCTGCCATGTGGCCCAGGAGCTGCAGGAAATGCCTTGCTGGTCGAGGCACCTGAAGGGTAAATGAAGAGGCCAGTTCCATAAGGGTCCTTGCCCTGTCCAGGGGAAGGAAGGCTCTTGCCCTTATTGTATCCAACTCCGCCCCTATGAAGGTGAGGAGCTGTACTGTCTCGAGAACTGACTTTGGAAGGTTGAGGAGGAATCCTAAGGAAGTGAGCACTTGCTGAGTTATTTGCAGATGTGACTTGTCCTGGTCTGGAGACTGACCTACTACGAGCCAGTCATCCAAGTATGGAAAGATGGAGATCTTTTTTCTCCTTAGGAAAGCAACCACTAGTGCCAGGCACTTTGTGAACACTGTTGGGGCTGATGTTAGGCCAAAGGGTATTGCTCTGAATTGATAGTGTCCTGAGGGCAACTCGAACCTGAGGTACTTTCTGTGGGAGCACCTGATGGGAATGTGAAAATAGGCATCTTTGAGGACCAGGGAGGCTAGCCAGTCCCCTGGCCTTAGAGAGGGCAGAATTATTCCCAGAGTCACCATTTTGAACTTTGGTTTTAAAAGGTGCTTGTTCAGATATCTTAGGTCCAGGATGGGACGCCATTCTCCTGTCTTTTTGGGGGTTAGGAAGTACCTGGAGTACAATCCTTTGCCCTTGTGTAGGGTAGAAACCCTCTCTATGGCTCTGAGAGCCAGGAGGGAAGAAACCTCTGCTTCTAAGGCAAGGGTCTCTGATGGATTTACAGGTAGAAAGAATCTGGTTCTCATCTTGGGAAATTTTTTGAAGCTGAGAACCAGTCCCAGGCTTACTACTTCCAGGACCCACTTGTCTGATGTCAGAGAATTCCAGTCCTGGACAAAGTAAGCCAGCCTGCCCCCTACAGGTACTGGAGAATCGGCCTGGGCAGACCCACCAGGGTGTCTGCTTGGCAGGGGCTTTATGCTGAGAGGTGGAAGCAGGCCTGCTCATTCCCCGTCTGCCTCTCCCTCTGAAGAACCCCCTCTGAGCACAAGAAGAAGAGGAGGCCTGGGCTTGGTAAAAAGGCCTTTGAAAAAGGCCTGCCCTGCCCCTGGACTGCTGACTTTGAGGAGTGGCTTGCCTTTTTTTGGCCTGAGCACTGCTGTAGGTGGTCCTGTACTCGTCCATCTTTTTCATGTAGTTCTCTGTCTGCTCCCCAAACAGAGAATTACCAATAACAGGGAAATCCATGGCCTTAGCCTGGGTATCCTGTGATAGGCTAGTACATCTGAGCCAAGCCATCCTCCAAAGAGCCACAGATGTAGCCATGACTCTTTATGAAACATCACTGGAGTCTACAGCAGCATGAAACTGCACCTTGGATGCCTCAATCCCATCTGCAGCCACCTGCTTCAGCTCCTTGGCAAGCTGGTCATGGGCCTGTTTAGCCAGAGCCAGCACAGTGTCCCATCTGGACTTCTGGTATCTAGCTGTGTAGGCCATATAGTTAGCCTGCCTGAGTCCCAAAGATGCTGCCATGTACTGCTTCTTTGCCATGGCATCAATCCTCCTAGAGTCCTTATCTGGGGGGTGTGATGCCAAGGGGATATTTGCCTTATCACAGGCAGCAGCCTGCACAACCCCAACATGGCTGCATTGCTGAGAAAGGAACTCCGTGTCTGAGCCTGAAACGGTGTACCTCTAGTCCATTCGTCTGTCCACAGGAGGTATGGAGTTAGGAGTCTTAAGAATTTTATTTTTCCGTTTCCCAAAAGATTTATGGAGGGGAATAGACAATCTCCTGGACTCTGGGATGTCCATCATTTCAACAAAATCAGGCTCCTCCTGATCCTCTACTGCTTCTTCCATTGGAAGCTGGAGGGTTTCAGCCACTTTTCTGTAAAACATAAAGTGGGAAGGGGACTCAGAAAGCCTAGGAGGACAAACATCTGAAGGTCTGTCTGGGGAGATGTCCGGGTCAATAGGCACATCCAGCTTTTATAATCACCATCATCATCATTATCCTCATACTCTCCCTCCTCCTCCGGTTCATAAAATTCTCCTAAAGTATAATCCGGAACTGGGGGAACTGACAGAAAAAAGCCCCAGACAGATGGTGCCAGTTCGGCCAGAATCGAAGTTAGCAACTGAACTATCCTTATCGCTTTGGCTATTTCATCAGCAGTCGGAGAAAGAACTTGTGGATCCGAACCGGCTGATTTTTCCCTTCTCTTTTTTTTAACCAGAACCGACTCCTCAGAATCGGTTCTCCTTTTGCCCTAAGAAGTTTCGCCTTGGTCAGAGGGCACTCCTTCTGGTTCAGTCAGAACCGAACCGGGCTGGCCATCTGGGTCAGCGGACTTCTCGGCCTCCCTTTCCCTCAGTCTACCTACTTTCTTATCCAGGGTAGCTTTGGGAAAATTCTTACAAATTTGGCAGTCTGAATCGCGGTGGTCAAGCCCCAGACAGTAAACACAGGTGGTGTAGGGATCAGCCTTAGCAAAGGCTTCCCCACACACACTGCAGTGTTGAAACCCAGTGGGTCCGGTTTTTTTCTTGGGTTTCTCAGACATGGCCATTCCTCTCCCAAACTTACCCTTTTTTCGGCAATCCACCAGGCAAGACTCGCCTATCGGTTCCTGACTGTGTTATGGGTCTTGGGAAAAAAACTTAATAAAATCAGTTTTTTTTTTTAGAACCACTACGGACCGGTTATCACACTCTAAATAAATTCACAAACTTTTTTAAACTAAACTGATCGGTTCAGCCGAACCGATCCAACATTTACAAGTTCCACACAGAGGCCCAGATATTCAAACTGCGCCAGGCTGTGGCACAAGCCTGGGCGCAGCTCAACTTTGTTGCACAGGGGTGTGGCCTGGGCGATATTCAACAGAGCTGCACTATGGCGCAGCAGCTTTGAATATCGCACCCTGGCCACCCCCACTGTGCATGGTGCAGTGGCACTGCGCCAGTGCAAGTGGCCAGAGTGGAGCATGGAGATGCGCTAGCGCAAGTGCCATTGCGCCATGCACAGCACCTGCGATATTCAAATGTGTGGACGTGCAAATGGAGCCATAATTAATGCAAGGCGAACATGGGGCTATTTGCATGTCATTATGGCCTCATTTGCATCCCATTAGCATGCAGGTGCGCCGATTCCCCGATGACTTGTGCCTGGCACCCTGCCAGGCAGCAGCCGTTGGGGACCGACGCCCCCTGCAGCCTGATTGTGAGCATTTGTCTACAAGAATAAACCCCTATCCTATATCCCTGGTGGTCCAGTGGCGCCATCTGCCAATCACTGCATCGGTATTGTGGGTCCCGCCTGCCCACATCCTGGTGGTCCAGTGACTGCACTTGCCCAATCACAGGCATCGGTATTATAACCCCTCGCTCATACTTGGGTTCAGTGGATCGACGCTCCCGATCGCGGCATATCGTAATCATAGTAGTCCTGTTAGTCTGGTGGTCTAGCCGTTTCACCCGCCCCACCGAGCCCTCTGCCTCGCCCCCTCACCGTCAGCCGCGTGGCAGCAGCTCACCCACTCAGCAGCCCTGCCCACCGACTGGACAGCCGTGGGGTGCACACCCACTGGCTCATGCCATGAACCACGGGCGGCACCCTACTGAGCTGTCAGTCGGCGGTGGTGGGACGGCATGGTGGGATGCTGCCACCTGCCGCTGACCGGGGAGCAGGGCGGGGCTCAGTGGGCGGGTGGGAGGGGGGTACACTAGACCACCAGGATAATAGGGACAATTTTATGATTTACAGATGTCCGCGATCAGGCAGCGATCGGTCCACTGGACCACCAGGGATATTGGATGTGAGGGGGTTATAATACCGATGCCCGCGACGGCAGAGTGTGTCCACTGGACCACCAGGGATATTGGACGGGGGAGACACCGATGCCCGCGATCGGGCAGAGTGCGTCCACTGAACCACCAGGATTATTGGATGGGGGTTTATATAATGATGCCCGCGATCGGGCACATAACGGTCCACTGGACCACCAGAGATATTGGACGGGGGCGAGGTTATAATACTGATGCCCATGATCGGGCACACAGCGGTCCACTGGACCACCAGGGATATTGGACGGGGGGGGGTTATAATACTGATGCCCGCGATCGGGCACATAGAGGTCCACTGGACCACCAGAGATATAGGACGGGGGCTTATCCTTGTAGACAAATGCCCGTGATCGGGCACATAGCGGTCCACTGGACCACCAGGGATATAGGACGGGGGCTTATTCTTGTAGACAAATGTCCCTGATTGGGCACATAGCGGTCCACTGGACCACCAGGGATATAGGACGGGGGTTTATTCTTGTAGACAAATGCCCGCGATCGGGCACATAGCGGTCCACTGGACCACCAGGGATATAGGAGGGGGTATTTAGCTACATGGATGCCCGCAATGGGGCATGGGGGGGTGCCACCAGGTGAGGCAGGAATTCGGGTGGCTACCCACAGGTGGCAGCTGCCATGTTGCGCCCTGCACTGCGGCAGCTCACCTGTGGGTGGCCATCACTTGTTCCTTTTTTTTTTTTGGCTTAACTTTGTGCAGGCGCAGGTAGGGGTTGCACATGCATGACTCTGCACATCATGGGCTGAATATCGGGCTGTGCAGGTTATGCATGGACACGCCCCCACCTGTGCCTGCACACATTACTGATGCGCTCTGGCGCATCGGGATTTGTGTGGCGCACTTTTCCCTTTTGAATATCGCGCTGGGGCGCATCAGTGGGTTGTGCATGGTGCAACACTGTTGCACCATGCGCAACCCTTTTGAATATCTGGGCCAGAAACTAAATATAAAACCTACCTAGTACTCACGGTACCACAGACAGAGACTTAAACTGATAGATTCGGTAGCAGAAATACGGTAGAAACAGAGCGAAAAATGACACTTTAACTGACTTTTTTGAACCGAGCAAAGGAGAAATCTCCGGAGCGACTGTTCAGTGAGGCGGAGTAAAGAATCTGACAGTTGGAGTTTAAACAAAAGCAGACAGGGGCTTCAACCCAGCTCGCAGTGAACATTCCATGCTGGCTATGTAAAGTTTAACTCTTTGTTCTCCAGGGCAGTTGAAAGGCAGGACCTAACTGCAATAGTCAGAATACAGCAAGACTTCATGTTGTTTGAATAACACAGTGGCTGCAAACCTGGAGACCTGGGTTTGAATCCCACAGCCCCCACTTGCATACTGTGTGACCCTGAGCACGTCACTTAACTTCCTTGTGCTCTCAGGTTGCACCTGTAAACAAGCTTTCAGCTTACTGTCTCTCCTGGTAAAATATATATATATATATATATATATATATATATATATATATGCAGAAAGCAAAATTAGGGGCAGTTTGGCTCAGTTGCTTCTGCGAACTCTTTTTCAGATTCTGCAGCTCAGCTTTTTACAAGCTGCAAAAGATCTAGATCTAACATCAAGCTGTCTGGGACATCTTTACATTTAAAAGAACCGTAAAGTGCTGTTCTTTCAGTTCTGGATTAGTCTGAATGGCTCTTGGTGGCAAGGAAACTTACCATGATCTGGAAGTTACCTTTGGTTCCTGTCATTCAAATTTTCATTTTGGCCCCTGCATTATAAATAAATAGGGTCTCCGAGACATCTCTTGGCTTATCAAGAGCGTCGTCTCATGCCTTCTTAGGGTTCAAGACCTGAAAAACAAAGCAGAGTGGTTCTGGAACCCTAGGCAGTCACGACATGATGCTTCTGATAAGCCAAGGAACATCTCACAGACACCATTTTATTTGTATTAATCCACACTTTCTCTATGGAAGAGCACTGGTTAGTAGCAGACCTTCTCAAATTATTTCAAGTTTTGAAAAATTAAGCCCCCCCCTCAACCCAGTCATAAATGTTGGAAAAAGAATCAGTCAGCAGAGTTGTATTTTACACTGACCCCAACCACACACACACACACACAGAGTTGTGCAGATCATTGTTTTTTTCACTTGTACTGCAAATCATGTTTTGTACAATTTGTTGCAGGTAACATACTGTATGCCATTCACTGCCAAAAATCCAATGTGGTTACATTCCCATGCCTCGGCAGTAGCGCTACCATCTGCCACGTTGGCAATTAAGGTTCAGGAGCAGACTCTGGTTATCGCGGGCCACCGAGTGGGGGAGGATCAACTGTCAGGAGGCCTGATCTCCTCCCTCATGGTGGGGGACCAGATATCCCGCTTGTAGACTGACACCCAATGGAAATCGGGTGGTAGCGCAGCATGCTGTCACAGACAACAAGGGCTCTCTCGATACTAATTACCTGTATGCAGGCATGCACACACAGTGCATCACTGCATGCCAGAGCCTTGGGAGAAAAGCAGGAGGAAGCATTCCATGATGGATGAATTCCTAGCTCGACGCAAGCCCCGCATCACTGGCTGGTCTGGATTGGGGGGGGGGGTGGAAACAGCCCTACCATGGGGGACCATCTGTGGGGGATTGTCGATGCCAATTGGTCCCAGGGACGGTGAGTGAAGGGGTTGGACAAGTTAGGGTCTAAATTGCCAGTAGGTCCTAGGGAAGATGAATGAAGGGGTTGGATGAGCTAGGATCTGAAGGGGACCAGAGGGCAGACAAGAGAATAAAATGTACATGGGAAAAAAAATTCACTGTAGTCGTAGCCGACTATTTTAGCACTTTTGTGGGCTCTGCTTATCTCCTCTGTTTGTACACTTTGTTACAGGATTCACTGTGACAAGCATGATTGACAGGGGCCGGTACGCCCGCGCAGTGGTTGGATTTCCACTCGTGACGCTGTCGACCCAGGTTCAAGAACTGACTCGGAAGTCAGAGGGCCGGTGCGGGGTGTATCCAGCCCTGGACTGATCTCTGGCAGAGGCTGGGGGAACAGCAGCGGCCAGTGCCCTGAGTTACTGTGAAGGGTGTGCCAGACATCGGCATAGAATGCATCCTCATGTCACTGCACACCACATCCCCCTAGGATCTAAACAAACAAAATAGTGGCCGCATATATGACACCCCAGTAGGTGCCCCTGCTGGCATCCTTCTCCCATTGTGGTGAGAGTTTGTATCAGTGAGGTGGCCCCACCCTGGGGGGCAAATCAGGGGGTATCACCAGGAGAAGGTAAGTCCAAGGGGATGAGGTGGGGGTCCAAGGGTGAGCGGGGGCTGAGCTACTGAGCGGCACATGGAAAAAAGTATACTAAATTAAAAAAAAAAAAGCACAATTGATAGGTGTAAAAAAAATAATCTTGCAGGCTATGAAATAGCTGGTACAGCATAGCAAAACGCTACACAAAACAGGGGTAATGCTTACCACTTCCAGAAATGCATAGCAGTAGATGCTAACCATTTTTTTAAAGAGTGACTCCATGGCACACAAGTATACATTCACAAAATGGAAATGTTAACTGTATGTTTATTTGAATTTCAATAAACAGAAAGTACAAAAAAATAGTACATATTTTAAAAAATGTTGCTGATCATTCTGTGCCAAGTTCTATGCATTTTCACAGCTGATTAGCACTTTCATGTGTAAAATTGCGAATCGGTTTTTCAGCCTTTTTAATATCGTCTCGTAAATGTTGTTCTTTGAAGAGAGAGACTGAATACTGAATCTCTCCTTCCATTCCGGATCACCCATTGGCTATTTTTAGTGCTAAATGGACCCTCCTGAGGCCAAGTGATCCACATGTTTTTCACATGCCAACTGGCTCTGCTGTAAGGCACGCACCTCATGACCTGCACAACTTTATTGTTTTGTCCTGGGTGCTTAGAATGTGTGCAAGTAAAACAGGATCTTGTTCCCTGCTGTGCACACAAATACTGTGGTTAGCATCATGGAAATTATATGCAAATCACCATGAAAGAATTTAGACTGATTCTGCTTTGAATTCTTTCATAGTGATTTGCATTATTGGTATATGTGTGATTTTGTATTTCTTTGAGTCCTGCTACTCTTGCCAATGCCTTTCCTGACTGACCACTGCATCAATGCTTTTGTGTTGAGGTTCTTTGTCCTGTAGTATCATAATCTACTGCAGTGAAAACAAATCCTCTAAACATTATTCACTATTAGATTACTGTATATATTTTACTATATAGAGCTACTAGTCCACAGATGAGGGTAAGCCTGTGCAGCCTTAAATGAGAACAAATGTCCTCCAAGTACACCATCCCTTAAACCAAAACCCCCGATTAAGCTTTTCAGCCCCCAAATGAATTTTTTAAACAAACCCAGACCAGCTTGGTGCAATTTAATACGCTCAGCCTGGCTCCATGCCACTCCACTTCATCACCTATACAGTGGAGCAGCGTGGAGCCATGCTGAGCGTGTAAAATAGCACTGCTACATCAGAGCCAATATGAAGACAAGAAGGTAATAAAAAAATTTATTTGGGGACTCAAAAGCCTATTGGGAGGAAGGGGGGTGAGAACAGGAGTTCTCCTTTAACAAAAATCTTAGCAAGCCAAAAACAAAAGCAATGCACTGGCCTCCTCTTATACATATCAAGTCCAGCACTATGTGCTAATAAAATGTTGCAGTCCTGATTTAGCAAATGTATTCCATACTTTATTTAGCAGGGTTAAGAACAACTGCCTAGACAAACAGCTCAAAATGGACAACAAATGGAATAGACTTAGCTGGCTTGGAGCACCGCCTGTAGATGGAGCAGAAATACAGGTTATTCACCTGTAACAGGAGTTCTAGGAGTGGTATATGTTGTTCATCCACACTTATTGGCAGGTTCCTTGCCACTTTAAATCTTGCTGGAAGGTCTTCAAGCTGGCTCCTCCCACCAACCCGGGTGGTAAAACTCTCGGCTCCGCCCCATGATGCCAGATCTAGCCTGCTGGAAGCCAAGTTGCGTGTCGGAGCCAGGCAGGCCGCGTGGATTGCGTGGACGAACATATACCACTCCTAGAACTCCTGTTACAGGTGAGTAACCTGTATTTCTAGGGACGTGGATATGTTGTTCAATCCACACTTATTGGCAGACTCCTAGCAGTTCTCCGGGAGGAGGGAGGCAAGGCACGCACCCCCTACTTAGGGAATAAGGACTGGAGAACCGAGGTCCCAAAACCAGCATCCCAGCGTGACTCAAGGTGATGTGGTAATGGGTAATGAAGGTATGTGCTGACTTCGGTAGCAGCCCTGCAGATTTCCTGGATAGGGACGTCCCTGGAAGCAGCCACCCAAGCAGTGGTATGGTGGGTAGAATGAGCTCTTATCCCTCTGGGAGGCTCCAGCCTGCCAACCTATAGCAGAGATCTATGCAGGAGGTGACCCACCTGCCTATCGTCTGCTTGGCTGCAGGTCTGCCAGGTGCGGCTTCAGCGTAGGTGACAAACAGCTGGTGAACCTCTCCCCGAACTTCAGCCATCTGCACCTTATAGTATGCGAGCGCTCTTCTAGGGTCCAGAGTATGGAGCCTATATTCAGCCTCCGAGGTGTGATTGGGGTAGAACGCTGGCAGAGTCAACACTTGGTTAAGGTGAAACTCCTACACCACCTTTGGAAGGAATTTCGGTTGGGGGTGCAGGACAACCTTGTCCCTATGGAAGACCAGATAAGGAGACTCAATGGAAAGCACCTGGAGCTCTCCCATCCTTCTGGCTGATGTAATAGCCACCAAAGAAGGCGGTCTTCCACGACAGATGAGAGATGTCACACCTGTGCATCGGTTCGAATGGCTTGCCCATGAGCTTAGCCAATACCAGCAGTAGATCCCATGGAGGTGGAGGTTCTCGCACCGGAGGGGATATGTGATCAAGGCCTTTGAAAAAGCACTCGACCACCTTCTCCTGCGCCACAGACAGCTTGCCGGCCCACACCCAGTAAGCAGAGATGGCTGCCAAGTGCACCTTGAGGGTCGTCGACCGAAGCCCTAGCTGAGAAAGGGAACACAGGTAGTCCAGAATGCTAGCCAATGAACAGGAGGAAGGGTCCAACCCCTTGCCCTGACACCAAATGGAGAATCTCTTCCATTTGAAGGCATAGTATTTTCTGGTCGACTCCATACGGGATGCCTCAACAATGTTGAGGACCTCATCGGAAAGACCCAAGGCCTGGAACTCTAGCTGCTCAGGAACCAGGCCGTCAAGTACAGAGATTGAAGGTCCGGATGGAGTACCTTACCCTTGCTGACTGAGATCAGGCTGGGTGGGCTGGAAGCCGCCTCGGGAGCCTGGAGCTGAGGCTGAGGAGATCTGGATACCAGAACTGGCAGGGTCAGTCTGAGGCTACCAGAATCACCTGCGCCTGGTCCCTCTTCACCATGAGAAGCACCCTGTGGATCAAGGGGAATAGAGGGAAGGCACTGAAGAGGCTCAAGGTCCACGGCCTCAAGAAGGCATCCCCCTGCAGCGAGCCCTGCTGAGGGAAGTGGGCGTGAAACAGCCTCAGCTTTGCATTCTCCCTGGAGGCAAACAGGTTCACCTGAGGGGTGCCCCAGTGGGAGAACAGATCTTGTACTACCTCTGGCAGGAGAGACCACTCGTGAGATGCAGTGCCTATCCAGCTGAGGGCATCGGCCAGACTGTTGGAGGCTCCTGCCACATGGATGGCTAGGAGATCCGCCTCTGGGCTGATCACTAGAGACCAAGTGTAGAGATCCTCCTTGCACAGGGGCAAGGAGTGCGTCCTGCCCTGTTGGTTGAGGTAGTACATGGTCGTGGTGTTGTTCGTCTGGACCTGGACCACTTGACCCTGTACAAATGGAGCGAAGGCAGTGAGGGCTAGTCAGACCGCTTGAAGCTTCAGCAGGCTGATGTGGCATCGAGACTCCTGAGGGGACCAGAGGCCGTGGGTTCTGAGCTCCCCCAGATGGGCACCCCAGCCCATCAGAGAGGCGTCGGTCGTCAGAGTGACCGTCAGCTTGGGGTGAACAAATGGAATACCCTCCTGCAGATGAGCTGGAACGAGCCACCACTGGAGGCCGTTTCACATCTCCTGCATCACTGTCACTGGCTGGTCCAGAGGACCGGAGCGCTGTGACCATTGGCGGGCCAGCCCCCATTGCAGGGGACACATATGCCAGCAGGCCCAATGAACCATGCTGTTGCAGGCTGCCATGAGGCCCAGAAGGTGCAGGAAGTCCTGGGCAGGGCACAATTGCCTAATCAGAAATGATTGGGCAAAGGAGGAAAGGACCTCGGCCCTGTCCTCCGGGAGCCGTGCTCTGGCTCGAAGAGAGTCGAGCTCTGCCCCGATGAACTGCATCACCTGCGATGGCACGAGTTCCGACTTGGCCTTGTTGATGAAGAGACTAATCTGAGAGCAGACCTGGAGGGCCAGATCTCTGGATCGCTCCACCTCCAACCTGGAGGGGGCTGCAATCAGCCAGTCGTCCAGGTAAGGGTGCACCCAGACCCCTCGGTGCCACAGGAATGCTGTCACCACTGCCATGCATTGGTGAAGACCCTGGGAGCTGGAGAGAGGCTGAAGGGCATGGCCCAGAACTCATAAAGGGATCCCTCTGCTCTGAAGCAGAGGAATCGCTGGTGAGACGAATGGATTGGGACGTGAAAGAACGTGTCCTGAAGGTCCAGAGAACAGAACCACACGCCTCGTTCCAAGGATGGAATGATCTGAGCCAGAGTGACCACCCTGAAGGTGCGAGACCTTAGGAACTTGTTCAGGTTGTGTAGGTCCAGAATGGGGCACCACCCCTCCCGTCTGTTTTGGGACCAGGAAGTACCTGGACACAAACCCTGGGTCTGGAGGGGGGTCTGCCACCTCTCTGATCATCTCCTTCTGGAGGAGCAAGGCAATGTCGGCTCGACAAGCTGACAGAGAGGCTGCGGAACTCGCAGTCTCCAGTGGGGTGACGGCTTGATAGGAGGGGAACTGCTCGAATTCCAGAAGCAGATCCCTGCCTACCACTTCCGACACCCAGTGGTCCATGGTGATAGCGGACCAGGCAGAAAGGAAGTGGCAGAGCCAACCCCCCACGGAGGGAACCCAGGGAGGAATGATGAAGTTGGGGGCAACACCCCTCAACCCGTCACTGGGCAGGCTTGGAGGAAGGGCCGGCCAAGGAGCCGCCTGGACCTTTTCCTCCAGGCTTCCTGCTGGAGGAAGCAGCAGGCTTGGCTTTGGGGTGCCAAGCACAAGCCTGTTGGCCCTGATGCTGGTGTTGCTGGGCCGGACGTGCTGCAGGGGCTGAAGGATGAAAGGGCTTACGCTGCTGCTGGCAGCCTTTGTCCTTCTGGGCAGACGTGACCGAGTCCAAGGTGGCGTTGGACTTCTTGATCTGTTGGAGATGACCCTCCACCCCGGGCCTGAACACGTCGGTACCCAGGAAGGGGATGTCTGCCAGCTTGTGCTGCGTATCGGCCGTAAAGGTGGAGATCTGCAGCCAAGCTCTGCGGCACATGGCCACTGCGGCCGCTACTGACCAGGCACATGAATCAGCAATGCCCAAAGAAGTTTGGAGCTGCTGTTTAGCTACTACCCTTCCCTGATCCCGCACCTGCTTGACCGTCGTCTGAAGGTCAGCCGGGAGATGAGGAATCACCTCATCCAGGGAGCCCAAAAGGGCGTGTAAAAAGTGTGCCATCAGAACGGCCGAGCTAGCCTGACGAAGGCCTAGGGAGGAAGCAGTGTATACCTGCTCCACCCTGAGTAGTCCAATTTCTTGGACTCCTTATCAGACGGTTTGTTCACATCCCGAGCGTTCCCGGAACTCCAGAAAACGCTGTCAGTCACTAACCCCTCCACAGAGGGGTGTTCCGAGAAACCGGAGAGTGAAACGGTAGGGACCGCATACTTTTAAGCCATCCTGGCCGAAGGTGCGGGACAAGATGCTGGCCACTGCCACAGCTCCAGGGCCGGACCAACAATGGCTTCGGCCACTGGAAAGATCTCTGTAGGGGAATCCCCTCGGTCCAGTATCTCCGTGACGGGATACTTGGCCCATTTTGAAACGGGTTCGAGCTTGATCCCAGTGGACTCTCAGATGAGTCAAAGCATTCCTAAAAATGAGGATGGGCTCTCGTCTGCCAACCGTCCCCCTATAGATTCCAGGTCAAGCGGCCTGGAGAACAAGGAGTCATCGTCATCAGACTCTGAGGAGTCTGCGAATAGCTGCCCAGTGCCTGAGCCACCCTCCACGTGCCGAGGTCGATCGGGAGTAACCTCGACCAAAGTCGAAAGTCGACTATCCAGTGAAGGGGATCTCTCCCGCTCCCACGAACGTCGACGGTGGGACTTACCTTTTGAGTCCTTCTTCTTGGACTGACTGGAATGTCCAGATGGTCCTTCTCCCTTGGTGGAGAGAGACTGGCAAAGCTCCTTAAAAGAAGCTATATAGGAAGAGCCCAAGGACAGCGGGATAAATGCCACGACCGAGGAGGAAAAAGACGCGGCATGGGCTGCCTCCTCCTCGAGGGCGATCATCTGCTCCAACTGTACCACGGAGCCCGCTGCCGCAGACACCGCCCAACGGACCTCCTTCGACTTGACCGGCGGATACCATTTTTTCAGGGCGCCTCAAAAGAAGTCGAGCAGCGTGGGTCCTCCAAGAACGGTTGAAAAGGTGACGTACAAATCGCAGCCGCAAATCGTGGCCGAGCCCTAGACAATAACGACATGGAGTGCGGGTCGTCTGGGACATCTTCTATCCACAGGGGCACCAACAAAACCGAGTCGACATTTGTCCATCACAGCCGCGAGGGAAAAAGAAGACCGAAGTCTTGTAAATTTGAGAATTAATTTCGGATTGACTGAAGAGTGTGGATCCAGGCCTAAAACGCAGAGTGCTAAGGAGGGCACCTGAGCTTCCAAGCGGTAAGGAAGATCTGGCATCATGGGGTGGAGCCGAGAGTTTTACCACCCGGGTGGGTGGGGCCAGCTTGAAGACCTTCCGGCAAGATTTAAAGTGGCAAGGAACCTTCGAATAAGTGTGGATTGAACAACATATCCACGTCCCTAGAAATTAAAATTACATACTCATCATAATGCTTCATCTTCTAAGAATATCTTCATCACTGATTCACACTAGTGGGTCTGAGATGGAGGTGCTAGGGCCCCATGGAAGCCAGAACTTTTCAGAGGGCTGGCACTGAGGTAAGCAACGCACATGTAAGGCTCTGTGAGTGAGCGCATACAGCTGCCCCCAACTGCCTCAGTACCTTTTATACCGAGGAGGTGCAGCATAACCTAACAAGTACCTATTCCTTTAACCTAAGGGCATAAGACAGTTCTGGTGGCCCATGTAAGAAGGGCCATGAAATCCACAAACATGGTGTTTTCACAGCCCAAACCAAGCATAAATGGGTGAAGACCAACACAACCATACTGGAGAGAGCTGGAGGATGGTGGGCAGGTTTGCAAATCAATGGTGAAGATATTCTTGAATCAAGAAGTACAGTGAGTAAATAATTATAATCTCTTCCATGAATCAGTCTTTACCACTTATTCCCACTAGTGGGTCAGAGTACCAAAATCAGACAAAGTCCCCCGGGACTAGGGTGGTAGGAGCTGACAGCTCACTCAGGATAGTAATCCATTCAGGACTGTCCTGCGAAATATGGCATGCTGCCTAGCATAGACACCCAGGGCATAGTACTTAGTAAAAGTGTGCACTGTGCTCCAGGTTGCTTTGCAAATGTCTCCAGTAGGCACAGAGTGAACCTCTGCCTGGGACATGGCAACTGCTTTCGTGGACTGGGATCGTACCTTGCCCTACAATTTAACCTGAGCCATGGCAAAGCAATGGCACAGGCAACTCACAATCCAAGCAGAAGTGCACTAGACTTTAACGGGCTATCCCTTCTGATTAGAATTGAAGGAGACAAACAGCTGTTTGGATTGTCTGAAGTCCTTAGTTCTGTCCAGATAAAACCTAAAACTCCTTTTGCCCTCATTCTGGAAGTTTACAAAGTGGGTAGGCAGCACTAGCGGCTCGTTAAGATGCAACTCCAACACCACTTTCAGTAGAAACTTGGGGTGTATGCAGAGAACTACCTTGCCTTTATTGAAAACAGTATACAGAAGATCTGTAACCAAAGCATGGATTTCAGACACTGTGAGCAGAGGTAATGGCCACTAGAAATGCTGCTTTCCAGGTTATAAAACTTCAAGTCAGATGTCGCAAGGGGCTCAAAGGGCCTTGCTAGTGAACATATCTAACATAAGGTTGATATCCCAGGCAGCTACTGGCTTCCTGATGGGAGGCCTTGTGTAAAATGCCTTTGAGAAACATCTTGAACAGAGGCAGCTGTGCCTGCTAGAGGGCACCGATGTGCTTGTGGCATGCAGAAATAGTACACAGGTGGACCTTTACTGTGGAATACTGTAGGCCAGCATCAGAAAGGTCCAGCAGAAGCCAGCCCAGTGGCGTGGCAGGCTGAGGCACTGTGCATCTTACCTCCTGCCACACTGGTGACCAAGGGTTGGGAACAGGTTCTGGTTGCTTGGGGGCTGTAGGAGAGAGGAAGGATTGAGTGCCCCAGGATGACTTTCCTTCCAGGGAGTGAGAAGTTCATGTGGCGCACTGCTTGACTGCCACCCAGTGATGACTGGATATCAGCACATGTGCGTCACCACGTTAACAGAAGGAGAACCCGTGTTTAGGACAATGGGGCTGTCTCTATGGAGGTGAAGCTCAGACATCGCATCCAGTGCATGTCTGCGGGCCCCAGGGAAGGAAAAACAGTGGAAAAATATGGAGGCTAGGCTTAATGAAGCCCTCCCTGAGAGCACTAACGGCCTGCTTGGTCCCGGGAGATGGAACGGGGATCGGGGTGGCCGGTGATCATGGGATGGACTGATACAGCCACCCAGCCTGCCATGGAGCAGAAGAAACCTCTAAGGAAAAAAGAGAGGTCCAGCAGGTACTCCAGAACCTTGTTAGATGGGCATTTGAAGGGATTCATGTGGATTTTGGCGCACCAGATGGAAAATCTTTTCCATTTGGCTGTGTATGTCTTCCTAGTGGAAGGTTTACATGCACCCAAAGCATTTCGGAAATGCTCCAAGATATCTCGTACCTGTTCACTTTTATCTCTTCAGGAGCCAGGCCTGAAGGTGATGGAAGCACAGGCTGGGATAGAATAGATGACCCTGAGCCAGTAAGTCTATCCTGAGTGGCAGAGCCCTCAGTTCACAGATTGAAAGTCTGTTCAACAGAGGAAACCATATCTGTCGAGGCCAGTAAGGGGCAACTAGTATATCGTGGGCCTCCAATTTGAGCAGTACCCTCTGAACGAGAGGGATTGAAGGGAATGCATACAAAAAAAAATTAAAATTTGCCATTGCAGTCTGAATGCATCCTGACAGAAAGTGTCATGTCCTGGATCTCTGTAGCAGAATTAAGGCAGTCTGGCATTGGGTGGGGATGCAAAAATGTCCACATCTGCATTACCCACTCATCCAATAGCAACCTTACAACCTATGGCGCTAGACAACTCCTCAGGATCGGCCTTTGTTCGACTGAGCTCATCTGCCACAGTGGTCTGGACTCCTGGCAATCAGATTTCTTGAAGCAGGCTTCCTTGCTCCAGACACCATTCCCACACTCTCCTTACCTCCTGCAGAGAGAATGAGACAGTGTGCTCCTCCTCGTTTGCTGAAGTACTACATGACAAACTTGTCATCTGTCTGGAGGAGGACTGTTTTATGGCTGACTAGGTCCAATAAGGCTCTCAGACTGAACAAAACAGCCTGCATCTCCAACACACTGGTGTGGAGACGAGGGTCTGATTGGTCCGAGACACCTTGTTTGGAGGTCCTGACAGTAAGTACCCCACCCCATCAGGGAGGCATCTGTGGTAAGTCACCTGAAGCTTCAGGTTTGGAGAAGGGGAAACCCTGGAGGAGGTCGTCCTTCACTGACCACCATATAAGAGACTGAAACAGGAGCTTGGTCACCTGAGTAGGCTAAGTCTGAGGGTGCAATGCCTGTGACCACTGCGAACTGAGAATACACTGGGTTGTCCTCATCTGCAAACGTGCCAGGGCACTGTGCACACCGAGAAGTCTCAGGCCCAGCACACACTGCATGAAATGGGCTTGCACAGTCTTGTGTTCCATGATGTAGCATGCCATTTGCAGAACTGCCTATAGTCTGCTCTCTGGAAGGAAAGCCTGAGCCCAGGTTGTGTCAAAAAGAACTCCTATGATCAGCAATTGCTGTAAGGGTTGAAGCTAATACTTCTTGATGTTCAGCAAGACCCCCATTAAAGTCAGGAACTAAGAAGCAGTCATTACTGCCTATTCCAACTCCTGTCTGGACAGGCTTGAGATTAGCCAATTGTCCAAGTAGGGGGAAGACTTGGTGTCCTGATATCTTCAGGTGTGCAGCGAGCACTGCAAAGCACTTTGTAAAGACTTGTGCCAAGGAAGGCCCAAAGAGCAGGACTCTGAACTGGCAGTTCTGCCCAAGCACTACAAAATGAAGATATCTCTGGTGGCTGGGGTGTACCAGTATATGTTGGTATGCATCCTGCATATCCAGAAATGCTAGCCAATACTGAGGTTTCTGAAAGTGCAGCAGAAAAATAATTCAGAATTTTTCTCAGTCAATGAATTTGTTCAGGTTTCTCAGGTTAAGAATGAGGCAACTGCCTCCTGATTTCTTTGGAATCAGGAAGTAGTGGGAGTAGAAGCCTGTGTTTCATTATGAGTCTGGTATTATTTCCACTGCCCTGTTGCTCAGAAGGCCCATAGTCTTATGCCCCAGAAGCTCTGACACATTAGCTGATAAAGAGGGTTGCCTTCTGGGTGGGTAGTCTGGAGGGATTTCGGTGAAATCCAGTAAGTATCCTTCTTGGATGATCCTGAAGATCCTCTTGTCCATTGTGATGGATTCCCACTGATGACAGAACTGAGTAAGACGCCCCCTACTCGGGAGGAGAGGTCCACTTCAGGCAGTTGAGGCAGGACCAGGGCCAGAGCTTCAGATAGTGGCACTAAGTGCTTCTGGTGCCTATGCCTTTGAATGCACCTTCATCTGAGGCTGGGGAGGCTGATTTTTGGTTTTGGCTTCCCTACCTTTACCATGAAAGGACTGCTCGTTTTTGAAAATAACCACGTTGTATGCCCTTCTGATGGTTAAAGGAAGCTGGTCTGGAAGTCTTAAGGGTGTTGGTCATTCTAGTGTCATTTGATGCCTTAAGAGATTGCTTCACCTGCTGTCCGGACAGGTAAATTCCATCAAAGCGAATATTCATGACCTGTTGTTGGATGTCCTGGATGAAGCCAGAAGTCCACAGCCAGGAATGTCGCCTGATGCAAATGCCTGCAGCACCAGGATGAGATGCAGTATCAAAGGCATCCATAGAAGCTTTAAGCTGGTGACTGCTGGACTCAACACCTCATTTGAGAGTCATCAGAATGTTTTGATTAGCCTCCGGAAGGTGGCAAAGACTCCACCAGAGACTTCAGCTTCTTCCAAAGGATATACTTGTACTTAGAAAAATGCATGGTAGCTGGCTATCCTCATACCCAGGGTGGCCGAACAGTAGGCTCATTCGTCCACAGTGTCAGTCTTGAGTCATTCCCAATTAATAGGGTGCACAATGACCTCTCTGTATTTTGTTCTGACTCTGGCACTATTTGCACTGCCCTGTTGCTCAGAAGGCCCACAATTTCCTGCGTTAGAAGACATCAGTTAACCGTTGCTGTGGGCTGAGTGACATAACACTGGCCTATATTTTGAGACGGTGTATATTCTGCCTGCCTCCCTGGGGACAGCTGCCACCGAAGCAAAGCAGATCTTTGCCGAACTGTATCAGACAGGGTCTCAAATATGGGGGGAACTGAAGGAAACAAACCGACCACCATATTAGGTATATTTAGAAACTGCCACTGGAGGCATTTAGCCTGGTCAGTGGCTGCTGGCTCAAAATTCAATGCCAAGTGCATATTTCAGAGCAGAGCATGAAAAGAGAGATCCTGCTAAGGCAGGACACGGGGACTGGGTCTGAGGTGTCTACCCTATAGAAGGAGTCATGATCATCGCCTTCAAAAATAATGAAGTCAGGCCCTGATTCATCCCCCTTTCCACCCTCCTCAGGAGGGTGGAAGAGGGGTTGGGGTTGCAGGCTCAACAACCCAGCATATGGCTGTGGCAATACTGGTCCTAAAGGACAACGGGCCAGAGGCAGAGCCAGAACTGAATTCGACACCAGAAAGGTTCCTGGCACCATAAGCCCATGCGGCACCAAACCCAACACTGGATCAGTTCCTGGAGGGGCCTAAACCAGTGCCAGATGTGGCACCAGAACTGGTGTGAAGACCCAGCCAGCACCAAAGTGACCAGCTGTGGCATGGTGGTCAGCCCCATCAATACACAGGATGGGATGTGGGCCACAAGTGGGACAGATGTTGGCGGTGCCGTCTCCGGCGAAGACTGGAAGGCTGATGGTGAGGACTTCAGACTCCAGAAAACCGAATAGGTCACCGCAGACCTTGTAGAAGGTGATCTTGACCAGTGCTGTTTCTTCCCCTTTCAATGGAAAGTAGAAGAAATTGAAGCTGAGAGGTGCCTGGACCCCATACACAGAGAGTGTGCAAGAAGAAAAAATTACTCACCTTAGTAATTGCTTTTCTTCTCATGGAGTCTTGCTATATTATGACAATTAGCAGTTAGCCACAGCACTTGAACTGCCCCGGAGAGGAAGGAGTTAACTCCAGGCTGACTGGAGTTCCAAGCGCGAGCGCTTTGCTGAAAGCTCTATCTGGCTAGTTTCAAACTGAAACTGTCAGATCTTTACGAGCCAACACAGCAAAAGTCTGTGTGAAAAAACCCTACACTAGCCAAATGGCTACCTACTAGTAGAATAACAATAACAGAAACAACAACAACAACAATATCACCCTAACAAGCACTATTAGGCCCCCTCCCCAAAAGACAGAAGTCCAGGAGGGGCCAAACATACAACCAAAACAGAAATACCTAGTTTTCCTAATCCTAAAGAAAAGGGAAAAGGGAAAAGAGCTATAACGGCATGACACAGTGCTTGCACTAATTTACAACCCTTACCCAAGTAGAAGTTCTGAGAGGGGCAGGTTGGGGGTGGTCATAATATAGCAAGACTCCATGAGAAGAAAAGCAATTACTAAGGTGAGTAATTTTTTCTTCAAACACCATGAAGTCTTGCTATATTATGACAATTAGCAGATTACACAGCAGTACCTCCATGGAGGAGGGCCAGAACCTACTTAGGAAATAGGCTCTGAAGCACGGCTGTGCCAAACCGAGCATCTCTCCTGGACTGGACATCCAGGGAGTAATGCTTGGTAGAGGTGTGAACTGTTTCCCAGGTAGCAGCTTGACAGATTTCCAGAATGGGAATATCTCTAGCAGCCGCTAGAGATGCAGCTGTACCCCTGGTGGAATGGGCCCTCAGTCCTGAGGGGGGTTCTCTACCTAGTTTTTGGTAGCAAAATTGGATACAAGAGACAATCCACCTGGCAATTGTCCTCTTAGTGGCAGGTTCCTTGCCAACCTTGCCATAGGTAAGGAAGAGTTGGAGGATTCGAACCTGTGACCCTTGGTTGCTCCAAATAGTAGCTTAAAGCTCTTTTGACGTCCAAACTGTGCAATCTCCTCTCACCTGAGGAAGAATGCTCAGTGAAAATACTGGAAGGGAGATGGATTGGTTAAGATGGAAATCTGAAACCACTTTAGGTAAAACTTTCTGTTAGTCCTGAGGACTACCTTATCTCTGTGAAAAGAAATAAATCCTTTTCCACTGAAGGGGCTTGTAACTCACTTATCGTCTGGCAGAAGTGATGACCACTAGGAAAACAGTTTTCCAAGTTAGGAACTTAAGGTCTGCTGAAGACAGAGGTTCAAAGGGGGGTTGCATTAACTGAGCAATGCAAACATTAAGGTCCCAGGCAGGGGCTGGGTCCCGAAAAGGAGGGTTAGTGTGAAGTAACCCCTTAAAAAACTTGGAAAACACAGGGTGAGAAGAAAGGGAGGCAGGCTTTCCTGCTGATATATAAGCAGAGACAGCTGCCAGATGAACCTTTAAGGTAGCTGGCCTGAGGCCTAAGGACTTAAGATGGACCAAGTAGTCCAGCAAAATGGGCAAATCAGCAGATTCTGGGACAATTTGCTTCCCAGAACACCAGATGGAGAACCTCTTCCATTTGGAATTATAAGTGGCCCTAGTGGAAGGCTTCCTAGAGGCCTTTAAATATCAAGGACACCTTGAGAAAGGTGTAAATCAGCAAATTCTAACTCCTCAAGAGCCAAGCCTTGAGGTGGAGATTTGAGGTCCGGATACCAAACTCTCCCTGGGCACAAGTCAGCAGGTTGTGGACCCTGGGAAGGTCCAGGGAGGGTGGACTGTCAGGACAGAAGCAGTGGGTACCAGGGTTGCCTGGCCCAGTCTGGTGCAATCAGAATTACTTTGCAGGGCTGGGATCTGATTTTACTAACACCCTGAAGAGTAGGGGGAAGGGGGGAAAGGCATACAGGAACTTCCCTTCCCAATCCAACAGAAAGGCGTCCAGGGGGACTGAGCCCATTACTGGAGGCCTTCAACAGAACAGAGGAAGTTGGTGGTTGTCTGGGGCTGCGAAAAGATCTATCTGAGGAGTGCCCCATCTGGCAAAGACTGACCCCAGCACTAGGGGATTCAAAGACCATTCATGATGACCCTAAGAAATCCTGCTGAGGGCATCCGCTAGGACATTGTCCTTCCCTGGAAGGTGAACTGCTACTAGGGAGGTGTTCAGGGAGTAAGCCAGAGACCACAACTTCATTGCTTCGGTGCACAAGGCTGATGACCGAGTGCCCCCCTGCTTGTTGATGTACCACATTGTTGTGGTATTGTCTGTCCTGACCTGAACTACTTTGTTCTGGACAGATGCTGAGAAAACCTGAAGAGCTAAAAAGACAGCTCTGAGTTCCAATAGGTTGATGTGGAGCAGAGATTCCTGGGGACCACACTCCTAGTGGAAAGGTCGCCCAAGTGCTAGCCACCCCAGCAGGAGGCATCCGTGGTGAGGGTGAGGAATGAGAAATGGAAATGAAGGGACCCCTTGTCTTAGATTGCTCTGATCCTGCCACCACTGAAGAGCTAGAATCAGAGTTGGGGTCATTGGGACCAATTTGGTAAGGGTCCTCCTTTGGGACCAATAGGCCCTCAAATGAAACTGAATGTCTCTCATCTGGAATCTTGCTCCTTGCACTACAGCTGTGGAGGCAGCCATGTGCCCTAGAAGTTGCAGAGTGCCTTGCTGGTCGAGAGACCCGCAGGGTGAAAGAGGATGCCAGGGCAATCAGCTTCTCTACCCTTTCCGAGGGGAGAAATGCCCTGGCCAACTTTGTGTCCAATTCCGCACCTATGAAAGTTAGTACCTGAACTGGTTCTAGAACTGACTTTGGTAAATTCAGCAGGAATCCCAGGGAAGTGAGAAGCTGCTGGGTGACTTGCAAGTGGATTTGCTTGATCTGGGACTGACCCACAATGAGCCAGTCGTCCAGGTAGGGAAACACAGCAACCCTGCCTTCTTAAATGAGCCACTACCACAGCTAGACATTTTGTGAATACCCTTGGAGCAGAGGTAAGACCAAGGGCATTGCTCTGAACTGGTAGTGACCTGAGGCAGTTTGAACCTGAGGTATTTTCGTGAGAAGGCCTGATCAGGACATGAAAATAGGCATCCTTGAGGTCCAGGGAGGCTAGCCAGTCCCTGGCCTGAGGGAGGGCAAAATCACTGCCAGAGTTAACATTTTGAACTTTGGTTTCAAAAGATGCTTGTTCAGGTACCTTAAGTCTAGAATGGGCCGCCATTCTCCTGTCTTTTGGGGTAAGAAAGTCTCTGGAGTACAGCCCTTGCCCTGGTGACAAGGAGGAACCCTTCCACTGCTTTGCAGTCTAGGAGGAAGAGACCTCTGCTTCCAAAGCAAGGGCCTCTAAAGGGCTTCAGGTGGAAAATGTCTGGTTCTCATCTTTGGAAACTGTTTGAAGCTGAGAACCAGACCCTGGCTTACTACCTCAGAACCCATTTGTCCAGGTTAGGACACCCAGTTCTGGCTGAAATAAGCCAACCTGCCTCAACTGGTACAGGAGAATCGGCCCTGGGCACCCCATCAGGGTGCCTGCTTGGCAGTAGCCTTAGGCTGAGGGGTGGGGACGGTTTACCTGCGCCCGCCTACCTCTGCCTCTCGATGAAAACCCTCTGTGCAAAAGCAGAGGAGGCTTGGGATTGATAAAAGGCCTGCCCTTGCCTCTGGGAGTGTGCCTCTGTGGAGTGGCATGCCGCTCCTTGGCCTGGGCACTTTTGTAGGTAGTTCTGTATTCATCCATCTTTTCATATAATTTTCCATTTGCTCTCCAAACAGAGAATTTCCCACCACAGGAAAATCCATAGCCTTTGACTGAGTATCCTGTGACAGATTAGTGCACCTGAGCCATGCCAACCACGGAAAGCTACAGAAGTGGCCATGACCCTAGAGGAAACATCATTAACGCTTACAGCAGTATGAAATTGAACTTTAGAGGCTTCAATGCCATCAGCAGCCACCTGTTCCAATTCACTAGCCAGCTGGCCATGGGCCTGCTTGGCTAACTGCAACACTGTATCCCATCTAGATTTCTGATATCTAGCCACATAAGCCATATAATTTGCCTGCCTGAGTCCCAAAGAAGCTGCCATATACTGTTTTTCGCCATGGCATCAATCTTCCTGGAATCCTTATCAGGAGGATGTGAGGCCAGGGATATTAGCCTTGTCACAGGCTGCAGCTGGTACCACACCTACATGACTACACTGCTCAGTGAGGAAGTCTGTATCAGGGCCTGATAAAGTATACCTTCTGTCCATTTTTTTATCTACAGGAGGGACAGAATGAGGATTTTTCTTAAATTTTTGTTGTTTGCTTCCTAAATGACTTATGCAAAGGAATAGACAACCTCCTAGACTCTGGGATATCCATCATCTCAACATAATCAGGCTCCTCTTGCTCATCCACAGCCTCTTCCAAGGGAAGCTGGAGGTTTCTGCAACCTTTTGTAAAACATAAATGAGAAGGGACTCAGACAGCATAGGGGAGATTCTAATGGTCTGTCTGGAGAAATGTCCGGTTCAATGGGCACGCCCAGACCCTCCCAGCCACATACATAATGATCAAAATCTTCTCCCCTCCTGTGGTTCATAAAATTCCTCAACATCATACTCTTGAACCACTGGAACCGAACGAACCAACCTTTTGCCAGCTGTTGGTGGTTCGGCCGGTCCCTGAGACAGTGACTGGACAATCTGTATGGCTTTAGCTATCTCTGCAGCAGTTGGAGAGGCAATCTTGCACTCCAGACCTGCTGATTTCTTAGATTTTTTACTGGGACTGGTTCCTCAGAACCAGCCTTCCTTTGCCCGAGGAAGTCTCGCCTGGTCAGAGGGCACTCCCTCTGGTCCAGTGGGTGCTGGACCGGCTGGCCATCCGGTCAGCGGACTTTTGGTTCCCTCCCTGAGCCGCCCAATCTTTTCTCCAGGGTGGCTGCAGGAAATTCTTACACACCTGGCAGTCTGACAGGAGGTGGTCAGCCTCAGACATAAACACATAGGGTGTGTGGGTCAGCCTTGCAAAGGCTTCCCAACAAACATCACAGTGTTGGAAACCCAGTGGCCCGTTTTTCTTTGGTTTCTCAGACATAATGCCAGCCTATCCAAAACTTGCCCTTTTTATGGCAGTGCAGGCAAGACACCCTTTATCGGTTCCTAACGTGTCACGGGCATTTGAAAAACCCAATTTAAGAGATAGGTTTTTTAGAACCGATAAGAATCGAACCGCACTCTAAAAGCCCAAGTTATTATTTAAAATTGTTTTTTTAGAAACCGATCGTTCAAAACCGAATCGATAATTAATTTCCACACAGACTTTAAAATCCTGTACTTACGGTTTACCAGATAGAGCTTTGAACCGAAATGTAAAATAAATACTTATTGACGGGTTAAATGAACCGAAAACACTCGCTTGAACCGAGAAATGAACCGAGCTGAAGGAGCAGATCTCCGGAGCGACTGTTCAGTGAAGCGAGAAGAATCTGACAGTTTCAGTTTGAAACTAGCCAGATACAGTTAGCAAAGCGCTCGCGCTTGGAACTCCAGTCAGCCTGGAGTTAACTCCTTCCTCTCCGGGGCAGTTCAAGTGCTGTGGCTAACTGCTAATTGTCATAATATAGCAAGACTTCATGGTGTTTGAAAAGAACCATTTCTTGTGCTTCTAGAAGGACTGTCTTCCCTCCTGGGCACTGGGCTGCCTGTTGTCAGAACCTTTCCCTGAAGGGAAAAGTGGCCCATATATAGCCCCACTGACACCGCCCTGAGGAAGGCTGGGATAGCTGAAGCGCTGGGGAAACTCGCCTGATTTGCTCCAGCAGAGTGAACAGCTCCAGCTCAGCAAGATTTGCTTTCTATTTTGAACAACATGTAGCCGTGCATTTTTTTTAAACTTTATTTTTAAATCTTTCATCATACATCTAGGCAACATGCACGTAATTACATACAATATTCCAACTTGGCTAGAAGTACACAATGGCTGTACAGATATAAAAACTTCATAACAGTTTTAAGGTAAAGATCCCAGGCATTGCCTTCCAACCCCAACATAAAACAGGAGATCTTATAAAAGGACAATAAGGTCATAGAATTTCATGCTCTCACCACAGAATTTAAAACAGATATCATTATGCCAAGCTTTTGTCCCACTTGCAGGAAAGAAATATAGTGGGGGTGGGGGTGGGGGTGGGGGGCAAGCTATACAATTTGACCCGTGTTTCAAATATCAGATTGTCTGGGCTCGGTTAGGTTATATTTAAACCCTACAACCAGAGAGATTCCTAAAGAAGCCGTAGGGGCAAATATTAAACGAGAGCTTTATATAGTCCACAAACTGAGCTGCGTGCATTATCACGGCATCTTAAATAATGTCCAAATGTATACACTTTCTACTTAGCAGACAAGGAAGGGTAAAAATGGCTTTAAATAACTACACAACAATAATAATAGTAGCTCCCAACCTGTCTGCTTACAATATTTTAATTGAAACACCCAACAGATGACTTCCGGTGACGTCACCACCTAGAATGGCTGCCTAGTGGAATAGCTCCTGAATAACCTGTCGGCAATCTCTCCCTAATCAGCTGTCTCATACTCTAAAACATAGCAAACGAAGACAAGAAATGACAGGGAGCAAGAATAAAGCAAAATCGCGCGGGAGGCCCTCGCCTATGGCAGATGCACCTGGATCAGAGAACAGGCCTACAGGCAGTCGCAGCACCTCTCCGGCGAGTAGCGCGATGGGGGATCCAGATCCAGATACTGATAAAGAGGCAGAAAGGTTATCAAGATCTCGGTACGAAACTCTCCTATCAGAAATAAAAGCATTCCGGGCTGAAAACAAAAGGGAATTTATCACTTTACAAAATCGGCTCTCAGAGGTTGAAGAGAGATTAGATCGCTCAGAGGAAGCAGCCAGCAAAGTGGCAGACGAAACACATCATCTCCACCGGGCGGTGGATTTCCTAATCGATCAGCATGAAATTATGCAAGAGAAAATCATCGATCTGGAGGCGCGATCTCGGAGGGACAACCTTCGTATATACGGACTTCCTGAGGGATCAGAAGTTGGAAGAATGGAGGATTTCTTGACAGACATGCTTAGAGACATCTTGGCTCTCCCTCCCGCTTTCCTGTTTAAAATTGAGAGGGCACACAGAGCCCTAACACGGAAACCCACCGACCCATCAGCAAGACCCCGCTCAGTTGTCTTTAAACTCTCTCTAGCTACAGGGATAAAGAATATATTCTGAAGACAGCATGGGCTAAAAAGAATGCCACATATAATTCTGCCAGGTTGTTTTTTGATAACGATTACCCCACAGATATTGTGAAAAAGAGGATGGCATATGCTCCAATACTCAGAGTGCTAAAAGAAAAAGGGATTAAGTTTCAAGCGCCTTACCCGGCTAAGCTCCGGGTCTTCTGGGACTCTGGCAGTGTGATATATGCGAATCCTGAAGACATTACAGCGGAACTGAAGAGAAGGGGATGGGGTTTCCACCTGGCTGGTTGTGCAACAGGAGAAACGTCCCCCCCCATTCACATTGGCAGGATTCCACGGCAGCTCGTGGAGACTCGGGGAAGCGAGGAAGATTTCATTCCCTGCAAGAAGTCAAGGACTATATAAGGAGTTCGCATCCCCTCTCGAAGGACCAAGAAATGGACTGCCGTAATTCGAATACCTGAGGATACTGACGGTGGTCTGATGGTTCAACTTTCTCTAGGGGAGTTCAGCAGACTCTTCCAGTATTTAACCTCAGCTACAGTGATAATGCTGAGGTGTGGTGAAACTCTCTTCTTTTTTTTTTCCTCTCAGCTAATGCAATGCCTGTGCCCATACTGTTAACCACTGGGCTTAAACAGTCTGTCTGTCACCACTATGAGGGATTTTTTTTTTTTTTTCTCCCTTCTCTAACCTTGTCACTATTTTTAAATATTATAGTCCTTATAGCGCTAACAGTTAAGCATATTTTCCACTGCCGAAGGTTATGATGGATAAAGTTTAACATCTACACCCTATGCAGCATTCTTGATTATGCCCTTTTAGGGCACTTATGGTTTGACATCCCTAATACTTGACCCCGACTTTTTTAGGGGTTGGGGAGGCCTGACCCGATTGAAGGTCACAATTCCTCCCATGGGACCCTCTCCTGAATTAAGGTTTGGGCTCCGATTTCCCGGAGAGATAGTTTCTACCCGCTCCTCTCTTGGAAGTATGATTGTAAATAGGTTATCTTGGTTATTGACTGTTGAACTTTATTTCCTATTTTGTTGTTGTACTGTGCACTTGTTCTCTACTGTTCCCTGGTCTGGTCAAGTTAGAAGTCCGACTTCAGATTACAGGTTGCCTATTTATTATGAGGCTACGGGGTGGGTGTTTAAAGTGAAGGATTCTGTATTGGAACCAGTCAATCTCAGAATTCTGGGATTTTTTGCTTTTTTTTTTATTTTTTTTTTAACAGCTGTCATTTACCCAGTACAAGCTCTTGGGATGTATGATGGATCCTGTCCTCACAATTAGGATTTGTTCCCACAATGTTAATGGACTAAATAGCCCCATCAAGAGATATAGGGTGATCTCCTCCCTAAAAAAAACTAAAGCCCACCTTTCTCCTACTACAGGAAACTCATCTAAATAAACAAGAGCATCAAACACTAGCCAAATTTGGCTTTTCTACAATAGTGGCCTCTGTGTATGGCAGAGGAAAGCGAAGGGGAGCTGCTGTTTTGATTCCTAAAGGAGTCCCCTTCACTCTAACAGGTTCATACCGGGACCCAGATGGTCGTCTTGCCATTGCAGTGGACCGTTTGGGGGAACAGGAGCTCAGCCTTGTTTCTATATATGTGCCCCCGGGAGAGGGCCCAATGGGGAGGAAAGTATTGCTTCAGAAGGTTATGGAAAAAAGCAGGGGAGTGTTGATCATGGGCGGGGACCATAATCTGATCACATCTTATATAGACACTTCTAGCAAGAGACCCTTTAAGAGATCCCCAGCGCATCGTGCTGTGCAGGCATACCTCTCTGAGGCACACTGGGCTGATGTCTGGCATAGTCTACATCCCAATAAGAGGGAGTATACACATTACTCTGCTCCCCTAAGGTGTATACCCATATAGATTACATACACATATCCAAAGAGCACCTATATAAAGTACAAAGCTGTACGCAGTCCCCAACAGTGTTATCCGACCATTCGATTCTCACCTTATATATGACATGGAGTAGGGAGCAGGTTAGTACCTTATGGAGGTTTAATAATTTTTTGCTGAACCATAAAAATTTTAGGGATATGGTGCATCAAAAAATAAAACAGATTCTGGAGGATAATACCAGGCAGGAAACCAGAAAGGGGGTGTTATGGGATACTCTTAAAGTAGTTTTCAGAGGGGAAATAATTAAGTATGCTACTTCATCACAAGAAGGTGCAGCAGCAGTGCCTTGATAGCCTGCAACAGCAGCTTAATAGTTTGCAGACCCTGCATGCTGCAGGCGATGAAGGGGCATATTCTCTTCTGTTAGCGACTAAACAACAGATTCAGGCGATTCTAGATGTACGCACAGAGCAAGCGTTGCAGCTTCTCAAACAAAAATATTATGAAGGAGGCCCTAGAGCTACCCGTTTATTAGCTCATAGGCTCAGGCAGCAAAGATCCAGAACAAATATTACCCAAATTAGAGACCCTGGCTCTAAGAAGATAATCATCTTACCCCGAGAAATTGAGCGGGCCTTCCAGGGGTATTACAGGAGCCTGTATGGCACTGAATGCTCTGGAGAGTTACAGGCGATGAAGGCTTTCCTAAAAAAATCTTAATCTAACGAAGTTATCTCAGAGGCAGCAACAAATCTTAGAGAGCCCAATTTCTATATCTGAACTGGAACAAGTATTAGCGACCCTCAAAGCTAACAAGAGTCCGGGTCCAGATGGCTATACTGGGGAGTTTTACAAGGCCTTCCGAGTAGACCTGTCTCCGGCCTTGTTGGATGCCTGCAGGGCAGTGCATTTTGGGAGAGCCTATTCCAGACTCTTGGCGATACGCATATATTTCCAGTATCCTGAAATCAGGAAAAGACGCAACATCTTGCTCTTCCTACAGGCCCATTTCAGTTCTCAATATAGATTACAAGTTGTTTGCCTCCATAATGGCCAGAAGATTTGAAACGTTTCTACCCGAAATAATAAACTTAGACCAAACAAGTTTTGTTCCAGGGCGCCAGACACAAGATAACATCAAGAGGACCCTGCACATATGGCAGCGTGTGAAGGACAGTGGGTCCCGGTTTCTTCTTCTCTCCCTAGACGCAGAGAAGGCGTTCGACCGGGTCGAATGGCCTTTTCTGTGGGAGGTGTTGGAGCACTTTGGTGTCCCGCAGACTATTATCCAATCAATACAAGCAATGTACTCCCATCCGCAAGCCTACATCCGGATAAATGGCTCTTCTCTAGCCCTGTTGTCTTTCCTGGTACCAGACAGGTGCCCCTTTCCCTTTGTTATTTGTAATATACCTGAGCCTCTGGCTCACGCCTTGAGGCAGGAGGATTCTGCTGGGATAGAGGTCCGAGCAATAAAACATAAATTAGCATTATATGCCAATGACCTCTTAATATATATGACCGACCCTGAAGCTGCCCTTCCCCTCTTATGGGACATCCTAAAAAAATTATCTCCGGATACAAAATTAATGAAAGTAAAACTGAGGTCCTCGCTTGGAACTTTTCCCCGCAGGCCGATTTGAAGTAAGCTTATAAATTTAAATGGCATCTGAAAAGTATAAAATACCTTGGAATTCAAATGGGTACCTCAGATTGTGACCTGTTTGCACTAAATTATGCCCCCCTTTCTGTCCAGGACCTCTCTGGACCTGGAGAGATGGAGGGTTCTTCCCCTGTCCCTGACCCAACGTGTAGAGTCCATTAGGATGTTAATTTTGCCTCGTTTCCTTTACCTGGCCCAGACCCTCCCAATTTTAATTCCAGATGCGTTTTTCCAAACACTACAGAAAAAAATTTCCTCCTTTATCTGGGCAAACCGAAAACCCAGAATTAGCCTTACAACGCTACAGCTCCCAAGACATCTGGGGGGCTCGTCCCTACCAAATTTTAGATTATACTATCAGGCCTGCCAATTAAGAATACCTCTATACTAGTTGGATCAGACGTATATTTCCCAGATGGAAATCAGTAGAAATGGAGGGCAAAGAATTCAGAGACATTTATGGTGCCCTGCTTTCCTCTCCCCCAACAGTAAGGGCAGATAAGATATCTAACCCATATACTCAATCAACAATCAAATCCTGGCAAAGAATTCTATCATCAAGGGAATTCAAACCCTGGAGATCAGCCATCTATTCCCTCCCTTACCTGGACACCTTCCTCCCAGGTAAGATGGACTGTGGATATCGCACTTGGCTCAAGAAGGGCCTTCATCTGGTGTTTCATTTTATGCCCGAAGGAACTGTCCTTTCCCTAACTGAATTGACCCAAAAATATAGTGTTCTCTATACTGACAGATTTAGATACTTCCAAGCTAGGAATTATCTTAATTCGTTAGCAAGACCACAATGGATGGACTCCCCTCCTGCTAATCTCCTACTCATAATTTTAGCTGCCATAGACGGGAGACCAATTCAATCACATCTGATTTCTATAATATATAAAAGCTTATGCGAGTTACAGAGCAAATCTCTCGATAAAGTCAGAAAGGCCTGGGAAAGGGACTTGGGGACTGAGCTGTCTGTTCCCTTCTGGCAGACCCACTTGAAAAATATGTATAGAGGAGTCAGCTCAGGCAATTGGAAGGACTTTTCCTGGAAGCTCACGGTTAGATACTTCAGGGCCCCTATAGTAGTCCAGAAGTACATGCCTCACGCAGGACCAGACTGTTCGAGGCAATGTGGATATTCCCCTGCAACCTTGAGTCATGTTTTCTGGTCGTGTACGGTTCTCCAGCCTTTTTTCTCCCAGCTGAGTGAGGCTCTCCATCAGCTAATATCTTCTGACCTAATTCTGGACTCTCATTTGTTCCTTTTTGGCGTCTACCCCCAGGAGCCCATTGAGGTTCCCTCAAAGAATTTTTTAAATCTGGCTCTTCTAGCTGCCAAAAAAGCTATCATCAAGAGGTGGGGCGCTCCTTCCCCTCCTACGCTTGATTTATGGCAACAGATAATGATAGACCTATATAAGATGGAGCGGCTAACTGCCATACTTAATAAGAAGCAAAAGGTTTTTGAAAATGAATGGAGAAAGTGGGTTCTATACATAATGCCCTTACGTACAGAATTTGTTCCATAATTCAAATTTTAAGTCTCCTTACTTACCATTGTGGCGACAAACTAAATGGATCTTGCCCTTACCCCCCGCTTAAGCAGCACTGTATGAATTTCTTTTTGCTCACCCATAATAACTGTGCACATAACATGTATTATTTTTTCTTGTTCTTTATTATGTATTAATGTCTTGTAACTATAGAATCTTTTGTTCTAAAGTTTTTCTTGCAAAAAACTAAATAAAGATTGATAGTTTAAAAAAAAGAAACACCCAACAGATATTAACATTTATAAGTCCCAAAAGAGATATCTTTAATGGATCAACTAGATGAGCTGTAAACTCACTACTGTCACTCTGGTTCACCATCCGAATCTTGATCCAAAGTTCTGGAATCCAGTTGTGAGAACAAGGACTCAGCAAAATTAGATGCTGCCTCAGGATCGGTAAATATATGGGATTTTTGCTGATACACAATGTGTAGTCGGGCTGGGAAACGCATCTGGGCCTTCACTCCCCTTG
Source organism: Neoceratodus forsteri (assembly GCA_016271365.2). NCBI lineage: Eukaryota > Metazoa > Chordata > Ceratodontiformes > Ceratodontidae > Neoceratodus > Neoceratodus forsteri. Next base: position 1,120,223,729 of record CM028130.1, on the reverse strand, counting down.
CTAGAAGGGTTTTCTTTATCTCTTGCAATTTCTTTTTCCTATCTTGTGTCCTCGACAAGTCTGGAAAGAAGCCCATACGATTCCCTTCCCACACAATATCTCCTTTTCTCCTGGTCTCCTGCAGAAGCAGTATTCTGGCTTCTGGAGTAGACAAAGTCATAATCACTGTCAATGGTCGGTAGGAAGAGTTCCCACGACTCCCAGGACGTAATGGAATAGTGAAGGCCTGCACAATATAAACTCCCATATCCCTATTTAGGAGCTGCAGGTCTACAAAACTCATTCAGTCCAGTGCTGACAGAAGCTCCGTATGACTGGCCAAACGAGGAGGGAATCCAGTGACTCGTACGTTCCTTTGCCTGAGACCGTTCTCTAGTGTTTCCACTTTAGAACGAAGGAAATTGACATCTCTAATCAGGCCCATAGTGACTTCTGATTGCCGGTTCTAAGGAGGTGGTCAGGGTAGTAATCATAGAGTAGTTGTTTGTAATCTTCTGTTCCAGCTCTGTAAATCTTTTGTCCATCACTGCTAATCTTTTATTCGTCTCATCACCTGTTTCCTACAGTTTAGTTAACAGTGGAAAAAGTTGTGTCAATTCCGGCGATGAGTCCACTGCTGGGCCTCCAGACTTATCTGGAATGCTAGTCCCTTGTCCACCAAAGTAGGAATCGAGCCCTGATGAAGTATGATATGGATGCCTTTTTGGACTCATTCTGCTCCAAGACAGTTCCGGTTTGCTACCAGCTCTAGGAAAGATAGTTAAAGTTTCAAACGATCTTAGTTTGATTTAGAATTTAACTTCGAATTGCAGAGCTCAAATTTTATGCATCTGCTCTGTCGCGTGCTCCACAGCGCCCCCCCTCCATTAGCCGTGCATTTGATACACTTATTTTCCTACATGTTGCTGAGACAAAAGCTGCTTGTTAATAATTTACATCTAAGCACATATTAAATGTTTTTCACTTTTGCATACTTCTTGTGTGCCTGAAGTCTTCTTGAGTGCTACATGCCAGCTGAAAATCACTGCCAGAGTAGCCTACCTCTTCAGGCTCACTACCATCCTGTGCAGCCAATGACCATTGACACTCTGCAAGGCTAAGAGAAACTACATTATTTACTTGTGACAAATACACTAAAACTGACCCAACAATAACAAACTCTAGTTTATTAAAAACTAAGAACTGAACACTGTTGTCATATAGTTGTGAAGTTCTGACTCCCAGTAGACGAGTGATGAAGCACTGATGTGCACTCAATGGAAGGAAAAAAGGAACTGAGGCAGTTGGGGGCTGGCACTGATGTAAACAGGCGGCTGCATGCATTTACTCACGGAACTGTGCATGCATGCTGCTTACCTCGGTGCCAGTTCTCTGAAAAGTTCTGGCTCCTGCGACTTCCGGTGACGTCATCGGACCTATGGCAGCTTAGCTCAATGGCTCCTACCCCGACGCGACGAATTCCAAAGCCATTGTTCACCCAGCTAATGCCTTCCCCAGCTAAAACTACTAAAATGAAGGCTAACAGACCGCCGAGCACTCCGGTGCAAAAATTAAAAGAATTACTATATGTGGAACAAGAGGAGGTAGCAGAGACCCGATCAGCGCAAACGAGGGCCCTCATACACTCGAGCAGCAAGGAACAGGCCTGTCAAAAGAACTCGTAAAAACAATTATGCAGACGGCACAAACGGTCCAAAATATAGATCAGAAGCTCTCAGACTTACAGTCAGAATTAAACACTATTGATCACAAAACGGAGCAACTAGAGCTGGCTCTTACTCAAACAAACATCGGAGCAATCAGACAGACAAGACCGTTTGCTGCTGTATCTGTTGGCCAGGGACAGGGAGCTGACTCAAAAGATTGATGACTTAGAAGGAAGATCCAGACGCCAGAATGTAAGAGTTTACGGGATTCCGGAGGGGGCAGAGGACAAATACACAGACACCGGTGCTTTTCTAAAGACCCTGCTAAAAGAGATGTTAAACCTCCCTGAAGATCTGGATCTATCGCTCGATCGTGCTCATCGCTCCCTGGCTCCGAAGCCCCGAGACCCTAATGCTCGACCAAGGCCACTGATTGCACGCTTCACATATTATAAAATAAAATACTACGCACACGGCGTGGCGGCAGGGACCTCTAACCTACTGAGGCCAGAGGTGCACCAGACAATGACCATACGGCATCAGTTCAAGAGGCCCGGCAGGTCCTCTGGCCTATAGTGAAACTTTTGCGGCCTAAGTCCATCAAGGCCCAGGTCCTGTTTCCCACATGACTGAAGGTCGCAACGGATAAAGGCACGAAGATTTTCCCTGATCTGCTCGCAGCCTCACAATATCTGGAATCTTTATCGATACCTATACCAGCGCTGTATAAGGAGAAGCTCGAGAAGGACCTAATCGCCTCGGCATGGCTGGTGGCACAGAAAGGAGCGACCCTCCCAGGCTCTTCGAAGAAGGTTCCCGCCTCGGACTTTCGTTCAGACATTTCCTCGTTACTTCGGAAATATGGTGACCCCTCTAAAGTAAACAAAAAAGCACAGCACCTGAGAGAAGACCCGAACCCCGCCTGGGTGGAGACAACAGGCTCATGAATTTACTGCTTATCCATGCGGTAATGCCGATTGTGTCGGCGGCTTCTTCCTTTTTCTTTTTACACATAGCCCAGTTGGGCCTCTCCCCCTGACGCCTCCCCCACCCCTATTCTGAACTGTGGGGCCTGGACTCACTTATGGCAGACTCAGGACAGGACTGTTCGGGCAGTTTGCAACTCCACTCTCGCCTACCTGTTCAAAATTGCAATATTCAGTTAGAGGAAATGATATTTAAACCTACAAGGTTGGTGGGCGGGGAGCAGATAATGAGGTCTGCTGGGGATGCGGACTACATGGTTTTGGGGGAGGACACAAACCAGAGGAAGGGCCGAACCTGGGGCTGACAGCCGAAGGGATCAAGATTCCGCTGTCCACCAAATTGCGTAGCCCTGAGGGGAACTGCCTGGAAGGGGGTCTGTGAGGTAGAATTGGAGAATCGTTCTTGAGACGGGGTGGGCCCTGGGCCCTGGACCTCATCATGTGGGTTGGGATTGCCTGAAAAGACAGAGGGTAGACTGACTGAGCCAGGTTCACCCCCATAAATATTTGCTGAGATACACTGGGGACTTGAACCTGCTAATCACTGGAAGAAACAAAAGGTCGCCTCAGAGTAACATGTGGTGGATCCAGTCCTAGGGGTCACAGAGCGAGGTTCCATGTTGGGTCCTGTTTAGAGGGGAAGACAATTAAATTAAATTACAGTATGGAGAAATGGCTTTTAAAAAAAAAACCTGCATAAATTATCTTAGTCGCAGAGTCGCGGAGGGTTGGGGGGTGGGCATAGCCGCCTAATGTGGATCCGGTCCTTATGATGCGGTGTCCTAAAAGAGAGATTTCTCTGGGACTAATGGGGTTTCTCTTTTTGTGTTGGAGTCCCCTGCTAACAGCACTAGAGGCTTATGCGCACAAGCTGCATGACAACCAGCTAAGCCTAGGAAGTCAACAAAATCTAGAATTGATAAGCAGAATTGGGGGATGCTTTACCCACCCCCCTTTGAAATGTTTTAATACTGTTCCATTTATAGGAAGGAGGTTAACGAAGAAGGTTGAGTTTACTTGGTTGCGAAGTTCACAAGTTTGTTTCCTGATTACACTTATTAATTATATGGGTAACAGCTTTATTAATTATCCAAAGAACATCAGACATAGCTTGGTAAAATGGTATACACAGTGCAAAGTAAGTTGGCAAAATAGTAAAAAGTCACATGAATAAACAGTTAACGAAAATCCTATCATTCAATATAAATGGATGCACAAGCCCAATAAAGAGAAGGAAATTGCTGAAATACCTAGCACTCCAGGACTGTGGGGTAAATTTTCTCCAGGAAACACATCTTACCCCATCAGAGACACTGAAATTGAGTTCCAGGAGATTCCCCCAGGTGTTTCACTCTTCCCTTCAGAAAGGCAGGAAGAGAGGGGTTGCAATTTTACTCATGGCATCTCTCCCCTTCGAGGTGCAGGAGGTGGTGGAGGACCAGGGTGCTAGGTACATTATAGCTATAGGTAGAGTTCAAGACATTACAGTTACGTTTGCAAATGTTTATGTCCCACCTGGGTCACCAGTTTCTTTTTACTCCTCACTTATACAACTAATTGTAGAGAAGGCAAAGGGAGTTTTAGTCATGGGAGGGGACGGGAACTTAGTTTTTAACAGGGCGCTGGATACCACTTCCCAGATACCAACAGCGGATATCAAAAAGGCCAGCTCTGTTAGAAAGATACTGGAACAGGGAGGGCTAAGGGATATATGGAGAGAGAGGTATCCCAAGGCCAGGGAATATATATGCTACTCCCCCAGGTTCAAGGTTTTTTCCAGACTGGACACTTTTTTTACTTTTTCACAGAACCTAACTGAATTCCAGGAAATGTGGGTGGGGACCTCTACAATTTCTGATCATAATCCAATATTTGTGGAAGTGGATTTCTCTCTCCCAAAAAAAAAAGACACACTGGAGGCTGAACTGCTCCCTCCTACAAGATAAAAATGTAGTACAAGACATCAAGCAGCATATTACCAGAACACTGCAGGAAAATAACAAAGGGGGGGGGGTCACCCCGCAAATAGTCTGGGATACAATCAAAGCTACGACTAGGGGAAGGTTGATAGCCATTGCGGCGGCAAAGAAGAGGGAAACTAAACAAAAGCAGCAAGAACTTATGCTGCATATTAAACACCTGGAGGAAGCTCAAAAGCTTAAGTGGGACAAACGCAGAGACCAAGAGCTAAAAATAAAAAGAAAGGAGGGGGAAGATCTACAAAAGGCAGAGGTGGAGAAGGCTCTGTATTTTCTAAGACAGAGGTTTTATGAGGGAGGCCCAAGGGCTACAAAATTACTAGCCTTTAGATTGAGGAGACATCAGGCAAACACAGCCATCACTAAAATAGTTTCTCCAACTACAAATAAATTAGGCACTAAACTGACAGATATCTCGGAAGCCTTTGTCTCATACTTCTCCAGACTCTATCAGGTTCCTGAGGAAACATCCCCTACAGAAAGACAGAGGTTTTTGGCTCCCCCCTTTCCCTCCCCACACTGACACAGGAGGCGGGCCTCTCCTTGACTAGACCAATAACTCAAACCGAAATTCTAAACACAATTAAAGAATTGAAGTCAGGCAAATGTCCAGGGCCCGATGGGTTTAGTGAGAATTTTACAAAACTTTCAAAAAGGAGGTGTCCCCTCTCCTCCAGGAGGTTTATTCAGCCATTTGGGAGGATGGTTCTTCCATTCCACCTTCATGGCAATATGCTACTATTTCCCTAATCCACAAGGAGAACAAGGATTCATCTAAATGTGAATCTTACAGACCCATTTAGCTGCTTAACGCTGACTATAAAATACTAACTTCAATTATAGCCTCCAGATTAAATTCTCATTTACCGTTTTCTTAATATGGATCAAACAGGCTTTGTTCTTGGGCGTAGCGGCAGACAGTGTCGGACTACCCTAGACACTATTGACTCAATACACAGAAACACGTACCCAGCATGTCTTATGAGCCTTGACGCGGAGAAGGCTTTCGATAAAGTCTCCTGGAGCTTCCTTTTTCAGGTGCTGGAGACCATGGCCTTTCCCCAACCATTTATAGACAGCATAAAATCACTATATACCGGTCCACAGGCTTACATTCGAGTGAATGGGAGCTTGTCAGAGAGGTTTAGATTGAGCAGGGGAACCAGGCAAGGCTGCCCCCTCTCCCCAATCTTATTTGCATTATATATAGAGCCTTTGGCAGAGGCCATACGTCAGTCAAAAAATATACGGGGTATTGAGGTGGGGGGGATGGAGAGGAGAATCTCCCAATACGCCGAGACGGCGTGCTCTTGACACTAGCAGACCCAGAGACATCCATCCCTGAGGTGTGGTCGATCCTAGAGGAGTTTGGGAGACACTCTGGATACTCCCTGAACAAAAATAAGACGGAGGTGTTATGTTTTTATTGCACACCATCACAGGAGATCTCTCGGGCGCTCCTCTTAAAATGGGATGCTGAGAAGATGAAGTACCTGGGCACGGTGATAACTAAACACCACTCTAGGCTCCTTGAGGCCAGTTATAAACCCTAATAGAACAGCTTAAAAAGGATTTTGAGAGATGGTCCCTAATCAATCTCCCAATGCACTCTAGAACTCAAATAATTACAATGAGTGCCCTCCCTAGATTCCTTTATTTATTTCAATGCCTTCCTGTATACATAGGGAGGTCACAGTTCATTAAATGGAACAAACTAATAAGTTACTTTATTTGGAGTAGCAAAAAACCTAGGATTAATATCAAAATACTGCAGGTGCATAAAAGAGGAGGGGGAAGGTCACTACCAGACTTAGAAGATTACTACTTAGCAGCTCAATTAAAGGCAGCCCTGGCCTGGACTGCTTCCTCATGTTCCTCTACTTGGAAGACAATAGAACTGGGGGAGACAGAGGGAGAGGTCCCACTGGATGTGAGAACCCTACTACCCAAAAACAAGCTAGCCACAACCACACACCCACTTACGGCAGTCAGGAACACTATAGCAGCCACCCACAGGATCTGGCAGAAATATAAACTGACACGCTCCACTTGGCCTCTGGTTAGAATAGCTGGGCCCCTGACTTCCTTCCAGCAAAGTTGGACCATGGTTTCAGGATATGGGAGAGGCTGGGCCTAATCTACTCAGAACAGCTAATACAGGATGACCAAGTCCTGACCTTTGCAGCTCAGGGAGACTTACAGGCTGGGAGGACCAGAGCACTTCAGATTTCTGCAAATTAGGGCCTACATAAAACACTGTCAGGGTTTAGACCATGCCTCACTCAGAACAGCTCCTCTCCTAAATTGTGTCCGAGAAATACGTGCAGGGCGAATTCAGAAGGGCCACATTTCGAATATTTACAAAGCTATTTTACAGATCAAAAAGGATCCCTTAAATAAAATTAAAGCTAGATGGGAGGAGGAAGCTGGATTAGTCATAGGGGAGGGGGACTGGGCCAGCGCTTTCCAAGTCACCACCAAAACCACAAGCTCACCCTACTGGCAGGAATTTGAATGGAGAGTTAAAATAAGATTTTTTCTCACTCCTGCTGCCCTGCATAAAAGAAATCCTGAGCAGTCCCCAGAATGCTGGAGACAATGCAGGGAAAAGGAGGCGATGCACACGCATGTTTTTTGGGACTGCCCAAAGTTAATAGACTATTGGGATGGGATTAGAAACGCCCTAAAAGAGGTCTTCTTGATAACACAAGCTTTGGGCTTTCCAAACTTAATTCTGGGTGTCCCCGGCCGGTTCCCCTGATGCCCTATACCTGTGGGCTATACTCATTGTGGCAGCGCACAAAACCATAACCCGCTCCTGGCGAAAGTTAAGCTCGCCACATATACAAAGCTGGGTTAATACAGTACAAGAGATTTCTGGGATGGAGGAATTGACTTTCAAGTTGAATCATAAAACACATATATATAAGAAGATGGACAAGATGGTACCTCTGGAGAGACACACAACCAGAAACACACGCTTGATACAGCCTGTGGTGGGAGGAGGGGGGTGAGATTAAGAGGTGGTAGAGGTAAGCTGGGAAGGCTATATGAACATCCGGGCCACTGATCTTTGCACTGTAAGATAGGGAGAAAAATGTCCTGGTGATAAGATAAAATAACTGAATCTAAGGAAAACAATATTGAAAAGAAGTAATTAATTACAGCACTGTAAACTAGATGATTTCGGAATTAATGGATGGAAAAGTCTGATGGAGATAAGTGAATTTGTACCCATTTGATGTCAATAAACTTGAGTATAAAAAAAAAAAAGTTCTGGCTCCTGTGGGATCGTAGTGTCTCTGGCTCAGATCCACTAATGGGAATCAATGGTGAAGATTTATTCTTGGAAACCCTGACGTTTCACTTGAGCTAGCTTCCTTTGTGTTTTATTATTTTGCCTTAAAGAAAAACATTGTTTATTGGAGTTAACACAAACCGTGATGCATCCACATAAAAACATAAATAAATAAAAATAAAAAATCTGTTGACCTTCCTTCCCAAAGGAGCCCGCCCTTTGTTTGAGATGTCTATATATAAGTACATAATACATACATATAAATGTGTGTGTATATATGTATGCATGTATAAAGATGTAGGCATCATAGGCTGAAACAGTAGCCACTACTTCGAGTGAAATGGGAAACTTACCCATATACACACAACCCTGCACTGAAATATTAATGCCCTTCTCACAAGGATTCTGGAATCTGCAGACAACAGTTTGAAGTCCAACAGGAGCAGATGTTTAACCACCACAATTCGACTAGGTTCCTGAGTGAAATGTGGTAACAGACCTAATCAAAATAGTATTCGAGCTGTTGAGCCCGAGCAATGAGCAACACTTTTCATTAGCTCTCTATAGCTATTTAGCAAATTTACCCCGTTTAACCACTTTACAAGCTCCAAAACTAATTTTGGACATTTCCACTGGTGAGAACGACCCCGATTTAGCCAAAATGAGTCCTAAAAAAGATTAAATAGCTGCCGGGACTGGGACGAATAGAGGAATTGGCTGACCAGAAGATGATGCGCAGTCCAAGGAGGCCTCCAGCTCAGGAGAAACCCTAGCATTTTTGGGACATAAAATGCAGACCCTGATAGTGTCTTTGTCTGCACTCAACCAGAAAGTGGACAGATTTAATGGATGGGTCCTGGTGCTCGAAATAGCAGTTGACGGGTTGAAAGGGGATATGCAGCAAGTTCGGAAATAGGCTAACACATCTACTGCAGCCATGGCCCTCATGGCTAAAGAATCCCGGCACCTGAGAGTTAGACTGGAAGCCCTGGAAAATCAATCGCACTGAGCAAATGTGCAGTTAGTGGGGCTCCTGGAGGGGTCGGAGGGCGAACATCTGATCATGGCCATGCAAGACTGGTTATCGGAGAAGCTTCTACCTGAGGGCTTACATGAGGACTGAGACATCCAGAAGGCATATAGGGTGACTCCCCGAGGCCATGCACCAAACACGGAGGAGCCTCGAACGCTGATGTTAATCACTTCAGGAATCGGGTCTAGAAACAATATTCTTAAATTTACCCGATGTGCTGCACCATTAACCCAAGATGGGAATCAGGTACATTTGTTTCCTAACATAAGTTATGCAACGAGGCAAAGACAGAAAAATTTGATGAAGTAAGGCGGATGCTTAGAGATCTCAATATACCCCACACAATCACTTTTCCTGCAAGGCTAAGGATTGTTCATCGGGCCAAGATGCTTATATTCATGGACCCACAGAAGCTGGCAGGTGGGCTGAATGAAGAACGGCTGAGTTGCAAGCTCGCCTGGAGGAATCGGAGTCTGAAGAAGTCGTACCCTGAAGAACTATAAGATAATGGAACTCATTATTTACTGTGAGCTACACTGATAGTAGTATTTACCACTTCTGTTTAAAATGTTTCTTGCCCTCAGTTTTTCTTGTACACTGAAGCAAGTGAGTTCTGCTAACAGAGAGGCTTAGACGTGGTTTTTGTAAAAGTTATATTAGAATAAAAGAAGAGTTTGGTGGAGTTCTCTTTCCTTTTTACTAAATAACATATGAAGACAGAGGAGGTTGGGGACAGGAAAATCTGTTGTATTTGGGTGGAATAAAGTTGTTGCTAAAATGATTATTGAGAAGTGTTTTCTTTCATTAAGCCTTTATACATGGCTCCAAATATCCCTTTTGGGATGATGGCACTATAGGACCTGATTGCTGGACAATCCTATAATTTTTGGGACTGGCATGTGGCTCATGGACTCAGTTAACTGCAAAAATATAGATAAAGGGATAAAATATTGGGAGTTTTGTTTATGTAGTGGGTTCCCTCTAATGATTTATCATTATATAACAGATGCATATTATATACTTTGATTAAGGGAAATATTTTCCCCAAAGGCTATTTTACTATATGGTCTATCTGTTGTATGTAATATTTGCCATGAGACATGTTTATCATAAATAGTAAAAATAAGGTATAAAAAAAAAAATTGTATTCCGTCAAGAAATATTTTCTAATGTCTCAATTTTAACTTTAGGGACATTAATATCCTTTATGGTATAACCTCTATTTGTAGATTTTCGATGCATACTGAAAAATCTGTACAAGATCGGCAGTTTTCTGTAATCCAGAAGTTCATGGTATGATACATTTTTTCACATCAGATAGCCCTATGGTCTCTGTCTTCTGCTCCAGCTTTTGTAATGCTGCTAAACTCTGTTGCACTGGCAGATCCCCAGAGATGGCTCCATCGCCACTTGGTCCAACCTGAGTGGAGGAGCCAGCAGTCAGCTGCAAAGTGCATTTCTACTCCATAGGACTGAGATTCATTTATTTATCTGAATTTTGATAACCAGGTGGGCCCACTGAGACAGCATGTCACTTTTTCAGGGGCGACCAAAAGTTAATTATATTCAGTGTAAAGACTGGAGATATTTCACTTTATATTCATAGGGTGTATATACAGTGGGTAAAATTGCACATTATAACTTGCTGTATTCAAAGGAAGTTTTAAGAAGGAGATTGGCAATTTATACAAAAATGTCAACAGAAAAACAACTTTTATATCCTAAAGTAGAGAGTAGATATCAGGAGTTCTGAAAACTTGCTGCATGCCAGATAGCTGCTTCACAGTACCACTCTTTTGCTCTTTCAGCTGGAAAAAGTATCCTATGTTACTGGAACACAGAGTGGATTAAAACTGGTTATACATCATTGCTTAATAATGCCATAGCTGGTGAGCTGTTTGTCATACCAGTAATCTAAGTTCCCATGCCAAGCACCAATGCTCCGGGGAATAGCAGGATAAGGATCAAGTATCCACCAGATGAGCTACTCCTCAGAGGTTGTGTTTGTGCATTTCTGCACCACACTACCGTCCCGGAGGTGTTCTGGAGAACCTGGTGCTGGCAGGCCTGAAAGGACCTTGGCAGAGCTCAAGGCTGAGGGAAGCATGTTAATCCGTTTTGGTTGGGGAAAGGGGAGAAAATGCAGATGAAATAGTGGAAAAACTAGGCGATTCATGTAGTCATGCCTGCCTTGCACAGCTGGAATGTACTGACCCATGAAGCCCAACCTACTCCCTCAACAAATCCCCATTCTGTGGAATGGAGGCAATATAGCACAGTGGTTTAAGGCTCTGAGCTGCAAATCTGGAGACCTGAGTTTGAATCCCACAGCCCCCACCTGCATACTGTGTGACCCTGAGCAAGTCACAACTTCCTTGTGCTCCCAGGTCGCTCCTGGAATCAAGTTTCAGCTTAGTGTGCCTCTCCTGATTAAACAATTTCCCCTTTCCCCCCTTCCCTTTACATTCAAGGTGGTACACGGGAGGGCCACACCACCCCCTCTATTGGGAGTGTCAATTCCCCAGCCCCAGGGGTTAGAGGGAGGCAGTGGTGGTTCTGACGGCACAAAACAAACCAGGAGGACACTTGGCAGAATTTAAACTCTGTCTGCAAGTGTAAAATTTCATTCAGTGACAGTCCAGAGCCTAAGTGCTTCATCAGCTGGTGGGGTGTTTGGCTCTGAACTGCCACCGAATAAAATTTACAATTACAAGTAAAGTTTAACTCCTCTCGAGAGCTTTCTCATCTTTTTTTTATTTTTGTTGCTGAATTTGTCCGGCCAACTAAAGCACTAGTTGTCAATGCATGTGGGTCCATTCTGTTTGGACTGCGGTTCTGAAGGCAAGTGAATAGATCTCCAGAGGCTACGAGTAAAACTTATGTGAGCCTGAAGAAGTGCCTTACCTCTCCAGGTAAGACAGTAAATAGTGCACACAAAAAAAGTCACATAGAATTATACATACGGAAGGGAGGGAGGCTGACCTGTACCTTAGCTTTCTGCAAAATATGATGGACTACAGTTCTGACTACCTCTCTTTCGGAAATCTTGCTTTGCAGTAAACACTTCCACAGATGCACTCTGCTAGAAGGCAGAATAATAAAGTGAATAGTACTGGGAAGAGTACGGAGTTAATACAAAGGCTATGTGGAAGTCGGCACAGGGTGTTCTAAAGATGTCATGAACACGCAAAAAGACCATGCCCATCCACCAGTAATATCATAATCCAAAAGAAAAGTACTGTAAACTTCTTCTTCTCTCTCTCTCTCTCTCTGTTTTTTTACCCATGTTTACCATTCTTCTTGCTTGTCTGTCTTCTTTCTGTCTACATGACCTTGGTACAGCAGGGCTCAAGAACGAGTTTCTCTCTCTCTCTCTCTGGCTCCTACACTAAACTAAAATTAACATAACTACCACTTTTGAAATTCTGGTAGCAGGTATGTCAAATATCACAGGTGTGTGTCAAACATCTAGTGGATTCATTTCAGTTCAAGCTTGCACCTCAGGGTAAAATACATTTCCCTGCTGAGTGCAGTGCCAGAGGGCTGAGGAACACGAAGGAGGAACCAGAGGTAACTGATAAACAAGTTTTCCGTGCATATCAAAGTGGACCAGAGAGGCTGCTAGTCTCTGAACCTTTGCAAGCCTTGGCAGCACAGTTATTTCTGTAGTACTCACTACTACCCCTCAACATCAAAAACTATCTGCCAACAACAATAGCCTCTCAATGAATTGTAGATTTATTTCTGCTGTAAATCATACTGTATGATGCTTTTACTAAAAATGCTAATTGTATAATCTGAAACTATCCTAGCTAATATGAATTGAACACCTTGCTGTCTTTTCCTGTCCTTGGGGTTGTGTGTCCTCCTTGAAATCTCTGTCCTCTATGGAAATGCAATATAAAAAAAAACGGTTGATTCGTAAGGGCACTCACTGATTTAATGTCTGCAGAGCGAGAGCTATGCTGATCTACTGCAAACAGGAGAAAGAGAAAAAAGGGTGTCTGGAGCCACGATCGGATACCAAACACGTCACAAATGTTCGCTCCACTTTCCACCCAGTGGAGCTGAAGCACATACAATATGCATTAATCAGTCCGCTTCCAAGCCCTTACTCTCTCCTTTCTTTCTTTCTCTCTCTCTCTCTCTCTCTCTCTCTCTACCCCCCCCTCCCTCTTTCCCCATCCCCGCCAGCAATTATCCAGCGGTACTCTGTTCTCCCCACCCCAATGTAAGAACTGTTCACTGGCACTCCATCCACTCCCCCCAGCAGCAAAGCCCCCCATCGCCTGCCACTTCAAGCTTCTGACAGTGGGGTACCCAATCCCCAGTGACAGCATAGAACCCCTCCATCCCAACAGTCAGGGCCACTGGGGCACCCCCTGCCCCCAAATATCAAGCCAACACTAGCGTGCCCACAAGTGTGAATAGGTACCTGCAATAAAGAAAACCATCCCCTTGACACCGTTTTCTTTTTTTTTTAAACCTTAAATAAAGAAAACGGTCCTTCATTGTTTTGCACCACCGTCCCGACCACCACCCACCCCACCCTGACCCTGCCACTCAGCATCCTCCACACCTCACCCCCCTACCCTATAACTTACATACCAAGGGTTCAATGCCATAATCCTGTCTGGGGTGGAGACACGTCTTCACTCTTTAAAGTCGGTCCAGAACTGAGGAAATCAGGTAAGTGTGAATAATGTACTTCAATGTGTTTTGAACTTTTACTCATAACGTGGTCTTTTTTTTATATTTTAATCCCAAACTTTCAAAATGGCCTTTTTGGGACGTCACCTCATGCACAATGTAAGTGAAAGTTTTCAAATCCAGACCATAAGGTAATTTCGTAATTGCTCTGCAAAGTCACCTTCTGAGTGAGATTTGAAAAATTTTCACCTACCAAGTTCATGAGGTGAGGTCATAAAAAGACCGTGGAAAATTTGGGGTCAAAATATTTAAAAATTCACTCATAACTTTGCTACTAATTTTCCATAGTTTGACCCCAAATTTTCAACATAGCCATTTTTCACACCACCTGGCTAAGATGTGTTTTTGTGCTTGTGGCACAAAATGTTACTTCAGTCGGGATTTAAAAATCTTCACCTACCAGGTTCATAAGAAGACTATGCTGGAAATTTGGGATCAATATATTAAATACAACAAAGGTATGAAGGTATGTTGTAATTTTAAAATGTTTGTTTAAAACAGTGGCAGGGCTACCCTCAAGAGTTGTGCTCCAGTCACTTGTCAAATGCTGCTGTAACTTGTTTTGGGAGACCTAAAGAGGCAGGAACACTGTATAAGACCTTGGTAAGACTGCACTTTAAGTACTGCAACCAATTCTGGGTACCGTAGTACAGAAAGAACACTGAAAGGAGGACTGCCGGTGACGTCACTGGGATGGCTAGAAGCTAAACCTCGCAGCTCTCCTCCCTCCGAATCCTAAAACTAAGCTCTCGCCAAAAATAAAGTTTAGAAATTACTAAATACCAACTCCTATAACAGTGGAGGATGGCAGGAAAGCAACAACGAAATAGAAATTCCAAAATACTAAATGGTTCAGCAACGTTTAAACAGTTAGTGCTTGACGAGGACATGGAGGGATTTGCAGCCCAGTCCGTCCGCAGGTGCACAGCATCAGAATCATCAGGGGAAATGGACAAGGCGGAAAAAACAGATCTTGAAGTCATGCACAGAACTCTCCAGCAGATTCTTTCAACAGTAACAAGAATCGACTCTTTATTGACAGATCTCAAAAAAGAGGTACAAATATTAAATAAAAAGGTGATGCACAATGCTGCTAACCTTACTACGGTCTCGGAGGCCCAGGAAAGATTAGACAGGCTAGTCTTGCTGCTGCTTCAGAGGGATAGGGAGACTCAACGCCGGATGGAATACCTAGAGAATAGGTCCAGGAAACAATTTTAGAATCCATGGAATCCCAGAAGACGCTGAAGAAGGATTCCCCTCAATGGCTGACTTTGTACAGCATGTACTACGCTCAGTACTATCCTTAACTTCAGACATTAAGCGGGCACACAGATCACTTGTTGCTAAACCCCAGGACCCAGCAGCTAAGCCACGCTCTCTTCTAACTCACATGGTCTTCTTTCAGAGTAAAGACTGGATTTTACAAGAAGCCTGGAGGCATAGGGACCTTAAATATAAAGAAGCGCCTATTTTCTTCAACCAGGACTTTTTAGCAGCACTGCAGTCAGAGCGACAAATGGTCAAAGGAATTATTAGAGACCTCAAACAAAAAAAAAGGATCAAAGCACAGCTGTTGTTTCCAGCCAGGGTTAAAATCTACCTTGATACTAGCGTGCAAATCTTCCCGAGCCTGGTGGAGGCAGCTCAGGTTCTTCAAAATCCAGAAATATCCCTCCCTGATCTGGAAATGCAGAAGCTAGAAAGCAGCCTTAAGTCAGAAGTGTGGTCTAAAGCATCTAACCCCAGAAGCAGGAAAAGGACAATCCCTGGACTGTACCCACTAAAGACTTCTTCGGACATATGAGACCTGATCACGAAAGCCAAAGTAAGACTGCAGGAGGGTGAACGACTAAACCAATTAGCCGAGGGATGAGAATGTCGAGAAAGTGGTGGAGAAACCTAAAGTACCCGTTGCGGTGGTTTTAACAACCGAAGACTTGGACAGAACTGAAAGATCTCTACATGGGGAATTAAAAGAATCTGTGGGGCTGGGAAGAATTCATGAACATGACAAGCAGTCCCCCCTTTTCATTCTATATGGACATTTAAATGGTTGACTTTTAATTGCAAAGGCTGTATGTTTCAGAGATGAGCTGAAGGGGGCAAAGGAATGTATATGAAAAACCACTACACAAGACCGTGTATTTGAGGTCTGAGATGCATCTTTGGTCGAAAAGAAAAAATTACTCACCTTAGTAATGTTGTTTCTTCTAATGGAGTCTTGTTGTATTCTGACTGCTGAAGTAAGGTCCTGCCTTTCAACTGCCCCGGAGAACAAAGAGTTAACTTTCCATGGCCAGCATGGAACGTTCAGCGCGAGCTTGGTTGAAGCCTCTGTCTGCTGTTGTTTACGCTCCAACCGTCAGATCTTTACGAGCAATACTCACTAGAAGTTCTGTGTGGAAACTGTAAGACTCACACTAGCCAACTGGCAACTAAATTTATTAAAAAAGGGTTTTTTGGTTTCAAAGCAAAGACTCAAGTCAGGAAACCCAAAAAACAAAACACAACACACACCCAAAATAAAGGAGGGTGAAAAAGGGGCACCTCTAGGGTGCCAACACTGCTCTTGCCCACCCACATCCCAAAACCAGGTTCTGAGAGGGGAGGCGGGGAGGTCAGAATACAGCAAGACTCCATTAGAAGAAACAACATTACTAAGGTGAGTAATTTTTTCTTCAAACAACATGAAGTCTTGCTGTATTCTGACTATTGCAGACTACCAAGCAGTACCTCCATGGAGGAGGGACAGAACCTACTTTGGGAATAGGCTCTGGAAGTACTGCTGTGCCAAACCGAGAATCACTCCTAGCCTAGATATCCAGAGAGTAATGCTTGGTGAATGTATGGACTGTTTTCCAGGTGACTGCTTGACAAATTTCTAAGATAGGAATATCCCTGGCAGCAGCCTGGGAAGCAGCTGTACCTCTAGTAGAGTGAGCCTTCAGGCCTGAGGGTGGTGTTCTACCCAGTTTTCATACCAGAATTGTATACAAGAGACAATACACCTGGCAGTAGATCTTTTAGTGGCAGGTTTGCCCTTTACCGACTTCTCCATATGTGAGGAACAACTGGAGGGACTCAAACCTGTGACCCTTGGTGCGCTCTATGTAGTAGCTGAGGGCCCTTTTAACATCCAAGCTGTGCAACTTCCTCTCTCCAGAGAAGGAATGGTCAGTGAAGAAAACAGGGAGAGACAAAGACTGATTAAGGTGGAAATCTGAAACCACCTTAGGCAAAAACTTCCTGTTAGTTCTTAGAACCACTTTATCTCTATGGAAAGAGATGAAATCAGGCTCCACTGACAGGGCTTGCAATTCACTGATACGCCTGGCAGAGGTAATGGCTACCAAAAACACAGTTTTCCAAGTCAAGTACTTAAGCTCTGCAGAGGACAAAGGCTCAAAGGGTGGTTGCATAATCTGAGCAATGCAAACATTAAGGTCCCAAGCAGGAGCAGGGTCCCTAAAGGGGGAATTAGTGTGCAGCAATCCCTTGAAGAACTTACAAAACACAGGATGGGCTGACAGAGGAGAGGGCTTGCCTACTGACAAGAAGGCAGAAACAGCTGCCAGATGCACTTTAAGTGTAGCCAGCCTAAGTCCCAAGCCATTAAGATGAACCATATAGTCCAGGACTATAGGCAACCCAGCAGATTCTGGAGAAATATGCTTATTAGAGCACCAAATGGTGAACCTTTTCCATTTGGAGTTGTAAGTCTTTCTGGTGGAAGGCTTTCGAGAAGCCTTAAGGATATCCAGAACCCCTTGAGAAAGGTGTAGATCAGCAAACTCTAACTCTTCAAGAGCCATGCCTTGAGATTGAGATTGAGATTGAGAGATTTGAGGTTCGGATACCAAATCCTCCCCTGAGAGGATGTCAACAGGTTGTAATTCTTGGGAAGAGACAGGGGAAGGTAGACTGTTAAGTACAGCAACAGTGGGTACCAGGGCTGTCTGGCCCAGTCTGGAGCAATCAGAATCACTTTGCATGGTTGAGACCTGATCTTGACTAGCACTTTGAACAGAATAGGGAAGGGGGGGAAAAGCATACAGAAACTTCCCTTCCCAATTCAGAATCAGAGCATCCAGGAGGACTGAGCCCAAGACTGGGGGTCTGCAACAAAAGAGAGGAAGTTGGTGATTGCCTGGGGTGGCAAAAAGATCTATCTGTGCAGTACCCCATCTCGAGAAAATCACTTCCAAAACTAGGGGATCTAGGGTCCATTCGTGATGGCCCTGGGATATCCTGCTGAGAGAATCTGCTAGGATATTGTCCTTCCCTGGGAGGTGAACTGCTATCAGAGAGGTTTGCAGGGAATAGGCCAGAGACCACAACTTCATTGCTTCTGTGCGCAAGGCCGTAGACTGAGTGCCTCCTTGTTGATGTACCTCATTGTGGTGGTATTGTCTGTTCTGATCTGGACCACCTAGTTCTGTACAGATTTGAAAAGGCTTGCTGTGCCAGAAACACTGCTCGAGTTCCAAGAGACTGATGTGAAGCAGAGATTCTTGAGGTGACCACAGCCCTTGGTGGTAAGATCCCCAAGTGGGCCCCCAGCCCAGCAGGGAGGCATCTGTGGTGAGTATCACTGAATGAGACTGAGTGACAAAAGGAACTCTCTGTTGCAAATTGTCCTGATCCTGCCACCACTGCAAAGCCTGGATCAGGGTTTGAGTCACTGGGACTAGTTTGGTAAGGGAATCGTTTCTTTGGGACCAGAAGGCTCTTAAGTGGAACTGAATGTCCCTCATCTGGAATCTTGCTCCCTGGACCACTGCTGTAGAGGCTGCCATGTGGCCCAGGAGCTGCAAGAAATGCCTTGCTGGTCGACATACCTGAAGGGTGAATGAAGAGGCCAGTTCCATAAGGGTCCTTGCCCTGTCCAGGGGAAAGAAGGCTTTTGCTCTTACTGTATCCAGCTCTGCCCCTATAAAGGTGAGGAGCTGTACTGGCTCGAGAACTGACTTTGGAAGGTTGAGGAGGAATCCAAGGAAGTGAGCACTTGCTGAGTTATTTGCAGATGTGACTTGACTTGGTCTGGAGACTGGCCCACTATGAGCCAGTCGTCCAAGTATGGAAAGATGGAGATCTTTTTTCTCCTTAGGAAAGCAACCACTACTGCCAGGCACTTTGTGAACAACCCTGGGGCTGATGTTAGGCCAAAGGGCATTGCTCTGAATTGATAGTGGCCTGAGGGCAACTCGAACCTGAGGTACTTTCTGTGGGATCACCTGATGGGAATGTGAAAATAGGCATCTTTGAGGTCCAGGGAGGCTAGCCAGTCCCCTGGCCTTAGAGAGGGCAGAATTATCACCAGATTAAGACAGAACAGGCCTTGCAATGTATTAGGCAGAAGTACTATGAGGGAGGGCCTCGAGCCACTCGCATTCTGGCACATAGGTTGAGGAAACGTATGGCAGCTTAGATTCAGTGCTAAGAAGTGCAAGGTAATGCACCTGGGAAACAAAAACCCAGGGGAAGAGTACACAATGGGGGGTGAGATACTAACAACAACAAAAATGGAAAGGGACCTGGGGGTAGTCATATCAGATGACCTAAAGGTGGGCAAGCAATGTGAGAGGGCAGCAAGGAGGGCTGGGGAGATACTGGGATGCATAGGGAGAGGCATCACCAGTAGAAAACAGGAAGTTATTATCCCTCTGTACAGACAGCTGGTCAGACCCCATCTGAGTACTGTGTGCAGTTCTGGAGACCCAGTCTCAAAAGACATAGACAGGATGGAAGCTGTCCAGAGGAGGGCACTAAAATGGTGCAGGGTCTGCACCGAAGACATATGAAGAGAGACTTAAGGAGCTTAATATGTATAGCCTCGAGGAAAGGAGGAGAGGGGGACATGATAGAAACGCTCAAGTACCTCAAGGGAATCAACAAAGTCCAAGAGGGTAGCATCTTTCAAAAAAGATGTGTGCAAGAACAAGGGGCACAATTTGAAGATAGAGGGGCAGCTCAGAGGTAATTTAAGGAAGCATTTTTTCACAGAGAGGGTTGTGGATGCATGGAACGGCCTTCCGAGGAGGTCGTGAGTCAAAACAGTGGTGGAATTCAAGCATGCATGGGACAGTCATAAGGCAATTCTAGGGGTGGGGTAGAAAGAAGTAGGCTGCTGGTTAACTAGGATCTGCAGCTTATCCAGTAGGCAGGGAAATGGGCAGACTGGGTGGGCCAAGCGGTCCTTATCTGCCATCAAATTCTATGTTTCTATGAAACGTATTACAAAATACAATTACACAGATTTACTCTCCCCCAAAAAAGAAAACTGTAAAACAGCCAGCTGAGATCCTAGAGGCCTTCAAAACCCACTATACCTCCCTATATACCCCAGAAACTAATTATCATCCCCAAAAGGGAGCTGAGTTCCTAGCGAAGTTGGAACTGCCTCAGATTGCCCAGACTGAGATGGAGCGACCGACGGTCCCAATAATGCGAGGAGAATGGGAGGCGGCAATAAAACATCTAAAGTCCGGGAAGTCACCAGGCCCAGATGGGTATACGGGCTAATTTTATAAACATTTTAAGGAATTGCTGATTCCCCCCTCGAGAGAGAGTAGCCTGAGAAATTTTAGAAGGTGAGTCTGTCCCTCCAACATGGGACTATGCAATAATCTCAAGCATACTTAAGCCGGGGAAGGATCCTGGTCAGTGTGGTTCATATTGCCCCATATCGGTGTTGAACACTGATTATAAGATATTTACATATATTATAACCAAGAGGTTAGAAATAATTTTGCCTAGGCTAATCAACCTAGATCAATGTGGCTTTATCACACAGAGATAGACGCAGGATAATGTGAAGCGAACACTTCACCTCCTGCACCACGCTGCCTGGTCGAAGTCCCCTTTTCTGCTATTAAGTTTGGATGCGGAGAAGGCCTTCGACCGGGTAGCGTGGCCATTCTTGCTGGAGTCCCTTAATAGGTTTGGATTCACCGAAAGATTCCAACAATTAATAATGGTTATATATAGACAACCTAAAGCCTATATCAAGATAAATGGGAACATTGCTCCTCCGATATCATGATATAGAGGTACGAGACAGGGATGCCCACTGTCTCCCCTATTATTCGCATTATACCTGGAACCCCTGGCTCAGGCTTTGTGCCAGGTGAAAGAAATACAGGGGCTAGAGATGGGAGGCGAGCATCACAAACTTGCACTTTACGCAGATGACCTGTTGATATATCTCACGGCTCCTGAGCAGACTTTGCCACATCTTTGGTCATTGTTACAGGACTTTGGGGAGATAGTGGGATATAGAGTCAATACTAACAAAACAGAGGTTATTCAGGTAAACTATTCTCCCACAGCGATTACGAGGTAGAGTTTCTCCTTTAAATGGGGGGTCACTAGTCTGAAGAATCTAGGGATACAGCTGGCACTTGAACAGGGACAATTATATAGCCTAAATTATAATCAAATGTTGACTCAGGTAACATCAGACCTAGAACGATGGGATATGGTTCCACTATCACTAATACAGAGGGCAGAGGCTGTAAGAATCAACATATTACCAAGGTTCCTATACCTGGCTTGTTGCCTACCTATTGCACCCACTCCATCTTTCTTTAAAGAAATAAACAAAAGAATTTCTATATATATATATATATATATGGAACTCAAATCCACCCAGAGTGAAATATCAGACGCTGCAGCTTCCCTCAAAGGAGGGGGGCTTAGCCCTACCTTGCCTATACAAATATTATTTGGCCGCACAACTCAGAGTAATTTTTCTATCGCTTCATAAAAACTATGAGGTGAAATGGTGTGAGCTGGAAAAAAGAGAGGAGGACCTATTCAATCTAGATAAAATTCTTCTCAGCCAACCACCAATTTTGATGGACCAGATTCCAGATAACTCATATACTAAAAATACGTTGTCCAGCTGGCGAACACTCTGGACTGCTAAACAGACTGCCCCATATAAACATTTACTTTATTCCCTTTCAAATATACAAACTTTTCAACCAGCCAGATTAGATCATAGTTTTAGTACTTGGACAAAGTTAGGAATACATACAATACCGAATTTTTTCCAGAAAGGGGAGATAATGACCTCTGAAGATATGGTAGGTTCATATGGTGTACGGGCCAGAGACAGATTTAGACACATACAAGCTGTAGCATATATCAGAACATTCCCTGCCTTCTTAACACCAGGGGAAGAGAATCCTTCTTTTTTGGAGATCTTTAAAGGGGCCTTACAGGGAACAGCTCCTCTGCAACATATGATATCATATCTGTATAGGGTTTTAATGCAAATATATGGGCATGATTTAAATAAAGTTAAGCTATCTTGGGAGAAGGATTTGGGGCTACAACTGAGTGCTACAGAGTGGAACACATGCCTGAAATATCTCAGAGTAGGCAAAGGATCATATCAGTGGAAAGAGTTTGCATGGAAAAATATGATTAGATTTTTTAAGGTGCCAGCAATCCAGGCAAAATATAATATAAGCTTACCAGCTACATGTTGGAGAGGATGTGGACATACCCCAGCTTCTCATGGCCATATTTTCTGGGCATGTGTGGAAATTAAGTCCTTTATTAGCAGTTTAGAAATAGCCATGGGAGAACTGTTGGGAACAACATTTAACTAACGAAGAAAATGTACTTTTTCCATATTTTAGAGAACGAACAAAGCAGAATGCCAAATAGAAAATTGATACAAGTCTGCTTATTGTCAGCTAAGAGAGCCATAACAAAAAGATAGCTAGACCAGAGATCCCCCACGATCAGTGAATGGCAGGATTTAGCATCCCAAATATGTAAGATGGAGAAGCTCACAGCCATAATAAATAAACATAAAGAGAAATCTGAAATACAATGGCGAAGGAGGGTGTTATACATCATGGCCCACAGAGATGATTTAATTCCTTGAGGGATTGGAGACCTATATAGCAGGGAATTCAAGCCTCTCTCCCCTACCTGAATGTACTATATTATTTACATCAATTCTATGAAAAGCATTACCCAATGTATTGTATTGTGTATTGTCTTTTGTCATGCTATGTAAAAGTCCTGTAAATGTAATGTATGTATTTGTCTATATGTGTGGAAAAGAAACTCAGAAATTAAATAAAGAGTTTTAAAAAAAAGAACTTAGGCCGTGAACCTTGAGACCCAGCAGACCTGGGTTTGAATTCCACAATGGCCACTTGCATACTGTTTGACCCTGAGCAATTCACTTAACCTTCCCTGTGCTTCTGGGTTGCACCTGGAAACTAGCTTCAGCTCAGTGTGCCTTTCCCACACAAAAATTCTAAAACAAAAAATAACAAAGAAAGAATTTCAAACTCTCTCCTTGCAGGGCCACCAGGAAGAACTGCTTCTAAAAAACTCTCTCTACAGGGAAGTAATGCCAAATCAGGAGGACTGAGCTCACTGGAATTTGCATTAGTCTGAACAAGCTTCTGGTGAGAAAAGATGAGCTGGCCATCCATAGATTACAGCACAAATATGGCGAACAGGGTGAGAATGCAGGTAGGGTGTTATACTGTCTACAAGAAAGGCAGCAGAGAGGCATATCGCAGGCTTCAGGGACCACAGATGTCAGATTCGTACAAAGCTTCTGGAAGTCAGCACTATCATGAGGCAATTTTATGCCAAGCAGTCTGCATCCTCTTTACCCACAGGACCCGAATTCATAGATGGCTTTTTGGTGCAACCCCCAAAAGCTCCAATTCAGTGAAATAACAGTGCCAGGATGGGAGAGGTTACCAGTCGACCTGTATCAACACTGCAGGAAGTTTGCCTGCTCTATTCTCCAAAAAGCATTTATTGAATCCCAAGCGTCCCCTTCCCTTCCTCCCACTATGAGAGAGTCAGTGAGAACAGTTCTGCCTAATAAAGGGAGGCAACCCCTACTTCCCTGTATATTGTTGCCCAATTTCTTTGATAAAAGCTGGTGTAAAAGTCTGGCCAAGGCCCTGGCTAACTGGTTAGGGTCATTGTTGCCATCCCTTATCCACCCTTCCCTGGTGGAATTTATTAAGGGATACTTGAGTTCTGACCATTTATCCTCCCTGGTCAACTTCTTTCATGTCACTACTAATTGCCCCCCTTCATCTGCGGCTGTAGCTATAGATTTTGAAAAGGCATTTGACTAGGCTAAGTGGGGCTATCACTTGAATCTCCTGCACAAACTATGGTAATCTCTGCATAATTTCGCTCCCCCTTCCCTCCAAATAATATTTCTGCCAGAGCCACATACTGTAAGGTTCTGCTCGGTTTGATAGTTTATGGTCATGGGTAGGGAGGATGGGAGGAGCGGGGAGGGAGGGCCGGGACATTAACTTAAGCTATGGACCCTGCAATACGAGCAGACTTGATAGACCAAATGACCTTCTTCTGCTGGCTTCTTCATGTGTTCGTATGGATCTAGACTCTATATATTTCCTCATCAGCTAAAATTATTACTAATATGCATCTCCTTTCTCACTGCAGAAAGGCACCAGGCAGGGGTGCCCAGTGACCCTGATCCCCTATTCTTTTTGTCCATACATTAGAGCCCCTAGCTATTGCTATCTTAGAACATAGGGACCTCTATGGAATTAATACTGGATCCCAAGATTATCAGACTCTCCTATGTGCAGGTTACCTGTTAGTACTCCTTACTGATGCACTGAGGGTCATCGATCCCCTCTTTCCTTTATTGCACACCTTATGAAACTTTGTTCCATATCTGTTCAGGCCAGGGCTTTTACCGTTTTTAGTAGCCTGTATTGCTAGGGTTAGATCCATCCTGTACCCTGGCAGTATATTTAGGTATCAACCTATGTATTGATACTTAGCTTGTGCACCAGAGTCTGACATAAGCTACCTAAATATTCTGCATTTTACAATAGTGCCCACAGGTTTTAATAGAAGAAGTGGAGCGGACTCGCTACAATGATGTCATAGGGTCGGCACGTCATCTCCATTTTGTGAGAGAGCAACGGATCAGTAGCGGGGCTAAACAGAGCTTTTGTTTACATTTCAGCCAAAGTGTTAAACTTGATGAAATCGATATAAATCAACAAAATAAATGCAAACTCTAAAATAGTGTAAATCAGCATGCCATATGCTACAAATACACAGGAGTGTTTGTGATTTGATTGGCATAGTAAATTGCTTATTTATTTGTCCTTTAACTAAACACAGCATTACAAGTTACACTGGGACATTTTCTTCACCGGTTTTCAATGGAACACCCTGGGCACTTATAATCCGGTCTGTGGCAGCTGTATTTTGAGGACTGTAAAGTGCACATTGTGCACTTAAACCCATGGGGGCTGCCAGATATACGTCCATGTTCTTACCAGGTATGGATGTTATCACAGGGACCAGAATGACTGCAGTGTGCAACAGTAGATACCAAATATGGCACTGTGCTTTGAGGGTTGATGAAGTTTAAAACAATGAATTTTGGAGCAGCACTAGTATCACCAGCTTTTTCCCATGAAGTGATAGTATAAGATGCCCATATATGGTACAGATTCCCTTTGATTGGTCTATCTCTGAGAACCAGTGGTCAAAATTCTGATCCCTTGCGCAATCCACCTGCTCTGAAAATCAGAGTAGCTTGATACAAAATAAGATTCTCCACACTTGGTATAGAACCCCTGTGGTTCTCCACTCCCTGAAGCTCCCACCACAAGACTGCTGCTGGAGACGCAGGGCCCTGGTGCACATCTCAACAACAAACTGTGGTCATGCGCTATGCTACTGGGAGGGAATACATAAGGCATCTGCTGAAGTCCTAAAGATCCCCTCCTTGGCATCCCCCAACCAATGCTAATAGGCCTCCCATATCAGAACTGCTCCTTAACTCAACTGCGGCTATAATGAGTTCTCATTGTATTGGTAGAGGCCAAAAACCTTCTTCTACAGAGGTGGTGAAAAGATGAAGTCCCAACCACACAAGAATGGCTCAACACAGAGACAAAGCTAGCTTTATTTAAAAAGCTATCCTGCTCTGCCCAACACCGGAGGGAGGCCCATTTTCAAGTATGGGGGCCCTCTCTCTCATTCCCATATTGCAGTTTGATCTCTGCGCCCTCACTGTACCCCAGGAGTGGCCCTCCACTAAGTAATAATCTAGCATAGGAGTTAGCAGAGCACCAGGACCTTAGGTAGACAGGGCTGCAGCACATCCCCAGGTTCTCCCCACCCTTAGGGGTCACAGCACACATCCCAGGTTCCTGGAACCTTGTCCACTGGTAATGCCCCCCCCATAGAAGAACTATGTAGGAGGCACTGGGCACATGAGATACTCAGGGACCACCCCTCTGTTTCTCATCAAAGGTCATACCCCCAGGAGGTGTGTATATCCCCATGGAATAATTGTAGTTGTGTTAGGGTAGTGTCTCAGGAGAGGCTATCAAAAACACTTAACATCACTGTAAATTCCTTACTGCCTATTGTATAGATTGTGTATTTATTAGTATATATAGTACATTATAACATGGAGAGGAGAAATCCAGGAAGCTGATTGGCTGAAGCACTATTTGACCCATGACAATATCTCAGAATATCCACACAGTCCAAAACTGATTACCAAGATCAGCCATTTACTAACACTTTAGGGCCATTTTATAATTGCAGTACACGACAGGGTGTGGTATGTCATGGTATATTGTCACTTGTTGGGTGGTTGAAGGCACTCAGCATCGCCTCGTGCTTCACAATGCAAACAAGGCATGATGAGATCCCATGATGTATCACACCCTGTTGTATATTATTTAAGTAACTACCCTGATATTGTTCCCTTGCAGAATTCTCAGAGTGCTGATCATCTCATTATTTATTGTAATGTTCCTGTTACAATGATGCTTAGGTATAATGTATGCCCTTAAGTTTTTGTAAGGTGAAAATACTTTAATAAAAAGATTAACTACAAAAGAGGAAGGACAGATGGAAGGAAGGAAGGAAGAAAAAAAAAAGAAAAAGAAAGAACAATGGGCTGTGCTGCAATCAGAAGTTTGATTATGCTGGTATTTTTAAAGAACTAGTACATTGTCTGAAATGATACTGTAAAACATAGTCAACTGTTACTTCTTATTTCTGAAGTACTTTTTCTTTCCCCATGCTATTTAAAAATTATAAAATGGGAACGGTGAATCCTGCATCCTGATTGGTTGTTAGCCGTGCAATAGAAATGTGTAATGCATGGTGAAAAACAAGTGCTGGCCAGGTGGATGCAGGACAAGAAAGAAATCTATGGGCCAGCTGAACTTTTAAAAACCTTCGGACACCATTTTCCCCTCCTGGCTTAGCCCACAATTAGAAACAGACTTAACACACACCAAACCAGTATTTTAACTAGGGAGAGAGTACAAAAACTCTACTAAATAAACTCAGATAGAAGCTGCATTAGTAGTTTTTTTTTGGGGTGGGGGGTTTTCAACATTTATTAGGATATGCTCTGATGTTTGTGCCATGATACCGACTGCGACTGTGGTGGCCCTCTCCCCAGTCGCTCCCTGAATGGGAAGTCCAACCTTTGTATAGTACACTAAAGTAAAAATGAGCACTTACATCGATTTTGGACACAAATTTAAAGAACTGTACTCCTGCTCTGCTGTGATGTTCTTCAGTACAAGAGCCCGACCACAGCTGAGGTGCTCGGTGGCGCCCCACCTCAATAAAAATAAACTGCTCCTACAGCCAACAGCAACACACACTGAGGTGTGTGTGTGTGTGTGTGTGTGACCGCTATGCTCCCAGTTTTGATCAAAGGCCGTGCCAAACAGACTAATGGGGGGGAGGTGGCGGCAATGGAGACCTTTCTGGCAATCCTGTTCCTGAAACTCTCCCCTGCTCACTCATTCATGCTGAATTTGGAGTACCAGTAATTGGGGACAGTAAAGGTAAAGAGAGCCCATCAAAGAGCAACAGTAACCGGGGATAGCGTGGTGGGCAGAGAAAATGCATCATAGAGCACCAGTAACAGGGAGCAGCAGGAGGCAGAGTGACAGAAGGTTAACTGAGGCATTGTCAACCGATACAGCAGGAGGGAAAGAAAGTGTTGGGCACTGCCTGGTATCATAGATACAGATCACGCATTTTGGAAGCAGAGCAGCAGGACAGGTGAACTATTAAAAGAAGGGAAGACTGCATCGGGGACACGGGGGGGGGCACCGAGATTGAGGACTGAGAGGCAATCAGGGGCGAGATCATCAGGGAAAGAGGAAAGATCAACACACTGGTTGCTTACGGAATGTGCAGATGGGACACTTTGATACAGTAATAATCTGCTGTGTCCAAGTGCCCCAGCAGTAACAAAAACAACTGCCCACTAAATTCTGGTAAAGAAAAGCAGAAAAAAATACAAGCACAGAAGCCTACTAAGGCCAAAAATCAAACCAAAAAAAAAGTATCAAGCATGAAGGCGGAGGAACTATTTTATGTGAAATTCAGACAAAAATGGTGCTTTTTATTATTTTAACCTACTAATTTCAGTTTTTACTTGCATATAAAATAGGCAGTCCCATTTTATAAGTGTAATAAACCACTCCGGGGGTGTGCATTAGACATGTCTAACACACGGCCATGGACTAAAGGCATGAGGCGGCCGCAGGCAGTGCATTAGAAATGTTTAATGCACACCTCGTCATGTCTTACTGCTTACATATTCTACCTGACAGTACTAGACGTGATGCGTAAAACAGTACTCTAGCTGGAGGCTGACACATTTAGTTCCATTTACCCTCACATCTCATCAGCTATGTGACCTCACTGACTGTGACATCACAATTGACAATGAAGAGCCAATTACCATCTGTCAGACTGCTTACTTGGAGTGTCACAATGAGTAAGAACATGATCTAGATGAAGCATGAAGTGGAACTGCACTAGATACTGTATGTCAGCTGCCAAGTAAAGTACTGCTCTACACATCATCATCTTTATGATCAGGTATAAAAAGGCAATTTTCCTCTTCAGAGAATCTTCTATGTTACTTCCCCAGCAATGGCACAGCAAAGATTGGAGAGTTGCTGCTGTCCGGAATGCTCATATGCTCAAGATGCTATGTTGGCTGCAGCTTTGGGCTGTGCCATATCCCCCAGAAGGGTGCACATTACCCATACGTTCTGACTACCCATTGACAATGTGGAGTGCTACAGAAACAACGAGTTACAAGTCAGATACACAAATAAAAGAAAAACAATAAACAATACAGCAGCAGCAAATGAGCAAGATGAACTAGGCAGAGCATCTGAGAAGCAACAAGTAATGAGTGCAAACTGGAACACAACTGAAGTATGACAAGGCACTGCTAAGTGAGGTGTGAAAGTGCGGATGGCAGCAATTTGAACAAAGGATGAAATGAAGCGCTGTAGGCACTTCATACAGCAGAGATGAGTGGGAGAAACCGGGGGGGGGGCAGGGAAGAGTGAGAAAGTGCAGGCGCAGGAGCAGTGGGATGAAGAATTTTAGGGTGGCAAAACACAGCACAGGATCAGAGACAACTGTAGGAGTGTGTAATTAATTTACAGAGGAGATCTGAGTGAGCGGTAGTAAGATGGAGCAGTACGAATGGTAGTGGGAAGACAGCCCCATGGTTTATGGAAGCACAAGAAGGCGCCAGCTTTGCCAGCACTGGATTTTATGGAGGGGAGGGCAAGACAGCCCTCAAGGACCACAGCTGGAAGGGAGTAGGAGGGTGTGTGTGTGTTGGGGTTAAAAGTCCCAGATGGTTACCATTTAGAAACTGGCAAAATTTCTGTCTGCTCTTTTTGTCACTACTAGCTCTCAAAAAGCAGCTGACACCATTAGGACAGCTTTAACAAAACATTATTTAGACACAGTTCAGCTTGTATTCATTAGTTATATTAGTTCTGTATTTCTCATCACCATTGTTTATTACTGAGCCCATTTGCATGAAAATGGGATCTTTGCTCCTGAAGAGTTCATGTATTCCTATTGTTTTCTCCCTACCTGAGGTCATAATGCTCTACTTGTGACATCACAATTACTCCCATGGCAACAGATTGTGATGTCACAACAGAGGACTATGACAAGAAATAGGGAGTAAGTAAAAGAGGCAGACGAACTCCAAGGGATATAGGCGTGTTTCCAAGCAAATTTCTCAGTAATAAGCAATGGGAAGAAGAAGAAGTCTATTGAATGCATATGGAATGCAGCTAAATTGCACCTAAATATTATGTTTTTCAAAGTTTTCTTTGAGGCATTGGCAGCTCTTTAAACATAACAAAATCCGGAATTCAGAATTTAGAATAATGGCACAGACAGAGATTACAAATTGAGAAGCACTCTTTGGGTCTTCACATACTGCAGCCTCTCTTAATCATAAACATCACATAGAATTTCTTGGCAGAAAAGGACCAGTAGGCTTATCTAGTCTGCCCTGCCCTATTTGCCCTGCCTATTAATACACCTTGGACCCTTCTGGCCATAGGTGTCCCCACCCTTCTTTTCCACTACCTGTTATACCCAGGAGCCTATCCCACACATGCTTTAAGCTCCCCACTGTCTTCGCCCCCACCACATCTTCTGGCAGGCTGTTCCAGGCATTCACCGCCCTTTTGGTGAAGAAATATTTTTCTCACATCCCTCTTAGACTTCCCCTCTCAACATTCAGTGCATGCCCCTGTATTGTGGTACTCCTCCAATGACAAAAGAGACCCCCCTCCTGTACCTTGTTCACCTCCATGGCGTACTTATGTCTCAGTCATGTCCCATCTCGCCGCCTCCTCCAGGGAGCAGAAGTGAGCTTGCAGCTCAACTGCATGGCTTTCTTGCAACCCCGCTCACTTGGTAGCCCTCCTCAAGACCGTTTTAGTCGGTCTGCGTGCTGTGAGGGTTGAGGCGCTGGTCGCCACACTGGCTACACCAACGGCCTGGGTTCGGGAACGGACTCGGGCGGCTGGGTCAGTGGGAGAGGGAGGACGAGCGCCAATGGATGCGCTCTCTCCCTCAGGGGCGAGTTACCAAGAGCGACAGCTTCTGCATCCTTTCCATAGCCAGTGGAAGCACTGGCATTGGGAAGGATGGAGGCGGCTCGCTTGTCGGAGCCGGGAGGGGCGACGCCAGCCGTGAGGGTCAGCGTGCGTATACGCGCTACCACTGACGACGTCCCAAGCACTGGGCGCCCTAGGGGAGTGGGGACGAAGGGAGAAACTGACCCCCTCCGGCAGCCCTAGATGAAGGCCGCCCTAAGTCTACCAGGACCACCTACAGGACAGACCCCACTGTGCGAGGGAGAGGAGGAAGGGCACTCTAGGGGCAGATCCCTAAGGTAGGTATCGGGGGGACATGAGCGGACGGAAGGAGGGGGCACCGGAGGTAGGAAGGAGGATAAAGACGGAAAAAAAAAAAATCCGCTTCTACCCTGTCAATGTCTCTGGGAGGTGCGGCCTCCAGAAGTGGACACAATACTCTAGGTGGAGTCTGACTAGCAGACAATATAGTGGCAAAACTACCTCCCTTATGCTACAAATCCCCCTCCCTATGTACCCCAGCATTCAGCTAGCCTTGCTTACTGCCCTGTCGCACTGCTCTGCCACC
Source organism: Neoceratodus forsteri (assembly GCA_016271365.2). NCBI lineage: Eukaryota > Metazoa > Chordata > Ceratodontiformes > Ceratodontidae > Neoceratodus > Neoceratodus forsteri. Next base: position 1,120,192,545 of record CM028130.1, on the reverse strand, counting down.
TTGCGATCACCAGATATGATTACCACAAGGTCTCTCTCGCTTGGTGACTGTAAATAACCCTCCCCCCATCTTATAAGCAGTTCCTGGGTTTCCTCACCCCAGGTGCATAACTTTGCACTTTTTGGCATGGAAACCCAGATACCACAACCTAGGCCACTCCTCTAGTTTCTCCTAATCCCTTTATATTCTCTTCAGTCCTTCCTGGGTATCCACCCTGTTGTACCTTCCCATACAGTGCCTCAGCAATGGCACTTATGAAGACACTGAAGAGGACAGGACCCAGTACCGATCCCCTGTGGTACTCTACTGGTCATTCTCCCATCCTCCGCGTGATTACCATTTACAATAACCCTGTACTTCGTATCTTTCAACCAGCTTGACACCCAGAATACCACTCCCCCCCCCCCAACACCCAGGTTTCTTAGCAAGCCTCCCACGTGGCAGTGTCAAAGGCCTTACTGAAGTCCAAATAGGCCACATCCACTGCCTTACCTGATCCACCTCCTTAGTCGCCCATTCATGGAAATATATGAGATTAGTTTGACATGACCTCCCCAGTGTGAAACCAGTGGTTCTGTAGCCCATTTACGTCCAGGTATTCCATCAGTCTCTCCTTCAGCAAGGTTTCTATTAAACACAGAAACACAGAATTTGATGGCATATAAGGACTGCTTGGCCCCCCCCAGTCTGTCCATTTTCCCTATCTACTGTAATACCATAGACCCTACTTGATTTCCGGTTTAGCCCTCCCTTCCCTAACTACTAAGGTTCTCTTATGCCTATCCCATGTGTTCTTGAATCCCGCCACAGCTTTCGCCCCCTCCACCTCCCCTGGAAGGTTGTTCCAGGCATCTACTACTCTCTCTGCAAAGAAGTACTTCCTTATGTTTCCCTTGAGTCTACTGCCCTCCAGCTTCATAGCACATCCCCTCGTTCTTGAGCATCTTTTTCTCTGAAAAATGCTTCCCTCTTGTACCTTATTTATACCTGTAAGGTATTTGAAAGTCTTTATCATATCCCCCTTTCCCTTCTTTCCTCCAGGATGTACATATTGAGGTCCTTTAGTCTCTCCTCATATAGCCTCTGGTGCAGACCCTGCACCACTTTTGTTGCCCTCTTCTGGACTGTCTCTACTCTGTTTATGTCCTTTTGGAGACAAGGACTCCGGAACTGGACACAGTACTCTAGGTGGGGTCTCACCAGAGACTGATACAGAGGTATCACCACCTCCCTCTTTCTGCTGCTGATACCACTCCCTATGCATCCTAGCATCCATCCAAAGAGGACTCCTCAGCTCCCCTGCCTTAATACTGTGGAACCTACAGGTCCCAGTTAAGCAAACCACCTAAAAGAAATATATATTTTTTAAGTTCTGACATGTTATATTTCTTACATTCTGTCTGGCTGTCCCTATATCCCTCTGCCCGCCACACTGCCAAACTAACTCTCCCACTGTCCAACGTGGCCAGCCCTGTGATGACATGAACAAGACACTGCAAGTTACTGAATCTCCAACTGCTGTAGTACTGCTCAGATTTCAGCTGCAGGGGATTCTGGGATTTTGCAGTTATAGAGGATGTCAGCCTAGAATGAAACAAAAGTAGTCTCTTACAATTTACTGCACTACAGTAAAACAGTAAATAAACCAAAATACATATTTTTTTCATTTACAATTTACTCCGCCTCCGCGGAGCCGACAGGTAGCTATGGGCCTTCCCTCGACCTGAACATCCCCGCCTCCACCAGACCCCCACATCCTCTGCCAGTGGGCCAGGTGAGCAGCACCGCTGCCTCCCCCACCGTGACACAATCCAGACGCCGGTGCGGATCATGGGGACACGCTAGGTCATCATGGACCCTGTCAGCTCCCATTTTTTCAACCTGTTTTTTCGTTGGGCCCATGAATGCAACGGGCGGAGTGGCTGGCTCCGCCTTCGCAGAAGCAGCCTTGCGTCCTGGACGTGGGCCTCCCCATTTGTGGCTGCGTGCCTGTGATGACATCCAGCCACTGCTGGGTGTCAGTCTACAGTGCACAGCACTAGAATAGAAATGCTGATAGGGAGAAGGGAAGGGGTAAATGGAGAAAGTGACAAAGGCAAGAAGGACAGGGATGGGGCAAAAAGGAGTAAGGCCATCAGGAAATGGAGGGTAATGAGTAACAATGTCCGTAGTCTGGGTAACAAGCTCCCTGAACTGGTGGCCTTGATGGAAGAAGGATGCCTGGATATTGCAGCAGTCACAGAAACATGGTACACAGAGAACCATGACTGGGATGTTAACATACCAGGGTACATAACCTACAGGAGAGACAGGGAGGGGAGACGAGGGGGAGGAGTAGCTCTCTATGTAAAGGAAGGGATAAAAGCAACTGAACAAAAGAGTAAACAGGGAGGAGAGGAGGCACTGTGGGTCACCTTGGAGACTGGAAATGGCACCACAATCTGCACAGGGGTTGTATACAGACCCCCATGTCAGGGGGAGGGAATGGACAAGGATATGATAGAAGGCATTCTTAGGATGGCAGAGAAGAAAAAATTACTCACCTTAGTAATGTTGTTTCTTCTAATGGAGTCTTGCTATATTATGACAATTGCAGTTTGCCCCAGCCTTAGAACTGCTCCGGAGGTGAAAGAGTTAACTTCCATGCAGAGCATGGAGCTTAGCCATGACTTCGGTTCAAACTCTGTTTGGCTGGTTTCAAACCAAACTGTTAGATCTTCGAGCAAAAACTCACTAAGGTTCTGTGTGGAAGCTGTAACCTACACTAGCCAACTGGCTACTAATATATTAACACATTTTACTGGTCCCAACACAAAGACTCAAGTCAGTGGACCAGAAAATTAAGACAAAATAACTAAATGAACACAACACCCAAACATGAAAGAGGGCATCAATAAATGCCAACAGAGGACTACCCACCCCATACCCCAAAGTAGGAGTTCTGAGAGGGGCAGGTTGGGGAGGTATATATAGCAAGACTCCATTAGAAGAAACAACATTACTAAGGTGAGTAATTTTTTCTTCAAACAACATGAAGTCTTGCTATATTATGACTATTGTAGACTACACAGCAGTACCTCCATGGAGGAGGGACAGAACCTACTTAGGGAATAGGCTCTGAAGCACGGCTGTGCCAAACCGAGCATCCCTCCTGGCCTGAATATCCAGGGAGTAATGCTTGGTGAAAGTGTGTACTGTCTTCCAAGTAGCTGCCTGACATATCTCCAAGATAGGGATGTCTCTAGCAGCAGCTAGAGATGCAGCTATACCTCTGGTAGAGTGAGCCCTCAGGCCTGAGGGGGGAACCTTACCCAGCTTTTGATAGCAAAATTGTATACAAGAAACGATCCACCTGGCAATGGATCTTTTAGTGGCAGGTCTCCCTTTCCCAACCTCACCATAAGTGAGAAACAGTTGGAGGGAGTCAAACCTGTGACCCTTGTGCAGCTCTATGTAGTAACTTAGGGCCCTCTTAACATCTAGCTGTGCAGCCTCCTCTCACCAGAGGAGGAATGGTCAGTGAAGAACACTGGAAGTGAAATAGCCTGGTTAAGGTGGAAATCTGAAACCACCTTAGGCAAAAACTTCCTGTTAGTCCTGAGGACCACTTTATCCCTGTGAAAGGAAATAAAGTCAGTTTCTACTGATAAAGCCTGTAACCCACTTATACGCCTGGCAGAAGTGATGGCTACCAGAAATACAGTTTTCCAAGTCAAATACTTAAGCTCTGCTGAAGACAGAGGCTCAAAGGGGGGTTGCATTAGCTGAGCAATGTATACATTAAGATCCCAAGCCGGGGCAGGGTCCCTGAATGGGGGATTGGTGTGAAGCAATCCTTTAAAAAACTTGGAAAATACAGGATGAGCAGAGAGAGAAGAGGACTTCCCTGTTGAAATGAAGGCAGAGACAGCAGCCAAGTGCACTTTCAGGGTGGCTGGTCTCAGTCCCAAAGAATTAAGATGGGCCAGTACAGTAGGTAGATCAGCAGATTCTGGGGAAACATGCTTCCCAGAACACCACATGGAAAACCTTTTCCACTTGGAGTTATAGGCAGCCCTGGTGGAAGGCTTCCTAGCAGCCTTCAGGATTTTGAGAACACTTTGAGAAAGTTGCAAATCAGCAAACTCTAACTGCTCAAGAGCCAAGCCTTGAGGTTGAGGGATTTGAGATTCGGATACCAAACTCTCCCCTGAGCACAGGTTAACAGATTGTGGTTCCTGGGGAGACACAGGGGAAGATGGACTGCTAAGGACAGAAGGAGTGGGTACCAGGGCTGCCTGGCCCAGTCTGGAGCAATCAGGATCATTTGCAGGGCTGAGACCTGATTTTGACTAGTACTTTGAACAGGAGAGGGAAGGGGGGAAAGGCATAAAGAAACTTCCCTTCCCAATTGAGGAGAAAGGCATTCAGGGGAACTGAGCCCAACACTGGGGGCCTGCAACAAAACAGTGGAAGTTGATAATTGTCTGGGGCTGTGAAAAGATCTATCTGAGGAGTGCCCCATCTGGCAAACACTATCCCCAGTACTAGGGGATCCAGTGACCATTCGCGATGGCCCTGGGAAATCCTGCTGAGGGCATCTGCCAAGACATTGTCCTTGCCTGGGAGGTGAACTGCTATGAGGGAAGTGTTCAGGGAGTAAGCCAGAGACCACAATTTCACTGCCTCGGTGCACAAGGCCGAATACAGAGTGCCCCCTTGTTTGTTGATGTACCACATTGTAGTGGTGGTGTCTGTTCTGACCTGTACCACCTTGTTCTGAACAGATGCAGAGAAAACCTGAAGTGCTAGAAAAACAGCTCTGAGTTCCAACAGATTGATGTGGAGCAGAGATTCCTGAGGGACCATAATCCTGGGTGGAGAGTCGCCCATGTGAGCTCCCATCCCAAGAGGGATGCATCTGTAGTAAGGGTCAAGGAATGGGACAGAGGGATGAAAGGCACCCCTGTCTCAGATTGCTCTGATCCTGCCACCACTGAAGGGCCTGGATCAGGGTTCGAGTCACTGGGATTAATTTGGATAGAGGATCTCTTCTTTGAGACCAGAAAGCTCTCAAATGGAACTGAATGTCCCTCATCTGAAATCTTGCTCCTTGCACCACGGCTGTGGAGGCAGCCATGTGCCCTAGGAGCTGCAGGAAATGCCTTGCTGGTTGAGAAACCTGCAGAGTGAAGGAGGCGGCCAGAGCCACTAAGGTCCTTACCCTTTCCAAGGGAAGGAAGGCTCTGGCCTGCTTTGTATCCAGTTCTGCGCCTATAAAGGTGAGTACCTGGACAGGTTCCAAAACTGACTTTGGAAGATTGAGAAGAAACCCCAGAGAGGTAAGCAGCTGCTGGTAACTAGCAGTGTGGATTTGACCTGTCTGGAGACTGACCCATAATGAGCCAGACGTCCAGGTAGGGAAAAATGGCAATCTTTTGCCTTCTTAGGTGAGCGACTGCTACTGCCAGACACTTTGTGAACACCCTTGGGGCAGAAGTGAGGCCGAAGGGCATTGCTCTGAACTGATAATGCCTGAGGGCAGTTCGAATCTGAGGTACTTTCGATGGGAGCTTCTGATAAGAACATGGAAGTAGGCATCTTTGAGGTCCAGGGAGGCTAGCCAGTCCCCTGGCCTTAGGGAGGGTAAAATCATTCCCAGTGTCACCATTTTGAACTTTGGCTTTAAAAGGTGCTTGTTTAGATATCTTAGATCCAGGATAGGCCGCCACTCTCCTGTCTTTTTTGGGGTAAGGAAGTACCTGGAATACAGACCCTTGCCCTGGTGAATGGGAGAAACCTTTTCTACAGCTCTGAGAGCCAGGAGGTTGAGACTTCTGTTTCAAAGCAAGAGTCTCTAAAGGGTTTGTAGGTGGAAAGATCTGGCTCTCATCTTCGAAATTTCTTGAAGCTGAGAACCAGACCCTGGCTCACTACTTCCAGGACCCACCTGTCTGAAGTTAAAGACTGCCAGTCCTGGACGAAGTGAGCCAACCTGCCCCCTACAGGTAGTGGAGAGCCGACCCTGGGCATCCCATCAGGGTGCCTGTTTGGCAGGGGCTTTAGGCTGAGGGGTGGGAGCAGGCTTGCTCGAACCCCGTCTGCCTCTCCCTCTGAAGAACCCCCTCTGTACATAGGCTGAAGAGGAGGGGCCTGAGTCTGGTAAAAAGGCCTGTGAAAAGGCCTACCCCTACCCCTGGGGGGCTGCCTCTGAGGAGTGACTTGCCGTTCCTTGGCTTGTGCACTCCTGTAAGTGGTTCTATATTCATCCATTTCTTCATATAATTCTCTGTCTGCTCCCCAAACAGAGAATTTCCCACCACAGGAAAATCTATAGCCTTAGACTGGGTATCCTGTGACAAAGTAGTACACCTGAGCCAGGCCAATCTGCGAAAGCGCACAGATGTAACCATGACTCTAGAGGATACATCATTAGAATCCACCGCAGCATGGAATTGCACCTTAGATGCCTCAATACCATCAAGAGCCACCTGCTCCAACTCCTTGCGTAGCTGGCCAGGGACCTGTTTGGCTAAGGCCATGACAGTATCCCATCTAGATTTCTGGTATCTTGCAACATAAGCCATATAGTTAGCTTGTCTGAGTCCAAGGATGCTGCCATGTATTGTTTTTGGCCATGGCATCAATCTTCCTGGAATCCTTGTCAGGAGGATGTGAAGCCAGTGGAATATTAGCTTTATCACAGGCTGCAGCCTGAACTACTAACATGACTGCATTGCTGTGAAAGAAAATCTGTATCAGGACCTGACAAAGTGTACCTCCTGTCCATCTTTTTATCCACAGGAGGCATAGAATTAGGAGCTTTTAAAATTTTTACTGTTTGTTTTCTAAAGGATTTATGTAAAGGTTGGACAACCTCCTGGACTCTGGGATATCCATCATCTCCACATAGTCAGGCTCCTCTTGCTCATCCAACACCTCCTCTAAGGGAAGCTGGAGGTCTCAGCAACTTTTATAAAACAAAAAATGAGAGGGACTCAGAAAGCCTGGGGAGACTCACCTGAAGGTCTGTCTGGGAGATGTCGGTTCAATGGGCACATCCAGACTTTCAAAATCACATTCACACTGATCATAATCCTCATCCCCCTCCTCTGGTTCATAGAACTCTTCTATATCATAATCCTGAACCACTGGAACCGACCTTTTGCCAGACAGTGGCGGTTCGGAGGGAACCGGGGACAGGGACTGGACAATCTGTATTGCCCTGGCTATCTCAGCAGCAGTTGGAGAAGGAATTTTGGACTCCAAACCTGCTGATTTTTAGATTTCTTTGCTGGAACTGGCTCCTCAGAGCCATCTTCGTTGCCCGGGAAGTCTCGCCTGGTCAGAGGGCACTCCTCCCGGCTGGCATCGAACCGGGCTGGCCATCCGGTCACCGGACTTTTGGCCTCTCGCTCCTGAGCCTGCCCACTCTCTTGTCCAGGGTGGCTGCAGGAAATTTTACAAATCTGGCAGTCTGAATTGAGGTGGCCAAACCCAGACAAGACACATGTAGTGTGTGGGTCAGCCTTGGCAAAGGCTTCCCCACAGACACTACAGTGTTGAACCCAGTGGCCGGTTTTCTTTGGGTTTCTCAGACATGATGCCAGCCTAACCAACCAACTTGCCCTTTTGATGGCAGTGCCAGGCAAGACACCCTTATCGGTTCCAAACCGTGTCACGGGTCCTGGAAAAACCGTAATGAAATCCGTTTTTTTTAGAACCGATAAGAACCGAGAACCGCACTCTAAAAAGCCTTAAAAGGCTTTAAACTTATAATTAAATACAACTCGATCGGTTCAACCGAACCGATAATACTTTACAAGTTCCACACAGAAAAAACCCTATCTGTTACTTACGATTACCATAGACAGAGCCTGAACCGATCGGTTTTGCTGTTAAAATAATGAAATCGCGGTTAAATTAAACCGAGAAATAGCGCTTTAAACCAAAGAAATGAACCGAGCAACAGGAGGAATCTCCGGAGCGACTATTCAGTGAGGCGGAGTAAAGAATCTGACGGTTTCGGTTTGAAACCAGCCAAACAGAGCTTCTGAACCGAGCTCGCGCTCTAAGCTCCATGCTCTGCATGGAAGTTAACTCTTTCACCTCCGGAGCAGTTCTAAGGCTGGGGCAAACTGCAATAGTCATAATATAGCAAGACTTCATGTTGTTTGAAAGGGGAGATACTGTTGATGCGAGACCTAAACATGCCAGATGTTAACTGGAGCACATTTGCTGCAGCCACATCAAAGAGCAGGGCCATTCTTGATGCCCTATAGGTGGCACGCCTCAGACATCTAGTTTCAGAACCCACTCGTGAGGGAGCAATCTTAAACCTCGTACTCTCAAATGGGGACAGTGAAAGGATCTCAGATCTAGAAGTGGGTTGCCATCTGGGAACAAGTGACCATCAAACAGTGTGATTCACGTTAAACTCAGCTACAGAGTCAAGCCATAAAAAAGTGAAGGTACTGGACTACAGGAGGGCTGACTTTGGCAAGATGGGAGAGTGCCTCAGAAAAGCACTAGTAAACCAGCTAGGAGGAGGGGTGGAGCAATAATGGGGAATCATCAAAACTGCCATCACAGAGGCAACAAGCCTTTGTGTGAAGCAAATACATCAAAATGAAAGAAAAAGCCACTATGGTTCTCAAAAGAGGTGGCGGAGAAAGTCAGGGAGAAAAAGATAGCATTCAGGAAGTATAAGGAAACACAGAAGGAGCAGGACAGAGAGCTGTACCAGTTAAGGTAGAAAGAAGCAGGGAGGAAGTGAGAATAGCAAGGCCCAAACTGAGGAAAAGATAGCCAACTCAGTTAAGAAGGGGATAAAACCTTTATAGGTACATCATGGGCGTGAAAAGACAAAGGGAGGGATAGTGAGGCTGAACAGAATGAATGGTGGGTGGGCAGAGGGACAGTGAAAAGCAGGGATACTGAATGAAAATTTCTGCTCAGTATTCACAAAAGAGGAGGAGGTGCCAAATCAATTAACAGAAGCACTCTTGATGGGGGTCAATCCCAGTCCTTTCACAGAAGAAAGGGTTCTGAAAGAACTCCTAAAACTGAAGGTGGACAAAGCAATGGGGCCTGATGGAATGCACCCCAGAATTCTAAAGAATTAAGGGGAGAACTAGTGAAATCACTGACTATCCTTTTTAACAAATCATGGGAGGATGGTGTGGTACCCGAGGACTGGAGGAAGGCGGATGTGATTCTCCTTCACAAAAGTGGGACCAAGACAGAGGTAGGAAACTACAGACCTGTCAGTTTGACCTCTGTGGTAGGGAAAGTGATGGAATCACTTCTGAAGGAAAGAATTGTTGAGTACCTAGAGGCCAGTGGGGCACAGGACCCAAGGCAGCATGGGTTCACAGCGGGAAGGTCATGTCAGACGAATCCAATTGATTGCTTTGACTGGGTGACCAAATAGACCAGGGAGGGGCTGTGGACATGGCCTACCTAGACTTTAGCAAGGCATTTGACACAGTCCCACACAAAAGATTAATAGTCGAATTAACCAGCCTTTGAGTGGGTCCCAGGGTGGTAGCCTGGGTACAACATTGGCTGGACAACAGGACACAGAAGGTAATTGTAAATGGAGTCCACCTGAAGAAGAGGGGTTACTAGTGGGGTACCACAGGGTTCAGTACTGGGTCCAGTCCTTTTAATGTCTTTATAAGTGACATTGCAGAGGGACTGGAAGGAAAATATGCCTCTTTGCAGATGACACAAAGATCTGCAACAGGTTGATACACAAGGCGTGGAAAGGATGAGAAGGGACTTGGCAAGGTTGGAGGAATGGTGGAAGTATGGCAGCTAGGATTCAATGCAAAAGTGCAAAATAATGCACCTGAAACAAAAACCAGGAAGATTACACAATGGGGGGTAGTAACAACAACAAAAAGGAAAGGGACCTGGGGTAATCATATCAGATGACCTTAAGGTTGGCAAGCAATGTGAGAAGGCAGTAGGGAGGGCTGGGGGTATACTGGGATGCATAGGGAGAGGCATCAGCAGCAGAAAACAGGAAGCTGTTATCCCTCTGTACAGACAGTTGGTGAGACCCCATCTGGAGTACTGTGTCCAGTTCTGGAGACCCCATCTCCACAAGGACATAGATAGGATAGAGGCAGTCCAGAGGAGGGCAACTAAAATGGTGCAGGGTCTGCAAGAGAAGCCATATGAGGAGAGACTAAAGGAGCTTAATATGTATACCGTTGAGGAAAGGAGGGAGAGGGGGACATGATAGAAACTTTTAAGTACCTCAGCGGAATCACCAAAGTCCAAGAGGGTAGCATCTTTCAGAAAAAGAGACATGCAAGAATAAGGGGACACAATTTAAAGATGGGGGGGGCAGTTCAGGGGCAATGTGAGGAAGTATTTTTTCACACAGAGGGTAGTGGATGTATGGAACAGCCTCCCTGAGGAGGTTGTGGGGTCTAAAACTGTGGGAGAATTCAAGAATGCATGGGACAGACATAAGGCAATTCTTGTGGGGGATAGGAAGAAATAGGCTGTTGGTCAACTAGGATCTGAGGCTTATCCTGTAGGTAGGGAAATGGGCAGACTAGGTGGGCCAAGCGGTCCTTATCTGCTGTCAAAGTCTATGTTTCTATCCCCCCTCCCCGAGGAAGGAGACCTGTCTAAGGGCACTCAGTCCTTCCTTACCCCTACTGACCCCCAAGCAACCTGTATCCATTCCTGAGCTCAGGTCGCTGGCATGGCGCAAGGTGTGGTGTCCAGCACCTCAACCCTCAGCGCCACTGGGCTGGCAAACCAAATATTTCTGAACACAATGTACACATTGGGAGCAGCCCCACACTTGAGTGTCAGGCCCTTTGTGCTAACTGTACCACTTTAAAGAGCAGCTGACACACTAGCGGCAAGGAGTTACCTGCCCCAGGATCTAAAGCAGCCACATGTGAATATTTTTATCAATGGATTTTTTAGGTATTTAAAGAGCTGCTGATGCCTCTGGGGAAAAAAAAATGAAAAACATAATATTTAGACACAGTTCAGCTTGTATTTCACTTTATCTGTAGAATTCCCCTCTCAAATATTTATTAAAAGAGGAAATCTGCACAGAAGTGGGATCTTTATCCCTCAGAGTTTATCTGCACATACAGCTGATTCTGGACTTGAAGTCATAATGCTCTGTTGCAATGTCACAGCCTGTTTTCTCGTAATAACTGTGATGTAATAAGTAGAGTATTATGTATCAGGATGTGAATAAACCATAGTAGTAGATGAACTTGCAAAGAACTAAGATCCTGTTTTCATGTACATGACCTCAGTAATAAATAATGAGAAGGAGAAATACATAACTAATGCAAAATATAAGTTGAATTGAGTCCAAATATTATGTTTTTCAAAGTTCTTCTGGACGTGTCACTTGCTCTTTCACTTACATTAAAGTGATTTAGTCAGAGTCACACCTGATTTACCATATTGTATATGTTATGTCAGCGATAGTCAGTTCACCCCATTTTCAATAGTTCATTCACTGTCTGTATTTAGATACAATTGGCCCAGACAACATGGGCCAGCCAATTCCTTTACTGCCCCATTGATGAACACACCCCTGCGCTATGACATCCAGTAAGGGAGAGCGCAGGGCCACGCCCACCATTGAAATGAATGGGGCTCGATTTTGCGTCCTATTTAATGCCTTATACTGGCGAGTTAGAAATTAAGGAAGGCCACCGCTCAACTAACAAGGGCCTTGTTAGTCAAGCAGTGGCCTTCATTAATTTCCAACTCGCCATGATAAGGTATTAAATAGGCTGCAAAATTGAGCCCTATTCATTTCAATGGGGCACGCCCCTGCACTCTCCCTTGCTGGACGTCATAGCGCGGGGGCGTGTTCATCAATGGGGAAGTAAAGGAATCGGCTGGCCCATGTTGTTGGGGCCAAAGTACGATTGTTTGTACCTAAATACAGATAGTGAATAAACTATTGAAAATGGGGCGAACTATCGCTAACATAACATATAAATTAAGGAAGTCAGTTTGAAATTAAATAAACTGACTACATCACTTTAACAGCACTCTAACTTCCTCATCTCAAGCTAGCCGCTGAGCGCCTACCACAGCCATGCCCACAAAACTGTGTTTTCATGGAACAAAGTAGGGAAGGGGCTGCAAGGCTAAAGATAGCCTTATAATGCGACTGGGAGAAGCAGCAGCCTTTAGATAATACCTGTACTCCTTAAAGGCAGTTGTATATGTTAAGAGGGTAATATTACATGTATATATCTCCTATAACATATACAATTGCCCCAATCACATTACAAGGTTATCTATATCTCGTCCCTTTCCCCACTTCACATCATTAAAAAGCAGGTTTATGGATGTGGCTATGGTGGGCGCTTAGTGACAAAACTCACTGTTTACTGCAATACAATAGGTTATCAGACTAATTCTGCTGACTTAAAAGCTGGCATTGTCTATAACTATAAATCCCAGAATTCCCTGCAGCTGACATCAGAAGAGGGTTGCAGCAGTGGGAGATTCAACAGCCTGCAGCGCATGTTAGGGTTTTTATAAGCTCTGATCTTTTGTTTGCTACTTCTGCTATCCTTTCTGGGCTAAGTACACTCACAGAGTCTCAGTCCAAGGTGGGGAGCAGGTGGGTACTCTACCAGACCAATGCACTGCACCCTACTGCCAGTGAGCCAGGATACTATTGTAGTTCCTCCTCTTCACACTGAACATCCATTCTTTAAAAAAAAATTTGCTTGTTTGTATTAAAATCACCTGGGGGAAGCGGAGAGAGGTAGAGGATCACATAATCAAGACAAAAATAGCAAATGAATATTTACAATAACTATATAGGCATATCATATTTACAAGACAATTTAGACAACAGGAAGATCCAGTGCAACAAGTGCAACCAAGACTGCATCAAGTGTTGTCTGGTGCAGTTTCAGTAACATACAATATTAATTCAGTGACAGTCCAGAATGGTTTTTAACATCTCCATAATATCGCCCTGATCAAGCCACATCTAGCACCAGCTGACTTAGGAACGGCAGACCATGCCTTTGTCACCCCCAGACTGGAATACTGCAACACTCTTTTCTTAGGGTTACCTGGAGGTTTGATGCGCTGCCTGCAGCTGGTCCTGAACGCTGCAGGAACTTCTCGGAGGGACCACAGCATGCTGGTGTCGCGCAGTCTGCACTGGCTGCCTGTGTACCATTAGTATATGCTTGTTAACATTCAAGGCTCTACATGGATAGGGTCCAAGCTACCTGAAAGACCTTCTGATGTCCTACACACCTACCCGGCACCTTCAATATTTGGATGCAGGCTTGTGTTTTTCCCTCGTTCCTGTCTTAAACAATCTGGGGACAGGACCTTTGGGGTTGCTGCCTCACTTCTCTGGAACTCCCTGCCAGAGACAGTAAGATCTGCTTCATGGTGGAAGCCTTTAAACATCAACTGAAGACATGTCTGTTTGTACAGGCCCACCCAGATTCATTTGACTGTTTATTGCTTATTTCTTACATTTATTTTATGTAATTGTTTTATGCCATTTTTATTACTGTAAGGCACGCTGAGCCACTGAATACTAGGTTTCATACTAGGTGCGGTAAGGAGCGAGGAGGCACGAATGCCCATAACTGCCTTTGTGTCTACTACATGTAATAGTGAAGGTTATATTCCAATAGAATTAAATTGTCCAGTCTCTTTTTAAATTCACCCTTGGTCGAGCCGGCCCGTCGGCACAGCGCTAGGATTTCTGCTCGCGACGCCGGCGACCGGAGTTCAAGGAACGGACCAAGGTCACTGGAGGCGGCCGGGAGAAGGATACAGCATCCTATGGACTGCTGGCCTCTCCAGGGGAGGGTGGGGAAGTGCCCGGCGTGGAGGCTGGGGGTCGCACTGCTACCGGCGCTGACGTGTGTACAGGAGGCGGGGCGGATGCTGGACGTCATTGCACGACCCCATCTCCCCAGAAAAGTGGAAAATCAGGACAGCTGCCGGCCACCCTCCATGAAGCCCGCTACGGCTTCGATTAGCCCCTCAGGCCAGGGCCCCTCCGACCTATCCTACGTCTGCAGCATGCAGGGAGAGCGCCGCAGCCCCACCGTGGGGGGAAGTCACGGGGCTTCAGAGGGGACCTATTGGATGATTTGACGGGTGGAAGTCCGTAGCTCCGTGACCAGGCTGAAAGTACCAGGTGACTAGCGGCTCGGGGAGAAAAGAATAAATAAAAAAAATGTCATCCTTGGTTTTGCTTATCACCATGTCGGTTGGCAAGCTATTAAAAGGGTGAACAATCTTACATGTGAAAAAAAATTTTTCTTTTTGTATAACGAAATGGTCTGCTCATGATTTGTAACGGATGTCCTCTACTGTATCATATTTCATTCTTGAAGTCTGTCCCTAATTCACTCATTAAATATGGATCACTTATTATGTCATACATAAAGAGTAGGTCCCCTCTTGAGTCTTCTGGCTTCTAATCTTCTAATGGCATTAGGTTTAATATTTGTAACATTTGCTCGTTAAGTATTACCCTTTAAATTAGGGGTAAGTTTTGTGTATTTTCTCCGGACATTCTCCAGAAGGTTGCAATCCATTTTGGTTTTTTTAAATTACTCTTTCCCCCTACTGCCTGCCAACTCCAACCCTTCAGGGCATCCAAGGAGTCATCCTCCTGCCTCTCACTTGCCGAGACTTACCTCTCGATCCCCCCCCCCCACGGAGCTGCGATTCTACCCCCGAGCGGGGATGAGGTGGGGCCTCAACACCCCGACATCCTTCCTTTCATCGGGCCGAGGAGGCACACCGTGAGCGGGCACATTGGAGGCATGCACCGGGAAGCTAGTCTTCCTGGAGCCGGCAGGAGTTTTTGCCTGTTCTTCTTCCCCTACAGCGTGCGACCCTTGACGTCAAGGTGCAAGGCGCCGACGTCCACGCTGTATAGCGGCCACCCATCCCCTATAATTGGGGCTTGCAGTACTCCGAGCGGAGGCAAGTGTGCGGGCATTGGCCTCCCCCGAGAATGTGAGTTGTCGTGGGACACTCATACTAACATACTAATTGCCAGCAGATTAGGCCTTACGGTCTATCGAGTCTGCTCGAACCTCAGATCCCTAGTTGGGTGCCGAGGCCCCCCCCACCGTGTTTCAGAAACCCCTACCATCCATCCCCACCCACCGGGCCAGGCCATCATCTGATACATCAGCTTTCTGTGTCTGTCCCACCCTCTCTTGATGCCTTCCACTGTGACTCTCTGAACCAGCTCGCCAGGCAGCGCATTCCAAGGGTCCACCACTCTCTCAGCGAAAAACCTCCTCCTCTTCCCCCCCCTCACCCTTCCACCAAGCCTATCTCCCCCGGCCGACCCACCAGTGACCCGAGTCTGCTCCCAAACCCGGGTTGCCGCCGAGGTGTGGCGTCTAGCACCTCAACCTTCAGCACCACTGGGCCGCTTCTGTAATCCGTATTTTTGTACGGGCACTACACCTGAGAGGTGTACTCTAAATGGGGCCTGACATAAGCCCTAAACAAGGGCATTAATACCCCAGGTTTTTTAGAGGTAATAATCCACTTAGTCGCCCATATAACTCTATTAGTTTTTCTGACTGCTGTATTTAGATGTTGGTTGTATGCAAGACCATCTGATATTTGAACTCCCAAATCTCTTTCATTATCTGTGATGTTGAGTGTTATTCCATTCAGGATACAAGTGTGTTTTGGATTGGATTTTCCCATATGCATCACTTTGCACTTTACCAACTCTAACTTCATTCCCCATAAACTAACCCAAGCTGATATTTTATCTAAAGCACTCTGAATGTCTTGCAATGCTTCTAGGGTATTACAGGGACCCCCTACTTTAATATCATCAGCATATTTAACAGAATGACTAAACAAGTTATTAGTATTGTCCGTATTAAAAATCTGAAAAAGGGCTGGCCCCAGCACCGAACCCTGTGGTATGCCACTAGTGGCTCTTCCTATGTTAGACAGACATCCCTCAATGATGACCCTCAGTGATCTGTTGCTAGGCCATTCACTAATCCAGGCTACAACTGATTTGTGCATGTTACAGTTGTTAATTTTATTAATCAGTGCACAGTGAAGGAGCAGATCAAAGGCTTTACTGAAGTCCAAAATAATATCGCTTGGTACCTTCTTGTCTAGCATCTCAGCAAAGTCAGCAAATACTGGCACCAGAGATCAAAGTAAAGTGCAACAGGCTTTACTTAGGGCAAAATGCAAGCGGCCTACAGCTTGGGTGAACTTCTACTGGATGTACTGATTGTCTAGCATCTCACTAATTTTTTCATAAAAACACATAAAATTTGTCACAGTGCTGCACTTTTATTTAACCCATGTTGTTCCGTGTCTGTGGTGCAAAGTTCTGGTGTCACGATATCTTTAATTAAACGTTCTAATATTTTGCATGTGGCGGAGGTGAGACTTATTGGTCTGTAATTATCATAGTCTTGTTTGGATCCTTTTTTTGTGTATGGCACCACATGCACAATTTTCCAATCCTGTGGTACACATTCTTGATTCAAACAACTTACAAATAAAATTTTCATTGGGAGTTTAAAAGTTATCAGCCAACATAAACAGCATATACCCACTAATTCCATCTGGGCCCAAAGCTGTTTTGCCTTTTTTTTTTTTGAGGAGCTTACTATGTACAGTCGTGGCCAAAATATATTGGCGCCCTTGCACTTTTTCAAATAACTCACAATTTCCTCTAAACATAAGTTGAAATTAACAACAGTACAGTATTTGGTCTCCACAATTCTTTATTTCTCTGTTAATATTACAGAACCTTTGTTTTTGTTCAGAATTTAATATATCCTTTTAAATCAGGAAATGAAAAGAAATGGCACTGATGACAAAATTATTGACATCCTAGACTTAATATTTGGTAGCACGGCCTTTGGTCAAAATAACTGCACTCAACCACTTCCTATAACCATGGATGAGCTTCCTGCACCTCTCTACTGGCAGTTTGGCCCATTCTTCTTGTGCAAACTGCTCCAGTTCTCCCGGATTTGAAGGGTGCCTTCTCCCAACTGCTGTTTTCAGATCTCTCACAGGTTTTCAATGGGTTTAGATCTGGACTCATTGCTAGCCACTTCAGAACAGTCCAGCGTCTTGTCCTGAACCATTCCTGGGTGCTTTTGAAGTGTGTTTGGGGTCATTGTCCTGCTGGAAGACCCATGACCTTCAACGGAGACCAGCTTTCTGACACTGGGTTCAACATTGCGCTCCAAAATGGCCTGGTAATCTCCAGATTTCATGATGCCATGCACACGTTCAAGGTACCCAGTGCCAGAGGCAGCACAGCAACCCCAAAACATCACTGAACTTCCTCCATGTTTGACTGTAGGGAAGGTGTTCTTTTCTTTGAAGGCTTCATTTTGTTTTCTGTAAACATAGAGAGGATGTGCTTTACCAAAGAGCTCTAATTTGGTCTCATCTGTCTACAGGACATTCTCCCAGAAGAATTTTGGCTTGTTCAGGTGTGTTTTGGCAAACCCCAGTCGGGCTTTCTTATGTCTCTCTCTCAGCAGTGGGGTCCTCCTGGGCCTCCTACCATATAACCCCCTTCCATTGAGTTGGCAACAGATGGTGTGAGTTGAAACTGTCGTACCTTGTGTCTGAAGGTCAGCTTGAATCGGTTTGGCAATTGATCGAGGTGCTTTCTCCACCACTCGAACAATCCTGCGCTGCAATCTTCGATCAAGTTTTCTCTTGCGGCCACGTCCAGGGAGGTTGGCTACAGTGCCATGGGCCTTAAACATCCCTGATAACATTACGTACAGTGGAAACAGGAACATCAAGGTCTCTGGAGATTGATTTGTAGCCTTGAGATTGTCCATGCTTGGCTACAATCTTTTGTCTGACCTCCTCAGACAATTCTCTGGCTGTCTTTCTTTTCTCCATGCTCACTGCGGTATACACAGTGACACAAAACAGGAGAATGAGTCCTTTTCTCTATTCAAACTGGTTGAATGAGTGATTTTTATATTGCAGGCACCTGCAACTCACCACAGGTGAGTTCAATTCCAAAGTGAAGGAGAATCACCTGCTTGAAATCTAATTATTTCTAACTACTTCTAAAAGGTGCCAATAATTTTGTCCGGGCCATTTTAAGGATTTCTGTGTGGAATAAGCTAAGACTTAGTAAATTGTTCTGCTTTTTGTGTTTTATTCCACTGCAAACCAAAGACATACATATGTGGATACCAAAATATTTTTTAATTTCAACAATTTTCTGGAAGGAATGGTGCATTATTAGAAAAAACTGCAAGCGCGCCAATATTTTTGGCCACGACTGTATGTCTTCTATTTGAAATACTATGGGATAACAGTCTACAGATATCTTGTTGTCATTGAGGCACAGGTCAGGAAGCATACAGAAAACCCAGGAGCAGTTGTAAAATTCCACAAAACTGTTTATTTCTAGTTGCAGTAACATAAAATAAAATAAACCTGTTCAGAATAACTATCGACCGAAGCAAAATAAAATCTCTTGTAAAAGCAATCTCCCTTGCAGCTCAGCTTAGCTGTTTTTACAAGTCTTTTTCAACCCCCATCCTTTGCAAGCATCATGTTCTTTGTAAATTTCAGGAGCTGCTAGAATATTGAGAGCTTCCTGAGGTTCCTCCAGCCTTTGCAAAAGGCTCAGGCATTTGCGCTCAAATGACCTCTGGTTTTTTACAGTTATTTCAAATTATAAATACATATACATTTCAACAGCAACACTAAACATTTTCTAAACAAAAGAGATCCCAATATCAGTTACATTGATTCTCATATATTTTATATTAGCTGACATTGATATGCAAGGGAGGAAAACAGACAAGAGAAAACAGAGAGAGGCAAAGGACTGCAAGACTGTTCGGGTTGATCAAGACCGAAGTCTCACAGGAAAATCTGGCTGCGCAACCAGACAGAGGAGAGAGAGAAAAGGAAAGAATACAGATCCTTGCATTTACACACTTCCTCCAACAAATGGGACAGGGTTCTATTCTACCCTGTCACACTTGCCTAATGTAGTCTCCTGACTTGAGCCATAGATCTCACAAAAATTTTTATTCAACACATTTGCCATCTGGATATTATAATTTATTAAGGTACCACTGTGATGAATTAGTCCCACCTTATTATTTTTTTAATGAGCTAATGTATGAGTAGAAGGACTTAAGTTTGTCTTTCTTGGATTCAGATGCCAGCTGGTACTCAAACCTGCTTTTTGCCTTCCTAATCTCTTTTTTGCAAGATTTTTGTAATGACAAGAATGCTTCCCTTGTAGCATTAGTTCTGTTTTTCAAGTGTATCTTATGAGCCTTATTTTTATTCTTTAACATTTGTTTTGATTTATGACTCATCCATCCATTTTGGATTTTTTTTTTTATTATTACAGAATTTTCGTTTTGTGGGAATATACTTATTACAGATGGTAAAGATGGTAGTTTTAATAAAATTTGAGATTTCATTTGCAGATTTGTTTAATAGTGCCTGTTCCCAATTTATTTTCTTTAAAGATTCTTCCATTTCCTTAGTTTTGGTTTTTCCATATAGGAAAATGGTAGTTTTGCCACTGTATGTTGTAACTTCCTGCTGCAGTTGAAATTCAACAGTACTGTAATCACTATTGCTAAATGGTGAGCTACATTTACAACTAATAATGTGTAAGCTATCTGTACACATCATTAGATCAAGGATTGTATTACCCCTCGTGAAAGATTTCACATGTTGTTTTAAATGTAGTCTCTCTCCAAGTGACAACAATTTTTTTCCATTGGAACTAGTTGGTGTCTGGTTTCTCCCGTCTATGTTGCCATTTATTGAAGTCGCCCATACTGTAACTATCATATCATCCCCCAATTCACCTGCTAGTTCCATTTCTGAAGCTATAGCATTGCAGATTTCATTCGGGCAGTTGGGCACACGATAACACAGACCTAACTATATAAGGGGGTACATTTGATTTAGTAGAGTTTTTATCCAAGATGTTTCTGTACGTAGTAGGTGTGTTTTAATTTTATCTGTTACATCATGTGAGATAATGTTATCATCAATAAAGTTATGCCACCTCCTTTTCTAGACGTTCTGCTGCATTTATAGACAGCATATCCCTGAATATTATATTCCTAAGCTGGTTTATCGTCTCCCCATGTTTCAGTAATTATTATATAGAGAATAAAGTATGGGTCTGGGTGTGTAACGAGAATTTACACACACCCAAGGGGTTTGATGCTACATAAACCCCAAGGCGAAGCTTGAGGGGTTTACGCATAGCATCTAACCCCGAGGGTGTGTGTAAATTCGAGTTTATACACACCCAGACCCATATTTTATTTTATATAATTGCTGGGTTTCCCTTTTTCGCCTCAACAATTATATAAAATAAAACACCTTCCAGGGCGGCCACAATTCGGCTTAGTTTCAGTTGTTGCACAGATTTGAAATTGCTGTGTTTTAAAAACGGTTTCTCTTTTTTTGTTTCTTTCAGGATTCCAAAGTTTTTACTCTGGTTGCTACTCTATAGCAGGGAAAAAATAACTTACGAAAACTTACCGCCGACTTCTTCTGGCAGTGCTGGTTCAGGCAACATGGAAACGGTGAGCGGCTGCACTGCTGCATGTGCATGCACACAGCGAGGAAAACCGTGCGCGTGTTCGCTGTTATAAACACTCCTTTATAACGGCAAATTATGCCATGGTTTCCTTATGGGAAAAAGGGGAAGCCAGTTATTTTAGGATTATGGAATGTAATATGCACTTTTAATTCGTCCATTTTATTATTAAGACATCTTGCATTCAGTAACATAATACCAATGTTTTTAGTACAAGATATGTATTTGTTTATTGTTGTTGAATTTTGTTTGAATGGGTGTGCAGCAGAAGTATCCATTTCCCCCTTCCTATTCGGTTTAAATTCAGTTCTGCAAAACACTGTTCAACGTTTACCCCAAGTAACTTAGCTCCGAACTTATTTAAGTGTAAACCATCCTTAGCAAATATTTCTTGTTTATTAACAAAGTTATCCCAGTTTGTTATATAATTTTTATCATTCCCTTTGCGCCAATTTATAAGCCTGCTGTTAATTCTTAATAGTTTTATTTTTTCACAGTGCGCTCTAGGTACAGGTACATAGTATTCCTGAGATGGCTACATTGTGCCCTTTCGTTTGTAACTTCTTTCCTAGGGAGACTAAGTCAGTGCCTAAGTCCTTTTTGTGGCTATTTCCCACATTGTTTGTTCCTACATGTGAAATGACAGAAGAATTTTGTGAAATATTCAATCTATCAATGCAATTATCCACATCTGCAATTTTTGATCCAGGTAAGCAACCAATTCACTATTTGGTGATTAGTGCACCAAACAAATAAAACTGTCTTGCCATGCCTAATTTTGAGGAACTGTTTGGCTGAGGCAGTGCTGGTGGACAGGCTGTAACCCAGTGCAAGATTATTTCAGTTCTGTGGGCGCCTAGGGTTAAAGGAAATTTGCCAGGATTTCTACTTCCTCTGTGAATAAAGAACCTGTTATCTGTTTCACCATGTAGGCTGTAGCTAGAGGGAGCAGCAGGGATGAGCAAGGTGCTCAGGTAACTGGAGAGTTTGTTTAGCCAGTACTTGAACCCACTAAGACCTAGTTTCTGTACACACCTATCGTTCACCAATGACCAATATAGCCAATCATATCACTGCTGCATGAAATAGGAGGCACTGTGGCAAAAAGAAAAGTGATACAAAATTCAAACATGGAGACCCCAGGGGCCATAAAATGGGTAGGCAAACAACTCCGGCTTAACAAAGTAAACACCAGGCCTTCACACTCAAAACATTCTGCATGCACAACATATGATTTTGCAAATGTTGACAGTGGTTCTTCTTTAAAGATGTAGTTCAAACACCTAGTACACAGTAAAACACAAGCCTCTACACAGCAGATAGGTCACAAACTCTCTGTCCCCCCCCCCCACCACCACCACCACATGCATATCGGTCCCAAACTCTTCATCACCTTTGCCCCACACATTCCATACCTCTTTATAAAACCAAAAACAAGCAACAAATGAAATACTGCTAGTCTTACCTTTATAAAAGCGAATCATGCAGCTGAGATCAGAGTTTGCTGCCTCCTCCTGGATTCGAGCCGGATCCTCAAACCCAAGTCCTGATAAATATTCATATACAATTTGTAGGGGTCTCTCAGCAGGATCCAACCGCCTAACAGCACAGCAAAAAAAAAAAAAAAGAAAGAAAGGAAAAGAAAACTTTTTAGGCTTAAGGCATAATAAGGTGTTTTTTCAAGAGGGTTACAGATAAGCTATAATTTGTGTATTGCACTAATTTCTGCCAGAGATGAAACAATTAAGTGTGAAAAACCATATATATCTATTTACTCAACCTTGTTTCTGGACCCCATTCATTCCCATTCTCTGAATGTTTTACCAAAGAACATCCGATCTACGTGAAATGTGAATACAAATGACATGCAGGGCTGACCCAGTAGTGCTGCCACCTGGGACCTGGGAGTTCAAACGAGATCCACAAAATCCCACACTAGAGCCGACATGGAGCCACTTGGCTCACAGGACAGGGAGGAGCAGGCTGTCTGACATTTGTACACCCCCTACTGCTGGCCAACCTAAGAGCAGCACAGGTGTTAGTTAAGAAGGGAGAAACTCGTTCACCCTTCCAGCCAGAAGAAGGGTGCAGCTGTATGGACCCCAATATTGGGGTGGGTGGCTCAGAGAATCAAGTGTGTCAAAGACACAACAAGAATGATTAAATTAAACAAACAAAAAAAAAAACTCTCCTTCCTCCCCAACTATAGGAAAATTACTTTACTGTAACCCTAGATCTTCTAGAGTTATGTCCTCCATACTCTTTGGTCTCAATGCAGGGAAGCACTAGGACCCCACTGGAATGAGAACTTTTGTGGCTCACAACGCCAATGATGGCACTGACGTACAACATCATGCGTGCATCCACAATATACTGCATAGGTTATTTTCAATTCCTGTTTGCTTTTGCTATATTAGCTATTGCTGACAATCAGAGAAAATAAACATAGTGAAAAATGATGGACAGCCGATTGTCAGTAGTACTGTATTGAAGAGTAAGCTGTCCACGCTTATTCTATTGGATGTGAATATGTATAGAAGGTTGACTCCGGCTAAACATAACGGACACTAATTCAACCTGCTATACAGTATAAAGTGACACCAGCCCCAGCCGTCTCAGTATTTCTTGTACTGAGGACAGCAAAAAGCCACTAATTTAAAAAACATTTAGTATGCATTTAGTAAAACATGAAAAGATGACAGTCATAGAAGCATAGAAACATAGACTTTGTCGGGAGATAAAGACTGCTTGGCCCACCCAGTCTGCCAATTTCCCTACCTACTGGATAAGCTGCAGATCTTAGTTAACCAACAGCCTACTTCTTCCTACTCTCCCACTAGAATTGCCTTGAGTCTGTCCCATGCATTCTTGAATTCCCCCACTGTTTTTGACCCTACAATCTTCTCAGGAAGGCCGTTCCATGTGTCCACCACCCTCTTTGTGAAAAAACACTTCCTCACGTTGCCCCTGAACTGTCCTCCCTCTATCTTCAAATTGTGCCCCCTTGTTCTTACACATTTTTTTTTCTGCAAGATGCTACCCTTTTGGACTCTGTTGTTTCCCTTGAGGTACTTGACAGTTTCTTTCACGTCCCCACTCTCCCTCCTTTCCCTGAGGGTATACATATTAAGCTCTTTTAATCTCTCTTCATATGGCTTCTGGTGCAGACCCTGCACCATTTTAGTTGCCCTCCTCTAGACTACCTCCATCCTGTGTATGTCCTTGCGGAGATGGGGTCTCCAGAACTGCACGCAGTACTCCAGATGGGGTCTCACCAACTGTCTGTACAGAGGGATAACAACGTCCGGTTTTCTACTGGTCATGCCTCTTCCTATACATCCCAGCATCCCCCCCAACCCTCCTTACTGCCTTCTCACATTGCTTACTTACCTTTAGGTCTTCTGATGTGACTTCCCCCAGGTCCCTTTCCATTTCTGTTGTTGTTAGTACCTCCCCCCTATTCTGTACTCTTTCCCAGGATTTTTGTTTCCTAGGTGCATTACTTTGCACTTTTTTGCATTGAATCTAAGCTGCCATACTTTTGACCATTCCTCCAACCTCGGCAAGTCCCTTCTCATCCTTTCCACACCTCCCCGCGTATCAACCATGTTGCAGATCTTTGTGTCGTCTGCAAAGAGGCATACTTTTCCTTCCAGTCCCTCCGCAATGTCACTATACAAACATTAAAAAGGACCAGACCTAGTACTGAACCCTGCAGTACCCCACTAGTAACCCCCCTTTCTGCAGAGTGGACTCTGTTTACTATTATCCTCTGTGGCCTGCTGTCCAGCCAATTTTTTACCCAGGCTAACACCCTGGGACCCACTCCCAGGCTGGCTAATTTGTTTATTAATCCTTTGTGTGGGACTGTGTCAAATGCCTTGCTAAAGTCTAGGTAGGCCATGTCCATAGCCCCTCCCTGGTCTACTGCTTTGGTCACCCAGTCAAAGAAATCTATTACATTCGTCTGACATGACCTTCCCGCTGTGAATCCATGCTGCCATGGGTCCTGTGCCCCACTGGGCTCTAGGTACTTAACAATTCTTTCTTTCAGAAGTGATTCCATCATCTTCCCTGCCACTGAGGTCAAACTAACAGGTCTGAAGTTTCCTGCCTCTGCTTTGCTCCCACTTTTGTGAGGGAGAATCACATTTGCCCTCCTCCAGTCCTTAGGTACCACACCATCCTCCCATGATTCGTTAAAAAGGATAGTCAGTGGTGTCACTAGTTCTCCCCTTAGTTGTTTCACAATTCTGGGGTGAATCCCGTCAGGGCTCATTGCTTTGTCCACCTTCAGTTTTAAGCAAGCAATAATACCCGACAGGGTGGGCATTATTGGGAAATACCGGACGGCCCAGGGGCATAATGAGGCCAGACGTCACAGGCGGAGGGCCTTACAGCCCCAGGAAGGTCCAGTATTTCCCAATAATGCCCACCCTGGAGGGTATTATTACGCTTAAAAAATGGGCATCTGTGTAAATTTTTATGAAGTTGTAAAATAATACAGTAAATGACTGTGAAAAATTAATACAAGTATTTGAGATCAATGTATTGATAAAGTAGTCCATAGGCTGTTCCTGATGCTGTTGCTCCTCCTGCAGCATTCTGGTGGATTGCTGCCCCAAATGAGAGAGTCACACAGAGACACTAATTGCTAAGGAGAAAGACAGCGTTCTGTGAAAAGTCTTCGTAGGACTGGCTGGCAAGTTTATTTTTCTTTTTTGGTGTTTGTTTGCTTTTTATCGTCTGAACTTGCGTCTGTGCACTCTGCAACCTTTGACTGTGAAGTATGAGGTAGGACAAAAAGCGCCATTTGAGCACGATGTACAAGGAAAGAAAATATTTCTTTTGGATTTACTGAAATATTGAGATAAATGTTTTTTGTTTCTCAGTGATTGTGAGGGACTTGTGCTGAGTGATCACTGTCTGTTTGCGGTCAGCACGGTGCGAGATTGCAGTCGGGAGACGGTTTTCAGTTTACTGTGACAGTGCAGTCGGGAGAGTGGTGCCATTATCTCACTTTTCCAACCACAAGATGACTGGAGTGTGTTTTTTTTTTTTTTTTTTTAAGATAAGGAGCGTCTGCAGGTAAAAACAGGTTACTCACCTGTAACAGTACTTCTATGAGTGGTATATGTTGTTCATCCACATTTATTGGCATGTCCCTTTCCCTTTAAGGATCGCTGGAAGGTCCTCAAGCTGGTTCCTTCCACCCCCTCGGGTGGTATATCCCTTGGCTCCGCCCCATGACACCAGATCTTAGCCTGCTGGAAGCCAGGTGTTGTGCATCCGCAGCCGGGGAGGTCGGGTGGGTCCATGTGGATGAACAACATATACCACTCCTAGAACTACTGTTACAGGTGAATAACCTGTTTTTCTTGGATCGTGGATATGTTGTTCATCCACACTTATTGGCAGACTCCTAGCAGTTCTCCGGGAGGAGGAAGGCAAGGCGCACACCCCCTATACTTACTTGGGAAACAGAGATTGGAGAACTGAGGCCCCAAAACCAGCATCCCGGCATGACTCAAGGTCGATGGGGTAATGGGTAATGAAGGTGTTTGCCGACTTCCAGGTAGCAGCCCAACAGATTTCCTGGATAGGGATGTCCCTGGAAGCAGCCACCGATACAGCGGTATGGCGGGTAGAATGAGATCTTATCCCTCTGGGAGGCTCCATGCCCGCCAACTCACAGCACAGACTTATGCAAGATGTAATCCACCTTGCAACAGTCCATTTTGCTGCAGGTCTGCCAGAAGCGGATTCAGCGTAGGTGACAAACTGCTGGTGAACCTCTCCCCGAATTTTCGCGGTCCTCTCCTTATAATAGGAGAGGGCTCATCTCAGATCCAAGGTATGAAGCCTGTATTCGACCTCCAAGGTGTAATTAGGGTAGTAGATCTGCCTCCAGTCGGCTGACGAGGGTCCAGATGTGGAGCGCCTCCCTGCAAAGCAGATGGGAATCTGTGCTGCCCTGTTTGTTGAGGTAGTACATGGTCATGGTATTGCCCGTCTGGATTTGAACCACTTGACCCCTGAGCTGAGGAGCTCTGAGCTCCAACAGATTGACGTGGTATCGGGACTCCTCGGGGGTCCAGAACCTGTGAGCCCTTTTGTCCCCATGTGGGCTCCTCAGCCCATGAGAGAGGCATCGGTCATGAGGACGGTCGTCGGCTCAGGGCGGACAAATGGTATCCCTAGTCTGGGGTGGTCCACAGTGATCAGCTGGTCAAAATTACTGTGGCACTGAGTCCACTGGGTGGCCAGCTCCCATTGGAGGGGGCAAATGTGCCACCGGGCCCAACAGACCATGGTGGTGCACTCCACCATGTAACCCGGAAGGCACAGAAAGTCCCAGGCAGGGCTCAATTGCCCAACCAGAAATGATTGGGCAAAGGAAGAGAGAACCTCCGCCCTGTCTGTCGGGAGCCAAGCTCTGGCTTGACAAGAGTCGAGTTCTGCCCTAATGAAGCACATCACCTGGGAAGGCATGAGTTCCGACTTGGCCTCATTGATCAGGAGGCCGAGTTGGGAGCAGGTCTGGAGGGCCAGGTCATTGGACCTCTCCAAATCCTGCCAGGTGGGACCTGCTAAGAGCCAATCGTCGAGGTAGGGATAAATTCTAACTCCCTGATGCCTGAGATGGGCTGCCACCACTGCGATGCATTCAGTGAAGACCCATGGGGCCAATGACAGGCCGAACGGCATGGCTCGAAACTCGTATAGAGTCCCTTTGGTTCTGAAGCGGAGGAACCGCCAATGAGATGGATGGATTGGGATGTGAAAGAACGCATCCTGCAGATCCAGTGAACAGAACAACATGTTTTGCTCCAAGAATGGTATGATCTGGGACAGAGTGACCATCCAAAAGGTGCGTGACCTGAGATACTCATTCAGGTTGTGCAGATCTAGAATGGGGGTGCCAGCCCCCGTCCACTTGGGCACCAGGAAGTACCTGGAGACAAAGCCTGGGTCTGCTGGAGAATCCGCCACTGGAGCTACTGCCTCCTTGAGGAGGAACTGAGTGATGTTGTCTCGGAGAGCCGACTGAGTATGGGAGGATACTCTTTCCTCCCGTGGGGCGCGGGCTCGGCTTGGAGGGTACTGCTTGAATTCTAGAGGCAATCCCCGACCAACCACCTCCAAGACCCACCTGTCCGTAGTGATAGTGGACCAGGCGGAAAGGAAGTGGTGGAGCCGGCACTCCATTGGAGGACCCAGAGCTGGTGTGACGGGAGAAGGGGTGGTAGCCCCCCACCCCGTCACTGAGCAGGCTTGGAGGAGGAGGAGGAGGATCCAGGACCTGTACCTCGGCCTCCTTTACGGATCGGAGAGGGCCCAGGCTTGGGCCGGGGGCGCCAAGCTTGAGCCTGCTGTTGCTGCCCTCCTTGAAAGGAGGGCTGTTGGGCCACAGGGGAAGAGTGCCGAAAAGGCTTCTTCTTCTTCTGCTGCTTCCTACTCGAAGAACCTTTAGCAGAAGTGGTGTCCAAGGTGGCACTGGACTGCTCAATTCACTGAAGGTGACCAGCCACACCTGGGCTGAAAAGATCGGAGCCAGGAAAGGGACATCAGCTAGTTTGTGCTGAGTATCTGCCAGGAAAGAGAAGAGTCTCGGGCAAGCCCTGCATCGAGAGGCAACTGTGGCTGCCAACGAGCAGGCACAAGAGTCCCCAATGTCCAAGGCTGTCTGAAGCTGCTGTTTGGCAACAGCCCGGCCCTGGTCCCGGACTTGCTTGACCGTGGTCTGCACGTCTGCAGGGAGATGTGGGAGGACTTCATCCAAAGACCCCAAGAGGGCATGGGAGAAGTGTGCCTTGATGATGGCCGAACTTGCCTGACGAAGACCTAAAGATAAGGCCGCATAGACCTTCCGAGCCAAATGATCTAAGTTCTTGGATTCCTTCTCGGGAGGTCAGTCCGTGTCAGCAGAACTGCCAGTACGCCTCAACACAGAGGCAGTCACCAGGCTCTCGGCCGAAGGGTGCTCTGTGTACCTTGCAAGGGACCCCATGGGCACTGCACATTTGTAGGCCATGTGGGCAGATGGAGCTGGACAAGAGGCAGGGCACTGCCAGAGTTCTAAGGTTGGGTCAACTATGGCCTCAGCCACAGGAAAGGCCTCCGTCGGGGTATCCCCTCTTTTGAGGATGTCAGTGAGAGAGTACTCTGCCTTTTTTTAGATAGGTTCCAGGGGCATCCTTGTAGACTCAGAGATGAGGCGAAGAATGCCCTGAAAGGACAAAGAACCTTCCTCCGTCTCTATCCCACTAGCCGATTCATCATCCCCGGGATGAGAATGAAGGCGGGTCTCATCCAATGCAAGGAATCTGGATACAACGGTCGACCACCCAGGTCACCTTCGACTTGCTGATGGTGGTCCGGGGTGACGATGACCGAAAAACGCAGAGGAAGCACGGTGTCTGGTCTAGCTTCATTAGAAGGAGCCCCTCCCACAGGCTGCTTGGGCGGTGGTTCCACCACTATCTGTGGAGAGACCGGTTTAGGCTGAACTGGAGGTTTCGACTGCTCCACGGGCGGGGGAACCAACTTAACTGACTCCGAAGAAGTCGACTTTGGCCTGGGAGGTGAAAGCCAAGTAATGGCCGGGGTAGAAGCCGGGGTTGGCTTGTGACCGGTCAAAATCAGCTGTTGCCACATGAGGTCCTCGTAGCACCGGAGTTTCTGCCAGAGCCTCTCCTCATCCGAGGAGGACAATGACGACCGATGGCATCACCTCTTTTTCGAGTGCTTGTGGCTCTTCCAGGGGTCCTGGACCTCGATCAAGATCGGGCAGGCCGACTTGGTCACTCTGGAGACACCGGTGGGACCGGTGATTTCCCAGGGTCGGGGACCACTTCCTCGATGGGATTCCCAATGGGCTGGGTCTCCTCGTCGGGGAAAGAAAGGACTGGAGTCTGACTGAGAGAGAGTCATCGACCGGAGTCAGTGACAGTGGGTCAATCGGATCGATGATTATTTCAACCTTATCGATCGACACGTCGGTCGACTGGCCAGATGGCAAATCCAAGAATCCAGCAGCCGAAGACGCAATTTTGACCAAAATCAAGGCTGCTGTTTCCTGGGACCGAGATCCCTCCCGATTCCAAGAACGTCTTCGCCGAGACGAAGACAATCCTGGGTCCTTTTCTTGCTTACGGGACCGAGAGGAGTGCTTGCCCGCAGGACCCTCTCCCTTAGTTGGGAGAGACTAGCACAAATCTCAGAAAGAACCTGAGAAAATGGAGCACAGGTTGAGCGGAACGAAGAAGCTCTGAGAAGAAGATTCCGCGGCACAAGCCACTTCCTCCTCGAAGGCTTGCATGCATTCCAACTGCTCGGCGGATTCCGCGGTGACGGAAACCGCCCACCGACCCTCCTTTGATTTCACCAGATGATTCCGTTTTTCCGGCCTCCCCAATTTCAGGCATGTGAGATGGTCATCGAGGACATTAGGGTGAAATGCAAGACAAAAATCACACTTCAAGGTGTCATGGTCGACACCCAAGCAATAGACACATGCAGTGTGGGGATCGTGCACAACATCTTCTGGCCGCACAAACACCGGTGAAATCCGGGAGAAGACTTGTCTTCCATGATCGAAGAGAAACAGTCGCAATCGCTAATGCGAACTAGATGAATTTTCAGAATAACTGAAGGTTTTGAAGCCAGGGCCTACAAAATGCGGACGCACTAAGGAGGCAACCTGAATCTTCCAGCGGAAGGGAAGATCTGGCTTAATGGGATGGAGCCAAGGGATATACCACCCGGGTGGGTGGGAGGAGCCAGCTTGAAGATCTTCTGCCAATTATTAAAGGGAAAGGGACATGCCAATAAACGTGGATGAACAACATATCCATGATCCTAGAAATACTGTTCGGTTTGGCTGGGGGAGAACAGTATCTCTCGTTAAGCGACAGAAAAAGATGGCGGATGTTTTGAAATTTTCTTCGGTGCGTTCAACCAATTAAAAAGCAGGCTGGGCATCAGTATGGAATGTTGTGCAGTGAGATGCCACTTGGACTGGCACTTATTTTTTTACTGGGCATCTATTGAAAAATAGATGCCCAGGTTGGAGGCACTTTCAACCAATCCAGGATACAGAATCCATTCTGGCCATTTTCTAAGAGTTCTTCCAAAATGAATCCTTAGGGTATATTCTTAACCTTTTCCCAGTTTAGTAATACCATCAAGCTTTTGAACAGTTTTGTCGGTCTTAACCCTCTATACGTCACATGCAAAAAGAACTGACAGACACACTCAGGCAGTATCTTTCAAATAAAGATTTTACTAAAAAATAATAAAAATATGAAAAATGTAAACACAGAATATATCAAAGAGCATACAATCACTTAAAAGAAAACAAGGAAAAGTACAAAATAAAAACTCCTACCAACATGCAGTTAAGATTCTTTTCTTTCTAATGTATTACCTCTAAGTGCTTATCAGAGAGCTGTGTCGCTGTACAGTCACAAGGTGGTATATCACTAAACAGTTCAGACACAGTATAGTTTAAACTGTGTCTCTCCACACCCCTTTCTGTGAGTCATCTAGCTCCTCCTTTTAGAATATAACAAAAATACAAACAGGATGTCCTATCAGGAGGTATATTAAAAAAGGTGACATCAGCAAAAACTAATTTCCCAAATTATGAGTCTTTTGATCCACCAGTTCCTTTTAAGTTTACAACCCTGCAATTTTCTCACCTAGGTGCAAGATATCTGGCAGGAATCAGCTTAATGATGTCCTGTTTCTGAAGTCACAGAATGTATATTTAGTTTCCCAACTTCAAAGCATGTCATACACAGGCCATAAAATGCAATATCTCAAGGAAGTTAATTACATTACAGAGATCTTCTGGTCAATTATACATCCTGTAGTTTCACTGAAACCTGGGGGTGGGGGGCCATGGAGCACAGGATGTCATACTGAAACAATCACATACTATATTTTTATGTTACTAACATCATACAGCAATCATAACCAGCTGGCCAAGTGTCACACCTCCCCTCCTCTTCTTTAGTGAATACTGAGCAGAAGTATTTGTTCAGTATCCCTGCTTTTCACTGTCACCCTCTGCCCACCCACCCCTCCCGTTATTAAGCCTCACTATCTCTCCCTTGGTCTTTCTTCGCTCCCTAATGTACCTATAAACAGTTTTATCCCCCTTCTTAACCGAGTTGGCTAACTTTTCCTCGGTTTGGGCCTTTGTTATTCTGACTGCCTTCCCTGCTTCCTTCTGTTTTAACTGGTACAGTTCTCTGTCCTGCTTCTTCTGTGTTTCCCCATACTTCCTGAATGCTATCTTTTTTCTCCCTAACCTTTTCCTCCACCTCTTTTGAGAGAGTGTTTTTTTTCCTTCGTTTTGATTGGTTAATTTGTTTCACATAAAGGCTTGTTGTCTCTGTGATGGCAGTTTTAATGTTTCCCCATTGTTCCTCCACCCCTCCTTCTTGCCAGTTTGCTAGTGCTTTTCTGAGACACTCTCCCATTTTGACAAAGTCAGCCCTCCTAAAGTCCAGTACCCTCACTTTTGTATGGCTTGACTCTATGGCTGTGTTTATTGTGAACCACACACTGTTTGGTGGTCACTTGTTCCCATATGGCTACCCACATCTTAATTTGAGATCGTCTCTCCATCCCCGTTTGAGAGTACCAGATCTAAGATTGCTCCATCCCAAGTGGGTTCCAACACTAGCTGTCTGAGGCATACCCTCTGCAGGGCATCGAGAATGACCCTGCTCTTGGATGTGGCTGCAGCAAAGGTGCTCCAGTTAACATCTGGCATATTCAGGTCCCCCATCATCAACGTCTGCCGGTTTTTCTGCCATCCTAAGGATACCTTCTACCACTTCCTTGCTCATTTCCTCCCCGAGACGGGGGTCTGTATACAACATCCATGCGGATTATGGTGCCATTTCCTGTCTCCAGGATGACTCACAGTGCCTCCTCTCCTCCCTGTTTACCCTTTAGCTCCATTGCTTTGATCTCTTCCCTTACATAGAGAGCTACTCCTCCTCTTCTACCCTCCCTGTCCCTCCTGTAGACTGTGTAACCTGGTATGTTGACATCCCAGTCATGGTTCTCTGTGTACCATGTTTCTGTGACTGCCACGATATCCAGGTGTCCCTCTTCCATCAAGGACACTAGTTCAGGGAGCTTGTTACCCAGACTATGGGCCTTGGTACTCATTGCCCTCCATTTTTTGACGGGCTTACCCCTTTTAGCCCCATTCCTGTCCTTACTGCCTTAAGGCCAGACAGCCCACAAATAGCTGTCCCCTCGGCATAGCAGTAGCACTACCACTCGTGATGCCATCAACCGGAATTCAAGAACAAGACCAGGTCATCGGGGGCCAGCTGGTGGGGGGGGGGAGAAGGAGGAAGGGACTGAATATAACAGAGGAAGGGCGCTCTCCCTCTCCAGGAAGGAAGGCTGTGTGCAGCCGCAGTTACAGCACCACCTGGGTGACGACAGGTGGTGCTACAAGGCACCAGCTCACCATCAGGGAGGACAGGAAGTGGGCTGATGCCGTAAAGCCACGCACATATATGTGCATGAGCTAGATGTTCCAGATGGCTGGCTTCCTGAGTGGAAGGGATGAAAAAGTGGGGAAAACGACCCTGTCAGAGCTCTGAGGATGGTCATGCACCGAAACATCAACAACTTAGGATGTTCTGTCCGCTTGGTCTCAGCCTAGTTTGTCTACAGCCCCTCAGGGCGCCTGAACTGTATGTTTAAATTTGTATGTAGCCGTTTACTATTTGTGAATGTTGTCTAATGAAATATTTAATTACTAGAAAGTATCCTGGTACAGTATTTTGCACTGGTTCACCTTGGGGCTGCTCTGTTATATTCATATTCGTCATCTAGCAAGGTAGAAGACGCCAGAGGAACTATCGGCGGATGGTACTGAGGAAGGAACAAATACCAGCACCAGGGCACGGTACCACCAGTATGAATCCTATTAACAGTATTATCTTATTTCTGGGTTGAAACAGGGCCTTCAGAAACGTAAATATCTGGGGATCTATTTAAAGGCAACAAATCACTTTTTTTTTTTTTTTTTTTTTTATATACCAGGATTATTACCCTCCCTTATTGCAAACACTTAAAGATAACATAAAAAGATGACCTATGTTGCCTTTTCCCCTCTGTTCTAGAATGCAGACCATAAAGATGAATGTTCTCCTCTGCTACCATTATTTATTTCAATGTGCCCCAGTCAAGCTCACTAAAGCTTAATTCAGGACAGCACAATGACAAATTCTTTGTTTCTTATGGGTGGGCACCAGACCGAGAATTAGAAGCATCCTTCTCTTAGCAAAGAAACAGGTGGGAGGGGGACAGTCCCTCTAGTACAGCTTTTTTTTTTTTTTAAACGTTATTAATTTTTCAGGAGCATTACATCAACGACTTTTTATAGTATCGGTTGAGACCATTCTCATATCAAATCACAGCATTTTAAATAGTATAGTCTTATATTCAAAATTATATATAATACTCAGGTACGACATCTCTTCCAGCTGAGGGGGTAGTCATATAGCCCAGAGACAGGGGTAAGGAATGGTGAGTATGAACATCCCAGCCCCTCCTAATGTTTATGGGACTATATGCTGGTGGTGGCCCATCACCCAGGGCAGCACAGCATTCCAGAAATTAGTAAATGCATCAGTTCACAAATTCAGACGTACAGTCAGTTTCTCTATTCACTATATCTCCTGCGCTGTATCCTCCCAATCTGTTACTTTAGGTGGGACTGCTTGTAGCCACCTTTTTGTGATAGCTTTCTTGGCTGCCGTGACTAAGAGACCTGCCAGGGTTTGAGAGAGCTTATCTCCAAGCTGCTCTGGCAGCATCAGAAGAATCACCAGTTGGGGGTTAAGGGGGCCTATGCTAGGAAGAAGATACAGCATGGCTGTGCCATCTCCCGCCAGTACTGCCATTAACATTGGGACACTCACAAAATATTTTAGCGTGGGTTGCACAAGCCTTTCCACACTGCCTCCACCACTGCGAGCCTCTCTGTGTGTCATACTTCCTTGTTATCTGGGAGGGTTAAAAAAAGCAAGTGATACATTTCCATCCATGCCGAGTACCTAGAGGCCAGCGGGGCACAGGACCCAAGGCAGCAAGGATTTACAGCGGGGAGGGTCATGTCAGATGAATCTAATAGATTTCTTTGACTGAGTGATCAAAGTAGTAGACCAGGGAGGGGCTGTGGACCCATGGCAGCATGGATTCACAGCAGGAAGGTCATGTCAGATGAATGTAATAGATTTCTTTGACTGGGTGACCAAAGCAGTAGACCAGGGAGGGGCTGTGGACATGGCCTACCTAGACTTTAGCAAGGCATTTGACACAGTCCCACGCGCAAAAGATTAATAAACAAATTAGCCAGCCTGGGAGTGGGTCCCAGGGTGGTAGCCTGGGTAAAAGATTGGCTGTACAACAGGCCACAGAGGGTAATAGTAAACATAGCCCACTTCGAAGAAAGGGGGGTTATTAGCAGGGTACTGCAGGGTTCAGTACTGGGTCCGGTCCTTTTTAATGTCTTTATAAGTGACACTGCAGAGGGACTGGAAGGAAAAGTATGCCTCTTTGCAGACAACACAAAGATCTGCAACAGAGTTGCTACATAAGGGAGGAGGGGATGAGAAGGGACTTGGCAAGGCTGGAGGAACGGTCAAATGTATGGCAGCTTAGATTCAATGCAAAGAAGTGCAAAGTAATGCACCTGGGAAACAAAAACCTGGGGGGGGGGGATTTATTAACAACAACAAAAATGGAAAGGGACCTGGGGGTAGTCATATCAAATGACCTAAAGGTAAGCAAGCAATGTGAGAAAGCAGTAAGGAGGGCTGGAGGGTACCGGGATGTATAGGGGAGAGGCATCACCAATAGAAAACCGGACGTTGTTATCCCTCTGTACAGACAGTTGGTGAGACCCCATCTGAAGTACTGCGTGCAGTTCTGGAGACCCCATCTCTGCAAGGACATAGACAAGATGGAGGTGGTCCAGAGGAGGGCAACTAAAATGGTGCAGGGTTTGCAACAGAAGCCATATGAAGAGAGACTAAAGGAGCTTAATAAGTATACCCTTGAGGAAAGGAGGGAGGGGGGAACAGGACAGAAATGTTCAAGTACCTCAAGGGAATCAACAAAGTCCAAGAGGGTAGCATCTTTCAGAAAAAGAGATGTGCAAGAACAAGGGGACACAATTTGAAGATGGGGGGGCGCGGCTCAGGGGCAATGTGAGGAAGTATTTTTTCACAGAGGGTGGTGGCCTTCCTGAGGAGGTTGTGGGGTCAAAAACAGTGAGGGAATTCAAGAATGCATGGGACAGATATAAGGCAATTCTCGTGAGGAGGGTAGGCTGTTAGTTAACTATGATCTGCAGCTTATCTAATAGGTAGGGAATTGGGCAGACTAGGTGGGCCAAGCGGTCCTTATCTGCCGTCAAAGTCTATGTTTCTATATTCTTTCCAGATACAGGAAAACTTGAGTTTACAGTATGACACCTACAACAAATGAGGCCCCAGGCAGTGTCCCATATTACACAATCCATTTCCCTCTCCCAGAGCAGCTTTATACGTTTCTGATTTTTGTCCCCAAACCACGTATTTCTTTATCGCATATTGAAAGTATATGATCTGGCATACTGTCCTGCTGTACTGTAAGGATTAAATGAAGGAGTGGATGCAATTCAGCGATATCTGGCTCCTAAATAATGCCTCACCTGAAGATAGCTGAAGTGATCCGAATTTCTAAGGATGTATTGTTACTTTAAAGTTTGAAATGTCTTGTCGGTCCTAGCCTCATGAAACTGATAGTTACATATAAAGTCAATGCACTGCCATCTGAGATAGGTAGGGTCCAAAAGAGATGGAGCAAAATAGGGATCCTGAGCCACCATCTCAAAGTAGTGGGCTGACAGTTTAAGATCTAGGATTTATAGGAGCTCCCACCAGTTTTGCAATACATGAGATGTGAATTCTAACTCAGTGTTTCAGGTTAGGCATATTTGTGTTGCTGGAGAGGAAAACTGTGCAGTGTGCTAATCTGCTGGCCATGAAATTTATATTCCGAGTCTCTCCAGTGTAGTGTGGAGGTGTCACTGCAAGTTTGGGAATGCCAATCCTTCTTTGATTTTATTCCGCTGGAATTTTGTTTATATGCAATGTGTGTGTTTTTTTCCCACCTACAGAAATCGCGAGATTTGTTGGTCCCACTTACAAAAATCTTGATTTGTGGGGAAGGAGAGGGAAGGTCTGAATGAGACAGAGGAGCTGTGGGAGCAAATTCATCCTCACAGTCTCCGCTCTGTGAATCAGGGAGAGGTAAATGCATATACCTCTGCATGTCCTCTTGTATCTGTCTTTTTAAGGGGTCATAATTCAAGGCGTATAACTGCGCAAAGGTATTGGGAATATCTATACCCAGATATAGCAATATTCACCAACAGATAGAACAGGTGGCAGCAGTGGGAGATGTGGTGATCACAGGTGATTTCAAATATTCAGATATAAATTTGATTATGCAGACATCTGTAGTAGGTATTGAGAATAGTTTTTTGGAAACATTAGTGGTGGCAGACTTGCAGCAATTGGTCTAGAAACCCACTAGAGGTGGAAATATGTTGGATTTGGTAATTACTAATGTAAGCGAATCAGTTAAAAAAACTACTATTAGAGAAAATCTGTGCAGCAGCGACCATAACACTGTAGAGTTCACCTTGAAAGCAGAAGTTGTACCAACTAGGGGAACGACTACTATAAAAAAAACTATTATAAGGCCAATTTTCCAAAGATCAGAAACGAGTCATCTAAGTGGGAATGGGAATCATCTTTCGAGCATAAGAATGTAGAAGAAATATGGAACATAATTAAAAGCAAATTACTACAGATGGAAGAAAAGTATGTACCCAGCAAAAAGATGTATAATAAGAGGAAAATTGCCTATATGGTGTACTCATAGAATCTTGAAACAATGTGATGAGAAGAAAAAGGCAGATGATACTATGAAAAAAACACACAGAGGAGGCATCTGCATCCAGTAAGAAAGAACGAGATGCATTAAAAAAGATGATTCAGTCAGAAAGGCATAAATTAGAATTTAACATCTCTCACAGGAAGGATAATAGGAAAAGCTTTTATGCATATGTAAATAAGCATAGTAAAACAACACTCAAGTAGTGGCCATTAAACATGAGGGAAAAGATATAAAAAACCCACTGGATATGGCAAATGCCTTTAATGATTACTTCTGCACAGTGTTCGACAAAAGTAGTAGCAGTAGAAAGTAGCTAGATTACATTCTGATCTGACTGTTGAAATTAGTCACCAAGAAGCAGAAAAATTACTGGAAAAACTGAAAGAAAATAAATCATCAGGACCAGATCTCCTGCACCCTGAACAGCTCAGCGAGGTATGAAAACAGATCTCCAAACCCCTGGCTGCTCTTTTCAATGCTTCCTTTGCAACAGGTGATGTGCCTCATGACTGGAGGGTGGCCATAGTTGCGCCATTATTTAAAAAGCGAGATCAAGCAGTACACTCTAATTAGAGACCCATCAGTTTGACTCCAGTTCTATGTAACCTAGCAGAAAGCTTCCTAAAAATTAAACTGGAGGAGAATTTAAAGAACATCGGTTATAAGGACATAGGCACTGGAACCGGGGTGGCGAAAGGGGTGGTAGCCACTCCACATTTTATTTCTATATGGCAAAAACTAGTATAGAAAAAGTGCCCTTTGTACCCTCATAAGTGCCCTTTTGATTCTCAGCCCCCTCAGCTTTTATTATCTTCTGGCACATTTGTATAAGGATGTTAAACAGCATGGCTTTCAGCAAAACAGGGCATGCCTAACAAAATCAATTGTGCTTCTACGAAAACATCAGTAGAAACTTAAATGATAACATACCAGTCAATGTATTTTATTTAGACTTCCAGAAGGCTTTTGATAACGTACCACATTGCCTACTGATAGATAAGATGGTTAAGATAGGAGTGGATAATAGGCTAGTCATCTGGATAAGGAACTGGCTAAACATGGGAAAGCAGCATGTCAGAGTGAGAAGATGTTATTCGGGGTACGGTGCGGTGACTAGCGGGATGCCCCAGGGTTTGCTCCTGGGACCAGTATTATTTGTGCTGTTCATCAGCGACCTTCACCAGGGTATCAACAGCTAGGTAGTGAAATTTACAGATGTGAAATTGGGAGGGATAGTTGACACACTGGAAAATATCTAAAACTTGAAAAATGACCTGGGAAAGATTGAAATGTTGGCGTTGGAGAATGGTATGCCTTTTAGTGTACAGAAATGTACAGTCATGCACATGGGAAAGGGAAATAGGAAGCATTGCTACCATTTGATTTTTTTGTTTGCCCCTCCCTCACCTTCCGTCCAGGACCCGCCCTGGCCACGGTGCCCCCAAACTTGCACCGCCTAATTAGGCACTTTATTCCTCCCCGATTACTCCTGGCTTACCCCCCAGGAGGCGGAGCATGGTGCTATGGCAGGAATCGGCGCCATGTATTTTTAACTGGTTGGGGAGTATGTGGCTAGGCGGCTAATTGAAGCCGGGAGCAGGGCGTCATGGAGACGTCTGGTGAGGACGAGAGTTTTTCCCCCATTGGCTGGGCGGGAGCGTGAAATGACGCCAGTGTCTGTCCCGCCCAGAACCTCCCTCATCGACTGCGTGTCGGTGCTCGGGCTATACACCCAGCCTCTGCTAGGTGTCACCCTCACACCGATCATCGAGACCCCACCCCACCCCCGGAGAAAGAGAGCAGTCCTTGGATGCTCAATCCTTTCCCTCGGCCGGGCTCTTCAATGACCCGGCTCGCTCTCAACCCGTTTGCCGGCATCGCAATCGGAACCCCAACCGCTGCGCTGACGGGCTGGCCCTATGGCTACCATTTGAATGCGAATCCACTAAATAAGGTGGAAATTGAAAAGGATTTTGGTATATTTGTAGATCAGAATCTAATTTCAGAGTACACTGCAACAAGCTAATACAGAAATGCAATTACATGATTAGAAATATTTGAAGGGGTTTTCTAAATCGATCAGCAAGTTGTATGGCACCATTATATAGGGCATATATCAGGCCACATCTGGATTATGAGTCTCCCTTGTGGTGCCCATACTTGAGGGGCGAGGCGAAACGTGTGGAGAGGGTTCAGCGCAGGGTTACAAAAATGAACGGAGGTTTGAAGGGGCTCAGCTACGAGGACAGGTTGCAACGTTCAGGATTTTATAGCCTAGAACAAAGGAGGTTCAGAAGGGATCTATTAGTTATGTATAAAATTATGCAAGAATCTGAATTGATGGAAAAAAGTACAATTACGTAAGAACTTACCATAACAGCAGATCTTCGAGAGAGGTTCCTTCAGTAGGTCATTACATATAGGACTGGCGCCATCTGGCGTCTGGCCACATGGCAGACTTTTCTAGCAATCCCTGCCCACCCGACGTCACATGACCGACGTCAGCGTGGCTGTATAAAGTGGGCGGTCCCCATGCCTGCCCTCCAGTTCTCCCGCCAGAGCCAGGAAGAGGCCTGACAGCAGGAGTAAACAGGATTTGGAGTCACTGTGTAAGAAATAAAATGAGGGGAAGGAGGGAGGGAAAAATATAACCTACTGAAGGAAACTCTCTTGAAGATCTACTGTTACGGTATGTTCCTACGTAACTGTACTATCTTACTTCGAGAGGGTTCCTTCAGTAGGTCATTACATATAGAACTGAGTCCCAAGCAGTCCCTCCAAAGACAGAGCAAGAGAAACAAGGGAGGAGGAGAAAATAACTCCAACAAAACTGGGAACGAGAATGGACCCAGCCTAGGACAGAAGGCCCTGCAAGATAGCTAGGCCGAAGCCTGCCCTCCGCCTAGAAGCAATGTCCAGACTGTAGTGTTTAGTAAAGGTGTGGAGAGAACTCCATGTGGCTGCGGCACAGATATCAGCTGCAGAGACGTTCCGCAAAAAAGCAGCGGAAGCAGCCATGCCCCTAGCAGAACGAATTCTGATGGGACCCGGCAGAGGTTTGTCATACTTTTGGTAACAATACCGAATACAGCTCCCTAACAAGTTGGAAAGGCACTGCTTCAAAACTGCTTTGCCCTTCGACCTCGGAGCAAAGGAAACAAAAAGCTGATCACAGCTACAGATATCCTTTGTTCGGTGTGTATAGCACCAAAGGATCCGATGGACGTCCATGGTGTGCAGGAGTGCCTCACCTCTGTTCGTAGGGGACGGAAAGTAAACTGGAAACTCTACTGATTGGTTCAGTGTAGCTTCTGACACCACCTTGGGTAAAAACTTAGGATTTGGCCTGAGGACCACCCGGTCCTTGTGGAAAATAAGATAAGGCTCTATACAAACCAGAGTGTGAAGCTCCAAAATCCTTCGAGCTGACGTAATGGCAACAAAAAATAACGTCTTCCAGAAAAGGAAGCGTAAATCGCAGCTCATCACTGGTTCAAATGGGGGGAGAGTGAGTTTCTCCAACACAAAGTTCAAATCCAAAGGTGGGGTTGGGCTGTGGATGGGGGGGGGGGGTTCAGATGGAGGATCTCTCTCAGAAATGTTTTTCAGACCTCCAGCTGAGCCACGGGTTTACCATCCACCAGCTCGTGGTACGCCGAAACTGCCGAAAGGTGGACCTTCAAGGAAGAATATGACAGACCCAAGTCTGACACATGAAGGAGGTATTCCATGATTTGTGGGGCAGAACAGATGGGAAAACGTTTCCACTTTATGGCATAAATGGAATGAGTAGAGGGTTTTCTAGCCTCTAAAAGAACCTGAGCTACTCGAGAGGAGACCCCAAAGTGAGAAATCGCTATGTCTGCAGGAGCCACGCATGAAGATGCAGTGTCCTAAGTTCTGGACGGACTAGGCGACCTTGATCCTGAGTCAAGAGGTTGTGAGTCACTGGAAGTGGAACTGGTGGTTCCCTCATTAGCTGTTGTAGCAGCAGGAACCAAATTTATCTCAGCCAGAGAGGGATGATGAGGATCATCCTCTCCTTCCCTGCCTGAAGCTTGAGAAGGACCCTCTGGAGAATGGAAATGGAGGGAAGGCATACAAAAATTTCCGTGTCCAGGAGAGAGACAGCGCATCATCCCAGAAAGCACCATGCCCTGGAACGAGCGAGCAAAAACTGGGAAGTTTTGCGTTGTATTGAGAGGCGAAAAGGTTGATTTTCGGACATCACCATCTCAGGAAGAGAGATTCTGCCACTTCATGATTTAATTCCCATTTGTGAGTTAAGGTCCGAGACCTGCTGAGACTCTCCGCGAGGACATTTTGAATGCCTGTAACATGCATGGCCACTAGGACCTGATCGTGCTGGACCACCCAGTTCCACATCCACATTGCCTCCCTGCACAGTGGGTACAAGCGAGTTCCTCCTTGTTTGTTGAGGTACCAAACTATCGACATACTGTCCATTTCAACCAGCAGTGATCCCTTGGGAAGAAGGGTCTAGAAGGCCTGTAAGGCGTACAAGACCACCCTCATCTCCAGAACGTTGTTGTGTAATGATACTTCCAAGCTGGACCACAGTCCTTGAGCTTGGTGCTCCCCTAGATGTGCTCCCCATCCCATGTTCGATGCATCTGTAGTTAGGGATGCCGAGGGAGCCGGGCTCCTGAAAGGAAGACCCAAGGAAAGGTTGCAGGGGTCCCTCCACCACAGCAATTGCTTCTGAACTGCTGAGGAGACTAGGACTAGATGGTCTAAGTCATCCAGGAGTTGGTCCCACTGCACTCGCAAAGACCACTGAATGACTCTCGTGTGGAGCCTCGCCAGGGGGGAGCAGTAGTGATGGAGGCTGCCATTAGGCCAAGAAGGTGGAGGACCTCCCAGGCCGGGATGGTCCTGGATGAAGCCACCAAAGAAGCCTAATGGACCATGGTCTCCATCCTGTCTGGAGGAAGGAAGGCTCTGCACTGGACCATATCCAAAACCATCCTGATGAACT
The DNA here is from genome assembly GCA_016271365.2 of Neoceratodus forsteri. NCBI lineage: Eukaryota > Metazoa > Chordata > Ceratodontiformes > Ceratodontidae > Neoceratodus > Neoceratodus forsteri. Next base: position 1,120,149,952 of record CM028130.1, on the reverse strand, counting down.
GTAGTCTCTGGGACAGGGTCATGGATGACTTGGGAATACTGGCTGTAATTCCCAGTTTGCCAAAGAGATCCAGAGTAAAGGACAGAGCTTTCAATAAGGAGTCCCTGGAAGATCCGTCCAGGTAAGGGAAAACCGCAATACCCTGGTGGCGCAAAAAGGCCGCCACCACCACCGCCAGGCACTTTGTAAACACCAGAGGTGCTGAGGATAGACCAAAGGGGAGGGCCTGAAACTGAAAGTGCTCCCCTTGGAAAAGGAACCACAGGAATTGGCGGTGGCTGGGGAAGATCGGGATGTGCAGGTAAGCGTCCTGCATGTCCAGAGTGCACAACCAATGATTCTCCAAAAGGAGTGGAAGAAGGCTCTGGAGCGTTAGCATCTGGAACTTTTTGTACTCAATGAACAGATTGAGACTGCTTAAGTCGAGAATGGGTCTCAAGTCTCCCATCTTTTTGGAACCAGGAACAATTGGGAGTAAAACCCCCACCCCTTTGCCGGAGGGGAACGAGCTCTATTGCTTTCTTGAGCAAAAGGCTTTGAGTTTCTTCCTGAATGAGAAGAGCCTGATCCCTGGAGTCGGAAGACCTTTATGACAGAGATTCTTGTGGAATTTCCAGAATCTCTATAGTGTGTCCGACGGACACCAGTTGCAGGACCCATGCATCTGAGGTTATTGCCTGCCATTCCTGCACATGGCAGGCGAACCTCCCCCTCACTTGCTCTTCGTTGTGAGATGGAGGAGGTAGTGGAGATAGGGAGTCAGGAAGTGGCAGGGCGTTCAGGGGGAAGCCTCCAGAACATCTCTGGTTTTTGGAGGTAAGAGGAGTGGCAGAACCTGTGGCCTTGCATTTGCCCTGGCGTTGAGCCGGGGTCTGCTTCCTCTGCCTCCAGGTCCTTTTCCAAAAGGGCTGCTGCTGTTGTTGAGTGCCCGATCGGTACATGGACCTCACTGCTCTGAGGGCGAGGCCTCTGTCCTAGAGATCAGTAATAATATCTTTGTTGTCCCCACCAAAAAGCACCGAGCCTCGGAAGGGGGCAACCTGAATCGCAGACTGTACCTCATTGGCGAGGCCAGAGATGCAAAGCCAGGATTGGCATCTTAAGGCGACAGCAGTCGCCAAGGCTCAAGTTACAGAATCGACAGAGTCGTATGTAGCCCGCAAAGCATGCCTACAGGAGAAGTGAGAGAGGCAAAGATCCTTGGCAAGTTCTTCCTTGAGGCTTAAAGGGGTCCATCGCTTGGACTCGGACCTCTAACCTGGCCAAGGTAGCTTTTTGGTGTGACACCATGTGAGCCACACAGTTAAGGGACCGGAGTGCACATGTGGCCAAAGCATAAACCTTCCTGCCGAACTGGTCCATCTGCCTCAACTCTGTCTGGAGGAGAGGTGTTCATGTGCTTGGGTGAAGACGGGGGATCATGAGCAGCTGAAATAACGACAGAGTCCACCTTGGGATGCGTAAGGACCATGTCTGGTGCCGAAGCCAAATTCTGGGACAGACCACTGGGCCCAGGCTGAGGAATAGTCATCGGAGTTTCCGGCATTGGGTTGGGAGTCACCGGATCGACGGTGGGATCGGGACCGGGATATTCGCCGGATCTGAAGGGATCCCACCTGATGGGGGAGAAGGGGCCTCCACCATAAGGCCAGATGGCTGAGGAGGAGCCTCCTTCCTTGTGACCCCGTCGGGGGAGCACGGGACAGACCCTGAGGAAAGGTCTTTGACATTGAGGGGTCCCGCACTGTCCTCGCCTGAGGTACCCGCCTGAGATGGGGAGGGTACTGGTGTGGGAAAAGGGGGGAGAGGGGCAGTCTCCCGCTGGTTCTGCCGAACGTCAGGGGTGGCGCCGTAAGGCCCAGATGGGAGAACTATACCTAAGTGGCCCTCAGAGACGGGCATCTTACCAGACAGAGCTGGGCGGGGGAGAAGCCCCCGGCTGATTAATCGGCTGTAGCCGGGCGGGTTTTCGAGGCCTGGGGAGGACGACTTACTGGCGGCTGGGTGGTCCCCGGAGGAGCTGGGGGACAACTTAGTGGCCGTGGTGGTGTGCCCGTTGGAGTAGTCGACGGACAACTGACCCGCAGAAGTTTTATCAGACTTACCGTCTGAAGTCTTCTTAGGTGGTGGCTATAAGGAGGCCATGCTCGTTGAGGGCCTCGAGGCCTCAGGCTGGGCCTCTGTGGAGCACTCCCACTCCCGAGATTTCTCCTTGTGGTGTTTCTTGGAGGGAGAAGATTTTTCTGAAGAGGTCTCACGGATCCGGTCCATTTGCTTTTCAAGAGAAGCGAGACGGACTTTTAAAAGGTGGGCCTCCAAAGCCTGCTGTCTCTGCTTTTTGGTGGCCTGACTGAATGTTTGGCACTCTGAGAAGGGTGGTCTTTATTTATTTATCTTATTTATTTATTTCAATCTAGGATTACAATACCTTTGAGCTGAGGCTCTTTCACAAAGGATCCACGTCAGCGTGTGCAACAGTCATCATTTTTAGTTACAAACATATAGTCATTGACTTACAGACATGTAATAACCAGTACAAAGACATGAGCTATGAGCAAGACAAGGGAAGGGGAGGGTGGATGGTGGAGGAAGTGAGGGTAGGAGATTGAGGGGGGAAGGAGGTGCAGGGGTAAGGGGGAGTACGGGAGGTGGTTGGGGCAGGAGTGGAGATAAGGGGGGGAGGTGGGCGAGGGTGGGAGACAGTGCAGCCAGGGGGCCTTGTCGAGGGAATATGACAGGTAAGGTGCTAGGGGTCTGGGCCCAGACAGATCACGCACTTCAGATGACCGTCCTTATGAGGTATCTCTGTGCTGCAGGATGAGCTCTTCTTTTTGGGTGAAGACATAAGCAAAAATGTTGAAAGGTATGGCGAAGGTAAAAATCCAATGCAAGAACTAACACGACGATCGCTACTGGAAGTCTGCTATGCGACTGACATGAGGCGACGGCGGGAAAGAACTGGAGGGCGGGCGTGGGGACCGCCCACTTTATACGGCCAAGCTGAAATCGGTCACGTGACATCGGGTGGGCAGTCCCCCGTCAGGGACTGCTAGAAAAGTCTGCCGTGCGGCCCGATGCCAGGTGGCGCCAGTCCTATATGTAATGATCTACTGAAGGAAACATAGAAGTCGTCGGCAGATAAGGACCACGAGGCTCATCCAGTCCGCCCATTTCTTTACTACCTCATAAATGTGCCATCAGCCTTTGCTCTGTCAATGGCCTATCTATTCATACTCATCTGTATTGCTCCCTTATGCCTATCCCATGCCTGTTTGAAGCCCTGCACTATATTCATGTCTACCACTTCCTGAGGTAGGCCGTTCTATGCATCCACCACCCTTTCTCCAAAAAAGAACTTCCTCACATTACCCCTTAATCAGTCTCCCTCTAATCTCGTGCTGTGCCCTCATGTCCAGCTATTTTTCTTATAATGAAACATCTTAGACTGTTTCACCTTGATAATGCCCTTAAAGTGTTTGAATGTTTCGTTCATATCACCTCTATCCCTCCTTTGCTCTAAGGTATACATATTGAGCTCCGTTAATCTGTCCTCATATGTTTTCTGATGCAGTCCCTGCACCATTTTGGTTGCTCTTTTCTGGACTGCCTCAGTCTGGGTAATGTCTTTGTGAAGGTGTGGCCTCCAGTACTGCACACAGTACTCTAGATGGGGCCTAACCAATGTCTTGTAAAGAGGGATTATTACCTCCCTCTTCCGACTTGTGATACCTGTAGTAATACACCCCAACATCCCCCAGCCTTACCTACTGCTTTAGTGGTCTGCTTGGATAATTTCAGGTCATCGGTGATGATGATGCCCAAGTCTCTTTCTTCCCTTGTGACTGCCAGCAACTCCCCTCCCAGCCTTTTGGGTGGTTTCAGGGTTTCTCTTCCCTATGTGCATGATCTTGCACTTCTTTGCATTAAATCCCAGTTGCCACTCTTCTGACCATTTTGCTAGTTTATCCAGATCTCTTCTCATTCTGCCCACCCATCTGGATCATCTGCTCTGTTGCAGATCTTGGTGTCATCTGCAAACAGACAAACCTTACCCTCCAGTCCATCTGCGATATCACTGATGAAGATATTGAAGAGGTCTGGCTCCAGGACTGATCCCTGAGGTACCCCACTTGTGACTTGCATCTCTTCTGACTGTATACCATTTACCACCACTCTCTGTTTTCTGCCAGTCAACCAGTTTGCCATCCAGTTGACCAACCTCTGACCCACCCCCAAGCCTACCCAGCTTATTAATCAATCTTCTATGTGGAACAGTATTGAAAGTATTGCTGAAGTCAAGGTAGGCAACATCAACTGCTCCCCCTTGGTCCACCACTCTGGTTACCCAGTCAAAGAAATCTATGAGATTAGTTTGACAGGACCTTCCTTTTGTAAACCCATGCTGTCTTGGATCCTGTGCTCCTATGGATTCCAGGTGTTGCACTATCCTTTCCTTAAGGAGTGCCTCCATAATCTTGCCCACTACTAAGGTAAGACTGACTGGTCTGTAGTTCCCTGCCTCCTCCCTGCTACCACTCTTGTGGAGCGGGATCACATGAGCCCTTCTCCAATCTTCTGGGACTTCTCCTGTGCTCAGAGACTCAAACAGTTCTGATAATGGTTCTGCTACTTCCACCCTTAGCTCTTTAGTACCCTGGGATGTATGCCATCAGGTCCCATAAGCTTATCTAGCTCTTGTAGGACCCTTTCTTTTGTGAAGGGATTAGTGCATACCTCACTCCTCCATGTGTCCATGGTGCTGAGCTGTGTGCCCAGCCCTACCCTACCCTACCGTCTCTTCAGTAAATACTGAGCAGAAGTATCTATTTAGGATAGATTCTTTTACATGGTCCTCCTCCTCACATGTCCCCTTATCTCCGTTGATCTTAGCAATACCCCCTGTGGACTTTCTCCTTTCACTAATGTATCTATAGACAGTCTTGTCACCTTCTTTTACTGTTTGCGCTAGTGTTTCCTCGGTTTGGGCCTTTGCCTGCTTTACTGCCTTCCCTGCTTCCCTTAGGGAAGTTTGGTATGCCTCCCTGTCTTTATCCCACTGTGTTCCCTTATATTTCCTGAAGGCCATCCTTTTCTCTGACCTTTTTTGCTACTGTTTTTGAGAACCAAAGTGGTTTCCTTCTTCTTTTGCACTTCCATTTCTCTCTAACACAATGGGATGTTGCTTCAAGTATTTCATCCTTAATGCTTGCCCACTTTTCCTATACCCCCTCACCTGTATTTCTTTTTGCCAGAGCTAGCTTAACTCTGTTGGCCATCTTATCAAAGTCAGCTCCTCTGAAGTCCCATATTTTTGCCTTGGAATGGGATGATTTAGTTCTAGTGGCCAAACTGAACCATATCATGTGATGGTTACTGGCCCCCAGGTGACCTTCCACCTGGAGATCCTTTCCCTGTTAGTCAGTACTAGATCTAGGATAGCCCTGTCTCTTGTGGGTTGTTGTACCAATTGTTTGAGGCCCTCCCCCTGCAGGGAAGCCACCATGTGTCTAGTTCTGGCAGATGTTCCTGCTGGTATTGACCAATCTGTATCTGGCATGTTGAAGTCTCCCATTATCAGAACCTCCCCTTTAGCTGTCATGTTTTGTATATCTTCAAACAGTAATGTGTCTATCTCCTCCCCCTGGTCTGGGGGGCCTGTAGACAACTCCAGTTCATATGGCTGTCCCATTTCCTGTTTCCAGGGTGATCCACAGTTCTTTTGGCTCCTTACGTGTATTCTGAATTTCTATAGCTTTGATATTTTCATTGACATACAGAACCCTCTCGCAGTAAGATCTAGGTGTTAATATTCAGTTCAAACCAGTTAGTCTGAGATCATATAAGCACCAGATCAAGTTGGACACAGTAGTAAAAAATGGAAGATATAATTTTTTCCTACAACGTACAGGCAGGCTATGGAACCGCCTACCTACTGACACTGTAGAAAGCCCTAGTCTGGAGATATTAAAGAAAAAGATCGATACCCTAATACTTAATGGAATGAATAGTTCGACCCGCTGATGCGGGTGGACGGTACAAATAAGCAATTTGCCTTCTCCTGTCCATTACCCAGTATGATTACCCAGTATGATATAGAATGTCTAGGCGATTCCAGCGGAAGGGGTATGCAGCAATATGTGCAGGGGTAGAATGTAATGAAGTTGCAGGGTTTTAAATAGCTGATATCGCATCGCAATTTGCGATGCAAACGGGCTGGTCGCGCTAGTCAAATTGAGCCTGGATCACAAAAAAGTGTGATCCATTTTCTGTGGCTACTTCTCCTCCACCACTGTTTCAATGTGTGCTCCCGCGTAGTGCCTGCCGGAACATGAGGAAGCCGTTGGAAAGCACGTGGCAAAGTATATACCATTCAGTGGATGTGGTAGTCAGATGAAGTGGCGAGACAGTGAGTAAGCGAGCTGGAGCAAGTGAGTGGGTGTGCATGAAAACGGACCATCGGTGCCATCAGCGTCAGTCACTAGACCACCAGGTATCAAAATTTAAAAACAGTTTCAATGAGAAACAGTCAATCTGAAGTTGATAATGGGCGGGGGGAGCGAGCGGGCGGGAAATGGACCACCAGTGCCATCAGCGTCAGTCACTAGACCAACAGGCATGTGAAACATTTAACAGTTCCACTGAGAACAGGTTTATTCAAGAAGCTGATGGCACAAAAGCACACTAAAAACAAAATACAATTTAAAATGAATGTGTGCTTCAAATGAGGACAATAAGCTCTGTAGTAGGAAAGGCTCTTGAGCAACGACTTGCAACACTGCACCAGGGAAGGAGAGTGGGAGTACAGTAGAGACCACTGAGCCATTTGAAGTTTCAAAAAATTACAGCAGAATGCTCTCTGCCACTACTGTGTTTACTATCTATTTGCCATTGCTCAAAAGCCTTTCAGTTTTCTGCTGTAACTAGAGCTTATTGTCCTTATTTTGAAGCATGCTGGTGTGTCCCTCTGTGATGGTCACTGACTGTCCCTCATTTTAAGTATCCACCATGTTCATGTCCCTCATTTCAGTGCCTAAAGGTTGAGACTGAGGTATGGTGGGGGACTGGGAAGGTTGTAGCAGGTGACTCATATCTTAGGTTTTGTCAAAGAGGACATGACAGGGGAGGTTGAGATGGGTGGGGGTTTAGCAGGTACCCTATTCTGGTAAAGGGGACAGATAGGTGGGGAGGGTGGTTAGATTCTGACATTGGTGGGAGGAGGGTTTTAGTAGTTCTAGCAAAGGGGGACAAGGGTGGGGAGAGTTTGGTAATGAGATATGTGTGTGTGTGTCAGTGTTGGAGTACAGAAACAGATGAAGCAGAGACAGAATTGATTTTAATGAAAGATTTTATTTAGGTAACTATTAAAAAACCATATATATATATATATTATATATAATTGATATATGTTTATTACACACACACACATTTCTGCATTTTTAGTTTTGCTAATCAAAGTGAGGCATGTGCTACTCATTTTCACAAGTGATTAGCAGTTTGTGCTAATCAATTTTCAGAGCTTATTTAAAACCCGGAGTTGCAGAACTTTTATTTAGCTTGTATCCTGCGAGCATCTCCATCTCCCAGAATTCCTCAAGGAGGGCAAAGAGGGAGGTCTTCGGCTATATTAAATATACAAGCAGGTGATCGGCACAGACGGTGACCTTATGGTCTGTCCATTCTATCTGTGTCCCCTTGATCTGATGTTTTTCTCTCATGGCCTGTACCAAGTGTTCCACGTAGACAGCAAACAGCAGACAAGGTGCACCCCCACCAGGTAGTTCATGTTACATTGGCACTTCTATGGGGAGAAGATGCTTTTGTTGCCCACTGGAAAGACGTTCAGCAGCAGGCTCAGGATGAAGTTCCCTTACCCGTTTTATCATATGATAACAAACTGAGGCAAACTAAAACCTATAGGGACTATGGAACACTTGGAGTACCGTTTAAGGCATGGGAACACTATAGTAAATGCTCCAGAATAGCCTGGTATGTCAGGAGATACAGGCATCAAGCATGCCTAGGTTTACAATTTATGAATCAGATTTTAGTCGTTAAACTGATAAAAGAATTTGAAGAGTTTAAGGCTGAATTTGGTTGGGGTCCAGAGATAGGCTTGATATCTACAAATTAGAGAGTATGTTACAAGACAACTGAGACTAGAACATCAAAGGGGGGGCACATCACAGACCCTACCCACCTTACCTACCTTGGTGGCTTCCCTGCAGCCAAAGGGGGTAATATCAGTACTGTATCAGTTCCTTCTTTATGAACAGCAGAACCGGGTCAGCCACCTAATGGATAAGTGGCAAAATGAGATGCAGCTGCAACTAACCCACAAAGACTGGGGACAGATTTGGCTGGGCTCCTTCAGGACTTCTTCATCTCCTAGGTGGCAAGAGTTTGCCGCGGGAAAATTTAAACCGGATTCTTTATCACCCCAGTACTTAAAATGGGACCATGTAACCTCCCCATGCTGATGGGAGGAAATGTGGAGAAGCCCAGGCAATCCACAGCCATGTCTTTTGAACATGTCCTACACTAGGACCATTCTGGGGAGAAGATTATAAGCAAATTATGGGATCTATTTAGTACCCAGGGAGACTTAGGGTTAGACTTATGCTTCCCTCATCTGGTTCTGGGTCTTAGACCTTAGGGACTTAAAGGAAAAGAACCCCAGTATCTGTGTACATCTGTGTGGCAGCAGCAACAGCTGAAACAATAACAAGGTGGTGGTTACAGAGTGACACCCCAACCATCTCAGAGTGGAGAAAGGTGGTTACTCAAATAGTAGAAACAGAGAGACTCACCTTCCTGGTGCAAGATACACATGAACAGATGGACCAGATGGGAGATGGCCATTGATGAGGGGAGGACATTGCTGAGGGGGAGTAGATCATAAACTGAAAAGGATAGTAATTCTAAGAGGAGAAAGGGTGCATGCACCAAACAGGAATCCCTGAATAATGCAGGACACTTAACACCTAGTGGTATAGGGACATGCTGACGAAAATATCCCAGTCATTTGAGAAGTCTCCTTTCATCCTTGACCAGTGTGTGGGTTTTCACTGATTAGTAAAATAGTTTGATGGTGTGCATGGAGTGGGGCCCTTGCCCGGGCTGCCTCTTCTTCCTCCTCCTCTCGGTATTAAGTGCTTATTAACGAGAGGTAAGGGCGACAGAACTACTTGTCATATCTCATCATTTCTGAGTTGTTCGAGTTAGGCAGGTTTTACTGCTTATACAGACAACCTAAAAAAGAATGTACTGTATATCAGAGCTGCTCTTCATAATGGATACACCATGTATGGAAGTGATATGTATTAACCAAGTACTTGCTTGTAATGTGAACACCAAGCAGCTCAATAAAGAAAGTGCAGTGCAAGCTGCTTATAATGGGCACCTCTGTGTGATCAGAGTTTGCCCGATATAGGAAGTGGGCGCTGTAACCAAATACAATTTCTTTTTTGTAGAATGATGCGCTAGTACATAAACATTACAGTACTGTACTAGATTGCCAGTTCTCCCCTGATTCCTTCATTCCTTATGCAATCGCAGCATAATTTCTTTTTTACTCGTCCCAAGCGCAGGTTAAATAAACCTAAACCTCCCCCAATTCCCTCCATCCTTACACAACTGCACCAGCAAGGTGGTAGATCGTAGAGTGGCTGCTGTGAGGACGACGAGACACAGCCTCTTTAAATAAAGTGCAGGAAACTTATTTTTTCTGAGTGCTAAACCTCACCTGATCCCTTCCCCCGATTCCATCCTTACTTACCCAATTGCACTAGCAAGATGGTAGTCATAGAGTGGCTGCTGTGAGTACAACAAGCTGCAGCATCTTTAAACAAAATGTAGGCAACTTTTTTATTCTGAGTGCAGTTTCCTTCAGTGTGTGTTTCCATCCCTCCAGACCACTGAGCCCCAGCCTCGATCTCCATGACATGGAAAATTGCGCTTTACAGTACTGAAGCAGGCTATAGCATTCTGTGCCCTTTCTATTTGGGCAGATTAGCTGCTAATTAATGCAGTTCACACTTTGGCAAGCTCCGCAAACTGCATGCCGAAGTGTGAACGGACACTAATTATCATCCAATCTGCCCAAAATAGAAGGGCATGTAACACTATAACCAGCATTTTTAACATTAGTACCTATGCAGTTGGTAAATGGCAAATGAAGTTTACCTGGTAAAACCGACTGCCCGTGTTAAGCGTAGGCGCTATAAGTGGTGCCAACTGTATTAAAAAAAAACTTGCTCTTCGGAGAGATTGAGGCCTTTGTGTGTTTTTCAGACTAGTTTACTTATTTTATCTGAGGATATCATCTAGCGTTGTAAGGCTCTTAGGATTAAGAGAATGCACAGAGGATTCACACGTAAAGAATTCAGAGGTACAGTAATTTTGGGACGGCTAAAAGAAGGTGGAATGGGCACGTGGAGTGAAGATGGGTTTCTACCCTAACCACCATCTTATTATAGCAGGGGCTTGCAAACATCCGGAGTGTTGAGGGCAGAAATACTTCTCCAGTGAGACAGATCCTTTTGAATGCCATTTTGGTGACATTTTAACCTTGAACGGCGACCTGGCATGCATCACAGAAACTTGGTTTGATGATAATGCTGGACCAGTTTTGACTGAACTGATTCAGTGGGGTTGTTTTGTGATGCACTTTCTCCACTTGGTGCATATGTGTGTGTGTGTGTGTGTGTGTGTGTGTGTGTGTGGGTGGGGGCATAATTTTTAAATCTCACATCAAGTGTCAGGCTTCACCTGTGGAGGACCCAAGGTCCTTTGACTGTGTCTCCCTGACATGTGGAGGTCAATTAAATTGCAGAATTGTATTAATTTATCACTACCTTGGAAGGGATGCTGTTAATATAACAGACTTCACGGAGTTGCTGTCTGCCTGGTTACTACAGCCCCACAAGTTTTTAGTGTCTCCGGATTTTAACACCAGACTTGACACTGAAGCAGACACTTTTGCTTCTGCTCTTTTGCATGAAAAGCAAAGTTTAGGGCTTAAAGGTAACAGGAAACAATTTTACACGTATAGATGTTTTCATGTTTCTCTTTTAGTGTCTTCGATATTCTGATTTGTTCTGATATTTTTTCTTAAACTAATATTTTTTTGCCTCTGTAACTACTCTGATGAATCCCTTTCTCCTGTTTTCTCTTTTTATATTGCATGAATATTTTATGACATCATTAACACCATTTTGGGCCACTCAGAGGAACTACATAGATCTAAAGGCACCCCAATGCAGCATTATTTATTTATATACATATATTTTTTTTAAATGGTCAAAGCATATCGGAACATATAACTCGCATGGAAAGGAAAATGGGAGGGCAGTTAACCATGTAAAAATAATCTCCTAACACCTTTAAGTAAAATATCTCTTCTGCCACAAACATTCGAAGGTGCCAATAGAAGAAAGCAATTTAGTCTATCTAGTCTGCTCATATTGCAGGGCCCATAGCTTGAGCTACTGTCCCTGGCCCCCTCCCCACTCCTCCCTACCCATGAACCTTACCTTCCCCCTTGCCTATCCCAGCCTCTCTTGAACCTGCCCACTGTCTTCAATGAGACCACCTTTTCTGGCAGTACATACGTGAGGGGCCACACTTTGATTTGATCTTCTCTGCATATGCTGAGACTGACTGATTGATTGACTGATGGCGATTGATCTTTTTTATCCAAATTCTGGTTCAGGACCCTTCCCTCATATATCACATCCCTCCTATTCAATCCTCCTCCTTCCTCCTACCCTCTCCGTAACATTACTTCCCATTCTCTCTCTCTTCCTTCTGGAAAATCTACTGTTGGTCAATCTGCTATTTCCTGCCATTTTCCTAAACTTTGGTCTTCTCTTCCCCTTTCTACTCATTTTGCCTCTTCTCTTTCCTCCTTAAAGTCTTTTCTTTACGACTTTTGTTCTCCTTCCTGAAATTGTCTATGACCCTTACCTCTTCCTCACCCTCATTATTTGCTACGGGTTGGTCTACCCTACCCCTCCTCTCTAGTTTCTGCCCTGTATATACCGTTTCACCTCATTTTTCTTCCCTTATTACATATATAGATTGTTGTATTTTACTGATTGCATTTCATTACTAAACGGCCTCTTTAACTTGTGATTCTGCATGTAATGCTATATCATCGTATTTGCCTTCTTGTATTTTAGTAATTAAATTGTTTAGCTTTCTCCTTCTCCCTTCATCCCCAGGACACATCTGGAAACAAGCTGTCATAAGCTCAGTATATATTTCCTGGTTAAATTTTTTTAAATAAATAAATAGTAATCTATAAATAATGTGACTTGGATCACTTGACCATTCGATCTGAGTTGATGGGCCCCATTAGAAAGCCTCTCCCTCCAAGGAAAATGTCCAAAGACTGTCTTGGAAGAGGCTTATTCCAGCACCCTTCTGAGAAGCTATGGATCCGGAGCTGTTGCTGGTATGCCCATTTTATCGTTTGTCATTTGTGGAGGATAGGTCCAACCTACTCATCTTGATTGACTGACGTGTTTATTTGTTTTGTTTTTGTTTACCAGGTAAGTTCACTAGACAAAAAAAATACCTATTTTCAGGACAACCTGGGAGTATACAATCAAGGACACAATAGAGAGCCAAGCAAAATACAATGATTGTAGTACACAAAGTGATAACACCTCATAATACATACAGGGATAAGCTTGGGGCTAGAAAGATAGTCTTCAACCTAGGCATCTTTTTTTAAAGTTAGTTGACACTTGATCCTCGTGCGTCTTCTGTAGTCAGCACTGGCATTTATAATCTGAGGAATATTCCCAGGTTGCATTCTTATGTAACCCCCCTGCAAATGGGGGTTCCCAAAAGACTTCCAGGAACTTGCTTGAATGCTCCAAGCCTGAATGGTGTTTGGCATTTAAGCCATTTATCAGTGAGTGTTTTTAGAGCCTCTGGTACTGTCTCTTTAAGAGCTGTCTGCTTGCAGACATAATTAGTTTATATGGGGGGACTGTGTGTTTCTCTGTTTGAGTACCACTCGAACTGCTGCCAATTCACTCCATTTTTGCAGTCACTAGGAGTGCAAAGGGAACCTATCTGAAAGATGTAACTGTTTGCCAGAAATTATTTAGAGTAATAATGAAATTACAGTTTGTCTAACCTGCTTTCTTTTGCAGTCAGAACTGTGTCTGCTAGTTCCCATTCTAGTTTTGAACTGCTGAACTGGACCAATCAGTGGGGTAAGCTAGCTCTAAAACGGTGCCTTGGACCAATCAGAACTTGGACTCATAATCTGAGCCAGCCACAAGAGGATTGTATGGGCAGTGACTCTGGGAGATGTAGTTTAGACTTCAGTGCCTTTTGGACCAACAGCAGCAGTCTATTGTGAGTGACAGCCAATCTAGTCAAGAACTGGGAGGAACTCAAAGGAAGTGCCCGGTTTTGTCGGTTGGAGTTTCAGTTGAGCTTTGGCAGTGAAGAAGGAAGGAGCCCTGTGCTTTTTCAGTGTGCAGTTTTAGTCAAAAAACGTGTGTAAGGCCCAGAGTTCTGGTCTGCAGCTTGTGTAACAGTTTGTTAGGACTGAATCCGTCCTGTGAAAAGAATCAAAGGATCTCTGAAGAGTAGAAACCAGGCTCACCCTGTAGAAGACTGGAGGAATTGCTGAAATTTGCCCTCGGTCTGTCAGGAACTGAATCTGCTGTGTGTTCTCCTGGGTATTGTGCAGTAATTGCGATCGGGATACAGATGCAGCCTGCCTGGTATAGTGCTTTCTTTTATATGGATGTGTGAAGAGGTTTGTGTACCTCAAGTGAGCCCTGCTGACATTGAAGGACCCTATCTTATTTGGAGTCGTGAGTACTAATTCAGGGTCGCCCTGTTGAATTCCACATTAAATCCAAATGGAATTACTGTACTGCTGACTGTTTAATTCTCCTTTTCTCTGTTGAAAGGCCCTACCAGCTGCCACGGTTTGGACTAGCCACTAGGGCTTGGGTACCCAGGGACAGTAACTGATAGGGATAGGCCTGTGCACAGAGCCATAAGTAGATTATTAGAGTGATAAGCTAATTAACCTGATTTCCCCTGTCCTTGTTATATCCCCTAAATAAATCAGAGCTGCTTGTTTCAGCAAAGTTATACTGTCTGAGGTATTTGTCTATGTTAAAGTACTGTACTGTGATTGTTGCACTGTATCTCATTTCACAGGAGGTCCCAGTGCCAGAACCAGACCTGGGGGTAAGTGTATACTGTGAAGGTAATTCTGATATATTGTGGGCCACTAGTGGGAAGAAAGGGGTTGCAGTGTCCCAGAGGGGCTGTGACCAAGTTGGTTTAACTATTGCAAACCCTGACCTCTGGGTGGAGGCACCCGCCATTGATCCAGGCCCCTCAACCTGTTAGTGGCAAATCAGGCGGGGTAGTAGCCCCTGGGATAGCGCCATCTAGGGGTTACATCTTGGAGGCTCACCGCTGGGATTGTGTGTCCTCTAGTGGCCATATTCTGAACCACTGTTAAGAAAAAATGGTACCCGGCTAGAAGTGGCTGTGCACCGCTGGTGGAGGGTGTACTGGGGAGAGATCACCCCAAAATGCTAATATGCTTATCCTGGACATCCCCTGGGTATCAATACGGACACTGTGCAGGAGTACTTTCAAGGTGGAAGGTTTACAAAACCCTGTGGTGGTGGGTCGGCATGCTAATCTGCTCACCCACACTTTCCTGGCCCTAGTAGAGTTTAAGGATCCCATAAATAGCTCCAAAGTGCCACAGACCATTACCCCAGAGGGAGCCTCACTGCTTGGAGAGTGATAACTAAGGACAGTAGAAGACCGGGGGAATCAGCCCCCACCACTATCTGAAACTTTGAGGAGAAATTTGCTGAATGGTTGCTGGGAGAGGGAAAACTGTGGAGGACTTGAAGAACTATTCTTGCCACCTGGGGTGTTCCTCCCCAACACCCTCTCCTGCTCCAGTGCCCGTAATGGTGGCTGAACCAATGCAGACTCCTATTTCTGCACCTGCCATTAGTCACGACTCTTACGGAAGGTTGAGGATCTTCTCTGGCACCCTCCCACCCCAAGGGAGGATGACTGGGAGACCTGGATAGACTATGTTGCCCTCCAAGTGCTAGAATGGCAATGCTCGGAGGGGCGAAAGAGAGGGTTAGTGAGAGCCTCCCGAGGTCCTGCCCTGGCTACCATCCGCTAGCAACGGGCCAGTAACCCTGAAGCGACTGCACAGGGCCAATCTTGAGGCCTTGGAGAATGTGTGTGAGGAGCCCAGATTCTGATAGAGGACCCACAGTGAGAGTAAGAATGCACAACAGTACCAAGGGAGTTGTTGTTCTGTGTATGTCTTCGGCTGGAAAAACTGTTGCAAGAATGCCTCAGAAGGGTAGTTTGCCAGCGATTGAACTGGACTAACCAGACTGGACAGAATCCTTAAGTCTGCCCCTTCTCAGAACTGCTGTTGCTCCAGTTCGCCTGGCAAATGCTAGAATCCCCACCCTCCTATGATGAGTTAATGAGAGAAATTAAGGAGTTGAGAAAAGCGACCTCGGGAGGTACCTGCACCAACAGCTGTGAGCTCTGACCAGTGACTGAGGGTGACCCATCAAGTGAAGTTCAGGGCAGAGGTTGACAGTCAATGAGTGCTCTGACAAGGAAAAGATATGCCACAATGGAAGTGAACTGTTGAGAGAGATCCGAGAATTAAAAACAGTCCCTTTATGAAGGCCACGCCTGCAAGTACGGAGCCTGACCTATATCCGACTGCATCTGCTATGGGGGTGGGGTACCCACCCATGGTATCTCCTGCTGATAACAGCTCCAAACTCAATTCCTTGACCATGGAAGTGGAGAAACTGACAGATGTCTCCAAATGCTTATCACGCCGCAGACAGAGATGGCACCCAGGTTTCCAGTTAGTAACACCCCTCTGGCTCCCAGTGTGGCGCCCGGCCAGCTCAAACTCCAGAAAGTATGTTTTGCTATAATTGTGGGAAAGATGGGCACATGAAAGGGAATGCCAGTCCCCAAAAGACACTGACAAAAGTTGCATATAGGCTACAAGGAGAGCTTGGAGAAGAAATCAGTGGTTAAGAGGTGCAGCATGATCCCAGTGAGGGCACCAAAAATGCTAATTCACGCCCTTGTGGCAAGGTCAGTTGCCCAGGCCCCCTACTACCGCCTCCAGACTGGTCCAGAATAGTGGGTCCTCCATGGAGACCACTGTAAAGGTGAATGGAGTGTCTACAAGAGCTGTATTAGACAGTGGCTCCCAAGTGACAATTATGTTCCAGGATTGGTATCAGAAGCATTTGTCAGGCGTACCCTTACAACCATTAGAAGGACTGCATGTATGGGGTTAAGTGAGAAGGCCTACCCCTATTCCGGGTATATCCGAATTTGGCTGTCTTTCCCACCTCCGTGGCTGGGTGGCCGAACAAGTAGAGACCCTAGCCTTAGTGTGTCCCCCCACTGGACTGTATGATGGTGTCCTTTGTTGATTGGACAATGCTCATATGTTCGGAAGGCTGGCTCAGTTGTGTTATGAAAAACAGGGGTCAAAGACTAGTAGAGCTTTTAAGAGTTCGGCTTTAATTAAGAAGGCCTATGAGGCACAGAGAGATGCTGAAAAACAGAACCAGAGGAACCGGGTCGGAATTGTATGGAAGAAGGATCCTGAGTCTCTGATCCTGGCGCCAAATGCCCAGTGTACCTTACAGGGAGAGGTCCGTATCAGAAAGGATGTTAAGAATAAAATATTAATGTTGGATGCACCAGGTGATGGAAAATTGCCAGAGGGATCGTTGGTCAAGCTTAGTATTTTGCCCGCTAGAGCCCATTGCTATGCCAGAAGGGTAATGGTCCAAGTTCATAATGTGTCTGAAAGAGACATTCAGTAAACAGAGGTTGCATCCTGGCTAATGTGCATTGTGCAGACACTGCAGTGCTACCCAGCAGCAAGAGTTCAAGGAAGAATGACAGAGTAACGCCTGACTTGTTTGATTTCGCGACTCCCCGCTGCCAGCTGAATGGAAAGTGAGGATCAGTGAGAAGCTTGCCCAGAGAGACCAGGTGTTTTCTTTAAAGGAATGGGATGTAGGATGCGTTAAGTGAGCTGAGCACAATATCCGGCTGTATGACGAAAGACCATTTCCGTGAGAGGTCTCGACTGGCACCTGCTGACATAGATGATATGAGACGGCATCTGCAAGAGATGTTAGCTGCTGGTGTAATACAGAATCCAGAAGCCCTTATGCTTCCCCATTGTGGTAGTGAGGAAAAGAATGGAACAGTAAGGATGTGTGTGGATTATCGCACCTTAAACCGGGCGGACTTATCCCTGATCAGCACACAATGCCCCGTATTCAGGATGCTTTGACTGCCTAAACGGGCAAGTGGTTCTCTGTGCTGGATCTCCTTGAGTGGGTACTACCAGATCCCTGATGGCCCCCAGAGGACCGTGTGAGAAGACGGCCTTTATCTGTCCGGCTACTTCTATGAATTCATGAGGATGCCTCAAGGGATTTCAGGTGCCCCAGCCACTTTTCAACGATTGATGGAGCGTGTGGGGACATGAACTTACTAGAGTGCCTGGTATACCTAGATGATGTTATTGTGTTTGGCAGCTCACTGGAGGAACATGAGAGCAGATTATTTAAGGTATTGGACCGACTGGAGGACTTTGGCCTTAAACTGTCCATTGATAAGTGTCAATTCTTTCAAACATCAGTAAAGTATGTGGGACACATAGTATCCACCGAGGAATAGAGACCGACCCAAGTAAAGTTGAGGCCTTGACCACCTGGCCACAGCCCAAAATCTAAAAGAACTGCAAAGATTCCTGGGATTCTGTGGTTATTATCGGCGCTCATCAAGGACTATTCAAGAGTGATCCGCCTTTACTTAACCTTACTCAAGGGTATCCCCAACCCACAAAAAATACCAAAAGTCAGCATCCTCAAGACTGAAAGAGTGTATTTTCATCCAGTGAAGTATTTGGGGCGGCCTGGACTCCTGATTGTGAGACTGCTTTTCATGAGATCATATATCAACTTACCCATGCTCCAGTGCTGGCCTATGCCGATCCAAGAAAACCTTACGCCTGCACACTGATGCTAGCTTGCCAAGGGTTGGGGGCTGTGTTGTACAGAGCACGAGAATGGCCTGAGACCAGGCCTTTGCCAGTAGAAGCCTGACCCCATCCGAAAAGAACTATCCTGTACATAAGTTAGAGTTCCTAGCTTTTGAAGTGGCTATTGTTGAACACAATTCCATGAGTACTCCTGTGGTGGGGCTAAAAATACTAGTAAAAACTCGAAATCATCCTTTGACTATGTGCAGACCTCAGCTAAGTTGATGCCACTGGCCATAGTGGCTTTTGCATTATCTACATATGACTATGTTCTCGAATACCTAGCAGGTTCTGAACCACATAGATGTTGATGCTCTCTCCCGGAGGCCTGTTCCCCAGAATGATTGGGTCCGATTGGCAGAACCTGACATTGGGCACTCTACCGGAAGTTGTAGGGAGGAATAAATGTCCACGGACGCAGTGAGGCTGTATGGTGGATTGCTTGGGAGCCTCTGAGAATTGCATACCTGTTGCTTATTGCCACTTTTCTGCAATAGACATTGGTGCACTGCCTCAGCTGGACAATGACAGTATTCGATGGCTCAATCTCATGATCCCATGATCAAAGCAGCTTTAGAAGCCCTCTATGCAGGAAAAGATGTGTCCAAATTACGCCCACTGATTTGAGAACTGCACTGTTATACAAAGAAGTCCTAAGTTGAAACTGACCAATAAACTGTTATACAGAGAAACAGTAGACAGAGGGGACAAGTAGACAAACAACAACTAGTGCTGCCCACTGCCTTCTCGAGACTCAGTACTGAGGTCCTTGCACAAACCACATGGGGCACCTTGGTATAGACAGAACACTTGACTTGTGTGAGATCCAGATTCTATTGGCCTAAGATGGGGCTGATGTGGAGCAACACATTCGAACTTGTAGTCGCTGCCACAGAGGAAAGCTTTGCCCCAGAGGGCTGCCCCTGTTAACATCACCACCAGTGCACCCATGGAGCTGGTCTGTATTGATTTTCTGAGTTTGGAGTCAGATCAAAGAAATATCAGTAATGTGCTGGTGGTCACTGACCAGTTCAGCATAGATATGCCCAAGCTTTCCCACCAAAGACCAGAAAGCATCCACTGTGGCCAAAGTACTTGTAGAAAACTTTTGTTCACTATGGGGCTCACAAAGAATCCATTCTGATCAAGGGAGAGACTTTGAGAGTCGTCTGATCAAAGAGATGCTTTCTCTGTGGGAGAAAGCGAAGTCCAGAACCACTCCTTACCACCCCTAGGGGACCCACAGCCTGAACGCTTCAACCGCACTTTGCTAGATATGCTAGCACCCTGCAACCCAAAGGACAAGCCTAGATGGAGCCAACAAATTAGCACCCTGGTACATGCTTATAACTGCAATTAAAAGTGATGCCACTGGATTCTCCCCACCGCTTGATGTTTGGAAGAGAAGCTCACTACCAGTAGATGTGTGTTTTGGGGTCTCTCCTGATGGGGTTCAAGCTGACAACTATTTACAGTATGTGAAAAGTTAAAGGCCCAGCTAACTCATGCGTACTAACTGGCTCAAACCATGGCTGCCAAAAGAAATCTGGCCAACAAAGAACGGTATGATAAAAGGTGAAAGCACAGGAACCCAGGAGGGAGATCGGGTTTGCTAAGAAATCTGGGACTGCATGGCAAGCACAAGATTGCTGACAGATGGCACCATCTCCCTCACATTGTAGTGGGCAAACTAGATGATCTGCCAGTGTACAAAAGTAAGGCCTGAGAATAATTCAAAAGATGTAAAACAATGCATAGAAATCATTTACTGCCCATTGACAAATCTTAATTGAGTCTGAGCCCTAGAAGATGCCCCTCTGACCAGTGACTAGAGCTGCTGCTAAGAAAAGATCAAGAAAGTCTGCACCTACAGAAGCAAAGTTAAAGTGTCTCCTCCACAAGTCCCAGTTGAGCATGACTGTCAGTCCATATCGAAGAAAGTGAGAGTGACTTTGAATACTATCCTTCTTCACGAACTGAGTCAATTGTTTCGGGCAATCCCTAGTCAATACTGGAGACAAAGCTGGGCCTTCTGACTGTCTAAGCCCCAGCTTCATCCCTGGAGCCAATGTCTCCCAGAAAGTGAAGTGCAAAGCATCAGATCAGATGAAATGGAATCATTGTGCATGGTTGAACTGTTTGAGCTTAGGGAGGAAATTGATAGATTGGGGCAGACTGGTGATACAATCAACAAGAAGAGTATTTTGAGTGCCCTGACAGTCCACTGCCAGTGTCCGAAAGCCTCCATGCGAGCCAAATGTTGTGGACTCAGAAACTGTAACTCCTGGAGCTGAAAGTGCCCCAAGTTCTAGCCTCTCTCCCCCATGGAGACCCCTGACAAGTGAGGACAATGCTGAAAATGAGGCTCAGAGTGCAGAGGACTATAACAGTTCCCCTAGAAAGACTGGTCGAGCTGTAAAGCCTGTGGTGCACCTCAGTTATGATTCACTTGGGAGGCCTGTGGACTTGCTCTCAATGTTGTCCATAAAGGAGTGTGTGTCCCCGGCTCATTGCCCAAACTGAGCATCAGTGCTAACTCCAAGTTACTTGTGTTGCCTTTATATGGTGCTCCTCCCATCCAGCTCCCAAGGTAACTGATAGGAAGGGCCCTCTTCAGGTTTCATGTACAAGAGGTAATAACTTGAGTTATGGTACAATGTGTATGTAATACTGTGTAAAGAGTGACGACTGCAATGTTTCAGAAATGTGTTCTTGGTAAAATGATATACTTGACTGATGATTACATGTCGGTGTTTAATGCAAATGTATATGGTTGCAGTTGAAACTTATGGGGTACTTGCTTGACGCGACGCCAAGCTTTCCCAGGCTAGGAAGGGTGTAAATCTCCTGCAAATGGGGGTTCCTAAAAGATTTCCAGGAGCTTGCTTTGAATGCTCCAAGCCTGAATGGTGTTTGCATTTATTGCCATTTATCAGTGAGTGTTTTAGAGCCTCTGGTACTGTCTCTTTAAGAGCTGTCTGCTTGCAGACATAATTAGTTTATATGGGGGACTGTGTGTTTCTCTGTTTGAGTACCACTCGAACTGCTGCCAATTCACTCCATTTTTGCAGTCACTAGAGTGCAAAGGGAACCTATCTGAAAGATGTAACTGTTTGCCAGAAATTATTTAGAGTAATAATGAAATTACAGTTTGTCTAACCTGCTTTCTTTGCAGTCAGAACTGTGTCTGCTAGTTCTCCATTCTAGTTTTGAACTGCTGAACTGGACCAATCAGTGTGGGGTAAGCTCAGCTCTAAACGGTGCCTTTGACGAATCAGAACTTGAACTTCATAATCTGAGCCAGCCACAAGAGGATTGTATGGGCAGTGACTCTGGAGATGTAGTTTAGACTTCAGTGCCTTTTGGACCAACACAGCAGTCTATTGTGAGTGACAGCCAATCTAGTCAAGAACTGGGAGGAACTCAAAGGAAGTGCCCGGTTTTGTCGGGTTGGAGTTTCAGTTGAGCTTTGGCAGTGAAGAAGGAAGGAGCCCTGTGCTTTTTTCATGTGCAGTTTTAGTCAAAATGTGTGTGGGCCTAGAGTTCCGGTTCGCAGCTTGTGTAACAGTTTGTTAGCACTGAATCGTTCCCAGAAAAGAATCAAAGGATCTCTGAAGAGTAGAAACCAGGCTCACCCTGTAGAAGACTGGAGGAATTAAGCTGAATTTGCCTCGGTCTGTCAGGAACTGAATCTGCTGTGTGTTCTCCTGGCATTGTGCAGTAATTGTGTATCGACACAGATGCAGCCTGCCTGGTATAGTGCTTTTATATGGATGTGTGAAGAGGTTGTGTACCTCAAGTGAGCTCCCCTGCTGACATTGGAAGGACCTCATCTTTATTTGGAGGTCGTGAGTACTAATTAGGGTCGCTCCTGTTGAATTGCCACATTAAATCCAAATGGAATTACTGTACTGTTGACTGTTTAATTCTCCTTTCTCTGTGTGAAAGGGCCCCTACCAGCTGCCACGGTTTGGACTAGCTACTAGGGCTTGGGTACCCAGGACAGTAATTGATAGGATAGGCCTGTGCACAGAGCCATAGGTAGATTATTAGAGTGATAAGCTAATTAACCTGATTTCCTGTCCTTGTTATATCCCCCTAAATAAATCAGAGCTGCTTGTTTCAGCAAAGTTATACTGTCTGAGGTATTTGTCTATGTTAAAGTACTGTACTGTGATTGTTGCACTGTATCTCATTTCACAGGAGGTCCCAGTGCCGGAACTAGACCTGGGGTAAGTGTATACTGTGAAGGTAATTCTGATATATTGTGTGGGCTACTAGTGGAAGAAAGGGGTTGTAGTGTCCCAGAGGGCTGTGACCAAGTTGGTTTAACTATTGCAAACCTGACCTCTGGGTGGAGGCACCTACCATTGGTCCAGGCCCCCAACCTGTTAGTGGCAAATCAGGCAGGGTAGTAGTCCCTGGGATAGCGCCATCTAGGGGTTACATCTTGAGGCTCACCGTTGGGATTGTGTGTCCTCTAGTGGCCATATTTACGTAACCACTGTTAAGAAAAATGGGTACCCGACAGAAGTGGCTGTGCACGGCTGGTGGAGTGGTGTACTGGGGAGGAGATCGACCCCAAATGCTGTAGCTTATCCTGGACATCCCCCTGGGTATCAATACGGACACTGTGCAGGGAGTACTTTCCAAGGTGGAAGGTTTAAAAACCCTGTGGTGGTGGGTCGGCATGCTAATCTGCTCACCCACACTTTCCTGCCCTAGTAGAGTTTATGATCCCATAGATAGCTCCAAAGTGCCACAGACTATTACCCCAGAGGGAGCCTCACTGCTTGAGAGTGATAACTAAGGACAGTAAAGACCTGGGGAATCAGCCCCCACCACTATCTGGAACTTTGAGGAGAAATTTGCTGAATGGTTGCTGGGAGAGGGAAAACTGTGGAGGACTTGAAGAAACTATTTCTTGCACCTGGGGTGTTCTCCCAACACCCTCCTGCTCCAGTGCCCGTAATGGTGGCTGGAACCAATGCAGACTCCTATTTCTGCACCTGCCATTAGTCACGACTTCACCAAGGTTGAGGATCTTCTCTTGGCACTCCTCCCCACTCTAAGGGAGGATGACTGGGAGACCTGGATAGACTATGTTGCCTCCCAAGTGCTAGGAATGGCAATGCTCGGAAGGCTAAAAAGCTAAAGAGGGTTAGTGAGAGCCCTGAGGTCCTGCCCTGGCTACCATCCGCTAGAACGGGCCAGCAACCCTGAAGCTTGACTGCACAGGCCAATCTTGAGGCCTTGAGAATGTGTATGGAGCCCAGATTCTGATGAGGACCTATGGTGGAGAGTAAGAAATGCACAACAGTACCAAGGAGTTGTTGTCTGTGTATGTCTCTCGGCTGGAAAAACTGTTGCAAGAATGCCTCAGAAAGGGTAGTTTGCCAGCGATTGAACTGGACCGAACCAGACTGGACAGAATCTTAAGTCTGCCCCTTCTCAGAACTGCTGTTGCTCCAGTTACGCCTGGCAAATCGACTGGAATCCCCACCCTCCTATGATGAGTTAATGAGAGAAATTCGAGGAGTTGAGAGAGCGACCTGGAGGTACCTGCACCAACAGCTGTGGCTACGAATTCTCGAGTGACTGAGGGTGACCCATCATGAAGTTCAGGGCAGAGGTTGACAGTCAATGAGTGCTCTGACAAGGAAAAGATATGCCACAATGGGGCGAACTGTTGAGAGAGATCCGGAATTCAAAACAGTCCTTTATGAAGGCCACGCCTGCAAGTACGGGCTCTGACCTATATCCGACTGCATCTGCTATGGGTGGGGTACCCACCCATGTATCTCCTGCTGATAACAGCTCCAAACTCAATTCCTTGACTATGGAAGTGGAGAAACTGACTAGATGTCTCCAAATGCTTATCACGCCGCAGACAGAGATGGCACCCAGGTTTCCAGTTAGTAATACCCCGCCCTGGCTCCCAGTGCATGTACTCGGCCAGCTCAAACTCCAGAAAGTATGTTTTGCTATAATTGTGGGAAAGATGGGCACATGAAAGGGAATGCCAGTCCCCAAAAGACACTGACAAAGCTGCATATAGGCTACAAGGAGAGCTGGAGAAGAAATCAGTTGGTTAAGAGGTGCAACTACATGATCCCAGCAGTGAGGCACCAAAATGCTAATTCACGTCCTTTGTGGCAAGGTCAGTTGCCCAGGCCCCCACTACCTCTCCAGACTGGTCCAGAATAGTGGTCCCTCCATGGAGACCACTGTAAAGGTGAATGGAGTGTCTACAAGAGCTGTATTAGACAGAGTGGCTCCTAAGTGACAATTATGTTCCAGGATTGGTATCAGAAGCATTTGTCAGACGCACTTACAACCATTAGAAGGACTGCATGTATGGGGTTAAGTGAGAAGGCTCTACCCCTATTCCTGGTATATCCGATTTGGCTGGTCTTTCCCCACCTCCGTGGCTGGAGTGGTCGAACAAGTAGAGACTCCTAGCCTTAGTGTGTCCCCCACTGGACTGTATGATGGTGTCCCTTTGTTGATTGGAACAAATGCTCATATGTTCGGAAGGCTGGCACAGTTGTGTTATGAAAACAGGGGTCAAAGACTAGTAGAGCTTTAAGAGTTCCGCTTTAATTAAGAAGGCCTATGAGGCACAGAGAGATGCTGAAAACAGAACCAGAGGAACCGGTCGGAATTGTATGGAAGAAGGATCCTGAGTCTTGATCCTGGCGCCAAATGCCCAGTGTACCTTACAGGAGAGGTCCGTGATCTGAAAGGATGTTAAGAATAAAATATTAATGTTGATGCACCAGGTGATGGAAAATTGCCAGAGGGACTGCTGGTCAAGCTTAGTATTTTGCCCTAGAGCCCATAGCTTCTGCCAGAAGGGTAATGGTCCAAGTTCATAATGTGTCTGAAAGAGACATTCGAGTAAACAGAGGTTGCATCCTGGCTAATGTGCATTGTGCAGACACTGCAGTGCTACCCAGCAGCAAGAGTTCAAGGAAGAATGACAGAGTAACGCCTGACTTGTTTGATTTCGGCGACTCCCCGCTGCCAGCTGAATGGAAAGTGAGGATCAGTGAGAAGCTTGCCCAGAGAGACCAGGTGTTTTCTTTAAAGGAATGGGATGTAGGATGCGCAAGGAGCTTGAGCACAATATCCGCCGCATGACGAAAGACCATTTCGTGAGAGGTCTCGGCGCCTGGCACCTGCTGACATAGATGATGTAGACGGCATCTGCAAGAGATGTTAGCTGCTGGTGTAATACAAGAATCCAGAAGCCCTTATGCTTCCCATTGTGGTAGTGAGGAAAAGAATGGAACAGTAAGGATGTGTGTGGATTATCGACCTTAAACCGCGGACTATCCTCGATCAGTACACAATGCCCCGTGATTCAGGATGCTTTGACTGCTTAAACGGGAGCAAGTGGTTTCTGTGCTGGGATCTCCGCAGGGTACTACCAGATCCCGATGGCCCCAGAGGACCGTGGAGAAGACGGCCTTTATCTGTCCGGCTTGGCTTTGGTGAATTCATGAGGATGCCTCAAGGGATTTCAGGTGCCCCAGCCACTTTTCAACGATTGATGGAGCGCAGTGGGGACATGAACTTACTAGAGTGCCTGGTATACCTAGATGATGTTATTGTGTTTGGCAGCTCACTGGAGGAACATGAGAGCAGATTATTTAAGGTATTGGACCGACTGGAGGACTTTGGCCTTAAACTGTCCATTGATAAGTGTCAATTCTTTCAAACATCAGTAAAGTATGTGGGACACATAGTATCCACTGAGGGAATAGAGACCCCACCCAAGTAAAGTTGAGGCCTTGACTACCTGGGCCACAGCCCAAAATCTATAAAGAACTGCAAAGATTCCTGGGATTCTGTGGTTATTATCGGCGCTTCATCAAGGACTATTCAAGAGTGATCCGCCCTTTACTTAACCTTACTCAAGGGTATCCCCCAACCCACACAAAATACCAAAAGTCAGCATCCCTCAAGACTGAAAGAGTGTATTTTCATCCGTAGTGAAGTATTTGGGGCCCGCTGGACTCCTGATTGTGAGACTGCTTTTCATGAGATCATATATCAACTTACCCATGCTCCAGTGCTGGCCTATGCCGATCCAAGAAAACCTTACGCCCTGCACACTGATGCTAGCTTGCAAGGGTTGGGGGTCTGGTTGTACCAAGAGCACGAGAATGGCTTGAGACCAGTGGCCTTTGCCAGTAGAAGCCTGACCCCATCCGAAAAGAACTATCCTGTACATAAGTTAGAGTTCCTAGCTTTGAAGTGGCTATTGTTGACCAATTCCATGAGTACTTGTATGGGGCTAAAATACTAGTAAAACTGACAATAATCCTTTGACCTATGTGCAGACCTCAGCTAAGTTGGATGCCACTGGCCATAGGTGGCTTTCTGCATTATCTACATATGACTATGCGTTTCGAAACGAGCAGGTCTGGAACCACATAGATGCTGATGCTCTTCTCCCCGAGGCCTGTTCCCCAGAATGATTGGGTCCGATTGGCAGAACCTGACATTCGGGCACTCTGTCGGAAGTTTGACAGGGAGGAACAAATGTCCACGGACGCAGTGGACTGCATGGTGGATTGCTTGGGAGCCTCTGAGAATTGCATACCTGCTGCTTATTGCCACTTTTCTGCAATAGACATTGGTGCACTGCCTCAGCTGGACAATGACAGTATTCGGCGGGCTCAATCCCGCGATCCCATGATCAAAGCAGCTTTAGAAGCCCTCTATGCAGGAAAAGATGTGTCCAAATTACGCTCCACTGATTTGAGAACTGCACTGTTATACAAAGAAGGTCCTAAGTTGAAACTGACCAATAAACTGTTATACAGAGAAACAGTAGACAGAGGGGACAAGTAGACAAACAACAACTAGTGCTGCCCACTGCCTTCGAGACTCAGTACTGAGGTCCTTGCACAACCACATGGGGCACCTTGGTATAGACAGAACACTTGACTTGGTGAGATCCAGATTCTATTGGCCTAAGATGGGGGCTGATGTGGAGCAACACATTCGAACTTGTAGTCGCTGCTTACAGAGGAAAGCTTTGCCCCAGAGGGCTGCCCCTTGTTAACATCACCACCAGTGCACCCATGGAGCTGGTCTGTATTGATTTTCTGAGTTTGGAGTCAGATCAAAGAAATATCAGTATGTGCTGGTGGTCACTGACCAGTTCACTTAGATATGCCCAAGCTTTCCCACCAAAGACCAGAAAGCATCCACTGTGCCAAAGTATTGTAGAAAACTTTTTTGTTCACTATGGGGCTCCACAAAGAATCCATTCTGATCAAGGAGAGACTTTGAGAGTCGCCTGATCAAAGAGATGCTTTCTGTGGGGAGTGCGAAAGTCCAGAACCACTCTTACCACTCCCCAGGGGACCCACAGCCTGAACGCTTAACCGTGACTTTGCTAGATATGCTAGGCACCCTGCACCCAAAGGACAAGCCTAGATGGAGCCAACAAATTAGCACCCTGGTACATGCTTATAACTGCACCAAAAGTGATGCCACTGGATTCTCCCCTCACCGCTGATGTTTGGAAGAGAAGCTCACTACCAGTAGATGTGTGTTTTGGGGTCTCTCCTGATGGGGTTCAAGCTGACAACTATTTACAGTATGTGCAAAAGTTAAAGGCCCAGCTAACTCATGCGTACTAACTGGCTCAAACCATGGCTGCCAAAAGAAATCTGGCCAACAAAGAACGGTATGATAAAAGGTGAAAGCACAGGAACTCCAGGAGGGAGATCGGTATTGCTAAGAAATCTGGGACTGCATGGCAAGCACAAGATTGCTGACAGATGGCACCATCTCCCTCACATTGTAGTGGGCAAACTAGATGATCTGCCAGTGTACAAAGTAAGGCCTGAGAATAATTCAAAAGATGTAAAAACAATGCATAGAAATCATTTACTGCCCATTGGACAAATCTTAATTGAGTCTGAGCCCCTAGAAGATGCCCCTCTGGACCAGTGACTAGAGCTGCTGCTAAGAAAAGATCAAGAAAGTCTGCACCTACAGAAGCAAAGTTAAAGTGTTCCTCCACAAGTCCCAGTTGAGCATGACTGTCAGTCCATATCGGAAGAAAGTGAGAGTGACTTTGAATACTATCCTTCTTACTAACTGAGTCAATTGTTTCGGGCAATCCCCTAGTCAATACTGGAGACAAAGCTGGGCCTTCTGGACTGTCTAAGCCCCCAGCTTCATCCCTGGAGCCAATGCTCCCAGAAAGTGAAGTGCAAAGCAGCAGATCAGATGAAATGGAATCATTGTGCATGGTTGAACTGTTTGAGCTTCAGGAGGAAAATGATAGATTGGGGCAGACTGGTGATACACCTGAACAAGAAGAGTATTTTGAGTGCCTGACAGTCCACTGCCAGTGTCCGAAAGCTCTCCATGCAGCCAAATGTTGTGGACTCAGAAACTGTAACTCCTGGAGCTGAAAGTGCCCCAAGTTCTAGCCTCTCTACCCCATGGAGACTCCCTGACAAGTGAGGACAATGCTGAAAATGAGGCTCAGAGTGCAGAGACTATAACAGTTCCCCTAGAAAGACTGGTCGAGCTGTAAAGCCTGTGGTGCACCTCAGTTATGATTCACTTGGGAGGCCTGTGGACTTGCCTCTCAATGTTGTCCATAAAGGAGTATGTGTCCCCGGCTCATTGCCCAAACTGAGCATCAGTGCTAACTCCAAGTTACTTGTGTTGCCCTCTAAGTATGGTGCCCTTGCCCCATCCAGCCCCAAGGTAACTGATAGGAAGGGCCCCTCTCTTCAGGTTTCATGTGCAAGAGGTAATAACTTGAGTTACGGTACAATGTGTATGTAATACTGTGTAAAGAGGACGTATCGCAATGTTTCAGAAATGTGTTCTTGGTAAAATGATATATTGACTGATGATTACATGTGCGAGCCTAATGCAAATGTATATGGTTGCAGTTGAAACTTATGAGTACTTGCTTGACGCTGGACGTCAAGCTTTCCAGGCTAGGAAGGGTAACCCTCTGCAAATGGGGGTTCCCAAAAGACTTCCAGGAGCTTGCTTGAATGCTCCAAGCCTGAATGGTGTTTGGCATTTAAGCCATTTATCAGTGAGTGTTTTTAGAGCCTCTGGTACTGTCTCTTTAAGAGCTG
The DNA here is from genome assembly GCA_016271365.2 of Neoceratodus forsteri. Taxonomy (NCBI): domain Eukaryota; kingdom Metazoa; phylum Chordata; order Ceratodontiformes; family Ceratodontidae; genus Neoceratodus; species Neoceratodus forsteri. The sequence continues at coordinate 1,120,120,696 of CM028130.1, read as the reverse complement.
TCTGCTTGCAGACATAATTAGTTTATATGGGGGGACTGTGTGTTTCTCTGTTTGAGTACCACTCGAACTGCTGCCAATTCACTCCATTTTTGCAGTCACTAGGAGTGCAAAGGGAACCTATCTGAAAGATGTAACTGTTTGCCAGAAATTATTTAGAGTAATAATGAAATTACAGTTTGTCTAACCTGCTTTCTTTGCAGTCAGAACTGTGTCTGCTAGTTCCCCATTCTAGTTTTGAACTGCTGAACTGGACCAATCAGTGTGGGGTAAGCTAGCTCTAAAACGGTGCCTTGGACGAATCAGAACTTGGACTCATAATCTGAGCCAGCCACAAGAGGATTGTATGGGCAGTGACTCTGGGAGATGTAGTTTAGACTTCAGTGCCTTTTTGGACCAACAGCAGCAGTCTATTGTGAGTGACAGCCAATCTAGTCAAGAACTGGGAGGAACTCAAAGGAAGTGCCCGGTTTTGTCGGTTGGAGTTTCAGTTGAGCTTTGGCAGTGAAGAAGGAAGGAGCCCTGTGCTTTTTCAGTGTGCAGTTTTAGTCAAAAAACGTGTGTAAGGCCCAGAGTTCCGGTCTGCAGCTTGTGTAACAGTTTGTTAGGACTGAATCCGTCCTGTGAAAAGAATCAAAGGATCTCTGAAGAGTAGAAACCAGGCTCACCCTGTAGAAGACTGGAGGAATTGCTGAAATTTGCCCTCGGGTCTGTCAGGAACTGAATCTGCTGTGTGTTCTCCTGGGTATTGTGCAGTAATTATATCGGGATACAGATGCAGCCTGCCTGGTATAGTGCTTTCTTTTATATGGATGTGTGAAGAGGTTTGTGTACCTCAAGTGAGCCCTGCTGACATTGAAGGACCCTATCTTATTTGGAGGTCGTGAGTACTAATTCAGGGTCGCTCCTGTTGAATTGCCACATTAAATCCAAATGGAATTACTGTACTGCTGACTGTTTAATTCTCCTTTCTCTGTGTGAAAGGGCCCCTACCAGCTGCCACGGTTTGACTAGCCTACTAGGGCTTGGGTACCTAGGGACAGTAATTGATAGGGATAGGCCTGTGCACAGAGCCATAGGTAGATTATTAGAGTGATAAGCTAATTAACCTGATTTCCCTGTCCTTGTTATATCCCCTAAATAAATCAGAGCTGCTTGTTTCAGCAAAGTTATACTGTCTGAGGTATTTGTCTATGTTAAAGTACTGTACTGTGATTGTTGCACTGTATCTCATTTCACAGGAGGTCCCAGTGCCGGAACCAGACCTGGGGTAAGTGTATACTGTGAAGGTAATTCTGATATATTGTGTGGGCCACTAGTGGGAAGAAAGGGGGGTTGCAGTGTCCCAGAGGGCTGTGACCAAGTTGGTTTAACTATTGCAAACCCTGACCTCTGGGTGGAGGCACCCGCCATTGGATCCAGGCCCCTCAACCTGTTAGTGGCAAATCAGGCAGGGGTAGTAGCCCCTGGGATAGCGCCATCTAGGGGTTACACTTATCTTAGCAAAGATGACTGAAGAACACTAGTACAAGCTTTTGTTACCTCCCACCTAGACAACTGCAATATGCTCTACCTAGGCCTTCCTTTAGATCTGCTGCCTTCAACTCCTCCATAATACAGTGGCCCATATGGTGACTGGTAAAAATACAGTAGGTCACAGCACATACGTCCCATGCTCAAAGACCTGTAATGGTTGCCTGTAAGACAGCATATAGAGTTTAAGGTTTACTACTGGTTTATGGCTTTTAGCAGAATGGGTTTTCAGTATCTCTCGACCTCCTGCCACCTGACCAGTTACTAGGGCCCTGCCCTACACAGGTGCTTTTTTTTTTTATCAGTTCCAAAGTCCTAGTCAAAATCTGCTGGTGATGGATAATTTGCTGTTTCAGGACACAAACTATATAACACTCTACCCTGGAATTCCCACTCTGCTCATACAGTGGATAGTTTTAAATCATACCCCCTGGAGGAGACTTGGGCGCCTGACTCCACTGGGGGCTGGGACTCTGGGTCAGTTGAGGGAAATGAATGTGACAACCTGGTGGCACACAGATGTGACAGCAAGAAGAAGGCAGCTAGGAGAGTCTTAGTGGTTGGTGATTTTATGAACAGGGGAGTAGAGAGGGTGGTGGTTGTCACAAACCCACTCAGCAGGTCAGCCCTCTACTCCCAAAGTGCCAACCTCCGAGCGTAGTCTTGTGAACAGTTAACAGAAACAGGGTAACCCTCCTGTCTGTTTTGTGGGTTCTAATCAACCTTTGGTCACAGTTCTGGAGGGATTCAAACTGTGAACCTCTCGTGAGTGTACCCAATGCACAGACTCAGATAATTCTGTCTTCGGGGGGCCAGATATCTTTGCCTATGGGCACCTAACCAGGTGTACAAAATGAACCCTTAAAAAGTCTAATAAAGACCTAAGATTACTCTTACCTTTTTCCAGTTTGGTATCACCATTCAAGCTTATGCACAGTGTCTGCTTTAACCATATATACTTCACTTGTTAAAGAAAATAAATTCAAAGGCAAACCAAGTAGGCTCTAAAAATAGAGTTTTACTAAAATACATAAAAGTCTGTAAAACATAAAATACAGAACCATTGTATCACAAGAACCATATAATCTTTAAAAAGAACAAGGTTTTAACAGTGCAATTCCTACTACAGTACTTAGATTTTGTCTCTCTCTGCCTGTATACTGTACTTGCTTAAAGTGCTCGATGATGTTTCTTTGTCAGAGTGTAGATAGATGTGTCTCTGAAGGAAAACAGAATATTGTTTAAAAAAAAACTGTCTTTGCCAACCCCTTTTGTGTGAGGTCACCTAGCTCCTCCTCTGTTTATTAAAAATCATACACCCAGGGTGTTTTATCATTTTAGAAAAGTTAATTAAGGTTACATCAGCAGAAACTCCTTTCCCCATGTGACTTCCCCAATCAAGTCTGTAAATGTCCTTTAATCTATGAGCAGTATACCCTCTCACACAGACAACAAAGCATTTATGATTTCGCACCAGTGTGCCAAACCTGGTTTCCTCCTCGAAACGTCATAAAATGGATAATGATTTCCCTCTTAGCAGTTTAAGCTATATTTAACTTAGAAAAACAGGAGATTCTTAATTAAGGCCTGTTCTAGTCTGTAATTAGCTTCTGGCCTTCCAGGTAACACCTTGTATCTAAAACCTGGGTGTCTGTGTGTCAACTCACATGGTGACTTTCCCCTGCTGCTGCTGTGGCCCTTCACTGACAGTGGCCCTGTTGCCCTCCTCATCGGATCTGGACACTGCACTGGCCGCTAGCCCTGCCACACTTGAGGTTTGGTCCCTTTCAGTCATGGTCTGTGATTCGGTGCTCTGGGTATCTGCTACCATTAGGACATCCACTAGGTTCTGCTTGCTGGCTTTCACCTCGAACGGGACTCCTTTGTCCCCGCACAACTTCTAAGTAGTCTACAGTGTGTGCTGCTGGTAGTTAAGCCATCATCCTAACTACTGCTACTACTCTGACTTGCACTTTAGGAAAAAAATAAACGGGTAGGAACTTGATCACGTCATGATATAGTTCTGTCTCTTTTTTAAAAAAAATAAATCACTGCCTTTTTCTTTCTTTGCAAGTGAGCTGACAGTCTTAAGCTGACACTCTGAACAATAAAAGCTTGTAATACCAACATTTTTCATATCGTTGTCAACCAATCTGTCACAAACCCACTCAGCAGGTCAGCCCTCTACTCCCAAAGTGCCAACCTCCAAACGCAGTCTTGTGAACAGTTAACAGAAACAGGTTTGAATCAAGCTTTGGTCTCAGTTCTGAAGGGATTCAAACTGTGAACCTCCTGCTAGTGTACTCAATGCACAGACCAAGTAGGCTCTAAAAATAGAGTTTTATTAAAATAGATAAAAGTATGTAAAACATTAAAATACAGAACCATTATATCACAAGAACCACACAATCTTTAAAAAGAACAAGGTTTTAACAGTGCAATTCCTATTACAGTACTTAGATTTTGTCTCTCTCTCTACCCGTATACTTGCTTAAAGTGCTCAAAGATGTTTCTTTGCCAGAGTGTAGATAGATGTGTCTCTGAAGGAAAACAGAATACTGTTTAAAAAATAAACTGTCTTTGCCAACCCCTTTTGTGTGAGGTCACCTAGCTCATCCTCTGTTCATTAAAAATCATACACCCAGGGTGTTTTATCATTTTAGAAGGAAAGTTAATTAAGGTTACATCAGCAGAAACTCCTTTCCCAATGTGACTTCCCCAATCAAGTCTGTAAATTTCCTTTCATCTATGAGCAGTATCCCCTCTCACACAGACATCAAAGCATTTATGATTTCGCAGCAGTGTGCCAAACCTGGTTTCCTCCTCGAAACGTCATAAAATGGGTACTGATTTCCCCCTCAGCAGTTTAAGCTATATTTAACTTCGAAAAACAGGAGATTCTTAATTAAGGCCAGTTCTAGTCTGTAATTAGCATCTGGCCTTCCAGGTAACACCTTGTATCTAAAACCTGTGTGTGTGTGTGTGTGTGTGTGTCAACTCACATGCAGTCTCAGCCTCTCTCATGAGAGACAGTCCATAACACATTTTTATATTACAAAAAAATCATAGTGTACTCAGAACTGGCTGTCCATGTGTCACAGTGGTGGGGGGAGGAAGGGTGGGTTACGGTCAGGTGCCTTCCTCTGGCATCAGCTATCTAGGATATAGATAGAATAGGGAGAATAGCAGACTGAGGGGAGAGCTGGGGGTACTGGTACTCTTGGGTATGAACGATCTGTGAACCAGCCTGTGTTTAGCAAGTGAAGCTGAACTTTCAGAAGCTAGGGGACAGTTTGCAGCTACGCTCGGCCTTCCTGGCCTTTTTTTTGGGGACCTCCCTGTGTGAAGTAAGGTGGAGGTATGGACAGAGTAAGGAGGGAAGAGATAGAGGAATTAAATGGGTGGTTAAGGGATGGTGCCAGTAGAAAGGGTACCACTCTGTGGAAGACTGAGGGGACTTCTGGAACACGAGGCGCTTCAAAGGTGACAGCCTTCACATGACAAGAAAGGGGACCAGCGTCCTGGGGCAGAAGTCTGACATCTACATTAGACAGTTATACTGACTTTGGATGACACTGAGGCTAGGGAAACCAGGTTAAAGGGACTCAGAGGAAAAACCTAGCTAGTACTCCCCCTGTACTGGGGACTGGTAGCTGTAAGGTGGGTGAGGTTCAAAAAAGGAGTAGTGAAAGAGGCAAAGGGGAGAAAGGTTCTTAGGATCTGCAAGAAATAGTAAAAGTAAGAAGGTAAGGAGAATGGGAAGGAATGCAGGTGTAGGATCAAAAAACAGCAAAACAGGATCCAGAGCTAGTTGGAAGGGGGGTTCTGCCTTAATGACAGGAATCTGTGTAATAAATCAGTGAGCTCCAAGCATTGGGAGCAGACACTGAGGAGGACCTCATAGTCATTACAGAAACTTGTGCCACACAGAATAATGTTACACAATGTTTAGAAAGGACAGAGTGGAGGCAAAGAGGGACACAGCCCTATATGTCAGGGAGGGCACAGAGGCTATGGAGGAAGGATACACCAGGGGAAACAAAGGGTCACTGTGGGTTCACCTCATGGCCCTCTCAGGCAAGAATGTAAGGATGGGGTGATCTACAGACCACCAGGACAAAGGAAAAAGAGAGAGAGGGAGCTCAGGGAAGAGCTGGCAAGGGGAGTGAAGATAGGGGAAGTGGTGGTGGTGGTGGTGGGTGATGTGAACCTGCTGAATATCCACTGGGACATTCCAGCAGCCAGGTGTACCAGAAGTCAGGCCCTGCTGGATACACTGCAGGACTGCTTGCTGGTGCAGCTGGTTAAGGAACCCACTAGATAGGCAACCATTCTTGATTTGGTGCTAACCATCATGGAGATGGTAGGTGAAGTGAGAGTAGGGGGGTGCCACTGGTTTCGGTGACCATAACTCCATTTGGTTCACGCTGGCTCGTGGGACCAGAATGCCCCAGCAAGAACTGCAGTCTTAGATTTGAGAAGAGCAGACTTCAACTGGAAGAGGGAGCTGATCCAAGACAAACTGACTTGGGTTGCAGCATCAAAGTTGTAAAAGAAAGACAGGGAGCAATCAAGGGGACCATTCTTGAGGCAACTAAGTCATGCATGTGAATTGTTACAAAGCAAAACAGATACAAGGGACCAATATTGTTCTCAGAAAGGATCAGAGAAGCTGTGAGTGCCAATAAAAAAGGCATCCACTAGGTACAAAGAAAAGCAGGGGGAGAAGGAATGGGAAGGGTACTAAATAAAAAAGTAGGGAAGCAAAGAGGACAGTCAAGGAGGCAAAGGCAGACATGGAGCTGTGTACTGCAAAGGGGGTCAAGGGTAGGGAAGAAAAAATTATTCACCTTAGTAATGTTGTTTCTTCTAATGGAGTCTTGCTGTATTCTGACATATGCAGTGATGTCCAACCTTTGAGCTGCCCCGGAGATGAAAGAGTTAACTTTCCATGCCAGGCATGGAACGCTGAGCTCGAGCTCGGTTGAGACTCTGTCTGTTGCTGTTTGAACTCAAACCATCAGATCTTTACGAGCTATACTCACTGGGTGTCCTGTGTGGAAACTGTAAACTTACACTAGCCAACTGGCTACTAAATATAATAAAAATATTTTTGGTCCCAAAACAAAGACTCAAGTCAGGAAACCCAAAATAAAACAAAACACAACACCCACACACCCAAATTAAAGGGGTGAGAAAGAAGGGTGGGGCACCTCCGAATGCTAACACTGCGCCGCCCACCCACATCCCAAAAACCAGGTTCTCAGAGGGGTATGGAGGAGTCAGAATACAGCAAGACTGCATTAGAAGAAACAACATTACTAAGGTGAATAATTTTTTCTTCAAACAACATGAAGTCTTGCTGTATTCTGACATATGCAGACTACCAAGCAGTACCTCCATGGAGGAGGGACAGAACCTACTTTGGAAATAGGCTCTGAAGCACTGCTGTGCCAAACCGAGCATCACTCCTAGCCTGGATATCCGTAGAGTAGTGCTTAGTAAAAGTGTGTACTGTTTTCCAGGTGGCTGCTTGACAAATCTCTAAGATAGGAATATCCCTGGCAGCAGCCAGGGAAGCAGCTGTACCTCTGGTAGAGTGAGTCGTCAGGCCTGAGGGTGGGATGCTACCTAGTTTTTCACAGCAAAATTGAAATGCAAGAGACAATCCACCTGGCAATAGATCTCTTAGTGGCAGGTTTTCCTACCAACCTCACCATAAGTGAGGAACAGTTGGAGGGAGTCAAACCTGGACCCTTGGTGCTCTATGTAGTATAAGGGCCCTTTCACATCCAACTGTGCAGCCTCCTCTCCCAGAGGAGGAATGGTCAGTGAAGAAAACAGGAAGAGACATAGACTGATTAAGGTGGAAATCTGAAACCACCTTAGGCAAAACTGCCTATTAGTCCTGAGAACCACCTTATCTCTATGGAAAGAGATAAAATCAGGCTCAACTGACAGGGCCTGTAACTCACTTATGCGTCTGGCAGAAGTGATGGCCACCAAGAAAACAGTTTTCCTAGTCAAGTACATAAGCTGTGCTGAGACAAAGGCTCAAAAGGGGTTGCATAAGCTGAGCAATGCAAACATTAAGGTCCCAAGTAGGCAGGGTCCCTGAAGGGAGGATTGGTATGCAGCAATCCCTTGAAAAATTTAGAAAATACAGGATGAGCTGAAAGGGAAGAGTGCTTGCCTGCTGAGAGGAAGGCAGAGACAGCTGCCAGATGCACTCTAATGTAGCTGGTCTGAGTCCCAAGCTATTAAGATGAACCATATAGTCAAGGACTCGTGGGCAGGCCAGCAGATTCTGGAGAAATATGCTTCCCAGAGCACCATATAGTAAATCTTTTCCACTTGGAATTGTAAGTGTTTCTGGTGGAAGGCTTTTGAAAAGCCTTTAAGATTTCCAGAACACCTTGAGAGAGGTGCAAATCAGCAAACTCTAACTCTTCAAGAGCCAGGCCTTGAGATTGAGAGATTTGAGATTCGGATACCAAACCCTCCCCTGAGCACATGTTAACAGGTTGTAATTCCTGGGAAGAGACAGGGGAAGGTGGACTGCTAAGGACAACAAGAGAGGGTACCAGGGCTGTCTGGCCCAGTCTGGAGCAATCAGAATCACCTTGCAGGGTTAAGACCTGATTTTGACTAGCACCTTGAACAGGAGAGGGAAGGGGGAAAAGCATACAGGAACTTCCCTTCCCAGTTTAGAACTAAGGCATCCAGGAGGACTGAGCCCAACACTGGGGGCCTGCAGCAAAAGAGAGGAAGTTGGCGATTGTCTGGGGCTGCAAAAAGATCTATCTGTGGGGTGCCCCATCTGGAGAAGATCACCTTCAAAATCAGGGGATCCAGGGACCATTCGTGATGGCCCTGAGATATCCTGCTGAGAGCATCTGCCAGGATATTGTCCTTCCCTGGAGGTGCACTGCTGTAAGAGAGGCGTTCAGGAATAGGCCAGAGACCACAACTTCATTGCTCTCTGCACAAGGCCGAGGCCGAAAGCCCCTTGCTTGTTGATATACCACATTGTGGTGGTACTGTCTGTCCTGATCTGAACTACTTTGTTCTGAACAGACTTGGAAAATCTTGAAGTGCTAGAAACACTGCTCTGAGTTCTAATAGACTGATGTGAAGCAGAGATTCCTGAGGAGACCACAATCCTTGGGTGGCCAGTTCCCCCAAGTGGGCTCCCAACCCCAAGAGGGAGGCATCTGTAGTAAGGATTAGAGAATGAGACTGAGTGACAAACGGAACTCCCTGTCTTAGATTGTCCTGATCCTGCCACCACTGTAACGCCTGGATCAGGGTTCGAGTCACTGTGATTAGTTTGGTCAAAGGATCCTTTTTCTGAGACCAGAAGGCTCCCAAGTGGAACTGAATGTCCCTCATTTGAAATCTTGCTCCCTGGACCACTGCTGTAGAGGCAGCCATGTGTCCCAGGAGTTGCAGAAAATGCCTTGCTGGTCGAGACAACTGGAGGGTGAATGAAGAGGCCAGTGAGATAAGGGTCCTTGCCCTGTCCAGGGGAAGGAAGGCTCTTGCCTTTGCTGTATCCAACTCTGCCCCTATGAAGGTGAGGAGCTGCACAGGCTCTGAACTGACTTTGAAAGATTCAGAAGAAACCTAGAGAAGTGAGCAGTTGCTGAGTTATCTGTAGGTGTGACTTGACTTGGTCTGGAGACTGGCCTACTATGAGCCAGTCGTCCAGGTATGGAAAGATGGAGATCTTTTTTCTCATTAGGAAGGCAACCACTGCTGCCAGGCATTTTGTGAACACCCTTGGAGCAGAAGTTAGGCCAAAGGGCATTGCTCTGAATTGGTAATGGCCTGAGGGCAGCTCGAACCTGAGGTACTTTCGTTGGGAGCTTCTGATGAGAATATGGAAATAGGCATCCTTGAGGTCCAGGGAAACTAGCCAGTCCCCTGGCCTTAGAGAGGGTAGAATTATTCCCAGAGTCACCATTTTGAACTTTGGCTTTAAAAGGTGCTTGTTTAAATATCTGAGATCCAGGATGGGCCGCCATTCTCTTGTCTTTTTGGGGGTTAGGAAGTACCTGGAGTACAATCCTCTTCCCTTGTGTAGGGGTGGAACTCTCTCTATGGCTCTCAGAGCCAAGAGGGAAGAGACCTCTGCCTCTAGGGCAAGTGCCTCTAAAGAACTTGCAGGTGGAAAGGATCTGGTTCTCATCTTTGGAAACTTTTTGAAGCTGAGAATCAGTCCCTGGCTTACTACTTCCAGGACCCATCTGTCTGATGTTAAAGACATCTAATCCTGGACAAAGTAAGCCAGCCTGCCCCCTACAGGTGGTGGAGAATCGGCCCTGGCAAACCCATCAGGGTGCCTGTTTGGCAGGGGCTTTAGGCTGAGGGGTGGAAGCAGGCCTGCTTGTACCCCGTCTGCCTCTCCCTCTGAAGAACCCCCTATGAGCATAAGCAGAAGAGGAGGCCTGGGCTTGGTAGAAAGGCCTATGAAAAGGCCTGCCCCTGCCCCTGGGAATGCTGCCTCTGGGGAGTGTCTTGCCTTTCCTTGGCCTGAGCACTCCTACAAGTGGTCCTGTATTCATCCATTTTCTTCATGTAGTTCTCTGTTTGCTCCCCAAACAGAGAATTACCCACAACAGGAAAATCCATGGCCTTAGTCTGGGTATCCTGAGACAGGCTAGTACATCTGAGCCAAGCCATCCTACGAATGGCCACGACTCTACATGAAACATTATTGGAGTCCACTGCAGCATGGAATTGCACCTTGGATGCCTCAATACCATCCGCAGCCACCTGCTCCAGCTCCTTGGCAAGCTGGCAGGGACCTGTTTAGCTAAGGCCATTACAGTGTCCCATCTAGATTTCTGATATCTAGCTGTATAGGCCACATAATTGGCCTGCCTGAGTCCCAAGGATGCTGCCATGTACTGTTTCTTTGCCATGGCATCAGTCCTCCTGGAGTCCTTATCTAGGGGGGTGTGAAGCCAAGGGTATATTTGCCTTATCACAGGCAGCAGCCTGCACTACCCCAATATGGCTGCATTGCTGGGTAAGGAACTCCGTATCTGAGCCTGAGAGAGTATACCTCTTGTCCATTCTCTTGTCCACAGGAGGTATAGAATCAGGAGTCTTTAGAATTTTTATTGTCTGTTTCCCAAAGGATTTATGAAGGGGAACAGATAGCCTCCTGGACTCTGGGATATCCATCATTTCAACACAGTCAGGCTCCTCCTGGTCGTCTACAGCTTCTTCCATAGGAAGCTGAAGAGTTTCAGCCACTTTTTTGTAGAACATAAAATGGGAAGGGGACTCAGAAAGCCTAGGAGGAGAAACCCCTGAAGGTCTGTCTGGGGAGATGTCCAGGTCAATGGGTACATCCTGACTTTTGTAATCACCATCACTATCCTCATACTCTCCTTCCTCCTCCTCCGGTTCATAAAAATCTTCTAAAGTATAATCTGGAACCGGGGGAACCGACCAAACTGAGCCCCTTCCCGATGGTGCCGGTTCAGTTGGAACCGGGGTTAGCGATTGAACAATCCTTATCGCTTTGGCGATTTCATCAGCGGTCAGAGAAAAAAGTTGTGGATCCGCACCGGCTGATTTATCCCTTCTTTTTCTTTTAACCGGAACCGACTCCTCAGAGTCGGTTCTCCTTTTGCCCAAGAAGTTTCATGCGGGTCAGAGGGCACTTCTTCTGGTTCGTTGAACCGAACTGGCTGGCCATCCGGGTCAGTGGACTTTTTGGCCTCCCTTTCCCTGAGACTACCAACTCTCTTTTCCAGGGTAGCTGCAGAAAAATTCTTGCAAATCTGGCAGTCTGAATCGAGGTGGTCAAACCCCAGACAATAAACACAGGTGGTATGGGGGTCAACCTTAGCAAAGGCTTCCCCACACACACTACAGTGTTGAAACCCAGTGGGCCCAGTTTTTCTTTTGGGTTTCTCAGACATGGCCAGTCCTAACAAAACTTACCCTTTTTTCAGCAATCCTGTGTTGTACTGCTTCAGAGCTTAAGGAACTTATGCAAATGATGGAAACTCATTTGCTCGTGCCACCATTCAAACTGCTGCCCTTACCAACTGCTGCATTCTGTAACACTTAGATTCATGACAGTCTGCGGAGTAAGACCCCTAACTAAGCTATCCTAATAATACTAATAATTAAATAACAAAATCCCCCATAAGTGTCCCCTGTTGAAGTCAAACAGGGTGAAAAAGAAAGAGGAACAACCCCCATGTGAGTTCAAAGATTTGTAGCACAACTAGGGTATAAACCCATCTTAACACAGAAGTCCAGCTGTAATGCAGAGGCCACTGGTTCTGGAAGGGAGGAAGGGAGGGCGAGGCGTATTGAAGAATACCTTGGAAGAAACAAGATTACTACAGTGAGTATTTTTTTCTTCTAACCCAAGGAATTCTTCAATATGCTTGACTCTTGCAGACTACGAAGCAGTACCTTTGGAGGAATTTGGGGAACAAGTTTTGCAGTACTGCTGTGTCAAACCTGGCATCACTTCTGGATTGGGTATCCAAGCAGCAGTGCTTTGTGAAAATATGTACTGTTCTCCATGTAGCTGCTTTACAGATTTCCAGTAGGGGAATGTCTCTGGTTGCTGCTACAGTAGCAGCTGTGTCCCTTGTAGAATGGGCCCTCAGGCCTACTGAGGGCTCCTTACCAGCCTTACTGTAACAGAACTGGATACACTGCCCTATCCAGCGTGAAATAGTCCTTTTAGAGGCTGGTGTTGCTTTTCCCACATCCTCGTAAGTCAGGAACAGCTGTTGTCTGTCCTGCCTGTGGGCTTTGGTATGATCAGTATAGTAGCTTAAAAGATCTTTTGACATCCAAGCTATGCAGCCTGCGTTCACCTGAGCTAGAGTGTTCATTAAAAAAACTGGCAAGATGATTGACTGGTGCAGATGGAAGTCAGAAACTACCTTTGGTAGGAATTTCCTATTAGTCCTGAGAACTACTTTATCTCTGTGGAAGGAGATGTAATTCAGCTCTACACACAGGGCCTGTAGTTCACTAATCCACCTGGCTGAAGTGATAGCTACCAGAAAGACAGCTTTCCAAATCACAGATTTCAGATGTGCTGTAGCCATGGGCTCAAATGGGGGTTCCATGAGTTTGGCAATGCAGACATTGAGTTCCCATGCTGGCACCGGTTCCCTGTGAGGGGGTGCAAGTAGGCCAACCCTTTAAAGAACTTCTTGAAAATGAGGTTGCACGCCATAGAAACACCCTTGCCAGTCGAGACATATAGGCTGAGACTAAAGCCAGGTGGACTTTAAGGGTAGTGGGCTATAAGCCCAGAGAATGTAGATAAGGGGTGTCCTCCTTTTGCTCGACACCCCGACGTTGAAACACAGAAAATAACCGCTACAGCAACAGTCACTGTAATGGTCCGTTTCCGTGTTTCACCTTCCGCCAGTGTCCAGCCACCTCCCCAGACCAACTCTGACCTGGAGTTGGAATCTTAAAGTTCAAAGTGGGCACAGCCCCCACAGAAAAACACTCAAGCTTGGGTGGAACAATACCTGCGTCAGTATTGTGTCGTCGCTGTGTGGAAGGTTGACAGGTTTACTGTCAACCTCACTTGGTGCTTCCTTAGATAAGTGAGGTAGTCCAGCAAGACTAGTAACCCTGCCTGAGAAGGCACTACATCGTGATTAGTGCACCATATGGAAAATCTCTTCCATTTAGAAGCATAGGTTTTCTTAGTGGAGGGTTTCCTTGATCCTCTTAGAATGCTGAGGACACTCTCAGAGAAGTGCAAATCGGCATACTCTAGGTCTTCAAGAGCCAGGCCTTCAGCCTGAGGGACCTGAGGTTCGGATATAGGATCCTCCCCTGTGAGGATGTTAGGAGATTGTACCTCTGAGGGAGATGTATGGGTGGGGCTACTGATGGGGAAAGCAGCAGTGAGTACCAAGGCTGTCTGACCTAATCTGGAGCTATCAGAATCATTGTGGCTGGCTGGCACCTGAGCTTGATCAGGACCCTGAGCAGCAAGGGAAAGGGGGGAAATGCATACATTCCTGATCAGTTCACCACTATCGCATCCAGGGGTACTGTCTCTTTTTCTGGTGGCTTACAGCAGAATCTGGGTAACTGATGGTTGTCCTGTGAGGCAAAAAGGTCCATCTCTGGAGTGCCCCACTCCTGAACACCACCTCTAGTACCTCTCTGTTTAGAGACCACTCGTCATGGTTCTGGTTGATTCTGCTAAGTGCATCTGCTAGAGTGCTGTCCATTCCTGACAGATGAATGGCCATCAAGTACACCTGCAGGGAGTATGCGAAACTCCACACTTTCACTGCTTCTGTACACAGGGGATTGGATCTTGTCTCTCCCTGCTTGCTGATGTAGTACATGGTGGTGGTGTTGTCTGTCCTGACTTGTACCACCTTGCCCTGTATCAAGGATGCAAAAGCATGCAGTGCTAAGAACACTGCTCTGAGATCCAGCAGGTTTATGTGCAGGAGTGACTCTACAGTGGACCAGGTGCTGTGCACCGTGTGCTCTTCCAGGTATGTGACCCAACAGAGAAGGGAAGCATCTGTTGTGATCACTATGGAGAGGGACTCCTGCTGGAATGGAACCCCTTCTCTGAGGTTGTCCCTGTCCTGCCAGCACTGCAAGGCCTGCAACAGGTTTCTTGTCACTGGTATTAACTTTGTGAGAGGGTCCCTCCTTTGGCACCAGTGTGCCCTGAGGTGGAACTGAATGTCCCTCATTTGAAATCTGGACCCCAGAACTGTTCCTGTGGCTTCAGCCATGTGTCCTAGTACCTGCAGGAAATGCCTTGCTGGCCTTGGAGAGTTGAGACAGAATGTCCCAGCAATCTGTAGGATGTTGTCCACCCTTCTTGAGGAAGGAATGCCCTTCCCTTTCGGTTATCTAGCTCTGTCCCTATAAAATTCAGCACCTGAAAAGGCTGAAAAACTGATTTCTGCGCATTGATCAGAAACCCCAAGGATTTTAGGGTATCCTGGGTGGACTTTAAAGCATCCTTTACCTGCTGTGGTGATTTGCCCATGACTAGCCAGTCGTCCGGGTAGGGAAATACTGTGAGGCCCTGCCTTCCTAGGTATGCCACGACCACTGCCAGGTACTTTGTGAATGCTCCTGGAGCTGAGGTTAGGCCAAATGGCAGAGCTGAAAACTGGTAGTGACCCAATGGTAGTCTGCACCTTAGGTACTTTGTGTGGGATTCCCTTATTGGAATGTGGAAATAGGCGTCTTTCAAGCCCAGTGTTGGAGCGTAGGAAGTATCATTGCCAAGGTTACTACTATTCTGAACCTTGGTTTTTGCCAAGTGTTGGTTCAGAGTTCTTAGATCTAAGATGGGTCACCACTCTCCATTTTTCTTTAAGGTCAGGAAGTATCTGGAGTAAAACCTTTTTCCCTGTTGGGATAAGGGATCTGGTTCTACTGCCCCTTACTGCAGAAAGTTGACCACTTCTGCATCCAGAAGTTTTCTTTCTGTAGTGGAAGCTAGTTTGTAAAGCTTTGACCTTAGTCTGGGAAATAATTTGAAGCTGAGGGCCAGGCCCTGACTCACTACTTACAGGACCCACTTGTCTGTGGTGATGGTTTTCCACACCTGGAAGTAGTGAATCAGCCTGTCCCCTACTGGAGGTGAGGAGGTGACCCTCATGAACACATCAGGGATTCTGCTCGGGCTGAGATTTAGCTGGGAGGCATGATCCCCACATCTGGAGACCCTTCTGCCCCTACCCCTGAAATAACCTCTCTGCTGTGGGTATTCTGGAGTAGCCTGAGCCTGGAAAAATGGTCTGCCATAGGCTGACTTACCTCTACTTCCCCTTCCCTATAGGAGGTGGAGGGTTTCTCCTTTGTGGCATTACTCTTATAGGTAGTTTTGTACTCATCCACCTTCTTCATGTATGCCTCTGTTTTATCCCCAAACAGGGAGTTGTTTTCGCATGGGAAATCCATGGCCTTGTTTTGGGTCTACTGAGAGAGGTTTGTGGTTCTCAATGAAGCAAACCTCATCAGAGCCACTGTAAGTACCAGCCATCTGGCAGCAGTGTCATTGGCACCTACTGCCAGGTGAAACTGGTACTTAGTAGCCTCCAGCCCACACCTGGCTGTTTCTGCCAGATCAGCAGCCAATCATGTAGGTGGCTCATCTACCATAGCCATCACTGAATTCCACAGAGTTTTTTGATATTGAGCAGCATAGGCCATATAATTTGCCTGTCTAATGGCCAAACAAGCAGCTAAGTAGCCCTTCTTTGCCATGCTGTCAGTTTTTCTGGACTCTTTCTCAGGTGAGTGTGATGACATGGGTACCCGAGCCTTATCACAAGCTACAGGTTGTACTACCCCTTCACGACCAGGGTGAGAAAAAAGAAACTCAGCCCCCGATCTGTCCAGCTGGTATTTCTTATCATCTATTTTGTCTATGGGCAAGACAGAAGTTGGGCACTCTAAAACGTTCATGACCTGCATTTTTAGAGATTTGTTGATGGGTAACAAAAGCCTTTTGGTAGGTGCCAGATCCATCTTATCCAGAAATTCTGCCTATTCCTTCATCTTCCACTGTTTCATTAGTGGTAAGATCCAGGGTTTCCACCATTTGTTTAACAAAGGTGTAATGGGAAGAATAGTTCTCCTGCAGCCTGGGAGGGGAATCAAACTCTTGCTCCGGGGAAACCTCCAGTTCTATTGGTTCCCATTCTTCCTCCTCCTCCTTTTCACCATATTCCTCAAAATAGGGTTCCTGGGCGACTGGAACCGCGCACAGAACAGATGAAGGAACCGTTGGTGGAACTAATGCTGGAACCATCGGAAATGCCGGTATCGGTTGCACTGGAACCGGTACCAACCATTGTGAGGCCACACTTTGCAAGGCTTGGAGCACCTGTAGATCCTAAGCAACTGCTTCGGCTGTTGACAGGGCTGGTTTCTGCCTTGGAAGCTCCTTTGCTTTTTCAGCAGGAGGAGTGGTGTGTTTTTGGGAAGCAGTGCATAAAGGCGGTGCTAAAGGCCAGTGGTATGCTAGTCTGCATACAGAGGGGAATCACGAGTTGCAGAAGGGAGGTGGTGCTGCCACTTTACAGGGTGCTGTTGCGCCCCCACCTGGAGTACTGCATACAATTCTGGAGGCCGCACCTTAGGAAATACTGTACATCATTAGGATTGAAATGGTACAGAGAAGAGCCACAAAAATGATTCAGGGTCTGCATCAAATGGCATTTGAGGAGAGGTTGAGGGAGTGCAACATGTACTCCCTGGAGCAGAGGAGGGAGAAGGAGGACATGATTGAGACATTCAAGTATATCAAGGATATAAATAAGGTAGGGGTACAGGAGCTCTTTCAGGAGAAGAAAAGCATCAGAACTAGAGGACACGATTTGAGGCTTAAGGGTGGGCAATTCAGGAGCAATGTTAGGAAGTTCTTCTTCACTGAGAGGGTGGTTGACCCATGGAATTGCCTGCCCCGGGAAGTGGTGGTGACCGAAATGGTAAACAGGTTCAAAAACGCCTGGGACAGGCACAAAGGCATCATTTTGCAGAAAGGATAGAAGTGGGATGGGTAGTTACCCATATCGGGCAGACTAGATGGATCTTGCGGTATCCTTCTGCCGTCAGTTTCTTGTGTTTATGTTTCTTTTTTGTTGGAACTGAGTCACCATCTGGTTTCCAGTATACTTTGGTTTGGAAGGCTCACCTTTATCCAAAGCGGTCGGTTCCAACTGCTTAGTTTTATCCTTTTTGGAAGAAGGGCTCGGCTGACCTGCAACCTGATCCCCTGGAACCGCTGGAGTAGTCATTTTCTTCTTCTAACATTCCAACCATTTTTTAATAGTTTTGGTTGGAAACATCTTGCAAATTTCAGTGTCTGCTTTAAAGCATGGTTCACCTAGACAAAATAAACACAAATCATGTCTGTCCGCTTTAGCGAACACCTCCCCACACTTTAAGCAATTTTTAAACCCAGTAGGCAATTTCCTTTTTTGGCCTATCTGACATACTTAAAAAAAACAACAATTTTTAACTTAAGCTCGGTTCTCGAACCGAAGTTTGTAAAAGTTTAAATATGTATTTTGGTTCCTGTCAGACACAAAAGTGGAGCTGTCGGTTTCTTACAGGAAAGGAATGCCAATGCCATTAGCTTTTTCTTCTTCTCTCTCGCTTCCTTTCAGGTATCTTCACTACCAACTTCCCACTTCCCCAACAATTCCCCCTCTAACCTACCTGGCCCTCCTCCCCTCTCTACTTCCCTTCCCCCTGTCATCTCCTTTTATTCCTGTCACTAACTTCAGTTTTGTACTACATCTCCCCCTTCCTCCTCTAGTGTCATTCTTGCTGTTCAACCTGGTTAATCTTTCTCCAGTCCTTCTTCTTCTCCTCCTCCCCATTCCCTAATTGGTATTGCTTTCGTAGTCTGCACTGTGTAGCACACTGCTTGTTTTGTTATCACAGATGTTGCTACTGGATTAATCAAAGAACATGGCTCTCGTTGAATTAATTTTGTATATAATGTCGTGCTGTTACTACTTACTGTTCTCCCCTACCCCTTGCCCACCAGGATGCATCTGAAAATTAGCTTTAGGCTCATTGTTGTCTTCCTCTTTTAAATAAATAAACGAACCGTGATCTGACAGAAAAGAAACCGAAATTAACAGAAAAACAACGGAACGGTCCGGCTTAAGTAAACTAAAGCATATAAAACTAAAGGCTAGTGCAACATTATAAAAACTAAGATCAACGCAGCAAATGAAGTAAAAATAATATGGTGTGTGACTCTTGGCCAGCTGGTTATGATTGTTGTATATTTGTAATATAAAAATATACGGGGTGATTGTGTTACATAAGACAGCCTATGCCTATGGATGCCCCCACCCCCACCCCAGGTTTCGGTGAAACTACAGGATACATTAACCTGAAACCAGGAGGTAATTAGAAGACCAGAGAGACTTAATTAAAGGTCTCCTGTTTTTTTGTCTTAATTAGAACTGACCCAGCTGCCAGAATATAGAGCTCGTCAAGTTTTATGATTCCTATAGGAAGAACATTGATACTACCATAGTGCTAAAAAGTTGTAAAACCCCTTTGATATGCCTTGGGAATAGGAACTACACAATATCAAAGAGAAAATGTTTAATTAAGGAGTCATAATTAGGAAGTGGAATTTTTGCTGATGTCAACTTATTTAATATACCTCCTGATAGGATATCATGTTTGTATTTTTTATATTCTAAAAGGAGGAGTTAGATGGCTCACCAAGGAGGTGGGGAGATGGAGTTGAAATGTCTCCTTGTAACTGGGGAATATAACATATCGTTTTGGGACCCTAGAGAGACAGAGCTCTCTGATCTAACTATAAGCACTACAGAGGTAATACATTAGATAGAAAAGGTCTGAATATATGGTGGTAGGAGTTTTTGTTTCGTAATCTTCCCTTGTTCTTTTATGTGATTGTGAGCTCTTTGATATATTGTTCTGTGTTTACATTTTTCATATTTTTTTATCATCTTTTAGTAAAGTACCCTTTATTTTAAAAGACTGCCTGGGTGTCTGCCAGTTCTTTTTGCATGTGACGTATTAAGGGTTAAGTCTGACAACTGTTCAATAGCTGCATGGTGTTACTAAACTGGGAAAAGATAAGAATATACCTCAGATCTTTTATAGAGTTTTAAGGGTTCATTTTGGAAGCCTGGCTTGGTGCCCCCAGGTGAAAGACTGAATCGCAATCCCCGATGAGGGTACGTATCTGACCTGTACACTGGGTACGCTAGCATAAGGTTCACAGTTTGAATCGCCCAGAACTTGAGACTAAAGGTGATTCGGACCCAAAAGCAGACAGGAGGGTTACCCTGTCTGTTAGCTGTTCACATTACTGTGCTTGGAGGTTAGCACTGTGGGAGCAGAGGGCCTGACCTGCTGAGTGCATTTGCGACACGGTTTACTGCTTTTTCACGAAAAATAAATGTAAATACAATTACTCTGAGGAGCGGTCTCCGAGGCGCCTTACTAGGCAGGTGAAGAATGAAAGCTGAGCATTATAGAATGCAGCAGTTGGTAGGGGGCAGCAGTTTGAATGGTGGCACGAGCCAATGAGTGTTCCATCATTTGCACAAGTTCCATAATCTCCAGGGCAGTTCAACACAGGAGGCTGACTGCAAGAGTTAAGTATATTGAAAAATTCTTGAGGTTAGAAGTTTAAGTTCCTGAAGGGAATAAACAAGGAGAACTGCATGGAACTATTTAGCAGACACAGAGAGTTAACAATCCAAGGTCGGTGGACTTCCGGTGACGTCACCAGCGGTATGGCGGCTTAGTCGAGTGGCTCTCCCTCTCTCGGATCATTCAAATTGTTTCCACACAGCCTAAATCAAACCAATTTGACACAAAATACAAAGAAATGCAAGTGGAAACTCAGCCAGGAAAAGATCCCACTCCACAAACCGAAAAACGAAGGCAGATGGCAGAGGATTGAGCCCAGCCAGCTCAGCAAACAGTGGCAGAGAGTCACCTTTAAGCATGGCTGGAGGGGACACTGAAACGGAGCTAGACACACTCTGTCGCTCCAGGTTCGAAACTCTTCTTTCTGAAATTAAGCAATTTAGATCAGAAACAAAGCAGGAATTTACCAGACTGCACTCCGATCTAAGGGGACTAGAGAAAAGAGTGACCTCCTCGGAAGAGCGCATCTCGACTGCTGAGGATGATCTTGTTCAAGTCTCTCGAGCGATAGAGTTTATAATAACCCAACAAGAATAGACTGCTGCCAAATGTATAGATCTCGAGGTTCGCTCCCACAGAGATAATTTAATAATTTATGGTTTACCAGAAGCATCAGCGGTCGGGGAGATGCATGAATTCTTGGAGGACTTACTGCGGAATGTTTTAGATCTCCCACCGTCCTTCCACTTCAGAATTGAAAGGGCACATAGAGCGTTAGTACCCAAACCAACCTCACCGAATGCCAGGCCCCGATCGATCGTTGCAAAATTTGCAAGCTTCAGGGAGAAAGAGCAGATTTTACGAATGGCCTGGAAACAGAGAAAGGTGGAATATAATAGCATACGTCTCTTTCGATCAAGATTACCCCTCAATTCTACAACAGCGCATGGCCTACTCTCCGATACTCATAGAAGCTAAAGCATTAAATATAAGATTCAAACTCCCTACTCCTCTCGCCTCCGAGTATGGTGGGACTCAGGCACAGAACTATACCAAACTTATGAGGAGGCCCTTCGGGCGCTGAAAGATAAAGGACATCAGATAGTGGAGGCCTCATCTCGTAAAGAACACCAACCTACCCTCCAGCTCCCATGGCAACAGGTTAAATCTTGGCAATCCAATCGACCAGGAGGGCGAACAGCTGCAGCCACACTTCAGGAGATCAAAGAAGCACTACACAGACTTTCGCACCCTCAACCTTCAGAGGGGCAGCCGACTGAGGGTTTGGAAAATACCTGAAAGGAGAATACCGAAGTCTGGATACAGAACAATATCTGTGATGCTTCTGTCATGCCTGGGGTTATCTCTGCGAATAGATGGAGGCCCCAAAGTGTTTAACATTGGGTTTTGATTTGATGGGTCACCCAGAATTTCCTAACTGGACATGAGATGAAGGCCCTGGTTGATAATGGGTTAAAGATATGGGGAGGGGGGAGCAAGATGACCAGTAATTGCTGCGGACTGGGTCTGTTTGGGGGGCCTTACAGAGCAAATGATAATAACACAGAGCCTGCTAATATTGCAGCGTTTCTCCACAAGTGGGGGAGATAAAGCAAGGTAAACCGAAAGAAAAGGTATATAAGCAGTTACACTGCCTGGAGGGGAGAGGGGAATGGCTGGATAGATGCTTCCCTAAGGCGGCTCTATATTTGTAAATAGGCTTGTTGCTTACACATAGTTCGGGCCCAGGGGGTTGCCTGGGGGCATCATGTCGGGATGATCTCTCCATGGGGGAGTATTAACCCACTTATAGAGAGATGGGAGGTGTCGCTGGGCAACGTGAATCAGGAGGGGGTGGCTCAACATGTCCCGCGGTGACATCTGGGTGCTGCCGCTCTGTGAACTGAAGCCACAGTTAAGAGGGGGTTGTTGGATTGCCTCCACTAGGTGGAGAAAATAAAGATCTGATCAGGGGGAGACAGCTGACGATGCCTCGCTCTCTCTCAGGCCGGTGAAATTAACGCTGAATTTGAAACCATTGGGGGGCGCCCTACACTCCTGAGTAGAAGGTGGTGCTAAAGGTGGTATGTTCCAGATTTAGAGGATTCACCCTAACTGTTAAAAGGGGTGGAGGAGTAGACATATTGAGAAGCACCCTAGAGGACAACTTGGCTGGCCCTTTAGCCAAAGATTTCATTTGGGCACCCTATATTTCCCGATGGCTCAGTTAGAGGTATGGGGAAATGTCCTGAGGGATTCGAGTGGCAGCTGTAAGGTAACATTAACCCAAAATTGATTCAAGATGGGGAGCACATTCCACGCAGAAGCCTTAAAGCTAGAAGGAAAAAAGGGACCGCAGTACTGAGTTTATAGGGGAATGAGAAGGGGGCGGAATATCCTGGTGTCAGACGCTTACTCGACCTTAGCCGGGTGGGCACCTTGATGCCGGGGGAATCCTCTATGACACCGGGTATGCTGCAGGCGATGTTTGGCCCAGACATCGGGCTAGGACCTTTGGAACTTAAGGTCCAGGGGGAACGTGCCCCACTTGGGGCACTTTTATCTCCCACCCGAGTTGCGCCAACTCGGACTGATAGAGAACAGATAACTCTGTTCTCCTGCCTTGGGAGCATTTCTGTAAATAGTTATAAATTATGGTGGAGGACTGCCCAGTTGGCTCCTGCACCTAGGAAAGGTAATGTTTGTGTTGTCTTTGTCTATGTCTTATGCAAGGTTTTGACTGTATTTAGACTCTATCACTGGCACTATACAATTGTACAACAAGCTGAAGGAGGAGACTGTTACAGTGTCTGGGGGTGGGGGAGGGATTTTGGAGGGGGAGAGAGACGGAGGATGGGTTTACTTACCAAAAAGGAATTCTACCCTTGGCTCATAGATGGCTGATAGCAACAGTTTGAGAATTTTCTCTCACAATGTTAATGGGCTAAACAACCCGGTGAAAAGATACAAGGTCTTATCTATGATAAAAAGACAAAAGCCGTCAATTGTGCTACTACAGGAAACTCACTTAAATAAATCTGAACATCAGAAACTAGGAAAATTTGGGTTCGAGCAGGTAATAGCTGCCTCATATGGGAGAGGGAAGAGAAGGGGCGTTGCAGTATTGATCCCCAGAGGAGTGCAGTTCCAAAAACTAGCCAGCTACGCGGATCCAGAGGGCTGATTGATTACTGTCACTGGAAAATTAGAGGGAACCCCAGTCACGTTAGCCTCACTCTATGCACCGCCTGGCTCCACTAGGGAAACGTTACGCCTCCTATTGCAAAAAATAACTGAGCACCAAAGAGGTATGCTAATAATGGGAGGGGATTTAAACCAGGTGTGGGACCAGAAGGACACATCCAATGGTAAAGTGTTTCGTATGAGTCCAGCTAGCCGGTTTATTAGGGAACATCTGAGGGGTACCTTTCTGGTGAACTCCTGGAGAGCGCTCAATAAGACCAAACGAGAGTATACACATTACTCTCATCCACACGGCTCCTTTACTAGAATAGATTATATATTGATCTCCGGGGAGCATCAAGATCAGGCTGTTGAATGTAAACACATTCCTTCGGTACTCTCTGATCACTCTCAGGTGCTGCTACGGTTGAACTGGAAAGTGGAAAAGGGCCAATCTCTCTGGAAGTTTAATAATTATTTTTTAAACTTAAAAGAGTTCACAGATATGGCCAAAAAGAGATTAATATAAATCCAACAAGACAATAGGACACCTCAGGTGCCGAGTGGTATATTTTGGGACACAGTGAAGGCTGTGTTTAGGGGGGATTGTATCAAGTTTGCTGCACATTTTAGAAGACAACACAATCAGCAGATGACAGAGCTTCAGAATCAACTATTGGAGCTACAAGGGAGATTAGCAGAGGGGGGCATCTCTATAACCCAGGACATCCTAATAGTTAAACAGAAAATCCAGAGGCTAATAGATATTAAGACAGAACAGGCCTTGCCGTGTCTGCGGCAAAAATATTTTGAAACGGGCCCCAGAGCGTCTCGCCTCTTAGCACACTGTTTAAGACAACATACCGCTAAATCTATTATCACTCGAATTCGAGATCCTATATCAGGTCAATTACTAAAACCCCCAGAAAAAATTCTAAATGGATTTAGGAATTTTTACATGAGGCTCTACGCCTTAGAGCAAAACCCAGATGAAGGGCAAATTAACATCTATTTGACCAAATTAAATTTACCGATCTTAACAAGGGAAATGAGAGAGGCTCTTGATTCCCCCTTATCCATTTCAGAACTAACCTCTGCGATTAAAAGAAAGAAAGCTAAAAAATCCCCTGGTCCAGATGGATGGTACGCCTGAATTTTTTAATTTTTATTCAGGAAATTAAGGATCCCTTGTTGGAGACATATAGGATGGTGCACTCCGGGGAGCCAATCCCAGAGTCATGGAACTATGCGGTCATTTCAAGCGTCCCTAAACCTGGGAAAGACACCACAAATTGTGGTGCTTTTCGCCCCATTTCAGTCTTAAATATTGATTATAAGTTATTTACTTCAATATTGGCGAGACGCCTAGAAGTGGCCTTACCGGAATTGATCAATGGGGATCAGGCTGGGTTTATCCCTGGTAGGCAGACCCAAGACAATATTAAAAGATCGCTACAAATATTACACCATGCCGCTCGGTTGGGGGCTCCCAGCCTGGTACTTAGTCTGGATGCGGAGAAAGCCTTCGACCGAGTGGCATGGAAATTCCTGGGTCTGGCTCTTGACGCCTTTGGATTTGCAGAATCATTCACCCGAGTTATACAGAACATATATACCAAACCGAAGGCATACATAAAGATTAATGGAAGAGTCTCCCCTCCAAAAGATCTGCATCGGGGTACGAGACAGGGATGCCCTCTCTCCCCCTTGCTTTTTACGCTGTACTTGGAGCCCTTGGCCCAAGCCCTAAGGATGGATGAACTAGTGAGGGGTTGGGACCGGGAGGGGGGAGACACATAAGTTGGCGCTATACACTGATGACTTACTGGTTTATCTTAGAGACCCCGGATATACGTTGGAACCCTTATGGGCAGAGTTATCGGAGTTTAGTCGTTTAGCTGGCTACAAAATCAATATGACTAAAACGGAGGTCTTGAAATTACACTACGATCCCTCAGAGCGGATCTGGAGGGAATTCCCTTTCAGATGGGACACTTCCCGGATCAAATAGCTGGGGGTCCATTTAAGTGATCAAGTGGACCAGCTGTATCCCCTTAATTTTGTGCCACTGTTGAGGAAAATTAAGTTAGAGTTGGACAGATGGGCTCCTGTCGCTATCCCTATGGTTCAGAAGGTGGAGGGGATAAAAATGATAATATTTCCCCAATTTTTATATCTGGCTCAGATGTTCCCTATTCCAGTCCCAGAAGAAAAAATTACTCACCTTAGTAATGTTGTTTCTTCTAATGGAGTCTTGCTATATTATGACATATGCAGTGAGTCCCAACCTTCGAACTGCTCCGGAGGTGAAAGAGTTAACTTTCCATGCCAGGCATGGAACGCTGACCTCGAGCTCGGTTGAAACTCTGTCTGTTGTTCTTCAAACTCAAACTGTTAGATCTTTACGAGCTAAACTCAATGAGGTCCTGTGTGGAAGCTGTAAACCTACACTAGCCAACTGGCTACTAAACATAAGAACACATTTTTGGTCCCAAAACAAAGACTCAAGTCAGGAGACCCAAAAAATGAAAAACACAACACCAAGTCACCCCAAAAAAGGAGGGGTGAAAACAACAAGGTGGCATCTACTAAGTGCCAACACGGGCACTTACCCACCACATCCCAAAAACAGAGGTTCTGAGAGGGGCAGGAGGGTGTCATAATATAGCAAGACTCCATTAGAAGAAACAACATTACTAAGGTAATTTTTTCTTCAAACAACATGAAGTCTTGCTATATTATGACATATGCAGACTACACAGCAGTACCTCCATGGAGAAGGGACAGAACCTACTTAGGAAATAGGCTCTGAAGCACAGCTGTGCCAAACCGAGTATCCAGGAGTGATGCTTGGTAAAAGTGTGAACTGTTTTCCAGGTAGCTGCTTGACATATCTCTAGAATAGGGATGTCCCTGGCAGCAGCCAGGGAAGCAGCTGTACCTCTGGTAGAGTGAGCCTTCAGGCCTGAGGGAGGAACCCTACCCAGCTTTTCATAACAGAATTGGATACAAGAGACAATCCACCTGGCAATGGATCTTTTAGTGGCAAGTTTCCCTTTACCAACCTCACCATAAGTGAGGAACAGTTGGAGGGAGTCAAACCTGTGACCCTTGGTACGCTCTATGTAGTAACTAAGGGCTCTCTTCACATCTAAGCAGCCTCCTCTCGCCAGAGGAGGAATGGTCAGTGAAGTACACTGGAAGAGATATAGATTGATTACGGTGGAAATCTGAAACCACCTTAGGCAAGAACTTCCTGTTAGTCCTGAGGACCACCTTATCTCTATGAAAGGAGATAAAATCAGGCTCCACTGACAAAGCTTGTAATTCACTTATGCGTCTGGCAGAAGGGATGGCTACCAGAAACACAGTCTTCCAAGTCAAGTACTTAAGCTCTGCTGAAGACAAGGGCTCAAAGGGGGGGCTGCATAAGCTGAGCAATGCAAACATTAAGATCCCAGGCAGGGGCAGGGTCCCTGAATGGAGGGTTGGTGTGAAGCAATCCCTTAAAAAACTTGGAGAATACAGGATGAGCTGAAAGAGAAGAGGGTTTACCTGCTGAAATAAAAGCAGACACAGCTGCCAAATGTACTTTTAGGGTAGCTGGTCTCAGCCCCAAGGTATTTAAATGGACCATATAATCCAGGACTGTGGGTAAATCAGCAGATTCTGGGGAAATATGCTTCCCAGAGCACCATATGGAAAACCTCTTCCATTTGGAATTATAGGTAGCCCTGGTGGAAGGTTTCTAGCCTTCAATATATCCATTACACCTTGGGAGAAGTGTAGATCAGCAAACTCTAACTCTTCAAGAGCCAGGCCTTGAGATTGAGAGATTTGAGGTTCCGGTACCAAACCCTTCCCTGAGCACAGGTTAACAGGTTGTGATTCCTGGGAAGACACAGGGGAAGATGGACTGCTAAGGACAGTAGGGGTGGATACCAGGATTGTCTGGCCCAATCTGGAGCAATCAGGATCATCTTGCAGGACTGAGATCTGATTTTGACTAACACTTTGAACAGGAGAGGGAAGGGGAAAGCATAGAGAAACTTCCCTTCCCAATTGAGAACTAAGGCATCTAGAGGGACTGAGCCCAACACTGGGGGCCTGCAGCAAAAAAGGGGAAGTTGGTGATTGTCTGGGGCTGCAAAAGGATCTATCTGCGGGGTGCCCCATCTGGCAAATATTACCTCCAGGACCAGGTGGTCCAGTGACCATTCATGATGGCCCTGGGAAATCCTGCTGAGAGCATCTGCCAGGACATTGTCCTTGCCTGGGAGGTGAACTGCCATAAGGGAGGTGTTCAGGGAGTAAGCCAGAGACCACAACTTCATTGCTTCGGTGCACAAGGCCGTAGACAGAGTGCCTCCTTGCTTGTTGATGTACCACATTGTGGTGGTATTGTCTGTTCTGACCTGTACAACTTTGTTCTGAACAGATTTGGAAAAAACTTGAAGTGCTAAAAGAACTGCTCTGAGTTCCAACAGATTGATGTGGAGCAGAGATTCCTGAGGGGACCACAATCCCAGGGTAGTGAGGTCGCCCATGTGAGCTCCCCACCCCAAGAGGGATGCATCTGTAGTAAGGATTAAGGAGTGAGACTGAGTGACAAAGGGAACCCCTTGTCTCAGATTGCTCTGATCCTGCCACCACTGTAGGGCATGGATCAGGGTTCGAGTTACTGGGATCAATTTGGTTAGAGGGTCTTTCCTTTGAGACCAAAAGGCTCTCAAATGGAACTGGTTGTCCCTCATTTGAAATCTTGCTCCCTGCACTACTGCTGTAGAAGCAGCTATGTGCCCCAGGAGCTGTAGAAAATGCCTTGCTGGTCGAGAGACCTGCAGGGTGAATGAGGAGGCCAGAGAGACCAGGTCCTTGCCCTGTCCAAAGGAAGGAAGGCTCTGGCTTTCTCTGTGTTCAGCTCTGCCTATGAAGGTGAGGAGCTGGACAGGCTCTAGAACTGACTTTGAAAGATTCAGAAGGAAACCTAGAGAGGTGAGCAGTTGCTGAGTTATCTGGAGATGTAACTTGACTTGGTCTGGAGACTGGCCTATTATGAGCCAGTCATCCAGGTAAGGGAAGATGGTAATTTTTTGCCTTCTTAGGGAAGCAACTGCTACTGCCAGGCATTTTGTGAATACCCTTGGAGCAGAGGTGAGGCCGAAGGGCATTGCTCTGAACTGGTAATGGCCTGAGGGCAGCTCGAACCTAGGTACTTTGGATGGGAGCCTTGATGAGAATATGGAAGCAGGCATCCTTGAGGTCCAGGGACGCTAGCCAGTCCCCTGGTCTTAGAGAGAGGTAGAATAATTCCCAGAGTCATCATTTTGAATTTTGGTTTTAAAACGTGCTTGTTTAAATATCTGAGATCCAGGATGGGCCGCCATTCTCCTGTCTTTTTTGGGGTAAGGAAGTACCTGGAGTACAATCCTTTGTCCTGGTGTAGGGGTAGAACCCTTTCCACAACTCTGAGAGCCAAGAGGGAAGAGACCTCTGCCTCTAGGGCAAGTGCCTCTGGTGGATTTGCAGGTGGAAAGAATCTGGTTCTCATCTTTCGAAATTTTTTGAAGCTGAGAACCAGTCCCTGGCTTACTACTTCCAGGACCCACTTGTCTGATGTCAGAGACTTCCAGTCCTGGACAAAGTAAGCCAGCCTGCCCCCTACACGTAGCTGAGAATCGGCCCTGGCAACCCCATCAGGGTGCCTGCTTGGCAGGGGCTTTGGGCTGAGGGGTGGAAGCAGGCCTGCTTGTACCCCGTCTGCCTCTCCCTCTAAAGAACCCCCTCTGGGCATAAGTAGAAGAGGAGGCCTGGGCTTGGTAAAAAGGCCTATGAAAAGGCCTGCCCCTGCCCCTGGAAAGCTGCCTTTGAGGAATGGCCTGCCTTTTCCTTGGCCTGTGCACTCCTATAGGTGGTCCTATACTCATCCATTTTCTTCATGTAATTCTCTGTCTGCTCCCCAAACAGAGAATTACCCACAACAGGAAAATCCATGGCCTTAGTCAGGGTATCCTGTGACAGGCTAGTACATCTGAGCCAAGCCATTCTGCGAAGTGCCACAGATGTAGCCATGACTCTTGATGACACATCATTAGAGTCCACTGCAGCATGGAATTGCACCTTGGATGCCTCAATACCATCAGCAGCCACCTGCTCCAGCTCCTTGGCAAGCTGGCCAGGGACCTGTTTTGCTAGAGCCATAACAGTATCCCATCTGGATTTCTGATATCTAGCAACATAAGCCATATAATTTGCCTGTCTGAGTCCCAAGGATGCTGCCATGTACTGTTTCTTTGCCATGGCATCAATCCTCCTAGAGTCCTTGTCAGGGGGGTGTGAAGCCAAGGGAATATTTGCCTTGTCACAGGCTGCAGCCTGCACTACCCCAACATGGCTGCATTGTTGTGTAAGGAACTCCGTATCAGAGCCTGACAATGTGTACCTCTTGTCCATTTTCTTATCCACAGGAGGTATAGTGTGAGGAGTTTTTAGAATTTTAACTGTCTGTTTCCCGAACGATTTATGCAAAGGAATAGACAGTCTCCTAGACTCTGGGATATCCATCATTTCCACATAGTCAGGCTCCTCTTGATCATCCGCAGCTTCCTCCATAGGGAGCTGGAGGGTTTCAGCCACTTTTTTATAAAACATAAAATGAGAAGGGGACTCAGAAAGCCTAGGAGGAGACACTCCTGAAGGTCTGTCTGGGGAGATGTCCGGGTCAATGGGCACATACAGACTTTCAAATCCACATTCACTCTCCTCATACTCCTCTTCCCCCTCCTCCGGTTCATAATATTCCTCTAAATCATACTCTTGAACTGGTGGAACCGGCCGAACCGTACGCTTACCTGATGGTGCCGGTTCGGTCGGAACCGGGGAAAGCGACTGGACAATTTTAATCGCTTTGGCTATTTCTTCAGCGGTTGGAGAGGAAAGTTTTGGCTCCACACCAGCTGATTTCCTAGTCCTTTTTGCTGGAACCGACTCCTCAGAGTCGGATCTCCTTTTGCCCGAGGAAGTCTCGCCCTGGTCAGAAGGCACTCCCTCTGGTTCGATTGGAACTGAACCGGGCTGGCCATCCGGTTCAGCGGACCTTTTAGCCTCCCTTTCCCTGAGCCTACCAACTCTCTTTTCCAGGGTAGCTGCAGGAAAAATTTTACAAATCTGGCAGTCTACATTGAGGTGGTCAAACCCCAGACAATAAACACAGGTGGTGTGGGGGTCAGCCTTGGCAAAGACTTCCCCACAGACACTGCAGTGTTGAAACCCAGTGGGCCCGGTTTTTCTTTTGGGTTTCTCAGACATAGTGCCAGCCTAACCAAACTTACCCATTTATGGCAATCCGCCAGGTAAGACTCTCTTATCAGTTCCCAACAGTGTCACGGGTCGTGGAAAAAACCGTAATAAAATCAGTTTTTTTTAGAACCGACAAGAACTGGTAACCACACTCTAAATGACAGATTAATATATTTTAAACAACCTGATCAGTTCAAACCGAACCGATAAACCGTTTACAAGTTCCACACAGAATAGAAATTAATGTAAAACCTATCTAGTACTCACAATACCACAGACAGAGTCTGAACCGACTGGTTATGTTTAAATTGGGTTAAAACCGAGAAAACAATACTTTAACCGACAAAATGAACCGAACAGAAGGAGAAATCTCCGGAGCGACTGTTCAGTGAGGCGGAGTAAAGAATTTGACGGTTTGAGTTTGAAGAACAACAGACAGAGTTTCAACCGAGCTTGAGCTCAGCGTTCCATGCCTGGCATGGAAAGTTAACCATTTCACCTCCGGAGCAGTTCGAAGGTTGGGACTCACTGCATATGTCATAATATAGCAAGACTTCATGTTGTTTGAAGCGTTTTTTCCATTCCTTAAGTAGGACAGTGTCACGCTTCATTTGGGGCCCACAAAAACTTAGGGTCCGTCTTTCAGTACTCCAGATCCCAAAGACAGAGGGGGGTTTAGCACTGCCAAATTTTAAACTATATTACTGTGCAGCGCAGTTACGTACTGCCATTTACTGGTTGGACCAAGCGTACTCAGCCAGGTGGAAAGACGTGCAATTAGGCGAGGCCGCATCATTTAAAAATATGAATGACATGCTATTAAGGCAAAGAAGGAGGCTGAATGTAAGTCAGGAAGAAAGCCCATACACAGCCTCCACTCTGGGTGTATGGCATGGGGTCCTAGGGGATAAGTATGCTAAGAGCTGGAGCTGTTTATTGACTTCGGTCCCATACTTGAACTCTTTTCCACCTAACAGGTGGGATGGGGGCTTTAAGAGATGGGAGGAGAGAGGTTTACACTTGATTTGGCATTTTCTGGATGGAAATACGATCCTCCCATTTGATACACTGGTTAACGAATATGGAATCAGCTGGAAGGATAGATTCAGATATTTTCAAATAAGAAATTATTTAAGCAACCTGGTAATACAATTTAAGCTAGGGAGCTCCTCACCTCCACAAATTGCATACTTACTTAAAAAGGCAATAGAAAAGGACCCGATTAGGTCTCATATAGTATCCAAGTTATATAGGGCACTTCTATCTTGGAAGAGGGACTCGTCCGCACGCATTAAAAGAGCCTGGGAAAGGGACCTGAGAGTCCTGATTCCGGAAGACTTCTGGGTATGGACTCAAAGAAGGACTCACTGGGGTATTTCATCAGGGAGTTGGCGGGAGTTTTCATGGAAGATTCTTGTCCGATACTTTTGATCCCCAGCCATTCAGACTAGATTCCATGCTTCTATCCCTGCGCTTTGCTGGAGGAGCTGCGGGTTTACACCTGCATCTTTAGCTCATTTACTATGGGAGTGCCCTGAGTTGACCCCCTTTAAGCAAAGCCTTCAGCAGGCTTTAAGAGAAATCACAGACCCTGAACTAGAGGTGTCCCCCTTGTGTTATTTTTTTTTTAGATCTGCCTAGGGAACTCCGAGACCCCCCTGACAGTTAAGTTTTTGAAAATCTCTTTTCTAGTGGCTCAAAAAGTGATTACTAGCAATTGGTTATCCTCTAGGAAGATCACCCTAAACATGTGGCAAGACCGTATGGTAGATGTGTACAGATTGGAATCAATAACAGCCAAGCTTAATAAGAGAGTCCGGCCTTTGAGATTTTTAGGAGAGGATGGGTTCTCTACATGGCAGTGGAAAGGCCTGAGTTTGTTCCATGAGTAGGGGCAAGTGTAGGCCCAGATTAGGGTTTTAGCAAGATAAAAGTTGATAAAACAGTGGGTCTTTTGGTGCACACTCTGATTGACACCCGTGCTTTGCCCGCCCCCCTCCCTCTCTTCCCCTCCCAGCCGATCTTCCTTATCTTGAGAGGGGGCATCCTATGGGACACAAGATGGAAATGTATGTTGGAGATACTACAGGATGCACCTAGATGAATACTCTAGATATTTTAATTTGTTATAGCATAAATTCACACTTTATATTGTACATTTGCTTTACTATATGATTTCCTCTGCCAGTGATAGCAATAGAAATGAATCAGTTTGGATGATTGTGACTGGTTTGATGTCTATGTACGTTGTTTGGGTCTCTGTCCAAGAAATTACACTAAATAAAGAAAGTTTAAAAAAAAAAAAAAAATCCAAGGTCAAGAACTCAAGGTCACACGTGGAAAACTGGCGGGGGGGTTTAACAGGGATGTGAGGCTGTTCTGTTTTATGGAAAGGGTGGTGGAGCCGAGGAACAGTCTGCCAGAGGAGGTGGTTGATGCCAAGACTGTAAATGGTTTCAAGCATGGCTGGAACAGAGTGAAGGGTTTTGAAATTGCCCAGGTTGGTAGCAGTCGGGAGGGGAGCAGGGGGGTGGACCGGGAGGAATAAAACCCATATGCACAATAGGTCCCAAGGCAGATAGGGAACTCTGGGCAGAAGAGATGGACCATTGGTCTTTTTCTGCCATCACTGCCTATGTTTCAGCTTGAAAACATATATTTTCCCAAATCTTTTGAAACACAATACTATGAGTGTTTTTTTTATTTTCTTATTTTTGGTCCAGCTTCCCATTTTTCCCTCAGGTCTCATCCGCTCACCGCCCCCATGCCTAGGCATACCCCCCTGGGCAGGGGCGGGCTTCACTTCCAGATAGACATTGTGGGGAAGCCTCGATTACCCTACCGGATCGGGTTACGAGAGCGGACCCCCCAGCTGGCACATTGGTGACAGCGGGCAGCTGAACGGACAAGCCATCATGCTGGGAGCGGCATTTTTTGTTAGTTTTCCTGGGGCAGGGACATGCAATGTCCAGTGTCTGCCCAGCGCCCTGAACATTCAGGCGCGGTTGCTCTTGTTACCCCGGCTGCCACAGGGGGTCCATCAAGCATGAGCACCTCCCCTCTCTCCCCTGGAGAAGGAGAGCAGTCCTCAGGATGCTCCATCCTTCTCCCCCGGCCGGCCCTCTGATGCCCTGGGTCCGTTCCCAAACCCAGGTTGCTGCTGTCGCAAGCAGAAATCCAATCGCTGCACTGATGGGCCGGCTTAATACTATGAGTATTTGAGAAGTTTCAAACAATGCAACCTTGACATTTCTTTTTCTTATTTCCATGTTAATTTTAAATATTTTGTTCTTATGGTTACTTTTATATTGTAAAGCTCCTTGAGCATGGGAAAGACACTACTTATCGCTGTTCAAATCATGACTTTCAGGACTGGACAGCCAAGACTGCAGCTATATTTGCACTTCCCCTTCATCAGGTCTATTTTTGTACCTGTCCTTCAAGGAAATTTACCTGTCCTGGATTCTGGAGGGGGGGGCAATAGGATTTGCCGGTCTATTTATGTGTCTGAAATAGTGCCCTACCAAGAGTGAGGGTACTACATAATAAGGACTGCCAACCTGCATGCAGTACACAGGTTTGTATGCACCACTGTATTTTATACTCTTCCCCTTGACTCGAGAATGCAAATTTAAAGGCAGTAATAGCCTGAAAGATGTGGTAACTCAGGGCATGGCATTTCTAATTTTACTTGATGTGATGACAGGCAATCTTCAACTATAGTTCAAAGGTCAAATGAGGCAAATGTATTGCTTGTATCTGTTGAGAAAATCATTACAAGGACAGTGTCTTTTTTTCCAATGTGTAAATAACTGGAATTCCCTTCCTTCTGAAATTCGAAACTACTGCACAATTTCCTGTTAAAATATTTGAAATTGCACTTGCTTAAGTCTAAGCACACTTGTCGTATCTGAGAATTTTTATCTTTTTTTGTTGTGTTTGTTGTCTGCATGATAATCATGTATTGTATGTACATTATATGTTGTTGAAAATGAGCGTGGTAGTGCTCATGGGCCTATCCAGTTGAGTGTTTCTCCTGTTTCCAGTTTAGGCCTACCATTTACCTTCCGCCCTTTGCAACAGTGATTGTTACATAGCAGTGAACAGCTGCCTTACCTCAGTCGATCGACAGAGTCCCCTGCTTTCCTGCTTCCTTCTAACTGAAGATGTGGTTCGACTACCTACCTTAGTAGTCACCTATGTTCTTTTTGGCCCCTTCTCAGCACACCACAACAAGTGCAGTGTTCTGTATTTTATATCTCCTGTTCCACACAGGCACACTGACGTTACACACTTTGAACAAACTGTCAAAGCACTCGTAGTAACCACAAGTAAGAATCCCAGGATCCCTGAATTTCATTTGAGACTACTGATCAATGGAGCTGCACCCTTTTCCTATACATCTTTTCTATAAAAATAATACGAACATACAATTGAGTCAGCAGAAAAACGCCTTGTGGTCTATGATATCCGCTAGACTTTACAGACCCCTCGGTGTCTACTGAGGGATCTGCCTCCCCTTCCCATTATCTGCACCTCCCTCCCTGCTGATGTCCTCCCTTCCACCCCACTCCCCCCCTCCCCAACATGCAACTTTCCCCTTTGCTCTGTCCCAACCTCTATTGAAGTTGTCCACTGTCTTCCAGGAGACTACTTCCTCCAACAACTCATTCCACTTAGCTACCAATCTCTCCATAAAAAAGTGTGTTCCCATTTCGCGCCTGAATTTTTCACCCACTAGCTTGGGGCAGTGCCCCTCTAGTGGTCCTGTTCCCAATAACGCTGAAGAGACCTTGAGAGCTCACCCTGTTGAAACCCTTAAAATACTTAAAGATTTTGATCATGTCACCCCTCTCCCTTCTATTTTCCAGGGAGTAGATGTTGATATCTCAGAGTCTCTCCTCATATCTTCTGACTTGCATTCCCTGGATCATTTTGGTTGCCCTTCTCTGGACCACTTTCAGTAGGCTGATGTCCGTCTTTAGGTAAGAGCACCAACACTGCAGACTGTACTCTAGGCATGACTATACTAGGTACAGTATCTGTACAATGGCAGAATTACCTCTGCTTTCCTGCTGGTTAAACCCCAGGCTATGCAGCCAAGCATCAGAATTGCTTTGGCTGCTGCTTTCTTGCAGTGTGCTGAGTGCTTCAGATCACTCATGATGATCACTCCCAAGTTCTTTTCCTCCTCTGACCTGGTAACCTGCACCTCCCCCCCCCCACCCCAACAGCCAGTAGTTGGTCTCCAGGTTCTTTGCCACCAAGTGTATTACGATACATTCTTTGGCATTGAATCCCAGTTGCCCAATACCTTCTCATTTCTCTAGCTAAGCTAGGTCGTTCCTGAGGTCCTGTCTCCCCTCCTCTGTGTCTACTCTCCCACAGAGCTTTGTGTCGTCCGCAAACAAGCACATTTTACTCTTATCCCCTCTGTAATATAGCTGATGAAGACGCTAAATAATACTGGACCGAAAACTGAGCCCTGTGGGACCACACTAGTGACTGGCTTAGCCTCCGAGAACTCTCCCACCTGACCACTACTCCCTGACTTCTGTCCTGCAGCTAGTTTCTAACCAACATAACTAGTTTTCCCCCCCACCCCCAGGTCCTCCACATTCCTGATTAATCTTCTGTTGAGAACAGAGTTAAAGGCATTACTGAAATCTGGTATAGGATGTCCACTGCCTGGCCCCTGTCCTTCGTCCTGGTTACCCAGTCAAAGAAATCAGTCAGGTTAGTCTGGCATGACACCCTGACACATAACCTGGTAGGACCACCCTGACACAGACCCATGCTGCCTCTTGGTCTGGAGACCATTTTCTTCCAGAAGGCTTACAGTCTTTCTTCCCAAGTTAGTCTCCATGTGTTTCCCCATTATCAAGCTCAGACTGACCCGTCTGTAGTTACCAGGGTCATCCCTCGGCCCACTTTTGTGAAGCGGCACTACATGTGCTGTTCTCCATTCCAGGGGTACTTTCTCCAACTCTGGTGAGGTGTTAAACAGGTCCACCATACTTTACCAGAATAGGACTCCTAGAAATTGCCAAATCCTGAAAATGTACAGGGGGAGAAACACTTCATGAAAAACTGTCCACTGGAAATTATTCACCATATAAGGACGTAGTACTATCTCCCTATAGATAACCGGTGAAACCCCCACCTGGAGTACTGTGCCCAGTTCTAAGGTTCTCACCTGAACAGCCTGGAGGCAGTGTAATGTAGGGTGACCAAAATTATTCAGGGCCAGCAGGGCAGATCTTGTGAGAATCAGCTCAAGGGAGTGAACATGTGCTTGCTGCAGGTTAGTTGGGGAGATATAATAGAGACCTTCAAGCTCCTGAAAGGAATGAACAAAGTAAACTGGAAGGAACTATTCAGCATGACTAGTGAATCAAGAACACAGTGGCGTAAGTGAAAACTGACGGGGGGGTTCAAGAAGGACGTGAGAGCGTTTTATTTTACAGAAAGGGTGGTGGGACCATGGAACAGTCTGCCCACCAATGTGATGTACGCCAAAACCATCAATGGTTTCAAACACGGCTGGGACAGACTGAAGGGTTTAGTGGTTGCTCAGCATGGTACTGGTAGGGTGGGGAGCATGGGATTGGATAGTCAGGGATCAATCTGACATTAATTTACTGGCTCGTGGCATAGTGCAAGCTGCTGGGGCCAGTGTGACTCTCCCGTGACTTTCCCATTTGGGCTAGTGTAAACCACCCCCATCCCACCCATCTCAGACCAACCACTCTTGTCCCCTTAGTCAAAAAACTCACTGACAAGATGACGAGTATTAGAAAATAAAAAGTACTACGAACATACAAATCTGCCAGCAGAAACAGGTCTTATGGTCTATCAAGTTAGTCTGCTTGAATACACAGTTAGCACCCTTATACTGCAGCTGCCCCCCTCATCTCCCCCTCATTTTTACCCCCCCAACACCCTGTCCCATGCCCTTTTAAAACTGCCCACTATGCTACAGGATACCACCTCCCCAGGTAGAGTGTTCCATTTCTCCACCACCCTCTCTGTGAAAAAATGCCTCCTCATCTCTCTCCGATATCTTCCACCCTCCAACCTGAGACCATGCCCTCTGGTGTCGCTTCTTCTCCACAAAATATATATCCCTTCTGTGCCCATTTTGTTAATCCCCTTCAAATATTTGAAGGTCCCAATCATATCCCCCCAATCCCTCCTCTCCTCCAGGGTGTACATATTCAACTCAGTCAGCCTGTCCTCATAGATTTTGCCCTCCAGCTCCTGGATTATCTTAGTTGCCCTATGCTGCACCCCCTCCAGCAATCTGATATCCTTCTTCAGAAAGGGACGCCAGAACTGCACGCAGTACTCCAAATGTGGTCTGACTGGTGACCTGTACAGCGGTAGGATCACATCCCTATTTCTGGATGAGAGCCCTCTCGCAATACACTCCAGTATCTTGTTGGCCTTAGCTGCCACTTTCCTGCAGTGAGCTGAGTTGTTCATGTTACCCGTTATGATCACCCCTAGGTCCTTCTCCTCCTCTGTGACCTCTATCTGAACCCCTCCCAACTGGTAGCTCCTCCTTGGGTTCCTTGCTCCGAAGTGCAACACCTTGCACCTCTTCGCATTGAAGCTCAATTGCCACTTTTCCGACCACTCCTCCAGTTTGATCAGGTCCTCCTGTATCCCTTGCCACCCATCTATGTCATCCACCACTGCCCCAATCTTGGTATCATCTGAGAACAGACCGATCTTGCTCCTAACGCCATGTAAGATATCCGATATGAATAACCCAAACAACACCGGACCCAGGACTGAGCCCTGTGGCATACCGCTTGTCACCACCCCTGGGGAAGAGAGTGCCCACCCACCACCACCACCTGTTGCTGCCTTCCCTTCAGCCAGTTCACAATCCAGTTTACCATCTTTGTCCCTGCCCCACATATTGCAACCTACCCCCCAGCCTCCCATGAAGCACTGCATCAAAGGTCTTGCTGAAGTCTAACTATAGCACATTCACTGCATGGCCTTTATCCAGTTCCCTCGTTACCCAGTTGTAGTATTCAATTAGGTTGGTCTGGCAGGATCTTCCAGAGATTAATCCATGCTGCTGACTGTCCTGGAGTTCATTTTCCTCCAAAATGGTGCCCAGCCTCTCTTTCAGGATTACTTCCACAAGTTTTCCTACAACGGATGTGAGGCTTACAGGTACTGATGCAGCACACTATCAATCCTGTCTCAACACTCTCACCACCAGGCCTGAATGCCGGCAATCTCACCCTCATGCGATATCACAAAGCACTGCTAAGAGAGACTGCCAGCATTCAGGCCCAGCAGTGAGACTGTTAGGAAAGTATCAGTAGAGTACTGCTTCAGGACTTTATACTAATACTTTTTACCTTGTGGGTCAGTTTTTGACTGAGAAAACATGGGGGTGGAGAGTGGTGGGGCTGAGATGGGTGGGTTGGGGGAAGTATTAATTACTGCAAGTTTTTTTTTTTTTGCTATATTGTAGTTGCATGAGTTAAATGGCAGCCGGCCATGAAGATGAGTGTTGGGTTTATGCGGGGTTGAGGTGCTTTGGGGACAGGGGTGCCACTGGACACCAGGGAGAATGTTTAGGGATGGGGAGAAAGGGAGTGCCATTGGACAGCAGGGATGACATGGAGAAAAGGAGAGGCAGAGATGCCACACTGGACACCAGTGATGGCACATAGGGAAGATAGGGTGTGCCACTGGACACCAGGGAGAAATTAAGGGGATGGAGAGAGAAATGGGCTTGACTCTCCATCCATTACTGTATTAGATTATTGTCACAGACATGAATTTGAACACAAAAATATGTCTTGACATGCAGGAATGCCTGCCGCCTTTGCTCCTGGATTTCTTGATTGCAGTGCATCCGTCCCTCTCCTGGAGAACGAATCCATTTGTTCAGCTCTACAGAGAGAGAAAGAAAGGGTGCCACTGGAAACAAGAGTGTAAATGCAAAGGGATAGGGAAAAAGAGCCCCCCCCCAATAATCCTTATTATTATTTGTGGATTTGTGGCCAGTGTATATCTTGGGGGAAGTGCATGTAGCCCCACACCAATTTGGAGCTTACCTTAAGCATCTCCCAAGGGCTCCATCAATGCCCACTGCCAGGCAGACATCCTGCAGAGATAGTAAATCCATGGTTATTTGTTGTTATCCTGTTGATCTGCATGATAGTGCCATGATGCGCCTCCTCAACGGTCCCTTTAAGATGATAGCCAGTGTGTATACAGTAAATGGTCTGGACTGGGTCCATGTGCTGCAAAGCTTGTGACCGGCCAGACACCAGATTAATCTGCTTCACTTTGTGGTCGACAGTAAAGCAGAGGGGGCTGTAACTATTGCTATAAATATTTACTTCTAACTTGTTGTTGAAGTTTAAATTAGAGTGCTTGTTTTAACCTACCTTCTTGCAGCTTATTCCTTCAAATGGGATCCACCATGTTTGGTCTGGGACTTCCAGGAATTTGGACCAAGTGGGACACAGGGGACCTCGAGGGTTCCTTAGCTCAGGTGCCACATGGGAAAAAGCTGTAGTTCTTGTAGTTTTAAGGGTTGGCACCTAAACTGACAAATGGGAGCACCAGAACTGTGATTGACAGCTCCCCTAGCCATCCAGAACACTTAGAAACCGGACTAGTTCAAGAAATGTTAGAAAACAGGTGCAGTTGCTTGAAGAGCTGAGAGATTGAGCAGCTCGAGCCATTGTGAGGCAGCTCCAGGAAAGGAGCTGAGGAGAATTGGCAGGGAAAGGCCAGACTTGCCTCCCTGATATTATTTCCAGCACTTAACTGCCTTAAAGCAGTAACCGGACTAATCCAAAAAATAAACTTTTTTTTTTTTTGTATCATATGTTTATTTCAGTTTTTTCAATATCGTCATAGAAATATAACAGTTAAACAATGGGCAAGACTAAAAACATACAACAATAATTCATTACTTATATACATACAGATCCATTCCCTACCCACAAGAAAGACAGTCAAGTACAGCAAATCATAAACAGCAACCAAAAAGGGGGAATAAAGAGTTAATGCGCATTCACAATACAACCATTATACATCCTCGGACATCCCGGGTAAGAACATTATTTTCTTTAGTACATTATAAGCCTTCCCTATTCCAGCCACCCTTCCCCAAGTGTTAAAGCCTCTGCAGGCGAAAGGGCTGCCAGGTATGGTTGCCAAGCGCTGTAAAATTGCTCTCCTCTGTCCCTCATAATACATGCAAGACGCTCCAAGGCCACAGCCCACAGCATCAGTGTCTTCCACTGATGAATAGTAGATCTGACTGCTGACACCCAAGTATTGAGGATACAGTGTCTGGCCATGACGAGTAAAACTCTTACCCATCGAGGCAATGGGGTCCACCCTCCCTCTCCCTGGTCCTCCACTCCAAACAACACAGCCATTGGTATTAGTGGTGATGGACTACCAGCATAGCCCTGGATTTCCTGGTTCACCTCCCTCCAAAATTCCTGAAGTGTAGGACACATACAGAGGTAATGATACGTAAGACGCCAGGTCTCCATTACATCTAGGGCATACCGGAGAGACTTCCGGATTAAATTTACTAACCGTCAAGGGAGGGCAGTATAGCTGATGACAGAATTTATAAAATGACTCCTTATACTTATTACATATTAGGATACCCTGGTGTAACTGTGTCATGGTCTTCCATGAGTTTTCTGTAACCAGGGTCCCCATATCCCACGCCCACAGTTGCCTAGTCTTTTGTGAAACATCTGGTAATAGCTGTCTGCCCACTTTTACCACCTTCTACATCACCCCTTTAGGTTTTTTGTCCCCCCTTACTGAATCAGTCGTTCAAACTGGGACAGCATGAGTCTGTCAACAGAGTTCTTCCAGAGGTTTTACAATATGCCCGAACTTGCAAGTACCGAAAAAAATGCTGATGTCCTAAGCCTGTCCCAGCATGCAGGGCTTCAAAGGTAATCAAACCTTCTCTAGTATAAAGATCTCACAGACACCCGATTCCTTTATCTTCCCATTCCTTGAAACCCGGGTCTGCCAGACTAGGGATAAAGAAGGGGTTCACTGCCACAGGCAGGAGTAGGGTTTCCTCCTGTACTTTACCCTTCTGATAATTCATCCGGGCCCAACAGTCTAATACCAATCGAACCACTGGATTAGGCCTAAGCAGCCTGGCATATGCCCTCCCACCTCTACTAGAAAGGTATGCCGAGATCCTACCGGGACACCCCTTTTCTTCCAAATCTACCCATCCTGCTTCACGGGGTCTACTCACCCAATCCTGCAAATAATGACACTGTATAGCAAAGTGATATGTGTTTAAATCAGGAAACTGCAGTCCCCCTCTCTCTATGAGGGTTTCTAGGTGGGAAAGACTCACCCGGGGGCGTTTCCCTTGCCACAGAAAGTCTGAAAAGGACTTTTCTAGGCGCCTGCTATCCGCCCTTGTTAAGCCCATATGTAACATTTGCATGACATATAAAATCCTGGGCAAAGCATTCATTTTAAGCAGGTTTATCCGCACCAGCCATATAATCGGTAATTTTCCCCACCTCTCTAAGTCTGAAATGATCGTCTGCAATATGAAAAATAATCTTAAACTGTGGCAGTTAGCCCGAGACTCTGAGAAGTGTAGCTCAAGATACTGGACTGAGAGGCGCTCCTATGAAGTGTTCGGCCCAAGATTTGTGTGAGAGACTGCCTTTTTGCCGATTGAGTGATTTGCTCAGTGAATCGACTGCAATTGCGAACCGGCCTGAAACCGAACTGAGGTAAAGAAGTAAATGCTGTTTTCCTTAAATGTACTGAATGTTTACTGTAAGTCAAGGCCTACCGTCCAGGGACTCCTGACTGCCAGAAAAGAGCCCATCTTTGCCAGAGACGAACGGTCTGCCAGCTGGAGATTTTCACCAGCAA
Organism: Neoceratodus forsteri; assembly: GCA_016271365.2. Lineage (NCBI taxonomy): Eukaryota > Metazoa > Chordata > Ceratodontiformes > Ceratodontidae > Neoceratodus > Neoceratodus forsteri. Next base: position 1,120,078,609 of record CM028130.1, on the reverse strand, counting down.
ACAAACTGAACTTTGCCAGAAGTGTTCATCCAGCATTGGGGCTGTGCTGAACCCGGTCCAAGCCATCTATTCCTGCACCAGTGACTGTTTTCTCTGCAAGAGACCAGCTTGGGGATCCAGCCCCTGTGCTGCAAGTAATCGCAGGTTGCGGCCACCTGGAGGGAAAGGCCATGAAGCAGAGGCGAGTCGTGCAGGCCCAGCTTCTCTATGCTCTTCAGTATTGTGCAGCAGGTCTTCATATCGCCAGGCAAATTCCTACCAACGGATGCTGTGAGTAAACTCAGGGTAGCTACCTGCAACTTTTCTTTAAATCATTTGTGGTACCATCTGATTGCTCTAGTCTGTTACAGGGTTACAAAGGACTGGGCCAACTGGCCAAGGATACAAATAATCAAGGTCTTGTTTATGCATGTTTAACTGCCTTTCTTTCCACCAAGGGCCCCACTGACAGCTGCAACGCCAGCCAACCCTTGGCACCAATTCTGGCCAGCCAGCATAACATTCGGGGTACCCACTTGCTGTCAGACTGTTTTACCGTGGGACTAAAGTGTGTGCATGCAGGGTAACCCAAATCAAATCAGTAATCATTCATCTAGATTCACGCTCCCACACTTGTTCATGTCCCCTTAATAAAACTGATTTGTTGTTTCACATTTAAACTGACATATGAGCATATTCTTAATTGGTGTGGAGATACTGAAATCTGTTACAGTATTGAAGGTGCACGCTTGCATTGTTCATGTTGTCTTTACAGGGGGTTCCGGGGGATTTGCTGAAGACCAGACCCTGGTGGTAAGTGCAAGGGGTGTGTGTTTGTATGGTTAATGTTTAATGCCAACTGTATGTTGATTGCTGTAAAGGGTTATTCCACATTACAAGGTTCATGGTCACTAGATGGGCTTGTGGATGGTTATAGCTTCCCAGAGGGCTATACCAGATTAGGTAGATACACCTACATATATTACTCTGGGTGGCGGCACCAAAATATTGAACCCAAACCTTTCAACCTGTTGTCAGAAATACTAGCAGGGGTAATAACCCTAAAGACAGCGCTGCCTAGGGGTTACATGTGAATTGGCAACACTTTCCCCGACTGAGTCAGTGCAAAAAAAATGTTAAGCATGAACCCTGACAGTGTAAGCCAGAAACCTGTGGTCACTAAGTCCCAGCTTTGTTAGGGTTGTGTCAGCAGATTGGATGAACCAATGGTCTTTTTCTGCTGTCACTGCCTGTGTCTCTATGTAACCTCCCATGACTGTCACTTACAGGGATAAACCTTTGGAGAGTCTCTGCTCTTGGAGCATAGTTAAGCTCCAAGACACTGGAAAAGATCAGTACTTGAATTCCAAGGAGCATGTTACCCGTGCGCAGATGTCCCTGGGTGCTACTGCACTTTGAAACCACAGCTGGCACTTTTGATTCTCCCGCAGCTGATCGGTGGGGTTGTAATGGAACAGAAGAGAATGTAAAATGGAAGGGAGAGGATGGATCAAGTATCGGATTGATGGAGGTTGCAGCAAGTGATAAAATGGCTATTTTACAACAGGGGCCTAGCTCCACACAGTAAGTAGTATTGCCAGGAGTCAAATTCAGCTTTACTCTGATTAAGACAACAAACAGTACTACTGGATTTCAAGAGCCCATTCCAGCATGTCTACATCCAATATTCAGAATAGAAAGAAAAACAATACTGGTTGTCATCAGCACAGCAGTAATACTTTAACCCAAATCTGGCATTCATACTGCCCAGAGGAAGCATACATAATGAAAATAATAACAGTCCTAACAACAAAACTCAGTGAAACACCTGCTACCACATCACACACCTAGAATAGCATGCCATTAGCAGGCACCAACTGGGACCGATTTGTGAGATAAGAATAAAGTCAATTTAGTACAGTGAGTGGAGTCAAAGCCAATCAACAGCCAAGCGAGAGACAGGGAATCACAGTGTCATGCTGCAGCATGTTCACAAATTGCAGAAAGACTTGTCACAATCAACTGCCAATCACAGAATTCTTATTTTTTCTTATTTACTGTACTCAACCTCCCCAACACTCTTCTACCAGTCGCCCCCCAAGCCAGTCAAATCCCAGCCCCAGCACAACTATTATCTGGCCTTCATCCTCCACAAATGACCCCCTGTGACACTCTTAAAGGCCCACATATGGATGGACTGGAGGCTGCATGGTGTGAGCACGAAGAACATCTAGTCTTCATGCTGATAGCATAAGGTGTCCTTAGCTCTTTATGCCCTTTGACACCCACTCCACCTGACATCAGGCACAGCCCTCTTACACACCTTATACGTGTACACACACACACACATATACACAAGTGTATATATGTGTATATATATATATATATATATATATATATATATACACACACACACACACACACACACACACACACACACACACACACACACACACACACACACAGCATTGGGGCCAAGGCTTACCCCTGAAAAGGATGCAAGCTCCCTGGACCTCTCTGAGAGGCAGCTGCAACAGCAGGCTGTGTCACCCCCTTCCCAGGCTGGCACATCCCCCCTGGTCACTAAGCTGCAAGCTCCTGAGTCCTCTGTTTAATCCTTGTCACTATGTCTATGATGACCCTATTCTTTGCCACTTAACTTGCGTACTTTATATCCCCAATGTAATCGTACACATGATCCGAGTTCAATACAGTCTCTGCTTTGTTATTCCTGTACTACATCCACCGGGCTGCCTCAAAAACAGGCTCATTTTTAGCCCCTGAATACGTCTTTACGCTAAATAAATAACTCCTCTGCCAGCTGTTAGTGAGTTAAGGAGGATAAAGAAAACATTGCAAGGTCCTGAGGCTTTCTGTGGTTTCTATGGCAGGGATTTATCTAGCAGTCCAAAGCAGAAAGTCCACAACTTCACAATTCATTTACTATATCCCATTTCCAGGTAAACAACACAGGCACAAGTGAGGTCACCAGCAGTCAGCATTTCAGAAACGCTCTTTAACCAGGGTTTAGAAGAGCAGATTATTTTTTTCTTCAAAACAACATGCCCACGTCATTTGGATAATGAAACAAATGTTCTTTTTTATTCCATTAAGAACCTGCAGTTTTGACAATTTCAACATTGTCCAATAAGTTGAATAAGCTGATTTTTTTTTTCACAAGTGAACAACCAAGACAGAAAAAAAAAGTCCACTTTCTCACCCAGCTGAGTGTGTTCCTATTACTCCAGAAATGGAAAATGATGTTTGGTAAATCACTCCCCCCCCCCCCCAAGGAAAACCCTCAGGGTGCCAGATCCTGTGTTCATGCAAATCTCCTTCAGTAGTGGCTGTCATAGTTGTGTGGTGGCAGTATTGTGCACTACCACATAGAAAAAAAAGGTTTTATGTGATTCCCGGAATCCCACACAGAGGTGAGGCATCCGGTTCCCTGGGATGGCCAGTGCGGCTATCCAGAATTAGCACCCCCTCCCACTGGAAGACCACAGAACAACACTGGCATCACTGTGAAGGCAGCCACTCCCCTGCCCTCCTGGATGCAGGAAGATTGCACCTGTGGTAGCCACAATCAGGGGGTGGAGGACAGAAGTAAAAACAATTAAAACATCCTCTGTAATAATGATGATAGCATTAAATAAATCCATAAACAAACAAGTATTCCATACCAGATATTTTTTTTAATTTATAGCCTTTTATCATATACAGGACAAAAAAAATTCAGAGCTTACGTGCATCTTACATGAATATCCTTCCAGCGTTTTACATATTGTTGGGGGTTCATGGACAAATAAATCTGTCCCTATTTTTACAAAGTTTTGGAGAATTTATGCAGTCAATGCCCTTATTGTAAAGAGCCAACGTGCCTTGAGAAGAACTTTGAAACACATAATATTTGGAGACAAAGCAACTTATATTCCTCATTAGCTCTGCATTTCTTATCCCCATTATTTTTTACTGAGGCCATAAGCATGAAAACAGGATAGCTGTTCCTTGAAGGTTCATCAGCTCATATTGCTTTTTCCCAACCTGATGTCATAATATTATGTTTGTGACATCACAGTTATTCTCACGGCAAGTCTGTGATGTCACAACAGAGCGTTACACTTTGAAGTAGGGAATACACTATAAAGACAGATAAACTCTGAAGGATAAAGATCTGTTTTTTGTGCAAATTTCTTCAGAAATAAATAATGTAGAGGAAAATTCTCTAAAATATATAAAATAGAAGCTGAATTTTGTCCAAATAGTATGTTTTCCACAGTTTTCCTGAACGTGTCAGCTGCTCTTTAAACACTAGGTTTTAAACTTCAAAAAGGACTGACTTTCCACATCTTGTGATAGAATGCACAGCATCAGTTACTCAAAAATTAGACATCTTATTTAGGGTTACCTCGGAGTCTTGGGAATCCAAGAACAGTGGAATAAATTCAGATTAAATACATACAATATATTTTCCCAGCGAGCTAAAGGAGCAGGACCGAACTGGTGAGTAGAGCAAATCAATAGCAAATATTTAAAAAACTGAGCGTGTGTTGGGGGGGGACTTCTTGTTTGTTTTTTGGATGGAGGAACAGTTCAGAAACCCCCATGTGGGTCCCCCTACAGGTGGAAAATTCTCTCCCACAACTGTGTATTTTCCCAGCTGAACTCACAGCTTTTCTTTATGCCAGTGATGACTGCTAATTCCCATGCCCCTTTCCTGGTCAAAACTTGGTTCAGTTTAAATTTGCAGGTGAGTAGTGAGAGACCTGGACAAAGTCTTTTTTAATTGGATTGATCCCCCATCCACATCACCACCAATGCCATCACTTCTCTATTCTGAGACACTCATGTAACAGTGTGAGACTCAAGAAATAGTCATGTTGCTTTGGACACTCTCAGTAAACGGCGAGAGACTCGGCCACTCCCCTCTTTGCTCAGGCAGTGCACCTCCCCTTTTCTGAGTTTGTACACTCTCAAGTAAAGGGTATGAAACCTGAGCACTCCCCACCTTGCTCAGGCAGCACCCCACCTTCTGAGTTTGGACCCGCTCAGTTAAATGGTGAGAACCCCAGACACTCTCCTCTTTAGAGGGACCCTGTTAGTCGAGCGGTCACTTTGATTTCATAAAATCCTGACATCAAATATGTATAAAACCTTTGGAAAAAATCGCACCCATTCAAGTCAATGGGGCACACACATGCAGCCTCCATTTAGTGACATAAAACGGGGCTGCGTGTGCCGGCATGGGGGCGAGGCCGAGTTGCTCTGTTTTTTGCTGGCGGGTCTGGGAATAAATTTATGAGGGATATAACTTTTTAAAATGACAGTCCCCAGAGGAATGATTTATGGAAAACAACTCCTGGCAAGGTCAGTTGTATTATATGTGTCAGTTGGGGGGCCAGTCGATAGCTGCTCTTTGAGGAACTGCAGGTGCTGCATTTTTAGGCACCGCTAAGCATTTTTTGAAACACAAATTGTAATCAGAAAAACATTATGTGGCTCGCCCCTAGCCTAGCTGTGCCCAGCAATCCAGGTTCAGGAGCAGACCTGGAACATAGACAACTGGAGAGCTGGCTGGTGAGAGTGTGGCGTCTGGCAGCACATCCCAGCCAGGGGTAATTTCCAACATAGGAGAGTTTCAGGCAAAAGAAAGCACTATGCCCATGTAAATTGCCTGTTGATCCTCACTGATAGTAACCAGATAATGATGCACCGCTCATATATTTGTCTAACCTTTGTTTAGACATGATCAGATTAATGGTCAGATTATCACTACTGACAACCACCACAGGAAGTCCGTTTCACCCAAAGACAGCTCTCTGTGTGAATTGGTTCCTCCTTTGGTCAGTCATAAAGAGTTCTCCAGAAATTTGAGAAGTATGAGTTTGCATACCATTTCTGGTCACCTTAGTCTTTAATGATCTCAAAAAGAGTGTGATATCTGGATGCCCTGAGCAACATAATCATGGGTAAGAAACTGGTTAGGGGATGGGAGACAGAGGGTTGTGGTTCACTTTGAGGAAAGGAGGGTGACCAGCAGGGTGCCTCAGGGATCAGTGCTGGTCTGGTCCTTTTTCATGTCTTTATATGTAATACTGCAGAGTAGCTGGAAGAGACGTCTGCCTCTTTGCAGATGACACCAAAACTAGCAATAGGGTGGACCCTCCGGGGGTGGGTGGAAAAATGAGCAGAATCCTGAGAAACTTGAGGAGTGGTCACGGGTATGGCAGTTTGGTTTCAATGCAAAAAAAGTACAAAATAATGCACTTAGGGCACAGAAACTGGGGTCCGAGTACAAAACAGGTGAAGTGGTATTTATGACCACCAAGCAGGAAAGAGACCTAGGGTAATCATATCAGATGACCTAAAGATGGCCAGGCAGCATGACAATGCCATTGGGAGGGCTAGTGAGATGATGGGGTACATAGGGAGGGGTACTGCCAGAAGAAAGAGGCAGGTGGTATTGCTCCTGTATAAATCGCAGGTGAGACCCCACCTTAGGTACTGTGTCACTTTTTTTTTTTAATCCCCAGGAGCAGGCAGGCGGGCTCCGGCCCTCCCAGTCGGAGGGCTTGTATCTGTCCCCGATCACCAGGATCACAGTCGGTAGCTTCACAGAGCCTGCCAGCTCCATTTGTGGGGTTTCTCCCACCTGTGCCATGGCCACGTGTATGCGTGTGGAGGCACAGGCATGCCGCAGTTCCGCAGCACCCTTCCTGGCCTGTTCATGCCACTCACCTGCATGCACTATCCTCAGGCCTCCACCTGGGGGCTGTTGTACTGCGGGGGCGACAAGGTCCCTCTCCAGGAGAGCAGAGCTGCCTGGCGGCTGCTCAATCCTGCTCCCCCCGCTGACCTCCAGCACCCAGGCTCGCTTCAGAACCTGGGTCACTGCTGTAACGTGAAGTGTGGTGTCCAGCACCTCAACCCTCAGCACCACTGGGCAGGCTCTGTGTCCACTTCTAGTGACCACATCTCTGGAAGGACAGAGTGGAGGCGGGCCAGAGGAGGATAACTAAAATGGTGCAGGGTCTCCACCAAATGTCGTACAAGGAAAGACTAAAGAACCTGAATATGTACACCCTGTAAGGGAGGAAAGAGAGTGGGGATATGATAGAGACCTTAAAATACCTCATGGGAGGTAAGTAAGGTACAGGAGGGAAGTATTTTTCATTCTTTTTTCTAAATTTCTTTTTATTAAGAAAATTTTGTTACAGGGAAGTATCTTTCAGAAAAGAAAAAAAGGAGCTCAAGAACAAGGGGACAGGCTATGAAGCTGGCAGGGGGTAGATTCAAGAGAGATGTGAGGAAGTACTTCTTCACAGAAAGAGTGGTGGATTCCTGTAACAGCCTTCCACTGGAGGTGGTGAAGGCAAAGACAGTGGCAGCATTCAAGAATGCAAGGGAAAATCATAAGGGTATCTTACTGGATAGGCGGTGGGAAGGGAGAAAGAGAGGGAGACCAAGTAGAGTCTACAGTGATAATGTAAATAGGGAAAAATGGCCAGACATGGTGGGCCAAGCGGTCCTTATCTGCCGTTAAATTCTAGGTTTCAAGATTTTTATCATGTCTTCTCCTCTCCAAAGTGAACCTGCCTGAATCGTTCAACCTCTCCTCATTTGACCAGTTTTTCATACCCCAATCATTCTCTTAACTCTCCTTTGCACACCCTTAAGATGAGACGCATCCTTCCTTATACAAGGGCTCCAAAACTGGATGCAATACTCGGGATACAGCCTCACCAGTGACTTACACAGGAGCTCAAGCACCTCCCTACCTCTACTAACCATATTCCTTGCTATGCAACCAGTCACCTGATTACATTTTTTAATGACTATATCACAATGTAATTCCTACTTAAAATGATCAGAGACTATCATCACTCCTAGGCCCTCCTCATTAGTTGAGCAATGTAATGTAAAGTCATTTAATTTGTACTCAGCTTTCAGATTTTTGGTGCCAAAATGAAGTACTACACATCTGTCCACATTAAACTTCATTTTTTTTTCTCTTTTTTTGCAAACTCTGTTTATTGACTCCACTGGTGGCAGTGATTTACCCCATTTCTGTCCTTCAGCCCTCTATGACCCTCCACCCAGCATCCCCCCAGTCAGCCCACACAGGGAGGCCTATGACTTACCCCTCATAACAGAGTTCCCCTTGGGGGCTGGGGAGAGACTAAGATCCACCTTGGCCCCCGCTGACCTGGTCTGGGCAACATTCGGGAAGAGTGGCCTGCAGAGGCTTCACTGGCTTCATCCTGCACAGCATGGAGGGTTTTTAACCTTAAGTGTTGCTAACCCTTGGTGGAGATAGAGGTGCAATGATGTCAGTGTAGTTCAGGGGTGGTTCCATGCCCAATGTGCATACATCTGCCACTCTACCAATCCCTGCTGCAGTGCTAGCCCCAGGCACACCCATCCCTAGCCATCATCAGTGGTCAGTGTCTAGTAGGGCACCAGATCCCACCCTCCTCGGAGGAGGAGGTGGAGAGCAGTCCTGGGGACACTCATCCTCCACCCCGGCTGGCCCTTTAACAGTCCTGAGTTCACTCTCAAACCTTGGTCGTCAGCGCCGCAAGCATTAGTGCTACCACTATGCTGACATGCCAGCCTTTTAAACTTCATCTTGGATTCAACAGTTCATAATCCTATTCTATTTAAATCGTCCTGTATGTTTTTAATATCCATGTCAGTCAAAACAATACCACCTAATTTTGTACTGTCAGCAGACTTACTGGTTCAACAGTTTAGGCCCCAGTACATATCACCTGCACAAAAAGACACAGGCCTTGGAGAAATCATTTAGAAAAATCTAGAACAGAACAGGGCCAAGGACAGAGACTTGGGCAACACCCAACCCCAGGGAACAGGAAAGGGAATCACCTAAGATGACAGTTTGGGACATTTCTGTAAAACAGGAACTGAACCATTTGACAGTGAGGTCAAACAGACCAAACCTAGCAAGCTTACGGGGTGGGGGGTGGGGGGCAACAGTGTGGAAAGCCTTAGCAAGGTCAATAGATAGCAGATGTGATCAGACCCTGATCCATCCAATTCAGGATGGTGTCAGTGGGCCTGAGATGGGTCAACTCAATAAAGTGCAGTGGGCCTTCCTAAGTGGACCTTCCTAAAACCAGACTGGAACGGTTTGAGGAAAGAGGAAGAGTAAAGAAAAGGGGACAGCTAGAAGAAAACGACATGTTCTTAAAGTTTGGCTAGAACAGGCATGAGAGAGACGGAACAGTAATTTCCAAGGTCAGAGGGGAATTCACTCTTGTGAAGGGAAAAGATGTTAGCCATATTCCAGACACCAGGAACTGTGCCAATGAGGAACGGGAGGCGCAGCAGACCAAGCCAGCAGACATGATGGCAGAAGCAGAAAAGTAGAGAAGTGTGGGATCATGGTCATCAGCTTAGGGAACAGATAAGGGGACTACTAAAGAGGCATTTTACTCTCATTCTTACATGTTCTACTTCCAACACTGTTTCATATAATTACAGTTTATTAGAGAATTTTACAATACAGTAAAGTGACAAGGTAGTGCTACAGGCTGTATGAATAGTTAAAGGTGTAGAACATAAAATATATCTAGAAGTAATCTGGAAGGCCATGTGTGCGAATGCTAAAAACCTAGAGGCCATCATGGCAGAGGCTGACCCAAATATTGTGGCCATTACCAACTCACAGTGCACTGAAAACCATGACTGGGACATGACCATACCAGGCTATACTATGTTCAGGAAAGACAGGGTGGGAAGGAAGGAAGGGAGGGGGTTTGGTGCTTTATGTGAGGGAAAGCATAAAAGCAAAAGAGATACAGGGAATACAGGGGACAGAGGTACTGTGAGTCACGCCGGAGACAAGGAATGGAGCCACTCTTCTCACCGGCGTGATCTACAGACCTCCAGAACAGCAGAAGGAGTTAAGTAAGGTACTAGTGGAACAAATTGCCAAAATGGCAGATAGGGAGATGTGCTACTGGTGGGGGACATTAATCTGCTGGATGTAGATTAGACCCTCCCAGTTGCAGCTTCAGCTAAAGGAGGGACATCTTTAGAGTCCCTGCAGGAGTGTTCCTCTGGCAACTAGTCAGTGAACCCACTCATGATGAGGCAATACTGGACTTGGTACTAACTAACAGAGACAATGTCATAGATGTCAAGGTGAGAGGCACTGGAGGACCAGTGATCACCGTAAAGTGTGGTTCAACATAAGGACATCTGCAGAATCAAACCACACAAATGCGCGGGTACTGGACTTCAAGAGGGCAGATTTAATAAAGATGGGTGAATGCAGGGGGTGGTGGAGGAAAAGTAGTTGAAGCAAAAAGGGGGCATAGTTAAGGTGACAAACCTCTGCATCAAGCAACTGAGCAAAAGCAATGAGGAAAAAGAGACCACTGTGGTTCTCGAAAGAGGTGGCTGAAAAGCTAAAGGCTAAAGGGGTACAATTCAGAAGGTATAAGCAGATACAAAGGGAGGAGGATAGGTAGGTGTATCGGGGAAACAGAGGGAAGCAGGGAATGCAGTAAGGAGTGCAAAGGCACAAACTGAAAACAGAACAGCCCAGGCGGTAACCAAAGTGGAAAAGACATTTTTTAGGTATGTAAGTGAAAAGAGGAAGACCAGAAGAGGGATTAGAAGGTTAAAAAGAGAAGGGGGGGGGGACTATGCAGAGGGGGACCAGGAAAAGGCAGATATCCTGAACAAATATTTTTGCTCAGTGCTCACAGAGAAAGGAGAAGGGGAGGGGCTACAAAAAAGTAACAGGAGCTTTGGGCAGTGGACAGTAGCCCTTTATTGGAGGAAAGGGTCCTGAAGGGACTCGCTAATCTGAAAGTGGACAAAGTAATGGAGCCAAATGGGGTGCATCTGAGGGCACTGTGGGAGCTCAGGCAGGTACTGGCTGCACTTCTGACAGTCCTGTTTAACAACTCACTGGAAACAGGGGTGGCTCCAGAGGACTGGAGGAGAGCAGATGTAGTCCCACTTCACAAATGTGGTAGCAGGGAGGAGGTGGCAATTATAGGCCATTCAGCCTGACATCAATGGTGGGAAAGTTAACAGAAACACTGCTGATGGAAAGGATTGTGGAATATATTGAATCCAATGGTTTACAAGACCAGAGGCAGCATGTATTCATGGGGGAGGTCATGTCAAACAAATCTGATACATTTCTTTGAGTGGGTGACCAAGGAATTTGATTGGGTGGGAATGATGGATGTTGCCCACCTAGCTCTCAGTAAGGCTTTCAACACTGTTCTACATAGGAGACTAGTAGGCAAGCTGAGTATCTTGGCATGAGTACAAAGGTGGTAAACTAGAAAATAAATTGTTCAGGATATGGGTGACAGAGGGTGGTGGTAAATGGGGTTCACTCTGAAGAAGGGAGGGTGAGCAGTGGGGTGCTTCAGGGATCAGTGCTGGGACCAGTCCTCTCTAATGTCTTTATAAGTGACAAGTGGCATTGCAAAGGAGCTGGAAGGGAAGGTCTGCCTCTTTGTGGTTGACACCAAAATCAGCAATGCAGTGGATACTTCGGGAGGGTGTGTGTGTGGATACTCCGGGGTGGGGGTATGGAAAGGATGAACAGAGACCCGAGTAAACTCAAGGAGTGGTCAAGGATACATCATCTGGGTTTCATTGTGAAAAAGGGCAAAATAATGCATGTGGTGTGCAGAAGTATGGGGGCGAAGTACAAAATGGGTGGAGTAGTAAAAACAACCACCAAGCAAGAAAGAAACCTAGGGGTAATCATATTTGATGACCTAAAGGTGGCCAGGCAGTGCGACAAAACAGTTGGGAGGGCTAGTGGGATGCTGGGGTGCATAGAGAGGGCTATCACTGGAGAAGGGCAGATACAGTTCCTCTTCACAAAAGTGGAAGCAGAGAGGGGACTTCCGGTGACGTCAGCAGCTTAATGGCGGCTTAGTTATCTGCTCAGCCTAGCCAGAGTTAAAATCAAAAGGCATCCACCTTGAAACCAACAAGCAATTACCTGCAAAATCCACCAGATCGAAGGTGGTCCTCTCCAGGAGTGGCCAGATGCCGGTACAAAAACTGCAGCTACTCTTACAAGCCAAAAAAACAGCCATGATGTCTGAGGTGGGTGACGAGGAGTCCCGCAATGCGCTGGCAAATACCTCGGAAGAAGAGTGCTCATAACTTGTGGCATCTATACTACAAACCGCTAAAACAGTCAATAAAAGAGATGCATCACTTACAGAATTAAAAGCAGACATAAGTAAAATAGAGCACAGGACTGATCAATTAGAGCTGGGACTTGCAAATGTGACAGAGCAGGCCAATCGCCACTACTCTGATTTTTTCTTGCCAGAGAGAGAGAGACTTAACAACTAAGCTGGATGATCCTGAAGGCAGGAGCAGGTGCCAAAACATAAGGGTATACAGAGTGCTGGAAGGCGCCGGGTCGGGGACCATGGACATGATCTCCTTCCTTGAAAAGGTCCTGCGGGAATCGTTGAAGCCCCCCCGACTTCGACGTGTCCATGGACAGGGCACATCAATCACTGGTGCAAAGGCCCAACACTCCCAGGGCTCGCCCAAGATCTATAATTGCCAGAATATCGTCTTACGCGGTTAAAGAGGAGATTTTAAGGAGAGCCTGGAGAATGCGACTGGTCACCTTCGGAGATCATCGAATCACCACAGACAACGATTATACTTCGCTGGTACAGGAGAACAGGCGAGTCATGTGGCCTATACCGAAGCAGTTATGAGCTAAGAATGTCAAAGCTCAGATGTTGTATCCAGCTAAACAAAAGGTGGAAACGAGCAAGGGCACCCAAGTCTATGAAGACCAAACCACGGCAACTCGATTTCTGCAGGGTATGGGCATTGCGGTCCCGTATTTGACTAAGGAATGCCTTGGGAAGGAGTTAATGCAGTCGGCCTGGGCTGTGGTGCGAAAAGGAGCTCCGAAACAACACCAAGCAAGGCCAATGCAAGCTACCACATTAAGGGCAGACATATGCACTGTGCTCAAGAACTACATCTCTCCAGTCCTGCTAGAAGGAATCACCGCCAGGGACCGACAACAGACGAGGACGTCCCAAGAGGAGATGGAAGCAGATAAAAGGGATCCGGGGCAGTTACTGAAAAATGTAAGCCCATGAAGAACTGGCTCTTTACTACTCTTTCTCCTGTAAATCCCTGTTAACTGTTCTCAAAGCCATCCCCTACAGCGCAAAAGGCCACGGACTAACGCGGCCTGAAATCTGAGTAGCTGCGGGGTGGGAAATACAGGGAAACATAATAACCAGAGTGATGGGAGAGACTGGTTTCATCTAGATCAAATCGACTGCAGAATCCCTACAAAAGATGGGAACTCCTGTAAAATCAAATCCTTGTATCTTTCTGCATGCTAAAATGAATATACAGAGGTTTCCCCTGTTTTTTGTTTGTTTCTGAATATCTGTTGATCGGGATGACTCCCGGGGATGAGGGGAGGAGGGAAGGTAAGAGGGTGGGGTGCGGTTGGGGGGACAGTACAACAGGTCTGATACAAAGAATGTTACTAAGAGGGAATTAGTGGGTTGATGAATAATTAGGGCAAATGTCATGATGTGGTGCGGCTCTTCCTCCCCCCAATGGGAAAGTGTCAACGGGGTAACGCTGATGTGCAGAGGGTCTCGTGGTCACTGCACAGAAGCAACCTAGGGATGAATAATAAGATGTTGACGCGGTTTGGGCTTTGGCTGGGGGGTGGCAGCACGACCGCCAGAGCAGACTGGTAGGTAAAAGTAAATCTGCTGGATTTGTGATGAGCGCATTTGGTCTGGTGTGGTGCGGCCTTCCCTCTCCCCAGTTGCTCTGGGGCTGCTGACATGCAGAGGAGCCTTTTGATTCCTCCGAGCTCCCACAACCAATACAAACATGCAGGGCTGCAGTAGCGACTGGGAGGCTGGGACTCAGACTCGGACTTGGCGCAGCGGCAAAGGAAAGGACAAGAACAAGACATTGGCACGGTCTGAGATTGGGACGGGGGGGGGGCTGCATGGACATTGAGGAACATTGGAAGGTAAAAGCCAAATACTGTCATATGACACTGCCTTTACTCTCTTTATGAAAGAGGGGAACGGGGAAGGGGCGAGCAGAAGACTGTGGAGGGATCTTGCATCAAACTAAATGCTGAATAAAGTACTCCATTGGGCTTAATAGATATTTACTGATAGATATGTGCCGATAAAGGATGGGAAGGAGACGCTGATTGGGAGGGAAAGTGGGGGAATCAAAAGATTCTGGGGTTCCCCTGATATGACTGCTTTGAAAGACAGGAGAAGTGGATGCCCTTAACTCGAAAGGGGGCGTGGATATCAGGCCCTCTGAAGTGGAATGGTCCCCTCCACTCTAGAATAACAAAATATAAAAGGGTGGGCAATTGGAGGTAAATACTCATCTAACGACTAACTTGATGAAACGCCTAAAAGTAATCATGCTGCTGACATTGGTCATGCCTGGGGGGCATAGGACTAAACCTAATGATACCCACATGCACAGGCTAATCCAATTCCAACATGGTGGATCAGGTGCCTTAAGAAAGGCACAACCCAGCTTGTTTATGAAATGGGCTGACCTAGGACGTACTAATAACTATGCAGTGGCCACCCTTTGGCACAGGTGGAAGAACTTGAAAGAACTGGTGGACAGGGGGACAGTTCATGGCAAGCAGCCAAGGACTGGACTTACTCACAGAGCCCGGGACGGTGGGGGTCAGACAGCAACAGTAGATTATTATCAGTTTATGAGGTTTATATACTCTTGTTGTTTGATGGGAAGTAAAAATATTATTATAGTTTCCTCCCCAATTTGTGGGGAGAGTCTGTTACAGTTTGCACAGTTTAGTCAGACTGGGTCCCAAGTTAGGGACCAAATTAATCTGCTTACCTAGTTTCATAGTGGTGAGCACAGGATGCACGATAAAAGTGGACTCACTGGTATACACTTTAAATGGAGAAATTAAAAAACAGAAGGCTGGAGACTCGCAGAGTTTTACCCGCTACACAGGATGACTTGGGGAGGGGAGGAACAAGAAAATACATAAGAGGACTTCATCCAAGAAACCCACTTGAGCCCCACAGAGGCCCAAAAATTAAAAAATAAAGGATATCCTACACTATATCATGCCTCCTTGGAGAAAGGACAAAAGAGGGGTGTGGTGGTTTTGCTTTCGGCTTCTCTCCCTTTTGAAGAAATAGACGTGGTGGTGGATAAAGGGGCCAGATATATTCTGGTAGTAGGGAAGATTCAAGAAGTACAAGTAACCTTAATTAATGTTTATGCCCTGCCGGGTTCTCCCATTGGTTTTTATGCTGACCTCTTCAAGGTTATCTCAGAGAAAGCTAAGGGCATTGTTATTGCAGGGGGAGATTGAAATGTTATTTTAAATAGGGGGCTAGATTCTACCTCAGGGATCCCCACACCAAGGAGTAGAAGAGCGAATAAGTTTCTTAAGCTCTTAGGGGATGTGGGAATGGCTGATATCTGGAGGGGAAAATATCCTTTAGCAAAAGATTTTACATTTCACTCCTCCAGGCACAAAATGTACTCTAGACTAGACATGTTCTTTACTTTTACCAAAGATCTTCACTTGTTCCGGTCGATGTGGGTGGGCACGGCCACGCGTCTGACCACCAACCCATCCTACTCGAGGCAGAACTGGAGCTCCCTAGAAAACCAACCCAGTGGAGACTAAATACTAGTCTGCTAAGGGATGAGGAAATTAAAGAAGAAGTAAGAAAGGTAATTAAACAATAGAAATAAATGATAACCCAGGGATAACAGCACAAATACTGTGGGACACGATAAAAACAATGGTAAGGGGGAAAATAATATCTATAGCCACGCATAAAAAAAAAAAGAGAAAGAAGGAAACAACTGGATACCCTACACAAACAACTTAGGGAACAGGAAGGACAGCAAAAACAAAAATGGTCTAAGGAGAGGGAAATGGAGATTAAAACCATTAAAACTAGAATACAGAAAATAAACAAAGATGAAACAGAGAATGCCCTTCGATACCTCAAATAATCCTATTATGAGGGAGGACCTAGAGCGACTAGGTTGCTAGCATACCGACTTCGACAAAGGGCAGTCCGAGCTAATATTACTACCATCTGCCACCCCACATCGGGTCAGATCTCACATAGGTGGGAAAAAATAGCAGAATATTTTGTTTCCTACTACAAAACTTTATACTGTCCACAGAAGGATACACATCCAGAGGAAGCCAATGACTTCCTGGGGACACTAAGGCTTCCTAAACTTAATGATGCCCAACAACAAGTACTCATGGTTCCAAGTGCAGAGGCTGAAATCACACTGGCTATAAAATCCCTGCAGGTGGGCAAGTGTCTGGGCCCAGACGGGTTTAGCAGTGAATTTTATAAGGCCTTCTCAACAGAGACCTCCCCATTGCTGAAGAATGATTTTTATCCGGTCTGGTTGAAGGGTGAGGCAGTGCCACCCTCATGGAACTATACGACTATTACAGTAATACATAAAGAAGGGAAAGATCCTAAGGAGTGCAGCTTATATAGACCCATCCCACTAGTAAACGTTGTTTGTAAGATTTTTACGGCCATCTTAGCCAAAAGGTTAAATCCCTTACTAACGGACTTGATACACCCTGACCAAACAGTCTCCAGAGGGGGTTAGGAGAACGATACATATTCTAGACATTATTGCTAGACAGCATACTCCCTCATGCATCATGAGCCTAGACACCGAAAAAGCGTTCGACAGTGTTAGCTGGAGCTTTCTATTTGCAGTCCTTGATGGGATGGGCTTCCCACCAGCATTTACAGAGGCAATCAAGGCCCTTTATGCATCCTGTCAGGCCTATGTAAGGGTGAATGGGGGCATATCTCAGAGGTTTGGTCTGGGTAGGGGCACCCATCAGGGCTGCCCGCTTTCACCCCTTCTCTTTGCTGTCTACATAAAGCCCCTGGCTAAGGCAGTTAGAGAAGACCCTGAGATCTATGGAGTCAAGATAGGGGATACAAAGCATAAAGTATCACTTTATGCAGACAATGTCCTTCTATACCTGACAGATCCTGAGCGCTCATTACCCAAATTGTGGAAATTGCTCGACAGATTTGGCCTATACTCAGGGTATGCCCTAAATAAACAAAAAACAGAAATATTAAAACATTTTTGTAACTCCTCCCCTCAGATTCGCCAGTCGGTCCCCCTGAACTGGAACAACCAAAAACTAAAATATCTAGGTACAGTAATCCCCCAAAACACTGCGACCCTATTTTCCCATAACGTTGACCCTTTGGTAAATCAAATTAGACAAGATATGAAAGGATGGGGCCTCCTTAACCTTTCCTTATATGATAGGATTCAATCGATAACTATGAATGTGGTACCAAGATTTCTTTACCTTTTCTAGTGCCTTCCAGTTAAAATACATTACAACCGACTACAGCTCTGGCAGAATAGTAATATGAAATTTGTTTGGGCAGACAAGAGACCCAGAATCAGGAAGGCGGTCATGCTCATTAATAAAAAACATGGGGGTAGGGCAGTACCAAACTTGGAAGACTATTATTTAGCAGCCCAATTAAGGAACGCACTGCTGTGGTTGACAAAGAAATATACAGCTCACTGGAACAGAATAGAGATAGTAAGTACAGAGGGGTCTCCTTTGGGGGCAAGGGTAACAAACCCAAAACTTACACAAAAAGACAGCAATATTACATTGATTACAGTTAAAAACACACTAGGTGCAATCCGAAGACTCTGGGCTAAGTACAGACTTGCCAAGGAACTGTGGCCACCGAGATGGTTCGCATGGGACCCAGATTTCACCCCAGCACAACAGGATCTTACCTTCTGAAGGTGGGAGAACCTAGGGCTATACACCCTAAAACAGTTTCAGGAGGGGGCCACTACATTGACATTTGGGCAAATTGTAAGCAAATTTCAACTAAGGTAAATTGATCACTTTAGATTCTTACAGATCAGATCCCACATTCAAGTGTTGGAGGCCCAGGCAGAACAACACCAGCATGCAGGGGCCTCACTGTAAGTTACAGAAAGTATCACAACCCTTTAGAGAAGCAGGGGGCACATCTCAGCCATCTATGGGGCTCTAAGAGAAAAGGGTGCTCAACACTCAAATCCCCTTAAAAGGAGCTGGGAGGCTGAAATTGGGGTGGGGGGGATTGACCGACAAGGAACGGGAAAGTCTTCCTACAAGCAAGCACAACCACATACTTCCCACGGTGGAGGGAGTCTGAATGGAAGGTGAGAACCCGCTTCTTTGTCACCTCAGTTATAAAAAATAAGTGGGATGGAAAATACCCAGCAACTTGCTGGAGAGGTTTTCAGGAGCCAAGAGCGACCCATCTCCGTATGTTTTGGAACTGCCCATACTTGACCCAATACTGGCACCAAATTAAACGAGCAGCGGAGGACATACTATCAGTTTCAGAAGAATTGGGACCTAAGCAAATGCTACTGAGTTTGCCTCCTCGGGGGGTTAGGGGAAAAGATAAAATCTATATATGGAATATCCTGATAGCGGCAGCGCACAAAGCCATTACCAGGAAGTGGTTGGATTCTGAGCCCCCCACTATCCAACACTGGATAAATACAGTCCAGGACATACAGAAGATGGAGGAGTTGACTCGCAAAAATTGCCTCACGCACTCAAGTCTTCACCCACAGGTGGGCTCAATGGGTGATTTGGCGAGATAGCTTCAAAGAAGTATAAAGGAAGACAGATAAGACAGAAATAGAGAGGGGGAGGGATGCCGATCTTTATCGGAATTGCCTAAACAAATTAATTAGGTGATAACTCCAGAACCTCATAGTGAAATGGGAAAGAAGTTTCGGGGATACTGAGACAGCATGGTGTATTTTTATTTCTCCAGGTAATTTTAATGTATATAAAAAAGGAAAAACCCTGTATTGAGATAATATATGTGATGTTTTAACAATATGTGATTGAAATGAATCAATTGTACCTGTGCGAAGTTCTACAATATACTTGAATTTAAAAAAAGCAAAAGTGGAAGCAAATAGGAGGCTGGCAACAACAGGCCAGTCAGCCTGACTTCAGTGGTGGGAAAGTAGTGGAATCACTAATGAAGGAGAGGACTGTGGAATATCTGGAATCCAGTGGCCTGCAGGATCAGAGGGAGAATGGATTTACTGGAGATCATGTCAAACAAATCTGATAGATTTGTTTGACTGGGTGACAAGGGAATTGGATAAGGGTGGAGCGGTGGATGTGGCCTACCTAGATTTCGGTAAGGCACTTGACACCGTTCCACACAGGAGACTCGTATACAAGCTGGGAAGCCTATAAGTGGGGCCGAAGGTGGTAAACTGGGTAAGAAATTGGTTGGGGGACAGGAGACAGAGGGTGGTGGTAAACAAAGTTCACCCTGACTCTGAGAAAGGGAAGATGACAAGCGGGGTGTCAAAGGGATCAGTACTGGGACTGGTCTTCTTTGATGTCTTTATTAGGGACACTGCAAAGGGGCTAGAAGAGAAGGTATGCCTCTTTGCAGATGACACTAAAATCTGTAATAGGGCAGATACTCGGTAGGGGGTGTGTGTGTGGGAAAAAATGAATAGGGATTTAGGAAAGTTAGAGCAATGGTCAAGGTGGCAGCTAGGTTTCAACATGAAGAAATGCAAAATCATGCACTTGGGGCACAGAAACCTAGGGGCAGAGTAAAAAACTCGGGGGGGGGGGAGTTAGTACTATCCACCACCAAACAGGAAAAGGACCTGGAAATAGTCATATCTGATGACCTAAAGGTGGTCAAACAGTGTGACAAGGCAGTGGGGAGAGCTAGCGGGATGCTAGAGTACCTAGGGAAGCGTATCACCAGAAGAAAGAGAGAGGTGGTTTTACCACTGTACAGATCACTGGTGATACCGCACCTAGAGTATTGTGTCCAGTTCTGGAGACATCTCCGAAAGAACACAGGGTAGAGGCAATCCAGAGGAGGGCAACCAAAATGGCGCAGGGTCTGCATCACAAGCCCTACGAGGAGAGACTGAAGGACCTCAATATGTACACCCTGGAGGAAAGGAGGGGAGACACGGGATATGATAGAAACCAGGGTAGGACAAATCAGGTAGCCAGGTGGCTAATGGCTACTAAACAAACATGATTGGCTAACCAGAGTTTAAAAGTTACTGGCCACCTTGGCTACCTGCCTACAGAGTGTTTTTAGCCCTTAAAAAGGATGGCCACCATAAATATTGTTTTGGCTACAAAATTTTGAAAGCCAGTGGCCAAACTGACCACCAGCTCACAAAATGAGTTGTCCCACCCTGATAGAAACATTCAAATACCTCATGGGTAGAAATAAAGTTCAAGAGGGAAGCATTTAAAAAAAAAAAAAAAAAAGATGCTGAAGAAGAAGGGGACATGCTATGAAGCTGGAGGATGGGAGATTCAGGGGAGATGTGAGGAAGTTCTTCTTCACAGAAAGAGTAGTGGATGCCTGGAATAGCCACCCAGCATAGGTGCTGGGGGCAACAATAGTAGCGGGCTTCAAGAATGCATGGGATAGGCATAACAGAACCTTAGAGGCAGGGAAGGGGGGGGGGTAAAGCCAGAGATCATGTAGGGTCTGCAGTGTTATGGTAAGTAGGGAAAAATGGGCAGACTAGGCAGGCCAAGCGGTCTTTATCTACCATCAACATCTATGTTTCTATGTATCTATGAATCAACAGCAGAAAAGGGACGTGGTGTTGCCTCTGTTTAGATCACAGGTTAGACCCCACCTAGAGTATTGTGTCCAGTTCCTGAGACCAAATCTCTGGAAGGATATAGACAGAGTGGAGGTGGTCCAGAGGAGGGCAACTAAAATGGTGCAGGGTCTGTACCAAAAGACCTGTAAGGAGAGACTAAAGGATTTCAATATATACACCCTGGAAGAAAGAAGGGTGAGAGGATATGACAGAAACTTTTAAATACCTCACGAGGGTAAATAAGGTACAGGAGGGAAGTATTTAAAACAAAGGGACTTGCTATGAAGCTGGGGGGCTAGACTCAGGAGGAATGAGAATTGTCCCTTCCCCTCGATCCCTCGCCCTGAGGAGATCATTGTGCACCCGAACTAATGCGGTTATTAAAAATAATAAAATAAACATTTTACAACATTTTAAAGTAGAACGCATTTTATAACTGCAATGAGACACTTCAGGGATGTTTAACTGTGGTCAGTAATCGTACTTTCCTCTTATGTGTTTAAAGACACTCGGCACAAGCGCCTTGTGCCTAACATCACACTTACAGTGTATGATGGAACGTTATTAACTGAATTCCATCATTTCCCAGCATTGTTTTACCATCAGTGTGATATCACAATGTTGTTGTATCATCTTGAGTACGTCACATCAATGGTACAACAACATAGAACGCCTACATGCACGCGCGTTACAGGTGAGTGCTGGACCCGGAAGAGAGCGGCGGTGACAAACAAACTGCAAAAGTAAGGACCCTGCCGCTTTATTTTAAATACACCTGACTCGTTTTTGGTGTTTATATGGACCATACACTGTAAAAGACAATGTATGGTCCACTATTAGCAACAAAGCATTTGTAGCCATCTCAAGGTAGCCATGTCTACCAAAACTTCGAGCTTCACTCTCAAGGTTTAAACAGTCGCCATGGCAACCTCTCGATGGCTACACACACTTGTTGCCGATAACAGACCATACATTACCCTCTATGAGGTGTGAGATTACTGACCCATACAGCAGTGGCTCTAGCCACAAATGGTTACCAGGGCACAGCTGGGGCACAACAGATGGCAGCCAGGGCACTGATATATTGTTACTATGGGGGAAGCTCTGCACCATAAGGGGCACCAACTGGGGCACAGCATTTTTTTACCAGGGCATGTGCCCTGACGGGCCCTGGTGTAGAGCCTCCATTGGACCCATAATTACACACCCTGGTGTGTTTTATTGTATATGTAATGTTCAAATGCATTAGACTTTTGCTCACTACTGTTGCATCTGGATAAATATATTGCACTGTAGTTTCCATACAGCTGCTTCATGTTTAATCTTTACACCCTACTATAGCTGGCCAACCTGCTGGCTGCTACGCCAGTAATTCAATATTTCTATTTCACTACACTAGTGTACAAAAGAAAAGTTACATTTTCAGGATTGTTTTGCACTGCATTTTTCATATACAGGATGCTTCTGATTTTGTGCTCCCTCTTCCCCAGAACGTAATCTCCCAGAACATACCTGGAAACAGGCTGTTCTCAGTTTCCAGTGACAAAGAAACATAGAATTTGACAGCAGATAAGGACACTTGGCCCATCCAGTCTGCCCATTTCTCCCTACCTACACTATTACCACAGACTGTGCCTGATCTACAGCTCTTTCTCCCTCCCCACCTTCCCTTCCACTATGATTCCCTTGTGCTTCTCTCATACACTCTTGAACCCCAATGTTATTTTTGCCCCACCACCTCTGCTGTAAGGCTGTTCCTGGAATCCACCACTATTTCCGTTATGAAGTACTTCCTCGGCCGGCCCAGTGGCACTGAGGGTTGAGGTGCTGGACTCCACACCTCGTGCCATGCCAGCGACCCGGGTTCGGGAACGAGCCTGGGCCGCTGGGGGTCGGCAGGGGAGAGGGAGGATCGAGCATCCGGAGCACAGCTCTCCTCCCTCTAGGGGCTCTAGGGACCATGCCCGGCACAGCAGTGACCTCCGATTGAGCGCAGGTGCACACTCAGGGCTCGTGTGGGGAGTTGTAGAGCCACGACAGGATGCTACTCTGGCATCACTGCACGCCGAAGCTCACCAAGGGGGTGGGGGGTGAGGGGCGGAAAGGCAGAAAATCCTCACCCTGGGGATAGGTGAAGGCCTCAGCCTCCGGACGGCCTCAACTCCAGATACGGACCCACTCCTCCTCTCCACGGCAGATTTGCAGCCCAGCACTCTCTACTTAGATAGAGCATCCTGGGCGGTAGGGTGGCCCTTCCTCGGGGGGGGGGGACAGATCCGGGGGTTGTGTTGGGTGCACGAGTGAGAGGAGAGCTAGCGGTCACGGTTGGAGGTAGAGACCCGGAGACCTGAGGAAGCTGGAGAGAGTTCCCCGGGGCCCAGTAGAGCGAGAAAGAGAGTTAAAAAAAAAAAAAAAATGAAGTACTTCCTCACATCACTTCTGAATCCCCCCACCAGCTCCATAGCATGTCCCTTTGTTCCTGAGCACCTTTTCTTCTAAACAATACTCTCCTCCTGTACCTTATTTACCCCTATAAGGTATTTAAAGGGCTCTATCACATCTCCTCTTCTCTCTCCCTCCTCTGTTCCCAGGTGTACATATTGAGGGGGTACATACTGAGGCCCTTTAGTCTCTCCTCATAGGGCTTTTGATGCAGACCCTGCAAAATTTTTGTTGCCCTTCTCTGGACCACCTCCACTCTATGTGCTTCCAGAGATGAGGTCTCCAGAACAGGACACAATATTCTATGTGGGGTCTTACCAGCGATCTATACAGAGGCAACACCTCCTCCCACTTTCTGCTGGTGACACCCCTCTCTATGCACCCCAGCATCCAACCTGCCCTCCCTGCTGCCTTGTTGCACTGCCTATCACCTTCAGGTCATGCGATATGATTACCCCCAGGTCTCTTTCCTGCTTGGTGGTTATCAATACAACTCCGCCCATTTTGTACTCTGTCCCTGGGTTTCTGTGCCCTAAGTGCAAATTTTGCACTTTTTTGCACTGAAACCCAGCTGCTATACCCTTATCATTCCTCTAGTTTTCTCAGGTCTCTGCTTATCCTTTCCACAACTCTCCACCCCAGGAGTGTCCACCCTACTGCAGATTTTGGTGTCATCCACAAAGAGGCTTATCTTCCTTTATAGCTCCTCTGCAATGTCACTTATAAAAACACTAAAGAGGACCAGTCCCCAGTCCCAGCACTGATCCTTGAGGCACCCCACTGCTCACCCTTCCCTTCCTGGAGTGAATGCTGTTTACCACCGCCCTCTGTCGCCTATCTCCTAACCAATTTCTTATCCAGTTTACCACCTTTGGACCCACTCCTAAGCTACCCAGCTTGCTTACTAATCTCCTGTGTGGAACGGTGTTGAATGCCTTACTGAAATCTAGGTAGACCACATCTCCCATTCCATCCTGATCTAGTTTCTTGGTCACCCAGTCCAAGAAATCTATCAGACTCGTTTGACATAACCTCCCCACTGTGAAACTATGCTGCACTGTGTCCTGTAACCCACTGGATTAAAGATATTCCACAATCCTTCCCTTCAACAGTGATTCCATTAACGTTCCCACCAACGATGTCATGCTGACTGGCCTACAACTGCCTGCCTCCTCCCTGCTACCACTTTTGTGTATTCAGACTACATCTGCCCTCTTTCAGTCCTCTGGAACCACTCCTGTTTCCAGTGAGCTCTTAAACAGAACTGTCAGATGTGTAGCCAGTATTTCCCTGAGTTCCCTCAATACCCATGGATCCACACTATCTGGCCCCATTGCTTTGTCCACCTTCCTTTAGCAAGGCATTTGACACAGTCCCACACAAAAGATTAATATACAAGTTAGCAAGCCTGGGAGTGGGTCTCAAGATGACAGCCTGGGTAAAGAACTGGCTGGAGAATAGGACACAGAAAGTAATAGTAAATGGAGTCCACTCTGAAGAAAGGGGGGTTACTAGTGGGGTACCGCAGGGTTCAGTATTAGGATCGTCCCTTCAATGTCTTTATAAGCGACATTGCAGAGGGACTGAAGGAAAGTATGTCTCTTGCAGATGACACAAAGATCTGCAACAGAGTTGATGCACAAGGTGGGTGGAAAGGACGAGAAGGACTTGGCAAGGTTAGAGGAATGGTCAAATGTATGGCAGCTTAGATTCAATGCTAAGAAGTGCAGGTAATGCACCTGGGAAACAAAACCCAGGGAAAGAGTACAATGGGGGTGAGATATTAACAACAAAAAAATGGAAAGGGACCTGGGGTAGTCATATCAGATGACCCAAAGGTGGGCAAGCAATGTGAGAGGGCTGCAAGGAGGGTTGGGGGATACTGGGATGCATAGGAGAGGCATCACCAGTAGAAAACAGGAAGTTATTATCCCTCTGTACAGACAGTTGGTGAGACCCCATCTGAGTACTGCGTGCAGTTCTGGAGACCCAATCTCCACAAAGACATAGACAGGATGGAGGCTGTCCAGAGGAGGGAACTAAAATGGTGCAGGGTCTGCACCGGAAGACATATGGAGACTTAAGGAGCTGAATATGTATAGCCTCGAGGAAAGGAGGGAGAGGGGGACATGATAGAAACTTTCAAGTACCTCAAGGGAATCAACAAAGTCCAAGAGGGTAGCATCTTTCAAAAAAAGAGGTGTGCAAGAACAAGGGGGCACAATTTGAGGATAGAAGGGGGGTGGCTCAGAGGTAATTTAAGGAAGTATTTTTTCACAGAGAGGGTTGTGGATGCATGGAACGGCCTTCGGAGGAGGTTGTGGAGTCAAAAACAGTGGTGGAATTCAAGCATGCATGGGACAGTCATAAGGCAATTCTAGGGGGTGAGGGTAGGAAGAAGTAGGCTGCTGGTTAACTAGGATCTGCAGCTTATCCATTAGGTAGGGAAATGGGCAGACTGGGTGGGCCAAGCAGTCCTTATCTGCCGTCAAAATCTATGTTTCTATGTTCTCACTGGCAAGTCCCTTCAGGACTCTCACCTGTGCTTTCCTGGCTGCACACTGTAATAAATATAGTAAATGTACAGTATTCATTCATTTAAGGGGGTGTACCTGCGTCCACGAAATCTAAAAACCTAATTCCATCTCCTGTTCCAAACTCCTCAATCACCCTATGAAAGCAGCCAGGTCAAAATTATTTTTTTTATAACCAACAAAACTTTTATTTATATAGCATCCTTCTTGAAATGGCTCAGGACATAGGATGTAGAGTACTCAGGCTGGGCAGAGCCATTTTAAAGAACTCAGTGCACATGCTATGATGTTAGCACCTTCTCAACAGGTGAATCACACACATCAGACTGCACTGGGACTTGATGAAAATATTGCTGCCCAGTCTAAGTACAGAACAGTTCTATATTT
Organism: Neoceratodus forsteri; assembly: GCA_016271365.2. NCBI lineage: Eukaryota > Metazoa > Chordata > Ceratodontiformes > Ceratodontidae > Neoceratodus > Neoceratodus forsteri. The sequence goes on along the minus strand of CM028130.1, from coordinate 1,120,052,522 downwards.
TCATAAAATAATATTTTATTGACTTCATAAACACACATAACACAAATCAACATACTCAGACAAAAGAATAAGCATACAGTGCATAGATATTTGATCAATTTTCTTACATCACTACAACCAAGCAGAGGTTTTACTCTTGAAACTGCATAAGTACAACACAGTAGTAAAAATAAAAATACCCATTGTGTCAACTTTAAACTGACAGTCAGCCATAATTATGTGGCTGCACCTGATAGGATGTTAAAGATGGAGCATCCCAGCTGGCCTGTAGTGTGGAGGGCTGAGGTGCTGGCACAGTACCTCCTGCCATGCCAGCAACCCAGCTTAGAGAACAGACCCCAATTGCCAGAGGTCGGCTGGGGTGGTAGAGGACTGAGTGTCTGAGGGACTGCTCTCTTCTCTTGGGGAGGGGAGGGATGTTGGCCCAGCCTCAGACTGCCACCAGGAGGAGGTTTGGTGGTAGTCAGCACAAAGGGTGGGAGGTCGCAGGAACATCAGGTGTGTGAGCCTCTATGTACACTGCTTGACATTCTGCGGCAAGGGCAGGGAGAAAACAAGAAAAAGGTATCGGAGTCTACATTAAGCCCTGCTTGGTCGTCTCCAAGTCTGCACCATCACCCGGGAAGTGCACTGTGGTCCACTCTGGATAATGGAGATTGTGGGGGGAGATGATTCTCTTTCCTCTTGCCCCACCATGAGGGGGCATTCGCGGGGGAATCTCAGGCCAGGTGAGTCCTGGGGGAGATGGTAGCCGACTCAGGAAAGCAGGGAGAGGGCTGATCAACCACCCACCCCTGGGCACATGGAAAGATAAAAACCTTTGTGGAAAAAAATGATGGAGCATCCCCCACTCTGGGCAATACATTCTGTAAAAGGCAGCTATCTGGCTTTTTTTCTTCTGTGAACTGCAGCTGGGCTGTAACGTGTTTCATAGTCTTAATGACCTTTCAGTTGACTGGACTGCTGTCTCTTCTCATCATTTCCTCCTTATTTTGGGGAGGGAGTTCCCTTCAGGGTTTCTTATAATTTAGTATAATCTAGAAATAGGTGCTTTTCGTTGGGGTTTTCTATAAACTCTCTGAAATATTTGGGAGGCAGTATAGTGCAGTGGTTTAAAGCTCTGAGCTGTAAATCTGGAGACCTGGGTTTGAATCCCACAGCCCCCACTTGCATACTGTGTAACCCTGAGCAATTCACTTAACTTTCCTGTGCTCCCAGGTCACACCTGTAGACAAGCTTTCAGCTTAATGTGCCACTCCTGGTTAAACAATTGAGAAAAAAAAAAAACACAAAAAAAAACATCTGAGTCATGGCATCCAGTGGCAGTGCCAAATGAGATTTTTGAGCCTTTGATATAACAAAACTTCAAATTTGGAGGCAAGAATAAAAATCTCTATGTGGTAAAGCACATTCTCTCTACAGCTATGCAAAATTATTTGATTTTATTTTCATCAATACTTTCTGCACCTTTGTCCCTCGATCCCTACAGCCACCCGTCAGCCCCATCACCGACCTGTCTGGTGGCCTTACTGGTTATCCACCACTAAGGGTGGCCTGCCACTTAGGGTTATGTGGTGGAAGCCAAGCGATCTGGGTGTTTTTCTTCCACATTTTCTCCATGGGACATTGGCGTGTAATGACGAGACGTGTCTGCTGATGTCTCCGCACCCCCCCCCCGTCCATTTGCTCCTGCCATCTGGCATCCACCACGTGACAGTCATGTAGTGGGACACAGAATCCCCCCACCACCACCAGGGAAAAGAGCAGTCCTTAGGATGCACAATCCTCCCTCACCCAGCCAAACACAAGTGACCATGGACTGTTCCCAAACCCAGGTCGCCAGTGTGGCAGGTGGTAAGGCGACCAGCACCTCAGCCCACCACACCACTGAGCTGGCTCAAAAGATTTGATTTTGCCCTGTTCTAGTGGGTGTTCCACATATGTCCAACCTTTCTCTTCTCACTGCTTATAGGCTGGGTCTATCTTACCTGGGCCAAAACCATTGCTCCATCCTACTGAAGTTAGTACACCAACCTCACTGTTCCCATCTATACACTTTAACACTCACTCCTCCATATCTGTAACATTAATTACATCAGGGGTTCAGGATTATGCCTATTATTTTGACTAATTTAAGTGCCACTATTACTAATGCCATCATCGACTGCCCATGGAGTTTCCAAAAAGAACCACCTATGCTCTTGAACCCCACTGATACATACTAACAACTGTTGCAGCTGACATGCCTGATAGTATGCCCTTACATATGAGGCACCTAGCCCACCCTTGTCCTTGTCTAACATCAACAGTGTCCACTTTAAGCTGAGGCATGATCCCCCCCCCCCCCAAATAAACTTTGATACAATCGTTTATAATGGTCTCCAACCCACATTCGGCATTGGTATAGGAAAAGAAGAAAAAAAGTACAGTAGGCAGGAAAGCACATTCATTTGCAGGGCTTCAGCTCTCCCAGTGACTGGTAGGGGCAAAGTTTGCCATCTAGCTACGTCTGAGCTAATCTTTTTGTGAAGAGGTTCATAGTTAAGTTTATATAACCTATGTGCATCCAGAGGTCGGCAGTCCCGGAATTTAAATCCTTTAGCCATCCATTTGTAAGGTCATCTTTGCAGAGCACTTCTACTTTTTTAGTAAAAAACAAACAAACAAACAAACGAAAGTAAAATGCACATTATGTTTGTTTTTAAAATGGTGTTTGCTCACCTCTTCTGGTTCTCCATAATGGACACACACACACACACACACAAAATCGGCCAGGATGCTGGTGATCTAATTATTTATTTAATACAATTTTTACCCCAGGGGAAACATACAAAGATAGATAGTAATCTTGTTTACAGATGTGCCCTGGGGGAAAGGGAATGGTTATGCAACAAGCTCATGCACACCGGAGACTGGGTCCCTTAGTAATGCATATAATAATTACAAGTTTAACATGTATTTTACGCCACTGCTTTTTTATATTTTAAATATTTACAGCGTACATGTTTTAGTATCTCTTTATTCTTTACGTGTCTATTCTGGACTAAATATAAATCTGTATATATGGTATCAACTTGATGACAACGAAGGTACTCGTTACATTTTCTAAGGACACTTTGCCACACAAAGATGACTGAAACTACAAAGAAAGAATTCTATGGACTGTGTGCACAGCTTTGGCTACTAATAACAATCTGGACCTTACTGACAACCTTTATTACCTCCCCCAGTTGTAAAAAAGAAGAGGGATACTGTAAAGAACAGTTACAAACTTACCATAACAGTAGATCTGCCGGAGAATCTCTTCCCTTAGCCAGCCCTTTGGAGCTATACCCGCGTCAGCACTAGCGTCACACAGAAATGTTTGCTAGCTGAGGCCGCCCATGGTGACATCACACATCAGTGTCTACATCAATGTGGACAGCCCTGTCTCTCCTCAAGTTCCCCACCAGGGACCGTGCTGCGAGGACCTCCCTTCTTGGGGAACCAGGCGATCATACCAGCACCTCTCACAGTTGGTCAGCGAAGGTGTTGGATGTAGCAGCCATGGAAACTCCCAAGGTAGAATCGGATGCCATATTCCCTTATAGCTTATAAAAGGGGGAAGGAGGGAGAGGCGACATGGCCTAAGGGAAGAGATTCTCTCAAAGATCTACTGTTAGGGTAAGTACACAACTGTTGTATCTTCTTCAAGGGCATCTCTTCCCTTAGGCCACATCTTAGGAACGAGTCCCAAGCAGTCCCAAAAGTTAACTAGGAGGTTGGTGCAGTCTAGTTCAGGACAGCAGGCCCTGTAGAACAGCAAGGCTGAAATCTACGTATCTACGAGAAACCAGATTGTAATGTTTTTGTTTAACAAAGGTATGAACAGTGCTCCATGTGGTTGTAGTGCAAATGTCAGCCACAGAGACATTGCTGAAACAAGCAACAGAGGTGGTCATACGCCTGGTGGAATAACCACTAAACACAACAGGAAGTTTTACCATACTTTCTATAACAGAACATACAGGTAATACAATCTGCCAGCCATTTGGAGAAGTACTGTTTTGATACAGGGGCACCCTCTTTCTCAGGGGCAAACGAAACAAAGAGCTGAAAGCTCTTTCTGCTGTCCCTGGTGCAATTCACATAGTATCTTGGTATTCTATAAGCATACAAAGTATGGAGCAATGCCTCATCCTGATTGGCACGATCAGGATAATAAACAAGAAGGTGAATGGTTTGACTTGTCATGTCAGACACTACCTTTGGCAAAAACGTAGGATCAGTACACAAAGGAATTCTGTCTTTGTGGAAAATCACGGTCAGTCACTCCCTACTAATTGAACAACTCACCTCGATAGGCCTCTCTAACCCCGCTACTAACTGGTTCAAAAGCTACCTAGCTGATTGTTACCAACAGGTAAAGATTGGAAACATCACATCTAGGCCCCTGCCAGTTCATTGTGGGGTCCCACAGGGGTTAATCCTAGAACCCCCTCCTTTTCAGCATCTTTCTAAATAACCTACCTCGATCATGTGACCAACAGATACTTCTCTATGCAGATGATGCTGTGATTTTTACTTCTCAACATGACCCTCACACCCTACAAAATCAGCTACAACTTGCTTTCAAACAAACTGAAGATTGGTTCAGAGCCCACAAGATGGTTCTGAACTATAAAAAAACAAAAGTAATGCTTTTTAGCGGTGCTAGAAGCAAACACAAAGCAGCATCCCTTAACATCACTAACTGCGCAGGGGTTTCTCTTGAACAAGTGGAGCAATTCAAATACCTGGGGGTTACGCTTGACTGTTCCCTCTCCTATGCAGAACACATTGAGAATGTGGCCAAAACAGTCAACATAAGAATTAGGCTCCTGCACAGGCACAAGAAATGCCTGACACCTGAAGCACTCCAAACTGCAATCCATAGCACAGTTGTCTCCGTCATCAACTATGGATTGGTCATATACAACTCAGCCATTCCCACCTCACTACGTAGGACAGACGTAGCCCTAAACAAAGCCTGCAGACTGCTCACCAATTCCTACTCAATAAACGCACACATGCAACCTTTATGAGCAAGCCAGGTGGCTACAACTTGAAAACAGGACAGAATACCAAACCTGCATCTTAGCTAAAAAATCACTACTCGAACTTCAACCTCCTGGAGTCACAAACCTATTAAGCATATTCACAGACCCACAATGCACCAGGAACTCTGACCATCAGGCTCTCACCGTCCCTCGCTGCAGAACCTCCCAAGGGCAGAGATCATATGCCTACCGGGCACCACTTTTGCTCAACAACCTCGGCACTGAACTTAATGCCACACAGAGATTGGTGCTTTTCAAGACCAAGCTGAGACAACACCTACTGAAGAAAAGCTGCTGTGACTGTACTGTCTAATTACTCCACACACACCCCATTTCTGACCTTGGTCTATTTCACCTTTCAGGCCATTTACCATCTCCTCACTACTCCTACTTTGTCCTCCTACTCTGAATTGTCCCCGTTTTGCCCTACAATATCCCCTCTCCCATCTCCCCCTAAATAGTCATCATGCCCCCCCCCCCACACTCAATGCCCCTACTCTCCTTTCTGGATAGCTGCTTACTGTCTTATACCCGACAATGCCACCTAGGCTGCTACTGTTACCCGAGTTATCCTATTGTTAATACCATCTCTGTTTCCTATTTACAATGTATTATATGTCTATGTTTACTCACCTAGCTAGATACTCCAAAACCCACATTGTATGTATACCCACAAACTACAACGTGGAACCTTTGTAAAAGAGCGGTCTCTCACTCAAAGGTATTGTAATCCAAGACTGAATAAAATAAAAAAGAAATAAATAAGGAGGCTCACATTTGAGCCTTTCACTCAGAAATCCTTCAAGCTGAAGTGACTGTAACTAAAAATAACGCTTTCCATTAAAGAAAGTGTGAGCCACAACTTGTAGCTGGCTCAGAAAGGGCCAAAGTAAATTTTTCAACATAATTCCGGTCCCAAGCCAGGACCAGATTACGAGTGGGAAGTTTCATGTGCAGTATACCTCTCAAAAAGATATGGGAGACCTCCAGTTGGGCAACTGTATGCCCATCAGTAGGGGCATGGAAAGCCGAGACAGTGCTCCCTTGCTATAGTGAACCCCCGCTTATTATGAATGGCTCCTGTGGCTCCCAAAGTTATACCTCTTATCTTGTTTATCAGACCATCGGATTTAAAGTACTTAAAGTACATAGTGGCATTATGAAGTACGAGTACGGTTTCCAGAGACACTTCAGAGATCAGACACGTTGCGATCGCTGGACTATGGGTGGTCTGACCAGCTGATCCAAAGTAACAAAGTCAGCAAGTGGCACTGTGAGCATACGCTGTTAGTCCAACACTGATCTCACTCATCTCTCTCATTTTAAAAAACTCTCTCCTGTAAGCACTAAACTTAAGTAAGGCAACTGTAAATAAAAAGCCAATCAGCAGTACACATGCCTTGCTTGCTTATCCTCACTCATCCTCAGTTGATCACCAGCTGTCATCATTCACTCACAACACACAGAAAAGGTGAAAAGGAAAATGGCAAAACTTAAGTATCATGTAAACAAGATTTTTTTTTCTGTTATAGTTGGAAGCAGTTTGGGAAGGAGGGCAAGAGGAGACACGGCGGATTATTTGTAAGGGAATGGAATATACAGTACTTCTGTTTTAAATCTAAGTATCTTAAAAAATACCTGGCAAAATGAAAAAAAAACTATACAAATAAACTATACTGACTGATAAGCGTAATTATACTGTATCTCTAAACAAGTGCACCAGGATTAGGGCTCAAACCCTAGTGGTGATCAGTTTTATTTTTCAGCATCCCTCAATGTAACAAATGGGGGCTCTATAACAAATTTATGTTATGGCTCCCATTTCACTCATTATAGTAAGGGAGTACTGTATAGCTGATAGATGCACCTTCCATGAGGAATACTGCAGACCAGAATATGACAGGGACAGCAAGTATACACAACACCACATTTACCAGACAGGTAGATGGGTCTATGTGTCTGAAAGTGGCCCACAAAGTGAAACGCTTCCACTCCAAAGAATATGTATGTCTGGTGGAAGGCCTTCTGGACACAACCAGCATATAAGCTACTTCAGGCGACACCCCAAACCATGCAATGGCTATGTCTTCAGAAGCCAGGCATGCAGACGCATGGACTTCGGGTCCCGATGGACAAAAGACCCCTTGTTCTTTGACAACAGGCCCCTGCACAAAGGCAGAGGTACTGGAGGCACCAGTGTTAGTTGTTGGAGCAGCAGATACCTCATTGGTGGAGGCCAGAGACGTGCAATGAGGACAAAGGTCAGACCCTCCATCTGCATTTTCAGTAATACTCTCTGTATGTAATGGATTGGGAGGGAATGCATACAGAAATCTCCCCTTCCAAGAGAGAGAGAGAGAGAGAGAGACACAACGCGTCTCACCAAAAAACTCCAGGCCCTGGAGCAAGCGAGCAAAAACACAGCAGTTTTGCATTGTGTTAGGATGCAAAACGGTTCAACTCTGGATGACCCCACCTTGCAAAGAGGTCAACTACTGCTGAGTTCAGCACTTCCCATTTCTGCATCTTGGACTGTGCTGATCCCGTCTGCTAAGAAGTTTGGGACACCTAAGAGATGCATGGCTGACAGCTCTAGGCCGTGTTCCAGCACCCAGTACCACACTCTCGTTGCTTCCCAACACAAGGGATAGGAATGAATCCCCCTTGTTTTTATGTAATGAAGGACACTGATGTTGTTCATCCATATTAGCAGAGGACCTGGAGTCAGATGCTCCTGAAAAGCCTGGAGGCTGTATGGTGATCATCTCCAGGACATTCATGTGCAACTTGGTTTCCACCTGGGTTCAAGAACCTTGGGTTTGATAAGGGCCCAAGTGTGTTCCCCACCCAGATCCAGATGCATCTGATGTGAGACTCTGAGCTGGAGTTGGTATTAGAAATGGAACACCCCTTAACAGATTGCAGTGTTCCATCCACCACATCAGCATTTTTGCATATGGGGGATGTGACCAGCACCTTCTGATCATGACGGCCGTCACTTTTTTTTTTTTAACCAGGAGAGACCCACTAAGCTGAAAGCTTGTTTACAGGTGTGACCTGGGAGCACAAGGAAGTTAAGTTACTTGCTCAGGGTCACACAGTGGGATTCAAACCCAGGTCTCCAGGTTTGTAGCTCAGAGTCTTAAACCACTGCGCTATACTGCCTCCCACTGCACTCTCAATGTCCATCGTGGTATCTGCATGTGTAAGTGGGCCAGTGGCACAGTAACAATGGCTGCTGCCATGAGTTGCAGAAGATAAAGAAATGTTCTGGCTGGCACGTGATGACTGTTTTATGCCAGTTGTGCGCTTGTGCAATGAGTCGTTCCGCCTCATCCAGGGACATGATTGTATTGCTCTGCTCTGTGTCCAACACAGCATCTATATACTGCAGCCTTTGGCAAGGGGTCAGTACTGACTTTGGCAAATTCACTATAACTCCCAGGTCTTCGAACAGTTGCTTTGTTCCAGACAGGATGTGCAAGAGTTGGTTGCTGGAGCTGGCTTTAAAGAGCCAGTTGTCCAGGTACGGGAAGACATACAGGCCTTCCCTGTGAAGGGCTGCTGCCACTACTGTCAAGCATTTGGTGAAGATCCGTGGCACAGAAGACAAGCCAAAGGGCAATACTCTGAAATGGTAGTGCTCCCCTTCAAGTACAAATCTCAGATATCATCTGTGATGATGTCTGATCTTGATATGAAGGTATGCATCCTTCATATCCAGGGGGCAAATCCAGTCCCCTGTTTGCAACAGGGGAATCACAGCTCCCAGGAAGACCATGTGAAACTTCTCGTATTCTATGTAGAAGTTTAGGTCTCTCAGATCTAACATAGTCCTGAGATCTCCTGTCCATTTGGGGACTAGAAAGTATCTGAAGTAGAACCTTTTGTTCTTCTGATGAGAAGGCACTGGTTCTATTGCATGTCTGTTTGGCAAAGCTTGTACTTCTTCTTTCAGCAGGGACAAATGTCTCAGAGGAAAAGTGGAAAGAGGTAGAGAATGCTCTGGAGGAGTCTCCCAAGAGATCCAGAGCATGTCTCTTTGCAATTATCTCCAGGATCCATTTGTCTATGGTAATCTCCCTCCACTGTCAGCTGAAGGGAGAAATGACCCCCTACAACCACCTCTGGAGGCAATATTAGATTGAGAGCAGTCCGATTTGAGTCAGGAGGCAGTATAGCGCAGTGGTTAAGGACACTGAGCTGCAAAGCTGGAGACCTGGGTTTGAATCCCATCAGCCCCCACTTGTATACTGTGTGACCCTGTGCAAGTCATTTAACTTCCCTGTGCTCCCAGGTTGCACCTGGAAACAAGCTCCGGCTTGATGTGCCTTTCCTGGTTAAACAATTTCCCCTGTCCACAGCAAAGCCCACTGCATTCTGCACTAGCTGCATCATTTGGAAGGTAGGATCTTCAGGAGGAGATCTGGGTGTGTACACCACAGAATCCTCATACAAGAAAATACAGTGGAGCCAGAATGTGAAACATATTGTTCTTCTCCACAATCCTCCTCCTTCTCGTCATAATCCTCCTTCATTATAAAGTCTAGATTATATTCTTGCTCGTCATCAATGACTCTGTTGGTGACAGGAACTGATGACCTTGCTGGCGATGCTAGATGCTCAGGATATATCTGCTGTGAACCAGCCAGTGATGTCAATGGAGCCTGTGATGCAGGAACACCCATCAACGGTAGTACAGGCTGCATAGGTAAACCTGTAAGTATGCGTTGCATCATATCCAAAAATGACACCAGTACTGCCTGCATATCGATGACGCCCTGGTCAGGGTCTGTGACCTCTTGAGTCCACAATGGGCCGAGACACATTGATGACGATGACATATCATCCATAGTAGGTATGGCAGTACCTGTGTCAAGCCCCCACCTTGATGTCTGGTCGACGGTCAGGAGGCTGGCGTTACTGCCAAGGTGGACGACGATGAAGAAGGTAAAGTACCTGCAGGCCGCAACAGCGGCCTAGACCTCACCAGTGAAGCAGATCTGTCTTTATTCTTATATTTATGCTTGTGACCTGATGACAACCAGTCTTTTTAGAGGTCTTTCTGTTTCGACGACCATGAGTCAGTCAATGGGGCTGTCAGTGTCGCATTCTGACCCAGGGCTTTTTCCATGGCCGCTAGAGTTTTTTCCAGCAAAAACTTCTCCAGCATCTTTCTTCTGTGTCACCTGATCACTTGATTGAAACCCTGGCATATCTCACAAATCCTGATGTTGTGAGAGAGGCCTAAACAGCACACACTCTGTGTGTGTCATCCTTATCTTTTCTCTGCACTCCCAGTACCGGAATAGCGTTGCTGGTTTCAGTAGCATGCCGAGGCAGTGATATCACTAAAAATTTAGTGATTGTCGCCGGCCTGGTGGTGCTGAGGCACTTGACACCACACTTCACACCACACTGGTGACCCGGGTTCGGGAGTGAACTCAGGTCGCTGGTGGGTCGGCCGGGGGGAGATGGGCTTGAGCGTCCGACGACAGCTCTCCTTCTCTGGGAAGGGAAGAGGCTGATGCCCACACACTTGCCTGACTCTAAGCAGAGGTTCGGAGTATTGCAAGCCCCAACTGAAGGGGATGGGTGGCCACAGTACATCGTGGACATCAGTGCTCTGCGCCATGACATCAGGGGGCTGCACAGGGAGGGGAAAAAGGCGAGAAAAGAGCCTTCCACTGCTGGGGAGATGGAAACGTGCCCACAATTTGCCTGCACCTGCCTGACTGACCCAGACTGACGAAAAGTAAGTTACAGGGTGTCCGCACCCCACCTCATCCCCACCCAGGGAGTAAACCGCGGCTTCATGGGGCCCTAGGGGTCCAGTCTGGGTAGGGTGCCAGGCAGTGGGATTTCTGCCATGTCTTCCCTGATGGGTCAGGGGTGGCAGGCTGGAGAGAGGCACATAAAGTGTATATATAAAAAAAAAATTAGTGTTCACTTAGATACAGTATAAAATAATAAATAATAACAGCTAGTTGGTCGGCGTTTCCACTGTAGGTCTGACAAGTATGATCGACTGCGGGAAAGAACAAGGAGAGATGAGGTAGCCCGCAATTATATAGACGCTGACCCATGAGAGGCTGCCCATGATTATATAGATGCTGACCCCTGACATCATCATGGGTAGCCTCCGGCTAACAAAAGTTTACGTGTGGACCTAGTGCAAGGTTTATCTAACTAGCTAGGTCTTCTGTTTTTTTTTTTAAATCACAAAAATCCTTATTAATTGTTTCTTGGTTGCATAAGAGTTATTGTTCTTTCAAATGCTACAAATGCCAAAGATTTAGTATGTTCGGTAATGGGGTCAATATCAACACAGGTTGTTGTGTAATACACGTTTGATATGGACTTTTTCAGCTGACCACCAAAAGTCTTGTGGGGTGTAGCATATCTTGGACTATCTATGGATTTTATTGGATTATTGACCTAAACCCATATCCAAAAAACAAACTGCGTAGATTTTTATGATACTGATACATTGGATACTTCCTCTAGGAAAGCGATGTCTTGCATGAGTACATTATATGTTGTTGTTTTTGTATAAAATAATAAAATATAAACAGAGGTTCCACTGCACAAAAAAAGGCTCCCAGACTGCAGGTGTAGATGGAGGGCCAGAGATAACATCAGAGCTTAGTTCTGCCAGCGTAAACTTAAAGCTGGAACAGCTCTGCAAGTCAGTTGCCCTAATTGGATTGATTCTTTTATTGACCAGCCACACGCAGTTGAGACAAAGGTGGAAGCAATACACACTGAGGTCAAGAGAGTGGTGAGGGCTTAGGAAATTATGTGAAAGGGAACATCACAGCTCATCCTAAAAAATAATATCCTAAGGATAATATGTGAAGTGTTGGAAAACCAAACTAGACACAACAATATTAGACTGGTTGGTGTGCCAGAGGGAGTAGTGGGAGACTCTATATACTTCTTTTTGACCAAGTGGTTGCCCAAATCCCTTGGTGTGGACTAGGAAGAGGAGCAGTTTGCCACAGAGAAAGCTTACAGAACTGTGCCCTGCCACAATAATATTGAACTACCTGGGCCCAGAATAGTGCTAGCAGTAATGTAGGGAGTCAGAGCCCAGGATCAGGTCCTACAGTTGGCCAGGAAAAACAGATCGGCTGCTAGATGGGCCCAGAATCCAAATATACTCAGACCCAACCAACTTACACTGCCACGTGGAAAAGGGGGATCACCCACACCATGCTTCAGCCAGTGCAACTTCATAGTGTATCTTGTAAACAAGCACCATATTGTCTTGTTCTTAGACCCTAAGGACGTAAGGAGATGGCTCCAGAAGTTGGAAAAAGATGAGCCACTCCAGCAAGAAGAGAATCTCTTGGAAGTAGAGGATGCATGAACTGATTAAGTGTGGTAACATTTTTTGTTCTTTCTTCATGAAGGAGAGGGGACTAAAGTACTGACTGAGTCAATCAAAGACTGCTGGAGCAGGAGTTTTGGGTCTGTTGCATGTTTTTTTTGGAGACTTTCATGAACTTTCTTTTGATAGTCTAGGCCAGATCTCCTCAGTAAAGATGGCAGTGATCATGGGGCAGTTGCTAATACTAGTCCCATCTTGTTGCCACTGTCCTGTATTTCCTGCCTTTGGTGAAAGTTGAGAATGGCCTTGCCTCTGAAATGCATACCGAAAACTGAACTAATTCATGTTTGCATGACCACTGGATTCTATACCATCCCGTTTTGCCATAGACTTTAGTAATTTTATAAAGCACTATAATGCTTGGAGTTTTTTTCATATTTTTGTATACTTGCAAGGCCTAGTGTTAACTGTTTTGCTGGGGCAGGGGAAGGGAGCAGATTTTCCGGGTGGGAGGGCTGCATGTATTTTCTTAAATTTTGGAGAATAACTTAATATCAAGGTGGCAAGTTGGGGTTATAGCATATAAAAGAGGATAATGGCTGGGGATCGGGTGATAACCATGCTGTAATCACCTCGAGTGGCTGTTAGGGCAACATGGTAAATCTCAAGAATGCAGCTCAAGAGGTTTACTGTAGCCCTAGCAACCATGAGAGGTGATTTCAGCATGGTTGTCACCTGATCTCCAGCCATCATCTTTTATAGTGTATGGTCAAAAAAACACTGTTTGCATTCTATGTACATTATATAGAGGATAATGACTGGGGATCGGGTGATAACCACACTGTAATCACCTCGAGTGGTTACTAGGGCAACATGGTAAACCTCGAGAGCGCAGCTCGAGAGGTTTACTGTAGCCCTAGCAACTACGAGAGGTGATTTCAGCGTGGTTGTCACCCGATCCCCAGCCACCATCTTTTATAGTGTATGGTCAAAAAAACACTGTTTGCATTCTATGTGTGAGAACTATGGAACTCTGATGCACTCTTTTTTCTTATGCCACTGTTTGGAAGTTCCGAAGTGTGGTTAACAACTTTTAAAATTCTAAACAGTGCATAACAAAGCTGTGTGACTGCTGATTATGGTGGTTAATAGGCACTTACCATACATTATAGTCACATCATGGGTAATAATGTTTGCAGAAGTTGACAGTTCATTTGCGTAAGAACCTCCCTGGTTTGTTAATTAGTAGATTGCACTGGGATCGTTACAGTTGTTGCCGGACACGTGCAAAAATTGGTTTATATGTTAATGCTGCTTCCAGATCCCAGCTATTAGGTGCAGTTAGGCTACATATTTAAATATTGTGATTAAATCGTATGTTGTGCTTTTGAAGGAATCCCCCCACAGTTGTACCACAAACGTGAGAGGTGTCAATTCTTGCTTAAAAACGTAATGTGTTTATTACTAGCTTACTTTATAACTGTTAAAGTACAGATCTAGTCATATAGTGTTAGTTATGCTTGCATGACAGCTACATTATGTGCTGAATAAATGTATTGGTTTAATTGAAAATCAATAAATACAATTTTAAAAAAGTAGTGTTAGGGGAGGGGACAGGTAGCATAAATAAATCCTTTGCAATGATAGTTCCAGCCCCCACTTTCCTGTGAATTCATGTCCAAAGCATGTGGGGTTGAAGGAAAGTTCCAAGATGTCTTGCAATGGTGCAACTGAGAGAAGTGCCAACATTTTGTAGAGCGCTCTCAGCAGTTTTGCCCCTTGGTTGCTTTGGTGCAACTCACTGTAATGTGGGTGCACATCAAAACCTTGTGTATACATCCCAGGAACTCTCCACACTGACTGACGTGTGTCCTTCTGGGCTGCTTGTGCATTAAGGATACAGGGCCCCATGTCCCCAGAAGCCTTGCTGCATACAGAGTACACAGAGGGTATTTAACAAAATGCTGCAAAAACAAATAACATCAAAGATTTTCATTAGGCCATGTAAGTATGCAGTACTGTGAATCCAGATAAAGGTAAAACTCACCTTAGACTGAAAAGTAAACCGCACTTTAACATTTACTGTAATAGCAGATTACACACACCATCACTCAGAATAGATTAATTACCACTCTGGGAATGTAATGTTTATTCAAGTGTCCTCATCAGATGAGAGGTCATGACCCGCTGAGTTGGTTGCCTAATATTTCTCGGTGAATGAAGTGGCCCATTGGGGTCATAGAAACATAGACCATGATGGCAGAAAAAGACCAAAATCCCTGGAACCTTTTGTTCCTCCAGCGTACTAACCATCCCCGTCCTATCCCCATTCTCTTCCCTGGTCTTATCGCCCCAAGAGACCACTATTCCTTTCATTCTATCCCATGCCTGCTTGAACCTTTGACTGTGTTTGCACCCACCGCCACCGACACACTGTTCTAAGGTTCCACCACCCCTTCCATAAAGAAGTACTTCCTCGCGTCACTCCTGAACCTCCCTCCTGTTAGTTTCCACTCATGGCCACATGCTCTTGACTTGGTATTAAGGATAAATAATTCCTCACAGTTTACCTTGTTAATTCCTAAGGAACCTGAAGGTCTCTATCATAACTCCCCTTCCCTTTCTAGTTTCCAGTGAGTACTTATTTAGTGCCTTGAGGTGCTCCTCATAGGATTTACCCTGCTGGTGCTGAATCATTTTTGTTACTCTGCGCTGTTTACAACCTATCCCTGTCCTTTTTGAGATGAGGACTCCAGAACTGGATGCAGTACTCCAGACAAGGCCTCACCAGGGATCAGTATAGGGGAAGTATTTCCTCTTTTCTTCTGCTATTAGTACCCCTCCCAATACGTCCCAGCACCCTGTTAGCCTTGCTATAGGCCTTGTTGCACTGGCTCATTTGTTTAATGGAGTTACTGACAACCCCTAGATCCCATTCCTCTTCTGTAGTGCTAAGTCTCACCCTACCCATCCAGTACTCCGTCTTGGGGTTCCTTTTCCCTAGATGCAATACCTTGCACTTTGTGGCACTTAATTCTAACTGCCACACCTTTGACCACTCCGCTAGTTTTTGTAGGTCCCTCTGCATATCCCTTATTCCCTTATCACTACCCACTCTCCCACATAGTTCTGTGTCATCTGTGAAGAGACACAGCATGCCCTGAATTCCCTCACCAATCTCACTAGTGAACATGTCGAAAAGGACTGGACCCAGGACAGATCCCTGTGGAACCCTGCTCATGACCTACCTTTCCTCTGATTTAACCCTGTTGACCACCGCCCTCTGCTGCCTCCCTTCCAGCCAACTACCCATCAGGTCTTCCATCTTTTTGAACAACCTTTTGTGCGGTACTGAATCAAAAGCCTTGCTGAAGTCAAAGTACAGCAGATCCACAGCATGGCCTTTGTCTACTTCCTTGGTCACCTGGTCAAAGAAAAACAACAATCAGGTTAGTCTGGCAAGACCGTCCTGCCCTGTTGCTTACTGTCCTGGAGCCCACTGCCCTCTAGGTAGTCCACAAGGTCCCCTTTGATTAGTGATTCTATCAGCTTCCCCACAATGGAGGTCAGACTGACAGGTCTGTAGTTCCCTGGTTGCTCCCTATCCCCACCCCTTATGAAGCAGTACAATGTCTGCCATTCTCCAATTCCTTGAAACTGCCCCAGACCTAAGTGAGCTGTTAATTTAGCCAGTGGTTCAACCAGTTCTGCTGCTAATTCCCTAAGTATCTTCGGATGCAGACCATCTGGTCCTAGGGCCTTATCTATCTTAAGGGTTGCCAGCCATTTCAGGACCCTCTCGCTAGTAAGTATTGGCTGCCTCATTTCCCGGACTCCTTTAGAGGCCGCTCTGATGCCACTTTCTGGCATGGACCCACAGTCTTCCTTAGTGAATACTTAGCAAAAGTAGTCATCCAGGATGGTGGCCTTTTGCTCATCCTCCTCTATCACCCTACACCCCTCAACTAGCCGTGTGATGCCCCCCTTTTTTCACTGATATAGCTAACAAACTGTTTTTCTCTGTTCTTGACCCCCTCCGCGGTACCCAGCTCCGTGTCTGCTTTCACCTCCCTGATGACTCTCTTTGCTTCCCTATTTTTCTGCAGACGAGCCTCCCTTTCTGCCTCCCCCTGCTTTTCCTTGTATTTATAGAAGGCCTTCTTTTTGGCCATTACCACTTCCACAACCCTAGCTAAGAACCACAGTGGTCTCTTAAACCGTTTTTTAAGATACTGTTCTTATGTTTACCTTTGCTGCTTCAAGGATGGCTCACTTTATTACCACCCATCTCTCCTCTACCCCACCTTATGTCCTCCACTCCTACTAACTTATCCCTGACCAGTTCCCTCAACCTGTCAAAGTCCACCATCCTAAAGTCAAGGACTTCGGCTCTTGATTGTGAGTTGCCAGCCTTGAGGGCCAATTCAAACCACATGGAGTTGTGGTTGCTGCTCCCTAGTGGCTCACCTACTCCCACTGCACCCAGAATTTAATAAATAAATAAATAAATCATCTCTGAGTTGGTGAGAACCATATCAAGGATTGCATTCTCCCTGGTAGGTTCCTTAATAAGCTGCACCAGTTGACAGTCTTGGGAGGTGTCCAGTAATCCTGTCACTTTTGGTCACAGGGACCTCACAAACGACATCCAGCAGGTTCAGGCCATCCACCTCCACTACTTCCCCCTTTGCTACCCCTCTTTTAAACTCCTCCTTAAGTTCTCTGTCCCTTTCCTCCCCTTGCCCTGGAGGCCAACAGATCACCCTTAAGCGCACTTTCCTGCCTAAGGCTGTCGTGATTTGCATCCATACTGACTAAGCTTCCCCACTGCTACTCCTAATCCTTCCATCTTCTGCCACTTCAATGCCCTCCTTGACAAAAAGGGCAACTCCCTACCAGTTCTTCTATCCCTCCTGAACAGTGACTACCCAGGGACCATCATCTCCCAGTCATTTTTATCTGTGGCCCATGTTTCCTTGATGGCTACCAGGTCCACTTCAGGGTCAGTGAAGATGTAATTTTTCTTTCCTGCTTGTACTTTTAACCATGCTGGGAACAGAAGCTGTGCTGAAGCCTCTTTCTCCTGCAAATCATTCTTAGCCTGCAGCAGTTTTTTTTTTCTCTTGTATCTATACAGCAAGATACAAGTAAACAGAGATTGTACAATCCTTCTAGAGTAAGTCCCCTTTGGATTGAGCTTTGCAGAATCCTGAGCCTAGCTTCGGTACAGGACAGAGTAGCAATGGCAGTCACCTCTGTGCAAAAAAGTATCCCCCAACAGTTGCAGAGCAGGATAACAAAAGCCATAGGAACTTCAAACCCCTAGAGGGAGTAATAGCTTTCAGTTACTTCTTTTGAGCTTCCACTCAAAAGAAGGTTCTCAGGGAAAGTAGGAAGGTTCGAATGTCCTTAGACACGAAGAGAGAGTCCTACAAACCTTAAACTGTTCTGCCTTTCACTATTTTGTTGTTCTGAATGCAAAGTCAGGTCAGATATAGCTTTTTATTCTCTGTGGCACACTGATCTGAACTGCTCATTTTTTCCCCCACTGCAGCCAGCCTTTCTTTTAACTTTTTATTTATAAGTTTTATGATATTACAGCACATACTGTGGCACACAAAATAAAAGAAGTGTACGCAGACTTCCTCACCACATGTACAGGGAGCTAGTACTTAAAAAAAATAGGTAGATATAAAAGGTCTATTGCAGCCTGTTGCAGCCTTTTATTTTTGTTTCTTCATCATTGTCCTGAATTTTTTTGCAGCACAGCCATAAACTGTTAGGTCACCCCCACCACGTTGTGCAAGTAAGTCCTGTGTTTTTTGGCAATCCTTCTGTGATCTGAGAGACTAAGCAGGCGTCCACTCTTGGTTTGTAGACTGCTGTCCTTTTTTCAGATCTATTTTGTTGCAGGGATGTTGCTGTTACAGTTTCTGTTAAGTGAAAACCATGCAGGTGGGCAGCCTTTTTTTTTTTTTTTTTTAAATATAGCTTTTATTGATATTTTCTGTGTAACACACAATTCTTTGATTGAAGTTTGACATGTTCAATGGTAAGGCAAACAAACCTCTTCAAAGCAACTGTTTGATAGTGTGGCCATCCTTAACAGCATGTATACAATAATCATATCCATTTAAAAAATTCACTTAAAATTTAAGAGACATTTTTGCATTTATTCAGTGTTGGGTGGGGCAACCTGTTTAAGATATCTCACTAATGGGAGGTGAGGAGCACCTTCTGCATTTCCGCTCCCCTGGCAGGAGCTGCACTCCCCCCCCCCCCAAGAAAAAGAACCAGAATCTTCTAAGGGACAAATTCCTGATCCACCTGAGCCATGTACCAGTGCCACCTTTGCCATTTCGCTGAGAAGCGGGCTTGCTGATCTTTTATGGATGTAGTTAACTTTTTCACTTGACAAATGTTAGGTGGGCAGCCTTTTGATGCAGTTGTAGAGATTCTGCTTAAGGCACCTGCACGCTAGGTTTGGCAATGAGCCAGGCAGGGCTCCAGACAGTTTTTAGGTCTGAGAAGTAGTTACTGACAGCTTCTTTCACCTGGAAGTGTTTTCATGTAAATAGTAGTAATCCCATCCACAGATCTGTCTCAGATCACCTACCTCTAAACCAAGTCACAAACCCACTGGGCACCTGAAGCCATTGATTCTCTTTATCTGATACTACTGTGGAATCTTGATACACTTCCTTACTCTCCGCCATGTAGTGCTGTGACCCTGTTTTTAACATTTTGCCATGTTGCAACTGCCCTTCTGGTTAGCCAGCGAGCAACTCCTTAAATGGTCTCCTGCACAGTACAAAACTGATGCTGTTCTCTGCCACGACTTCTCTGCTTACGCTCTGTTAGTGTATGGCTCCATGGCTGATAACGACTGCATGGTACTGAAAACTGTGTGCATTTGTACCAACATACTGCAAATGTGTAGGGTGGGAAACAAATTCCGAAAATTAGACAGTGGGAGTAAATCATGCAAAAATGGTAGTAAAAAACTCTTTTACTCCCTGTATCTGTTTCCATGGAGCTAGAGTTTTCGGGGACCTGCCAGGGGTGGGGAGAAGGAGCACTGAGCATCCCACAAGACACTCTCCTCCTCCGGGAGAGAGGTCCCTGCTTCCACTGCAACACCACCGCCTGGGTGACCAGAGATGGGATGGTAGTGTAGCAGAGGTACTGCATGGAGAGGGAAAGTTGGCCTGGCTCCACACAAGTTCGCAGTGGCTAGGGTTTAAACATATAATTCTTTCTGAACAGTGCAAATGAAGTTCGTCTCACTGAAACAGATTTTTTATTTTTCCTATAACAAGTCTGCTCTTCAGGTCACAATTATTATGGAATAAATCAGGACTGCATTAATAATTCTAGTGCGCACTGCAAGTACAAAGTAATCTCTGTGGAGATGCTACTCAGGCAGCCAATATAAATGGCCAGCCCTGCTGACTCAGAACAAAAGTGGAACACAACCAGCTTTAAAACTAAAACCAACTGATGTCAACTATATTTTAAGGTGTTTTTTTTTTTTTTTTTTTTTTTAGACAAGATGCTACCGGAAACAACTTGCTTGGGCTGCATGTTTTAATGGTGGAGACTCATCTGCAATCGTATGTACTGTCAATACATGACCTTAGTGTCTGGGGTGGGAGGATGGAGTCATATTCTCTTTTTTTGTTGTATATCAAGGCCCCCTGTTCTCTGTGGCAGGGACTCTGAACTTCTGCGGCACTACTGGGTCAAGTTCTGCATCAGGTTTAAAGTTCTACGGCACATTTATATATAAATAATACAGAGCCAGCATTACAGTTTTGGGGGACCCCTAGCAAGGATGGTCTGTGAGGAGGACCCCTGACTTTCACCACATAAATGCAAGTTATATAATTTCCTGAAACCTCCAGTTTTATGTTTTTCAGCAGCTGTTCTGGCTTTCCATAGTCATTTAAATCTATTTAGGGACTGGCGCTATGTCATGCAGCATTAACGGCTACTGGAAAGCACTCCTCAACGTACTGGCAACAAGGCAAATAGCTAAATAGTTGTTCCCCAAGGGGGAGCTTTTTTATAAAGTCTTTTTATTGAATTTTCAAGTACAACACAATATTACTACAGATGTAAATCAATTTATCCTGGCCAGGAGAAAAACTCCTTTGGGAATACAGCACTAATAATCAATAAATGCATTATGTGTATATCAAAAGTTTATAGAAATTACATAACAAACATGTAATTCTTCACATAACATAGTACAGGGTGCGCTTTATCCAACAGATACAATATATTTCAAATCCAAGGGGGAGCTTGACATAGTCTAGCCATGTAAAACCCAAGACTCCCCTTCTCTATGGACACCTATCAGGGGCCACATACACAGCTGTAGCTGGGGGTGGCAGGCTATCAATTTATACAGAGACCCCCTGTATTGCCACCCTAAAAACTGCCATATCTTAAAAATATAAAAAATTAAACATCTGCAGTGTCAGCATGGTTATTTCTGTTTGCTTCACTCTTACCTTGTTTAGTTTTCACATTTTATAAAACAATACTCTTTAGCTTGGCTGTTATCTTTCTTACACTGGCTTCATTTTTACTTTATTTTCTTTCATGTGCACCTCTCTCCCCTAGCCTGAAAGCCCTGGCATCTGCAGTCCCCTCTGACCATGGGCTGTCCTACAGCAGGTGATCTCAGGATCACACCTGAACATGGGTTGCCCTCATTGAACCTTGATGTGCTACTACTGGCCAATCAGAGTGGCTCAGCTAACTTTCTGTATTTTCACTTTTTCCTTCTGCCTCTGTAGTCTTATTGTCTATAGCCCTGTTTACGTGGTCATATTTGCACCGCAGGAGCCCAAGCGCGTGGGTTGCTGCGGTACAAATGCCACCATGTGGACACTTACTAGATTGTGGTAAACCAGGCCATACTCCGCTCCTGCAGTCGCATCAAGTCGGGGAACGCAATCCGAAGTGAACGGTTTAAGTGGCCGTGTGGACAGGCTGCACCGCTCACTCCAACACGCCAGACCCTGTGGTCATCATTTTGCTTTTATCAGCCGACCACCCCTTGACTTGCAGCTCCTCTCCAGCACGTCTTGCACTGGCGCTGAGCAGGACTGTGTAGACGCAGAAGCTAGGTGTCTTTTTTTGGTTGGGGCAGTACTGCAACGCTCCACAGAAGGAGCTAAGTCAGCCGTGTAAACACAGCCTATGTTTCTAAGTTTACTTACTATTACTATTGAGTAATTACTATTACTCTAAGTGAGGCAAAGTTCCCCTTCCTCAGAGGAATAAAATGGCAGCAGTGCACTCTCCTCTACTCCAGAGCAAAAGGCTGCAATGCTCTCTGCCCCCTCAAACTTAGTAAAAGAAAAGCTTTCTCCTCCCCACCTCCCTAATGGCAGTAATACTCTTTCCTCCCCCAGTCTACATGAATGCAGCAATAATCCCTCCTCTCCTCTCCTCTCTTCCCCAGACCTAATGACAGCAATGCTCTTTCATGACCCTCCCCCTTAATGGCAGTAATGCTCTTTGCAACCTTCCTCTACCCTAGCCCTAATGGCAGCAAGATATTCTCTCCTTTCCCTAACGTGATCCTGCCCCATCCACTGTCTTGCTTGATTCCAGTTTTTAAAATGCATTGTAACCCACCACACCCAACTCAGCACCACCATCCACCCCAAGAAGTAACAGGATGGTATTTGCAGGGCTCCCCAAACAATTTTATCACAGAACATTAATGCACTGGGACTGGCTGTCAAACTAGGGATGTTGAAGAGATAGGACTGCCGGTTCCACAGAGCCAAAATTTGATTACTGTAATTCAAATCGGGGTGAACTACACTGGATTTATTCTTTGGTAGCCTTACCTGGTGACAAAAGAATTAAAAAAGCAGACTACTGTACTGAACAGTCATTGATGCTCTAAGTAAATCAATTTGTCCCTCAGTGACATTTTTAATTGGGATGCAGTGAGCTTGAAATCTGTCTTGCCCACCCTTGTATATTGTCCCGGAGCAACATATAAATATTAAAACATTTAAAAATGTTTCATCTGCAATCTCACTGTGACATTCTCTATTTTGTCTGTTTCCCTCTTCCCTTATTAGTTTCCATATTTTACATAATATTCATCTTTAGCTTTTCACTCTTCTTACCTTGGCTTCATATTTTTCATTTCTTCAGTCTATCCAGCATTCTCTCACTATTTTTCTGCCCCAAAAATCTTATTTATGTAGCTGTCCCTTTGCTTGCTTTTTTTTTTATAATTTACATTTTTCTCCCCTGGGCACCAGCGTTAGCCCATAGGTTGATAACCCCGTCACATCCATAGCAACCTTTTGTGCTCTAAACCCCATAAGGATAGCAAATTGGTCCCCCCAGCCAGCACTTTGCTTTCTCATGCTTTTAGAACAGGTCGAACCCACCAACACCCATCTCAGCCCCACCAACTTCCTAACCAGCCTTGAGAATGTCACTGAGTGGCCTTGTAGATTTAAATGCGTGTCATTATCCAACCTAACACTGTACAGTGATCCTTCCTCCCCAAAAAGTATTGTAGGGTCTCTTCTTTTATATTACTCTGCCCCCTCAAAACAAGAAATATCAATCCTTGGCATCCTGGATGGGCCTGTGGGCTTTCCATGGATGCTCTACAAGGATCCCAAGGCAAGGGTACTGGTGAATGGTGTTCCTTCCGAGGCTTTTGGGCTGTTCAGGGGCATGAGGCAGGGGTGCCCTATCTCCCCCCTGCTCTTTGCTATAGCTACAGAACTGCTAGCCCTTCATATCCGGGAAAGCAGGGAGGTACAGGGGATACTAGGAGTGAAGGGGGTCAGCATAGAAATCACCCTCTTTGTGGATGATCTCCTCCATTTTGTGACAAGACCTGAGGAATCAATTCTGCTCTGGGCTGTTGAAGAGTTTGCTTCCTTTTCAGGGTATAAGTTAAACCTCTAAAAGTCAGAACTTCCATTTTTGGACTGGGGTAGGGACAGATTAGCCCACAATACCTGAGGGTTGAAACAGGCTGGGGATTTAATCACTTATTTGGGCATCTAAGTGGGCAGGGATATTATTAAGCTCTATGGGCTGAATTACACCTCTATTTAACACTATCCTGGCAGATTTAGCCAGGTGGAGGGCCCTTCAATTTCCTGGTTAGGAAGGATAAACCTCTAAAATGAACATCCTATCAAGACTATTATATGTCCCAGTTGGACCAACTTCTAAGGCTATCACATGGCTCGAGAAGGATTTGCAGAATTCACTTGACAGAGGAAAAAGCCCAGATGTGACTTGCAAGACTAAAAGCGACCGGGGGGGAAGGGGTTAGATTTCTCTGATCTGAAGGCATATTTCTTGGCAGTACAATGCTGGTATCTTCACAATTGGGTATATGGGGGAAATGCTGCTACTTGGGTAGAGCTGGAGGAGGGAGGCTGTTGGGGACAGCTAACCTCGTATCTGTCTAAAGATGGACATAAGGCCTTCAGACAGTTGCCCAATCCGAGCCCACTGGTCCTAGCAGTACTGGATGCCTGGGAGGCACTAAAGAAGAAATGGGGGGCAAGGGACCAAACCCTTTTGGTCCCGGTGGCACGGAATCTAGAGTTTCTGCCGGGTCTCGAGGACTCGGAGTTCACTTTTTGGGAGGAGAGGGGTATGAAATGCTTAGAATATCTGTATACTAAGGATGGCGTATACCCCTTCGAGATAATCAAAGAGAGCCTGAGGTTGCCATCCTCCCACTTTTTTCTATTCCTTCAAGTAAGGCGCTATGGCAGAGAATCAGCTAGAACTCCAGTCAAAGGATCTGCACTTATGCCTGTGGAACAGGAGATTTAAAGGCTAAGACCAGGAAAAGGGTTTGATAGGCAGAGCTGCTAAACAAAGACAGGGACCTGATCCTGGGCGTCTCAGGAAAATCTAAATACCACTGGGAGATGGACCTGGGTGTTACCATAACAGATGAAAACTGGCAACTACTGATCACCTCCCACATAGGTCTCTTGCTCTGTGAGAAATTTAAAGAAACACAATATAAATTCATACATCAACTCTATCACCCTCTTAGCATGGTCCACAGGTTCTTCCTGGGGGTGTCTCCCACTTGTAGGAGGTGTTTGGTGGCCAGGGGCACCTACTTCCATTGCTTTTAGGACTGCCCAACCCTGAAAGCCTATTGGAGGGACATCTTGCTCAAGATTTCCATCATGTGGGGTACAGATGTGGGGTGCTCCCCTCTTCCTCTTCTCTTTGGGGTGGTGGAGGAGGGCGGGGGGGTGGACCTGCATTCCAGATGGGTGAGGATGATGCTAGTGGTGGTTCATCAGATAAGACTTAACACATTGGTCTCCTGCGTGTCCCCCATGCTAGTGATGTGGAAAAACCTTCTCTTGACAATGCTGGCTATGGATAGACTCACCTATGCTCTCAAGGGAAGAAAGGAACATTTTCTATTAGAATGGGACAGTTACTTACTTCCTTATTTCCCATGGAGGCCCAGATCTTGTGGGAGGGAATGCAATATTAAACAGTGGAGGGAGAATAAGTTATGGCATATCCAGTGATGATTCTGATCAGGAATGAGAAGAGCATGACCACTCTCCATGTCTCATGGATTCACATGGAAAAAAGGTGGACAAAAGGCAGACACGTCCGCTTTGACGTAATGTCTTTCATTTCAAACAGCAGAATGAAGTTTCTTTTCTTTACTTCTTATCTCACTTATCAAACTTTTTCACTGCCAAGTCTAGTTGTAGTATTGTGACTGTTTTTGCACGTTATATGCTGCCAAGCACAAGGCCCAAGATCTGTGGATGATATAAATGGGGTTCATGTATGGAATTCATGGTCAATACATTGCCTTGATGTCTAGGGTTAACATGGGCTTTATCCTGGATTGACATTTTTTTGGACTAGTTGCCCATGTCAGGAAGAGACTTTACTCAACCATGAGAGACATTAATTTATACAACCCCTTCTTTACATAAGTTGATATGGCAGATATTTCTTATTTATCATAAGAAACTGTGAGAACGCTTTGTGCTTTGTATGTCTTATGGAAAATCTTAATAAAGACATGATACAAAAAACAAAATACCAATCCTGCATATCTTACCCCAAAGTTATTCCACCAAAAGCCTCATTGAGTCGCTCAGATTTTATATTGGCACCCTTTTTGGTCCAACACTGTTGGACAATCACTACCTCTTCCTATTACTGCTGGGCCCAAATGTGGGATTCACGTCCCAGTATGGCTTTTGTGGGCCCCAGAAAGCACTACTGGGATAAGAAATAAGCATTTTGGCCCACTAGCAGTGATAGGAAAAGGCAATGGATCATCACACAACCTTCAACCAAAAGGGTGAAATGTAAAAAAATAGGGTGACTCAAGAGGAGCTCTGAGAGCTGGGTGGGGATGGTTTGAGAGGCTGAAATGGTTGGGGTAAATTTTGTTTTATAACCAAAAGCAAGCCAAGAATTCGGTGGAAAGGAGTGGTGTCTGTCTCCTCTAACTTACTGGGGAATTTCCCCAGCCGCCAGGCCTCATCCCCAGGCAGGTCCTAATTTCTGCGGCAGAAAACGGGCCTTGGTGTATATTGGCATATTCTCATTGACTATAAAATTGAACAACATGAAATATAACTGAAACCCCAGGAGATGTTAGCATATCTCCAGCAAGTTAAAACCAGTCCCAGTTTGCCCAACTGAAGGCCCAGTGGCAAAGTACCCGCTAGCCATGTGTGAAATCTGCAGGGTTCAACTGTCAGGATCCATGATCCTTGCTGCATCAGGGAGAGACTGTAGTGCAGTCTGGGAAAAGGTGCCTGGTATACAGTGTGGGATTACAGCCACTTCTGCTGCATGACTAACCCCTGTTGTGGCAGGGGGATGGAGGCAAGCAGCATGGAGCAACTTACCTCAAGCAGTATTCCCTATGCACTCTCTCAACCCCATCCCCTAGACAATGTTAGATTCCACATGAAAAGCGGGAGGGTGGGAGGAAAAGAGGAGGACAAATAACAAGAAAGAAATTTATGGGGAAAAAAACTGTCCTAGGGTTTGAAAATGATGTAAAATGACAACATCCTCATTTTATTAATTTATTCAAGATTACCCAAGATAGGGGTCACAACAACGGCCCAGTTGTAGTGCTACTGTACTGACAGCCCAAGTTTGCAAGCGACCTCAAGATGTTGCGTCGAGGACCAGGTCATAGCTGAAACAGCTCCTGGCTGGAGAGGTACGCAGTGTGTTCTACTGTGACCCGTACAGCTGGGCAAGGGGGCTTGCTCCTGCCACAGGGCAAACTGTGGTTGGCGAGACCAACAGAGGCACCACCCCGCCTGGGAGGTAGGCAGAGGCAAAAATGAAAGTTACGTACTTATCGTAACTGTTGATCTTCGAGAGTATCTTCACCACTGATTACCACTTGTGTATCTGTACTGGAGGGGCTAGGACCCCGTAGGAGCCAGAACTTTTCTGGGAGCTGGTGACGTGGGTATGCCCCACATGCGCCTGTTGGTATACTTGTCTTTTTTACTGGCTTACCTTTTCCTATCTCACCATAAGTGACAAACACCTGTGTACTGTCAGTTCTGAACTGTTACAGTTCTGTGTATGTAAAAACTTAAAGCCCTTTTTAGATCCAGGTTATGAAATTTCATCTCACCTGCATTAGAAAGTGGTTTGGGAAAAAACAAAGGCAATGTTATAGACTTGCTTATGTGAAAAGTGGAATCTACCCTTGGAAGAAATATTAAATTCATTTTGAGCACAACCTTATCCCTATACATATGAAGGACCATGAAAACAGACTTCAGACAGACTGCTTGCAAGTTACAACCCTAGGAAAGACCAACAAATTAGGTTCTGTACAGAGTGTTTGCAACTCTCTGACCCACACTGCAGGGGTAATAACCACTAGAAACATGGTTTTCCAGTCAAGTATTTAAGCTCCGATGAGGACATGGGTTCCAGTGGTGACCCACTGGTTATGAAAGGATCAGATTGAACATTATTGTGGAAGTGGTTCCTTTATATTGGGATTACAGGTGGGTCAAATCTTTGAAAAACTCTTAGCCGGCCCGGTGGCATAGAGGGCTGAGGCGTGGAGCCATATCTCACACCACGCCAGTGACCCGGGAATGGACTCGGAGGGCTGGGGGCTGGCAGGAGAAGGAGAGGATTGAGCGTGCGGAGGACTGCCCTCCTCTCCTGGGGTGGGTAGTCCCGCTCTGTCAGTGTCCCCCGATGGAGACCAAGGAGCACTACCAGTAGCGGCACACAAGATGGACCAGAAAAGCGTGAAAATGCATGCACGCCATCCGGATGATGGTGGCCTGCATCCCTGCATCTCCCAGCCAAGATACCTCCTGGCTGCATTTCCGTGCCCCGGTAAAGCTGCAAGGGAGCACTACATGCTCTCCAGTCTCTCCTCCCAAGGGCCCAGGCAGGATATGGGAGAGCCCCCCCCACCGGCGAAGGGATACGTCCGGGACAACCGGGGCATCGGAGCAGCTGGATGGTGGATCGGCCAGAGGAGGCAACGGAAGGACTAGGTCGCCCGAAGGAGAGGATGACAGTGGGGCACGTCGGAGCAGGTAAAGAAATAATGCAAAAAAAGAAAAAACTGTTGAACACAGGATGAAATGCAAAGGATTTTCCCTCCTTCTAGATTTAAAAGCAGAGATGGCTATTAAATGTACTTTAAGGATGTACGATTTCAAATCCTGTGCCTTTAAGTACACAAGGTAGTCCAAAACCACAGATAAGGTCACTGGTTTCTGCAGTGATCTTATGAGACTCAGACCAAATACTGACTCTTTTCCATCTTGGGACAGGTTTTCCTGGTTGCTGGCTTTATAGCAATTTATTTATTTTTTGCACCTTCCCCTGCACCCCCTCCGGATCTTCCACTGCTTATGGGTGCTCAGTGTCCCAGTCCGCCTGCCAGTCTAGCCCTTCGCTGCCACTTCTTGCCACCTGGCTCTGCAAACTGTACCCGCATCCTCAGAGGGTCCAGCGTATCCCTGCCAGGAGACCCCCTCCATAGGGGAGAAGAGGGGGTAGCATTCCCGGGGGGGGGAGCCTCCAAGGTTTGAAGGGCTGGGGGGTAGGAGCGGTGTACTAGGAGGACTTCGGCATGGTGAGACTAGGCAGCTGTCATCCATCAGGCAGAGATGGGAGCTAGTTTCCGTTAGCAGTTAGTAGGAGCTAGAAGGGAAGGCCTGCTTCTTTGTGGATGACACCAAAATCTGCAATAGGGTGGACACTCCTGGGGGTGGTGGAAAGGATGAGCAGAGACCAGAGAAAATCAGGCGAGTGGTCAATGGTATGGCAGCTGGGTTTCAATGCAAAAAAGTGCAAAATAATGCACTTAAAGAGTGCAGAAACCCAGGGGTGGAGTATAAAATAAGTGGAGTGTTACTGATGATCACCAAGTAGTAAAAAGACCTGAGGGCAATCATATCAGATGACCTGAAGGTGGCCAAGCAGTGTGTGATAAGGCAGTCGGGAAGGCCAATGAGATGCTGGGGTGCATAGGGAGGGGTAACACTAGCAGAAAAAGGGAGGTGGTATTGCCTCTGTATAAATCACTGGTAGGATCCCACCTAGAGTACGTCTCCAGTTCTGGAGACCACACCTACAAAAGGACATGGAATGGAGGCAGTCCAGAGGAGGGCAACAAAAATTGCGCTGGGTCTGCATCAAAAGCTCTGTGGGGGGGGGCTGCTGTGGAGCACGCCTGCTGCGCAGATGCATTTCAGTGTCGGCCTGCAGATCAGAGAGCTCTAAAACATAAAAACTGGTAACTTTCTGTTCAGATCCTGTTAAGATTGCCCGCAATTAATTCATCTCATCGAGCTGTATAGCCTGATATAAATTTTAAGCCATGGGTCACCTGCAAAAAGGAAGTCCAGGAGATTCAAAAAAACAGCTATCGACAGAGCAACATGCCACTGGAACAGGGCTGGTAGCCACCAGAGGGAGCCCCTGTGAAAGTGGGTTGCAATTGTCAATGCAGAAGATGAGATTCCAAAACTGAAACTATTTTAAGTCAGGTGGGAAGTAGGATCTTAAAATTGAAGTGGTTACCAAGCCCACTACATCAGCAGAGACACAAACAGTGAAAGCTCTAGCCACAACTACCAATCAACCAATCAATCAAAATCTTTAACCAGGCAAAACGCCATTTTCAAGGCGGACCTGGGTGAATACAAATACAAGATACAGGATAAAATACAGGAATACGATACACAGGCATGAATAAACAAGCATGGGCAATACAATGGGTGGAATGCAGGATAAGTGCAACAAAATGTAGTTAACAGATACAAAACTGAGTTAACAGAAGTAATACAGATTGAGTCAGGGATAACAGGAAGCATGGGGAAAGGGAGAGTAACCCCTCACCACCATGAAGTGCTAAAGCAAAAGGGTCCTGGAGCACCTGTAAGGGAATATAAAAGGTGCAGTGAGGATGGGGGGAGCGACAGGAAAGGGGAAGGGGGGAGAGAGCCATAAACCAGTTGGGATCAAAATCTCTGGTGAGGCAAGACAAAAAGATAAGGGAAGTAGTTTAGTTGGGGTAGCAAGCACAGGATTCTTTGATGTGCTAAGGGTAGAATGCTTTGAAGGCTGCGAAACTGATTTTGCACTTTAATTTCAGAGTTTTTTGCAGATTATTCCATAGCCTGGGAAGCACATAGCCAATGGACGCCCAGCCAAAGCGAGATCTGACTTTTCTTAGCTTTAAGGTGATATAGGAGGTGCTTCTCAATGTGTATCTGCTCAGGGTGCAAGGAGGAAGGCAGACCAAGATATAGCCAAGCAGTTTATTGATAATAGCTTTGTATGTCCAGAAGACGGCATTTCTTTGTCGTCTGAAAGCAAGAGAAGACCATCCTACAACGGTATACAGCAAACAGTGGTGAGTCGAGTATGGAAGATCTGATATGAACCTTAGAGCTCTGTGATAGAGCATGCTCGAGTTTTGAGAGTGCATCGACTGATCCATGACTATAGAAGAAATCGCATAATCTAGCAGGGGTAGAAAGGTAGTTTGGACTAGTCTCAACCTTGCATCTGATGGGAGAAGATTTTTATCCTAAAGAATAAGCCAAGTCTTTGGTGAAGATTCTTGGTCAATTGATCTATGTGCTCTCTGAAGGAGAGTCTGCTGCACGATCTAAACTCAGATATTTGAAGTAAGTTACGTGCCCCAACTGTTGCCCGGAGTGGTAGATATCAGGAGAGAGACCCGGCCGAGGCAGGCTTAGGTCTGTTGGGAAAGGATGAGAAAATCATAGCTTTTGTTTTCCTGGCATTCAGCAGCAACTTTTGATTTAGGAGCTGAGTCTGCAATAAATTAAAGTTATCCTGGAAGCTGTCTGCGCCACATCTGGGAGGGGCCACTAGAATAGAGCACTCGTGTTGTCGGCAAAGAGGTGTATCTGGGCTTTTTGATGGTAGCATCTATTCTATTTATATAGATAGCGAAAAGTAATGGCCCCAGGATGGAACCTTGAGGGACACCCCTCAGGAGGGGTTTTAAAGGAGAAACTTCACCTTCCACCTTTACCTGCTGATAGCGACCTGAAAGATAGTTCTGAAACCAACTAGAGGATAGAGAGTTCAAACCAACATACCGGAGGGCTGTAAGGAGCTGGTCATGATCAACGGTATTGAAGGCTTTGCTTAGGTCCAGGAACACTGCACATACAAAGTTTTTTCTGTCTAATTCGCACTGCCAGTCATTAGTAACTTTAGCCAGTGCTGAAGTTGTACTATGTTGCGCTCTAAAGCCTGACTGTAGTGGATTAAGCAAGTTTGCGGATTCCAGGCAATTTCTGAGCTGAGCATTCACGATTATTTCTAATAGCTTGGAAAGAGTTGACAGGATGGAAATTGACCTATAATTATTCAGGTCACTGGGATCTCCCGACTTAAACAAAGGGATAACGTGCTGTCTTCCAGATGGTGGGGAGATCACCTCGCAAGAGGGATAAGTTGAATAAATGTGTGATAGGTACTGCAAGGACATGGTGACCCAACTTAAGGAAGTAAAGCCGATAAGGTCTGCACCTGTGCTTTTCCTGACATCCAACTGAAGTAGCAGGTCCTCCACTTCCTTCAGGGTTCTGGGTTGAAATGAAGGATGCGGTAGGGAGGAGAAATCATGATTAATGACCCAGCTGTGAATGGAGTGAACCTGCAGGGGAAGAGTCGAAGGCGAGCCCTGCGGTGGCAAAATGGTTGTTGAAGGCATCAAGTATTAACGGTTTATCAGTTAGAGTGTTGGTCCCAGACGAAATTTTTGATGGCAAGGAGGCACTAGAGGGACGACCTTCAATATCCTTAATTAGTTTCCAGAATTTTGAGGAGCAATTAGCTGATTGATCGAGTTGGGTACGGTAGAACTTAGCCTTAGTTTCTCTGGCCATAGAGGTACAAAGGTTCCCGGCCTTCCTAAAAAGGGTCCAGTTGTTTGAGAGTTTAGATTTATGAGCATTTCTCCACAGCCTGTCTCTGTTACGCATAGCCTCCTTCAGTTCGGCGGTGAACCACCGGCAGGACTTATACCTGACATGGGCTTTCACAAGGGGTGCGTGTCTATTTATGGCACCTAGTACTATGCCTTGGAAAATATCATAGGCAGTGGACACTGAGTTTGCTAAGTAGAAATCCATCCAGTGCACAGAATGAAACAGTTCTGATACATAAGCACTGGGATCAAAATATCGGAGGCACCTTTTGAGGGAGAATTTAGATGCACCTGGGGATGAGTGATTTGACCTCACACAGGCAATGAAACCGTGGTCGCTAATGTCTGAGAAAAAGACACCAGCATGAGTGAATAGGTAGGGTTTGCTGACAAGAATAATATCTAACAAGGTGCTATTTGAGGGGTTTGATTTGTTAGGGCGCGTAGGTTCATAGATGAGTTGTATCAGCCCGAGAGAATCACAGAAAGTTTTTAAGGGCGAGGAAGCACAAGACAACCAGTCTAGGCTGAGGTCCCCTAATAATATAGTCTCAGATTACCTTTGCTCCAGAATAAGGTTTAAATGGTTTAGAAGTTGCAATCCAGCAGACAGTGGCCTATAGCATACCAAGTTGGTACACAAAAATCTGCAGCTCCACTATCAGTTGGAAGCTTCAGAAAATGCACATTGAGCTTCTCATGTGAGGCACGTTGGTCTCTCTGAGGGGGCAGAAGGTGACAGTCTCTTGGTTCTTCTGCAACAGTGGTTACTGGGGATCTTGGGCTTGGGACCTGACTGAGCACAACACTATCAGAGTTTACTGGATTTCCCCTCAAGCTGCGGGAACACACAGTAATTTGCCCAGGATGGCTTTGCTGGTCACTGATGGTGTCATTACAATGGACAAGCTTTTGGGTGCCTCGAGAGTGGTTACAAATTTAAATCATAATGGCACCATACTACATATCTTTCCTGATTCATCTACGCCACCAGACTGTGTAGGATGAAGTCCGATGGTATTGGCCAAATTGTGGAGCCTTGGTGTAGTGCACTCTCCTCATGCCTGCTCGCCTCTGAATCTACTATGAATGACATACCTTTCAATATACTAATCCCACATGAGGCTGGAAAAAGAGCAGAGATCATCACTCAGGAGTTTGAGGCTACCAGGGCATTGGATCCAGTTGATTCGGCAAGGATGAGACTTGAATTGCAGCTATGGATTTTCCAAAAGTTTTCTTCTGAAGCCGAAGGAGTACTGAACACTGAATTGTTTGGCAGAACTTTTCTTGGTCTTTGCACCGAGACTATCCTATATATTACCATCATGAACTACAATACTGTTGTCTCACAGAGAGTCAATGGGCACTTCCTGCCCTATAGTTCCTTGTTGTTGGTCAGTTTAAACTTTTTTCCCCTTACTAATTGTTTTTCTTGGCTCACTGATCTTATGACACCTTTGAAATCTTATCCATTCTGTTTTAAGCAACATGTTTGGCACTGGTTCATATCAGCCTTAGTTGTCAAGTAGCACTTATGTCTGGATTATGTATTTTCTTTCTTTGAGCTGACCACCACATGCCTGCAGGGAACAGAAATCTGGGATTTGAATCTAGTCTTTTGGACAATATGTACTACTCCCGCATCCAAAAATCTGAGTGCTTCTTGGCCTGGTGGCGCTGGACGCCTTATCTTGCACTACACCGGCGACCCATGTTCGGGAACGAGCATGGGCTGCCGAGGGTTGGCAGGGTTAGAGAAGGACTGCGCATCCGAAGGACTGCTCTCCTTCTCCAGGGAGGGAGGACAACAGTGGTCGGTGCTCGACTTGCCCTGCAGAAGAGGGGCGGAGTTGGGGCAGATGCCTGGAGGAGCGCGTGCGGACATACACGCTCCTGTCTGCAGGAAGAACAGAAACATCCATCGGCAGCATGAGGCTGCCTCGACAGCCGCGCTGCCACGATCGCGCCCAAGTTAGCGCCCTCATGGGCCTACCCTCCAGGTCTCTGCGGTGGTGGGGTAAGTACCCACTGTGATGCGACCTGGGGGGTCTGTGGCTGTGAGGTATTGGCTGTGATCAGGGGTAGCAGCTGTGAAGGCTGGCTGGAATAAGTGGGGGAACCAAAGGCACCCCCCCCCAGCCAAAGGACATAAATAAATAAAGTAAAAAAAAAAAAAAAAATTCTGAGTGCTTAGATTATCATTATCCTGTTATAAAATGTATTTACATTTTACATGTTGAAGTCTGGCATGAGATGTGCTGTATGTTATTGTTTTTCTTTGAAACAATAAAATATTAAGTATAAAAAAATCCCTAGGAGGAGAGACTAAAGGTACACCCTGGAACAGAGGAGGGAGAGGTGGGATATGATAGAGACCTTTACATATGTCAGGGGGGTTAATAAGATACAGGAGGGAAATATTTTTCAGAAGAAAAGGTGCTCAAGAACAAGGGGAAATGTTATGAAGCTGGAGGGGGTAGATTCAGGAGAGATGTGAGGAAGTACTTTTTCACAGAAAGAGTGGTGGATTCCAGAAACATCCTTCTGGCACAGCTGGTGGGTGCGAAAACAGTGGTGGGGTTCAAGAATGCATGGGATAAGCACAAGGGAATCACAGTGGAAAGGAAGGGAGCAGGGAGAAGACCTGTAGATCGGGTACGGTCTGCCGTAATAGTGCAGGTATGGAGGAATGGGCAGACTGGATGGGCCAAGTGGTCCTTATCTACCAACAAATTCTGTGTTTCTATGTTTGTGTTTCTGGGCCCCTACCCGCACCAATGGTGTGCATCATGGTGAAGTCAGAGCCAGCTAACGTGTGGTCACCCACACCGGCAAGGATCCGCACACCATCAGGTGTCGCTCTCCGATTGGTGCTCCGCAGCACCCTCCCCCGGGATGACAGCAGACACTCTATCACCCTTCCTTCCTCCTCCACTAGTAATTTTTAAAACTTCCAGAACTTGTTTTGAGAGATTTAAATTGGCGTATTCTAACTGCTTGGGAATCATGCTCCCCCACCTCTCCTCTGCTCTAACCAACACTAGCACCCAAGCATATTCTCTCAGAAACAATGACCCACGGATCCTAATTGTCCCTCACAGAACCACTGCCGTGGAACAGGCAGCCTTTAGCTACCGCACGCCTAAGATGTGGAACTCCCTCCTCGCTAACATTCGTCACTTTTCTTCCTCGCCGCATCTTACCTTCATGCTTCTAGCTCACTTCTCCCCTACCTGCTCATGTGGCACGGCCTTATAACAGCCCACAGTGTGACAGCCTTGGTCGTGCAGCCTATGTTCATTTAAAGATTGCTTACCTATCATAATATATTTAATGTAAGTATTTAAACTGTGCCTGTTTATGTCAGTAACAATTTGTTCTCTCATGTCTACCCTTGTCTCTGTATTCGGTGCCTATCGTATTGGGTCTGTCCTTACCCAGGTACTTGCGCTATGTACTATGTATTATGCGTTGTATTACCTACCTCAATTGTATGTACCACCCCTCCCCCAGGACGCATCTGGAATCGAGCAGTAGCCTGCTCAGTATGCCTTCCTGGTTAAACGCTTGAATAAATAAATAAATAAATAAATAAATATACAGAGATATGAGATCTGGGTGATCTACCCTGCCTTGGTACTATGTAACGTCTTGGTCTCAGTGGCAGATCTAATGAAATTCTTTGTGACACTGTCATCATCAAAAGTACTGTGACTGTCTTGCCCACTCTGGAGCTATCAGAATCACAGTTGCCCTCACCTTTCACAAATTTAGCGCCACTCTGAATTAGTGGAAATAAAGAAAATGGACAAAAACATGTTTTTCCAGGAAAAGATAATGCAGCCACTAGAACTGTCTCCACTCAGTGGGGATACAGCAGAACTGAGGTGCTCTCCTGTTTTCCCATTAGCCATAAAGATCAATATCTGGTCCACCTCATCTCTGAAACACTGAATTCAGTACGTTCTGATTCAGAAACCGTTCATAGGTTGTATGACTCATTCTGATGAAAGAGTCTGATACAGCAGAAGCCATTTAATCAGGATGCCCTCCTCCCCTGTGGTGGGCTTTTTGTCCATATTAAGCAGCCATCCTGTTTATCAGCATCCCATTGTATAAGGCTTTGTCACACACCCTGTTGTTTTGCCAGATTCCTCCACTGTGTCTAAACACTGAATAGTACTACATATAGTCATGTAGCATTACAGTACTGTATTGCATTGGTTGTTCATATTTAGTAGTTGGGAGCAGATGCCGAGAGGAAGAGCAGTTAAGTGCCAGGGAAGTACTGGCTTGAATTTTTTGTGGGGGAGTAAACTGTAAAAACAAACGAAAAACAGACCACATGCATTAAAAGTTAAACCCTGTACTGTGACTGAATTTGAGAAAAGGAGTGTGTGGGATGGGGTGGAGGGTGGATGCAGAGTGAGGGAAGCTGAGGGAGGGCCTACAAGGGAAGCGGGGTCACGTGACTGAGCCATCCAGTAGGGAGACTGCAGTCAATATTTATCCCACAGGGGGCCACGTGACCCCTCGCATGAGTGCCATGAAGCAGGAGTGTGGAGTCTAACTAGGTAGCATCTGCCGGGCATCAGCAGGGAGGACAGCAGGCTGCAGGCCATGCTAGGCACAGTAAACAAAATCCAAGCAGTCAGGAGTGGCATAGGATACCGAAGGGAAGTGACTGTGAGCTGATATAGGGGGTCCAATGGTGTGACTAAACCAGTGTGGTAAAGTAAGAAAAATGGAGAGACGTGGGGGATGGAGAAGGGCAAGAGGGCGGGGAATGGGTGGCAGTGGCAGGCTGGAAGGAGAGCCAGGACGGGTGGTAAACTGCAATGGGTGTGGGGTGGCTATCTTCTGGGAATTGCTTGGAGGGTAGGGGTTGTGTAGACAGATGGGGCAACTTAGGAGGAGGCTGACAGGCTGAGAAGGAGCTAAATGGATGGGAGGGTGGAGTGGGGGAACAGCAGAGGCCAAAGGACAGAAGGACCTACACAGCAGACACAAAAGGCAAACAAGGGGATTACAAGGGAGATGATTCAGAGGGCAGACCATACTACCACTAAGGAACAATTGAGACATGAGGCCAAAGGTTGGAGGGAGGTCAAGATAAGGGGAAGGAGGGGAAAGGGAGCAGAGAATGGTTTGAGGTCGCAGGGAGGGGAACATGGAGAAGCTCAGGATAAAGGGAGGGTGAATAAGAACAGGTTCTCATGCTACCAAGCCTGGAGCAGCATGAGGGGGAGGGCCAGTCACAGGGATAGCAGGGGAACGAGATAGTAGTGTTGGCGAGGGAACTAGTAGAGAGGCTAGACGCAGGGTCAACTCAGGAGAGAGCAACAGGGGTAGTTGAGGTGGGATGGCAGAAGGGGGGCCAGAAAACCCGGAAAAGTGTGGGGAGAAAATGGAAGGGTACAGAAAGGGGGGGACACCCAATCAGGACAGGACTACTAAGAGGGGGAGGAGTGCTTTGATTGTAGAGGAACGGAAAAGATCAGTGGAGGCACAAATGGCCAGAGGTAGGGAGAGGACTAGTACAGAGCAGAGGGGGTCTGAATCAGGAAGGGGGGATGCAGGTAGGGGAATGGTAGGGACAAGGACACAGCCGACATGGGCAGCAGCAGAGGAGCAAGTGGGGTCTAGGGCAAGGGTACAAAAGGGATCAAGTGAGACAGAGGGGCCCTCAGGGATGGAACCAGGGGTAGGAGACCGAGTGTGTGTGCAGAGGAAGGGATTGCACCAGGAAGGTGATCAGGATAAAGAGGGAGAGTCATCATCCTGGGGATTCAATATTAAAAGGTGTAAGATGGGGCAGGAGCCAGGAAGAGCTGCATATGATTGGAGTGTATGCTGGGCGTGACAGCGGGACAAGTGGGGCAACATGTTAAGAGGTGAGTGGGGAGATCTCACATCATGGTGCACATAGGTACTATGATCTAGAAGGGAATATGTTGGAAGAAGTGCAGGAGAGATTCAAGGAAGTAGGAAGGTCGTGCAGTACAGAGGGAAAGACAGTGGCGTTCTCCGAGATTCTCCCAGTACCAAGGGCTAGCATGGCCAAAAAACGAAGAATCTCAGAGTTCAATAAATGGCTAGGGACATGGTGTGAGGAAATGGGATATGGACTGGTGGGGGGGATGGGGTAGCACATGGGAGAACCAAGACCTGTAGGCACTGGCATCACGAGTCGAGTTGTCGCCTTAGAATTAGTCGCGGTCAAACCGTGGCCGATCTCGTCGAAATGTAATCTGTCGCGAGGTGCAACAGGTAGCAGGCACAATGTAGCCACTGCAACCAGATACCCACAACATTCTGTCTGCTGATGTACGGCAACAATGTGAACAGTATGAAGGAGGTGTCTGAGGAGACACTGCAGATGCTGGGAGCGAAAAATCATTCACCTAATCCAGATTGTGGCTGGATTTGTGGACAAATTTGACAGCCTGAGCAATAGGGTTATTGGTCTTGAAGCAGGCAAATGCTCAGATGCAGTACTGGGAATGGTGACCAGGTATAAGTTTTGCTACACTCCAGAAGAAAAAACGGTTTCATGATGTGAGGGCACTTTCTCTCGTTCTGCTCCCATTGGTGGAGCATGTCTCGATACCTGCCGGCTGTCCCCCGATTGGCCCTACCCTGTTTGTTCCCCGGTAGCTTTCCCTCCACTTTGCCTGAATCTGGCAATCACTGTGCTGCTGAGTATGCGCCCCAGGATCAAACCTCAACTTGCAGTCAGCACAGAGTCGGCACAGCTCTATGAATAATAAATGGGGAATTACTGTTCATGTGGGCTGCAAGTTTTGGCTGCTGCCAAGGGTGATAAATGTAAATACTAGCAAATGGCCATAAAGGGGAAGCAGAAAAGTTAGCTGATTGACTGGTGGAGGGTGATAAATGTAAATACTAGCAAATGGCCATAAAGGGGAAGCAGAAAAGTTAGTTAATTGACTGCTGGACGGAGACAGGTAATGCTGCGACTATTTGTCTAATTGTCTTTTTTTACGACGACTAACTACCTATGAGTTATGCCATCGACCAAATGTATGGCTTTTATTTGTCCCCGTGACGAAATGTCCGCATTATTTTGACCGCAACATTTTGTCCGGGGACCAATCAACTGTACACGGTAGGCACTGGATAGGCTGCACCTGAGTAGAGAAGGCTCAGGGGTCCTAAGGAAAAATCTGGGGGAGTTCATTGCAGAGAAGTGTAATTTAAACTAGGTGGGAGGGTGAGGGGGTGGGCAGCAAACAGTGCCACCTGGCAAGGGAGACCACCAGGCGCTCCCCACAGACAGGCAGGAAGAGGGGAAGCAAAAGGCATAAAGGGGAAGGATTAAGGAAGAGGGTATAGGCAAGCAGGGGAAGAACTCTTAGTGGAGGGTGGTCTCACTGAACGCAAGAAGCCTTTGCAATAAGACAGCAGAACTGGAGCACCCTCTGGGCTGCTCTCCTTTTCCGGGGGCAGGGTTGGGGGAATGCCCGGCATGCAAGGACTCCTGGCGGAGGCCAGGAAGAATCGCAAGCACCGGTGTCAGACAGTTAGAGGGGCGGTGTGGACGGAGGACATCACTGCACATCCCCGCCCCTGGGGATCCAAGGAAAAAATCCTTCCTCTCATCTGCCACAAATGATGTCTGCCCCTGGCCCTGATTAGCTTCCAGGCCAGCTCCGGACTCTAGTGCCACGATTGCGGCACTTGGGCCAGATGCCACAACCCCACCCCTAGGGGGAAAGCCAGGGGTGTTGGAAGTCACGACCCACATATGGAAGTGGGGGTCCAGGGGTCCATGACCAGGTGGATGTGTGCTGGCGGACGAGGGGAGCAGAAAAAAAGAGAATTAAAAAAAAAAAAGTCAGTAAAACTGCAGGCTTTGATGGTGAAAGGGGAGGTGGACATAGCCACCATAGCTGAAACATGGGCCACCCAGTACCAGGACTGGGATCTAGAGATCCCTGGGTACAAACTGTACTGTAGGGACAGGGACAAAGGGAAAGGGGTAGGGGTAGCTATATTATGTTAAGGAGGGGATATTGTGTAACAGGGAGGAAGGTGAAGTGGGCAAGGCCAAAACCTTATGGGTTCACCAACAGAATTCAAAGGCTAGGAAGGTGAGATTGGGGGGTGGTATATAGGCCTCCCTTCCAAAGTATGGAATTAGACAGGGAACTGGGAGAACAAATTAAGAGGATTAGCAGAAAGGGCAACATAGTGGCGGTCGGGGACTTCAGTCTACTGGGGGTGGATTGGAACACCCCAGCCACCTGAAGTGCCAGAGAACAGGTTCTCCTGGAGACCTTCCAGGACAGCTTCCTCACACAGAAAGTGATGGAGCCAACCAGGGAGGGGGAACATTCTTTTTTTTTTTTTTCCAACTTTATTTCTTCACTCTGGGCTCTGGGCATCTTTCAGGAGTGCCTACTCGGCTGTGCCTCTCACTCTCTGCCTGAACCTCCGCTCTTCCCAGGCTCTCCCCAATCAACTCGGCAGGTCCAGCCCCCCCGGATCACCCTCCGGGAGAGGCCCGCCCTCCCATGGCGGCACTATCTGAAATTAGAATGACCTTCCTCTGTTGTCTGGTTGGCTGTGGGGAGTCCTGGGTGCGCTGAGCCGGCAGTGGGATGTGGGTGTGCCCCCAAGGCCTCTGTCATCTCACTGGAGTGCCAGAGGGCCTTTTTCCTTGTTTTCTCCCCCTGCAGAGCGCGGACATGCAATGGCGTTCTGGTGAGAAGCACTGATGCCTGCTGTCACTCTGCCCCCAGCATCTGCTTTGTCCCACGTGTACTTCACAGCCCCTAGCCACTGCCAGGAGCCACTCTGCAGTGGTGCAATCCCCAAGTCCCTCCCTGGGAAGGGAGATCAGCCCTCCAGAGGCTCAATCCCTTCCCTCCCCTGCCAACCCCCGGCAGCCCAAGTCCGTTCCCGAACCTGGGTCGTTGGTGTGGCATCCAGCACCTCAACCCTCAGTGCCACCGGGCCAGCATGGAGGGGAACATTCTAGATCTAGTATTTAAGGACGGAGAGCTAGTCCAAGACAATGAGGTGGAGGACCCCCTAGTGGGAAGTGACCATGACACAGTGTGGTTCTCCCTCATCCTGGGGAAGGATGTAGCCAATACAATAACAAGAGTGGTAGATTTTAAGAGGGCAGACTTTGGCAGGATGGGAATCATTCTGAAAGGGCAACTAGACAACATCAGCCTAGACATGGATGCAGAGCAGAAATGAAGCATCATAAAGAGAGGTCTGGTAGAGGCCACTAGCTCTTGTACCAAGTGC
Source organism: Neoceratodus forsteri (assembly GCA_016271365.2). Lineage (NCBI taxonomy): Eukaryota > Metazoa > Chordata > Ceratodontiformes > Ceratodontidae > Neoceratodus > Neoceratodus forsteri. Next base: position 1,120,011,334 of record CM028130.1, on the reverse strand, counting down.
CAAAGCAAAAAGGCCAAGAACAAGAGACCTAGCTGGGTGAATGGAGAGGTAGTGGTAATGGTGAGGGAAAAGAGAGTGACCTTTAGAAAGTATAAGAGATCCTGCCAGGATGAGGATAGGAGAACTACATGAACCAGCGGAGGTGAGCAAAGTAGTGAGGGCAGCCAAGGCTTCAAAGGACTAAGGCTGGCGACGGAGCAGGGAAGGGGACAAGGATTTTAGGTATGTAGGAGAGAGGAGGAATTGCAAGGACCAGATTGTGAGGATTAGGAAGGTGGGAGAGTGGGTAGAGCAGGGGCAAAGCAGGTGGAAGTACTAAATGAGGTACTTCTACTTGGTGTTACCAGGAAGAGGGATGGGCCTATACCTCAGGGAGAGGTGGGGGGGAAGGGGGAGAGGAGGTAATGGACGTGGAGATCCCAGTCGAAAGGGTGTTGGAGGCCTAAGGTCCCTAGGGTGGATAAGGTGCCTGTATCTGGACGGTGTACATCCTAAGGTACTCAGGGAGTTGGTAGGTGTCCTGGCGGGCAGAGTTGTTCAACACTTTCCTGAATACTGGATGCAGAGCACGGGGATTGGAGGATGGCATATGTGGTGCCAGTCTATAACAGTGGGCCCAGAGATGAACCTGGGAACTACACACCTGTGAGTGTTACAGCCATTGTGGGGAAGCTAATGGAAACTATACCTAAGGAAAGGCTGGTGATTTTCCTGGATGAAAATGGCTTACAGGATGACAGGCAACATGGTTTTGTGTCTGGGAGATCCTGTCAGACCAACCTTGCTGACTTGTTTGACTGGGTGATGAGGTCACTATATTGGGGCCATGCAGTGGATGTCCTTTACCTGGACTTCAGCAAGCCATTGGACTCCATGCCCCATGGAAGGCTGAACAGCACGTTACATAGCCTAGGAGCAGGGAAGAAGCTGGTTGGGTAGATCAAGAGCTGGCTGCAGGGCAGGCAGCAGTGTGTGGTAGTTGAGGGAGAGCTCTTGACACCCAGGGCAGTAACCAGCAGGGTCCCGCAGGGGTCCGTGCCAGGACCAGTACTATTTCACGTATTCATAGCAGACATATCAAATGGGATAAGGAGCAAGATCAACCTCTTTGCAGACAAAGTACAGTTACGTTAAGAACTTACCGTAACAGTAGATCTTCGAGAACAGCTCTTGCAGCAGGTTACACCATTAGGACTGAAGCCGGCAGGCGTCAGGACCCCACGGAAATTTTCTAGCTAGCAGTCTTCGGCGGGGACCGCCTCGACGTCGGTCCCGCCCCTGACATCAGGCACAGTACATAAGAAAAAATTACTCACCTTAGTAATTGCTTTTCTTCTCATGGAGTCTTGCTATATTATAACCATAGCAGTCAGCCACTGCAGCTGAACTGCCCCGGAGAGGAAGGAGTTAACTCCAGAAGATCTGGAGTTCTACAGCGCGAGGGCGCTGTGCCCAAAGCTCTATCTGGCAGTTTCAAATGAAACTGTCAGATCTTTACGAAGCCAACATCAAAGGACGGAAAAAGTCTGTGTGAAAACTACACTAGCCTATGGCTACCTACTAGTAGTAGTAACAACAATATAAACAACAAAGAAACACCCAGAACCATAATAACAAAGATTGATGGTATTATGGTTCGCTTTACCACCCTTGACAAGCACATATGAACCCCTTCCCCAAGACTCAAGTCCAAGAAGGGGCAATAAAAACAACCTAAAAGAACAATCTAGATCCCCAACCCAAAGAAAACAGGGTTAGGGAAAACTAAATGGCATGACACAGTGCTTGCACCAATTTGCCACCTCTACCCAAGTAGGAGTTCTGAGAGGGCAGGAGGGAGGGTGGTTATAATATAGCAAGACTCCATGAGAAGAAAAGCAATTACTAAGGTGAGTAATTTTTCTTCAAACACCATGAAGTCTTGCTATATTATAACAATAGCAGATTACACAGCAGTACCTCCATGGAGGAGGGTCAGAACCTACTTAGGAAATAGGCTCTGAAGCACAGCTGTGCCAAACCGAGCATCTCTCCTGGACTGGATATCCAGGGAATAATGCTTGGTAAAGGTGTGAACTGTCTTCCAGGTAGCAGCTTGACAAATCTCCAGAATAGGAATGTCTCTAGCAGCCGCTAGAGACAGCTGTACCCTGGTGGAGTGGGCCCTCAATCCTGAGGGGGTACTCTACCCAGTTTCTGATAACAAAATTGGATACAAGAGACAATCCACCTTGCAATTGTTCTCTTAGTGGCAGGTTTCCCTTTGCCAACCTCGCCATAGGTAAGAAACAGTTGGAGGGATTCGAACCTATGACCTCTGGTGCGCTCTAGATAGTAACTTAATGCCCTTTTGACATCCAAGCTGTGCAGTCTCCTCTCACCTGAGGAAGAATGCTCAGTGAAAAATACTGGGAGGGAGATAGATTGATTCAGGTGGAAATCAGAAACCACCTTAGGCAAAACTTTCTATTAGTCCTAAGGACTACCTTATCTCTGTGGAAAGAGATAAAATCTTCTTCCACTGACAGGGCCTGTAACTCACTTATGCGTCTGGCAGAGGTGATAGCTACTAGAAACGGTTTTCCAAGTTAAATACTTGAGTTCTGCTGAAGACAGAGGCTCAAAAGGAGGTTGCATTAACTGAGCAATGCAAATATTCAGGTCCCAGGCGGAGCTGGTTCCCAAAAGGAGGTTAGTGTGAAGTAACCCTTTAAAAACTTGGAGAACACAGGGTGAGAAGAAAGGGAGGCAGGCTTCCTTGCTGACACAAAAGCAGAGACAGCTGCCAGATGAACCTTCAGGGTAGCTGGTCTAAGGCCTAGGAATTCAGATGGACCAAATAGTCCAAAAGAATGGGAAGATCAGCAGATTCTGGGGTAATCTGCCTCTCAGAGCACCAGATGGAAAACCTCTTCCACTTAGAATTATAAGTGGCCTAGTGGAAGGCTTCCTTGAAGCCTTTAAAATATCCATAACACCTTGAGAAGGGTGTAAATCAGAAATTCTGCTCCTCAAGAGCCAAGCCTTGAGGTGGAGGGACTTGAGGTCCGGATACCACACTCTCCCCTGTGCACAGGCCAGTAAGTCGTGAACTCTGGGCAGGCTCAGGGCAGGGTGGACTGCCAGGGACAGGAGCAGAGGGTACCAGGGCTGTCTGGCCCAATCAGAATCACTCTGCAAGGTTGAGATCTGATTTTCACTAGTACCCTGAAAAGGAGAGGAAAGGGGGGGAAAGCATACAGGAACTTCCCTTTCCAATCCAACAGAAAGGCATCCAGAGGGACTGAGCCCAGTACTGGAGGCCTGCAGCAAAAAAGAGGAAGTTGGTGGTTGTCTGGGGCCGCGAAAAGATCTATCTGAGGAGTGCCCCAACTGGCAAAGACGGACCCCAGTACTTGTGGATTCAGAGCCCATTCGTGATGGCCCTGAGAAATTCTGCTGAGGGCGTCCGCCAGCACATTGTCCTTCCCTGGGAGATGAACCGCTATCAGGGAGGTGTTCAGGGAATAAGCCAGAGACCACAACTTCATTGCTTCGGTGCACAAGGCTGAAGACCGAGTGCCCCCTTGCTTGTTGATGTACCACATTGTGGTGGTATTGTCTGTCCTGACTTGAACCACTTTGTTCTGGACAGAATCTGAAAAGATCCGAAGAGCTAAAAAGACAGCTCTGAGTTCCAGAAGATTGATGTGGAGCAGAGATTCCTGAGGAGACCACACTCCCTGAGTGGTAAGGTCGCCCAGGTGAGCCCCCCACCCTAACAGGGAGGCATCCGTGGTGAGGGTGAGGGAGGGAGAAATGGGAATGAAGGAACCCTTGTTTCAGATTGCTTTGATCCTGCCACCAGTGTAGGCCAGGATCAGGGATTGAGTAACTGGGACCAATTTGGTAAGGGGGTCCTTCCTCTGAGACCAATAGGCCCTCAAATGGAACTGAATGTCCCTCATCTGGAATCTTGCTCCCTGCACAACAGCTGTGGAAGCAGCCATGTGTCCGAGGAGTTGCAGGAAATGCCTTGCTGGTCGAGAGACCCGCAGGGTAAAGGAGGATGCCAGGGCGATGAGTCTGTCCACCCTTTCCGAGGGAAGAAAGGCCCTGGCTAACCTTATGTTCAATTCTGCGCCTATGAAAGTTAGGACCTGAACTGGTTCCAGAACTGACTTTGGTAAGTTTAGCAGAAATCCCAGAGAAGTGAGAAGCTGCTGGGTGACTTGTAAGTGGGATTTCACCTGACCTGGAGACTGACCCACAATGAGCCAGTCGTCCAGGTAGGAAGCACAACAACCCCTTGCTTCTTAAATGAGCCACTACTACAGCGAGACATTTTGTGAATACCCTTGGCGCGAGAGGTAAGGCCGAAGGGCATTGCCCTGAACTGGTAGTGGCCTGAGGGCAGTTCGAACCTGAGGTACTTTCGGTGAGAAGGCCTGATCAGAACATGAAAATAGGCATCCTTGAGGTCCAGGGAAGCTAGCCAGTCCCTGGCCTTAGGGAAAGCAATATCATTGCCAGAGTTAACATTTTGAACTTTGGTTTCAACAGATGCTTGTTCAAGTATCTTAAATCCAGAATGGGCCGCCATTCTCCTGTCTTTTGGGGTAAGAAAGTATCTTGAATAAAGCCCCTTGCCCTGATGGCAAGGAGGAACCCTTTCACTGCTTTGCAGACCAGAAGAGAAGAAACCTCTGCTTCCAAAGCAAGGGCTTCTGAAGGACTTTGCAGGTGGAAATGCCTGGCTCTCATCTTTGGAAAATATTTGAAGCTGAGAACCAGACCCTGGCCTATTACCTCCAGAACCCATCTGTCCGAGTTAGGGACAGCCAGCTCTGGCTGAAATAGGCCAACCTGCCCCCACTGGTACAGGAGAATCGGCCCTGGGCACCCCATCAGGTGCCTGCTTAGCAGCAGCCTTAGGCTGAGGGAGGAGGCGGTCTACTAGCGCCACGTCTACCCCTGCCTCTGAAGAAACCCTCTGCGAGACAGCAGAGGAGGCTTGAAATTGGTAAAAGGCCTGGAAAAGGGTCTGCCCACTCTCTGGGAGCATGCCTTTGTGGCATGGCATGCTTCTCCTTAGCCTAGGCACTTTGTAGGTAGTTCTGTATTCATCCATCTTTTTCATATAATTTTCTGTTTGCTCCCCAAACAGAGAATTTCCCACTACAGGAAAATCCATAGCCTTTGACTGAGTATCTTGGGACAGATTAGTGCATCTGAGCCATGCCAACCACTGGAAAGCTACAGAAGTGGCCATGACCCTAGAGGAAACATCATTAACATCAACAGCAGTATGAAATTGAACTTAGAGGCTTCAATGCCATCAGCAGCCACCTGTTCCAACTCACTAGCCAGCTGGCCATGGGCCTGCTTGGCTAACTACAATACTGTGTCCCACCTAGATTTCTGATATCTAGCCACATAAGCCATATAATTTGCCTGCCTGAGTCCCAAAGAAGCTGCCATATACTGTTTCTTCGCCATGGCATCAATCTTCCTAGAATCCTTATCAGGAGGATGTGAGGCCAGAGGAATATTAGCCTTGTCACAGGCTGCAGCTTGTACCACACCTACATGACTACACTGCTCAGTAAGGAAGTCTGTATCCGAGCCTGACAAAGTATACCTTCTGTCCATTTTTTTATCTACAGGAGGGACAGAATGAGGATTTTTTAAAATCTTTGTTGTTTGCTTCCTAAATGACTTATGCAAAGGAATAGACAACCTCCTAGACTCTGGAATATCCATCATTTCCACATAATCAGGCTCCTCTTGCTCATCCACAGCCTCCTCTAAAGGAAGCTGGAGGGTTTCTGCAACCTTTTTGTAAAAAATAAAGAAAGAAGGGGACTCAGACAGAATAGGGGGAGATTCTAAAGGTCTGTCTGGAGAAATGCCCGGTTCAATGGGCACGTCCAGACCCTCCCAGCCACACATATATTGATCAAATTCCTCCTCCCCCTCCTGTGGTTCATAAAAATCCTCAACTTCAAAATCCTGAACCACTGGGACTGAACGAACCAACCTTTTACCAACTGTTGGTGGTTCTACAAATCCCTGAGACAGTGACTGGACAATCTGAATGGCTTTAGCTATCTCTGCAGCAGTTGGAGACACAATTTGGACTCCAAACCTCCTGATTTCTTTGTCTTTTTACTTGGGACTGGTTCCTCTGAACCAGTCTTCCTTTTGCCCGAGGAAGTCTCGCCCTGGTCAGAGGGCACTCCCTCTGGTCCAGTGGGTACTGAACCGGGCTGGCCATCCGGGTCAGCGGACTTCTTGGCCTCTCGTTCCCTGAGCCGGCCCAATCTCTTCTCCAGGGTGGCTGCAGGGAAATTTTTACACACCTGGCAGTCTGACAGGAGGTGGTCAGCCCCCAGACAATAGACACAAGTGGTGTGTGGGTCAGCCTTGGAAGGCGTCCCCACAGACATCACAGTGTTGAAACCCAGTGGGCCGGTTTTTCTTTTGGGTTTCTCAGACATAATGCCAGCCTAACCAAAACTTGCCCTTTTGATGGCAGTGCCAGGCAAGACACCCTTATCGGTTCCTAACCGTGTCACGGTATTTGAAAAACCGTAATAATTTCGTTTTTTAGAACCGATAAGAACCGGGAACCGCACTCTAAAACCCACAGTACAGTTTTAAAAGACAGAAAAACTAAGCGATCGGTTCAAAACCGAACGATAATTAATTTCCACAGACTTGAATTTTTGTACTTACGGTTACCAGATAGAGCTTTAGAACCGAAATGCGGTAAAATAATGACTTTTGCCGGTTCAAATGAACCGAAACTACTCTTTGAACCGAGAATGAACCGAGCTGAAGGAGCTGATCTCCGGAGCGACTGTTCAGTGAAGCGGAGTAAAGAATCTGACAGTTTCATTTGAAACTGCCAGATAGAGCTTTGGGCACAGCGCCCTCGCGCTGTAGAACTCCAGATCTTCTGGAGTTAACTCCTTCCTCTCCGGGGCAGTTCAGCTGCAGTGGCTGACTCCTATGGTTATAATATAGCAAGACTTCATGGTGTTTGAAGGAGGCGGTCCCACCAGAAACCCTAGTTCTCCCGCCGGAGACTTCCAGTCGCTGGATGACATCAGAAGAGGAGACCGAGGACCCGCCTTCAGCTGGCCAAGACTATGAACCGACCTTTCCGATCCTAAGAATAGTGATAGGCTGGAACCTACTTCCTCCAAGAGGGAATGGTGGGCAGGAAGATACCTGCTGCAAGAGCTGTTCTCGAAGATCTACTGTTACGGTAAGTTCTTACGTAACTGTACTATCTTCTTCGAGATACAGCTCTTGCAGCAGGTTACACCATTAGGACTGATTCCCAAGCAATGGCACCTTTGAAAAGCCATCGGGAGGAGGCAAGACGGAAATTGAGACCCGTCCTGAGCCTAGGACAGAAGTCCCTGAAGAACGGCTAGGCCGAAACCAGCTCTTCGCCTTGAGGCGATATCCAGGCTATAATGCCTGATAAAAGTATGCACCGAACTCCAGGTGGCTGCGGCACATATAGCCGATGTAGATACGTTCTTCAGTGCTGCAAAGGAGGTAGCCACACCTCTTGTGGAATGGCCCTTGACCACTCCTGGTAAGGGTTTCTTACGTTTGTCGTAGCAGAACGAGATACACTGAATGAGCCAGCGAGAAAGGGTCTGTTTCAAAACTGGGGCCCCTTTCATCCTCTCAGCAAAGGAAACGAACAGCTGCTCCGCTTTCCAGTGCTATTTGGTTCTGGTCAAATAATATCTGAGACACCTGTGAACATCCAGGGTGTGGAGCAGTGCTTCTCCTCGATTGGAGTACTTAGGAAAGTACACTGGTAAATCAATGTCCTGGTTAAGAGTCAGGGCTGAGACCACCTTAGGCAGGAACTTAGGATTCGTCCTCAGGGACACCCTCTCCTGATGAAAAATTAAATAAGGCTCCTTGCACATGAGAGGATGTAATTCGGAGATTCTTCTCACCGAAGTAACAGCAACCAAAAATACAGGTTACTCACCTGTAACAGGAGTTCTAGGAATGGTATATGTTGTTCATCCACACTGTCTGGAAGGTATCCTTGCCGGAAGGTCTTCAAGCTGGCTCCTCCACCCACCCGGGTGGTAAAACTCGGCTCCGCCCCCATGACGCCAGATCTGCCCGCTGGAAGCTCAGGTTGTGCTTGAGCCGGGAGGTCGGTAGGACATGTGGATGAACAACATATACCATTCCTAGAACTCCCTGTTACAGGTTAGTAACCTGTATTTCTAGGGACATGGATATGTTGTTCATCCACACTGTCTGGCAGACTCTAGCAGTTCTCCGAGAGGAGGGAGGCAAAGCACACACCCCCAATACTTACTTGGGAAAGAGAGATTGGAGAAATGAGGCCCCAAAACCAGCATCCCAGCGTGACTCCAGGTCGATGTGGTAGTGGGTAATGAAGGTATGTGCCGACTTCCAGGCAGTAGTCCTGCAGATATCCTGGATAGGGACGTCCCTGGAAGCAGCTACCGATGCAGCGGTATGGCGGGTAGAATGAGCTCTTATCCCTCTGGGAGGCTCCATGCCCGCCAACCTGTAGCAGAGCTCTATGCAGGAGGTAATCCACCTGCCTATCGTCTGCTTTGCTGCAGGTCTGCCAGGTGCGGCTTCAGCGTAGGTGATAAACAGCTGGCGAACCTCTCCCCGAACTTCAGCCGTCCGCTCCTTATAGTAAGCGAGCGCTCGTCTAGGGTCCAAAGCATGGAGCCTATACTCGGCCTACGAGGTGTGATCGGGGTAGAACCCGACAAAGTCAACACCTGGTTAAGGTGAAACTCTGACACCACCTTCGGGAGGAACTGGGTGGGGGGCGAGGACACCTTGTCCCTGTGGAAGACCAGGTAGGGAGGCTCGATGGAAAGTGCCTGAGCTCTCCCATCCTTCTGGCTGATATGATAGCCACCAAGAAGGTGGTTCTTCACGACAGGTGAAAGATCACACCTGTGCATTGTTCAATGGCTTGCCCATGAGCTTGGCCTGAGGACCCCACCGGAAAGACCCAAGGCCTGGAACTCTAGGCCACCAGGAACAAGGCCGCCAGGTGCAGGATTGAAGGTCCGGATGGAATACCTTCCCCTGATTGACTGAGATCAGGTCCGGGCGGGCTGGAAGCCGCCTCGGGAGCCTGGAGCTGAGGCTGAGGAGATCTGGATACCAGAACTGGCGGGGCCAGTCTGGGGCTACCAGAATCACCTGCGCCTTGTCCCTCCTCGCCTTGAGAAGCACCTTGTGGATCAAGGGAAATGGGGGAAAGGCGTAGAAGAAGCCTGGGGTCCACGGCCTCGAGAAGGCATCCCCCTGCAGCGAGCCCTGCTGAGGGGGGCGGGCATGGAACAGACTCAGCTTCGCATTCTCCCTGGAGGCAAACAGGTCCACCTGAGGCGTGCCCCAGTGGGAGAAGAGATCTTGTACTACCTCCGGCAGGAGAGACCACTCGTGAGACGCAGCCCCTATCCAGCTTAGGGCATCGGCCAGGGTGTTGGAGGCTCCTGCCACGTGAATGGCTAGGAGATCCGCCTCCAGGCTGCGCACTAGGGACCAAATGTGGAGAGCTTCCTTGCATAACAGCAAGGAGCGCATCCCACCCTGGCAGTTCAGATAGTACATGGTCGTGGTGTTGTCCGTCTGGACCTGAACCACTTGACCCCGTAGAAACGGAGCAAAGGCGGTGAGAGCTAGACGGACCGCTCGGAGCTCCAGCAGGTTGATGTGGCATCAGGACTCCCGAGGGGACCAGAGGCCGTGCGCTCGGTGTTCCCCCAGATGGGCACCCCAACCCATCAGAGATGCGTCGGTCGAGAGAGAGAGACCGTCGGCTCGGGGCGGACGAACGGGATACCCTCCTGCAGATGAGCTGGAACGATCCACCACTGGAGAGCGTTCCACATCTCCTGGGTCACTGTCACGGGCCGGTCCAACGGATCGCGGCGTTGTGACCACTGGCTGGCCAGTCCCCATTGAAGGGGACGCATGTACCAACGGGCCCAACGGACCACGCTGGTGCAGGCCGCCATGAGGCCCAGGAGGCGCAGGAAGTCCCGGGCAGGTCGCAATTGCCCAACCAGAAATGATTGGGCAAAGGAGGAAAGAACCTCGGCCCTGTCCACCGGGAGCCGTGCTCTGGCTCACAGAGAGTCGAGCTCTGCCCCGATGAACAGAATCACCTGCTTTGGCACTAGTTCCGACTTGGCCTCGTTGATGAGGAGGCCAACCTGAGAGCAAACCTGGAGGGCCAGATCTCTGGACCGCTCCACCTCCTGTCTGGAGGGGGCTGCTATCAGCCAATCGTCCAGGTAAGGGTACACCCGGACCCCTCGGTGCCGCAGGAATGCTGTCACCACTGCCATGCATTTGGTGAAGACCCTGGGAGCTAGGGAGAGGCCGAAGGGCATGGCTCGGAACTCGTAAAGGGATCCCTCCGCTCTGAAGCGGAGGAATCTCTGATGGGACGGATGGATTGGGACGTGAAAGAACACGTCCTGGAGGTCCAGGGAGCAGAACCACACGCCTCGTTCCAAGGATGGGATAATCTGAGCCAGAGTGACCATCCTGAAGGTTCAAGACCTTAGGAACTTGTTCAGGTCGTGCAGGTCGAGAATGGGGCACCAGCCCCATCCATTTTGGGACCAGGAAGTACCTGGACACAAACCCCGGGTCTGGAGGAGGATCCGCCACCTTCCTGATTACCTCTTTTTCGAGGAGCAGGGCAATGTCGGCCCGGCGGGCCAACAGCAAGGCTGCGGACCCCGTGACCCCTGAGGGGAGACGGCTCGAAAAGGCGGAACCTGCTCGAACTCCAGAGGCAGGCCTTTTCCTACCACCTCCAACACCCAGCGGTCCGTGGTGATAGCGGACCAGGCGGAAAGGAAGTGGCAGAGCCGTCCCCCCACGGGGGGAACCAGGGGAGTGACGAGGTTGGGGGCGGCACCCCTCAACCCGTCACTGGGCAGGCTTGGAGGAAGGACCGGCCGAGGGACCTCCCGGGCCTTTACCTCCTTGCTTCCTGTTGGAGGAAGCCGTTGGCTTGGGTTTGGACGCCAAGCGCGAGCCTGCTGGCCCTGTTGCTGGTGCTGCTGGGCCGGTCAGGAGAGGGACTGAAGGACAAAAGGACTTCTGCTGCTGACGGCGGCCTTTGTCCCTCTGGTCGGAGGTGACCGAGTCCAGAGTGGCATTGGACTTTTCGATCCGCTGGAGGTGTCCCTCCACTCCAGGGCCGAAGAGGTCAGTCCCCAAGAAGGGGACGTCCGCCAACTTGTGCTGGGTATCCGCCGTGAAAGTGGATATCCTCAGCCACGCCCTGCGTCGCATGGCCACCGCGGCCGCTACTGACCTGGCACAGGAATCACCTATGTCCAGAGCAGTCTGGAGCTGCTGCTTCGCCACCGCCCTACCCTGGTCCCGCACCTGGCGGACCGTGGTCTGCAGGTCAGGCGGGAGATGAGGAACAACCTCATCCAGGGAGCCCATGAGGTCGTGGGAGAAGTGTGCCATCAGCACGGCCGAGCTGGCCTGTCGGAGGCCGAGGGAGGATGCAGCGTACACCTTGCGCCCGGCAAAGTCCAGCTTTTTGGACTCTTTGTCGGGGGGCTTGTCCACATCCCGAGCGTTACCGGAACGCCGGAAAACGCTGTCGGTGACTAACCCCTCGGCAGAGGGGTGTTCCGAGAAACCGGGCAAAGAGCCGGTAGGGACCGCATACTTCCTGGCCATCCTGGCCGCTGGACAGGAAGCAGGCCACTGCCAAAGCTCCAAGGCTGGGCTGACAATGGCCTCAGCCACCGGAAAGGCCTCCGTGGGAGAATCCCTTCGGTCCAGAATCTCCGTCAGGGGATACTTGGCCCGTTTGGACACGGGCTCGAGCTGCATCCCGGTGGACTCCGAGATGAGCTGAAGCAGACCCAAGAAGGACGATGGGCTATCGTCCACTGACTGGCCCCCAGAGGACTCCAGATCGCACTGCCTGGAGAACAGGGAGGAATCATCGTCGGATTCTGAAGAGTCTGTGAAGAGCTGCCTGGCCTGAGCCACCCTCCACCTGCCGAGGGGCGGTTGGGAGTGAGGTGACTGACAACCTGTGGGGCAGGCCATGACCCGACCGAGAATCTTGGTCGGTGCCCCGACTTCGGTTGTGGAGGCGGAGGTTCCACACAATCGGTGGACCAGCTGGTTTCGGCTTAGCAACCGCCCTGGGCGGGCAACTCGACTGGAGCAGTGGTTGCTCGACCATTCCGGCGACAGCCACTTGATAGCCGGGTCTTAGCCGCTGGCTTAGCCCAGACAGCAGCAACTGCCGCCACATCAACCGTCAACACCGCGCAACTCGTATCGAAGTCTCCTCCTCCGAGGAGGACGAGGGAAGAGCGCGCCACCGCTTACTTTGGTAACAAGACCGAGACCGCCGATGTCGGGCGGGAACCGCTAGACCGAGAAGAGGTCCGCGATCGAGACCAAGACCCCGGGGACTGAGGTGGGTTCGGGAAGAGGCGGGCTACCGCGCTTCCTCGGCTCGAACTTTAACCGAGGACTGCAGTCCGAAGAACGAGGCAGATCCTCGGTATCCACCGAGGAACGGTGAAGTAGGGTTATCGGCTCCAGTTGACAGCCCGTCAACGGATCGAAAAAAATCGACTTATCGGCCAGGAGTCTTAACAGTGGCACTAGACGGGGAGCACCGTGAAGCCAGTGGCCTCATACAAACCTCGACCAAAGTCGACGTCGGCTGCCCGGAAGAGGGACCGCCCACTCCCAGGAGCACGACGGTGGGACTCTACCTTTGACTCCCTTTTCTTGGGCCGAGAAGAATGTCCCGAAGGCCCCTCTCCCTCAGTGGAAAGGGACTGGCAAACTCCTTGAATGAAGCTGTATGCCAGGAACTCAGAGAAGTGGGATAAATGCAGCGGCAAGGAAGAAAAAAGATACGGCCTGGATGCCGCTTCCTCCTCGAGGCGATCATCTGCACGAGCCAAGCTCAGCTGAGCCAGCCGCGGACACCGCCCAACGAGCCTCTTGATTTCAATCGCTGGAAACATTCTCATACCAAGCTTCAAACGGGCAGCGATCATCCAGAACACTGTCCGAAAAGAACGCACAACTCACAAGCTCAAGTGGTCGTGACCTAGCCCTAAGCAGCAGACGCGCTGAGTGCGGCTCTGTCCTGACTTTTCTGGCAGGGCACCTCCAGCCGGAATAGATTTGTCCACCAGCAGCCACGAGGGAGAAAAGACCGAAGTTTGGAAAACTTCAAAATCAATTTCGAGGCGAACCGAAGGTGGGATCCAGTCTCAAACGCAGTGCGCTAAGAGGAACCTAAGCTTCAAGCAGATAAGGAAGATCTGGCGCCATGGGGCGGAGCCGAGTTTTACCACCAGGTGGGTGGAGGAGCCAGCTTGAAGACCTTCCGGCAAGAATTAAACCGGCAGGATACCTGCCCAGACAGTGTGGATGAACAACATAACCATGTCCTAAAACAACATTTTCCACGACAGAAAGCGTGGCTACTTAATCTCGGCAGGTTCAAAGGTGGCAGCATAAGCTGCTCAGGACAAAGGTAAATCCCAAGGAGGTACGGATCCAATGCATGCCCAAGGTGGAGGACCCCAAAAGGCACTGGTAGTATCCAGCTGAGCCACAATGCGGCTCATGGGGGTATGATAAGCTGAGATTGCACAAAGGTGCACTTTGATTGAGGAAGCTAGCCCGGATTGAAAAGAGGAAAAGCAGGTACTCCAGAACCAGCTTCTCGGACAATCTAAGGTAAAAAGCAACAGAACCACAAGCAAAAACCTGTACCCACTTATGACTATGCTACGTGTACCGGTTTTCTAGCAGAAAAGCATCCACCACCTCTTCACGAGACCCGTGCCGCTAACATGGCTGTGTCTCTAGAGCCAAACATGCAGGTACAATGAATATGAAATCTGGGTTGGACTGAACCCTCTCCTGAGACAACAGGTGGGAGCTGATTGCCCAAAGGAAGCCGGAGGTTCCCGGGACAGCTGATTCAAGCGAGAACCAAATTTGCCTGGGCAAAAAGGCGCTACCAAAATAAGCGTCGCATGCTCCCTGCGAAGTTTGAGAAGGACTCTCTGGATCAGCAGGGAAAGGAGGGGAGGTGTAGAAATCTGCCCGCCCAGGAGAGGACAACATCGCCAAAACACCAGGCCCTGGATCTAACAAGCAAAAATTGGGCAGTTTTGCGTTGGATAGGAGACGCCAATATATCTAATTCTGGAGTGCCCCATCAGTGAAAAGATCCCTGCCACCTCCTGTAGAAGTTCCTACCGTGGCTCTGGCCTGAATGACTCAGGCTGTTCATGGCTGGTGTTGTCCACCCCGGGAACGTGAACTGCAATGAGGTTTCTGCGATGTCGTATTACCCATTCCCACCCTCATGACCTCCCTGCAACGGGCTTTTTATAAAGTCTTTTATTGAATTTTCAAGTACAACACAATATTACTACAGATGTAAATCAATTTATCCTGGCCAGGAGAAAAACTCCTTTGGGAATACAGCACTAATAATCAATAAATGCATTATGTGTATATCAAAAGTTTATAGAAATTACATAACAAACATGTAATTCTTCACATAACATAGTACAGGGTACGCTTTATCCAACAGATACAATATATTTCAAATCCAAGGGGGAGCTTGACATAGTCTAGCCATGTAAAACCCAAGACTCCCCTTCTCTATGGACACCTATCAGGGGCCACATACACAGCTGTAGCTGGGGGTGGCAGGCTATCAATTTATACAGAGACCCCCTGTATTGCCACCCTAAAAACTGCCATATCTTAAAAATATAAAAAATTAAACATCTGCAGTGTCAGCATGGTTATTTCTGTTTGCTTCACTCTTACCTTGTTTAGTTTTCATTTTATAAAACAATACTCTTTAGCTTGGCTGTTATCTTTCTTACACTGGCTTCATTTTTACTTTATTTTCTTTCATGTGCACCTCTCTCCCCTAGCCTGAAAGCCCTGGCATCTGCAGTCCCCTCTGACCATGGGCTGTCCTACAGCAGGTGATCTCAGGATCACACCTGAACATGGGTTGCCCTCATTGAACCTTGATGTGCTACTACTGGCCAATCAGAGTGGCTCAGCTAACTTTCTGTATTTTCACTTTTTCCTTCTGCCTCTGTAGTCTTATTGTCTATAGCCCTGTTTACGTGGTCATATTTGCACCGCAGGAGCCCAAGCGCGTGGGTTGCTGCGGTACAAATGCCACCATGTGGACACTTACTAGATTGTGGTAAACCAGGCCATACTCCGCCTCTGCAGTCGCATCAAGTCGGGAACGTAATCAAGTGAACGAGTTTATGGGTCAGGTGGACAGGCTGCACCGCCTCACTCCAACACGCCAGACCCTGTGGTCATCATTTTGCTTTTATCAGCCGACCACCCTTGACTTGCAGCTCCTCTCCAGCACGCCTTGCACTGGCGCTGAGCAGGACTGTGTAGACGCAGAAGCTAGGTGTCTTTTTGTTGGGGTAGTACTGCAACGGCTCCACAGAAGGAGTTAAGTCACGTAAACACAGCCTCATGTTTCTAAGTTTACTTACTATTACTATTGAGTAATTACTATTACTCTAAGTGAGGCAAAGTTCCCCTTCCTCAGAGGAATAAAATGGCAGCAGTGCACTCTCCTCTACTCCAGAGCAAAAGGCTGCAATGCTCTCTGCCCCCTCAAACTTAGTAAAAGAAAAGCTTTCTCCTCCCCACCTCCCTAATGGCAGTAATACTCTTTCCTCCCCCAGTCTACATGAATGCAGCAATAATCCCTCCTCTCCTCTCCTCTCTTCCCCAGACCTAATGACAGCAATGCTCTTTCATGACCCTTCCCCTTAATGGCAGTAATGCTCTTTGCAACCTTCCTCTCCCTAGCCCTAATGGCAGCAAGATATTCTCCTTTCCTAACGTGATCCTGCCCCATCCACTGTCTTGCTTGATTCCAGTTTTAAAATGCATTGTAACCCACCACACCCAACTCAGCACCACCATCCACCCTAAGAAGTAACAGGATGGTATTTGCAGGGCTCCCCAAACAATTTTATCACAGAACATTAATGCACTGGGACTGGCTGTCAAACTAGGGATGTTGAAGAGATAGGACTGCCGGTTCCACAGAGCCAAAATTTGATTACTGTAATTCAAATCGGGTGAACTACACTGGATTTATTCTTTGGTAGCCTTACCTGGTGACAAAAGAATTAAAAAGCAGACTACTGTACTGAACAGTCATTGATGCTCTAAGTAAATCAATTTGTCCTCAGTGACATTTTTAATTGGGATGCAGTGAGCTTGAAATCTGTCTTGCCCACCCTTGTATATTGTCCCGAGCAACATATAAATATTAAAACATTTAAAATGTTTCATCTGCAATCTCACTGTGACATTCTCTATTTTGTCTGTTTCCCTCTTCCTTATTAGTTTCCATATTTTACATAATATTCATCTTTAGCTTTTCACTCTTCTTACCTTGGCTTTTTACATTTCTTTGAGTCTATCCAGCATTCTCTCACTATTTTTCTCCCGTTCCCCAGACTTTTTTATGTAGGTCTTTTTTTTTTTTTGATACATTTTTTTCCCTCATCTTGCAGAAGATAACCCTTACACATCCATAGTAACCTTTTGTGCTCGAACCCAGATAGAAATTGTCCCCCAGCCAGCACTTTGCTTTCTCATGCTTTTAGAACAGGTCGAACCCACCAACACCCATCTCAGCCCCACCAACTTCCTAACCAGCCTTGAGAATGTCACTGAGTGGCCTTGTAGATTTAAATGCGTACATTATCCAACCTAACACTGTACAGTGATCCTTCCTCCCCAAAAGTATTGTAGGGTCTCTTCTTTTATATTACTCTGCCCCTCAAAACAAGAAATATCAATCCTTGGCATCCTGGATGGGCCTGTGGGCTTTCCATGGATGCTCTACAAGGATCCCAAGGCAAGGGTACTGGTGAATGGTGTTCCTTCCGAGGCTTTTGGGCTGTTCAGGGGCATGAGGCAGGTGCCTATCTCCCCTGCTCTTTGCTATAGCTACAGAACTGCTAGCCCTTCATATCCGGGAAAGCAGGGAGGTACAGGGGATACTAGGAGTGAAGGGGGTCAGCATAGAAATCACCCTCTTTGTGGATGATCTCCTCCATTTTGTGACAAGACCTGAGGAATCAATTCTGCTCTGGGCTGTTGAAGAGTTTGCTTCCTTTTCAGGGTATAAGTTAAACCTCTAAAAGTCAGAACTTCCATTTTTGGACTGGGGTAGGGACAGATTAGCCCACAATACCTGAGGGTTGAAACAGGCTGGGGATTTAATCACTTATTTGGGCATCTAAGTGGGCAGGGATATTATTAAGCTCTATGGGCTGAATTACACCCCTCTATTTAACACTATCCTGGCAGATTTAGCCAGGTGGAGGGCCCTTCCAATTTCCTGGTTAGGAAGGATAAACCTCCTAAAAATGAACATCCTATCAAGACTATTATATGTCCCAGTTGGACCAACTTCTAAGGCTATCACATGGCTCGAGAAGGGATTTGCAGAATTCACTTGACAGAGGAAAAAGCCCAGATGTGACTTGCAAGACTAAAAGCGACCGGGGAAGGGGTTAGATTTCTCTGATCTGAAGGCATATTTCGGCAGTACAATGCTGGTATCTTCACAATTGGGTATATGGGGGAAATGCTGCTACTTGGGTAGAGCTGGAGGAGGGAGGCTGTTGGGGACAGCTAACCTCGATCTGTCTAAAGATGGACATAAGGCCTCAGACAGTTGCCCAATCCGAGCCCACTGGTCCTAGCAGTACTGGATGCCTGGGAGGCACTAAAGAAGAAATGGGGGCAGGGACCAAACCCTTTGGTCCCGTGGCACGGAATCTAGAGTTTCTGCCGGGTCTCGAGGACTCGAGTTCACTTTTGGGAGGAGAGGGGTATGAAATGCTTAGAATATCTGTATACTAAGGATGGCATGATACCCTTCGAGATAATCAAAGAGAGCCTGAGGTTGCCATCCTCCCACTTTTTTCTATTCCTTCAAGTAAGGCGCTATGGCAGAGAATCAGCTAGAACTCCAGTCAAAGGATCTGCACTTATGCCTGTGGAACAGGAGATTTAAAAGGCTAAGACCAAGGAAAAGGGTTTGATAGGCAGAGCTGCTAAACAAGACAGGGACCTGATCCTGGACGTCTCAGGAAAATCTAAATACCACTGGGAGATGGACCTGGGGTTACCCATAACAGATGAAAACTGGCAACTACTGATCACCTCCCACATAGGTCTCTTGCTCTGTGAGAAATTTAAAGAAACACAATATAAATTCATACATCAACTCTATCACCCTCTTAGCATGGTCCACAGGTTCTTCCTGGGGGTGTCTCCCACTTGTAGGAGGTGTTTGGTGGCCAGGGGCACCTACTTCCATTGCTTTTAGGACTGCCCAACCCTGAAAGCCTATTGAGGGACATCTTGCTCAAGATTTCCATCATGTGGGGTACAGATGTGGGGTGCTCCCTCTTCTCTCTTGGGGTGGTGGAGGAGGGCGGGGGGGTGGACCTGCATTCCAGATGGGTGAGGATGATGCTAGTGGTGGTTCATCAGATAAGACTTAACACATTGGTCTCCTGCGTGTCCCCCATGCTAGTGATGTGGAAAAACCTTCTCTTGACAATGCTGGCTATGGATAGACTCACCTATGCTCTCAAGGGAAGAAAGGAACATTTTCTATTAGAATGGGACAGGTTACTTACTTCCTTATTTCCCATGGAGGCCCAGATCTTGTGGGAGGGAATGCAATATTAAACAGTGGAGGGAGAATAAAGTTATGGCATATCCGAGTGATGATTCTGATCAGGAATGAGAAGAGCATGACCACTCTCCATGTCTCATGGATTCACATGGAAAAAAAGGTGGACAAAAGGCAGACACGTCCCGCTTTGACGTAATGTCTTTCATTTCAAACAGCAGAATGAAGTTTCTTTTTCTTTACTTCTTATCTCACTTATCAAACTTTTTCACTGCCAAGTCTAGTTGTAGTATTGTGACTGTTTTTGCACGTTATATGCTGCCAAGCACAAGGCCCAAGATCTGTGGATGATATAAATGGGGTTCATGTATGGAATTCATGGTCAATACATTGCCTTGATGTCTAGGGTTAACATGGGCTTTATCCTGGATTGACATTTTTTTGGACTAGTTGCCCATGTCAGGAAGAGACTTTACTCAACCATGAGAGACATTAATTTATACAACCCCTTCTTTACATAAGTTGATATGGCAGATATTTCTTATTTATCATAAGAAACTGTGAGAACGCTTTGTGCTTTGTATGTCTTATGGAAAATCTTAATAAAGACATGATACAAAAAACAAAATACCAATCCTGCATATCTTAGCCCCAAAGTTATTCCACCCAAAGCCTCATTGAGTCGCTCAGATTTTTATATTGGCACCCTTTTTTGGTCCAACACTGTTGGACAATCCACTGCCTCTTCCTATTACTGCTGGGCCCAAATGTGGGATTCACGTCCCAGTATGGCTTTGTGTGGGCCCCAGAAAGCACTACTGGGATAAGAAATAAGCATTTTGGCCCACTAGCAGTGATAGGAAAAGGCAATGGATCATCACACAACCTTCAACCAAAAAGGGTGAAATGTAAAAAATAGGGTGACTCAGGGGGGTCTGAGAGCTGGGTGGGATGGTTTGAGAGGCTGAAATGGTTGGGGTAAATTTTGTTTTATAATCAAAAAGCAAGCCAAGAATTCGGTGGAAAGGAGTGGTGTCTGTCTCTCCCTAACTTACTGGGGGAATTTCAGCCGCCAGCCTCAAATTCTGCGGCAGGTCCTAATTTCTGCGGCAGAAAACGGGGCCTTGGTGTATATTGGCATATTCTCATTGACTATAAAATTGAACAACATGAAATATAACTGAAACCCCAGGAGATGTTAGCATATCTCCAGCAAGTTAAAACCAGTCCCAGTTTGCCCAACTGAAGGCCCAGTGGCAAAGTACCCAGCCATGTGTGAAATCTGCAGGGTTCAACTGTCAGGATCCATGATCCTTGCTGCATCAGGGAGAGACTGTGCAGTCTGGGAAAAGGTGCCTGGTATACAGTGTGGGATTACAGCCACTTCTGCTGCATGACTAACCCCTGTTGTGGCAGGGGGATGGAGGCAAGCAGCATGGAGCAACTTACCTCAAGCAGTATTCCCTATGCACTCTCTCAACCCCATCCCCTAGACAATGTTAGATTCCACATGAAAAGCGGGAGGGGTGGGGAGGGAAAAGAGGAGGACAAATAACAAGAAAGAAATTTATGGGGGGAAAAAAACTGTCCTAGGGTTTGAAAATGATGTAAAATGACAACATCCTCATTTTATTAATTTATTCAAGATTACCCAAGATAGGGGTCACAACAACGCCCAGTTGTAGTGCTACTGTACTGACAGCCCAAGTTTGCAAGCGACCTCAAGATGTTGACGTCGAGACCAGGTCATAGCTGAAACAGCTCCTGGCTGGAGAGGTACGCAGTGTGTTCTACTGTGACCCGTACAGCTGGGCAAGGGGCTTGCTCTGCCACAGGGCAAACTGTGGTTGGCTAGACCAACAGAGGCACCACTCTCGCCTGGGAGGTAGGCAGAGTAAAATGAAAGTTACGCACTTATCGTGAACTGTTGATCTTCGAGAGTATCTTCACCACTGATTACCACTTGTGTATCTGTACTGGAGGGCTAGGACCCTGTGAGGGAGCCAGAACTTTTCTGGGAGCTGGTGACGTGTATGCCCCACATGCGCCTGTTGGATACTTGCTTTTTTACTGGCTTACCTTTTCCTATCTCACCATAAGTGACAAACACCTGTGTACTGTCAGTTCTGAACTGTTACAGTTCTGTGTATGTAAAACTTAAAGCTCTTTTTGATCCAGGTTATGAAATTTCATCTCACCTGCATTAGAAAGTGGTTTGGGAAAAACAAAGGCAATGTTATAGACTTGCTTATGTGAAAAGTGGAATCTACCCTTGGAAGAAATATTAAATTCATTTTGAGCACAACCTTATCCCTATACATATGAAGGACCATGAAAACAGACTTCAGACAGACTGCTTGCAAGTTACAACCCTAGGAAAGACCAACAAATTAGGTTCTGTACAGAGTGTTTGCAACTCTCTGACCCACACTGCAGGGGTAATAACCACTAGAAACATGGTTTTCCAGTCAAGTATTTAAGCTCCGATGAGGACATGGGTTCCAGTGGTGACCCCACTGGTTATGAAAGGATCAGATTCGAACATTATTGTGGAAGTGGTTCCTTTATATGGGATTACAGGTGGGTCAAATCTTTGAAAAAACTCTTAGCCGGCCCGGTGGCATAGAGGGCTGAGGCGTGGTAGCCTATCTCACACCCGCCCAGTGACCCGGGAATGGACTCGGAGGGCTGGGGGCTGGCAGGAGAAGGAGGATTGAGCGCATGGAGGACTGCCCTCCTCTCCTGGGTGGGTAGTCCCGCTCTGTCAGTGTCCCCCGATGGAGACCAAGGAGCACTACCAGTAGCACACAAGATGGACCAGAAAAGCGTGAAAATGCATGCACGCCATCCGGATGATGGTGGCCTGCATCCCTGCATCTCCAGCCAAGATACCTCCTGGCTGCATTTCCGTGCCCCGTAAAGCTGCAAGTGAGCACTCATGTTTCCTCCAGTCTCTCTCCCAAGGGCCCAGGCAGGATATGGGAGAGCCCCCCACCGCGAAGGGATACGTCCGGGACAACCGGGGCATCGGAGCAGCTGGATGGTGGATCGGCCAGAGGAGGCAACGGAAGGACTAGGTCGCCCGAAGGAGAGGATGACAGTGGGGCACGTCGGAGCAGGTAAAGAAATAATGCAAAAAAAGGAAAAACTGTTGAACACAGGATGAAATGCAAAGGATTTTCCCTCCTTCTAGATTTAAAAGCAGAGATGGCTATTAAATGTACTTTAAGGATGTACGATTTCAAATCCTGTGCCTTTAAGTACACAAGGTAGTCCAAAACCACAGATAAGGTCACTGGTTTCTGCAGTGATCTTATGAGACTCAGACCAAATACTGACTCTTTTCCATCTTGGGACAGGTTTTCCTGGTTGCTGGCTTTATAGCAATTTATTTATTTTTTGCACCTTCCCCTGCACCCCCTCCGGATCTTCCACTGCTTATGGGTGCTCAGTGTCCCAGTCCGCCTGCCAGTCTCGCCCTTCGCTGCCACTTCTTGCCACCTGGCTCTGCAAACTGTACCCGCATCCTCAGAGGGTCCAGCTATCTCCTGCCAGGAGACCCTCCAGGGGAGAAGAGGGGGTATTCCTGGGGAGCCTCAAGGTTTGAAGGCTGGGGGGTAGGTTTGTGTACTAGGAGGACTTCGGCATGGTGAGACTAGGCAGCTGTCATCCATCAGGCAGAGATGGGAGCTAGTTCTCTAGCAGTTAGTAGGAGCTAGAAGGGAAGGCCTGCTTCTTTGTGGATGACACCAAAATCTGCAATAGGGTGGACACTCCTGGGGGTGGTGGAAAGGATGAGCAGAGACCAGAGAAAATCAGGCGAGTGGTCAATGGTATGGCAGCTGGGTTTCAATGCAAAAAAGTGCAAAATAATGCACTTAAAGAGTGCAGAAACCCAGGGGTGGAGTATAAAATAAGTGGAGTGTTACTGATGATCACCAAGTAGTAAAAAGACCTGAGGGCAATCATATCAGATGACCTGAAGGTGGCCAAGCAGTGTGATAAGGCAGTCGGAAGGCCAATGAGATGCTGGGGTGCATAGGGAGGGGTAACACTAGCAGAAAAAGGGAGGTGGTATTGCCTCTGTATAAATCACTGGTAGGATCCCACCTAGAGTACGCTCCAGTTCTGGAGACCACACCTACAAAAGGACATGGAATGGAGGCAGTCAGAGAGGGCAACAAAATTGCGCTGGGTCTGCATCAAAAGCTCTGTGGGGGCTGCTGTGAGCACGCTTGCCGCGCAGATGCATTTCAGTGTCGGCCTGCAGATCTGAGAGCTCTAAAACATAAAACTGGTAACTTTCTGTTCAGATCCTGTTAAGATTGCCCGCATTAATTCATCCTCATCGAGCTGTATAGCCTGATATAAATTTTAAGCCATGGGTCACCTGCAAAAAGGAAGTCCAGGAGATTCAAAAAAACAGCTATCGACAGAGCAACATGCCACTGGAACAGGGCTGGTAGCCACCAGAGGGGAGCCCCTGTGAAAGTCGTTGCAATTGTCAATGCAGAAGATCGATTCCAAAACTGAAACTATTTTAAGTCAGGTGGGGAAGTAGGATCTTAAAATTGAAGTGGTTACCAAGCCCACTACATCAGCAGAGACACAAACAGTGAAAGCTCTAGCCACAACTACCAATCAACCAATCAATCAAAATCTTTAACCAGGCAAAACGCCATTTTCAAGGCGGACCTGGGTGAATACAAATACAAGATACAGGATAAAATACAGGAATACGATACACAGGCATGAATAAACAAGCATGGGCAATACAATGGGTGGAATGCAGGATAAGTGCAACAAAATGTAGTTAACAGATACAAAACTGAGTTAACAGAAGTAATACAGATTGAGTCAGGATAACAGGAAGCATGGGAAAGGGAGAGTAACCCCTCACCACCATGAAGTGCTAAAGCAAAAGGGTCCTGGAGCACCTGTAAGGGAATATAAAAGGTGCAGTGAGGATGGGGAGGCGACAGGAAAGGGGAAGGGGGAGAGCCATAAACCAGTTGGGATCAAAATCTCTGGTGAGGCAAGACAAAAAGATAAGGAAGTAGTTTAGTTGGGAGTAGCAACAGGATTCTTTGATGTGCTAAGGGTAGAATGCTTTGAAGGCTGCGAAACTGATTTTGCACTTTAATTTCAGAGTTTTTGCAGATTATTCCATAGCCTGGGAAGCACATAGCCAATGGACGCCTCAGCCAAAGCGAGATCTGACTTTTCTTAGCTTTAAGGTGATATAGGAGGTGCTTCAATGTGTATCTGCTCAGGGTGCAAGGAGGAAGGCAGACCAAGATATAGCCAAGCAGTTTATTGATAATAGCTTGTAGCGTCCAGAAGACGGCATTTCTTTGTCGTCTGAAAGCAAGAGAAGACCATCCTACAACGGTATACAGCAAACAGTGGTGAGTCGAGTATGGAAGATCTGATATGAACCTTAGAGCTCTGTGATAGAGCATGTCGAGTTTTGAGAGTGCATCGACTGATCCATGACTATAGAGGAAATCGGCATAATCTAGCAGGGGTAGAAAGGTAGTTTGGACTAGTCTCAACCTTGCATCTGATGGGAGAAGATTTTTTTATCCTAAAGAATAAGCCAAGTCTTTGGTGAAGATTCTTGGTCAATTGATCTATGTGCTCTACGAAGGAGAGTCTGCTGTCGATCTAAACGCCCAGATATTTGAAGTAAGTTACGTGCCCCAACTGTTCGCCCGGAGTGGTAGATATCAGGGAGAGAGACCCGGCCGAGGCAGGCTTAGGTCTGTTGGGAAAGGATGAGAAAATCATAGCTTTTGTTTTCCTGGCATTCAGCAGCAACTTTTGATTTAGGAGCTGAGTCTGCAATAAATTAAAGTTATCCTGGAGAGCTGTACGCGCCACATCTGGGGAGGGGCCACTAGAATAGAGCACCGTGTTGTCGGCAAAGAGGTGTATCTGGGCTTTTTTTGATGGTAGCATCTATTCTATTTATATAGATAGCGAAAAGTAATGGCCCCAGGATGGAACCTTGAGGGACACCCCTCAGGAGGGGTTTTAAAGGAGAAACTTCACCTTCCACCTTTACCTGCTGATAGCGACCTGAAAGATAGTTCTGAAACCAACTAGAGGATAGAGAGTTCAAACCAACATACGGAGGGCTGTAAGGAGCTGGTCATGATCAACGGTATTGAAGGCTTTGCTTAGGTCCAGGAACACTGCACATACAAAGTTTTTCTTGTCTAATTCGCACTGCCAGTCATTAGTAACTTTAGCCAGTGCTGAAGTTGTACTATGTTGCGCCTAAAGCCTGACTGTAGTGGATTAAGCAAGTTTATGGATTCCAGGCAATTTCTGAGCTGAGCATTCACGATTATTTCTAATAGCTTGGAAAGAGTTGACAGGATGGAAATTGACCTATAATTATTCAGGTCACTGGGATCTCCCGACTTAAACAAAGGGATAACGTGCTGTCTTCCAGATGGTGGGGAGATCACCTCGCAAGAGGGATAAGTTGAATAAATGTGTGATAGGTACTGCAAGGACATGGTGACCCAACTTAAGGAAGTAAGGCTCGATAAGGTCTGCACCTGTGCTTTTCCTGACATCCAACTGAAGTAGCAGGTCCTCCACTTCCTTCAGGGTTCTGGGTTGAAATGAGAAGGATGCGGTAGGGGAGGAGAAATCATGATTAATGACCCAGCTGTGAATGGAGTGAACCTGCAGGGGAAGAGTCGAAGGAGAGTCCTGCAGTGGCAAAATGGTTGTTGAAGGCATCAAGTATTAACGGTTTATCAGTTAGAGTGTTGGTCCCAGACGAAATTTTTGATGGCAAGGAGGCACTAGAGGGACGACCTTCAATATCCTTAATTAGTTTCCAGAATTTTGAGGAGCAATTAGCTGATTGATCGAGTTGGGTACGGTAGAACTTAGCCTTAGTTTCTCTGGCCATAGAGGTACAAAGGTTCCCAGCCTTCCTAAAAAGGGTCCAGTTGTTTGAGAGTTTAGATTTATGAGCATTTCTCCAGCCTGTCTCTGTTACGCATAGCCTCCTTCAGTTCGCGGTGAACCACCGCAGGACTTATACCTGACATGGCTTTCACAAGGGGTGTTCTATTTATGGCACCTAGTACTATGCCTTGGAAAATATCATAGGCAGTGGACACTGAGTTTGCTAAGTAGAAACATCCAGTGCACAGAATGAAACAGTTCTGATACATAAGCACTGGGATCAAAATATCGGAGGCACCTTTGAGGAGAATTTAGATGCACCTGGGGATGAGGATTTGACCTCACACAGGCAATGAAACGTGGTCGCTAATGTCTGAGAAAAGACACCAGCATGAGCGAATAGGTAGGGTTTGCTGACAAGAATAATATCTAACAAGGTGCTATTTGAGGGTTTGATTTGTTAGGCGCCAGAGGTTCATAGATGAGTTGTATCAGCCCGAGAATCACAGAAAGTTTTATGGGCGAGGAAGCACAAGACAACCAGTCTAGGCTGAGGTCCCCTAATAATATAGTCTCAGATTACCTTTGCTCCAGAATAAGGTTTAAATGGTTTAGAAGTTGCAATCCAGCAGACAGTGGCCTATAGCATACCAAGTTGGTACACAAAAATCTGCAGCTCCACTATCAGTTGGAAGCTTCAGAAAATGCACATTGAGCTTCTCATGTGAGGCACGTTGGTCTCTCTGAGGGGGCAGAAGGTGACAGTCTCTTGGTTCTTCTGCAACAGTGGTTACTGGGGATCTTGGGCTTGGGACCTGACTGAGCACAACACTATCAGAGTTTACTGGATTTCCCTCAAGCTGCGGGAACAACAGTAATTTGCCCAGGATGGCTTTGCTGGTCACTGATGGTGTCATTACAATGGACAAGCTTTTGGGTGCCTCGAGAGTGGTTACAAATTTAAATCATAATGGCACCATACTACATATCTTTCCTGATTCATCTTACGCCACCAGACTGTGTAGGATGAAGTCCGATGGTATTTGGCCAAATTGTGGAGCCTTGGTGTAGTGCACTCTCTCCTCATGCCTGCTCGCCTGCGAATCTACTATGAATGACATACCTTTCAATATACTGACCCACATGAGGCTGGAAAAAGAGCAGAGATCATCACTCAGGAGTTTGAGGCTACCAGGGCATTGGATCCAGTTGATTCGGCAAGGATGAGACTTGAATTGCAGCTATGGATTTTCCAAAAGTTTTCTTCTGAAGCCGGAAGGAGTACTGAACACTGAATTGTTTGGCAGAACTTTTCTTGGTCTTTGCACCGAGACTATCCTATATATTACCATCATGAACTACAATACTGTTGTCTCACAGAGAGTCAATGGCACTTCCTGCCCTATAGTTCCTTGTTGTTGGTCAGTTTAAACTTTTTCCTTACTAATTGTTTTCTTGGCTCACTGATCTTATGACACCTTTGAAATCTTATCCATTCTGTTTTAAGCAACATGTTTGGCACTGGTTCATATCAGCCTTAGTTGTCAAGTAGCACTTATGTCTGGATTATGTATTTTCTTTCTTTGAGCTGACCACCACATGCCTGCAGGGAACAGAAATCTGGGATTTGAATCTAGTCTTTGGACAATATGTACTACTCCGCATCAAAAATCTGAGTGCTTCTTGGCCTGGTGGCGCTGGACGCCTTATCTTGCACACTACACGGCGGCCATGTTCGGGAACGAGCATGGGCTGCCGAGGGTTGGCAGGGTTAGAGAAGGACTGCGCATCCGAAGGACTGCTCTCCTTCTCCAGGGAAGGAGGACAACAGTGGTCGGTGCTCGACTTGCCCTGCAGAAGAGGGGCGGAGTTGGGGCAGATGCCTGGAGGAGCGCGTGCGGACACATGCACGCTCCCTGTCTGCAGGGAAGAAAACAGAAACATCCATCGGCAGCATGAAGGCTGCCTCGACAGCGCTGCCACGATCGCGCCCAAGTTAGCGCCCTCATGGGCCTACCCTCCAGGTCTCTGCGGTGGTGGGGTTAGTACCCACTGTGATGCGACCTGGGGGGTCTGTGGCTGTGAGGTATTGGCTGTGATCAGGGGTAGCAGCTGTGAAGGCTGGTGGAATAAGTGGGAACCAAAGGCACCCCCCAGCCAAAGGACATAAATAAAAAAGTAAAAAAAAAAAAAATTCTGAGTGCTTAGATTATCATTATCCTGTTATAAAATGTATTTACATTTTACATGTTGAAGTCTGGCATGAGATGTGCTGTATGTTATTGTTTTTCTTTGAAACAATAAAATATTAAGTATAAAAATCCCTAGGAGGAGAGACTAAGGTACACCCTGGAACAGAGGAGGGAGAGGTGGGATATGATAGAGACCTTTACATATGTCAGGGGGGTTAATAAGATACAGGAGGGAAATATTTTTCAGAAGAAAAGGTGCTCAAGAACAAGGGGAAATGTTATGAAGCTGGAGGGGGTAGATTCAGGAGAGATGTGAGGAAGTACTTTTTCACAGAAAGAGTGGTGGATTCCAGAAACATCCTTCTGGCACAGCTGGTGGGTGCGAAAACAGTGGTGGGGTTCAAGAATGCATGGGATAAGCACAAGGGAATCACAGTGGAAAGGAAGGGAGCAGGGAGAAGACCTGTAGATCGGGTACGGTCTGCCGTAATAGTGCAGGTATGGAGGAATGGGCAGACTGGATGGGCCAAGTGGTCCTTATCTACCAACAAATTCTGTGTTTCTATGTTTGTGTTTCTGGGCCCCTACCCGCACCAATGGTGTGCATCATGGTGAAGTCAGAGCCAGCTAACGTGTGGTCACCCACACCGGCAAGGATCCGCACACCATCAGGTGTCGCTCTCCGATTGGTGCTCCGCAGCACCCTCCCCCGGGATGACAGCAGACACTCTATCACCCTTCCTTCCTCCTCCACTAGTAATTTTTAAAACTTCCAGAACTTGTTTTGAGAGATTTAAATTGGCGTATTCTAACTGCTTGGGAATCATGCTCCCCCCCACCTCTCCTCTGCTCTAACCAACACTAGCACCCAAGCATATTCTCTCAGAAACAATGACCCACGGATCCTAATTGTCCCTCACAGAACCACTGCCGTGGAACAGGCAGCCTTTAGCTACCGCACGCCTAAGATGTGGAACTCCCTCCTCGCTAACATTCGTCACTTTTCTTCCTCGCCGGATCTTACCTTCATGCTTCTAGCTCACTTCTCCCCTACCTGCTCATGTGGCACGGCCTTATAACAGCCCACAGTGTGACAGCCTTGGTCGTGCAGCCTATGTTCATTTAAAGATTGCTTACCTATCATAATATATTTAATAAGTATTTAAACTGTGCTGTTTATGTCAGTAACAATTTGTTCTCTCATGTCTACCCTTGTCTCTGTATTCGTGCCTATCGTGTTGGGTCTGTCCTTACCCAGGTACTTATGCTATGTACTATGTATTATGCGTTGTATTACCTACCTCAATTGTATGTACCACCCCTCCCCCAGGACGCATCTGGAATCGAGCAGTAGCCTGCTCAGTATGCCTTCCTGGTTAAACGCTTGAATAAATAAATAAATAAATAAATAAATAAATATACAGAGATATGAGATCTGGGTGATCTACCCTGCCTTGGTACTATGTAACGTCTTGGTCTCAGTGGCAGATCTAATGAAATTCTTTGTGACACTGTCATCATCAAAGAGTACTGTGACTGTCTTGCCCACTCTGGAGCTATCAGAATCACAGTTGCCCTCACCTTTCACAAATTTAGCGCCACTCTGAATTAGTGGAAATAAAGAAAATGGACACAAAACATGTTTTCAGGAAAAGATAATGCAGCCACTAGAACTGTCTCCACTCAGTGGGGGATACAGCAGAACTGAGGTGCTCTCCTGTTTTCCCATTAGCCATAAAGATCAATATCTGGTCCACCTCATCTCTGAAACACTGAATTCAGTACGTTCTGATTCAGAAACCGTTCGTAGGTTGTATGACTCATTCTGATGAAAGAGTCTGATACAGCAGAAGCCATTTAATCAGGATGCCCTCCTCCCCCCTGTGGTGGGCTTTTTGTCCATATTAAGCAGCCATCCTGTTTATCAGCATCCCATTGTATAAGGCTTTGTCACACACCCTGTTGTTTTGCCAGATTCCTCCACTGTGTCTAAACACTGAATAGTACTACATATAGTCATGTAGCATTACAGTACTGTATTGCATTGGTTGTTCATATTTAGTAGTTGGGAGCAGATGCCGAGAGGAAGAGCAGTTAAGTGCCAGGAAGTACTGGCTTGAATTTTTGTGGGGAGTAAACTGTAAAACAAACGAAAAACAGACCACATGCATTAAAAGTTAAACCCTGTACTGTGACTGAATTTGAGAAAAGGAGTGTGTGGATGGGGTGGAGGGTGGATGCAGAGTGAGGGAAGCTGAGGAGGGCCTACAAGGGAGGCGGGGTCACGTGACTGAGCCATCCAGTAGGGAGACTGCAGTCAATATTTATCCCACAGGGGGCCACGTGACCCCTCGCATGAGTGCCATGAAGCAGGAGTGTGGAGTCTAACTAGGTAGCATCTGCCGGGCATCAGCAGGGAGGACAGCAGGCTGCAGGCCATGCTAGGCACAGTAAACAAAATCCAAGCAGTCAGGAGTGGCATAGGATACCGAAGGGAAGTGACTGTGAGCTGATATAGGGGGTCCAATGGTGTGACTAAACCAGTGTGGTAAAGTAAGAAAAATGGAGAGACGTGGGGGATGGAGAAGGGCAAGAGGGCGGGGAATGGGTGGCAGTGGCAGGCTGGAAGGAGAGCCAGGACGGGTGGTAAACTGCAATGGGTGTGGGGTGGCTATCTTCTTGGGAATTGCTTGGAGGGTAGGGGGTTGTGTAGACAGATGGGGCAACTTAGGGAGGAGGCTGACAGGCTGAGAAGGGAGCTAAATGGATGGGGAGGGTGGAGTGGGGGGAACAGCAGAGGCCAAAGGACAGAAGGACCTACACAGCAGACACAAAAGGCAAACAAGGGGGATTACAAGGGGAGATGATTCAGAGGGCAGACCATACTACCACTAAGGAACAATTGAGACATGAGGCCAAAGGTTGGAGGAGGTCAAGATAAGGGAAGGAGGGAAAGGGAGCAGAGAATGGTTTGAGGTCGCAGGAGGGAACATGGAGAAGCTCAGGATAAAGGAGGGTGAATAAGAACAGGTTCTCATGCTACCAAGCCTGGAGCAGCATGAGGGGGAGGGCCAGTCACAGGGATAGCAGGGGAACGAGATAGTAGTGTTGGCGAGGGAACTAGTAGAGAGGCTAGACGCAGGGTCAACTCAGGAGAGAGCAACAGGGGTAGTTGAGGTGGGATGGCAGAAGGGGGGCCAGAAAACCCGGAAAAGTGTGGGGAGAAAATGGAAGGGTACAGAAAGGGGGGGACACCCAATCAGGACAGGACTACTAAGAGGGGGAGGAGTGCTTTGATTGTAGAGGAACGGAAAAGATCAGTGGAGGCACAAATGGCCAGAGGTAGGGAGAGGACTAGTACAGAGCAGAGGGGGTCTGAATCAGGAAGGGGGGATGCAGGTAGGGGAATGGTAGGGACAAGGACACAGCCGACATGGGCAGCAGCAGAGGAGCAAGTGGGGTCTAGGGCAAGGGTACAAAAGGGATCAAGTGAGACAGAGGGGCCCTCAGGGATGGAACCAGGGGTAGGAGACCGAGTGTGTGTGCAGAGGAAGGGATTGCACCAGGAAGGTGATCAGGATAAAGAGGGGAGAGTCATCATCCTGGGGGATTCAATATTAAAAGGTGTAAGATGGGGGGCAGGGGAGCCAGGAAGAGCTGCATATGATTGGAGTGTATGCTGGGCGTGACAGCGGGACAAGTGGGGCAACATGTTAAGAGGTATGGGGGAGATCTCATATCATGGTGCACATAGGTATTAATGATCTAGAAGGGAATATGTTGGAAGAAGTGCAGGAGAGATTCAAGGAAGTAGGAAGGTCGTGCAGTACAGAGGGAAAGACAGTGGCGTTCTCCGAGATTCTCCCAGTACCAAGGGCTAGCATGGCCAAAAAACGAAGAATCTCAGAGTTCAATAAATGGCTAGGGACATGGTGTGAGGAAATGGGATATGGACTGGTGGGGGGGATGGGGTAGCACATGGGAGAACCAAGACCTGTAGGCACTGGCATACGGTCGATTTGTCGCAGCAGAATTAGTCGCGGTCAAACCGTAGGGCCGATCTCGTCGAAATGTAATCTTGTCGCCGGTGCAACAGGTAGCGGGCACAATGTAGCCACTGCAACCAGATACCCACAACATTCTGTCTGCTGATGTACGGCAACAATGTGAACAGTATGAAGGAGGTGTCTGAGGAGACACTGCAGATGCTGGGAGCGAAAAATCATTCACCTAATCCAGATTGTGGCTGGATTTGTGGACAAATTGACAGCCTGAGCAATAGGGTTATTGGTCTTGAAGCAGGCAAATGCTCAGATGCAGTACTGGGAATGGTGACCAGGTATAAGTTTTGCTACACTCCAGAAGAAAAACGGTTTCATGATGTGAGGGCACTTTCTCGTTCTGCTCCATTGGTGGAGCATGTCTCGATACCTGCGGCTGTCCCCGATTGGCCCTACCCTGTTTGTTCCCGGTAGCTTTCCTCCACTTTGCCTGAATCTGGCAATCACTGTGCTGCTGAGTATGCGCCCAGGATCAAACCTCAACTTGCAGTCAGCACAGAGTCGGCACAGCTCTATGAATAATAAATGGGAATTACTGTTCATGTGGGCTGCAAGTTTTGGCTGCTGCCAAGGGTGATAAATGTAAATACTAGCAAATGGCCAAAGGGAAGCAGAAAAGTTAGCTGATTGACTGGTGGAGGGTGATAAATGTAAATACTAGCAAATGGCCATAAAGGGAAGCAGAAAAGTTAGTTAATTGACTGCTGGACGGAGACAGGTAATGCTGCGACTATTTGTCTAATTGCTTTTTACGATTTACTAACTACCTATGAGTTATGCCATCGACAAATGTATGGCTTTTATTTGTCCCCGTGACGAAATGTCCGCAGTTATTTTGACCGCAACATTTTGTCCGGGGACCAATCAACTGTACACGGTAGGCACTGGATAGGCTGCACCTGAGTAGAGAAGGCTCAGGGGTCCTAAGGAAAAATCTGGGGAGTTCATTGCAGAGAAGTGTAATTTAAACTAGGTGGGAGGGTGAGGGGTGGGCAGCAAACAGTGCCACCTGGCAAGGAGACCACCAGGCGCCCCCACAGACAGGCAGGAAGAGGGAGGCAAAAGGCATAAAGGGAAGGATTAAGGAAGAGGGTATAGGCAAGCAGGGAAGAACTCTAGTGGAGGGTGGTCTCACTGAACGCAAGAAGCCTTTGCAATAAGACAGAGAACTGGAGCACCTCTGGGCTGCTCTCCTTTTCGGGGCAGGGTTGGGGAATGCCGCATGCAAGGACTTCTGGCGGAGGCCAGGAAGAATCTGCAAGAACGTGTCAGACAGTTAGAGGGCGGTGTGGACGGAGGACATCACTGCACATCCCGCCCCTGGGGATCCAAGGAAAAATCCTTCCTCTCATCTGCCACAAATGATGTCTGCCCCTGGCCCTGATTAGCTTCCAGGCCAGCTCCGGACTCTAGTGCCACGATTAGCACTTGGGCCAGATGCCACAACCCCACCCCTAGGGGAAAGCCAGGGTGTTGGAAGTCACGACCCACATATGGAAGTGGGGGTCCAGGGGTCCATGACCAGGTGGATGTGTGCTGGCGGGCGAGGGAGCAGAAAAAAAGAATTAAAAAAAAAGTCAGTAAAACTGCAGGCTTTGATGGTGAAAGGGAGGTGGACATAGCCACCATAGCTGAAACATGGGCCACCCAGTACCAGGACTGGGATCTAGAGATCCCTGGGTACAAACTGTACTGTAGGGACAGGGACAAAGGGAAAGGGTAGGGGTAGCTATATTATGTTAAGGAGGGAGATATGTAACAGGAGGAAGGTGAAGTGGGCAAGGCCAAAACCTTATGGGTTCACCAACAGAATTCAAAGGCTAGGAAGGTGAGATTGGGGGTGGTATATAGGCCTCCTTCCAAAGTATGGAATTAGACAGGAACTGGGAGAACAAATTAAGAGGATTAGCAGAAAGGGCAACATAGTGGCGGTCGGGGACTTCAGTCTACTGGGGTGGATTGGAACACCCCAGCCACCTGAAGTGCCAGAGAACAGGTTCTCCTGGAGACCTTCCAGGACAGCTTCCTCACACAGAAAGTGATGGAGCCAACCAGGGAGGGAACATTTTTTTTTTTTTTCCAACTTTATTTCTTCACTCTGGGCTCTGGGCATCTTTCAGAGTGCCTACTCGGCTGTGCCTCCTCACTCTCTGCCTGAACCTCCGCCTTCCCAGGCTCCTCCCAATCAACTCGGGCAGGTCCAGCCCCCGGATCACCCTCCGGGAGAGGCCCGCCTCCCATGGCGGCACTATCTGAAATTAGAATGACCTTCCTCTGTTGTCTGGTTGGCTGGGGAGTCCTGGGTGCGCTTGAGCCGGGCAGTGGATGTGGGTGTGCTCCCCAAGGCCTCTGTCATCTCACTGGAGTGCCAGAGGCCTTTTTCTTGCTTTTCCCCTGCAGAGCGCGACATGCAATGGCGCTTCTGGTGAGAAGCACTGATGCCTGCTGTCACTCTGCCCCCCAGCATCTGCTTTGTCCCACGTGGTACTCACAGCCCCTAGCCACTGCCAGGAGCCACTCTGCAGTGGTGCAATCCCAAGTCCCTCCCTGGGAAGGGAGATCAGCCCTCCAGAGGCTCAATCCTCTCCCTGCCAACCCCGGCAGCCCAAGTCCGCTCCCCAACCTGGGTCGCAGTGTGGCATCCAGCACCTCAACCCCAGTGCCACCGGGCCAGCATGGAGGGGAACATTCTAGATCTAGTATTTAAGGACGGAGAGCTAGTCCAAGACAATGAGGTGGAGGACCCCCTAGTGGGAAGTGACCATGACACAGTGTGGTTCTCCCTCATCCTGGGGAAGGATGTAGCCAATACAATAACAAGAGTGGTAGATTTTAAGAGGGCAGACTTTGGCAGGATGGGAATCATTCTGAAAGGGCAACTAGACAACATCAGCCTAGACATGGATGCAGAGCAGAAATGAAGCATCATAAAGAGAGGTCTGGTAGAGGCCACTAGCTCTTGTACCAAGTGCCAAAGCAAAAAGGCCAAGAACAAGAGACCTAGCTGGGTGAATGGAGAGGTAGTGGTAATGGTGAGGGAAAAGAGAGTGACCTTTAGAAAGTATAAGAGATCCTGCCAGGATGAGGATAGGGAGAACTACATGAAGAAATCCAGGGAGGTGAGCAAAGTAGTGAGGGCAGCCAAGGCTTCAAAAGGACTAAGGCTGGCGCACGGGAGCAGGGAAGGGGACAAGGATTTCTTTAGGTATGTAGGAGAGAGGAGGAATTGCAAGGACCAGATTGTGAGGATTAGGAAGGTGGGAGAGTGGGTAGAGCAGGGGGCAAAGCAGGTGGAAGTACTAAATGAGTACTTCTACTTGGTGTTTACCAGGAAGAGGGATGGGCCTATACCTCAGGGGAGAGGTGGGGGGAAGGGGAGAGGAGGTAATGGACGTGGAGATCCCAGTCGAAAGGGTGTTGGAGGGCCTAAGGTCCCTAAGGGTGGATAAGGTGCCTGTATCTGGACGGTGTACATCCTAAGGTACTCAGGGAGTTGGTAGGTGTCCTGGCGGGCAGAGTTGTTCAACACTTTCCTGAATACTGGATGCAGAGCACGGGGATTGGAGGATGGCATATGTGGTGCCAGTCTATAACAGTGGGCCCAGAGATGAACCTGGGAACTACACACCTGTGAGTGTTACAGCCATTGTGGGGAAGCTAATGGAAACTATACCTAAGGAAAGGCTGGTGATTTTCCTGGATGAAAATGGCTTACAGGATGACAGGCAACATGGTTTTGTGTCTGGGAGATCCTGTCAGACCAACCTTGCTGACTTGTTTGACTGGGTGATGAGGTCACTATATTGGGGCCATGCAGTGGATGTCCTTTACCTGGACTTCAGCAAGCCATTGGACTCCATGCCCCATGGAAGGCTGAACAGCACGTTACATAGCCTAGGAGCAGGGAAGAAGCTGGTTGGGTAGATCAAGAGCTGGCTGCAGGGCAGGCAGCAGTGTGTGTGGGAGTTGAGGGAGAGCTCTTGACACCCAGGGCAGTAACCAGCAGGGTCCCGCAAGGGTCCGTGCCAGGACCAGTACTATTTCACGTATTCATAGCAGACATATCAAATGGGATAAGGAGCAAGATCAACCTCTTTGCAGATAAGTACAGTTACGTTAAGAACTTACCGTAACAGTAGATCTTCGAGAACAGCTCTTGCAGCAGGTTACACCATTAGACTGAAGCCGGCAGCGCCAGGACCCCACGGAAATTTTCTAGCTAGCAGTCTCGGCGGGAATCACCACGCCGGTCCCGCCCCTGACATCAGGGCACAGTACATAAGAAAAAATTACTCACCTTAGTAATTGCTTTTCTTCCTCATGGAGTCTTGCTATTATAACCATAGCATCAGCCACTGCAGCTGAACTGCCCGGAGAGGAAGGAGTTAACTCCAGAAGATCTGAGTTCTACAGCGCGAGGGCGCTGTGCCCAAAGTTTCATCTGGCAGTTTCAATGAAACTGTCAGATCTTTTACGAGCCAACATCAAAGGACGGAAAAGTCTGTGTGAAAACTACACTGCCTTATGGCTACCTACTAGTAGTAACAACAATATAAACAACAAAGAAACACCCAGAACCATAATAACAAAGATTGATGGTATTATGGTTCGCTTTCACCACCCCTTGACAAGCACATATGAACTCCCTTCCCCAAGACTCAAGTCCAAGAAGGGGCAATAAAAACAACCTAAAAGAACATCTAGATCCCTAACCCAAAGGAAAACAGGGTTAGGGAAAACTAAATGGCATGACACAGTGCTTGCACCAATTTGCCACCTCTACCCAAGTAGGAGTTCTGAGAGGGGCAGGAGGGAGGGTGGTTATAATATAGCAAGACTCCATGAGAAGAAAAGCAATTACTAAGGTGAGTAATTTTTTCTTCAAACACCATGAAGTCTTGCTATATTATAACAATAGCAGATTACACAGCAGTACCTCCATGGAGGAGGGTCAGAACTACTTAGAAATAGGCTCTGAAGCTAATAGCTGCAAGCTAAACCGAGCATCTCCTGGACTGGATATCCAGGAATAATGCTTGTAAAGGTGTGAACTGTCTTCCAGGTAGCAGCTTGACAAATCTCCAGAATAGGAATGTTCTAGCAGCCGCTAGAGACTAGCTGTACCCTGGTGGAGTGGGCCTCAATCCTGAGGGGGTACTCTCACCCAGTTTTGATAACAAATTGGTACAAGAGACAATCCACCTTGCAATTGTTCTCTTAGTGGCAGGTTTCCTTTGCCACCTCGCCATAGGTAAGAAACAGTTGGAGGATTCGAACCTATGACCTCTGGTGCGCTCTAGATAGTAACTTAATGCCCTTTTGACATCCAAGCTGTGCAGTCTCCTCTCACCTGAGGAAGAATGCTCAGTGAAAAATACTGGGAGGAGATAGATTGATTCAGGTGGAAATCAGAAACCACCTTAGGCAAAAACTTTCTATTAGTCCTAAGGACTACCTTATCTCTGTGGAAAGAGATAAAATCTTCTTCCACTGACAGGGCCTGTAACTCACTTATGCGTCTGGCAGAGGTGATAGCTACCAGAAAAACGGTTTTCCAAGTTAAATACTTGAGTTCTGCTGAAGACAGAGGCTCAAAAGGAGGTTGCATTAACTGAGCAATGCAAATATTCAGGTCCCAGGTGGGAGCTGGTTCCCGAAAGGGAGGGTTAGTGTGAAGTAACCCTTTAAAAAACTTGGAGAACACAGGGTGAGAAGAAAGGGAGGCAGGCTTCCCTGCTGACACAAAAGCAGAGACAGCTGCCAGATGAACCTTCAGGGTAGCTGGTCTAAGGCCTAAGGAATTCAGATGGACCAAATAGTCCAAAAGAATGGGAAGATCAGCAGATTCTGGGGTAATCTGCCTCTCAGAGCACCAGATGGAAAACCTCTTCCACTTAGAATTATAAGTGGCCTAGTGGAAGGCTTCCTTGAAGCCTTTAAAATATCCATAACACCTTGAGAAGGTGTAAATCACTAAATTCTAGCTCCTCAAGAGCCAAGCCTTGAGGTGGAGGGACTTGAGGTCCGGATACCACACTCTCCCTGTGCACAGGCCAGTAAGTCGAACTCTGGGCAGGCTCAGGGCAGGGTGGACTGCCAGGGACAGGAGCAGAGGGTACCAGGGCTGTCTGCCCAACCAGAATCACTCTGCAAGGTTGAGATCTGATTTTCACTAGTACCCTGAAAAGGAGAGGAAAGGGGAAAGCATACAGAACTTCCTTTCCAATCCAACAGAAAGGCATCCAGAGGGACTGAGCCCAGTACTGGAGGCCTGCAGCAAAAGAGGAAGTTGGTGGTTGTCTGGGGCCGCGAAAGATCTATCTGAGGAGTGCCCCAACTGGCAAAGACGGACCCCAGTACTTGTGGATTCAGAGCCCATTCGTGATGGCCCTGTGGAAATTCTGCTGAGGGTCCGCCAGCACATTGTCCTTCCCTGGGAGATGAACCGCTATCAGGAGGTGTTCAGGGAATAAGCCAGAGACCACAACTTCATTGCTCTGGTGCACAAGGCTGAAGACCGAGTGCCCCTTGCTTGTTGATGTACCACATTGTGGTGGTATTGTCTGTCCTGACTTGAACCACTTTGTTCTGGACAGAATCTGAAAAGATCCAAGAGCTAAAAAGACAGCTCTGAGTTCCAGAAGATTGATGTGGAGCAGAGATCTCTGAGGAGACCACACTCCCTCAGTGGTAAGGTCGCCAGGTGGCCCCCCACCCAACAGGGAGGCATCCGTGGTAAGGGTGAGGGAGGAGAAATGGGAATGAAGGGAACCCCTTGTTTCAGATTGCTTTGATCCTGCCACCAGTGTAGGGCCAGGATCAGGGATTGAGTAACTGGGACCAATTTGGTAAGGGGTCCTTCCTCTGAGACCAATAGGCCCTCAAATGGAACTGAATGTCCCTCATCTGGAATCTTGCTCCCTGCACAACAGCTGTGGAAGCAGCCATGTGTCCGAGGAGTTGCAGGAAATGCCTTGCTGGTCGAGAGCCGCGAGGGTAAAGGAGGATGCCAGGGCGATGAGTCTGTCCACCCTTTCCGAGGGAAGAAAGGCCCTGGCTAACCTTATGTTCAATTCTGCGCCTATGAAAGTTGGGACCTGAACTGGTTCCAGAACTGACTTTGGTAAGTTTGCAGAAATCCCAGAAGTGAGGAAGCTGCTGGGTGACTTGTAAGTGGGATTTCACCTGACCTGGAGACTGACCCACAATGAGCCAGTCGGCCCAGGTAGGAAACCACAGCAACTCCGCGCTTCTTAAATGAGCCACTACTACAGCGAGACATTTTGTGAATACCCTTGGCGCGAGGTAAGGCCGAAGGGCATTGCCCTGAACTGGTAGTGGCCTGAGGGCAGTTCGAACCTGAGGTACTTTCGGTGGGAAGGCCTGATCAGAACATGAAAATAGGCATCCTTGAGGTCCAGGGAAGCTAGCCAGTCCCCTGGCCTTAGGGAAGGCAATATCATTGCCAGGGTTAACATTTTGAACTTTGGTTTCTAACAGATGCTTGTTCAAGTATCTTAAATCCAGAATGGGCCGCCATTCTCCTGTCTTTTTGGGTGAAGAAGTATCTTGAATAAAGCCCCTTGCCCTGATGGCAAGGAGGAACCCTTCCACTGCTTTGCAGACCAGAAGAGAAGAAACCTCTGCTTCCAAAGCAAGGGCTTCTGAAGGACTTGCAGGTGAAATGCCTGGCTCTCATCTTTGGAAAATATTTGAAGCTGAGAACTAGACCCTGGCCTATTACCTCCAGAACCCATCTGTCCGGTTAGGGACAGCCAGCTCTGGCTGAAATAGGCCAACCTGCCCCCACTGGTACAGGAGAATCGGCCCTGGGCACCCCATCAGGTGCCTGCTTAGCAGCAGCCTTAGGCTGAGGGAGGGAGACGGCCTACTAGCGCCACGCCTACCCCTGCCTCTGAAGAAACCTCTCACGAGACAGCAGAGGAGGCTTGAAATTGGTAAAAGGCCTGGAAAAGGGTCTGCCCACTCTCTGGGAGCATGCCTTTGTGGCATGGCATGCTTCTCCTTAGCCTAGGCACTTTTGTAGGTAGTTCTGTATTCATCCATCTTTTTCATATAATTTTCTGTTTGCTCCCCAAACAGAGAATTTCCCACTACAGGAAAATCCATAGCCTTTGACTGAGTATCTTGGGACAGATTAGTGCATCTGAGCCATGCCAACTCACGGGAAGCTACAGAAGTGGCCTATGACCCTAGAGGAAACATCATTAACATCAACAGCAGTATGAAATTGAACTTTAGAGGCTTCAATGCCATCAGCAGCCACCTGTTCCAACTCACTAGCCAGCTGGCCATGGGCCTGCTTGGCTAACTGCAATACTGTGTCCCACCTGGATTTCTGATATCTAGCCACATAGCCATATAATTTGCCTGCCTGAGTCCCAAAGAAGCTGCCATATACTGTTTCTTCGCCATGGCATCAATCTTCCTAGAATCCTTATCAGGAGGATGTGAGGCCAGAGGAATATTAGCCTTGTCACAGGCTGCAGCTTGTACCACACCTACATGACTACACTGCTCAATAAGGAAGTCTGTATCCGAGCCTGACAAAGTATACCTTCTGTCCATTTTTATCTACAGGAGGACAGAATGAGGATTTTTAAAATCTTTGTTGTTTGCTTCCTAAATGACTTATGCAAAGGAATAGACAACCTCTAGACTCTGGAATATCCATCATTTCCACATAATCAGGCTCCTCTTGCTCATCCACAGCCTCCTCTAAAGGAAGCTGGAGGGTTTCTGCAACCTTTTGTAAAAAATAAAGAAAGAAGGGACTCAGACAGAATAGGAGATTCTAAAGGTCTGTCTGGAGAAATGCCGGTTCAATGGGCACGCCCAGACCCTCCCAGCCACACATATATTGATCAAATTCCTCCTCCCTCCTGTGGTTCATAAAATCCTCAACTTCAAAATCCTGAACCACTGGGACTGAACGAACCAACCTTTACCAACTGTTGGTGGTTCTCAAATCCCTGAGACAGTGACTGGACAATCTGAATGGCTTTAGCTATCTCTGCAGCAGTTGGAGACACAATTCTGGACTCCAAACCTCCTGATTTCTTTGTCTTTTACTTGGGACTGGTTCCTCTGAACCAGTCTTCCTTTTGCCGAGAAGTCTCGCCCTGGTCAGAGGGCACTCCCTCTGGTCCAGTGGGTACTGAACCGGGCTGGCCATCGGGTCAGCCGGACTTCTTGGCCTCTCGTTCCCTGAGCCGGCCCAATCTCTTCTCCAGGGTGGCTGCAGGAATTTTTACACCTGGCAGTCTGACAGGAGGTGGTCAGCCCCAGACAATAGACACAAGTGGTGTGTGGGTCAGCCTTGGCAAAGGCGTCCCCACAGACATCACAGTGTTGAAACCCAGTGGGCCCGTTTTTTTGGGTTTCTCAGACATAATGCCAGCCTAACCAAAACTTGCCTTTGATGGCAGTGCCAGGCAAGACACCTTATCGGTTCCTAACGTGTCACGGGTATTTGAAAAAACCGTAAAATTTCGTTTTTTAGAACCGATAAGAACCGGGAACCGCACTCTAAAACCCACAGTACAGTTTTTAAAAGACAGAAAATCTAGCGAATCGGTTCAAACCGAACTGATAATTAATTCTCCACAGACTTGAATTTTTGTACTTACGGGTTACCAAATAGAGCTTTAGAACCAAATGCGTAAAAATAATGACTTTTGCCGGTTCAAATGAACCGAAACTACTTTTAAACCGAGAATGAACGTGAAGGAGCTGATCTCGGGCGACTGTTCAGTGAAGCGGAGTAAAGAATCTGACAGTTTCATTTGAAACTGCCAGATAGAGCTTTGGGCACAGCGCCCTCGCGCTGTAGAACTCCAGATCTTCTGGAGTTAACTCCTTCCTCTCCGGGGCGGTTCAGCTGCAGTGGCTGACTGCTATGGTTATAATATAGCAAGACTTCATGGTGTTTGAAGGAGGCGGTCCCACCAGAAACCCTAGTTCTCCCGCCGGAGACTTCCAGTCGCTGGATGACATCAGAAGAGGAGACCGAGGACCCGCTTCAGCTGGCCAAGACTATGAACCGACCTTTCCGATCCTAAGAATAGTGATAGGCTGGAACCTACTTCCTCCAAGAGGGAATGGTGGGCAGGAAGATACCTGCTGCAAGAGCTGTTCTCGAAGATCTACTGTTACGGTAAGTTCTTACGTAACTGTACTATCTTCTTCGAGATACAGCTCTTGCAGCA
The DNA here is from genome assembly GCA_016271365.2 of Neoceratodus forsteri. NCBI lineage: Eukaryota > Metazoa > Chordata > Ceratodontiformes > Ceratodontidae > Neoceratodus > Neoceratodus forsteri. The sequence continues at coordinate 1,119,969,150 of CM028130.1, read as the reverse complement.
GGTTACACCATTAGGACTGATTCCCAAGCAATGGCACCTTTGAAAAGTCATCGGGAGGAGGCAAGACGGAAATCGAGACCCGTCCTGAGCCTAGGACAGAAGTCCCTGAAGAACGGCTAGGCCGAAACCAGCTCTTCGCCTTGAGGCGATATCCAGGCTATAATGCCTGATAAAAGTATGCACCGAACTCCAGGTGGCTGCGGCACATATAGCCGATGTAGCGTTCTTCAGTGCTGCAAAGGAGGTAGCCACACCTCTTGTGGAATGGCCCTTGACCACTCCTGGTAAGGGTTTCTACGCTTGTCGAAGCATCGAGATACACTGAATGAGCCAGCGAGAAAGGGTCTGTTTCAAAACTGGGGCCCTTTTCATCCTCTCAGCAAAGGAAACGAACAGTTGCTCCGCTTTCCAGTGCTATTTGGTTCTGGTCAAATAATATCTGAGACACCTGTGAACATCCAGGGTGTGGAGCAGTGCTTCTCCTCGATTGGAGTACTTAGGAAAGTACACTGGTAAATCAATGTCCTGGTTAAGAGTCAGGGCTGAGACCACCTTAGGCAGGAACTTAGGATTCGTCCTCAGGGACACCCTCTCCTGATGAAAAATTAAATAAGGCTCCTTGCACATGAGAGGATGTAATTCGGAGATTCTTCTCACTCAAGTAACGCAACCAAAAATACAGGTTACTCACCTGTAACAGGAGTTCTAGGAATGGTATATGTTGTTCATCCACACTGTCTGGCAGGTATCCTTGCGGAAGGTCTTCAAGCTGGCTCCTCCCACCCACCCGGGTGGTAAAACCTCGGCTCCGCCCCCATGACGCCAGATCTGCCCGCTGGAAGCTCAGGTTGTGCTGAGCCGGGAGGTCGGTAGGAACATGTGGATGAACAACATATACCATTCCTAGAACTCCTGTTACAGGTTAGTAACCTGTATTTCTAGGGACATGGATATGTTGTTCATCCACACTGTCTGGCAGACTCCTAGCAGTTCTCCGAGAGGAGGGAGGCAAGGCGCACACCCCCAATACTTACTTGGGAAAGAGAGATTGGAGAAATGAGGCCCCAAAACCAGCATCCCAGCGTGACTCCAGGTCGATGTGGTAGTGGGTAATGAAGGTATGTGCCGACTTCCAGGCAGTAGTCCTGCAGATATCCTGGATAGGGGATCGCCCCTGGAAGCAGCTACCGATGCAGCGTATGGCGGTAGAATGAGCTCTTATCCTCTGGGAGGCTCCATGCCCGCCAACCTGTAGCAGAGCTCTATGCAGGAGGTAATCCACCTGCCTATCGCCTGCTTTGCTGCAGGTCTGCCAGGTGCGTGCTTCAGCGTAGGTGATAAACAGCTGGCGAACCTCTCCGAACTTCAGCCGTCCGCCTCCTTATAGTAAGCGAGCCACTGCCTAGGGTCCAAAGCATGGAGCCTATACTGCCTCACGAGGTGTGATCGGGTAGAACCCGACAAAGTCAACACCTGGTTAAGGTGAAACTCTGACACCACCTTCGGAGGAACTTGGGTGGGGGCGAGGACACCTTGTCCCTGTGGAAGACCAGGTAGGAGGCTCGATGGAAAGTGCCTGAGCTCTCCCATCCTTCTGGCTGACATGATAGCCACCAAGAAGGTGGTTCTTCACGACAGGTGAAAGATCACACCTGTGCATTGTTCAATGGCTTGCCCATGAGCTTGGCCTGAGGACCCCACCGAAAGACCCAAGGCCTGGAACTCTAGCCACCAGGAACAAGGCCGCCAGGTGCAGGGATTGAAGGTCCGATGGAATACCTTCCCTGATTGACTGAGATCAGGTCCGGGCGGGCTGGAAGCCGCCGGGAGCCTGGAGCTGAGGCTGAGGAGATCTGGATACCAGAACTGGCGGGCCAGTCTGGGGCTACTAGAATCACCAGCACCTGTCCCTCCTCGCCTTGAGAAGCACCTTGTGATCAAGGAAAATGGGGAAAGGCGAGAAGAAGCCTGGGGTCCACGGCCTCGAGAAGGCATCCCCTGCAGCGAGCCCTGCTGAGGGGGCGGGCATGGAACAGACTCAGCTTCAGATTCTCCTGAGGCAAACAGGTCCACCTGAGGCGTGCCCCAGTGGGAGAAGAGATCTTGTACTACCTCCGGCAGGAGAGACCACTGTGAGACGCAGCCCCATCCAGCTTAGGGCATCGGCCAGGGTGTTGAGGCTCCTGCCACATGAATGGCTAGGAGATCCGCCTCCAGGCTGCGACTTAGGGACCAAATGTGGAGACCTTCCTTACATAACAGCAAGGAGCGCATCCCACCCGGCAGTTCAGATAGTACATGGTCGTGGTGTTGTCTGTCTGGACCTGAACCACTTGACCCCGTAGAAACGGAGCAAAGGCGGTGAGAGCTAGACGGACCGCCGGAGCTCCAGCAGGTTGATGTGGCATCAGGACTCCCGAGGGGACCAGAGGCCGCAGCGCCGGTGTTCCCCAGATGGGCACCCCAACCCATCAGAGATGCGCCGGTCGAGAGAGAGACCGCTGGCTCGGGCGGACAAACGGGATACCCTCCTGCAGATGAGCTGGAATGATCCACCATTGGGAGCAGCCCACATCTCCTGGGTCACTGTCACGGCCGGTCCAACGGATTGCGGCGTTGTGACCACTGGCTGGCCAGTCCCCATTGAAGGGGACGCATGTACCAATGGGCCCAACAGACCACGCTGGTGCAGGCCGCCATGAGGCCCAGGAGGCGCAGGAAGTCCCGGGCAGGGTGCAATTGCCCAACCAGAAATGATTGGGCAAAGGAGGAAAGAACCTCGGCCCTGTCCGCCGGGAGCCGTGCTCTGGCCCACAGAGAGTCGAGCTCTGCCCCGATGAACAGAATCACCTGCTTTGACACGAGTTCTGACTTGGCCTCATTGGTGAGGAGGCCAACCTGAGAGCAAACCTGGAGGGCCAGATCTCTGGACCGCTCCACCTCCTGTCTGGAGGGGGCTGCTATCAGCCAATCATCCAGGTAAGGGTACACCCGGACCCCTCGGTGCCGCAAGAATGCTGTCACCACTGCCATGCATTTGGTGAAGACCCTGGGAGCTAGGGAGAGGCCAAAGGGCATGGCTCGGAACTCGTAAAGGGATCCCTCCGCTCTGAAGTGGAAGAATCTCTGATGGGACGGACGGATTGGGACGTGAAAGAACACGTCCTGGAGGTCCAGGGAGCAGAACCACACGCCTCGTTCCAAGGATGGGATAATCTGAGCCAGAGTGACCATCCTGAAGGTTCAAGACCTTAGCAACTTGTTCAGGTCGTGCAGGTCGAGAATGGGGCACCAGCCCCCCATCCATTTTGGGACCAGGAAGTACCTGGACACAAACCCCGGGTCTGGTGGGGGATCAGCCACCTTCCTGATTACCTCTTTTTCGAGGAGCAGGGCAATGTTGGCCCGGCCGGCCAACAGCAAGGCTGGGACCCTGGACCCCTGAGGGGAGACGGCTCGAAAAAGGCGGAACCTGCTCGAACTCCAGAGGCAGGCCTTTTCCTACCACCTCCAACACCCAGCGGTCCGTGGTGATCAGCGGACCAGGCGGAAAGGAAGTGATAGAGCCGGCCCTCTACTCGGGGAACTCAGGGGGAGGACGAGGTTGGGGGCACCCCTCAACCGTCACTGGGCAGGCTTTGAGGAAGGACCGCCGAGGGACCTCCCGGCCTTTACCTCCTTGCTTCCTGTTAGAGGAAGCCGTTGGCTTGAGTTTGGATCCAAGCGTTGAGCCTGCTGGCCCTGTTGCTGGTGCTAGCGGTCAAGGAGCAGGGACTGAAGGACAAAAGGACTTGCTGCTGACAGGCGCTTTGTCCCTCTGGGCTGAGGTCACCGAGTCCAGAGTGGCATTGGACTTTTCGACTCCGGAGGTGTCCCTCCACCCAGGGCCAAGAGGTCAGTCCCCAAGAAGGGGGACGCCTGCCAACCTGTGCTGGTATCCCCGTGAAAGTGGATATCCTCAGCCACGCCTCATGCCGCATGGCCACTGCGGCCGCTTACTGACCTGGCACAGGAATCACCTATGTCCAGAGCAGTCTGAGCTGCTGCTTCACCACCGCCTGCCCTGGTCCCGCACCTGGTGGACCGTGGTCTGCAGGTCAGGCGGGAGATGAGAACAACTCATCCAGGAGCCCATGAGGTGTGGGAGAAGTGTGCCATCAGCACGGCGAGCTGGCCTGTCGGAGGCCGAGGAGGATGCAGTGACACCTGTGCCGGCAAAGTCCAGCTTTTGGATTCCTTTGTCGGGGCTTGTCCATCCCGAGCGCTACGGAACGCCGGAAGACGCTGTCGGTGACTAACCCCTCCGCGGAGGGGTGTACCGAGAAACCGGGCAAAGAGCCGGTAGGGACCGCATACTTCCTGGCCATCCTGGCACTGGACAGGAAGCAGACCACTGCCAAAGCTCCAAGGCTGGGCTGACAATGGCCTCAGCCACCGGAAAAGCTTCCGTAGGAGAATCCCCTCGGTCCAGAATCTCCGTCAGGGGATACTTGGCCCGTTTGGACACGGGCTCGAGCAGCATCCCGGTGGACTCCGAAATGAGCTGAAGCAGACCCAAGAAGGACGATGGGCTATCGTCCACTGACTGGCCCCCAGAGGACTCCAGATCACACTGCCTGGAGAACAGGGAGGAATCATCGTCGGATTCCGAAGAGTCTGTGAAGAGTTGCCTTGGCTCTGAGCCACCCTCCACCTGCCGAGGACGGTTGGAGTGAGGTGACTGACAACCTGTGGGCAGACCATGACCCGACCGAGAACTCTTGGTCGGTGCCGACCGGTTGTGGAGGCGGAGGTTCCACCACAATCGTGGACCAGCTGGTTTCGCTTAGCAACCGCCCTGGGGCGGCAACTCGACTGGAACGAGTGGTTGCTTCGCCATTCCGGCGACAGCCACTTGATAGCCGGGTCTTAGCCGCTGGCTTAGCCCAGATAGCAGCAACTGCTGCCACATCAACCGTAGCGCCGCGCAACTTGCATCGAAGCTTCTCCTCCTCCGGAGGAGGACGAGGAAGAGCGGCGCCACCGCTACTTTGGAACAAGACCGAGACCGCCGATGTCGGCGGGAACGGCTGGCCGAGAAGAGGTCCGCGATCGAGACCAAGACCCCGGGGACTGAGGGTGGTCTGGGAAGGGCGGGCTACCCGCTTCCCTCGGCTCGAACTTAACCGAGGACTGCAGTCCCGGCGAGCAGGCAGATCTCGGTATCCACCGGGGGAACCGGTGAAGTAGGGTTATCGGCTCCTCCAGTTGACAGCCCGTCTAACGGATCGAGAAAAATCTCGACTTCGTCGACGGGAGTCTTGGCAGGCTGGCCTGACGAGGGCACCGTGAAGCCAGTGGCCTCAGCCGCAACCTCGACCAAAGTCGACGGTCGGCTGCCCGGGAAGGGGGACCGCTCCCACTCCCAGGAACGCCGACGGTGGGACTTACCTTTTGACTCCCTTTTCTTGGGCCGAGAAGAATGTCCCCAAGGCCCTCTCCCTTCGTGGAAAGGGACTGGCAAAGCCCTTGAATGAAGCTGTGTACGAGGAACTCAGAGAGAGTGGGATAAATGCCGCGGCCAAGGAAGAAAAAGATGCGGCCTGGGCCGCTTCCTCCTCGAGGGCGATCATCTGCACGAGCTGCTCAGCTGAGCCAGCCGCCGCGGACACCGCCCAACGAGCCTCTTTGGATTTCACCGCGGAATGTTTCAGGGCTTCAAGCTTCAAACGGGCAGCGATCATCCAGAACACTGTCCGAAAAGGAACGCACAACTCACAAGCTCAGTGGGTCGTGACCTAGGCCTAAGCAGTAGGACGACATGGAGGCGGCTCTGTCCTGGACTTTTCTGGCAGAGCACTTCGAAAGCCGGAATAGATTTGTCCATCGCAGCCACGAGGGAGAAGAAGACCAGTTTGGAAAATTCAAAATCAATTTCGGCGAACCGAAGAATTAGGATCCAGTCTCAAACGCAGTGCGCTAAAGAGGGAACCTAAGCTTCCAAGCAGTAAGGAAGATCTGGCGTCATGGGGCGGAGCCGAGAGTTTTACCACCCGGGTGGGTGGGAGGAGCCAGCTTGAAGACCTTCCGGCAAGAATTAAAGCGGCAAGGATACCTGCCAGACAGTGTGGATGAACAACATAACCATGTCCCTAGAAACAACATTTTCCACGACAGAAAACGTAGCTCGCAATCTGCGGCAGGTTCAAAAGGTGGCAGCATAAGCTGCTCCAGGACAAAGGGTAAATCCCAAGGAGGTACGGGATCCTTAATGGGCGGCCTAAGGTGGAGGACCCCCCTTAAAAAGGCACTGGTAGTATCCAGCTGAGCCACAATGCGGTGGCCTATGGGGGTATGATAAGCTGAGATTGCACAAAGGTGCACTTTGATTGAGGAGTAAGCTAGCCCGGATTGAAAGAGGAAAAGCAGGTACTCCAGAACCAGCTTCTCCGGACAATCTAAGGGTGAGAAACCCCGCGCTTGAGACCACAGGCAAAACCTGTGCTACTTCATGACGTATGCTGCGTGGCCGGTTTTCTACGGCAGAAAGGACCTGCCACCTTCATGGACCCCGTGTCGCAACATGGCTGTGTCTCTAGGAGCCAAGCATGCAGGTACAATGAATGTAAGTCTGGGTGGACTAGTGAACCCTCCTCCTGAGACAACAGGTGGGAGCTGATTGGCAAAGGAAGCGGAGGTTCCCGGGACAACTGATTCAGAAGCGGGAACCAAATTTGCCTGGGCCAAAAAGGCGCTACCAAAATAAGCGTCGCATGCTCCCTGCGAAGTTTGAGAAGGACTCTCTGGATCAACGGGAAAGGAGGGAAGGTGTAGAGGAATCTGCCCGCCCAGGAGAGGGACAACGCATCTCGCCAGAAAACACCAGGCCCTGGATCTAGCAAGCAAAAATTGGGCAGTTTTGCGTTGGATGGGGACGCCAATATATCTAATTCTGGAGTGCCCCATCAGTGGAAAAGATCCTCTGCCACCTCCTGTAGAAGTTCCCACTCGTGGACTTTGGCCTGGGAATGACTCAGGCTGTCTGCGACAGTGTTGTCCACCCCGGGAACGTGAACTGCAATGAGGTTTGCGCCGTGTCGTATCACCCATTCCCACACCCTCATGACCTCCCTGCAATGGGGGTAGGAGTGTGTGCCTCCTTGTTTGTTGAGGTAATACATCACTGCAGTATTGTCTGTTTGTAACAGGATAGTACTCGGTGGAATCTCCGACTGGAAGGCTTGCAGGGCACAAAGGACCGCCCTCATCTCCAATATGTTGATATAGAGATGAGATTCCTGGGTAGTCCATGTTCCCTGAGACCTCACCCCATTCAAGTGTGCTCCCCACCCCAGCCCTGAGGCGTCCATGGAGAGTACTATCACCGGGGACGGCGCCGAGCAGGGAACCCCCACAGAGAGGGTTCCCGGATCTAGCCACCATTGCCAGTCTCGAACCACGGCCTTCGTGATTCTGACTGGATGCTGCAGATGGTCTTGCCTTTGGTCCCATTGCACGCTTAACATCCACTGGGTTACCCGCATGTGGAGTCTTGCCATCGGGACTATTGGAATGGCCGCAGCCATGTGTCCGAGCAGGCGAAGGACCAATCTGGCCGGGACGGTCTTCTTCGCTGATAGGTCCCTTATGAGGGATCGTATGCGTTTCGCTCCGTCTTCCGGAAGAAAGGCTTTCCCCTTGATGGTGTCCAGAACTGCCCCTATGAACTGCAGTTTCTGGGACGGTACCAGGAGAGACTTCTGTAGTTGATTAAGATGCCCAGAGACTGAAAGAGAGCCTGGTGTGCTGAATGGCCACAGCAATGCCTCCTTGGAGGAGGCCATGAGAAGCCAGTCGTCCAGGTACGGGAACACGTAGTGGCCCTGTCTCCTCAGAGACGCTGCCACAACTGCCATGCACTTGGTGAATACCCTGGGCGCTGACGACAGCCCAAAAGGAAGCGCTCGGAACTGATAATGGCGGCCGAGAAACTTGAAGCGCAGGAACCTCCTGTGTGCCTGAGCAATGGGGATGTGCAGGTAGGCGTCCTGCATGTCCAAGGACGCCAAGAAGGCATCCTTCTTCAGCATGGGGAATAGTCCCGGGAGGGTCACCATGCGGAAGCGCTTGTAAACGACCGACATATTGAGGTCGCTGAGGTCCAAGATTGGACGGAGGTCCCTGTTTTCGGGAACCAGGAAGAAGTGTGAATACAACTCTACTCCTCTGGTTCCTGAACATGCTCCAAAGCTTCTTTCTGTAGAAGCGTGAGCACTTCCTGCCTTATGAGCAGAGCGTGCTGACCCGAGTAACGGGAGAGCAGAGGAGGCCTTGTGGGGGCTTGTCTAGGAATTCTATATAGTGGCCTTTTCAACCAACTGTAGCACCCACCTGTTGGTGGTGATCGATCACACCCTGGCAGGTGGTTCATGCGAACCCCTGACCTTTGTTTCCCATTGATCCTGAGGAGGGGTTGGGGCTGGGAAGGAGTCATGCTGTGGCAGCAGAGGGTCCTGCAGGTTGGGCTGACTTGGTAGCACGTTGGCCTCTACCTGAGGACGTCTTGGCCTGGGCTTTCCGAGTGAAGGAACCCCTCTGTTGCTGGCCGGAACGAGGTTGTTGCCTCTGGGTCTGGCTGTGAAAACGACTCTGGTTCCTATGAAAGGAACTGAGTCTAGATCTGTGCATGGCCTGGACAGATCTAACAGCCTTCCCAGCTTCCTGTAATTTGGTGATGACCTTTTCCGAGGCTTCACCAAACAAAACTTCGCCATGAAAGGGAGCGTCCATGATGTTCTTCTGGATGTCCGGGGTAAACCCAGAGACACGGAGCCATGAGTGTCTCTGAAGACATACGCCTGAGGCTGCCGCTCTGGCCGAAGAGTCCGTGGAGTCGTACGCGGCTTGGATCACCTGGGTCCCCACGTCTGAACCCGTGCGGAGGAGCTGAAGGAGTTCCTCCTTTTGGTCACCATCTGGCAATTTCTCCGCCAGTTCCTGTCCCTGTTCCCACAGTGCTTCTGGAACTGAGCCATGTGGGTCAGGTAATTCCAGCGATCTAATGGCAAAATTAGCTCGACGTAAGTCGCTCTGCCCAGCACGTCCAATTGCTTGGACTCTGGGTCCGGTGGCTGCGTGCTCAGATGTTGAGGTTTCTGAGACCGGCTGTAATGACCAGGGAGTCGGCCAGAGGATGGTTAGCCAGGTACTGGTCCTCCCTTGGGGCCTTGTACAGGCGGTCAGCCGTCTTCGGCATTGCTGGGGTCAAATGTGGACGCTTCCACGCTGCCTTGGTGACATCCACGAAGGTGTCCACCAAGGGTGGCACTACCACAGGCTTGGGATCTTTTTGCCAAAGGTAGCGGGCAAGGTGTAGTCTTTCCGGGTTGAGTTCCTCCGCATCCCATCCCATGTTCTCTTGGATGTGTCTCATTATCTTGGAGAATGAGGGGTCATCCGGAGGAGACCTAAGGAGGTCGCGTGGGTCCGGAGAGGGGATGCTGATTGGTGAAGGAGACCTGGAGCATTCAGAGATGTCAGATCTGGAATCCTCCGTAGACGGTGAATACCGACATCTTCTGGGTCTCTTGGGGCTGGGTGACCCTGAAGAGGATCTTGACGGAGGCCTTCTTCTCTGTAGATCTGCCCCTAGGAGGTGCTGCTGGCTCCTGGGGGGAGGGTGCTCGGCCTGCTGACCCTTTTGGTGAAAGAGGGGGTGCAGGCGTCGGTGGTGCCGCGGGTGCAGGAGGAAGGTGCGTGGTGACCACATCCTTTTTGATGGTGTCCCACCAGAAAGTGAAGAGCTCCTTCACTTCCGCCAAGTTTAAGCCCGACAACGGACCAGGCGCTGGTGGCCTGTCATCGGGGCCGGGCGCTGGCTCCCCAGGGGTGTCCGGTTCTGGAGAGGGCTCCCGTGGGAGTTCAACAGGTCCGCAATTGCCCGCCTGGTCTTTGGGCTGAGTAGACCCCTCCTCCGACAACGCCTCCAGACCGACATCGGTTGGCAGCGGTGTGGTCCTCCTGGCTGCGGTGGTGTCGCCGGTCCCTCGCCAGCGCCCTGGGGTGAATGCCTGACCTCCGACGGGTGATTTAACTGCTGCTGGCGTTCCCGGGAGTGCTTATGCTACTTTGCCGACGCCGGGTGGGGGCTGACGTCAGGTCCGACGTCCACTTAAGGAAGGTCAGCTCTTTGGTCTTGCATTGGGGAGGCGGCGGCAGGGAGGCTGACCGGACGTCGGGGACAGAGTGCCGGGAAGAAGACTTGTGATACTCCCCTGACCTGGACGAGGCCTTAGCCGAGGAAGCGGGCCTGGAGGTCTTGGCAGGCCGCAGAGAAGAAGAACCACCACTGGCCGATTTGACCATGACTGGGGGAGGCTGAGAGTGGGCTCTCGACTGGGAGCGGTCCGACCTGGAGCCAGAGCTGCGGGAGTCCGAGGCCCTGGAGGGGGATCTGGGTCTCACCTTCTCCCGGTGCTTCTCGTGGTGCCTGTGTGACTTCCCCGAAGATTCCCCTCTGGAGGAAGGTTCCATGGCCTTAAGCTTTTCTTCAAGAAGGAAAGCCTAGAAAGCCTTCTGTTGGCGGATTCTCGTTCGGCTATTAAAGCCCTGGCAGAAGCAGCAAGCCTGGGTATCGCGATCCGGGCCTAGGCACCGAACGCAGGCCGAATGAGGGTCTTTGAATGGAATCTGCTTCCCACAGGCACACTTCGAAGAATGGCCCTCCACTGAAGTTGGGGAGGACATCAGACGAAGAAACGGCTGAAAAATAGATTTCCCCGAAGTTTGGAAGATTTTCCCGGTCGTTGCGCGCTAGACTTAACCGATGAGGTTGAGACACGCAAAGTCGACGGCGGGAAAGAACTGGGGATTCTGGTGGGACCACCTCCTTATGTACTACGCCTGACGTCAGGGGTGGGACCGACGCTGGAGGCGGTCCCCGCTGAAGACTGCTAGCTAGAAAATTTCCGTGGGGTCCTGACGCCTGCCGGCTTCAGTCCTAATGGTGTGACCTGCTGCAAGAGCTGTATCTCGAAGAAGATCACTATGATCGGTGCTGAGGTGGATAGTGAGGAAGGGGGTAAGGTACTGCAGGAGGATCTGGCGACCCTTGAGTGCTGGTCAGCCACATGGCAGCTGAGGTTCAGTGCCAAAAACTGCACAGTCTTGCACTTGGGGGCCAAAAACTCAAATAACAGCTACTGGTTGGGGGGAGTGCAGTTAGCCACTTCGGCGAAGGAGAAGGATATGGGAGTGCTGGTGACAGGGGACATGAAGCACTCAGCACAGCGCAGGAAGGCAGCTGCAAAGACGAACAGAATGCTAGGATACATCGCCATGGGAATCACCTCTAGGAGGGAGAAGTCATTTTGCTCCAGTACAGGTCCCTTGTGAGGCCGCACTTGGGAGTACTGTGTGCAGTTTTAGTGCCCCTATTTGAAAAGGGACATCAAGCTACTGGAGGGGGGTCCAGCATAGGGCAACGAAGATGATCCTGGGGATGGGGGGAAAGGTATATGAAGAGAGACTAAGGAGCTCAACATGTACACCCTAGAGGATAGAAGAGAGTGAGAGGATATAATTGAGACATTCAAGTACCTAAAGGGTATAAACAGAGTTAATTCAGAGGGCTTGTTTAAGTTAAAAGGGGGGAGGGACACCAGGGGACACAGTCTGAAACTGGAGGGAAGGAAGTTCAAGAGAGAGAGAGAGAGAGAGAGAGAGAGAGAGATGAGGAGACACTATTTTACTGAGAGGGTGGTGGCTGGTTGGAATGCGCTGCCAGAAGAAGTGATAGTACTGCAGAGTGGGCAGCTTCAAGAGGGGATGGGATAGGGCCAAAGGGAGGGTCAAAACTGTGGGGATGAGAAGTCAGAAGTGAGGGGCACTAAGTCAGAAGGGGGTGCAAGGGGAGTGGGGCAGCTACAGTTTAATAGACGGCATGATGCACACTCAAGCAGACCAGTTAGACCGAATGGCCTGTATCCGTACTGTAGGGACTACGTGAAGAAATCAAATAAATAAATCTACTGGAAATTTTGAATGTTCATATTTAAATGTTATTACACAAGCTTCTGATATAATATTAAGTTTCACTTTTTGACTACACTCACAGCTTGCCTCCCGCCTGTGCAGTCAGTGCCTCTCTTCCTCTATGGTACTGTTGCTTTGAGTTCAGTTTCAGGACACAGGAAGGAACTGAGTGAGAGTGGCAGTCAGGTGAACTGTTAGGTGATCAGGGTGAGCATGGCATATGGGGGTGAGCGAAGTGACTGTTAACTTTAGTAAAAATGAAACAAAACAAAAAAGCTCAAGTTTAAGAGATTTTTTTTTTTTTAACAGTGGAGGCAAGAGAGGATTTCGGACAGCATGAATGTTATACCAGGAGCATCTGGAGTCCCTTCACTCACACTCACACTCTCCCTTCTCCTTCCTCTCTCTCTCTCTCACTTGAACAACTGATTAATTTGCTTAAATTTTATTTTTTCGGACAGCGTAGGAGGGGGACCATTTCGGGGAGCACAAACGTTACACTACATGCAGTATATCTTTTGAGTGATGTTTTTAGTGAGCAGAGGTGAGGAAGCAATTCACACCTACTTGGCTACAGTGAGAAAAGGATTAGTGTGCGATTAGAAAGGGATAGCTCTGGGCAAGGAGACACTCAGTTGCCTGGTTAAAGCAGTTTAAGGTTCCACAGGTTAATACAACCACTTAATCAGTTCCTGGCAGGAAGTCCCAATAAAGAGGACATCTTGATTAACCACTACACAATGAAGTGATTTGTCCTGTAGGACAGTCTCCTCTCCTGCTACATTTACTGCAGAAAGATTTGCATTCAGGCTGTAAGCACGGTGCGTACACACACACTTCTTATTGGGATCAAGCCCAGCATACTGAAACTCTATTTTCTTTGCATCCATTTCTAAATCTGTGGTACGTAGATTCGGCATGTCTTCCATTTGCCTCAAAACTGCTACATAGAACAAACAGTACTCATTCACCCTGTGGGTGTAATCAAATTTCTACCCAGCAATGCCTTCTTGGGAAATCGGTTCCTCCTTCTTCTCTACCTCCTGAAATGCATCCTCAGGAGGAAGGCTGCAGACACATCTGATGCAGGGTTTTCTTTTTCAGAATACTGCATCAATTTGAAAAACTGCCACATTTGTTTAATGTCCTCCAAGGAGGATTTGTCTTTGGCAGGCACCAGTTTTTTTCTGCTTTTCGGGCAGAGGAACCTCCAGGTGCCTATGCTTTTTCTTCCCAGTCATTGTGCTTGGCTGGTGTTCAGAAAGTCTTTATCTGCCATTTGAATGATCCCTGATGGGAGCCCTGTGCTCTTTATTGGAAGATGGCTATGCAGCTTTTTCTGTCTCCTTGGGTGCCAGAGACAGCTACTCTTTTCCAGCAGAGTTTTCAGAGCTTTTTAAATAGCTGGTGTACTGCCTGGGATTAGCAGTCATTTTCAGATGCAGTCAGCTATCACTTCCTATATCTTAAGTATTTTGTTATTTTCTGTTTGCTAATTAGAAGATTTTTCACCTGGCAGTACTGGGCTAATGTGAGAAGCAGCACTCTATCTGGAGGCTAAAAAAAGTCAGTTCTACTCCTCCCACTACATTGTCAGAAATGTGACCAAACACATTGAGGCATCACAATCCTTGCAGTCTGAGCAGTGACTCTCACAAGTTATCAATCAAAAGGTAGGCAATTGTGATATCACTAGCAACCAAGAAGAGCCAGTCCTTGCTGCTTCATGTGAAAGAGAATAATCTAGCAGTGAGAAATTGTTGTCCTTAGTTACTAGTAAGGTCACAGTCTGTGTGGTCTCAGTGTTGATATAGTGGGAGGAACAGAAATGACTTTTGTTTTGCCCCCAGCTCCACATGTCAACCCAGTATTGCCAAGTGAAAAATCTAATTAGCAAACACAAAAGAAAAACTACTTGAGATATTGTCACAAATCCACTCTAGGGGTCAGGCCCTCTGCTCCCCCAGTGCCCAACCTTGAAGTGTGATTCATGAACAGGGGACAAACGGACACCCTCCTGTTTGTTTTGGGTCCAAGCAAACTACCAGTCTTGAGTTCTGGGATCAATTATGAACCCTTTTTAGCTACCACACCCAGGTAAGAGGTCCAAATATCACACTCTCTTCGGGGAAAGCAGTGCAATACTCAACCCAGGGGGAATACAACCAACCCGGTTCACAACCCCCTACCAACTTAATTGAGATGCTGGTATTTTCTTACCTTGCTGGATCTTTATACAGATCCTTGTTAGCGTGGCTGCATATGGTGACACTTTAAGCAATTTATGTTATGTTTGTTATTTATGTTAGAATTATCAATACTGTCCCACCATTCCCACTAAAAAGGAGCAGGTTTCCAGGCAGGTTTAAGGAAAAACAGGGTTTACTAAAATTAAAAATAGTAAATAAATATAGAACATATATACATTAAAGGTACAGCAAGAAAATAAATGGACAGTTATAACCAAAGCACCTTGCACTGAATAACTAATTGCTACCTCAGTCTTTCAGTTAGCAGATGGTCTAGGCTAAAGTTACCCATCATGTCAGATGTGTCTAAAATACCAAGATGACTCTTAGAAGACCAGTAAAGAGTGTGCCTGCCAAGTTTAGAACAAGGGTGTACATCAGTCCCTTCAGCCAGCTTGGCAATAACAGAGTTCAAGTCCTACCCTCCTTGTGATGTCACAGCACATGAGGTCACTTTTAGTCCTGTAATTAATTTGAAACATGCAGCTGCATAAGCAAACAGGTAGGTTACTACTTAATTGGAATCTGCAAATACAGCAATATTTTTAATTATAACAAGACAATATCTTCTTCATCAAAGCACAGTTTATGACAGCATTCCCCTTTGATCTCTCAGCAAAATATCATAAAAACACCTCTTGTAGCTGGGCGAATTTTCACAGGTATCTATCAGAAACTGCTTCCCTCCTGATACATCACAAAAGGCAATATTTTACAACAAGCTGCCTGGGTTCAAAGCAGTGGTTGGTTTACGAACTTGGTTTTATTATACTCCCAGGAAGTCAGCTTTTACAACCTAGCTGTGACAGCAAGCAATGCCAGAACACATTTTTTTTTAAATCCAACGTCCCATGGTGCCTTGTGCTGACTGCCATGTTTCACAAGCAGAATTCAAAAATATATATTTATATCAAAATTATATACACATAGCTGGCAGATGGTGACTCCAGTTGCACCATTCCCTCCTAGACTGAATTTAGGGGGATCCATTACTAGGCATGGGATGAGTTCCCTAAATTCAGTTCACTGCTCTAATTGTTGGGATAACCCGTCTGTGTTTACATTTGCTGATCCTACTCTGCGGGTGATAGTCATATTGTAGCCCTATAAGGCAAGACTCCATCTTAGAAGCCTGCTATTCATCTTAACCATTTGGGATAGCCAAACCAGGGGATTATGATCTGTCTGTACCTCAAATTGCCTCCCGTACAGGTATGGCTCCAATTTCTTCAGTGCCCACTCCAGTGCAAGGCACTCCTTCTCCAAAGAGCAAAGGCCCAAACTGAGGAAAAGATAGCCAACTCAGTTAAGAAGGGGATAAAGCCTTTTACAGGTACATTAGTGAGCATAGAAAGACTAAGGCAGGGATACTGAGGTTGAATAATGAGGAAAGTGGTTGGGCAGACAGCGACAGAGAAAAAGCAGGGTTACCGAACGAATACTTCTGCTCAGTATTCACATTGGAAGTGCAGGGGGAAGATACCTAATCCAGTCAATAGAAGCACTCTGGATAGGGGGTTGATATTAGTCCTTTCACAGAAGAAAGGGTTCTGAAAGAACTCTTAAAACTGAAGGTGGATAAAGCAATGAGGCCTGATGGGATTCACCCTGGAATTCTAAAAGAACTAAGGGAAGAACTAATAACACCACCAGGGCTAGAAATATTTTTTTTCAGATGCCTGTCCATGGGACAGGTGGGATGCAAAGTTTGCCTGTCCCACAAAAGTTTCACTTGTCCACACTTTTTTGTCCCCCAGAGCCCTGAAAGGGCTGTTTTCAGCAGCACTCTCTGGCTATAGTCTCTCCTGCCCCCCTCTTGCTGGAACACTGCTGCCCTGCCCTCCTTTTTCTTCTTTTACTACTTCATTTATTTTATTTTTGTCCCTCTCCCAGAGCCATACAAGTAGCTGCAATAGCAATTAAATCCTCTCTTCATGTACAAATACAACCTACTACAGGCTCTCTCCAGTCCCTTCCCCCTACTTGCTGGAACATTCACTCCTGCCTGCTTTTTCTTTCCGACTTGTTCTTAGTTTTTTAGCCCAACCAGAGACCTGAAAAGGGCTTTATTTCTGTAAGTCTTGCACCAAAGTGTTGCAGTCACAAGGCACTACACAGAGAAAAAAAAAAGCCTGCACAAAAATGCCTTTTTTTTTTCTCCTTTCCCAACTGCCCTTCAGTACCACTCTTCTGATCACTCACTAAGTTATGGCAGAGCTCAAAGTCAGCAGAGAGAATATACTCTCAGTGATTGATTACTGCTTTTGGCTGGAACTTTACACTGAAGAGCCCTGAAAAGGGCTGTTTAGTTCTTTTTTTTTTTTTTTAACTTAACGTCGACAATGCTCATCCTACACTGTTGCTCCTCAGATGCCTCAAAATGAAATGAGGATCGTGAAGCATGGGCGAGAGAGAAGTTAGCAGCACGTGCACAGTTACCCCTGCCAGCCCTTTCCAGTTGCATTTCCCTACCTTGGCAAATAGGAAGACTGACAACATCAAGCCCGCCGGCACCAGCCAACATACCGCGATTCTGCCATCCAATGCATCTCAGGATCAGGCCAGAGACGAACTTCCGAGACCACAATGACGTCACGATGTGCATGACGTTCATCTCACTCTACCCGACCTGACTCACAACTTGCTTCCTGGGTCCTAGTGCCCATCAGAACATGATTAATGCAGGAAACTATCTGCCTGTCCCAGGGACAAGCACAGTGAAAGAAACGGCTGTCCCAATTAAAAACGGGCTGTCCGAGACAGGTGGACAGACGATTATTTCGAGCCCTGAACACCACCGACTATCCTTTTTAATAAATCATGGGAGGATGGTGTGGTACGTGAGGACTGGAGGAGGGTGGATGTGATTCCTCTTCACAAAAGTGGGAGCAAGACAGAGGCAGGAAACTACAGACCTGTCAGTTTGACCTCAGTGGTTGGGAAAATGATGGAATCACTTCTGAAGGAAAGAACTGTTGAGTACCTAGAGGCCAGTGGGGCACAGGACCCAAGGCGGCATGGATTCACAGCAGGAAGGTCATGTCAGACAAATCTAATTAATTTCTTTGACTGGGTGACCAAAGTAGTAGACCAGGAATGGGCTGTGGACATGGCCTACTTAGACTTTAGCAAGGCATTTGACACAGTCCCGCACAAAAGATTAATAAATAGATTAGCCAGCCTGGGAGTGGGTCCCAGGGTGGTAGCCTGGATAAAACACTGGCTGGACAACAGGACACAGTGGGTAATAGTAAATGGAGTCCACAGTGAAGAAAGAGGTTATTAGTGGTACTGCAGGGTTCAGTACTGGGGCCAATCCTTTTTAATGTCTTTATAAGTGACACTGCAGAGGGACTGGAAGGAAGTCTCTTTGCAGATGACACAAAGATCTGCAACAGGGTTGATACACAAGGTGGGGTGGAAAGGACGAAAAGGGACTTGGCAAGGTTGGAGGAATGGTCAAATGTATGGCAATTTAGATTCCACGCAAAGAAGTGCAAAGTAATGCACCTGAGAAACAAAAACCCACGGGAAGAGTACACAATGGGGAATGGGGGGTGAGAAACTGACAACAACAAAAAAGGGAAAGGGACCTGGGGGTAGTTATATCAGACGACCTAAAGGTGGGCCAGCAATGTGAGAAGGCAATAAGGAGGGCTGGGGGCATACTGGGATGCAAAGGGAGAGGCATCACCAGTAGAAAACAGGAAGTTGTTGGCCCTCTGTACAGACAGTTGGTAAGACCACATCTGGAGTACTGTGTACAGTTCTGGAGACCCCATCTCCGCAAAGACATAGACAGGGTGGAGGCTGTCCAGAGGAGGGCAACCAAAATGATGCAGGGTCTGCATCAGAAGGCATATGTAGAAAGACTAAAGGAACTAAAGATGTATAACCTCGAGGAAAGGGGGGGGCATGATAGAAACGTTCAAATACCTCAAGGGAATCAACAAAGTCCAAGAGGGTAGCATCTTTCAGAAAAAGAGATGTACAAGAACAAGGGGGCACAATTTGAGAGGGGGTGGCTCAGAGGTAATGTGAGGAAGTATTTCTTCACAGAAAGGGTTGTAGATGCACGGAACAGCCTTCCTGAGGAGGTCGTAGAGTCAAAAACAGTGGCGGAATTCAAGAATGCATGGGACAGACATAAGGCAATTCTAGTGGGGGGTAGGAGGAGTAGGCTGTTGGTTAACTAGGATCTGCAGCTTATCTGTTAGGTAGGGAAATGGGCAGACTAGGTTGGCCAAGCAGTCCTTATCTATCCTCAGATTCTATGCTTCTGTGTTTCACTGTAGAATAAGCCTGTTCCCTGGGAAGTAATTTCTTGCTGAGGTACACTATTGGGTGATCCTTCCCCTGGTTAGAAGTCTGACTAAGTACTGCCCCAATACCCATGTCTGAGGCATCTGTCTGGACTGCAAATGGTTTACTGTAGTCTGGACTGGCTAACACAGGGGCACCACACAGTGCCTCCTTTAGCTGTGTAAAGGCTTGTTCACAGGCTGGCTCCCATTTTACCATTTTAGGCATTCTTTTCTTTAGCAGGCTTGATAGGGGAGCTGCTAGGGCACTGTAGTTTGATACAAATTTTCGACAGTACCCTGCGGTCCCTAGAAAACTCCAGATCTGCTTCTGTGTTTCAGGTCTGGGCCATGCCTCTACTGCCTCAATCTTTGCTTGATTAAGACGGCGCTGTCCCCGGCCTACTGTATGCCCTCGGTATGTCACCTCCGCCATGGTCACCTGGCACTTTTCAGCTTTCACAGTGAGCCCTCTGAATCCTGCCCAACACTTCCTTAAGGTAGGACAGGTGTTCCTTCCTCCCAGCTAGCACTGAAGATGGCAATATTATCCCGGTACACCAGGGCATACTCCTCAGTACCATATAACACCTGGTTCACCAACATTTGGAAGGTGGCAGGGGGCGTTCTTCATTCCGAAAGGCATTACTTTGAACTCAAATAACCCTATCGGAGTGATGAAAGCCAACCTCTCCCTAGCTCTGGCAGTTAACTCCACCTGCCAATACCCTTTCGTCAGGTCAACAGTGGTAAGGTATGTCGCCCCTCCCAACTTGTCCAATAGTTCATCCATTCATGGCATTGGGTGGGCGTCCAACTTTGTGACTGCACTGAGTCCATAATAGTCCACACAAAAACGAGTAGAGCCATCCAGCTTGGGAAGGAGGATTACAGGTGAGGCCCAGGGGCTGTGGGATTTCTGGATTACCTAGAGGCCAGAGGGGCACAGGACCCAAGGCAGCATGGATTCACAGCAGGAAGGTCATGCCAGATGAATCTAATAGATTTCTTTGACTGGGTGACCAAAGTAGTAGATCAGGGAGGGGCTGTGGACATGGCCTACCTAGACTTTAGCAAGGCATTTGACTCAGTCCCACACAAAAGATTAATATACAAGTTAGCCAGCCTGGGAGTGGGTCTCAAGATGATAGCCTGGGTAAAGAATTGGCTGGAGAATAGGACACAGAGGGTAATAGTAAATGGAGTCCACTCTGAAGAAAGGGGGTTACCAGGTACCCTAGGTCTAAGAGTTAGGACCGGTCCTCTTCAATGTCTTTATAAGCGATATTGCAGAGGGACCGAAGGAAAAGTATGTCTTTGCAGATGACACAAAGATCTGCAACAGAGTTGATGCACAAGGTAGGTGGAAAGGATAAGAAGGGACTTGGCAAGGTTAGAGGAATGGTCAAATGTATGGCAGCTTAGATTCAATGCTAAGAAGTGCAAGACAATGCACCTGGGAAACAAAAACCCAGGGGAAGAATACACAATGGGGGGTGAGATACTAACAACAACAAAAATGGAAAGGAACCTGGGGGTAGTCATATCAGATGACTTAAAAGTGGGCAAGCAATGTGAGAGGGCAGTAAGGAGGGCTAGGGGGGATACTGGGATGCATAACGAGAAGCATCACCAGTAGAAAACAGGAAGTTGTCATCCCTGTGTACAGACAGCTGGTGAGACCCCATCTGGAGTACTGTGTGCAGTTCTGGAGACCCAATCTCCGCAAGGACATAGACAAGATGGAAGATGTCCAGAGGAGGGCAACTAAAATGGTGCAGGATCTGCACCAGAAGACATATGAAGAGAGACTAAAGGAGCTTAATATGTATAGCCTCGAGGAAAGGAGGGGGGGACATGATAGAAACTTTCAAGTACCTCAAGGAAT
Source organism: Neoceratodus forsteri (assembly GCA_016271365.2). Taxonomy (NCBI): domain Eukaryota; kingdom Metazoa; phylum Chordata; order Ceratodontiformes; family Ceratodontidae; genus Neoceratodus; species Neoceratodus forsteri. The sequence continues at coordinate 1,119,948,700 of CM028130.1, read as the reverse complement.
CAACAAAGTCAAGAGGGTAGCATCTTTCAAAAAGAGGTGTGCAAGAACAAGGGGGTACAATTTGAAGATGGGGGGCGGCTCAGAGGTAATGTAAGGAAGTATTTTTTCACAGAGAGGGTTGTGGATGCATGGAACAAACTTCCGGAGGAGGTTGTGGAGTCCAAAACAGTGGTTGAATTCAAGCATGCATGGGAAAGTCATAAGGCAATTCTAGGGGTGGGGTAGAAAGAAGTAGGCTGCTGGTTAACTAGGATGTGCAGCTTATCCATTAGGTAGGGAAATGGGCAGACTGGGTGGGCCAACGGGTCCTTATCTGCCGTCAAATTCTATGTTTCTATGTAAATCCAGCATTTCCTCCACCTCCCTCCAAATGTCCTTTTGGATGGCATCTGACACTCGATATGCTGTCCACCGTACGGGCGCTTGCGTTTCCGTGTCTACACTGTGCGTCACTAAGGTGGTTAGTCCAGGCTTAGCATTAAATAATGGGGCAAAGTCTGCTAAAACCTCCCTTACTTCCTGGATCTGTTCCGGGGTCAACTGGGGCGACAGTTTGATTGCCTCCACAGAAGACTCCCACTTGTTTTCCTCCAACAAGTCCAGAAGGGGGTATTCCTCGTCCATCCCCTCCCCAGGACTACACACTGCAAATACCATGTCAGCCCTATTTGCATATGGCTTCATCATGTTGACCTGGTACATCCTTTGGGTATGTTTCCTGTCAGGCAGTTCTACAATGTAATTTACACCATTCACCTGTTTAACTACTTTGTACAGTTCTGCCCACTCAGCCTGCAGCTTATCTTTCCAGACTGGGATTAGGACCATGACTTCCTGACCCACAGTGTATGAGCGAGCTCTGGCTCTGCAGTCGTACTTTATCTTTTGCTTTTGCTGGGTGGCTGCCAGGTTGCTCTGGGCTGTTCCCATAAGCTCCTTCAGCTTTTCCATAAACTTAAGGACATAATCCACTATGGGAGTTCCCTGGGTGGTGTGTTTGCCTTCCCAGGCCTCCCAGATCAAGTCTAGGGGCCCACGCACCCTGCATCCATGTAAGATTCTTGGGGCGCCTCCCTGTATGCAAACAACAGGTGGGGAAGATATTTCTCCCAGTCCCTCCCATGCTGTTCAGCAAACGCTTGGAGCATCACTTTTAGGGTACCATTAAACCTTTCCACAAGCCCACTGGCTTGCGGTTGATAAGGTGTCATGCATCTCTGCACCACCCCACACTTCTCTGACAAGCACTTTATCAGGTCTGACATGAAAGAACCCCCTCAATCAGTGGTAACCTCCTATGTGAACCCGACACAGGAGAAAATCCCTAGCAAGGTATCTGCCACTTTGTCTCTCCTCTGTGAGGTTAGGACGACTAACTCTGGGTACCAGGTGGCATAATCCACCACTGTTAGGATAAACCTCTTCCCAGAAGAGCTGGGGGTATTCAAAGGCCCCACAATATCCATTCCTACCTTCTGGAATGGCTCCTACACTGTGGGCAAGAAAATTTTGGCGGCTAGGATTTTATTATCCACCTTCCCTATTTCTTGGCACTGGTGACAAGACCTGCAATATTCCTTCACCTGCTGGGTGAAGTTGGACCGAAAGAAATTCTGGTCTGATCGCTGCATAGTGCGTGCGATTCCCAGACGTCCAGACATGGAGATATGAGCAATCTTGAGCAGCCACTCATGGTACCCCTGGGGAATGACAAGCTGCCTGCCCATTGCCCCTCCCTCTGTCCTCACGTCCTGTGTATACAGCAGTCCAGAGACAGCGTTAGATAGGGCAAAAAGGGAAAAAGTTGCAGCTTGCCCAAAAATGACCCACTTTCCACAGGACAGTGGGTCCAAAGTGGTGCACCTGTCTCTAACAATAGCTGAAAGATGGAAAACTAAACAATAGAAAAGTATTTTCACTCAACAAATTTAAGCTTCTGTACTAGTGAAATTCTACATACGATTAGGTTTGGACCCAGTTGTTTCTCATTTTGACCCACATTTTTTACACCTATGGGTCTAATTTGACCCATGTTTTAAAACCCCTAGCACTGTCACTGCAGCAGTCCACTGTCCCAATATACTCTACGTCTTCTGTCAACTCACTGTGTCCCGTCAGATTCTGCACAAGCCCTCAGTCTCTCTAAACTAGGGTCTTTTTTCTGAGCAGCTGCAGAATCTTTACATAATCCCAAGGCATCGGACAGGTTCCCTTCAGTTTCTAAACTAGGGTCCCTAGCTATAGCATCAGGGCATTCAGGGTCACTGCCATCCCTAGCCCTCTGACCATGACTCCCTTCCTCCTCAGAGTAACCTTCTGTAGCTATTTTGTTAACTGCTACCTGGGGAATTTCTACCTCCCTTTCACTACTCTCCATGTCATGAGACACAGGCTGAGGAACCAGCCTCCCAGTGTTTTCCACAGGAGCTTCTATGGGGTCCGGGAACCACAATTGACCTTTGCCATTTGACTGTGGGTAACTGCACACACCACCCCCTTTTGGAAATTGTTTCCTATAATCACAACCAGGGCAAGATTTTCTGCCACTGCAACATTTTGCACAGTCTCTCCTGTCTCACCCCAGTCCAGGAGAACACTAGCAAATATCAGAGTTTTCTCCTCTCCAGTGAATCCCGTACTGTAACGAACTGATTAGGTATAAGCTGTTCAGGCTCAACCAAATCCCCTTTTACCAAAGTAAGGGACACCCCCGCATCCTTCAGCCCATGGATTTGCACCCCATTTACAGTAACCGGGTATTTGTGCTCCCTCATGTTTTTAGACATGCTTTCAGGGATACACAGTGCACCCACCTCTGTTCGAGCACCACTTTGGGCACTCTGTGCCTTTTTAGGACACTGTTTTGCAAGATGCCCTGGTTGCTTACAAAACCAACGTTCATCATTTCTTTTATCAGGCAAATCCTTTCTTTGTAACCTGGGGCTGCTCACTTTCTGGGGAGGCAGTGAGGGTTTTAGCTGCCCTGAAGGCGCACTTTTCCCTTTCTGCGCTGCCACACCTGCTCCACTCCCTTTTAGAGAAGGCCTGCTTCTGGCATAGCAGTCTGAGACCTTGGCAGCCTCCTGCATTGTTTTTTGGATCTCTGTCCTCTAGCCACATTTTCAGCTCTGCTGGCAAGCCCAGAAGAATTGCTCCAAAAGTACCACATCCTCAATTTTCTCTACAGAGTCTGCTTTGACCCTTTCCCACCAACGTTTCAAAAACTGATGTTGCTTTGTGGCTAGTTCCTCATAGCTCATGTCAGGGCTTCTCCTGAGCTTACGGAACTTAACTCTATAGGCTTCAGGTGTCAATTCATACTTTTTAAGCAGTGCAGTTTTAAGTTTACCATAATCATTACTGTCCTGATTGTCCATTTGACCTAAGGTGTCACAAGCTTTCCCGGTAAGCAGTGGGGATAGCTGGAAGCTCCAGGGCCTGAATGCATACCTTTTCAAATTAATTTAAAAATGCATCCATATCCTCCCCTCTTTAAATTCAACAATTAATTTAGAATGTAATTTATACCCCTGTCCTGGAGCTGCCGGTTCACCCATGCCACTTTGTCATAGGGCATGAGTAACCATGTGGAATGAATAGCAGATGCTGTTAAAAATCAGCAAGTTTATTTTATTACTCCAGACTCAAAACCTATCTAAACTCACAGTTCAAAAACAGTGATTTATACAGAAAGCTGTATCATGTGATGAACTAACTCCGCCCATACTAATATCTAACACATAAAACTCATTCAGGATATCTCTAAATTCAATCTTTTAAACATATGCATTGTTTAATACATATTTCTAAACAATACATTGTAACACATTTATTTTATAAAGCATTTCAAGAGTTTTACATTGAACATCCTCTGAAGCACCACCCACCAAGCAATTATACACTATATACAGAGGTTAACAGCGGTTAACAGTGGCCAGTCAGCACTATAGTGCTAGGCACAGTGCAGGCAGCAAGCTTCCCTACAGCTCTCCGACCAAACCACAGCCATGTAAAAACAGGTAAATGCAAACACATTTTCCATATGCTGAAAAAGGGGGAACTTAGTTTAAACATAACCGAACTACAGTCATGCCTATATACAGCACTTTTCTGCAGCATATTGCATTCTTTTGTAGCGGTTACAACGAAGGGTGGGGAAGGGCAGCTCCCAACTGATAAACTGCGTTTTAAGCAGTGGCCTGCAATATGCTCACACAAGCGCTCAAACCAGCTTGGAATGAACAGCACTGAACGCATGAAATATAGTTCGCATGGCATAACATGCAAGCAGGCAAGGGAATAAAAATAAAATACACCACTTGAGCACAAGCTCGAGAAGATAGCGAAAGAAACTACTCCCAGAACTAACAGGCGGCTTAGCAACTCTTTCTCAGGCCATTCAAAGCTTGCTGCCACTTTCGTCCTGAAGGGGGGGTTGGATGCTTATGATTCCCTGACAAATACCCACTCTCCCTTTATTTTGTTAACTAAAGGCACCTCGCAGTGCAGAACAGCACTAGACCATGCGCTTTTACGAATGTCCTTTCCTTTTTAAAGCCCTGCATTTCAATATCACCATCTTAGCAGAATTGCGGCTACGACCTTGAGTAGCAAGGAAAAGAAGGTAAAGAACTAGCCTGTAAATGTAGACGATGAAGCCGCACCGCCAAGAGGAAAAGCCCAATACTACAGGTGGCTTTCCCCGAGTGGTGGCTTCCACTGTACTTTAATCTATTTTAGCCTTTTATTTGTTCCTCTGATATAAGGCAAACAGTATAGCACACTTTTCAGTATGCTATGTAACTCATTAAAGCGCTCCTGAATCCTACTCCGCAGTAGGAACTTATGGCAGAGCTCCTATCATTTCGGAGCACCATTTTTGCCCATTTGTCTCCGAACACATTAAAAGTACCCTAACCTCACAGAGACATCTTTGTCTACCGTATGCAAGGACATAATACATTTAGAATGCAGCGCTCTGTTTGTCTTACTGTTCTCGGCCTGACTTAAACAGTATCTTACAATAAATCCTTTTAACCCCATCTCATTCTGTTCTTTTACCTGTATTGTTTTACCTAAACTATAACTTATCACCTAATCACTTTCACTTTTCGTGAAAGACAGAAAAGGGGGGTAACATTTCAATGGAACCCTTATTATTGATTTTGCTTTATCTCAAAGCCCCCTACTCATCACAGGGACACCCTGTGACACACTTAACTGCTCTGGCACTGGTCGTTGGAGTTCTAGCTTCTCCAGTTCAAATTTCCTCTGGTGCTCTCTCCTCTCTGGCTCGGCCTCTCTCTGAAGCTGTCGCTTTCTTTCCTCGGCTTCTCGCTGCTCTCGCTTGGCCTCTCACTGAAGCTGTGTCTCTCTTTCCTGCTCCTCCAGCTCCATCTGGAACTTCCTCTGTTCAAATTCCAGCTTAATTCCCCTCAACTCTAGCTGCAGCCTGATCCCTTCTGGCTTCAGCATTGTGGTGACCTTCCCCTGCTGCTGTGGCTCTCGGTTCCCACTAGTCCCGCTGTCCTCCTGCCTGGGACTGGACACTGCAATGGACCCTGGCCCCTCCATGCCCAAGGTCTGGTCCCTTTCAGTCACCGACTGTGACTCGAGGTCTTGGGCAATCGCTTGTGCATCAGCTGCCACAAGAGCCTCCATGAGGTGCCATGAGGTGCTGTTTGGTTCGCCCCTCACATCGGACTTCTCTTTCCTGGCACAACTGCCACAGGTGGTCTGAAGTATATTTTCTGCATCTAGAAGCCATCTTCTTCCCTAATCTATGGCTATACTAGCTTGGCACCCGAAAAAAATAAAACAGGCAGCGAACTTAAACTGTAACCACAATTATATATTTCTTTAAAAAAATCTCTGCCTTGTTTGTGTGTGAACTGCTACAGTCTATCAATCCATCACACTAGACTGTTAATGCCCGGTGCCACCAAATAATTGCACAGTATGCAGACGAATATTTTAGATAGCACCGCTGCACACCAAATCTGTCATTAATCCACGCCGGGGGTCAGGCCCTCTACTTCCATAGTGCCCAACCTTAAAGTGCGATTCATGAACAGGGGACAAACAGGGACACCCTCCTGTTTGTTTTGGGTCCATGCAAACTACCAGTCTCGAGTCCTGGGGTCAATTATGAACCCTTTTTAGCTAGCACACCCAGGTAAGAGGTCCAAATATCACACTCTCTTCGGGGAAAGCAGCGCAATACTCAACCCAGGGGGCATACAACCAACCCGGTTCACAACCTCCTGCCGACTCAATTGAGATGCTGGTATTTTCTTACCTTGCTGGATCTTTACATAGATCCTTGTTAGTGTGGCTGTATATGGTGACACTCTAAGCAATTTATCAGTTATGTCAGAATTATCAATACTGTCCCAACATTCACACTCAAAAGGAGCAAGTCCCCAGGCAGTTTTAAGGAAAAACAGGGTTTACTAAAATTAAAAATAGTAAATAAATACAGAACATATATACATTAAGGGTACAGTAAGAAAATAAATGGACAGTTATGACCAAAGCACCTTGCACTGAATAACTAATTGCCATCTCAGTCTTTCAGTAAGCATATGGTTTAGGCTAAAGTTACCTATCTTGGCAGATGTGTCTAAAATACCAAGATGACTTTTAGTTGGTAATTTTTCTTACCTTTGGTCCCCTGGTCTGCCAAGCACGCCCAGGCATCCACCTCCTCCGTCCATCGTCCAGACTGCTCCGGCTCCCACCAGGAGCTTTACTGTACATCCTCGTGGCCTGCCCCCCGCAGCGGGGTGGCGGAGAAACCCCTCCCATCTCCCGCCGACACAGGAACCAGTCACAGTGAGCCCTTAGAGCCAGGTATCCCGCTGAATGGCCATCAAGCCGCTGCGACCAGTGCCACTTTTCCCTGTTCTCAATTTTTCCCAGAGTTGGAGGGCGTGCAATGATGCCAGCAGCCATGCATGCGCGCACGTGTCCCCATCCAGATATCTGCCCTCAACTCCTCCCCAGTGTATGGCGTGCATCCCCAACCCCCACCAGGGGGCAGTCGGACGCTGACCGATGTGGACCCCCCCTCGAGGAAGAGCAGTCCGTCGGACGCTTGACTCTCTCCTCCCCAGCCCACGCGACCCGGGTCTCACTCCCCGACTCCCGGATCGCCGGCATGACACGAGGTGTGGCATCCAGCGGCACTGGGCCAACCGTCAAGATGACTCTTAGAAGTCCAGTAAAGAGTGTGCCTTCCAAGTTCAGAACAAGAGTGTAAATCAGTCCCTTCAGCCAGCTTGGCAATAACAGAGTTCAAGTCCCACCCTCCTTGTGATGTCATAGCACATGACGTCACTTTTAGTCCTGTAATTAATTTGTAACATGCAGCTGCACAGGCAAACAGGTAGCTTACTACTTAATTGGAATTGGAATAACTGGAATCTGCAAATACAGCAGTATTTTTTCTTTTGAATAATTTCTTTATTCAGTTTTCAAGTATACAATACACACATCAACAGGTGGACATATATAGACAGACAAGAAGCAAACAAACAGATGCAATCAATCGGGTACAACTGATCTAACCATGTTCTCTATGAATCATAACAGTGCATTATATCATATTATCTTATTATATTATTTTATATTATGGGGTCTAGAAAGGCATTCGCCATTCCAACAGCTTGATGTTTTAATTCCTTACGACTCCAGTAAGTGGGTCTAGTAAGTGGATCTAGTCCACCATAGCAATGTCCCCTGCTTCACGAGTCCAGACCAATCCTCAGCATCATCTCCTCTACCACACTTAGAGAAGACAGGAAAGGAGTCCATCCCTGTAGGAAGGCCTCCTCCCTATCCCTAACAACCAGTGTTAATCTTTCCAAGGCTAGAGTACGCATCGTAAACTGGCGCCACTGCAACACTGTGGGCTTAATGTAGGAGACACAGGTATTCTGAATACAATGGCGTGCCAGCATGAACAATGTTCTCATCCACCTGGGATGTGGAATCCACTCTTTCTCTTCTTCTACCTCCACCCCAAACAGGCATGTAAGTGGTACACCTGCCATCAGAGCCACCTCCTCTACTACACCCTCCCAAAATTTCACTAGAACCAGACAGGTCCAGAAACAATGAATGTAAGTGCCCCTCTCTCTCCCACACCTACCACAACAGCAGTATTTTTAATTATAACAAGACAATCTCTTCTTCATCAAAGCATAGTTTATGATGGCATTCCCCTTTGATCTCTCAGCAAAACATCATAAAAGCACCCTCACAGTTGGGTGAATTTTCATAGGTATCAGAAACTGCTTCCCTCCTTATACGCTGTAAAAGGCAATATTTTATGACAAGCTGCCTGGGTTCAAAGCAGTGGTTGGTTTATGACCTTGGTTTTATTATAGTCCCAGGAAGTCAGCTTTAACAAGCTAGCTGTGACAGCAAGCAAGGCCAGAACATATACAGTATTTTTTTTTTAATCCAATGTTCCATGATGCCTTGTGCAGACTGCCATGTTTCACAAGCAAAATTCAAAAACGTATTTATATCAAAATTATATACACATAGCTGGCAGACAGCAATTCCCGTTGCAGATATAAGAGGTGATAACTGACTACATCTGAAAGTTACAATTAATTCCAGGCAGTACTCTAGCTCTTTCCTTGTGGAGAGGAAGAGCCAGTGGATGCATACTTTCCACCTTCAGTGGTACCTTTCTCTATATGTTTTTTTTTAATCTTTCACAGGTGAGCACTACCGTAAAGTTGTGGTGGAAGCTGATGCAGAGATAGAGACTGCTGTTTAGCTGCCCTTACTTGTTTGATCTTAGAACAGAGAACTTTGCTGAGTTCAAGCTGGGCCCAAATAATCATAAGGTTTGTGACCATATGCCATACCTAGCAACTGCTCTGAATTTCGCTATGAAGTTTATACTCAAATTTGTCCTTGCTCCATGAAGATTTATTGATATTCCTCATAATGTTACAGCTATTTCCAGACACAATCTATTAAAACATTGAACTTTTTTTTTATCATATCACACTTTTTACCTAATTGGTCGCAGTGGTCCCCAACTGACCCCTGACCACCGGCACCCACATCCTCGGAGTCAAGCCCGGCGTGTGGATTAATACACCCCATCAAACTGTCCGGCCCATGACAGCATCTTCCCCATGGGAACCTGCGGCACGGAGCTGCCGAAGATGCCTAGTCGACTCCGGGGGCGCAGGGCTGGCCATCAGCCGCCGAGGTCGCCCCATCAGCATTTTCCTCCTGATTTTCTCCCGATGAGGAGCCGGACATACAATGGCGTCACTCTGACAAGCAGACGCCCACCATGCTCCTCCCCTTTACATATGCCCCATGACTGTGAAGCACTCAGCCTCCACTGGGTGTCACTACAAGTGCATTACATGACCCTCACTCTCCCCGAAGGAAGGAAAGTAGTCGTAGGACGCTCAATCCTTCCTTCCCCCTGCCTGCCCATGGTGGCCCGAATCTGTTCCTGAACCCGGGTCGCTGGCGCGGCGCGAGGTGTGGCATCCAGCACATCAACCCTCAGGGCCAGTGGGCCGGTAACATTGAACTTATTGACATAATCGTTCCTTAACACTAAACATATGGGGTTTACTACTCTTAAGACATTATTCTTTAAAATAAGAAAGTGCTACACATTCTGGCCATTTGCTCTGAATTTTGAAGGATAACTATCTATGTGCATTTTATTCTCCAAGTGGTACCAGCATTGCTCACAAAAAATAAAGTCAAAGTTTGGTGAACTTGTTCCTCTTCATCAGGGCTAGCAGTTATTAAAACTAAGAATAAAACATAATTAAAAAAATCACTGTTTGAACTAACAATGCATTTCTCTATCACACATTTACTGTAGAACACCTAAAATGGCAGACTGCAACTGTTCAAACACTACTTAAAGGGACACTGTCAACCTGTTTTTCATTACAGTATATCTAGTTAAAAACCTACATTTTATGATCGCTTACCTTCTCTAAAATTCATTGATGTTGCTGTCAGTTTTGTCTGTCTCCTTGTTTAGTAGAACTAAAATGCAAGCTAATGTATATTTATAAACAACCTTGTTTTGTTTACAATCTTGTGTCTATTCTTACTGCATACTTACTGAGCATTACAAACATACCCAAACAGTACAGTCACTCATGAGGCAGTAGCCCCGTAAACTCCCACTGCATCAAGAGGGGCTAGACTGTGTTGTGGGTGTTCCCAAGTCCAGGAAAGAAGCAGCTAGAGCTGATTAAGGAACGTAAACAAATTTGTATTTGTGCGGTAACACCAGTATGGTGTGCAGTCTGCTTTTCACTTTTTTAAAGAAAAAAAAGTCAGACCCAAACTACTAGCTACATCAGCAATCTTTACAGAATGTTGGCAATCATAAAATGTGTTTTTTTTTAAATAGACACACTTTGAGACTTAAGAAAAAGTTACTCACCATAGTAATCTTGTTTCTTCAAAGGGATCACTCATTATGATTAAACTAAATACAGTCAGCCTCCTGTGTTGAACTGGCCGGAAAGATGGAATTATATGCAAATTATGGAACTCTCATGTGGCTCTTGCCACTTTCAAACTGCTGCCTTAGCAACTGCTGCACTCTGAGTACTTCAGATTGTTACGTAACCTAACTGGGTACAAGACCCACTAATTAACAACTAAGATGCTAGTAAAATAAAATAAAGTAAAATAAAGTGTGCTGCCCTCTCAGGTCAAAAATGCCCCATACAAACAAATCTAAGAAACTTGAGACCATAAGGAAACCAACTGGTTAAACGCAAAAGTGAGTCTCTAACTTAAGCCCTATAGGCAAAAAACTCCCTACAGCAGGGAAGCAGAATAACCTTTATAAGTTCTAGCAGGGGGAGGCAGGGAGGGAGCTTTAATCATAATGAGTGATCTCTTTGAAGAAACAAGATTACTATGGTGAGTAATTTTTTCTTCTAACCCCAGGAATCACTCATTATGATTAAACTAAATGCAGACTACCAAGCAGTACCTTTGGGGGTTGGGCCGAGAACCTATCTTAAAAACAGGTTCTGCAGCACTGCTGTACCAAATCGAGCATCACTTCTGGATTCAATGTACAGGCTGTAATGGTTTATGAAGTTGTGTACTGTTTTCCATGAAGCTGCTTTGCAGATTTCCAGTAGTGGAATTTCTCTTGAAGCTGCTATTGACGCAGCTGTGCCCCTGGTGGAATGTGCCCTCAAGCCCAAGGGTGCCTGTTTATCCACCTTAGTATAGCAAAGTTGTATACATGCCACTCTCCAGCGAGCGACTGTACAATCTGTGGCAGGCCTATCTTTACCTACTTCACCATAGGTAAGGAAGAGTTGTGACTGACTTGACCTGTAAGACTTGGTTCTGTCAATATAATGGCTAAGTGCCCTTTTGACCTCCAGTGAGTGAAGCTTTATTTCCAGAGAACTGAGTTCTCTGAAAAGAAAAAATGTAGGGTGATAGACTGATTTAAATGGAAAAAATGAGATACCACTTTAGGAAAGATATTTTCTATTGTTCCTGAGGACCATCTTATCCCTGTGGAACAAGATGTAGTAGTCATCTGTGCACAGGACCTGTAAGTCACTGATCCTTCTGGATAAAGTAATAGCCAGCAGAAACAGAGATTTCCAAGTGACATATTACAAATCTACAGTTTCCCTGGGCTCGAATGGTGTGTCCATGAGCTTGGCAGTACAGATATTCAGATTCCAGACTGAAACTGGTTCACTCAATGGAGGGTGACGAAGGCTGAGGCCTTTAAATATTTTCTGAAGACCAGATGAGAGGCCATGGCTCTCTCTTTGCCAGCAGAAAAGTAAGCAGAGACTGAAGCCAAGTGACCATTTAGAGTCGAAGGCCTCAGTCCTAAAGAATGTAAGTGTGTCAGGTAGTCTAGGCAAAAAACCAAGCCATCCTTGAAGGGGTCAATACCCTTGCCTGCAACCCATATATAAAAAAAACCCTTCCAGTTAGAAGAATATGTTTTCTTGGTGAAAGGTTTCCTGGAACCCCTAAGCACTGGCAATACCGGCTCTGACAGTTTTAGGTTAGCAAATTCTAACTCCTCAAGAGCCAGGCTTTGAGCCTCAGTGATTCAAGGTTGGAATACAGGATCCTGCCTTGAGAGGAGGTCAACAAATTGTGACTCCTAGGCAAGTGACTTGGATGAACCACTGACAGTTAAGAGAAGCGAGTACCCGAGCTGTCTCGGCCAAGCCGGTGAAACTAATATCATTGTTGTTGGTTGGTATCTCAATTTCAGCAGGGTCCTGAATATCAATGGGAAAGAAGGGAAGGCATATAGTAAACTCCCCCGTCCAATCAAGGGCCAAAGCCTCCAGGAGGAGTGTGACCCTGAGAAGGGGCCTGCAACAGTACATTGATCACCTGGTGGTTTTCCACCGAGGCAAAAAGATCTACCTCTGGGGTGCCCCACCCCCTTAAGATTGTACTGAGCATCTGAGTGTTCAGGCACCACTAGTGATGGTCCTGACTTATCCTGCTGAGGGAAGCTGACAATACATTGTCTTTTGCTGCAGGTGCATGGCTGATTAGGATACTTTCATAGAGTATGCCATGGATCACAGCCCCATTGCTCCTGTGCACAGTGGGGCTGACCTGGTTCCCACCTGTTTGTTTATGTAGTACATAATTGTGGTGTTGCCCATTCTGACTTGCACCACCCTGTTTTGAAGATGTGGGGCAAATGCCTGAAGAGCTAGGAAGCCTGTCTTGCGCTCTAAGAGGTTTATGTGTAATAGGAACTCTTGGGGAGATCATGTGCCACTTGCTGCATGGTCAAACTTGTGTGCTTCCCAATCTAAAAGTGAAGCATCTGATGTGAAAATTAACAGAAGGTGTTCATTTGTGAAAAAACACCCCTACTCTAAGGTTTTGTTTGTCCAGCCACCGCTGCAGTACCTGTACGAGGATGTGGGTGACTGGAGCCATCCTGGACAGAATCTGTCCTTTGTGACAGTACTGTCCTAAGTAGAACTGGATGTTTCTCCTATGAAATCTGGCACCCAGAGCCACTGTGGGGTGGGGGAGGGGGGCAGCTACCCTGTGCCTAGTAGCCTAAGGAATTCCCTGGCTGATTTGGGTTTTTCTGGTACAACAAGTTTACCATTTGTAGAATACTGTGTTGGGACTTCTGGTCATTTATGAGGAAACAGGGATTTTGTTAGAGCCAGGAAGTACTCTGCATGTTGCAGGGACTGACCCACTATCAACCAGTTGTCCAAGTAGGGGAAAACATTTTTTTTTGAAAGCCTTGAAGCAGAGATTAGGCCAAATAAAAGTGTTGCCAATTGGTACTGGCCTGAGGCCAGCCTGTGGGAATGGTTAATGCAAGAGTGACATTCTGAAGTTTTGGCTTCAAAAATGTGTCTGTTTAACATTCTGAGATACAGAATATTCCTTATGAAGAAATATGTGGATAAAACCCTCTGTCCCTTTGGTTTAGGGGCACTGGTTCCACTGCTTTGATTGTCCAAAGATGTTTGACCTCTGCGTCCAGTAAGATTCTGTCTGCAGAGGTGCCTGGTGTGAAAGAAAAAATTACTCACCTTAGTAATGTTGTTTCTTCTAATGGAGTCTTGCTATATTATGACTATTGCAGTTTGTCCCGGCCTTAGAACTGCTCCGGAGGTGAAAGAGTTAACTTCCATGCAGAGCATGGAGCTTAGAGCGCGAGCTCGGTTCAGAAGCTCTGTTAGGTTGGTTTCAAACCGAAACCGTCAGATCTTTACGAGCAAAAACTCACTAAGGTTCTGTGTGGAAGCTGTAACCTACACTAGCCAACTGGCCACTAATATATTATTAATACATTTTCCTGGTCCCAACACAAAGACTCAAGTCAGTGGACCAGAAAAATAAGATAAAATAACTAAATAAACACAACACCCAAACATGAAAGAGGGCATCAATAAATGCCAACAGAGGACTACCCACCCCATACCCAAAGTAGGAGTTCTGAGAGGGGCAGGCTGGGGAAGAGGTCATAATATAGCAAGACTCCATTAGAAGAAACAACATTACTAAGGTGAATAATTTTTTCTTCAAACATGAAGTCTTGCTATATTATGACTATTGCAGACTACACAGCAGTACATACATGGAGGAGGGACAGAACCTACTTAGGGAATAGGCTCTGAAGCACGGCTGTGCCAAACCGAGCATCCCTCCTGGCCTGAATATCCAGGGAGTAATACTTGGTGAAAGTGTGTACTGTCTTCCAAGTAGCTGCCTGACATATCTCCAAGATAGGGATGTCTCTAGCAGCAGCTAGAGATGCAGCTGTACCTCTGGTAGAGTGAGCCCTCAGGCCTGAGGGGGGGAACCTTTCCCAGCTTTTGATAGCAAAATTGGATACAAGAAACAATCCACCTGGCAATGGATCTCTAGTGGCAGGTCTCCTTTCCCAGCCTCACCATAAGTGAGAAACAGTTGGAGGAGTCAAACCTGTGACCCTTGGTACTTCTATGTAGTAACTTAGGGCCCTCTTAACATCTGCTTGTGCAGCCCTCTCACCAGAGGAGGAATGGTCAGTGAAGAACACTGAAAGTGAAATAGATTGGTTAAGGTGGAAATCTGAAACCACCTTAGGCAAAAACTTCCTGTTAGTCCTGAGGACTACTTTATCCCTGTGAAAGGAAATAAAGTTAGTCTCTACTGATAAAGCCTGTAACTCACTTATACGCCTGGCAGAAGTGATGGCTACCAGAAATACAGTTTTCCAAGTCAAATACTTAAGCTCTGCCGAAGACAGAGGCTCAAAGGGGGGTTGCATTAGCTGAGCAATGCATACATTAAGAATCCCAAGCCGGGGCAGGGTCCCTGAATGGAGGATTGGTGTGAAGCAATCCTTTAAAAAACTTGGAAAATACAGGATGAGCAGAAAGAGAAGAGGGCTTCCCTGCTGAAATGAAGGCAGAGACAGCAGCCAAGTGCACTTTCAGGGTAGCTGGTCTCAGTCCCAAAGAATTAAGATGGACCATGTAGTCCAATACAGTGGGTAGATCAGCAGATTCCGGGGAAACATGCTTCCCAGAACACCATATGGAAAACCTTTTCCACTTGGAGTTATAGGTAGTCTGGTGGAAGGCTTCCTAGCAGCCTTCAGGATTTCGAGAACACTTTGAGAAAGTTGTAAATCAGCAAACTCTAACTGCTCAAGAGCCAAGCCTTGAGGTTGAGGGATTTGAGATGCGGATACCAAACTCTCTCCTGAGCACAGGTTAACAGATTGTGGTTCCTGGGGAGACATAGGGGAAGATGGACTGCTAAGGACAGAAGGAGTGGGTACCAGGACTGCCTGGCCCAGTCTGGAGCAATCAGGATCATTTTGCAGGGCTGAGACCTGATTTTGACTAGTACTTTGAACAGGAGAGGGAAGGGGGGAAAGGCATAAAGAAACTTCCCTTCCCAATCGAGGAGAAAGGCATCCAGGGGAACTGAGCCCAACACTGGGGGCCTGCAACAAAACAGTGGAAGTTGATGATTGTCTGGGGCTGCGAAAGATCTATCTGAGGAGTGCCCCATCTGGCAAACACTATCCCCAGTACTAGGGGATCCAGTGACCATTTGTGATGGCCCTGGGAAATCCTGCTGAGAGCATCTGCCAGGACATTGTCCTTGCCTGGGAGGTGAACTGCTATGAGGGAAGAGTTCAGGGAATAAGCCAGAGACCACAACTTCATCGCCTCAGTGCACAAGGCCGAAGACCGAGTGCCCCCTTGTTTGTTGATGTACCACATTGTAGTGGTGCTGTCTGTTCTGACCTGTACCACCTTGTTTTGAACAGATGCAGAGAAAACCTGAAGTGCTAGAAAACAGCTCTGAGTTCCAACAGATTGATGTGGAGCAGAGATTCCTGAGGGGACCATAACCCCTGGGTGGAAAGGTCGCCCATGTGAGCTCCCCATCCCAGGAGGGATGCATCTGTAGTAAGGGTCAAGGAACGGGACAGAGGGATGAAAGGCACCCCTGTCTCAGACTGCTCTGATCCTGCCACCACTGAAGGACCTGGATCAGAGTTCGAGTCACTTGGATTAACTTGGATAGAGGATCTCTTCTTTGAGACCAGAAAGCTCTCAAATGGAACTGAATGTCCCTCATCTGAAATCTTGCTCCTTGCACCACAGCTGTGGAGGCAGCCATGTGCCCTAGGAGCTGCAGGAAATGCCTTGCTGGTCGAGAGACCTGCAGAGTGAAGGAGAGTGCCAGGGCCACTAAGGTCCTTACCCTTTCCAAGGGAAGGAAGGCTCTGGCTTGCTTTGTGTCCAGTTCTGCACCTATAAAGGTGAGTACCTGGACAGGTTCCAAAACTGACTTTGGAAGATTGAGAAGAAATCCCAGAGAGGTAAGCAGCTGCTGGGTAACTAGCAGGTGTGATTTGACTTGGTCTGGAGACTGACCCACAATGAGCCAGTCGTCCAGGTAGGGAAAATGGCAATCTTTTGCCTTCTTAGATGAGCGACTGCTACTGCCAGACATTTTGTGAACACCTTGGGGCAGAAGTGAGGCCAAGGGCATTGCTCTGAACTGATAATGGCCTGAGGGCAGTTCAATCTAAGTACTTTCATGGCTTTTGATAGTAACATGGAAGTAGTTGCATCCTTGAGGTCCAGGGAGGCAACCAGTCCCCTGGCCTTAGGGAGAGTAAAATCATTCTCAGTGTCACCATTTTGAACTTTGGCTTTAAAAGGTGCTTGTTTAGATATCTTAGATCCAGGATAGGCCGCCCTCCTGTCTTTTCTGGGGTAAGGAAGTACCTGGAGTACAGACCCTTGCCCTGGTGAAGGGAGAAACCCTTTCTACAGCTCTGAGAGCCAAGAGGGTTGAGACTCTGCTTCCAAAGCAAGAGTCTCTACAGGGTTTGTAGGTGGAAAAGATCTGGCTCTCATTTAGAAATTTCTTGAAGCTGAGAACCAGACCCTGGCTCACTACTTCCAGGACCCACCTGTCTGAAGTTAAAGACTGCCAGTCCTGGACCTAGTGAGCCAACCTGCCCCCTACAGGTAGTGGAGAGTACCTGGGCATCCCATCAGGGTGCCTGTTTGCAGGGGGCTTTAGGCTGAGGGGTGGAGCAGGCCTGCTCGAACCCCATCTGCCTCTCCCTCTGAAGAACCCCCTCTGTACATAGGCTGAAGAGGAGGAGGAGGCCTGGGTCTGGTAAAAAGGCCTGTGAAAAGGCCTACCCCTACCCCTGGGGGGCTGCCTCTGAGGAGTGGCTTGCCGTTCCTTGGCTTGTGCACTCCTGTAAGTGGTTCTATATTCATCCATTTTCTTCATATAATTCTCTGTCTGCTCCCCAAACAGAGAATTTCCCACCACAGGAAAATCCATAGCCTTAGACTGGGTATCCTGTGACAAAGTAGTACACCTGAGCCAGGCCAATCTCCGAAAAGCCACAGATGTAGCCATGACTCTTGAGGATATATCATTAGAATCCACTGCAGCACGGAATTGCACCTTAGATGCCTCAATACCATCAAGAGCCACCTGTTCCAGCTCCTTTGCAAGCTGGCCAGGGACCTGTTTGGCTAAGGCCATGACAGTATCCCATCTAGATTTCTGGTATCTCGCAACATAAGCCATATAGTTTGCTTGTCTGAGTCCCAAGGATGCTGCCATGTATTGTTTTTGGCCATGGCATCAATCTTCCTGGAATCCTTGTCAGGAGGATGTGAAGCCAGTGGAATATTAGCTTTATCACAGGCTGTAGCCTGAACTACTCCAACATGACTGCATTGCTGTGAAAGAAAATCTGTATCAGGACCTGACAAAGTGTACCTCCTGTCCATCTTTTTATCCACAGGAGGCACAGAATTAGGAGCTTTTAAATTTTTATTTGTTTGTTTGTTTTCTAAAAGATTTATGTAAAGGGATAGACAACCTCCTGGACTCTGGGATATCCATCATCTCCACATAGTCAGGCTCCTCTTGCTCATCCAAAGCCTCCTCTAAGGGAAGCTGGAGGGTCTCAGCAACTTTTTTATAAAACAAAAAATGAGAAGGGGACTCAGAAAGCCTAGGGGAAGACTCACAGAAGGTCTGTCTGGGAGATGTCCGGTCAATGGGCACATCCAGACTCTCAAAGTCACATTCACACTGATCATAATCCTCATCCCCTCCTCTGGTTCATAGAACTCTTCTATATCATAATCCTGAACCATTGGAACCGACTGAACGACCTTTTGCCAGA
Organism: Neoceratodus forsteri; assembly: GCA_016271365.2. Classification (NCBI taxonomy): domain Eukaryota; kingdom Metazoa; phylum Chordata; order Ceratodontiformes; family Ceratodontidae; genus Neoceratodus; species Neoceratodus forsteri. The sequence continues at coordinate 1,119,930,474 of CM028130.1, read as the reverse complement.
CAGTGGCGGTTCGGAGGGAACCGGGGACAGGGACTGGACAATCTGTACTGCTCTGGCTATTTCTGCAGCAGTTGGAGAAGGAATTTTGGACTCCAAACCTGCCGATTTTTTAGTTTTCTTTGCTGGAACTGGCTCCTCAGAGCCAGCTTTTCGTTTGGCCGAGGAAGTCTTGCCCTGGTCAGAGGGCACTCCCTCCAGTTCGGTTGGCACCGAACCGGGCTGGCCATCCGGGTCAGCGGACTTTTTGGCCTCTCGTTCCCTGAGCCTGCCCACTCTCTTGTCCAGGGTGGCTGCAGGGAAATTTTACAAATCTGGCAGTCTGAATTGAGGTGGTCAAACCCAGACAATAGACACATGTATTGTATTAGGTCAGCCTTGTAAAGGCTTCCCCACAGACACCACAGTGTTGAAACCCAGTGGGCCAGTTTTCTTTTGGTTTCTCAGACATGATGCCAGCCTAACCAACAAACTTGCCCTTTTAATGGCAGTGCCAGGCAAGACACCTTTATCGGTTCCAAACCGTATCACGGTCGTGAAAAAACGAATGAAATCTGTTTTTTAGAACCGATAAGAACCGGAATCAGACGCTTAGAAGCCTTAAAAGGCTTTAAACTTAAATTTTATATAGTTCGATCGGTTCAACCGAACCGATAACACTTTCAAGTTCCACACAGAAAAACCCTATCTATTACTTACGATTACCATAGACAGAGCTTGAACCGATCGGTTTTATGTTAAAATAATTAAATCATGTTAAATTAAACCAAGAAATAGCGCTTTAAACCGAAGAAATGAACCGAGCAACAGGAGGAATCTCCGGAGCGACTGTTCAGTGAGGCGGAGTAAAGAATCTGACGGTTTCGGTTTGAAACCAACCTAACAGAGCTTCTGAACCGAGCTCGCGCTCTAAGCTCCATGCTCTGCATGGAAGTTAACTCTTTCACCTCCGGAGCAGTTCTAAGGCTGGGACAAACTGCAATGGTCATAATATAGCAAGACTTCATGTTGTTTGAAGTTCTTTCCCCAACTTGGGAAATGAAATGAAATGAAGTTGAGTGCAGACCCTGGCTCATTACCTCCAGGACCCATCTGTGGTGATAGTATGCCACACCTGGAGGTAGTGAGCCAATCTGCCACCCACTGGCCACAAAGGAGAGATGCAGCCTGAAGCAGCCCATCAGGGGTTCTGTGAGGGTTGTGTCTGAGGCTGAGGAGAGGGAGAAGCTCTTCTCATCATTCTTCTGCCCCTTCCTCTGAAATAGCCTTTTGCTTGCTGTTGAGGCTGAGAGGCCTGTGTCTGGAAAAAAGGGTTTGGGATAAAAAACCCTACCCCGCCTCCCCTATTCTGGGATCTATAGAAAGTAGAAGGTCTGTCCTTCGAGCTGCTGTGAAAAGTAGACTTGTATTCCTCTACTTTTTTCATGTATGCTTCAGTTTTATCGCCAAACAATGATTTATCCTCCACAGGGAAATCCATTCCCTTGGCCTGTGTATCTGCGGTAAGGTTGATGGCCCTGAGCCATGCAAATCTCCTAAGGGAGACAGCTAATGTCATTAGCCTGGCAGCTGTGTCATTGGTGTCCACTGCCATATGGAATTGATATTTAGTGGCATCAAGTGCCGCCCTTGCTGTTTCTTGCAGATCCACTGCTACTTCCCCTGGAACCTTGTCAGCAAGGGCTAAAACTGTGTTCCAGAGTGCCTTTTGGTACTGTACTCCATATGCTATGTAGCTGGCTTGCCTGATTAACAAGAAAGCAGCCATGTAACCCTTTTTTCCCATGGCATCCATTTTTCATGAGTCCTTATCCGGAGGGTGGGTAGCCAGCGGTATTCTGGCTTTGTCATAGGCAGCAGCCTGAACCACCCCCCCTTCGGGGTTGGGATGGTGAAACAAAAAAATCAGCAGTCGATCTGTCTAGCTGATACTTTTTGTCAGCTTTTTTATCTACCCCAGGGATAGAAGTTGGGGTCTGCAGTATCTCCGATGCTGCCTTTTTTAAGGACTTATGCATTGGCAAAAAGAAGTCGTTTTGTTGGAGTTAAACCCGTCATATTGAGGAACTCTGCTTCCTCCACATCCTCTTCGTCTCCTGAAGAGGGAGATTAAGGGTCTCCACCATGCTTTTTACAAAAGCATAATGAGAGGAGTACTCTTCTGGGCCCCTAGGAGGAGACCCGAACTCCTGCTCAGGGGAAACTTCAGGGTATATATCGGTTCCCCTTCAAAATCCTCCTCATCCTCCTCACCATAAGTAACTTGAGGTTCCTATGAAACAGGAACAGGAGGAGGAACCAGTGCAGCCGGTGTAGGGACTGGGGCTGCAGCCTGCAGGGCTTGTAGGACCTGTAATGCCTCAGCAATGTCCTCAGCCGAGGGCATATTATGTTTGTCTGCTGGGAGCTCCTTAGCCTTCTCAGCCGGAGGCGCAGTGACATGCTTCTCTTTGCACTTTTTCTTAAGAGGGACAGCCTCAGCCACTGTCTCCATAGTCCTCTTTGACTTACCTTGGTCAGGTTTCTCTTAACTTTTGTATGTGTCCTTAGCTTTGCTTCCATCCCTTTTAGGGATAGAGGTAGATGCACTAGTATCAGCAGCAGAAGCAGAAGCCATTTCCTCTAGCTTTTTAGCCCTCTTTCTTAATGTTTTTGGACAGAAAGACTTGCAAATCTCACAGTTAGCAAAAATATGACTGGTGCCCAAACAGGAAATACAAATAGACTGTCTATCTGCCTTTGCTACAATCAGACCACAAGACTCACAATATTTAAACCCAGTGGGTCCTGTCCGTTTCTTAGGCTTATCTAAGTGGGTTTCTGACACTGAGTAAGCTGAAAAAATACCAATCTCAGGACAACAGTATATCTAGGAACTGAGGTTTTTAAATATAAACAAACGCTAACAGTTCCTGGAACAGAGTGCTGTTCAGTTCCCTATTCGGTTCCTTAAGAAAAACAGAACTGAAATTAACTTAAAAGTTAAATAAAACAAAGTGGTCAAAGGAACCAACTGCAAACAGGAAGTTAAAACAAAAAACCTAATGAAAATCTAGACAGAGGGAGTGGAACCCTCGGTTCCAGGGAACCGTGAGGGAACTGCTAAAAGACTAAAACTAAAACTACACTACAATTATTAAAAACTAAACTTCTAAGGCAGCAATCTGAAATTAAACTCAGAATGAGTACTTATCCACACAGATAATGAATTCTGATGACAGTTCAAGGAGAGCTCTCGTGGACGTCCTTACTAGGCAGGCGGAGTAAAGAATCTGAAGCACTCAGAATGCAGCAGTGGCTAAGACAGCAGTTTGAAAGTGGCATGAGCCACATGAGAGTTCCATAATTTGCATATAATTCCATCTCTCCGGGCAGTTCAACACAGGAGGCTGACTGCATTTAGTTTAATCATAATGAGTGATTCCTGGGGTTAGAAGACGGTTAACAGTGTCCTTTTAAATCACAAGATCTTTACTTAGCATTTCTTCAGAGTTAAAGACAAGTCTCTTACTTGGGGAACTCCAACTTTGCTAAATTGATTATATTATCTTAATCAGCATCAAAAGTAGAACTATCATATAAATAAACCATACCTGACCCCAATTGCCATTAGGGTTCCCTGTTCAGTCTGGTTTCAGACAGGTATATATGATTCGGATTAACTATCTAAAAGAATGTACAGAGACATACTATTTTGCTCACCATCAGGTCATTCAATGCAGTACCATAACAGTAAGTAGTAGTAGTAAGTAGTAATAAATCATTTTTATTCAGAGAATACTGGAGACATACCATTGAGCAAAGCTCATTTCCAATGAAGTTCCAGGTTCTTAATGTGCAAAGTTTCACATAAATTAAACATGAACACATACATACACTTAACATAATAATAATTAAGAGACATACCCAAACGATAACATATATGATCATTAGATCAAACTTTAAAATACATTACACTGATTGCAAAAATAAACAGTCTTAGTCCAGGCGGTACACCATTGAACAAATTTATAAACATTGATCCTGACCCCTGGGCATCTTAAATATTGAGGTGACTCATTCCAGAGGGAAACTCCCCTGAATAAGATAGAAGATCTTCCAACATTCAAGTTACAACTGCAAACACAAAATTGGACATCGTGTCAATCTCAAATCCCTTCCAAATTCCCTAAGCTTAAACAACCCAACCATATAATCTGGAACCCTATGGTTCCAGACCCTAATCATGAAGTGCAATAGATGTATATTTCTTTGCACAGAAGGTCTACTCCAATTTAATTCATTAAATAAATAACACCTGTGTATTCTAAACGGGGCCTCTAATATAAAGCGAGCCAACCTACAAAACAGGTGGTCCACCTTATTTAACAATACCCCAGATGCCTCTCCATAAAATATATCTCCACAATCAATTGCTGGAAGTAATAAAGTTGCAACCACATTCTGATGGACCTCCCTAGACATAAATCTTTTATATCTATAAAGGGCTCCTAGGTTTTTATTCATACTTCCAATTAACAAATCTGTGTGTAAATCCCAACTTAAATGAGAATCAAGCCACATTCCCAGGTATTTATAGTGATCATCCTGTTTTATAACTAAATCCCCAGATGTAACAATTTCCAATTTTAGGCCACAAGTTCTAGTATACTTACTTCTAAACAAAAGTACCTGTGTTTTATTTGCATTCAAGATCAAATGATGCCTCCTAAAAAATTCCTGAGCTTCGTCAAAAGCTTGTTGCAACTATAACTCTATTACAGCCTGAGAAGCTCCTTCAACATACAATATGGTGTTATCTGCATATAGTTGATACCCAATGTCAGGAGATTGAGGCCTAAATTCATTCACATAGATGTTGAAGAGCAGAGGCCCCAAGATTGACCCTTGGGGAACTCTGCTCTTCAAATCCAGAATCCCAGATTTAAAAGAGGCTACCTTCACATACTGACTACGTCCCATCAAATATAATGAGAACCATCTGACTTGAAAGATGAGACAAGCCAATCTCCCCGAGTCTGGACAGGAGCACCCGATGGTTCAGGGTGTTGAAGGCCTTTGAAAGATTGATGAATAAAGCACCTACCATTAACCTCCTGTCCAGACTCAGTTGGAGATCGCTTACCACTTTAGTTAGAGCTGTTTGAGTACTATGTAAAGGCCTAAAACCTGACTGAAATGGAGACAATTTATTATGATCCAGAAAGTTCTTCAGCTGACATGATTCTACATAGAAACATAGAAGCTGATGGCAGATAAGGACCGCAAGGCCCATCCAGTCTGCCCATTTCTTTTTCTGCCTTATGAATGTGCCTTCGGCTTTTGCTCTGTCAATGGCCTATCTGTTCATACTCATCTGTATTGCTCCCTTATGCCTATCCCATGCCTGTTTGAAGCCCTGCACTGTATTCATATCCACCACTTCCAGAGGTAGGCCGTTCCATGCATCCAGCACCCTTTCTGTGAAAAAGAACTTCCTCACATTACCCCTTAATTGGCCTCCCTCTATTCTCATGCTGTGTCCTCTTGTCCTGCTAGTTTTCTTATATTGAAACATGTTAGACTCTTTCACCTTGTTAATGCCCTTAAGGTGTTTGAATGTTTCGATCATATTACCTCTCCCTCCCTCCTTTGCTCTAGGGTATACATATTGAGCTCTGTTAATCTGTCCTCATAGGTTTTCTGATGCAGTCCCTACACCATTTTGGTTGCCCTTCTCTGGACTGCCTCAATTTGGTTAATGTCCTTGTGAAGGTGTGGCCTCCAGTACTGCACACAGTACTCCAGATGGGGCCTAACCAGTGTCTTGTAAAGAAGGATTATTACCTCCCTCTTCTGACTTGTGATACCCCTTCTACTACACCCCAACATCCCTCTAGCCTTACCTACTGCTTTAGTGGTCTGCTTGGATGATTTCAGGTCACCTGTAATGATGATACCCAAGTCTCTTTTTCTCAAATATTTTAGAGACCTGGGGTAACAATGAGATGGGCCTGTAATTCCTTAAGTCGGTCTTATTTCCTGATTTAAATACAGGTGTGACCCTAGTTATCTTCCACCCTTCTGGGAATTCACCAGTCTTACAAGATAAATTAAAAATATAAGCCATGGGGGAGACCAATCAAGAGCAGCATACTTTAATAATATGGAAGGAATTCCATCATACCCTGTAGCCTTAAAGATATTTATTTTCAAGAGTTCCCTATGTACTTTTTCCGGAAAAATGTGAACAAACTCAAACACTCTCATTCCTTTTGAATCTGGTTTACTATCCACCAAAACCTGCTCTACACTGACCTTATAATCCTGGCTATCCCTGTCAACTGAATCCTGTGTACCCACTTTGATGAAATGCTCATTAAAGGCATTCACCAAACCGTCCCCCAAGGAAAAAGTTGATCCCTCCACTGAGATCTTAGTTACTGAGGAACTTTTATGAGTCCCCATTAAATCAGAAATAACCCCCCAAAACTTCCTTGGATTCTGTTTTTGACTATTATCAAACTTGGACCGTATAAAATCTTGTTTTGAAAGCCTCACCTTCTTAGTATACAAATTTCGGGCCTACCTATAAAGAACCCAATCATGGGCCTTCGTAGATTTTTTAGCTTTAGCCCATTTCTTGTCCCTCTCTCTCCTAGCTTTATGTGGCATTCCTTTGAGAACCAAATGTTCCCTTTATGTTTAACCTTTCTAGATTTCAGTGGAACATGCCTATTGCATACCTGTAGAAATTCATGCAAAAAATATTCCCAGGCACTAGAAGCAGTAGGTATCAATTCCAATCTAGACCAATTAATGTCTTCAACTTCTAACGTAAATGAGACATAGTCAAATTGTTTAAAACATCTCCAAGAGATATCCTAATTTAAACTCTATGACTTTTATAGAACTTATTAGTGCTATATGTGAAACTGACAAACACAACTAGAAACAGATAGTTGTATACCATATCAAATTCATCTTAAACCATCATTATCTATTGTATTATATTCTAAGAGGAAAACAAAAAGCATGTTTCTCAAGCGGATTAGCATGAAAGTAAACAAGTATACTTTTAAGGGTACTTTAAACTTTTTAGTCTTTAGCCTTGTTGACATATCTGGAGGAAACTCAGGCCCTCTCTGTTCTGAGCCTGCAAAGATGCAAACTTCTCAAACAAGGCACCCTCTAAATTAAACAGTGTTGAAGAACGCTATTTGTAACAAAATTGGCAACCTACCCCACGGGTATGGTGGCGTCTCGCACCACCCAACTTGCCTACTAGCAGACACACTGTATATTGCATTTGTGAGATTTTTTAATAATCACCAAACCCTTGGTCGCACACAGGCAGACAGGGCACCATCCCCCCCCCCCAATGTCACCAAGCGTGATGCATCACAGACATGCTAAAGTCACAATGCTGGTGAAATGGCAATGATGCTCACATGATTTCAGGTGTGTGTATATATATATATATATATATATATATATATATATATACACATACACACATACATATATATATATATATATATATATATATATATATATATATATATATATATATATGCCACAGTTTATTTCTGATTTTCCTACTGGTCTCCTAACACTGTCTGTCAATGTAGGTCCACTGACAGTTCAATGGAGCTGGCCAGATAGGGGTAGGCGCGTCCTCTCACCATCAGGGTGATTATTACAACTCTAAAATACAGCATACAGTGTTCCTGTTGGTTGGCAAGCAGAACACTGTGAGAATCCACTATACCCATGGAGTAGGTCTCCAATTTTGTTATGAATAACCTTCTTCTACACTATAACTTTTGAGTAGTTTTAATTTAGAGAAAGCCTTCTAAGAGTAGTTAATATTTTTGCAGGCTCAGAACAGAGAGGACAAGCGTTTCCTCCGGATATGCCAACAAGGCTAACGACTAAGAATTTCAAGGCACCATTAAAACAATACTTTTTTTTTATTTCCATGTTAATCAGCTTGAGTAGCATTTTTTTGTCATCTTCCTCTTAGAATATAACACTACAGATATGATGGTTTAACATAAAATAACTTTAATTTGTTATGGTATACAACCACCTGTTTCTAGTTTTGTTTGTCAGTTTCACATACAGCACCATTAAGTTTTATAAAAGTCACATAGCTTAATTAGGATATCTTTTACGGTACTGTATTGAATGACCTAATGGTGAGCAAGAAACAATTACTCACCTTAGTAATTATGTTTCTTCTATTATGGAGTCTTGCTGTATTCTGACAATTGCAGTGATTCCCAACCTTTGAACTGCCCCGAAGAACAAAGAGTTAACTTTCTATGCAGGGCACAGAATGCTGAGCTCGAGCTCGGTTGAAGTCTCTGTCTGGAGTGATTCAAACCTAAACAGTCAGATTCTTACGAGCCCAACTAAACTAAAAATTCTATGTGGAAATTGTAAAAATTCTTGCTAGCCAACTAGCTGAAAAAAAAGTTTTGGATTCCCAAGGAAGACTCAAGTCAGGAAACCCAAAAACCAATCTACTATAAATAACAATAATAAATCAGCACCCAAACAAAAAGGAGGAGGGTGCAAGCAAAAAACACCCCTGGGGTGCAACACTGCACTTGCCCACCCACTTCCCAAAAACAGGTTCTGAGAGGGGAGGCAGGGAAGGAGGTCAGAATACAGCAAGACTCCATTAGAAGAAACATAATTACTAAGGTGAGTCATTTTTTCTTCAAACAACATGAAGTCTTGCTGTATCCTGACAATTGCAAACTACCAAGCAGTACCTCCGAGAAGGAGGGACAGAACCTACTTTGGGAATAGGCTCTGAAGTACTGCTGTGCCAAACCGAGCATCACTCCTAGCCTGGCTATCCAGAGAGTAATGCTTGGTAAAGGTATGGACTGTTTTCCAGGTGGCTGCTTGACAAATTTCTAAAAAGAAGGATATCCCTGGCAACAGCCAGGGAAGCAGCTGAACCGCTAGGAAATGAGCCCTCAGGCCTGAGGGTGGAGTTTTTCCAGTTTTCATAGCAGAACTGTATACAAGACACAATCCACCTGGCAAGAGATCTTTGGTGGCAGGTTTGCCCTTTCCCACTTCTCCATAAGTGAGGAACAACTGGAAGGAGTCAAACCTGTGACCCTTGGTACGCTCTATGTAGTAACTAAGGCTCTTTTGACATCTAAACTGTGTAGCCTCCTCTCTCCTGAGGAAGAATGATCACTGAAGAAAACAGGGAGAGACACAGACTGGTTTAAATGGAAGTCTGAAACCACTCTGGGCAAGAACATTCTGTTGGTTCTAAGGACCACTATACCATGTGAAATGAGATAAAATCAGGTTCCACTGACAGGGCTTGCAATTCACTGATACGCCTGGCAGAGGTAATGGCTACCAGGAACAGTTTTCCAAGTCAAGTACTTAAGCTCTGCTGAGGACATAGGCTCAAAAGGGGGTTGCATAAGTTGAGCAATGCAAACATTCAAATCCCAGGCAGGAGCAGGGTCTCTAAAAGGAGGATTGGTGTGAAGCAATCCTTTAAAAAATTTACAGAACACAGGATGGGAAGATAGCGAGGAAGACTTCCCCACAGACAAAAACACAGAAACAGCTGACAAGTGTACTTTGAGAGTAGCTGGTCTGAGGCCTAGGCCAGTAAGATGAACCACATAATCCAGAACCGTAGGCAACCCAGCAGTGTCTGGAGAAATATGCTTCTTAGAACACCAAATGCTGAATCTTTTCCATTTGGAGTTGTAAGTCTTTCTGGTGGAGGGCTTTTGAGAAGCCTTGAGGATATCCAGAACCCCTTGGGAAAGATGCAGATCTGCAAACTCTAACTCTTCAAGAGCCATGATTTGAGACTGAGAGACAGAAGATTGGGTTACCAAATCCTTCCCTGAGAGGATGTTAACAGGTTGTAGTTCCTGGGAAGAGACAGAGGAAGATGGACTGCTAGGGACAGCAACAGGGGTACCAGGGCTGTCTGGCCCAATCTGGAGCAATCAGAATCACCTTGGAAGGCTGAGACCTTATTTTTACCAAAACTTTGAACAGGAGTGGGAAGGGGGGAAAGGCATACAGAAACTTCCCTTCCCAATTCAGGATCAGGGCGTCCAGAGGGACTGAGCCCAAGACTGGAGGTCTGCAACAAAACAGAGGAAGTTGGTGATTGTCTGGGGCTGCAAAGAGATCTATCTCTGAGTGCCCCACCTTGAAAAATTCACTGTCAACACCAGAAGTCCAGGGACCATTCGGTGCTGGCCCTGAGAAATCCTACTCAGTGCATCTGCTAGCACACTGTCCTTGCCTGGAAGATGAACTGCTACAAGAGAGGTTTGCAAGGAATGAGCCAGGGACCACAACTTCATGGCTTCTGTGCACAAGGCTGTGGACTGAGCACCTCCCAGCTTGTTGATGTACCACATGGTGGTGGTGGTGGTGGTGTCTGTTCTGACTTGAACCACCTTGTTCTGTACGGACTGTGAGAAAGCTTTTAGAGCCAGAAAAACTGCTCTGAGCTCTAGAAGACTGATGTGGAGAAGGGATTCTTGGGGGGACCATAGCCCCTGGGCAGTAAGGAACCCCAGATGGGCTCCCCAGCCCAGGAGAGAAGCATCCATGGTAAGGACCACTGAACAAGGCTGAGTAACAAAAGGAACACCTTGTCTTAAACTGTCCTGATCCTGCCACCATTGGGGGTCTTGGATCAAGGTCAGAGTCACTGGGATCAGTTTGGTAAGGGAATCCTTCCTCTGAGACCAGAAAGCTCTCAGGTGGAACTGAATATCCCTCATCTGGAATCTTGCCCTTTGGACTACTGCTGTTGTAGCTGCCATGTGGCCCAAGAGCTGGAGGAAATGCCTTGCTGGTCGAGATACCCGAAGGCTGAAGGAAGAAGCTAGTTCCATAAGAACCCTTGCCCTTTCTAGAGAAGGAAAGGCTCTTGTTCTGAGTGTGTCCAGTTCTGCCCCATCAAAGGTAAGAAGCTGGACTGGTTCGAGAACTGACTTGGGAAGGTTGAGAAGAAATCCTAGAGAAGTGAGCACTTGCTGGGTCACTTGAAGGTGAGACTCGACTTGGTCTGGAGACTGACCCACTATTAGCCAATCATCTAGATATGGAAAAATAGAAATCTTTTGCCTTTTTAGAAAGGCAACTACTACTGCTAGGCACTTTGTGAAAACCCTTGGGGCTGAGATTAGGCCAAAGGGCATTGCTCTGAACTGATAATGGCCTGAGGGCAACTCGAACCTGAGGTACTTTCTGTGGGAGCACTTGATGGGAATGTGAAAGTAGGTATCTTTGAGGTCCAGGGAGGCTAGCCAGTCCCCTGGCCTTAGAGAGGGAAGGATTATTCCCAGAGTTATCATTTTGAACTTTGGTTTTAAAAGATGTTTGTTTAGATATCTGAGGTCTAGGATGGGTTGCCACTGCCCCATCTTTTTGGGGGTCAGGAAGTACCTGGAGTACAGTCCTTTCCCCAGTGTAGGGTAGGTACTCTCTCTATAGCTCTTAAAGCTAGGAGAGAAGAAACCTCTGCCTCTAGGGCAAAGATTTCAGAGAGATTTGCAGGTGGAAAAGATCTGGCTCTCATCTTTGGAAATTTTTTGAAGCTGAGAACCAGTCCCTGGCTTACTACTTCCAGGATCCATTTGTCTGATGTAACAGACATCCAGTCCTGGACAAAGTAAGCCAGCCTGACCCCTACTGGAATAGGAGAGTCGACCCGGGCAGGCCCATCAGGGTGTCTGCTTGGCAGGGGCTTTAGGCTGAGGAGTGGATGCAGCCCTGCTCATCCCCCTTCTGCCTCTCCCTCCGAAGAACCCCCTCTGAGAAAAGGAAGAAAAGGCATGTGCTTGGTAAAAAGGCCTTTGAAAAGGCCTGCCCATGCCCCTAGACTGCTGCCTTTGAGGAGTTGCCTGCCTTTCCTTGGCCTGAGCACTCCTGTAAGTGGTCCTGTACGCATCCATTTTCTTCATGTAATTCTCTGTCTGCTCCCAAAACAGAGAATTACCCACTACAGGAAAATCCATGGCCTTAGCCTGGGTGCCCTTCGAGAGGCTAGTACATCTGAGCCAAGCCATCCTCCGAAGAGCCACAGATGTAGCCATGACTCTTGATGACACATCATTAGAGTCCACAGCAGCATGAAACTGAACCTTAGATGCCTCAATCCCATCTGCAGCCACCGCCTCCAGCTCCTTGGGCAGCTGGGGGGAGGCCTGTTTAGCCAGTGCCAGTACAGTGTCCCACCTGACTTCTGGTACCTGGCTGTAAGGCTCATGTAATCGCCTGCCTGAATCCCAAAGAAGATGCCATGTACTGCTTCTTTGCCATGGCATCAATCTTCCTGGAGTCCTTGTCAGGGGGGTGTGAAGCCAAGGGAATATTTGCCTTGTCACAGGCAGCAGCCTGCACTACCCCAACATGGCTGCACTGCTGATATAAGAACTCTGTGTCTGAGCCTGAAAATGTATACCTCTTGTCCATTCTTCTATCCACAGGAAGTATAATGTTAGGAGACTAAGATTTTTTGTGTCTGTTTCCCAAAAGAATTATGGAGGGGAATAGACAGTCTCCTGGACTCTGGGATGTCCATCATCTCTACATAATCAGGCTCCTCCTGATCTTCCACAGCCTCCTCCATAGGAAGCTGGAGGGTTTCAGACACCTTTCTGTAAAACATAAAGTGAGAAGGGGACTCAGAAAGCATAGGAGGGGAAACACCTGAAGGTTTGTCTGGGGTGATGTCCGGTTCCACAGGCACATCCAGACCCTCACTTACATCATCATCCTCAAATTCCCCTTCCTCTTCAAATTCTGGTTCATAAAAATCTTCAAGGGTATACTCTTGAACTGGGGGAACCAACCGAACTGAAACCCTGCCAGAAGGAGCTGGATCGGTCGGAACCGGACGGAGCGATTCCACAATCTGAATCGCTCTGGCTATCTCTTCGGCAGTCGGAACATGAACCTCTGGATCCGAACCGGTCGATTTATCTTTGCATTTTCTTTTGTCGGAACCGATCTCTTGGAATCGGCTCTCCTTTTGCCCGAATAAGTATCGCCCTGGTCAGAGGGCACTCCTTCTGGTTCGGTCGAAACCGAACCGGGCTGGCCATCCGGGTCAGCGGACTTCTCTGCCTCCTTTTCCCTCAGTCTACCTATTCTCTTCTCAAGGGTAGATTTAGGAAATTTTTTACATATTTGGTAGTCTGAATCGAGGTGATCAAACCCCAGACAATAAACACAGGTGGTGTGGGGATAGGCCTTAGCAAAGACCTCCCCACACTCACTGCAGTGTTGAAACCCAGTGGGCCTATTTTTTTTCTTGAGTTTCTCAAACATGGTCAGCTTAACCAAACTTACCCTTTTTTTGGCAACCGCCAAGCAAGACTCCCTTATCGCCGTGTCACGGGTGTTGAAAAAAAACATTTAAAACACGTTTATTTTTAGAACTGATAAGAACCGGTAACCACACACTAAGTAAAACACACAAATGTCACTATCAGATGGCCGGTTCAGCAGAACCAAGCCGCACTTTTACAAGTTCCACACAGAAAAAACAGAACAATTCCTATCTAGTACTCACGGCACCACAGACAGAGACTGAACAGACTATGTGGAAAACTTTTTCGGTTTAAAAAACGACGAAAACTGAAACTTCAACTGACTTTTGAACCGAGCTGAAGGAGAAATCCCCAGAGCAACCTTTCAGTGAGGCAGAGTAAAGAATCTGACGGTTTAGGTTTAAATCACTCCAGACAGAGACTTCAACCGAGCTCGAGCTCAGCATTCTATGCCCTGCACAGAAAGTTAACTCTTTGTTCTCCAGGGCAGTTCAAAGGTTGGGAATCACTGCAATTGTCAAAATACAGCAAGACTTCATGTTGTTTGAAAACAGTATGTCTATGTACATTCTTTTAGATGTTTAATCCGAATCATATACTAATTTCTAAAACAAAACTGAACAGCTAACCCTAACAGCCATTTGGGTCAGGTATGGTGTATTTATATGATAGTTCTACTTTTGATGATGATTAAGATAATATAATCAATTATCAAAGTTGCAGTTTCCTAGGTAGGAGACTTGTCTTCAACTCTGAAGAAAAGCTAAGTAGAGATCTTGAGATTAAGTAATGTGTTTCAACAGTTGCAGTCTGCCATTTTAGGTGTTCTAGCAGTAAAGAAATGCATTGTTAGTTCAAACACTGTAATTTTCTTTTACTATGTTTTATTCTTAATTTTAATAGCAGCTGCTAACCCTGAAGAAGATGAATAAGTCTCTGAAATGTTAGCTTTATTTTTTTTGTAAGCATTACTGGTACCACTTGGTGAATAAAATACACATAGATACTTATCCTGGTGAATGAGCAAGTAATTTCTCCACCCAGCACCCTACAGTGGGTGCCAAACTATTTTTTTTTTTTTTTAAACAAGCTGCCTTACAGTGAGGGAAGCAGCTAGGGAGAGGCATGCAGAACTAGAGGTGCCAGTCAGCAATAATAAAGTGAGCTGCCCAGAGGTCCTGGCTTTGCTAGAGTGGGAGATGGTGGTAATCAATGGTGAAGATATTCTGAAAGATCAACAGTCACGGTAAGTACATAACTTTCATATTTTCCACGAATCAATCTTCGTAACTGATTCCCACTGATGGGTCCAAGTACCAAGCTTCGCTTTTCTTAGGAAGGAGCTGGCTCACCCTAAGGGTAAAAGATACCCTTAGCACTATGCGTAGGGGGGGACACTTGAGGGCAAGGGTTCTTTTCAGGACTAGTGAGACCTGATACTGACCAAGGTCAGACAGGAGCTTCTGTGGCACAGGAGATGGAAGGTTCCCCGACAGTTCCCGTCTGACCCTGTGGGAGAAGAAATGAGCCCTCTGGAATGAGGAAATGCACTTTACGCTAGGTCAGAGGTGCCAGTCTAGAGAGGTGGAGACACACCATCTGTTGAATACAGACGGATGCTCCCACCAATCAGGAGGCTACCTTGCTGGCATCGAAACATGCCCTCAACTGGTGTCGTGTTACCTCCAGACCCCAGATGAAAATCTCGATGGCCTGCCTAACTGTCTCGCCTCGTGGCAGTGCAGCTAACAGACTGCATAGCTGCAATCATAAGTGATGGCTATAAGTTGCCATATGTGCCTAATGTGCAGAGAGGCTCATGAGAACACTTGCCAAGGTGACAGCTTTCCTTACAAGAGTGAAATCTGGATCTGGAGGTCGGTCATGTGTGAGGCTCTGTGGTCCTGATGGGGTCTGCAGTACTTGAAGCCCCTAAGTGGGGGAAGCACAGTACCTCACCTGGGGACCCTGTCGGTGCATGAGGTGGTCCCTGGGAATGGCTGGATTGGAGATGAGGATGCCTCCCCACTGCCCTAGTTGCCACCTCCATAGCCTTAGGCCAAGGAGGAACAACCACAATGTCAACATTGTGAACTCCAAGGAGTCCTAAAAGCAGGGCTGCCATATCATGGCTTATATAGGTCTCAAGGTCAAACTCCTGGATAATCTCCACATGGAATTGCTGGCACATGGCATACTCAGCAGCAGAAGGAAGGTGGATGGATTATTTATTGTCCTTGCTAGAGGATGTCGATGGAGACGAGGCACCATGTCAATACCGGAGAGAAGGGCCTGCACTGGGCCCTGTCAGACTCCCTGTACTAATCAACTCAGGCACCGACCCATGCCTGGTGTTGCTCCCATGTCAGAGACCCCTCAGGGCTTATCAGTGAGGTTATCCTTTCCAGGAATTGCCTAAGCCCCTCTAGAAAAAGATGAGACTCCAAGTCTCTGGGGCCTTGTCCTGGGCTGCAGAACTGTATAGGGTGTCTTGCCCAGGGGAGGGCCTTGCAGAGTCGCCCGAAGGGTATACTACTACAGCTTTGGATCATTCTTTTTCCACAAGGCCCCCTTTTTTGCAGGTTTCAGCTTACACAGAAAATAAATTACATGAAAATAGCACTGTAATACCAAAAAAATAACACAATGCAGCAGTTAGGGGCTTTAACAACGATGCAGCAAACTGAGGAACACTCCCAG
This sequence comes from Neoceratodus forsteri, assembly GCA_016271365.2. Lineage (NCBI taxonomy): Eukaryota > Metazoa > Chordata > Ceratodontiformes > Ceratodontidae > Neoceratodus > Neoceratodus forsteri. The sequence goes on along the minus strand of CM028130.1, from coordinate 1,119,914,446 downwards.
AATGTGCACTTGATAGCAGAGAAGAACAGAACTGAGGTTGATGAGGGAGCCGGCAATGGTTACTGGCTAGTGTGCGTGCACAGGTGCCATGCCCAGTAACCACTGCCAGGCCACTTGCCAAAGTTTTGCTCCTGCAGGGTCAAAGTGCCTCCAGCCCAGACCCCGGCAGTGGGAATCAACAGTGAAGACTGATTCATGGAAGATCCATGTATAGCAATACAGATGAAGCCACTTAAACTGGGTGCCTCCATGGACACCTTTTTGTTCCATTTAGGCGCCATCCCCTCTAAGAGAAGTTGCATAATTCAACAAAGTACTGAGCCTCCTAACAATACTAAGCCCCTTCATGGTTCTGTCGTGGTGTGGTTGCGTCTTTGTATGCTGAAACAGTACCAGACAAAGGAACAGAGAAAGCGAGAGAATGGAGGAATGGGGGAACAGCAGACAGATCAGCCATGGAACTGGAGAGCCAAACACGTGATGAGTGAGGCAGGCATACTTTTTCTCTCTCTCTTCCCTGGTTTGCAGCAAAGCAATACATTATTCTCTTGCTCTCTCTCTCTCCGTTAGAACTCGCAAGCATTAAAAAAAAATATGAGCACACTGTCTCTCCCCCCCCTGTACTAAAACCCTCCAAAAAAGACATCAGAGCCGGCCCGGTGGCGCTGAGGGTTGAGGCTCTGGATGCCACACCTCACTCCACGCCGGCGACCCGGGTTCGGGAGCGGACTCCAGGTCGCTAGTGGGCCGGCCGGGGAGTTAGACTTGAGCGATCCCACGACAGCTTGCCTACTCCGGGGAGGGTTAAGACTATAGCCCGAACACTTGTCTGACTCCATGCGGAGGCTCGGAGTACTGCAAGTCCCCAATGTTAAGGGGAAGGGCTGCCAACATACAGGGTGATGTTGGTGCTCTGCGCCGTGACGTCAGGGGTCCTACGCTGTAGGGGGTGGGAGAAAAGCAGAAAAAACGCCTGCCATTGCCGGGAAGATAGAGCCCCCGGAGACGTGCTCTCGATGTGCCTTCGCCCGCCCGATGGCCCCCGGACCGACGAAAGCTGATTCTTGGGGTAAGGGGGCTCTGCCCCATCCCCGCTTGAGGGGTAAACTGGAGCTCCATGGGGTTCCTGTGGGGTCATACGGGCAGGGTGGAAGGCAGAGGGATGTCTACCTTGGGGCTCCTGAAGGGTCGGGGATAGCAGGCAGGAAGGCGAATAAATAGTAATTTCAAAAAAAAAAAAAAAGGCATCAGTTGCAGCATGGTTGCGGCTGTCTAAAACAGTGCCAAAGAGAGAGCGAGATAGAGCAATAAAGAGAGAGAGAGAGAACGGAGGAACAGCAAACAGATCAGCCGTGGAACCAGAGAGCCAAACACGTAGTGAGTGATGCCAGCATACTTTCTCTCACTCTCTCTCTACATAGCCTAGCGTTTAAGTTCAGCAGTTCTATGGAGGTGACAAAGCAAGGAACAGGAGCTGCTAATCCCTTTTCACAGATAATTAGCCGTGAAAAGGAATTAGCAGCACAGCGGGAAGGCAAATCTGGCCAAAATCATCCCATTTAGGCGGCTGGGGCATCCCATTTAAACAGCTATAAGCCCCACTGAATAACACAGCCACTTAATTGGTGCCTGGGAGGTCGTCCCAATAAAGTGGATGTCCCCATTAACCACATCCTGATTAAGTGGCTTCATCTGCACTATTTTCTCACTTTTCAAGATGCATCTTCCCTTCTATTCCCCCTGCTCCAGGTCATACCTGGAAATTAGCCTTGGCTTAGTGCACATCTCCTGTTGGAAATGTGTAATTTGCAACCTAGCATTCATTCATCTTATGACCTGGCTCACGCTGTGAACATTTCACTCTGCTCTCTAGCAACCCCTTCTCTTTCTATTATAAAAACATAGGAGGATGATAAAATGCTTTATTTATTGTGGCTCCAACTTTAGAAAGCATAGTAGCCCTTTTTCCAGTCTTATTTAAATACATACAAACTCCCAAGGAGCAGAGAGCCAGAGATGTCAGAGCTATACCAACTGTCTGCTTTTTTCAGTCAGGTAGTCTTGTTCAGCTAACTTATCGACCCCTTTTTCGGGTCCTTTGCTATTTTCTATCAACTAGCCTGGAGGGAAAACAAAATGGCTTTTTGAATTTAAAAGTAAGTCTCTCCTGAGGCATGTTCTATCCCGGCCGCCCACTGCTTCACAACAGCATCAGTATTCTGTTGCATAGAGGCAAAATACCAGCGGCCCAGAGAAGCAGGAGCTGTAGTAGTGTAGTACACCTTCTCTGCAGGGAAACAAGCGAGTGCAAAGCTGCATTCCAGCATACACAGTGGTCTACTTTTTATACTCTACAGGAGACTTTTTTTTTTTCTAATATCATAAAATGTTCTCATTTTTGCATTAGCGGGGAGGATTCCAGCACCGAACTGAAAAACAGAGGAGTGGGCTTAAAGATGTTTAAGGGCATACAGGCTTTTCTTTTATTAAAATTAAAAAGATGATGCCGACTCTCTTTGTAGTTATGCCCCACCTGTGTGGCAACAGCAGACATGGATACAAGAGCCAACAGGCTCCCTATTTGTCATCTTCCCAACAAGTAGAATACAGGGCAAAGCCTGTTTTACTCTGTTCTACTCCTGAGCGTGCCTGCACGGACCTTCAGTCTGATTTTAACATTCTGCAACAAAACCTGCTCAACCAAAAATTGCTCTTAAATGACAAAAAAAACCAAGCCTATGCTTCTGTCCCCGACCATCTCTGCTCCTATTCTGTCTATGACAGGTACTGTGCAACCTGTTACCACGCTGCTAGGTGAATCCCTGGACTACGTAGGTAAATTCAAGTACCTTGGGATGTGGATTGACTGTCGCCTTTCCTTTATTGAACACGAAGAGGATCTCGCAAAGAAGGTGAAATAAAGGCTTGGTTTATTTTATAGAATCAAGCACCTCCTTACTCATAAGGCTAAGGTGAGGTTGGTTCAAGCTACCTTTCTGTCACTACTGGATTATGCAGACTTCCTATACAGTCATGTCTCAGGGTCAGCCCTAGCTAAGCTGGACGTCCTGTACCACAGGGCTTTACGCTTCATCTCGGGTGCAGCCTATTCTACACACCATTGTGCCCTGTATTTGCTAGTGGGTTGGCCATCCCTTACATTTAGGAGGCAAAGGAACGCTGCCATTTGGACATACAGAGCAAACACCAAGATGTTGCCCCAGTGTATCTCTGATTGCTTGCCCCTCTGTGCCGTTGGTAACTATGTCATGAGAAGACATTCCTATGTCTCTTTAGCGATACCCAAGGTAAAATCACGCTTTGGCAGATCCTCTTTTAGCTTTGCCCTACCCAACTATGGAACAAGCTTCAAAACAAAAACACTAAAATTAGCGAATCCCATAAAACCTTCTGAATTCAAAAAGCATTACGCAAGATCCTTCACTGAGCCTTGTAAGTGACTCTCCTGATGTGCTCTGTCCTGACCCGACTTCTTCTGTTCAGTATGTTGCACCACAAGTGCTCCCCCGTCTACCTTTTCCCCTCTCCTTCCACTTGCCTCCTTTCACAAATCTCCTGCTAGCCTAACAGCTCTTCCTATTTGATAGTGGCACGAGCTATTGCTGTTATTATTGACATTATATGTGTGCTTACTGTATATCTTACTTTGATTGTAATCAATATCTTTATATGGGAAAGCATTGTATGTCCTACATTTTGTTGTACTTGTGATGCTCTTGCATTATGCATATCCATGCTCTGTACCTATAAGTGTCTTAATTTATCTTTCACTAATTTTGTATGTTCACCCAGGCCCACCATGAAAATGAGCCTGCTCAGTGGTGTTCCATTTGGTAAAATAAAGATTGATTGATTGACTATTTATTTATAATGTGCCCCCCTGCAAGGTCTCAGATGTCACACCTGCAGGAAGGGAATACACTGACCATAATGTCTGTACATTCTAAGGGGGAAACCACAGGAACAGTGAAACAGAAGAAAGTGAAAAGGACAGCAGGAAAGGACGGCATATGAAGAAACTGAATACCGGTAAGTATAGTGGGGATTTTGGTTTAACAGTTTTAGGGAAGGGCCCAGGACTAACTTTATATTGATATTATTTCTTTACTTTCCAGCCCCCCCCCAAAAAAAAAGCTGAAACTCACCACAATCATCCTGACTGTGAAGCAGAGCTCCTAAAAAAGGAACAGAGACACAGCACCTCATCTATTATGACATGCTGGCAAAGCTCCTCCACTATGGTCAATATGGCGACATGAGGGCCCGTTAAATGCTTCCTTTATAACTTTCACTATTTATTTAAAAAAACTAAGCAAGTAGTAAAGAGGCAATGTAACCCATTGGTTAAACTACAAAACTATGAATAAGGAGATCCAGTTTCAAATCCCTCCACAGCCTCCCTGTGTGATCATGAGCAAGTTATTAACCTTACAGTTTTGCAGTCTAAGCTGCTGTAACACAGTGTACAAGCAGGACTCCACTGAAAATGGGACAGTTCAGTCCTAGGGCCTCAATCTATTTAGGAAAGATTTCAACAGCCAACTCCACTTTGTGGTTATCTTAACTTTTTATAGTTTCTTATTTTCATTGAACGACGCAATAAGCGACCTGCAGGAAGAGTGTCCCATCAATAAAAACATGCCTTGCCTTTGATTAGGATCATAGCCAACACGCCGTCCTATACCTGCCATCTTTGGAAACAGATCGACAGGGTGATTCCTCTAATGATGCAGAGGAAAATGCTGCCTGGTAAAACAAAAAAAATGCTAACTTCTACAAACTGACATGCTTTTTCTGTGTTTCTACCTTGGTTTCAAGACATTCAAGCAACTTTTGACACTACTCCAGTTAAATTAAGAGATCCCAAAACAGAGTGACATCCCCCAGCACACCCATCAGCAACAATGACCATCTTCATGCTAAATTGTGCCTCTAATCTGATGTGAGCAACTGTAATCCTCTTGATGATGTCACGTTGGCAGATTTCCCCAGTGGCTCACAGCTGCTCTGGAAGTTCATTAAATCCTTTCCAAAACAAGTCAAGTGATCCCGTTACTAAAACAAACCCTGTCTCCAAAATTATCTTCTGTCCATCAAAGCCTCAAATAGTTCAGAAACTGTACAGATCTGTATCACGCATTTTGTTTCTTTTTTCAAATGAAAACATGGCATTTTAGAAACAGCCTCGCCAAGATAAAACACCCGATAAGGCTTTTTTTTAATTATTTTTTGTACAACCTTTTTGCAGTAATATTCAAGTGTGCAATCTCTGCCGGAATGTATGCATGTCTTGTGCTGCGCAGAGCCATTTTGTATGTGGCCACTCACGTCACACTTTGGTACAAGTGAGTGGCACTGAACCACTCTTTGCATGCAAAATGGTGCCTCACAATGCCAGACAGGTTTACATTCCAACAGAGATGTCAAACAAGAATATTACCACAAGCAGGCTGTATAAAAAGTATCTCCTTGACTTAAAAGTCTGATTGTCTGTTTTTCCTCTGGGGTGGGTTGCTTCTAAAATTTCATGTTTTCCTTTAAGTTTATTCTATTTTTCTACAGGTTTTCAACCACAGATTCTGCCCCCTCCGATCACTGAGGTCACCACAGCTGCACCACTCCTCCTGCCCAGAGGGAGGAAAGGCCATTGAACAGCTGCCATCACAACAAATGTCAGTGCCCCTCACTGGTCAGCTGGTAGGGGGTACACAAATGCCAGCTGGCCTGTACCCTCCCTTCCCAGGAGTGCCTCGCCCCTGCAACACGCTTGGCTCACAGCCAGCATCAGTGGGGGATTCTGAGGAATGTGAAACCTGTTTCCCAGGTGGCAGCACAACTCCCCATATCACACATTTGTATTTGCTAACTGGGATCTCCTAACATAAAGTTGGGTGCTGGGGGTGGGGAAGTTTATTTTATGAATTTTAACCACAACACTTGTTATACAACACCCAGGCTAGAACTAGCTAAACTGTATCCATTTCTTTTCACGAAATCTTCACACTGAAGTGTCCACACAACAGATACAGACTGCTCATTAGTGGTTATGGTGGAAAACTACAGACCCTCGAGATAAATAGTGACCTCAAGGTGGCAACAGAGCCTGAAGCTTCACTCTTGTGATTTACAATGTCCCAAAATACTTCAGTGGAATTATTTTCTTGTAATTCAGTACAGAACCTCCACTCAAGCTACAAAGAAACACACACACACACACACACACCAGATATTATAGGACTGCCCATTTTACTCAGTTTAAGTAAGATATAAGAAGGCTTGCGCCCATCTAGAATGTCTCCCACGACATCGTGGGTATATCTGGTTACCTGGAGAAAGCGATGGTTCCAGTTAAGGAATTTATCAAGTCTGCTTTTAAAGGTATCAACGTTAGGAGCATCTACAACATACTGAGGTAGCTTATTCTAATCCCTAGCCACTCTGTGAAAAGGTTATATCTTTTGGTGGTGCAGGCTTTGGGAATCATTATCTGATATTTGTGACAACGCAAATTTTGGGATCTATTGAGGAATTTAAAACCACAAGATGTCATCAACTTTGGGTTGTGTAAAATGTTATACATCGGGTGGAGGGCCCCTCTTTTCCTCCTTTCTTCCAGGCTGAAAAGTCCAGTTTCTTCCAACCTATTATCATAAGTCAAGTGTTTCAGCCTTGGAATAAATTTAGTTGTTCTTCTTTGAACCTTTTTAATATCTTGTTTAAGGTACGGGTTCCAGAAGGGGGAACAAACGTCCAAGTATGGGCCGGATATAGGGTCTAGAGAGAGGAAGAATAATATGTTCATTCATGTTGGTAAACAATCTTTTAACACAGTTTAAGATCTTATTTGCAGATTGAGCTACTTTTCTACAGCAGCTAACAGCAGAAAGCGTATTATTTATTATAACCCCCAGATCACACTCTTTGTCAACTTTGTTCAATTCGATGTTATAGAAAAAATATGGATACTTTGGGTTATTTATACCAAAATGTAGAACCATGCACTTGTCTACATTTATCAACATTTTATCTGTAGCCCAAACTTCAATATTTTTGTGATCATTGACCATGGAGACATATTTGTTGGAGGAGTCAACTGGGCCACCCAATTTAGTGGTGTCAGCAAATTTTTCTTTATCTTATTTTTGAACACTGATGATTATCTATGATGTATTATACACTGTCACTGTATGTTAGAAACTCAATTTGTTAGTTCCTCCTATGTCTGTTTGTAACCCTGCTCACTGACGTGGAACCTTTGTAAATGAGCTGCGTTGTGCTTAAAGGTATTTTGTAATCTGAGATTGAATAAATAAATAAAAATAAATAAATAAATAAAATTTATATTGTGGGCAATTTCCAATACTGCAATGATTCATGGTATACTGCGGTATTCATGGTATACCGTGGTACTTCAACCAATTTGTTTTTGTATTTCAGGAAAAACTGTCCCTTCTATGCCTACTCTCCCTGATGATTTGTTCAAAAATTACTTCTTATGTTATACCGCGATATAACGGTTTTCACAATGATTTTATCACAGTTATTATACTGTGGAAATGTTATTATCGTGACACCCTACACAGAAGGTCATGGCAGGAGAAACAACATTAGGATATATGGGGTCCCTGAGACAGCAGAGAACAACACCCTGTTGATAATTGCCTTCAAGTAAAATTTTCTAAAAGACATCCTGAATCTCCGGTGCCCAATCCTGAATCTCCCACCACCCTACTTGGGCATCTCAATGCACAGTGCTCATAAGGCATTTGGACTTAAGCCCTCGGGTCCCAGAGCATAGCTCAGATCAACTGTTGCAAGACTCTTTCATCCTCCGCTCTGCTTGGTCCACCAAAGACCACATGTGTGTGGGACAATGCAGTGCCCTCTACAACATTTACATTAAAGGGGTACAAAATCAAACTAGGGACATTTAGCCAGTTATAAGACAAGTTAAGGAAAAAGGTTTCAAGTTTAGGATACCCTTCTCTGCCAAGATAGTGATCAAGTTCAAGGAGAGCATTAAAGGCCAGCCCACTGGTGGACCGGTAGCACAACCGCTCACAACACTGGCACCCCAGGATCAGGAGCAGTCTCAGGTTCTCAGGGACTGGCCAGGGGGAAGAGGACTGATCCTCAAGAGGACATTCCCCTCCTCTGGGAGGGCGCTACTGTCACCTAGGTGACCAAAGGTGGTAGTACAAGCGGAGCCCCAAAAGGGAGGGCAGGTGCTTCCTGACTACGACAGAAGCATGCATGTGTACTCAAGTCACTGCAGTCCTCACTCATGAAGTGCCCTGTGGAAAGGAGAACAAGGAAAAAGACTACTGGCTGAGGCAGTATGATGCAGTGTCCTTCCGCAGGCCCTGCAACGCTACTGGGCTTCCTGCCTACCAGATCCCAGCCAAGCTCTCCCAGAGGCTTGGGGAACCACAGGGGGAAAATTGTAGGGCACTGTATCAGAAAGGTGAGTAAGCCCCAGAGATGGCGGGTGACAGGGCTGAGGAAGGACACTGCAGATGAAGGCCAGCCAAGCATAGAAAGGAGAGAAAAAAAGAGTGCATTAAAAACTTTACAGATTTGTTTGTTGTGGCCCCCATCCTCAAGAAGTTGGGCATTGCTTTGGCAGCTATGGACACCACCATCTTGTTTAGAAACCTGCAGAGAGCGATGTGGAATACAAAGGTGATCACCAGCAGTGGTAAACTTAGGCCCCGAGCACCACTGCAAAAGATGTCCATCACCTCCTAACCAGCCTGAACTGCCAGACACCTAAGCTGGAAAATATCCTGCTCTGGTCCCCTGGTAGGCATGAAAAGGCTCAGGAAGAGAGCCATTTTAACAGGTAGAACAGTTAAGGCCAATGTTATACAGCAGGTTTGCTTGATGTGCATGGACTTGGCTTACAATTCTTTTGATGCTGCTGCTATATTCCTTTTGTATTGTTTTTATAACAGGGTGTAAGTTAGTGCAGTGGGCTTAAAGGAGAACTGCGCTGAACCTGTCAGTCATTTTTTTCCAACAGAAGTTGTTTTTTAGTACTGGTTAAATATCTGTTATTGTTTCATCTATACAGGTTTCTTAGCAGCCTCATTTGGTGTTTCTGCTTTACACTCTGATGTTAAGTGCCATCTTAGAACTGCATGATGTAGTTTATGTTCCTCTCAGCCACTGAGGTCTGTAATAGAACAGAATGCATTGTGCCAACAATAGAAGAGTAGAACAGGGACACAAACTGCATCATACAGTTCTAAAATGGTTCTTACCAACAGCATGTAAATGAGAAACACCCACTAGGCTAGCTAAAAAACCTGGACAGGTAGAGCAATGACAGAATTTGAACCAGTATTTTAAAAACAGTTTTTTCTGGGAAAAATGACTTACAGATTCAGCGCAGTTCTCCTTTAACAAACAGAGGGCAATACAGCTGTAGCAGAAGAACTGCTCTAGAATGGGCCCCATCCCCTCACCATTCCATCGGACGATGCCCAGGGAAGTGAAATTTCTAACTACTGCTGGAGGAGGGGCACAGATGCCTCCTCCTGAGGAGGAGTTTTAAGATCAGCAGGGGAACCAGACAGGGCTACCCTTACTCCCCAACTCTTTGCCCCAAGTATTCAACCACTGGTTCAATGTATCTGAGATAATAATGTACAGGGTGCACAAAGTCTCACTATATGCAAATGGCACCCTGATACTTCTGGATAAGCCCTGGAATCTTATCCTCGTTTAGATAATGCGATGCCTCTGTATACTAATACATATGGTTCTAAGATGAACAATACTATAACTGAAATACTGCAGCTGAATGGCCCATTACAACAGGAACATAAAACGTAAATGCCTTTAAGATGGTCCTCAAAAGGATTCAGATACCTAGGGGTCCACATCTCAGCTGCAAGTAATAGTATTTCTTTTATTTGTTTGGTCATTGACCATTACAAAAATAAATAAAATACATCAGTACAAACATAGACATTACATTGCATTTAGGACAAAATGACACAATTTCAAAATAGTGCTTTGTGTATATTTAAAGTGCGGAATAAAAACATAGAATCTGACAGCAGATAAGGACCGCTTGGCCCACCTAGTCTGCCCATTTCCCTACCCGATGGATAAGCTGCAGATTCTAGTTAATCAACAGCTTACTTCCTCCTACCCCCCACTAGAATTGCCTTACGCCTGTCCCATGCATTCTTGAATATTCCCACTGTTCCTGACTCCACAACCTCATCAGGAAGGCTGTTCCATGCATCCACAACCCTCTCTGTGAAAAAATACTAACATTACCTCTGAGCCGTCCCCCCTCTATCTTCAAATTGTGTCCCCTTGTTCTTGCATCTCTCTTCTTCTGAAAGATGCTACCCTCTTGTACTCTGTTAATTCCCTTGAGATACTTGAAAATTTCTATCATGTCCCCCCATGTAAAGGCATGGAATGTATGAAGTCCACTTCTAAGACACTTTTCCCTGTTAAGGGATTTAATAGTACTAGTAGTTTCTTGTATTTTATAATGTTTCGTCCTTATTAGTGCAATATTCTTTAAATAGGAAGCAACCTGGTTTATTATGTACTCATCATGAGTTGTAAACATAATATTCATCAATAACATACTATCCTCAGTCTGGACTGAATTCCAGATTGGCACCAACCAATGATTTCTCTGTTTGTTATACCATGGACAATTAAACAGTACATGTTTCAAATCTTCTAATTCAGAGCGGAAACTGCAAAATCTATTCTCCAGACTCGTTTTTTTGGAATAACGAGCTTCCAATATTTTACTATGAAATAAGCCAAAACGATATTTTGTATATAGCTTTCTTTTATCTTGTTCTGTAACAACATCCAAATAGCATTTATATTCATGATTCAAATCTTGTGCTACTAGCCAAGGTGAAATTTTTAACTTGGATGCTTTTATCAAATCATTTTCTTTATGAAAATTGATAACTTTGTTCAAGATGTATTTAATATATTGTAAACTAATTTGAATCCCTTTATGTCTCAGCTGCAATAAAAGACCTGAATAAAATAATATACACCCTCTGGTTTCAAAACTATGAGCAAACCTACAAAAATTAAGGATTCAGCCTATCTCCTACTCTGGCAAGGTAGAAATCACATACATGAATGTGCCCCCAAGATTTATTTTCTTGTCAAGCATATCACCAGTATTAGGAATCCAAATTTACGCTCATTTGGCGTTCTGAGTACACCAAATATTAAAGGCAGAATACTAATTTTCAGCTGCTGGTGGTCCGTTGTATTAGGCTTCATTTATTTTTGTGTGACATGCAAGTAAAAGTTCAAGAAAACTTTTTAGCCTGTGGTGGTACACCAGATATTTTGGACAGAATACTAATATTTTAGTATTCTGTCCAGAACACCAAATTCAAAATTCAATTTCTAGCCCTGAATATTAATGGGAGGAAGGCACTGGGTGGAACGTAGGTAGTTATCTGCTTAAGGTTTATGGGAACAGAAAAAAAAAAAACAGGAAAAAATGGTTATCAGGCTCCTAAGACCCAATGGAGACTGGGTCTCCCCACATGACTTGACCAGTACTCTTATCACACACTTGTCACAAGATGCACACACAAATTGATGGATGATGAGGGGGAAAAACACATGTGACCATACAAGTCCTCAATATTTCTTACATGTAAACTTAGGAAAGCAGATCTTAAAGCGTTCATTAACCCATGGGTGATATAGTTGAGAAGACCCTATCTTATTTGTTATGCAGAGAGAGTTAAAAGCAAAGATTTACTTTGTACTCTCCTATTTTGTCACTGGCCTGTCTGATTGTGCAAATTTTTCTTGTAGCACCTGAGAATTGACCACTCCGATTGTCCCCCAGTTTCCCCTCCGTTTTCTCCTTTCCTTCACTGGCTGTTTCTATTCTTTCTTTCTCCCCTTGCTTCTCTGTGGTTAAATAAGACATGTGGATCTTTATGTGAAACTGGGGATCCCTTGTTTTGCAGAAAGCTATTTGGGCTTCTTAAATAACAAACTGTAATACTGGGGGTTGACCTTGAGATGTATTTTGACCTCTACAGGCTTTTTTTCAGAACCGTCAACAGGAAACCAGCTCTGAGACAAATTATTTTGTTGCACCTGTTAAAGACTATATGTGCTCTTCATGCTGGTCACAGAAAGGAAATCGACAAAGATGTGATACATTTTGTAAAAAACGAGGGATGAAAATTACACCAACAGGATACAGAATTTAAACTGTCAGAAAAAGACATAAAAGAGAGCAATGTTTTTGTTTAGTGATGGAGATTTTAAAGAGGGATGCTCAGATGTAGGACTTTGAACTGCCTCTATGAAGAGCTATCCTATACAGTTTTATTTTTTTATTGTATTGTTATTGATAATAATATAACACTACTTGTGAATTTTATAACTTCTCTTGGTTTGCCTATGCTTTCTGACTTATGACTCTGACACCTGGTGTGAGAAGTGGGATTCAAACCCAGAAGAACTGGCAGTGACAGAACCTGAAAGCCTGTCTGCCTTCTTCAAATAGTGGGCTATATAATTAAGACAGACTGAGAAACAAAGAGTAGAGAAGAGACAAGATGAGAAGAGAAGAGATTAGATGTAGCAACAGCAGCAGTGATGGCTGGATGAATTCCAAGCTATCAATGCTGGAGGATTTGTTACAGGTTCAGCAGATCAACAAAACACAAACAACTACCTCAGGAAGTGGTGGATATGAATACAGTGAACGGCTTCAAACAGGCGTGGGATAGGCATAAGGGAGCAATACAGATGAGTATGTCTAGACAGGCCATTGACAGAGCAAAGGCCGATGGCACATTCATAAGGTAGAAAAAGAAATGGGCAGACTGAATTGGACTTGCGGTCCTTATTACTGTCAACTTCTATGTTTCTTAAAGGACATTAACCTTACAAAGCTGTGTCCCTCGGATGATACTGAAGCATACCTGACAACTTTTGAAAGGGTGACAAGAGCCTGCCAATGGCCACAACAGCTTTCTTCCAAGAGAAATTTGCAAAACTAGCTGATATTTCAATGGCTAAAATGTATCGCAGATTGAAAGTTCAGTTAAATGGCTTTCTCCTATACACAAAACTATTACAACTACGCTTGATATAGAGATAAAGTGGTGTTTGTTGGAATGCATTTTCTTTTGTGATACTGAGAGTCATATTTATGTTGCTGCAAATTTTGCTTTTAATGTCTTAAAAATGATATTGTATATATTGTTTATTTATAATAGTGTTAAATTCCAAATAATGGATTTATCTTTTATCGTGATGTATTGTATGTTTTGAACTTTTGTTTTATGCATACTATCAATAAACTGAAACTGCACTAGAACAATGTGCAATCAGGCTGGTACCTTATTTTCCAGGCGAAGGCCAACTTACCTACAGCAATATGGACACTGTACAGTCAGAAAACTATGACCTTGTGAAAAGAGAAATCCTTAAAAGATATGACATCTCAGGAGAGACCTACAGGCAGAGATTTTGGTCCCTGAAGTGCCACTCAGTTGAGAATCCTCGGGAAGTCTTCACTCGACTCGGGGAGCTTCTCATTAAATGACTCCAAACAGAAGAAAAACAGTCCCATAGATTATCAACATGTCTGCAGTGGAGCAATTCATCAACATCCTTCCTACAGATGTGCAGCTTTGGGTAAAAAAACACTGACAAGAAGGTGGGGGAAAGGCTGTTTCTTTGGCTGAGGACTATCAGATGGCCAGACAGACACCACAGCAGCGAAGTAACAGTCAAGGAATGCTAAATTCCTCTTTTCCCCAGTTTAACTCCAGATCAGGTAAGCACTCTGATGGGAGGAACAAATCTGCACCCAAAATCTACACGTACTTGCTAGAACTGTAATAAGTCAAGCCATACTGCAAGAAACTGTCATAAAAATAAGGAGGGTAACACTAGAACAAATCTGGCCTTAGCAAACTGGGGCAAGTATTTAACAAATGTTAAGGTGGGAGATAAGACCGTGAAAGGACTTAGAGATTCAGGAAGCAGACAGACCCTGGTACTGTACAGGTTGAGGTTCTGGGAAAGGACCATGCAACAGGACCAGGTACTTGGGTCATTTGCATCCACGGGTACACTCAGTACTAACCCATCACCCAAGTGACTCTGAGCATTAATGGGGTGTCGCATCAAATGAAAGGGAGGGGTAGTACCAAAGTTACCTGTGCCTGTGATTACTTGAAATGACTTTCCAGGATTTGCTGAGTTAAGCACAGAGGGAGTAAACCCTGCTGTTTCTGCAGTTGTGATAAGAGCACAGGCAAAGAAAATCTCAGATGTTGGGGACTCATATTTTTTTGTGACTTTGATTCAGACTTGTTTGAGCCCAGCTCCAAGATCCAGAAGTCCACAAAAGAAAACAAGACACCTGAAAAAAACAGTGGCAACAAGACTGATGGACATAATGGGCTGATATATAAGTCCAATCAACTGAATTTAATTCAGTATTCAAGTCCTCCAGATTAGCATTTGTATAGTTACTATAAGAAATAAGCCTTGGGGGAGTTTTAGATTTTATGTAATTCCAGACACAAAAAGTAGGAAGATGATTGCTTATACTCTCTGAGAAAGTACCACATCCAACAATTTTATCAGTGCTGTTTGTTAAGAACCAGTCCAATGTTGTATGATTATTAGTGTCCAGGTTCAAGCAAGTATAACTGGATATAATTTGAGCAAATTGTGCATTTAAAGTTAGTACTTCAAGGTCCAATGCATCTACTTTACCCAACATATTTTTACATAATGTTACTAACTGGATACATTCTAAAAATTCAACCAGTCCATTCTTTCCTGATTTTGGTGGATTATATACTGTGCAAAAATTTTACTTAAGGGAACCTCCTAGTGTAATTTCCAGAAATAAACATTCACATCCAGTGGTTGAATTAAATAAAATGTCTTGTTCTACAACTTCTAAAAGTTCAGCTGGCCCGGTGGCGCTGAGGGCTGAGGTGCTGGACGCCACTCCTCGCGCTACACCAGCGACCCAGGTTCGGGAACGGACTCAGGTCACCGGGGGTTGGCAGGGACAGGAGAGGATTGAGCGTCTGGAGGATTGCTCTCCTCTCCTGGGGAAAGTGGGCTCGATTCCCAATGCACTAGTGGCTTTTAGTGTTAGCTGGGGGGTGGTGCAGTGCAGTGCATGGCTGTCTAGAAGAGGGAGCAAGGCGACAGCGGGCGATTCCAGGGGGTGCGGAGCGCGTGCCTGCTGTGCACAGAGAATGATATCAGGTCCGTTGCCTCCATGGGGGGCACCAAAAGCAGGAAATTCTCCAGGTACCCAAGAAGGCGACGACAGGAACAGGACCGCTCAACACGCTCAATGCTGGATCTGCCGAGCCGGCCTCTGGTTCCTCCCTGCTCTCTGACTGCACTCTAGATTGTAGATAGAGCACCAGTCAGGTGGTGGTGGCCCAAACTCAGGAGGTTCAGAGCCGGGGGGATGGCAAGTCGGAGAAGCAGAGGAGGGACGCTTGGGTCAGAGGCAAGGTGCGGAGGTCTCAGTGAGCGGTTACAGGGTGAGTACCTAGGTCCTGTCAGAGACAGTCCTATGGGGCCTGGTGTATAAACAGAATTGTAAAAAAAAAAAACTTCTAAATGTTCTCTATAACAAACCATTATTCCACCCCTTTTCTTTTTCCCTGCTCTGTCCTTCCTAATTAGCTTATAACCATCAATGTGACAGATATTGTTTGAAATGTTTGGTTTAAGCCATGTTTCTGCTAAGCTTAGGACATCAGGCTTGTACATGGAAAGCTAGGCCTCAATTTCTGCCTTCTTATTCAAAAAACTTTGGGTGTATAAGTGTGTAAATCTAGTGCCTTTTAAATTCCATTTCAGAGGGTGCAGCATAAAATCTTTAGTACAGGGACCTGGATTAATATCAACATCTCCAGACATTAAAAGGAGCAACCATATTAGAGATGATAAAGTAAAGGTAACAACTGTTAAGTCTGGACAATGTAACTTCAGCTTTTTTTTAGATCCACCCGTGCCCCAGATCTAATACTGCCTGTCTTGGGAGAGACAACCAAACAAAACTGGATAGTTTAAGGAGTGACTAGGAGACTTTGATAATAAACTGGAAAAGGCAAATTCATCACCCTTTTCCCAATTTCCTTCCTTCTCAGAGTGTTTGGGCAGACAAATATCATCAGTACTTAATTCCAACAATAATAACCCAGTAAACAAAAAATATAAAACTTGTAGCAGCTTTCCCATTTTTGAACTAAAATTAAAAATATTCCAAACAAAATAAAGATATTATTAAGATATTTTCAACTTGATTAAAAAAAAGGAAAAAGTAAATTAAATAAAACTTTAAAAATGAGTCCTGATAGACAATATAATCAGTTAAGTCTTAAAGATCGGGACAGAATTTTCTTAAAAACTAGTAAATGCTAATGCTCAAATAATGTAGCAATAAAATCCATTTGTGCAACAGTCAAGACTACTGGAACTACTAAACTTAATAATGCAACTCCCCCACTGTCAGGGGCTTACCTGTTGCCTGCTGTGGCTGTCCCGATCTCCCATTTCCCCAGTAACATAGCCACTCCTGGCCTGGGTCCCCTGTTGCCCCTGGATCCTCCCTCTAGCCCCAACATTGTTTTTTTAGCCTGAATCAGGTCTAGAGGAGCTAAACTGTGGAGCCGCCAGGGTTGGACTGGCCCATCTGGATACCTGGAAATTTCCAGGTGGGCCCCCCTCAGTTGGGTAAGTAGTTACCGTCTGAACTCTGAAAACATTTGCATTTATTTTCTTTTTTCTAATTAAATGGGATATCTGGGACACGGTTGATAAATGTAAGATGCAAACACAGAGCTAGTATATCAGATTGAAGTGGAATATTGACATGAGTGTGTCAACCTGGGCCCCTCTTATTGATTTCCAGGTGGACCCTTGTATCTTCTTTCCAGGTGGGCCCTCTGTACCCCAGTCCAACCCTGGGAGCCGCTGCCCTGTTTTTGCACTCTGGTGCAGGGCCAGCTATCCGCGCCGCGCATGCGCAGGAGCACACTGTTGTTTCTGTCCATTTCGGTGGCCGTTTAAGTGCCTCTCTGGCGTCCTAGCCCCAAATTTAAGTTAAATGGGGACCAGAGACACGGAGGAGGCCCATAAGGAGCAGCAGAGTATTTTGTTTAAGGAGCGCCAGTCGTGCTACAGAAAGGGGGGGCGACTCAAGAATATTAATGAGGAGCTTGTAAATGTCGGTGTACAGTACAGGTAAATAAAGAGGGTGAGGTCTGTACATTTAAGAAGCTATACAGGCCCGGCTAAGGAGCTTGTAAATGTCAGTGTACAGTACAGGTAAATAAGGAGGGTGAGGTCTATACATTTAAGAAGCTATACAGGCCCGGCTAAGGAGCCTGTACATGCCAAGATGCAAGCTGTCGAGAAACCAACTTTGCCATTAACACAGTCCATCTTTTGTTGAGAATAAACAGCAATGGGATACAGAGCACTATAGCCCAAACTTACTTCATGTGGTATGGGTGATACTGATGGTTTATATGCACCTGCTGGCATCTGCATCCCAGCTCTACTACTGAGACAGGACCGGGCAGGGCTAGCCCGTGCCCGTTATCCAGGTATTGGAGGTGCTGCGCAGCAACCCATGCTTAGTCGGTGCACTGGCAGCGGCGGGTGGAGAGTATATGGTCTTTGAGGGCAATTTTGAATCAGCTGAGCCTGGTGACAGAGGTAACGGCTGGGGGGAGTTCACTGTACCATAATGGGGCTCTGTAGGAGAAGGACCTTTGGGCTAGTGAGGTCGCAACCCTGGGAACAGCCCATATGAGTTTATTTGCCGAGCGGGTATTTGCTGAGGCATGAGCAGAGCGGAGGGAGGCAGAAACTCCAAGAGGGGGTTAGACCTAGCTAAATTTTTTTGGTGAGGAGACTTGTTTGGTAATGAACTCTTTTGTCTAGAGTGAGGATATTAGTTAGGGGCATACAGGGTGCAGCTGTGGGTATGCCTGTCTACACTGGCGAGGAGTCTGCAAACTTTGTTGATGGCTAAGTGGATTTTATTTAGAGCCGTGTGGTCAGCGGCTGCATATACGGTTAGTCCATAATCTACTAGAGAGAGAGAACAAAGGAGGTGACAGCAAGGTTAAGGGCCTCTGGCGGTGGGCAGTCTCTATGCCGATACAGTAGTCCTGTGCGAATATTTATGGCTAAAGAAAGATTATTGATATGTGGGTGGAAAGAAAGGCTGGGATCAAATATAAGGCCCAAGTATTTATAGGTATAGATCTGTTCCAGCAGGAAGAGTGCTTAGGAAAAGATTTTTAGTTGGGCATCGCAGTTCTTGCTCTACCGGTGGGCAAAAAGCATTGACTTAATCTTTTTTACATTGACCACCAGTCCATGGTCAGTAAACCAATTTTCGATGTGGTTGAAGGCAAGTTGCAGGGAGGACTGTAGGATTGTGGGATCTGAGTGGGAAGCAAACAGTACCGCATCATCTGCATAGAGCAGAAGATTACTTGGGCAGGCTTTTGGCAGGGTGTTCAGGAAGATGCTGAATAATAATGGACCGAGGATGGAGCCCTGGGGGACCCCAGAGCGGACAGGCAGAGTAGACGAGAGAGTGCTGTTTATCTTCACACATTGGGACCTATCTGAGAGGTAACATGTAAACCACGAGATGGGTCCAGGGGGCAGCCCGGTAAGACAGAGTGTGTTTAGGAGCAAGGGGTGAGAGACAGTATCGAATGCTTTCGACAAGTCTATAATACAGCTCCTGCTACGTGTTTCTTATCCACGGCATTGTGCAACGAGTTAGAGAACTCTGTGAGGGCAGTTGTTGTGCTATGCCCTGCTCTAAAGCCGTGTGGTTCTCTACATAGTATGTTGTGCGCAAGCAGGTAGTCGGTGAGCTGGGTGGCAATGATTTTTCCAGGGCTTTAGAGAGGGGTGGAAGAATGGAGGTGGACCGGTAATTATTGGGTGAGGTGGGGTCACCACTTCAGTATTGGTGTGATGGTGGCCATCTTCCAGTCACTAGGAAACTGCCCCAGACATAGAGAGTGATTAAGGAGTACAGAGTCTAGCACCAAGCTAAGGATTTTCATATCAAAGGAGCCTTTGCAGTAGTTTGAACCCCCAAGGGCTTTTGCAAGGTATGGCCTTGCTTCACTCATTGTAATAACCCTGAGGTGGAAGGGGGGTAGGCATTGTTAGACTCAGGTGTCGTAGGGGTGTTATCAAAGAAGTTGTTTGGAAGGATTGCACTCAGATCTGAGAATGCAGCATTTAGACAACTGGCGATGGTAAGTGGGTTTGAGGTATTATCATCATTGTTGATAGCTAGCTGGGAGGTGGGTGGCATCCTGGCTTTTCTGTTCAGTTCTTTTAGGTTGTCCCAGAACAACCTTGCATTCCCCCAGGAGGAGGTGAGGGTAGTTTTATAGTAGTCTGATTTGGCCATCCTTATGGCCCAGGTGCACCTATTGAGAGATGCCTTGTAGGCAAGCCTGTCCGCTGGCACCCCGAGGCAACTGCTTTATGCCAGAGATTGTCACAGTTCTTTAGTTGGTGAAGCAGGGCTGGTGAGACCCAGGGGGCATTAGGTTTTTTGGATTGGACCTTTGTGAGGGGGGGCAAATCTATCACAAATCTATCACATGCATTCTTGAATGTACGGGTGAAGTAATCCAGGGCTTCATCTATGGAAGGGGCGTTGCTGATAGGGGACCAGTCACATTGGGCTAGGTGTTGCCTTAGTTTAGTGAGGCCTCCAGGTTGAAAGCGGCATTAGGTAAAATTGTTAGGTTGTGGTATTTGCCGCTGACATGACCTGGTGAAGAGGATAGGGGAGTGATCGCTTAATGAGTCTGGAAGGACAACCAGGTTTGAGATTTTGTTTGGACGACTGGTGAGTAGCAAGTCGATCAGGGTGCAAGATCCATTTCTGGGATTCACGCTGGTTGGCTGATTGACCAACTGGGCTAGGTCTAAGGCAGCAAGGGTGTCTTTAATAGGGGAGGCCAAGTTCGACAGCCAGTTCACATTAAAATCCCCTAACATAATGTGCTCGGTTTTGGGAGGGAAACTGGCGATATAGTTGGCCAGGGACTGAAAGGCTGTGACTTGGTTTCTTGGTGGGATGTAAGCCACGGTAATAGTTACAGGGGTTCTGGAGGGGTCTGGTGTGAGTTTTATTGTCAGGGCTTGTGCCCCATGACCCAAGGAGGGAGCCGGTAGGTTTTGGCATAACAGGGAGTCTCGGATGTAAAATACACCCCCCCCTCCCGTTTGCCGATTCTGTCGGCTCTAAAAAGGGTGAAGCCTGGGAGTGCGACAAAGATGTCAGGTGTCTTCTTTGACAGCCAGGTTTCTGTGAGGGCTAGCACATCCGGTTGATGCTGCAGCATCCAGCATTGTAGAGGCACCAGCTTCTTGGGCAAGCTGCAGATATTCATTGCAGCCATTCTTAGTCCGTGGTGTGAGGCACTAGAATTGTGCGAGAAGGGACCCGGAGTGTGGGATGCACATTGCCTGAAATTAGGAGCAGTAGAGCAAATATTCTGAGGAGGGCCAGCACTCGCTGTTTGCTGGTAATGACATGAGGCTTCTAGACAAATGTGCCGCATGAACAAGGAATGGACAGTGAGATGAGAGTAGGGAAGGAGAGGAAGGTAATTTGACATGGTGGGTGGTGGTGGAAGGTGACAGCTGGTAGATGAATGGGGGGGGAGGACAGGTGAGCTATGGTGAATGGGAGAGTAGGTGGGAGCCGATGTTGCGTGGGGGGGGTGCCAGTAGGTTGAGCCACGGGCAAAGGATTAGGCAGACCCTGGTGGTAGAGGATGACTGAGGTGAAGATTAATATGAGCATTCTAGTGCAGGAAATAGAAAGCTGGGGACAGTGAGAGATGCCAGAGGTTAGAGAAGCAGAGAGGCAGCTGCCTCTGGTGGCACAGTAATAAAGTTGGTAGGAGAGATAAAAGAAAAGGTATGCAAAGGACAAGTGGAGGCAATAAATGGAGAAGCAGTGCAGTGCTGCCTTAACTGGCTAAAGGCTATAAGCTGCTAGTGGAGAAGTGGGCTGACTGGCTGATAAGTAAATAAATGCATGTATTGCGGCTGCACCACAGTGTAAAAGGGGGGGGGGCACGTACAGACTGCAGAGGGACTATATATGTGCTGCCTGGGGACAGTTTAAAATGGCAGCAGTGACAGGAAAAGGGCTGGTTAAATTTATTAAAACTGTGGCAAGGTGTAACAGGGCAAACGGGCAGCTACATAACGGAGGGGCAAATGAAAAATAAAAATGATTATTGAGGCTGCAACAGGACTTGAAACTGTGACAGGGTGAGGCCTGCAGTTAAACTGTGTACTATGGCAGCCATGACTGCAGCCAGGTGGCATCTTTACAGCCAATTGGAGTGCCAGGATTTGCCAGGAGGACTTGTGGGACTGTTGAAAAGACTTTTGGGGGAAAAAGCTGAGGGAAGTTTCAGCGCTTTTTTTTTTTTTTTTTTTTTTTTTTATTATTTTTCTCTCTGGTCCTGATCGGCCCTATAACCTTCTGTCCTACCAGCCCCGTCCCCCAACCTTCAGGCTACCTACCCTTCTTCTCCCAAGGCTTACCCTCCATGGCAGGGTGGCGGGGAGCCCCCAACTCGACCTGCCAGGACTGGATCCAGTTCAGGAAGGTGCCTTCTTGGGGATGGTGCCTGCGGAGGACGGCCATCATGCCACTTGATCGGGACCGTTTTTTCCACTTTTCTGTGGAGGGGAGCATGTAGTGCCAACAACAGCTGAGCTGCGTATGCGTCCACATGCAGCACGCAGTCAGCTGCTCTGCCTCCGTGCCCCGATGTACAGGACATGGCGTGCCAACACCTAGCCTCTGCTAGCTGTCAGGCAGGCACCGGTCTCTGTTCCCCACTCTCCCCAGAACAGGAGAGCTGTCCCTTGGACGCTTGATCTTTTCCCACCCCGGCTGACCCCTGACGACCCGCTCGCACTGCGAATGCAGGTCGCTGATGTGTCAGGAGGTAAGGCATGATGCCTCAACCCTCCACACCACTGGGCTGGCCTTAGGGTGCCATTTTTTTACAACCAATCAGGCATCAAGGGAGCCTATACATATTAATTTTTGGAAAGGACAGTGAATGCAGCCAATGGGGAGCTGCCAGAGAGCTCCCAAAACCCAGGGACTGTCTGGTTCTGAGTCAGTTCGGTGGAAGCCCCTCCAGAGGGAGGGAGGCTCCAGCCCCTATGCAGGAAGAAAAAATTACTTACCACAGTAATCTTGTTTCTTCTAATAGTCTTGCTGTATTCTGACAATATGCAGTTAGCCCTTCCAGTTCAACTGCCTCAGAGATGAGAGTTAACTCTATGCAGAAGCATAGAACGTTGAGCTCGAGCTCGGTTTTCAAACCACTGTCCCTGGTACATTCTATGTAACCGTCAGATTCTTACGAGCACTAGTGACTAACACTAAGCTATTTGTAATAAGCAATAAACCAATTAAAGGGTAACAAAAGACTCAAGTCGACAAATGCCCAAGCCAAAAACATGGCACCCCTGAGGTGCAGCACTAAACGTTTCTCCCAGGAGCATGATATGCCCCTCTTAGGTTCTGTCAGGGTAGGGAAGGAGGTCAGAATACAGCAAGACTCCATTAAAAGAAACAAGATTAATGTGGTAAGTAATTTTTTCTTCAAACAACATAAAGTCTTGCTGTATTCTGACAATATGCAGACTACCAAGCAGTATCCCATGGAGGTGGGCACAGGACCTACTTAGGGAATAGGCTCTGCAGTACTGCTGTGCCAAACCTAGCATCACT
Source organism: Neoceratodus forsteri (assembly GCA_016271365.2). Lineage (NCBI taxonomy): Eukaryota > Metazoa > Chordata > Ceratodontiformes > Ceratodontidae > Neoceratodus > Neoceratodus forsteri. The sequence continues at coordinate 1,119,891,576 of CM028130.1, read as the reverse complement.
CCTAGACTAGATATCCAGAGAGTAATGCTTGGTGAATGTATGGACTGTTTTCCAGGTGGCTGCTTTTCATCTCTCTAATAAGGGTATATACCTGGCAGCAGCCAGAGAAGCAGCTGTACCTCTAGTCGAATGAGCCCTCAGGCCTGAGGGGGGTACTTTGCCTAGCTTTTCATAGCAGAATTGTATACAAGAGACAATCCACCTGGCAATAGTTCTCTTAGTAGCAGGTCTACCCTTCCACACTTCACCATAAGTGAGGAACAACTGGAGGGGGTCAAACCTAAGTGCCTTAGTACGCTCAATGTAGTAGCTAAGAGCCCTTTTAACATCCAAACTGTGTAATCTTCTTTCTCCTGAAGAAGAATGATCAGTAAAGAACACAGGAAGAGACATGGATTGGTTCAGATGGAAGTCTGAAACCACTTTGGGTAAGAACCTCTTGTTGGTTCTAAGGACCACCTTATCCCTATGGAATGAGATAAAATTAGGCTCCACTGACAGAGCTTGTAATTCACTGATACGCCTGGCAGAAGTAATAGCTACCAGGAACACAGCTTTCCAAGTCAAATACTTAAGTTCCGCTGAGGCCAAAGGCTCAAAAGGGGGTTGCATAAGCTGAGCTATGCAAACATTAAGATCCCAAGCAGAAGAAGGATCCCTAAAGGGGGAATTTGTAAGAAACAATCCTTTGAAGAATTTACAGAAAACAGGGTGAGATGCCAGTGAGGAGGGCTTTCCCACTGACAGAAACGCAGAAACAGCTAACAAGTGCACTTTGAGGGTAGCTGGTCTGAGGCCTAAGCCATGAAGATGAACCACATAATCCAGAACTGTAGCCAAGTCAGCAGAATCTGGGGATATGTGCTTACTGGAACACCAAATGCTAATTCTTTTCCATTTGGAATTATAAGTTTTTTTGGTGGCAGGTTTTCGAGAGGCCTTGAGAATGTACAGAACCCCTTGAGAGAAATTCAGACTTGCATATTCTAGCTCTTCAAAAGCCATGCCTTGAGGTTGAGAGATCGAAGGTTGGGGTACCAAATTCTGCCCTGAGAGGAGGTTAGCAGATTGTGATTCTTGGGAAGAGCTAAGGGGAGATGGACTGCCAGGGACAGTAATAGAGGATACCAAGGCTGTCTGGCCCAGTCTGGAGCAATCAGGATCACTTTGCAACACTGTGACCTTATCTTGACCAGAACTCTGAATAATAGAGGAAAGGCATACAGAAATTTCCCCTGCCAATCCAGAAGTAGAGTATCCAGGGGGACTGAGCCCAATACTGGGGGTCTGCAACAAAAGAGAGGAAGTTGGTGATTGTCTGGGCTGCAAAGAGATCTATCTCTGGAGTGCCCCACCGTGAAAATATCACCGTCAACACTAAGGGGTCCAGGGACCACTCGTGATGGCCCTGAGAAATCCTGCTCAAAGCATCTGCTAGCACATTGTCCTTCCCTGGAAGGTGGACTGCTACCAGAGAAGTCTGTAGGGAATAAGCCAGGGACCACAGTTTCATGTCTTCCATGCACAAGGCTGTAGACCAAGTGCCTCCCTGCTTGTTGATATACCACATGGTGGTGGTGTTGTCCATTCTGACCTGGACCACCTTGTTATGTACTGATTCCGAGAAGGCTTGTAGAGCCAGGCACACCACCCCCCTGAGCTTTAGGAGATTGATGTGAAGTAGAGACTCCTGAGGGGACCACACTCTCTGTGCTGTAAGTGCTCCCAAGTGAGCACCCCATCACAGGAGAGATGCATCTGTGGTGAGAACCACAGACTGAGATTGGGTGATGAATGGGACTCCTTGTCTGAGGTTGTTCTGATCCAACCACCACTGGAGAGCTTGGATCAGAGTCTGAGTCACTGGAATCAGTTTGGTTAGAAGGTCTTTTTTCTGGGACCAAAAAGCCCTCAAGTGGAACTGAATGTCCCTCATCTGAAATCTGGCACCTTGTACCACTGCAGTGGACGCTGCCATGTGGCCCAGGAATTGAAGAAAATGCCTTGCTGGTCGAGAGATCAGAAGGCGAAAGGAAAAAGTCAGGTCTGTGAGGGCCTTTACCCTTGCTAGAGGAAGAAAGGTTCTTGCTTGGACAGTGTCCAATTCTACCCCTATGAAGGTCAGGAGTTGTACTGGTTCGAGAACTGACTTTGGAAGACTGAGGAGGAATCCTAGAGAAGTGAGTAGTTGCTGAATCACTTGTAGGTCTGACCTGACTTGGTCTAGAGACTGCCCCACAATGAGCCAGTCGACCAGGTACGGGAATATGGAGATGTTTTATCTCCTTAGGAAGGCCACTACTACTGCTAGGCATTTTGTAAATACCCTTGGTGCTGATGTTAGCCTGAAGGCATTGCTCTGAACTGATAATGGCCTGAAGGCAATTCGAACCTGAGGTACTTTCTGTGGGAGCACCTGATGGGAATGTGAAAGTAAGCATCCTTGAGGTCCCGGGAGGCTAGCCAATCCCCTGGCCTCAGAGAGGGAAGAATTATTCCCAGAGTCACCATTTTGAATTTTGACTTTAGTAGGTGCTTGTTTAGGTATCTTAGCTCTAGGATGGGTTGCACTCCCCTGTCGGTTTTGGGGTAAGGAAGTATCTGGAATACAGACCTTTGCCCCTGTGTACTGCAGAAACACTCTCTATAGCTCTGAGAGCCAGTAGAGAGGAAACCTCTGCCTCTAGGGCAATGGTTTCGGAGATGTTTGCAGGTGAAAAAGACCTGACCTTCAGCTTTGGGAATCTTTTGAAGCTGAGGGCCAGTCCCTGGCTTACTACCTCCAGGACCCACTTGTCTGAGGTAACAGACTTCCAGGCCTGGAAGTAGTAGGCCAGCCTGCCTCCTACTGGGGGTGGGGGGAGTCGACCCGGGCTGACACATCAGGGTGTCTGCTTGGCAGGAGCCTTGGACTGAGAGGAGGATGCAGCCCTGCTCATCCCTCTTCTGCCTCTTCCTCTGAAGAACTCCCTCTGAGGAAAAGGAGGGGAGGCTTCTGCCTGGTAGAAAGGCCTGTTCCTGCCCCTAGATTGTTGAGGAGTTGCCTGCCTTTCCTTGCCTGTACACTCCTATAGGTGGTCCTGTATTCGTTCATTTTCTTCATATAATTCTCTATCTGCTCCCCAAACAAAGAATTACCCACCACAGTTAAATCTATGGCATTAACCTGGGTGTCCTGTGGAAGGCTAGTACATCTGAGTCAAGCCAGTCTCCGAAGAGCCACAGATGTAGCCATGACTCGTGATGATACATCACTGGAGTCCACAGCAGCATGAAATTGGATGTTTGATGCCTCTATCCCATCAGCAGCCACCTCCTCCAGCTTCTTGGCTAGCTGGGGGGAAGCCTGTTTAGCCAGTTCCAGAACAGTATCCCATCTGGACTTCTGGTATCTGGCTATACAGGCCATGTAGTTAGCCTGCCTGAGTCCCAAAGATGATGCCAAATACTGTTTCTAGCCATGGCTAGTATTGATTCTGTTTTTGGGGTGGACTTTTCTTAGTTTTAAGTTTTAACTTTAATTTACCAGGGAGGAACTGTAGCTTGGAAATATTTGCAGTCAGTTGTGAGTAGACCTGTTACTTAGCCTTTGTGAAATAGGTGTCTATTAAGGGGAGGAGCTAAAAGGGGCTTAGTTGAACTGAGGATTTATAACTGGCGTTGTTTGTGGTCTCTGTCTGCTGAGCCTGAGACAGGGAGAGTGAGAAAACAGCCACAGCTTCCTTGAATCAAGGAGGTTATTTTCTAGACTACACTGAACTGAATTATTACTTTTTGGACCTGTGTAAGTAACTAGTATTGATTCTGTTTTTGGGGTGGACTTTTCTTAGTTTTAAGTTTTAACTTTAATTTGCCAGGGAGGAACTATAGCTGGGAGATATTTGCAGTCAGTTGTGAGTAGACCTGTTACTTAACCTTTGTAAAATAGGTGTCTGAAAGGAAGGATGGCACTCCCCGGGGTGGAGGGTAAGAGTTGTAGGAGATTGTTTCTGGACAGCATAGGTTTTACTCCTCCACCCTTCCCCTCACCCCATCCTCCCCAAGCGCATAACTTCCTTTATAGTAGGGGCTCTGACATCACTTCCCCAAAACTGCTAACAACATACACCTGTTCATATCCTTAAAGGCACAGCACACTGAAAAAGGGGTAGAGACACTCACAAGCTTGCACACACTAAAACAAGAACAAAAAACCAAAAAGCATCTGTAACTGGAAGGGACACAGACATGTGGGGAGTGGTGCAATGCACTGGCTGTGGAGCAGCAGTCTTCCGGGAGACATTCTGGAGACTGCATTGCTGCCCTATTTGCAGGCACCTCTCTGATCTGAGGGAGGAGGCTGTTCATCTCCATGCTGACCTGGCAAGGATTGGGGAAACCTGCTCCCCCATACAGGGACCCCCAGGCCACCGCCACTACTTCAGAGGTTGCCAAGAAAGAGGAGTGGTTGGACCATGGTGGGCTCAGGGAGGGTGAGGGTGGTGGAACAGAGGTGCATTCCTGCAATTGTGCCTCTCCACAATTCATTCGCCACTCTGGCGAAGCATGGTTCCTCTATGGAGGCACCTGCAGTGGAGACCAAGGAGGATGCTGGGGGACTCAGTTGTTAGGGGGTAGAACTGGGGAGGGAGGGAAAGGAGGTGGTGCCTGCCCGCGCCAAGGCTTGGAGGGACAGGAAAGGAATCCTCAGGATCGTGGGGGCAGCCGCAAGGGGGAGGGAGCAGGATGTCATTATCCACCTAGGGATGAGTGACCTGGCTGAGAATGGGCTCAGAGCATTGCAATGGGAGTTTGTGGAGTTGGGGAAGGGCCTGAGACAAGTAGCACACACGGTAACTTTCTCGGAAGTGATACCTGTCTACGGCATGGATGAGGCTAGGGCACTCTGCACCATGGGATTCAACGACTGGTTGAAAAGCTGGTGCAGAGCTCAGGGATTTGGCTTCATTGGGGACTGGGGCTCCACCTGGAGGGATGCAGGCCTATGCAGGCATGATGGTCTGCATCTATCCTGGAGGGAACCAGGATCCTAGGTGATAGGTTTAAATGCTTCAATGGCAAGCATTTAAACCAGCCAAGGAGGAGGCACTGAAAGGGAGAAGGAAATGCTCAACCCCAAAAATCAGGGTCTTACAGGATTTGGGACACTGTCCACATGCTGGGCCACTGGAGATCTTAGGGCTCAGCCCGGGCAGCATGGGCAGAGATTGCACACTCAAATTTCATATTCAAGAGGAAATACATTATAAGAACCACCTGCCATTTCCTCAGCATCCAACAGAAAACCTGACCGCAGAGGGTAGTTGGACCAGGAGGTTGGCAGGTGGTTAGGAGGGGCAAATCGGGTGCCCCATCACTCTCTGCTCTCCAACATATTACCTCCATAAACCATATAAGCACTACAAACAGGTATCTGCCTCTATCTCTGAAATCAAACAAAGAGGCAGAAGACACTGCAGAGCAGGACACTGCGGCACAGGAGCTAGCACAACAAAACTCACCCAAATCAGGAACCAAAACAAAAAAAGCAAAAAGGAAATCCAAAAACTTGATCATAGGAGACTCCATGATTCGGGAGTTGATACCCATCTCCAGCCAGGGTAATGGTCAGATGTCTCCCAGGTACATCAGCATGGAGAGACACTGACCACATTGCTAAAATTGTTCACAAAGCAGGAGAAAACACTGATGTCCTAGTACACATAGGGACTACATGATCTCGCCAGCCAGTCAGTTGTGGAGACCAAGGAACACCTGACCAGGCTGGGTAACAAACTATCATCCATTTCGTCCGGCATCTCCTTCTCTGAGATCCTGCCAGTCTGGGAGAGGAGGGCAGATGGACGGAAGGTCAGAGAAGGGGAGATAGGGGAGCTAAACACGTGGCTCAAGGGCTGGTGCCAGGAAAAGGACACAGATTTGTAGGGAACTGGCAACAGTTCTGGGAGCGAAAGTTCTTAAATTTGATGGACTGCATCTGATTAAGGAGGAGTCGCATTGGGGCAGAAGTTTGACGCCTTTGTAGAACATTTAAACTAGCAAATGGGAGGGGTGCAGCACCCCATCGCCGAATGGGAAGAACACCCTCCCCTCAGCTAGTGGTCAAACAGGGATTTAGCATGTTTGCAGTTCATTTGCATCACCAGGTAAAAAAGGTTTGTCTCCCACGATGCGCTTACAGGGTAATGCCAAACCTCACCCAACAACTAACACCGAAATCTGGCCAATGAAAAATCATGTACACAATGCTCACAGCCTGGGAAATAAGATCCCAGACCTGCAGGCAATAATGTCAGAGGCTAAACTGGACATAGTAGCAATTAGTGAGATGTGGTTTACCAGTAACCACACTTGGGAGACTTCAGTACCTGGCTATGTATTGTTCAGAAGAGACAGAGGTGCAAAAAGGGGAGGAGTGGCCCTGTATGTCAATGAAAATATCAAAGCTACAGAAATTCAGAATACACATAAGGAGCCAGAAGAACTGTGGGTCACCCTGGAAACAGGAAATGGGACAGCCATAAGAACTGGGGTTGTCTACAGGCCCCCAGACCAGGGGGAGGACATAGACACATTGCTTTTAGAAGATATACAAAACATGACAGCTAAAGGGGAGGTTCTGATAATGGGAGACTTCAACATGCCGGATACAGATTGGTCAATACCAGCAGGAACATCTGCCAGAACTAGACACATGGTGGATTCCCTGCAGGGGGAGGGCCTCAAACAACTGGTACAACAACCTCTCAAGAGACAGGGCTATCCTAGATCTAGTACTGACTAACAGGGAAGGGATCACAGATCTCCAGGTAGAAGGTCACCTGGGGGCCAGTGACCATCAAATGGTATGGTTCAATTTGGCTACATCTAAATCATCCCATTCCAAGGCAAAAATATGGGACTTCAGAGGAGCTGACTTTGATAAGATGGCCAAAAGAGTTAAGCTAGCCCTGGCAAAAAGAAACACAGGTGAGGGGGTACAGGCAAAGTGGGCAAGCATTAAGGATGCAATACTTGAAGCAACATCCCATTGTGTTAGACAGAAAAGGAAGTGCAAAAGAAGAAGGAAACCACTTTGGTTCTCAAATACAGCAGCAGAAAAGGTCAGAGCCAAAAGGCTGGCCTTCAGGAAATATAAGGGAACACAGCGGGATGAAGATAGGGAGGCATACCAAACTGCCCTAAGGGAAGCAGGGAAGGCAGTAGGGCAGGCAAAGTCCCAAACTGAGGAAACACTAGCACTAACAGTAAAGAAGGTGACAAGACTTTCTATAGATACATTAGTGAAAGAAGAAAGTCCAGAGGGGTATTGCTAAGCTTAATGGAGAAAAGGGTGCATGTGAGGAGGAGGACCATGTAAAAGCATCTATCCTAAATAGATAGTTTTGCTCAGTATTTACTGAAGAGAAGGTAGGGCAGGGCCCACAGCTCAGCACCATGGACACAGGGGGGAGGGAGGTGAGCACCCCTTCACAAAAGAAAGGGTCCTACAAGAGCTTGCTAAGCTCAGGGTGGATAAGGCAATGGGACCTGAAGGCATACATCCCAGGGTACTTAAGGAGCTAAAGGTGGAACTAGCAGAGCCATTAGCAGAACTGTTTAAGTGAGTCTCTGAGCACAGGAGAGGTCCCAGAAGACTGGAGAAGGGTTTATGTGATCCTGCTCCACAAGAGTGGTAGCAGGGAGGAGGCAGGGAACTACAGACCAGTCAGTCTTACCTCAGTAGTGGGCAAGATTATGGAGGCACTCCTTAAGGAAAGGATAGTGCAACACCTGGAATCCATAAGGGCACAAGATCCAAGACAGCATAGGTTTACAAAAGGAAGGTCCCGTCAAACTAATCTCATAGATTTCTTTGACTGGGTAACCAGAGTGGTGGACCAAGGGGGAGCAGTTGATGTCGCCTACCTTGACTTCAGCAAAGCTTCTGACACTGTTCCACATAGAAGATTGATAAATAAGCTGGGTAGGCTGGTGGTCAGAGTTGGTCAACTGGTGGCAAACTGGTTGACAGGCAGAAAACAGAGAGTGGTGGTCAATGGTATACAGTCAGAAGAGATGCAAGTCACAAGTGGGGTACCTCAGTGATCAGTCCTGGGGCCAGTCCTCTTCAACATCTTCATTAGTGACCTTGCAGATGGACTAGAGGGTAAGGCTTGTCTGTTTGCAGATGACACCAAGATCTGCAACAGAACAGATGATCCAGATGGGGTGGGCAGAATGAGAAGAGATCTGGATAAACTAGCAAAATGGTCAGAAGAGTGGCAACTGGGATTTAATGCAAAGAAGTACAAGATCATGCACATAGGGAAGAGAAACCCTGAAGCCACCTATAGGCTGGGAGGGGAGTTGCTAGCAGTCACAAAGGAAGAAAGAGACTTGGGCATCATCATCACTGATGAACCAGCAGACCTCTAAAGCAGTAGGTAAGGCTAGGGGGGTGTTAGGGTGTATTAGTAGGGGTATCACAAGTCGTAAGAGGGAGGTAATAATCCCTCTTTACAAGACACTGGTTAGGCCCCATCTGGAGTACTGCGTGCAGTATTGGAGGCCACACCTTCACAAGGACATTAACAAATTGAGGCAGTCCAGAGAAGGGCAACCAAAATGGTGTAGGGACTGCATCAGAAGACATATGAGGACAGATTAACAGAGCTCAATATGTATACCCTTGAGCAAAGGAGGGAGAGAGGTGATATGATCGAGGCATTCAAACACCTTAAGGGCATTAACAAGGTGAAAGAGTCTAACATGTTTAAATATAAGAAAAATAGCAGGACAAGAGGACACAGCATGAGATTAGAGGGGCCGATTAAGGGGAAATGTGAGGAAATTCTTCTTCACAGAAAGGGTGGTGGATGCATGGAATGGCCTACCTCAAGAAGTGGTGGCTATGAATACAGTGCAGGGCTTCAAACAGGCATGGGATAGGCATAAGGGAGCAATACAAATAAGTATGAATAGATAGGCCACTGACAGAGCAAAGGCCGATGGCACAATTATAAGGTAGAAAAAGAAATGGGCAGACTGGATGGGCCTTGCGGTTCTTACCTGCCGTCAACTTCTATGTTTCTATGGTAATTAGTGAGGTAAACACCAAGATAGAGCAGTCAATAGGGAGAAGGGCAAGGGTAAATGGAGAAAAAGACAAAGGCAGTAGGGACAGGGATGGGGCAAAAACCAAATAAAGCCACAAAAAAATGGAAGGTAATGAGCGCCAGTGCCCATAGTCTAGGTAAAAAGCTCCCTGAAATGGTGGCTTTGATATAAGAGGGATGCCTGGATATTGTGGCAGTCACAGAAACATGGTACACAGAGAACCATGACTGGGATGTCAACATACCAGGGTACATAATCTACAGGAGGGACAGGAAGGGAAGAAGAGGAGGAGGAGTAGCTCTCTATGTAAGGGAAGGGATCAAAGCAACTGAGCTAAAGGGTAAACAGGGAGGAGAGGAGGCACTGTGGGTCACCCTGGAGACTGGAAATGGCTCCACAATCTGCACAGAGGTTGTATACAGACCCCCCGTCTCATGGGAAGTAAATGGACAAGAAAATGATAGAAGGCATCCTTGGGATGGCAGAGAAAGGGGAGATATTGCTGATGGGGGACCTGAATATGCCAGATGTTGACTGGAGCACCTTTGCTGCAGCCACATCCAAGAGCAGGGCCATTCTCGATGCCCTACAGGGGGGCAAGCCTCAGACAGCTAGTTTTGGAACCCACTTGGGAGAGAGCAATCTTAGACCTGGTACTCTCAAATGGGGATGGAGAGAGGATCTCTGATCTTGAAGTGGGTAGCCATCTGGGAACAAGCGACCACCAAACAGTGTGGTTCACCATAAACTTAGCTGTAGAGTCAAGCCACACAAAAGTGAAGGTACTGGACTTCAGGAGGGCTGATTTTGTCAAAATGGGAGAGTGCCCCACAAAAGCACTAGCAAACAGGCAAGAAGGTGGGGTGGAGCAACAATGGGGAAACATCAATCCGCCATCACAGAGGCAACAAGCCTTTGTGTGAAGCAAATAAACAAATCAAACGAAGAAAAAAACACTATGTTCTCAAAAGAAGTGGGGAAGGTAAGGGAGAAAAGATAGCATTCAGGAAGTATAAGGAAACACAGAAGGAGCAGAACAGAGAACTGTACCAGTTAAAACAGAAGGAAGCGGGTAAGGCAGTCAGAATAGCAAAGGCCCAAACCAAGGAAAGGATAGCCAACTCAGTTAAGAAGGGGGATAAAACCTTTTATAGGTACATTAGGGAGCAACGAAAGACTAAGGCATGGATACTGAGGGTGAACAAAGAGGAAGGTGGTTGGGCAGAGAGCGACAGTGAAAAAGGAGGGATACCGAACGAATACTTCTGCTCAGTATTCACAATGGAAAAGCAGGGGGAAATACCTAATCCGATCAATAGAAGCACTCTGGATAGGGGGGGTTATATTAGTTCTTTCACAGAAGAAAGGGTTCTGAAAGAACTCTTAAAACTGAAGGTGGATAAAGCAATGGGGCCTGATGGGATTCACCCCAGAATTCTAAAAGAACTAAGGGAAGAACTAGTAACACCACTGACTACCCTTTTTAATAAATCATGGGAGGATGGTATGGTACCTGAGGACTGAAGGAGGGCAGATGTGATTCCCCTTCACAAAAGTGGGAGCAAGACAGAGGCAGGAAACTACAGACCTGTCAGTTTGACCTCAGTGGTAGGGAAAATGATGGAATCACTTCTGAAGGAAAGAACTGTTGAGTACCTAGAGGCCAGTGGGGGACAGGACCCAAGGCAGCATGGATTCATGGCGGGAAGGTCATGTCAGACAAATCTAATTGATTTCTTTGACTGGGTGACCAAAGCAGTAGACCAGGGAGGGGCTGTGGACATGGCCTACCTAGACTTTAGCAAGGCATTTGACATAGTCCTGCACAAAAAATTAATAAACAAATTAGCCAACCTGGGAGTGGGTCCCAGGGTGGTAGCCTGGGTAAAACACTGGTTGGACAACAGGACACAGCGGGTAATAGTACATGGAGTGAAGAAAGGAGGGTTACTAGTGGGGTACCGTGGGGTTCAGTACTGGGGCTAGTCCTTTTTAATGTCTTTATAAGTGACATTGCAGAGGGACTGGAAGGGAAAGTATGTCTCTTTGCAGATAACACAAAGACCTGCAACACGGTTGATACACAAGTGGGGTGGAAAGGATGAAAAGGGACTTGGTAAGGTTGAAGGAATGGTCAAATGTATGGCAGCTTAGATTCAATGCAAAGAAGTGCAAAGTAATGCACCTGAGAAACAAAAACCCAGGGGAAGAGTACACAATGGGGAATGGGGGGTGAGATACTGACAACAACAAAAATGGAGAGGGACCTGGGGGTAGTCATATCTGATGACCTAATGGTGGGTCAGCAATGTGAGAAGGCAGTAAGGAGGGGTGGGGGATACTGGGATGCATAGGGAGAGGCATCACCAGTAGAAAACAGGAAGTTGTTGGCCCTCTGTACAGACAGTTGGTAAGATCACATCTGAGTACTGTGTACAGTTCTGGAGACCTCATCTCCGTGAGAGACATAGACAGGGTGGAGGCTGTCCAGAGGAGGGCAACAAAATGATGCAGGGTCTGCATCAGAAGGCATATGAAGAAGACTAAAGGAACTAAAGATGTATAGCCTCGAGGAAGGGGGGCATGATAGAAACGTTCAAATACCTCAAAGGAATCAACAAAGTCCAAAAGGGTAGCATCTTTCAGAAAAAAGATGTGCAAAAACAAGGGGGCACAATTTGAAGATGGGGGGGGGCAGCTCAGAGGTAATGTGAGGAAGTATTTATTCACAGAGAGGGTTGTGGATACATGGAACAGCCTTCCTCAGCAGGTCGAAGAGTCAAAAACAGTGGGAGAATTCAAGAATGCATGGGACAGACATAAGGCAATTCTAGTGGGGGGTAGGAGGAAGTAGGCTGTTTGTTAACTAGGATCTGCAGCTTATCCGTTAGGTAGGGAAATGCACAGGCTAGGTGGGCCAAGCGGTCCTTATCTGTCGTCAAATTCTATGTTTCAATGTTTCATGGCATCTATCTTCCTGGAATCCTTATCTGGGGGGTGTGAAGCCAAGGGTATGCTAACCTTATCACAGGCTGCAGCCTGCACAATCCCAACATGGCTGCATTGCTGGTACAAGAAATCCGTACCTGACCCTGACAGCATATACCCTCTTGTCCATTCATCTGTCCACAGGAGGTAGAGAATTTGATGTCTTAAGCAGTCTTTGTGTCTGTTTCCCAAAAGATTTATAGAGAGGAATAGACAGTCTCTTGGACTCTGGGATGTCCATCATCGCCACATAGTCAGGCTCCTCTTGTTCCTCAACAGCTTCAACCAAAGGGAGCTGGAGGGTTTCTGCCACTTTTTTGTAGAACAAAGTGGGAAGGGGACTCAGAAAGCCTAGGAGGGGAAACACCAGAAGGTCTATCTGGGGAGATGTCCGGTTCTATGGGCTCATCCAGACCCTCTATACCATCATCATCGTCATCATCATCATCATAAACTTCATCCCTGTCCAGGTCCCGGTTCATAATACTCCTCAGCGGAATAATCCAGAACCGGTGGAACCGACCGAACCAAACGCCTACCTGATGGCGCCGGATCAGTCGGAACCGGACGGAGTGATTCCACAATCCTAATCGCCCTGGCAATTTCTTCGGCGGTTGGACGATGTGGTTCTGGATCCGAACCATCCAATTTGTCTTTCTTCTTTCTTTTTGCCGGAACTGATCCCTCGGGATCGGCTCTCCTTTTGCCCGAAGGAGTATCGCCCTGGTCAGAGGGCACTCCCTCAGGTTCGGTCAGAACTGAACCGGGCTGGACATCTGGGTCAGTGGACTTCTCGGCCTCCGTTTCCCTAAGCCTTCCCAATCTTTTATCAAGGGTGGCCTTAGGAAATTTTTTTTTTTTTTTTTTTTTTACAGATTTGGCAGTCTGAATCCGAGGTGGTCAAACCCCAGACAGTAAACACAGGTGGTGTGAGGATCAGCCTTAGTAAAGGCCTCCCCACACACACTGCAGTGCTGAAACCCAGTGGGCCCATTTTTTCTTTTGGGTTTCTCAGATGTAGCCATCCTAAACAAAAACTTACCCTTTACTCGGCTTCAGCCAGGCAAGACTCCCTTATCAGTTCCTAACCATGTTAAGGGTATTTGAAAAAAATATTAGAAACACATTTTTTTTTTTTTTTTTTTTAGAACCAATAAGGACCGGTACCTCACACTAACCCAAAACTCAAATAAAGAAACCGAACAATCGGTTCAGCCGAACAGATGAAGAAACCTTTTTTTTTTTTTTTTTACAATTTCCACACAAAACACAGTTTTAAGCAATCAGTCCACTACCTACACACTTACTGTACCGCAGACAGGGATCTGAATCGAAGTAATAAACAGAAAAAACGGTATAAAAACAACATTTTACTTGTACCGAACCAAAAGCGCAGGAGAGATCTCCGGAGCGACTGTTCAGTTAGGCGGAGTAAAGAATCTGACGGTTACACTTGGAAGTGCAGCAGACAAAGGTTTGAACCAAGCTCAAGCTCAACGTTCTATGCTCTGGCATAGAGTTAACTATTTCATCTCTGAAGCAGTTCAAGTGCTGGGGCTAACTGCATATTATCAGAATACAACAAGACTTCATGTTGTTTGAAACACTGCCTTCTGAGATAGGCCACTATCACTGTCAGGTATTTTGTAAATGTTCTGGAGACAGAGGTTAGACCAAAGGGCATTGCCCTGAACTGATAGTGGTCTGAAGGTAACTTGAACCTTAGATATTTTCTGTGGGAGTGTCTGATAGATATGAGAAAGTAGGCATCCTTGAGGTCCAAGGAGGCTAACCAGTCTCCTTGTCTGAGAATAGGAATGATCTTGGTCAAAGTCACTATTTTGAATTTGGGTTTTGTCAGGTGCTTGTTGAGGTATCTGAGATCTAGGATGGGCCGCCACTCCCCCATCTTCTTTGGGGTAAGAAAGTATCTTGAGTACAACACTTTTCCTCTGTGGAGGCAGGGAACAGGTTCCACTGCTCTTAGATCTAACAGTGTGGAAGTCTTTGCCTCCAAAGAGCTGTCTCCAATTTGCTGGCAGGTTTGAAAGATCTTGCTCTGGTTCTTGGGAACCTTTTTGAAATTTAGAGCAAGACCCTGGCTCACCACTTCCAGGACCCATTTGTCTGTTGTGATGGATTCCCAGGCCTGGAAGTGATGAGCCAACCTGCCTCCTACTGGTAGAGGGGAGGCGGCCCTGACTGACACATCAGAGTGTCTGCTTGGCCGGGGTTTTAGGCTGGGAGGTGGATGCAGCTCTGCTCACACCTCTCCTACCTCTTCATCTGAAAACTCCTCTCTGCTGCTGATAAGTAGAGGGAGCTTGTGCCTGGTAGAAAGGCCTTTGAAAAGGCCTACCCCTGCCAGACCTGGGTTGCTGCTTCTGAGGGGTGGCAGCCTTTTCTTTTACAGCTCCACTCCTATAAGTTGTTCTGTACCTGTCCATTTTCTTCATATTTGACTCTGTTTGATCTCCAAACAGAGTGTTCTGGACGACAGGGAAATCCATGGCCTTATCCTGGGTATCCTGAGACAGACTGGTACATCTAAGCCAGGAAAACCTCCTTAAGGAGACAGATGTAGCCATGACTCTAGATGATACAGCATTAGAGTCCAGTGCAGCATGAAACTGCACTTTTGATGTCTCAGTATCATCCTTTACTATCTGCTCCAGGTCCTTGGCTAGCTGTGGAGGAACAGTTTTAGCCAGATCCAGGACAGATTCCCATCTGGACTTTTGAAATCTGGCTACATAAGCCATACAAGAGGCTTGCCTTATCCCCAATGAAGAAGCCAAGTATTGTTTCTTGGCCATAGCATCAGTCCTCCTAGAATCCTTGTCAGGAGAATGAGAGCCTAAAGGGATACCAGCCGTGTCACAGGCCGCAGCCTGGACCACCCCTGCATATCTACAGTGGTTGTACAGGAACTCTGTGCCATTACCTGAAAGCATATACCTTCTATCCATCCTTTTGTCAACAGGAGGAATGGAGGTAGGCATCTGCAAAATCTTATTAGTCTGCTTTTTTAAAGATTTATGCAGAGGGATGGACAGTCTTTTAGACTCGGGGACAGCCATCATTTCTATGAAATCAGGCTCCTCCTCTTCTTCAGCTGCCTCTAAAGTATGGAACTGCAAGGTCTCTGCCACATTCTTGTAGAAAGTATAATGGGAAGAGGATTCCCCAGACAGCCTATGAGGAGAGACTGAATCTGGTCTATCTGTAGAAATATCAGACTTAATAGGTTCCCCCAAGCCTCCTTCTTCTTCCTCGCCTTCTTCCCACTCAGTCTCATAACAGGTTTCCGGATGATAAGAACCAGTGGGAACTGAGCCGGTAGCAGATCAAACCGACTGACGAGAGTGAGTCGTCGGTTCACTCGGTTCAGACTGAAGCGACTGAACAATTCTAATAGCTTTAGCTACTTCTTCTGCGGTTGGGGCCGGGAACTTAGGCTCCGAACCAGCAGATTTTCTCTTTTTCTTAGCTGATACCGAAGCCTCGGTATCCGCTTTTCTTTTGCTTGAGGAGGTATCGCCCTGGTCAGAAGGCACCTCCTCCGGTTCCACTGCGCCCTCAGGAGCCGAACCAGACCAGCCATCTGGATCAATGGATTTTTCAGCCATTCTCTCCTTCAGCCGGGCTAAACACTTATCCAGTGTGGCCTTAGGAATGTTCTCACAGATTTGGCAGTCTGTTTTCAGGTGGTCAAACCCCAGACAATAAACACACAAGAGGTGCGGATCCGCCTTGGCAAAAACCTCCCCACACTCTGTGCAGTGCTGAAACCCAGTGGGTCCAGTCTTTTTCTTGGGTATCTCAGACATAATGCACTGAAGCCAAAGTCACCCTAAGAGAGGCGGTCAGGCCAGAGTAACCGACAAAGTGTTTGGTTAATGACCGGTTCAGTGGTTGATGAAAAAAAAAAAAAATGAAACTTTGTTTTTTTTTTAAACCGAAACCGCTGGATCTCAAACAAACTATACACTCTAAATTTTACCTCAAGACAAACAAAAGCGGTCCTTTCTCGGTTACTAGGAACCAAAAAAGGGATCGACACTTACCAATTTGGAGATAAATCTATCTAGTCTAACCTGTACCGTAGACAGAGGTTTGAAGAACCAAAAAACAAAACGCAGTTGAATAAACCGACGAAAACACACCACTCTGAACCGAAGTAAGTGAGAAGAAATCTCCAGAGCATCTTCACAGGCAGGCGGAGTAAAGAGTCTGACAGTTACATAGAATGTACCAGGGACAGTGGTTTGAAAACTGAGCTCGAGATCAACGTTCTATGCTTCTGCATAGAGTTAACTCTTTCATCTCCGGGGCAGTTGAACTGAAAGGGCTAACTGCATATTGTCAGAATACGGCAAGACTTCATGCTGTTTGATTGGGGCTGCAAGGCCTGGGGTGGGCCTGCCTGGGGGTTGCCATCCACCATCTCCCAGGACCTGGTGTCTGCCTTCCCCCATTTGTGGAAGAAGTTGGATCGAGGAATCTGGTTCTGCAGCTTTAGCTGGGATGAGAGCTGCAAGGTCCTGCAACAGGCTACTGTGGGAAAAATCTACACCACAGCAGTGAAGGTTTTGATTAAAGGTTCTGAAGAATCAGTAGTCTATTTCTGCACCTAAACGGTGAGAAGCCAGGATGGAAGGAAAAGGATCAAGGTGAAAAAAAAAGAAGGTTCTGTTTGTATCCTGGGTGGAAACAGCATCACAAAGAACAGGAGAAGGACACAGGTCTAAGGTAACAGAAATGTCTGGTTCTGGTTTTTGTAAAATGGATCTGGTTGTGGAATACTTGGTATAGGAGCCCCCCCCCCCCGACTCGCGGGGGCTTGGCCAGTAAAACCAAGTACACTTGTTATGGGAGTCTCTCTGCATGAGGAGGCTTGGCCAGTAAAACAAAGTAGTCTGAAAAGGAAAAAACATTCTGTAAGAAGAGAGGGCCTTTTCTGGTTAGTCCGAGTTCATGAGCACCTGCATGGTGGAGGAAGTCTTTTCAGAGACAAGGGACTGACTGAGAAAAGGTGTGTTTTGAATTTGTCCAATGTCTCACTGAGATGGTGTGCTCAGTGGGAAACTGGAGACAGAGTTCAGATTGTAAAGGGCCACGGCTGCCACGATGGTAGTGTGGCTGAAGGATGTCTCTTAAACTTCAACAGTTTAAAGATTGCCCAACTGAGTTCAGCTAAAAAGACTAAGAAGGCTGCTCAAATTTCAACCTGGAGCAAGGTAAGGAACCAACCAACCCCTGCCAAGTGGGGCCGACTGGGCAGCAGGGAGCCACGGGCGCATGCTCAAGTGCTAGGACACTCTGATCCATGAGGGAGCTGGACCATGGGGTCACTCCTGGGTCTGGGGGTCCATTGTGGCCTGGAAAGCCTTGTGTTCGTGCTCAGCATTCGGGCCTGCAAACAGGCTGAAGGGGACAAGCTGCAAGACCTTCAACAAGTCGAAAGATCCAAGCTGCAGAGTGTTTGCTCCACGTTTTCAGTCTCCTCAAATTCATGTATCAGAGTTCTGCTGCGCCATCTTCCCCAGAAGCACAGTCACCATGGCACCAGAGACTGTCAGCAGAACAATGAATAAAGGCAGGAATTGTCCTGCACCTAGGGGATGTATATAGTTTTGCTCTCAAGTTACGCCCATTGGCGTAGAAAGTAATATTGAAGCGAAAGTGATAAAGAAAAAGTTAAAAATAATGTTATTTTATATCAAATGCACCAACACCGTCCAACCAGCTGCACCACAAGCTTGCACCCAATATATCTGGGTACCCAGGGACAGAGGGAGTGTTGGGGGTTATTCCGAACTGGTACCAGTTGGGCTTTGTGACAATTTAATACCTGCAGCAGTGAGCTAGATAGAGGGTTGGTGCTGCAAGCATCAAAATATGGGCTGAATTCAAAAGGTAAATGGTTGTTTGAAAACGCTACTCTTTAACTGCAACTTTACTAAATGTTTTGCTTAACCTCTACTCCATCTACCCCTTCCTAACCCTCCCCATGTAAATAAAAACGGTGTTAACAGTTTTGAAACAATTCTGACTCAAGAGCTTGATTTAGTGAGCATATTATTAGCTTAAGTCAAAAAATACAAAGTGTTAAATGTGGGGTTTTTGATTTTGGTAATCCATGTTTGGGGTGACTGTATGGGTGTGTGGGTTGGTACACCGTCCCAGGGGTTGTACTGCTATCTATCTGACCCACTTAAAATGTACTCTGGGTGGAGGCACCACACTATTTATTGTGCTGTCTTGGGAAAGAACCCCCAGTAACAGCAAAATGGGAACAAAGACCCCTTAACCTTGTTCAGGCCTGCAAGGCAGGGGTAGTAGCCCTCTTGGAGGATGGTGCCAGGGCTACAATAATAATTAAAGAGATAAGAGAAAGATAAAAAGCATTGACATGTTAGGTGATAGTTTCCACTCAAACTTAATGTTTGACAACTACGTGAGCACAGATTTAATTCAGTAAGACATAAAGATTGTTCTCACAAGTGACAACTATATGACTCTAATACTTGCTCATCCTAAAAACAGCTAGATTGTTATCATTAACTAAAGGCACCAAGAAAGATTCTGGCAGAAAATGCAAAACTGATTTCTTGTGTTCGAGTGGCGTTCGCGCCACTCACGCTTGTGAGCAGCATGAGCTTTGCAGTGCCGATTTCCCTATCTACAACGGTTCTCTGGCTGCCGGCTCCCACGAGCCACCAACACACCAGAGCAGAAAGCTACAAATTGTATGTTAAAGCCGGCTTTAGGCAAACAGGTGTGGCAAACAGTTTGTCAGGCACACAAAGTAAAAGGCAGTTCAGTCACACAAGTCTGTCAGCAGATGTAGGTAAAGAGAATCTCGCAGCTGCACACAGTTATTACCAGTTCTAAATTCAGGGAGAGTGCCGAGGTGCTGGACATAGATACTCGGATGTAGATGAATGAAGTGCTTGCGAGTGGCATGAGCTTTGTAGTGTCGATTGCCCTGCCTATAACAACAGCACTCTGGTTGCCGGCTCCCGTGAGCCACCTACACACCAGAGCAGAAAGCTGCAAATTGGATATTACAGCCGGCTTTAGGCAAACAAGTGCAGCAAGCAGTTTGTCAGGCACACAAAGTGAAATGCAGTTCAGCCACACAAGTCTGTCAGCAGATGTAGGTAAAACAATCTTGCAGCAGCACACAGTTATTACCAGTTTGACCGCAAGGAGAATGCTGAGGTGCTGGATGCAGATACTCAGGTGCATTTAGCTGTGATTTGTGGGTGTGGTAGTATCTGCTGACTATTTTCCAGCTGTACTCGCTCTATAGGCAGGAGTTTGGCCGGTTTATGTTCTTGTTGCCAGATTGTGGTCCCCTCCTTATTGATTAATTCTATACGGAGTTCGGCTTCCAAGTTAAAGCAGACAGTACATACGTTGGTGGGGGAGTTTATTAGAGCTTGTTAGCATCTTGAAATGAAATGAGGGGGGTTTGGGTTCCATGGAAACATGTATTATGAAAGGGAATACAGCCGGAATAGTCCGCAGGTCTGTTATAAGGCTGATTCACTTTTTGAGATGACCCTATACTTGTAGATATCAGTACTGATCTGTCCTATACAACTGAAATTCTGTCTGTAAGTGTGTGAATGTTTTGAATATGCCCTTGGAGTAGGACGGATGGATGTAGCATAGGCCCCATCTCGTCCAACTTCTGAATTTATTATCCCATTTGACTGGAATAAATGTAGGGTCCATAGCTGGTGCTGTGACCCACCATGTTCCAAGCTCATCAGGGGTTGCCGTAAGAATTTTGTACCAGGCTGTAAGCATATTCGGGGGGGGGGGGGGAGAGTGTGCTACCGTCACTCTCAGGTCAAGGAAGAGAGAGCAGCTCTGGGGCTTGAGGAAAGATATCCTTTTTCAGTTGTACCCACTGTGGAGTACGTAGGGGTTGTATCCAATGCAGTGCATGTTTCAATTCTGGTGTAATAGTGTAAGCATGTAAGTCAGGTAAAGCTAACCCTCCTTGTTGCTTGGGGAGTTGGAGCTTCTTATACGCTATACGCTATATTCCTTTTATTAAAGTCTTTAAGGGATGGCATGAGAGGTAAAGTCTGGAAGTAGCATAACTACCTGTGAAGAATATTTATTTGAATTGACTAGATTTATCAGTGATAAGGGTAGTGGTTGCCATCTTTGCAGATCATTCTGGATTTCCTTTACTAAAGGGGATAATTATATGCAGTGTCAGTGGCTCAGTAGGTACCACACTCACCTCTGAGGCCGGGAGATCAGAGGGCTGTGGGTTCAGTTCCCACATCTGGCACTTGGGTTAATATCCCAGTACTGACACTGTAATGCAGCATGAGAGGGGTGCTGCACTTCTGAGATGCTGTCTTTCGGATGAGACGTTAAACCGAGGTCCCATCTGCCTGGATTGGTGGTATTTCAGGTGAATGTTAAAGATCCCATGGCACTTATCGAAAAGAGTAGGGGAATTTCCCCGGTGTCCTGGCCAAATTTCCCTCATTCACTAAAAATACCCCCAACAGCTTAATCTGGCTCAAGGTCAGTTGGCATTAATCTGTATCCCCCTCCCCCGGGTCGTGCCTGAAAATAGGCAGGATTTGTCTAGTGCACTTACCCGGTCAACAAAAACTAAATAAATAAATATGCAATTTTGTCCATTCAGCTGGTATGTACACCACACTCCAATTTTATTTTAAGCAGCTAGTGGTGAAAGAAAAACAGTGTGAACCAATGTTTAAAAAATTTAATGGGTTCCTGTACAGAGTTTGGGTTAATCCTCAGGCACAGGACATATAGAACAACTGATCATACTAAAAAAGTATGGAACTGAGTTGTTATAGATAGCCCATGATAGCCCTAGGGCTGGTCATTTGGGGAGGGATTATGCCCTTGCCAGATTATTATACAGATTTTACTAGCCTGGGATTCATGAGGATGTTGTTACCTATTGCAGTTCTTCTGCTGAATGTCAGAAAGTAGCCCCAGTGACTACAAAAGACAAAGTGTACCTGGTGCCTCTACCCTTGACAGAGGGGCCTTTTGGGAGAATTGCAATGGATGTGGTTGGTCCTTTAGACAGAAGTAAAAAGGGTAATCGATTCATTTGGGTAATATGTGACTATACTACTTGATACCCAGAGGTCATTGTAAAGCATACTGTCGCAGCCCCAAAGGTGGCAACAGAGCTTGCCAAAATTTTCTGCAAAGTGGGCATGCCTAAAGACATTATTATTGATTAGGATAGTAATTTTCATCCTGCATTGCTGAAGAAGTTGCAACAGCTACTAGGTATCAATGCCATAAGAACCTCCCCTTATTACCCTCAGACAGATGGTCTTGTTGAGTGTTTTAATCAAACCCTAAAACACATGTTAATACAGTTTGTGAAAGGTGAAGGGAAAGACTGGGACCAGTACTTACCTTACTGTACCTGCTTTTTTGCTTACAGGGAAGTGCTATAAGCATCAACAGCTTTTTCACCCTTTGAAATGTTGTATAGTAGACAACCTAAGGGTCACCAGATGTACCAAAAGAAAAATGGGGCGATGACCCTGCTCAGAAAGAATCTATTATATCTTATATGTGTGCTCTGAGAAAGAAACTGGCACAATATGGTAAAACTGCCAACAGTAACCAGGAAAAAGTCCAAAAATAATGGAAGGTGTATTATGACCATGGGGTAAAAGAAACATTTTTTGAGTCGGGTAGTAAGGTATTGTTACTTTTACCCACTACAGAAAACAAACTGTTAATGAAGTGGCAAGGGCCTTATAAAGTGGTTAGATGTACTGGTACAGTTAACGATGAGATTGAGCCTCCTGATAGGAAAATCCTACGAAGATATACCATGCTAACCTCCTGAAGAAATGGGTTGAAAAACATCACCAAAGACTGCTTTGTCAGTACTATATTACCAGACACTGCTAAAGAAAATATTGATATAGTTTATGACAGACTGGAACAAACTGCAACTTCTGATGCTGTAAAGGTGAATATTTCCTCAACCACAAAACAAATCACGGAAATTCATAACTTCATAAAGACATTTCAAAGTACATTTACCACAGTGCCAGGCTGAGCAAAAGGGGTAAAGCACATAACAGTGACAAGGACTGCTCGCCCTACCAAACAAAAGACATACAGATTATATGAGCAGTTAAAAGCACACGTGGTTACAGAAATTAAAAAAATTAAAGAGTTGAGTACCACTGAAGAATCAAGTGCTTAGTCATCACCAGTGATGACTGTAAATAAAAAAAAAGGGGGTGTAAGAATCTGCCTTGATTTTAGGAAGCTTAATCGAGTGACCAAATCTGACAGCTATCCTATGCCCAAGACAGATGATTTGGTGGACAGACTAGTAAGTGCCAAGTACATCAATACCCTCGATCTCACCTAGGGTTACTGGCAAATTCCCCTAGCTAAAGAATCCAGAGACAACACTGCATTTGGCTCTCCAGTTGGATTCTATCAATTCCCAACCATGTTGCTTGGTTTGCACGGTGCACCTGCTGCATTCCAGCAGTACATGGATGTAGTTCTAGCCACTCGCACTGGTTATTGTGCTGCTTACCTCGATGATGTCATGGTGCACAGTCCAGACTGGAAAAGCCACCTAGAACACCCATGAGCAGTCATCCAATCTATCAAAAATGCAGGTCTGACCATTAATCTTACCAAGTGCACATAATGCATGCAGGAAACCAGATATTTGGGTTATATTTTGGGAAATGGAAAAGTAAAGCCAGAGATTTCCAAGATAGAAGATGTAGCTAACTGTCCTGTCCCTAAAACAAAGAAACATGTCAGGTTATTTTTAGGGCTGGCTGGTTACTACCGGAGATTTGTTCCCAACTTTGCCAGTTAACTACTCCCTCACTGAACTCACAAAAAATTGGTACCAAAATAAAGGGAAATGGTCCCCAGAGCGTGACGAGGCTTTTTGGGCCATCAAAGCTGCACTTTGTTCAGCCCCTGTTCTAAGATGTCCAGACTTTGAGAAACAATTTCTGTTATAGACAGATGCATCAGAGGTAGGCACAGGTGCAGTTCTGAAACAGAATATAGATGGGAAAGAACATCCCATTCTGTATATCAGTAGAAAATTGCATGACAGAGAGAAAACATACTGCACTATTGAAAAAGAATGCATTGCTGTGAAATAGGCAATGGAATCCCTTAAGTTTTATCTGCTAGGAACCAACTTTGTACTTCTAGCAGCTCACAATCCTCTCTGTTGTTGATAAAAATCCCAGAATCACAAGGTGGTACTAAAAAAGAAGGAAAATATTATGTTAAATATAGAAAAAGTAAATCACAATATGCATATTCTAATTATAAAAATGAAGTTAAGATAACTAAACAGTTGATTAAGACAGAGAAAATAAATTTTGAGTTCAGGTTATCTGTGAATAAGGGGAATAATAAAGCCTTTTTTTCCTATATTAATCAACTGAGTAAAGTAAAACAGTCTATTCAAATCATACTATCAAATGGTGAAATCACTAATAATCCACATGAAATAGCAAATACCCTTCATAATTATTTTTCAACTGTTTATGGGAACAAAGACTTAATACATGACAACAAATGTATTGTCAATGAAGAACCCTCCTCTATTAGCACAACTGGAAACTCACAAAGTTATTGACAAACTTAGATTCAATGCTGCACCATGACCAGACAAAATAAATCCTAAATTCCTAAAAAACTTATCAAGTATAAGCCGACCACTAACTATACTTCACAATAAATAAATCAAATCTGGATATATACCTACTGAGTAGAGGACAGCGGTTATCTGTCCGATATTTAAAAAGGACAATAAAACACATGCTGAGAACTATTATCCAATAAGTTTAACATCTATTCCATGTAAAATTCTGGAAACTATAACAAAAAACAGGTTTAAAGAAGAAGCAGCTAAACTGAATTTACAAGACAATAGTCAGCATGGATTAAAAAAAACAGGTAATGCGTAACTAATTTAATAGCCTTTTATGAAACAGTCATAGTCTGGACATAGGTCAACCATGTGATATTGTCCTAACAGACTTTAAGAAAGCATTTGACAAAGTATCTCATCGAATACTGGTTCAGACATTACGCAAAATGATATATAGTCCCTATTTAGTATCTTGGGTTAATAACTGGCTCATGGATAGGACACAACAGGTTCATGTCCAAGATAAATGATTAGAATTAACTGGAGTGCCAAGTGGTGTGCCACAGGGATCAGTCCTTGGACCATTTTTGCGTAGTTGTTTCCTGTCAGACTTACACATAGGTATAACAAAAAAAAATTATTACATAAGCAGATGACACCAAACTATCCAATGAAATGACCAGTTTGGCAGAGTATGAATCTTTCCAGAACAGTCTTAACACAATATTTATTTATTTAGTTAGTTTTTGTTGACCGGGTAAGTGCACTAGACAAATCCTGCCTATTTTCAGGCACGACCTGGGGGAGAGGGATACAGATGAATGCCAACCGCCCTTGAACCAGATGAAACTGTTGGTGGTATTTTTTAGTGAATGAGGGAAATTTGGCCAGGACACCAGGGAAATTCCCCTACTCTGAGGGGTGGGGAACCCTTCCCATGAGACGTCTGAACTCGGTTCAGAATGTCTCAGTCGATGGCAGGAGTGGAGGTGGTGGACGATGGTCCTAAGGAACCTAATGCAACGCTTGAGGAGGTTGCATTTCATTCAGCTACTGAACTACAGTCCGGTCCTACAGCACTCAATGAGGAAATAATTCAGTCGAATATACTGGACAACACAGATAGGAATAATGACCTTATGACCGTAACGACAGAGGAAGATAAGAAACGAAACGTCTAGAAAATGGACAAACAGTTTGTACCGGTATGGCAAAAAAAAGTATTAAACAGAACACTGCTGACCTACTTGATGAAACTGCTGATGTTCCAGAGATGGAAGGGGACTCTTTCCCCTTTTCAGCCCGTTATGCTTCCTGGTCCCCAGAGAGAGCACTGCAGGCGGCGGGTTGGATTCGGACCCCCGAGGCATGGGTACCAGATCCCTCGGTTCCATTGCCAGGAGCAGGATCTACAAGCCAGACGGAACGTTTCTCTACACAACTGTCAGTGCAGGGACCAATTTCGGAGACGGACCGGAAAGACGCGTCACTTCCACCTTCCTCTGCTGAATCCAGGAGCCCGAGTGTATTACAGCCGAATATGGACTTTTCAACAAGGAAACGACGATGGGAACCGGCGCCAGAGACGATGACTCCTATGATTTTGGACACCTCTCCATCTGTACCTCTACAGCAAGGTCGGTGCTGTCGAGACTCTGTTAACACTACAGGTACTGTTCCATCCAACCCCAAAAACAAGCCTCTAAGCCAGTTAGTTATGCTTCCCTTTTCAAAATGTAGATGCACGGTTAGAAAGCGTTTTGTTGCCGCACACATTACAAAGGGGTATGGAACTCCCCTGACCGTCATTATGTGGGCAAAACTTTAATAATCGATTCTTTAGGGATTAAGCCTACAGATGTCTATGCTTTTATTCATTCTTCAGGAGATCGAAATTTTGATGTTTCCTTCGAACTGCTGCATTATTAGATAAATTTTGGGCAGCTTATTACACTGCTCGGACAGACTCAGTTTGGAAATATTTTGTGGTCATTCTTCTTACCAGGCCAACGGCCAAATTGTAACTATTCTCTTCCGAAATGAAGGAGTTAATGTGTTGGACATTGTATATTGGCTAGAACAACGCTGCACAGTGACTGGTGTTCCACACGCTGTAATTGATGACAATGGGTTTTGGACGGGAGGGTGGAAATTTAATGTACAACTTAAGATTACTGAAGACGGGGTACAACACCTCCCTAATTGTTTCTACCTCGGCAGGGACCGGGGTGTATTGTTTTATCCAGGTCAACCACGTTCCTGTTACAGATGCGGCTCGTTATCCCATTTAAGTTCTGACTGTGATCAATTAAAGTGTGCTTCTTGTGGTATGTTGGGTCATTCGGTGTTATCCTGCAAGGTACCCCCACTTGTAACTTGTGTGGTGATCTTTCACACATTTTTGAAACATGTCCATGGGCGGCCCATAATACTACAGATTATACTGAACATGATTCATATATATCCAAATCCTCGGCTACTGCACAACCCCAAAGCTCAGTGCACATCATTAGAAATGAGGCATGAGGCCTCCCATCTTCTGTACCACAGACTCCAAGATTTCTCATCCTTCTGAGAGTTTACCAGATATGGTTAACCCTCCCACCCCCCGAATCCATGGAGATTCCGGTGTGCAGTCGTTGCCCACCATTTCTGGTGCTTCAGTCCCTATTTTGGACCAACCCATTTCTCTCCCAGTAAGTGACGTTGTGGACTTCGGGGATAATTCACTACCCCCCCCCAGCAACGCTGTCTTCGCTCTACCAAACAGGCAGACCCAGTATCTATACCTCCCATCCCGGTTTCTAATCCATATGACCCATTACAAAGTTGGGGTGATGCCATGGAAGAGGAGGAGGAGTTAGATGAATCCTCTCTTTCCCATCCTTCCATGGCTGCTTCGGTATCATTGCCAGTAGCTACTACTTCTGGGATTCCTGTGCGGAAAAAATCAGTTAGAACAAGGAAAAAGAAATGAGGTATTTATTGTTTTCTGTGGTTTCCTTTTTCCTTTTGCTTATGTCCTTTTTACGTATAGCCAGTCTAAATGTTAATGGCATTCGGTCTCAATACAAACGTACTGCAACTTTTTCAGCATTACAAAGTTTAACTTATGATGTTTACTTGTTACAAGATGTTAGGTTGTATACAACGGAGGAAGTCACAACAGCCTCACGGAGTTGGGGTTTGGGGCCCTCCTATTGGTCTTTAGGGCAAGATCTCTGTTCTGGTGTGGGCTTTTGTTTTCGTTCTTCAACTTTCCTTTTGCAAAAAATAGTAGATTTAGTTCCTGGAAGAGTATTATTATTAGACCTTTTATGGTATGACTCACCATATCGACTTATTAATATCTATGCACCACAACAAAAGCTGCCAGAGTTCAACTTCTCCGTTTGATTAAACCATTTTTATTAACTAACCGGACTATTTTATGGGGTGGAGATTTTAATACCAGCTTAGATATCCCCCCAAATAAGAAAACATATTGTGATGCTTCTGCTTTACATACTATTATTAAAGAGACGAATCTAATTGATATACTAGCCCAATCCCGGTTACCTACCTTTTCAAAAGGAAAACTGACCTCCAGAATAGACTTTTGGTTTTGTTCCCAAACCGTTGGGGTTGCGACCGGTATCACTACACCTATGGCTACCTCAGACCACAATTTAATAGGTTTACGGATACCATTAAGAGAAGTTTTAGCACAGGGTCCTGGGATTTGGAGAGTGAATTCATCTCTGCTCTCACTTCCTGAGTTTCACAAAGGATTTTGGGACCTAATTATAGACCGTATTTCTGTGGAGATCCTTTATGATTCCATTATAGAATGGTGGAACGATACTAAATTATATGTGATATCTTATTTTAAATATTATGCTAGATTTTAGCTGATACTAGACATCGTACTTCTAGCCTTTTAAGAGCAGAGTTGTTGGAACTCTTCTCTAAATCCCACCTATAATATTGATTGCTCTGCTCGCATAAAAGAGGTTAAATTGCTCTAGCTAAAGAACAATATAATAGACAAAAACTATTCTTTTGAACAAAAATATCATACCACGGGCGAAGTGCCAATTCAATCCCTTTGAGGTGAATACAGAAAAATTTAATAGTAAACAAATACATCAATTGAGATGATCAACAACATATAATTACGGACAAAACAAACTTATGGAATATGTAACAACTTTTATCAAAAGACTTTTGAGACTCCTGTTGTTGAGTCGCCTGACATGGCACTCCTTTTACAGACATTGGATGTACCAGCTTTAACGCATCACAGAAGTATGAACTTCGGCGCCTTTTACTTCTGAGGAAGTGAGGCAGGTTATTTTTAGTTTTAAGGATGGGTAGCTCCTGGGTCAGATGGTCTTTCAGCAGAAATTTATAAATCTTTATGGCAATGTATGCCACATCAGTTACTGGCTATTTTAATGCCTTTCTGCAGGAAGATCGACTGACCAGGCCAAATGTATGAAGGGCTAATGTTATTTCTATATAAGAAAGGAGATAGATGTGACTTGAAAAACTGGAGGCCGATTACCTTACTTAACACTGATTATAAGATTTTTTCTAAATTGTTAGGGAATCGGATTTCTAAACTTTTACCATCTTTACTTTCCTCATCCCAATATTGTTCAGTCACCGGCAGATCCATTCATGATGCCTTACTACTACTTAGAGAGTTGTTTTCCCAGGGTCAGCAGGGAGCTCTTCAGGGTTATTTATTCAATTTTGACCTCTCTAAAGCTTTTGATAGTATCTCTCAGGAGTTTATTTGGTTGACACTTAAAGCTTATGGGTTTCCGACCATTTTGTTAATTGGCTTTTTTATGTTATTCTTTAGCTTATGTTAGACCATATGTTAATGGTAATTGGTTCCCCTTGCTATATCATCGGAGGTAAGACAGGGTTGCCCTTAAGTCCTTTATTATTTGCTATTGCCTTAGACCCCATAATTCGACTTCTTTCTAAATCTCCGAGACTCCTAGGCCTTTATGATCATGATAATAATATTCCAAAAGTAGTTTGTTATGCAGATGACTTATGCATTCTTGTCCCTGCTGTCCCGGTAGGCCACCTGTTATGTACAATATTACCGGTCTTTTTGTCAGTTATTGGCTCTAGTTTAAATTTACAAAAAAGTGTATGTTTTAATTTGACTGTGTCTATCGAGAGTGTTGTCTCGATTGCTGATATCGAATAGTAGATTCCCGCACAAACTCTTAGGACTTTATTTGGTGTTCCGGATATGGCTAAATATAATTGGGAAATATGTATGAACAAAGGCAGGAAAGGGTATGAAGTGGAACAAATGGTATCTAAGTAAAAGAAACGTATTTTTTGATCAAAACTTGTTTATTGCCCATTTTTACATGTGGCACATGTTTTTCGCTACCTAGATGTTTCTTGTACCTCTTCTTAGTCTTTTCTTTTCTTGTTTTTGGGGCAGCCGTCTGAATCCAATTAAACGTAATATTTTACTACATTCCTATCGTCAGGGAGGTGTAACTATGATTCACCCGATAGTGTTCTTTTATTCCATTTTTTTACTACTAACCTGAAACCTTTGGTTACAGAATCTCTACGACTTTGGATTCCTTTGTGCATATGTCCTCACTGGAATTTTTCAAGAATGGAGTGTAGGAATCTTTCTACATAAAATAAAAGACTATATGTTTTATCTTCAGATTGAACGATAACGTTTGACATGTTAAAGACATGGCATGTAACAGTACAGATGATCAAAACTCTCACCAGAAAACAGTTATATGCAAATATAGTTACATCTCACTTTACAGAAAACGTTTTCCAGATTTTACAACAACAGAGCAGACACAGATTGGTAATCGTTTAATTGACCCACGCATCCCTATAACAATGTGGGATATTGGTTGGTTAAGGGTACGGTAGAATAAATGTAATTGGTAATCTGAAGCACAAGCAAGTATCAGAGATATTGTTTCCAAGATTCTTGCACAAACTCGGTGAAACAATGTTTCATTTATATTTCTCCTGTCCATTTATTCTTCGTTTCTGGTTTTTATGGCGCCGACATTTCTGGAACAAAGTATGGCGTCAATGGGATCAGAGAGCTCTTTTTTTTGGTCTTTTTCCAGATACTTGGGCATCCTGTAATTATAGTACTTTAAATATTGTGGCAATTGCAATATTATACTGGGTATGGCAGGTCAGATGTTGGTTTTTATTTCAGCAACGTTATTTAACCCCCGAAGAATTATTTATGAAAATATTGAACTACCTTGATTGCTTTAAAGAGGGAGACAGGAAAACTCTTAAAACAAACATATGGGAACGTTATTGGAATTTCTTTTGATTTACTGTGTTATTTTCTTATGAAATATTTTCTTCAATGCTTTTTTTTCAGCTCTTTGATGTTTTTCTGTTTTTGAATTTTTGAAACATTGCTGTATTTATATTTTGTTTCAAACAAAGTCTGTACATATGTTTTGTTTTTAAATAAACATACCCCTACTCTTTTCGATAAGTGCCATGGGATCTTTAACATCCACCTGAACTACCACCAATCCAGGCAGATGGGACCTCGGTTTAACGTCTCATCCGAAAGACGGTGTATTAATAATGGGATGTAACTAAATTCTGATAAATGTGCTGTGATGCACTTGGGGAAGAAGAATCCTCAAAATGTTTATACAATAGATTCTATACAAATACGTACTGTTGATACAGAAAGAGACCTTGGTATAATAATAATCAGGACTCTCAAACACCAAACTCATATTAGAACCATGGTACAAAAGGCAAACAAAATTATAAACATTATTAAAAAATCCTTTATAACAAGAGACTGGTACACAATCATGAATTTGTATAGGAATTATATGTGCCCGCATGTGGATTACGTATCACCCTTCTGGGCACCATATAATAAACCAGAAATTAACCTTACAGAAAAAGTACAAAAACGTGCAACAAAGATAATACAAAGCCTATCTAGGCTATCCTACCAAAACAGAATTCAGGAATTGAACCTTATGCCCCTGGAGGTTAGGAGAAACAGAGGAGATTGTCTTCTCTTTCATAATATTATCAGAGACCCAATCCTAAGAAACGAATATGGTATAATTCCTAATATTCGAATCAAAATCTGAGATCACATAACTATCAATTCGAATTACCCATGACAAATACAAAAAAGAGAGAGAACTTTTTCACCAGGCATGTAATAGCCACTTGGAACAAATTACCAAGTACTGCAGTTAGTATACAGGATCCCTATAAATTTAAGAATGCACTTGATAATTATTTGGGTTATTAAGCAGTGTCCCACTGGCGTGGGGGGACGAGTAAAATGGGCAATAGCCTAATTTCATCCTAAAATTACAAAGTACCTGGCACCACAGTCATTTAAATTCAAAGTGATGCACAAATCCAGAAAAGAGAATGTCAGTGCTGATTTTCTGTAAAGACATGGTTCAAGAACTGAGCATATAGAAGGTTGAGAAAAATGTGTGAGTTTAACTGAATACTTTTGTATTGAAGCGAGCGGTGTGGTGCCGCACCTTTTCAGCAAATGGAGCCTCCCCTGCAACTGCTATACTTTTGGGTTTCAGACTTTTGTGAAGTAAAATACAGCAAGTTGCGGTGTGAGAAAAATGCTGCTCTTACTGTAAAAAGCTAAACCGGAGGGTAAGCTTTTCAGGGGCAGGAGCCCACATTTTGGACAGCTTTCCTTTAATTGTTGGTTTATTCAAGGTTGGAATGTTACAAATTGTGATGTTGTTTTGTTTTCTTAACTCTATTGTAATGGTTGCCTATATAACCTCTCTACTATTTCTACACCTCTCCCTGGGAGCATTGGTTTTGCCAGTATAGTCATTTTCACTATTACCACTAAACCTAACATGGGACAATGGATAGTCAAGGAACCACATTTCTTTCCTACAATGTCAATGGCCTCACTCATCCTATAAAAAGAAGCAGAGTGATGTCCTTTCTTAAGAAAACTGGAGGGGATTTTATAGTGTTCCAGGAGACACACTTGACCCCTGCTGAGCATGAAAAGCTTAGAAAGTATGGATATTGCACAGTCCTTGCCTCCTCATATAAAACAGGTAGGAGGCGGGGAGCTGTGATCCTGATTCCAACTAAGGTCCCATTTAAGATCGTAGCTCCGATAATAGATGGGGAGGGCTGGTATGTTTTATTAAAAGGGTGCTACAATGGGGTCCTGGTCACCCTGGCCTCGATATATGCCCCCCCCAGGGTCTGATCACTTTTTTTTATCGAAACCTATTTTTAAAGGTAGCCAAGTGGGTGGAGCGTCATCTGATAATGGCTGGGGACCTGAACCTCCTCCACCACCCACAGTTAGATACAACTTCCACAGCCAGGCGACTGGACTTCAGGGTTTCACAGCAAGTCTCTCGGCGGGCTGGGTTACCCTGATGTTTGGAGACAGACGCATCCCACAGCCAGAAAGTACACATATTACTCCACTACCCACCAAGTTTACTCCAGATTGGACTATTTTTTGGTTCCGAAAAAGCTAAAGGGACAAATCCAAGATTCTTGGTTTGGAGACATGAACTGTCTGACCCTACCCCCATCTATCTTAAATTGAATTTGGGACAAGTTAGGCGCACAACCTTCTGGAGCTTAAACGTCTCACTTCTACAAGATGATGGGGTCAGGGCAGACATTGAAGACACTATTAAAAGGGCAGTATAAGAAAATGATGACCCAACACTTTCTCCCACCATACTCTGGGACATGATTAAGACCCTCATTAGGGGAAAGTTTCCTGAAATCTCCTCTAGAAAGAAAAAACAGAGGGAAGCACGGAGGGCTCAGCTGCAGGTCCAAATATCGGCTTTGGAAACAAAGCAACAACAGAAATTAGATAAAAAGAGGGGGATCCAATTAAATTCACTTAAAGACCTGCTCTCCTTTCTTGACTATCAAGTCGAACAAAAGCTTTTGTATCTCTGTCAGAGATACTATTAAGGGGGACCAAGGGCATTAAAATTGATGGCCTGTTGGCTCTGCCAGCAGCATGCCAGGGCTACAATAACTAAAATAATCCATTCCACTTCTTGGAGAAATTATTCAAAGACACATGATATCGCTGAGGCCTTCCATGCTTATTATTCAGATTTATACAAAGCGGAGATCCCCCTGTTCCTGGAGGACATAACCACTTTCCTCGACCCCCTACACCTTCCTCGCCTAATGGAAATCCAGAACCAGACACTAACAGCCCCACTCTCTACCCCTGACATCCTGGTCGAAATAAAAAGACTGAAAACTGGAAAATGCCCAGGGACTGATGGGCTGTCCAATGAGTTTTATAAACACTTCAGGCTCCATTTCCCCCTTGCTGTCTAGGGCTTCCGATTTGGCCCTTGCCAAAGATAGTAGCCTTGCCCCCTCTTGGTCCCGCCCTTCTAGGGTCCAGAGTATGGAGCCTATATTCGGCCTCCGAGGTGTGACTGGGGTAGAACACCAGCAGAGTCAACACCTGGTTAAGGTGAAACTCCGACACCATCTTCGGAAGGAATTTCGGGTGGGAGCGCAGGACAACCTTGTCCCTGTGGAAGACCAGGTAAGCAGACTCGATGCAGAGCGCCTGGAGCTCTCCCATCCTTCTGGCTGACATGATAGCCACCAAGAAGGCGGTCTTCCACGACAGGTGAGAGAGTTCACACCTGTGCATTGTTCGAATGGCTTGCCATGAGCTTTGCCAATACCAGCAGTAGATCCACGGAGGTGGAGGTTCTACACGGAGGAAATGTGATCAAGGCCTTTGAAAAAGCGCCAGACCACCTTCTCCTGCGCCACCGACTGCTTCCTGGCCCGCGCCCAGTAAGCAGAGATGGCTGCCAGGTGCACCTTAAGGGTCATTGACCTAAGCCTTTGCTGAGAAAGGGACCAAAGGTAGTCCAATATGCTCGCCAAGGAACAGGAAGAAGGGTCCAGGCCCTTGTCCTGGCACCAAATGGAAAATCTCTTCCATTTGAAGGCGTAGCATTTTCTGGTCGACTCCTTACGGGACGCCTCAACTACGTTGAGGACCTCGTCGGAAAGACCCAAGGCCTGGAACTCTAGGCGCTCAGAAACCAGGCCGTCAGGTGCAGGGATTGAAGGTCCGGATGGAATACCTTCCCCTGATTGACTGAGAGCAGGTCCGGGCGAGCTGGAAGCTGCCTCAGGAGCCTGGAGCTGAGACTGAGGAGATCTGGGTACCAGTACTGGCGGCCAGTCTGGGCTATCAGAATCACCTGCGCCTTGTCCCTCCTTGCTTTGAGAAGCACCTTGTGCATCAAGGGGAACGGAGGGAAGGCGTAGAAGAGGCCCAGGGTCCACGGCCTCGAGAAGGCATCCCCCTGCAGCGAGCCCTGCTGAGGGGAGCGGGCATGGAACAGTCTCAGCTTCGCATTCTCCCTGGAGGCAAACAGATCCACCTGAGGTGTGCCCCAATGGGAGAATAGATCTTGTACTACCTCCGGCAGGAGAGACCACTCGTGGGACGCAGCCCCTATCCAGCTTAGGGCATCGGCCAGGGTGTTGGAGGCTCCTGCCACATGAATGGCTAGGAGATCCGCCTCCAGGCTGTGCATGAGTGACCAGATGCGGAGAGCTTCCTTGCATAGAAGCATGGAGCGCGTCCCGCCCTGGCGGTTTAGATAGTACATAGTGGTGGTATTGTCCGTCTGACCCGGACTGCTTGACCTCAAGAAAAGGAGCAAAGGCGGTGAGAGCTAGGCAGACCGCCGGAGCTCCAGCAGGTTGATGTGGCATCGGGACTCCTGCGGGACCAGAGGCCGGGCGCCGGTGTTCCCCAGATGGGCACCCCAACCCATCAGAGAGCATCGGTCGATAGAGACCCGTCGGC
Organism: Neoceratodus forsteri; assembly: GCA_016271365.2. Classification (NCBI taxonomy): domain Eukaryota; kingdom Metazoa; phylum Chordata; order Ceratodontiformes; family Ceratodontidae; genus Neoceratodus; species Neoceratodus forsteri. The sequence continues at coordinate 1,119,856,924 of CM028130.1, read as the reverse complement.
TCGAGGCGGACAAGCAGGATGCCCTCCTGCAGATGAACTGGAGCAGTCCACCACTGGAGGCGTTCCACATCCCTGGGTCACCGTCACTAGCTGATCCAATGGATGTAGCGTTTGGACCACTGGCTGGCCAGCCCCCACTGAAGGAGGCGCATGTTCCAGTGGGCCCAACGGACCACGCTGGTACAGGCCGCCATGAGACCCAGGAGGCGCAGGAAGTCCCGGGCAGGGCGCAATTGCCCAACCAGAAATTATTGGGCAAAGGAGGAAAGAACCTCGGCCCTGTCTGTCGGAAGCCATGCTCTGGCTCGAAGAGAGTCGAGTTCTGCCCCGATGAAAAGAATCACCTGCTTCGGCTCGAGTTCCGACTTGGCCTCGTTGATGAGGAGGCCGACCTGAGAGCAAACCTGGAGGGCCAGATCTCTGGACCGCTCCATCTCCTGTCTGGAGGGGGCTGCTATCAGCCAATCGTCCAGGTAAGGGTACACCTGGACCTCGGCACGCAGGAATGCTGTCACCACTGCCATGCATTTGGTGAAGACCCTGGGAGCTGGAGATAAGCCAGGGCATGGCTTGGAACTCGAAAATGGATCCCTCCGCTCGAAAGCGAAGGAACCTTTGATGGGACGGACGGATAGGGACGTGATAGAACGCGTCCTGTAGGTCCAGAGAGCAGAACCACACGCCGTGTTCCAAGGATGGTATTATCTGAGCCAGAGAGACCATCCTGAAGGTTCGAGACCTTAGGAACTTGTTTAGGTCGTGTAGGTCGAAAATGGGGCGCCAGCCCCCCGTCCGTTTCGGAACCAGGAAGTACCTGGACACGAACCCCGGGTTTGAGGGAGGGTCCGCCACCTCTCTTATCGCCTCCTTCGAGGAGGAGAGCTGGCGTCGGCTCGCGCAGCTGACAGCGAGGCTGGGACTCGAGGCCCCTGAGGTGCGCACGCTCTGAAGGGTGGGGCCTGCTCGAACTCCAGAGGCAGGCCCTTTCCTACCACTTCCAACACCCACCGGTCTGTGGTAATAGCAGACCAGTGCGAGAAGGAAGTACAGAGCCGTCCCACAGGGGAACCTGGGTGTGATGAGGTTGGGCGACACCTCAACCCGTCACTGTGCAGGCTTGGAGGAGGGACCGGCCGAGGGACCACCTGGGCCTTTACCTCCCTGCTTCCTGGAGGAGGAAGCTGCGGGCTTGGGTTTGGGACGCCAAGCGCGAGCCTGCTGGCCCTGGTGTTGCTGGGCCGGACGTGCCGGGGGCGCAGACAGACGAAAGGGCTTGGGTTGCGGTCTGCGGCCCTTGTCCCTCTGAGCGGATGAGACCGAGTCCAAGGTGGCATTGGACTTTTCGATCCTCTGGAGGTGGCCTTCCACTCCAGGGCCGAAGAGGTCGGTCCCCAGGAAGGGGACATCCGCCAATTTGTGCTGGGTATCAGCTGTGAATGTGGATATCCTCAACCATGCCTGACGGCGCATAGCCACTGTGGCCGCGACTGACCTGGCGCATGAGTCTCCGATGTCCAGAGCAGTCTGAAGTTGCTGCTTGGCCACTGCCCTGCCCTGGTCCTGCACCTGCCTAACCGTGGTCTGCAGGTCAGCCGGGAGATGAGGGACTACCTCGTCCAGGGAGCCCAACAGGGCATGGGAGAAATGTGCCATAAGCATGGCCGAGCTTGCCTGACGAAGGCCAAGGGAGGACGCAGCGTAGACTTTTCACCGGCATAGTCCAATTTCTTGGACTCCTTGTTGGGAGGTTTGTCCGTCCCTAGCGTTTCCAGCACGCCGGAAAATGCTGTCGGTAACTAACCCCTCAGCTGAGGGATGTTCCGAGAAACCGGACAGGGAACCGGTAGGGACCGCATACTTCCTGGCCATCCTGGCCGAAGGCGCAGGGCAGGAAGCAGGGCGCTGCCAGAGCTCCAAGGCCGGGCCCACAATGGCCTCGGCCACAGGAAAGGCCTCCGTAGGGGAATCCCCTCAGTCCAATATCTCCGTGAGGGGATACTTGGCCCGCTTGGATACAGGCTCGAGCTGCATCCTGGTGGACTCCGAGATGAGCCTGAGCAAACCCAGGAAGGACGAAGGGCTGTCGTCCAGCGACTGACCTCCAGAGGACTCCAAGTCCACTTGCTTGGAGAAAAGGGAGGAATCGTCGTCAGACTCAGAAGAGTCCGCAAAGAGCTGCCTCGGGCCTGAGCCACCCTCTACCTGCCGAGGGCGATCGGGAGTGAGGGTGACCGACAGCCTATGGGGCAGACCCTGAGCCGACCGAGAGTTCTTGGTCGGAGCCCCAAACAGCGGCTGTGGAGGCGGAGTTTCCACCGGAATCGGTGGAGCAGCTGGTTTTGGCTGAACAACCGCCTGGGAACAGGCCCTCGGTAAAACGAGGGGTTGTTTCGCCACTCCGGTGACAGCCACTTAATGGCCGGGGAAGGCGACGGCGTCGGCTTGTTCCCGGTCAGAAGGAGCTGTTGCCACATGAGGTCCTCGTATCGTCGACGTAACTTACGTCGAAGCCTCCCCTCATCCGAGGAGGAGGACGAGGGCACAGCAGCGGCATCAGCTCGCTGGTGCCGACCGGACCGCCTATGATGGCGGGATCGGCTGGACCGCAAAGAAGTCCGAGACTGAGACCGAGAACCTTGGCCTTCCAGGGACGGTGCGGGAGGGACGGTGAACCGCTCCTCCTGGCTCGGAGGGTTCACCGAGGGCTCGGAACCGGAGGCACTGGCAAGCCCACGGGATCCTCAACTCCCACCGGGGGAACCGGGGAGAGGGGATTTTCCGCTTTGCCGGTCGACAACCCGTCCAACGGGTCGAGAAAGATCTCGACTGTGTTGACAGGAGTCTCGGTCAACTGACCTGACGGGGACACCATGAGACCAGTGGCCGAAGCCGAATGATCGACCGAAGTCGATGGCCGACAACTCGGGGAGAGGGACCTTTCCCGCTCCCAAGAGCATCGACGGAGGGACTTACCCTTGTCTTTCTTTTTGGACCGAGAAGAAGGACCAGCAGACATTGGTCCTTCTCCTCTAGTGGAGAGGGACAGACAAAGCTCCTTAAAGGAAGCTGTAAAGAGGAACCCAGGAGGCGGGATAAATGCAGCGGTCGAGAAGATGCAGCCGCGCCGCCTCCTCTTGAGGCGATCATCTGCTCTAGCTGATCCATGAGCCTGCCGCTTGTGAAACCGCCCACCGGCCTCTTTTGACTACGGAGGAAAACGTTTTCTCGCCTTTAGTTGTAAACGGGCAGCATCTCGAGGGACGAGGCTGAGAAGAGTACAGGTCGCAAGCCTGTGGGTCGTGCTCAAGGCTCTAAACAGTAGACACACGTGGAGCGCGGATCCACCGAGACATCTTCACCCCGCAAGGGCAATCAGCTTCGAAAACCGAATCGATTTGTCCATCGCAGTCATGAGATAGAAGACCAAGTCTATAATGCAAAACACTTTAAATTTGAAAACCAAGAATTAGGAACCAGTCTTATACGCAGAGCGTTAAGGAGGGAACCTGAGCTTCCAAGCGGTAAGGAAGATCTGGCGTCATGGGGCAGAGCCGAGAGTTTTACCACCTGGGTGGGTGGGAGGAGCCAGCTTGAAGACCTTCCGGAAAGATTTAAAGTGGCAAGGATACCTGCCAGAGAGTGTGGATGAACAACACATCCATGTCCCTAGAAAGGAAAATTAAAGAGGACACTATAGCATAGTCAAGAAGGGAAAGGGGTGCCCACAGGTTGGCCAACCTTATGGACTAGAGATTGTAAAGGATAGATTAGGCTAAGAAATAGAAGAACTGTTGCAACAGATTTAAGAAAAGGTCGGTCCTCAAGAGTAGCAGGAGCTTCCCGTCACACACTGCTACATCAGATGCAATTACTCTGTCCTCCCCCTGTCCTCCCCCTTTTTTTTCTTTCTTCCTCCCTTCTCTCACCCTCCCCTTCTCTCCCCCCTCCTCTGCCCTTCCCTATTAAGATTAGGCCAAATACTACACATTCATAATTTATGCTTCTATTCTTCATTGCTGATGCTCCTGGAGGGGGTTCAATAAACTCATTCTGCAAGGCCACTTCTCAACCCAGTAAACATAAGGTCAACTACAACCAAACCTGAATTATAGGCAACCACAGTTAGTTAAAGTGTTGGTTGTTTTCATGCCGTTTCATTCCTCTCTCTCTTGTCTTACTATCTTTTTCTCCTGTATGATATATGATGTGTTTATAAATCTCAACACTATATCTGATCATAAGTAGAAACTGTGCACTGTTTTCATTGATCAAATGTTATGTTACATTCTTATGTATAACAACTGTTATGAGAAATTGCAATAAACAAGTATAAAAACAGAAATGTTTGCTGTAAAAGGTGTTTGGAAAAAAGAGATACCACATATGCAAAGAACTGTAGATGATATGGAGCAATGTTAAAGAAGAGAAATAAAAGAAAGTTTTGGATCTGGCCCGGTGGTGCTGAGGTTGGGCGCTGGATGTCACACCTGCACTTCCCTGGCGACCCAGGTTAGGGAAAAGTTTGGGATGCCAGGGTCGGTCGGGAAGGAGAGGATGAAGGCCCCAGAACTGCTCTCCTTCCTCTCCTCTCCTGGAGGGAGGGGGACTGTCACGCAGACAGCGGCACCCGGTGGAAACCGGGTGCACTGCAGATGCAGAAACCATACTGGAAGGGGGAATGTTAGGCAGCCGTCTTCTGGACATGCGCGTGAGCGCTCATGTAGCGGACTGGACAACACTGCATGACCCACATTCGGGGGTAAGAAACTAAGTAGAAAATCTCCCCCCCTTGGGGATAGGCGAAGGCACCTCTGTTCCGGACCACACTCCCAATGCCAGGTGCTCTCCTCTCCTGGACCCCTCTCGCTTAGCCTGGCACTCTACACTATAGCTAGAGCGCCCTGGGTGCATAGGGCAACTCCTTCCCACGTGACTCAGATCCGGGGGATGTGTCAGGCGAGAGAGAAGGAGAAGTATTTCAGGTGGGAGGTAGAAACTGGAGGCAGAGGATGCCGGAGAGAGTTCTCCGAGGGAGGCGATGAAACAGAGTTCGAAAAAAAAAAAAAGAATGTTTTGGAAACCAGTTTTGTTTTAAAGGTTCCCTCTTAAAGTGGGGGGAAGGGTGACAGGGTTAAAGACCCTGTCCCATTTGCTATGCAGAGAGAGAGTTAAAAGCAAAGATATATTTTGTCCTCTCCTGTTTTGCCATCTGCCTGTCTGATTACGTAGTGACATTTTTCTTGTGGCACCTGGGGGAATTGAACACTCCGATGGTCCCCCAGTTTCCCTCTGTTCATCCCTTTCTTTATTTGATGTTTCTATTCTTTCTTTCACCCCTGGCTTCTTTGTGGTTAAAAAACATATATGAATCTTTACATGAAACTGGGATCCCTTGGTTTGCAAATGTATATACTTAAATTGTTGAAATGACTGCAGAAATCTATCTGAGCTTCTTTGTTTCTTTTTTTTTTTTGTGCCTCCCACACCCTAAACTGACCACTCCTTCGGGCCGCCAATTGACCCTCGTCCTACTGCATCTTCTCTTGGCACCATCCACCCTCCCCATGTGTCATGCCCCAAATGACCCGGCGTATCCCTTCGCCGGGAGGTGCCCCCCCTTCCCAGGCCCACAAGAAGGGAGATAGGTTCTGAATCCATAGCAGATGCATGATGGGGGGTCAGCTCTGGAGGCTACTCCCAGGGCTTCATGGCATGAGGGGGCTCCAGGTGACCGTCATCCAGTCAGTCGACGGACAATTTTCCATTTTCTCCCCAGCCCACCTACCACCCATATACTGGTCTGGCCGCAGCGATGTCCTGGGGGCCGGGGCATTCAGTGGCATGTCCAGGTTCACACCACCAAAAACGCCTACCACAATCCATCGCCAGGAGCCGCCCGGCAAGTGGTCCAGTACCATCCCACCCTCCCAGGTGGGAAGCATCTGAAGGATGTTCTTGACTCCCTCCCTGCCGGTTTCCGCTCCTAAAGTCTAGGTTCAGGCCATGAACGCAGGTCACCAGAGTGCCAAGTGAACTTCCATCGCTCAGTGACACGGAGCCAGCTATTTGGGCTTCTTTTTTTCTTAACATGAATTTATTTATTGTTTTTAAAACATAACAACCATCAAATACAGTAATATAAACCATAAAAGGCTAAAACAACTTTAAACAACCAACAGGGTAGGGGGAAAAAACAATGTACACAGAATAACCTTAAACCGTAAGCCAGCGTACTGGGAAGTGCAAACAAACAGGTTACCAGGCCACAACAACGGGAGTATAACATAATCAAAATACTTGAAGAAAATAATAATAATAATAATGGGATACAAGACACCCAGAGGCATCATTTACAATTTCAAAGGCTGCATAAACAATTCATGGACTTAGAGACTGACTCACAAAACAAAAAAGGCACTCCAACTAGGACAGCATAAAAAAATCCAAAAATTATTAGGGGGGTTGCGAAAAGGGAGGGAGGGGAACTGAGCAGAGATGAGAGTTAAGAAATGGAGCCCATAACAATCTGAAATACAGGGGGTTGACCTTGAGATGTATTTTGACCTCCACAAACTTGTTTTCAGAACTGTCAACAGGACACCAGCTCTGGGACAAGAATGTATTATTTTGTTGCACCTGTTAAAGACTAGATGTGCTTTCCAGCCTGGTCCCAGGAAGGAAACTGATAAAGTTCTGATACATTTTGTAAAAGACAGTAGATAAAATTTACACCAACAGGATGCAGAATTTAAATGGTCAAGAAGAGACATCATATAAAAAAAGAGAAATGTTTTGTTTAGTGATAGAGAGATAGAGATTTTAAAGAGAGACTCTGAGATGTAGGACTTTGTTTGACCTGACTGTATGAGGAACTATCCTGTACGATTTAAAAATTGTTTTATTTTATTTTATTATTACTTGATAATAATAAAATGCTACTTGCAAATTTTATAACTTCTCCTGGTTTGCTTATGCTTCCTGACTTATACCTCTGTGACAGCATGGACCAAATACACACTTAAAATATGGGTAGAGATAATCCACACCTATAACCTTCACTGCTTCATCAGTGCAGCCAATATTATAGCAGATTGCCCAGGTTTTCTACCAGCAAAGCCAGATTCTGCCTTCAGAAGGTGCAAAAGAGGAGGTTTGATATCTCTAGGTCAACTTTTTCAAGGGGAAAGTATGAGAAGTTTACAAAATCTAAAGGAAGAACTTTACACACCCGACACAGATCTACTTAGATGCCTTCAGATTTTGTAAATAAGGAAAAAATTAGGTCAGCAGTGGTAAAGCCCCTCAATCTCCACCCTGCATATTTATTTCAAGTTTCACAAGAACTTAACACCAAGAACAGGAATAGGCCAACTTTTGCACCTGCATCCTCATGTGAATGACTTGACAAGCTGAATTAGCAGGACTGGTATTCTTTTAAAAGAACTCAACACCTCTTTTAGTCCAGTCACCTCTATGAGTTTTAATGTATATTTAACATATATATTTTAGGAGGGAGGGAGGTCAGGAAGCACTTTTTCATGGAGGGTGGTGGACACTTGGAATGCGCTGCTGGAAGAGGTGGTCTAGTTGAAGACAGTGGGCAGCTTCAAGAGAGGCTGGGATAGGCATGGGGGGAAGGTAAGGATCATCAGATGGGAGGGGGATCAGGGACAATAGCGCAAGCTGTTGACCCTGCAATACAAGCAGACTAGCTAGATCAAACAGCCTTCCTCTGCTGGCTTCTTCATATGTTCTTATGTATATAGTTCCTACGATGTACTTAGTTATGTTTTCTTCAGTTTTGAACACTTTTTCAGCATCTGACATCATTACTTGGTGCATTAGATATGTATTTTCCTAGTAACATGCATAACTATATGTAATACGTACTGCCTTGCCTTCTGTAATATAGTATGTATCTAGTCCTGAGATCGACTTATCTGTTAACATAGCATATTAACTGTTACTGTATTGTTCATGTGTGCACCACAAATGTGTTGTTAAATAAATCAATAAAAAGATTAATTGCAAAAAAAAAATAAAAAAATGCCAAGAAACATACTGCAACCCTAGTAGGAAATATACATACGTTGCAAGCGGGCAAATAGTCAAATCCAGCTATTTGGGGCAGAAAAGCTTTGAGTAGACATCTCAGACTCACAGTGGCTTGAAATTTGGGAGGGTCGGGCTAGTAGCAGACAGGTGTAGATGCTCTCTTCAGAGCTCTGACTCTACTGTGCTACAAACTAAGAATTTTATGCCAAAGTTGTTTTCTCAACGTTTGTATTGCCTCCTGCAGATAGTGTAGCCTAGAGCTACAAGCTGGTGCATTTTGTGAGTCAATACAGCATGGGGTGCCAGAAAAATCTACAGCAGACCAACTCCAGGAAGCGTGAGCAACTCGCACTAGCTGTAACATCGACGAGCAGCAGGTAGCCCTTTAGAGCAACATCGGAGGCGAAGCCACATTGAAGGCTGTGAAAGACGCAGTCTTACATACCGTACAATAACTTTCGGCCAAGGTTGATTCCTTTAATTCCAGAATTACAGTTCTGGAGACTAAAATGGACCAAGTGATGGCAGAATTGAAGTCTTCTTCCAATCAGTCTAACAAAACTATGACAGCGGTAATGGGACTTGTTAAGAACACACTTTTATGGCACTGTCTAGAAAACCTAACCTGGAGAACTCAGCCAGAGCTTCAAATGTGAGTACACTTGGCACTGCAGAAGGTCTAGAAGGGAAGGACCCTGTCAACTTTGTGCAGTCTCTTTTTCTTACCTGGTTCGGGGACTTACCAGGTGTTGTGGTGCATCAAGCCTTCCGCATAATGCCCCAAAATAAACCAGCCAACACAAAGCTCCCATGGACACTCTTTGTAATTACGGGAGGCCCACATCAGACAGATAACATTTTGCAGAAGGCTAAAGTTTGTTGCCCCTAAGGATTCCAAATTGGGGGACTGCTCATTGTTTCCCAGATCTATGCTACACAACTTGTACCCGTACAAGAGTGCTTGATGGTGTCTATGAAGGGCTCAGAGAACTGGGAATCACATACTTGCTTTAATTACCAGCACAGCTTAAAATCTCCTACAGTGGGAAGTAGTTTTTATTCAACAATCCAAAGAAGGCCAGCAAGAGGCTGGAAAAGATTAAACAGGACTTTCTGGCTACAGAAACTCAGCATAACACCTCGGACATGAGGACTGAGGGGAAGGGTAGTGAAATGCTCTCTATCAGAATGTTATACCACTTTATGATATATTGTTGCACTTCCATTTAACATAGTTAAGATATATTATAAAGTGTTCTAATGTTTAGTGCTTACTGGTAGTGGTTCAGTGGCGTAGATGAGTTGTTTTTTAATCACCACATTCTGAGTTTTTAGACTACCAGCAGGCTCCAGCATCTGGCTCGTGTTCAAGTTAAGATAGCGGCAACCTCACGGCTCACTGTTGCACTCGGAGGTAGCGTGGGGTGTGAGAATGGGAGGACTGGCATTGAGGAGCCAGGAGTCAGCAGCCCTCTGCCTTCTCACCCCTAATCACACAAAAGGTGGTTGTGTTTACCCAGATCGATGATGTTTAGCAACATACTGTTATTTAACCTGTACTTTGGTGCAGTTATAATATTATTATTAGCTTTTCAATCAATCTTATTTGGTTATGTAGCTGCGGGGGGAGGAGTGCTCATGGGATAGCAGCTGTCTCATTATAGATTGCTTACATATTATTCTTTTCTGGACATTTATAGCACAGAAAGGAGTGTTTTTCTTTGATGGAAGGGACAATATGTCGGACTTTTAAAATGTTTTTCTTCTATAGGTCCAGCGTCATGCTGCAAAGGCTCATCAGTAAAAGACTTTGAAATGTACTGTGTTTAACAGATTAAATTGCTTCCCCTCTTACACTGTAACAAAAGCTGTCAAGTATCCCATCATAGTTATCTGTTGTAATCAATTTTACATGTCTCTCAGCTGTGTATGCTTGATTTATTTGTCCTGCTTTACAGCAAAATGAATAAATAACATAAAAAAAAAAGACATTTGGGAGAGAATTCATAAAATGACAGCTAGTAATTTATGGTAGAGTTCCAGAAGAAGGTGACAAGAGGCTTTTTTTCACATGCCAGTGATCACACAACATTTGAAGACAACCTACATAGATAAATGTTTGACAACAGTGCAGGTAGTGGGCAGACCATTGTCACGTTTTCTGGTTATCCCCAATTTTGGTCCCTTTCTGGAATGCAGCAGGAAAAACAAAGCAGCATGTACTCACAATGGCAGCTACATGAGATCATAAATATACATGGAGTCTGTTTTTTATTTTATTTTGTAAGCTCTAATTGCAATTGATGTTAGTGATGTGACATTTGCTGCTGGCAATTTACTTTCCATTCTGTTTTACAGCTGAAGGCTGTTGGAACAAAGCTAATTTGGACTGATGACATAACATAATCAACTGTTATCTTGAATTCCAAGTTCAGCTATAATTTTTATCTTCACTCATTTGGAGATTGTTTATGGGTAAAGTCTAAGATGTCTCTTACTGTATAAGAATGTCACCTTGTGTACAGTAGTTTGGGTGAATGGGCCACGAAAAGACATAAAGTTGAACTATGGCTCTGTCTGCCCAAACTGAAACTCCTCTACAGTAAGGAACATCTCAGACTAGACCCATAAATATATATAATAACTAGTGAACCCCAATATCAACCTGTTTTTGAGACTTGTAAAAAGCCATATCAACCTGCGAGTTGATATGGCAAAGTCATATCAACCTGCGAGTTGATATGACATTTACTGTCTCATGCCAGGTTGTGTGTACCATGCTAAGGTACTTACTGACTCAGAAAACTGAACCGTTCCTTTTTTTTTTTTCTAACTTTAAACAATGAAGAAGCCATTGAATCTTCACCCTGTTGTCATAACAACCAGCATGCCATGGAGCCCATACAGAGGTCAAATCAGCAATGCAGGAAGCACATAATGCTAAAACTCTGAGCTGTGTTTACTTAGCACCAGTTATTATAAAAAATAACACATATGTAGGTGTGTGATCTGCAGTTTTTCTAAAACAAATGTCTTCCCCCTCCCTGAATTGCAACGTTACCTTTTTTAACAGTTTCATTGGAAGCCAACTGTATAAACTGATGGACTGCAGTTCTGGGCACTGACTGGCTGAAATCCCAGAAGTGATTTATATAACTGCTCTTCAAGAGTTCACCACCACACTGGGACTCCTCCTTCCAGCTCTTAATGATGGCTCGTGAAGACAGTGGAGTTACAGCATCAAATGGTATTCTGACCCCACATCTCCCTTCCCCGGGACGTACTGTCACATAAGCACTTACCCCTCACCCCCACTCCTGAGACATGACTGCAACTCAACCACAATCCATCTGACTGAGCTCCCTGGACACAAGACTTGAAACTGGCCACCCCCCCCCAAAAGAATGAATAAGGTCACCTGCAGGACCAGGGTATAAATGTTTGAAAAATCAGGCCCCAGGATAAAAACATGATGCAAAACCTCCAACACTCTGTACAAAGGTTTGAAGTCTCATTTATCACCAATATGACCTTTGTCTTCAGATTAAAGCAATGACATTATTCATGTAACAAATATAAATGCGTTTTTACACTACATTTTTTTAAAACAGGTGCAAACTGGCACAATGGCTACTTGGGTGCCAATTCTTGAGTGTAGACACTGCTGAACCCAATCTGATTTAGGTGCTGAGAGGTGGTGTGGCAATGGGAAGATGAAACGCTGCAGGTGTTTGCTTTCCCTGAGTGGAAGCTCCCCAACACCTAATAAGTTGCAGGGATCTGGGGTGGGAAGCAGAAGGGTTGTTTCAAAAGCAAATAGCACAGACTAGGAAGAGGACTGGGGGAGGGAGTGAAGAGCTGTTCCAAAAATAAAGGAAATAGGAATGGGGGTGAAAAGAACCAGCAGTGAGAAGGAGAGGGTTGTTTGAAACAAAAACAAAACAAAAATCAGGGTCAAGAGAGGGAGCCATGCTGCCCGAGATGCTCCACAGCTGCTGTATGTATACGCGTGAAAACATAAGCAGCACTGTTCACCACACTGGAGCTGAAATGCTGCCACACAGCAGCATGTCTCTCACACAGTGTGTGTGGGTAAACGGCCTAATCATTCAGAGTCTCAGTGAGGCCCTCAGGACACAAGGACTACCAGCTGGATAACACTGTGAACAACGGTGATCAAAGGCTCATGCAGCAGGTAGCCAAGTGAAAGTAACCAACGATCAAAGATATGAATGAGGCATCGGCTGCTTTACCTGCAGGCAACATACAAGGGAAAAGCTAACCTTTTAAGAGAGATATCAGGTCTACACTGGGGTGTCACTGCAAGCACAGCCATCCACAACTGTTTCATGGGGAATGGCCAGCAATAATGCTGATGCAGCTAGACGCATAGATAGGAATGTTATTTAATGCTTCACACTTATCATCATTCACAGCTTGTAAAAAGGTTAAGAATTAACCAACTACCCTAACACAGTCCAGTTATCTTTGCTGAATGCCGATGGATAGGCCTTGTATTTTAAGAATGAAACTAGTCAGGGGTATGTAATAAATGACATCCATCTTGCTCCGTCTAGAACAAATTCCAAGATCCACTCAGATGGTTAGCAAGTAGTAAAGTATGTCATATTTCTGAGAGTTCCAGTAAGTTTTCTTAGACGCAGTACATTTTACCAAAGAAGCACTATGAAAACGAAGTCAAGCACTAGTGGAAGTATTCCAAAATTGCTTTCTAGTTCAAGGGGTCAGGGAACCCACTAGGTGGGGGCAGTTCTGGACCTGGCACTCACAAACATGGATTCTATCAGGGACATAACTAGGCAGCAGCACCAATATTTCAGTATGGTTTCATATGAAAAAATTACTCACCTTAGTAATGTTGTTTCTTCTAATGGAGTCTTGCTATATTATGACAATTGCAGTTTGTCCTACCATCAGAACTGCTCCGGAGGTGAAAGAGTTAACTCCCATTCTAAGAATGGAACTTAGAGCAGGAGCTCGGTTAGAGAAGCTCTGTCTGGGTTATTTCAAACCCAAACTGTCAGATCTTTACGAGCAAAAACTCACTAAGGTCTGTGTGGAAGCTGTAACCTACACTAGCCAACTGGCTACCTAAATATTAACACCTATTGCTGGTCCCAACACAAAGACTCAAGTCAGGGGACCAGAAGTAATAATATAATATAAAATAAAAACACCACACCCCAAAAAAACCCAAGAAGGGGTGGAAAACATATAATGGGCATAACTAGTGCCCACACTAGGCTGCCCACCCCATACCCAAGTAGAAGTTCTGAGAGGGGCAGGCTGGGGGGGAGGTCATAATATAGCAAGACTCCATTAGAAGAAACAACATTACTAAGGTGAGTAATTTTTTCTTCAAACAACATGAAGTCTTGCTATATTATGACAATTGCAGACTACACAGCAGTACCTTCATGGAGGAGGGAAAGAACCTACTTAGGGAATAGGCTCTGAAGCACAGCTGTGCCAAACCGAGCATCTCTCCTGGCCTGGACATCCAGGGAGTAATGCTTGGTGAAAGTGTGTACCGTTTTCCAGGCAGCAGCTTGACATATCTCTAAGATAGGGATGTCTCTGGCAGCAGCTAGAGACGCGGCTGTACCTCTGGTAGAATGATCCCTCAGGCCAGAGGGGGGAACTTTCCCCAGTTTCTGATAACAAAATTGGATACAAGAGACAATCCACCTGGCAACTGATCTCTTAGTGGCAGATCTCCCTTTTCCGACCTCACCATAAGTGAGAAATAGTTGGAGGGATTCGAACCTGTGACCCTTGGTACGTTCTATATAGTAACTTAAGGCCCTCTTAACCTCTAAACTGTGCAATCTCCTCTCGCCAGAGGAGGAATGTTCAGTGAAAAACACTGGAAGGGAGATAGATTGATTAAGATGGAAATCTGAAACCACCTTAGGCAAAAACTTCCTGTTAGTCCTGAGGACTACCTTATCCCTGTGGAAAGAAATAAAGTCAGTTTCTACTGACAAGGCTTGCAACTCACTTATGCGCCTGGCAGAAGTGATTGCCACTAGGAAAACAGTTTTCCAAGTTAAGTACTTAAGCTCTGCAGAAGACAGAGGTTCAAAAGGGGTTGCATTAACTGGGCAATGCAAACATTAGGTCCAGGCAGGGGCGGATCCCTAAAAAGGTGGATTAGTATGAAGTAATCCCTTAAAAACTTGGAAAATACAGAGTGAGCGGAAAGAGAGGAGGGCTTTCCTGCTGAATCAAAAGCAGAGCAGCTGCCAAATGTACTTTCAGGGTAGCTGGTCTCAGGCCCAAAGAATTAAGATGGACCATATAGTCCAAAACAATGGGCAAATCAGCAGATTCGGGAAATATGTTTCCCAGCACACCAAATGGAAAACCTTTTCCACTTAGAATTATAAGTAGCCCAAGTGGAAGGCTTCCTAGAAGCCTTTAGGATTTCAAGAACACCCTGAGAAAGGTGTAGGTCAGCAAATTCTAACTCCTCAAGAGACAGGCCTTGAGGTTGAAGGATTTGAGGTTCGGATACCAAACTCTCCCCTGGGCACAGGTTAACAGGTTGTGATTCCTGGGGAGACACAGGGGAAGATGGACTGTTAGGGACAGAAGAAGTGGGTACCAGGGCTGCCTGGCCCAATCTGGGGCAATCAGAATCACCCTGCAAGGCTGGGATCTGATTTTGACTAGCACCTTGAATAGGAGAGGGAAGGGGGGAAAGGCATAAAGAAACTTCCCTTCCCAATCTAGGAGAAAGGCATCCAGGGGGACTGAGCCCAACACTGGGGGCCTGCAACAGAAAAGTGGAAGTTGGTGATTGTCTGGGGCTGCAAAAAGATCTATCTGAGGGGTGCCCCATCTGGCAAAAACTATCCCCAGTACTTGAGGATCCAGAGACCATTCGTGATGGCCCTGGGAAATCCTGCTGAGAGCATCTGCTAGGACATTGTCCTTTCCTGGAAGATGAACTGCTATGAGGGAAGTGTTCAGGCACAGGGCCAGAGACCACAACTTCATTGCCTCTGTGCACAAGGTCAAGACCAGTGCCCCTGCTTGTTGATGTACCACATTGTTGTGGTGTTGTCTGTTCTGAGTTGTACCACTCTGTTCTGAACAGGCAGAAAACACCGAAGTGCTAAAAGACAGCTCTGAGTTCCAGCAAATTGATGTGGAGCAGAGATTCCTGGGGGACCACACTCCTGAGTGGAGAGTCGCCCATGAGGTTCCCCACCCCAGGAGGAAAGCATCTGTAGTGAGGGTCAAGGAGTGAGACAGAGGAATGAAGGGGACCCCAGTCTTAAATTGCTCTGATCCTGCCACCACTGGCTGGGCCTGGATCAGGGTTCGGGTCACTGGGACCAACTTGGAAAGGGTCTCTTCTGAGACCACAAGGCTCTCAAGTGAAACTGAATGTCCCTCATCTGAAATCTTGCTCCTTGCACTACGTGGCTGTGGACGCAGCCATGTGCCCCAGGAGCTGCAAAAGTGTCTTGCTGGTCGAGAGACCTGCAGAGTGAAGGAGGAGGCCAGAGCCACAAGTTCCTTACCTCTCTAAGGGTAGGAAGGCTCTGGCCTGCTTTGTGTCCAATTCTGCACCTATGAAGGTGAGCACCTGAACTGGTTCCAGAACTGACTTTGGAAGATTTAGCAAGAAGCCCAGGAGGTGAGCAGCTGCTGGGTAACTTGCAGGTGAGATTTACCTGTTCTGGGGACTGGCCTACAATGAGCCAGTCGTCCAGCTAAGGAAAGACAACAATCCTTTGCCTCCTTAAATGAGCAACTGCTACTGCCAGACATTTTGTGAATACCCTTGGGGCAGAGGTGAGGCAAGGGCATTGCTCTGAACTGGTAGTGACCTGAGGGCAGTTCGAATCTGAGGTACTTTCGGTGGAGCTTCTGATTAGACGTGAAAATAGGCATCCTTGAGGTCCAGGGAGGCTAGCCAGTCCCCTGGCCTTAGAGAGGGTAAAATCATTGCCAGAGTTACCATTCGGAACTTTGGTTTCAAAAGGTGTTTGTTCAGATATCTGAGGTCTAAAATGGGTCACCATTCTCCTGTCTTTTTTGGGGTAAGGAAATATCTGGAGTACAGACCCTTGCCCTGGTGTAGGGGAGAAACCCTTTCTACAGCTCTGAGAGCCAGAAGGGTTGAGACTTCTGTTTCTAGAGCAAAGGTCTCTAAAGAGTTTGCAGGTGGGAAAGATCTGATTCTCATCTTTGGGAACTTTTTGAAGCTGAGAACCAGACCCTGGCTTACTACTTCCAGGACCCACTTGTCTGAAGTTAGAGACACCCAGTTCTGAATGAAGTAAGCCAACCTGCCCCTACGGGTAAAGGAGAATCGGCCCTGGGCACCCCATCAGGGTGTCTGTTTGGCAAGTGCTTTAGGCTGAGAGGTGGGAGCAGGCCTGCCCACACCCCGTCTGCCTCTGCCTCTGAAGAAGCCCCTCTGAGCATAAGCAGAGGAGGCCTGGGTTTGGTAAAAACGTCTGTGAAAAGGCCTACCCCTACCCCTGGGGGTCTGCCTCTGAGGAGTGGCTTGCCGCTCCTTGGCTTGGGCACTCTTATAGGTAGTCCTATATTCATTCATCCATTTTCTTCATATAATTCTCTGTCTGCTCCTCAAACAGAGAATTTCCCACCACAGGAAAATCCATAGCCTTAGTCTGGGTATCCTGTGACAAGCTAGTACACCTGAGCCAGGCCAACCTCTGAAAAGCTACAGGACGTAGCCAAGACTCTAGAGGATACATCATTAAAATCCACAGCAGCATGAAACTGCACCTTGGATGCCTCAATGCCATCAGCAGCCACCTGTTCCAGCTCATTAGCAAGCTGGCCAGAGGCCTGTTTGGCCAAAGCCATGACAGTGTCCCATCTAGATTTTTGATACCTTGCTACATAAGCCATGTAATTTGCTTGCCCGAGTCCCAAGGACGCTGCCATGTATTGTTTTTTAGCCATGGCATCAACCTTCCTGGAATCCTTGTCAGGAGGATGTGAAGCCAGGGGAATATTAGCTTTATAACAGGCTGCAGCCTGAACCACCCCAACATGACTGCATTGCTGTGAAAGGAATTCTGTGTCAGGACCTGACAGTGTGTACCTCCTGTCCATCTTTTTATCCACAGGAGGCACAGAATAAGGAGTTTTTAAAATTTTTATTGTTTGTTTCCTAAATGATTTATGCAAAGGAATAGACAATCTCCTAGACTCTGGTATATCCATCATTTCTACAAAATCAGGTTCCTCTTGCTCATCCACAGCTTCCTCCAATGGGAGCTGGAGGGTTTCAGCAACTTTTTGTAAAACATAAAGTGAGAGGGGGACTCAGAAAGCACAGGGGGAGATTCTAAAGGTCTGTCTGGGGAGATGTCCGGTTCAATGGGCACACCCAGACCCTCCAAGTCACATTCATACTGTTCATAATCATCCTCCCCCTCCTCTGGTTCAACTCCTCAACATCATATTCCTGAACCGGTGGAACCGACCGAACCGACCTTTTACCAGACAGTGGCGGTTCGGATGGAACCGGAGAAAGTGACTGGACAATCTGAATAGCTCTTGCTATCTCTGCAGCAGTTGGAGAAGGAATTTTGGGCTCCACACCTGCTGATTTTCTTGTTTTCTTTACTGGAACTGGCTCATCCGAGCCAGCTTTGCGTTTGGCCGAGGAAGTCTCACCTCGGTCAGAGGGCACTCCCTCCAGTTCGGTGCTGGCCATCCGGGTCAGCGGACTTTTTGGCCTCTCGTTCCCTGAGCCTGCCAACTCTCTTATCCAGGGTGGCTGCAGGGAAATTTTTACAAATCTGGCAGTCTGAATTGAGGTGGTCAAACCCCAGACAATATACACATGTGGTGTGTGGGTCAGCCTTGGCAAAGACTTCCCCACAAGCATCACAGTGTTGAAACCCAGTGGGCCCGGTTTTTCTTTTGGGTTTCTCAGACATAATGCCAGCCTAACCAAAAACGTGCCCTTTTAACGGCAGTGCCAGGCAAGACACCCTTATCGGTTCCTAACCGTGTCACGGGTCTTGGAAAAACGTAATGAATTCCGTTCTTTTTAGAACCGATAAGAACCGGGAACCGCACACTAAAACCTCTAATTTTTGTACTTCAAGTTTTAAAGCAAGCTGATCGGTTCAAAACCGAACTGATAACAATTACAAGTTCCACACAGAAATAAAACTGAAATTACTTATGATACCACAGACAGAGCTTGAACCGATCGGTTTTGGGGGTTAAAATAATAATATTCTCGGTTGATTTGAACCGAGAAAACACTGTTTAAACCGAGAAATGAACCGAGCAGTAGGAGAAATCTCGGGCGACTGTTCAGTGAGGCGGAGTAAAGAATCTGACAGTTTGGGTTTGAAATAACCCAGACAGAGCTTCTCTAACCGAGCTCGTGCTCTAAGTTCCATTCTTAGAATGGGAGTTAACTCTTTCACCTCCGGAGCAGTTCTAATGGTGGGACAAACTGCAATTGTCATAATATAGCAAGACTTCATGTTGTTTGAATGTACTTTTTTGGCCCTGGACTTTAAGGGGGCAGATTTTGGAGGGAAGAGGGAGCAACCCAGTGTCAAGATGGAGAGTGTAAGGGAGTGGAAACGGAAATGGGACATAAAGAAAAGCCTGCTGGAAGACAGAGACTACTGTCTGAGACAATCAGGAAGGTTGCAGGTCTTTCTTCTGCAACTGTCAACTGGTTCAGATCATACCTTTCTAGCTGCCTCTAGCTGGTATAGGTTGGTGATGCCTTGCCCCCCCCCCCCGATACAGTGTGGGGATGCTCCAAGACTCCATACTGGATCTAATCCTCAGTCTTCCTTAATGACCTCTCCGCTTTCTGCACTAACTCACATATTCACATGTATGCAGATGACACTACTTTATACCTCAAGTGCCTCACTCAAGGCCCTGGAAACCTTGCTTTAGCATGACTTCATTAATGTCCCTCACTGGTTCCAGTCACATGAAGTGTGAGGTCACTACCAAGAAGTCTGTGTCCATGACCTTTGGCACAAGCTATAAGCTTACCAGGCTCCCCTCCCCCCCAGTCTTTTCCACCCTGGATAGCACTCTCCGTGAGCTTGTTCCCATCTTCATTATGAGTATGGCTGGAAGGCAGATATGACTTCTCCACCCACACTGATGCCATCTACAGAAAGCTACGCCCTAAACTCAGTGCCCTTCAGCCACAGTAAGGATTGCCTATCCCTTGCAATCCACCATGAAACAGTCACCAAAATGGTGCTTCCAGTGTTTTGACTATAGAGATATGGTCTATGGCGCCACCCCTTCCACTTCTCTTGCCAGACTGGACACTCTTTGCAATGCCTTTTGCTGATTTGCTACTAAGTCTCCCTTTCTTTCACATCTCTGCTTTCTACATACTAGCCTCTCAGTTCCTCCTTTTGCCTCCCACCACCTTATTCACTGTGCTTCATTCATTTTTTTTTTTTTTTTAAATATACTTACTGATCCTCTCTCCTAAACCCTCCTCTTCCTATGCACTTTGCTCCAGGGACTCCCACGCTTTCTTCATTCCTCATTCTAAATCTGCTGCTGGGTAATCTGCTTTCTCCTTTTATCTTCCCACCCCGTGGAACCCCCACTCCCCTCCACTTTTCTGGTCTCCCTCCTTTGTCTCAAACATCAACTCAAACTTTACTTTGCCCCTTCTTGCTCTTGCACTGATCCTGGCTAGTTTGTACTTTGACCCCTCCTACCCCCTTCTCCATTCCTGTTTTTGCCACAATCTGTTTATTATCACTTCGTCCACTTCCTATCTCTGTATATTGTTCATTACATATTTTGGTTTATATTGTAAATTCTTAAAGGACTTGTAATTTCTCTTGCATTAGAGCTTACATACTGCTGTTCAGTAACCCTGATAATTCATATGTGCCTGTATATTGTAGACTGTACTTTATCATTGAATGTTGTTTTTATTCACAATATTTGACCAGGAGAGGCACACTAAGCTGTGACAGCTTGTTTCCAGAGTATGTCCTGGGGTGGGGGTGGGGGTGGGTTACACTGACCTGTTTATTGATGGTGAATGTTGCCCATGACATCGGGTAAACTCCCCTACTGTTTTTGGTAGGGGGAGCCCATGGCTGTCAGAAGACTGCAGCAGTAATGGGCCACTTTCGAGCGGAGTGAAGAAGGAAGGAATGGACATGCTGGAGGCTGGGGTGCAGGTCTCCTCCCCTGCCTCTACAACCCGAGTGACCGAAGAAAAAATGCTTCATTAACCTGGAGAAAAGAAGGAGGATTTTTCGGCAAAGGAGATGGTCTTGAAAGGAATAGAAACAGCACTACAGAAAGACAATGAAGATATGCAACCCCAAACTGACTTGGTGCAAGGTACAGAGACTCTTTGTATGCACAGTTAAGAGGAGGAAAAGTTCAACCAAAAAACGCAGGAATTGCAAAAGGCTATTGAAAAGGCTCAGAAACGAGCCGATTCCTGCCTGGAGAAGCAGCTGGCGTCTCAGCAAGCACACCAGCTGATCTTGGATGACGTAGGGGCATCAAAAGAGACCGTCAAAAGTGAAATTTCAGTGACAGAAACTGACAGTGGTTCAAAGTTAAAATCGTCAGACCGAGATGAGAACCAGGACAAACATCTGACAGTTACTTAAGTTGAAAAGAGTGGAACCTCGTTAGGAATGGCAAATACGAGCCATAAGTGGCACGGCCTAAGACGGGTTCCACCAACAAAAGGAAAAGGCCTGGGAAAGATGGTGGAGAAGGAAACTTCAAAAGAAGCTAGAAACAACATGCCTTGCAAAACATGTTTCAGGATGCCGAAAAACAAGATGGAACAGATATAGTGGAACAAGAGGACATGAAGCAAGATGGCGAATTTGAAAAGGGGGAAAAAGAACTCCCACAGGACACTCCAGACTGGGTTACTGATGCCCTGCTAAACATCGGTTGGAACAAAACGCCCTATTTGAAAGGCTAGGACCCAAACCACCCAAGCACCTCTAAAAACTAAGGTCAGTGCGAAAACTTTTATTTGACATAAATGCAGAAGAGAGGGTGCATGATAAAAAAAGACTCTAAAAGTGACATAGCCATAAAATCCAACAAAGGCCCACAAAAGGAAAATACAAATGAAAAACAGTTTAATGATACAGAATGTAATGAAGAAGAGCTGGGTACCTCTATGGAGACAGACGAAAAGACATTACAGCCTGAAAAAGAACAAAGTGAGCAGGAGTCTAAAAAAAATAAAGAAAAACCTGCAGAAAGTGCATGGGGGGCCAAACACAAGAGAAAGGCGGTTCCCAGAAAACTAGAGAATAGCATCAGAGCCAGCAAAAAGAAGAAACGCAGTAAGGCTGGAATACAGAGGAAACCTCTCGGAAACCTCTGAAAGAATTTTTACAGGAAGAAAACTTATTAAAGAGAGTATGAAATTTTTTCCCTACGAAATCTATGCCTTAATACATATACCTGGGGAATCCATGTGTGATATCAGTTTTAAGCACCCTACAGGATTAGAACATGTTTGGAAATTGTACCAGGAAAAAAAGAACACACCTTTGTGGAAACCTTTTATTGCTATACCTCTGTCAAAACCGACAAATAAACAGGTGACCATTTTGTTCAAAAATGAAGGGGTCAATGTAGTGGACATCACCTTTTGGCTAAACAAAGATGTAACATCATTGGTTACCCAGAGCCTATATTAGGTGAGGAGCACTTCTGGACAGGAAGTTGGACATATGAAGTAACACTAAAGCAAAAATGAAGGTGAAGTACAACACATTCCGAACTGTTTTTTTTTTAGTAGAGACAAGAGGTGTGTTATTTTTATGCAGGGCAGCCCAGGGCCTACTACAGATGTGGGTCAAAAAGTCACCTAAGCAATGTTTGTGAGAAAATAAAATGTGGACTATGTGGAGACTTGGGGCAATATAGTGTGCACTGCAAAAACCCTATGAAATGCAACCTGTGTGAGGAACTAAATCACACTTATAGAAACGGTCCCTGGGCATCGCACAATAGCCCAGACCCAGCAGAACAAGATATCTATGTGACTTTGGCACAAAAAGAAAGAATGCAGAAAGAACAACAGAAAGAAAAAGACACTCGTCAAGAAATAACAGTTACTGAAATACCAAACCCAAGAGGGAGTGAAACCAGGCCACTAACACCCTCACGGCAAATAGGAATCAACACAGAGGAATCTCAGGACAACACTGAGAATACGCAGAAGGAGGAGACTACATCAGAGATTCAAGAAGGAACACTGGATCCCCCCCCCCCCCCAAGAAATGGGAAACCATCCTATGGAAAAACAACAATCAACAGCAACTATGTCTTCACCTCCTAACCCAACAGAGGGATCTTTCAAAATGGTAACACGATTCAAAAGAAATTAAAGCACCAAAAACCAAGTTAAAAAAGAAAGAGGAAGAGGAAGAACAACTTTAATTACAAAACAAATATGAAGCACTACAAGAAAGAGACTGGGGGGATCTTGGGGAAGAATCAGATGCTTCTTCAGTTTTATTTTCCCATCTGAAACAGTCATTTGACTATGAATCCACAGACACACAGAACTTGAAAAAAAAGGAAAGCAAAAGATAAGAACAAAGAAGCAAAGTCATATCAAGAGAGAGGGCCCCTTTTCTTTTAAATTTTTAAATAAATGGAACTCTTAACCTGTACCACGATGAATGCAAACAGTATAAAAAATTCCCAAAAAAGAGCACTCACATACGGAATTTTAAAAGATGTATGAGGAGATATCCTTTTTATACAGGATGCTAGATTACATACAATCTCAGCGATCAAACAAGCACAAAAAAAATGGAGATGGGGTCCATCCTTTTGGTCTATAGGACAAGAAATGTCTTCAGGAATAGGGATTCTATTTACAACACAAGACATCAATGTAATTAGGATAGTTGATATCCAGCCAGGCAGAGCACTTATGATAGACATAATCATACACAATAGGCAAGTTAGATTAATAAATGTATACAATCCACAAACAAAATCAGAAAGGAGCAACATTTTTCAATTAATAGAACCATACTTACATACAGCAAATATGGTGTTATGGGAAGGAGATTTTAATTGCGGGAGATCCAAAACGGACTGAGGTAGGAAGACGGAAAACATTTTTTGTTACACCAATAAATTAAACACAATCATAAACAAGCTGGTTTACCAGATGTATACAATATACTGAGAGAGCAACCAGAACATGCATTTTTTTAAAGGCACCTTCTCTTCAAGGATAGATTTATGGTTCGTATCAATAAATACTAGAATACAGCCAATCAAAAGAATACCGATGGAAACATCCGCTCATACAGAGATACGAGTAATAACAAATCTAAAAAACAGTCAGAAAATAGTAAAGGTTTCTGGAAAATGAACACACTACCTACTACTCCAGGAAGAATACATAAGGAACAAATCATAGAATTATTAACTGCTAGGGATACAGTGTATTTCATGTATGAAGATCCATTGGAATGGTGGGAGGATACAAAAGTAGACTTCAAGAGTTAATGACAAAATTAAAGCAGACACAACACACTACCTATAAAAAGTATATAGGTCAGTCGGCTCCATGGTGCAGAGGACTGAGGTGCTGGACGCCTTACTTCGCATCACGAAAGCGACCTGGGTTCGGGAACAACCTCGGGTCATCGAAGAGGCAGCAGGATTGAGCAGCTGAAAGACAGTTCTCCTGTCCCAGTGAGGCTGTCTCCCCCCCCCCCCAATAGTTCCGGTGGAGGTCCGATGGGTAGTGTAGGCGGGAGGGGCGGCAAGAAGTGGGAGGATGCTTCGAGGCATGGCATGCGCATGCCTCCACCCGCATGCAGCGCCCAGGGCATGGGGATGGGCAAAAACAGAACTAAAAACACGAGATAAAAGTCTATATAGAAGAAAACGTATTTCAGTCAAAGAGCAAAACTACTGCAATTACTAACAGTTGCAAAAGAGACAGGTGAAGACAAAACTTTTCAAATTCAAAAAGTGAAACAGAAAATGTGCAAATATTCAATATAATAGAGC
The DNA here is from genome assembly GCA_016271365.2 of Neoceratodus forsteri. Lineage (NCBI taxonomy): Eukaryota > Metazoa > Chordata > Ceratodontiformes > Ceratodontidae > Neoceratodus > Neoceratodus forsteri. Next base: position 1,119,832,807 of record CM028130.1, on the reverse strand, counting down.
CAAATCACTTATAATAGAAAAGAAATATGGAACACAAGGAAACATATTTTATATCAACCCATATGAAAGCTGTAATGAGAGAGTAAAAAGTATACATTTTTCAGAATTCATAAACCAGAATGGAGACAAACAAAAGGAATTAAGAAAGATAAAAGTTATAGTACAAGAACACAACCAGGAAACGTATAACAAAAAAATACAAACTAGTTTCTTAAAGCACTTAGAAATACAAAAAATAACAGACAGAGAAAAATAACTTGTGTGTGAAATAAGAAAAAATTACTCACCTTAGTAATTATGTTTCTTCTGTTGGAGTCTTGCTATATTCTGACCAATTCAGTTAGCCCCAGCCTTTAAACTGCCCCGGAGAACAAGGGGTTAACTTTCTATGAAGAGCATAGAATGCTGAGCTCGAGCTCGGTTGATGTCTCTGTCTGTTTCCCTTTGAAATCTAACTGTCAGATTCTTACGAGCAAAAACTCACTACCTACTCTATGTGGAAATTGTAAAATTTTTACTAGCCAACTGGCAACAAAAAGTTTTGAATTCCCTAGGGAAGACTCAAGTCAGGAAACCCAAAACAAAAAACCCATTCAAATAAGAATAATAACAAGAGAAACACCCAAACAAAAAGCAAAAGGTGTAAAGGAGCACACCTGACGTGCAACACTGCACCTGTCCGCCCACTTCCCAAAAACCAGGTTCTGAGAGGGGAGGTAGAGGGGGAGGTCAGAATACAGCAAGACTCCAATAGAAGAAACAACATTACTAAGGTGAGAAATCTTTTCCTCAAACAACATGAAGTCTTGCCATATTCTGACTAATGCAGACTACCAAGCAGTACCCCCTTGGACGAGGGACAGAACCTGCTTTGGGAATAGGCTCTGAAGCACTGCTGTGCCAAACCAAGCATCACGCCTAGCCTGGATATCCAGAGAATAATGTTTGGTAAAGGTATGGACTGTTTTCCAGGTGGCTGCTTGACAGATTTCTATGAGAGGAATATCCCTGGCAGCAGCCAGGGAAGCAGCTGTACCTCTTGTAGAGTGAGCCCTCAGGCCTGAGGATGGAATCTTTCCCAGTTTCTCATAGCAGAATTGTATACAAGACACAATCCACCTGGCAATAGTTTTCTTGGCGGCAGGTTTGCCCTTTCCCACTTCTCCATAAGTAAGGAACAACTAACTGGAAGGACTCAAACCTGTGACCCTTGGTACGCTGTATGTAGTAGCTAAGGGCTCTTTTAACATCTAAACTGTGTAGCCTCCTCTCTCTCTCTCTCTCTCCGGAGGAAGAATGATCAGTGAAGAAAACAGGAAGAGACATAGACTGATTCAAGTGGAAGTCTGAAACCACTTTGGGCAAGAAACTTCTATTGGTTCTAAGGACCACTTTATTTCTGTAAAAGGAGATAAAATCAGGTTCCACTGACAGGGCTTGCAGTTCACTGATACATCTGGCAGAGGTAATGGCTACCAAAAACACAGTTTTCCAAGTCAAGTACTTAAGCTCTGCTGAGGACATAGGCTCAAAAGAAGGTTGCATAAGTTGAGCAATGCAAACATTTAAATCCCAGGCAGGGGCAGGGTCTCTAAAGGGAGGATGGGTATGGAGCAATCCCTTAAAAAATGTACAGAATACAGGATGAGATGATAGTGAGGAAGACTTCCCCACTGACAGAAAAGCAGAAACAGCTGACAAGCGTACCTTGAGAGTAGCTGGTCTGAGGCCTAGGCCACTAAGATGGACCATATAGTCCAGAAATATAGGCAATTCAGCAGTGTCTGGAGAAATATGCTTCTTAGAACACCAAATGCTGAATCTCTTCCATTTGGAGTTATAAGTCTTTCTGGTGGAGGGCTTTCGAGAAGCGTTGAGAATATCCAGGACCCCCTGAGACAGATGCAAATCTGCAAACTCTAACTCTTCAAGAGCCATGCCTTGAGATTGAGATACAGAAGATTGGGGTACCAAATCCTCCCCTGAGAGGAGGTTAACAGGTTGTAATTCCTGGGAAGAGACATGGGAAGATGGACTGCTAGGGACAGCAACAGGGGTTACCAGGGCTGTCTGGCCCAGTCTGGAGCAATCAGAATCACTTTGCAAGGTTGTGACCTTATCTTGACTAAAAAACTCTGAACAAAAGGGGGAAGGGAAGGAAGGCATATAGAAATTTCACTTCCCAGTTCAGAACCAGAGCATCCAGGGGGACTGAGCACAAGAGAGGAAGTTGGTGATTGTCTGGGGCTGCAAAAAGATCTATCTCTGGAGTGCCCCACCTTGAAAAAATCACCTTCAATACCAATACCAGAGGGTCCAGGGACCATTCATGATGGCCCTGTAAGATCCTGCTCAGTGCATCTGCTAGCACATTGTCCTTCCTTGGAAGGTGAACTGCTATCAGAGAGGATTGTAGGGAATATGCCAGGGACCACAACTTCATGGCTTCTGTGCACAAGGCCACAGACCGAGTGCCTCCCTGCTTGTTGATGTACCACATGGTGGTGGTGGTGTCTGTTCTGACCTGAACCACCTTGTTCTGTACTGACTGAGAGAAGGCTTGCAGGGCCAGGGAAAACTGCCCTGAGTTCTAGGAGACTGATATGGAGAAGAGATTCCTGAGGGGACCACAGTCCCTGGGCAATGAGGGCCCCCAGATGGGCTCCCCAGCCCAGAAGAGAAGCATCCGTGGTAAGGACCACTGAATGAGACTGAGTGGCAAATGGAACCCCTTGCCTTAAATTGTCCTGATCCTGCCACCATTGAAGGGCTTGGATCAGGGTCCGAGTCACTGGAATCAGTTTGGTAAGGGAATCCTTCTTTTGGGACCAAAAGGCCCTCAGATGGAACTGAATGTCCCTCATCTGGAATCTTGCCCCTTGGACCACTGTTGTAGAGACTGCCATGTGGCCCAAGAGTTGAAGGAAATGCCTTGCTGGTTGGGACACCTGAAGGAAGAAGCCAGTTCTATAAGGACTCTTGCCCTGTCCAGGGGAAGAAAGGCTCTTGCTTTGACCGTATCCAGCTCTGCCCCTATAAAGGTAAGAAGCTGGACAGGCTCGAGAACTGACTTGGGAAGGTTGAGAAGAAATCCTAGAGAAGTGAGCACTTGCTGGGTCACTTGCAGGTCTGACTTGACTTGGTCTGGAGACTGATCCACTATTAGCCAGTCATCCAGGTATGGAAAAATGGAAATATTTTGCCTCCTTAAAAAGGCAACTACTACTGCCAGGCACTTTGTGAAGACCCTTGGGGCTGAAGTTAGGCCAAAGGACACTGCTCTGAACTGATAGTGGTCTGAGGGCAACTCAAACCTGAGGTACTTTCTGTGGGAGCACCTGATGGGAATGTGAAAATAGGCATCTTTGAGGTCCAGGGAGGCTAGCCAGTCCCCTGGCCTTAGAGAGGGAAGGACTATTCCCAGAGTTATCATCTTGAACTTTGGTTTTAAAAGATGTTTGTTCAGATATCTGAGGTCTAGGATGGGTCGCCACTCCCCTGTCTTTTTTGGGGTAAGGAAGTACCTGAAGTACAGACCTTTGCCCCTATGTAGGGTAGGAACTGTCTATATGGCTCTTAAGGCCAGAAGAGATGAAATCTCTGCCTCTAGGGCAAGGGTTTCTGAGAGACCTGCAGGTGGGAAAGATCTGGCTCTAATCTTTGGAAATTTTTTTGGAGTTGAGAACCAGTCCCTGGCTTACTACTTCCAGGACCCACTTGTCTGATGTAATAGACATCCAGTCCTGGACGAAGCAAGTCAGCCTGCTCCCTACTGGTACAGGAGAGTCGACCCGGGCAGGCCCATCAGGGTGTCTGCCTGGCAGGGGCCTTAGTCTGGGGAGTGGATGTAGCCCTGCTCATCCCCCTTCTGTCTCTCCCTCTGAAGAACCCCCTCTGTGAAAAGGGAGAAGAGGCCTGCGCTTGGTAAAAAAGGCCTATGAAAAGGTCTGCCCATGCCCCTAGACTGCTGCCTTTGAGGAGTTGGCTGCCTTTCTTTGGCCTGAGCACTCCTGTAAGTGGTCCTGTACTCATCCATTTTCTTCATGTAATTCTCTGTCTGCTCCCCAAACAGAGAATTACCCACTACAGGAAAATCCATGGCCTTAGCCTGGGTATCCTGTGAGAGGCTAGTACATCTGTGCCAAGCCATTCTCCGAAGAGCCACAGATGTAGCCATGACTCTTGATGACACATCATTGGAGTCCACAGCAGCAGCATGAAACTGAACTTTTGATGCCTCGATCCCATCTACAGCCATCTCCTCCAGCTCCTTGGCTAGCTGGAAGGAGGCCTGTTTAGCCAGTGCCAGTACAGTGTCCCACCTGGACTTCTGGTACCTGGCTGTATAGGCCATATAATTCACCTGCCTGAGTCTCAAGGAAGATGCCATGCACTGTTTTTTTGCCATGGCATCCATCTTCCTGGAGTCTTTGTCTGGGGGGTGTGAAGCCAAGGGAATGTTTGCCTTATCACAGGCAGCAGCCTGCACAACCCCAACATGGCTGCATTGCCGATATAAAAACTCCGTATGTGAGCCTGAAAGTGTATACCTCTTGTCCATTCTTCTACCAACAGGAGGTATAGATTTGGGAGACTTCAAGAATTTCTGTTTCTGCTTCCCAAAAGATTTGTGAAGGGGGAATAGACAGTCTCCTAGACTCTGGGATGTCCATCATTTCCACAAAATCAGGCTCCTCTCGATCCTCCATTGCTTCCTCCATAGGAAGCTGGAGGGTCTCAACCACCTTTCTGTAGAACATAAAGTGGGAAGAGGACTCAGAAAGCCTAGGAGGGGATACACCTGAAGGTCTGTCTGGGGAGATGTCTGGTTCAATGGGCACATCCAGACTTTCACCATCACCATAGTCATCCTCAAACTCCCCCCCCCTCCTCAAACTCTGGTTCATAAAATTCTTCAGGGCTATAATCGTCAACCGGGGGAACCAACCGAACCGAGATCCTGCCAAAAGGTGCCGGATCGGTCGGAACCAGGCGAAGCGATTCCACAATCTGAATCGCTCTGGCTATTTCCTCGGCGGTCGGAACATGGACTTCTGGGTCCAAACCGGACGATTTTTCTTTCCATTTTCTTTTTATTGGAACCGAACCCTCGGGATCGGCTCTCCTTTTGCCTGAAGAAGTATCGCCCTGGTCAGAGGGCACTCCTTCTGGTTCGGTCGGAACCGAACCAGGCTGGCCATCCGGGTCAGCGGACTTCTCGGCCTCCTTTTCCTTCAGTCTACCTAATCTCTTCTCAAGGGTAGATTTGGGAAAGTTTTTACAAATTTGGCAGTCTGAATCGAGATGTTCAAACCCCAGACAATAAACACAGGTGGTGTGGGGATCGGCCTTAGCAAAGACCTCCGCACACTCACTGCAGTGTTGAAACCCAGTGGGCCCGTTTTTTTTCTTCGGTTTCTCAGACATGGACAACCTAACCAACTTACCCTTTTTTCGGCAACCGCCAGGCAAGACTCCCTTATCGGTTCCTAACCGTGTCACGGGTGTTGGAAAAAAAAGTATCAAACATGTTTTTTTTTTTTTTTTGAACCAATAAGGACCAGTAACCACACACTAACGTAAGATACAAGATTTAACAACTGATAGGTTCAGCTGAACCGATCCACACTTTTACAAGTTCCACACAGAAAAACAGTACAAAACCTATCTAGTACTCACGGTACCAAAGACAGAGACTGAACCGACTATGCAGAAAATAAATTTTGGTTAAAAACTGACAGTAAACCGACACTTCAACCGACTTTCGAACCAAGCTGCAGGAGAAATCTCCGGAGCGACTGTTCAGTGAGGCGGAGTAAAGAATCCGACGGTTAGATTTCAAAGTGAAACAGACAGAGACATCAACTGAGCTTGAGCTCAGCATTCTATGCTCTGCATAGAAACTTAACCCTTTGTTCTCCGGGGCAGTTTAAAGGCTGGGGCTAACTGCACTGGTCAGAATACAGCAAGACTTCATTTTGTTTGAATACAAGAATCAGAAATAAGAGAAGCCATATATGCAGCAGCAACAAAAACAGCACCCGGAATAGATGGTATACCTAATGATTTTTATAAAAGCTTTGAGGAAATAATACCAATATTAAAAGAAGTTTTCAATATAGCATTAGAAAAAGAAAATTTTAATAGTAGTATGCAGCATGGGGTAATGTTCTATATTCATAAAAAAGGTGATACAGCACAATTAAAAAACTGGAGACCATTAAGCCTGCTCACATCAGACTACAATATTCTAGCAAAAATTCTAGAAACATAGAAACATAGACTTTGACAGCAGATAAGGACCGCTTGGCCCACCTAGTCTGCCCATTTCCCTACCTGATGGATAAGCTGCAGATCCTAGTTAACCAACAGCCTACTTCCTCCTACCCCCCATTAGAATTGCTTTATGTCTGTCCCATACATTCTTGAATTCCCCCACTGTTTTTGACTCTATGACCTCCTCAGGAAGACCGTTCCATGCATCTACAACCCCCTCTGTGAAGAAATACTTCCTCACATTACCTCTGAGCCGTCCCCCCTCTATCTTCAAATTGTGCCCCCTGGTTCTTGCACATCTCTTTTTATTAAAGATGCTACCTTCTTGGACTTTGTTGATTCCCTTGAGGTATTTGAAAGTTTCTATCATTTCCCCCCCTTCCACATTTCCTCGAGGCTATACATCTTAAGCTCCTTCAATCTTTCTTCATATGTCTTCTGGTGCAGACCCTGCACCATTTCGGCTGCCCTCCTTTGGACAGCCTCCACCCTGTCTATGTCTTTGTGGAGACTGGGTCTCCAGAACTGTACACAGTGCTCCAGATGTGGTCTTACCAACTGTCTGTACAGAGGGCCAACAACTTCCTGTTTTCTACTGGTGATGCCTCTCCCTGTGCATCCCAGTATCCCCCAGCCCTCCTTACTGCCTTCTCACATTGCTGGCCCACCTTTAGGTCATCTGATATGACTACCCCCAGGTCCTTTCCATTTTTTTTTGTTGTCAGTATCTCACATCCCCCATTGTGTAATCTTTCCCTGGGTTTTTGTTTCCCAGGTGCATTACTTTGCACTTCTTTGCATTTAATCTAAGCTGTCATACATCTGACCATTCCTCCAACCTTGCCAAGTCCCTTTTCATCCTTTCCACCCCACCTTGTGTATCGACCCTGTTGCAGATCTTTGTGTCATCTGCAAAGAGACATACTTTCCCTTCCAGCCCCTCTGCAATGTCACTTATAAAGACATTAAAAAGGACTGGCCCCAGTACTGAACCCTGCGGTACCCCACTAGTAACACCCCTTTCTTCACTGTGGACTCCGTTTACTATTACCTGCTGTGTCCTGTTGTCCAGCCAGTGTTTTACCCAGGCTACCACCCTGGGACCCACTCCCAGGCTAGCTAATTTGTTTATTAATCTTTTGTGCAGGACTGTGTCAAATACCTTGCTAAAGTCTAGGTAGGACATGCCCACAGCCCCTCCCTGGTCTTCTACTTTTGTCACCAAGTCAAGAAATCAATTAGATTTGTCTGACATGACCTTCCTGCTGTGAATCCATGCTGCACTGGGTCCTGTGCCCCACTGGCCTCTAGGTACTCAACAATTCTTTCCTTCAGAAGTGATTCCATCATTTACCCTACCACTAAGGTCAAACTGACAGGTCTGTAGTTTCCTGCCTCTGTCTTGCTCCCACTTTTGTGAAGGGGAATCACATCCGCCCTCCTCCAGTCCTCAGGTACCACACCATCCTCCCATGGATTTATTAAAAAGGGTAGTCAATGGTGTTACTACTTCTTCACTTAGTTCTTTTAGAATTCTGGGGTGAATCCCATCAGGCCCCATTGCTTTATCCACCTTCAGTTTTAAGAGTTCTTTCAGAACCCTTTCTTCTGTGAAAGGACTTATATCAACTCCCCTATCCAGAGTGCTTCTATTGACTGGATTAGGTATCTCCCCCTGCTTTTCCATTGTGAATACTGAGCAGAAGTATTCATTCAGTATCCCTGCTTTTTCACTGTCTCTCTCTGACCAACCACCTTCCTCTTTATTCAGCCTCAGTATCCCTGCCTTAGTCTTTCTTTGCTCCCTAATGTACCTATAAAAGGTTTTATCCCCCTTCTTAACCGAGCTGGCTATCTTTTCCTCGGTTTGGGCCTTTGCTATTCTGACTGTCTTCCCCACTTCCTTCTGCTTTAACTGGTACAGTTCTCTGTCCTGCTCCTTCTGTGTTTCCTTATACTTCCTGAATGCTATCTTTTTCTCCCTTACCTTCCCTGCCACTTCTTTTGAGAACCATAGTGTTTTTTTCTTTCATTTTGATTTGTTTACTTACTTCACACAAAGGCTTGTTACCTCTGAGATGGCGGTTTTGATGTTTCCCCATTGTTGCTCCACCCCACCTTCTTGCCTGTTTGCTAGTGCTTTTCTGATGCACTCTCCCATTTTGACAAAATCAGCCCTCCTGAAGTCCAGTACCTTCACGTTTGAATGGCTTGACTCTACAGCTAAGTTTATCATGAACCACACTGTTTGGTGGTCGCTTGTTCCCAGATGGCTACTCACTTCAAGATTGGAGATCCTGTCTCCGTCCCCATTTGAGAGTACCAGGTCTAAGATTGCTCCCTCCTGAGAGGGTTCCAAAACTAGCTCTCTGAGGCATGCCCCCTGTAGGGCATCGAGAATGGCCCTGCCCTTGGATGTGGCTGCAACAAAGGTGCTCCAGTTAACATCTGGCATATTCAGGTCCCCATCAGCAATGTCTCCCCTTTCTCTGCCATCCCAAGGATGCCTCCTATCATTACCTTTGTCCATTTCCTCTCCCTGAGACAGGGGTCTGTATACCACCCCTGTACGGATTGTGGTGCCAGTTCCAGTCTCCAGGGTGACCCACAGTGCCTCCTCTCCTCCTTGTTTAGCCTTTAGTTCTGTTGCTTTGATCCCTGCCCTTACATAGAGAGCTACTCTTCCTCCTCTTCTTCCCTCCCTGTCCCTCCTGTAGATTGTGTACCCTGGTATGCTGACATCCCAGTCATGGTTCTCTGTGTACCATGTTTCTGTGACTGCCACAATGGCCAGGCATCCTTCTTCCATCAAGACCACCATTTTGGGGAGCTTTTTACCTACACTACGGGCATTGGTACTCATTACCCTCCATTTTATTATGGTTTTATTTCTTTTTGCCCCACCCCTGTCCTTACTGCCTTTGTCTCTTTCTCCATTTACCCCTGCCCTTCTCCCTATCGACTACTCTATCTTGGTGTTTACCTCACTAACTACCATGATTTTTTTGGGGGGATAGGATCTCCCTTCTCCTTTTTAATGCCTCCCCCCATGGCTGGTTTAAATGCTTGCCAATTAAACATTTAAACCTATCACCTAGGATCCTGGTTCCCCTCCTGAATAGATGCAGACCATCGCGCCTGTATAGGCCTGGATCCCTCCAGGTGTAGCCCCAGTCCCCAATGAAGCCAAATCCCTGAGCTCTGCACCAGTTTTTCAACCAGTCATTGAATCCCATGGTGCAGAGTACCCTAGCCTCATCCATGCCACAGACAGGTAGCACTTCCGAGAAAATTACTGTGTGTGCTACTCGTCTAAGGATCCTCCCCAATTCCACAAACTCCTGTTGCACTGCTCTGATCCCATTCTCAGCCAGGTCATTTGTCCCTAGGTGGATAATGACATCCAGCTCACTCCCCCTTGCAGCTGCTCCCATGATCCTGAGGATTAGTTTCCTGTCCAAGCCATGGCGCCGGGCAGGCACCTTACCTCCCTTTCCCCTATCTCCCCCAGTTCAACCCCCCCAAACAACTGAGTCCCCCACCAGGAGTTGTTTCCTTCCCCTGTGGGGTCCTGTGCCACCCTCCTGTGGGTCTCCATTGTGGAGGTTCCCAGCATCCTCCTTGGTCTCCACTGTGGGTGCCTCCATAGAGGAACCATGCTCCGCCAGAGTGGCGAATGAATTGTGGAGAGGCACAACTGGAGGGATGCATCTCTGTTCCACCACCCTCACCCTCCCTGAGCCCACCGTGGGCTAACTACAGTGGCACAAACAGTAAGAATGGAAACACAAACATGCTCTATTCCTGGAAGCAGCATCACCCAAAATGTAATTAACATAAGAGGAATAGTAGAAAGAGGAAATAATAATCGGCTAAAGGATTATGCATTCTCATTAGACCAAGAAACTGCTTATGATGCAATACATTAAGAATACATATGGGCAGTGCTAGAACATTATGGCATACCAGCAAGATTTATAAGGAATATTAAAACTTTTTACAATGGGGCACATATAATACCATTAATTAATGGGCATTTAGGCATACCAAATTTCTTCAGCAATGGGGTCAGACAAGGAGGCCTCCTAAGTCCTCTACTTTACATTTTTGGACTAGATCCTATTTTGAAACTTACAGAAATGAAATCAGAGATAAAACCAATCATACTATCTAATGGGGAAACTGTCCATAAAATGTCAGCATATGCAGATGACTGTGTCTTGATGACAAAGGATTTACAATCAGGGAATGTTGCCCTAAAACTTTTGGCAGATCAAATCGAAGTGACAGGAATAAAAATTAATAAAACAAAAAGTTAAATCCTAGCAGTAGGTGGAGTGGCAACGACTGGATTAGAAAGGTTTCAAATTAAAAGTTAAAAAATAAAAATATTAGGAATAACATTTGGACAAGGAGAAGTAATGCAAGAAAACTGGGAAGAAAAATACAAAGTAGCAAATATAGAAATGGCAAAATTGAAGTCTTGGCCCATCACAGAAGAAAAAAGAATATATTTATTAAAGACCTTCATTATGCTCATCTTCTTACATGTAGCATATGTATATCCAATACACATTAATATGCAAACAAAAATTTTAAGCTTATTTTTTCAACTACTTTGGGGAAGTCGTCTCAATCCAGTTAAACGAAGTCATACATATAGACCAAAAAATGAAGGTTTTAGATATGGTACAACCTATAGTTTTCTTTGAGAGTATTTTTACTTACACAAATATTAAACTTGGTTAGAAACAGGATCAGATTTCTGGATACCTTTATTTAAAGAATGGTTCAACCACATAGACCAACAATGGGGAATAGGGAAAGCAGGGAGAAATAAATACATTCCTAGATATCTGACCACAGGTTTCTACTACCTAAGACAATGGAAAGTGTAGAAAGAACAAATAAGGAACCTGACAAGGAAACATTTCTATAAGGAAATAGTATTACAAAGATATTATGAAACGTTAGTATTCCATGTACCACCTGGGATAGATAATAAAACAATTCTGAATGCAACACTAGAAAAAAGAATTCCAAAAAAGATGAAAGACACAGTATGTGTAGTCATGGTAAACTTAATGTTAGGAATAATCACAAACACAAACAAATGGTAGACAGAATGTGTACAGAAGAAGCTTGCACAAATGTATTAGAAGCAATAGATCATCTATTTTGAATGTCCTTTTATAAAACCATTATGGAAAATGTTATCCCAATATTGGCAGGAACCATGTTTTCAGAAAATGTCTTATGAAACTTTAATTTATGGACAATTAACACGGTGGTGGTATAAATGGCAAAAGAGCACAATGTATGTCATTTAGCCTGTCTCAAATGGATAATTTCGCAGATGAGATGCCAAAGACAATTACAAGGGAAACACATGACTTTGACAGGTGTTTTCTTCAGGATTCAAGATGAACTGGACCAAATTTATGTTTATGAGAAAAACGGCTGGAGGAACTACAATGTAACAATTTATGGGAAAACATAACATGGGTAGGATAAGGGGTTAGGTCACAGTAGAACATAAGTACAGTATTACATCATTTGAAATAAGGAAACTAAGGGAAAAGGAGAATACATAGCTTAAACTGTTTTGTTTGGACCTATGAACATATGAAGTTGGAATATGTATTATTTTTCTGTTTTTGGTTTTAAAATAAAAAATTCCCTACTCTTCTTGTGGGGACGCTGCTTACTTCCTGCTGGAAGATGGAGGAACCTGTAGGTAAAAATGTGATGGTGGCCCGGGGTGTGGAGAATGTTTCCCTTCCCACCCAGAATAATTTGAAAGCCCCTGCTTCTACTGCCTTTACATCTATGCAGATTTCTACAGATTCACAGAAAAATCTACCTGTCGTTCAGATGGTATCCAATGCTGCTTTTGCTGCTGCTGATAGTGACGGGTTAAGCTGCTGCTGGTGGTGATGTGAACAAAGCTGAATATGGTAAAGCTTGACCTGATGACGAGATGACTTCTGGAGTCCCTAGCCAGGGTCACTTGACTACTATGCAGGCAACTGCTTTGACTGAACTTAGACTTAATAAGGAGTTGGAGCACAAAAAAAGGAAGCCTTGTTCCAGTTCATAGTGGAGGAGGAAGAGTGCTCCATGCTTGAGAAACAGCACTTAAGACTACAGCAAGATGGGCAAACTGCTCTGTCTGATCGTTGGCGGGCGGCTGCCAATCCCAGCAATATGGAGGATGTGACTACTAAAACTGATCACTCTGTTGCTGTTCCCCAGAGTTCCTAATGAGGGCCATCCGAGTCCTCGGCATCTTCTGTCAGCAGCCTGGGAAGGCTAGCTACCAGCTGTCGATCCCACTAGCTGCGTGGCGGACTCTTTGAAACAAGTCATAAAATTGGGGGGGGGGTCAGCTGGTGGCTCTCGCCACACTCCAGTACAGGGCCATGTTACTATGGTGATAAGAACTGGCTATCTGGAAATCCTGCTGTGGAACGCACCTACAGCTCCACTAAGCACAGAATTCATGTTTAAACAACACGAAACCGCTGTCGCTGCCGCTTCTCTTAAAACTGAACCTGACTGAGAGTTGCATTGTGATGGGTTTACTGCCTTCTGGTCCAAAGCCACTCAGATGCAGGCAGGGGAATGGCTGATGTGTTAGCTTGCTCAGCTGTTCCTGACAAGTCAGCCCCTGCTCTCTCCTCAATACAGCACCTAATTCTGGATGCCCAGGCCGAAAATGACAGCAGGGAGAAGCTGCAGAAAGAGGGGGCAACAGACTTCTAATTTGGATATAACCACAGCACAGCAGACAAAGCATGAGGTGTTTCCTATGTTTGTAAATGGAAAAGAAAGGAGGGAAGACTTTGGGTGTAAATACCAGAGGTAAAATGACCGTGCTAAAGAGATGACAGGGACTGCCCCATACTCTAAATTTTGTGTCGATTTGCCTCTGTCAAGTACAGGGTGGGAGAAAAAAAGTAGACTGCAAAAGATGGAGTCCAAGGACATCTCCCATTAGATGTGGGCCAGTAAGCATTAGTACGCGTATAACACTTAATGAAAATGGCTCAGTTGCATAAGATGCTGATGTGCAAGATGCCGCTGACCATGAAATTCCTCAGCTCAGCGCCAGTCACCCTGGCCTTCATCTCATGCTATTCAGACGCAAGGACAGACCTCAGAGTAGGGTGATCACTCGGCGACAGGACGCATCTTTTCTTTGGAAATACCAAACACATTTTGACTTGACTCCCCTTCAGGAACCCAGACTCTTTAAAAGTGGGGTCTAGAGATGGTTCACTGGCTGCCTCTTTCCAGGAAGTAAGGGTCAGAACACTGAGAACAGTTCACAGGAGTCACTCACTGAACTCTTTAAGCAATCAGTACTTCAAGACACAAACAGTTAATTGCCCTAGAGTGTGCATGATTCAGTTCCAGGTCAACCTAGGACTCATGGTCAAGATTCCCAGGGTGGGGGTCCTAATGATGGAGCAAATCATGTGGAACAAGGAAGTCAGCCTCCTGAAATGGAGTCTCCTGCAACCAGGACTGTCTCAGATGGGACTTGAAGAATGGGTTCACCCAGGCCCAGCACATCTAATGATCAGGCAAATCTTTGTTTCCCCTAATGAGACCAGTCGCATCCTCACCCTCCCCACTGCAGGAACAGAAGCGGCATTTGGACTTTCTTAGATCATGCACTGAGCCAGCCTGAAGATGTAATCCTGTAAGAATACACAATAAAGGAGGCATGGAGGAAGTTCAAAATAGAGTGTTCATAGCTCATTTCCTCTTGAAAGCCAGAACAGGGTTCTCTGTCCCAGAGATTTCTGCCCTTAAACATTTGGTGACAGACACCTATTATGACACCAGTTTTATACCCCAACAGGCTTCAACCACTTCTGGAAGAACTATGCCATCTTGAAAGATACTCCAGTATAGTCCCCCTTTTTTGTGGTCCCCCTAATGAAACTGGCTGTGAAGATATTAACTATCTTATTCAAGAATGAAGGGGCCAATATAATTGACATTATTTTTACAGTACCGGCTTTTATGCACTGGACAGGCCCCCAAGTAGGACAACTTGCCAGCCCCTGGACAACAACTGCTTTAAGAATCTTGTTACGGTTACGATAGCTCACAAAGGCTCCAGATACTGTAGGCCCAATCATTGTGGTAATAGGAAACCCAGATTCCTCACAAGGCAAACTGGACCCAGGCTTTTACTGATGGAATTGGCTGGACCTCACCACTTTCTCCCAGATATTCGTTTGGGGGGGGGGGGGAGGGTCTGCATATCTTTAGCTGACCTAAAGGCTACATATAGTATCCCCACCAGGGATCATTTTAGTATAAGCCCCCCAAAATGGGCTTACCTTAAGGAGCTCTTGCTCCATGTCTGCCCCGGAGTCATTTTTCAGTGGCCTTGGTGGTTTTTGGACCTGTAGGTCTGTGGGAGGTCCACACGGCTCTGTGCTGCCTTTCAGTGGTGTCCTGGCCCTTGGCAGGTGAGCCGGGCTCCACTCCTTAGTTCCGCACCTTGGGGCGCTCTATGGGTGGCTTCGGTCCCAGGAGGGTTGCCGTGGTGACACCTGTGGATACATGCACAGCCAAAGGGAGGGAGGGGGGACTCATGGAGCATCTCAGTGGATCCTGGGGTCCGGTGGGCAGCAGGCTGGGCTCAGGATCACACCAAGAAAGGGAAAATAAATACATTTGTAAATAGTTGTAGGATGGTCCATGCTCTGGGCATGCATGGCCACCAGTCCAGGGGAAATTCAAAGGAGCAGTAGCTCCATCTGGAGGAAGGTAGTTCAGTGCTGGATGGCACTGTGGAGCACAAATTGGTCCCGGAAGTCCTTTGGAGGGTTCCTGAGTCTTGGCACCTGTGTTTTGGTCCTGGATTGGACTGATGATTTGGCAGGTTGCTGCTGGTGCCAGGGGGACAGAAATATAAGGGGCTGTTGTGGCGCTTGGAGGCTAGATAAGAGGGTAGAGTGACAGAGGACTGAGCGAGGGTGATTGCTCACTTGATCAGGAAGACTGCATCATTTATTTATTTTTTATATGGTTCTGACAGTGTGTGCATCAAGTGTTGAAGGGACGTGGCGGTGCCATTTAGTTTAAGCCCCGTGCTGGGGCAGGTGAGGGGATCTGGCCCAGAACATGTGGAACCACGCAGAAGCCCCGAAGTGGAAAGAAATGGATAGGTATGGGGATGGATTGGGAAACAGGTCTCCAGAGCCTTTCCTGGTCCCAGTCTGCCCTATTTTGGGACTGCAACCATAGGGCTTAGTGTCCAAATGGGGTCTTTGTTAAGGGTGGCAGTAGGCTAGGCAACTACCCTCAGGATAGAAGTAGCTGTGTCCTGCGGCAGGTCTGTATCTGCAGGTGAGAGAGAGTTTGCTGCCTGAGATTAAAGGTCTATTCGGCCATGAATTAAGCTGCCTGTACGTGGACTGTGGCTACCTCACTACACAAGTAACTGCCTGGACTTTAGCTTAGGATGTGACCTTTTTGGTCCAGAGCACCAATCAGCTTATAATGTGACCTCCAGGTCCAGAGCAACCGTTCCTGTGTTTTACTGCTCCATGGAGTGACTGTTCCTGTTCATAAATTGTTCATTAAATGGGATCCCTTCATTCCTGCATTTTTGGTGTTGGCCTCCTTTGTTCTTGGATGGATTGTTGCTGCTAACAAGAAGTTTGCCTCCACAGCCAGCTCCCAGTATGTGCTTCCAAGGTGTGCATCCGGTGATGCAAAAGTCCAGGGAGGAAGACATTGAATGGCCTGCCTAGTGAAGACTGTCTACAAAGGCTGCTGTGGTGAAGATGGCAAGCCCAGGCAGGTGAAGTCCAGCAGCTTCATCCCTCCAGACGTCCCGATCTGTACCCAATGGTCCATGGACACCCCCAGCGTCATCAGGTCTGGTAACCCACGCCGACCAGCTATGTGGACTCTTTACTGTTGTGTAGTGCTCCCTTACCCAGGATATTTTATCACCATACCCCTAACATAGGGAGGGGGGGCTTACATTAGGTTTTTACAGGTGAGGCACTATATTCTTACCCTAAATAACATAACCCATTTAGAAGGGAACTGCCTAAATTGGAGGACTGTTTTCATTGAGTCACACAGCTGAGAGACAGTGAAAGAATGATCTCCATCGTATACAGATTACTTGTAATAGAAAGTGGGCGCTCCCTAGACAAAATCAGAATGGGGTGGGCGAGACAGGCTGGTCAGCCTATACCAGATACAGACTGATCCCAAATCTTAGTTGGAGGCTGGAAGGCTACTACCTCCCCAGGATGTAGGAGATATTGGTGGAAAATTCTAGACATGTATTTCCACTCCCCAACAGTTACGGCACATTTCAGCTACAACAGTTTAGATACCTGTTTGCAGGGGTGCCAAGAAAGAGGCAACCAATGCCCCCCTAACTCAGAGTAACTGGACTCTAATCTATCTTTGGAAACCATCTGAGGTATTCCCATTCCTTTTAAATATTAAGTGCTGTTACTTGGCTTGGCATATCCTTGATGGAAACGTCAAAAATACAGGGAAATCTACCATGCCCAGTCTCTGATGATGACTAAAACCATAATCTGTCATTGACTCTCTGTCGGTGCACCATTCCTTCTGGAGTGGCAGGCCAGAGTACAACAGATATAATATATGGAAAAGATCATGGCAGACCGTAGGCTCACTAGGGACATGTACATAGAGAAATGGGAAAAATGGGAATGCTATAGGACACTGCACTAAAGGCTACTGGGATACAGGAGCCTAGTAGGAAGATGGGGAGCATACCCTTAAGGAGCAAAAGTTTGCAGAGACCGAAGTCCTTTAGACAGACAGCTTTTATACTTTTTTTTTCTGGTTTCATTCATGTTTTATTATGTATGTTAATGCCTTTTTTTCCCTTAACCAACACATAGAATGTGCTGGGGTTCCACAGGAGCCAAGAAGAACAAGTACACATCATCAGTTCTTTCCTACAGATGGACTCCATTTATAATGTCATGGACATTGATCTATAATGGACCAGTTGCCGAACATGCAATTGAGATTTATTCTCGAGTCATAATGTTAAAATATACTTCTACAATAACAATATACTAGATCAATGCTTGCTGTATGTACTTTTTCTTTTCAGTAAACCTGAAGGTACAAAAAACAAATAAAATAATTTATATTCTTTACTGACTTAAGCAACAATGCACAGTACTCAGGAACCCGGAACCAATCATCGATTCTGAATATATTTGAAGGATGGAAAATAGAAGTCCAGCTATTGCACGCCAAGTCTGGGATCCAGCACCTGCCCAACTACTTTTTCCTGGGGAGGGATGGGGGTGCTGTTCTACCATGGACAGCCTAAGGCATGTTACAGGTGTAGCTCACAAACTCCCCTCAGTAGTGCATGTGATAAGATACACTGCAGTTTATGCACAGAGCTTGGTCATTCTAGTGCACAATGTTAAAAAGCAATGAGGTGCAGTTTTTGTGATGAGCTGGGTCACTTATTGATCTTGTCCCAGGGCAGCACATAATAAAGGGCACCTGATGGACCAAGTAAAACAAGATTATTACATCAATCGGGCCCAATTTGATGGACCACATAAAAAGAGTAAAGGCATCAACAGACCAGAACCCCCCTTCCCCTTTCCAGACAATCACAGTGCGATGAGGGCATTGCCAAACCCTGGAAGATAATATTGAATTGAATCAACAGATGAAAGAAGCCCCCCCCAACCAAGGAGCAAACAAGAAGAACAAAGTAGAATGGACCTGCTGGCCCAGGATGAGGCAGAGGTTCTTTTGGACATCCCTCCAACACTCCCCTCAATGGCAGGTGAACTGGAATATTACCAGCTACTGCAGCCTGACAAGATGGAAGTTTCGGGCATCTACTCTTGACACAGAAGACATGCCCCCTCCCCTAATCAACGCCAGTCACTGAGAATCTGCAATTACTGACTAGGAGGAGAAGAAGAACTACAGGGCAACCAAAATCAAAGATGACTAAAAAGGAAGATACTCCTTTGAAAAACAAGTATGAAATACTTCAGTAATGGAAAGACTGAGGGGAGATCGAGGAATGATTTGGACGGTCCACAGTCACCTGTTCCTAACAAGTCCCATCCTCAGAAAATGAAGGGAGCTCGACAGATTTTCAAGCCTCGAAGAAAAGAAAATCTGCCGGGAAGGGTGGTGGGGAGACAATTTAACTGATGACTTGTTGGTTGTTTCTTCCTTTTCTCCTTTTCGTTATGAGGAGGACCAGTCCACCCGTTTTCTGTAGAAATTGTCAACACTAATAGTATCAAGAATGTAAAGTGGTTGTCTACAACTTTGGGCCTTATAGGCCACAGACTATTAGATTATATTTCTTCAGGACACTATGCTCCAAGCAAAGAAATGGTTGACTGGCAGAGACTTTTGATGACTTTCTTATGGGCAGGGCATCAACCCAGAATTTCCTACAAAACCCTGTACCTTGCCAAGAGGGATGGTGGCAGGGCCTGTCCAAACCTACAGGATTACTGGACAGTCGTTCATATGAAGATTGCACTCTTGTGAGCACATGGGCATGATAAGGCCCATTGGCAGCAGATAGAACTAAAGTATAGTACAGAATATACACCTACGACGCTTATGTTCTCCCAAATAGACAGAAAGTATAAACATAGAGAAGTGCTGTTCACTGTACAAACCACTTTACAGGGCTGGCATGTAGGCCACATTAGGTGCTATACAGCTACACATAGTTGGAAGTGTACCTGGTGGACAAGACATAAAAATTTCCAACCAGCTATTGAACACTCTTGGTTTCAGAGGCAATCAGAGAGAGGGATACGAGCTTCACGGCAGTTGATGTCGGCAAATACATTACTGCCTTTTGAGAGCTTGGCCAGAAAATTTGGATGGAAACAGGCAGATGTAATACACTACTACCAAATAAGGGACAGGATCAATAACATACTTACAAATACAAAACTAGTGGAGGATCCTAGACCTTTCCCTGAGGTATATGAAATAATTTGGGCCTCCTCTAGTGGTAAAGGGGCCA
Source organism: Neoceratodus forsteri (assembly GCA_016271365.2). Classification (NCBI taxonomy): domain Eukaryota; kingdom Metazoa; phylum Chordata; order Ceratodontiformes; family Ceratodontidae; genus Neoceratodus; species Neoceratodus forsteri. Next base: position 1,119,813,474 of record CM028130.1, on the reverse strand, counting down.
TTACTAAATTATGTTGGAATCTGATAGCGGACTGGGCACATACACTACAGGCCTGCCAACACAAATGGTTCCAGGAATCTGGAGTCAAATACCATGACTCCATGTGGCAAAAGATTTATTTAAGTAGCTGGAGGGTAACATCTTCACCAACTTGGCAAGAATTTGCCTGGAAAATCAAACTTAGACATTTTTTAACCTCCCTACGACAGGCTAAAATGGGCATGTTGGCCCAAGGAAAATGTTGGCAGGGATGTAGTGACTTCCAGGCTGACTTGATGCATATGTTATGGTCTTGCCTATTGCTTAGAAATTATTGGCATACAAAAGAACAGCACTTATAATCCTTGTTTGGGGTGGAGGTACAATTGAGTCCAGAGCATGCCATGTTGGGAATCTAGGGAAAGGAAGGACAATATCTGTGGGCCATTTTGGTTACAGCTGCCCTTAAGGCTATCACAAAGCATTGGTTGCAAACAGACCTACCGACTCTTTTAGAATGGGCTGAACTTATAGAAAAAATATAAACTATGGAGAGACAGACACACAAAATAAATCTAAGAAAGGAACAGTTTATGAATATGTGGACTCGGTGTGAATTACATAAAGAACAAGCAAAATAAGTCTCTCAAATTTTCTCCGGCTGGGGTTTTTATCCCCCCCTCCCCCTCCTCATACATGTATGTCTCTACTACTATCTGCCTCCTTGGTTTCCCTCCTTGTCTTGTCACTCTGAACCTTACACCAATGATCCACACATAAGTTTATGTACTATGTGATTATGTCACAATAAAAAATGATTAAAGTAATTAATTTTATAAAGTTTGAGAGATGATGCATGTCATCTCAGTTTTTAAGTTATACTTTATTTATGATTTTTGTTACCTGTTACTTCTGAGGGTTGTTTTGGTAAAGTAGAGGGGAAGGACCGCTGTACCTACTTCCTTCTCCCTCATTTTTACATGGAAAATGAATATCTGTACCATCGGCTGACTGTACTGTACACCAGGGTAATTGTCTGGTTTATGATTACTGTTGTTATCTTGATGTAATATAATCAACTCATCAGTTCAATAAACAAATATAAAAAAAGGATACTAGGCTGAACACCCATAGGGAAGTCCGTAAAGCCCAGATCCACTGGTCACATGGTCCAGGGGAGGATAAATATTTGGGGGTGGGGATAATGTTCCAGAGCAGAGAGGTACAGCCTGTAAGGTTAGTGAATTTTATTCCTGGGAGGATTTTAATCCTTGATGCATCATTCCATAATTAATTTATATACCCCACAACTTAAAACTGAAAGGGTGGAGTGCTTTAAAATAATCTAGACCTACTTAAATATGACCAGAGGAATAATATGGTGTGGGGGGGAGGGATTTTAACTGTGGACTGCTCCTTTCAAATAAGGATGTTAAGCGGTCAAAAGTCTATTGTAATATGCATTGCTTGAATTATGTTATTCCTAAAGCTGGGTTCATGGATGCTGCTTGTGTATCTGGAGGTCCAGGAGAAAGAACAGTTACATACTTACTTTAACAGTATATCTTCGAGAGAATCTCTTTCATCAGGCCACACCTATGGAACTATAGCTGCGAAGTGCTAGGGCCACATGGAAACTTTTTGCAAGCAGTCTACTAGGGGCTACCCACAACAGCAACTTACATCAACGTCTTCTCTATATAAACGTGGGCTGCCCCCTCCCTCCCTCCTCAGTTCCCCATCGGAGATCATACTCAGAGGACTTCTCTCTATGGAAACAGGAGAGAGCTGAACTTTCAAGCTACCAAGGCATGGCTGGAAATAGCAGGTAGTCTGTCCTGAAGGGACAGGGGTAAAGAAGCTCTGAGTCTAAGGGGATGGAGGATGGGACAGCATGGCTTGATGAGAGAGATTCTCTTGAAGGTCTACTGTTATGGTAAGTACATAACTGCTCTATCGTCTTCGAGGATATCTCTTTCATCATGCCACACCTGTGAAACGAGTCCCAAGCAGTACTGCCAGAGAGACAGTCTGGGTGGCTGGAGGCTACAGGCCTAAGAAAGAAGACCTTGAAGCACAGCCAAGTTGAAGTCTGCCCTTCTTGTAGAGGTAATGTGCAGACTGTAGTGTTTAGTGAAAGTGTGGACAGTACTCCAAGATGCACCAGCACAAATTTCTACAGCTGAAACTTTCCTGAAGCAGGCAATGGAAGTGGCCATGCCTCTGGTAGAATGGCCATGAACAACCCCAGGAAGTTCCTTATCATACTTCCTATAACAAAAAGTAATACAGTTGGCCAACCATCTGGACAGGCACTGCAGTGGTCGGGGCTGAGTGAAGTGGTGACCTTAAACACACTTGGGAGGGGGGTATCCTTGCTCAGCTCCCTCTCCTGGTGTGTGTGCTTTTCTTAAGACTTCTCCCGGAGCCAGCTATAAGGAAGTGGAAGGGTACATGTGGCTAGCACCTCAGCAATAAATTACGATCCTTTCCCTTCCTTGAAGGGCATACAGAAAAAATTTAAAAAATGCCACAGAGGAGCTCACATGGAGGTAAAGGAGCTTCCTTTCACTTGTCTGCAGCACCGAGAAAGGTGCTCTTTAAATCTGAGGTACAATTTCAAAAATGGTTAAGTCTATCAGAGACTATGGGTAGGATTGCTCATCTCAGTTAGCCTAACAAAAAGACATGACTGAATATCAAAATACAAGAATTACATCACTTTTTTTTTTTTTTTTAAATTCTCTTTCTTCACTCCCTGATCCGGAACTTTTTCCGGCTATCCCCACTGACCTAACCGCTCTACCATCCGCCATCCCTCCCGGCCATCTTCAAGGTAGCTGTGACCTCTTCTGGGCCACGGGAGGGCTAACACCTGGAGTAAATCGGGGGCAGTGACAGGAGACCAGCGCACGGTGGTGGCAGTGGCACTGAGGAAGCCACTGACTAACCGGCCAGGGAGGTTTTTCCTTTTCGCCCTTCGTCCCTCCTCCCTCCCATGTGGTGCATGCTCCAGTCTATGGCGCACAGCAATCCTGCCAGTGTCGGGCCATGCTGATGTACATGCTGCTCAGCATTCTGCAACCCCAGATCTCCACGGGGTGCCAGGAGCTCCAGTCACCTCCCTGGGACAGGAGAGCAGCCCAGCGGGCGCTTCATCCTATCCCTCTCCTGCCGACCCCTGACACCCGAGCTCGCTCCCAAATCTGGGTCGCCGGCGTGGCGAGAAGTGTGGCGTCCAGTGCCTCAACCCTCTGCGCCACCGGGCCGGCATGACATCACGTTTAATGGAACAAAAACGCAACACTAAAGGAAAACGATACTAAACCAATCCATACCTCTTAACTGTCACACATTATGAGGTACATCACTCATTTTAACCCTCAGAAATCCTCTGCCCCACATGAAGAAGGGGATATGCCACATTTTCCACTGAGACTTTAAAGCAAAAATTCATAATTATCTACTATGCTCTGTTATCAGCAAACATTATACTCATTAGTGCACTGACAGCAATAGTGTTCTGAACTTGCAGTGCCAAGTTTGATGATATGTCACACATTTTGGTCATTTGTCACACATCGTGTCACACATTTCAGGGAAGAAAGGTTGAGAGGTATGAACCAGTCCATCTGATACAAAGAACAGAAGATTGCACTTTCATGCATTTAACAGATGAGGTTGGAACTCTTCTGTCTGACACCAAGAACCAATTAGCCTTCCTTAGCAGGCATGTCCAGGCTGCATTTATTTGTTTAATTTTGTTAACCAGGTAGGCCCACTGAGACCAATGCAGGTCCCTTTTGCAGGGCTGACCCAGGACTGGTTACATACAGAGATTTACAAAATAAAACACAATGAGGGGTAACATAGTGTGAGATATGTAAAGTGCCAGAGACAGCAGTTACAACTGAACTTTAGGTACAAGAATGGCAATCAGACAAATAGGAACTTTTCCCAATATAACATTAAATACATCATTCACCATGGCAATGGTGGACAACCATTTGAGCACCTTCAAGTGTTAATTACAAAGTTGACACTAGGACAGATAGACATGTTTCCTTATATAACATTATATATATATATATCATATAACATGGCAGGAGAGAGACTCTTGACAGCACGGTCAATAGGCAACTTCAAGCTCTTCTGAAGGGATGTTAGCTGTAACAACTGCACTGGTTGAGCTCTAGCAGGTAGGCTTTTAAGCCTTTTCTGAATCCACCCAATGAGGTACATTCCTGTAAGGTGGTTGGGAGAGTGTTCCGGGGGGGGGATGAAGTGGGAGAATGCCCTGGACCCAAGGGCTGAAGCGGACCTGGGTACTGTTAAGAGCTGTCTACTAGAGGACCTTAGAGGCTGGGTACTTAGTTTGGGCATAAAGAGGTGAGCAAGGCTCAGGGGTGTCGCTAGGTTGCCTGAGCTTGTACGCTAAGCATAGAGACGAACAGTTTAGCCTGGCGTCTAGGGTGGGCCAAGCTATGGATTGGAGGACTCGACAATGGTGCTCTCTTGAGGGGGCCTGAGCCGCAAACCTGCCTATCCTATTGTAGATGTCTCTCAGTTTCTGCAGCTTAGTGCTTTTGGCTGAGAGCAGTACAGACAAGTCGTATAGCAGGGTGGGTAGGAGGACTCTCTGTGCAATCCTACATATGGAGGTTTGCGTGAGAAAAGGACTGAGGTGAAATAGGAGGCAGAGTTTATGGTTCAGGGTCTTATTTTTTTTTTACTAATTTTATCTTCCTCTTGGCCACCTCTCTGCACCCAGTTATCTTCCACGCAACCTGCCAGGGATCCAGCCGCCGTCCATCTCAACCGGGACCGCTGTCACCCTCTAACTCCTGCGGCTTGCACCCCTCAGTGGGGCAGCAAGGAGCCCTCCTATCTCCACACCCTTCATGGACCAGTTCGGTGCCAGCACCGAAGAACACTCAGGGGCGGCCATCAAAGCTGCATGAGAGGTGCTACTTTTTCCCTGTTCACAATTCCGAGTCAGTGGAAGTGCAATGGCGCCCGGCAGCCAAGTGCCTTGTCGTCCCCGTGCCGCATCTGCCCCAGACTCCTCCCCAGTTTACAGCATGCGTTCCCGACCCCAAGCCTCTGCCAGGGTGCAGTCGGGCGCTGACCGTCATGAACCGCCCCTCCCCAGAGAGGGAGAGCAGTCCATCGGATGCTCGATCCCTCTCCTCCCCTGCCAGCCTCCAGTGACCCATGCTCCCTCCCAAACCTGGGTCGCTGGCTTTGGCGTGAGGTGTGGCGACCAGTGCCTCTGCCCTCAGCGCCACCGGGCTGGCTAAAGTCTTGTTAAGTTGGGTGATGTGAGCCATGAAGGTGCAGTCTTGGTCAAGGGTGACCACAAACTACTTCGGGGACTCAACTACACCAATATTGGACTCATTAACTAGCGATAAATCTACCATATTTGACCTGTCCTGACCAAGGTTTTTTGAACAAAACAACATGGCCTTGTTTTTTTTTTCCATTAAACACCACTGTGTTATTGTTAAGCCAACTCTCCAAGGTTAGAAGATAATTTTTTAGGAGTTTGTTTAGGTTGGCTGCATCGCTGGAGGACCTGTATAGGACAGCAGCATCCGCATATAGGGTGATCTTTGCCCCGCTGCATTGGTTAGGCAGCTCACTGATAAACAAAAAGAACAGAAGCCCCAGAATAGAACCCTGGGTACATCGTCAAGGATCGGGCACTTATCCGATATGGCTCCCTGCCATCTCACTAGTTGGGATCGGCCTAGGTGGTTAGGAGGCAAACCATTGATCAGTGTGGCTCTCCAGGCCTATACGCTCCAGTTTTGCTAGAAGAAGCTGGTGGTCAACTAAGTCGAATGTTTTGGTGAGGTCTATAAAGACCACACCAAAAAGCATTCCCTGATCCAGTGCAGAGAATCTCTGTGGTAAGAGCTATCAGTGTTGTATTCGTGCCATGGTTCTTCCGAAATCCATGTTGCTGTGTGGTGAAAATGCTGTGTCTCTCAATATACTCTGCTATTTGACTATATACAATCCTCTCAAGACTTTGCTAAGGATTGACAGGAGAGATATTGGGCAGTAGTTCTCAACCTGTTCACAAGAGCCCCCTTTGTGGATAGGGGAGATAAGGGCTACTTTCCATAGTGATGGCACTTGCCTTTCAAGGATGAATCAGTTAAACAGATATGCTACTGACTTGGCAATGGCCGGGGCAGCAAAGTGGAGAAGCTTTGGCTCGAGTTTGTCATGCCCAGCTGAGCCGGAGAGTTTAATCCCCTTTAGTAACTTAAGGGTCTCTTTTTTGGTGATCAGTTGTAGGTGAAATTCCAGGGTGTCAGGTTTTTTTTTTTACCAGAGTTTTGGGATGTTGAGGGTAGCCCAGGGGATTATGTTTTGAGCCTATCCAGTTTGGTGAAGAAAGTGTTAAATGCCTTGGCAGCAGCCTGAGGGGTGGTGTGGCAGTTACCTTTTGCCACTATATCACAGCATTCCTGACTATTTTTGCCCTTGATTAGATTGTTTATTTGCCTCCAGAATTTTTTGGGATCCAAGAGGTTCTTAGCCGGTGGGTCTCTGAGGTGGTGGTTTTGTTGTTTTTTAGCGTAAGCTTATGCGTATTCCTAATTTCTCTGAATGTCTGCCATTCAGAGGCCCGGCCAGAAGATTTGAAAGTTCCCCAAACTGCATCTCTTTTTCTCATGAGTTTACGGAGGTCTCGGGTAAGTCATCTGGCTTCCATACCTTTAACTCTGAGCCATTTTGGTGGGTCATGCTTGTTGGCAGCAGACAAGAAATTAGTGATGAAGAAATCAAGAGCATCATATAGGTTAGGAGCCAGCTTGATTTGCTGCCAGCCCACTTCCGACAAGGTGCTGAGGAAGGAACTTGAGTCGAAGTTTGGGAAAGTCTCTGTTCCAGAGTATTCTAGGAGGAGGGTAGGGAATGCATTTCTCCATATCTCATACATGGGGGAATGGTCACTCAGGGAGTCAGAAAATTCCCCTATCAAGTTGAACCTGTCAGGGTTAGTGGTAAGTAGCCAGTCCAACGTGGAGTGGTTACCAGTTTTTGCATTTGGTCTGGTAGGAACTTGTATTAATTGTGTCAGTTCTATCTCAAGGAGGGCTGTTTTCATCTCCCCAGTTTTGAGGGACCCCCAATGGATACTGAAGTCCCCCAGGATGATTTTTTCCACCTTGGGAAGGTTACGGAGGGCTTGTAATAGTGATTGCAGGAATTCTTGTGGAGATTACTTTTTTTTTGGGGGGGGGTATACATCGCTCCAACAGCAGTGGTTTTGTGCTCCCCAGTAGGAGCTTTATGAACAGTGCCTTGCAGGCAGAGGGGCTTAGGTCAGGAGTGGTGATCAACGTGGCATTAAGGGTGGCTTTAACACAGATCAAGACCCCACCCCATTTTTCTTCTGTCTATCCTGCCTAAAGAACTTATAACCCTTTAATTCTACCTCATGGTCATGTATCACAGATTTGAGCCACGTTTTGCTTACTGCCATTACATCTGGTGAGTATAGGCTCACCCAGGCCTCCAGCTCATGGATTTTTGTCCTTAGGCTATTTATATTCATATAGACTACTTTCAGCCCCTTGGCGGTGTCTCACTGGGTCCCGTTTTGCGTGGATAGCAGGGTGTTGGTAGGAGGGGGGCCAGGGTTTTTCTCTATGTCCCCACCTAATATTAGTTTCAGGTGCATACTTAGCTTGATGAGGTACTTTGGTATGGGGTAGTAGAGTCCATTTCTATGCTCCCTGATATAAACGACAATACTCCCAGTAAGCCAGCAGCCAATTTATCCAACTTTTTAGCAGACATTCATCCTCCCAACCTATCTGTGGACAACTGTGACATGCTGCAGGTGGACAGTTCCCCTGTGGAGGTCATGTCAGCCATTATCTCTCTATTGTTCAGTTAAGCCCCTGCCTCAGATGGTCTCCTGGGGGAACTGTATAAGTTTATAGGTGAAGACCTTCAGGAAGAACCTGGCAGCATTCTTTAATTTTATTCTTTTATACGGTAATATAGGCTCATCGTTAAAACAAGGGTTGCTAGTATTTTTTTTTAATACAAAAAAGGTTGACAGAACTAAGATTTCAAACTGGAGATCTATTAGTCTTCTAAATGTCAATTTAAAGGAAATTTGACAGATTGTGTACCAGGCTTCACGGCCTGTTATTCTGCCCCGGCGATAATCCCTCTGTGTCAAAATTATAAATTTAATACAGTAATGTAAGGGAGGGAAGGGATCGTAACTTTGGCCAAACTGCCGGAAAGCCAATCACTTCCACTTCCAGGTTGGGAGCATGCCCCATTGAATCCTATGAGGGAGATTTTCAAAACATTACTATGCATGTTCAAGCTACTTTTGATACAAAAGAAAACCACTGCTTAACTAATGGAGCTCCAGTTGAGCAGTGGCTTTCATTTGTATCGAAGGTAGCTTAAAGATGTATAGCAATGTTTTAAAAATCTCCCCCATAGGATTCAATGGAGCACGTCCCCACGCTCTCCCTGGTAGGACGTGGTTGCAGACCAGGAAGTGGTAGGAATTGACTGGTCAGCAATCTGGCCAAGGTTATGATCCCTTACCCTCCCTTACAAGACAGTATTAACACTTATGGGTATCGGGTTATGAAGCCAAAACTGAAATTATTAAAATGAGCAATTTACTTTAAAAACAATTTTTTTTGTAGTTAATAATTTTTATTGAGAGCCAAAAAAATTAAAAACCCATAAAACAATATGCACAGTATACATCTGGGGGTGCCTGCCAATACGAAGAAGAGAGTGAGGCAAGGCTGTCCACTTAGCACCCTGCTATATGTTTTTAGTTTGGACCTTCTCATTCAGAAAATAATTCACAGGAGACAGCTCCTATCACAACAACCAATGATTCGACATTTCCATCTGTACTTGTTTATGCAGATGACATCTATCTTTTGATAGAGTCTACCATTTGTGCATATTGCCTCCGGTATTTTGGAATTCTCCTCTAAGGCAGCAGGAGTGAAAGTAAATCTGTACAAAAGGAAATGGCCCTTGGCCCTTTAAAAAAGAACTGTTCCAAAAATATATCTAGAACTGATTTAGCAGAGGGTCCACTCTCTATTCTGAGTATTAAATTTGGTCCAGGCAATATGGTTACGTTAAATTTGGAAACCAAATTAGCTATAGCTGAACTCAAGGTAAAATACCTGGAACAAGTCTAAAGTGGATACATATGGTTAAAACTTTTCTAATTCCTGTTTTTCTGTATATTAGCTTTGCTTTTCCTTCTCCAAGAAAGATCAAGGTGAAATTGTACAGCTTTTTTTTTTTTTTATATTTAAGATTGCTATGGGGGAGCCGCCTCAATCCCATTAAACTGGTATACATCTACAGGGCTTTAAAGAAGGGTGTGGTCTAGATATGGTTAATCTATTAGGTTTTTACTGTATATTTCTGTAGACTTCCTGAGACCAGTTCTATTGCTCTCTTCCAAAATTTGGACACCTTTTGGTCGAGCTTGGTGCTCAGCTTTACTTGCTGGGAACTTGGAGGCAGAAGATTCTTACTGTAACCCCCCACCAGGGAGTGTACATTTTGTATACTAGCAGGCAGTACTAGTTGGGCAAAATCAGCCCAGTAAAAAATGTTTTAATCCCTCTGCCTCATGGCAGGACCTGCTGCAGGATGGGAGGTTACTGCAGGTGCGCAGGGTTATTTAACTGTGAGCTTTGGCAGAAGAATGGAGTCATCCCCGGGGAACAGAAAGAGACAGAGAGATGCAGGGAGGAGAGTGAACAAGCCGGGTGGGGGCAACTGCCTGCTCTGCCACATGGCCAGCAGCTGCAGAGAGGTGGGAGTGCCAGAGGAGCTCAGGGACAGAGGAGGATAGCCATGAGGTAGTGCCAGCTGTGGACATAGATGCCAGAGAAAGGGGAGCTGGGAGAGGAGATCTGCCAGCAAGTAAGGCTGCAATGAAGGTCTCTTTGAAAAGCCCTGCAGCCCCGGAGAGAATGGAGCAGTGTCAGAGCACCGCAACTCCAAGAGACATGTCACCCACTGATTTCTGGGGGACAGTCGCCACAGGAGACAGAGGAGTTTCACCCAGGAGGTCAAGAGGGAACAAGCAGCCCCGAACTGTGAGGCCTGCCAGTTCCCAAGTGATACCAGAGGGAGAGCCATTGGGAGTACAAGTTAAAGGGCATAGCAGAAGTGCTAGTGTTGTTCCGGTGATGTCAGAATCACGTACCATGGTTTAGGCTTCCAGAGAGAGAGAGAGAGAGAGAGAGAGATGGAGAACGGTGAGCTGTGTTGCCTAAAGACTGTGAGACCACAGCAGTCCAGAAGTAAGCTGCCTAAAGACTCTGAGACCATAGCAGTCCAGGGAAAGCTGCCTAAACTGCAAGACCATATCGGCCTGAAATATGCTGCTGAACCCCCACATATTGACTTTTGCTCCATGGAGTAGTGTTTTTATGGTTCAATATCAAATGGATCCCACCATGTGTTCAACCTTGTGTGGACTGCAGTTACTTAATTGGGATGACAGTGGAAGTTAACCTGCTTTCGTGTAGCCTACCACCAGAATGATGCCAGCACCCCACTGGACATAATGAATTGCATTAGACGTAAGCCATTTCAGTAAGGTTTCTGCTGTGGGCACCCCCCCCCCCCAAAGACTGCATTCCACCTCATACCCGTAGACAACAAGGAGGGGGGGTACATTAGGTAGGCACTTAAAATCCCTTCCAGTGTTTATGAGCTCTTTCTTGTATGCTGAAAACTGGGCAATGGAACCTTAGCTGTATGCAGGTATAACACATTAAACTGTATGCCCATATAAGGTCAGTGTTTATTTCTGGACCAGTTTTTATCCAAGAAGGAGAGGTTAGCCCCTTCATAATCACCAAGCAACTGGTGGCTACAAGAATCCCTAATAAAATGAAAGACTTGATTTGGTTGTGCATCCATGGTAAACTTCAAGTGAGTGGCAATCATAAACATAAAAGTGGTGCGGACCGGTTCTGACTCTGGGATTCCTGTAGCCAGGAAACAGAATCCATGCAGCATCTTTTTTTTTTTCAGAGCCTGTACATTCAGGATGTTAGGCCCAGTCTGAGCAGTAAATGGAAGGCTGATATTTTTGCTTCTACTATATATGAGAATCTGATATATTGCTCCTGCTCTGAAGACTGATCTTGTTGGGACTATAGTACCTCATGTGTTATTATGGGTTATATAAAATTGTGCATATGATAGGCTGTCGATAAGGCACAGGTCAGGAAGCATAGGAAAATCAGGAGCAGTTGTAAAATTCTCAACAAGTGATTTATTATTAATAAAAGTAAAATAAAAAAATAATATTGTTGAGCATAGCTATTTACAAAGGCAGTATAAACAGAGAAAGTCCAGCTGGGTTTCTTCTCAATTTCCAATCTCAGTCCCTGTGTTTTTCTTGCCAGAAACTGCAGCTCTGTTTTTATAAATCTTTGCAATCCCCACTCGTTAAGAAAACAGCATGCTTCTCACATAGTGTTCTTGTAAGTTTCAGCAAGAGCAGTAAAAAGTACATTGTGACCCAGAACTGACCTCTTGCTTACAGCTTCTCACAGAGTTTACAAACTAGCTTCTCAGGTTAACCCCTTGTGTTCGAAACAGCTTTCTGGAATCATTTCAACAGTATAACTCTAGTAGGACTCTTCAGACCAAATAACCCACCCCTCCTCTACCCCTTCCAACTCCATCCCTTCCTACACCACTATCTCCCCTCCACCTCCCAACCCCCACCCTCTCTTGCCCCTAATATTTCCCACCCCAATTCCTCTCCTGCACAACCCCCCTCCATTACCACACCACCTACCTCCCTTGCGGTTTATATCCCAACCTCCTTTCACATCTCTCCCCCACTCCAGTACCCCTCCCCTCACTTTCCTCCTACTGAGCTCCAGCTTGCACCCCCCCAATACTGCTGGCATCACTGCAGCAACTCTCACCCTCCCACAAAACGACAACGCCATCCTTAGGCTGCTTCCCCACCCACTTCCCCTCTGTACAGCTAGTCCCCATCTATATGGCCAGTACTCCCAGGGGCCTGATGACCCTAAATTGACAGACTAAAGCACTTCCTTTGAAATGGTTTCCTTTGTTTGAACTGTATCCTGAATGTTCCCTCATTGAAATGCTTTGTACCCTCGAAACCATGTTCCTCCTATATTATTTGTAACCTGACTGAAACAAACTGTTCCTTCAATGTATTTTGACTCGTATCGTTCAAATGTATGCAACCGATATGCTCTAACGTTTTTTTGTAATCTCTGCAACCTGTATGCTTGACTAATTGTTTTGTGTATGACCTGGAACCTTTGTAAACGAGTCCCAGGACTCAAAGGTATTAATCCTAAACTGCAATAAATAAATAACTATATACATTTAAACAGTAAAACTACATACATTTCTAAACAAAGGGATCCCAATATCAGTTACATTTCCACATAACGATTCACATATATTTTTATACCAGCAGATATGCAAGGGGGGAGCAAAGACAGAACAACAAGAGTAGGTACAGAGATAGCAAGAGGCAGAGAATTGCAAGACCATCAGGGTAATCAAGTCCTAGTTCTCATGAGAAAATCTGGCTGCGCAACCAGACAGACAAGAGACAGAAAAGGAGAGAATAGAACAGATGCTTGCATTTAGACTCTTCTTCCAGAACAACTAGGACAGGGCCTTATTCAACCCTGTCACATACCACCCTCCTTAAGAGGGAGCCTGCTTTATAAAAACAGGTTTCCAAAACTTTCTTTGAAGAGCAACATTTGACCCAGCCACCCCAAGAAGCACAAAGAACAATCACCTATCCCCAAAATCAAATCCTTGTTAAACTGTCTTTGAGTTCCCCACTTTAAGAAGGGAAGGGATCATATTTTTTCTCCGTGGAGCTCTGCCATGCCAATCCCTTCCATTTCCGTGTACCTCTGCCTACTGTGACCCGCCCCTGATCCTCCCCGAGCTACTACATTTTGTGACATCAGTATATGAGGAGCGCTGGGGCGAGTGTCCATTGCAATGAATGGGGCTATGTTTAAAAGTTTAATTTTCATAGTGTAGATGGCAAGTCAGAATAAATCATGGCTACTGCTTAACTAACAAGGTCCTGTTTCCCCATCAGCGGACTTTTGCCAGAGCACTGTGGAAGCACACCGGACAGCGGTCTGGTCACATGTTTCCACAGTGCTCTTCTAAAGATTAGATGATAGCATGTTCTTCTAATTCCCTTCACCTCAGACTGCACCTGGAAACAAGCCTTGGCACAGTGTGACTTTCCCAGTTACTAAATTTTATATACATAAATGGGAATAAGAGGAACCCCACGTGGTTTGCAAGGGAGGTGGGGGAGGCAGTCCAAGACAGAAGGGTGATGTTCAAGAGGTACAGAGTAAATCAGACCAGCAGTAATAGGAATCTGTAGCTTGAAAGAGTAGAAAAAGGCCTCCCTTTAATTTATCAGAGAGAAGAGAAAAACAACAAAAAGAACAGTCAAGATTAAAAAAATCTGAACGGTGGTTAACGGATGATAGGGGAAGGCTGACATACTTGAATGAATACTTCTGTTTGGCATCCACAGTGGAGCAAGTGGAGCCACTACCACAGAACAGGCTGCATCCAAGTCTGGAAGAGGGATCAGGAATGAAAATGGGACCAATATCAGCTGAGAGGGTATTTAAGGACTAAGATCCCTAAAGGTTGCTAAATCACCTAGGCCAGATGAGCTGCACCCCAGGGTCTTAAGGAGGCAGTGCAACAACTTGCACAACATCTGACAGATCTCAGCAGCCTTCTGGTGACAAGTAATGTGCCAGCAGAATGGAAAGTGGTTGACATAGTGCTCCTATTCAAGGGTGGAGGGAGGGACAAGCCAGGGAACTACAGGCCTGTCAGTCTGACCTCAAGAGTGAGCAAACTGCTGGAATCTATTTAAAGCGGCAGTGCAATAAACTGTCATACATGTGTGGTCTGGTCAGCTTTTAATTTTGTACTATGAGTTATGAGGTCCATTTCAGTCTCATACAAACTTTTTGTAAAATATAGTGTATATCTTTTTATTTTTTATTTTTTTTTTTACATAAAAGTGGTATTATTTTGCGCAAAATAATGTACTCCCTCGGACATATTTATTTTCCTTACTGTAATATCCATGATGCAACCGTCAGGACAATATACTTTTAACGTGCACGTTCATGACAGTCAGGCAGGATAACTGAATCTTAATCCTGCCAGTTTGTTGATGTTTTGCCATAAGTAATGTGTAGTGCAAGACTTGGGGGTTGGTCTGCAGCGCTAGTAGCAACCTGTCGAAATGAGTGGAAATTGCCCAGGAAAGCCACCTATAGAAAAGAGCAACTTTGTTGGCTGGCGGTGGACAGTGGATCTCCGAAGATGAGAATTATTTGCATTTTGCTGGTTGCAGGACACGGGACCCTTGTGGAGTCAGATTAAAGCAGTCATGCAAGAAAAGGACTGATTTTAGTTTGTTTGTTAAATAAACAAGTTGTCTGATCAATAAAGTGCTGTTATTTATGATGCTGTGGTCCACTGTTCTGTTAACACTGTCAGGTTTGCTCACCTAACGTGTGTGTGTGTGTGCATGCGTGTGGCAGGGGGACAATGTGTCAGTCATCTTAAAAAAAAAAAATAATTAAAAGAGCTGATGACGTGGTTATTTAAAGAGATTTTGCTAGGCCACATACTGTCTACATATACAAAGTTGCACCATGTAATCTAGGCATATCTAAGAGTTGAGACACTGATGCTGGATGACTGAGGTTTCAATCCCATCACTGACCGGTTCTGCAAATCCAGCCTTACAGTATATACCATTAATCCTTATGAATTCTCAAGGGGGGCGTAATTCATTTGACATAATACAGTACTAATTTGCAAATGTACTCAGATTAAGTTGCACTGGACCTGAAACTATACCTGTACTAGTATGCAAATTCATCAGGCTTGGTATGTGGATAGTACTTGAATCCACATGAAAAAAAAAGACATCATACATGCTTTGGAGAACTGTTATGACTATAATCAGACAGGGATACTCTGTTTTTAAAATAATGTTGCAAGCATTGCAGCTTCAACTGCAGGTAAAGCTAGAAACATAGTGCATTACATTATTGTCATAGCTCCTAATGATCTCACAGATTTCTCCCACAGAGCCTTCTGAGTGAAAGCTACTCAGAGCACGCATCACACTCATGGGTTGACTCAGACACTAGCATGCACCACAAGAGTTAGGAGTGGCTGTAGAACATGCTGGCTGACTAGATGTCAGCTAAATGTTCAACTGCGCATGTCACAAGATCAGTAGTGGAGGCTTTTTTAAAAATGGTGATCTGGCAAAGGTCGGTGTTGGCGTCAGGAGAAAAAGTTGAGCGACTCAGCAACACATTCTCAAGACACCAGGAAAATAACAGTAAGGTACAGTTCTCATATGCCACAACAAAACTGTGCACTAAAACACTGAATGATGTACTGCTGCTTTAAGGAAAGACTAGTAGTTCCTTTAGCCAAACAGGCTACAAGATAACAGACTGATTTTTTGAACTGTGTGACAAAGGCTGTTGAAAAAGGTCAGGTGGGCAGTCATACAGTAACTAGACTTAGAAACTGGGTGACCCAGGAGTTGAGGATAAACTTGCACGGTTTATCGAGAACTGTCTGGGAAAGAAGTTGTAATAAATGAGTAACACTCAGACTAAGAGAGTTAACGAGCAGGGTGCCTCAGGTACTGGCCTTCGTACTGATACTTTGTAACATCTTTATCTGTGACTTGGCAAAGGGAATACAGGGTAAAATCTGTCTCTTTGCTGATGACACAAAGCTCTATAACAGAGTGAACAGTAAAGAGGAGATTTTGGAAATGGGGGAGGATCTGGGGAGGTGGTCTGGAACCTGGCATCTTGGGTTTGATGTTAAAAATTGTACAGTCATGCACACAGTGTAGGTATCAATAACCCAAAGGCAGCGTAAAGGATGGGTGCAGGGATAAGGGTGGCAAGCAAAGAGGAAGAAAGAGATTTTTTGGGGGGGAGGGGATTATATTTGAAAGCTTGAAGTCAAATGCATAATAATATAAAGCAGTGGGGAAAGCAGACAGGATGCTGTGGTGCATAGGCAGAGAATTTCTTAGCAGACAAAAAGGAGGTTACACCACCCCAGCACAGACCCCTGGTGAGATGGCATTTGCAGTACTGCACGCAGTTCTGGTGCAGACATATCATATACGACAAGGACAGGTTAGAATCGGTTCAGAGGAGGGTAACAAAAATGATTCAGGGACAGTAGGGTAGGTTGTATGAAGAGAGACAGGAAGTCTGAACATGTTCACACTGGAGACCAGAAAGGAAGGTGAGACAGGACTGAGACATACAAATCTGTGCAGGAAATAAAGTGGACGGTAGCCAACTGTTCACCAAAAGTGGTAACAGCAACACCAGGGGCGACACAGGGAAACTGGTGGTGGGGAGTAGGTTTAAAAGGAAGTATTTTTTTATGGAACAGGTAACCGGTGAGTGTTACAGACTGCCCAGTGAGGTAATCAAATCTAAAACAGAAGTGGGCTTCAAACAGGTGTAGAATAGACATGTTGATTTGGTGAGGAAAATGGGTGGGAGAGAAATGGCTGAGGACCAGTAGGGTTTACGGAGCACTCTATGTAGGTAACTGGGCAGACTGGAAAGACCACAAGGCCACTTTCTACTATCTGTTTTTCTGTTTGTATGTTAGAATAAGAGTACATGGTTATCAGCTAATATTGTAACAGACTTAAGCAGAGACTCAACAAGTATTTTCAAACAAAAAGGGGTATGATGGTAGTTCCACTGAGCTGGTGGAAGAGAGGAACTCAGACCCAATATCTTCTACCCCTTCCCAATATGTCTGTATGTATGTATGTACAGTCACTAAGATTTGTTTGGCCCATATGGCTAAAGCACAGGCCACTAAAAATGCATTTAAACACTGCAGACAGGCCAGCCTGTGGGGAGAGCAGCAGAGCTACTGCTAGGGATGACAGGTACCCGGGTTCATGCCCCAAGCCTTGATTGTTGGTCGGCTGGTGGAGAAGGGTTAAGAATCCTCAAGAAAACTCTCCTCCTCCAGGAAGGGAGAACTGTGGCCAGCCAGACGCTGCAGCGATAACACTACTGCTTGTGATGCTGGCGACTGGACTGAGCCTGGCTCATCAGGGGCTGTCTAGGGGGAGGCTGGACTGGGTGTCTCAGCGGATGTTCTCCTCCACCGGGGTGGGTGAGTGAATAATGGAGCTAGCCACGCGAATGCCACCAGGGTGACAACAAATGGTGCTGCAGACAGCTCTGCCGAGGAGGGCGGATGTCGGCTCAGCTGGTGCCATGCAAGCACTCATGTGTGCATGCAAATGTGCACCCTTAGCCGCCGCCATACTGTGTGAGTGGGACCTGGAAAAAAAAAAAAAAAGGCAGGAAAATCCTGACCACAGCAGGATGTCCAACAATCCCTTGCAGGTTTCACAGTGTCCAGCTGGCACTCGTCCAGACACCTGAATTTGATTTCCACTGGGGCTTGAGGACACCCACATGGCCCAACCAAAGAAGGCAATGCCTGGAGGAACCATTGAGTGGGATAGGTCTAGGAGGAGATGAGTGATGAGGCCAGGCAGAAATCACCATGATGGAGCAAAATGAGTAAATGAGAAAGGACTGCACTCTCCCTTAAGTCACTGCCACCTGGGTGATCACAGGTGGAAGTGCAGTGGGTGGGTGACACGGGCAGGGGAGACACTGCCTGGTTCTGTGTGGTGCTGCACAACTGTGTGCATGCACACACTGGAGTTTTAGATGGCAGCATCCTAGAGATCAAAACTGCAAGCAGGAAAACTCTGGAGTGAGCATTGTGAAGCCCAATGCTCCCGGGCCCTAGCCATCCAACTGGCCACTCTATACTCCCGCATAGGAGAGCCGGAGGAGGCAGCTGAATGGAAGATTCCCCTGCTGGAACCAGTATGGTGAGGAAACTCCACCGTGGCACTTGGAGACAGAGGTAAGCACCACAGAAGGATTAGGATGGGTTCGGAGTCGCCACGGGTAGATGGGAGCAGCACTGGTGACGGGAGGAAAAAATAAACACTGCAAACAAACTGTATTAGTTATTGGGTTCTTTTAAAGCTTGCACAACCGTTGTAAGTTATTTGGAAAGGACTAGGCCATACTAAGCAAAACAGATACCAACCAAGCTACCATACATATATTTCTACTGGTCGTGTGTTGCATTTAAAGTAGTAATGTGGATGACATGGGTTTGTCAGTTGCTAATCTGGTACAGGTCTGTGTTAAGTATGAATACCAAAAAATACTGAAATTATTTTTCATTTTGGTAAAAAGAGTTCTTTCATGGATGCATACTGCACTTATCAACAGAGGATCTGCAAGAGAAAGTCAGACCAGTTCATATCCCTGTCTTAATGGCAGATGCAACCACACCGAACTGAAAAATATTATCCCCATCCAATGACTATACAACTCCTGTAGCTAGTGACAGAGTGTTTTAATATAAACGCAACTACCCTAATTTTAAAATTATCCATACACCATGCTTCCACAGCCTCCTTGGACACCCAATTCCACAGGTTCACCACCCTTTGAGAGAAACATTTCCTGATCCTTACCCTTACTCTCTGCAGCCTCGCTTTCTGGCCTCCTATTCCACAATTATGTACCAGATGAAAAAAAAACCTTACATCAGGCAGTAGCTGATCAAGAAGAGAAAGCTTTATGCGACTGTTAGTTACAGTATTGTTAGACTGAGAATGTACACCATGCATTGCTAATTTATGCCAAAAAAGTAGTTGGAGAAGCAGAGGTGGAGAATAAAAAGGAACAGATTAGGGAACTAACCACCACACGGAACAAATAAGAGAGGTGCTGAAGCTGTGAAAATATGCTGATAGAAAAAATGCTGCATGTGCAATCCAAATTGAACTATCTTCTTAAATCCAACTGAGATACTCAGAACCTAAAGATTTGAATATTAACAGACAAGGATTAATCCCGTCTCTTTCTCCAACTCTTTCTGCTCCTGCAATTGCTTATCCTATCTCCCTAATCCTTAACCTGTCCTTATTTCTGTCCAATTACCTTCATCCTGGAAACACGCTGTAGTCCCTCCTCTCCCCAAGGGTGGTGACACATCCACTCCTGGCAGCTATCGCCCCATTTCCCTCCTTCCTACCCTTGCCAAACTTCAAGAATATTTAGTTCTCTCTCAACTATCACCCTTCCTCTCTGATTCCTCCTTTTTCACCCCTTCCAATCTGGTTTTCGGAAGAACTACTCAACAACCACCTCCCTCCTCAGGCTTACTGACTCCATCCTTTCAGGTATGGACGATGGCCTGATCACCTCGGCCATCTTTGTTGATCTAGCCAAAGCTTTCGAAACTGTTTCCGATCCCCTGCTTCTTGATCCCCCCTCCTCAGCTGGCCTTGCTCTGTCAGCCACCAACTGGTTTAAATCCTACCTCACTGGCAGGACCCAGTCGGTGAGAAGAAAAAATTACTCACCGTGGTAATTGCTTTTCTTCTCATGGAGTCTTGCTATATTATGACTATATGCAGTCAGCCACTGCAGCTGAACTGCCCCGGAGAGGAAAGAGTTAACTCCAGAGAGTCTGGAGTTCCACAGCGCGAAGGCGCTATACCAAAGCTCTATCTGGCCAGTTTCAAATGAGACATGTCAGATCTTCTGAAGCTAACACTAAGCAACAAGTCTGTGTGGAAAGCTCTACACTAGCCAAGTGGCTACCTACTAGTAGGAATAACAACAATATAAACAATAATATAAACAGCAATAATAAATAACAATGAATAATAGTATTATTAGTTTCTCCCTAACAAGCACTATTAGACCCCCTTCCCCAGACTCAAGTCCAGGAAGGGGGCCAACATATTACTTAAAACAGAAATACCTAATTCCCTAACCCTAAATAAAGAGGGTGAAGGGAAGAACTAAAATGGCACGACACAGTGCTTGCACTAATTTGCCACCCCTACCCAAGTAGAAGTTCTGAGAGGGGCGGAAGGGAGGGTGGTCATAATATAGCAAGACTCCATGAGAAGAAAAGCAATTACTAAGGTGAGTAATTTTTTCTTCAAACACCATGAAGTCTTGCTGTATTATGACTATATGCAGATTACACAGCAGTACCTCCATGGAGGAGGGTCAGAACCTACTTAGGAAATAGGCTCTGAAGCACAGCTGTGCCAAAACGAGCATCTCTCCTAGACTGAATATCCAGGGAATAATGCTTGGTAAAAGTGTGAACTGTTTTCCAAGTAGCAGCTTGACAGATTTCCAGAATGGGAATATCTCTAGCAGCCGCTAGAGATGCAGCTGTACCCCTGGTGGAGTGAGCCCTCAGTCCTGAGGGGGGTTCTCTACCTAGTTTTTGATAACAAAATTGGATACAAGAGACAATCCACCTTGCTACTGTCCTCTTAGTGGCAGGTTTCCCTTTGCCAACCTCGCCATAGGTAAGGAAGAGTTGGAGGGATTCGAACCTGTGATCCTTGGTGCGTTCCAAATAGTAGCTTAAGGCTCTTTTGACGTCCAAGCTGTGCAGAATCCTCTCACCTGAGGAAGAATGCTCAGTGAAAAATATTGGAAGAGAGGTGGATTGGTTCAGGTGGAAATCTGAAACCACTTTAGGCAAAAACTTTCTGTTAGTTCTGAGGACTACCTTATCTCTGTGGAAAGAGATAAAATCTTCTTCCACTGACAGGGCCTGTAGTTCACTTATGCATCTGGCAGAAGTGATCTCCACTAGGAAAACAGTTTTCCAAGTCAGAAACTTGAGCTCTGCTGAGGACAGAGGCTCAAAGGGGGGTTGCATTAACTGAGCAATGCAAACATTCAGGTCCCAAGCGGAGCTGGTTCTAAAAGGAGGTTGGTGTGAAGTAACCCTTAAAAACTTGGAAAGCACAGGGTGAGAAGAAAAGGAAGCAGGCTTCCCTGCTGACAGAAAAGCAGAGACAGCTGCCAGATGAACCTTTAAGGTAGCTGGCCTAAGGCCTAAGGAATTTAAATGGACCAAATAGTCCAGTAAATGGGCAGATCAACAGATTCTGGGATAATCTGCTTCTCAGAGCACCAGATGGAAAACCTTTTCCACTTAGAATTGTAAGTGGCCCTAGTGGAAGGCTTCCTTGAAGCCTTTAAAATATCCAAAACACCTTGAGAAAGGTGTAAGTCAGCAAATTCTAACTCCTCAAGAGCCATGCCTTGAGATGGAGGGATTTGAGGTCCGGATACCACACTCTCCCCTGTGCACAGGCCAGTAAGTCGTGGGCTCTGGGCAAGCTCAGGGCAGGTTGGACTGTCAAGGACAGAAGCAGTGGGTACCAGGGCTGTCTGGCCCAATCTGGAGCAATCAGAATCACCTTGCAGGGCTGAGATCTGATTTTTACTAGTACCCTGAAAAGAAGGGGAAAGGTGGGAAAGGCATACAGGAACTTCCCTTTCCAATCCAACTGAAAAGCATCCAGGGGGATTGATCCCAGCACTGGAGGCCTGCAACAAAACAGAGGAAGTTGGTGGTTGTCTGGGGCTGCGAAAAGATCTATCTGAGGGGTGCCCCATCTGGCAAAGACTGACCCCAGCACCTGAGGATTCAGAGCCCATTCGTGATGGCCCTGAGAAATCCTGCTGAGGGCATCCGCCAGGACATTGTCCTTCCCTGGAAGGTGAACTGCTATCAGGGAGGTGTTCAGGAGTAAGCCAGAGACCACAACTTCATTGTTTCGTGCACAAGGCTGATGACCGAGTGCCCCCTTGCTTGTTGATGTACCACATTGTTGTGGTGTTGTCTGTCCTGACTTGAACTACTTTGTTCTGGACAGAAGCTGAAAACGCCTGAAGAGCTAAAAGGACAGCTCTGAGTTCCAAAAGATTGATGTGGAGCAGAGATTCCTGGGAGACCACACTCCCTGGAGTAGACAGGTCGCCTAGTGAGCTCCCACCCTAACAGGGAAGCATCCGTGGTGAGGGTGAGGGAGTGGGAAAGCGGAATGAAAGGAACCCTTGTTTTAGTTTGCTTTGATCCTGCCACCAGTGTAAGGCCAGGATCAGGGTTTGGGTCACTGGAACCAATTTGGAAAGGGGGTCCCTCCTTTGAGACCAATAGGCCCTCAAATGGAACTGAATGTCCCTCATCTGGGATCTTGCTCCTTGCACTACAGCTGTGGAAGCAGCCATGTGCCCTAGGAGTTGCAGAAAATGCCTGCTGGTCGAGAGACCAAGAGGGTAAGGAGGATGCCAGGGCAATGAGTCTGTCTACCCTTTCCGAGGGGAGAAATGCCCTGGCTAACTTTGTGTTCAATTCTGCACCTATGAAAGTTAGTACCTGAACTGGTTCGAGAACTGACTTTGTAAATTCAGCAGGAATCCCAGGAAGTGAGAAGCTGCTGGGTGACTTGCAAGTGGGATTTTACCTGATCTGGGGACTGACCCACTATGAGCCAGTCGTCCAGGTAGGGAAACACAGCAATCCCTTGCCTTCTTAAATGAGCCACTACCACAGCTAGACACTGTTGAATACCCTTGGCGCAGAGGTAAGGCCGAAGGGCATTGCCCTGAACTGGTAGTGGCCTGAGGGAGTTGAACCTGAGGTACTTTCGGTGAGAAGGCCTGATCAGAACATGAAAATAGGCATCCTTGAGGTCCAGGGAAGCTAACCAGTCCCCTGGCCTCAGGGAGGACAAAATCATTGTCAGAGTTAACATTTGAACTTTGGTTTCAAAAGATGCTTGTTCAGGTACCTTAAATCTAAAATGGGCCGCCATTCTCCTGTCTTTTGGGGTAAGAAAGTATCTTGAGTACAGCCCTTGCCCTGATGGCAGGGAGGGACCTTTCTACTGCTTTGCAGTTCAAAAAGAAGAAACCTCTGCTTCCAAAGCAAGGGCTTCTGAAGGATTTGCAGGTGGAAAATGTCTGGCTCTCATCTTCGAAACTGTTTGAAGCTGAGAACCAGACCCTGGCTATTACCTCCAGAACCCACCTGTCCGAAGTTAGGGACACCCAGTTCTGGCTGAAAATAAACCAACCTGCCCCCACTGGTACAGGAGAGTCGCCCTGGGCACCCCATCAGGGTGCCTGCTTGGTGCAGCCTTAGGCTGAGGGAGGGATGGTTGACGAGCCCCTGCCTCACCTCTGCCTCTAAATAGAAACCCTCTCTGCAAATGCAGAGAGGCCTGAAATTGGTAAAAGGCCTGTGAAAGCCTGCCCTACCTCTGGAGCGTGCCTCTGTGGAGTGGCATGCCTCTCCTTAGCCTGGGCACTTTTGTAGGTAGTTCTGTATTCATCCATCTTTTCATATAGTTTTCTGTTTGTTCCCAACAGAGAATTACCCACAACAGGAAAATCCATAGCCTTTGACTGAGTATCTTGGGACAGATTAGTGCATCTGAGCCATGCCAACCCACTGGAAAGCTACAGAAGTGGCCATGACCCTAGAGGAAACATCATTAACATCAACAGCAGTATGAAATTGAACTTTAGAGGCTTCAATGCCATCAGCAGCCACCTGTTCCAACTCACTAGCCAGCTGGCCATGGGCCTGCTTGGCTAACTGAAATACTGTGTCCCACCTAGATTTCTGATATCTAGCCACATAAGCCATATAATTTGCCTGCCTGAGTCCCAAAGAAGCTGTATACTGTTTTTCGCCATGACATCAATCTTCCTGGAATCCTTAACAGGAGGATGTGAGGCCAGAGGAATATTAGCCTTGTCACAGGCTGCAGCTTGTACCACACCTACATGACTACACTGCTCAGTGAGGAAGTCTGTATCAGAGCCTGACAAGGTATATCTTCTGTCCATTTTTTTTTCTACAGGAGGGACAGAATGAGGATTTTTTAAAATCTTTGTTGTTTGCTTCCTAAATGACTTATGCAAAGGAATAGACAACCTCCTAGACTCTGGTATATCCATCATTTCTACATAATCAGACTCCTCTTGCTCATCCACAGCTTCCTCTAAAGGAAGCTGGAGGGTTTCTGCAACCCTTTTGTAAAACATAAAATGAGAAGGGGACTCAGACAGAATAGGAGGAGATTCTAAAGGTCTGTCTGGAGAAATGTCCGGTTCAATGGGCACGTCCAGACCCTCCCAGCCACACATGTAATGATCAAATTGCCTCCCTCTCCTGTGGTTCATAAAA
Organism: Neoceratodus forsteri; assembly: GCA_016271365.2. NCBI lineage: Eukaryota > Metazoa > Chordata > Ceratodontiformes > Ceratodontidae > Neoceratodus > Neoceratodus forsteri. The sequence continues at coordinate 1,119,789,249 of CM028130.1, read as the reverse complement.
TTCCTCAACATCATACTCCTGAACCACTGGCACTGAACGAACCAACCTTTTACCAACTGTAGGTGGTCTGGCAGGACCCTGAGACAGTGACTGGACAATCTGTATGGCTTTAGCTATTTCTGCAGCAGTTGGAGAGACCATTTGGACCCAAACCTACTGATTTCTTTGTCTTTTCACTGAGACTGGTTCCCTGAACCAGCCTTCCTTTTGCCCGAGGAAGTCTCGCCCTGGTCAGAGGGCACTCCCTCTGGTCCAGTGGGTACTGGACCGGGCTGGCCATCCGGGTCAGTGGACTTCTTGGCCTCTCGCTCCCTGAGCCGCCCAATCTCTTTCCAGGGTGGCTGCAGGAAATGTTTAACACCTGGCAGTCTGACAGGAGGTGGTCAGCCCCAGACAATAAACACAAGTGGTGTGTGGGTCAGCCTTGGCAAAGGCTTCCCCACAGACATCACAGTGTTGAAACCCAGTGGGCCAGGTTTTTCTTTTGGGTTTCAGACATAATGCCAGCCTAACCAAAACTTACCTTTTGATGGCAGTGCCAGGCAAGACACCCTTATCAGTTCCTAACCGTGTCACGGGTATTTGAAAAACCTATTTTAAAGCAAGGTTTTTAGAACCGATAAGAACAGGAACCACTCTAAAAGCCCAACCACACTTTAAAACGTTAAATTAAGCAAACCGATCGGTTCAAAACCAAACCGATAATTGAATTTGCACACAGACTTTAAATTTTCTACTTACGGTTTACCAGATAGAGCTTTTAACCGAAATGCGGTAAAATAAATACTTTTTGCCGGTTCAAATGAACCGAAAATACTCGCTTGAACTGAGAAATGAACCGATGTGAAGGAGCTGATCTCTGGAGCGACTGTTCAGTGAAGCGGAGTAAAGAATCTGACAGTTTCATTTGAAACTGGCCAGATAGAGCTTTGGTATAGCGCCCTCGCGCTGTGGAACTCCAGACTCTCTGGAGTTAACTCTTTCCTCTCCGGGGCAGTTCAGCTGCAGTGGCTGACTGCATATAGTCATAATATAGCAAGACTTCATGGTGTTTGATTCCTTGATTCCATCTCCCCTCCACTCCCCATCAACACTGGTGTCCCTCAGGGCTCAGTGCTTGGTCCCCTACTCTTCTCCATTTTCCTTAATGATCTTCCCCTAGCCTGCTCATCTTCTATCCACATGTACGCTGATGATACTGTTTTGTACAGTTCCAGCAAAAACCCTGCTGCTGTGTAAGTCAGCTTACAGCATGACTTCAACCAAGTTCAGCTCTGGTTTGCTTCTCACCAGCTTTTTCTAAACGTCAAGAAGACAGTCTCAGTGACCTTTGGCACCAGGCAGAGACTGTCTAGGCTCCTGGCCCTACCCTCCTTCCACACCCTTGATAGGACCATCTTGGAGGACACCTCCTCATTTAGATATCTGGGAGTTTGGCTGGACCAGCACCTCAACTTCTCTGTGCATATCGATGCTATCCTGAAGAAACTGTGCCCCAAGCTTGGTGCTCCGTACGGGAATCGTAGTTGCATCCTGTTGACTGTGAGGTGCGAAATTGTCCAGAAGATGGTACTCCCCATCTTTGACTACTGTGACGATGGTGCTGCTCCCAAATCTTCCCTGACCAAGTTGAACACTCCTTTAACTCCTTCTGCCACTCTGCTATCAACTCCCCTTCCCGCTCCCACCACTGTGAACTCTATCACTCTCTAACCTTCCTTCCACTATCTCACAGACGCATCTCTCACTGTGCCAAACTAACCTCAAAATTCTGGTTTGGGGGACTCCCGTCCTATCTCTCATCCTCTCTCTCCACTCCACCCCCCACTCTCTCAGATCAAATGATGCCCACACCCTGACAGTCCCTCGCTGCTCCACCCTCATCAGTCAGACTGGTTTCGCCCATCGTTTCCCTGAAATCTGACACTCCTCCTCCAACTACTCCCTTACCTCTGCCCTACACAATTGCCTTTCCCTCAGCTGTTCCTGCTTTAACCCACCCGTAATACCTATCCTCAGTTTCTGCCTTCCTACCATGACCCCCGGCAGGGTTCTCAATATCCTGAAGCGGGAAATCAGGAAATGGCTACCCCTTCTCCTCATATTCAGTTCTTGCCTCTCCCCTCTCTCTTCTCCACCTGCCCTTCTGGGTCACCAGTGTGCACAACCTAACCCCATCCTTTTTACTCCTACAGCACTTGCGTACTACCTCGAGCCTGCTCCTGGTACACTCATGCACTATAAATGGTTCTATCGCATAATTACTGTTTTGTACGTTTATATGTTCTTTTGTATGATTTTGGACATATATTGTGATTTACCCAATGTTCCACTACTGTTTATTGTACAATACCTTGTGTTCCAACTGTTGCACAATCTTACAGTGTTGTATTATTTGTACTACCCACATACTATTGTAACTGATCATCCTTTACAACCCTATGTAACCCCTCCCCCCAGGTAGCACCGTGAGACGAGCAACTTGTTGTTCAGTGTGCCCTCCTGGTGAAACATTTCAATAAATAAAATTAAATAAAAACTAATTTTTGGTATAAATTAGCTAGCAACTGCATCTATTTTTTAACAATTTTAATCAATACTTTAGTAGGCTGATTTCAGAAACAATTTGTGGCACTTCAGAATTACATTTTTTTGCAATTTTGATAAACAGTAGTAAAACCTTCTATCAGAAACTAAACTAGGTTAGTTTAAATTAAAGCTTCGTGCCCATCTCGCATCACACAGTAGTTGTGACTGCAACTCCTAACTGTACCAGCTTGGCCTGAAAACAATGTTCTACCTTTGCGCTTACTGTTTCACACTTTACCCCTCCCCCACTTACCAACTGGTACTTCACCCCCCCCAACTCAACACCTACCCCTCCACCTCACTACTGCCTACAGACTTCCCTTCCTCACTTCATTCCACCTCCCAAGGATCATACCAGCACAAGGTCTCACTCCCCCATCAACTTTAGTACATAGCCATTGAAACTGCAACCAGCCTCTCTCATCTCTATCCATCCAAATGTCCTCTGTCCTATCCTTGTAATCCTCCTAGCCCCACTGGGTTAATCTATCTCTTCATCTGTAAATGTCCACTCTGCTCAGCCAACAGCCATAACTACACCTGAACCGCATGTACTGCACTTAGACAAAAGCTGTTTTCTAACATGTTTGCTAAACCTCTTTGAAACAATGTAACTAAGACTTCCTAGATACTGTATGTATGGTTATGTCTTGTATTTCTGTTTTTTCTCATTAGACGTGGAACCTTTGTAAATGAGCTTCTAGCTCAAAGGTATGTGAATCCAAGATCGAATAAATAAATAAACATCTTGTTGTGGCTAGCAATTCACAAGCGTGGGCCAGCAGGTTATTGCAGTTGTTCAATTCTATTTCTTACTTTTTTCTTGCCTATGCTTAGTCTACACACCCTTTTCATTCTTTGCTGGTTTGCTTTTTCCATCTCTATTATCACATCTGTTATCTAGTATCCTATCTATTATTATTATACATTATATTACAGCTATTATTATTATCTAGTATCACATCTATTATCAGCTATTGATTAGTCCCCTATCCTTACAGTTGCTGACACTGATGCAGCTCTTTCGCTCTTACACTCCAAATTTCTGCAAGTGTGGGATAAGCATGCCCCTCTAGGAAAGTCACATGTAAAGGGTTCGCACCAGCCTTGGATCACAGTGGCTCTCACTGATCTCTGTAGATCTCAGGATAATGCCTGGGCTCGCTTCAAATTGTCACACTCCCCTTCTGACCTCCTCACCTACAGAAGACTCAGGAATTCCTGCATAAAGACCATAAGGGTGGCCATATCAAATTACTTTGCCTCCAACCTCCAGAACAATCTTAAATCCCCCGCTAAATTCTGGAAAGTCATTCACTCCCTTTTCAACCCCCCCCCCCATCCTCTTCTCCTGTCCTACTCGAGAATGGTTTGCCAATCTGTACTCCCTCCCTGGTTACTTCTCACGTTAACATTTCTTCACCACCTGCACCCTTCCTCCTCATTCGCAACAGCTGGCTTCTCCCTCCCCACCTCAGTTCTCCTCTTCTGAACCCTCTTCCGTCTATTTTTCTTTCTCCAGTTACCAGCAGGGTAACATTAATGCTCTTTCCTCCTTCAATCTCTCCAAAGGGCCTAGTCCTAAATTCTGCCTTTGCTATTGCTATACACCTTACTTATCTACTTAATCTCTCCTTCTCCCTCTGCACTGTCCCTCAGTCCTGGAAATTTGCCAAGGTACTCCTGCTACACAAGAGCAGTGATCCTACTTCTCTAGGCAACAGTTGTCCTATCTCCCTTCTCCATACCCTGCCAAGTTACAATAAAGACTAGTCTATCTCAGCTCTCTGATTTCCTCTACTCCACCAATTTCCTCTATCTTTTTCAGGCTAGCTTCTGAACTACTTCACTATATTCTACCTGCTGGTTGTTACAGATTCCATCTCACTGGTATGGAGCAGGGACACATCACTGCTACCATCTTCACTGACCTTGCTAAGGCCTTTGATTTGGCAGTCCACCCCCTCCTTCTGGAAAAGCTGAGATCTGCAGGTCGTCTTTCTGCACCAGCAGTTGATGGTTCAGATCCTACCTCTCAAGGTGTCTCCAGTCAGTGCAGGTTGGCAATACCTTGTTCCTTCCCCATCCAGTCCGAAGCCACACAGGGCTCCATCCTGGGTTCCATCTCATTCTCCATTTTCTTCAATGACCTCCCACCCATCTGTGCTGACTCACATATTCATATGTATGCAGATGACACTGTACTTTTGCCTCAGGCGGCTCAATCTCAATCTGGAAATCATCCTTAACAATGTTAAACGTTGGTTCCACTCTAACCAACTCAGGGTTACCACAAAGAAAAATGTGTCTGTGACCCTTGGCACCAGCCAAAACCTTGCTAGGCCTTCTGCCTCTTCTGTTTTTCCACCCTGTGTGGCACTCCTCTTAAAACAGTCCCCTGTTTCAAATACTTCAGTGTCTGGTTGAATAGAAGGCTTGACTTGTGTGCCGTATTGATGCCATCCATTGCAATAAAGATTGTCTCTCACCCCTAGTCCATCATGAACTGATCACTATGATGCTATGCCTGGTGTTTGACTATGCGGATATGATATGCGGCACTGCCTTATCGTCCTCTCTTTCCAGACCGGATACCCTCTGCAATGCCTTCTGTCGTTTTGCTGCAAATGCTCCTTCTCATATTCATTCCTGCACCCTTTACACTTCCCTATCGATCTCTCCACTTCCCTCCCACTGCCTCATGCACTGTATGTCCCTTGTTTCTAAGTAATGGTTTGGCTCTCTGTCCCCCTCCCCATCTGTCCTCTCCTCTCCCCTATTCCCTCAGCCTCTTATTCTCTTTGTTCTCATGACTTTCATAACTTATCTATAACACACTCCTGCTCTGCAGCTGGGAAAGCTGTCTTCTCCTCACATCTCCCCTCCATTTGGAACAATCTCCCTTCCCACTCTCAGCCCCTCTACTTCCCATTTCTCCCTCAAATTCCAGCTCAAACCACCTGCCCTCCCCTCCTGCACCTGCTCTGGTCATTGTTAAAGTTTGCCATGCTACTCTCCTGTACTTAGCCTTGGTGTTTCTATACCAGTGCCTTAGTTTTGATATACTAGCCTGTACACCGTTTAATGTATTTGTTGTTTAATTATTGTATATTGTTGCTGCATCTTTGTTTTTCATATATGTTGTATATTTTCTCTCCCTATTCCATTCGCCCAGGTCACACCTAGAAACGAGCCTTGGCTCAGTGTGTGTTTCCTGGATACCAATTTTCAACAGATAAATAAATATAAATAAATTCCCATCCCCCTCTCTCCCTTTTTTCTTCTAGCCCACTTGGCTAGCTGGTATGTCCCTAAAGTGAATTTTTTTTCCTGCACCTTTGGTCAGGCAACTGTAGAATTTATATGTAGACAGGACTTACAGTTTCAAATTTGTCGGGTTGTACACATACTTATATATATTTTGCATTAGGTACTGGTGCATAATTGTCATGTGATTTTTGAGTTACATATATAGATGTGTTTTTCAGCCAACCAGCAGCTCCCCAAAGAAGAATCAGTGGGACTCTGAGCATGGGGCTGGTCTGTCTGTTTTTCTCTACTGCATGTCCAGATAAACAGCAGTTAAACTATACCCCTGGTAACACTGCAGTTTGTGTCCTTTGCTGTTTTCTGTCTTGTGCAGCAGCTCCAGCATATCTCTGTTTTGTGAGCGCACAGTGGTGGGAGACGAGGTCGACATGGATACACTACATCAATATGCACTTTTACTAAATTCAATAACACTAATAATGCATTTCAGTTGTAAATTATGTATATTAATTTGTTCTTTGACTCGAGTACCTTGTTGCACACACCTGATCTCTAAACTACCTTACTTGGAGTTGCACTGAAACTGTAAATTAAAGTATACTGCAACCTGAAATACTGCACAATTTCTTTACTGCTGTTCCACGCCTACTCCTATTCCTGGAGTGACGCTTGTCATGCTATACATGCTGTTGCACTATTTATCCCTTGTACCCCCTCTCCTCAGGACGCCTCTGGAAATGAGCTACACTGACTCAGTAGGCCTTTCCTGGTAAAACTCTTTCAATGAATATATAAATAAATATTAATGTAAAGAAGTTGATTCAGTAAACTGATAAAGTGTAAATATACTGTAACAATATACTAGTATTGCACTTACAGTATACTGACAGAGACTTTTGTTGTTTGCCTTTGAAACATCTCAGATTTTTGGTTCATATAGAATTAAAACAAACAACAATAGCTCAATTTTTGTTAATAAAATTAGTTTTCAAAGGGGTCTAATTATGCTGCATAAAATTCTCATTTCTATCTAGTATCTAGCAAACCTACCTCTTGGTGGGGTTCACCTGGACATTTCACACAGTGCCTGACAAGAGTCATTATGCCATATCCATCTCACCAAGGCCTTTGACCTGCCCATCCATCAATTACTACTCTCATCCCTGAGTTCCCGCAGTTTATCCAGGGTCGTCATCAAATGGTTCAATGTATTTAACAGCTAGAGCCCAAAGCACCAAAATATCTGATGTTACCTTCCCTTATGCCCCCACTGAAATGGCAGTCCACAAGGGTTCCTTATTGGCCCACTTTTATTTAGCTTATTTTTTAAGCCTTTACCCTCTGTTTTTACAAAAAAACAAAACCAGCATTCTTCGCTACGCTGATTTTGTCATCTATACCTGTGACGCAGCAGCATTCCAGACATAAGATTTTCCCTACAATCTGATTTTGACCATATGCAGAAGGGGTTTCTGAGACATAAAGTGGTCTTAAACATATCCAAGACAAAGCTGATGTTTTTGTTCAACCCATGCAAAAAAAAACATGAGCGTCCTCTAACCATCCTCCTGACTACACCAAGGGTGTGTCAAATGAACAATTCTGCACCTTCAAATATCTAGACCTCGCCCTTGACAGTGCACTGTTGTACAAACCTCATATTTCCAGTTTGATTCACGCAGTGCATCAAATGTCAGGTGTACTTTACTGTTTAAATGCGCTCTTCATACCTACTACAAGAAAGTGATTAGCCAATAGCTTTCTCCTCCTAGTTTTAGACTGGTCTCATATTGTTTGGCTGAGAACAGTGCATCGTCAAGAGTGAGGACCCCATACAATAAAATCCCAAGGCTTACTTCTCACCTCCCTTTGTGCACCCACTACTGCAATTTTGCCACTGAAGCTGACTGTCCTTTGAAAAAAGGTACTGCTTTCATATTGGTATTTTGCATAAAACATTGCCCTGGGCTAGCCCCACCTTATCTCTAGTATCTTTCAACACCAGGGCTCAGCTATCTCAACCAGATCAGCATCTCACAATTTTTTTGCAATGCCCAAAATGAACATTATCAAAGGTCAACATTCCTTGCTGTACAGAATTCCAAAATATTACAAACTCCTTGCCCCAATGACAGGTATAACAATTTGTAATTTTTAAATGTTTTTAAATAGTTTCTTCTATCAAATACTGTACGTAATTGTACATGCTGCTGATTGTATTGATTTCGTCTTTTAGCAGTCTGTATATTTTTGCACATATACCTGGTCATCCAAGAAACCGGGCTTTGAAGCCCAGGAATTATCCAGTTGTCAAATAAATCAGATCAAATCAAATGCTATGTGCCTATGAAAGCATCAGAGGCCAAAAAAACTGTCTCATCGCAGAAAGCATACGATTCACCTCATTGAGCGAAAATGAGCTAACCAACCCACTTTGCTGTCCCTTCAAATTATGGTTTAATTATCTCTGATGACTTTTGCTTGTGTTTTATCTTTCTTTTTGGTTCCCACTTTTTCTCTCTCTTCTTTGCTTTCCTGTTTTTTCTCTCTTTGGTGTGCAAAGTCTACCACCAGCTTGAACGGCACCGCTAGTGGAATATCAGCTTATAATTTTATTACTATAAAATGTGCCAGTATTGCAGTAGTCTGTGAGCTTTTTGAAGTAATTGGGGCCCATGTGTACGTCCCGTTTGGATTCTGCATCCTCTTGTATTACTTTATAAAATGGGTAAGAAATATTCTACTGTACCATTGCTGCTAACTTATCTCATTAATGTGCATCATTTTCCAACAATAGCACACCTGCACTGTTTTCTTGTGTCCACCCAAACATATTAATTCTGCACCCATTTTATAAGTGCAATAACGCACCTTAGGGTTTTCAGTCGCTATCTGATATACGCATTTCTCAGGGGGTTGAAGACACTCGGCTTTGCTTCGAGCTTCCAGACACACCCAAGGTGTGTGTATATTAAAGTGTGACCACACACCCCATTGTGTGTTATCACTAACATGACAACCTGCTTTTGCTTTTGATGAGAGAACACATAGTTGACCTTTGTGCTCCTGTAATGTTGAAACCTGATCCTGTCACATCTCAGAAGCTAAACGGGGTCAGGCCTGGTTTGTAGTCAGATGGAAGGCTTCCAATGAGCCCCAGGTACTGCAGGAAGTGCTGTTGGTAGCTCTGCAGGGAGCACTCTCCCCATGGTTATAAGCAAACATATCAATACTCCAGCATGGTGCTAGGGGGACATTGTACTGTTGTGAAGTACCATCTTTCAGTTAAGACTTTAAAACAAGGTCCCACCTACCTGTTCTGGTGGTTGTTCAGGTGGACAATAAAGAGCAACTGTCACTAATGTTGGCTCTAGGCAGGCAACCCATACAATGGAGTTGCCTGCCCTTGGAGGTATTTGAGGCATATACCAAGTTTTTGTTACTTATGAAAAGAGTAATTACCTCCATAAAGCCTGGCTCAAAGTTACGAGCCAAGTGCTGCAGCCCTGTCCTAAAAACAGCATAATTATGACATGAAGTATGGAATGGGTACTAACTACAGGTGCTCTATGGAGAATGTAATAGGATCAGGGAGGGGGGCAACTAAATGTACTTAGATTATCTTTGCTGGCAGGTATACATATATGGGGCTAATATATATCATATAGCATAGCCCAATACATGCATACCTGCCAGCAAAGATAATCTAAGTACATTTAGACAGCCCCCATCCCTGATCCTATTATACTCTCCATGGGTGCCTACAGCTCTGTTCCACTTATCACGTCATAATTATGCTGTTTTTGGGGGCAGGGCTGCAGCACTCGGTGGACATTCAGCTCTTACCAAGAAGTTATGAGACAGGCTTTATGGTGCAAATAACTCTTTTTATAAGTAACGAAAAATATCGGTATATGGCTCAAATAGCTCCTAAGGCAGGCAACTCCACTGTATGGGTTGCCTGCCTGGAACGTGACAGTAGCTCTTTAAGGATCCTATAGCACTTCGTAAGGAGATGGTGAATTTTCAGTGTCCTGGCCAAATGTTCTTCATTTACTAATCCATTAACAGCATAACCTGGTTCAATATAAATCTGTACTTCTTGTATACTCCAGAGTTTACGCTACCACTGGCCAAATACCATTTAGCTATGCATTTCTCTGCTTAGCCACAAGTAACATTTAAGTAGCCACATTTGCTATTACAGTCCCACAGTCTATAGATCAAAAGCCACTGATGTCTTTAAAGGGCAGCTAAGAATTTTATCATTTGGCTAAAATTTGGCCAACATTTTCAGTTGGCAGTTAGCCAAAAGGCTACAGGGGTTTAGATATAGTCCTGTACAAATGACGTCATAGCCTTGTCACCACTAATGTGCCATTGACAGAACAAATAAAATAAACATCTTTTTTTTTTATATAGCATTTTACCCTTCAAGTTGCTGGTCGCTCCGTCCCCACCTCCCCCAGACCAGATGCCACCTCCCCTGGACTTACCTCTGCGCAGGTTCCCCCATGGCAGGGGTGGAAAGGAGAGAGCTGTCCCCCCGCCCCCAGTGAACACATCCAGAATGCGCAAAGGTACCCATGTGGTGGTGTGGATTCGGAGAGGTGTGCGGTGCACCAGCTAACCCTTGAGTCCTGTTTTCCATTTTCTGCCTTGTGTGAGCCAAGATGACATGGGTTGTGCATATGTGTGGAGGCGCACACGTGCCCTGGAACCTGTGGTTCTTCCCCCACACCATGACACAGATACCTCTGCCACTCGGGAATTTGGAGCTGCCACCAGACCGCCACATGGTGGCAGCCAAGTTGGCAAGCTGCCCCGATCCAGCAGAGGACAGCTGCATGGCTGCCGCTACATCCACTCCCAGCCCACCGCCTCTGCTGACCCCTGTCAACCTAAGCTAATTCTCAAACTCAGGTCGCCGGCGTGGCGTATTGTACAGTGCTTGTCAGTGCCTAGGCCCTCAGCGTCACTGGGCCGGCACCTAAATAAAACATCTTTAAAGACATCAAAGTCACATCCGCACAGTGAAAAATTTAAAACAGTGCATAAACTGATATTTCATCTACTGAAAGAGGCATGTATTTCTGTATGAAAACGGTAGCTCCAGCTGACATGAAGTTACTGCCTATAACAAAATGAAAGAAGCAACTTCTTGTCAGCTGGAGCTACAGTTACTGGAGCTACTGGCATGTTATTATGTACAAGACTATATAAGTGGCATTTTTTTAGTACGCCTCACTCTTGAAAAAACACCCACAGGGGTGTGAAATGGCATTGGGAGGCTGTTAATGGCCACTGGGGCCAGGGCTCTGGTACCTGTGTGAACTGATCTGCCCTCTTTTATATGCCTTTATACATATGTAAGTTGGCAATAAATTCTTTTTTATATTGTACTGAAAGCATTCCATGAGTTTTTGTAGCCTGTATGGGACTGTAAGTGCAGGTATTCTTTTCTGCATAACTAGAGAAATCAAACAATCAATATTTATCCAGGCGAAACACCATTGAGACAGCTCATTTACAAGGTGGACCTGGTTCAGGTACAGGTGTATAACAGATGAAAGAAAGTAAATACAAGCATAAGATACAGAACATAATAGGTGAAGACTTACAATTAAATTACAGTTTGTACAGTATATACATATACTTGGGACATTAGAAGGTACAAAATCATACAGTACAATAATCAATGGCAGACACATACGTCCTACTAGAGGGACAAAGGATATAACTGGCTCAAAGGTTGTAAACTGATTTTTCAAGTGGGAGAGTATAAAGGTGTGGAGCACCGTGGTAATTAAATTAGCGTGGATAGTTGCAGGATTTCTTAAGAGCTCTGGCACAGATACTTTTGAACAAAGGTATTTTTACTGGTAGAACTATTTTTAGAGTTTTTTGCATTTTGTTCCATAGGACAAGGAGAAAGTGACTTATGGCAGCTTTACCGGAGCGTGTATTTACCTTGGGAATTACAAGAGATGAATACGAGAGACTTCTAAGAAGATAACTCCCTGACTGGCAGAGAGGCAGGCAGTCAGTAATGTATTTTGGGAGCTTATTTGTTAATGCTCTGAGTGTTAACAGGATAGCATTTTTTTGCCGTCTGTAGCTGAGAGAATTTCAGCCAGGCATGAAGTAGAGAGTACAATGGTGTGTGGAATAAGGCGCATTAGTAATGAATCTAACAGCCCGATGATAGAGGGTGTCAAGTTTCCCCTAGGAGGGTACAAGGCCCGTGGCCATACAGAATGTCAGCATAGTCTAGGAGTGGTAAAAATGTAGTTTGTACTAGGCGGATTTTTGCATCCTGGGTTAATAGGTGCAAAGAAAATAAGTTACTCAAGCTCAGACTCGAGCATTTAGAAAATGGAAACCAAATGATGAATATGTGTCCCCTCAGTTTACCCGAGGAGGCAGAGGGAAAGGATGCAGTGGCCTTTTTGTCAGAATTATTGCGCAGCTTTTGAACCTAAATCTAATTATCGAGGCCTACAGAATTACCCCATATAAACAGCAAACACTCTGGGACAAACCGAGGATCCTACTGACTGCTACCAGCAGTCCTCAAGTTCATGACCTGACTCAGTAGGTGGCTAAAAGAAAGGGTGCGCCAGTTTAACAACAGACAAGGGCTCCCAGGTATTTTGCTTCCTGGACCTTAGCTTTGAAACATGAGAATGTAAGAAAGCATTTGACACTGAGCAGTCAAGTCTGAGCACTCTCCGTGTGGCTCATACCTTACAAATCCCCATGAAGCTTAGGACTGTGTACATGGGTAAGACCTTTCTGTTTTCTGACCCAGCTGAAGCAAGCAAGAAATCCGAGTTGCTTAAAAAAGACTTTCAAACTCAGAACGTGACCCTGGAATGTGTTGGGGAGGACTGGATACAGGTGCAGAACTTGGTCTTTAAAACATACCAGCTGAACACTGCTAATTTTCCAGCCTTGCAGATAATTTCTTGCCATAAATATATAAACTCTGTGTGAAGATATTTATATACAGTAGTTTGTTTGCAGAGTGTGTGAGAGACCATTTGGCACTATACAATTTTGCTTAAAGTGGAACCAGTTTAAACTCTTTCATTGTGATCTGCATATACTTTCCATGATGCTTTGCATTACGGGGGATATGTATAATTTTAAATTTCCCTGAAACCTGGCTTTATTGCCAGTGCCTCTTCCCAGTTACCCTTGCCTCACTGCTTTTGTGCTGAGGTTCTTTGACTTTCGAATACTTTCTAATGTTATGCTCCACCATGACCCAAACCAGTAAAGACCAAACTATAACTGGTTCACACTATGATTACGCGCTAGGGGGTATGAAACGCGTAAGGAAGCTTACTCTTTTGGAAGGGGGAGGTTGAAGGGAAGCTGTGTCTGTGTGTGCTGTGCACTTTTGAAAAATAGACAAGACACCTGCATTTTTGCACCTTTAAGGTCGTGGACTTCCATTTATTTTCAAGCAATTAGGTGGTGAACACAGGAAGAAGCTGTAACAACTGTGAGTAGCTAGTGCTGGCAAAACTTCTCCTTTATTTACCTGCTACTAGCCAGGCACGATGTCCCAGGTGCAGGCCCAAACAATCTTTCTGAACATATAACTGGTTCACACTGGTCTGTTACAGACAAGGCACACTTGTAAGTACTGTGTAGGACAAAAGACATGTTTGTGTCTTCTGTTCTCATCCTTTGCAGAATGCGTAAGAGGCTATTTGGCATCATACACTCTTGCTTAAAGCAGAACCAATCTAAATCCTTTCATGGTGATTTACATATACTTCCCATGATGCTTTGCAATATTTGAATATGTGTCATTTTACATTTCCTTGAAACACGGCTTTATTACCAATGCTCTTTCCAGGTCACCCTTGCTGCAGTGCTTTGTGCCAAGGTTCTCCAACTTTTAGATTTATGTAGTTGGTTTTACAACAGTGAAAGATGTACTTTATATTCTCAGATTGCAGTTGATTATGCATTTTATGGGACGGAGAGAAGATGTGCATTTCATTAACCCAATGGGCATAGATGCGAACATGAGACTAGTATTGCAAATTTATCCAGTTATCCGAAATTATTAGATTCCCAAGGCTGGTGTTTCTTGCCTTTGAAGGAGACGCGAAGAAAAGATGGCCACTGCCTTGTGGTTGATTTGGTGAAACATGCTTAATGTGTGTATGTGGTTTCCCACTTTGCACAAAGCATCTCAAAATAAAAGTTCTTTCTAAAATCAGATGTTTTTTAAATTTCCCTGAATAATTTTAGAGAGTATGCACACAGTTTTGTGTGTTTCTGTTTGAATATATGATTAACCTTTTACTTGACAGTGTAATTCAGGGGTTTACTTTGCTGCCCATGTTAACATACTGTTACTATCTATGTGGTAAAGTCTTCCAAAGATTGCACTCAGACAGTTTTTTTCTCTGCTGTTTATGTTACATAAATGAAGCTGGAATTTGAGTCTACCATAATTTTAAAATGCAAGACTTCTGAATGGGTATGGATGCTATCATCATTTGTCATAACGGGTCGTGAACGGTACATTAGTACCCATATATACTCAATGTATAGCCATTTCTGGGAGCAGTCCATGGCTGTGCTGCAACAAGCCATTTTTCTGACTCATTAATGGACAGTGACTTTTTTGCTTTTACCTCCTCTAGTAGTAACAAAGAGGGCAGTGTGCTCCACACTAATATAACTATTATGGAAAACAAACTATTTCTCTAAACTGTAACAGGATTTTTGCATAATATGAACATGTTTCATGTTAAAATCAATAAAGTTAAAACAAGAAAACATAAAATGATGCACATTGGTAACAAAAATCCGTAGATGGAATACTACATCAATGGGTTCAAGGAGGAGCACGGGAGGGAAGAAAGGGACCCTGGAAGTGATATGTGTCAAACAGGATACAGTGATGCATCAGGTGGGGTTTCACCAGCTGCAGGAAGGGAAATGAAAGTGTCACTGTACAGGTCACTGGTTCAACTACACTTGGAGTACTCTATATAGTTTGGGAACCCACACCTAAGGAACAAAAGGGAGAGGCTAAAGACCATTCAGAAGCGGGTTACAAAAAATATGCCGGGGTAGCAGGGCAGGTCCTACAAGGTCAGACTTGGTAAGTCTCAACATGTACTCTCTGGAGGATAGGAGGGAAATGGGAGACATGACTGAAACATAAATACATGCAGAAATGTAATAGGGTGGACTGCACAGATTTGTTCGCGTTGAGGAACAGTGCAAGTATCAGAGAGCAAAACCTCAAGCTGGATGTGAGATAAGTCAGTAAGGAGAGGGGGTTGTGAACAGGTCATACAGTCTGCCCAGCAATGTACATGATGTTGAGACTATATCAGGGTTTGAAACACAATGGAACATCTACAAGGGAGTTATTAAGAACAAGAGAGAGGAGAGCAGCCATCCGATGGTCCAGTGACCCGGCCTTGGGAGCAGACTCAGGGGAACAGTTAGATGTACAGGGTGGGGTGGGGGTCTGGGGCAATGCTGCTGCACAACAGTGCTCCCTGCCAGGAAGTGTAGTTACCAGGTTCTGCAGCCACAGCAATCCCTGTGGTGGGCCAGTGACCTTCCCTCTTCAACAGGTAAATTCTGCATGCTTGCAAGGCTTGTTGGGGGGAGGGAGTTGGCATGTTCTTTGCTAGATAAATGGTAATAATGGAGAAAGACAACTGTCATAATAACACGCACTGTGACACATAACAAGCACCATATGCTCTGTAGCCCCTTGATTGGTTTAAGTAGTCAAATATTCTTATCCTGAACTCTAGGCACAGTTCTTGCATTTTCTTTCATTCCCAGATCTCGGTTCCCTACCAAAAAGGCTCTTCAGTCTGCACAGTTAAAACCAAGAGGGGAAAGTTCATTTTCCAGTGCAAGTAAAAATGTCAAGCTTACCTGATCAAGTCCCCATGCAGCTGTACATAAAGGTTCTCTCCGCCATCCTGGGCGCAAAGTTCTGATACAGTGGTGTCTGTTGTACACAAGACCAAGTGCAAGTCTGGGAAACACGTGGCAGAGGAGGAGGAGGAGGAGGAGGAAGATGATGATGTAGTGTCCCCACCATAAATACACACACATCCTCTTCGGACATCTTCTTTCAACCAATCTCTTTCTTTAGAGCCAAATCTGTTCCTTTTGCTCAGACAATTCCTGCTCCCACTGCGTTTCATATTTCTCTGAAGGGAGGGGAGAAAAAGGATCTTTTTAAACTTTTTTTCAAGTTTGTCTGATGCAACATTGCCCATATAGAGCTGCTGGATCAATACATGTTCCCAACTAGCCTGCTGCTCTATACACTTGACAGTACAGCTATATCTGGATATACATACCACATAACAGAGCTACAGTTGTGTCTATGCAGCACACTTTGCAGAACTCTTGCCTCAGAGCATAATACATGGGTTCAAGTCCCACACTATGGCTCAGGCTCATATAAAAATCTACACTGCAACGTTATTTTGTTAAATGGGGAAGTTAGAAAAATGTGGACGCCAGGAACCTGCCTGGGGCAATAGTGGCTGGTCTACTAAGCAAAAGACCCAGGTCTGCATCTCAGACCAGAGACCTCTGCAACAATCCAGCAGGGAAGGACGTGGTGTCTTTGCAGACACTCTCCTCCTCCAGGGTGGGTAAAAGGCCTTAGCCAGCTCAGGACTGTCCCCTGGTGACCCCAAGGAATCGTGCAGCAGCCAAACAGTACGTGAAATTCATTTATTACTGTTTATGTATTTACATACTTATTTATTTGAAGTTTTGCCCACCAGGATAGGCTCATGAAATGCACCGTCTCATTTTCCTGAGAATCCTTGAGGAAGGCAAGGTCCTTCACGGAGTTGTCCAATCAGACATTACACAGCTGCCTTGATACTCCGAAACGAGCACTTTGTACCTGTTTTTCTGTACCTGTATTTTTCTATGTCATTGTCATTTTTATGCAACATGTTAATGCTTGCCCATAATTCTATACTTGAATTTGTACTGTATGTACTTTTTAAGGACTGCCCCCCCTTATCAATTGAAAAAGCCTACCGTATTACCCCATGGTGTGCTGCATTGAACCCCATGGCTCCTGGAACATTGATGGTGGTCTTTACTGGCATCGGTGACCGGAATCGAGCACTGGCTATGGCCAGGAGATGGCAGACTCTTACATATGGTGAGGACATTGTGATGCTTTTCCTGGACCTCTCTTACAGCACCAGACAATGGCGCAAGGGGTTTGTTGGGATCAGGAGTTGGCTTTGGCGGCTAAAGGATCAGCACCAGCTACTGCTCCCTGCAAAATGTCGCCTGGCATGGCAGGGGCATCAGTACTAGTTTAATGAGCCCAAAGATGCTAACAAACAGGAGATGACAGGAGCAAGGGACGATGGAAATTCATCGGATCAGGACTGATGCTCTATGTTGGACTGTGCTGTAAGTTTGGGACTTGAGCTATGGTGTAGGTTGTATATCAGACTGTTAGAGCTATATGCACCTCACTCTTGAGCCCTAATTAATGTTTTTATTTGCTGCTGGTAAAGGGACTTATGTTCCAGGTCGTTTGGGGGGGTGCTCTATATATCAAGTCAGTTTATTTTACTTTAGCCCCGTTTATGATGTATTGCCTGGGCGATTTTCAGGACAATGCATTTGCTGTCTTAAAATTTTAACCTTTGGACATTTTGCTTGAGGATCTGTACTGGGAGAGTGAGGAAATTACACTGAATATGATGTAAATGTTTGCATTGGGAGAATCTTTTTGACCACTGTATTATATGGGTCACTGTTATTCTTATATTATTTATCTTATGTTTGATTTCCCTCCGTCCTTCCTCAGCTGCATGCGATGAGAATATCTTTATCACTGATAACATATATTGTGGGTATTCCCCCCATGTTGTAATTTGAGGGGAGGTGTCTTATATGGATTCTTTGTAAGGGCATATTCTGGATCAAAATTGTACTGTTATCCTCCTGTGTGTTCATTGTTTTGTGAGTCCTGCATGCAAAAGCAATACATAATGCAAAAAAAAAAAGTCTGAAACCTGATTTTCGTATTAATTTTACATAGGGCATTACTGTGTATAACTCTGATCTTCTTGATGCAGAAGATGGCACAGTGGTTGCTGAAAGGGCCTGGAAGGCTTCCAGCTACCACTAACTATCTTGTATAACCTACTGGCACGAATCCAGTCTACCATCCTGGCCAAACTGGATTCCCTCTTCCATGCATTCTGTTGCTGTCCTGGTCCCCCCAACTCATCATTGAAAATGTACTCTCTGCTATCTTTCGATTTCCTTTAAAGGTGGGTGCTTCTTGCACTATGCCTCTTATTTCCAGGTTCTGGCTGGTAGCCTCTCATCCTACCCGAATACCCTTCTCTTTTCCCCACCAAATAAATTCCATGCATTGCTCTGAACACCACTCCTTCCACAAACTCCACTGCAAAACCTCCCCTGGTCAAGCTGCCTTTTTCTACAATCTCTACAGTGGTTATTCCAGCTTTCATTCAAATACATCAGCAGATAAAGTTACAGATTATCCAGTATGAACCCAAGTCAATTGGTTTTACACAAAATATAAACATCTTACAGTCAGGGCCAGCTCATGGGTACAGATTCATAAGTTTGGGATTTGAGTCTAGAAATGGAGCCAACTCCCCTAACTATTAATCATTCATGTTTGCCCAATCCCAAAACAGAGGTCCAGCTTTTGCTCCCATAACCCCCAATATGCCCTCTTGAATCGTATACTATTTTCTCCAGGTTGGCCTCCTGAATTAGCCTTGCCACCCAGGAAATGATGGGTGTGGGGCTCGAGATGTACAACTGGCCAAAATGTTTTGTTAGCCCATAATTACCTCAAGACACTGTACATAAATCACTGATTGCCTGGAAGACAGCATCCAGGTCTGATGATCTCCTAAAAGGGCACGGGAGCCCGATATGTTCAATGGGAGTTGAATAGTAGTAATATAGAGGATAATGGATGGGCAGTAGTGAACAATGCTGTGTTCACGTCAAGAGGTTGTCATGACAACCAAGTAGACCTCCAGAGTGAAGCTCGAGAGGTCTACATTGTCATGACAACCTTGAGATGTGAACTCAGCACTGTTGTTTACTGTTGCCAATCCACTGTCCTTTATAGTGTATGGACAACAGTTAAACTATAACAGAGCATTTCTTGAGCATTGTGCTGCTGTTTCAAACGTTCCCCACCAAACCCACACAGACTCAATTTTTTTTTAATAAAGAAATCAGAATGAGCCTACTCTTCTATCTAGGAGTCCACAGTGTTTCTCCAAGTCTTCCTTACACGGCTCTCCCAGTACTGCACCCACAAGCCAAGCTTGGCAGTAATTGGACACCATATAACCAATTTTAAAAGATGAAATTTCAAAAACAAAATCATATAATGTAGCTCATTTCCCTCATTGTGTTAGGCATATGGGGAGGGGTGCATATGTGGCAGGGAAATTAAATAATAAAGTTGTACAACGCTACAGCCTCTGGGTACCACCCACTCGCACTCCCCTTCCAATGCCTGTAAAAATTCATACACACACTTATTTGTGCTTTCTCTGCATCAGGCATTTATCCTCTTTTTTTTCTCTTTTCTTGTTCAAGCTAATTACTTATTCAAACTCAGCCTGTTTGGACAATTCATTTCGAAATAAGTGTGTATATGAATTTTTACAAGCATTGGAAGGGGAGTGCAATTTTAAAAGATGTTTGAACAATGGTGCTGCGATTGGAGGCGGCGGCAGCAGCATGCGCCAGCATTCGATGTTGTTGTACCATCACAGTGACGTACTCAGGAGAGTACAACAACCCACCCAATTCTATACACTATAGCCCTTACCCATACACTATATGGATTATATGTTCAACCTCCATGCAATATTCCCTAAGCTCAGAACAGGTCTAAAACACATGTATAGTGTCCGCTTCAAAAGACCGACATCTTGGAAGATACTGTCCACCCTAGGCTGAAACTTGGCAAGACTAGCCAGGTTATAATAGACCTGCTAAATACAAAACTATTGCTGCCTTTTAAATATTACTTCAAATCAGAAGCCTAAAAGCCCTCACCAAGAGCTTGACCCAGTCCTCAATTTCAATCTCGGACCACAACCAAGAGGACCATTTCTGACCAGTAAGGTCCTGGACAATCTTAAAAGTGGATCAGTGATACGGTACATGGCCATGAAATAACCCCTTTTACCGCATTAATGCTAATGACTGTGCTGAAGAGGAAGGTTTGTCTAGCTGTAAGCACTTGCCCAGGATAGATAGTAAATAGTGCTGTTCTTGCCACTGTTTGAATAGGAGGGTAAGTGGGAGGTTATACTCATCACAAAATTGGGAGAATGATAATAGTTTATTATTCTTAAACAGGTGACCTATCCAGTGGATTCACTGTTGCTTCCAGAGTCTGAAACTCCCATCGTGGAATATGTAAGATGAGGGTAGGTCAAGGACAGTACATAAAGGTACAGGTAGCGTGTATCAGAAGATGAGTGGTGGCCACTCCTGTAGGCATTGGGTCCAGAGTTTGTGGACAGACTGAAGGAAGAGCCTGGTGCAAGGGGGTGAGGAGGGACAAGTAAGTAAAAAAAAAAAAAAATATGAAGCCCATAGCAGTGTTCAAAGTAAGCAGTTTGCTTGCTTCCTGGCACACGTGCCCTTTTGCTCACTCTTGCCATCAATGAAATGGTATTTGGGCACTCTGTTTTAATATGACTCACTGTGAACCTTTATTCAGAGAAAAATGTATGGGTTCCGGTGTGGAATGAGTTTTTTTGTGTTTGTTTTTTAAAAACACACTTGAGGTGTGATACCACGCAAACCATGTGACAGAAGGTCAATTACTTTTTTTACTTTTTTACTGCATGACCAAAATAACCAGTCACATCCTGTACACTCCAAAAATGTTACCTAAATTCCCATGACGTCTAAAATGTTAGTTGCCATATTGGTCCTTGTACAACAAGATGCACAAAATAGGTGATTTGATACTTTTTATTGGACCAACAGAGATTTACAGAAAATCCTAAGCTTTTTGTAAAATGTGTTACGTTCTGGGTGCTTTAAAGAGAGCTCTTTTTAAGAAAACTGCCATTTTCCTTATGAAGAAGGACAATGTAGGTTTGAAAGCTTAGGATTTTCTGTAAATCTCTGTTGGACCAATAAATGGTATCAAATCACGTATTTTGTGCATAAATTCACATGTCACCTTTACTGTAAAAGTGAACTCCAAAAAAACCCAGTAACGCAATTACTATAAGAATAAAAGCCTCAGCAAGGTCCAATAGTCTCAAGACTGTGTACTTGTCTTGAACTAAGATTGTCCATCCTCTAAACATTTCGGTAGCGTCATAATCATTGCTTGAAAAGAAAGTGGGGGCTGGTAGTCCTGAATCTGTAAAAACAAAATGAGGTAAGCAACAGCTATGCCATGTTACTGTATTAAGCTATTAATACTGGAGGTCTACCCCAATCGTAGCAAGCAATGAACAACAAAACAAAAAGAAAAAGCTGACAATCCTTTCAAACCAAATGCCTGTACCTTTATGTAGGTGGAACAGGCCCACTGATCTGACCAACAAACCCACTCAATATCCTACTGCCTACTAGGATAAGAGCAACCTATTTTCTAATTCTTCAATAAGGTGCATGAAAGGCAACCAGAACCCTAAGAATTTATCTGTCTGCAAGCGCAGATCTGCTATCACTTTTTTTCCATGCAGTGAATACCCTTAACTATTTTGACCCACTCATCTAACGCTGGATACTGGTAAGAAAGCCAATGTCATGTAACAGCCTTGCCAGCTGCTGCTAATATGATGCCCAAAAAGTTTTTTTGCCCGTTAGAATGTCTGCCCGGAGGCCAGACACCCAATACCAGGATTTTAAAGTCCAGGTGTCCAGTACTACCTGCCATTGTACTGAGCCTAGGAGCCAGTGCCGGCCGAAATGGTTGAATGATCAGGCACTCCCAAAATATATGAAAAAAAGTGTCCTGGTTACCCCGCACCCCCTCCAGCACCTGTCACCAAGTCCCGCTGTATATGTTTGGTGGGGGTAAGGAAATAACAACCCACCATCTTCCAGCGAAAGTCTTTCCAATTATTGGATGAGGAAGTTTGAAATACTCCCTCCCCTGTTACGTTCCATTCCTGATCAGTTAGAGTGCCTCCCATCTCTAAGTCCCACACAATCTGTCAAAAGGGCTGCGGGCTTGCCACTCCTAAGTATAGATCTGAATGAAAAGAGAAATATATACTTTATGAATGTGACCCTCTCGGGGGTGGGATGCTCTCAAAAATACCTGTAGGTCAAATGTTTTTTTATACTGTGTGACATGCTAAGGATGTGTAAAAGAAAAAAAAAAGTTCACAACTGTAATCCATATTTTACTTTTATAATTACTGGGTTTTTTTTTCTCTCCAATTCATACAGGAGTTCCAATTTCTGTCATTACTCTGCTCTGATTGTTAATGTGTACGCTGAGTGAGAACAGTTCCAATTTCCTTCAACTATTGATTGTGACAGGTAATGTGTGCACAAGATATACTGATGTTCTGCACTTGCGCTCTGCACGTATTCCTTTCAGGAGCGGGAGGGCTATGGTTGCAGAGCACAGGCTCCGTTGCATTACACCTGCTTAAGCATAACCTGGGGTGTGTAACGCACTGAAGTCACTAAAATTGGCTTGATACGGTGTTCAACCCACAACTGTTGTATTGTTTCTATCACAACACTGTTGTGTGATTTACGTGCACCTTATGTTTTGCTGTTATCATTGCACTTTGTTCCCTGTTTCTCACTCCCCAGGACACATCTGAAAATGAACTTTTGGCAGCTCAGTATGCCCTTTCTGGTAACATTTTTTAAATAATTAAGATTTCTTTATGGCTACATTGGATGCTGCTGGCACATAATGTTTACCACATTTTATTTACATGCACTTGCACCTGTAAACATCAATTGGAGACCACTAGGAAACGGTGCTGCTCCATTGTTCACAGTGTGAAGAGCTCCCATCAAAATACCAATATTATGATACCATATCAGTTATAAAACCAACAAGACTACTAAAAAAATGCTTGTCCAATATAGATCCAATCCAAAATAACTGCCACACCCAACAGGATTTGGGCCAGGACAAATAAGACACTGAGCCTTAGTTTTTCTGGACATTTTCCTGGAACGAAAGTGACATTTAAAAAAAATTTAAAACAAACTTATTCATCCTCTGGCTTGGCCACATCTCACAGTATTTCTTTTTTTGGTACTCGAGTGCTTTGCATGAAGTTTACATTACATACGAACATACGAAATTTGCCAGCAGATAAAGGCCTAGAGGTCTATCAAGTCTGCTCGAATATGCAGCTAGCACCCCTTATTCTGCAGCTGCCCTCCCTTCCACCCTTCCCCTTCATTACCCTCCCCCTTGTCCTGTCCCATCCCCTTTTGAAGCAGTCCACTGTTCTACTGGATACCACTTCTGCAGGTAATGCATTCCACCCAGCCACCACCCTCTCTGTAAAAAAGTGTCCCCTCATCTCCCTCCTGAACCTTTCTCCCTCCAGTCTCATATCATGGCCCCTGGTGTCCCTCCCCTTCCTTACTTTGAAAAGCCCCTCTGTATCTGTCTTGTTTATTCCTTTCATGTACTTAAAGGTTTCAATCATGTCCCCCCGTCCCTCCTATCCTCCAGTGAGCACATGTTCAACTCCCTCAGCCTCCTCTCGTATAAGTCCCCCAGCCCCTTGATTATCTCTGTCGCCCTGAGCTGCACCCCCTCCAGTAACTTAATGTCCCTCTTCAGATACGGGCGCCAGTACTGCACGCAGTACTCCAGGTGCGGTCTAACTAATGACCTATACAGTGGCAGAATCACCTCCTCCCTCCTCGAGGATATTCCCCTTGCAATACAACCCAGTACTTTGTTGGCCTTTGCAGCTGCCTTCCTACATTGTACAGAGTTGTTCATTGACCCTGTAATGAGCACCCCCAGATCATTCTCCTCCTCTGTCTGGGCTAGCTGCACTCCCCCCAGCTGGTTAACTCCTCCCTGGGTTCTTCATCCCAAAATGCAGCGGCATTAAACCCCAGTTGCCAGGTGTCTGACCAGGTTTCAAGCTTTGTCAGATCATCCTGCAACCCCTGCCATCCCACTAGGTCATCCACCACCACTCCTACCTTGGTATCATCAGCAAACAGACTGATCTTGCTCTTGATGTTCAATGATATGTCTGCAATGAATACCCCAAACAACACTGGTCCCAACACCGAGCCCTGTGGAACACCGCTCGTCACTACCCTTGGGTGTGAGAGCTCCCCACCCACCACCACCCTCTATTGCCTTCCCTGAAGCCAGTTCCCTACCCATCTCACCAGCTTTGCACCTGCCCCTATGCCTACTAACTTACTTCCCAGCCTTCCATGTGGCACCGAGTTGAATGCCTTACTGAAGTCCAGATACAGGACATCCACTGCATGGCCCCTGTCCTATCCAGTTGCCTAGTTACCGAGTCATAGAACTCGACCAGGTTGGTTTGGCAGGATCTGCCCTGTATGAAGCCATGCTGTCTGCTGTCCTGTTGTCCTTTGGCCTCTAGGAGGGCCACCAGCCTTCCTTCAGGATAGTTTCCATTAGCTTACCCATGACGGATGTGAGGCTCACTGGTCTGTAGTTTCCCAGTTCATCCGGGCCACTCTTGTGGAGGGCACCACATGCTCATCCTCAGTCCTGGGGTACACACACCCAGATGTAGTGAGGCATTAAATAGTCTGCCAAAGGTCCTGCAAGGACCTCTACCAGCTCCTTCAGTACCCTGGGGTGATGCCATCTGGGCCTGGTGCCTTATCCACCCTTAGTGCCTTCAAACCCTCCGAACTCTGCCTCCATGGATTTCCCATCTGTCACCCTCCCCCATTTCTGCCATTTCTTCCCCTTGGCACCCCCCTTCTCTTTAGTAAATACTGAGCAGAAGTACTCATTTAGTGCTTCTGCTTATCGCACTCCTGCTTACACCAACCCTCCTTCCTAATCCTGTGGTCTCATAGCCTCTTTTCTCCCTGATAACCTGTAAAGAAGTCCTTCTCCCTTCTTAATGCCTTATGCCAGCCTGAGTTCCGTAGATGCCTTGCCTCCTTACTGCCCTTGTCACCTCCTTCGATTCTGTCAGTACTCCTCCTGTCCTTCCTCTCCCTGTTTTCTTGTACTCTCCTAAAGGCAGCTCTTTTCCTCCTACCTTTTCCATGACCTCCTTGCTCAACCAGCTCGGTTTTCTTAGCTCTAGCCTTCTTGCTCTGGGCCTTGCAGCAGGTTTTGGTTGCCTCCACTATCCCCAGCTTTATGAGCTCCCACCTCTGGTTAGTGTCCATACTAGACTGAATTCTGGCCAGGTACCCTTTTACCACTTCCCCCATACTCCCAAAGTCTGCCCTCCTGAAGTCCAGCACTCTTGTGCTAGATGCCACTCCTTCCTTGCCCATATCCAATGTGAGCCATACTGAGTGGTGGTCACTCCCTGACAGCGGTTCCTCCACTGTAAGTTCTCTCACAAAGTCCCCATTTGCCAGCACAAGGTCAAAGGTACTCCCTAACCTGGTTGGTTCACTGACCATTTGCAGCAGGAAGCTATCCTGGAAGGCATCCAGCAGTACCTGCTCCCTTCTGTTCCTGGTTGTTGGGGTACTCCAGTCCACTCCTGGCATGTTGAAGTCCCCACAATCACCACACTACCCTTCTCGCAGGTCCTCCTGATCTGTCCCGCTAGTTCCCTGTCTAACTCCTCCGCCTGAGATGGCAGCCTGTACACCACTCCCATTCTAAGAATCCTATTCTTGGAATCCTGGATTTGCATCCAAATTGACTCCATACTACCTCCTCCCTTCCTCCCTTACACACTTCAGTCCTTCCTTCACATATAGTGCCACACCCCCTCCTTTCCCAATCACCCTGTCCCTATGAAATAACCTGTACCCTGGTATAGACAGGTCCCAGTCATTGTATTGGGTGGCCCATGTTTCTGTGGTGGCTGCAATGTCCACTTCTCCCTCTGCCATGAGCACCTGTAACTCTGAGGTTTTCCTCCCAAGGCTCACCACCTTCCACCCTCCCCCCCCCCATCCTGCCCTCCTTTACTAGCATCACCAATAGTACTTGCCATTTGTCCTTTGTCACTGTTATGGGGGGTAAGCGCATATGGTTTCCCAACCTGTGGTCTCTGCATGTGTCTCTTGCCCAATTGCCACCCCCCCGCTCCTAGTTTAAATTTCTTACTTCCTCTATGTACTCCTCCATCCTCTGTTTCAACACTTTCTTTCCCTCCTCACTCAAGTGTAGTCTGTCTTTGGCATAGAGACTACTGTCCTCCCAGGTCCCTCCCCACCCCAACAGCACATACCCTTTAGCACAACACCAGGTTCTTAGCCATCCGTTAAATTCTTCTATTCTCAGCTTTCTTGTTGTGCTTGCCTTGGGCACTGGAAGTATCTCCAAAAAAGTTACTGATCTTCCTGCCCCCTCACATAATTGTCCTAGTTCCCAAACCTCCTCCTCTGACTGTATCTACTGTCTTGTCAGCCAGGTCGTTGTCCCAAGATGTATAATTAAATGAGGCTTGTCCTCACCCCTTCTAGCATATTTCAGAACAGACTGTCCCACCCTTTCCGCTGTCATTCCTGGCATGGCCTCCACCCAAATGCGACTATGCCTCTCCCTGTTACTACCCCACCTGACTCCTCTTAGTATTGAGTCCCCCAGCACTAAGATTCCACCACTCTTACTCCCTGCTTGCTTCCATTCATCTCCCGCTCTCATTTCCAGCTCCTCTTCTTCCTCTTCCACATTATTTCCCCCTTTTGCCCCTGTTGCAATTCTCCCAGCAGAACTTCCCCCCCGCTCTGGTTCCATCCAGGCATTTATCAATTACTCCTCTAAGTTCATCATTTCCCCTCCTCCACCTTCTTCCTCTCCAGCAGTGCAAAACTATTTTCTGAAGATCCATCACAAATGCCTGCTCCCTCTCTCTTCATAGTAACCTGTTCTCCCCTTTCCACTCTATGACTTTTGCCACTTCTTCGCCTCCCCTCACAAGTCCCTATCTCCTCCTTCCATTTGTCTTTTGTCTCCTGACCTGGTTTCCCCGGCAATCGTTCTTCCTGGCCTGGGCCCCCTTGTCCCTGCTTCCCTTCTTCTGACCTTCTCCTCACCACTGTTGGCTTAAATCACCCTCCCTCATCTCCCATTCTTCCTCCCTCCAGTTCTGGGCTAAACCCACCCCCAGTCTGCCTAGCCTGTCTCTTAGTTCCTCCTGCAGACCCTCAATCTCTCCTTTCTGAGTTTCTCTGTGGTTGCACACTAACAGCCTCCCACACTCCAGGCAATTTTAGAAAGATTGGTGCACATGTTGTTGCAGCCTGCCACCCTACCCATTGCTGTCATTGCCACCAGCGACCCCCACCCTTCCAGATGCAGGATACCAAACACTCCCCCAAGTCTCCCCTCTCCCCCCTCTATCAGTGCAAAACATTATTTTCTTTATTTCCCTTACCCCCTTTGTTGTACACGTTTAGATAGAATGAGCAACTGCTTTTTACATTCCTAACCTTCCTATCCAAACTCAAAAAGAGACTTTAAGTAGCTATTGCACAACCTTCTTCAAACTCCTACTCCTCCTTTCCACAATGCAATAGCAATGCAAAGAAGTAACAATGAAAGCTCCTAGATTTGCAGTTACTTCCCTTTCACTGAGATAGCGGTCACCTCTTCACTCGCTGCTGTTCCTTTTCCTGGATGTCTGCTTCTGCTATGACAGGTGCATATCCTTGCCCGTTTGAGGAAGTGATGTCAGAACCCCTGATATAAAGGAAATCATGGACCAGGGGTGGGTTGAACCAACCCAAGTCTTCCAGAAACAATCAGGTAGCTGAGGCCCTTTGTCAGACCATTAGCACCCTTCCCCCACTATGCACTAACCTTTGCAGCTAGTGAAGCCAGCAAAAATGAATCACAATTCTACTCAAAGCCCCCAAAATAGGTTTGCTACCAAAAGAAACAGGTCTTCAATTCAAACAGCTTCACCAACAACACATCAAAATAGGCTTGAAATTAGAAGATATAGGTCTCTGATTCAAAGAAACAACCCCAGTTAAATCACACCAAATAGGTTTTAAAGCAGAAGAAATAGGCCTCTACAAATGCAGCCTGCTACACAGTGAAACATCAAACAAATGAGCCCACTTATAGCCTCCAAAACAGTTTTCTAAATTCCAACAGCCCCAAAACAATACCCTGCTAGCCCCTTAGAAGTAGTAAGAAAGAAAAGAAACAACCTTCTACCATGTAAAATCCACAAGAAGCTACTGTACTGTAACAAATCTGATCCTTTCCCTTCTAGTTCTTTCTGAGAAGCCAAAGCAACAGTTTCTACCCTAATCCCCTGCCCCCAGACACCAGGTAGAAGTTGTTTTTGTTATTATTCTGAAGACAAGGAAAAAAAAAACATAAGCTCAGTCATGGTCTTAACTTCACACTGGCAGCATTAGGGGAGGAATGAAAGTCTCTGTTAAACACTCTCTATGACACGAGGACTTGGACAGCCACTGGAAACAAAAGAATAAATTTAAAAAAAAAAAAAAAAAACAACAATAACAACAACCTCTCCAAAATTTAGGAAAGTTTAGGACTGTCACATGACTCGTACCTAAGAATACTGTGTATATGGGGGGGTTCCAATAACAGGTTTACTGGAACTAATCAAAGGCAAATCCAGGAAATGACCTCCTTCCCTATCAAGGTGATGATCCTATTTCAGGAATCATCCCCCTTCCCCCAAACCTGTCCAACAGGTATGAGTACATTTTTCAAAATCTTCTCTTTACAATGTTTCTAGGCAAGCTGCCCATTTAGACAGATAATCACTCTCCTG
Organism: Neoceratodus forsteri; assembly: GCA_016271365.2. Classification (NCBI taxonomy): domain Eukaryota; kingdom Metazoa; phylum Chordata; order Ceratodontiformes; family Ceratodontidae; genus Neoceratodus; species Neoceratodus forsteri. The sequence continues at coordinate 1,119,760,426 of CM028130.1, read as the reverse complement.
TTCAGCTCAAAAGATATGGATATTGAAAAAAGTATACATACTGGATTGCCAGAGAACTTAGCAGTGCATTTTGCCAAAACACTGGAAACCATACTTACCCACTATCACACCTCTCAAAATTATATAATCTTTTTATATGACTGGGTTATACTATGTAGTAACCCGACTGAGATGCAGCATCTTATTTTTATTGGGGTCCTGCTTCCATACATTTTACAGATGGGTAGACTGATACACAGAGAAGTGGCTTAACCAGATTATGCTCAAAGTCAGTGGCTGTGGTGGAACTGGAACCTGTGACCCAACAATTCTATACTCAAAATACAAGATGTTATTTTAAATTCTGTTTATTCAGTTTTTTTGTTGACTAGGAAAGGAAGACTAGGCAATTCTACGTATTTTCAGCCTCCTCCGGGGTGGGGTGTGAGGGGATGGGGGAGCGAGCAAATGCAGACTGACATGCTGAATCAGGTTAAGCCGTTGGTGATATTTTTAGTGAATCTGACCACAGGCCCTCATGGCCAAACCTCCTTTAGCCTCTCCCAGCACCACCTCCCGTCCTTCGAGGGTCCTCTCACCAGGTTATCCTGAGACTCCACGGGTCACCCACCACACACTGCTGCACTGCCACCTCGGACTGAGCCCCCCCCCCCCAAAGTGGGGTGTGCCTTCAGCTTCTGCAGCAACTTCACTTCCAATATCCAGCTACCCAAGGTGGAGGTAAAGTCTGATAGTAAAGTAGGAGCCAGGAGAGTGAGCCTGACCGTGAACCTAGAGGGCAGGAAGGGCATCATCTATCCAGCCAGTTGGCATTTTTCCCCATTGTACTTTCCCCTGGGATGCAGCCGTGCAGTGATGTGCATAGGCCCGTGCCCATGCTGGCACAGTCAGCACCTGCCAACCCTTTGCAAGATGAAAGTCAGACAGTGGGTTGCACAATCCACTTTCCCTGCAGAAGGTGCTCTGTCCCTAGGACACTGAGAAGTCCTCCCCCCAGTGACACCAGCTCGCTTCCAAACTCAGGCAGCTGGCACAGCAACCCGTAGCACTACTGCTGCCTAACCAGGCCGGCTCAAGTTACTAGATTACACTGCCTCCACTGAGCCCTTGACACCTAAAGGAAAGCTCTGAAGAAGAACAAAACAGAGGATTATGCTGACAGCTGTAAACAAGCAGCCTGAAGTCTAGGGGACACGGATTCTGTTTTCATATCAATGCGCATCACTTAAAAAAAAAAAAAGGGGGACTCAAACAGAGGATACATGAATTGTAAGCTGAAATTTGTCTAAAAGATTGTGTTGTGCCTGGAAACGGTCCCTGGGACCAGTGTACTCACTGGTAAACAAAAACATAAATAAAACAGGGTTTTACAAAACACTTCCAAAATCAGGGAAAATAGTCCTGCAGCGTTTTTTGGGGTGGGTGGGTGGTCTATTTATGCTCTTAATACTGTGCAGTCCTCTAAACTCCCTCTTACCTATGCAACTAACTATACAATAAAAGAGAGTGAGGTTAAAACAAAACTGGCAAAGCTCAAAATAAATAAATCACCAGGGCCAGATAATATCCACCCTAGATTCCTGAAAGAATTGTCCAGTGAACTGGCAGGCCCATTTGCAATGTTATTCACTTGTTCCCTAGCAGAAGGTCGTGTTATCTCTGAATGGAGAGAGGCTAATGTTACACCTGTGCATAAGAAAGGTTCAGAGCAAGACTTTAAGAACTATAGGCCAATAAGCTTGACTTACATTGTGGGAAAGCTATTGGAAGAATTTGTAAGAGAGTTCATGGAAGTACATATCCAGGAAAATGGCTCAGGGGACATATCACAACATGGGTTCCAAACATTAAGATCTTGCCAGACAATCTTTTCCATTTTTTCAAACCTATCAGTAAGGTGTTTGATAATGGTTTGCCTATGGACGTCAGCTACCTAGATTATATGCTAAGGCATTCAATCTGAGCACACAAAGAATTAATTGAGGAACTAATCAAACTAAAATTTAGCAATAACACTGTATAATGGATTGAATCATGGTTGGACTGAAGAAGGCAGTGGGGTTTCTATTAGAAGTTACAACTCCAAATGAGGGGAGGTGTATAGTGCTGTGCCACAGGGGTCGGTATTGGGGCAAACTCTCTTTAATATATACTGTATGTATCATCCATGGAAACATCTGATTCATCCTGAATATGCAGATTTACAGATGATACCAGGCTGGGAGCCACCGTGGAAAACGAATCAGCCAATAACAAACTCCAGGATGACTTATATAAAATAGTGAGATAGGCAAATAAGCACAAGTTGCGCTTTAATAAAAACAAGCATAAAATTATGCAAGTTGGGGGAAAAAATAGAATGACAAAATACTTCGGAAATGGAATCCAACCTTAAACAATGGACAGGGAGAGAGACCTGGGAGTAATTATGACCAACGAACTATCCTTTAGTGATCACACCCGAGAGGTGATAGGAATGGGAACAGAATGCTGGGTTGTATTTTCAAACATGTTAAAAGCAGAGACAGAAAAGTGATAATGCCTCTGTATGGCACACTGGTTAGGCCCCACCTTGAATACTGTGCCCAGTATTGGACACCGCGTACAGCACAAGACATCTCACTGTTAGAAAGGGTACAGCGGAACGCAACAAAAAGAATAGCCAACATCACACATTTACCATATCAGCAAAGATTAAAAGAACTAAACCTATACCCCTTGAGTACAGGCATATTAGGGGTGATCTCTGCCTAGTGTTTAAGGCCTTTAAAAAAAGGAATTTGTCGGAATGCCTAGGATTGCAACAGAAAAATATAGAGAAGTAAAAGCCCACAACTACCAACTAAAGGGTGAAATGTATAATACCACCAAAAGAGGAAAGTGGTTTAACCAACGTGTTGTGCCCCTATAACCTGAGACTATCGTCAGCAGTCCAATGATGGATGTTTTTAAGGCAGCACTAGATACATGTAATTAACTAGACAATGTAAATTGGCGAGTCTTTACTGGCTGATGCTTTACACTCATAAAAATTCTATGAAGCCTATGAATTCCCTGAATTGTACCCTGCTCCTTTCTGAAGGGACAGCAGTCTCAACAGCCAGTTTCCTTGCACTCCTCACCCCTACTGTAACTCCCAGAGCTTACCCCCTCTGTGGGGCACCCTGCTGAACTCAGAGAAGCTCAATTTAGGCAGAGTTGGGGAAGAGATTATGTTCCCTGTACAGATGCCACCATTCAGGCTCTTCTGCCAGGTATCACCCAGGCCTGTTGCTCATCCTCCTCTTTCCTGGGTCCCGTAGAGACCCCCCCATGGTGGGTCATGTACAGAGGCTAGCGACAGGGAGCTCCTGCCACTCCTGAGGACCAACATTTTCTTAAATATGTTGCAACAGTTCTTCTATTTCTTAGTCTATTCTATCCTTTACAATTTTTAGTCCATAAGGTTGGCCACCCTTCTTGACTATGCTATAGTGTCCTCCATAATTTTCCTTTTTCCTCTCAGGTCCTCGTACAAGGAGGTTATTGTGGTGACCTCCAAACGTATGTAAAACAGGTTGTGTTTATCGTTGTTAGATTTAGTATGTAACAGCACTATGTCATAAAATACCTTGATGTATATACCTTATGTTTATGAAGCCTGTAAATGTTGAAAATACCATGGCACTAGGTGTTTCTGATAATGGTAAAAAGTATTAGGTGACTATTATAGAAATTAAGTTAGTTGTGCTATTTAAAATGCATGTAAATTGCTGTAAACTGAACAAGTCTGAAATGTCATGGTGATTTACATATATCCCATGATGCTTTGCATTATGGAAGTATATATGATTGTTGTATTTCTTTGAAACTTGATTTGTTGCCAATGCCCTTTGGGGTAACCCTTTTTCCGTGTGTCTGCACTGAGGTTCTTTGTTTTTAGCTTGTTTTGTTTTTTTCTTTTTGAGCCCCCACTACCCAAGCAAACAGGGCCCACATAGGGATGAAGGTTGTTTACTGAAAAGTGGTTAGATCAGAGAAAGGACCTACATGGTCTGTTGCTGCAAACTGATTTACTGAAGGAGGAATATTGCATTGTAGAAGCTTATTTCCTGTATTTTGAATAAACATCACAAAGAGATTATGTGTTGAACCTGAAGTTTGGTGTCTGGTCCATCTGTTATCCCACACCCCCTCCACAAGACTCCCCAGTATTCACCAAGACACTATCTGGCATGAGGGCAGGTGGTGGATGCAAGGTCCAAACACCATCCTGGCAGCAACCATTTTTCCACCAACATGCCCTCTGCTTTTGTCCTTCTGCATCACGTGGCACCATGCACATGCTCCACTGTATGATCAGGCATGCAGTCAGCACCCATGCATGAAGTAAACTCCATGGCCTTGCACATGGGGTTGCTGAGGCAGTAGAACGCAGTGTCTGCCCTACCTCCTCCGGCAGCACTCCACCAGTCAGACCGCTCTGGCACAAATGACCACAGTGTATCCCTGAACCTAGGTCACATGCATGGTGATCCTTTTGGTTGACATTTGTAAGCAGCAGTGAACACAATGAACTACAAACATCTCCTTTTCAGGTGCATCCTGGGGTTAGGGTACGAAAGAAGCAGAACAGGCACAACAAACAGGAAAATAGTAGTAGAACAAAAAGAATTAATATCAACACAAAACTAACTGACTTGAGATTCACAGACTAGGCATCTCGGCTGGCACTAATGCAGGTGGGACTAACCCTAAAGGATGTCCTCTTCTCTGGAGAGGCCCCACCACCTGTGTGTGATGCCACAGCAGTGGTTCCCTCCTCCCTCAGTGACTGTGGAATGCTCAATTCTTCTCCTGCTAGGCTGCAGTAGGGGTGCAGGCTTGTATCACAAACACGGATCACCGGCTTGGCAAGCAGCTCATGTAAAAAATAAAACAGGAAATCGTGTTCTTCTTTCAGAGCACTGTCAACCCATAATAGGCATAACTTAAAAGGGCCAAGTCGACAGTTAGGAGGGGCTATCTCTCAATTAGTGCTTTACTGCCATGTAAATGAAACACCTCCCCCACCCGTGAGGTGTGCTAACTAAGTATGGAGATGCAGGGCAAAGTCTATTATGCCTTTGGGTGAATGGCACCTAGGTTCCTGGTTAGAAATGGGCTTGGGAAAGTGGAGTGGTGCCCCCACTTATGGGGATCCTTATGACAGAGTGCTGCCAGAATGTTTCCCCACAGGAAATAGACACAACCCCTACCGTCTGTGACAGGGGACACAATAACACAATCCCCTCCCCACTTATCATTCTAAGCATGCAAATAAACAGCAAGGCAACAATGGCAGAACACATCAGCAGTTGCAAATAAATAACCAATGGGTTTATTTTGGGGTTGGCGAGCAAGGTAGGGGACAAGAGAAGAAAAGATAATAATAAAGACAGCAGTTTGTATTCAGCCTCACTGTAAGGCATGTCTCCGCACCTCTCCACCTATTGGTGCACCAGTTATCCCCACAGTCCCTCTGAAAGCTCCCAATTTCAGTTTGAGTGTGCACACAGTTGCAGAGCTGAAAGCCCGTGATGCTTGGACATCGGTGTGGTACCATGTAAATTCGGTTGTTGGCTGTAGCTGCTGATTGGCAAATTACACAAGTGGATGGACAGTAAAATAGCTGCTCCTGGCTGTAAGCTGTAGCTGTGGACTTGATTCTAAGTTCACACAGGAATGCCCAGAAAGTATCTAGTTAGCTAGCTAACAACAGGAATATGTTCTGTGGGTAAAACTCAGTACTCACGACCTTTAGATAGCATGCTGGTGTTGTTTCCATGGGGACATCTCCCTTGCTTAGGCAGACAATGTCTGAATAGTCTTTTCTGTAGGCTGGATACAGGAGAGGCAGACTCAACACACTCCCAGGGCAAGGGCTGCAGGCCGTGATGACTCTGGATGATAGGAGCTCTGTTCTGTAAGCTGGTTACAGGTATGGTGGAACCAACGCACTTCTGGTGGCAAGGGGTGAGGGCCATGATGCTTCAGATGAGATGATTCTCTTCATCCACCCAAGGGGACTTGCCTTCACTCGCCTCAACAGGTGGGCAGTCACTTGGGACTTCTGCTGGTTTGATCCCCTGCCAGGACAAAACCTTAACAGCAGCAGAAGGCAGTGGCTCTCCACCTTTCCAGATGCAGAGCAGCTTTCAAGGCAACCCCTGCTCTAATTCGGTGCTACAGCCCAGGCTTGGCACTCTAGTCACATCAATCCCCTTTTCCAGGGGTCTCAAGTCTGTTTTGGACAAACTTTTAGTCAGACAGAAATACCAAGTGGGAGCTGTTCACAAATGCTTTCCTTACTCAGAGGCTTTGTTTCAGACATATCTCTATTTGCACATGTCTCTCCCTTGTGCAGAAATCCAGGGATTAAATATCAGTGACTAGCACGCATTATTCATTATGCTAAACCTCTGACTCTCAGTGGCTATCAGTTCCTGGTGAAAACCACACATACAATTCCTGAGCCATATTGCAATTTAGAGCTGAGCTCCTAATAGAAGCCTGTTCCACAGGGACAGGATGTACTAATTTAGTTGTTTTGCAGAGCTGAACTAGTCTCCAAATTGATGTCAGTTTCACAGGGACAGGATGTACCAATTTAGTTTATTTGCAGAGCTGAACTAGTCTCTGAAGTTCATGCTCCCAGGGAGGAGCAGTTTTGCACCTGTGCAGCTTTGAGAGTTGCTTGAAACTGAGCAACCTCCTTGCAGTGGGCTACCTGACCCTGAAGGCAGTCTAGGGGACAGTTGAGTGAAGAGAGGTGGCAGCATGCCAGCCACGGTGACATGAGCACTGAACAAGCCCGCAAAACAAATGAGGCAGTGTTCAGCCCAGCCCTGGGTCCAGCAGCTACAGTCTGGACCGTGACCGGGGTGAAGAAGCAACGCAGAGGAAGGTGGCAGCCATGTACCGGAGAGAGTCAAAGGCAAGTGCCCTTCAGGAGGGGGTTACAAAAGATTTTAACAAAAATATATATCCCCTAGCCAAACAATCCAAATAACCAAGGAGCCACTCTACTTTCCCCATCCTTTATCTCTATCCCCAATTTTTAGCTGAACCATTATTACTTTTCCAAATGAACAGTATATCAATGTAACATGATTGTACTAATGTAACTATGCGTAAATATGAATTGATATAATTTGTAACTACTGTACCTTTTATGCATTGTCTCTGCTGCTGTAACTGTCCCCAGAACCCTATTGAAAATAGGTGACTAACCTGTAAGAAGCTATCCTGGTGTGCAAAAATTCTATTGAATAAATTTACAGATAGGTACCAGTAGTCCAGAATCTGTTCTACTCCCACCCTGACCCAATCATGTAGCAAACTGTAACCATTATTCAGAGTTCCTGTGCGGCACATGACCTAGCTTCCAGTAGGGATATCACAATATTGATACAATGGTCAATTTCTGACACCACGATAACTGTGGTTCGCAGTATACCACAGTTTTCAGGCTTTCAAACAATTGTTTTGTGTTTTTAGGGACAACTGTCCTTTCCATGCCAACTCCCACTGAGATAAAGAGTTTGAGAATACTTTTTTGTACAAAAATAACTAGCTGCACAAAACTACAGTATTAAATCAACAGTGGTATGACATTTAATGGTTAGCATACTGTCAAAATTTCATACCGTAACATCTCTAGCTTCCCGACAGACCAAAAGACCCCCCCTCCCGAGCCCAGTGGAGGAGTGGACAGAGCCACCTTGCAGTGTTGCACACTAGCTAATAAATGTTACAAGTTCAGTTAAATTTGAAATCTGTTGCATTATGAGAATTCCCAGTATGGACCAGGGAATTCAAAGTACGTTCTCAAGAATGATTTAGGATTACAACACCCCCATCCTGAATTGTGTAGAAACCTTTTCCCTACTGCAGTTCAGTGTCTTTATACAACACTGGTTTTGAAATACATTTTCAAAATCAGTTCAATTAAAGGGCACACCCCAATTTTCACTTTATTTGCAAATAACATTTTTGTACTTACCCTGTTGTATGTTTTTATATTTTATCTGGTTGATTCTGTCGACTCCTGCCCTGATACTTTCCTGAATCAGCTATCCCAGAATCCCCTGCAGCTGACATCAGTGACAGTCTGCAGACATGGGGAAGTCAATACTAATCTAACAGAATAAAAACAGGACTGTTAGAATCTTAATGACTGTTACAATCTTAATTCTAACAGCACTGATCCTGTTACAGCTTTTAACAGCTCTGATCAGCTATTCACTGGTAATGCTGTCTCTCTGAGATTGTACTGAGCCTCTAGGGGACAGCTTTACTGGCAAACAGCTGATCACCACCCACAGTAGCACTCACTTTCAAACTGATGCTGTTACGGTAAATTGCATTCTAAGGTGCACTGAAATTTTTTCACTCTTACTGAACGGTCTGAAAAGGTGAAAACACACTTTTGCAAGGCAGCTCACCAGTCTCTATGAGCTGCAGAAATTTTATGCTGCCCTTTCCTCATGCTCCTGCTACACTGGTACACACAGCCCACTGCTACAGCCCTGCCAATGCCATACAGTCCGCAGGCACGCAGAAGCATTCAGGGATGCCATGCATGCTTTCATCTTGAGCGCCAGGCTTACACAGACCATTCGATGTCCCGCAGCAGCTGCAAGTGGCACACAACTACCCAGTTTTCAACCTCTGAGGTAAGTACCCTGGCCTGAAAAGCTGTCCTCTTGCAGCCATCACAGAGAAATGTGCTTAGAAACACAGAAGTAGTTGGCACATAAGGATCACTTGGACCCACCTAGTCTGCCCTATTTTCCCTACCTACAGTGCCACAGCAGACCCTACCTGGTCTCCGCTTTGCACCCCCCCTTCCTTCACTTCTAAGATCCCCTTGTGTCTATCCCATGCTTTCTTGAATCCTGTAACTGTTTTAGCTACCGCCATCTCTGCTTGCAGGCTGTTCCAAGCATCCACCACCCTTCCATGAAGAAGTACTTCCTCACAATTCCTCTCAGCCCCCCCCCCCCAACTTCATGATGTGACCCCTTGTTCTCGAACATCTTTTTCCCTGGAAAATGATCCTTTTCTGCACCTTGTTTATACCTGTGAGGTATCTGAATGTTTCCATCATATTTCCCCCCTCTCTCCTTTATTCTAGGGAATACATATTTAATTCCTTAAGCCTTTCTTTGGAGGGCTTCTGATGCAGGCTTGCACCATTCTGGTTGCCCTCCTCTGTACCACTTCCCCCCATCCATGACCTTTCTGAAATGGACCTCCAGAACTGAACACAGTACTTGAGGTGTGGTCTCATTAGTGATCTATATAGGGGTATTATTACCTCCCTCTTCCTGCTAGTTATACCTTTGCCTATGCATCCGAACATCCCGCTAGCCTTCCCACTCCCTTGTCACAATGTTTAGCTACCTTCACGTCATCAGAAATTATTACACCTAGGCCCCTTTCCTGTCTTCTGATTGCTAGTACTTCTCCTCCCAGTTGATATGTTGCCCCCGGGTTTCTGTGCCCCACGTGCATGATTTTGCACTTTTTTGTGCTGAAGCCCAGCTGCCAAACCCATGATCATTCTTCCAGCTTTTTTAGATTGTCTCTCATTCTTTCCACCCCCTCCATGTGTCTACTCTTGCAGATTTTTGTGTCTTTCGCTAACAGGCATACCTTCCCTTCCACTCCTTCTGCAATGTCACTCAAATACTCTGGAGAGGACTGGGCCAAGTACTGACCCTTGTGGCACCCCACTGCTCAATTGCCCTCTCCAGAGTAGACACCATTTACCACCACCCTCTGACTCCTACTGTCCAGCCAGCTCTCTACCCATCTTACTCCTTTAGGACCCACTCCCAGACTTTTCCACTTGTATACCAGTCTTCCATGTGGAATGGTGTCGAAGGCTTTACTAAAGTCCAGGTAAGCTATGTTAACCACTCCTCCCTGATCCACTTCCTTGGTCACTCAGTCAAAGAACTCATTCAGGTTTGTCTGTCAAGACCTTCCCTCTGTAAAACCATGTTGCCTTGGATCTTGAAGACCATTGGAAATTAGGTATTCCCTATTTCTTTCCTTCGGTAGAGATTCCATTACTTTGCCTACTACCGAAGTCAGACTGACAGGCCTGTAATTTCCAGCCTCCTCTCTGTTTCCATTTTTGTAGGGTGGGACTACACCAGCCCTCCTCCAGTCTCTCGGGACCTCTCCTGTTTCTAGTGACAGGTTGAACAGGGCTGTTAGAGGTGCAGCCAACTCCTCCTTTAGTTCCCTCAGTAACCTGGGGTGTATCCAGTCTGGTCCCATTGCCTTGTCTACTTTTAACCGTGAAAATTCCCTTAAGACTGTTTCCACTGTAAAGGTGCTAATGTCAGTCTCCCTTCCCTTAATGCCCTTGTCTTTTATCACTGGCCTGCTACCTACACCCTGCTCCGTAAGTACTAAACAGAAGTATTCGTTCAATATGACCGCTTATTGGTGGTCCTCCACCACACACACCCCCCTCCTCCCCTTTCAGCCTTATTATCCCTCCCCTGGTCTTTCTCTTTTTGCTTATGTATCTAAAAAATGTCTTGTCCACCCCCCCCTTTTTTTTTTTTTTACTGATTTGGCAATATTCTCTTCTGTTTGTGTTTTGCACTCCTAACTGCTTTCCCTGCCTCTCTTTGTTTCTCCTAAGTCTCCCTATCCTCCTTTTTCTGTGTTTTTTTATACTTTTGAAAAGCCATTTTTTTTGTTCTTATTTTTTCTGCTACCTCACTACAGAACCATAGTGGTTTCTTTTTTTCTCTTTATTTGATTTTTATCTGTATTCGGGCAAGCACTCTGGAATACAATTTATTTTACAGGTACGACCCCTGGTCAATAGTACTGTGACAGGGTGACCCCTGTTATAGTGGACACCCCTGGGATAAACTGAAACCCCTTCCCCAAGCAGTTTATATGTTTTGTATAATGTCCAACATGCTGGTTGGCTGGTTATAAGTTAAATGCTGAAGAGCTTATAAAGCTTTCTGAGCATATTAACCTAAAAACAAAACTAAGAGTACAGTTACAAAATGAGAGGGCAGTCTTAATATAAGAATAACAAAAACGTGTGTCTGCTTTTTCTGGATGTTAGTAGTCCCCTTCTAAGATATGCTTTGCAATAGACAGCATGATGTAATATGACCCTGCAGGAGAGTTTAAGAGAGCACAGAATGTTCGGACCGCGGCTCTGACCTTTAACAATGCTGTAAACAAGTTATGTAATGTACTCCAGGTGCCAAATAACTGTTCTCTGTGGTGCAACAGTGGCCCTCAGTTGCTAGTTTTTATGTTATGTCTGCTGTTACTCAAAAGGCAATGAAACTGTTTTTCCAACTTCTAGTGAGCTTATAAAAAGCCCTACCTCAGTGCTGAGATAGGATAGACAGGGTGGTCAGTTGAATACTGACAAAGGAAGGTGGAAGACCTCCTTGTAGTGTGTGCTCTTACACTATTTGATTCATGCTAGGCTGAAGAAAAGCATTAGAAACTGCTAAAGGTAAGCAGTTGTCTGACTTACCATTTTGCTTTCTGTATATTTTATTTGATGAAAATAAAATGATAAATGCAACCATGCATTTTTTTATGCAGCTGATTTGTGGTCTGCCTGAAACTGTGTTATCCTAAATCCATGCCCAGTGACATATAGTGTCCGAAGTGGGATCTGACTGAACGTCCAAGGTAACAAAGGGGAGTTCAGTCAGTGGTACCAGACCTGGTACCTAGGATACAAGGCAGAGGTGCATGGCATCAGAAATGAGAACAGCACCTGATGGAGATGGTGACCTGGGCGAGGCACCATGAATGGGACGAGATGGACACGATGGCCAAACAGAGACCTTGATATGGCTTCTTCACTGGATAAGTGGGAGATGGTTAGAGGCTGACTGACACCAGAGAGAGGCAGAGTGCAGATGCCAGGAGCTACTTGAGAGGTCCCACTTGGAGGATGTCGAGGAAGATTCGGTGGAGCTGGATCCGTGGGCTCTGAAGGAGGAAGACCGCCTGATGGGACATCTGCAACAAACGTTTGTGAAGATCCCGGTGTTGCCCATTTTCCAGGCTGCTATCTGGTGGAGGACGGTGAACGAGAAGAGGAGACCCCAGGTAAGACTCTGACTGGCAATGTATTACTGGGGCAGAAGACTTCAAGCAACATGGAAGGAGTCATTTTGGCTGAAGGGACTTTTACATGTTTTAAACCTCCGCCTGTGAAAAATGATTGTTCTTCTAGTACTGACTGGGGAAAGTTGCAGGTGGGGAATCCTGAAGTAACCCAGTTAAGGGACTATGTAAAAATAAAGGATGGGAGACAGGTTAATGGTGGCGTGGGGGATAGGTTATGGTGGTTTGAACTTAGGAAGGAAGTTCTCCATCATATGAGGCCCAACCCCTGAACAAAGCAAGTGGATGCCCAGGTAGTGGTGCCTGCGGCATATAGGAAAAAGGTGATGCAGGATGTGCCCTCCAGTCGCTTGGGGCATCTGAGCCATGGGAAGTGTTTGGCTAGACTAACCCTGTATTTCTATTGGCCAGGCATGTATAGGCAGGTAGCAGCATGCTACAAGACCTGTTATACGGGCAGACAGCGACCCCTGACAGGGGATGTGGGAGGGGTAACCCAGAGGGTGAAGGGCAAGAGATGGCACCCTTGGAGAGGGGGAGACTTTCACATAGAACAGGAGAGGCAAAGTGGTGGCTAACACCACTAGAAATGTATAAGATTTAATATGTAAACCCAGAGGTTAGGGACAGGCTGTTAGGCATACAGTGTGATATGTTACTAGCCTACCTTTAAATGTTTAAGTGGGGACACAGCAAGGTAGTTCTCCCCCCGAAGGCAGTTATACTAGGTGCTGGATGGTCCAGCCAGTCAAATGTATCTGGTCAGAGAAAGTCAGTACATGGCATAAAACTGTCATTAGTGGTTCATTCTCCTAAATGTATGTGATGATAGTGTAGTCTACTAATGAAAAGACTAATTTCAGAATAATATAAGATGTCTCAAGGTATCTGTATTGTTATGAATGGGATACTTTACAAAAGTTTTTTTTTTTTAAAGGGACCCTGAGACAGAGCTTCCAGTGAGGGTGAGCCGAAGTTCCACACCCTTCCAGGGGCTTAGCTGAGATTTGGACAACCGTAGGACAGTTGCCCTCTTATGTAGGGGGATGTGTGACAGGGTGACCCCTGTCACAGAGGACACCCCTGGGATAAACTGAAACCCCCTTCCACAAGCAGTTTCTATGTTTTCTATAATGTCCAACATGCTGGTTGGCTGATTCTAAATTAAGTGCTTAAGTTCTTATAAAGCTTTCTGTGCATATTAACCTAAAAACAAAACTAAGAGTACAGTTACAAAATGAGAGGGTAGTCTTAATATAAGAATAACAAAAACTTGTGTCTGCTTTTTCTAGATGTTAGCAGCCCCCTTCTAAGATATATTTTGCAGCAGACAGCATGATGTAATATGACCCTGCAGGAGAGTTTAGGAGAGCACAGAATGTTCGAGCCTCGGCTCTGACCTTTAACAATGTTGTAAACAAGTTATGTAGTGTGCTCCAGGTGCCAAATAACTGATCTCTGTGGTGCAACAGTGGCCCCTAGTGGCTAGTTTTATGTTATGTCTGCTGTTAATCAAATGGCAGGGGAAACTGTTTTTCCAACTTCTAGTGAGCTTATAAAAAGCTCTACCTCAGTGCTAAGATAGGATAGATAGGGTGGTCAGTTGAATACTAACCGAGGAAGATAGAAGACCTCCTTGTAGAGTGTGCTTTCACACTGTTTGATTCATGCTAGGCTGAAGAAAAGCATTAGAAACTGCTGAAGCTAAGCAGTTGTCTGACTTACCATTTTGCTTTCTGTATATTTTACTTGATGAAAATAAAATGATAAACGCAACCATGCGTTTTTTATGCACCTGATTTGTGGTCTGCCTGAAATTGTGTTATCCTAAACCCACGGCCAGTGACAAGTACATACAAACAGACACATTACAAAATCAGCCCTTGCTAACCTGCCTGACACAGAGATTTGTAGCCTTTTCAATGCCCTTTTTTATTTTCGCCCACTAGTCCTTGACGTCCCCTAGTTTCTCTATCCCTGCCAGGACATCTCTGAGGCATTCCCCTATTTTCTTAAAAATTGGCCCTCCTGAAGTCCATGACCCTTGTCCTTGTGTGGTTCAGTTCTAACCCATTTCTAATATTAAACCACACTGTATGATGGTCACTGATCCCCAGGTGGCCCACCACTGTCACATCAGCAATATTATCACCACTTGCCAGTACCAAGTCCAACAACACCCCCTCATGAGTTGGTTCCATTACAAGCTACCTGAGGAACGCCCCCTGCAGAGAGTCCAGGATGTCCATATTACAGGCTGTTGCTGCAGCTGGGAGGCTCCAGTCCACGCCCGGTAGACTGAAGTCCCCTACTAGTATCACCTCCCCCTTGCAAGCCATCCTATTGATTGCTTCTATCACGTCCCCATTCACTTCTTCCCCCTGTGCTGGAGGTCTGCAGATCATTCCTGTGCAAATAACAGCCCCTTTCCTTTTTCCAGGGTGACCCACAGTAGCTCCGCTCCCTGCTCCCCTTGTATTTCCATAGCCTTTATGTTGTCCCTTATATAAAGAACTACTCCTCCCCCCTCTTTTCTACCTATCCTGTCCCTTCTGAACAGAACAGAACCTGGTAAAGCCATATCCCACTCTTGGTTTTCACTGCACCAGGCCTCTGTAATGGCAACTAAATCCAGGTCTGCTTGTGCCATGGTGGCCTCTAGGTCTGCAATCTTGTTGCCAAGGCTGCAAGCATTCGCACACATGGCTTTCCAGGATGTGCTGCCACCCCTATCTCCTTTTTTCCATTTGCTTTCCCTTATTTCACTCATTCATTATCTTGGCTTCATTCTTTTCTTCTACCCCCTGGATTTTATTATTTTTTGGTTTCTTTTCTCTCTCGGGAGCCCTTTAATTGACCGTGAGCTTGTCGGGGGTGGGGAGAGACAGTTTATTTCTCCCTGCCTCATTCCACCTGCCCCCTTGACTAGTTTAAATGCTTGCCAATGTACCATTTAAACCGTTCACTGAGGACTACGGTTCCCCTCCTGGATGGATGCAGGCCATTACCCAGTCTAGGCCCTTATCCCTCTAGGTGGGGTCCCAGTCCACAATGAAACTGAAAACATCCTCTCTGCATCATTCCAACCATGCATTGAAGTTCCTGGTACAGAGAATCCTGCCAACCCCCCGTCATAGACAGGTAGCACTTAAGAGAAGGTCACAGATCGTGCTACTTGCCTAAGACCCCTCCCCAACTCCCTGAAGTCTTCCTGCACTATGGGTGGCTCACCCCCAGTCAAGTCATTTGTCCCCAAATGGACAATGATGTCTAGTTCTCCCTCCCTTCCTGCTGCCCCAGAAAACCCTTGGATCCTCTTTCCATCCCTGCATGCTGTTGCTCTGGGAAGACATCAAAGCTCCCTTTCCTCGTCTCTACCTACTCCCAACTTTATCCTCCTTACTATCAAGTCCCCCACCAGGATTTGCTTTCTCCTCTTCCACTGGGTTCCTCTTTTAACCCCTTGGGATCTCCGCTGTGGAGGACTCCCACATCCACTCCAGTCACTACTATGGGTGCCTCGGTGAAACATTCCAGCTTCAACAGGGTGGCATAGGAGTTTTGTAGTGGAACTGATTGTGGAATGTGCCTAAGCTTCACCACCCTAACCCTCCTTGAGTCAACTGCTGTCCAGCCACTCTTCCCACTGGGCGACCTCTGAGGTAGCCCTCAGCGCTTAGCCCAGAGGAGACGGGGTTAGCGGCAGACAGCTGATCACAGCTGTTAAAATCTCTAACAGGATCAGTCCTGTTAGACTTTAAATTGTAACAGTCATTAAAATTCTAGCAGTCCTGTTTTGTGTTCTGTCATTCTAGAATCTCCTGTGGCTGCAGTCTGTCACTGATGTCAGCCATAGGGGATTCTAGGATAGCTAATTTGGGAAAATGTCGGTGCAGGATCAACCAGACAAAATATAAAACAAAACACAGAGTAAGAAAAAAAAAAAAATATATATATATATATATATATATACACACACACACACATATGTATTTGCAAATAAAGCGCCAGTCAGGAACATCTTAATGCTGACTGTTTTCCCTTTACACTGGTTCAGTCCATCCACGCTATGTAGTAACCATTCTATATTTACTGGTTAGTGTCAATTACAACCCAAAACCAGTACCTAAAATTATCTGTTATACACACTACATTAAACACGAGTGTAACAGAATTGCCTTGCTCACATACTACACTGAGCGCAAGACAACAGCTGCAACTGGGAGCAGAGGCAAAAACTACTTTCATTTTTATTCAGCTCCCGGCCATGATTCTCTTAACCAGTAATTATTTAAAAAAAAAATAAGAATGGGCAGTAGTGAAAACTTGGTGTGTGATATTATTACAAACCACTTGACTTTTGGTCTTGTGATTTAAGCAGTAGCACTCCCTTCAGCATGTAAAACAAACAAAAATTGTTACACAATGCTTACCAAACTTTCACTATTTACAACAGTTAATGTGTCCACTTTGCTCTTGTTAACCAGTTCCTATCGAATTCCAGAACACATAACTGTGCTTATGAGTGCACACTGCGGCTAGAATTGTTTTAAACTGTTACGGTTTAAACCGTTCTTGGCCCTGGCCAGACTGCAGAACATTTCTTAGGAACCATTCTTAAAACCAATTTAACAAAACCAGGTTAGGTGTCCAATCCTGAAGGCAGAGGTGAACTCAACTGAACTGTACTACAGCATCCAGACTGGTGCTACAGATCAGTTACACTGTTCAGTTCACACCCTGATGCGTTATGGGCACTTCTATAGTGACTCATAGCAGACAGCTGTAGAACCGGGTTTTATACATTGGAACTGTGCAGAACTATTCTCTAACCTACTTCCGTAGGTGGGCTAGAGAATGATTTTGCAAGCTGGCTGGCTAGCACAGTAGGAGAATAGCTGTGGGTTACGGTCAGAGACCCTAAAGAGGGACATCGAGCAGAGGCACACAGCAGCCTTAAACTCTGGCCCTGTCCACACTATAGAATGTTTTTTTTGAAAACCGTTTTCAAAATTAGTTCAGTGAAACCAGTTAAAAGCGTCCACGCTATACAATAACCATTCTTTTTTTTTTTTTATGTTAAACTTTTAATTGAAGTTTTCAAGACAATGCAAAGAAACACGTCATAGTAACACACTCAACAACAGCATGTAAGTTACAGTAGGTAAGACTCATAAGACTACCAATACATTGCATTTAATATAATATTGAAGAAATAGGGGGAAAAAAATTACATAGAAATAGACTGCCATATACATAGACAAAAAAGGAAGGGCAGAATGGACATACTGTCCAACATATAAACCACTGTGTATATATGAAATGACTGATTACCCTACTAGAGTCCAAGAGGTTCCATTCTAATAAGGGGAGTCAAGAGTCCCTGGGGAAAAGCGGGCTAGCCTGAGGGGGCAGTGGAGATGTGCTGCAAGTAAGGGGACCAGGTTTCATGGTACCTCTCTATGCCATACATTGCCAGGGCGGATAGTCATTCAAAAGTAGCTGTCTGACCCATTAATTGTAACCATTCACTGAAAGTAGGAATGGATTTAGATCGTTCATCTACACAAAAGTTACCCACTGGTTACTACAGTGGCAACCACTAACCATTTAGTATGAGGGTGTAGTTTAGAATTAGAATATTTTGCTACGGCCAATGAGTGACATAGGTCCATCAATGGCAAGTTGCTCAGGAAGAATATTATGGCAATACTGTGAAGTTTGGTCCCAAAATTGTCTAATAAGCGGACAAGATCACAGGATGTGGAACATATAGCCCCTCATGGGAGTCACAGCTCCAGCAAGTACCTGGCCTGAGTACTCCCTTCTTTTTGAGTGCCTGAGGGGTTCTATACCACAGATGTTAGAGTTTTCAGTTGGATATGTTGGGCCTTCAGGTCTCCGCCTGCCACATGAGCCCGAGACCAGCACGTAGCCCAGTCTGAATCCAAAAGCACTTAACTAAGTTCTTTGACCCATTTAACTTTGGGAAGTTGTAGCGGTGAGAGGGCTTGCATCTCTTAAGGATTTATAGATGAGGCTAGCTCTACCTCTAGTAACCTTGAGTCAGGTGGATACCTTGGGTATGTGGGAAGGGGTAGGGCTCTTTGTAAGTACGTTAAGATTATGATGAATAAGGGCCGCAAATTCCAGAAGTCCTGTCCAAGTAAGTGAAATGGGCTACAAAAGTCTGCAAAAGACCGTAGGGTGGAGTGACTCGGGGTACAGAGATCATGGACATGATAGATACCCAAGGCAGGCCAAGCAGGCCAGTAGGTGAATTTACTGTCTATTTGTAGGGAAGGGTTGTTCCATATGGGCATATGGAGGTTAACTTACACCAGTAGAACAGAGAAATAGAGGTAACTGGATTGGATTTGATTACCTGTGTGGATCTGGAGCAAAGATACACCACAGTGGTGAATGCAGCAGATCCCTGTGATTCACAGGGCTTGAATTTAGTGGTACTTTGGTACATTTTGGGTACCAAATTTTATGCTGGAATACCAAAATTCGAGTCCTGGTATCCCACTTGAAGTATCTGTTTTTTTCTCATTAGGAGCATTCAGTACCAGCTCCTGACCATGCAGCGGTGCTGTTCTTACATTAAAATACATAACAATTATAAAAAACAGCGCGCCTGGTTCTGTGAATGCAACTATGTGAGCTGCATTAGTGCAGAGTTCAAACCAGGATTTTTTTTTAGATGCCAGACAGTTACTAATTGGTCAACAAGGGAACTCCCCTCCCAACCTAGTAGTGGCAGTTTCTCGTCAACGAATAGTGTTGGAGAGCAGTAAACTGAGAACAGACAGCACACTGCAGCAAGACCTGAAGGACGTGGTTGGAGCGGTCCAGTTTTGTAAGGGGAAAAAGCAGGTAAAATACATACATTTTTTTAACAGGTTTTGCCCTACACTGATGAGCCAGACAGATTGGAGTTGCATGGTTGTCAGCCCTACAGTCCCAACTCTCACACGGTCACTTGCCCCTCAGCACTTGGAGTCTTGCTGCAGTATTTGGCTGTTAAACTTGTGCCAACAGCTATAAATGAAAATGTAGAGTCAAGCCAGTGGAAGCACGTGTGTGGAGCTAGCCTTTGTGAGCCTGTAATGAGACGGTAGCTGCGTCTGAGAGAGAGAGAGAGAGAGAGAGAGAGAGAGGAGAGAGCGAGATCCATCAGTGGAGGTTAGGCAAAACAGCATTGAAAATGTAGTGCCAAGTCAGTGGAAACGTGTGTGTTTAAAGCTAACGTTTGTGTGCCTGTAACAGGAGGTAGCTACAGTTGAGACAGAGAGGGAGGTCCATCAGGGGAGGTTAGGCGAAGAACGATTACTTGATTTCTGAAGCTACTTGTAAGTGCTTTTAGGCCAACATGATCCAGAAAAATAAAAGGCCAGAAAAGCACTGCAGGAAGGAAATGGCACAGTGAGCCTCGCGGCTGACAAGGAAATTTGTGCATGCACGGCAAAATGGACCTTCTGCTCCAGTTAGCAGCAGTACCTGGAGGTGGCAAGGATTGCCCCGCTCATTCCGGCTCTGTCCAGTGTGCATGATGGCTCTCTCATGGCTGCTAAAGACAGCACCTGCACAGTCTGCCTCACTCATTGTTGAGCTCTGACGCCATGGCTTGTTGGATGTTTAGGACCTCTGTCTGCTGATACCGATAATTTTGGTTGTGTCCCCTGTTTAGGGCCGGTTGTCCATGGTCCTGCTGATGTTGCTGGGGATGCTGAGCGTTCTTGTCAGCACCCAGGTCACTCCTCAGCTACTGCAGTGCCGGACTGGGGGGGGGTGCTATTTGTCTGAAGGGCCAGATGTTGGGGGAGGGTTGCAACTAGTACTTGATACCTGGATCCCAGCTGGTTACTAGGTCATGGTTGCCACCCGAGTTACACGCGCTGGGAAGAATTTGTCCAGAAGATACCTTGCTCTGACTCATGATGGGCAGAATGCCTGTCCCACCTCCAGTAAAGATTATGTATATAAATTACTGGTGAACTGACCCATTTCACAAAGCAGTAAAACTCTGCTGAAATTATCACTACCTCCAACTTAAAG
Source organism: Neoceratodus forsteri (assembly GCA_016271365.2). NCBI lineage: Eukaryota > Metazoa > Chordata > Ceratodontiformes > Ceratodontidae > Neoceratodus > Neoceratodus forsteri. Next base: position 1,119,740,209 of record CM028130.1, on the reverse strand, counting down.
GGAACTCTATACTGGTACAATGCTGGTAGGACCCTGGTCTATGACCCAGTCAGCCCCCCCTTAATAATTAAATAACTCTGACAAAATAAAACAAGCATTTGTCAATGCCGAATGTTGCTTGCTTCTATGTGCTGTTTAGATATTTGGAAGTCACTGGAGTGCAAATATTGAAAATTTGCGAACTTACGATGTGAACTAGCATAGCATAGCGCTTCTCCGTCAAAACAGTCATTTTTAGGAATTTTTTCACTAAATTTTCAACATAGCCATTTTAAGACCTCTGCTCATGAACAGTGTCACTGTGATTTTCTTAATTTGTCCCACATTGATTTCAAGACAATCGACTGCCCATTCTGCGCTACATGGGCGGAAACACATTTTGGGTGAGATGTGAAAATGACAGCTGTACTACTCATAAGAAGGTGTGGTAAAATGGCAATGCTGAAAATCTGGAGTGAAAAATATTGAAATTTCAGAACTTACGAGCCTGCGTAGGAACCGCGAACACACACTATAAACAGTCATTTTAGGAATTATTGCACCAAATTTTCAACATGGGTTTTGGGACCCTCTCTCATGAATGATGTCACTGTCATGGCAGTATTCGGCCTGAAGGGTGATTTCGCAGTCACTGCACGAAATCACCCTTCGGGCCTGAATAACGCCATGACAGTGACATCATCATGAGAAGGGGTCCCAAAAACCCCATGTTGAAAATTTGGTGCAAAAATTCCCAAAAATGCCTGAGATATGCAACAAAGTTGAAACCCCCCCCTATCTAGCCCATTATACAGCTTACCGGCATTTCCTCAGTTCGTGGTCGGATTTGATGAGTGCAGACGTGTTCCCGGTCCACCGAAGATCGTCGCGCCGGAGTCTGGAGGTAAGTATGGGGTGGGGTGTGTGGGGAGGCTGGGGGGTGCGGGTTGGGGGTCGGGAGACGCAGCGCTGGACCGCTGCGTTTTCAGGTTAAAAAAGACGCTCTGGGACTGTTTGCCACGCTGGGTGGGCTCCCAGCGTGGGCACAAGGACGCATGCTCAGCCGACAGGATTGGGCACCCCTGTCAGCCATGGTATTGTACACGCTGGGAGGGGCTCCAGCAGTGGCACAAGGACGGCGTGCTCAGCCGACGGGATTGGGCACCCTCGCCGCCAAAGCATACTACTGGGGGCGCAGCTCAGCCGACAGGGATTGGGCACCCTGTCAGCTATTCAGTGCGTGTGGGCGGCGCGCACGGCTGTGTTGTTGGAGAGCGGCGTGAGCAGCGATATCTTATCGGTGCTCACTCAGCCGTAGTCCTTCAATCAGAGCCACTGCATTTTGGAGCGTGTCATACACAGCTCCAAAATGCATTGGCTTACAGGGGGACGCGCCTGCCAGCACACTGACTGAATTGGAGGAAGAGGTGACACACCTCCGAAATCTCCGATGATGGCACTATGTTTCTTGCACATGCGTGCAAGCAACATAAAAAAAGACTGAGAATATAAAAATGAAAAAAAGACTAAACTATACAACTCTTTCCTTTTGTCAAATGTTTTTTTTTTGGTGTTTTCATAAAGAGATTCGATGTGTTTCAAATATTCTAGCTATAAAAACAAAAAAAAAAAAAAAAATCGATGGAAATTGGGTGTAACACCACATTTTCAGATGGAATACCAAAATTCTGAATCTGGTATTCTACCAAGAATACTCCTGTTTTCCCTTAAATTCTACTCCTGATTCAATTAGCTTCCACAAGGGATCTCGAAAGCTTGATGTGGGGAGAAACATTGGTCACCTGGGATGAGAAAAAAGCTATGTGGTAATGTTTAAAATACAGACGGCCCCATCCTTCCATCGATCAATGCTGATATAGTTTGGCTCTACTGAGATGGGGGTGGAGAACTCTCCTTAGGAAGGCAGTATAGCGTAGTGGTTAAGGGCACTGAGCTGCAAACCTGGAGACCTGGGTTTGAATCCCATCAGCCCCCACTTGCATACTGTGTGACCTTAAGCAAGTCACTTGGCTTCCTTGTACTCAGGTCACACCTGGAAACAAGCTGTGGCTTAGTGGGCCTTTCCTGGTTAAACAATTTCCCCCTTTCCTAGATGAAGCTGCCCATTAACTTGTTTATATTGGTGAACCAGACTTCAGGTACATGAACAAGAAAATGGACCAGAAGATGAAGCACCTTAGGGGCTAACATCATCTTCAAAGCTTTAATCATCCCCGTAAAGGAGAGGTGAAGGGTGTTCCATCTGTCAGTATTGGCCAGCAAATTGGTGAGTAGGGGGCTCAAAGTTAGCCTGACATATCTTAGATAGGGAAGGTGTAATTTTTATATCCAAATATGTGATCCCTTTGCTGTCCCAAGCCCAGTTTATACCTTGCAGTAATTGCCAGGAACAGCTGGCATTAAGGAGAAGAAATTCAGATTTGGCTCGGTTGACAGTCAGCCCTAAGATCACAGAGAAGGAATTTAACAGTTGTTGTAATGGAGGAATGGCCCTGGATATATCTGACTGCAAATGAGAAGGTCATCCACATAAAACAGTGAAATACATTCCCCATTCCCAGTTATTTCTCGGAGCTAATGTCAATGGCTCAACAGTGAGGAGAAACAGTAAGGGGGACAGGGGGGCAGCCTAGATGGGTGACACTAAGGAGTGGAAACGATGAAGCCAGATGACTATGGTGAGTATTTTAGCCATGGGAAGGGTGCAGAGAGTTCGGACTGCAGAAAGGACGTAAGGGCCTATTCCCATTCACTGCATAATCTCAAACAGGTAGGACCGTTCAATGCTATTGAAGGCCTTCTCAAATTCTATGGTTAGGGCAGCTGCAGGGGTTTGAAGGGATATGGCCAGATGGGTGAAGTTAAGCAAACTGCGGAGATGATCCAAACTGAGGCTTCCCTCGACAAATTCAACTTGAGATGGAAGGATCAGCTGAGATATGACAGTTTCAAGCCTGGATGCCAGTATCTTGTCATCTATATTAAAGAGGTAAATCGGACTGTAACTGCTAGGGAGAGAACTGTCTTTGCCTTTTTATTTGTTAGAAGAGTAGTCACTGCTTCAGTGGCCATATGGGGAAGAGTCTAAATTTGTAGGGAATGAAGGAGGACTCTGTGTAATACTAGAGTAAGAGGTTCCTGCAGGGCCTGATAAAAGTCAGCAGGGAACCCATCACTGCCGGGAAATTTGTGTTTATTCATAATCGTAACAGCTTGTTTGACTTCTTCAGTAGTTATTGGGGTGTCTAGCTGTTGGCGCAGTTGAGGGGAGATTTGTAAGAGAGGGACTAAGTCCAGAAAATCTGCCAGTTGAGGTGGGGGGTTGGAGTCAAAGTTTAACATAAAAGGCTTTAATAATATCACTGAAATCTTTGGCCTGCATGCTAATGGAGTCATTGGGATTCCTGAGGCCCGGGATGTGGTGTTCCGCCTACAGCTTCCTAAGCCTGTTGGCCAGGATTTTGCTTGCTCCCCCTTCCCTAAGTATTTATACTGGAGGAGCAATAGGGCCAGTTCAGCCTTCCTGGTTTAGTGTGCATTTAGCTGGGTCCATGTCACAATTAACTGGGAGGGGTCAGACATAGGGTTCTCTTTGTACAGTAGTTCTTTTCAAACTCTTTAATTTTGTCTTCCAACACTACCACCTCCTGTTCTCTAGCCCTCTTCCTATGTATTGCATAACCAATAATGTGGCCTCTGAAAAATGCTTTTAATGAGTCCCAGAGTGTGGCATCCAAGACTGCATTGTTGTCATTTTGCAATAAGAAGTCAGATATTTCTTTCTGCTCCCATGGGATGAAATTTGGGTACCAGAGCATTCAGAGGAGGTGGGTGGTGCAGCAGAGTCATAGTTAAAGGGACATGGTTTGAGATGACTGGGGGTTTATGTGGGGACCAGAGATGGACTGGGTAATATAAGGCGAGGTAAGCCAGAGGCTGATCTGGCTAAGAGGGTGATGGACCCCCAAGAAGCAAGTGTAGTCTCAGGTGGTGGGTGCATAACATGCCAAATGTCCGATATGGCAAATTTCTGCATCTTAACTCTAACAGCTGCCGCTGCTTTGGAGTGGGGCTCCAGATTGGACATAAAGCGATCCAGTGTGGGATCCAGAGTAAGATTAAAGTCTCCACCCAGGAATATAGGACAGGGTAGATCACTGAACACTCAAGGTTTCTCACTGAGGGCAGAGAAAAAACTGGGGTGTCTTCATTAGGGGCAAATACAGTAAGGACTAATATAGGGCCATGTGGAGTAGAGTAAAGATTTTGGCCATAAACCAACAGCCTTCCTCATCAGCTTGTAAGGCCTGGAGGGAAAAATGAAGCAATTTATGCAACACAACAGAGACTCCTCTTTTTGTTGTCCTATGTGAATTGTGTATTTCAAGACCAACCTATTCCTTCTTCAGTGTACAGGCTTCTTGGAGTGTGATCTTGGTTTCTTGCAGGAAAGCAATCCATATACGGAGCTTTTTGAAATGTGCAGGAACGTTATTTATGCTTAACAGGGGAGTTAAGCTCCCTAACATTTCAAGTGGTAAAATTTAGGTCCGCCATAGTGGAAAGGAGATCACAGTAGTAGGACTAAGGATGAAATAGGCCATCTCCAGATTTCGCCAAATAGGTAATCCCCAGGTGGTCGTCCAGTTCTGATTACTCAAAGCATAGCTTTGGTCAGGTACACATAGCTTAACTGTCCCCTTAAAGAGATTTGCTAGCCTCAGCATTTGAACCGGAGATATCGGTGCCTTGCCTCAGGGGATGTACGTTGCTGAGCAGATGTCTCACAATAATGCCACATTTTAAAAGCAAAAATGCTCGTAATTTTACTTTCACCAGGTCCCGAGGACTTCCCGGTGTTTAGAGCCACCCACACTCCTCCCCAGCGCTCAGTAAAGTTGTGATGTGATGCTAGGGAGAGCGCGGGGGCATGCTCTATTACAGTCTATAGAGAGCACCTTTTAGATTTTTTTTTTATATTGTAATGGTCAGTCTGTGATGAAACGTGGGCACTAGTCAACTAACAAAGCCTTTGCAGCTAAGCCTGCATAAACATGCAACCTGTCTGCCACTGTGCAGTGCAGTGGCAGGAAAAAAATCAATAAGCAGGGAGTGCCTCTCCCTTCAAAAAGTCATAGAGACATAACTAACTTTAGTGAGGTAAACAAGCCCATCTAGTTAGGGACCAAACATAAGGTGCTGAATACACCAATGGGGAGGCACATTAACCCCAAACCAATTAACTGACATACATCTTGCAGTCATCAGATTTCTTGGCAAAAAAAAAAAAAAACCTTCACTATGTTCAAAAGCACTGGATAGACCCATCGCTGCGAGGCGAACTGAGAATGAAAGGTACCAACTGCTTTCTGATGGGCTCCTGACCTTGTCGGTGAGGGCCCGATCTGGTAATTAGCTGTATATAGGCCAGAACTGCAAATGTGGGTCTCTCCAGATACTCCGGGTGCTCCCTTCCCGAGCCCAAGAACAGCAAAAACCATAGCTTAACAATAAACCAGAGGTCTACCATAAAATAGAGTCAGCAATGAGGCATATATAGAAAAGTCTTAAAAGGGGTTCTGCAGTAAACAACCCATAGTAAAAAAGGATATAGTTCTGATGACTGAGACAGAGGCTCTTGAAGAATTCGCCCAGTGGCAATATCTTCATGCTATCCCAGGATTTGCTCAGAGAAGGGTAAAGGGAGGAGATTACCTATATAAAGGTCGATGCAGCATTTTTACAAGGTAATTGTGCAGAAAATAATAGCCATGGATCACCAGAGTTCAGTGGGAGGACCTGAAGCAGCCACCATGGAGGAGGCTGCAACCATGGCGTAGGTTTTGAGGTAAGCTATCTCAGAATGGGGTGGGGTGCTGAGCAAGAGTGGTCTGAGCGCATGAGTTTGCAGATGCAGGCATGAGCCGCCCAGTGATGGTGCAGAATGGGAGGGAGAACATTTTAAAAGAAACTGTACATATCTCTGCCTTCCACTCCTAGGAATCCCGCTAGCTGTACATTTTTGCACTATCCTCCGTTTTCCAAGTCCTTGATGCACTCCCATAGCTGGCGGATCATCCAGTCCTGCTCCCGTTTGTGGGCCTCCAGGTGCTCCATCTGAATGTCCTCCATCTGAAGGATTTGTTGTTTAGGCCTAGGAAAAGTCTTTACGACAGCCATACAATCAATGTCTTCACCGGTACACTGATTTGAAATTTTTAACTCGCCAATTTCGAAAGTCAATTGTATAAACATGTTTTTTTATCTCCTGCAGTTCCTCCATTTTCCCTGGCTGTCAAGTTATTTGGGTGGTAAGCTCCATCGTCTGGGCCACGCACATGAAGTGACTGGACTGAGAGAGCTGCAAGAAAATTTGCAGACTACAGCAGCGAACGAACCAAGAGATTTGAAAACTGGCTGCAGACTGCAACAGGGAACAGATAGGTAGCACCATGGGGGTTTAACAGGATGGAAAGGCTGGTGAGCAGCCATGGATTTACAGAGGGTTGAAGAGAGCTAAGAAATTAAGCTGTAGCCATCTTGGCTGCCAGCAAACACTACCATGCAGTAACCATTCTTGATAATGGTTTAGTGTGTCCACATTGGTGGTGTTAAATGTGTTCTTCCTGTAACCATGCAAGCAATAAGACAACACGGGGTGTGTGTTAGACAGTTGTAACGCAGAACTAGGGGGCGTAGTGAGGCACAAGGTCGGAGGCTGAGTGCCTTCAGTCCCTAGCCGTGTATTAGAATGGTCTCATGCACATCCTTGGAAAGTCTTATTGTGCTTATAAAAGGGAGTTATTTTACATGGGGGGGGCTAGAAATGAAAATTTATATGAGTCAACAGTAAAAAAAAAAATTTTTTTCTCATATTTTATTGTCAAATCGTTCCTCCATCTGCATTACCAATCAAATGTTTGGTGACACTTTATTTTAAGTGTTAGTTTCAGTGTAACTGTGGGGTAGGTAATCATTAATTACATTCAACAAAGGGTAATGACACTAGTTACATACCTGTTGCATGTCACTACATCACAACTGCAATGCAGTTACACTGTAGATACACTGTAACTACTACAGTGTAGTTAAGGACACATAAAGAAAAGTGTTACCACATATTTAGTGAGACCAAATGCTTTTTGACCAGTTATGGCCACCATAGCTGAGATTGTAAAGGATTGCTATGGTTCTGCAGGACCCACTCCACTCACACACTCACACAATCAAGTAATTAATTAAACAAAACAAAAAAGAGATTCAGTTGACAAATAGTGCTGGCAATCATGGGTTTACTGCAATGCACATTCCTTTTTTTAATACTATATATTTATTATGTTTTTCAAAAGGAATGTTTACATTGAAGCATGTAAGACTGTATCAAGTTACATCAATTAAGTGCTTTAGGTTACATGTACCATTGACATTTACTGTAGACAGGGGACAGAAGTTACAATGCAACTGATATATGAGACAAGTTATAACCAGCAGGGTAATTACCCAGGTATAATACATTCTCAGGGTATAAAGGTAGGGTCCAGGGATGAAATAAACAGGATCCATTTCCGCCATCTAAGTTTGAACAATGACCATTTATCTGCATGTCTGGCTATAAGTCTTTCCAAAATGTAAATTTCCCCCACTATTGATTTTTTTTTATACTTGCTTTATTAAAAATGTTCATGTCATTCAGCAAATTATTACAAATAATTAGTATTACATTTCTATAGCCACTCATGTATTACCACTAGTAAGTGAAATACACAGGATTTAAGTTACACCTCCAGCAGTCTACACTCGTGAAATTACTACTGAGTCTATTACATCAAAATTAACTATTAACTATACCAGGATTTACAATTGCCCGAGGATAGATATTCAAGAACCATAGCTATTTAACTTGTGTTGATTAAGTTAGGAGTCATCCGTCAGTACAAGGTCTCAATATCCTATCAGATAAAAATATTACAATCACCTTTACATATCCGTGTCTTAATTCAATGTTAAACTATATTCCCCAGTTTTATAAGTCATTTACTCAGGCTGCCAAAGGGCTCCATACAATAGCCACTTTATCCATCTATTTTGATAAACCTGGGGTTGTTGCCTCAGGTTGAAAGTTATTTTTTCCATGCGGTGTACAGATTCTATTACCGAGGCCACTCAGAGGGGTCAGGCAGTGGTCCCTGTAGCCATCTCTTAGTTATTGATTTTAAGGCTGCAGCTACCAGAATTAACCACAAATACTTTGCTTCTTTACCGGATATTTCTTTAGATATAATGCCTAATACTAAGCGTTCTGGGCCCAGTGGTGCTTGCATTGTAAAAATACAATATGCAGTGTCAGTGGCTCAGTAGGTAGCACACTTGCCTCTGAGGCCAGGAGATCAGAGGGCTGTGGGTTCAGTTCCCACATCTGGCACTTGGGTTAATATCCCAGTACTTACACTGTAGTGCAGCATAAGAGGGGTTGCTGCACTTCTGAGGTGCCGTCTTTCGGATGAGACGTTAAACCGAGGTCCCATCGGCCTGGATTGGTGGTAGTTCAGGTGAATGTTAAAGATCCCATGGCACTTATCGAAAAGAGTAGGGGAATTTCCCTGGTGTCCTGGCCAAATTTCCCTCATTCACTATAAATACCACTAACAGCTTAATCTGGTTCAAAGTCAGTTGGCATTCATCTGTATCCGCCTCCCCCGGGGCGTGCCTGAAAATAGGCAGGATTTGTCTAGTGCACTTACCCGGTCAACAAAAACTAAATAAATAAAATAAAAATATGTGAAAGGTGAAAGATTACCACATCCCAGAATGGGGTGAGCAGTGGGCAAGACCAAAAGATGTGAGCCTGCATGGCTCTTGTCTCCCCACAGCCTCTCCAACAAGTCAGTGGTGATCCATGATTGCTGTGGGTGGCTTGTACTGGTACTAAAAAACAGCGAGCCCTCAGCTTCCAGCAAAAGTCCCTCAAGGAACTGGATGCGTCCCATGTACCTCTCCAAATTAATGGCCATTGATGTTCCGTCAATGTAATGGCCAGATCCTGCTCCTATCTAAGCATCAGGTAGTGGGCCAAAAGCTCCTGATCTGCAATAAAGTTGGTATATAATAGTGTAATGGCATACCTAGGCCCCAGGGTCCAAACTCTGAAAAGCAAAAACTCTGCGGGTCTGAATGTCAGGGTTGAGTTTATTGCTCTGTTTGGTTAAATAATCCCTCAATTGATAGTATCTAAATCTATCCTCCAACCTTAAACCAAATTTCTGTTTGATTGTTTCAAAGGAGTGAACCATGTTGCATGTCAACATTTGATACGGTGAGTGAAACCCTTTTTGAGCCTGAGCAATAAACCATTTATCCAGTTGGGCAGGTACAAACTTTGGATCAAAAGCCCACCATCTGTATCTCCGTAAGTGTCTAAAAGTTGTTCCTCTGCTTATGTCCCTCTTCCATCCTTCTAATACTGCCTTGGTGCCCAAGAATCCCTGTACGTCTATGAGTCCACCCTTTTTGAACACTGCTGCCTGAATAGGAGGATCCCCTTGTTTCTATATGTCTATTCTCTTCCAGTGCGCGTCATAGCCCTGGTTATTCCACATTAATGCTACCCGCATCTGTGCAGCCACCCAGTATCCCCTGAGATTTGGGAAAGCTAGTCCCCCCCTCTGCCTTCGGAAGATTTAAGAGAGCATGCCTCACTCTGGGTCTGCCACATCCCCAAAGGAAAGTAAAAAAAGCTTCTGCCAAGCCTCCAAATCCGCCCGAGACACTAAACATGGCACACACTGGAACAAATATAAGAGGCGTGGCAAAGCATTCATCTTAAGCGCCTGCACCTTAGCTCCTAACAATAAGGGGAGCAATGCCCATCTTTGGAAATCTTCTTTTAGTTGTTTATTGGTGGATAATTTTGTTCCCAGAGTCGAGAGGTGTCTACCCCCACTTTGACTCCCAGGTATTTTACATCTAACATGTCCCATTTCATCAGGAATTTCTGTCTGGTCTCTGTGTCAGGATGATAATGCAGGTTCAGGATCTCTATCTTACATTTATTTAGCTTGTAGCCTGCTAATGTGGAGAAGGCTTCAAGCTGTTTAAAAATGGCGGACAGTGGGGTCCGTAGGCCCACTAGATATAAAAGTACATTATCTGCATATAATGCTAATTTATGTACTGTCCCTCCCAGCTCCACTCCCTTAATGTCAGGGTTCTGCCTGATACTCTGAGCCAAGGGCTCAATGTAAAGAGCAAATAACAAATTGGACAAAGGGCACCCCTTTCTGGTGCCCCGTCCCAAGCTGACTGTATTAGACATATGACCATTAGCCCGGACATAGGCTTGGGGTGACTATATAGCTTAAAGATGGTTGTGATGAACTGCTGCGGGAACCCAAGCCGGGAAAGGACACACCTCATGAAAGACCAAGAGACCCTGTCAAAGACCTTTTCAGCATCTAAACTCATGAACAGAGATGGGCATCATTGTTCTTTGATACAGTCTATTATATGGGTAGTCCTCCTTAAGTTATCCTGAGCCTGGTGGCCAGGTATGAACCCCGTCTGATCCAGGGAATATGGGTGTGGGCAGGACAGTAGTGCGGTGGGTAGGTAACTGGCTGGGCAGCAGGACACAGAGGGTGGTGGTAAATGGCTGTCACTCCACAGAGGGAAGAGTGACCAGTGGGGTACCACAGGGATCAGTGCTGGGACCGGTACTATTCAATATCTTCATCAGTGACATTGCACAGGACCTAGAAGGCAGAATTTCACTGTTCGCTGATGACACAAAGCTCTGTAACAGAGTAGACACACCAGAGGGTGTAGACAGAATGAGAAGGACCTGCAGAAACTTGAAGAATGGTCAGGGTTTGGCAGTTGATATTCAATGCAAGGAAGCAAGATAATGCATATGGAACAAAAAACCCTGGCACAATATATCAGTTGGGGGTGAGGATATAGCATGCACCAAGCAGGAAAGGGATCTTGGAGTTATCATCTCTGATGACCTCAAGGCAGGAAACAGTGTGACAAGGCAGCAGGTAAAGGAAATAGGATGCTGGGATGCATAGGCAGGGGCATCACCAGCAGGAAAAGGGAGGTCATAATTCCACTATACAAGACACTAGTGAGGGCGCACCTGGAGTACACTGTGCAGTTCTGGAGACCTTACCTCGTAAGGACATAGACAGGGTAGAGAAGGTTCAGAGGAGGGCAACAAAGATGGTGCATGGATTGCATCACAAGTCCTATGAGGACAGGTTGAAGGCACTGAACATGTACTCCCTGGAGGAGAGGAGGAGGGGATATGATAGAGACATACAAGTATCTTACAGGGAGGAACAGGGTGCAGGAATGCACTATTTTTAAGCGAAAAAGATGTTCCAGGACTAGAGGGCATGGGATGAAGTTGGAGGGAGGACGATTCAGAGGAAACGTGAGGAAGAATTTCTTCACAGAACGGGTGGTGGACAAGTGGAACACCCTGCCAGAGGAAGTGGTGGGGGCTGAAACAATCACGGGATTTAAGAATGCATGGGATAGACATAAAGGAATTCTGGAGGTCAGGGGTAAGGGGCAACAGACTTCCTGGAAAACATAAACTGAACTTACAAACTTAAATGGGCAGACTGGGTGGGCCATAGGGCCTTATCTGCCGACGCACTGTCTATGTATGTATCTATGTATCATATGCCACCGGTGTGTAAAAGTACTGCAGATGCCATTAAGATCAAGTAAAGATTTTATAGTCAGTGTTTAGCAATGAAATTGGTCGATATGATGTACATCTGGTTGGGTCCTTTCCCGGCTTGGGTAACATTGAGATAACAGCTCTAGTCCAAGAAGGAGGACTAGGGTCCTCCCCCAACATCACCTCTGCATACATTCGTGTCAGTAAGGGCTGCAGGTGTTCTTTAAAACACTTACAGAACTCTGATGGAAAACCATTAGATCATGGACATTTAATTTTCAATCTCCCTATTTCTGTTTTAATTTCTTCAGTCGTCAGTGGAGCTATCAAGGCCTCACCTATTCCCTTGAAATACCTGGTAGTTTTAGGTTCTTCAAAAAGCCCTGCATCCTTTCTTTACTAGGATTCATATCTTCCGCATATAGTTTGGCATAGTATTCCTTGAAGGCATCCGCTACCTCATATACTCCCTTCACTACCTTTTTCCTTCGAGGATGCCAAATACTCCCAATCGTAACTCTCGCCCTCTGAGCCCACAGTCTACTGGCTTAAAAGCCTCAGGGAGCAGGGGCTACCCTCACAGTACTTCTGGTGCAGGAACAGGAGCTTTTGCTCCAACTGGTAATCTAGCAGCTCCAGGAGCTCTTTTTTATATTTTTGTAACTGCCTCGCCCATTCTTTGCTCATCTTTTGTTTCTGCTGCCCTTCTAACTCCTGAATGCATGCGGTTAAAGCCTCTCTCCTGGCTTCCCTTTCTTTTATTTTCTTGGAATCCAACTGTATAAATTTACCCCACAGCACCACTTTGGCAGTATCTCACAATATCGATTTTGAGGTGCCCTGTCCTTCATTCCCCTCCAAAAAATTCTTATAGGTTTCTAAAATCTCCTCTTTTACTTTCTTATCCCCCAGTAAGGAAACATTAAGTCGCCAAAACGAAGTTCGTCGTGTTCCTCCTAAATCCATTCCCACGAAAAGGGGTACATGGTCAGAAAGCAAGAAGTCTCCCACCCAGGAGTCAGAGATCTGGTTTACCTCGTCTCTAGGCACTAAGAAGTAGTCCAGTGGGGAGTACAAGTTGTGAGACGCTGAGAAAAAGTGCAGTCTCTCTGCCTCCCATGTTGATGGTGCTATACATCTACTAAACCAAGCTCCCCCAATAGCTTATGAACCTTCTTCGCCATGTGATGTGCTTTTCCTGTTGATCGAGAAGTGGAGTCTAATAGAGGGTTAAACGATAGGTTGAAGTCACCCCCACATACAAGGGTCCCCCCCCCACTCTTGAAGTAAAGTTAGGAAGGCACGGTATTCTTGAAATGTAGAGCCCGGGGGAAAATACACTGATGCCAAGGTCAATACATTCCCCAAGTATCTGCCCTTCAACATTGTATATCGCCCCTTTTTGTCTACATTTGAGCCTATCTTCTCAAACTGGGTTTTAGATGGGACCAGGACCACCGCACCCAGTCTTCTGCCCTTTTTGTAGGATGTAGCTGCCATTGCCCTAAAGCCCAACCCCAGAAACTTATTGTGTTATTTTATCAACAGGTGTGTCTCTTGAAGCAGCAGGAAATCTACAGAGGCCCTCCTCACCTGACTTAGAATCTTGCTTCTTTTAATAGGACTAGTAAGACCATTTACGTTAAAGGAACAAATGATAGTACCCTTATTAGCCATAATCTGAGTTAGTAAAGGATAAACTCATACTGATAATTCTTCTTCCCAAATTCCCAATCAACGGTTCAGAACCTGTATCTCTAGGTATCTCCATGATCCCTCCCATGATCCTGGTAGAACACTGTATATATATATATATATATATATATATATATATATATATATATTGTATATGAATACAAAAAATATTATAAACATAAACAGTGTTTAGAACAATGAAGGTCAACATGGCCATAAACTTTGTAACTTTTAGCATCAAATGTGACCTTCAATAATGAAGACCCAAATTAGTGGGTCTCTTTCCTTACCCGCTCCCTTAGTAAGGGTAGGGTAAATAAGGAAAGGTGTGTTACATCCCCACAGTAGGAGACCCCCTCCGAGAGCTTCTACGAGTGATTAACAGCTGTATGCCTAATCCAGAAGCACAGTTGGAAATTTAAGTTCTGGTGGCACTATATATTGAGCACTCACCCCCAGAATTATTGTACGCACAATTGGTCAGCTAGACGTTGTCTTAACTAGGTCAGAGCTTTATCATGTCTGACCAATAATTCTCTAGATTGCCTCATCAGGCCCTTCAGAGCAGGTTTCTAGCCACTCCGATAGGGCAACAACATACTGGAGCACCCCCCCCCCCCCGGAAGAGTCGCAAGCAGGGGACAAAAAGAAGGAAACTAAATCAGCCCTGATGAGGTAAAACATCCCTATAACTGTTAAGTTTTCTCTTTTGACTGCGAGAAGACAACGGGGAACAAACTAATAAAGAAAGGCCCCACTATCCAGCTTAAGAGCCGCTCCAGTCTCCAAGAGCGACCTCCATCCAGCTTTCACTTAAGTGGGCCAACCCATCAGACCTCAAGTGGAATTTTGTTAATAATGATGTTCCGTACATCCCCAGGGCAGCCTAAAGGGGCTTCCCCGGATAGAAATCCTGCACCACCTGACCTCGCATTCTTTCTTCCACCAGAGATATCGACGTGGTCAATAAAGCCCTTAATTCCATTCCGAATATTCTTTATAGTTCCGCGGGACAAAACTCGCCCCCAGAGGCCTCTATATTTCTAATTAGACCACAACTAGATCAAATAGCATGGGCCACTTCTCCCTCCATGTCCCCTGCGAACGGCACCCTCCCCCCAGAGGCGGACCCCACATGGCCGCCCACCGTAAGCAATGAACCTCTGCACATTAAACTTAATTTATGCTCTGTAATTCAGACTACTAATATTTCCCTCCATCTCCTTTGACAATTATATGGTTGAATCACAGATTGTTGTTGACTAAGTAAGATAACCATCCCAAAGTCTACATTTGTATGAGCTGACTTCTTTATATATTATGTCCAGCGACACACTTGCTCAAGAAAAAAAAAAAAAAGAGAGAACTGGGATATCCCTAGGAGTTACTTAAGTGACCCTGCAGTTCAGGTCGTGGTTTTCTCTCCTGCTCTCCAGTCTGCAGTGTTTCGTGGCGTGTCAGCACCTCGTGGCTCTCCATCACGACTCAGGGATAGTCTTTTGGCCCACACAGAGTCCCACAGACCGGAAACGCTCGTGTTAGCTCTCTCCCCTCTCCTCTTTGATCCACCTCCAATCCAGGTCCTACTACGAAGCTGCTGCTGGGTCTGGTCTGGTACCCGCTCAGGAGTGGAGATCCCGTACTGATTAAGATACTCCACGGCCTCCTCTATCTCCTGGAATCTGACTGGGTCTTTCACTGTAAGTACCTTTAGACATGAGGGGTATTCTACAAAGGCTTTTTACCCTTTTTGTTGGAGCATTTTTACTACTATTAAGACACATCTTCTCCTGGCAAGTAGTTGCTGGGTAAAGTCATGGTCAAAATAAAGCCTTACATCGCCAAATTCCACATTCTTCTTTGACCAAGCCAACAATAGGATTTCTTCTTTAACCTGGTAATCCAGAAAGGTGTGAATGACCGACCTTGGCCTAGCCTTCGGATCCCTAGGTCTAGGAATCAAGGATCTGTGCGCTCTGATTATATTTAGGGTCTTGTCTTGAGGTAGAATCAAAATTTCATGGAGAAAAGAATCAATAAAGGCTACCATATTCCCTGATTCAGTGCCCTCCAGTAATCCGTGTATTCAGATATTGTTTCTGCAACTACGGTTTTCAAATTCTTCAAGGCGCTGCTCCAGTATACTAGTGCGATGGTTGAGTTCAAGAGGCAGTGTTGTGGACATCCGTCGTTTGTGTGTATTCAACTGCTGTTGTTTCAAGGTCTTCAGTTTTCTGAGTTAAAGCAGTGATGTCTTTCTGATGATCAGACACTTTATTCTCTAATCTCTGGAGGGTCTCACTCATTTGTTTCAAGGTCTGGCACAATTGCTGTGAAGTGATTGTGCAATCGGGATCCGCGTCACCTACATCACTGCCGGCTTCAGCTACAGGAGATTCCGGTGCTTGACAGGCCGCGGCCCGATGTGTAGTCTCAGAGGCATTTTTCAGCTGTTTCCCACCTCCAATCGGCGGAATATCTTTAAATCTTTGCTTTAGGGTCATTGAGTAACCCGTTATGCATCGTGTGATAGACAGGATGGAGTTCTGCTGTTAATGATTCGAACGGATTTAGATTTGGCCTGGGCTACTCTCGCTAGCTAAGGCGCCATTTCAGGTGAGGCTCAAACCATAAGTCTTCCCCCACTATTAAAAGCCAAGTTTGAACAGTAGGGGGCGCCTGTCATCCCCAGCTCCTGGTAACAGCTTTCTTAGCTCCCAATATACAGGAAACTAATAAAGATCCTCTAGATAGAGGGAGATCTTCTGGTGGGACTGAGACCAACACCAATTCAGGGGTCAGTACTGCCTCTGTCCCCACCAGATCTGATAATGCTTCAGAGATATCTCTTCAGAATCCCGTTAATTGCGGGCATGCCCCAAAAATATGGGCCTGGTCTGCTAAATGCTCCCCACATTCCCTCCAGCACCTTCCCGATGCTCCAGGCGAGAACCGTGCCAATTTTGCTGGAGTATAGAAATATCTATTTCTTGTCTTCCACACGAATTCTCACCAATCGGGCTAGAGATTTATTCCAGGATGGGAAATATATCGAATCTGGCACAACTGGTATGGTTTGGAAGAGATACAGCAAATGGGGTAGGATGTTCATCCTGATAAGGTCAACTCTAGAATATAATGGCAAGTGGAGCTGGGACCACTGATGTAAATCAGACTCTATTTTTTGTGTGAGGGGTTCGTAGTTTACCAACGTAAGGTGTACTAGTTGACGTGGTAAATATATATACCCAGGTATTTCACCTTGGCACTATTCCAACATAAGGGTAGCCTTGTCTTTAATGTTTGTGAGGTGCTAAAATGAAATGGCAAAACCTCTGTTTTAGAGGAATTTATTTTGTAGCCTGAAATTTGAGCGTATTGTTCTAGAACCTCCCAAATTGCTGGAATGGAAGATTCCGGATCCATCACTGACAGCAGAATATCATCAGCATATAAAGCTAATTTTCAAGATTGATTACCCACTTGGATGCCCGATATCCTCTCCGAATTTCTGAGCATCATAGCCAATGGGTCAATATAGATGGCAAATAACAGTGGGGATAAGGAGCATCCCTGCCTAGTACAGTGCCGCCCACCTAAGTGCACATCGGATAAGTGGTATGTGAAGACATATGTGTTCCCACAGTACACATGTTATGTTTGTTCTGTACTAGCGCCTTGATAGTGTTTTTAAATTTCTCCGATGCCTGGAAAAGCTATTTTTTGGATAAGTGCACAGCCCGCTTAAGTCCACACTTTTCCAATATCCCGAGGGTGTGCACTTAAGCAGGCTGCACTGTACCACGCTCTAATGTAATAGGAGATGTAATGCCACCATTAAGTTTTATACATGCCTTCGGAGTTAAATATAGCTGCTCCAGCCATTTAACAAATTCCCCAAGGAAGCCAAAAGAGGTCAGAACCCCCCACAGAAACCTCCAAGAGACCGTGTCAAAAGTCTTGTAAGCTTCCAAGCTCACAAGGGCTGAGGGAGCAGCTGATTTATTCATATAGTCCATTAAGTGGCCCGTTCTCTGGACATTATCTGCAGTCTGGTGCATCCGGCGGAATCCAGCCTTATCAGAATGTATCAGGGTTGGTGAAATAGCCTCCATCCAGCATGCCCAAACTGCCATGTAGAATTTATACTCACTATTTAATACCGAGATGGGTCTATGGGAGTCAAGTGAAAGCGGGTCTTTTCCTGGCTTCAAAATGGCAGATATAGCTGCATAGGACCATGAAGCTGGAGGGGTCTCCCCCTTCTGAACCTCTAGGAAAGCTTGTCGCATAGGCTGGAGCAGTTTAGAGAAGAATGTCTTATACCATTCAGCTTCGAAGCCATCTGGGCCTGGACTTTTCAAGGTTTTAGAATGGTTAATAACTTCCTGAATTTCCACAGAGGAAACAGGACTCAGCAGTGAAGCCTGCTGTGACCCAGTTAACTGTGGAAAGTTAAGGGGTGACAAGAAATTACGAATAACCTCTGGGGATGGAGGGGCAGGATCAGAGTATAATGCTGTATAATATTGCTGAAATGCTCTCATAACTCCGGGTGCTTGATGGAGGATAGTCCCCGATTGGGGATCACGGATTCGAGTAATGGCCGCAGACTGCTTGAATCCTCTGGTTCGTTTAGCCAAATTTCTAGCGCCTTTGGAACCTCCCTCATAGTACAATTTTTTAAGATATAAAAGGGACATCTGTGTCTTATAATCTAAGATAGACTGTAGTTCTGACTGAACCTGTCTAAACTCATTTGGAGAAACCTGCTCCCCTTGATCCTGTTTTCCCTGCAATTCCTGCAGAGTAGTTTGTAGAAATTTATATCTGGATTCTCTTTGCTTATGCTGTCTAGAGGAGTAGGAGATAATCTCTCCTCGTATCACTACCTACAGAGTGTCCCAAAAGAGAGTAGCCAAAACCACTGGATCAGGGTTCTCCTCGAGGATCTGCATGATGTGGTCCACCACTTTAGTTTTAAACTCCGAATCCATCAATAAAGAAAGATTCAGTCTCCAAAGGGTTGGTTTAGGGGATCTACCTTAATTAAAAGGGGTATATGGTCGGAAAGGAGTTGAGCCTCCAATGAGATGTCCTAGACTCTATCCAGGAACTCCGTAGAGGTAAAGAAATAATCAATCCTAGCGGAGGTATGGTATCTAGGTGAGGCAAAGGTGTGTCCTTCCAGAGAAGGATAAAAGTGTCTCCAAATATCTGTTAGACCCATCTTAGGAATCTGGGTTTTAAAAACTTTTGAGTATAAGTAAATATTTTCTGTTTTGGGGAGGAAGAATCTTTCTGTGAAGACATAATTAAATTAAAATCTCCTCCTATCAACATTAAACCCTTATGCAATTCAAGCAACTTATTGAAAATTGTCTAAGCAGCACAGGAGAGGCACCGGGTGGTAAGTATACATTAGCCAGTGTTACCTCGCTCTCAAACATTTGTCCTTGTACAATTATAAAATGCCCATTTTGATCTGAGTGTACCTCTTCCTTAATAAATGAGGTGGTAGCAGGGATCAAAATTGCCACTCCACACCTCTTCCCAGATTTGCTGGAGGAGGAGAAAACCATGTATCTGCCTCCGGCCAAAAGCTTAGCATGTTCACCCAGTGATACATGTGTCTCCAAAACACTTATTTCTCATACCTACATATACTGAAAATCACCTCGGCAGTTGTGAGCCATGAGCAAGAAGGCAGCAGAGTGTGCGGGTGGATGTAAAACTGTGGCATTACAGATAACAGAAGAACACTCACTAGATATGGTAAGTGATTAAAAAAAAATCACAAGCTGATGAGCTGTAGCATATAATTATGCAGTGTGAATGATTAAATGTCGATGGTACAGTCAGCCATAAACAAAGCTTGCAAGGACTGCTGAAAGGGCGGGGCTATTTATAGAACGCGAGTGAGCAAGTGGCCATCTGGGGTGGATGGGGAATCAATCGCAAATACAGAGATCTAAATAAAAAAGGTTAAAATAATGTATGTTCAGTTTTTCTTCGGTCTTTGCAATATGTGTTTTGTCACACAGACTGACAAACAGCTGTTGTGTGCTACTACAGTGCTGTAGTCTAAGTGGGGGAAAATGGGGGCTGTTTATTTTTTTAAATTCTGAAGTGAAGGCTCAAGGATTTCTTATGGTGTCTTGCATCCAGGTTCTCAGGACTAGTTTTAGCCATGTGTTAGACACCTCTAACGCATGGCTAATGACCAATCAGAAGCACTGAAATCCTTTTCCCATTTTATAATTTCTATTAATTCCAACACACGGAATTGTGCTTGCCTGTCCACACTGCAACTGTTACTGTTTAAACTAAAGGGACGCGGTCAACCCTTTTTGCATCTGCCTCAGACTAGTTCTCTCCCAGAACCCCATCTGCACTGCTACCGGTTTTCACAACTCTTCAGACACCTTGGTATGCTGCCACCACCCAGCTGCAATCTTGGGATATTTCTTGATCCAAATCTCACTACAGCCACTGCTCACACAGTATGGTGCTCTTTCCCAAAGGGTAAACAACCCACCCCTTTTCTCACAGTTGAGAACATTTTGCTTTAAATATAGTAACTTTGTAGCCTCTCTTCAGAAACAGATCACCAACTTGCCAATGTACCCCTGGTTATCTATACTCGAAATGACTCAATCACAGCATGAAGTACATCAAACTAACATTTAAGAATCCACAATTTTTACGTATATTACAAGATCATACACACTGAAGACTATGGGGAATACAATATTTCTGCAGAGATAAACACCCTTTGGAAAAGATAGAGATCACATAGATAAAAACCTAACTCAGTGCTATCTAGATTCCGAGTAGAATCTTACTCTCAACTGGGAACTGGTGAGTTATGACACACTCAAACCCAAGATGTTGATAGATCAAAATCCCAAACATAACCGATTTCTCATTGCAAACATGCAACAGAAATACCTTTGGTTGGCTGACCCACTATCCCCACATCACTGGGCTGGCCACTTGGACATCACAGCCTGACTCTGCTTTTGATCTCCAGGGATCACCTATTACACCCCAGACTGGTCAATGTCAGTTTTGTTATTTAGAGCTTGGCCTTTTGTTATCACTGCTGTCTGCCCAGCTGGAAAAGTCTAGCCCACTGTTTAAATTCAAAACATGACTTTTTTTTCCAAAGGGACTTCGGCCTTTGAAGTTTAACTAAAACAAAAGTCATTTAGGTTAAAAAAAGACTTCTGCTACATACACACACTTGTTTGTACTGTGAGTAGAAAGTTCTTTTTACACAAAAGGCCACTCACAGCTGACTTCCCTGCAGCTTGGACCACAGAAGAATGTAATTTTCAGTTTCCACCAGACAACCCACCTCAGCTGAAATACTTTATAGAGGCATAGATGATTAATAAACACACACACACACACTGCAAGCTGTCACAATGTCATATTATTTCAAACTAAATACCGACATTTTATGATTGCTTACCTTCTCTAAAATTCACAGATGTTGTTGTTTTTTAATCTAGTTCCTTTCTTAGTATAACTGAAATGTGTTACAATTGTGTAATACATTAATGACTAGCATTTTTAATGCTTGGATAACCAGGTTGTAATTCTGCATTACAAACGGGCAGTTATAACTGTCCGCTGTCAATCAAACTCACTCTAGTAACAGTGTGTGCAGCAGCCTCACAACTGCTGTCTGTTAAGACATTAAAAAATAATAATTTTGCTGTTTTTATGTTCACGAGTTCAGCTGGTAAAACAAGTCTGAAGTATGATTTTTCTTGTTCTTATTCATTCCAAGCCAAACACCTAACCCAATCATTTGTTAAAAATGCTTGTCAGTATTTACTGTATATTAAACAAGACATGGGTGAGCGTGTATAACTCAGAATTTTATATACACCCCCAGTGAGGAATGCTTTTTTAAACCCCTGGAGCTCCGCTCTCAAAGTTTATGTAGCATTCCACATCTTGGGCGTGTATACAATTCTGGTTACACACACTCACACACGTATTATTCTCCTCCCAACCTTGTTTTGTTTCAGATCCTTGATCTAGTCTTAGTGCACACTTCCAGAACATTAGAAACACTCCTAAACAGTGCAGTCAGTCATGATGCAAGTCTCCTCTTCTTTCATCTTCAGTAGCAAGACTGTATTGTGGGTCTTTCCAAGTCTAGGAAAAATGCAGTAGGAGTTGATCAAGGACTGCAAATGAATGTGTTGTGCGTGGTAATACCAGTAATAGTGGGCAGTAATTTTCACCTTTGAAACAAAAAAGGGAATCAGAATCAAACTACCACCTACATCAGCAATCTCTACAGAATGTGACCAAACATAATGTGTTTTTTAACTACAGACACTTTAAGGCACAAGGAGGATGACAGTGTCCATCCAGACATGTGAGTGAAACTGTGCTACCTCTAAAATGTTTTTAAAAATGGTTTTAGGACTAGGTACCTAGCAGAGTTTCAAAATGTTTTTGTTAAAATGTTTTAAGGGGCTTGTAGTCTGGATGCAAACAGTGCTAGGGGGATTGTAGTAAGAGATAAGACCCAACAGTGTGTGCGGTGTTGGGGTGATATCGCATGCCCAAGGTGTAGTGAGGCCCAATGCCACAGGCTTAGGGGCCTTACTGCCCTGGAAGTGCAGGCATCAGCCAGTACCCCACACTCTGAAGGAAACTGGGCTACGCTGGCTCAACATAACCCATTTCCTAACCGCAACAGGATGGGATTTTAAAATGCTGCATGTAGCACCATGCTAAGCAGAGGCAGCAGCAAGTGGGCGGTGTTGACTGATACCTGCACCCTTCATGACTGGTGTCAGCCAATCAGGTTACTTGATTTTCCTAACCTATCTGCTAAAATGTTTTTAGGCACTTAAAATGTTTCAAAGATCCACAGTGTGTATGTGGCCTATTTGTAAGGACTTCTACAGCATGTATAACATCTTGGGAAGCTGGAAAGAGGACTTGACTGTAGGCAAAGAGTAAAATTGGGGCCAAACTGGAAAATAAAAAAAAGAATGGTTCTGTAAGTAATAAAGTCTGCTTGATAGCCAAGTTAGACACTTTTAACACGTTGAACTTTGACTCCAGTGCATATAATTATTGTGCATAGTATTTATTTATTTATACCTCTCATTACTTAGTGCTTACCTGCCTGCCATCTATTGTGGGGTTGCATACTACGTCTATTTTGTGTGAGTCTGTCTTCCTGATTTGCTTGCTGCTTTCATGTTAACAGCTGTACTTTATTGCTACCATATTTAAATTACTGTGTTGTGTTGCTGTCACTTTGTATACCATATCCATTGTATTTGGTTTAATCTCTGTTGTGTTACCGACTGCATTCTCCCAGGTCATTCCTGAAAATGGGCATTTTATTGACTAGTCCACCCACCTGGTAAACATAAACCTAATAAATAAATAAGATGACCCTATTTAAAAGTTATAGTCTGGATAGGGCCCTTGAAACTAGCTCCTTAATAGTCCCAACACTTTTCAAAAACTGTTCTACCAGGACAGTATTGCGGACACAAACTGTTAAACCAGTTTAAGAAGGGAAATGTAGACAGGCCCTCAGAACAGTGAACACCTTTACGTTAGAACATACTTATACTACATACTCATTCCTGAAGCAGGGGGGTGGACATTATAGACCTACGGTCCTTTCTTGACCTTAAATTACTACGTTACTGTAACTACCCTAGAGATCAGTTCTCAAAAACAGCTCTACAACTGTGACAGACAGTTTGTTCATTAACCAATTTAGATACTTTTAAACCGCTTTCACCTTGCTAGCACTATATATTTATGGTACTGGCTGTTGTAGCGTTCCCCTCATGCGGTCAAGGAGCATGCACAAAATAACCTCATGCTATTCAACTGGCTGTAACCTTCACGGACCCTTATGGACCCATCTTCCTTGGGAATAGGGGCTACAGGAGCTCCTCAGTGGCAGTCTGACTCCTCATTTCCTCCCAATTTGCATGCAGCAGGACTCCTAAACTGATGAAGAAGATTCTGGCCTCAAACCATTGGGGTGTTCAGCCAAGCTTAACAAGTAGATGGATGAGGTGAATTATATATCTCAATGGTAGGGATCCTGATATTAATCCAGGATAGTGCACATCAGACTGGGTTCTGGAGACCCTCCCCTGACCTGCCTGGAGATACATGCCTAAAGTTCCTTAAGGCAGAGTCCATCCACTACTTATACACAGAAGCCCCAAGACAAAAGGCTAGACATTGTACTGCTTTTGTAAAATGGTGTGCCATATACCACAATGTTGTGACTTGCCATGTAAAATGAAATAAGTGACTGCTTGTATCTAGCATGCTATACTGGGGTGTATTTTGTACTCAAGTTGTTCAATACACTTGAATTAAAAAAGGCATTGGGTTATTTAGTTTAGTTAGTTTTTATTAACTTGGAAAGGAAGGCTAGACAATTCTGCCTATTTTCAGCCTCGTTGGGGGGGGGGGCGGAGATATGGATGGTAACCAACTGAAACTGAACCAGATTAAGTTGTTGGTGGTATTTTTAGTGAGTAAGGTAAATTTGGCCAGGACACCAGGGAAATTCCCCTGCTCTTTTCGAGAAATGCCATGGGATATTTTACGTATACCTGAACAACCACCAGAACAGGCAGACAGGACCTTGGTTTAATGTCTCATCTGAAAGATGGCACACCTCAGGAGTGCAGCATGCCCCTCATGATGCACTACAGTGTCAGAGCTGGGAATTTATAGCCAGCCTGATGGCGATGGAGATTGAGGCGCTGGTCGCAACACCTCATGCCACGCCAGCGACCCAGGTTCGGGAATGAGCCCGGGCTGCTGAGGGTCAGCAGGGGTGAGAGAGGATCAAGCATCCGGAGGACTGCTCTCTCCTCTCGGGGGGGGGGGTTTGTTGTCCCACCCACTGACTGCCTTCTGGCGGTGGCCAGAGGGCAGTATGGGTCGGAAAGACACGCGCCGGTGTCTTTGCGTCAGCAGGGAGAGGATAGGGAAAAAGGAGCCAGCAGGCTCGCATGATGGCCGCATCAGCGCCTGGCCAGTCCCGATGTCTGGATTCCGCCTCCGGGGTTGGGGTAAAGTCAAGCGCCTTCTCACCCCAGCTCTGCCACGGGGGACCTGTGGGGGATTTAGGAGGGTGTTGGGTTAGGGAATGGTGCAGCCAGAGACCGAGGGAGGGACCAGAGCTGCTTGCCGGGCTCGGGGAGCTAGAAAAACCTATATGGGAAAAAAAAAAAAGAATTGGGATTTTACCCTCAAGGGCCTGGTGTGAGTTGTTCTAGCCTTCTGTCTCTGTGCTACTGTCCCAAACGTTTGGTATATTATGATGAAATAATGTTTGAATTTATGTTGGCGAATTAAACTATGCTTCAAATTGTGTCGGAGTGATTCTTGCATGCTGCTCTGTCTCATCTTTGTTTTTTCAAGAAGCACCTGGATTTATCTGTAAACGCACCTCTCTTTTGCTGCCAGGACCCCTAAACTAGCAGGGAACTAAATATCAATTTAGCCTGATCAGTGCAGTGTACCTAATGCTGACATAATATTTCTAAGGAGAGTGCAATGAGCCTGGGTTTACAGAAAAACACTGTTTTGTTCCAGGCACGTCATGGGTGGTGAGGTGCTCCACTTTCAGTGGGAGGATGGACATGGGTTACTGGTCTAGCATTCATACACCCCCTGTCAGCCAATCATGAAGAGGCACTGGCATTGTCAGTGCAGGCAGCTGCTCACTCACACTTTAGGAGAAAGGAAGGCTGTAGCCATGGCAAACTCCATCGTGCAGGACAAGGGGATGAAAGGGGGAAAATCTTAAGGAAGAATTCAAACAAATACTGCTCTGCAAACTGCCACTTTATCTCCTGCCCAGGCTGAGTAGATGACAGCGGGGCACAGAAAGAAACCTCATCTGTGTAAGGAAGTTAATTAGCATATGTGATTTGTGTATGAATTGCTAATGCGCATGCAGTAGCCTATGTATATAAATCCTTATCTGGCAGGCAGTAGCCCATGCTTTCTGCAGTCTGTTCTTAGTGTTATACAGTACAGTAAACCTACCAGCTCACTCCACGCGCTCACTCCACGCTGGTGTCTGTGTGATTATTACATGGTGTCAGAGTGGACCACCTGCAGCCTCCTACCTCTCTCAATCTACATGAAAATTTTGCTGAAAACTAGAGATTTAAGCAGCAATTTTAAATTTTCTCGGTTGCCAGTGGACTTACTGAGAAATTCCAGAAAATCCAGGCTATGAACCTCTTGCACATGGCTGGCCCTGATGCATTGAAGGTATTCAATACTTTCATTTGGGAAAAAGTGGAAGAGAAGGAACAACTCAATAAAATTATGGAACAATTTGAGAGGTATTGTAACCCAAGAAAGAATGTGGCTTATGAGAGTCATTTGTTCAATACTAGGAGCCAGAATCTGGGTGAGTCCATTGATTCATATGTAACTGAAGTGAGGCTAAAGGCTGAATCTTGTGAATTTGGAGATTTAACCGAATCGTTGATCAGGATAGAATTGTATGCGGAATACAGAGTGAGCATGTGAGACGCAGACTGTTAAGAAAAGCAGACTTAACATTAGATGATGCCATATATACATGCAGGGCCACCGAACTGAGTGAAATGCAGATTAAACGCTTAAATGGAAATGCTCAGGATGAAAGCTCAGTGCAAGCAGCAGTAGTGCAGGAAGAAAGAGTAACAAGCGCCAATGTGAGCAAAGGGAGTTATGTACCTCGAGCAAATAAAGTCAAATGTGAAAAGTCTGGTCGTGAGCATGACATAAACAAATGGTCAGCATATGGACAGTACTGTAGATTGTGCCACAGGAAAAATCACTTTGCTAGAGTATGTCATGTGGGCAAATGCAATGAGATCCATATTGTTAGAGAAGATGCCCAGGAAATTGAAAGTAATTTTAGAATTGAGACTGACTACCTATAAACCCGAGACTGACTGGAAAGTAAATCTGAGCATAAATGTGAAAATGGTGACATTAAAATTAGACACTGGAGCGCAGTGTAATGTGATGCCTTTTCACATGTATAAGACATTGTCTGGAGAAGCTGTTCAAAGGCAGTCAGCTAGATTGGTTTCCTATTCTGGGAATAAATGTGATGTGAAAGGCAAAGTGATGTCGCTAACATGTTTTAAGCAAAAGTATTACCTGTTGCCATTTCAAGTGGTTAATGCAAATGTGACCCTAGTGTTGGGCCTATCTACTTTCAGTAGATACTGCAAGTGGAAGTGCAGGGGAAACCACAGAAGAATACTGGCTGAATTTACTGATGTATTTGAGGAACTGGGATGCTTAGAGGGTGAATACGACATTAAAATAGATAAGACAGTCAGCCCTGTGATCCACCCCCTAGGAAAATACCTTTCGCATTACAAGACAAAGTGAAAACTGAGCTAGAGAATATGGAAAGATTGGGGGTTATTGAGAGGTGGAGAAACTCACAAGCTGGATCAACTCGATGGTGGTTGTAGAAAAACCAAAGTATGAATTTGCATAGATCCCAGAGATCTTAACAGAATCTTAGAATCCTGCCGGCAGAAAAGGACCATTCGGCCCATCTAGTCTGCCCAAAAGAGATAGCCCACCCCCTCCTGCCCTTTTACCTCCCACCCTTCTGCCTTCTCTCTCCTCCTCTGCCTAGCCCCATGTGGTTATCCCATGCTCATTTGAATTTACCCACCGTAACCACTTCCACTACCCATTCTGGCAACCTGTTCCATGGACCTACGACCCTCTCTAAGAAGTAACACCCCCTTACATCCCCCTGAAAATCTTCCCCCTTCCAGCTTGAGTGCATGACCTCTGGTGGTTTTGTTTTCATTCAGTCATTAGATGCTACCTCCCTTTACTTTATTCCCTTCATGTATTTGAAGGTTTCCATCATGTCTCCCCTTTCCCCTCTCATCTTCAGTATATATAGATAGATCAAGCTCCTCCAGCCTCTCCCCACATGGCCTCCCCTGCATCCCCTGGATTATCTTGGTCACCCTTCTCTGGACCCTCTCCAGCCTATCCATGTCCCCCTGCAAATGGTGCCTCCAGAATTAAACCCCATACTCCAGATGTGGTCTGACCAGTGCTTTGTACAATGGCATGCTCACCTCCCTCCTACTAGTGAAGCCCCTTCCTATGCACGCCAACATTCTTGTCATTTTGCCAGCTGCTCGTTCACACTGATTCCTAATCTGAAAAGTGTCAGTGATCCAAATTCCCAGGTCCTTTTCTTGCTCCGTGACCTGCAGTGCCCCCCCCCCGCCCCCCAAGGCAGTAATTAGCCCTTGGATTATTTCATCCTATGTGCATTATTTTGCATTTTTTTCCACTGAATTGCAGTTGAGTTTTCCTTACTTCTCCAGCCTGACTACATCCGGCCTCATTTTCTCCACTCCGCCTAGAGTGTCTACTCTGTTATAGACTTTTGTGTCGTCCACGAACAGATGCCTTCCCATTTCGACCCTCTGCTAAATCCCCACGTATACATTGAACAATATGGGACCCAATACCGATCCCTGTGGTACCCCGCTCATCACTCCTAGTTCCCTGGAGTGCTTCCCATTTACCACTACTCTCCAAGTCCTCCCTCCCAATCAATCCTCCACCCAAATTTGTAAACTTAGCTCCCACTACTAAATTACTTAACTTGCTTACTAGCCTCCTGTGGGGGCCAGAGTCAGATGCCTTCCTGAAATCCAGACAGGCCACGTCCACCGCTCCACCTTATTATTCACCTCCATTACATCCTTGAAGAACTCAATCAGGATGGTCTGACGAGACCTACCAACTGTGAACCCATGTTGATTGTCATCAGTTAGTCCTTCCTCCTCTAGGTGTCATGCCAGCCTCTCCTTTATGAGAGCTTCCAGTAGCTTACCTACCACAGAGGTGTGACTGACAGGGCAGTAGTTGCCAGGCTCATCTTTTCTCCCCCCCCTTGTATAGCGGTACTACCTCCGCCTGTTTCCAGTCCCCCGGGACCTTCCCTGATTCAAAAAATAGATTATACCTTCACCACGAGACAGAAGACAAAGCTGTGTTCTGTTACATTTACTGTTTAAAATTCAGTAGTTCATGGGACACCCCTCACCCAAAACGCAATTTTGGGTGAGGGGTGTCCCTGCATGAACTTTACTGGATTTTAAAACATTAAATGCTCAACCAGAACACAGCTTTCGTGTCTTCAGTCTCGGTGGTGAAGGTGAAGACGAAGCCAAATTCAGCTACATTACAGTGAGTACACTTGTCTTTTTGGCTCCTTCCAAAGTAGTATTAGTCGCCTATTTGTTGTGAGAGAGAGAGCTTAAACAGTTTGGCAAGAGGTCCTGCCAGTTCCTCCCTTAACTCTCTAAGTACCCTTGGATATACTTGATCTGGTCCCATAGCCTTGTCAGTTTTTACTTTTCCCAGTTCCTCCAACACCCTCACCGCCGTGAAGGGGCTTGTGTCTGCCTCCTTACCCAACCTCCCCCCTCTGCTTAATACAGGCCCTCTTCATTCTTTCTCAGCAATAGAGCAATTAAAAGGGAATATCACCCAATGAAAACAACTGAAGAGGTTGCAGCCAAGTTAGCAGGCGCCAAAGTATTCACAGTGTTAGATGCGGGGCATGCCTTCTGGCAGATTAAACTGGATGGGCCTAGCTCTGATCTAGTGACTTTTAACACACCTTTTGGGAGGTACAAGTTCAAGAGTCTCCCCTTTGGGATTTGCTCAGCACCAGAAGAAGTCTTCCAAAATAAAATTTCACTTTTTTCTTAAATCCAGCAATTTGGTCCCCGCTGCCTCCTCACACCAACTGGCAACAGGGTCACATTGGTAGTTATACTGGTTTTCTCCCAACACCCCGAGACCCGGCACATGGCTGCCATAAGTGTGTGGAGGCACGCTCACATCCCGTGGCGCCAGCTCAGCCCTTCCACCTCCCATAGCTATTTGCTGCCCCTCTCCGCTACGCTACCCACCGGACCTCCACCCGTGGGAGCGGAACTACGGGGCGCCAACCACCTCAGGAGAGGAGAGCTGCCTGCTCTGCCCTCCCCCCCCACATTGGCACCCTGACGACCCAAGGTCGTTCCCGAACCCGGGTCACTGGCGTAGCGCAAGGTGTAGCATCCAGCGCCTCAACCCTCAGTGCCACCGGGCTGGCCAATTTCACACATTTATGAAGGGCTCGAGGGCACAGAGGTCATTATGGATAACATCCTAATCAAATCAAATCAAATTTTATTTATATACTGGAGGGTATGTGAGCAAAAATGCCCGTTTTCACAAATGTCCAGTGGAAAATTACAACAGAAAAAGTAGATAAACACAAATGAGACTAACAATTACAGGTACAAAATATTTACATGGATGCGACTGTACAAGGCAATGCAAACTGAGAACTAAAAAGAAATCCAAAACAAGCAGTTAGTGATATTAACAAGGGAGAGAAAATACAACAGTGGCATGGACAGCTCTCAACAGTCAGTACAACAGTAGTCAAATATTTCAATAAAAGAGTAAAAAACGAAGGCAAGTAACAAGTAAGGCAACCATCTAAAGTGCATAAAGTGAGGATAGTGCAAGGTTTGCAATATTTGAGGCATTCAGGGACTAACAAGGAAATGCAAGAGACACTGGCAGAGGGCTAGGAAAATAGCTGGGAAGAATACAAGGTGGGGTGTCATAGAGACAGGTATGGAGACTGGGTTGGGCTGCACGGGGGTAGGGGTAGCTTTCCGATACAAGTAAAAGAGCCAGAGGGGCTGGCAGGGAGAGGAGAAAGGGGGGAGCAGGAAAGGGGTGGCCAGAGGGCAACAGGACGGGAGGAATGAGGCTGAAAAATCCTGGAGGCTAGCACGGTGGAGGGGTCTGGAGAGAGGAAAGTAGCCAGACAGGAGGGGGATGGGGGCAGAGTGAAGGACCAGTGGACTTAGTGAGGGCGAAGGTAAAAAAAAAAATAAAAAATAATAAATGGGAAGCTAATATACAAGTGCACAATGAGAGGTTACGGAATGTGCCACAAAGAGCCAGAGATAAGCATTTGTCCTAAAACCTAAAAAAAAAAAAAAATCGAAAATCAAAATGTCAGAGGTCCAATATATCGGACACAAGTTAAGTTTATCTTCTCAGTACTTTCAAAATTAACTGTTATCAAGCATCAGCTCACTCTGTCTTAACTTATTGGGCTATGAAGCCCAATACCTTATGGCACTAGGTCGGAACTTAACTTTAGCCAGATTACACAGCAGCCACTTGGGCTTTGAAAAATGCAAGCGCAGAGCCAGAGATCTTTTTTTTTTTTTTTAACTTTCTATTTATGCACCCTTCACCACCGCAACACCTACCTTCCCTCAGGGACTCCCAAGGCATTGTGTCTGCCAGGTCTCCCGAGAACCGTAAGCCCCTCGTGATTCTGCCCTGCCATCAGCCCTCGGATTACCCCCCCCCCTCCGAGTGGGGTGGGAGGCCTACCCCACACCTCCCATCCTTTGTCCAAGTGTTGGACAGACTCGTGAGGCTCCTTCCCGGTCCTGGTCTACATGATGCTGGGGCCTGTCTCCAGGCATCGCTGCAGGTCTTTTTCCTGCCTTCTGGTCCCGTCTCCCCTGTAGACATTGGCATGCGAGGAGGGGCCAAGGAGATGGGGGCATGCAGAGACTTGCCTCCGCTCTGGACCCTTGGCCGACGTCCACCCATCCCTTGTTCCTGCCTCCTCAGGTGTACCTCCACCTGTGACCAAGCAGGTGGCAATATCCTGAGGGTGCAGCCCACCCCCTCCCGGAGGAGGGAGGCGGCCATTGGCTCGAGGCCTTCTCCACCTAGCCACCCAAGCTTGCTACCGAACCCGCCGGCGCCGCAAGCGGAGATCCAACTGCTGCGCCGACGGGCCAGAATTAAAAATTACTCACCTTAATAATTATGTTTCTTCTAGTGGAGTCTTGCTGTATTCTGACAAGTGCAGTTAGCCCCAGCCTTTAAACTACCCCGGAGAACAATGGGTTAACTTTTCTATGCAGGGCATAGAATGTTGATCTCGAGCTCGGTTGATGTCTCTGCCTGTTGTATTTTGAACTGCAACCGTCAGATCTTTACGAGCAAAACTCAACTAGGTGTTCTGTGGGGACACTGTCAAATTTTTACTAGACAACTGGCAGAAAAATAATATTTTGGGTTCCCAAAGGAAGACTAAAGTCAGGAAACCCAAAAAACAAAAACCAATAAAATTGAAATAACATATCACCCCATGAGTAACAGAGGGTGTAAAGGGGCACCCCTGGGGTGCCAACACTGCGCCTGCCCACCCACATCCCAAAAAATCCAGGTTCTGAGACGGGAGGCGGAGGGGAGGTCAGAATACAGCAAGACTTCACTAGAAGAAACATAATTACTAAGGTGAGTAATTTTTTCTTCAAACAACATGAAGCCTTACTGTATTCTGACAAGTGCAGACTACCAAGCAGTACCTCCATGGAGGAGGGACAGAACCTACTTAGGGAATAGGCTCTGAAGTACTGCTGTGTCAAACCGAGCATCACTCCTAGCCTGGATATCCAGAGAGTAATGCCTGGTAAAGGTATGTACTGTTTTCCAGGTGGCTGCTTGACAGATTTCTAAGAGAGGGATATCCCTGGCAGCAGCCAGGGAAGCAGCTGTACCTCTTGTAGAGTGAGCCCTCAGGCCTGAGGGTGGAATCTTTCCCAGTTTCTCATAACAGAATTGTATACAAGACACAATCCACCTGGCAATTGTTCTCTTGGTGGCAGGTTTGCCCTTTCCTACCTCTCCATAAGTGAGGAACAACTGGAGGGAATCAAAACTGTGACCCTTGGTACGCTCTATGTAGTAGCTAAGGGCTCTTTTAACATCCAAACTGTATAGCCTCCTCTCCCTTGATGAAGAATGATCAGTGAAGTAAACAGGGAGAGACATAGACTGATTCAGGTGGAACTCTGAAAAGACTTTAGGCAAGAACTTCCTGTTAGTTCTAAGGACCACTTTATCTCTGTGAAAAGAGATGGAATCAGGTTCTAGTGACAGGGCTTGCAATTCACTGATACGTCTAGCAGAAGTAATGGCTACCAAAAACACAGTTTTCCAAGTCAAGTACTTAAGCTCTGCTGAGGACAAGGGCTCAGAAGGGGGTTGCATAAACTGAGCAATGCAAACATTAAGATCCCAAGCAGGAGCAGGATCCCTAAAGGGGGGAATGGTATGAAGCAATCCCTTGAAAAACTTACAGAATACAGGGTGGTATGACAGTGAGAAAGACTTGCCTACTGACAGGAAAGCAGAAACAGCAGACAAGTGTACCCTGGGAGTAGCCGTTCTGAGGCCCAGGCTATTAAGATGGACCATATAATCCAGAACTGTAGGCAATTCAGCAGTATCTGGGGAGATATGCCTCTTGGAACACCAAATGCTGAATCTCTTCCATTTGGAGTTATAAGTCTTTCTGGTGGAAGGCTTTCAAGCGTTGAGAATATCCAGAACTCCCTGAGACAGATGCAAATCTGCAAACTCTAACTCTTCAAGAGCCATGCCTGAGATTGAGAGACTGAAGATTGGGGTACAATCCTCCCTGAGAGGAGGTTAACAGGTTGTAATTCCTGGGAAGAGTCAGGGAAGATGGACTGCTAGGGACAGCAACAAGGGATACCATGGCTGCCTGGCCCAGTCTGGAGCAATCAGAAACACTTTGCAAGGTTGTGACCTTATCTTGACTAGAACTTTGAACGGGGACATACAGAAATTTCCTTTCCAGTTCAGAATCAGGGCATCCAGGGGACTGAGCCAAAGACTGGGGGTCTGCAACAAAAGAGAGGAAGTTGGTGATTGTCTGGGGCTGCAAAAGGATCTATCTCTGGAGTGCCCCATCTTGAAAAAAAATCACCTTCAACACCAGAGGATCCAGGGCCCATTTGTGATGGCCCTGAGATATTCTGCTCAGTGCATCTGCTACGACATTGTCCTTCCCTGGAAGGTGAACTGCTATCAGAGAGGTCTGCAGGGAATAAGCCATAGACCACAACTTCATTGCTTCTGTGCACAAGGCTGTAGACCGAGTGCCTCCTTGCTTGCTGATGTACCACACGGTGGTGGTGTTGTCTGTTCTGACCTGAACCACCTTGGTCTGTACTGACTGGGAAAAAGCTTGCAGTGCCAGAAACACTGTCCTGAGTTCCAACAGACTGATGTGTATAAGAGATTCCTGAGGAGATCACAGTCCCTGGGTGGTGAGGTCCCCCAAATGGGCTCCCCAGCCCAGCAGGGAAGCATCTGTGGTAAGGACCACTGAATGAGACTGAGTGGCAAATGGAACCCCTTGCCTCAAATTGTCCTGATCCTGCCACCATTGCAGGGCTTGGAACAGAGTTTGAGTCACAGGGATTAGTTTGGTAAGGGAATCCTTTCTTTGGGACCAAAAAGCTCTCAAGTGGAACTGAATGTCCCTCATCTGGAATCTTGCGCCTTGGACCACTGCTGCAGAAGCTGCCATGTAGCCCAAGAGCTGAATGAAATGCCTTGTTGGTCGAGACACCTGAAGGCTGAAGGAAGAAGCTAGCTCCATGAGAGCTCTTGCTCTTTCCAGGGGAAGGAAGGCTCTTGCTTTTACCGTATCCAGCTCTGCCCCTATGAAGGT
The DNA here is from genome assembly GCA_016271365.2 of Neoceratodus forsteri. NCBI lineage: Eukaryota > Metazoa > Chordata > Ceratodontiformes > Ceratodontidae > Neoceratodus > Neoceratodus forsteri. The sequence goes on along the minus strand of CM028130.1, from coordinate 1,119,706,163 downwards.
GAGGAGCTGCACTGGTTCGAGAACTGACTTTGGTAGGTTAAGAAGAAATCCTAAAGAAGTGAGCACTTGCTGGGTCACTTGCAGGTCGGTCTGACTTGACTTGGTCTGGAGACTGGCCCACTATGAGCCAGTCATCCAAATATGGAAAAATGGAAATATTTTGTCTTCTTAGGAAGGCAACAACTACTGCCAGGCACTTTGTGAAAACCCTTGGAGCTGAAGTTAGGCCAAAGGGCATAGCTCTGAACTGATAGTGGCCTGAGGGCAACTCGAATCTGAGGTACTTTCTGTGGGAGCACCTGATGGGAATGTGAAAGTAGGCATCTTTGAGGTTCAGGGAGGCTAGCCAGTCCCCTGGTCTTAGAGAGGGAAGGATAATTCCCAGAATTATCATCTTGAACTTTGGCTTTAAAAGATGTTTGTTCAGATATCTTAAGTCCAGGATGGGTTGCCACTCTCCTGTCTTTTTGGGGGTCAGGAAGTACCTGGAGTACAGTGCTTTGCCCCAGTGTAGCGTAGGTACTCTCTCTATAGCTCTTAAAGCTAGGAGAGAAGAAACCTCTGCCTCTAGGGCAAGCGTTTCCAAAAGATTTGCAGGTGGAAAAGATCTGGCTCTCATCTTTGGAAATTTTTTGAAGCTGAGAACCAATCCCTGGCTTACTACTTCCAGGACCCACTTGTCTGATGTGATAGACATCCAGTCTTGGACAAAGTAAGCCAGCCTGCCCCCTACTGGGATAGGAGAGTCGACCCGGACGGGACAGACCCATCAGTGTGTCTGCTTGGCAGGGGCTTTAGGCTGAGTGGTGGATGCAGGCCTGCTCATCCCCCTTCTGCCTCTCCCTCTGAAGAACCCCCTCTGCGAAAAGGAAGAAGAAGCCTGTACTTGGTAAAAAGGCCTTTGAAAAGGCCTGCCCCTACCCCTAGACTGCTGCCTGTGAGGAGCTGCCTGCCTTTCCTTGGCCTGAGCACTCCTGTAAGTGCTCCAGTACTCGTCCATTTTCTTCATGTAATTCTCTGTCTACTCCCCAAACAGAGAATTACCCAGTACAGGAAAATCCATGGCCTTAGCCTGGTATCCTGTGAGAGGCTAGTACATCTGAGCCAAGCCATTCTCCAAAGAGCCACAGATGTAGCCATGACTCTTGATGACACATCACTGGAGTCCACAGCAGCATGAAACTGAACTTTTGATGCCTCAATCCCATCTGCAGCCACCTCCTCCAGCTCCTTGGCAAGTTGGGGGGAAGCCTGTTTAGCCAGTGCCAGTACAGTGTCCCACCTGGACTTCTGGTACCTGGCTGTAGAGGCCATATAATTCTCCTGCCTGAGTCCCAAGGAAGATGCCATGTACTGCTTTTTTGCCATGGCATCAATCTTCCTGGAGTCCCTGTCTGGGGGGTGTGATGCCAAGGGAATGTTTGCCTTATCGCAGGCAGCAGCCTGTACAACCCCAACGTGGCTGCATTGCTGATAAAGGAACGTGGTATCTGAGCCTGAAAGAGTATACCTCTTGTCCATTCTTCTATCCACGGGAGGTATGGAATTGGGAGACTTCAGAATTTTTTGTGTCCGTTTCCCAAAAGATTTGTGGAGGGGAATAGACAGTCTCATGGACTCTGGGATGTCCATCATCTCTACATAGTCAGGCTCCTCCTGATCCTCCACTGCCTCCTCCTCCACAGGAAGCTGGAGGGTCTCAGACACCTTTCTGTAAAACATAAAAGTGGGAAGGGGACTCAGAAAGCCAAGGAGGAGAAACACCTGAAGGTCTGTCTGGGGAGATGTCCAGATCAATAGGCACATCCAGACTTTCACCATCACCATATTCATCTTCCAACTCTCCTTCCTCTTCAAACTCCGGTTCATAAAATTCTTCCAGGGTATAATTATGAACTGGGGGAACCGACCAAACCGAGCCCCTGCCAAAAGGTGCCGGATCAGTTGAAGCAGGCAAAACAATTCCACAATACGAATCGCTTTGGCTATTTCTTCGGCGGTCGGAGTATGAGATTCTGGATCCGAACCGGATGATTTTTCTTTGCGTTTCTTCTTTGCCGGAACCAACCCCTCGGGATCGGATCTCCTTTTGCCCGAAGAAGTATCGCCCTGGTCAGAGGGCACTCCTTCTGGTTCGGTCGGAACCGAACCAGGCTGGCCATCCAAGTCAGCGGACTTCTCGGCCTCCCTTTTCCTCAGTCTACCTAATCTCTTTTCAAGGGTAGATTTGGGAAAATTTTTACAAATTTGGCAGTCTGAATCGAGGTGGTCAAACCCCAGACAATAAACGCAGGTGGTGTGGGGATCGGCCTTAGCAAAGACCTCCCCATACTCACTGCAGTGTTGAAACCCAGTGGGCCCACTTTTTTTCTTGGGTTTCTCAGACATGGCCAACCTAACCAAACTTACCCTTTTTTCAGCAACCGCCAGGCAAGACTCCCCTATCGGTTCCTGACCGTGTCACGGGTCTTGGAAAAAAAGTACTAAAATCTGTTTTTTTTAGAACCGATATGGACCAGTAACCACACACTAAAGTAAGATACAAAAATTACCTGACTAATCGGTTCACACTTTTTACAAATTCCACACAGAAAACAGAACAAAACCTATCTAGTACTCATGGTACCACAAACAGAGACTTGAATCGACTATGCGGAAACTAAATTTCGGTAGAAACTGACCGAAAACCGACACTTCAACCGACTTCGAACCGAGCTGCAGGAGAAATCTCCGGAGCGACTGTTCAGTGAGGCAGAGTAAAGAATCTGACGGTAGCAGTTCAAAATACAACAGGCAGAGACATCAACCGATCTCGAGATCAACATTCTATGCCCTGCATAGAAAAGTTAACCCATTGTTCTCCGGGGCAGTTTAAAGGCTGGGGCTAACTGCACTTGTCAGAATACAGCAAGACTTCATGTTGTTTGAAATCCTTTATTCTGGCCAGGGATGAACAGTCAGATTAGTGACATGGTGGCCCAGTGTGGCACTTGCAACCAATTCAGGAAAGCACAATCTAGAGAGCTGCTGCAGTCATGAGATACCAGGGAGACCTTGGCAAAAGGTTGGGACTGACATATTTGAATTTGAAAGGGAAAATTATCTGGCAATGGTTGATTACTGCTCCAGATACACTGAGATATCCAAGTTGCAAAATACAACAAGCGAAATGGTGATTAACCATATTAAATCACAGTGTACAAGACATGGTATCCCAGAAATACTTGCAACAGATAATGGTCCGCAATTTGCCCGAACTGAATTCAGAGACTAAACGAAAGTATGAGTTTAAACGTGTAACGTCTTCAGCAAGATACCCCTAGAGGAATGGCATGATAGAACGAGCCATTCAAACAATAAAGATCCTGTTAAAGAAAGCGCAAGTGGACGTCAAGACCCTTACTTAGCACTCTTGGAATTGAGATATACCCCACTGGAGGGGCTAGGAACACCAGCACAGCTGCTTATGGGCTGCAGAACCAGAACTTTAACACCATGCTGAAGAGTCACGCTCCTATGTGGTCTAAGCAAATGGGACATTGTATCGAAGAAACAGGAGGCACCTTTTGTTAATCCCTGAGCCACGCCACTCTTGTGGCCCACAGAACTTGCACATCCAAGGAGAAGAGAAAAGAGAGCTGGAGGACAATGGAATCCCAGAGGTGCCTGCAATGGAGGTCCCTCCACAAGTGACGCCGGGGCAGTTACAAAGCAAGCCTGTGGAGTCGGCTCTGCTTCTGAGCAGTCAGGACCAAATGACTGGCATCAGCTCCAGCCAGAGAATTAGCCGTGTCAATGGAAGGAAGGTCCACAGGCCCACCTGGCATCGTGACTACAGACTCACAAAAACTCTGCGCTAATTAGAACTTTAAATATTTTGTTTTTTGGGGGTGAGGGGTTTAATTGAGAAGGGAGATGTAAGGAAGTTAATTATCATACATGATTTGTGTATGCCTTTCTAATGTGTACGCACTAGCCTATGTATATAAACCCTTATCTGACAGGTAGTAGCCCGCACTTTCTGCAGTTTGTTCTAAGTGTTATATAGTACAGTAAACCTACCAGCTCACTCCACTTCGGTGTCTGCGTGATTCTTACAATCTGCCCTTTTTTTTTTTTTTTTTACTTACGTTTACCATAGTAAATGTAATTAGTAAGACATGATACAGTGTTGGGTTTTGATTTTCCTGAACCACACACCCAGACGCTAAGGCACAAGGTGCACCACATACGAACATACGAAGAAGCCACCAGAATAAGACCACTTGGTCTATCTAGTCTGCTCCTAATGCAGGGTCCTCAGCTTAAGCTACTGACCCTGCCCCCCTCCCCAAACCTCTCATCCCTTCCATCTGCCCCTCCCATGACCCTTATTTTCCCATTGACTCTATTCCAGCCTCTCTTGAAGCTGCCCATCATCTTCAACGAGGTCACCTCTTGGCAGTGCATCCCAATAACCCCCAAACTTAAGACTGTGTTCCCTAGTGTTTCAGTTGCCACTTCGCTTAAGGAGACCCTCCTCATCTACCCTAGTTATCCCTTTCAAATACTAGAAGGTCTTGATCATATCCTCTCTTTCCTCTCCTCCAGAGACTACATGTTCAAGGCCCTCAACCTCTCCTCAACTGTTTTACCCTGCTGGTCCATGATCATCTTCGTTGTCCTCCTTTGGACCGTCTCCAGCAGGTTAATGTCCTTCTTAAGGTATGGGCACCAGTACTGTACTACACTGTACTCCAGATGTGGCCTCATTAGTGACCTGTACAATGGCAGTGTAACCTCCTCCCACTTGCTGCTGATCCCCCTTGCAATGCAGCTTAACATTTTATTTGCCCTTGATGCTAAAATGTTGGGCTTTCATCAAGTGTCTTCAGCCACCTGCAAGTGGTGTTCTGGAAGTGAAACCCACACCTTGAAGTGCCTTACTGTGCTAACAAAATGGGTAATGCACTTATAAAACGTTTAATTCAAATTAAAGCAAAACATGTAAGTTATTTTGATAAAAGATAATTTAAAAAAAAAAAAGTCCCTGGTGCATGTTAATACATGCCAATTTCCAATTTGGCCAATAGATGGAGCAGTGTTTTTAGGCGGGTCTTTCGTTCACCCTCTCACTCAAACCATCCTCATTGTCTCCCCACCCCCGTTTGTTTGAATATTAAGCCCACAAAATTAAAATAAACTCTTTTTTTTTATTTTATTTATTTCTCTGGTTTAGCATGTTTGTTGTTGTCAGTCTCTCTCTGTGCAGTGCAAGTTAGGGGGAGTACACAGAGCAGGAGGTTTTTTTTATTCCGTGGAGAAAGATCTGGAGCACCAGTGTTGTTTATCTAGATATATACATCAATGATGGTGGTTGAAAACAAAGTGGAGGGTCTTGGTACTGTAGTGGATGACCTAAACAAAACAGTGGGTAAGGTGCAGGTGGTGACATCAGTATGAGAACAGAGTTTTCTAAAAACTACGCTGGCACAACTCAAAAATACAGTGCAAGCCTCTAACGTCAGGATCCTGGGCATCCCTTAAGAAACTGAGGGGGGAAGGGGTGACCCAGTTTCCTTTCTGGAGAAATGGCTGCTGGAGGCATTAGGACTGGTGTTTGTGACTTCTGTAGCTAAGGTCCACGGTATTACCCCAGGCAGAGTACAACCATTGGGGGAAAGGCCATGCTAATGGTGACTGAATCGGCCGAGAACAGAGATAAAATTCTAAGGGCAGCCTGTGATAAGAGAAATGTAATGATAGAGGATCAAAGGATCCTATTTTTTCTCTGATCACGCCTATGCAACATGTAGTTCGAAAAGCATTCAAGGGGGATACATAATCTTTGAGATAGGCCAGTTTTAATGTAGTACAGATTGGGATTTCCTGCTCGACTACACTTTTTCCTGAAATAGTAAATTCTACTGCTACACTGATACAATGCCCAAAGGAGCTAGTATGATGAAACTGCAGCAAGACGGTCAGGAGGAAGAGAATGGTAATGGTCTGCCTGCCAATGAAGCTAACTGAACTGTTTTTTTGTTTTTTTTTTACAGTTATTTTTCCCTCCAGTTGCCGCTGGCCGGGGCCTCATCAGTTGTCCTGCCTTATCCCCTCCTGCCAAGATCCTCCCGGGCCATACTCTGTCTCCCCACATCTACTACATACCTACGGAGAGTCCCCCAGTTCACACCCCCCGGAGCAGGGCCACCTTCTGCTCCTCAGCACTCCCTCTTCAAAAGCTCCTCAGGCGGAGGTGACTGGATGAAAGGAGGTCCAGTGGGCAGGATCCGGCATTGGAGTTGGAGGCAGGCGATGTCTTCCTCCCAGCCAATGGTTGGTTTCCTTTGTTCGAGAGCCCCCCCCAGAGCACAGATGTGCAATGACGTCCAGCACGGGCTGGGCGCACTCCCGAGCCCCTCCCGTGGATGTCCACCGATGCTCCTCCCCATCCCTGACATGATCCCCCTGGCTGCTGCACTCCCAGCCTCCGCTGGGAGTCGCTAGTGCTGGGGAATTGTTGACCCACCCTCCTCAGGAGAGGACAGCTGTCGGATGCTCAATCCCCTCCTTCCCCTGCTAACCCCCAATGGCCCGGGCTTGTTCTCGAACCCAGGTCACTGGCATGGCACGAGGTGTGCGTCCAGCGCCTCAACCCTCAGCGCAACCGGGCCGGCCGACTGAACTGTTTTAGGATGGTTAGTAACAGCAACTGAATCTTTACTGATGTGTGTCAAACTGGATCATTTTTTACTCTGTTTTCAAACCTCTCTGCATTGTGGGACTCTGGTTGGTTGAGGAATGCTTAGGACACACTGTTACATCAGGCAGTGGTATATAATAATTTATAAGTACTGTATCCAGGTCTTTTAAATGTATGTTTTGGATTGAGGGAACAGAGTGGGATGCATAGAAACCTGTGAATATACTTAATCTGTTACGATGTTGGTAATCAGGGTTTTAACCTTTCCCTAGAGTGCTCCAATTGGTGTCTGGTGCCATGTTTATTGGAACATGCACGCAGCACGATAAGGGAAGATCATCCGGTTCTACTACCAAAGTTGGGTTGAAGTTAATCACGTCTTATGTTAAAAGATTTTGCTATGTTGGGCCAACAGTGGGTAAGGGGGTTTGAATGGCCTAGAAACCATGTGAGAGATATTAAACTGAGCAAGAAATAAGACAACCAATAACAGCCGAGTAAGCTGGAACATTTATATCAGACATTTTATCATTTTGATACTACTATAAGCATTGGTTGCTATGGTTCTTGTGTTTTTTTACTGAAATGTATAATTATATTGTTTCCCCTTCAGAGCGGTACCGAAAAGTAATTAAGATTCACTATTCCTCTTTTATTGTACTGTGCATGATGGATTGATTTGTATGCTATTCCTTGTGTACTGGTGTTATGTAATAACTACAGATACAATAAATAATAAGTTTTAATATAAATATATCTAGTGGTACATATCACATATTAATTATAGGGATGTGGCAGCACCACTATAGTTAGGGTCGAGCATGGTGTTTAATGTTAAACCCCTAACTTTGCACCTTAATAATTCTGCCCTGGTTCAATGGAAATGCATAAAATTCTGCATGTGTGATCTGAGGGGCAAGGTCTCTTGATATGGCAAGTTTTGTGACAGCTGGATGTCCAGCACTCATTCTAGAAATGAAATTTGATGGGTCAATTGACCCACTGACCCTTGAAAAGGTGGGTCATGTCAAGAAAAGTGTGGGTTGTTTGAAGAATTGAATGAACATTTTTTTTTTTAAACACTAAATGTAACAATGATTTTGATAATAATTTAATTTTGTTTACCATTATGACTGTGCTGTAAATGCAACACACAGAGGGAGAACTTACAATGTAAGCTCAAAAGACAGTGCTTCACCGGATTGCAAGAATGAAGGCACAGAAAGAACAAAATACCACCAAGAAATACATCTGGCATGTAGCCTGGCAGCAGGGTAGGTAGAAGAAACAAGTAAAGTCCTCCACCATCCAGAAGAAAATAGGCCATGTAAGTGGCAGCAGGGCAAGACAGAAGAAACGAGTCTTCCACCATCAAGAGGAAAAGTGGGCATATATATAGCCTGGCAACAGGGCAGGCAGAAGAAACAAGTCTTTGCTCCTCCAGCAAGGAGAAAATGTCATATTGTAGCCTGGCAGCAGGGGAGCCAAAAGAAATAAGTCCTCCACCATCTAGAGGAAAAGTGGGCATATAGGCTGGCAGCAAGGCAGGCAGAAGAAACTAATCCATCTAGAGGAAAAGTGGGCATATAGGCTGGCAGCAAGGCAGGCAGAAGAAACTAGTCATCCATCTAGAGGAAAAGTGGGCATATAACATACTAAAAGCCAGCAGAATAGGCCAAATGGTCTGTCTTGTCTGCTCAAAAGCCAGCAACCTAGTGGCTGCTCACCTCACCACCCCCCAGCCCCCAAGAGGGTCTTCTCTAGGTTCAGTTTCTCCTTGTACCTATCCCACCCCTTCTTGAAGCCCTCCACTGTGCCCTCTTCCACCACCCTCCCAGGCAGTGCACTCCATGGTTCCACCACCCTCTCAGTGAAAAAATGCCTCCTATGCTCCCCCCATAATTACCCCCTCCAGCTTCCACTCATGGCCCCTGGTTTTCCCCCCTTCTTTAGTCTAAACAGTTCCTTGGTTCCACTCCTGGTTATTCCATTTACATACTTGAAAACCTCTATCATGTCTCCCCTATCCCTCCTCTCCTCAAGTGAGTAAAGTCCAAGCTCTTCCAGTCTCTCCTCATAAGGCCTCCCCTCCATGCCCAGAATCATCCTGGTCACTCTCCTCTGAACCTTCTCCAGCAACGCTATGTCCTTCTTCAGATGAGGTCTCCAGAACTGTACACAGTACTCGAGCTGCGGCCTGACCTAAGCATTATATAGAGGGAGGATCACCTCCCTCCTTCTGCATGTAATTCCCCTGGCTATGCAACCCAATATCCTATTTGCTTTGGCTGCTGTTCTTCTACGATTTTCAGAGTTATTCATTTTGACATCTACCACCACCCCTAAATCTCTTTCTCCCAATGTGGCATGCAGTGTGACCCCCCCCCCCGGTGTATACATGGCCCAGGTTATTGACCCCCAAATGAAGTACCTTACATTTCCTGGCCTTAAATTTCAGTCCCCACCTCTTTGACCACCCCCCAAGGTATCCAGATCCCCCGGGACTGTCTTCCTCGCTTCTTCACAATCCACCGGTGCTCCCAGTTTTGAATCATCCGCAAAGAGACTCAACCTATTTCAAACCCCCCTTCCTATATCCGAGACGTAGGCATTAAACAAGAGTGACCCCAATACTGAACCTTGAGGAACCCCACTGATTACCTTCCTGTAGATGGATAGTATCCCACCCACCAGTGCCCTCTGTCAATGCCTTGAAAGCCAATTTTCAACCCAATTTAGCTCCTGTCTTCCCACCCCCATCTCCCCCAATTTTACTATCAGTCCATTATGCGGCACTGAATCAAACGCCTTGCTGAAATCTAGGTATAGGACATCCACCGGCCTATGTCTATCCAAGGCCCCCCGTCACCCAGTCATAAACTCTACGAGGTTAGTCTGACACGATCTCTCCAGGATGAAGCCATACTGTTTATCATCCTGGTGTCCTAACCTTTCCAACTGCCTCCCAAGCCTCTCCTTGATAAAGCCCTCCATTACCTTGCCTACCACAGACGTTAGACTGACAGGCCTATAATTCCCCATCTCCTCCCTAGACCCCCCTTTATATACAGGCACTACATAAACCACCCTCCAGTCCTGTGGCACCCATCCCATCTGCAGAGAGGTATTAAAGAGTGCAGCCAGTGGCACTGCCAGCACCTCCGCCAGTTCCTTTAAAACCCTTAGATGTAGTCCATCTGGCCCCGATGCCTTATCAGTTGTTAGTTTCCGAAGGGCCTCCCTCACCCTATCCACAGTGATTTCTCCCCCCCACAATCCCCTCCCTCATGCCACCTTCCTACTCCTTCTTGGTCTGGCCCAGCCTGTACCCTAGCCTCTTTCCATCCTCTGGTCTCAGACCGAGACTGACCTCTCACTTTTGCTGGTTCCTCATCTCTCCCATCAGGCTGTAGGGATCCCTTGTCACCCTCTGCAATGATTGAGGCAAAGTAGTTGTTTAGCACCTCTGCCTGTTCCCCTGCTTCCTGAGCCCATCCCCCCACAATCTTAATCCTGTTGATCTGCGTCCTCTCTTTTCTCTTCTCTCTTATGTATCTATACCTTCCCCCCATCCGGATATCTCTAACCAGGTTTTTCTCCATCCCTGCCTTGGCGCCCCTCATAACTCTGGTGACCTTCCTAGCCAATAGTACATACTCCCCTCGCTCCTAATCCCCCCCCCTAGAATGTTTAAAAACGTGTGTAGGCAGCCTTTTTATCCCTCACTGCCTCCTGCACCTCCCTGGTCCACCAACATGGCTTGCTGGTTCCACCATGCTCACGCCTTACTTTAGTACAGGACCTAGTAGCCTCCTGCACCCCTTCTTTAATGGTCTTCCACAAGCTCCCAACATCCATATCCGGCCTAATCATGTCCAACCTTTTCCTTAGAATCCTACCCATACCCACAAAATCCGCTCCCCTAAAATAAACTACTGTATGAGTGCGGTTTTCCTCCCCCCCCAGATACAGCAGGAACTAAACCGTGGCATGGTCACCACCTGCCAGTGAACTGCACACCTCCAGGCCCCATATTTTTTCACTGTCCACTAGGACAATGTCCAATATCCACCCCTCTCTAGTAGGTTCTCCCACCTGTTGGACCAGGAAGGCATCCTGAAAGACATCCATCAGTCTCTGTTTTCTGGTTACAGAGATGTCATGGTGTCCCAGTCCGCCCCCGGCATATTAAAATCACCCATGACCACCACCCTACCCTTTCCAAGGTCACAGTGACCCCTGATGTTCTCAACCAACTTATCCTCCAGAGTCTCCTCTAATGCACGGAGCCTGTATACCACCCCCATCTTCAATTTCTTCCCTCCCTTCTTTTCCATGGTTACCCAAATTGCTTCCACCTCCCCTCCAGCCTCCTCCACCCCACTAACCACTATGTCATTTCTGACTCTCCCAGGCATAGCCCCCACTCCCTATCTTTCCTGAATATCTTGTAGCCTTCTAAATTTAGGTCCCAATCATTTCTCTGAGTGGCCCATGTCTCTGAATTGCTGCCACAGCCGCTTTTCCCTCAAGCAACATTGCATCGAGTTCGGGTATTTTATTGCTCACACTCCTGGCATTGATCAGGACTGTCCTCCATCCAAACGTCTCCCCTCTCCAGTCCCAACCCTGCACATTCCCTTTTCTGCCCAGTTCTCCTAGAATTTTCAACATAATCACTCCCAATATAGGCTGGCAGCATGGCAGGCAGAAGAAACTAGTCATCCACCATCAGCAAAAAAATGGGCAAAATGATGCAGCCTGTCAGTAAGGGAGGCAGACGAAGCAAATCCACCACCATAATAAAAAAAAACTGCACATGATGTAGCCTGGAAGGTATACTCAATTAGAATATAATATGATGTTAAAGATTTGACAATTCAGAAGAAATCTCCACCCAAAGGAAAAAAGACAGACATTGTTTTTCAAGTCTTGACTCACTCTACCTTTTTTTTGTCTGGGTATTTATATTTAGACATATAACTGAAGGCAAAAAAGTCAGTCAGGTTGCTGGAATTCTTTGTTTTTTTCCCTCCAGCTATTGATAGCACACAGAAACAGGAAATAGCCTGATGTGGTCCCTCAATTGCAACTGTCAACAAATCATTTACTCTCATGGCAAACAGCCTGTTTCTTCTGCTCATTTTTACAATGTTCTAGGCACTAAAACCCCTCTTGTAGTCTGCTGTATGGGCAGATTCAGTTAGACCTAATGCAGCCAATTTCAACATCTTTGGGAACTCTGATTGGTGATATTTGTTAATGAATCTCCATAGTGTTGCATGTCGTATCTTGTGTACCCTTCCCTCACCACACCGGACTTCAGCATTTCCCATTCAGGTTTGGTGCATTCAGCATCCACAAACAGTGGTGCTACTACCCCATAATCTTTAGTTCTCTGCTCTTGACCATAATGATCAAGCAGCGCATCAATCTGGGCATTTCTCCAGGTTTCAAGTTCATCTTTGGACAGGTGACCATCTGGCTGGAGATCCAAGACTCCAAAGGCTTCCAATCTATTTCTGTCATATTCTCAGAATCTAAGTGACAGATTGTCAAGTAATTTCTCTATGAAATTAACATTGAGCAAAAGATTCTTGCCTTCCCTTCAGAACATGATGCCCCCTTGAACAGCATTTCATAGGTTTCAAGCTACGTAGACTTCTATCCTTAATGCCTGCCTTGTTTATTCTATATTATAGTGTTTTTATTTCTATACAACTTATCCAAACTGAGTTTGAAAGTGTCCATTGTTTTACTCATCACCACTTCTCTTGGTAAAGAGTTCTAAAGCTGAGCCCCTCTCTGGCTAAATCAGTTTTTCCGCTTCAAGGTGTTCCACTTATCCTCTTCTAATTGTAATTCGTGACTCCTGGGTTCATACAGGTAGTTCTTTCTTACCCGAAGTCCCAATTCTTCCCTTAGCTGCTCATCCTGAAGGGCCCTGTATATCGTACACATATCCTCCCTTATTCTACGATATTGCAATGTGTATAATCGTAAATTGTGTAGTCTCTCCTGGTATGACACATGTCCCTGGCTTGTACTTCTCTTTGTGGCCCTACGTTGCACTCCCTCCAACCTTCTAATATCAACTTTTATGTAAGGGGACCAAACCCGGGCGCAGTACTTGAGATGCAGCCTCACCAATGCCTGGTACAGGGGCAGAATCACCCTACTGTTTCTGCTACCAATATATCGTAGTTTGCAATTTAATGCCTGGTTAGCTTTCTGACAATAAGACTACAGTGTGTACCGAACTGTAAGTCTCTAGTTGCTCTAACCCCCAGATCTCTTTCCTCCACAGTGTGATGGAGCTGAACTTCTCCCAGATTGTACTCAAATTTGCTGTTCCTGTTTCCCCAAGTGCATTACCGCACATTTGTTCAAACTGAGTTCTAGCTTATACTGAACTATCCACTGTATGAGCATATCTAGTGTCTTCTATACATTGTTCTGGTCCTCTATACTGTTCACAATACCCCCGATCCTGCAGTCATCTGCAAACTTACTCAATGAAATGTTGGGAAAGCTGCCACTTAATTGAGGAGACATACAAATTAAATAAGCATGGGCCTAAAACTGAACCCTGCGGGACTCCACACGTGACTTCTTCCCAATTTGACAATACCCCTCTGATTGTAACCCTCTACCTTCTATTACTCAACCATGCCTCCACCCATATCACTATATTTGTAGGTAACTTTGTACTGGTCAGTACTTCTACTAATTCCTTATGTTGTAGTTTGTTGAACGCTTTGAAGAAATCCAAGAATATGATGTCCACTGCATTCCCTGTGCCTAAAGCCTTATTTGCTCTTTCATAGAAGGTTAGCATGTTCATCTGACATGATCTTGTCTTCGTAAAGCCATGTTGGGTTGGATCTGTTAATTTATGTAAAGCCAAGTGGGATAAAATATGATCTTTCAAAATTCCTTCAAATAATTTTCCCACTATAAAAGTTAAACTAACTGGTCTGAAATTCTCAGGTTTTGTAGGACGGTCTTTATTCAATAAGTGTACCACTATTGCTTCCCTCTAACCCTACACCACTATTCCCTGGTCCAAGGATTTCTGAAATAAGTAAGTTAATGGTGGAGCCAGGTTAACTGTCAATTCCCTAAGCACTCTAAGGTATAGCTCATCCGGCCCTGGGGGTTTGTTAATGTTGATATTTTACAATCTTTTTAGTACATTGGTAGGATTTATTAATACCTGACCTGCCTGAGAACGTAACTTATTCTCAATTCCTGTGACAGTGTTTTATTGAATACTGAACTGAAATATGAATTTTGCATATCTGCCAATTCCTTTGTATCAGTCACATGTTCACCCAGTACAATGAAATAAGGACCTATACTGCTGTATAGTTTCTTTTTACCATTTATATATGTGTAAAATGCTTTGTGATTGTCCCTCACTCTTGTAGCCAGCCTAAATTCATAATCTCCCTTGGCCTTTTTTATTTCCTTCTTTAGCTGCCTCAACTTTTCCCTATACACAGGCCATCCATCCCTCCTGGTTATTTTTTTGTTTACTCACTTAAAGATTTTGTCCTTCTCTCTGACCATTTTCTTTATTCTAGAATTAAACCATCCTTTGCTATTATTATTCTTATCATACCTACACACGCATGGTATATATTTATGCACGTCCCTTGTGATTTTCATAATCAAAGTTTCCCACATCCTGTCTACTGTTTGATTAGAAAACTCAAAGTTTCCCAGTCCCAAGCAGCCATTTCTGCTTTTAAGCCAGGAAAGTTTGCTTTGTTAAAATTAAGCTTATGTGTCAGGCCTGTGACACTGTTTGCCCTTGATTCCCCTGCCATACTAAAGAACACTTTGCAGTGATCACTATTTCCTAAGGGACTATCAACCGTAATATTACTTATTTTATTCTCCAGGTTAGTCAGGACCAAATCCAAGATGTTTTGACCCCTGGTTGCTGACATCACTCTTTGTTCCACCCCAATTTGGTCAACTGCTTCAAGGAATTTCCTTTCTATACAGGTTTTCCCCCTTAATTCCAACCAGACTATTTCAGGCATATTGAAGTCCCCTGCAAAAAGTATATCTTCTGCCGGGTCCAAGTTGGAAATATAGTCCAATAGAAGGTCCTCCTCCTGTTTAGTTATAGATAGAGGCCTATACACCAATTCCAATCTAGTTTTGGATTGAGACTTGTGCACTATTTTTATCCACAACATTTCCACATTCTCCAAGTGTATCATTTCCTGCTCACTGTTTATAGTGTCTTTAATATATATAGCAATCCACCCTCCTCTCCGATGGGGTCTAGATTTAGGATATAATTTATATCCTGTGATGTTCTTTTCCTAAGGATCTGTTTCATCCCACCAGGTTTCAGTCACCAGTGCTATATCAATACTGCTAGATTTTAACATGTACTGGAATTCATCAAATTTGTTTGGTAAGCTCCTTGCATTTAATAATACTACATTCCAAACCTCACATTCATTTCCTAGTAGGCCCATGTCATTCGTTACCCTCATGTCTAAGTTCCTGCCCCTTTCTTTCCAGTTTAAATGAAACTGTATCACCTTATTTATTTTGGCACCTAGTATTCTAGTTCCTGCTCATCTAGGTGCAGCCTGTCATGTCTGAAAATAGCTTTGCTTTGAAATGTTTTTTTTTAATTAGTTGTTTAATCAGGAGTAGCACACGTCCTGGTATTATCCATAAATCCGATATGTCTGTCCGCACAAAAGGAGAGTAGACATCTATTTATTTGATTTATGGCCCAATTTTTGTGTTCATTTGGTCCGTGCACTGGCAAAATCCCTGAAATTATGGGATAACCCCCCTCTGCTTGGATTCTATCTATTATATTCAAAAAGTATTCCTGTATAACTTCAACTTTATTTTTTTTCCTATGTTGTTAGTCCCCACATGCAATATAACCAAGGGTTCATGCGTGTTTTCCATTAGGCCATCCAGTAACTTTTCCCAAATATGTCACTTTCACCCCAGGTAACGTACTTACTGTCGTATACATTTTTCTGTTCTTGCAAACTATCTCATCAATCCCCCTTGTAACTGAATCCCAAATTACAAGAATATCTTTATTTTATTTCCCTTTGGCACAGACTGTCAGCAGCTGCATTTTGCAATGTCTTATTGTCTATAACGTTTTCAGGCTGGTGTGGCTCCTTTGGTGTTTCTGACTTTACTGATTCCTCGCTCACGTTCTCATCCCTTATTTCTTTGCTGCTGTCTGCCCCTGCTTCAGATGCTTTACTTAAGGTTTCAAACTCATTGGAAAGTTGTAGGGCTCACTCTGATGTATACTCCCCTCATAGAAGCCGTCTTTTATTTTTCCTGGGGGGGGGGCTCAACTAATGGCCAGGGGTCTGGGGCCACCAAGGCCCCCAGAAGCTCTGGGTTTTTTTTTGTGCTCTGTGGTGCATTTTGATGGTTATACCAAAGAGATAGTACAGTATAAATAAACACCATTGAAATCATAGTACAGTACCCAAATCTGCCTGTAGGCCAAAAAGCAGGGCAAATACAGTCAAGGCACCTTCGAAGGATCCCTAGGCTACCCCCCCACCAGGTCCTAAAATGGCTTGTTGGTCACTTGTAGCCTACGAGTGGCCAACAAGCCAGATTGGGACTCGGGTGGGAAATAGCCTAGGGATCCTCCAAGGCTCACAACTTGACTGTAGCATACCATGCTAGCACTGAATTCCTTCCTGTGGGGATGGGGGCGTGTCAGGTCACAGCCACATGCTCCAGATTCTCTCTCGGCCTGCCTCCTGCCAACAACAAATAACATGTTAAAATAAACAGGCATCTTTTTTCCTTTTTTTGAGACATAGTGGCCTACACTCTTGTGCTGCTGTTTGTATGTACATCAACCTGACACCAACATTAGGAGACTCCCCAGCCTCGGCTCACTTTCCATTCTAATCACAGCCACCAGAACCACTGCCAGCACTGTAAATGCATAGTCAATATGGTGAAAATCACTACTAAAACACTTTTTTGACACCAAACTCCCTTTTTCAAACAGCTCAGAGCATTGAGGGTGTACACAATATATATGTGCTTTTTTATTTAAACCCATTTCATTTTTATCTCACTTCCAATCAAACCTGGAACACTATGCACAATAAATCAACAGTTATCCTAAATCCATTTTTTCTCACTGTGTCTGGATGATTTTTGGACAGTACAATGGAAATGAAGCCCACTTCTTCCCCTATCAGGCCAGAGCTGCGTAATGCCACATGGCTTAATCCCAGCACTTTCTACAGCATTGTAACCATGAGATCGTCCTTTTGCAAATTGCACATGTCCTATATTCACCCAGGGGATTCAATTAATGAAGCATGAACTATGCTAAACCATTTTGTTCTGTTTTCCCCCATCTCACTTCCCCATTCTAACTCCTCTCCTCCCCTGTTGCTATTTCCCACTACCTCCTTTCTCAGTGCTCTCTTAAAAGCCACAAACTGGATAGGCTGGACTCCTGCCCCCTCTGACTTCTTTTACTGCTAACCAAATCAGCCTCTGCCTACTTTCTAGCACTGTATCATGAGCCTGGAAGCTGCAAAGATTTTTCCCCAGCACAAATTGGGGGTTGGGGGTGTCACACTTGGATAGCTGGTACTGATCCCTGTATCATTTTTTTGTAAATATAAAAAATGTGTGATGGACTGTCAAGAGAAACCAGTGTCTTGCTAAAGTTGACACAACCCCCCACCCCCTGGGATAAGTTCAAAGGACATGAGGTATTTTAAACTACAGATTTCTAAAATGCAATTACCTTGTCAATTTGCTTTGATCCCAGGAAATAAAATGAGCCATTCATGACATCCTCAGGGAAATCCTTTGATTTTGCACTAGGTGTCATAATGGAAAGAGCATGCATGCATTTTTGGATGTCTCCCAGGAAGCCAACTCATTTCATCAAAGAGACCTTTGACATACAGTTCCCAGACTGCATTGTAGAAAAATATGCATGTGTTGGGGGGGGAGGGGGTGTCATCAGAGGGAATCCAGTACTACATCAAAGAAAGCTTTGATGTCTGTAGATACCAGGGCCCAGACGAAATTAAGGAGTCAAATACACTTTTGCTTTGAATATACACTGACTTATATCAAAGAGACTTTTGATGTGTGTATGAAGCAAAGCACAGACTGGTTTAGACCAGTCAACATGAGAACAGGGGATTTATTATGTCATCTCTTTTTTTTTTTTTAAATAACTTAGTAGGCCATCATGTGTTATAAAATATAGATTTGTTACACCAAGGCGGAGTTTAGTGACCTCAGAGAGAAGGCCAGCTCAGGACTGTCTTAAACCTACTGAGCAAACCTTGAGACATATACATTCATTTTCTGACTGAGAAGGAAGGACATCACAGCACTGTAAGACTAAGAAGCAAGAATACCTTAGCTAAGACCAGTCTGAGTGTATGTAGGAATTTGCACTTTAAATCTGTTTTGTTTTTAAGACTGTATGTGTTGGGATATTTTGTTCTGTAATTTTACTGTTTTCCATTTTATCTATTTTAAAGTAAAGATATATATTTTAAAACAGAAACTGGTGTGCCTTGAAATTTCTTTTCATAAGTGAAGCTATGAAGGTTATAGTTGACACTGTGTATGAGCTTATTGTTATACCAAACTGGGAAACGGACAGAGTTCTCTAAGGTCTTGCATAGAGTTCTAAGGGTTCATTTTGTAGACCTGGCTAGGTGCCCGTAGGCAAAGATATCTGGCCCCCCGAAGACAGAATTATCTGAGCCTGATAACTGGGTACCCTAACAAGAGGTTATCAGTTTGAATCCCTCCAGAACTTGAGACTAAAGTGACTTGAGCCCACAAAACAGACAAGAAGGTTACCTTGTACTGTTAACTGTCCACAAATCCTACGCTCAGAGGTTGGCACTTTGGGAATAGAGGCCTGACCGGCTGAGTGAATTTGTGACAGACTGGTTGGCAGCGGTGGCATAAAAAGTTTGATGGTATAAGCTTCATTGTTCAGTGTTTCAGCTTGAGACCATTCGGCTCACTTGGAAAAAAGAAAAGCAGTGTTTTATTTCAAAAGGAAACAGAACTATATCCCTTGGCTTATAGTCAAGCTCCTACCCATTTTATTTTTTTTTCTAAAGTGCCACTCAGATTAGCAGTAGTCAGGAAAAACGGCATCCAACTACAGCAGGCACACTGTAGAACACTTAAAACAGTTGTGCGAGGACAGAGGAGTCCTGTTCGAGGTGACAGCCAAAAAGCAGACCTTCATAGAGGCCCTGATGGTAGCAGATACCCAGAGCAGCGAGTCACAGACCGTGACTGAAAGGGACCAGACCTCTAGTGTGGTAGGACTAGCGGCCAGTAAGGGGTCCTGAGCCGATGAGGAGGACAGCAGGGCCACTGCCAGTGAAGGGCCACAGCAGCAGGGGAAGGTCACCAGTATCCTGAATTCAGAGGTACTGAGGCTGCATATTGAGTTGCACAGGATGGAACTGAAGGCAGAGCGACAACAGAGGGAGGCAGACCGTGATGAGTGTGAGCACCAGCGAGCTGCAGAGGAGAAGAGGGAGGGAGAGAGCAGAGAGGTAGAGCGAGAACGCAGAGAGGCAGAGGAGAAGAGAGAGTGAGAACGCAGAGAAGCAGAGCGAGAATGCAGAGGAGAAGAGAGAGAAGCACCAGTGGCAACACAAACTGGAGAAGCTATGACTCCAACTAGCGGCCCCAGGGCAGGTAAGTGGCTTGGGTTTCCCTGGGACTGCAGGAATGGGTTACAAATTGAACTCCAAATTAATAGCAGAGTTTAATGAAGGGGAGGACATGGATCATGGATGCCTTTTTAAATTCTTTTGAAAAAGTTTGTATTCAGGCTAAAATTCCTAGAGAGTCCTGGAGCTTCCAGTTATCCCCACTACTTACTGGGAAAGCTTGGGATGCACTGGGTCAAATGAACAACGAGGACAGTGACGATTATAGCAAGTTAAAAGCTGCACTGTTAAAAAAGTTTAAATTAACTGCTGAATCATAGACAGCTAAATTCCGTAAGCTCAGGAGAAGCCCTGATATGAGCTATGAGGAGCTAGCCACAAAACAACATCAGCTTTTAAAACGTTGGTGGGAAAGAACTGAGGCAAACTCTGTTGATAAAATTGAAAATGTGATTTTATTAGAACAGTTTTATTGGGCATGCCCAGCAGAGCTAAAAACCTGGCTAGAGGACCGAGATCCAAAAATAGTGCAAGAGGCTGCTGAACACTCGGACCACTATGCCAAGAGCAGATCTGCTCTGAGAGCGAATGGGGAGAGTGTGGCAGTGCAGAAAGGGAAAAGCGTGCCTTCAGGGCAGCTAAAACCCTCACTGCCTCTACCGAAACCAGTTAGCCCCAGGTTTCAACGAAAAGATTTATCTGAAGTAAGAAATGCATGTTGGCTGTGTAAGGAAACTGGGCATACTACCAGACAGTGCCCCAAAAAGGTGAGCCATAATACACAACAGGGTGCTAGAAAAGAAGTGGGTTGTTTGTGTGTCCCTGGGAGCATGCCAGTGAACATGAGGGAACACATGCACCCAGTCATAGTAAATGGTATCCAGACGCAGGGGTTAAGGGACACAGGGGCATCCCAGACATTGGTAAAGGGGGATCTGGTGCAGCCTGGTCAGCGTATACCCAATAAATACGCAACTTGACTTTGTGGGCGAGGAGAAAACATTGCCTCTCGCTAGTGTTCTCCTGGACTGGGGTGAAACAGGGGGAAATGTGCAACAGGTGGCTATAGCCAACACATTAGCAAGTAGATGTGATCCTGGGTAACAATCTCCAACAGGGGGTGGTATGTGCAGTTACCCGTAGCCAAGCGGCAAGGGAAAATAGTAGTTCCCTGAATCCCACAGAAACCAGTGTGGAAACCACTGAGAGGCTGTTTCCCCAGCCTGTGTCTCCAGATGGGGAGACTGATAAAAAGGGGGTAGAAATTTCCCCAGTAGCCTGTAACCATACAGCTACAGAGGGTTATTCCGAAGAAGGAGGGGTGACCCCTTGTCAGAAGGTTGGGACTGACCGTGATCCTGAGGGCCCTGATGCTAGTGCTAGGTACCCTAGTTTGGCGACTGAAGGGGACCTGTCCCACGCCTTGAGACTGTGTGAGGGGTTCGCAGCTGCTCAGAGGTGTGACCTTAGTTTAGAGAAGCTGAGGGCTTGGGCAGACTCAAGAGGGCACACAGGGAGATGATGGCAGACATAAGGTTTATTGTGAAAATGGACTTATGTATACATAAGCAGTACAGACAGAGGGAGGGATGCTAGGAAGGCAGCTTGTCGTTCCCCAGGGATATCGTGAGCAGTTGCTCAAGGTTGCTGATAATATTCCCTTGTTTGGTCATCTGGGAATCGCGCGCACTATGCAGCGGTTAGCCCAGAATTTCTACTAGCTTAACTTCACCCGGCAGGTGAAGGAGTATTGCAGGTCTTGTCACCGGTGCCAAGAAATAGGGAAGGCGGGCAAGAAAACCCGAGCCGCCCTGATCCCCTTGCCCATAATGGAGGAGCCATTCCAGAGGGTGGGAATGGATATTGTGGGACCTTTAAATACCCCAGCTTCTCAGGAAAGAGATTCATCCTGACTGTGGTAGATTATGCCACCCGGTACACAGAGGCAGTCACCCTATCCTCTCTGAGGACAGACAAAGTGGCAGATGCCTTACTTGGGATTTTTTCCCGTGTTGGGTTTCCGCAGGAGGTAATCACCTATTGAGGGGGTTCCTTCATGTTGGACCTGATGAAATGTTTATGGGAGAAGTGTGGGGTGGTGCAGAGATGCACGACACCTTATCACCCACAAGCCAATGGACTTGTGGAATGATTCAATGGTACCCTAAAAGCAATGCTCCGGGCATTTGCTGAACAGCATGGGAGGGACTGGGAGAAATACCTTCTCCACCTGTTGTTTACATACAGGTAGGTGCCCCAAGAGTCGACAAGATTTTCCCCATTCAAATCCTTGTATGGACGCCGGGTACGTGGGCCCTTAGACTTGATCCAGGAGGACTGGGAAGGCAAGCACGCCACCCAGGGAACTCCCATTGTGGATTATGTCCTTAGGTTTAGGGAAAGGCTGAGGAGCTTATGGAGACAGCACAGAGCAACATGGCAGCTGCCCAACAGAAACAAAAAGTATGGTACAACCGCAGAGCCAGAGCTCGCTTGTACATGGTGGGTCAGGAAGTCATGGTCCTTATTCCGGTCCGCAAAGACAAGCTGCAAGCTGAGTGGGCAGGACCGTACAAAGTGGTTAGGAAGGTAAATGACATGAACTACTATATATTGTGGAGTTACCTGACCGTAGACAGACAGAAAGGATGTACCATGTCAACACGATGAAGCCATATGCAAATAGGGCTGACATGGTGTTCGCAGTGTGTAGTCATGGGGAGGGGACGGACGAAGGAGACCCCCTTCTGGACTTGCTGGAAGACAGTAAGCAGGAGTCCTCTGTGGAGGCAGTAAAATTGTCTCCCCAGCTGATCCTGGGCCAGATCCAGAAAGTAAGGGAGGTTTTAGCAGACTTTGCCCCCTTATTTAGCGCCAAGCCTGGACTAACCCCCTTAGTGACACACGAAGTGTGGAGACAGGGACACAGATGCCCATAGGGCAGACAGCATATCGGGTGTCAGAGGCTATCCAAAAGGACATTAGGAGGGAAATGGAGGAGATGTTGGATTTAGGAGTAATCCAGAGATCCCACAGTCCCTGGGCCTCACCCGCAGTCCTTGTACCCAAGCCAGATGGCTCAACTCATTTCTGTGTAGACTGTCGTGGACTGAAGGCAGTCACAAAGTCAGACGCCCACCCGATGCCCCAGACGGACAAACTCCTTGATGAGTTGGGAGGGGCAACCTACCTTACAACCACCGACCTGATGAAGGGGTATTGGCAGGTAGAACTGCTGGACACAGCTAGGGAGATGTCGGCCTTCATCACTCTGATAGGCTTATTTGAGTTCAAAGTAATGCCTTTCAGAATGAAGAACGCCCCGGCCACTTGCCAAAGGTTGGTGAACCAGGTGTTAAATTGTGCTGGGGAGTACACCGTGGCATACCTGGATGACACTGCCATCTTTAGTACCAGCTGGGAGGAACACCTGTCCCACCTTAGGGAAGTGCTGGACAGGATACAGAGGGCCGGGCTCACTGTCAAAGTCGAGAAGTGCCAGGTGGCCAAGGGAGAAGTGGCATACCTCGGGCATGTGGTAGGCCAGGGACAGCTCCGTCCTAACCAAATAAAGATAGAGGTAATCCAGGCATGGTCCAGACCAGAAACTCAGAAGCAGGTCCAGAGTTTTCTCGGGACAGCAAGGTACCACAGAATATTTGTACCCAATTACAATGCCCTGGCTGCTCCCCTATCTGACCTGACAAAGAAAAGGATGCCCAAAAAAATCACCCGGGGCCCAGCCTGTGAGGAAGCCTTTTCCAAACTAAAGGAGGCACTGTGCAGTGTTCCTGTTTTGACAAGTCCGGACTATAGTAAAACTTTTATAGTTCAGACTGACGCCTCAGACATGGGTACTGGGGCAGTACTGAGCCAGACATCCAGTGAAGGGAGGGACCACCCAATAGCCTACCTGAGTAAAAAGTTACTTCCCAGGGAGCAGTCTTACTCCACGGTGGAAAAGGAGTGTCTTGCCATAGTGTGGGCCCTAAAGAAATTAGAGCCATACTTGTATGGGCAGCATTTTGTGGTGCAGACTAACCACAACCCCCTAGTTTGACTGACGCAAATGGGGAGAAACAATGGTCGATTAGTTAGTTAGTTAGTTTTTGTTGACCGGGTAAGTGCACTAGATAAATCCTGCTTATTTTCAGGCACGACCTGGGGGGGGGATACAGATGAATGCCAACTGACCTTGAACCAGATTAAGCTGTTGGTGGTATTTTTTAGTGAATGAGGGAAATTTGGCCAGGACACCCGGGAAATTCCCTACTCTTTTCGATCAGTGCCATGGGATCTTTAACATCCACCTGAAATACCACCAATCCAGGCAGATGGGACCTCGGTTTAATGTCTCGTCCGAAAGACTAAGATGCAGTCTTGCTTTGCAAGGATATGATATGATATGACCATTCTACATAGGGCTGGACAATAAAATCAGAACTCAGATGTGTTGTCCAGGGTGTATGAGAAGTGAACTGATTTTGGACGCTCATCCCATGCAGAGGAATAGAGCCCCCAAATTCAGTCTAGGTGGGTAGGAATTGTCACACTTGGACAGCTGGTTCTGATCCCTGTATAATTTTTTTGTAAATATAAAAAATGTGTGATGGACTGTGTCAAGAGAAACCAGTGTCTTGCTAAAGTTGACACAAAAACCCCCAGGGATAAGTTCAAAGGACAGGAGGTATTTTAAACTACAGATTTCTAAAATGCAATTACCTTGACAATTTGCTTTCTTCCCAGGAAATAAAATTAGCCATTCATGATGTCTTCAGGGAAATCCTTTGATTTTGTACTAGGTGTCATAATGGAAAGAGCATGCATGTGTTTTTGGGCGTCTCCCAGGAAGCCAGCTCATTTCATTACAGAGACCTTTGATGTACAGTTCCCAGACTATATTGTAGTCCAATATGCATGTGTGTGTGTGTGTGTGGCGGGGGGTGTCGTTAGAGGGAAGCCAGCATTACATCAAAGAGACCTTTGATGTCTGTAGATACCAGGGCCCAGATAAAATTAAGCAGTCAAATACCCCTTTGCTTTGAATATACAGTGACTTATATCAGAGACGTTTGATGTGCGTGTGAAGCAAAGCACAGATTGGTTTAGACCAGTCAACATGAGAAGAGGAGATTTATTATGTCATCTCTTTTTTTTTTAAATAACTTAGTAGGCCATCATGTGTTATAAAATATAGATGTTGTTACACCAAGGCGGAGTTTGGTGACCTCAGAGAGAAGGCCGGCTCAGGACGGTCTTAAACCTACTGAGCAAACCTTGAGACATACATACATATTCATTTTCTGACTGAGAAGGAAGGACATCACAGCACTGTAAGACTAAGAAGTAAGAAGAAAAAATTACTCACCTTAGTAATTATGTTTCTTCTATTGGAGTCTTGCTGTATTCTGACAAGTGCAGTTAGCCCCAGCCTTTAAACTGCCCCGGAGAACAAAGGGTTAACATTTCTATGCAGAGCATAGAATGCTGAGCTCGAACTCGGTTGATGTCTATGTCTGTTTCCCTTTGAGTGCTAACCGTCAGATTCTTACGAGCAACACTAATAGTATTCTATGTGGAAACTGTAAAACAAAATTTTTAATAGCCAACTGGCAACAAAAAGTTTTGGACTATCAAAAGAAGACTTGAGTCAGGAAACCAAAACTCAAAACCCAAACAGGAATATAACAAAATAAACACCCATACAAGAAGAGGGTGTAAAAAAAAAAAAGCACCCCTGAGGTGCAACACTGCACCTGCCCACCCACTTCCCAAAAACAGGTTCTGAGAGGGGATGCCGGAGGGAGGTCAGAATACAACAAGACTCCAATAGAAGAAACATAATTACTAAGGTGAGTAATTTTTTCTTCAAACAACTTGAAGTCTTGCTGTATTCTGACAAGTGCAGACTACCAAGCAGTACCTCCATGGAGGAGGGACAGAACCTACTTTGGGAATAGGCTCTGAAGTACTGCTGTGCCAAACCGAGCATCACTCCTAGCCTGGATATCCAGAAGAGTAATGCTTGTAAAGGTATGGACTGTTTTCCAGGTGGCTGCTTGACAAATTTCTAAGAGAGGATATCCTGGCAGCAGCCAGGGAAGCAGCTGTACCTCTTGTGGAATGAGCCTTCAGGCCTGAGGGTGGAGTTTTTCCCAGTTTTTCATAGCAGAATTGTATACAAGACATGATCCACCTGGCAATAGATCTCTTGGTGGTAGGTTTGCCCTTTCCTACTTCTCCATAAGTGAGTAACAACTGGAGGGAGTCAAACCTGTGACCCTTGGTACACTCTATGTAGTAACTAAGGACTCTTTTAACATCTAAACTGTGTAGCCTCCTCTCTCCTGAGGAAGAATGATCAGTGAAGAAAACAGGAAGAGACATAGACTGGTTTAAATGGAAGTCTGAAACCACTCTGGGTAAGAACCTTCTATTGGTTCTAAGGACCACTTTATTCATGTGAAAGGAGATAAAATCAGGTTCCACTGACAGGGCTTGCAATTCACCCATACGCCTGGCAGAGGTAATGGCTACCAAGAACACAGTTTTCCAAGTCAAGTACTTAAGCTCTGCTGAGGACATAGGCTCAAAAGGGGGTTGCATAAGTTGAGCAATGCAAACATTCAAATCCCAGGCAGGGGAAGGGTCTCTAAAAGGGGGATTGGTGTGAAGCAATCCTTTAAAAAATTTACAGAACACAGGGTGAGAAGATAGTGAGGAAGACTTCCCCATAGAGAGAAACACAGACACAGTTGACAAGTGTACCTTAAGAGTAGCTAGTCTGAGGCCTAGCCCATTAAGATGGACCATATAATCCAGAACAGAAGGCAATCCAGCAGTATCTGGAGAAATATGCTTCTTAGAACACCAAATGCTGAATCTCTTCCATCTGGAGTTATCAGTCTTTCTGGTGGAGGGCTTTCGAGAAGCTTTGAGAATATCCAGAACCCCTTGGGAAAGATGCAGCTCTGCAAACTCTAACTCTTCAAGAGCCACGCCTTGAGATTGAGAGACTGGAGACTGGGGTGCCAAATCCTCATCTGAGAGGATGTTAACAGGTTGTAATTCCTGGGAAGAGACAGGGGAAGATGGACTGCTAGGGACAGCAACAGGAGGTACCAGGGCTGACTGGCCCAGTCTGGAGCAATCCTCCCCTGAGAGCAGGTTAACAGTTTGTAATTCCTAGGAAGAGACAGGGGAATGTGGACTGCTAGGGACAGCAACAGGGGGTACCAGGGCTGTCTGGCCCAATCTGGAGCAATCAGAATAACTTTGCAAGATTGAGACCTTATTTTGACTAACACTTTGAACAGGAGTGGGAAGGGAAGGAAGGCAAGGCATACAGAAACTTCCCTTCCCAATTCAGAATCAGGGCATCCAGGGGGACTGAGCCCAAGACTGGAGGTCTGCAACAAAAGAGAGGGAGTTGGTGATTGTCTGGAGCTGCAAAGTGATCTATCTCTGGAGTGCCCCACCTTGAAAAAATCACTTTCAGCACTTGAGGGTCCGGGGACCATTCGTGATCGCCCTGAGAGATCCTGCTCAGTGCATCTGCTAGCACACTGTCCTTCCCTGGAAGGTGAACTGCTACCAGAGAGGTTTGCAGGGAATAAGCCAGGGACCACAACTTCATGGCTTCCGTGCACAAGGCCGTGGACCAAGTGCCTCCCTGCTTGTTGATGTACCACATGGTGGTGGTGTTTTCCATTCTGACCTGAACCACCTTGTTCTGTACTGATTGAGAGAAAGCTTTCAAGGCCAGAAAAACTGCCCTGAGCTCTAAGAGATTGATATGGAGAAAGGATTCTTGGGGGGACCACAGCCCCTGGGCAGTGAGGGCCCCCAGATGGGCTCCCCAGCCCAGAAGAGAAACATCCGTGGTAAGGACCACTGAACAATTCTGAGTGGCAAAAGGAACACCTTGTCTTAAATTGTCCTGATCCTGCCACCATTGGAGGGCTTGGATCAAGGTCAGAGTCACTGGGATCAGATTGGTAAGGGAATCTTTCCTCTGAGACCAAAAAGCTCTCAGATGGAACTGAATATCCGTCATCTAGAATCTTGCCCCTTGGACCACTGCTGTTGAAGCTGCCATGTGGCCCAAGAACTGGAGGAAATGCCTTGCTGGTCAAGATACCCGAAGGCTGAAGGAAGAGGCTAGTTCCATAAGAGCCCTTGCCCTTGCTAGAGGGAGAAAGGCTCTTGCTCCGACTGTGTCCAGTTCTGCCCCTATAAAAGTAAAAAGCTGGACTGGTTCGAGAACTGACTTGGGAAGGCTGAGAAGAAAATCTAGAGAAGTGAGCACTTGCTGGGTCACTTGCAGGTGAGACTTGACTTGGTCTGGAGACTGGCACACTATTAGCCAATCGTCCAGATATGGAAAAATGGAAATATTTTGCCTTCTTAGAAAGGCAACTACTACTGCCAGCCACTTTGTGAAAACCCTTGGGGCTGAGGTTAGGCCAAAGGGCATTGCTCTGAACTGACAGAGTGGCCTGAGGGCAACTCGAACCTGAGGTACTTTCTGTGGGAGCACCTGATGGGAATGTGAAAGCAGGCATCTCTGAGATCCAGGGAGGCTAACCAGTCTCCTGGATTTAGAGGGGGAAGGATTATTCCCAGAGTTACCATCTTGAACTTTGGTTTTAAAAGATGTTTGTTTAGATATCTTCGGTCTAGGATGGGTCGCCACTCCCCTGTCTTTTTTGGGGTCAGGAAGTACCTGGAGTACAGCCCTTTGCCCCAGTGCAGGATAGGTACTCTCTCTATGGCTCTTAAGGCCAAAAGAGAAGAAACATCTGCCTCTAAGGCAAGGGTTTCCAAGAGATTTGCAGGTAGAAAAGATCTGGCTCTCATCTTTGGAAATTTCTTGAAGCTGAGAACCAGTCCCTGGCTTACCACTTCCAGGACCCACTTGTCTGATGTAATAGACATCCAGTCCAGGACAAAGTAAGCCAGCCTGCCCCCTACTGGAATAGGAGAGTTGACCCGGGCAGGCCCATCAGGGTGTCTGCTTGGCAAGGGCTTTAGGCTGAGGAGTGGATGCAGCCCTGCTCATCCCCCTTCTGCCTCTCCCTCTGAAGAACCCTCTCTTCAAAAAGGGAGAAGAGGCCTGTGCTTGGTAAATAGGCCTTTGAAAAGGCCTGCCCCTGCCCCTAGACTGCTGCCTTTGAGGAGTTGCCTGCCTCTCCTTGGCCTGAGTACTCCTGTATGTGGTCCTGTACTCGTCCATTTTCTTCATGTAATTCTCTGTCTGCTCCCCAAACAGAGAATTACCCAGTACAGGAAAATCCATGGCTTTAGTTTGGGTATTCTGCAAGAGGCTAGTACATCTGAGCCAAGCCACAGATGTAGCCACGACTCTTGAGGACACATCATTAGAGTCTACAGCAGCATGAAACTGAACTTTAGATGCCTCAATCCCATCTGCAGGTACCGCCTCCAGCTCCTTGGCTAGCTGGGGGGGGGGGAGTCCTGTTTAGCCAGTGTCCCACCTGGACTTCTGGTACCTGGCTGTATAGGCCATATAATTCACCTGAGTCCCAGAGAAGATGCTATGTACAGCTTTTTTGCCATGGCATCAACCTTCCTAGCGTCTTTGTCTGGGGGGTGTGAAGCCAAGGGAATGCTTGCCTTATCACAGGCAGCAGCCTGCACAATACCCCAACATGGCTGCATTGGTGGTATAAAAACTCTGTTTCTGAGCCTGAGAGTGTATACCTCTTGTCCGGTCTTCTGTCCACAGGAGGTATAGAACTGGGAGACTTCAGAATTTGTTGTGTCCGTTTCCCAAAAGATTTGTGGAGGGGACTAGACAGTCTCCTGGACTCTGGGATGTTCATCATTTCTACATAATCAGGCTACTCCTGATCCTCCATTGCCTCTTCCATAGGAAGCTGGAGGGTCTCAGCCACCTTTCTGTAGAACATAAAGTGGGAAGGGGACTCACAAAGCCTAGCAGGGGATACACCTGAAGGTCTGTCTGGGGAGATGTCCGGTTCCACAGGCACATCTAGACTTTCACCATCACCATCATCATCAAATTCCCCTTCCTCCTCAAACTCCGATTCATAAAATTCTTTCCAAAGTACAATCGTGAACCGGGGGAACCGACCGAACCGAGCCCCTGCCAAAAGGTGCCGGATCGGTCGGAACAAGCAGCGATTCTGGTACAATTGCTCTGGTTATTTCTTCAGCGGTCGGAACATAGAATTCTGGATCCGAACCGGACGATTTTTTGGCGCTTTTGTCGAACTGACCCTCGATCGGTTTCTTGCCCTCAAGAAGTATCGCCTGGTCAGAGGGCACTCTAGTTCGGTCGAACCGAACCGGCTGGCCATCTGGGTCAGCGGACTTCTGGCCTCCTTTTCCCTCAGTCTACCTAATCTCTTTTCCAGGGTAGATTTGGCAGGCTGAATCGAGGTGGTCAAACCCCAGACAATAAACACAGGTGGTGTGGGGATCGGCCTTAGCAAAGACCTCCCCACACTCACTACAGTGCTGAAACCCAGTGGGCCCATTTTTTTTCTTGGGTTTCTCAGACATGGCCAACCTAACCAAACTTACCCTTTATTCTGCAACCGCCAGGCAAGACTTCCTTATTGGTTCCTAACCATATCACGGGTCTTGGAAAAAAACGTTTCAAAACACGTTTTTTTTCAGAACCGATAAGAACCGGTAACCACACACTAAAATTTACACAAGAATTAAACAAATGATCAGTTCGGCCCAACCGATCCACACATTTTACAAGTTCCACTCAGAAACACAGTACAAAACTATCTAGTACTCACGATACCACAGACACAGACTGAACCGAATGATGCAGGAAACTTTTTCGGTTGGAAACCGACGAGAAAACGACACTTAAACTGACTTTCGAACCGAGCTGCAGAAGAAATCTCCGGAGCGACTGTTCAGTAAGGTGGAGTAAAATCTGACGGTTAGCGTTCAAAGGGAAACAGACAGAGACATCAACCGAGCTCGAGCTCAGCATTCTATGCTCTGCATAGAAATGTTAACCCTTTGTTCTCCGGGGCAGTTTAAAGGCTGGGGCTAACTGCACTTGTCAGAATATAGCAAGACTTCAAGTTGTTTGAATACCTTACCTAAGACCAGTCTGAGTGTATGTAGGAATTTGCACTTTAAACCTGTTTTGTTTTTAAGATTGTATGTGTTAGGATATTTTGTTCTGTAATTTTACTGTTTTCCTATGTTATCTATTTTAAAGTAAAGATATATATTTTAGAACAGAAACTGTCTGGTGTGCCTTGAAATTTATTTTCATTAGTGAAGCTTTGAAGGTTATAGTTGACACTGTGTATGAGCTTATTGCTATACCAAACTGGGAAACGGATAGAGTTCTCTAAGGTCTTGCATAGAGTTCTAAGGGTTCATTTTGTAGACCTGCTTAGGTGCCCGTAGGCAAAGATATCTGGCCCCCCGAGGACAGAATTATCTGAGCCTGATAACTGGGTATGCTAACAAGAGGTTATCAGTTTGACTCCCTCCAGAACTTGAGACTAAGGTGACTCGAACCCACAAAACAGACAAGAGGGTTACCTTGTACTGTTAACTGTCCACAAATCCTACACTCAGAGGTTGGCACTTTGGGAGTAGATGGCTGACCAGCTGAGTGAATTTGTGATAGGGGGCACATCAGCTGCTTGAAAATTTTGTCCACGGTATTCCTAAAAGCCTCTAATTTCAACAAATATTAGACCAATGAGCTCCTTATGGGAATTCCAACCTAGAATTGAGAAACATTAACCCCTGTTTGTAATGGTTATTAGCTCTAGATAACATGTTACAGTTTTTATGTTTATGTGGCAGTGGATAGAATATCAATCATGCATTTAAATTTAATAGTTTATAGTACACCGTGCATTTGTTAGTGGTATAAAACATCATACAGGAATTAGGAATAAGCTTGTAAATAGAACCTTTTTCTTCCCAGTGGAAAAAACTGTACAAAATAAAACTTTCATTATAATTAGTTAGTTTGATCAACCCTTTTAAATCTGGCCTCAGAGAGAAACACTCTACCATTGTGAGCTGTATCCCTCTTTGTGAAAACTTTTATCAGGAAAATATAAAAAGAAATAGTTACCACATTGAGGGGAATCAGTATTTGTGTAAAAACGGCAGCAGGTGATAGTAACATCATGATTGATCTGATCTACCAGCTACTAGCAGTGTACCACAACTTTTTTTGCATTTATTTTACAAAATTAAATGTTGAAGTCATTTATCTCAGCCAGACAGAACTTAAAAGTTTACTAGGTGCAAGTGTTGGTGGAGGACTCGGGCCTCCGTCTCCTCCTCACCTTTCAGGACTCAGGAGTCGTCACTGCCGACAGAGTTTGAGGACCAATCTGGACCGTGTCCTCCAGATCTCCCCAAACACCGGCGACGATTACTCCTTCCAGTCCTTCCTGAGGGGGCTCCCAGTAAGTGAGACTGCTCGGCAGTGTCAGCGGCACTCTGAAGAAATACAACCGAGTCACCAACAGACCAACCCCTGAGACGTGAGACAATTCGTCCTCCCTGTCCTGGCCCTTGTAGTGTGATGGTCACATTCACACTGTGACTCTGTGACCACTCCTCACTCTGACCACCTGAACACATGGTCTACGCTGCCGCTGCATGACTCAGTGAGCCCAGCAGCAGGCCAGCAAGCAAAGCAATCAAAAAATGGTGTGATCGTGGATCGCAGTAATCTTTATTGCCTGCTGAACTGCAAATCTTGTCAGCATAGTGTTCTGTGCTTTGTAAACGCCATACTGTGCCCCACATATTTTGGGACAGCATCCCTCCCACCTCTAGTTAATGAAAGGTGGCGCTAAATGATGGCAGATAGTTAAGATATCCCGAGTAAGAGCTCCTTGTCTGGCATTCGACAAATCATCACCCAGGCGATTTAGGCAGAAATAAACCAGGGCAACATCCTCAAAGCCCTGAAAACCTTACATCAATTATTTTATTTTTTTTGCCTTGCAACAGATGGAAACTTCATCAAGTGACAGAGAGACATAATCATCCTTAGTTTTACAGCACCTCTCTACCACAAAGAAAAGTCCTAAATAACTCGATCTTTACCTATACCCGAGACCCTTTCTAGCCCCAGAGAAAGGAGATGGGAATGGGACCGTGGAGCCACATTTGGGATTTTATTTTTCACAATGAAACCCTCCATGAAATTATTTTTGTGCTGCTGGGAATGCACCAGGACGCGTAAGTTACTGGGGCCATGAGTGCCCCCACAGTGGAAATGTCAACTCAATTCAAGGGCTAAGGTGAAGATGCCTTTCACCTCGACTGCAGCAGACAGTGCCCGAAAAAGTGGCTTAGTTAGCTGCATCTGAAGGGTGAGTCTTGGGGCATTAACAATGCTGCTACTTTGTGATACAAGATACCCCAACACCTCCTGGGGTTTAAACAGTAAATAAAGAGCACACATACATGTTAAAATAATTTCTGCTTGCTCTTCTTTTCCAAACTCAAACAAGTCACCGAGAGCTCCTTCCTTTTGTGCAGTTCTTCTCCAATTGTCAAGACCGCTCCTTTGGTGCTTTGACGGCATCTGCAGCTAGTAATAACCACTTCTGATCACACATTTTCAGCAACTGGTGATGACTACCTTCCCTTGGCTGCGAGCTCGCCTGTAAAATTATTACAGTTCCAGAAATCTCTCAGTTTATATGCAGACAGTGTTACAATCACTGGGGTGCAACAAAGGAACTGCAGCAACCGATCTCCTCCTCCCAGGACTCGAACATACCCAGCCATGACTTGAACCCAGTACCGTTCCGCCAGTCGCGGATGGCAGTTGGCGCCAAAACTGGTACTTCTTGCTGTCCGTAGGGGCTGGGTGACGCGCATATGTGCATGCTTAAACTCAGCTCGACCGCAGGTGACTGTCACTTACCCCACCTCACAGCCCAGCTTCCAGAATGGAAAAAAAAAAATTCTGTTTGGCTGCCCAGTGCACTGTAGTGTGCTTGAGTTGTCGGAGTTCTCTCCTCCCAAAATACAAACACACACAATTCTGCGGCAGTGGCTGGGGGTAGAGTCCCCATTTTAACCTCCCGGGACTTCAGCCCCTCAGCTCTCCCCAGTCGGCGCCCTATGACTCTTCCTTTTTTTAGTTTTTTTGTTGTTCACTTCAAACAGCAATCCCTTACCCTTATCCTTTTTGTTAGCTACAGATTTCTTCCCTCCTAGTATACAGCTAGGAGTGTTAGTTATTATACTTTCCCCTTGTGCTGTAAGGTTTTCTGACATTGAGTCTATAAATGTCTCCAATTCTCCTATCTCTTTTTTCACTTCCAGTCTCCCCAGTAACATTTTAATTTCCTCCTGTAGTGTTTCCACCAACAGACAATTTTTGCATGTGAACTGCTGC
The DNA here is from genome assembly GCA_016271365.2 of Neoceratodus forsteri. Lineage (NCBI taxonomy): Eukaryota > Metazoa > Chordata > Ceratodontiformes > Ceratodontidae > Neoceratodus > Neoceratodus forsteri. The sequence continues at coordinate 1,119,672,361 of CM028130.1, read as the reverse complement.
ACCTTATGCCCCTCAGTGTACATTTGACATTGTATACATTGCTTTTGCAGCTTTTTAGCTTTACCTGTACCTTGTGACATTCTGACTTTGTTCCAGCCACCCATTTAATCAGGCAAGTAATGTTCTTACAGGTACCCCTTGTTTGTTCCCTTATTCCTCCTTCTAAAGCCTGGCATCTGCAGCGGTTCATGTAAAGCCAAGACGAAACTGGGCCACCCCACTCACGCCGGCCGCATGAGGTGCGCTTTATGCAGCCTACACAGGAAGTGCAGAGTTATCCACTTCCTGCCCAAGCAAGAGCAAGATTGCAGTTTAAAGTCACAAACAGCACAAAATGCACTTAAAATGCCACCTCATGTGGTGGACTTTCTCCAAGAAGCATTTCGCTTGCTTTCTAGCCACTAATGTGTTATTTAAAGAAGTGCCATCTTATGTTCCTTGATACCCTTGTACAGATCATGCAGGTACATTTTCTCTTTGGTACATGGTTTTAATTTTCCTAAGTCGAGAAGCACATGTTCAAGCTCACTTGGACCATTGAGATGTCCAGATCTCCCTTTTGAAACACCTAGTTGAGATGTGTAACTGTAGCTAGAACATCCATCATCATACAGGTTGTCATAACAAAGTCATATTTTGACATTTTTTTTTAGGCACAACCTTTTGATCAAGGATCTATTTCATTAGAAGGCAGTATAGCGCAGTGGTCTAAGGCTCTGAGCTGCAAATCTGGTGATGTCCAGCAGACCAGACCTGGGTTTGAATCCCACAGCTTCCACTTGCATACTGTGTGACCCTGAGCAAGTCACTTAACCTCCTTGTGCTCCCAGGTCGCTCCTGTAAAAAAGCTTTCAGCTTAGTGTGCTATACCTGGTTAAACAACTAAATAAATAAAATCATTGCAAAAAAAAGTTATAAAGGAGTCCATGGTGTGATATACTGTCTACACCTATTTGCAAACCACTGTCCACCACAAATTATGGACCTCCTTCACTTTTAACATTGGTTCTTCCAGCGTGTCTTGAATTTTTTCAGCTTGTCAACTCTGTTAACGGATGTTTTAGGAATACCCCTGGGAACCTCTGCTCCTTAGCCAGAAGAAGGGGGGGGGTTGGAGACCGGATTGTCTGGCGCCCACCCCAAGGGATAGGCTCATAAGGTTATAAGTTCCTGTGGCTCATGGCAGCCAAAAGGCTGGGGACGGGTATGACCAGGGGCGAAGCCCAGCCACAGCACTAAAATATACATTTAAAAAAAAAAAAAGAGAGAGAAAATACCAGTTAGACCTCCTGGTATTCTTTCACATAGGGGACCGAGTCTGCTTCTTGTGAACTACATAGTGCCACTCTATGAGCCACACAGTGAATATTAACTAACATTGGGTTTTCTCTTAACATGTACCCAGTTAGACCCTCTAGTTCCTGTCATGACCTTTGCTCCATTGCTTCCAAGCCCATCATTTTTGACATGCTAATTTTTCTGGGATCTAAGAACTGTTTTACTCTCTTATAGATCCCTGCTTCAGTGGCATCTGATATTTGTAAATTTTCTAGGAAATGAGTGGATGGCACAAAAGTCTCAGGATTAAACACCCTGGCATACAACACCATTTTTTTTGGGTTACAGCAGTGTTGGTCCTTTCATCACAAATGAATGTGATACATCGGCTTTTTACTAATTTTTTAATCACATCTTGCCAGATTACTAAGGCTATGCACTCCAAGATGCTGTTGGCCATATATTTTGATGAACAAGATGCATTTTTGCAACATTCACTTTGTTTACAAAAAAAGAAATTAACTTCATACTTACCGTAATTTCCTTTTCTATTAGCTCCAGCATTGTAAATGGGTAATCAAAATGACTGGGTATAGTACACCCTACTAGGGGAATGCACAGCCCAAGCTTTAGAATGTTGGGCTCATGAGGATTCCAAGCAGCAGCAATTCCCCAGTCAGTACTGACCTCGCCGTGCCATAGTAGATACACATTTCCATAGATTATATCCGATTATCTACACCTAACATTTGATAATACTGTAAATAATGCTGTCTTACCTTCCTGGCAGACATCTGGGGAAGAAAAAAATCTACTGGACTCAAGGTGTGGACGATTTGGTCCTTCTTGCAGGAAGAACAATCAGGCAAACTGGAACACTTCAACCAGTCGGTCATCTGATAACTGAGGCTGTCCACACACTAATGTATAGCCTCCAGTCAACAAGGAATCCAGTGAACCTACCTGCAACAAGAATACCTTAAGAGTTATCACTAAAGCTGTTAACCAGCGGTCGCAGACTGATTGATAATAACATATTATATGTATATTTTTTTAATCATGAGTACAGTGCAGCAAACAAAAGAGGGACGTCTGAAACCTAGTAAGGAATTTTCACAAACAGGACATTCCTCCTAGCATACCGGATAAGATTCTCCCGCAGAAGCTAGGCTCCTGGGTGGGCCCCATTGACAATGTTGGAGCTAACAGAAAATGAAATTATAGTAAGTATGAAGTTAATTTCTTCTTCTGTAGCGCTCCACATTGTCAATGGGTAATCAAAACAACTGGGTTCTAAGAAGCAGTAAAAATCCCATACGCCAGAAACAAACAGAGAAATTACTTGTAAACTGCTGCCTGTAACACTCAGCGAACCAAAAACTGCGTCAGCAGAGCTCTGGGCATCCAAAGATCCAAAGTGTAATGCTTTGTGAAAGTGTGGAGATAAGACCATGTTGCACAGCTCTACAAACGACGCTTCACTTCCCTCTCTCCACCCAGGAAGTTGCCATCACCCTAGTGGAAAGAGCTTCGAAGAGAGCCAGAGGCCTCTTCTTTTGGGTGACATAGGCCTTAGCAATGGAGGCCTGCAGCCACCTAGCTAGGTGGCCTTAAAGGCTTTTTTACCCTGCTTGGCTGCTCCAAAAGGACAAATAGACTATCTGACTCTTGAAAGTCAGTCGTCTGATTAAGGTACATCCTAAATGCCCTTCGCAAATCCAAGTTGTGCAATTCCTTCTCCTTGGAATGATCAGGTTGTAGGTGAAAGGATGGAAGGCATATTTCCTAGTTCATCTGGAAAGCCTTGAGCACTCTGGGGACAGAAGACGGGACCATCCTGAGTACCACTTTTTTTTTTTTTTTAACTTTTTATTTATTATTTTATGTAGCACACACAGTACAGTTATTCCAACATTTGATATCAGGATAGACATTTAATACCAGGAGGACGCCACTCCTCTTAATATCACAATATTTCCATCAAATGTATTAAGATACGACCTTTGAGGGTAAAACATCTTATATACTAACATAATTCCCCTAGGTTAAAGCTGTTTTACAAGCCCATTAGAGGCATTAGGATAATTCTAGTGGGGTCAAAGTCCAGTGTCCATCTTGACTATCCTGCCCAGGAGTCATACAATAATTATACTATATGCAAAACCTTTAGTTGTGCACAAAAATGTGCTAGTCTTGGATAGATAAGGTATTACTTAGTCAAATCTAAGTTGGCATTAAACTTCACTCTACCAAACTATTAAAAGATGAGTTAACTGCTCTAAAAGAGGTAGTAAATATTCCAGCTGTTAGAGATGTATAACGATAAAGCAAAACTAAGAATTGAGGCTTCCCTAGCCTGGCCCATTTTTTATCTCAAATAGCAGTTGTCATATAAAAACAGTTACAAAAGGGTGTTCGGTGAAAAACTGTGTTCATTATGAAACTGTAGAAGGAACTATAACATAAAGTCATCTGCTCTGAACTTTGAAGGCAAAAATAGAGCCCATTCTCTGTCCATAGGCCGTTCAATAAGCCGAACCTAATGGATACAGACTACAGCCTGTTTCTAAATAGGGCACATTTGAGTTTTTCAGCCTGGCACTTCAGGCCCCGTATACAGTACCTTGTAATCTGGTCAAGAGAGGAAACAAAAAAGAAGTTAAAGCATTAATAATCATGGTCTGCCCAGGTCATCCTCAGATTCTGAATCTTCCTCCTGCAAAGGGTTCTGTCTCGTCGGGGCGTTCTTCTGGCACCACCGCATGGCATCTGCTGGATCGCTGAAAATGAACATGCGGCCTCGATGCACTATCCGGAGTCTAGCTGGAAACACCAGACCGTGTGGGATCCTCGATTCTCGTAGAAGCGTTCTGATGCCATCAAACTTCTTGCGCTTCTGTCTGGTAGCATATCCTAGGTCAGGAAATAAACGAATTTGCTGGCCATCACAAAGAAGGATTTTCTTTAGCCTTGCTTCGGCTAGGATGTGGTCCCTGGAGCCTGGCCCATCTGTTATTATTAAAATGGCTCTAGGCATCTCTGGGTTTTCCACACGGCCTCTTGGGGTGATTCTATATGCCTTCTGGAAACGGCGCACCGTATTCTCAATTTCTTCTCCAAGCTGTTCGACCAGCCAGTCTTGCAAATAAAGCATAAGGTGATCTCCTTCACAATCCTCCGGCAGACCAATTAAGCGTATATTTTGTGACCGTGCCTGATTTTCCAAAGTTTCCAACCTCATTTTCAACCGATTATTTTCTTTTACCATTGTTGCAACTGTTCCCAGGGCTGAGTCGGCTTTTTTCGCAGACTCAACTGAAGCTAGTGTAACTGCTTCAATAGATGTTTCAACTGCAGTTACCCTGTTAGTAAGGGTGTCGAACTTGTTTGATAGTCCAGCTACTGAGGCTATAAGCCGATTCAGCTTGATCCCCACTGTTTGCAATGTCTCTATTGGGGAATCTTCTGTACTCCGATCCTCCGGTTCCTGAAGTCGGGCTTGGGCTGTTCTAGGAGTCGCAGAGCTCATAGCATTTTTGGATTTAGTACCTTCTCCTGTGCCCTTATCTCTTTTAGGGTTACCCATCTGTATCCAGCCAGATTTCACGCACTATAGAATAGTCTGAGAGTTTCAGTTTTCAGGGGAATATCGTAGTTATATTCAGTTTTTGCCAAAGGTTAAACGGAGCCTTATCAAAAATCCACTATTTTCTCGGGCTCAGCAGCACCTTCCCCCCCCACCCAAGTACCACTTTGTTTTTATGCATAATACGGTATGGCTCCATGGAGACAACGCCTGGACACATGCCACTACAAACACACATTGTTGGACTACAAACATCCAGTGACATGGATGATGGCGGCTTGAAAAACTCCTTACAGAGAGCATTCAAAACCAAATTAAGATCCCACGGGGGAACCGAAACACCAGTCGGCTCCTGCCAACTGCGAGTAAAAGACTAATAACCTCTCTATTAGTTCCTAGGGAGAACCTCAAGGATGCTCCTGACCTCTCAGCCTTCTCAATGCTGGCCCCTTTTCTACGCCTTCCTGTAAGAAAACCAAAAATATGTGACACTGAGGCATTGGAAGGTTTAAAAACCTTCCCTCTGGTCCAGGATGAAAAGGCAGTCCATATTTGAGCGTAAGCTGCGGACGTAGAAGCTTTTCTGGCAGCCATCAAGGTTTTAACTACTTTTGTGGCAAAGCTAGTTTTCAAGAGCCTTCTCCTTTTAGGAGCCAGGCCACGAGCCGTATAACTCCTGGACTGGGTGGAGAATGGGACCCTGTAACTGAGGGTCTCTTCTCACTAGAAGACGGAAAAGAACTAGCTGAGCTAGACTCGCCAGGTCCGAGAACCACAGCCTTCTCGGCCACTCTGGAGCTATTAGAATGAAGCTTCCTCCGAGTATCTTTTGTAAGACCATTGGAAGAAGAGACAATGGGGAAAAAAGGCATACGCTCTGCTGAAGGGCCACTCTTGCGATGGAGTGTCCACTGCCTCTGCCCGTGGCACCTAAAAATGACTGAAGAACCTTTGGATCTGAGCATTGAGGCTGGATACTAACAGATCAATCTGAGGTCAATTAAACCAGTTGCATAGGAGTTTAAAAACCTCCGAATTCAACCTCACCTCCATGGGGTGAGCATTTTCGAGACTTTGCCAGTCCGGCTAAAGATTTAACTCCCCTGCCAGGTGTACTGCTGACAGATTGGCGACCTCTCGGAACATCTCCATGCTTGTGCAGCCTTAATGTTTATGTACGCCATGCTTAGCAGCATGGTTGAACCGAAGAGGAGCTAGGTGGGCTGTCTCCATCTCCCTAGTACAGATGTGGAGATGTTGGCTAAGCTCACCAAGTTCTCCGAGTGGGAGGCTGGCTCTGGCCTGCCCCACATCCATGAAAACTGACATCTGTTGTTTTTTATACTTCATCTTTATTGAAGGTATATCCAGCATATGACATAACAGTTTCAAACAGTTGTTTATATAATAATCACAGTTATTAAGAAACCTTTTACCTGAGGCTGCCCATTTTCCAGCATGAGGGCTATTCTCAGTGGATCTAAAAATTCACGAAAGGTTACTCCCGAATTCAACAATTACACAATTTAACCAGGAACAAAATTACAGTCTCATTACATAGTGTAGTTAAAGATCAGTAACATATACTACATAATACAACATAATAACATATAACTGATACAGGTAAAAGAAGGGAAGAATTAGAAATAACTGGGGGCTAGTACAGAAGTTAGTCTAGATACAACTCAGGAAACATGAAAAGTCAGAAGTTTAAGAAAAAAGAGATAGGCCTATAGTCAACTTGCCCAATGCCTATTTTTCAAGTATTGGGGTCCAGTATGCATATTAATAGTACCTATCCATTACATACAGGGTGCCAGTCTACCAGAAGACAGTATCTGCTCATTTCCCGTAGCATTCCTTCATCAGAACCTCTCAACTAAGTATACCCCACCTAGCTCATCTATTTTTGAACTGAGGGGGTCCTTAAGGCAAAGGAGAAAGTTATTCTTTCAAAGGTTTTAACAGTGTTTACTAAATCCCTCCATTTAGTCTCCATAGGGGGAAAAGGGGATAACCACTTCCTGGAGATCACCTCACATGCGGCAGCAACTAAGATGTTCCAGAGATATTTGGCCTCAAGGCATCTTACCTCCAGAGGATATAGGCCGAGAATTACATGTTCCGGTCCCAGGGGAGCCACAATGTTAAAGATCTTCTGCAGTTGTTGTTGTTGTATATTGTTCCAGTATTGGTGGAGCAGGGGGCAGTGCCAGAAGATATGAACCTGGGAAGCCCGAGGGGCACCACATTTACGCCAACAAGTGGGCGCAACCTCAGGGTTCCACTTGGCCACCTGTTCGAGCACCCGAAAGTATCTACTTCTAAGCTTCCACAGAAACTCACGCCATCCTGGGGATGACAAGGAATGCCATGTGTTTCTTATTGACTGCAGCCACCGCTCAGTATTCAGGTTTATTCCAAGATCCCCTTCCCGTTTCTCTTTGATGTATGTTGTTGAATAGTGTAAGTCAATAAGATAGTTCTTGTAAAGTATGGAGATAGCTCTCTCCCCCCTCTCCGCACCCCAAATCTGTTCAAATGCCAATGGTTGTGGAATATCCTGGGAAATTAGAAAAAAGATTTACGTAGGTGGTTCATTATGTAGTCCCTAAGCTGGTAATAGAATAAAAGGTCTCCCTGTGCCCAGTGAAATTTTCCTGACGCTTCTTCAAATGTTAGAATCTGATCTCCCTTCAACAGTTGCCAATGTCCCTGGCATCCTCGTCTCTCTTGACGTTTGTACCAAGGGTCCCTATGAGCCATCGTATGAAATGAACTGAGAGACCACTCTTGATATTTCCAAAGGTATGCCTTAGTGGCACCTCATACACAACCTCATTTACATCCCTCAAGGGCAGCAGTAGTGCCCGAGAATAAAGGCGGAGAGCCGTTTATTAAAGCAGTTTGCACAAATACCTGGGTCACCAAGGGGGGAGAGCGAGGAACAGCTAAATCAATAGTTTTCCAACTAGCCCGGTAACTGGGGTGTAGTAGTAAGAGGGCAACCCTCATCTGGGTTGCCACCCAGTATCCCTCCAAGCAAGGCACCCCATACCCAAAGTTTGTTTTCTAATTCTGGAATGCATTCCTGACCAAATAAATTTTAACAGAATACTCTGCCAGACATCTAATCTTTCTTTAGGGATCATACAGGGTACACATTGGAACAGAAAAATAAACCTGGGCAGAAGGTTCATTTTAGTAGTCTGGATTCTCGAATGAAGGGGAAGTGGCAGAACGGACCATCTCTCAATATCTGCTTGTATCTGTTTTAATAATGGGGGGTAATTCAAATGATACAATTGAGAGTTTTTAGATGATAAATTTACCCCCAAATATTTTGTGGTAGGGAGGTCCCATCTCAAGGGGTATTTATCTCTAAGAGTCTGAGAGGGGTTATAGTTAAAGGTAATGGCCTCAGTTTTATGGGTATTCAGGGTGTACCCTGAAAGATCTGAAATTTCTTTTAGATGCCGAAACAGGTGTGGGAATGATGTTTTTGGCTCCGTGATATAAAGCAAAATATCATCTGCATACAATGCAAGTTTCTGCTCTTCTCCACCTATAAGAATCCCCCCCATATGCAAATTCTCCCTGATGCCCTGAGCTAAGGGCTCAAGGTATAGTGCAAAAAGGATACATGACATAGGACATCCCTGTTGTGTGCCTCTGTCCAGTGTAAAAGAGGGGGAGGTGTGGCCATTTGCTCTGATAAATCCTTTTGGTGTGTTATATATTTTAAATATAACATTGATAAATTGAGTGGGGAAACCAAAATTATCAAGCACCGCCTGAAGAAAAGGCCATGAAACTTTATCAAAAGCCTTTTCAGCATCTAAACTTAATAGAATGGAGGGTAGCTGGGTGAAATTTAGGTGCTCGATTAAATGAGAGGTCTGTCGAAGATTATCCTGCGCCTGTCGGTTGGGGATAAAGCCAGTCTGGTCTAAGTGGATCAAGTTAGGTATTAACTTCTGCAGGCACCGGGTAACAACCGACATAAAGAGCTTATAATCAGTGTTTAAAATGGAGATAGGTCGATAAGAGGGGCACAACGTGGGATTTTTCCCGTTTTGGAATAACCGAAATAATGGCCTGCTCCCATGAGGTCGGGGGGGGGGGGAACCTTCGGTTTGCATTACAGCATTAAAAACCTTAAGTAGCAATGATGACAGCTGCCCTTTGAAATGTTTATAAAACTCACCCGGAAGCCCGTCCATACCCGGGAACTTTGCAGTTTTCAGGTTCGAAAGTTCTTCCCGTAGCTCCAAATCAGAAACGGTGGACATCAAACCCAATTTAGACTGTGAAGTTAGGGAAAGCAGAGAGAGACGCTTCAAATAGTTTGTTATTTTATTATCTTGTGGAGGTGGGTGTGGCGCAAAATATAGTGAAGCACAGAAGTCTCTAAACGCTGCTACTAGTTCAGGGGTCTGATGTATTTTCTGCTTAGTGATGGGGTGAATTAGGGTGGTAATCATTGCCCTCGCTCTCTGGGACCGAAGCCGCGCTGCCAGCAGGTGGGTGGCTCTAGGGCCTCCCTCAAAATATTTTTGCTTAAGGAAAAGGACCCTCTGCTCCACCTGATACTCCAACAACTTGTTCAATTCAGTTTTGAGTAGAATAAGTTTTTTATGTGTCGCCGCCACATATTTGATTTTAAGTTGGGATTCACAGGAGTCTATCTTCTTTTTCAACCCTGCCCTTTGGGTTTCCTGCTGCCTTTTCTTAAAAGCAGAGATGGAGATAAATTTAGCCTTAATGGTATCCCAGAGTAGTGGCGTGGTGTCTCTGGGGAGTCATAGTCAGACACAGCCTGTTTAATAGTGTCTATGATTGCCTCCTTCACCTCAGGATCTTGAAGCAGAGACATATTAAGTCTCCAAAAGGTTCATTCAGTAAAGTCCTCAAGGTGAAGCTGGCAAAAAATAAGAGTGTGGTCCGACAAGATCCTGTACCCGATCCAGCTATCCTTAACCTGTCCGACTGTTTCTGTGGGAAGCAGAAAATAGTCCAGTTGGGAGTGAGACTGATGAGGGGCAGAGAAAAAGGTATAATTTCTCTGATTACCATGAGTGACCCTCCACACATCAGCATAGCCTAATTCCACCAGAAGCTTAACAACTTTTTTCATGCATAACTGATTGCGGCAAGGGACCACTGAGGAAGAGTCCAGAATCGGATTAAGAACCAAATTTAGGTCACCCCCAATAATCACCTCACCCTCCGCCCATTCCTGTAACTTTAGAAAAATTAATTGGTAAACTTGAAAGTCAGACCCAGGTGGCACGTAGATTGAGGCCACAGTCAGAGTCTGACCCAAAAAATGACCCTTAAGAAAAGCAAAACATCTCTCCCCAACCCCATCCACAAGCTGCTCTGTCTGCTCAAAAGGGGTTTTGGCTGGGACTAGCACTGCCACCCCCCTCCGCCACCCCTTCCCATACGTTGCACACGCAGTAGCGCAGAAGAAAAAATTACTCACCTTAGTAATTGCTTTTCTTCTCATGGAGTCTTGCTATATTATGACTATATGCAGTCAGCCACTGCAGCTGAACTGCCCCGGAGAGGAAAGAGTTAACTCCAGAGAGTCTGGAGTTCCACAGCGCGAAGGCGCTATACCAAAGCTCTATCTGGCCAGTTTCAAATGAAACTGTCAGATCTTTACGAAGCTAACACTAAGCAACAAGTCTGTGTGGAAAGCTCTACACTAGCCAAGTGGCTACCTACTAGTAGGAATAACAACAATATAAACAACAATATAAACAGCAATAATAATAATAACAATGAATAATAGTATTATTAGTTTCTCCCTAACAAGCACTATTAGACCCCCCTTCCCCCAAGACTCAAGTCCAGGAAGGGGGCCAACATATTACTTAAAACAGAAATACCTAATTCCCTAACCCTAAATAAAGGGGGTGAAGGGAAGAACTAAAATGGCATGACACAGTGCTTGCACTAATTTGCCACCCTACCCAAGTAGAAGTTCTGAGAGGGGCAGGAGGGAGGGTGGTCATAATATAAGACTCCATGAGAAGAAAAGCAATTACTAAGGTGAGTAATTTTTCTCAAACACCATGAAGTCTTGCTATATTATGACTATATGCAGATTACACAGCAGTACCTCCATGGAGGAGGGTCAGAACCTACTTAGGAAATAGGCTCTGAAGCACAGCTGTGCCAAAACGAGCATCTCTCCTGGACTGAATATCCATGGAATAATGCTTGGTAAAAGTGTGACCTGTTTTCCAAGTAGCAGCTTGACAGATTTCCAGAATGGGAATATCTCTAGCAGCCGCTAGAGATGCAGCTGTACCCCTGGTGGAGTGAGCCCTCAGTCCTGAGGGGGGTTCTCTACCTAGTTTTTGATAACAAAATTGGATACAAGAGACAATCCACCTTGCAATTGTCCTCTTAGTGGCAGGTTTCCCTTTGCCAACCTCGCCATAGGTAAGGAAGAGTTGGAGGATTCGAACCTGTGACCCTTGGTGCATTCCAAATAGTAGCTTAAGGCTCTTTGACGTCCAAGCTGTGCAGACCTCTCACCTGAGGAAGAATGCTCAGTGAAAATACTGAAGAGAGATGGATTGGTTCAGGTGGAAATCTGAAACCACTTTAGGCAAAAATTCTGTTAGTCCTGTGGACTACCTTATCTCTGTGGAAAGAGATAAAATCTTCTTCCACTGACAGGGCCTGTAGTTCACTTATGCCTGGCAGAAGTAATAGCCACTAGGAAAACAGTTTTCCAAGTCAGAAACTTGAGCTCTGCTGAGGACAGAGGCTCAAGGGGTTGCATTAACTGAGCAATGCAAACATTCAGGTCCCAAGCGGGAGCTGGTTCTCTAAAAGGAGGGTTGGTGTGAAGTAACCCTTTAAAAACTTGAAAGCACAGGGTGAGAAGAAAAGGAAGCAGGCTTCCTGCTGACAGAAAAGCAGAGACAGCTGCCAGATGAACCTTTATGTAGCTGGCCTAAGGCCTAAGGAATTTAAATGGACCAAATAGTCCAGTAAATGGGCAGATCAGCAGATTCTGGGATAATCTGCTCTCAGAGCACCAGATGGAAAACCTTTTCCACTTAGAATTGTAAGTGGTTCTAGTGGAAGGCTTCCTGAAGCCTTTAAAATATCCAAAACACCTTGAGAAAGGTGTAAGTCAGCAATTCTAACTCCTCAAGAGCCATGCCTTGAGATGGAGGGATTTGAGGTCCGATACCACACTCCCCTGTGCACAGGCCAGTAAGTCGTGGACTCTGGGCAAGCTCAAGGCAGGGTGGACTGTCAAGGACAGAAGCAGTGGGTACCAGGGCTGTCTGGCTCAATCTGGAGCAATCAGAATCACCTTGCAGGGCTGAGATCTGATTTTACTAGTACCCTGAAAAGAAGGGAAAGGCATACAGGAACTTCCTTTCCAATCCAACTGAAAGGCGCCCAGGGGACTGATCCCACACTGGAGGCCTGCAACAAAACAGAGGAAGTTGGTGGTTGTCTGGGGCTGCGAAAGATCTATCTGAGGGGTGCCCCATCTGGCAAAGACTGACCCCAGCACCTGAGGATTCAGAGCCCATTCGTGATGGCCCTGAGAAATCCTGCTGAGGGCATCCGCCAGGACATTGTCCTTCCCTGGAAGGTGAACTGCTATCAGGGAGGTGTTCAGGGAGTAAGCCAGAGACCACAACTTCATTGCTTCGGTGCACAAGGCTGATGACCGAGTGCCCCCTTGCTTGTTGATGTACCACATTGTTGTGGTGTTGTCTGTCCTGACTTGAACAACTTTGTTCTGGACAGAAGCTGAAAACGCCTGAAGAGCTAAAAGCACAGCTCTGAGTTCCAAAAGACTGATGTGGAGCAGAGATTCCTGGGGAGACCACACTCCCTGAGTGGACAGGTCGCCCAAGTGAGCTCCCCACCCTAACAGGGAAGCATCCGTGGTGAGGTGAGGGAGGAAATGGGAATGAAAGGAACCCCTTGTTTTAGATTGCTTGATCCTGCCACCAGTGTAAGGCCAGGATCAGGGTTTGGTCACTGGAACCAATTTGAAAGGGGGTCCCTCCTTGAGACCAATAGGCCCTCAAATGGAACTGAATGTCCCTCATCTGGAATCTTGCTCCTTGCACTACAACTGTGGAAGCAGCCATGTGCCCTAGGAGTTGCAGAAATGCCTTGCTGGTCGAGACCCGCAGGGTAAAGGAGGATGCCAGGGCAATGAGTCTGTCTACCCTTTCCGAGGGGAGAAATGCCCTGGCTAACTTTGTGTTCAATTCTGCACCTATGAAAGTTAGTACCTGAACTGGTTCGAGAACTGACTTTGGTAAATTCAGCAGGAATCCCAGGGAAGTGAGAAGCTGCTGGGTGACTCGCAAGTGGGATTTTACCTGATCTGGGACTGACCCACTATGAGCCAGTCGTCCAGGTAGGGAAACACAGCAATCCCTTGCCTTCTTAAATGAGCCACTACCACAGCTAGACATTTCGTGAATACCCTTGGCACAGAGGTACGGCCGAAGGGCATTGCCCTGAACTGGTAGTGGCCTGAGGGTAGTCTCAACCTGAGGTACTTTCGGGAGAAGGCCTGATCAGAACATGAAAATAGGCATCCTTGAGGTCCAGGAAGCTAACCAGTCCCCTGGCCTCAGGGAGGGCAAAATCATTGTCAGAGTTAACATTTTGAACTTTGGTTTCAAAGATGCTTGTTCAGGTACCTTAAATCTAAAATGGGCCGCCATTCTCCTGTCTTTTGGGGTAAGAAAGTATCTTGAGTACAGCCCCTGCCCTGATGGCAAGGAGGACTTTCACTGCTTTGCAGTCCAAAAGAGAAGAAACCTCTGCTTCCAAAGCAAGGGCTTCTGAAGGATTTGCAGTGGAATGTCTGGCTCTCATCTTCAGAAACTGTTTGAAGCTGAGAACCAGACCCTGGCCTATTACCTCCAGAACCCACCTGTCCGAGTTAGGGAGACACCCAGTTCTGGCTGAAATAAACCAACCTGCCCCCACTGGTACAGGAGAATGGCCCTGGGCACCCCATCAGGGTGCCTGCTTGGCAGTAGCCTTAGGCTGAGGGAGGGGGACGGGTTTACTTGTGCCCCGCCTACCTCTGCCTCTAAAGAAACCCTCTGTGCAAATGCAGAGGAGGCCTGAAATTGGTAAAAGGCCTGTGGAAAGGCCTGCCCCTACCTCTGGGAGCGTGCCTCTGTGGAGTGGCATGCCTCCCAGCCTGGGCACTTTTGTAGGTAGTTCTGTATTCATCCATCTTTTCATATAGTTTTCTGTTTGTTCCCAAACAGAGAATTACCCACAACAGGAAAATCCATAGCCTTTGACTGAGTATCTTGGGACAGATTAGTGCATCTGAGCCATGCCAACCTACGGAAAGCTACAGAAGTGGCCATGACCCTAGAGGAAACATCATTAACATCAACAGCAGTATGAAATTGAACTTTAGAGGCTTCAATGCCATCAGCAGCCACCTGTTCCAACTCACTAGCCAGCTGGCCATGGGCCTGCTTGGCTAACTGCAATACTGTGTCCCACCTAGATTTCTGATATCTAGCCACATAGTCATATAATTTGCCTGCCTGAGTCCCAAAGAAGCTGCCATATACTGTTTTTTCGCCATGGCATCAATCTTCCTGGAATCCTTATCAGGAGGATGTGAGGCCAGAGGAATATTAGCCTTGTCACAGGCTGCAGCTTGTACCACACCTACATGACTACACTGCTCAGTGAGGAAGTCTGTATCAGAGCCTGACAAGGTATTTCTGTCCATTTTTTTATCTACAGGAGGGACAGAATGAGGATTTTTTTAAATCTTTGTTGTTTGCTTCCTAAATGACTTATGCAAAGGAATAGACAACCTCCTAGACTCTGGTATATCCATCATTTCTACATAATCAGGCTCCTCTTGCTCATCCACAGCTTCCTCTAAAGGAAGCTGGAGGGTTTCTGCAACCTTTTTGTAAAACATAAAATGAGAAGGGGACTCAAGACAGAATAGGAGGAGATTCTAAAGGTCTGTCTGGAGAAATGTCCGGTTCAATGGGCACGTCCAGACCCTCCCAGCCACATATGTAATGATCAAATTCGTCCTCCCTCTCCTGTGGTTCATAAAATTCCTCAACATCATACTCCTGAACCACTGGCACTGAACGAACCAACCTTTTACCAACTGTAGATGGTTCGGCAGGACCCTGAGACAGTGACTGGACAATCTGTATGGTTTAGCTATTTCTGCAGCAGTTAGAGAGACAATTTGGACCCAAACCTACTGATTTCTTTTGTCTTTTTTCACTGAGACTGGTTCCCTGAACCAGCCTTCCTTTGCCCGAGGAAGTCTCGCCCTGGTCAGAGGGCACTCCTCTGGTCCAGTGGGTACTGGACCGGCTGGCCATCTGGGTCAGCGGACTTCTTGGCCTCTCGTTCCCTGAGCCGGCCCAATCTCTTTTCCAGGGTGGCTACAGGGAAATTTTTACACACCTGGCAGTCTGACAGGAGGTGGTCAGCCCCCAGACAATAAACACAAGTGGTGTGTGGGTCAGCCATGGCAAAGGCTTCCCCACAAACATCACAGTGTTGAAACCCAGTGGGCCCGGTTTTTCTTTTGGGTTTCTCAGACATAATGCCAGCCTAACCAAAAACTTGCCCTTTTGATGGCAGTGCCAGGCAAGACACCCTTATCGGTTCCTAACCGTGTCACGGGTATTTGAAAAAACCTATTTTAAAAGCAAGGTTTTTTTAGAACCGATAAGAACCGGGAACCGCACTCTAAAAGCCCAACCACACTTTAAAACGTTAAATTAAGCAAACCGATCGGTTCAAAACCGAACCGATAATTGAATTTGCACACAGACTTTAAATTTTCTACTTACGGTTTACCAGATAGAGCTTTTAACTGAAATGCGGTAAAATAAATACTTTTTGCCGGTTCAAATGAACCGAAAATACTCGCTTGAACTGAGAAATGAACAGATGTGAAGGAGCTGATCTCCGGAGCGACTGTTCAGTGAAGCGGAGTAAAGAATCTGACAGTTTCATTTGAAACTGGCCAGATAGAGCTTTGGTATAGCGCCCTCGCGCTGTAGAACTCCAGACTCTCTGGAGTTAACTCTTTCCTCTCCGGGGCAGTTCAGCTGCAGTGGCTGACTGCATATAGTCATAATATAGCAAGACTTCATGGTGTTTGAATCCTAATTTCCCCAATTTCTGGTGTTCCTGTGAAGGAACGTGTGTCTCCTATAATAGTAAGAAATCAGCACCCGTCTTTTTAAGGAACAAAAGTATTTTGCTGCATTTTACTGGGTTAGTCAAACCATTCACATTAAACTAACAGAAAGTTGAAGGCATAGCCGGCATTTCAGAGGGTGAAAAGACTCTTCCTGTGCAGTACCCCCAGTATTATATTTTATCCAAAAGTGTCCATTTAAGTGACACCCAGTCGAGAGTAACCCATTGTTTTACTCAGTCCAAAAGAGTGATAGGAACCAGAAAGAGAAAAGAAGAGAGAGAGAGAGAGAGAGAGAGAGAGAGAGAGGAAAGAGGGACTAGGGGAAAGGGGCAAGTGACAAAGTAGTCTGTAACTGTAACTTTACAATTATATAGTAACTAAAGCACTAACCAACAAAATCAAGTAGAGCTAACAATACTACTCTAATAAGCTGGCTTTCAAGGTGGGGGGTCCAAAACATGGGATCCCTTGCCCTTCCCTCTAAAAGCTGGTGGAACAAACTAAGAGGTAGGGGTTGAAGAGGAAGTATGCCCTGAATCAACAGGGCCTCTTCAACAAAAAACTCCAATGGAGAGATTTGTGAGAAGTGAAACTGCCACGTATTCACTCAAGTAGTGGTTATGCATAAAAGAGGAGAGCGCAAAAAATTAACCCAAAGCTCCCCATGGGACAAAGCAAAATTAGCAAACAGATTTTTCAAAATACAATAACCATCCCATCCACACTTTAACATTTGAAAGAAGATCAACCCTTGAACACGAGTGAATTAAAGTTAATGTTATGGCTTATTCCCCTGACACTAGGATAGCCGACCATAAACTCCATCAGAGTCGGCAAATGTCAGCACATTCGATTATAGAGATTAGGAAGGGGCCAAAGACACGCGAGGCAGTGCGATGCAAAAAAACCCAAGCGTTAAGCAGGTAACTTATCTGTATACAGCAAATTGTTTCCCAGTCCCAAATTAATCTGGTTGGTTCCAAGTGACCTTTCCACCTCAAAGATAGCATGCCAGTCTTATCTCAAAATGGAGCGTTCGAGATAGATGGTGCACTGAAGGTAGGCCCAAATCAAAACTGGTCCCCGTCTCCCTCAACTACCGGACGGCAAGGAGTAGCTCACTTGTCTGGTGAGTCCCAAACGATGCAACAGCTCCAATGCTTCCTGAGCCTTTTTCAGGGTCACCAGACCCCCTCGTCCGTATGTCGTTTGGGGCCACATTAGGGCAGGGAATCTTTGCTTCAGCAGCCGATCTGCTTCTAAAGAGGGGACTGAAATTCCTTTTTTGCGTAGTTCCTCCCTGGCCTTCCCCGCAGTAAGATACAGTTGTGGGCCCTCCTCCCAATGCCCCCGTAGCTTAGAAGGAAATGGGGTCTGATATCTAATACCTTTTGCTCTCAAGGCTTTCAAGATTGATATGTAGAGTTGTCTAGCCTGTTGCACTTCTGGGGCATAATCATGGTCAAGGGATATCCTGGATGTAAGGTAGGATAGTTCTTTTTTATCCCATGCCCTCCTGAGAATGTCCTCTTTAGTCTTGAAACTGCTAAGCTTGAACATTATTGAGTGCAGGTGGGCTGCCGGCCCAGTGGGCCTAGGGCCTAGAGAGCGATGTGCTCTTTCAATAGTGAGGGCATAGTTCGGTGGCAGAGCGAGCATATCTTTCAGCATATTTTCCAGAAATGCTGTCATGGGGGGTTCTTCAGCCCCTTCAGGCAGACCATATAGTCTGAGGTTACTGCATCTAGATCGACCTTCCATATCGATACATTTAATTTGCAGAGCATGTGCGTGTTGGAACAGAGCTTCTACTGCTTTACTGAGATGCAAATTACTTTCCTCCACTACTTTTATTTTGTCCTCCATCACATGTACTTTATCATCAATACTGGAGATTTGCTTCGCAAGGGACTGAAATTCTTTTTTAGAGTCGGCTTGAGAATCTCAGATTTCCTTTAGGATTTTTTCATATCTAGTACGCGATAGAAGATCCGCCTCAGCCTCTGTATCATAGCCCGAACCCCGTGTGCTGCTCCGCAAGTGGCTTCTGCTACGTTTTGAGCTGGTCGGAGGCATTTTATCTCTGTTGTCTCTTTTCATCGGGGTTTTGAGTGACGAGGGAGGTCCTCTGTCCCTTTTACAACCTTCTTTGGATATACTGTAAGATTTATAGATGTAGATATGGGAAAAATGTGTCCCTGGGGAGCAGAGGTTCACTCTCAAGCTGCTGCCTGCTCCGTGGCAGAACCAGAAGATGAAAACTGACATCTGTTGTGAGAATTTTTTTTTTTTTTTTTTTTTTTTGGAGTATTTTATGTCCTTTGGCTGGGGGGGTTGTGCCATTGGTTCCCCCACTTCCAGCCAGCCCTTCATGGCTACTGCCCCGGTCATGGCCAGAGCTCACACCTCCCTACCACAGCCCTTTCAGGCCGCATCGCAGCGGTACTTACCCCACCACTGCAGAGACCTGGAGGGTGGGCCCAGGAGGGAGCTAACTTGGGTGCATCTGTGGCGGTGCCATCGGGGCAGTCTTCATACTGCCGAGGGATTTTTTCTGTTTTCTCCCCTGCAGGGAAGGGCATGCAATGACGCCAGCGGAGGGAGTGCGCACGTGTCCCGCATGTGCTCCTCCAGGCATCTGCCCCATCTTCTCCCCTCTTCTGCAACATCGGCCCACTGCCCCCCAGTCTCCACTGGGCGCCAGTCAAACGCCGACCACTGATGTCCCCCATCCCCGGAGAAGGAGAGAAGTCCTTTGGACGCTCAATCCTTCTCTAACCCTGCCAACCCCCGGTGGACTGTGCTCATTCCCATACACGGGTTGCCTGCGTAGCGTGAGGTAAGGCATCCAGCACTTCAGTCCTCAGTGCCACTGGGCCAGCACTGCTGTGAGTATTAACTCTGGAGATGTTTTAGTGGAACCCTTGCTCAGATCCTGCACATCCACTCACCAACTCAGGGAATGACATTGCTGAGGGGTGAACGGAAACCTGGCTGATAATCCTCTGATGAGGGATCACAGGCCATCAGCAAACCCACTGAATAGGCTGCATATGGAAGTGAGCCCACAAAAATAAATCTCACTGCCTGTCCTGAGGCCAGGAACTGCAGTAGATTGAGGGGCAGATGCCAGTGACAGTGTCCTGATCCCATGGACCTCTAACAATAAGGTCTCCTTCTGGGAAGGCAATAAAAACCTTCTCTGGTTTCATGCCGAAAAATACCACCAGGTATACCAAGGTCTGAAACAACCCTAGCCATGCGACTCTAGCATCTCTAGAGTCCTGAGTACTGATGTGTTGCCAGGAACAACTTTGGTGCACGAATAAGCAGGTCATTCAATAAGGATAGACATGATGCCCTTCCTGTCGAAATTGAGCCACCTGAACTATCAATACCTTTAAGAAATTCGGGGCGCTGATACACTGCTGAACAGGAGCGCCCTGTACTGGACAGTTGGCCTAGTATCACGAATCTGAGATACTCTAGGTAAGACTGATGGAAGGGAATGTGGAGGTAGGCATCCGTCAGATGTATTGAGGCTTAAGGAAACCCCTGCCTGAGCACCCCGGGTAACTGACCTCAGGGACTCCCTCTTGAAAGGTTTGTGGCACACAAAGTTGTTCAGGTGCTTCGAACCAGAATAGGCCTGAAAACCCCCAGCTTCTTGGGAACTATGAATAGATTCAATAGGATCCCTGACCTTATTCAATTAGTGGGACTTGTACTATGGCCCTGAATGAATTAGGGGGTCAGGATCTCTGACAACGCCTGCCTTTGCGATGACCTTGAAACCGGGGCAGAGAAAAAAACGTCCCATAATAAGGAGTCTGACATTGTTTTTCGCCCATCTTGAGGAAAACTCCTGTAGTCTTTCACTAAAGAAAAGGAGTCAGGGATGGGCCCGCATGCCTTTTCATGAGTCAACAAGCTTTTGGTGCTGGTTCTCCTGCACAGTGCCTGGTCAGGACTCCTCTGATGCTGTAGCCTTGTTACCTGAGTAGGCTCCTCTACTCTCTGAAACCAAAATTCTGAAGGGAGGAACCCCCCTCGGAACTGTCTGTGCTGGCCGTTACCTTGACCCCTTGGATTACGGTAGCCTTGTGCTGTTCGACACTGGGAGATAACCCTTCTTACTGCATTTCCTTTAAAATAGTATCCAGTAACAATGAAGCTCAATTGGTGACCCAATAACTAAGTTACATGGCCCTCATGGCCAAAAAATACAGGTTACTCACCTGTAACAGGAGTTCTAGGAATGGTATATGTTGTTCATCCACACTTATTGGCAGGTTCCTTGCCGCTTTAAATCTTGCCGGAAGGTCTTCGTTAGCCCTCCCACCCACCGGGTGGTAAAACTCGGCTCCGCCCATGACGCCTGATCTGCCCGCTGGAAGCTCAGGTTGTGCGTCAAGCCGGGAGGTTTGAGAATAGATGTGAACAACATATACCATTCCTAGAACTCCTGTTACAGGTGAGTAACCTGTATTTCTAGGGACATGGATATGTTGTTCATCCACACTTATTGGCAGACTCCTAGCAGTTCTCCGGGAGGAGGGAGGCAAGAGCACACCCTAATACTTACTTGGGGAACTAAGATTGAGAACTGAGGCCCCAAACCAGCATCCCGGCGTGACTCAAGGTCGATGTGGTAGTGGGAAATAAAGGTGTGTGCTGACTCCAGGTAGCAGCCCTGCAGATCTCCTGGATAGGGACATCCCTGGAAGCAGCCACCGATGCAGTATATGGCGGGTAGAATGAGCTCTTATCCTCTGGGAGGCTCCATGCCCGCTAACTCATAGCAGAGATTTATGCAGGAGGTGACCCATCTGCCTATCGTCCGCTTGGCTGCAGGTCTGCCAGGTGCGGCTTCAGCGAGGTGACAAACAGCTGGCGAACCTCTCCCGATTTCAGCCGTACGCTCCTTATAATAAGCGAGCCCTTCTAGGGTCCAGAGTATGGAGCCATATTCGGCCTCCGAGGTGATTGTGGTAGAACACCGCAGAGTCAATACCTGATTAAGGTGAAACCCACACCACCTTCGGAAGGAATTTCGGTGGGGCGAGGACAACCTTGTCCCTGTGGAAGACTAGGTAGGAGACTCGATGCTCAGCGCCTGGAGTTCTCCCATCCTTCTGGCTGACGGATAGCCACCAAGAAGGCGGTTTTCACTACAGGTGGGGAGACCACACCTGTGCATTGGTCTCAATGGCTTGCCCATGAGCTTTGCCAGTACCAGCAGTAAATCCCACGGAGGTGGGGGTTCCCGCACTGAGGAAATGTGATCAAGGCCTTGAAAAGCGCCTGACCACTTTTTTCTGCGCCCACTGACTGCTGACCGCCCGCTACCTGTAAGCAGAAATGGCTGCCAGGTGCACCTTAAGGGTCGCCGACCCAAGCCCTTGACTAGATAGGGACCATAGATAGTCCAAATGCTCGCCACAGGACACAGAAAGGGTCCAACCTTTTTCCCACACCAAATGGAGAACCTCTTCCATTTGAAGGCATAGCATTTTCTGGTCGACTCACGGGACGCCTCAACGACGCTGAGGACCTCGTCGGAAAGACCCAAGGCCTGGAACTCTAGCCAGGAACCAGGCCGCCAGGCAGGGATTGAAGGTCCGGATGGAACACCTTCCCCTGATTGACTGAGAGCAGGTCCGGGCGAGCTGGAAGCTGCCGGAGTCCTGGAGCTGAGACTGAGGAGATCTGGGTACCAGAACTGGCGAGGCCAGTCTGGGGCTATCAGAATCACCTGCGCCTTGTCCCTCCTCGCTTTCAGAAGGACCCTGTGAATCAGGGGAACGGGGGGAAAGGTGTAAAAGAGGCCCGGGGTCCACGGCCTCGAAAAGGCATCCCCCTGCAGCGAGCCCTGCTGAGGGGGGCCGGCATGAAACAGCCTCAGCTTCGCGTTCTCCCTGGAGGCAAACAGATCCACCAGAGGTGTGCCCCAGCGGGAGAACAGGTCTTGTACTATCTCCGCAGGAGAGACCACTGTGCGATGCAACCCCATCCGGCTCAGGGCATCGGGCTAGGGTGTTGGAGGCCCTGCCACATGAATGGCCAGAGATCCGCCTCCAGGCTGCGCACTAGTGACCAGATGCGGAGAGCTTCCTTGCATAGAGGCAAGGAGCGCGTCCCGCCCTGGCGGTTTAGATAGTACATGGTCGTGGTATTGTCCGTCTGGACTCGGACCACTTGACCCCGGAGAAACGGAGCAAAGGCGGTGAGAGCTAGGCGGACCGCACGGAGCTCCAGCAGGTTGATATGGCATCGGGACTCCCGCGGGGACCAGAGGCCGTGTGCTCGGTGTTCCCCCAGATGGGCACCCCAACCCATCAAAGAGGCGTCGGTCGATAGAGAGACCGTCGGCTCGGGGCGGACAAACGGGATACCCTCCTGCAGATGGGACGGAACGGTCCACCACTGGAGAGCGTTCCACATCTCCTGGGTCATCCACATGCGCTGGTCCAGAGGATCGCAACGCTGTGACCACTGGCCGGCCAGACCCCACTGGAGGGGGCGCATGTGCCAGCGTGCCCAACGGACTACGCTGGTACAGGCCGCCATAAGACCCAGGAGTCGCAGGAAGTCCCGGGCAGGGCGCGATTGCCCAACTAGAAATGATTGGGCAAAGGAGGTAAGAACCTCGGCCCTGTCCGCCGGGAGCCGTGCTCTGGCTCGAAGAGAGTCGAGCTCTGCCCCGATGAAGGATATCACCTGCTTCGCTTGAGTTCGACTTGGCCTCGTTGACCAGGAGGCCCAGTTGAGAGCAAACCCGAGGGCCAGATTTCTGACCGCCCACCTCCAACCTGGAGGGGCTGCTATCAGCCAATCGCCAGGTAAGGGTACACCTGACTCTACGCCAAGAGGAAAGCTGTCACGCTGCAATGCATTTGGTGAAGACCCTGAGCTGGAAGAAAGGCCAAGGGCATGGCCTGAACTCGAAGAGGGATCCTCCGCCTGAAGCGGAGGAATCTCTGATGAGACGGACGGATAGGGACGTGAAAGAACGCTGGCCCTGAAGTCCAGAGAACAGAACCACACGCGTGTTCCAGAGATGGTATTATCTGAGCCAGAGTGACCATTCTGAAGGTTCGAGACCCTTAGGAACTTGTTCAGGTCGTAGGTCTAAGATGGGCGCCAGCCCCCGTCTGCTTCGGGACCAGGAAGTACCTGGACACGAACCCTGGTTCTGGTGAAGGGTCCTTCTATCTCTTTATCACCCTTTCTGAAGGAGGAGGGTGGCGTCGGCTCGACGGGCCTGCAGAGAGATTCTGGGACCCCAAAGCTTCGCTGCACGCTCTGAAGGGTGGAGCTTGCTCGATTCCAGAGGCAGGCCTCTTCCCACCACCTCCAAAACCCACCTGTCCGTGGTAACAGCGGACCAGGCGGAAAGGAAGAGTGGAGCCGTCTCCCACGGGGAACTAGGGCAGGTGACGGGATGGGGGTGACACCCCTCAGCCCGCCACTTAGCAGGCTTGGAGGAAGGACCGCCTGGGGACCACCAGGCCTTTTCCTCCTTGCTTCCTATTAGAGGAAGCCGATGGCTTGGGCTTGAATAATAAGGTCTAGCCTGCTGGCCCTGACGCTGTTGTTGGGCCGGGCGGCGGGCGGGAGTAGAGGGACGAAGGGCTTAGGCTGGGGCTTATGACCCTTGTCCTCTGCGCTGACGCAGACCGAATCCAAGGTGGCATTGATTTTCATCCTCTGGAGGTGGCCTTCCACCCAGGGCCGAACAGGTCTGTTCCCAGGAAAGGAACGTCCGCAAACTTGTGCTGGGTATCCGCGTAAAGGTGGATATTCGCAGCCACGCTCACGACGCATGGCCACAGCGGCCGCCACTGACCGGGCACATGAGTCTCCTATATCCAGAGCAGTCTGGAGCTGTTGTTTGGCTACTGCCCTGCCCTGATCCCGCACCTGCTTGACCGTAGTCTGCAGGTCAGCGGGAAGATGAGGGACCGCCCATCCAGGGAACCCAACAGGGCATGGGAGAAATGTGCCATGAGGACGGCCGAACTGGCCTGACGGGCCAGAGAAGAGGCAGCATACACTTTCCGCCCGAGTAGTCCAATTTCTTGACTCTTTGTCGGGCGGTTTGTCCACGCCCCTGGATTACCGCACGCCGGAAAACACTGTCCGTGACCAGCCCTTCAGCCGAGGGGTGTTCAGAAAACCCGGACAGAGAGCCAGTAGGGACCGCATACTTCCTGGCCATCCTGGCCGAAGGCGCAGGACAGGAAGCCGGACGCTGCCAAAGTTCCAGGACCGGCCCGACAATGGCTTCGGCCACTGGAAAGGCCTCCGTGGGAGAATCCCCTCGGTCCAGAATCTCGGTGAGGGGATATCTGGCCCGTTTGGATACGGGTTCAAGCTTCATCCCAGTGGATTCTGAGATGAGCCTAAGAAGTTCTAGGAAGGACGAAGGGCTATCGTCCACTGACTGCCCCCCAGAGGACTCCAAATCAAGGCGCTTGGAGAACAGGGAGGAGTCATCCGACTCCGACGAGTTGTCGAATAGCTGCCTGGAGCCTGAGCCACCCTCCACTTGCCGAGGCTTGTCAGGCGTGAGAGTGACCGACAGCCCACGGGAAGGCCTTGGGCCAACCGCGAATCTTCGCTGGAGCCCCAGCTGTCGGCTGAGGTGGAGGCGGTTCCACCACAATTGGTGGGGCAGCCGAATAGGTCGGACAACTGGCCTGGAACAGGCCTCGACCACTATTGGTCCGTGGCAACCACTTAATGGCTGGAGAAGAGGCCTGAGCCGTTTATTGGCCAGAAAATTTGTTGCCACATGAGGTCTCGACGGGCGAAGCCACGCCGGTTTCCTCCTCGCCGAGGAGGAAGAAGAGGAGAGGCGACGCGCTTGCCGCGTGCCGAGACCGAGACCGCCTGTGTCGACGGGAACGGCTGGACCGCCAAGATGTCTGAGACGAGATCGAGAACTCGCTAGGCCGAGGTCAGTGAGGCGGGAGCCGAGGATCGGCGATCCTCGGTTCGTCGGCAAAACCGACGGCCCTGATTCACCGCTACGGAGAGCCGACGATATCCTCAACCCTCACCGGGGAACCGGGAGGGAATCTGGCTTCTCCAGCCGACAACCCGCCTAACGGGTCGAGAAAATCTCGACCCGTCGGCGGGAGTCTCAGTCACCTGGCCTGGACGGGGCACCGTGAAGCCAGTGGCCGGTAGAATTGACCCAAGTCGATTGTCGACGAGGGAGGGGATCTTCCCGCCTCCCAAGAGCGCCGACGATGAGACTTCTGTTTAGACTTCTTCGACCGATGAAACGGACTCGAAGAAGTAGGACCCTCGCCTTTAGTTGAGAGGGTCAAGCAAAGCTCCTTAAAGGAAGCTGAATATGAGGACCCGAGCGATAGAGGGACAAAGGCCGCAGAAGAGGAAGCCGCGTCTGAGCCGCCTGCTCTTCAAGGCGCACCAACCTCTCTATTGTTCGCTGATCTCGCAGTCATGAAACCGCCAGTCGGGCCTCTTTGGATTTGACCGAGGAAATCTTTCGGGACGCCCAGAAGTAAGCGGGCAGCGCGTCCCCGAGGATGTAGACCGAGAAGGAGGAACACAGGTCGCAAGCCCGCGGGTCGTGCTCCCTGGCAAGGCAAACGCACGTGGAGTGCGGGTCCGTCTCGAGACATCTTTCGCCCACAGGACATCTCCCAAACTGAGTCGATTGTCCATCGCAGCCGCTAAGGAAGAAGACCGTGAAAGTTATAAAAGTTTTTTTTTTTTTTTTAACCGAAGGATTTTAGGCCCAAAACTTAATCGCAGAGCGTTAAGGAGGGAACCTGAGCTTCCAAGCGGTAAGGAAGATCTGGCGTCATGGGGCGGAGCCGAGAGTTTTACCACCCGGGTGGGTGGGAGGAGCTAGCTTGAAGACCTTCCGGCAAGATTTAAAGCGGCAAGGAACCTGCCAATAAGTGTGGATGAACAACATATCCATGTCCCTAGAACAATGAATTAGTCCAAGTGAGATGATATGCACAATTTCTTCTGTGTATAACCACCTAGAAGGTGGTGGCCATGTCCATCAATTGCAAAAAGGTCACACTTTCAGTCAGGCAGAATGAAACTGGCCAAAGCAGTGACCCATATGTTTAAGGCTCTGGTAACAATAAAGGACGCATGAGATGTACAAATCTTTTGTGCCGACTGAGGCTAAACCCCTCCTGTACATGGTGTCCACCTGCTTGACATGAGAATCTGCTAGTGCCAGAAAGCATTCGATAGGCAAGGTGGTTTTTTTTTATTTTTACAGAAATATAAAACGGCCTTGTCTTTCAGCGGGGAGCTTCCCACCTACGAGACCCTTTTCCTTAAAAAATGGAGGATCTGTGGCTTAGGTTGGGAAGATACTTTTTCTGATCCACACCTACCCATTGTTGCTCATCAATTTTGGTCACATAGTAACCGAAAAGGATGCAGACTGAGCTGGACTGACATCCACCGTCTCCAAGGACTGTACCTCCGGAGCTGTAAGGAGCTATATGCCTCAGTTATTGAAAAAAGACAAGGACTTATTATCAAACAAAGGAGAAAAGGAATCCTTGATTGGGACTCCATCCACACCCATTCCTCTTTATCCACCATAGAGGGAAGGGAACATCCTCCTCATCTGAGAGACTCTAATTTAATTTAAAGGACAACTAAACGTGCTATTTCCAACCACCGACGAACACAAAATCCAAAAATGTAGGGCTACAGACTAAGCCCTTACCTGTCATGTAGTGCACTTTGCTTTATCCAGAAACATATTTTAAAAGCATTTTGTGGTCTTCGAAAAACGTAAACAAAGTGCCCAGCCTTTCAAAATCCCTGATCCGGGTAGCAGCCTAGGATGGCCGCAACGTGCGTACGTAATGATATCATCGGAGCCACAGAGCTCCAGAGCGATCATAGGATCGCTATAGGGACCTATTAACCCCTCAGACTGCATATATGGGCAAACTCCTTTACTATACAAGTGTAAAAAATTATGGGCTTGGACGCAATGGAGCAAATGTCATGACAGGAAATGGAGAGGGTCTAACTGGGTACATGTTAAGAGAAAACCCAATGTTAGTTAACATTCACAGTGTGGCTCATAGTGTGAAGACAGCATCACACATGCACAAAAAAGAAGTTTGCCCATATATGCAGTCTGAGTGGGTTAAAAGTAATATATTTCATAGGTCCCTATAGCGATCCTATGATTTCTCTGGAGCTCTGCGTCTCCGAAGACATCATTATGTATGCTCGTCGTGGCCATCTTAGGCTGCTGCCGGGAGCAGGGATTTTGAAAGGCTGGGCGCTTTGCTTAAATTTTTCTAACCCAATGAAATGTTTTTAAAATATGTTTCTGGATAATCCGAAGTGCACTGCATGACAGATAAGGGCTTAGTCTGCAACCCAACATTTTCGGATTTTGCATTTGTCGGTGGCTGAACGTAGCACGTTTAGTTGTCCTTTCAGGTTAGGAACTTCCCCAAGATCTCCATAATTGTCATCCTGGCCTTCAAAGAAGGCAGGATCAGGGTCTGCCTGCACATCTATCGCAGCCTAAGCTTGCTGCGTCACACCTGGACGTGTCTGGATGTGGTCCCCCCCTGACCTGAGGGGCACAACTGGGGTCCGGTGTATCTGCTGAGATGTCCTACGGGACACTGGGGCTCAAGCTGTGATTTTTCTCGCAATTCTGCTGCCACTGCCAACTGATGAACCAGATGCTCCCCCTTCCCAGGCCAGAGGACCGGCTGGGGGGTGCTGAGCAACACGATGAGGGCAAAAGGACCCATTGGGAAGGGCCTCATCACCTTTTTGCAGGTCTTACATTATTGCCTGATTAACGGTCTCCAATAAGTCACGGTGCCAGGGAGAGATATAACTGTGTGCCTAATAACAATTTCTGACGTAAAATATGGTAATTAGCCCTAACAGCAGGGCCTGGGCTAATGTCTTCAATTATTAGCCCTTATAGCTTGCTGGGCTAAAAATCTCACCAATGAGCTGTGAACTGTCTTAGCACGCCAGAAAGCACTAAAATGGGCATGCGTGCTCAGTAGTGGGTGCACGCAGGACGTTAGCATGCTAGCACAGACATGCATGCATATTTGAGTGTGCAAACAGAGTAGCGCAATGTATTTAATAGGGATTGTGCTGCACAAACACTTCTAGCACTGTGCAAGTGCACGTACCACAAGCAAGCACTTAAAACAATGGCAGGAAGACTGCTTGAAGAAAGAGCATGTGCCCAGCCCTAATGGCGGCCGCAGAAGCTGAAAAATGGAGGTTTGTGGTGGAAAATCACCAAAACACCTCTAAAATGTACCAAAATTACACATTAGCTGCCTAAAAGTACCAAATACAAACCCTGAGGCTTTGGGGAGGGGGAACCAATGCCAGAGCCGAAGGACCCCCCCAAAGACCCTACACTCCAAGGACAAACAAAATTTGTACCTACCTGTGGCATCCTTCTCTTTTTTTTTTTCTTTTAAGTGGAGACCATTAAAAACACCCTAACAAGGCAGAAGTGGTTCCCAGTCCACACAAGGAATGAGAAAAGCAGGTTATTCAATTTGAAAGCCAGAGCTTTACAGGCACAATTTTAACTTAGGGGTGCTCTCTGAAGCAGGCAGCCCCAACCTGCAAGGTAGAATTGCAGCCCTAAAGAAGTCTAGAAATCTTGAAACTTGAAAATCTTGAGAGATGATAAATGTAGCTCTGTCCCCTCCAAATGGCACAGCTAAACTGGGGAGTTGCATCTGCTTGGAATCCTCATGAGCCCAACTTTCAAAAGCTTGGGCTATGCCATTTCCCTGGTAGGGGTGCACACTACCCGGCTGTTCTGATTACCCATTTACAATGTAGAGCACTACAGAAAGGACAATCTAAACTGGACAAAAATTCCATCAGGCTAGTATATTTATGTATTGGCAAGTTCTCACTTGAGGTCGGGGAAGTTCCTGCAGAATGGAGGAAGGCCACAGTTGTCCCTCTTCATAAAAATGGCAGTAGGGAAAGTGCTGGCAATTACCATCCAGTAAGCCTTACCTCAACTGTTGGCAAAACGATGGAAACCATAATTAAGGAAATAATTATATCCTTTCTTAAAGAAAATGATATCATGGACCCAAGACAGCATGGCTTCACCCCAGGAAGATCATGCCAGACAAACCTAATAGATTTCTTCAATTGGGTAATAGACAGTAGATCAGGGCAGCGCTGTGAATGTAATATACCTAGACTTCAGCAAAGCCTTTTGATGTGGTCCAACATAGAAGACTACTGAACAAACTTGCCAGTACAGGAGTTGGGCATAAAGTGGTAAACTGGGTATGGAGCTGGCTTAGTGGAAGGACTCAGAGGGTATTGGTAAACGACCAACTATCAGAGGAGAAAGAGGTAACTAGTGTTGTGCCACAGCGATCAGTGCTGGGACCTATCCTCTTCAACATTTTCATCAGTGACATATCTGTGGGCCTAGAAGGAAAGGTGTGTCTATTCGCAGATGACACAAAGATATGTAATAGGGCAGACACTCTGGGGGGAGTGGAAAGGATGAGGGCTGATCTTCAAGGGCTAGAAAGGTGGACAAAACTTGGCAATTAAATTTTAACACCAATAAGTGCAAGGTCATGCACCTAGGGAGGAACAATCCTTGTGAGGAATACCTCCTGTGTGGAGTGAAACTGGAAGTCACAAAGCAGGAAAGGGATCTGGGGCGATTATAACAGACAACCTGAAAATGTCCAAGCAGTGTGAAAAGGCAGTGTTAAAGGCAAACAGTATGTTAGGCTGCATAGGAAGTGTAATTACAAGTACAGAGAAGGAGGGGATGATGCCACTGTACAGATCAATGGTAAAGCCTCACCTGGAATATAGTATGCAGTTCTGGAGCCCACACCTCAGAAAGAACATGGACAGACTGGAGAAAGTGCAAAGGAAAGCTACAAAAAAGATACTTGGACTCCACAACAAGACATATGAAGAATGTCTGCATGACCTAAACATGTACTCCCTGGAACAGCGCAAAGAAAGGGGTGACATGACTGAAACCTTCAAGTACCGGAAGGGAATAAACGAGGTCCAGGTTCTGGACCTGTTTCAGATCAAGAATCAAGCAAGAACGAGGGGTCATGGCATGAAGCTGGAAGGAGGCAAGTTCAAGAGTAACACAAGAGAGCTCTTCTTTACTGAGAGGGTGGTGGACACTTGGAGTGGCCTTCCACCAGAGGTTGTTGAGAGTAGGTCAGTTGGATCATTCAAGAAGGCATGGGATAGGCACAGAGGTATTGCAACACTGAATAGCAGTTAAGGGGGGGCTAGGCTTATGGGCAGCCTAGATGGACCATGCGGTCCCCTTCTGCCATCACTTTCTATGTTTCTATGTTCTTTAGTCATCCAGTAGACACTTTTCATGGCCACTAAAACTGCATGTTCTTTCTTAGACACAGCTTTTCTGAATGTATGTTGCAAATCCCCCTTCATATTTTCTGCCACCATAGCATCTTTCAGATCAGATGAATCAGCGTGCCTTGTCAGAATGCTTGTTCTAAACTTGTTAGTGCCTGCAGTAAATGTATTCCGTTTATTTCTATTTATGCACGTAGTGCAGGTCCTAAGATTTTTCCTGGAACTGTATTGTAACTGCCTGTACATGGTGAACCAGCAGGTCTGAAAACTACATTTAGTGGCTGCAGGTGGCAGGGACTGGGAAGAAGAACTCAGTTCACAAGCAGCAGACTCAGTATCATGGTGGATGGCAATGTCAACATTTCCTGTATTTATTTCCGATTGTTTATGTGCAGCAGACAAGCTAGGCTCATTTGGTGACTGAACTTGCTGTTCCCTATTTTTGTCAGAAGACCCAGATGAAGTACAGTCTCCTAGGTGCAGGTGCAAAGAAATTCCTAATAACTACTTGCTTGTTTGCCATTATGAGATCTCTTGAGCCTTCAATAAGAATTTATACAAACCTGTATTGTAATTTAAAGTGATTTGTGCACTTCAAAATGGAAGTGCATTGCTAACATTAAAGTATAGCTGATGCTGGCGATATTCTTCTCCTGTATTTTTTGATCACTGTAGTACTGCTGTTATTTAATGGGAAGGGATCGTACTTTGGCCCCAACAAGTTGGCCAGCCAATCCCTTCCACTTTCCTACTGACTTACAAGCCCACACACTCAGGTATGTTATGACATGCAGCAAGGGAAAGCGTGGGGGGCGCACCCCATTGAAATGAACAGAAGCATTTTTTTATTAGTATTTTATACATTACAATAGGGAGTCAGAGATTAATGAAGGCCACCACTCGTCTAAGAAGGCCCTTGTTAGTCGAGTGGTAGCCTTCATTAATGTATAACACACCATCATAATGTATAAAATACTAATAAAAAAATATTCCCATTCACTTCAATGGGGCGAGTCCCCGCACTCCCCCTTGCTGCATGTCATAACGAGCCGGAGAGCGGGGACATGGAAATCAACAGGGAAGTGGAAGGGATCAGTTGGCCACCTTGTGGGGGCCAAACTATGATCCTTTCCTGTTAAATAATGGTTAACTACAATGATCATGATTTACAGGAGAAGACTATCACCATCATCAGCTGTACTTTCATGTAACTTACCCCCCTAAGCTCCAAAAAAATAATTTTCAGTAACAAAGCAACATTTCGTTAAATCTCAAGAGTTAATAGTCTGCTAAATGTTACTGTGTGTCAGTCTGTAACTTGAAGAATAAAGTGGAAAGGCTGTAAAAAGTGACTGTGTCCGCCGGCCCAGTGGTGCTGAGGGTTGAGGCGCTGGACGCCACACCGGCGACCCGGGTTTGGGAACGGACTCAGGCCGCTGTGGGCTGGCAGGGGGAAGGAAGGATTGAGCATCCTGCGACTGCTCTCCTTTCTTCGGGGTGGGTGAGGGCTATGCACCACGGCGCAGTGACACCTAGCAGAGGCTAGGTGCACTCGGACGGCAGCATACTCAAGGGGAGGAGCAGCTAGGTGCACTTGGACGGCAGCATACTCGAGGGGAGAAATGCGGTGGGCATCTGCACGTCTGTGCGATGCCATTGCACGACCAGCTCCTCAGGGGCACAAAAGATACTGGTGGAAAATCGGTGAGGCGACCTTGGTGACTGATGGCCAGCCATCTGCCTCTGGAGTTGAGAGGCATCTTCGACAGCTCCGTTGCCGCAGGTCCCTTGGGGGGGGGGGATGCTGCCATAGGCTGGAGTGTGCGATAGGGCATATAAGTTCACATGCCAAGACAGACTCCAGGGGTGTGGATGCCGGTGACCAGGGGTTGGTGAGGGACCGCTCTGACTAGGAGAGAAAAATCATGACACGTTTAAAAAAAAAAAAAAAAAATGACTGTGTCCCAGACTTCTTTTTTTTTTTTTTTGAACCTGAACACACACACCTGCCCACCCACCCATAGTACAAGGACGGGTCTTGTGACCTCACGTGCAGCGTCAGTATGACGATCCAAGTGCTTATGTAACTTTTTATTTTCATGTGGTTGCTGTGTTAGCAAAGAAACAAAGATTTATTTAATCTTTTTTTTTCCCTACAATTTGAATTTACTGCCTGTGGCCAATAACATCTGAAGCCGACTAGGTGACCAGGTCAGAGTGTTAGGTGAAGAGGTGCCCCCAACAGTTTCTCTTCTCACTCCGATGCCCTCGCAGTATTTTTTAATACTTCTTTATTGAAAATGGTAAACAGCAATTTAACAAACCTTACAAAGCTAAATAGTAAAATAAAATAAAAGCTAAATAACCAATCCACAACAAAAAACTTCACATAAATGTAGATTAACTGAGAAATAAAGACAGATTTGATAAAGAAAAATCAAAAACACAAATAAATCCATATCTGAAGTCCAATATAAACTTACAATAAATAAGTAAAAACTGACAGATAAGAAAACCCAACAGCCACCACCTTCAAAGTTAATCAGGCATTGAAACGGCATTATCTCTTGTCTGTTTTCTCTGACAAATGCTGCTGGCTGCCTTGCTTACAATGTTACCCTTGAATTGTATTAATCTGTAATCTGTTTGCAATGTTCACATTGCTGTAATGTCTGTCTTGATGTTCCCCATAATTTGTATTTTGCTGATGTGGAACCTTTGTAAAAAAGAGCCTTGGCTCAAAGGTATTAGTAATCCTAGACTTCATAAATAAATAAATAAATAAATAAAGTTTAATCAATGGTAAAGGGAAAGCTTACTAATTATCCAGTGATTTGAAAAACATACCGTGAAAAAGCAAAGGAAAGAAGCAAGATTAAAAACCACTCCAAAAAGAGGTTACGCATCAAGACTAGGGTAAAGATCGAACCTCGTCCACCTATTAACAAATGCTGGCAATCTGTATTGGACACTAAAGGTTATCTGCTTAAACCACTGGGTTTGCTGTAACCCCTCACAATATTTTAATGTACCAACTGTTGCCAATAACAGCTGAAGTTGACTAGGTGACCAAATCAGAGTGTTAGGTGAAGAGGTGCCCCCAACAGCTCCTCCTCTCACTCTGATGCCCTCACAAAAATGTATTTTAATGTACTGACTGAGAACAGTGTGGAAACATACAGTACTGTACTTATGGTTAGTAATTACCATCTTGGAGCCCAACTCAACCTTTTTTTTTTTTTTGTTAATCACTGACCACCAGGGACTCAACTGCAGGATTTGCACAGACAATCATTGGTGGAGAAGCCACCGTGCCAGAAGAATGGGCAGCTACAGTACATAATCATCAGTAACCCAGCTCATCTGATCTTGCCTCCGCCCCCGACTCGATTTTTCAAGATTTATACAGGCGATGGTGAGGGAGAAGGGGTAACTCAATTGCTATGCTACAAGGATGGGGGCAGGCAACTACAGTAACAAATTATCCAGAATGCTTGGAAACCAATCAACTCCCCCCCCTCCAAAAAAAAATGAGGCCTGTACTCAGAGTCTCTCAGGCTCGCTCTCTCTCTCCTCCTAACACTTCTCCCTCGGGTTGTCTTCTCTGCCTGTCGCTCCCACCTCTACTGAAAGTGCTCATCGTCTCACCTCATGAGACAGGAGTTTCTAGCCAATAAAATGTGAGTACCATGGAAACCAGAGACTGACCACCCCACAGCACAATGATTGACTGGTAACATAGCCAGTCATTTTTAAAACTCCTGCCTCAAAGAAAAGGGAAATGGCATCCCCCCTCCGTGCTCCCACTACAGCAGGAGCACAAACAACCTGGATATAAGCATTGAAAATGTGCTCCTCCTGACTCGGACTGTTCTCCGAGAATGAAGAACAGCCTTAACGCTATCCCTGGCCTATGGCTCCATCCTTAGGAAGGAAGTAAAGAAAAGAAGGAAGTAAATTCTTGTATTCCTATCTCCCCAGAAGTTGAACATTTATTTACTGAAGTCTAGGAATTACAGCCCTTTGACTCAGGGACTTGTTTCCAAAGGCTCCACATCAGTACAAAGTGTGGCAGGCAAGTGTTACAGACATCATGTACAATGACAGTAATTATACACAGAGAGGAAACTGTACAACACTGATTTAACTTGCAGCAACAGCAACAAACTCCTGGGGAGAAAGGATCCGGAACTATCTGGCTGAAATTTGAGATCCACAGAATTCTAGTACCTTCAAAGATACCAGTGAGGTATGGTGTGGTTTTCAGAACAGCTGCTGTAGGCTGCGAACCATAAACTACTGGACTTTTCGACTAAAGGAATATTTCTAGCAGGGGCATACAGTTTGTGGTACTGTTTCTTTGTATAAACTGATCATTATACAAGGGTTTACCTATTTGGTATTTTTTTTTTTTTTTTTTATATTTGTACTCTTGAGTGGGGATGTAGAAATGAATCCTGGTCCCTGCTTAACAGACACATTTAAAATCATTTTTGACAATGCAAGGAGTCTAAAAACCAAAATGGATATTCTGAAATTATGGGTTGTAGATGAACTCCCTGGCATTATTGCTATAAAGGAATCTTGGTTAACCCTCAGGTTCACTCAAATGAAATTGAAATAGAGGGCATTTTTCTCCATAGAGTAGCTAGAGTAGGAAAGAGAGGTGGAGGGGTTCTATTATATACAAACTGGAAATTGGGAAGTTTTAAGGTAATTCATTCAGGGACAAAAAGTCAAATGGAAATTCTTTTAGTTCAACTGTTGAAGTACAATCTTGTCATTTGTGTGGTCTATTCACCCCCCAAAAGTGAAGGTTGGGGAATTTGGGCATCTGGCACAGCATATACAGAAATTTACAAGGGGTTGTGACCTGCTTTTGTTGGGGGATTTCAATGCAGCCTGGGGCAGGCCAAGGGGCAATGCTTTGTCACAGGGCTTAAGTCCCCTCGGCCTGACCCAGGTTGTGATGACTCCCACTAGAAACACAGATTTAAACAGTAAAGGAAACATATTAGATTTGTGTTTTGTAACAGAACATATAAAAATTAAAGAGGTACAGGTTAACCAACCATTTCTGGGCGATCACTGCTCAATTACATGTAAATGTGAACTAAAGGTTAAGGGTCAAGGAATAAAACCAGAAGTCCCTATACAAATAAGAAAGAGATCTTTTAAATATCATAGTAAAGAATTACTTCTACACACATTGGCAGATACTGTATGAAGTGGTACAGGATTTTTCTTATTCCTGACTTGGACGTAGCTGTGAGGGAATTTTCTAGAATGTTTTTTTCAGGAGTGTAATGGGGTTGCCCCATTCAAATTAATTGCAGTGAAGAAAAATCAGTCCCCATGGATGACAGATAAATTAGAAAAGGAAATTAGAATAAAATGTCAACTATGGAAGAGGGCAAATGAATAAATCTTTAAGTATAAGTGATTGGGAAGCATATAAAATACACCAAAATAAAATGGGCACAAAAATAAAAAAGAAACATTATAGAACAGAATTGCTGATACTGTAGACCCACGGAAATACTGGTCCTTGATCCACTCCTTGGAGAAACCAGGCATAAATAAACCTCCTATCCAAATTCGACAAAATTGTGCACTTCAAGGTAAAGTGAATTCTGTTAATATTTTGAATGCATACTTTATAAATTTACCCAGAATAGATATTCATGAAAGTGAAAATAAACTGCCATTGAATTTTCCATCCATTGCTACCCTAAATATTCCAAGATTTAAGGTTTAAGAAAATTAGCTGTAAGGAGGTTAAGAAAGAATGGAAATAATTCAAAAATTAACAAAGCATATGGGCTAGATGGAATTGAAAATAGGTTTCTAAAAGACACTGCTGATTTTTTGGCCCCTACATTAACCAACCTATTTAACTGAAGTTTAACGGATAGAAGATTTCCTTCCAGTTGGAAAAAACAAAACAACAGTAGTTCCAGTCTTTAAAGGGGAGGATCCGACTGACCCCTCAAATTATAGGCCAACAGCCCTGTTGTCCACGGTGTCTAAAGTAATGGAAAATTGGTCCAAAATCAACTAAGTAATTACCTGGAGAAATATCATCTACTTTCGGATTCACAATCGGGATTCCAAAAAGGACAGTCCACAGACACCGTGCTCACTGACCTAATAGATCTTCTCTCCTCTCAGCTTGAGGAGGGCAGGGAGGTGGGCGCGGTGCTCATGGACTTGTCTAAAACCTTTGACACCGTGGACCACAGGGTTCTACTTCAGAGACTGGAAAAATCTGGTCTCAGATCTTGAAACCTTAGGATGGTTCTCTTCTTATGTATCAGAAAGATCACAATTGGTTCAACGTGAAGATGTAACTTCAAAACAGCTTAAAGTAATTAGAGGGATCCACAAGGGTCCATTTTGGGCCCGACCCGGTTTCTGGTTTATGTAAATGATCTAGTAAAAACTGCCACTAACACTACAATTAAATTATATGCTGATGATACAGTTCTATTAGCATATGGTACAAATATTAATGAGGTTGAAAAGGGGTTTCATGAAGATTTTTAGGGTTAGAAAACTGGTTAGCCAATTCAAAATTAGTACTAAATAGTAAAACAACTAAAACCCTTCTTTTCTCATCTCAGAAGGGTAAAAAGAACCACAAACAGGAATTGAATATAAAAACATCAAAACAAGAAATATTAGAGCAGGTTCTCCCATTATAAATATCTAGGGGTTTGGGTAGACCAGGGTTTGAAATTCAATATTCATATAGAATAATTAGTAAATAAAGTAAATAGAAAGCTAGGGCATTTCGAAGAAACAAGTTTTGCACAGATGTTAGGATATGGAAATCAACTGTAAATCAGTTATTAATCCCTACAATAGATTATGGTAGTCATATATATGGGAAGGTCTCATACTTTCTTTTAAGAAAGGTTTAGGTTACCCATAACAATTTAGCTAGGTTTATTTTACAGTGTGATTATAAAACTCATCACTGTGAATTGTATTTAACATTAGACTGGTTAACACTCGAAAATAGGAAAAAATTAATAAGGGCCTTACAAACACATAGATTACTAAAGACATGGGAACCAAAAAATGGTAAGGACAAAATAGAGGAGAAAAGTGTTAACATGATTATAAGCTAAGAGATAATGGGGTGATCCCCTATAAGCCTAAGGTAAAAAACTGCTTCACTCAAATGATGTTTAAAGCTGAATATGCCTCAAACTGTCAACTGTTAAATTCTATAAAAAATAAACCAGGTTATAAATCGTCATTGGTTACCAAATATTTGACAGAGGAATTGAACGTTAGATGTATGTGCAACAGGTGAAGAAGAAACATCCTAGTTTTTAAATTTGTATCACAAGTAGTAAAATGAGTTGCATGAATTTTGTTGGAGTACAAGTATATTTATTGAATGTTTAAAATTTTTGGAGACTGAAAGTGATTGTTGCAAATGTGTTTGTAATGATGTAATTTTAAAGTCCTATTGTCAGGACCATCTTGAAAAAAGGCTTCGGCCTAAAGGATCCATGACAGGTCGTCAACAAAATATTTGTCGACAACCCGACAGCGAAACCGTCAGGTCGACTGCATTTTGCAGTCGGCTGTCGGTTTGCAGAAGCAACAAGTGTTTTCTTCAGGGAGGCTTTGCCCCCAACCCCCTCCCCACTTAGGATTCTCAACTCGAAGTCAGAGCTGAGTCGGGGGGGGGGATGCAGGACCCCCAACAGACAGTGCCAGGTGCCAGCGGGTTCCCTACAGCGATGTGGCTCTGTTGTCGCTGTAGGGGACTCCACAGTTGACATGTCGACGTCAGGGATGTATACCCGGCCTAAAGATGCGAAATAAGATTTTTTACTGAATAAAAATAAATCTTTTACTTACTTTATAGGGTCCTTCAGAAAAATTATTTTTTTTTATTTTATATTAGACCTTAAAGTTCATAAAGTTCATAACTTATACTAAACAAGGGAGAGTTTTAAAAATTAAATGTGCAACAGGTGTATTAGGTGCTGTAAGTGCAAAGTGTAAAGTGCAATTAGTGTGTTTCAAATGCAATTATAGTAATTGGTGCTACTGACACACTTTGAGCATTTGACAGTTAGTGAAACTAGTGCAATAGTGCAATTAACATGGTGCTAACCAGAAAACAAGCTGCAGAGTGAGGTGCTGATGTTGATACTGATGCTACCATAAACTGTTCTGGGGTATCTAATAATAATTTAATCGATTTAATCTATTTAAATAATACATGAGTTGAATTAAACACTAGTAGCCCAGACACAAATCAAATAAATCCAGTTAATTCACAAGGGTTAAGTAAAACAAAGAAAGAAAAGACAAAACAAAAAAAGTTAAGCAGACTAAAGCTAAGCTAGTGAGAAGCAATCTAAAATCAATGAGTACTTTGAAACGACTGGGCTAATTAACGAATTTAAGGAAAAGAAAATTTTACTTCAGGATGAAAATTACTTAACAGAGATTCTGGATGCAGGTAATGCACAAGAAATAAATGTAACCTGCTTGACCTCAACTCCCAAAATATTTTTTTCTCCTGGCACACAAATTTCACCCAATAAGAAGACTCTGGCTCCTGGGTTTACTGACAGTTTAGACAAGAGTAAATTAAAAACAACTGCAACTGCAATCAACAGTGTAATTGCAGAAAATAAAATTAATTTAACAAATCTGAATGCTTCCTGTGAACAAAAAATCTCACTGAAATCCTCTATGCATAGTTTATCTCCATTGATTTTTTTTCTCCAGAGGAGTACTTAATTGAGCAGTCATCTGTGGGCTCCACTGCATCACTCAGTAATGCAAACTTAAGAGAGGCAGTGTAGGACAAATCATTTTGTGAGACAGTGGTCAGTTTGGCCACTAGCTTTCAAAATCTGATAACCAAATCAACATTTTTAGTGGCCATCTTTTCTAAGGGCTCAAAAATCACTTTGTGGGCAGGTAGCCAGTTGGCCAGTAACTTTCAACATCTGGTGGCTAAACCAATTATTTTAGTGGCCATTGGCCACCTGGCTACCTAATTTATCACACCCTGAAGAGTGATAATGGAAGAGCTACAAGTTACCATCAATGGCTTAAAAAATTAGATACACTAAACAAAACTGATAAAACTACAACGGGGAAAAAATTCTTATAGTGTAAATAATAAGACTGGTACAGGTCCCACTATTGATGAGGTAAACTCCTATCCAACCAGTTTAAGTGCTGATCTGAAGAACTTTGTGTGCAATCCATATGCTGCCCATTTAATGATTATGGAGCAGATGGTTGCAATAAAAAACGAGATGGAAACAAAGAAAACATTGCACTAAACATTTTAGTGCTGCAACAAGGTTCACCTTCAATTATTCTGGAAGCTTCAGAACAAATCAGGCCAGACTTTTCTTCTATTAATATTCCAGTATTTCCTGTTAATCTAAACCAAAGAAAAAGAGGAGGAAAAAAAAGAACTATAACGTTGGGAGTGAACAGACTACAGATGGAAATTTAAAGAATTTAAATGAGAGTAAAAATAGTGCTGAAAAAAATCTACTGGAAGTAAGCTTTTCTCTGATTGGGTGGAAACTCCTTGGAGAAATCTTCCAACAGATAAGCCACAGGCAGATATTGTGAGTAATTATACATCTGTTAAAGACCAAACCATTAATGGTTTATTCAAAATTTGTAGCACATTGGAAGCCGATCTAAGGGCCTCATGATTGGAATAACTGGTGTGAAGCTATGGGATCTAAAGAAAGCTTTAAAAAAATCAAAAAGAAAAAGCCGGACCAAATCCTAAGTATTGTACCATAACTCCTCAACTTCTTCCTCTCATACTACCATGATCAATACAGATCAATGTGCTATACTGTGTCTACGTGAATTAAACTTAAATCCAATGTTACCACTAATGGAAGCAAAGAAGAAGATTGTGCACTTATTAAGGGCAGAAACGGGGGCTAAGGTAATGGAAACTGATTTTATCAAACTTATGATAGACAGGGATGAAGATGGAGCGGATTATTGGTACATTTTCTGTATTTCTCCTAAAACTGCAAACCAAATATGGCTAAATAACAAATTAATAATGAAAAAGGGTCTGAGTATAAAATATTAACAGAACTACGTTAAATAACAAAAACAGTTTAACTACAGGAAAAGTATCCTAGATTAGTATCTTTGGTTTTAAGGGACTACCCAAAGAAAACCCAGGAAAACTTAAAAAAATATTACATATTTTTGCATTTTCTTCAGATTCCTTCTGCAGATTTAACAATTTTAAATGTACACAAATGAGCCCGAGAGAACAGATCAGGACAAGTCGATGTCTTACTGCAGGGTTCAAAGGCTTTGGATTAAGCAAAAAAGCCTCTTTCTCGGATGAAACTGGCATTCATATAACTGAAAGCAATGATTTGGGAAATACACCAAGTTATGGTAATTCTAGTAAGCATTTAACTAAATCACAACCCATAAGTAGAGCCTTCTCACTATTTGGCCTAAGGACGGTCCCCAATGAAAATGATATTAAACTAAATTTCATCCTAAGAGATTTA
Organism: Neoceratodus forsteri; assembly: GCA_016271365.2. Taxonomy (NCBI): domain Eukaryota; kingdom Metazoa; phylum Chordata; order Ceratodontiformes; family Ceratodontidae; genus Neoceratodus; species Neoceratodus forsteri. The sequence goes on along the minus strand of CM028130.1, from coordinate 1,119,631,314 downwards.
TTTGATCAACTATTAAACATACCAGTCGGGAAAGATAGCCTATCCTCAGTGATGAGATTGGAAAATGATCCTGCTTGTATTTACAGTAAACTCCAAGGAGTTGTTTAACAAGCACCTGGACAAAACAAGTATTTTAGACATAATTGGTATTAACATTGTTGAAACAGACAGGGTTAATGTAACCAATCCCCGTGAAACTCACTGCAGTAAGACAGCTCAGTTGAATCCAAAGACTGGTAGTCTTGCAGAAACACTTCCCAGTGCACAGCACGATTCATGTTTGCCGCAGATATATAATATATCTGTTAGTAATAGATATGTTGAACTGTTTATTAAAGAGGGTTGACTAGGCAAACTCCAGTCATGAGACAACAGTTACAAAATAGAGACCAAGTCCAAGTTCTTTCTGCTCTCTTGGAATATAGCTGGCCTGTAACAAGTATGCTGACTATGACTGGTGTAAATTTATAAATGAACTTCATATTATATGTATGCAAGAAACTTGGCACACTAAGGATTTTGAAGTCTCCTTGAATGGTTGCTGTGGTTTTCACTTACCAGATAGGAAAAATGTGAAATTAGGCAGGCCCTCTGGAGGTCTTGTTACTTAGTTCAAAATTGATAAAATATAACAGCAGACCTTGTTTATTCTACACCATCTGCCCAGGTATTTGAAGTACAGGTAGAACAGTTTAAATATGTGTATGGGCTTAACGTTCCTGGACATTTAGTTGTGGACAAAACCTTGTGATCAATAGGTCGCAAGGACAAAACTTAGTTACAACAATTGTCGCCGCTATTGAAAGGAGCCGGACATTTAGTGTAAAGTGTCGATTCCTACCGGACAAAAGGTCGTCTCTCCAGTGGTAGAATGCTTCAGTTGCAGCTGTTACTCTGCAATCTGTGCCCTGACTGATGACGTATACTACTGGCATCTACAGTCGAAACCGACTTGAGGAAATGAGGAAAGTAGTTACAAAATACTTTAATTGATTTAAAAACCATCATTTAAAGCATTTAAAATCATCCTATAAATAACTGCACATGGTTGTGGTAGGTGGGCTCCTTAGAAATACTTTCACCAGTGATGTGCATGTTCTGCAGGTTCTAAGCTCGCATCGCCATATAGTTTTTCCACCACTACCATCCTTTTCTTTAGTGTAAAGATAGTTTCAGAAGCACAGTTTCTGCTTCCCCTTCTGAGACATAACAAATTCCAAGACTCAAAGCACAAAATGTGAATGGATGCATCCGTTACATTCACTTTTTTATAGCCATGTATCGCTTAAATCAAGCGCATACCACTTGAGGTAACTGACATTGAATGGCACCCTAAAGAACAGCACACTTACAGTGGTTGTGATGTCATCAACAAGAGGACACTATGCGGAATGAATGAAAGTTGAATGCAAGTTGAGAGGAGGAAGAGAACAGTTGAAAGTAACATTTATAACTGTACAGGGCATAAAGGAGTTTAAACCTCATGAGAGAGAGAGAGCAGTTTGGTTTCCGAAGAAGATCTTGTGTGGTAATAAGTTTGTGAAGGAAAGGTATGAAAGGTCGCTGTTTAGACTTCGCAAGCATTTTGTCGCAGGTTCTACAATTTGACCGAAAGCAGAATACTGGCGACGGCTTGTCTGCGGCAACTAATCTGGCGACAAAATGGCCATATGCCATTTAAATATTGTCTTGTAAATGCCTACATATCTCATTCCACTTCCAACTATTACAATGATGCAATTTGGACTGACTTAGAGGCATTTATTCATAAAACTCTGACTCAGTTAAGTACTGAAAATATACTCTGCGGGAATTTCAATGACAGAATCGGTAACTTTGATGGGTATGTAGATAATGATATACACGCTTGGTTAAATGACGAAGCCTGCACATTTCCTAGATCCAAAAATCAATGCGTCTGGCTGTAAACTGATAGAAATATTACCTTTATGCAACCTAGCTCTATAAATGGTAGAGTGTATGGGGATGTTATCAGTAATTACACACACTACAATTCCAGAGGTCTTTCCATACTTGACATTTCACTTTGGAATGGTCCCATGACCAGCTGGAACTCCTGTATAGTTGCAAATAGGGAAGAAGGTGACCACATACCTCTTACATTATCAAGGGGTCATACTAGTAAGGTGCTTAAAAATGAAAAAACAATTGTGCCATTAAATGGCTTTGAAATAAGACATCAGATAAAAATTAAGTGCGGCACAGTTAGTGAAGAAAAATTATTTTCTGCAGGAGTAATTTTTTCCTGTAGTAAAACAGACTATATCTATGGATAATCTCATACTCTTAGAAATGTGTCTTGTGGAGACATCTGACAAAATTAGAAAATTTCTTTACAAACCAGTTTCGAATAAGTTTTGATCTAAAACCAACAGTACCTGGTTTGACCAGGATTGCTGCAAGGCCAAAAAAAACACTTACTAGATTGATCAGATATATTAAAGGCTCCAAGGTAAAAATAAATACAGAGATTTAAATAAGGCAAGAGAAAACTATAAATACCTTTTAAAAGAAGAGCAAAATGAGTATCGACTAAAATAATGGTCCCTGATGCTTCATATTACAAATAGCAGGGACCAACATTCCTATTGGCTTCTGGCAGCAAAAGGTAAAAATTACAGTAAATTTGAGAGACACATACGTCTCTATGGATCAATGACTTAAACATTACACTAATGTGTTTTAGGACTCTAAACTTTTTGAAGTAGGTACTTGGTGGGAAGTCATAGTGGATAGAACCCAATTTAAAATCATTACAGCAAGTGAAGTATATCTGGCAGTTACTTCTCTTAAAAAAAAAAAAAGGCTCCTGGACCAGATTTGATCCCTCCAGCTGTACTCTTAGTAGCTCTGGCCCTTTGGACAAAGATCCGTATGCCCTATTTTAATCTTTGTATATCAAACTGAGCAATTCCTAATGCTTGGAAAGGAGCCACTATCATTTCAATATACAACAAGCATTTGTCACTGCCGAACGTCTGATGCACTGGAAGATGTCCACCCCGCACCTTGTTTATGCCCTTGAGGTACTTGAATGTGTCTATCATGTTCCCCCACTCCTTCCTTTCCTCCAGTGAGTACATACCGACGTCCTTTAATCCCTCTTGATATGTTCTGTGTTGCAAGCCATGTACCATCTTGGTTGCCCTTCTGTGGACTGCCTCCACCCTGTCAATGTCCTTGCGTAGTTACGGCCTACAAAACTGCACACAGTACTGTAGGTGAGGCCTCACTAGTGCATTATACAATGGCATCACCACCTCATGCCTTCTGCTAGTGATGCCTCTGCCTATACACCCCTGCGTGACACTGGCCCTCCTTGCAACATTTGTGTTTTGACACCTTTGGGTCATCAGAACTGATAATACTTAGGTCCCTTTCTTCCTTAGTGATTGTCGGCACCTCTCCCCCATCCTGTAACTCTCCCCAGGTTTTCCTCTTCCCAGGTGCATTATTTGCTCTTCTTTGCATTGAACATCAGTTGCCACTCCTCAGATCAATTTTTCAAGCCTCTCCATGTCCCTGCTCATTTTCTCCACCCCTTCTGGAGTATTCACTCTGTTACAGATGTTGGTGTCATCTGCAAACAGGCAGACCTTTCCTTCTAGCCCTTCTGCAATGTCTGTAATGAAGACATTGAACAGGACTGGTCCCAGCACTGATCCCTGAGGTACCCCGCTGGTCACCACCCTCTCCCCGGATTGGATCCCATTACCACCACCCTTTGCCTCCTGTCTGTCAACCAGTTTCTAACTCAGTTTATCAGCTTGTGCCCTGTGGCCAGACTACCCAACTGTTAATCAGCCTTCTTTGTTGGGCGGTGTCGAAGGCTTTCCTGCAATCAAGGTAGGTGATGTCCACCGCCCCTCCCAGATTTACTTCTTTACTGAGGCATTAGGGTTTCCAACCCTAACACCAACCCCCACCTGCAGAGACTGATAGGTGTTTGGGTGTGCCTGATGTTGGTCGACGCACGCTATTCCATCAAGACTACTCCTGCAGACACTGACAGGTGTTGCGGTGTGCCTGGGCCTTCAGCCCTCATGCTCACCCCATTCCATAAGCAGATAAGCTGAAATGGGTGCAATACAGGAGAATGCAGTGAACGTTAGGGCCGAAGACCCCACGGCACACCTCGATGCCTGTCACTGGCTGCAGAGTGGGGGTGGAATGGCATGAGCATTACAGCCAATGACCCCAAGTCACATCCCCGATGCCTGTCAGTCTCTACAGGGTGTGTGTGGGGGGCATTACATTGGAAACCCAAATGCCCTGGGTGTTTTTTGGTATTTTCACTCCAAATTTTCAACATGGGCTTTTTGGGACCCCACCTCATGAACAGTGGCACTATCATTTTGTTACTCAATCCCAAAAGGTGTTGTCATGTCATGCAGCAACTGTGCCATTCAGCATTTGGTGCCACAGGTGCAAAAACACATTTCAGGCATATGTGAAAAATAACAGCTATACTGTTCATGAGGTGGTGTGCAAAACTGGCAATGTTGAGTATTTAGAGTGAAAATTAAAAAATCTGCCAAAATTACACGCACGCATAGCCAAATTTCAACGACCGCATGCAACGCGGGTGTTTTTAAGTATTTTTGTATCAAATTTTCAACGTGGCCTTTTTAGGACCCCACCTCATGAACTGTGACACTGTGATTTCATTAATCCATCCTGAAAGTTGATTTCACACAGCGACCGTGCCATTCTGCGACATAGGTGCGAAAACATGTTTCGGGCAGGATGTGAAAGAAGACAGCTGTACTGTTCCTATAAGGAGGTGTGAAAAAATTTCAATGTTGAAAATCTGGAGTGAAAAAATTAAAAATTGGTGAAGTTACAACCGTGTGTAGAAACTGCGCGACACATGCTTGTAACACAGTCATTTTTTAGAATTTTTCCACCAAATTTGTAATGTGGGGTTTTTGGGACCCCATCTCATGCAGGCTGGTATTGTCATTTCGTTAATCGGTCCCGAAAGGTGATTCCATGCAGTGGCCATGAAATCACCTTTCAGGGCTGAGTAACAAAATGAAAGTGACAGTGTTCATGAGGTGGGGTCCCAAGAACCTCATGCTGAAAAGTTTGGGCCAAAATTCCTAAAAATGGCCGAGATATCAATATAAGTTGAAACCCCCACTGACTGCCATCATATGGCGCTTACCTTTGATTCTTCAGTTTGCCAGTCGGCTTTGAAGAGTGCAGACGTCCCAGCCCAGAGAAGATGACAGCACCAATCTCCAGAGGTAAGTATGGGGTGGGGGAGTAAGGAGAGTAGGTGCTCAGTGGGAGGGTGGGAATGGAAGCGGGGGCCACTGGAGAGACAACGAGGGACCATTTTCTTTTTTGCAGGTTAAAAAAAAAAACACTTTGGGCACACTGGGTTCCCAGTGTGCCACGAGTTGGGGGGAGGGGATACATGCTACCAACAGAGGGGACAGGGCACCCTTGTCGGCAAAGAAAGTGGGCTTGGGGGGCTTCCGACATCTGGAGTGGGCATCCTGGTGTCAGAAAGAAAATAAATATTAAAAAAAATTATCTGGGTACACTGGGGTGAGCTCCCAGTGTGCCACACTGTGTGTGGGGGGAAATATATACCGACTCAGGGACCGAGCACCCCGATGTCGGCAAAGAGAGTTTAGAGGTGCAAACCAGTTTGATGCAGAATTCTGCATCAAAGAAAAGATGTCCAGGGACAGTTTTCCTTTTTCACAGATTTTTTTTTTTTTTTAATAGCACATTTCGGCACACTGGGGTGGGCTCCCAGTGTGCCACATTAATGAGGGGAATACATGCCAATATGGGGATTGGGCACCCCGATGTTGGCATTAACAGAAAGCACCACGGCTAATATTGAGGTGGAGGGACACAGAGAACTGAGCACTGGGAGAGAAAGCTGCACCGAGGCTAACGTTTAAGCTCTTGGGGTGGGGTTTAGAGGGCGCAAAGACTGGCCATAACTGCAGCCATGTGCATTAGTATGCATGCTAATGCACGTGGCCAGGGTTCAGGCTACAGAAAGAAATGAAGCACCCATTGAAGAGGTCCATTCCTTTTAGGTAGAGAACGTGCCACATCAGCAAAGCTGAACTGCTGTCATGAGCAGAGTGCCTAGTCATTGGTGTGCACTGTCAAATCCACTGCAGCTTCAGCTGTAATTGGCTTGGCAGTGACACACCTCTCATTTCCCATTATTGTCCCAAGACGTTTGGTGCGCAAGCACATCAAACGCAAAAAGGGCGAAAAGACAGGACCCGAAAATGTACAGGCCAATATCACTTTTAGATATCACTGGAAAAGTGTTTGCAAAAATAATTCTGTGCACACTACTGGAACAAATAAATCAGTCTGGTGGACTCTAAGAACTCCAAATGGGGTTTTATGCAGGGGACTGCACTACTGACAACTGCTTTATACTTACGCATCTCTATGAAAAATATGTTCTGCCAAGGAAGCAAAAGCTTTTTGTGGCCTTTATTGAGCTCCGTTCACATTTGATACTATTTACAGAACAATCCTATGGTAAATTATGTATCAATGAGGCACAAATCCAGATCTAAGAAGTATAATAAAAGAGCTTTATACAAATATCTGGGTGCAGATTAAAATGGGCAAATTTGGTCAATTGTCAACAAAAAAGTCAAAAAATAAAGGAGTCAGATAGGGCTGTGCTCTTGCACCCGTATTCTTCTGTATTTATATTAATAATTTATTATATCAGATTCTCTTCTTATTGGTAACATCAATTGACTGGCATTAGCTTACGCCGACGATCTTTCCCTGTTTGCTCTGTCTGTTTCTGTATTACAACATAAACTGGATCTATAATGGCATTTGCAGAAAAGTATAACCTAAAGATAAACGAGACCAAAAGCCAAGTTTTGGTCTTTGGTTCCAAAAATACGAAAATAACATGGAAAACTGGCAGTAAGAAACCCAATACTGTTAATACATACATATATCTTGGGTTAAATATATCTAGTAATGGGCTCTGGTCTAATTATATTAAAGGCTTAATGTTGAAATTAAAACAAACAGCAATGTCACTAGATTTAACAGCAGATATGGAGGTAATTCGATCAGACCACTTTTAGAAGCCACAATGACTAAATACTATACACAAGCCCTATATGAAGCAGAGGTATGGCCATTAGGCAAAACTGATTCTCTAGAATCCCCTCTTAATAAACTTTATAAATCAGCCGGTAGTTCTGTACCAGCTTCTTTAATTAGAGCAGTGCTAGGTATAACCAGTGCTAAAACTTAGCAGATGCCAGGAAAATTAACTACTGGGTCAGAGTGACAAGTTTAGGGACCTACAGACTGCCCCGTAAATGTCTAGGAGGAAAAAAAGCAGATAGTAAACGCTGGGCTGTAAGAAATCCAAATGGCTGGATAAGATTGTGATGCACTTTAGTGAACTAAGGTTTAGATTTTTTAATGGAATATGTAAAGAAGGGAATCCTGATTAGTCCTAAATACAAATCATACATTACCAGGAAGGTTATTAACATGAATAAAACAAGAGATTCCGAAGTAATATCATCCAATAAAATTGCTACATGGCTTGTTCACTATGACAAAAGACATTTTTATAGATACTATTTGGATGTGCTATCAGATCATCTTCTCAGGAAATTATACACTAAATTCCACATGGAACGTTTTCAAAGTCATATACTGAAAGCTAGATATCTAAAATTAACTGATCCAACAACAAAAAAACTATGCTCATGCACCATACAGGAGCCAGAAGATTTACATCATGTTATAGTATATGGTTAGGGCTTATAATGACTAGAAAGCCGTGGCTTTCAAAATCTTGTTGTAGGACAGTTCAAAGGTCAAAAATGTTGTTGTACTTTTGGTCTGACATCGCATTGACAGTACAACAACTTTATTGCCTTGCCCTACCACCTAATTGGCTTACTTAACAATGCTCTGAGGAGAAAAAAATGTGGAACATGTTGGCGCAACTAAGCAAGCGCCGGTCGGGGGACCCTCATCTTCTTGACACGGAGAGCCTCACAAGGCTCTGTGTCACTAAAGTGAATCACTGTATTTTTTTTTAATTTTAAACGAAGTGGTGCCGAGCTAGTGGGACGGGGTGAAGCCGACCAGAGAGCAGGACGAGTCAGAGCAACAGCAGCATGACATTACGAAGGTAACCGTCAACTTGGGGAAAAAATGAAAAAAGACACAAGCCAGGAACCATATACTATAAAAAACAGTGGATGGTTAACCATCCACAACTATGGCTGTGTTTCCATCTCGGTTGTTGATGACATCATGGAGACCTCAAGAGCGAACCATGATGTCTTCAACAACCTCGATGGAAACACAGCCTTGTTGTGGATGGTCACCCATCCACTATTCTATATACGTTCAACTGCCCTGGTACAACAAGCAAAGGGCATACTGGTTGTATCCAATATGGGAAACAAGTCAAACTTCAGATAAAAATGCTCTTTTGAGCTTAATGTTTACTGTAAAAGATGATCTAATAATAATAATAAGCAAAGTTGTGGGCTATCTTAAAGCCATTTCTATAATTCAAATGAAATAAAGTAAGGAAACGTTATAAATGTCTACTCAAATACACTTTACTGCACTATTCTTAAATGCTGGCTTTCTAACACCAGTAAATAAGTTCCTTGTACCTTTAAATGTATGGCTATAAAAGTGAAGATATAATTTAAATCTAGGTCACAATATACTGAAAATGTATTTCCCACAGTTTGAGTATTTCAAGATGATTATAAATTATATGATGTTGAACTTTGTATATTTACTTGTGTTTACTGTTTTAACTGATGTAATGGACCGGTCACTGACCGAGCAATAAACTTTTAACTTTCATAGCTCATGAATAATAATGCATTTATTTGCATACCTGGTTTGTTTGTTTTTTAAATTGAGGAAATTAGAAAAATCAGGTGAAAACTACAAGCTACCCTTCTTTGGGAAGCTTGGACTGTTCAAAATCACTGTTTACAACAATTTCTTTTTGGTTTACTTTTTGGATACTGACAGACTGAAGATGTGAATTGTTTTGAAATGTGTGCTAATAGTATGTTAAACATTACAGCTACAATTAGAAAACAGTATTTTTTATTTACGTTAAACTAGACATTAGAGTATAGCTCTTGTGCTCATGTGAACTGAAACAGTTATAGACAATTCAATGGCAGAGAAATATGCAAAATAAAAAAAAGACTTTGGGCAATACAGAGAAACAGGAAAATAGTATTGGCTGTTTTAGTTTGGAATTGGCTTGACTTTAGGTAAGAGAACTCCGACAGTGATTTCTAAAGTGGCAATGTAGTGTAGTGACTAAGGCTCTGCATGTTGAATCCCATAGCCCACACTGGTTGTTTTTTTTAAATAACTCGGGCATTTAAAAAAACTAATTAAAAAGAAGTCCTATATAAAAGAGTAAGGAAATTCACTGCAAAAACAAAAACGACAATAATGCACTAGTTAGAATATTATAGTGGCACACAAGTGCAACTACAGTAAGGGTTGAGTAGGCACTTTAATGTTAAACCTCAATTTTTGCACTTTAACATCATCACAACCGTTCATCAGATTTCTACAACATTCTGTATGTACGGTCTCATGGGGTAGATCCCTTGATGTGCCAAATTTCGTTCTAGCTGGATTCCGAGATGTCGTGTGGGCCAGTCTGCCAGCACAGCGGTAGTGATACACGCTCGGCGTCAACAACCTGAGTTCGGGAACAGGCTCGGGTTGTCAGAGAGGTCTTGTAGGGGAGGAGGCTTGAGCCAGTCCGACAGACTGCTCTTTCTTCCAGGGGTGGGAGCCTTTTACGGTGCATGACTGACCTCTAGGCCGCTGCTGGAGGTACAGCATGCCCAAGCCACAAATGGGGATGAAGCATGACGGACACCAGTGTAAGCCTTGGCATCATTCGTACATCATGTTTCCGGGAAGGGCGTACAGCTGAAAAATGCCTTGGCTTGGTGCGACACCAACTGAGGGCTAGGTAGGCCATCGCCACCAGCAGGAGCGGCTTGGAGTGAGGACCGTGACAAGACTTGAAGGTATGGAACCGGGGGCTTGACGGCCCAGCTACCTGCTCCCACTTTGTTCCCACCTGGTGGATAAGGGGGGGTCCCACCAAGCTTGCGCCGTGGTGGTTGGTCAGGTGAAAGTGCCAGGGCTCGTGTCAATGCTAATGCCCACCCCATTCTCATATACTGTACCCATCTTAGCTTATTTACTGATGGAATGGGGTGAACGTTAGGGTTGACAACCCCAAGGCACACCCCATGCCTAATCTGCGAAGAGGCAAGAAAGGTGAAACTGTAATGGTTTTCTTGTTGCTGCCTCCAGGGTGGGGGTGGGGTGTTAGGGTTGGAAACCCTAATGCCACATTTCAATACTTTTGTTGTTTTATTCCTAACTAGTGCATTAACGAAGGTTTTTGCAATTAATTATTCTATATGTAATATAACGTTCTGTTTTTAAGGTTAAAATGAACTAAAACGACTTCCCGTGACGTCACCCAGATGGTAGCAGCCTAGAGAAACGAGCTCCAGTCTCCCCAGCGGTTTAAAACTCTTTTTCTACCTCTTTTGGATGAAGAAAGTGCTGAAGTTATCAATCGGAAGTTGTGTTAATGTCAGCTAAACAAAGCAAGTCGAAAAGGTCGAGGCAAGACCAGAAAAATAGCAAATTAAAACAACTTACTCTCCATAAGGGCACAGAAGGCCTAGCAACCATGTCGACCATGTTGAAAGCACGGTCCCCTTCGGTGTCATCGATCGATTTTGAGGAGGAAGAATCTCAACCCGAAGTACCAATGGAAATGGCTGTAGCCAAAATTCTTAAATCAGTGCAAAAAATCGAAACATCGATAGCGGATTTGAAGATGGAAGTCAAAAATATAAACAAAAAGGTTGAAGGGGTAGAACGGTGAGTAACCCAGACTACAGAGAGACAAGACGCAACGGACAGGCTGATTATACATCTCCTGCACAGGGAAAGACAAATGCATGCTAGGCTGGAAGATTCGAAACAGAGCAAGACTAAACCATTTCAGAATATATGGGATCAGAGACGGGGAGGAAGAGGGCTATCCCACGGCTATAGACTTTATTCAACATGTACTGAGATCACTAATAACTATACCCTCGGACTTCTCCCTCACAATTGAAAGGGCCCATAGAGCACTGGGGCCCAAGCCGACAGATGAAAAGGCCAGACCCCGGTCTTGGGTGGTGAGAATGCTGAACTTTCAGGAAAAGGATTACATATTAAAAGAAGCATGGAGACTTAAATATCTTACTTTTGCAGGGGGACAAGTGTTTCTAGACCAAGATTTCTCGACAGAACTTTAATATCGCCGAAACCAAATTCGAGCAGTTATTAAGGAGCTAAAGGAAAAACACCAAATCAGAGCCCAGATTAAATACCCAGCAAAACTGAAAGTGTTTATGGGCTCCTCGTTCAAAATATACCCGACTTTGGTAGATGCGGTCACGTTCCTGAAGGAGAAAGAAATAGTGATTCCAAATTTAGATGGTGACCTGTTGGAGCAGAAACTAATTGAAGGAGCATGGAGTCTGGTTAATCGAGGAAAGAAGAGGAGCCTAGCAGGGTCGTGGCCTAAATATTTAATGCCAGATCTCACGAGGATGCTTAATGCGATGGACAGTCAAGAGTCAGAGAAACGAAAGGAAGGATGAGAGGGACATTGGTGAAGGAGAGAAGAGTTAAAAGATTCGGAGAGAAAATCAAAAGAGATGGTCTGAAAACTGGGGAAGGAGAAACCGGACTGGAGAGCTATTTTTGGGGGGTTTAAACAAACATTGGTCATACATATGAGAGACTTCAAATGGCTTTCTTATTTTGTTTCCTTAGCAAAAGACTGCAGAATGGTACGAGGTAAAGGATGATCAGAAGACTGAAGTGTGCTGGGGGGGGGCAGGACCTGGGCTTCTGCTAACCCATTCCTGGCTGGTACACAATATTAGCTGGGAGTGGTTACACTGGGTGATTGCTGCTGTTTCTCTAACCAACTAAGGCGAGTCCCTGGGAAGGGATAAGCAGGGCAGTGGCTAGTGAGCCCACCCATATGAGCTACTGGGAATTTGCTGACAGTAGTCGAGGACGCAGCTGCCACCTAGGAAGCATAAGAAGGGATCGACTTAAGAAGGGAGGCAAGCTCTGGGAAGCAGCTGCCACAATGTTGAAAAGTTTGGGAAAGCTGAGATATATTAATCATTGGTTACTTAATGGTTTAATAAGTTTATTTGTAAATGCAGGATGGGGTTCCACGGGGGATTTACAATGGAGGTTGAAGAGATGGAAAGGGATATTTCACAATAATGGTTAATCTTAAGATAATAACATATAATGTGAAAGGAATACACGCCCCTGTTAAGCGAACTAAACTTTTAGATGAATTGAAGCGATTGGGATGTGATGTGGCTCTTATTCAAGTAACACACCTAAGGGAAGCAGAGGGTTTGAAACTGAGACGGACATGGGTGGGAGAAGTTTATGCCTCGCCGAGTGGTGATGGGAGGAAAGCGGGAGTGGCAATCCTAGTGAAAAGGGGGTGCCCCCTCATAATTAACCAGATAGATACAGATAATGAGGGGTGATTTGTCAGAATATCTGGCACTGTATTGGATGTCCCTTTCCATGTCGTCAACCTCTATGCTCCAAATATCAAAGGCGGCAGTTTTTTTTTAAAGAATTATTGACAAATTGGTAGGATTACTTCAAGGACGAATATTGATGGGGGACTTTAATAGTGTGTTATGCCCCTTTATAGATAGATCGTCAGGCTGTCCCCAGACAAGTAGGGAAGCGTCTAAATGGCTTAAGTGGATGATAAAAAGCCTAAGTTTGGTGGATGTGTGGTGAGCTCGTCTACCTAGGACAAGAGATTATACATATTATTCATCAGTTCAGAGATCATATTCTAGGATTGATTTACTGCTCCTCCAAAAGACATGTATGTATATGGTAGCTGGAGCCCGAATTCATTCGATCACCAACTCGGACCATGCGCCGGTTGAGATGGTCCTTATAATAGAGAAGGAGGAGAGACATCCGATTTGGAGACTGAATGTCTCCCTTTTGGCTGATAAATCCACAGTTAAGAGGATAGAAGATAGACTTAGCGAAATCTTTTATGCAAAAGGAAATGAAAGCTGTCAACCTACAATTAGATGGGACACAGCGAAAGTGGTAGTTAGGGAGAACTGATAAGTACTGCAGCCAGAAACAAAAATTGGCCAGTCTCACTCAGGAAAGACTTCTGAAGGAGGTTCATCAGAGGAAAGAGAACACAAACAGGATCCAAGGATGGGGAGAGATTAAAACAATTGGAATTAGCTAAAAAGGAATTAAGTGAATATGAAGAAAACAGGCAGAGAAATGGATCAGATGGCTGGGATACAAATATTCAGAGGTGGGAAGCATAGGCAGCTCATGTCCTGGTGGTAAGGCTAAAACAGCAGAAGGCGAACCGAACGATTAAAAGTATTATAATAGATGAGAAAACAGTAGAGAGAAGGAGTAAACCAGTGGATATAGCACAGGCCTTTAGGAACTACTATCAGACATTATATACAGTGGGCCAGATATTCAAAAGGGTTGCGCCATGCGCAATAGGGTTGCACCTGCTCAAGTCTGAACTTGCTCCATTCTGCGATATTCAGCAGGAAGCAGTTGCGCCACTGAAAACAGGCTGAGCAACAGCACAATGCAAATGAATGCATGCTGAACTGGTGGGGGAGGAACCATGCATAAACTGCACAGCCCGATATTCAGCCGGGCTGTGCAGAGTTGTGCAGGCGCAACCCCCAACCTGCGCCTGCACAACTTTGAGCCAAAAAAATAGGCTTAAGTTGAGGGCCACCCACAGGTGAGCTGCTGCATTGCAGGGTGCAACACAGCAGCTGCCACCTGTGGCTGGCCCGAACCCACCCCTGTGCCCCCATCACTTCTCAACTGTCCCTGATTTTCAGGGACATCCCTGATTATGCTCAGAATTTGTCTCTGTCCTCATAACAACTGTATTTTGTGACAGAACACTGGGGACTGTAAGCATAAAATAATGTTAAATATTAAGTTACAGATTCCTTCCTATTCAGAAAATGCATCTTACATAAATCCCCCTAATTCTATCAACTTTCTGAGTGTATACTACCAAATCTTAAGATGTGTCCCTGATATGGGGTCTGTGTCCCTGATATTTTAATGTCTTGTCCCTGATTTATGAGGCAGAGAGAGGTTGAGAGTACCCCCGGCAGCCCGATCGCGGGCATAGTTTAACCCCACCAGCCCGATCGCGGGCAGCAATGTGTCTCCACCCTCCCGAACACATCCCTGGTGGTCCAGTGGACCATAGATCCCGATCGCGGGATGTAATCATTAAACCCCACCCCAAACATAGCCCTGGTGGTCCAGTGGACTGAAACTCCCGATCGTGGGATGTAATCATTAAACACCCCCAACACATCCCTGGTGCTAGTGTCCCCACCACCCACCACAGAGCCCCCACCACCCCTCCCCGGCAGCATTCACCACCTGCTGCCCGCGCCATGACTGACTGCAGTGAGGGCTACCGCCCATTGGTGCACAGCAAGAGCCAATGGGCGTGCAGCCCATACCGTACAAGACGAGTCCAGTTTTGTGAACACTGTTTTCTCATCTATTTGTGAAAACTGACTGCCTGATAAGCTACTGCACCATTGGTGCCAGGCAAGAGCCAATGGACGTGCAGCCCATAAGGTACAGACAGTCCGGTTTGCGAACAAAACTGGACTGTCTTGCTCGATTATGAGGCTGCACGCCCATTGGCTCTTGCTCTGCACCAATGGCGGCAGCCCTACCGGGCGGTAGTCGCGGCAGGCGGGTGGGATGCTGCCGCCCGCCGCCGCCGGGGAGCGGTGGTGGGGCTTCATGGGTGGGTGGGGTGGGACACTAGGCACCAGGGATGTTTGGAGGGTGTTTGACGATTACATCCTGCGATCGGGAGTTATTGTCCACTGGATCACCAGGGCTATGTTTCGGGGTGTTTATGATTACATCCCGTGATCGATCTACGGTCCACTGGACCACCAGGGATGTGTTCGGGAGGGGGAGACATATGCTGCCCGCGATCGGGCTGTAGGGGGTTGTTTTAACCAATGCAGCCCGCGGTCGGGCTGGTGGGGGACATTTCTGCTGTTGCCGCGTCCGGGCCAGTGGGGTGGTGGTGGGGATTTTCACTCTTTTGACCCCGATCGGGCTGCAGGGGGCGTCGGTCCCCGACGGCTGCTGCCTGGCAGGGCGCCAGGCGCAAGTCCTCAGGGATCGGCGCACCCGCATGCTAATGGCATGCAAATGGGGCCATAATCAGATGCAAATGGCCCCCCCGTGCCTTGCATGAATTATGGCCCCATTTGCATGTCACCTTTTGAATATCGGAATTTTGCGTAAGGCGCAATGGTACTGCACCACTGCAAGTTGGAATGCTCCCTCTGACAACAATGCGGTGGCGCAAGTTCCACTGCGCCATGCACAGTGGCTGTGGCCGGGGGGTGATATTCAAAGGAGTTGCTCAATAGCGCAATTCCTTTGAATATCGCCCGGGCCACACCCCTGCGCAACTATTTTGTGCAGCGCAAGGGCTTGCGCCTAAGAAGAGCGTAGTTTGAATATCTGGCCCCAGAGTCAATAATCTCAGAACAGATGGAGGAAGAGGTGGATCATTTTCTTAAGGATCTTGAACTGCAAAAACTAAGCAGAGAGGATGGAGTTAGGAGCTAAAATTACTCAGACACAAGTAATGCAGGTAATTAAGGGACTGAAACAAGGGAAAGCACCTGGGCCAGATGGGTTTAGCAGTGAATTTTACATAAAATGCTGTGGGACTATTGCCCCTATCTTGACAGAGGTCTTTAATAACTGCTTGGAAGAGCAGTTCCCTCCCCCCAACATGGTACTCGGCGATCATTACGGTCATTCCAAAAGAAGGGAAGCCAAGGGATAGGTGTGCCTCCTACAGACCCATCTCCCTTCTCAATTAGGACTGCACAATTCTGACCAAAGTCTTGGCTAACAGGTTGCAGAAGGTAATTTCCAAATTAATCTATATGAATCAAACAGGTCTTATCCCAGGGAGACATCTAGCAGATAACATCCGGAGATTGTTGAATGTCATCACAGGGGCTAGAGAATTTAAAGACCAGGAATTGGCCATTTTTCTGGATGCGGAAAAGGCGTGTGACCGCCTGAACTGGCAGTTCCTGGTTGCGGTCTTGAGGGAGATGGGTCTGGGGGATGAGTTTTTGAAATGGATAAAGTTACTGTATAGTAGACCAACGGCAAGGGTGAAGGTAAATGGGGTAGTTTCCACGCAGATCCAGATACAAAGAGGGACTAGACAGGGGTGCCCCTTGTCTCTGTTATTATTCGCAATCAGTATTGAACCTTTGGCTCAAGCTATAAGGAGACATCCTAGAATAACAGGTATTACGGTAGAAGGGGTAGTAAATAAAATATCACTTTATGCGGATGACACACTAGTTTATGTGTCAAACCCAAAACAAGCCATACCCCATCTTTTAACCCTGATACAGAAATTTGGCGAGATGTCAGGATATAAAATAAACCAAGAGAAAACAGAAATGAGAATAATTTCAGGAGTATGGGATCAAGATCGAAAAAAGAGTATACCATTTAAGTACACTAAAAGGCCAATAAGATATTTAGGAATTAAAATCCCATATGATATGAAGGATTTGTATAAAATAAATCATGGGAAATTAAAAGCACAGATCCAGAAGGATTTTGGGAGGTGGAAATTATTACCGTTGGGGCTTACTCAAAAAATAGACACGGTCAGGATGAACATCTTACCTCGCTGGTTGTTTATCTTCAGTACCATTCCGATAGACATACCTAGTAAAGATTGGAAGGGCTTAGAGAAAGAATTAGCCAAGATTATCTGGGCGGGGAAAAAGCCTCAAATCAGGCAACAATTGTTGTCAATACCCAAAAAAGAAAGGGGAGGGGGGATGCCACATTTACAGACTTACTTCTGTGCAGCCCAAATGATGCCGCTCCTGAAACTCTTGATACAGGACGAACCCCCGGACTGGGTGGAAATGGAAAGGAGGGCTCATTTGAGCCTGCCGGTGCAGGTTCTCCCATGGACTATAAGGGACACAAACCTGACCGAGGTCAGGAATTGTTGGACGAGACAAACTCTCAGAGTCTGGCTTCAGATCAGACAGAGGTGGGGAAGGACAGCTCCGGTATGGCAGAAAATCCCGTTGGAATATATACCAGCTATAGTAGGCATGAAGGATTTTATCTCTCTGGAGAGCTGGGTCAGGAAAGGTATACTACAGCTGCCCCAGATAGTGGAGGGGACAGTGGTGAAGTCTTTCCAGAGTTTGCAGCAAGAATTTCAGTTGTCTCAGAAGGAATTATTCAAATATTTCCAATGTAGAAATATAATAATGGAGGAGATTGGAGTAGCTGAGGTGACACGCCCCCTAACAGAGGAGATAGCGCTGATACAAAACAAAAATGTTGTTGAAGGATACAAAAAGGACAGTAGCTCAAATGTATGCTTTGTTATATCAAGGGGAGGGCAGGGAATACAGAATAAACATACAAGCAAAATGGGAAAAGGAGATAGGTTATGGGATTCAACCAGAAAGATGGGAAAGGATCTGGGAGGGCATACAGAGAACAACCAGTCTACAAAACTGGAGAGAATTTAGATGGAAAGTAAATGTTAGATTTTTCAGAGTTCCAACATTAACTAAACATTACGGGAGACAGAATTCGGATAGATGCTGGAGAGGTTGCAGGGGAACAGGCTCACACTTTCATATATTCTGGGGATGTCCAGTATTAATAAAATACTGGGCAGACATAAAGGAAATTCTAATGAGAATGTTTGATTTGCACCTGCCCCTTCGGTTTGAAAATCTGGTCTTGGGCCTTCCCCCAGTAGATCTGTCAAGGAAGGACTACAAATATATGTTCTACATCTGTGTGGCAGCAGCAACTAAGGCAATTACACAGAGATGGCTTACGCGGTCCTCTCCATCAGTGGAGATTTGGAAACATAACATGGAAAGGATTAAGCAATTAGAAAATATAGGAGCAAAAGTGCAATTAAGGACGGAAAGGTTTAATGCCAGATGGTTACCCTATTATAAATTTATTCAAGAAACCACACAAAGGACGGTATTAGAGCAATACTTAACATAAAAGAAAAAATTACTCACCTTAGTAATGTTGTCTCTTCTAATGGAGTCTTGCTATATTATGACATATGCAGTGAGTCCCAACCTTCGAACTGCTCCGGAGGTGAAAGAGTTAACTTTCCATGCCAGGCATGGAGCGCTGAGCTCGAGCTCGGTTGAAACTCTGTCTGTTGTTCTCAAACTCAAACCGTCAGATCTTCTGAGCTAAACTCACTGAGGTCCTGTGTGGAAGCTGTAAACCTACACTAGCCAACTGGCTACTAAACATAAGAACACATTTTTGGTCCCAAACAAAGACTCAAGTCAGGAGACCCAAAAATGAAAACACACACCAAGTCACCCCAAAAGGAGGGGTGAAAACAACAAGGTGGGCATCTACTAGTGCCAACACTGCACTGCCCACCCACATCCCAAAAACAGAGGTTCTGAGAGGGGCAGGCGGGGGAGGTCATAATATAGCAAGACTCCATTAGAAGAAACAACATTACTAAGGTGAGTAATTTTTTCTTCAAACAACATGAAGTCTTGCTATATTATGACACATGCAGACTACACAGCAGTACCTCCATGGAGGAGGGACAGAACCTACTTAGGAAATAGGCTCTGAAGCACAGCTGTGCCAAACCGAGCATCACTCCTAGCCTGGATGTCCAGGGAGTAATGCTTGGTAAAAGTGTGAACTGTTTTCCAGGTAGCTGCTTGACATATCTCTAGAATAGGGATGTCCCTGGCAGCAGCCAGGGAAGCAGCTGTACCTCTGGTAGAGTGAGCCCTCAGGCCTGAGGGAGGAACCTTACCCAGCTTTTCATAACAGAATTGGATACAAGAGACAATCCACCTGGCAATGGATCTTTTAGTGGCAGGTTTCCCTTTACCAACCTCACCATAAGTGAGGAACAGTTGGAGGGAGTCAAACCTGTGACCCTTGGTACGCTCTACGTAGTAACTAAGGGCTCTCTTCACATCTAAGCTGGGCAGCCTCCTCTCGCCAGAGGAGAAATGGTCAGTGAAGTACACTGGAAGAGATATAGATTGATTGAGGTGGAAATCTGAAACCACCTTAGGCAAGAACTTCCTGTTAGTCCTGAGGACCACCTTATCTCTAAGAAAGGAGATAAAATCAGGCTCCACTGACAAAGCTTGTAATTCACTTATGCGTCTGGCAGAAGTGATGGCTACCAGAAACACAGTCTTCCAAGTCAAGTACTTAAGATCTGCTGAAGACAAGGGCTCAAAGGGAGGTTGCATAAGCTGAGCAATGCAAACTTTAAGATCCCAGGCAGGGGCAGGGTCTCTGAATGGAGGGTTGGTGTGAAGCAATCCCTTAAAAAACTTGGAGAATACAGGATGAGCTGAAAGAGAAGAGGGTTGACCTGCTGAAATAAAAGCAGACACAGCTGCCAAATGTACTTTTAGGGTAGCTGGTCTCAGCCCCAAGGTATTTAAATGGACCATATAATCCAGGACTGTGGGTAAATCAGCAGATTCTGGGGAAATATGCTTCCCAGAGCACCATATGGAAAACCTCTTCCATTTGGAATTATAGGTAACCCTGGTGGAAGGTTTCCTAGAAGCCTTCAATATATCCATTACACCTTGGGAGAGGTGTAGATCATCAAACTCTAACTCTTCAAGAGCCAGGCCTTGAGATTGAGAGATTTGAGGTTCGGGTACCAAATCCTCCCCTGAGCACAGGTTAACAGGTTGTGATTCCTAGGAAGACACAGGGGAAGATGGACTGCTAAGGACAGTAGGAGTGGATATCAGGGTTGCCTGGCCCAATCAGGATCATCTTGCAGGATTGAGATCTGATTTTGACTAACACTCTGAACAGGAGAGGGAAGGGGGGAAAGCAGAGAAACTTCCCTTCCCAATTGAGAACTAAGGCATCCAGAGGGACTGAGCCCAACACTGGGGGCCTGCAACAAAAAAGGGGAAGTTGGTGATTGTCTGGGGCTGCAAAAAGATCAATCTGTGGGGTGCCCCATCTGGCAAATATTACCTCCAGGACCAGGTGGTCCAGTGACCATTCGTGATGGCCCTGGGAAATCCTGCTGAGAGCATCTGCCAGGACATTGTCCTTGCCTGGGAGGTGAACTGCCGTAAGGGAGGTGTTCAGGGAGTAAGCCAGAGACCACAACTTCATTGCTTCGGTGCACAAGGCCGTAGACCGAGTGCCTCCTTGCTTGTTGATGTACCACATTGTGGTGGTGTTGTCTGTTCTGACCTGTACAACTTTGTTCTGAACAGATTTGGAAAAAACTTGAAGTGCTAGAAAAACTGCTCTGAGTTCCAACAGATTGATGTGGAGCAGAGATTCCTGAGGGGACCACAATCCCTGGGTAGTGAGGTTGCCCATGTGAGCTCCCCACCCCAAGAGGGATGCATCTGTAGTAAGGATTAAGGAGTGAGACTGAGTGACAAAGGGAACCCCTTGTCTCAGATTGCTCTGATCCTGCCACCACTGCAGGGCTTGGATCAGGGTTCGAGTTACTGGGATCAATTTGGTTTCAGGGTCTTTCCTTTGAGACCAAAAGGCTCTCAAATGGAACTGGATGTCCCTCATCTGAAATCTTGCTCCCTGCACTACTGCTGTAGAAGCAGCCATGTGCCCCAGGAGCTGTAGAAAATGCCTTGCTGGTCGAGAGACCTGCAGGGTGAATGAGGAGGCCAGAGAGACCAGGGTCCTTGCCCTGTCCAAAGGAAGGAAGGCTCTGGCTTTCTCTGTGTTCAGCTCTGCGCCTATGAAGGTGAGGAGCTGGACAGGCTCTAGAACTGACTTTGAAAGATTCAGAAGGAAACCTAGAGAGGTGAGCAGCTGCTGAGTTATCTGTAGATGTAACTTGACTTGGTCTGGAGACTGGCCTACTATGAGCCAGTCGTCCAGGTAAGGGAAGATGGCAATTTTTTGCCTTCTTAGGGAAGCAACTGCTACTGCCAGGCATTTTGTGAATACCCTTGGAGCAGAGGTGAGGCCAAAGGGCATTGCTCTGAACTGGTAATGGCCTGAGGGCAGCTCGAACCTGAGGTACTTTGGATGGGAGCTTCTGATGAGAATATGGAAGCAGGCATCCTTGAGGTCCAGGGACGCTAGCCAGTCCCCTGGCCTTAGAGAGGGTAGAATAATTCCCAGAGTCATCATTTTGAATTTTGGTTTTAAAAGCTTGTTTAAATATCTGAGATCCAGGATGGGCCGCCATTCTCCTGTCTTTTTTGGGGTAAGGAAGTACCTGGAGTACAATCCTTTGCCCTGGTGTAGGGGTGGAACCCTTTCCACAGCTCTGAGAGACAGGAGGAAGAGACCTCTGCCTCTAGGGCAAGTGCCTCTGGTGGATTTGCAGGTGGAAAGGATCTGGTTCTCATCTTTGGAAATTTTTTGAAGCTGAGAACCAGTCCCTGGCTTACTACTTCCAGGACCCACTTGTCTGATGTCAGAGACTTCCAGTCCTGGACAAAGTAAGCCAGTCTGCCCCCTACAGGTAGCTGAGAATCGGCCCTGGCAACCTCATCAGGGTGCCTGCTTGGCAGGGGCTTTGGGCTGAGGGGTGGAAGCAGGCCTGCTTGTACCCCATCTGCCTCTCCCTCTAAAGAACCCTCTCTGGGCATAAGCAGAAGAGGAGGCCTGGGCTTGGTAGAAAGGCCTATGAAAAGGCCTGCCCCTGCCCCTGGAAAGCTGCCTTTGAGGAGTGACCTGCCTTTCCTTGGTCTGTGCACTCCTATAGGTGGTCCTATACTCATCCATTTTCTTCATGTAATTCTCTGTCTGCTCCCCAAACAGAGAATTACCCACAACAGGAAAATCCATGGCCTTAGTCTGGGTATCCTGTGACAGGCTAGTACATCTGAGCCAAGCCATTCTGTGAAGTACCACAGATGTAGCCATGACTCTTGATGACACATCATTAGAGTCCACTGCAGCATGGAATTGCACCTTGGATGCCTCAATACCATCAGCAGCCACCTGCTCCAGCTCCTTGGCAAGCTGGCCAGGGACCTGTTTTGCTAGAGCCATAACAGTATCCCATCTGTATTTCTGATACCTAGCAACATAAGCCATATAATTTGCCTGTCTGAGTCCCAAGGATGCTGCCATGTACTGTTTCTTTGCCATGGCATCAATCCTCCTGGAGTCCTTGTCAGGGGGGTGTGATGCCAAGGGAATATTTGCCTTGTCACAGGCTGCAGCCTGCACTACCCCAACATGGCTGCATTGTTGTGTAAGGAACTCCGTATCAGAGCCTGACAATGTGTACCTCTTGTCCATTCTCTTATCCACAGGAGGTATGGTGTGAGGAGTTTTAGAATTTTAACTGTTTCCAAAGATTTATGCAAGGAATAGACAGTCTCCTAGACTCTGGGATATCCATCATTTCCACATAGTCAGGCTCCTCTTGATCATCCACAGCTTCCTCCATAGGGAGCTGGAGGGTTTCAACCACTTTTTATAAAACATAAAATGAGAGGGGACTCAGAAAGCCTAGTAGGAGACACTCCTGAAGGTCTGTCTGGGAGATGTCCGGTCCATGCACATCCAGACTTTCAAATCCACATTCACTTCCTCATACTCCTCTTTCCCTCCCTGGTTCATAACATTCCTCTAAATCATACTCTTGAAGCCGGTGGAACCTTGGCCAGGTAGCCATAACACCTGATGGTGTTGGTTCGGTCGGAACCGGGGAAAGCGACTGGACAATTTTAATCGCTTTGGCTATTTCTTCAGCGGTTGGAGAGGAAAGTTTTGGCTCCACACCAGCTGATTTCCTAGTCCTTTTTGCTGGAACCGACTCCTCAGAGTCGGATCTCCTTTTGCCCGAGGAAGTCTTGCCCTGGTCAGAGGGCACTCCCTCTGGTTCGGTTGGAACCGAACCGGGCTGGCCATCCGGTTCAGCTGACTTTTTGGCCTCCCTTTCCGTGAGCCTACCAACTCTCTTTTCCAGGGTAGCTGCAGGAAAATTTTTACAAATCTGGCAGTCTGCATTGAGGTGGTCAAACCCCAGATAATAAACACAGGTGGTGTGGGGATCAGCCTTGGCAAAGACTTCCCCACAGACACTGCAATGTTGAAACCCAGTGGGCCTGGTTTTTCTTTTGGGTTTCTCAGACATAGTGCCAGCCTAACCAAACTTACCCGTTTATGGCAATCCGCCAGGTAAGACCCTCTTATCGGTTCCCAACCATGTCATAGTGCATTAGAAAAAGCGTAATAAAATCCGTTTTTTAGAACCGATAAGAACCCAACCACACCTCAAATGACAGATTAATATATTTTAAACAACCTGATCGGTTCAAACCGAACCGATAAACCGCTTACAAGTTCTACACAGAATAGAAATTAATGTAAAACCTATCTAGTAACACAATACCACAGACAGAGTCTGAACCGACCGTTGCGGTTTAAATTCGGTCGAAAACCGAGAAAAACAATACTTTAACCGACAAAATGAACCGAGCAGAAGGAGAAATCCCCGGAGCGACTGTTCAGTGAGGCAGAGTAAAGAATCTGATGGTTTGAGTTTGAAGAACAACAGACAGAGTTTCAACGAGCTAGCTCAGCGTTCCATGCCTGGCATGGAAAGTTAACTTTTTCACCTCCGAGTAGTTCAAGGTTGGGACTCACTGCATATGTCATAATATAGCAAGACTTCATGTTGTTTGAAAGGGATATTAGGTGAAGAGAAATGGACACAGGAAGAGGTAGGATATTAAAATAGGAGGCGAACTGGAGGGGTGGAAGAAATGGGGGGGGGTATTCCGAAGGTGGGTCGGAGAAAAATGAATCGCCCGGGGACACATCCTGCATAATGTTATGAAAATGGAAGGTAAAGATTAGTACTTAGATAAAAAGGTATCTTTAAGACACATAAGATGGAATATGAGAAGTACAGACATGGTATAAAATAGGGTAATCTCAAAGGATATAGTGTTGAAATGGAGTGAGAGAAAGGGGGAAGCAACAAAGAAAGAACACAGAGGAAGAAGATAGACTAAAGGAAGGGGAATGAAATCTTGGAACTTAGGGATAATATAGAATGGATCAAGGAAGGAAACGGATAGGAAGAAATTAGATACAGTATTAGGGTTCGGGGAAGATATAAAAATTGTCATGATGATAAAGAGGATTGCTATACTTTGTTTCACTATTGTCTTCAGAACAAAGAATGTACCTATCTGTATCTGACAAAAGATATACCATGTCTATGATACCTAAAAATAAAAAAGACAAGTTAAAAAAAAAAATTAACTAAAACTGTCCCCTGAAGAAGCCAGACAAATAGTGGGCAAAATGTTGAGGCGAATGCTAATAAAAACAGTAAGAAGACTTCTGATTCTGCCTTCAACACATGAGGATGTGAGTAAATCAGAGCTACTCTTCTCCCAGCCACCTAAAATCTACCGCAATCTGCCCTGAAAAATCATCTAACACAAAAATGTTCGCAGCTCGTATAACAGGAGAATACATGCTGGCAAAATCAAAACCCAAAGACCCACTCTTTGATTACCCAACACAATCAAAACCTGTAGAAACTCCAGACACCAGGACCCATGGCAGAAGCCGCTTGGCCTCCATCGCTTCAGAACAGCACAACAATGGCAGCGAGGAAGAAGCCGAAAAGAAATTCATAACCTCTAAGAGACTCTTCTGTGAACTGGGCATATTCAGTTTCACAATGGACAGGCTTGAGAAGGCGACTGAAGAAAATGCAAATGGCCTGCTGGAGGTAGCGCAGCACACCTTAGATCCTGAGAAGGGGTTAACGGAGCCCCCCCCCCCAACACACACACACACACACACAAAATCGATCATGACTCCCTGCTGAGATCCCGCCACAGGTGAGAATAGGAGCTCACAGACAACACAGATGATATGGCGCTCCATTCCCTCAGACAACATTCGTATCCACGGGCTCCCTGAAAATACAGAGACATGGCCAATAGAGCAGTTTCTGGATTCCTTTTTGAAAAAGCAGCTCCACGATCCCACCCAAGAAACACTGAGCACTGTAAGGGCCCATACAGCACTGGCTAAAAGCCTTTGGACTCCTAAGTCAGGCCAAGATCAATGCTTCTAAAGTTCCTGGATTACAAAACAAAATCGAAAGCCCTGAGTTGGGCCTGGAGTAAAAAAGAACTTGTGTCTGGGGATCAGAAACTCTATTATTTTTGTTACTGATATTACTATATTATGAACAGAATGTCACACCCATGATGCTGCAAAAACAGAAGACACTCTTAAATATCAAAAAACACTTGGGGAGTAAAAACATAAAAATGCACCTGTTTGCATGAGCTCAGTTTAAAATCTTCCCATCTGAGGCCCCCAGTTATTTAGGACCCTCATGGGCGCCAAACCATTACTGAAAAAAAACTAGGGGTCCCACTACACTCGTACTTTTACCCCAATCTGATAGCGGAGCCAATGGCAGGCCAGACCATGGAAAAACATCTCTCACAACAGAAAAAAATAATTTCCCTCATTCCCAAACAGCACAAACAGCGAAGATAAGGCAGGAGGGAAATTTGCCTAAAGGATCCACAAACCAGTACCTACCGCAAACATCCACAAAGTGGCTGTGAGCCGCTTACCTCTTTCAGCATGGCAGTTTGAAGATGGAGTTTTCCTGGGGCCACCACATGGCAGAGCGCCCGCTGAAATAAACTAAATCAGACAATTTCCTTCGGCAAATACATAATCTTAAAGCAGCTGGTTTAAAATCTCTGCGTTCTTTTATAGCAATGGCTTTACTTATTGGGTTTAAGGGAGTTACTAAGTCTGCATCTTGTTGGGAGGGGGACAGGGTCCAGGGAGGGTCAGGGACGGAACAACAGGCTGGGGAGTATTGGGGGGGGGTCGGTTTCCTAAATAAAAGTGTTATGGCACTCCCCTCAACTCATGTGGACTAGAGATGATTCTATCTAGTTCTGACCCATGAACCTGGGCAACTCGGTGTTATTGGCAGAAATCAGAAGAACCAATCTGGGGCGGACGGATGGGAGGGAGTTCAGGAGCACTATGTTGCTGGTTCCTGGTGCTGAGATGTGTACTTGAAGGCTAACTAGGCTAAACAGAGCTGAGGTGCTGGCAGGCCATAAAAAGAGTTCAGTGGCCCCCAAAGCTCGCGCACCACCCCACAAGGTAAGCTCCCTCACTGTATGTCAACAACAAGGTACAGAGCCAGGATGTATGACCAGAGGTTGGGAGAATGATACAGAAATGCAGCCAGTAAAAACAGACACAGGGCAGAGGAGATTTTTTTTTTTTTTTTGGTCAGCTATGGAAATCTAGAGGGACGGTCCAGGTGGTCCTGAGCCGGGAGTGGGGATCCCCCAAAGCCTGGCCGGAGCCACGGCACTCATGAGTCCCCAAACTCCACAGTACCTCCTCCATTGCTAAATCTGTCTGGTGTGATTGGCTATAAACCCCGTAGGGTCTCAGGTACTAAGGTATACCAGTATATGGTGGCTCACTGCACCCTGATAGAATTGCCGAATGTGCAGTGTTAAGCAAGCCTGCGGCGGGAGGCATGAGCCTGGGTGAGAAACAAACATGCACAGACTGACTTCGGCAAGGGGTCTGAACCAGAATCTCCCACGTCAAATAAAAATAACTCCATTGGGTTGGCCTTGGCAACAGAATCGGGCAATCACATAATAATTCAGGGACCTCTCAGATGAGGTAAGGCACTTATGACGCATGCAGAAGTGGTACATACAGGGTTGGGGGGGGGTCGAACCAAGACAGCTGGTGAGTCCACAGTAGGAGTGGGGAGGAGCCACAGCATTATCTGGACCCAGAGTAAGGGTTAGCATAGTGAGCTGCCAGGAGGAGGAACGTTTGTAGAGTGGTTCTTGAAGCGCACCAACAGTGCAAGGTTCTCTTCTAGGAAGCCTCGTCCAGTTAGACGGACTTCAGTTAGCAAGCTGAATGGGTGCAAATATAGCCTATGAAAGTTTATTCCTCCAGTTGTAGAGGTCCACTGTTTCTCACTGTTTTGGTTATCGTTACTTTTGACACTGCAAAGCATGGTTATGGGAGGACAGTTCCTATGGGGTGAAAAAGCTGAGGGGTGGGACAGTGCAGGGCCCCTAACAGAGGGGCAATTAAAGGCAGAATACACTGGACCCAGGGAAGGTAGTGACATTATGATATCAGGGGTTTAAAAAGCTGCATCAAATGCACCAGAGTCCTGAATGAACTAAAAAAAAAAAAAATTGGGGACAGAACTGGCCCTCTTCCAGGGGACTCATCTATCGCAGCTAGAGGGAGCCAAATTAAAACACCTACAGGTGGGTGCAGTCTATCATGCCACCTTTCAAGAACATCCTGATAAACGGGTGATGGCCATATTAATACACAGAGATTGCCCATTAGAGGTCGATGAATGTACACTGGACCCAGACAGAAGGTATATCCTCCTGAAAAGAAAGTATAGAACAATTCCCTGCACCCTCCTGAATACCCCCAACAACGACAAAAGAAAATGCTGCATTCTTAAAAAGGGTAATACCAAAAGCGGCCTCCAATCCTGGTGACATTTTCCTAATAGGAGGGGGCTTCAGCACTGTCCTTGACCCTTATTTAGACAAATCAGGGAATGGAACTGGTGTGAGAGCTCAGGCTGTAGGGTGCCTTAAAGGATTGGCTAAAGAGCTAGGAATGGTGGTCTGGCAGTGTGCTGATCCCAAGAAAAGGGATTATTACACCTGCTGGTCAGCATCACACCAGGCTTACTCAAGACCAGACTTCTTCTTTCTCTCCACTGAGTGGCTTCACACCATTGAGCATAGCTCCATTAAGCCCCAAACCATAGCGGACCACTCAGTGATGGAAATGAGCCTATCACTGGCCCCTTAAAATAAAACATTCTTCCTGGAGACTTAACGTCTCCTTCTGAAACAACCCAGACTACAAAGAATTGACAGTTCAATGTCTGATCAATTATACAGATACAACTCCCCGGGATACCCCAAAAAGCCGTGTGTATACCGCTCAACCTCTGGACTTTGAAATGAGGGACACCGACCCTTAAAATGAGGGATGAGTGACACACCACCCTGAAATGAGGGACACCATGAGGGATAGCAGAATTTCAGCACTTTAATGATTTAACTCACTGTTTAAGACAGTAACAGAGCCTGAAACACAATGTAATAGCAATAAAGAAGAATCTGTGCATGAAATTTGTAATTTTATCTGGAAAACAACAATTTGTAGCAACAAATAAAAATTCCCGCTAGTTCCCGACCCCCACCATCATGATCACATTCACATCACCCTCATTTCAAAGTTGTTTTTTTACGTACGTAAGACACACTCTGGATGTCTACTGCACTGCCAGCCTGCCACTAGCCCATGCCGTGCCTCATGTTGAAATTGTGCGTTTGTTAATTTAAAGTAAAGAACAGACAATGTAGTTGAAGACTCAAGACTGTGAGTGACTGATAGTGGTTGTACTTCCAGTGTGAAGCACACACACTGTTACCTGCTGTGTGTGACAGTCTGCTTGGTGACACACACCTTCCTGTACCGTCTCCCCCTCCCCTCCCCCCAATCAATTACTTTTTACTTTTTCTGCATGTTAGGCCCAGACTCCCTCCCTACTCCTTCCGTTACCCTCCCTTATCTCAGTTCTTTCCATTTTTTTTTTTTTATTTCACATCAACAATCACAAATTTTATTCCCATCACCAGCCATTTGGGTAACTGATTCAATCATCTGTGTCTAAGTTGTCTCCCCAATCCTCTGTGACACCGACTTAATATGCAATGGTGCAGGGTAGGGCAAGGCGCAACTTACTGTATAAGAGCTGAACTGGCAGCAGAGCTGTGGTGACATGATCATCACTGGGGCTGCTGACTGGTGGGGTTGATCATGTGAATCATCAGGGACAGCCAGGGGCCCTCTCTGCCCCCACAGCCAACAAGTCAGGCAGCAGTGAGCCAGACTCACTCCTCCTACAGTCCTCCTAGTTAAGTAAAACCCTTGAGGTGCATGCAGTCTGCAGACAGCACTGCACAGGAACTGAAGCCAGGCAGGACTAGGAGGATCAGGATGCTTCAGGCTGCCCCCTCAAGTAATACCGGCAGTAGGCTTCGTTCAGAGAGTGAAGAGACATCACAGTGCCCCCTCCCCCTCAATAATAAGGCAGCAGGCTTCGTTGTTCCTTCAGAGAGCTCAGAGAGTCATTGGGACACTAAACAAGTTGACAACAACACCAGCATCGTCGACCTACCTCAGCTGAGCACTGAGCAGCACACCAGACGATTCTCTATATGTTTGCACTGCAGGAAGGCGAAAAGAAACTCGGTCCCAGACGGACATACACATAGCCAGCAGGTCCCTAGCAGTAATCCTCTCGAATCGAGCTCCAGGCCCAGCCAGCAGCCTCCGTTCAGAGTCCCCTCTGCCCATCTGTGTCTTCTCGGGCTCACTGGCAAAGTGACAAATGGCAAGCAAGTGGCAGATTCCCAATGTGGGCCGCACGGTACTTGCTCCGCACCATGCAACCGGACACTGGCAGCATGCCACTACCACAACAAGTCCGGACCACAAGTGTAGCCGGCACCCCTAACAAGATCCAACTCAAGCGACTGGGACCTCACCAACTGATCGATGCTGGTTTTACTCCTATGTCCACCACTCCACTCCGTACTTTGCAGCCAGCAAATCCACATTAAAATCCTACCATAACTTGCATCATTCAAAAATATAAGGGTTGACAATTCCAGGGTCCTCCATGCTATCCACACACAACAAGTCCTTCAGTCCTCCTGACTGTTCCGGGTGTCATGCCATGTGGACCCGCAGCAGTGCGTGGTGTGCCACGCTGTTCAAACAAAGTGCAGCCAGAATTCAAGTTGCAACCCGGGCACCCTTTTGATTGGCTAGCTGAGGAGGAGGACGGACTACTTGCCGAGAGCCACCAACCCAAGTGCCTGACTATATGCCACTTTCACAGTGTCTCACTCATCACTCCGCTAGCCTGTGCAACACTGCACGCTCACTCCCTGACCCCTCCCCGACCCATTCCAGCCAGCCCAGAAGGACCGTTTGCACACTTTTAAAGGGCTTGCACCCACTGAAGTCAGCACTACCTGTCAGTGACTGTCACTGTCAAACC
The DNA here is from genome assembly GCA_016271365.2 of Neoceratodus forsteri. Lineage (NCBI taxonomy): Eukaryota > Metazoa > Chordata > Ceratodontiformes > Ceratodontidae > Neoceratodus > Neoceratodus forsteri. The sequence goes on along the minus strand of CM028130.1, from coordinate 1,119,600,923 downwards.
GGTACAATGACAGGTGCTGGAGGGACAGCGGGACAACTTTTACAAAAGGGGCAAATGTGGGCTGCCCCGCACAATGCAGGACACTTGAGAGGTATGGCTGTGTGGTGGGATGGGTTCAAAGCAGTAACCACTGGAAAAACAATTAGCTTCGCATCACACTTGAAGGGAAGAGAAACAATAGGAAGAATCAAAGCTAGAGACTAAGTTGTTTGACCTCAAAGCAGAACAAAAAATTGTAAAAAACAAACAAGTATAGGGTAGGCTAGAGGACTGTAGGTCAAAACTAATTACTTGCACATGGCAGTATGCCCAGCTCTCTGTACTCCATAAAGTAGGTAAAGACACAGCGGCACGTGCTTCCTATAGGCCCATTTTCCTCCTGACTGTGGACCAGAAGTTCTTTACATCCATCCAGGCCAGCAGACTCCGAGGTGTATGTGGGATCACTAGTCCACCCAGATCAAACAGGCTTTATCAACAGCAGGCTAATACATAACAACATCGGGTGCCTGCTAAACATAATAACATGGCAACACTGGTTTCCTGAACCAGCTCTAGCTATTTTTAAAGATGCAAAAAAGGCGTTTGATCAGGTGGACTGGTGATTTCTGCACAGAACCCTGGAAGAAATGGGCCTAGGACAAAAATTGTGCGAGAACATCAGAACATTATATGCCACCCCACAAGCCACAATTAAAGTTAATGGAGTTATAACTAATCAAGTCCATCTGTCTAGGTGCACAAGACAGGACTGCCCCTCTCTCCCCTCCTTTTTGCCCTATGCATTGAGCCCCTGGCAACAGCAACTCGGAAGAATAGAAACATCTCAGGGCTAACAGCAGGAGATACTGTAGGTTCCATAAAGTATTGCTGTACGCTGATGATTCCGTTTTTCCTCACCTCCCCAAAGACATCTGCTCCAGCTCTATTAGAGGAGCTACATTTATACAGTAAGTATCAGGGTATAAAAATATTGATGTACGCTGATGATTCAGTGTTTTTCCTCGCCTCTCCAGAGATATTTGTTCCAGCCCTATTAAAGGAGCCACATTTATATAGGTAAGTATCAGGGTATAAAATAAAATTAGAGAAATCTAAAGCCATCAAAATGGGTGGCCCCTGCACTAACGAATTCCAATATAGTTTCCCCTTAAATGGGCAGTAAATAACACTGTGCGATATTTAGGGATACAAAAATCTCACCTAACCTATCATCACTATTTATGCTCAACTATGAGGAGCTCCTGGGGAAGGTGAGGATGGATATTAAAAGGTGGGTGGTTCCCTGGGAAGTATAATCACAATAATGAAAAGTAATTTTGTACCTCGATTTCTATTTTTTCTTCCAAGCCTTACCCATTAAGATCCCCAAATCTTTCTGGGGCAGGTCCAGAAACTGCTATTGTCCTTTTTGTGGGCAAAGGGCAGACAAGGAAGAGCAAGAGACTGTTGTCTCTCCATCTGGAGAGAGGTGGTCTAGCCATGCCTGACCTCAGACTGTACTGCATGGTGGCATAACTCGCACCCATAGTCATGTGGATAAAACAGTGCACAGACTCAGGATGGTGCGAAATTGAAAACCAACAGATTCAGGGGTCCCCTTGTTTGCTCTGCCCCATGCCACCCTTCCACCCCAAGATTTGGAGAGCAAGGATGACTCCATGGACATAACACACACTCAGAATTCTGGCCAAAGCTAAAAACATCACAAAGACCCCAAACGAGATAGGCCTCTTAATCATTACTGGAGACCCCAACCCTTCTCCACCCTGCACAGATCCAGGCTTTAGAAGATGGAACAGATTAAAATTAACCAGGTTCCAGGTGCTGATCAATAACAAAACCATTCTGTCATTCATTGAACTCCATGGAGACCTTTTCAGATACTTAAAGTGCAACACTATTTACAGTCACATAACCTAATATTGAAAATAGACGGAGAACTGACACCCTAGAAAACTTGCTCTACTGGGCAAGCAATGCTAGCAGGTAGGGAGAGAACTGTAGAACAGGCGTAGAGAATGTTGATGGGAGAAGACCACCCTGAATTCACCAACCTGACATCACAGTGGAAAGAGGAGGCAGGGCTATCCATGGAGTTCAATACAGAGAGAGGCTAGAGGGTTCAGATGAAGCTGCGTGTCCGCCATATTAGAGGAGAGTTGAGGTGCCAGCAGAGTAGCAGGAACCCTTCTGGAAACTTACATAGTAGCACCAGCAATATAAACAAAGGAAAAATGAGCATGCCTTGTTTTTGTCACCATGATGTGCATCTGCTTCATCATTTCCTTGCTGTCATTGGTGCTTCTTAACGAACCAGATTAGCAAATTGCTGTTAAAACAGTGTGCTGGTGCCGCTATGTAAGTTTCCAGAAGGGTTCCTGCTATTCTGCCGGCACCTCAACCCTCCTCTAGTATGGCGGATGCACAGCTTCAACTGAGCCACTGGAGTCTGCCCTCTAGCCTCTCTCGCTATCTACTGAACTCCATGGGGCTCTCTGAGGAGACCTGAAGGATGACCAGGGAAAAGGGTTGGAAAGTGACTACTTCACCAGGATGGAGTGAATACAAGTGAAAATGCATGACTAAATGTATTTACACTTAAACACTACACAACTCTTTCAGGCAGGGAACACTAACAGGTGCTGGAGAGGCAGTGGGCAATTAGGGACAAGCTGCTACATTTTCTGGGTGTGTCCAGATTTTACCCCATTCTGGTCCAATACCCACTCAACATTAATGCAGCTGTGAAATGCTCAAATCCCCCCCAAAACTTGAAAATGTAATTTTAGGGTTACAGGTGAAGGAAACCGAAAATTACAACAACATGGTCTACTACGAATACAGTGCACAGTAGCACAAAAAGAAATCACAGTAAACTGGCTTAAAGAGTCAATCACGTCCTGCGACTCCTGGGTGAAGAGGGCTGAGGACATAAAAAGGATGGAGAAGATAACAGCACAATTGAGACTGACTAGAGAAACAGCAAAATTGAGACTGACTGAGAAACATACTGATCTACTGGGCAGGTGGGTTTCAAGGTTGGATGGGACCCAAATGGAGCTGTCGGAGGTATCAGACCCAGAAGAAGGTTAGTGGGGAGCTGGGACATGGATTTGCCCCCCAAAGTAGAGTTACCTTATGGGCACTGTTAATGCCAGTAACTAATTCTTTCTTCATGTAACGATAACAGTGTCAAACGTGTTTGGCAACAGTTAGCCGAGTTACAGACTGTTTTTCCTTCTATAGTTGACTGTTTTTGTTTTGTTTTTTTTAAAGCATAGAGGGAAGTCATTTTTTAGAAGCAGAAAGAAGACACAATGCAAGAGGCTTGATTGCCAGTTAAGGTTCTTTATTGTACATGAAACAAAGGCTAAAGGAGATACAGATTTGTTGTCAGTCAGTTAAGGAAAATATTGTACAATTTTTATTTGAAAAAAATAAATATTCACTTGTAGTCTTGTGATGCCATTTTATTCTTTTAATAAAGCAGAGTTAAAAAAAGAGACACTAAGAAAAATAAGAAGATCTGAGTGAATATTTTTTGAGAGCAACCATCAGTTTTCCTCTGCAGCCACTTTCGGATATCACTCAACCTAGCCTCTGTCATTCCAAAGGACCAGCCACCCAGCCCCCGTGGCTTTTTTTTTTTTTTTAACTTTATGTTTATTGATTTAATAATTTAAACATGCAATCATAAATGCAATCATATAACATTACATAAGATAAATAATTTTACAATGAGGGAGCACTCCTCTTAATACTTCGAAGATTAAACCAGCCTATCCTTAAAGATACGTCATGAAGGGGGAATTAGAATCAAAGTCTAAATATACTGTATATATATGTGTGTGTGTGTGTGTGTGTGTGTGTGTGTACACATATATATATATATATTATATATACACACACACACACACACATATATATATATATATGTATGGAATAAGCTGATAAACCTGCTCATGAGCTGCATGTTTTTTTGGTTTTCTAATTTAATCTCTATATCAGTTCACTATAGAGGAAAAGTAAATGGTACCATGCTTTCCTTCATATTTTGTACACACGTACGCAAGTCAAACAGGTAAAACCACTTGCAATTTTTTACTTAACAAGTATAAAGGCACTGATAAAGAAATATTAATTTAAAAAAAAAAAAAAACATGCATTACCTGTGAAATGAGGTCTAACTAAATGAGACCCATTGTGGACATGGGAAAAAAAACCAAAAAGTACAACATTTTAATAACAGTAATGTGAATGTCTACCTATAAAGACAAAGAAACTAGAAACAGACAAAAAATAGAGAGAACTTCAGGGCAGGCACGTTACAAAAATTTGTTATTAAAGCCTGTGTTGCAACAAATCCGAAGGCAATTTCAGCATAGTTCAAACAAGTGGCAGGGCACCCCTGTCTTAATTGTCTTTAACATATTCTTCAAATGGTTAAAAAATGCTTTCTTACCTGGGGACAGCCACACCACCTACCCTTGGTAATAATAAAGATTATACCTCTCAGTTATCAGTCTCCTTCATTGTCAGAAGAAAGATTAACTTGGTATGTCTCTCTGGATGTCAGCATAGCATATTTCTGGCTCCAAGTTAAGGCACCTGAGGGATCTGTAAAAATACAGATTTTTCCTTAATGTACAATGCGTAGTCTGGCGGGAAAAATGATACCACGAAGGATGCGTGCTTCTCACGAAACAGCCCGGACCCCACTGAACTTCTTCCTCTTCTGCCTGGTGGCATAACTAAGATCAGGATATAATCTGACATGTTCACCATCCTGGAGCAATGTTTTTTTCTGTCGGGTCAGTCCCAAAAAGTAATCCCGGGAATCTATGCCATCAGTAACAGCAACTATGGTACGCAGAGCCTCCGGGTTGTCTGGACGTCCTCGAGGTGTAACCCTGTAGGCCTTTCGTATTAACTGGGCTTTTTGTGTAGCTTCCTTCCCAAGCTGCTGCACTAACCAGTCTTGCAGGAATAGGAGAAGGTGGTTTCCCTCACAGCCTTCAAGCATCCCAACTATATGAAGGTTTGCTACCCTCGCTTGATTTTCTAGTGTCTCCAAGCAAGACTTCAAATGGGTATTTTAACACAGAAACATAGAAACTGTTGGCAGATAAGGACCGCTAAGCCCATCCAGTCTGCCTGTAGGCCCTATGCATGTATGCATCCACTCACCCTAAGTGGTCAATGGCTTTTCATCACTCCCTTCCCGCCCAAGGTTCCCCTGTGATTGCCACAGGCATGTTTAAACCCCTCCACTGTGCATGCCCCTACCACCTCTTGTGACAGACTATTCTAAGCGTTCACCACCTTCTCTGAGTAGAAAAACTTCCTCACGTTACCACTTAATACACCCCAATTTTTTTTTTTTTTTTTATATTTACTTTGTATGCCCCCTCTCTCACCACCGAACTCCTGCTCCTTCTGGAGACTCCATCGGCCTGATTCGTCCCCGCTCCTACTAGCCGACGTCCAGTGCAGTCCATCCCCCCCATGGAGCCTTGACTATACCCACCAGGCGGGTACGGGGTGGGGCCCTTACACCCCGACGTGACTTAGTTTTCGTCGGGGGATGCTGGTACTGACGTCGGTAGGGGCATTGGGGATCGTGGCCAGGAGCTCCGTCTACCAGGAGTCCGTGGGGTATTTTCCTGTTTTCTCCCCACAGAAGCCGTCACGCTGGGGGAGCCAAGGGGCGGAGCATCGCTTGTAAATACGCCTGACGCCCGCCCGCAGACGCCCTTCCTCCCTGCTTTTGTGCGAGTCCGCTGCACCTCCACCTGTGGTCACCCAGGTGGCGGTGTTGCAGTGGGACTTGCATCCCCACCCTCCCCAGAGGAGGGAGCAGCCGCTGGGCGCCAATCCTCCTCCCCGCCGCCCTCCAGCTACCTGAGTCCGTTCTCAACCCGGGTCGCTGGCGCCGCAAGCGGAAATCCAATCGCTGGCACAAGGGCCAGCCCTCCAATTTCACATCGCGTTTCTTATTCTGGTATCTTTCTCATTGGAAAAGATCTACCACCTGCACCTTGTTTATGCCCTTGAGGAACTTAAAAGTTTCTATCATGTCGCTCCTTTCTCTCGTCTCCTTCAGTAAGTATATATTTTTTTTTTTACATCTCTATTTTTCTCACCTGCAGCCACATTCCAGCCTATTTTCCAGCCACCGCTCCTCCTTCACCGCTGACCCCGAAGCTGACATGCCCAGCTGGCATATGCAGCTGTACCATCGAGAGGGGCCCCCCCCATGCCCTCGCACCTGGTCAGGATCCAATACCGGCATAAGCCTTGTTCCAGGCATCGTCGGCCAGTGAAGCTGCGGCCATCAAGCTGCCAAGGACTATGCTGTCATTTTCTCTTTTTCCTTCCCCGATGGGAGCACGGACGTGCAATGACTTCCATGCACAGTGTGCGGATGTCTGCCATGCCCCCCCAACCTGGCACCCACGCATCTGTAGTACCTCCAGGCGTCGCCAGGGAACACCAGAGCGCGGTGTGCATCCATCCCTTTCCCCAGTACTAGGAGAGCTGTCAACGGACGCTCAATCCTAGTCCTCCCCTGCTGACCCCGATGACCCAGGCTCGTTCCCGAACCGAGGTCGCCGGCGTGGAGCGAGGTGTGGCGTCCAGCGCCTCAATCCTCAGTGCCACCAAGCTGGTCCAGCGAGTACATACTGAGGTCTCTTAGTCTCTCCTCATATGTTTTGTGGTGCAAACCATGCACCATCTTTGTCGCCCTTCTCTGGACAGCCTCCACCTTGTTTATGTCCTTACGTATGTATGTATGGTCTCCAGTACTACACGCAGTACTCCAGGTGAGGCCTTACCAGTGTTTCATACAATGGCATCATCACTCTCCGCCTCCTACTAATAATACCTCTGCCTATGCACGCCAGTATGCCACTGGCCCTCCTTGCAGCCTTTGCACACTGCTTTGACACCTTAAGGTCATCAGATATGATAACCCATACGTCCCTTTCCTCTTTGGTGATGGGCAGCACCTCCCCCTATCCTGTATCTCTCCTCAGGGTGCCCCCTACCCAGGTGCATTATCTTGCACTTTTTTGCACTGAACCTCAGTTGCCACACCTCCAACCATCTTTCAAGTTTCTCCAGGTCCCTCTTCATTTTCTGCACCCCTTTTTGAGTATCTACCCTGTTGCAGATCTTTGTGTCATTTGCAAATAGGCAGACCTTTCCTTCCAGCCCCTCTGTAATGTCACTAATGAAGGCACTGAACAGGACTGGTCCCAGTACTGATCCTTGTGGCACTCCGCAGGTCACCCCTCTCTCCCCAGACTGGATCCCATTTACCACAACCCTCTGCCTTCTGTCCATCAGCCAGTTTCTAATCCACTGTATCACCTTATGCCCCATGCCCAGACTACTCATCTTGTTAACCAGCCTTCTGTGTGGGACAGTATCGAAGGCTTTGCTGAAATCCAGATAGGCGACATCTACGGCCCCTCCCTGATTTACTTCCCTAGTCACCCAATCAAAAAAACCTATCAGATTAATTTGACAAGACCTTCCTGATGCGAATCCATGTTGCCTCAGATCCTGGGCACCAATGGATTTCAGGTGTGCCACTATCCTTTCTTTCAGCAGTGTCTCCATGATCTTCCCCACCACTGAGGTGAGGCCGACTGGCCTGTAGTTCCCTGCCTGCACCCTACTGCCACCTTTGTGCAGTGGGACTACATGCGCCCTCCTCCAGTCCTCTTGAATCAAGACTGTGTTGAGTGACTCTGTGAAAAGGGTGGCCACAGGCACTGCTAGTTCCCTCTGCAGCTCCCCTCATATCCTTGGGTGTATGTCATCTGGCCCCATGGCTTTATCCACCTTCAGCTTTGTGAGTTCCTCCCGAACTCTCTCCACTGTGAATGGACTGGTGTCCACTTCTTCCCCAATTGCCTCCGCTCCCCAACTGTGGTCCTTGACCCTCTCCATCCTCAGTGAATACTGAACAGAAGTATTTGTTCAGTATTTCTGCATTGTCTAGATCTACCTCCTTGTGCTCTCCCTCCTCCCCTTTGAGCTTCACAATACCCCCCTTCAGTTTTTTCTTCTATCGCTGATGTACCTATAGAATGTCTCGTCCCCTTTTTTCACAGTCCATGCTAAACCCTCCTCTGTTTGTGTCTTGGCTTTCCTAACAGCCTTCCCTGCCTTAGACATTCAAGGTACACCTCCCTGTCCTCCTCCCTTTGGGTCTTCTAATACTTCATAAAACTTGCTCTTTTTGCCCTTACTTTGTCTCCCACCTCTTTAGAGAACCACAGTGGTTTCTTTCTTCTTTTCCCTTTGGCCACTGTCCTAATGCATTGGTTGGTTACTTCCATAATGGCTCCTTTTAGTCTCCCCCACTGTTCCTCCACCCCTTCCATTACCTCTATCTTCTCCAGAGCTGCTCTTAAACATCTACCCATTTTACTTGAAATCCACCCTCCTGAAATCCAATACTTTTGCCCTTGAGCGGCTTAAGTGAGTCCCTGTCTCCATGTCAAACCACACCATGTGGTGGTCACTGGATCCCAGCTGCCCTTCCACCTGGATTCTTTTGACTCTGTTCCCACTGGTCCATACCAGGTCTAGAACTTATTTGTCCCTGGTGGGCTCATGCACCAGCTGCTGAGTCCAACCCCCTGCAGGGATTCCAGGATGGCCATGCTTCTGGCTGAAGCAGGTACCTGGGTGGTCCAATCCACATCTGGCATATTTAAATCTCCCATCAACAGGATTTCACCTTTAGCAGCCATGTTGTGAATTTCCTCCAATAGTACCATGTCCACTTCCTCCCTCTGTGCTGGAGGTCTACAGATCACCACTGTACATATTGCTGTGCTGTTTCATGGTTCAAGGGTGACCCACATTGCCTTAGCCTCCCCTGCCACCCCTGTACTTCTATAGCCTTTATGCTTTCTCTGATGTACAGGGCCACCCCCCCTTTTTTTTTTACCTTCCCTGTCCCTTCTAAACAGTGTATAGCCTGGTACACTGACATCCCAGCTGAGATTAGCAGAATACCATGTATGTGTTATTGCTGGTATGTCAAGGTCTGCATCTGTCATCAAGGCTTCCAGGTCTGGAACCTTATTTCCAGACTGTGGGCATTTGTGAACATGACCTTCCATGTTTTACTCCCTGCCCTCCCTCTGTTCTCATTTCTCTAATTTGCCTTCTCCCGCCCGGTATTCATGATCATGTGTTCTTGCCCCCCCATCACCATTTATAAACGTTTCCCCTGTCTGACCCTCACTGATCCCTTCAGTTGTTCATGTTGTCAACTTGTACAGTACTGTTGCATGTTCTTGCGGGGGGAGGGGCGTTCCTAAGTCACCTGTTTCTCCCCCCTTGGCCAGTTTAAATGCTCTCTGCTGAAGCATTCCAACTTATCACTAAGGACTGAGGTCCTCTTTCTGGACAGATGCAGACCACCCTCTTGATACAAGCTCGCATCTGACCAGGTTGGGCCCCAGTCCCCTATGAAGTCAAATCGTTCCTTTCCACACCAATCCTTCAACCAGGAGTTGAAGATTCCAAGGTGGAGTGCCATGACCTCCTCCATGCCTTGGATAGGTAGCACCTCCGAGAATGAGACAGAATGTGCTACCTGTTTCAGGTCCCCTCCCAGCTTCCTGAAATCCTCCTGGACTCTGGCTAACTCTACCCTTCTCCTCACCAGGTCATTAGTCCCCAGGTGGACAATGACATCCAGCTCCTCCCTCCTGGCTATCGCCCTAGTGATCCTATGGATTTGCTTCCCATTCCTCCATGCAGTGCTTCCCAGGAGGCACTTGACCTTCCTCTCCCCCCTGCTAGGTGTCCCCAATTTTACACCCCGTACAACAGAGTCCCCCACTGGGAGAAGCTTCCCCCTCCTCTGGGGTCCCTTGCCCCCCTTCCCTGGGACTCCAGCTTGGAGATCCCGACCATCCTCCGTGGTCCCAGCTGTGGGTGCCTGTGTGGGGCATTCCCATTCCTCCAAAACAGCGTAGGAATTATTAAGCTGGACCGGTTGGAGGATGTGCCTCTGACCTCTCCTCACTCTCCCTGAGCCCACTGTGTTCCATTTACCCTTCTTCCTGGGCAATCTTTGAGGTTGATGTTGTGGACCAGGTGGTCTCTGGATGGGGGTTGATGCCGTCTGTAACCTGGCCACCTCTGCACGGAGAAAGGCAATCTCCTCCCTCTGCCTAGAGAGGTCCCTGCAGATAGGGTAGCATCGCAGCCTCCAGAATGTCTCCCTGAAGACTGCTGCTCCACATCCATTGCACGACACCACTCATGTCATGTCTGAAGTGACCTGTCCTTCTTTATAATCTAGGTACACCCTCTAGATGAACCCCTATGCTGCTCCCTATCCTTGGTGTGGAACTTCCTGTGTGGTGTAGGAAGGTGTCACACTATGGGCCCACACCATATAAAAGAAGGACTAGCTAAGAGGTGGGATTACCCCCTGGCTGTGTCCAGAAAAAAAATCAGCCGAGGTCCCTTTACCCTATGTTCACAGAGGACAAGCCCCAATGATAAAAAAAAAATACATTATATATATATATATATATATATATATCCTCCAAAATCCAGTGAAATGCAAGACCTGCATTTAAGGTAACAGACTCAAACAAGTATAAACAGTTATAAGCTTACTAGCAACTCAATCCTTCACTCCTGCCCCTGCAGAAACTTAGCAGCAACAGAAAGGTAAATCTATCTGAACCAAACTAAGTCTGCTTCAGCTCTGCTACTATGTGACGGAACCCACTGGTATTTGAACACAATTAGCTGTAAATTGATCCTAGCTGAGGGGAAAGCACAGAAACTTCCAGAAGGCTGCTACCAATGCCTACTGAAATATGAATCTCAAACTCACAATATAAATCACACACACAAAAAAATTTTCTTTTACTACTGTGGAGACTGACCCCATCGCTGCATCTTATCGCATAGTAGCTTCTGCTGTCACTGTTTTTACAGCATGGATAGTAGATTCTAGACCCACTACATGATTTGTAAGGCCATCAAATTTATCAGACAAGCCAGTCACTGTTTTAATGAGGCAGGTAATCATAGTACCAGTAGTCTGTAGGGTTTCCTCCTCTGTCTCCTCAACTTGCTCTAACATGTGGCCTTGCGCCAATTGCATGGTAGGAGCGCAAGATACATTTTTGGACTTAGCTGCCGCACCTTGTTGCTGATCCTTTTGGAGATTCTCCATTATGTCCCAGAGAAGTTCCAACACAATCTGATGTAAAATGCAGGCTGAAGAACCTTGTATAATCAATATTTGTAAATTAAAAATTGTCTCCATGTTGTAGAGCTTTATCCAAGAGCAGCCATATTGCTTGGGCTCCACAGCACCCACTCAGCCCCTGTGGCTTTAACCCCACCCCCACCACAGGGTGGTGCCTTTCAAGAGGGAGGCAACCCCATGTGATCAATAAATATAGCACCTCTCAATCAGGTATGGGAGGAGGACTAAAGTGTCCTCTTGAGCCTTGGGAAGGCTCAACAATGTTTCTTGTCCATTTCTGCCCAACCACAATTCTGGAGGCATCAGTGGTGGGGCCAAGCATGAGCATGCAATAGCATAATACTGCAAACCCCTACAGCATCTCCCCCACCCCCAAGCTGGCATCGACACTGGTCCACCAGGGGTCTGATACAGGCCACGACACATGTCCCTACCTCCCTTCCTCCCTCCAGGGAGGTAGAGATGGAGAGCATCCTGCAAGATACTTCAACCTCCTTCCAGGCCTGTAGTATTCCCAAGCCCTGGGCATCGCCCAGGCTCCCCTGGATAAGTGTCGACGTTAACATTAGGCAGGTTACACTTAGCTTCAGGAGCAAAGAAGGTAACCTCCAAAACATGTGTGAGAGCTAATGGGAACAATCTTCATTAAGTTTGAAAACATTTTGCTGTGAGAGTTGTGTGCATGATATTTAACTTGGGACAATGCTGTTCCTTATTTGTTTGCCATGCCAGGCATGCACTGCATACTGCATGTAGGGATAGCTCCAACTAATTTCTGCATACACTGATATGGAGGAGACTGGTCCTGTGAAGAGAAAAGGTCCTGGAATGGAAGAGAAGCACCAGTGGAATGCATCATTGTTGCTATGTGAGCGCATTCCTCCTTCCTTTATTCCCTATTTGAGGACTCCTAAACTCATTCACTCCAATTATGCCTCTCCATATCCATCATTACCTTTTTGTTTTCCAGCTTCTGGTCTTACCTTGTCTATTATTACTTTTTCCCCTAGATCCTCCCAATTTTCTTTCCTCACAAATATCACTTATTTCCCCTTGCTGCTCTAATAACTTCGCTTTTTTATCTCTTTTAAATAATTCCTGAACAAGACAGAAAGTTGAAATGTGGATTCTAACTTTATTTTCTAATTTCAGTGTGCATTTTTAATGTTACATCACATAGTGAAGGCAATAGGACCCCATGGGCAAGGTCATAGTCCAAAAACAGGTCTTACATGATTTTGTTAGCAAACTGATCTACAATAAGCCATGGTACCACTGTTCACAGTATGGAACAAAACAAAGAAGACAGCTCAAATGTCAGATAATGCTCTTTAAGGAAAGGGAAAAATAAGAAACTCTACTCCCCAGATTTTTCCCACCAGGTCCTGACGAATAAGGCACTTGCTGACTTAACTAACTAGGATATGGTACAACAGGACAGACCAGATGGATGACTGACTTCTCTGCTGACATGGTCTATGTTGTTAATTTAAGTTTGCAGGAATCCTTCCCTCTTGCCTTATCTGCAAAACCTATGTGTCATCACAGCCCTCATAAGGTACCCAGAAAGTGTAGCCTGTTTGGCCGAGTCTGCACAGAATAAACTTTGCAAAAGTCATGACAATGGGGTGCTCAGGATACTGTGCCAGTGCTCACCGAGGAAATGAATCCCAACTCACGCAAGCAGACAAACAGGTGGCACTCTGGAAGGAAAGACTGTGATGCTCAAAATTGCAAAAAACGACCAAGTGAGTTTATTCAGGACACAAGAGGCCGAACATTGAAGAATGGCCCCGGTGCTTCAACCAAGTGGGTCTAAATCAGAGATGGACACGTCCCCTGAAGAAGACCCACATGGTCAAAGTGCCGGGGCCATTGTTCAGTGTTTTGTGTCCTGATAAGCTCACATGGTCTTTTGCAGTTTTGAGCGTCACAGACTTTCCTTCCAGAGTGCCACCTGTTTGCCTGACAGAAAAAACTTATAACTGCACCTCGTCCTTGTGTGTGCCCCAGTGGGACAGTACATTCATAAGTAAATGCATGCCCCCGCTGAGCATTATACTGATCAATAAATCACTTTCAGGCCTCAGGTAGATTGCATTACAAAATCTCTGCACCAGAAAACTGGGCTATTATACCACTTGGGGTGATTCTACAACTCCTGATTCAAGGCTTGCCACAGCTAACAGTACCTTGCTCCCCTCACTGCTATTTGGTGCCTCCATACTTCAGTCCCTCAAGATCACTTAGACAAACTGGTTCAATGTTCTTTATAACAAAAAAAAATCATTTTTCAACTGGGGCTTCTCCCAGGAAACATCACTGTTATGTTCTCTCCTCCTCCTTAAAGTGGTCATCCCTGGAAGGTAGGATGCTGTACCCCCTACTATGCCTGATGTTTAAACTTAACAAAATCTACACCCCACCGAGCCTAAATGGGGTACCAGTCCCCAAACCCGAGAAGCACTTGCTCAGCTCAGGAGTAATCTGCTTGAGGTACCCAAGGTAAAAACTAACACAGGAAAGCGGGCCTATGCCTACTCTACTCTGTCTCACTGGAATGCTCTACCAGCTGAACTACAGAACTCCTCTTTTCTAGGGGGGTTTTCAAAAAAGGGCTGAAAACGTTTCTATTGGAGCACTGTCAATTTACTTGTTAAAGCTGAACGACAGCCATATCAAGAACGCTTCCTCCATTATCATTTCTATTCTTCCAATTTCTGCTGAAACTCACTGTAGTTGCATCACAAGGAAATTGTGTTCTGCGATGCACTTTGTATCTTATCTACTACTGTCGGCTCAATTCCTTGAATAATGTGTTTAACAGTACAATGTTAAACCTTGAATGTTCACTGCCTGTATATTTTCCGTAATTAATCCAATCCTTTGTAAATAACTTTCTGTTTTGTACTTGTACTGTCTGTACTTAATCCCGGGTCACCCCTGAAAAAGGGACCTCTGGTCTCAATGGGCCTACCCTGTTACCTAAATTTTAATAAATAAATAACTTCTTCTCCACTGACAACATGGAGCAATACAGAAAGTATGCTTGGTCTCTTCTGTTTGTAATAATGATTGTTGCTCTCATGAAGTTGCAGTCTGAATAACGTAATCTGATAGTCTGTGGGATTAGTCAAACATTCCAGATACGGCTGTCTCATGTGATTGACCTTGATAAGTGCAAACCATCTATGTTTTTCTAAAATGTCCCATGTCCTGCTTGGCAATGCCTCTAAAATCCAACGTGGATCCCCTGCAAATGTCTCAAAAAAAAAAAATCTGCGAATAAGTGAACTAATCCAGCAGGATATACAACATTGTGAATAAATTTAATATGACATAAATGGAATACCAAATTTGAGAAACTGATTTGTTCTTTGAAGCAGACACTAGGATATCTTTCTTAGGGAAAAGTATATATTTTGAGAAGATACCAGAGAATTATTTCATTAACCAATATAACTACACTTACTTGGCCAAGTTCACCATGAAGTATGGCTTCAGAAACAACTTGTGGAACTTTCAGTATAAATCTGTAAATTTCATTCAACAGTATTTCTAATTGTTTACAGTTGCCAATACCCCCAAATCTCTGCAACATACAACATGGATGGCTTCACCTTGACATTTAGTGCCATTAACATACCCGAGATAGATTCACCCTCCACCCTCCCAATTTTTGGACAGAAGATGTTAAGGCAATACTGTACTTGTCTGATTTGCTTTCATGAGAGTGTATTTGATATGTTGTTTCCGGGAAGTGTTTAAAGAAAATTTAATACCAAGATAGGTATAATTTGATATCATTTCTACTCTTGATTTATCAACCTGTCTAGATTCGAATACCACCAGTTTTGTTTGGCTCATGTTAATGGTCAGAAGTTTAGCATGACAAAGGGAGAAGAACAAATCAGTTTTTCACTGCCAGCCTGGTAATGAGGTTGAGATCAGTACCAGGTCATGTGCAAATGCTAGCTATCCCACTACATCATTTAATACCTTAGGAGAGGGAAAACTGTTATTATTGATTAAATAATTACCATATGAATATATACACTGAGCAACATAGATGCTATTGTAATCACCCTACAAATGGGGGTTCCCAAAAGTCTTCCTGGGCTTGCCTAAATGCCCACTGCCAGGCTGGTGTCCTGTGTCCTAGCAGTTTAAAAGTGCTTGCATGCGAGTGCCTAGCTAGCCTCCATGCCTGCCTCTTCAAGAGCCGTCTATCCCATAGTTATAATTAATCTGGGTTGGGGCCAAGTAGTTGCAAGCTCGAGTCCTGCCTGGGCTGAAGTATTATTGCTCCATTCTGCCATCATTAATTGTGCAGAGGGAGCCCTATTGACATTTGTGATTGTTTGCTGATTATCTGCATTAATAATGATATCATAGTTTGTCTAACCTGCCTTCCTTTGCAGCAATGGAAATTTCTGTATTGCACCACCATCTTAGTTCTGAACTGCCAGTTTGGGCTAATCAGTACCTTTGGGGACTCTAAAATGGAGTCTGTCCCCGGTGGTCTTATGGGAGTGAATTTCTGTAGGAATTGTAGTTTTCACCCCATGGCACCTAAATGAACCTGGAGAGGGAGCCTGTTATGTGACAGACAGATGGTTTAACGACTCTAACCTTTTGGATCACTGGGAAAGTCCCGAACTGCCTGCAGCAGAGTCAGTGTGAGACCGGAGTTGAGAGAGTGAACAGCTCGAGAGAGTCGAGCAGCTGCTCCTGTGTGGTGTGCAGGGGAAATTGGCGGGAAGGCTGTGTCTGGCTTGCCTGCTACCATCTTCCCAAGTGAAGAGACCTTGAGCTGAAATCGGACTTTATCCGAAACTGCAGTTTTTGCGATCGGAATCTGGATTATGACAAAGTGAATTTCGCACGAAGTGGACCGAAGAGTTGCTTAGTAGTGATCGGCCTGTCAGGACTTGAGACTGCCGCAGAGCATACGGTTTGCACAGAGACACTGTATATAGCAACCGGACTGTCATCCGAACTGTGGTATTTACTGACTTTTACTACGACTGTGTTGAATGCGGACGGTGGGTCGCGATCTGGTTCCCCACCTTGTTTAATGTGTCATGCTTGCTGGAAACTGCATCCAGTACTTTACCAGACTGTATCCGAACTGTTCACCTGGTCTGGGCCTCACCAACTTGGCCCAGATTGCCACTCACGACACAGCGTTACATCCGAGAGACCCACCTGGGGATTTGGTTCCCTGTTCAACACCAATGAACAGGAACGACACCACGGTGCATCACGTGGGCCTGGCTTCTCCTGGCAATCCAGGTCTTCATCCTGAGGTCTCCATTTCATCCATCCTGCATCCTGAACTAGGTAACGTTAGTAAACACCAGGTTAGCTCCCTGCATCAAAGCTCAAACAAAAGTGTGTCAACTCATTTAATTGTTGTTGCTAATCATTTTTGACTGAGCCATCCTGCTCCAGACTACAAATTAAGGGTTAAAGTGCGTATTATGTTCTCCTTCTTCCAAAGAGCCCCAACAACAGCTGCAACGACAGCCTACCGAGGGTAACACTTCAGGCTAGCCTGTAGTTTCAACTGGGTAACCATAATGTGTGTGACTGTGTTACAGGGACCTTTGAGTGCAAGATTTATAACCTGAACCATACAGATCTAAAATCAATCACTAGATTACTGCCCCTCCCTTGTTCACATCCACCTAATAAATCAGATCTAAAATATTTTTGCATCCAAACAGGTTGTGGTGTATCTCTGTGTAAAAAGTACTGTGATATTGTTGTTTACTGTTACATGCCTTGTTTTACAGGGGGTCTCCAGGGCCGTTGCAGCTAATCCAGCCCTGGTGTTAAGTGTGTTACAAGAGAGGTTAACAGTGCATTACAGTGTGTATTGGGATTGTGTTATTTCAGAAGTGCTTTGGCCACTAAAGGGGAAATGGAGGTATCAGTGTCCTGGAGGGCTGTACCCCCAGCAGTCACGCTGCCATTAACCCTGTCCTCCGGGTGGAGGTGCCATTTTCATGAGCTCAGGCCCCTCAACCTGCAGATAGTCACGCAGGCAGGGGTAGTATCCCTTGGGATAGGGCCACCTAGGGGTTACACTATAATACAACCCTGTCTGACACCTGTATTACATTTAATTTTTCTAGTGACTTTACTTGCTGACTATACCACACTCTGGATCAGGCACTGTTATGTAGCTGGATAATTATGTCCAGCAAAACTGGATCCATACCTTTTTTTCCTCCAGTTCCTCCCTACATAAAGGCACACAGACACAGAACTGAAAGTGGCTTTCAGATCAATGAGAAAGTAAAATAATTTTGCTTTTCTAAATTTGGTATGTTTGTAAATTAAGTGCTATAATACGAAACAATGATTTATTGTTGATCTATTATGCCTAATGGCAGTTTTGCCCTTTGTCTAATTAACTGGATTCTGCCAACCACTGACCAATACAATTTAGTAAGCTTTTACAGATTTTTTTTTCTTTTAAACTCGAATCCAATACATTAATAGGCCTTAATGGTCAGGTCCGTAGGTGGACTTTTCTTAATTGTGGAAGCACTCCATGTAATGTGGCTAGTAAAAAAATCAAATGTGGCTATGGTCAACTAACGGTAAATTACTGTTTTGTTTTTATCACAAATATTTACAATGTTCCTTATGTGGCTTCCCCTAGCATTCACCAAGGAGAGTAAATCAGATTGTGGGGAGCAGGACACATGGCCCACAAAAAAAAGTTGCCTTCTTCATTCAAAGCTGCACTCCTGCTTTTGCTTTGTTTTTGGTTTTTGCTCTGCTTGGCCACGCCTTCAGAAAACCTCCTATCTTTCTATGGACTGCCTGTACCCAACCAATGCCCAGTCACTCCACCATTGCTGAGGATTACCATCCACACAAAGGTTCACAAAACTGCTAAGGAGCATAAAGGCTATGTGCCCATACTTGCTCTTATTGTTTTTTTAATATTATGTCAATGTACCACCCTCCTCAAAAAACTTATCCAACCTATACTTATAATAGAAGATAATACCTAAGAAATGGTGGGTCACTGTGGTGTAATCAGAAAATATCAAGGACTGAGGTCTTAAAATCGCTACAGTCCATCTTGGATAAAACCAGCTCAGGTTCTGATACCCTTGAACCAAGGCTCCTAAAGCTAGCTGCACCTACTATTGTCTCCCCATTGGCTAAACTCTTCACGATGTCACTCTCCTCCAGTCTGTTCCTGATCCCTGGAAGACTGCTCGCATCACGCCTGTCTTTAAAAAAGGAGATCCTGCTGAGATAACTAACTATAGGCCCATAACCATTCATTCGGTCTTTAGTAAAATTCTCAAGAAACTTGTTGCCAACCAAACAATAGAATACCTAACAATACAACCTTCTCTCTGACGCACAGCATGGCTTTAGAAAAGGAAACAGTACTTCCAACGGCACTCCTTAAATTCACAGTGGCTGTGCTTTCAATTATGGATGCTGGATTATTCATGGGGGCAGTTTTCATCAACCTTACCAAGGCCTTTGATCATGTTGACCACCCCCTGCTCCTTTCCACTCTCAAAAATATGAACTTCTCTCCCCTTATGTAATTAGCTGGTATAGCAGTTACTTATCAAACAGATCTCAAAATTGTCAAGTTTAACTCTTCTCTGCCCGACAGAGCCATTATCAATACTGGTGTTCCCCAGGGGTCCATCCTGGGACCTCTACTCTTCTCCCTTTTCATTAATAATATCACTGACGTGTTTCACTCATGCTCTGCCTTACTTTATGCGGATGATCTAGTCCTCTATTCCAGCTCCAAAAATGTCTCCTGTATAAACGTTTCACTCTCATCTGATTTCAACAATGTTCAAAACTGGCTGGCAGCTCATAAACATGTCCAGAATGCAAAGAAAACTCAAGCCATGCAACTTGGCACTGCCCCCAAACTCAGGACCTGTCAGACTTCCCTGATGATATGTGACTCAGGCGGCTCATTAATTGAATGTGTATCCTCCTTTAGGTACCTTGGAGTACTCCTGGATCAATCCTTGGATTTCAATCTGCACATTCAATCTGTCTGTAAGACCATAAACATGAAGTTGTGAATTGCCTAAAAAACAAGCTATATGCTAAACACCTCTGCTAAGCTGGCCATTGCCAGAGGTATCCTCCTCCCTGCCCTCACATATGGTGCTCCAATCTTTGTTTCGGCCTATAAAACTACCCTGTACAAGTGGGATGTTACCTATAATCACATCTGCAGGTATGCCTCTTCGTCTCCTAGGCCAAAGCACCACTGCCAACTCTACGGTGACTTGGGGTGGCTCTCCACCTCTGCCTGCCAACTAGTCTCCCTTGGCTCCCTTATTGACTCAGTAATCAAAAACAAAACTCTGTCTTCTCTTGCAATTATGTTTGTAGCCCAATCCCCCTCCTATGGACTACGCTCGGCTGATCAGTCTCTACTCTACGTGCCAAGGTGCCAGACATCTAAGAGCTTCAGTGCCTTCCACCATGCTACCCCCACGTTCTGGAACTCCCTTCCCCTGGCTCTTCATCAGACCACATCCCATCTCGATTTTAAAAGAAAGCTTTGATCGTATTTGTCTCTAGTTGACCCTTCCACCTAATTCCTCCTCTCACGCTTACCCTCTTTCTATATCCATCCCCCCTTTTTTCCTCCACTTGTGAAATCTATCTTATCTGCCCTCAAGGGCATTTTTCATTTAAACCCTCCTAGCTTCACCTACAACACCCTGTTGGATAGTCCCTTCCTAATTATGTTTCTTTTCTCCCTCTTTTTTTTCCTATTTTAGCTATAACTGCAATCCGAATCACTTTCTATTGTCTGCTGCCTTACCTACTGTATATTTATAGTTACACTATATTATGTTTCCCATTATATCTGTCACCTTGTTAACTGCTGTTTACTCCAGTGTGAGTGCACAATGTCCTATCTGATCGTATGCTACGTTTACCGTTTTGTATTTACTTTTACTGTTCAGCAATACCTGTAACTACTGTACTGTGCAAGATGTTCCTGCACTGATGTAATGTACTTGTCTTACCACTCTTTTTTGTACTCTCCCAGGTCGTGCCTGAAAATAGTCATTGTCTGGCTAGTGTACTCACCCAGTTAACAAAAGCTAAATAAATAAAATAAAAAATGACTTGCTCAGGATCACACACTATGTACCTAGGCAGCTGTGGGATTCAAACCCAGGTCTCCAGATCTGCAGCTCAGAGCCTTAACCCACTGCACTTTACTGCCTCCTCTTGAATCTTGGATCTTGAAATGTGGGAGGGTTGTTAGCTCATGCACTATACTTCTTTCAGCATTTGAGTACTGGTAATGGTATCTTTTATAATACTGTACTGATGTACATTAGCATGAAAACAGGATCAATGTGCCCCTAGACTGCATCTGCTCTGGCTGCTTGTCTGCCCCTGACAGAATAATCCTCTGCTTGCGACATCCGAAATTATTTCCATTGCAACAGACTGTGTTGTCACAAGCAAAGGAAAGTGACGTCGGATGCAGACAAGCAGCCAGACCATATGTAGTCTAGGGGACAGTGATCCAGTTTTCACGCTCAAACAGTTATAAAGAAAAGCAGAAAGCTTAATACATAAATGCATGAAATTTCAATCTGTGTCTAAACAGTCTTTTTTTCTCTCCCTCCTCACATGTCAGGGACTCTTTAAAGCAAAAAACAGTGAGTGAACAAAAGAGTATCTTGAAATATTCCTCCCCAAAAGCAGCTCTCGCAGACATGTCACCCCTTCATGAGATGTCCGGTATCTCTTGCTTCCAAAAACCCACTGAACTGGCTGGCTGGCTTGCAGTATGGCTCCAGACAGCATGTTTTTTTGCCAAACATCATGATATTACGATGCATGCGCATGAAAAACACTATCTTGGTCAGCAGGGCTAGTAGCTGGAAAAATTCACTGGCCCCCACAGACAATCCACTACCAGAGACGTACTTAAACACTTCCTCATCCAACATAAGCCTGCAGGTGTACTTAAAGGAAAAGTTTACTGGCCCAATATAAAACCTACACGCATTAGCTAGCATCCATTTCGACCCTTGTAGTATTATTATACAATATAAAGTATATATGAATCTGCTTCAGTTGACTGTACAGTTAGGGTGCCAACGGCCTTGACTTGTGCTCTAAATCTAAATAAAACAGCATGTCTGGGTGGCAGTGAGGGAGGCCTGGCAATGATGCATGCTATTTATCACCTTGACTTAGTAATGCTTGACTTGGTACTGCTATGCAGGAAGCCCTGCTTAGTGTCTTTGGCCCAAATGCCTCCATCAGATCGGTGAGGGTACTGCAGAGACACTATCAGACTGTACAGTACAGTACTCTTTTACCCCAGCGACAACACGTGGCAGGGACATCAACTTTAAAGGTTACAACACAATGCCAGCTATGCCCTGCTCCTCACAGAGTGGCATTATAGGAGTTGAAAGAGAGGAAGGCGAGTGGATAACCTGGTAAGCGGTAAGATGACTTGGATGAGAGCCACTATGCTGCTACCATACCACCAGACCCGCTGACACTTCAAGCACACCACCACCACACCTCCCACTTCCAATCCATTCATTTAAATGCTTCCTCCCCTGATGGCAGTCGGGAGGGAGGGGGGCCCACACCATGTCTGACTAGGACAGTGGCCCTGGGGTCCCCAACTGTAGATTAGGAAGGACAGCTGAGGTAGTCAAGCATAGGTGCCTCAAAGGAGTGAGGTACTGGCGCAGCAGAGTGCCAAATAAAATGGACTGGGACCTTCATATTGTGTGGAACTATATAACAAAATCCACAGGTACTGGTTGGGGGCCGAGTGTCTCAGGGGCTGTGGCTTCTGTAAATAGCGAATAACGTTTTTATCCCTTTTTCCATTTTTGCAATACAACCAAATGAAGAGTTACAGCCCGGCCTGCAAACAGCCTTCTGTCACCGCTGCAGTCACCGACTCGCATGGGGGCGTTTCTGTCCCTTTAAATTTATCCCACCGTGCTGACAGCGGCTGTCAAGACACCCCATAGCATGTTAACGGTGTGCGTGTCAGGGCCAGTTCTAAGTGTTTACAGTATATAAATTAGAAAACAGTACTGGTTCGCCATTCAACTGACAGTGAACGGACGAGCACAACCCCAAAACGGGCTGTGAGCGACCCGACGGGCGGAGCAGGGCGCTACCCTGTCACCACAACTGGGGGGCTGACCAAGAAGGGTAACTGAGACACAGGTCGTTAACCCCGCGTGCCCTCCACTCCGCAGCCACCCCGAGCGCATCCGTTAACACCCCATCCCCGCAAGCCCCGTACACACTGTCCAACAGACCAACATCGACGTAAAATACTACCAAGACAGCTACACTTACCTTTAGCACCCGGATCCCGCTGCCCCGGCCGCCGCCTGCAGCCTGACATACGGCCTCCTGCAGCTCCGCGCTTCCCAAGCGGGAGCTGCCGCCGCCACCGCTTACCCGGTCCGGTTCGGGCGCGGCCGGTACCGTTGCCGCTCTGCACTCCCCCAATTTTACATGGAACCGATGCCCCGCTAGGGCGGCCCCGTGACTTGGCGGCTGCTTCCGTCTGTTTTAAGTGTCTGTCTTCCTCTTTCGTAGCGGAGAATGCCGACACCGTTCCCGCTGACAGCGGATCGCTCACTCCCTCCCTGACGCCATGATGTGACTGACTGAGGCTTGAGCAGCCGCCACAGCCGGTCCCTCAGGCTCTTGAATTATTCACGAACACATCTTTCACGGGGCCTCTAGCTCCTGAATTATTCTGTATACATCCTTCGCCAGCCCTCCAGTTTCTGAATTATTCATGAGGACATCCCTTGCTGCGCTACAGATTATGAATTATTCATAAGCACATCTTATGATGTTCGGCAACTGATGAATTATTCATAACATTGCTGCACGTCTTCGGTCGTCACGCTCACATGCTCATGAATAATTACTATTAAGGACCACCCATTCTCTCGCTCCTCCCATACTGTACTTTGAACTCTGAGTGCAGTACTCTGCAGCAAATTATTCATGCTTCTCAGCTACCCCTCATTATTACTAGGAACATCCCTATGTCATCCTGACACTGGGGCCCACGTGTGAAAGGTGCTTCCCACGGAGTAAGTGATGTAAAACGTAGCAGAAATTCATGATATCCAATTTGCTAGCCAGTGTTCGGAAAAAAAAATGTGGTAGCTTTGTTAGTCCCTAGCCAGTGTTGGAATTACAGGGGGGCTTGCCAGGCCTCGGACGCTTCAGCTCTGAAGTGAGCGCCAATAGTTAACGCATCACTGCCATTGACTTATAATAGTAAGGGGACTCAATAGCTACAGCCCTTATAGCCCCCCGCTCCAAAAAAAGTAATTCCAACAGTGGCTAAATCATAATTGAACTTTTCAAAAATTAAGCTACTGGTTTTCATATTGTTCTGACCTTATATTTCCATGTTAGATGTTATGTCCCACACTATGAGAGCCACTATCCTACATTTCTTTCTGTTTGTTGTTTGAACTTGTATGTTATGGTGGTTGGTGCATTCGTAGTGAAGATCCAGGTCTGAGGGCAATAAATTGATGCTGAGAACTCACTGTGGTGAATATCAGCAGGTATAATCACCCTGAAAAAGACAGCATTCCTGTCAAGAGACCTTGCAGAACGGAAAAACCAATCGGCTCAACTCTTAAAGTTCATCAAGGGCAAAAACAGATATGGGGCTCAAGAATGCATGGGATATGCTAGCCCAGTGGAGTGGAGGGCTGAGACATCATGCCTTACCTCCTGCCACACCAGCGACCTGTGTTCGCGGTGCAAGCAGATCATTGGGGGTCAGCCGGGGAGACAGAGGGTCAAGCGTCCAGGGGACAGCTCTCCTGTCCCGGGGAGGGTGGGAAACAGAGACTGGCACCTGCCTGACACCTAGCAGAGGCAAGGTGTTGGCACACCATGTCATATACTGTAGGGCTCAAAGGCAGAGCAGCTGACCAGCGTGCTGCATGCAGAAGTGCATGCAGCTAGGCCATTGTTGGCACTGCACGCTCCCCTCTGCTGAAAAATGGAAACTGGTTCCGATTGAGCTGGATGAAGGCCATCCTCAGGCGCCCCGAGCACCTCCTGAAACTGGATCCAGATCTGGCGGGCAGAGAGGGGTCCCTGCCACCTGCCATGGAGGGTAAGCCATGGGAGCAGATGGGATGTAAGCCTAAAGGTCGGGTGATGGGGCTGACAGGATGGCAGGAATGTGGCCCAACTGGGGCAGTAGAGAAAAAGTAATTAAAAAAATGCATGGGATACACATAAGATGATCTTAGTAAAAAGAAATGGGGGGGAGAGCCGGAGATCAAAAAGGGTCTACAGTAATATTGTAGGTAGAGAAAACTAGGCAGACTGTGTGGGCCAAGCAGTCTTTATCTGCTGACAAAGTCTATGTTTCTATGTATGTTTCAATGTCCAGAATATCGTACACTGTGTGGTAGAACAAAGTAGGATGACCATGACCATGACCAAGTAAGTAAACTTAGCTGCTTTATTGCAAATTTGACTAGTCGAAGTCCACTGTGAGGACAAAGGAGATGTCCTCACAAGCCCCAGCACTTCGGGTCTGAACAACGCTTCGTTAGGGGGCGTATGTATGTTTCAACACTGTCAACAGTTTGCTAAACCCACCCTGTCTTCCGTAAGTAAGAGCATTCTCATGGAGAAAACAAATGCAACAAGTTTAATTTTTTCTTTTCTTTAGAAGATTTACTTCATTCAGGCCAGGATCACCTCAAATGGTCTATTATGGGCTGGTTGCATCCACTCAGCAATAAACTTAGGCACTGTGGAATGGTGGGGGGGGTTAGACTTTCAGCCAGTTTTGATGCAAGAGGGTTTCCATGTGATCTTAGCCCTACCTACTGTTCTTTGGACCCTGGACTTACCTATATTGTTTTAGGTTGCCGGGAGGTCTTGGTGCTAATCATCACTGTGATAATCAGATGTATCGAAGAAAAGATAGCCAACTCAGTTAAAAAGGGGGATAAAGCCTTTTTTAGGTACATCAGGGAGTGAAGGAAGACTAAGGGAGGGATAGTGAGGCTTAATAAAGGGGGGGTGGGCAGAGGGTGACTATGAAGAGGCAGAGATACTAAACAAATATTTTTGCTCAGTATTTACAAATGAAGAGGGGGAGGTACCTAAAACAAACAATAGAAACACTCTGGATACAGAAGTTGATACCAGCCCATTTACAGAAGAAAGGGTTCTGAAAGAACTCTTAAAACTGAAGGTGGACAAAGCAAGGGGGCCTGATGGGATTCATCCCAGAATTCTAAAAGAACTAAGGGTAGAACTAGTGATACCACTGACTACCCTCTTTAACAAATAATGGGAGGATGGGGTAGTACCTGAGGACTGGAGGAGGGCAGATGTGATTCCCCTTCACAAAAGTGGGAGCAGGGCAGAATCAGGAAAGTACAGACCTGTTAGTTTAACCTCAGTGATAGGGAAAATGATGGAATCACTTCTGAAGGAAAGAATTGTCGAGTACCTAGAGGCCAGAGGGCACAGGACCCAAGGCAACATGGATTCACAGCCTTGAAAGTCTGCCAGACAGAATCTAATAGATTTCTTTGACTGGGTGACCAAAGTAGTAGATCAGGGAGGGGCTGTGGACATGGCCTACCTAGACTTTAGCAAGGCATTTGACTCAGTCCCACACAAAGATTAATATACAAGCTAGCCAGCCTGGGGTGGGTCCCAAGATGATAGCCTGGATAAAGAATTGGCTGGAGAATAGGACACAGGGGTAATAGTAAATGGGTCCACTCTGAAGAAGGGGGTTACTAGTGGGTGTCCGCGGGGTTCAGTAGTAGGACCGATCCTCTTCAATGTCTTTATAAGCGACATTGCAGTAACTGGAAGAAAAGTATGTCTCTTTGCAGATGACACAAGATCTGCAACAGAGTTGATCACAGGGGGGTGGAAAAGGATGAGAGGACTTGGCAAGGTTAGAGGAATGGTCAAATGTATGGCAGCTTAGATTCAATGCTAAGAAGTGCAAGGTAATGCACCTGGGAAACAAAACCCAGGGAAGAGTACACAATGGGGGTGAGATACTAACAACAAAAATGGAAAGGGACCTGGGGGTAGTCATATCAGAATGACTTAAAGGTGGGCAAGCAATGTGAGAGGGCAGTAAGGAGGGCTGGGGGGATACTGGGATGCATAGGGAGAGGCATCATTAGTAGAAAACAGGAAGTTGTTATCCCTCTGTACAGACAGCTGGTGAGACTCCATCTGGAGTACTGTGTGCAGTTCTGGAGACCCAATCTCCACAAGGACATAGACAAGATGGAAGCTGTCTGAGGAGGGCAACTAAAATGGTGCAGGGTCTGCACGGAAGACATATGAAGAGAGACTAAAGGAGCTTAATATGTATAGCTTCGAGGAAAGGAGGAGAGGGGACATGATAGAAACTTTCAAGTACCTCAGGGAATTAACAAAGTCCAAGAGGTAGCATCTTTCAAAAAGAAGGTGCAAGAACAAGGAGGCACAATTTGAAGATGGGGATGGCTCAGAGGTAATGTAAGGAAGTATTTTTCACAGAGAGGTTGTGGATGCATGGAACAGTTGTGAGTCAAAAACAGTGGTTGAATTCAAGCATGCATGGGACAGTCATAAGGCGATTCTAGGGGGTTGGGGTAGAAAGAAGTAGGCTGCTGGTTAACTAGGATCTGCAGCTTATCCATTAGGTAGGGAAATGGGCAGACTGGGTGGGCCAAGCGGTCCTTATCTGCCGTCAAATTCTATGTTTCTATCTTGAAGAATGGTATCTTCCTAACTGCACTGAAGAGGGCAATAGTGAGGCCCCTCCAAAAGACATCATCTTTGGATCCCAATGTTCTGGCACATTTCATGCTAGTTTCAAACCTTCCCTTTTTAAGGAAGATAATAGAAAAGGTTGTAGGGGCACAACGTGACTGTAATCTGAAATGGTATGAGATCTACACGCTTCTTCAGTCTGGCTGCAGGGCTTGGCATAGCACTGAGATGGCTTTCGTCAAGGTGTTCAGTGATCTCCAGCTGATGAGAGATAGTGAACGTTTTTCCATCTTGGTCCCGCTGGATCTCTCCTTGGCATTATACATGGTGGACCATTTGGTGCTTTTGGTTCAACTGAGGCACTTTGCAGATTTACAGAAACAGAGTCGCGGTGATCTGAGTCCTAGAAGTCTGTTAGGGTGTAGCAGTTGGCATTATGAGTTTACATCTCGGAGGATACTGAACTCTGCTGTGGAGTGCCTTGGGGTTCCATCCTGGCACCATGTTGTACATGCTCCTGTTGGGGGAGATAAATGGTACAGATTGGTTTCTCACTCCTATGCAGATGATACCCAGGTGTACCTGTGTTGTGTTCATGATGGAGTAACTGCAGTCTCAGTGTTAGATCAGTGCCTGGCTGAAATACAAAACTGGATGGCCCTAAACTGACTCAGTCTGAAGACTGAAATGGTATTGGTGAAACCAGGTCAGCTTGGATCAGCAATGCATAGTGATGGCCTCCTTTTACCATCTTTAAAATGGAACAATACTACGAGCTGTGGATAGGGTGGTGAATCTGACCATCACTGTGGACTGCAGACTGGCACTGGAACATCAGGTACTGGTAGTGGTCCATAGTGACTTTTTCCATCTGCATAATATCAGCCAGATTAAAGCCTATCTTGTGCCAGCTGATCTAGAGAGACTGTTACATGCCTATGTAACTTTGTGATTGGATAACTGTAATGCTCTTTACCTAGGGTTGGTGGTGGTACATCTGCCGCTAGTGCAGAATGCTGTAGCCCATCTGATTACTGTTATCTCGCAGTCCAAGCATATTACGCTGGTACTGCATGGGCTGAACTGGCTGCAAGTTTGGTGGTGTATCAACTTCAGGATACGTTTGTTGACCTACAAAACCCTGCACAATCTGGGCCCTGGCTACTTAAAAGACCTCCTATCCAAATACAATCCCATCTGCTCCCTTCTTCCATCTAATGCAGGTCTCCTGAAAGTTCCTTACTCCGATTGAAATCTTCAGGAGATCTAGATTTTGGGGTAGCTGCCCTATTGTTGTGGCACTCTCTCCCTCCAGACATCCAGGGAGCCCAATCAGTGAATGTTTTTCAAGTTTTATTAAAAATGTATTTATTTAATATAGCATTTGTGTCCAACTAAAGCTGTTTTAAATACTTAAAATTCATCATTATATTTTGTAGCTTGATTTTTTGTAATTATTTCGTATTTTCTCAGTTGCTGTGTGGTGCCCAGAGCCTCATAGATTGGGCACCTTACAAATAAATTGCCCGGCCTTGCCTAAAAAGTAATACAGTACACAGTAGGTCTCACGAGAGGCACAAACACTGGAACAGAAAGTTTTATAAAATGCGCTGATTAAACTGTGGACAAATCTTCAATTTACAGCACCTATGATGTACGAGTATAATTTAAAAGATAAAAAGAAGACAACAGATACTTGGTTTAACTCAAAGTTTAAGATGACAAAGAAAAATGTAAATAAAATAGTACATCAAGGTAAAAGCAACAAAACAAGGTTGAACCTCAGAACACTACATAAAGAAAGGTAAAATGACAACATTTTGAAAAAAAAGATACAAGTAGCAGTTTAACTTATGATCTAAACTGCACACAACAATCACAGAAAAAAAGAACTAAGGACTTTTGGCTTCTAGTAGCCAAAGGCTGCAGCTCTTACTCTACCTCTTTAGAAGAATTTAGACAACCAAGGCTCTGGGAAAAACATTTTTCTTATGTTTACTTTGAAAAGGAGGAGGAACAAAGGCCAAATATTGCAATATAGCTATGTCAAGAATTGAATAGTATAGTCAAACCAAATCCTATTATTATTACAAAAATGGAAATACAAGAAATAAAGCTCCAGGACCCAATACAGTAGTGGCAGATATCTATGAACATTTCCTAGATTGGTGGAAACCTATATTGTATTATATGTACAACTTCATTGTACAGTACCAAACACTACCTACTTGTTGGTCAGGGAACATCATATTTCTTTTACATAAAAAAGGACCCCTGAATTATCCTGTTATGTACTGTTCAATCAGCCTTATTAATACTTCACAAAGTTATTTATCACCTATCATACTAAAAAAATTGGAAGAATGGGTAGAAAAAATAATATATTTGATGAAACACAGAACGGAGATAGGAAAAATCGCTCAACCACGCAACATTTTTTTTTTCCTTTGAGTCTTTTTTCCTCTGGTCACGGCCTGTGGAGCCTCTCTCAGGCATCCAGCCTGATCCTGCCTGCCTGAGGTCCCCCTGATCCTGTGCCTCCTCCCCCACAGCCAGCACCCCCAGCTTAACCCCTCCGGGGTGGGGCCACCCCTCCTCTTTGGGTGCTCTTACATGTAGACTCTGGCTGTGGGAGTGGGGCCTGAGCAGAGGACCTGGAAGGCCAAGCAGGGTGGATCCAATGGTGGGCATGGGGGTCAGGTGTTGTCACCTGCCTTGTGGAGCCCGGTCTTTCCATGTTCTTGGTGCCCCCCCCTCCGTGTGGTGCACCCATGATGCGCTGGCACACAGCAACCCTACCCATGTCATCCATGCTGATTGATGGGCAGCGACGGCTTGCGCTCCCCTGATCTCCACCTGAGCGCTGGCGGCCGAGCTAACCCCCTCCCTCCCCCCGAGTGAGGAGAACAGCCCTGTGGGCACTCAATCCTCGCCCCGTCCCTGCCGACCCCCAGTGTCCAAGCTCACTCCCGAACTCGGGTCACCGGCGTGGCACAAGTTGTGGCATCCAGCACCTCAACCCTCAGCGCCACTGGGCCAGCCTATCAACCATGCAACATTGTATGATACTGTCACATATAATTCATAATATGTAAAGATCAAAAAAAGAAAAGTATTTTGTTGTTTCATAGACCTACATATGGCATTTGACAGAATTAGCAGAAAATTTTTATGGTCAACTTTATATGCGTTAGATATTAATAAATATCTCTTGGATATCCTAATTAGGATGAATGAAGGAATGTGGTCTAAAGTCCAGTATAACCTGGCAGGATATCTAAGAAACATTTATAAGAACAAATCTTGGTGTCTGGCAAGGGTGTATTCTGGTGCTTTTACTTTTTAATCTTTATATAAATGAAGTCATAAAACAGTTATATGATGATGAGTTTCACTCATCTAAAATTATTAATCAAAAGGTACCATTACTTG
The DNA here is from genome assembly GCA_016271365.2 of Neoceratodus forsteri. Lineage (NCBI taxonomy): Eukaryota > Metazoa > Chordata > Ceratodontiformes > Ceratodontidae > Neoceratodus > Neoceratodus forsteri. The sequence continues at coordinate 1,119,570,409 of CM028130.1, read as the reverse complement.
CATATGCAGACAGAATTACTTTAATATCCACATCATTACTGGGGTTACAAAGAAAAATGAATTAATTCACAAACTTATGTAAATCAATATATCTTGTACAAACCAATCAAAAACACAACTGCTAATTTTTGGTGCAGGCAGTAAAAGTAGATATGCACTATAGAACGAGAGTACTAAATCAGCAACAGCTAATTATTATGAATACTTAGGTTTAATATATACGAATAACTTAAAGAGGAATACCTATAAAAATAACACTGTACGTAAATTACAGAGAACAACTAATGGAGTAAGGAGATTCATGGGAATTTATGGAGGCCAGTCTGTGGATAGAAGCGTAAAAACTATAAATGCTAAAGTAACAGCAACAATACTGTATGCATTCGAAATATGGGTATCTACAAGGCCATCTCATCTGTAAATTATATTACATGATATGTACAGTTATCTCCTAGGCTTACCCAATTGTGTTTCAGACTATAGTCTCAGATGAGAGCTAGGCCTGTTATCTCTGGATTGCTTGATAAAAGAATGTTATACTCAAACTTTAAACAATGAAGAAAATAGACTGCCTAAAATATGCATAGAAGAAGTAAGTTATTCTGCCAGAGGCTTTAATTTTCCATATATTACGTCTATTAAAAATAGTATGTATCCAGCAGGGTTAAGGTCGATATTTACAGATCTTTTAAGATTACCAAGGCATATAATAATAAGCAGTATTAAACAAAGATATAGAGATCAAGCAGTTCAGAAGGATTTAGCAAAAATTAATTATTCTTAAAATTCACATTACCTGTAAGATCTTGAAGCAGGTGCCAGCCCGGTGGCACAGTGGGCTGAGGTGCTGGACACTTTACCTTGTGCCATGCTGGTGATCTGGGTTTGGGAATGTGCCAGGGTCATCGTAGAGCTGGCGGGGGAAGGGGAGCAGGATTGAGCAGCCGTAATGGTAGCTCTCCCTCTCCCAGGGAGGCTCTCTCGCCCCTCCCCCATAGTTCCGCTGCCATCAGGTGGAGGTCTGATGAACAGCATAGGTGGGTGGGGACAGCAAGTAGCGGGAGGGCACCTTGGGGATGTGGCTGCACGTGCCTCCACACACAATCACCCAAGGCACGGGGGGGGGGGGTACAGGGAAAAAACTCAGGGGCATAAAAATCTATATAGATAAAAAAAGATCTTGAAGCAGAAGGGCAAAAGGAAAACATATCTGTTGAAAATTTTGGACAGAAACATAAGGATATTGATTACCCAAGTCAGATTATTTATTTATTTCGTTTTTGCTAACCGGGTATGTAGGTGCACTAGACAGGGACGGTCTTTTTTCAGGCATGACCCAGGAGATTACAAAGGATTAGGATAAGTTCACAAGTCACAATTACATATGGGTACAGTGTTGAAATAGAACATAATATCAAACAAGAAATTTCAAAACAAGGGAGAATGCACATGAAATGAGAAACACAACAGATGAACAGGGTAAGTCACACAGCATTAGTTAAGTCTATAAGAGGCATCTGCACTTGGAAGTACTCCGGAGATGTTTGCGAAATGCATTACGAAAGCACTGAATGGTTTCAAATCTTCGGATCTCTGGGGGAGTGAGGTTCCAGGTCCTGGGGGCAAAGTTCTGAAAAGCATCTGCACCAAGATTAGTCCGTAGTTTGGGTACAACCAGCAGGTCAAGTTCCATAGATCTTAAGGGATAAGGGTTAATCTGCCTGTGAAGTAAGATACCAAGACATTGAGGCAGTTGGCTATTCAGGATATTATACACTGTACATCCTGTAGATAACTCATGCATAGCACTAGGAGGTAGTCACTCAAGTCTTTCGTACAAGGAGCAATGATGGTAAAGCTTATTCATTACAAGTGCAACGTGAAATACAGTATGTTATTATAGGTGATGTTCCATTTCCTTTGTGCCAGTTTGGAGGTAGCAGATGTGTGAACAGTGACATTATACATTAACTTAAGCAGTAGTATTTCCCTGGCAATAGATAGACTGGCATGTGAGATAGAAATGTATAGTTCCAATCTATTACTGTAAAAACAATCAAGAGAAAATATTCTATCACATTTTTGTGACTGTGGCCTAGGGGAAGTGGATAACCTAAGACACATTGTATTATATTGTCCAGTGTGTACTAGACAATGAAGAAAATGGTTGTCAAGTTTTGGATGATTTCTGTATTACCCCAAAGGAAGCCATATTTCCACTACTTATTACAGTCAATACAAACAAATTAAATAATTTTGAGAAATTCTTATACTCACTCCACTTGTCATGAAATGAGTTGAACAGAAGCTCTCAAAAGGGTAAAAGTGAAATAAAAATAACTAATATTAACTTAAATTTGACTTCTGGGGCTAGATATTCAAAAAGGCACAAAAGTGAAGCACAAAGGTTTGCACTGTGATTGCGCCTGACCCAAAGGTTGCTACAGCCAGTCAGACTGCACACCAGTGCTATCTAACCAAATATCGACCAATGTCAGCACAGCACTAAGTCAAGTTGCGTTGCTCCAACATGGACCTAGGCTGTATCCAGCCCATAGGGAATTGCACCCCCAGACTAGATGCCACTGGAAGCTGCTGCGTGATATTCTGCCACAAAATGCAAATGAGTCCATTGGGAATGCAAGGCTCTAAGGGCCATTTGCATGTCTATTATGGGCTCATTTGCATTGGAAGCAGCAACCTGGTTGCATCCAACCTGACATCATCCCTGGTGGCCAGCGCGACCCCACCCCCCCAAACACCCATCCCTGTCTGTTCCAATGTTGTCTTGGTGTATAGTAGCACCTCCTACCCCAAACACCCATCCCAGTCCATTCCAATATTGCCCTGATGTCTAGTGACACCTCTCACCCCCCAAATACCCATCCTAGTCTGTTCTAACATTGCCCTGGTGTCTAGTGGCACCCCTGCCCAACCTCTGAACCCTCATCCCAGTGCAACAATGGATGCCCTAGTTTCTAGTGGCACCCCCCACCTTCAGAGTCCCCATCCTAGTCTGTTCTAATGTTGCCCTGGTGTCTAGTGGCACCCCCTGCCCTCCAATCTCCCATCCATTTGCCTGCAATAGTGTCCCTGGTGGCTAGTCGTACCCTCCACCCCCAAATGACTGCCTCCTAAATGCTTAGGTATGCCTTGGTGTCTAGTGGTATCCCCACCCCTGAATGCCCATCCCCTACATAGCTATGTATGCCCTGGTATTTAGTGGTACCCTCACCGTGAACATCCATCCCCTCAATGCATATGTATGCCCTGGTGTCTAGTGGTACACCCCCACCCACTAAGTACTCATTCTGTTGCTACCACTAATCCCCTGGTGGCTAGCAGACCTTCCTGCTCTGGCCTTCTGGCCTGTATAGGTCCTTGCCACCCCCAGGTGTCCAGTGGCATCCTCCCTCATCTCCTGGCCTGTGTACCTGAACCACTCCCTGGCATCCACTGGTACCCCCTGACTGCCCATCACCACATGGATCACTGAACAGTGGTGGTTCTGCAACCCCCACCTGCACCCAAAACAACACCCACCCCAACCTCCCCTTTACTGGACAGGATGGGACTATGCATCACATCACTCCATGGTGACCAGCATAGCCCTCGTTTCACCTCCTTGGCCAGATGCTGTATGAGCTGCAGTGAGTGTACATACAGTGTACAGTATACTGTCCATGCACTCCCTGCAGCTCATATGGCATCTGGCAAAGGAGGTGAAATGAGGACTGTGCTGGTCACCATAGAGGGCTACACTGCACAGTCCAATCCCATGCCTGGTAAGGAAGGTTAGGGTGGGTGCTGTGCTGGGTGTGGGCAGAGTGGGCAGGGGCTGTGGAACTGCCACTGTTTGGTGATTCATGTGGTGACCAACAGTCCGGGGGGTACCACAGGACACCAGGGCCTGGCTCGGGTACATGGGCCAGGAGATGGGGGATGCTACTGGATACCTGGGGGCAGGGACCTATATAGGCCAGGAGGCTGGGGGGGTCCACTAGCAACCAGGGAATCAGTGGTAGCACCAAGATGGGTGCTTGGAGGTGGGTGGGGGTACCACTTGGCACAAGGGCATACATAAACATTGAGGGGACAGGCATTCAGGGTCTGGCAGCATACTGTTAGCCACCAAGGACTCTATTGCAGGCACCAGAATGGGTGATCAGAGGGTGAGAGGGTGCCACTGGATACCAGGGACACAAGGTTGTGTACAGCATGGAGACTCAGAGGGTAGGGGTGTCACTACACACCAAGGACTATGATGCAGGCACTGGGATGGGTGCTCAGAGGGTGGGGGGGGTGCTACTAGACAGCAGAGCACCATTTGAATGGACCGGGATAGGGGATCAGAGGGTAGGGGGTGCTGCTACACACCAAGGCAACATTAGAATGGACCCGGACAAGGCATCGGAGGGTGGGGAGTGTCACTAGACACAAGTGCATCCTTCGTTACACTGGGACAGGGGCTTGGAGGATGGGACGAGCAGCTGCAGTACAACTGTCCTGCCACCAGGGCTTTGTACCCAGTTAAGACAAGGTTTGCAAAGGTGGTAAATAGTGTCCCTTTGGTGCCGTTTACCGCCGATGCAAACCTCTGAAATGTTGCTGTGCCTGTATGCAGGGGGGGCCCCCTCATTTGCATAGGCTCAGCATTAAGTTAATGCTTGGGTGCTAATGAGTTTTGCCCATGCCGCAGGGGTCTCTGAATATAGACTTCACCCATAATCCGGGTACAAAACCCATTTAGTGTGGGCAACCACCCCTCAACGTCCATGCTAACTTTTGAATATCCTGTCCTGGTCTCTGGATAGATCAAAATACATTTGATCTACCCAGTAATTAGTAATAAAACAAACTTATAATAAAAGTAAATCAAATACATAATATTATATTAAGATCTAACAGATAAGGAGGAATTCAGGAACCCCTAAGCTTACTGGCATGATGTAAGGGGAAAGCATTTTCATTTATTGTTTTTATTTTATTAAATTGTAAAGGAAACTAAAGAATTATAACTCTCTTTTTATGATAAAAAATTTTGTTTTCTGTCCATTTGGAAAAGGGAATGCAGGCATTAATACATCAACTTGGGGTGTAGATAAACAGACCTGAACCCAAAGGTGTCCTGTTTGTATTCAGGCAAATTTGCCAAATTAGTTAAAGAAAATATTTTCCTCTAGTTCCCTATAACTTTCTTGTAGAAGTTTTTTTTTTGTATATTCTCTGGTCTGCATAAGACAGGAGTCGGTGTCAGAATACTCAAGCAAACATGTAAAAAGTACAATGTGTAAATGTTGAAACCTCTATTTGTGTACGCAATGAAAAAATGTATTTATCGAAAAAGGTACTTTATATTTATGTTGTAATGACATTTTTGTCAAGCAATAAACTTGAAACGTCCGTGAGAGGTACAAAGAATAAACTGCATTCCATACATTGCATTTAATATAGTGGAGGTGAGATCCTCCTCTGGTGTAACAGCATATGGGAAATACTTAACATCTATTTTAAATGCTGTACCCAAAGCAAGTCACCAGCATAAGCTACATCAATCCACTGCCTGATAGCTGTTTTTAACATATAGAATCTAACATCTTATAAATGTTACCAACAACCAGTGGAAGTCCATCTGTTCCAAAATGGTGTTTCCTTGCCTAGCTGCACTTTTTAAGACCTGCCATCATTGCAATAGTAAGCTTTTAATAGATTATCTTTACCGTCTTAACCACTTTCTTTATGAGGAAATTCAAATGGGTTATTCTACTTCAAATCTCATTACCTTCAGGACACATTCAACTGTCTTTGACATACTAACAAACATCAGTTTCAAACGTTAGTAGGCTTAAACAGACTAACAACATGAAAGCCAATTTAAATCCCACTGAATCTTCAAATGTATCAGCTCGACCTCTAGAGGGAAACTTGCTTTACCTCCTAGTATGGAAGTTATGTCTTCAGTAATAAAAAACGTCAGTCATCAGTTTTTTAGCCCAAAATGAACACACTTTTATATGTTTTAATCATGTACTGTATATACTGTAAATATATATCGACCAACTACCAACTCTCCCTCCCACCAGCACAAAGGGTTACTCTAGCCCTTCTTTTCAGCACTGCTGAAGTCCAGTACTATATTTATAAAAGGAAAGGAAAAAGTTCAATACTCCTAATTAACTCTTAGGGGTCAACCTACAGGCTTTTTCACAGTCCCAGTGTTACTAAGTCAGATAAGGCTCATAGTTCATTCTCCTTCATCTGACTGTACCAGAATCTTCTCAAATTCCTTGGTGATTTTCTTAGTAAACAAACTTACCTCTTTGGAGTCTGAATATAAAAAAAAATGTTTCTCCTATATTGAATCGGGAGGCAGGAGGGCATCAGGAACGTGTGCATGATTCCCAGAAAACGCAACTGCTGCCTCACACTATCAAATTGCTTCCAAGTTGTTTGTGTTGCAAAGATGAGGTCTGGGAATAAATGTAACAAGTGTTGATCATGTGCTAGTGGGGACTGAGTCCAAGCTGCCACCAGAATTGTATCCCTTGACACCATGCTGTTTGTCACTACGAATACTGTGTGTGTCGCTGGATGCAGAGAGCTTTTTATGGGGGATTAGCTGTATTTGCTGTCTTCATACGAAAGTTATTATCCAGCTTTAAGTTAGGTCAGTGATAGCCATATTTCCATAAAGTAGTGCCCAAAAAAATAGCAGGCAGAAAATGTAAGTAGTTTTTAAAAGTAGTCCTATATTGCTTTTTATTTATAAAGTATTTTTCTCTTTCTACGTGCTCATTAGATTGTTTTCTACCTAGTAGTATTGGGTGTGATGTGAAAAGAAGTGCTTTATCTGGAAGCAGACATATCTAATTCTGTTCCTCCCACTACATCATGTGCATGTGACCTTACTCATTGTTACATATCAATCCCTGCTGCCTGACAGTTAACAAGTTACCAATCAAGCATCAGTAAAATGGCTCTTCCTGGTTACCAGTGATGTCATAGTCAGTGAGGTCACAATGCTGATAATGTATATAGGAAGGAATAGAACTGACTATGACAGCCATCAGGTAGAGGGCTGTTCAACATATCTTACCTACTGCTATCAGGTAGAAAATATTCTAATTAGAAAAACAGAAAAAATAGTTCAGATATAAAAAAATGCTAGCTAACTACTTCTGAAAGTTACTATTAATTTTGCAGTTGCACCAATGTTGCTTCTTATTTCTGATCAGCAGTGCACACAGTTCTTAGTTTTGCCTGTGTTGCAGTGTCTTCATCTGGGTCCCCCACCTGCTGTACTCAGCTGCTACTCAGGCCTGAAGTTTGCAGTTGTTACTATGATTTATTTTACCTGCCTGGCCAGTACCTTTTGGGCACACCATGATTCTCAAAACTGGTCAACAGTTACCAGATGCCGTTCTCTGTTGAATGTGCAAAAATGAAATTAACCCTTAGAAGACTGTGGGTGTATATAAATCCAGAATCTATATATGTTCAAACATACTCGGCACTCGAAGAGTTTAAAGTCTTTACTTTAGAGTAAGCTATGATTTTTTTTTAAACTGCAGCATGAAGAACTACAGAAAGTTGCTTCCTGTCTTGATTGCAGCTTTCTAGCACCCCATCCCACATTTCTACTGTCAGTGTCCCACATTTCACTGAAAAAAAAGTTTATGGCAGCAACATTTTAGTAGTTAGAAAAGAAAATGCAGAATAATGCGCGGGATGATGTGCATTAGTACCGGCGTTTGGCACATGCAAACCACGCGGCTGCTTGAGGCACCAGCACAGCCAGGGCACAGGAGGCTGACTGCACCAGGGTCGGACTGGCCTGGCTGGATACCTGGAAATTTCCAGGTGGGCCCCTTCATTAGGTGCTTGCACTGACTCTGCCACCTGCTGAGTTTCTCTCTCTCTCTCTTTTCCCTAGGCAGACTGCCTAAAGTTTATTAAAATCAGTCTCTCGCTGTCAGCCAGGCAGTGCAGTGTCCATGGGGGCTTGTCCTCTTTGTCTTTCGTACCAGTGACGTGCGTGGAGGAGCGAGGTAGTTTCTGTGGTGGGATACAAACATGAACAAAAGAAGTCTCGGAATTTAAGTTGCCAAACTATGGAATGGGGTAGGTTGCAGCATTGGAGAGGGGGGCTGGGCGGCAGTAGACTGGGTCATAGGACAGGAGAGACACAGGCTACGGGCTACCATTGGTTGGCAATAGCATTTCGACACCGGTGTCAGTCAGTCTGTGATGTGGAGCTGCTAAGAAAAGAGGCGCTTGGAATCGAAGCAGTAGTGTGTGACTGACTGTGAGCAATTTAATCCCAGACTCACCCAAAAACTCCAAGACAGTGGTGAGTTAGGTGAATTCATTATCTGGATTGGAAATGGAAAGGGAAAGTGGGAGTCGGGACAGATGGGACGGTGGCCCCATTGGGCATATGGTGGCTGTCACAAACCCACTCAGCAGGTCAGCCCTCTACTCCCAAAGTGCCAACCTCCGAGCGCAGTCTTGTGAACAGTTAACAGAAACAGGGTAACCCTCCTGTCTGTTTTTGTGGGTTCGAATCAACCTTTGGTCTCAAATCTTGGAGGGATTCAAACTGTGAACCTCTTGCTAGCATACCCAATGCACAGGCACAGATAATTCTGTCTTCGGGAGCCAGATATCTTTGCCTACGGGCACCTAACCAGGTGTACAGAAATGAACCCTTAAAAACTCTAATAAAAGACCTCAGATTAAACCCTTACTTTTTTCCAGTTTGATATCACCATTCAAGCTTATGTACAGTTTCTGCTTTAACCATATATACTTTACTTGTAAAGGACAGAAATTCATAGACAGACCAAGTAGGCTCTAAAAATAGAATTTTACTAAAATAGATAAAAATGATGTAAAACATAAAATTCAGAGCTATTATATCACAAGAACCATACAATCTTTTAAAAGAACAAGGTTTAACAGTGCAATTCCTACCACAGTACTTAGATTTGTCTCTCTCTCTCTCTCTCTCTCTCTCTCTAAATACCTGCTTAAAGTGCTCACAGATGTTTCTTTGTCAAAGCATAGATAAAAGTCTCCGAATGAAAACAAAATACTGTTTAAAAGACTGTCTTGGCCAACCCCTTTGCGTGAGGTCACCTGGCTCCTCCCTGTCAGAATATATAAAAAATATATATCTATACAAAAACAGGATGTCTTATCCAAGTATTAAATTCTGTAACCTCAGCATAACTCATTTTCTTCAAGTGACTCTCTTTGATCTTATGACCAGCTTCCCCTTTCCAGGAAATCAAAGGGACTTATGTCTCTCTGCCAGATCTCATGGAGGTGCAACATGCTTTTGTATCACCATGTGAATTTTACTGTGTTTTCTCTGAACATCATAAACGTTTATTATTCTAGCCCAGCATCTGGTAAGCTACCATAAATCTAGACAAACAGGAGATTCCCAGTTAAGGCCTGGTCTGTAATTAGCTTCTGGCCTTCCAGGTAACATCTTGTATCTAACACCTGTGTGTGTGTGTGTGTGTGTGTCATACTCACATGCTGTTTCAGCATTTATCATGAGAGACAGTCCATAACACATTTTTATATTGCAAAAAATGATACAGTGATCAGAACCAGCTGTCCAAGTGTCACAATTCCTCCCCACCTAGACTAAATCTGGGGGCTCGATCCCCTGCATGGGATGAGCTTCCCAAATCAGTTCACTCCTCATAGACACGAGACAAGCCATCTGAGTTCTGATTTTTGGCTCCGACCCTATATACGATTGTCAGATCATACCCTTGCAAAGCAAGACTTCATCTTAGCAATCTACCATTGTTCTTTCCCATCTGCATCAGCCAAACCAGGGGGTTGTGGTCAGTCTGCACCATGAAATGCTGCCCATACAAGTATGGCTCTAATTCCTTTAGGGCCCAGACTATGGCAAGACACTCCTTTTCCACCGTGGAGTGTGCCTGCTCCCTGGGAAGTAACTTTTTACTCAGGTAGGCTATTGGGTGATCCCTCCTTTGGCTGGATGTCTGTCTCAGTACTGTCCAATACCCACGTCTGAGGCGTCAGTCTGAACTATAAAGGTTTTGCTGTAGTCAGGACTTGTCGAAACAGGAGCACTGTACAGTGCCTCCTTTAGTTTGGAAAAGGCTTCCTCACAGGCTGGGCCACAGGTAATTTTCTTGGGTATCCTTTTCTTTGTCAGGTCAGATAGGGGAGCAGCCAGCGCACTGTAATTGGGTACAGATTTTCTGTAGGACCCTGCTGTCCCTAGAAAACTCCTGACCTGCTTCTGTGTTTCTGGTCTGGGCCACGCCTGGATTACCTCTATCTTTATTTGGTTAGGACGGAGCTGTCCCCAGCCTACCACATGCCCGAGGTATGCCACTTCTCCCATGGCCACCTGGCACTTCACGACTTTATCCTGCCCAGCACTTCCTTAAGGTGGGATAGGTGTTCCTCCCAGCTGGTACTAAAGATGGCAGTGTCATCCAGGTATGCCATGGCGTACTCCTCAGCACCATTTAACACCTGGTTCACCAATCTTTGGAAAGTGGCCGGGACGTTCTTCATTCCGGAAGGCATTACTTTGAACTCAAATAAGCCTATCGGAGTGATGAAGGCCGACCTCTCCCTAGTTCTGTCTGTCAGCTCTACCTGCCAATACCCCTTAGTCAGGTCAGTCGTCATAAGGTAGGTCGCCCCCCCCAACTTGTCCAGGAGTTCGTCCATCTGGGGCATCGGGTGGGCGTCTAACTCCGTGACTGCATTCAGTCCACGATAGTCCACACAGAAATGAGTAGAGTCATCTGGCTTAGGCACAAGGACTACATGTGAGGCCCAGGGACTGTGGGCTCTCTGGATTACCCCTAAATCCAGCATCTTCTCCACTTCCCTCCTAATGTCCTTTTGGACAGCCTCTGACATCCGATATGCTGTCCACCGTATGGGCATCTGTGTCCCTGTCTCCACATTGTGAATCACTAAGGGGTTAGTCCAGGCTTGGTGCTAATCAATGGGGCAAAGTCTGCTAAAACCTCCCTTATTTTCTGGATCTGGTCCGGGGCCAGCTGGGGAGACAATTTTACTGCCTTCACAGAGAACTCCCGCTTACTTTCCTCCAGCAAGTTCAGAAGGGGCTCTCCTTTGTCCATCCCCTCCCCAAGACTACCCACTGCAAACACCATGTCAGCCCTATTTGCATATGGCTTCATCATGTTGACATGGTACAGCCGTTCTGTCTGTCTTCGGTCAGGTAACTCCACAATGTAGTTCATGTCATTTACCTTCCTAACCACTTTGTACGGTCCTGCCCACTCAGCCTGCAGTTTGTCTTTCTGGACCGGAATAAGGACCATGACTTCCTGACCCACCATGTACGAGCGAGCTCTGGCTCTGCGGTCGTACCACACTTTTTGTTTTTGTTGGGCAGTTGCTAGGTTGCTCTGGGCTGTCCCCATAAGCTCCTTCAGCCTTTCCCTAAACCTAAGGACGTAATCCACAATGGGAGTTCCCTGGGTGGTGTGCTTGCTTTTCCAGTCCTCCCGGATCAAGTCTAGGGGCCCACATACCCGGCATCCATATAAGAGTTCGAAGGGGGAAAATCCTGTCGACTCTTGGGGCACCTCCCTGTATGCAAGCAACAGGTGGGAAAGATATTTGTCCCAGTCCCTCTCATGCTGTTCATCAAATGCCTGGAGCATTGACTTCAGGGTACCATTAAATCTTTCCACAAGCCCATTGGCTTGTGGGTGATACAGTGTCGTGCATCTCTGCACCACCCCACGCTTCTCCCATAAACATTTAATCAGGTCCGACATGAAGGAACCCCCTCGATCGGTGATAACTTCCTGCGGAAACCCAACAGGGGAGAAAATCCCAAGTAAGGCATCTGCCAATTTGTCTGTCCTCAGTGAGGATAGGGCGACTGCCTCTGGGTACCACGTGGCATAATCCACCACAGTCAGAATGAATCTCTTCCCTGAGGAGCTGGGGATATTTAAAGGCCCCACAATATCCATTCCCACCCTCTGGACTGGCTTCTTCACTATGGACAATGGAATCAGGGTGGCTTGGGTTTTCTTGCCCGCCTTGCTTATTTCTTGGCACCGGTGACAAGACCTGCAATACTCCTTCACCTGCTGGGTAAAGTTAGGCCAGTAGAAATTATGGGCCAACTGCTGCATTGTGCGCATGATTCCCAGATGACCAGACAAGGGAATATCATGTGCAATCTGGAGCAACTACTCACGATACCCCTGGGGAACGACAAGCTGCCTGCCTAGCATCCCTCCCTCTGTCTGTACTGCCTGACATAAGTCCATTTTCCCAATAAACCTTATGTCTGCTGTCATCTCCCTGTGTGCCGTCCGAGTCTGCCCAAGCCCTCAGCTTCTCTAAACTAGGGTCACTTCTCTGAGCAGCTGCAAACCCCTCACACATTCTCAAGGCATGGGACAGGTCCCCTTCAGTCACTAAATTAGGGTCCCTAGCACTAGCATCAGGGCACTCAGGATCACTGTCAATCCCAACCCTCTGACAATGAGTCACCCCTCCCTCTTCAGAGTAACCCTCTGTAGCTGTGTGGTTACTTGCTACTGGGGAAATTTCTACCCCCTTTTCATTAGTTTCTCCATCTGGAGACACAGGCTGGGGAACCAGCCTCTCAGCGGTTTCCACAATGGTTTCTGTGGGGTTCAGGGAACTACAATTTTCCCTTGCCGCTTGGCTATGGGTAACTGCATATACCATCCCCTGTTGGAGATTGTTCCCAGGATCACATCCACTGCTAAGGTTTTGCCTGTAGCCACCTGTTGCACAGTTCCCCGTTTCACCCCAGTCTAAGAGAACACTAGCGAGGGGCAATGTTTTCTCCCCACCCGCAAAGTCCAGTACAGTGACGTATTTATTGGGTATAAGCTGTCCAGGCTGTACCAGATCCCCCTTTACCAAGGTCAGGGATGCCGCTGTGTCCCTTAACCCCTGTGTCTGTACACCATTCACCATGACTGGGTGCATGTGTTCCCTCATGTTCACTGGCATGCTTCCAGGGACACACAAACAACCCACTTCTTTTCTAGCACCCTGTTGTGTATTATTGCTCACCTTTTTGGGACAGTGTCTGGCAATATGCCCAGTTTCTTTACACAACCAACATTCATTTCTTCTCTCAGAGAAATCTTTTCTATGAAACCTGGGGCTAACTGGTTTCCCTGGAGGCAGTGAGGGTTTTAGCTGCCCTGAAGGTGTGCTTTTCCCTTTCTGCACTGCCACACCTGCCCCATTCGCTCTCACAGCAGATCTGCTCTTGGCATAGCGGTCCGAGAGTTCAGCAGCCTCTTGCACTGTTTTGGGATCTCTGTCCTCCAGCCAGGTTTTCAGCTCTGTTGGGCACGCCCAGAAAAACTGTTCTAATGGAATCACATTTTCAATTTAATCAGCAGAGTTTGCCTCAATTTCTTCCTACCAACATTTTAAAAACTGACGTTGTTTCGTGGCTAGCTCCTCGTAGCTAACATAAGGGCTTCTCCTGAGCTTACGGAATTTAGTTCTGTATGATTCGGTAGTTAATTCAAATTTCTTTAACAGTGCAGCTTTAAGTTTGCTGTAATCATCACTGTCCTCATTGTCCATTTGGCCCAATGCATCCCAAGCTTGCCCGGTAAGTAGCGGGGATAGCTGGAAGCTCCAGGACTCTCTAGGAATTTTAGCCTGAATACAAACTTTTTCGAAAGAATTTAAAAAGGCATCCATATCCTCCCCCTCTTTAAATCTGGCTATTAATTTGGAATTCAATTTGTAACCCAGTCCTGCAGTCCCAGTTAAACCCAAGCCACTTACCTGCTCTGGTGCCACTGGTTGGAGTCGTAGCTTCTCCAGTTCGTGTTGCCTCTGGCACTCTTGCTCCTCATGGTCTGCATCTTGGTGTTCTCACTCTGCCTCATGGCGTTCTCACTTTCTCTTCTCCTCTGCAGCTCACTGGCGCTCACACTCCTCATGGTCTGCCTCCTGCTGTTCCCGCTCTGCCTCTCGTCTCTCTCATTCTGTCTTCTCCTGGAACTCCAGTTCCATCCTGCGCAACTCAATTTGTAGCCTGAGTACTTCTGGATCTAGGATACTGGTGACCTTCCCCTGCTGCTGTGGCCCTTCACTGACAGTGGCCCTGTTGCCCTCCTCACCGAATCTGGACACTGCACTGGCCACTAGCCCTGCCACACTCAAGGTTTGGTCCTTTTCAGTCACGGTCTGTGACTCGCTGCTCTGGGTATCTGCTACCATCAAGGCATCTATTAGGTTCTGTTTGCTGGCTTTTGCCTTGAACGGGACTCCTCTGTCCCCGCACAACTGCCTGAAGTAGTCTATAGTGTGCATGCTGTAGTTGGAAGCCATCTTTCCTAACTACTGCTACTCTGACTTGCACTTTAGGAAAAAAAATTAAATGGGTAGGAACTTGACTGTATGCCAAGTGATATAGTTCTGTCTCCTTTTAAAATAAAACTCTGCCTTTTTCTTTCTTTGCAAGTGAACTGACAGTCTCAAGCTGACACACTGAACAATAAAAAGCTTATAATACCAACATTTATGCCACCGCTGCCAACCAATCTGTCACAAACCCACTCAGCAGGTCAGCCCTCTACTCCCAAAGTGCCAACCTCCGAGCGCAGTCTTGTGAACAGTTAACAGAAACAGGGTAACCCTCCTGTCTGTTTTTGTGGGTTCAAATCAACCTTTGGTCTCAAGTCTTGGATGGATTCAAACTGTGAACCTCTTGCTAGCGTACCCAATGCACAGGCACAGATAATTCTGTCTTGGGGACCAGATATCTTTGCCTACGGGCACCTAACCAGGTGTACAGAAATGAACCCTTAAAAACTCTAATAAAAGACCTCAGATTAAACCCTTACCTTTTTCCAGTTTGGTATCACCATTCAAGCTTATGTACAGTGTCTGCTTTAATCATATATACTTTACTTGTAAAGGAAGGAAATTCATAGACAGACCAAGTAGACTCTAAAAATAGAGTTCTACTAAAATAGATAAAAATGATGTAAAACATAAATTACATAACTATTATATCACAAGAACCATACAATCTTTTAAAAGAACAAGGTTTAACGATGCAATTTCTACCACAGTACTTAAATTTGTCTCACTCTCTAAATATACATGCCTAAAGTGCTCACAGATGTTTCTTTGTCAAAGTGTAGATAAAAGTCTCCGAATTAAAACATAATACTGTTTAAAAAACTGTCTTGGCCAACCCCTTTGCATGAGGTCACCTGGCTCCTCCCTGTCAGAATATATAAAAAATATATAGCTATACAAAAACAGGATGTCTTATCCAAGTATTACATTCTGTAACCTCAGCATAACTCATTTTCTTCAAGTGACTCTCTTTGATCTTATCATCAGCTTTCCCTTTCCAGGACATCAAAGGGACTTATGTCTCTCTCCCAGATCTCACGGAGGTGCAACATGCTTTTGTATCACCATGTGAATTTCACTGTGTTTCCTCTGAACGTCATAAACGTTTATGATTTTAGCCCAGCATCTGGTAAGCTGCCATAAATCTAGACAAACAGGAGAGCCCCTATTAAGCCCTGGTCTTTAATTAGCTTCTAGCCTTCCAGGTAACACCTTGTATCTAAAACCTGTGTGTGTGTGTGTGTGTGTGTGTCATACTCACATGCTGTTTCAGCATTTCTCACGAGAGACAGTCCGTAACACATTTTTATATTACAAAAAATGATACAGTGATTAGAACCAGCTGTCCAAGTGTCACAGTGGCATGGTGTAGCGTGTGAGTCAGTCTCTGGCATCCACTAGCATGAGACACCTTGCATAGCTGCATGGGCTTTTTTACCTTCATTTTTTTATTGTGAGCTGACTGAGCAAAGGGGGTGAATAGAGATCCACTCATACCACTGTTGCTGGGAACCAAGCTGGGGTGTTCCTCCTTCTCTCTGCTGGTGCTTGCAGCTGGAGGCAGTGCACAGTTGGGGGGTGGTTCCCTCACTCCTCAACTGAGGATGGGAGCTCTGGGAGCTTGCTGTCTCACACTCTGCTTCCAGCACTTTGCTGACTTCTTGGCCCCCTGCAAGTGCATCATGTCATTGAAAGTACTGGTGAGAGTAGGAGGCACAGAACCAGACCAGAGAGGATGGATGGAGGGCAGTACACTGTGCCCGACCTGTCATCCCAGCTAGGACCCAGAAAGGAATTCATGCCTGCATGGCGGAGCTCTCTGGGGCTTCCCTCGATCAGTGGAATGGAACATGGGGAGTCACTGAGAGGTATGGCTAGAGAAATGTTTTTATATGTAGCTATCTTCCCTCTCCCTCCTTAGTTCCCGCTCTCCCCTTTGTTCCTCTTCCTCCATGCATTGTTGCTGCTCCCTTTCCTCTTACTTAGTCCCACCATGTTACCTTCTCCCCCATTGTTTTCAGCTGTGATAACACAATTTGTTGTAAATTTGCTCACTGATACCAAAAATCTATAGCTGTTAACTCCCTTTCTGAAGGCAATTTTCAGTATTTTCTGTTTGAATATTCCAATAAACATTGTATTATATATCTCTTAATTATCTTTCTCCCCGTGTTAATGGTTTTCCTAGGTTCCACTTGAAAACATGCTTTCTCAGTAAAGTTTGAGCTGGACAACAATTTTAAATACATAAATGGGCAGTACAGGGGGAGAGGTGTAGAACTAAAGCTAGAATAAGGGCTGTGAGAGAGATAAGTCTATCCCAGCCCATGGGAAGTGCTTAAAAGAAGAGTAGGATACTATTCATTCACCCCAGTGGAGCACAGGCTCATGGTTCAACCCACAGGGAATAGATAATTTTTTCATATTGCTTTTTATTCTCCACAGCGGGCTGCTGCCGATGTTGGCCACCCTTATCGGTCTCCGGGGATCTTTTGGGATCTTACAGACACCTTGCATGTCCTGGCATGTCCCCCGGAGCCGGCTTTGAGGTGTCATCCTGCTGCAACCCTTGTATGTCCCCATTTAATTCCCTTAACCCCAAGGCCCTAGAATGCAGATGTGCATGTGTGTGGAGGCGTGCATACGCACTGCTGCTCCTCCGGTGATGGCCCCTTCCGCCTTCGCCTCGGCCTAACACCAGGGCTTTTGATGTGATGCCATCCCCAGCCTCTCCCAGGAGGCGACCAAGTGCTGAGGAGGCCCTCAAACCCTTCCCGAGGAGGAGAGCTACCTGCCGGCAGCTTAATCAGCTGCTCCCCCTACCCCCGGCACCTCGAGCTCATGAACGAACATGAGTCGCCAGCGTGGCGTGAGGTGTGGCACCCAGCGCCTCAACCCTCAGCACCACTGGGCTGGCAGGGAATAGATAATTAATAGGAAACAAACACAAAGTGAGGCTGTAAAATTATACACACACTTATAATGAAAATACTGTAGAATGTTTTTGGGGATTTTCTGCTATTTTTGACTGATTGTTCCTAAAGGGACAGAGAAGAAAATTTTGTTCAAATCATTGATTGGGTATGAAACATAGCAACATAGAAGATGACAGCAGAAGGGGACCTGTGGTCCATCGAGTCTGCCCAAGCGAGGTATCCCGGGACCTATTGTGCACTAGTGTTCTGTCCTCCTAGACACCCAGCCTAGCCCTTTCCACTGCCATATGTTTGTTCCCAATCCCTATCCCACCCGTGCTTAAAGCTTGATACTGACTGTGCAGCCACCGACTTGGGAGGTAATCTATTCCAAGGTTCCACCACCCTCTCTGAGAAGTAATACTTTCTGATGTCCCTCTTGAACACGCCACCCTTCAATTTCCACTTGTGCCCTCTTGTAGTAGAATTGATATTCCTGATAAAAAGCTATGCTTCTGGTACCTTGTTGATGCCTTTAAGAAACTTGAAGGTCTCAATCATATCCTCCTCTCCCTCCTAGTCTCTAGCGAATGCAATTTCAGAGCCCCAAGCCTCTCTTCATAGATGATTTCCTGAAGGCCAAGTATCATTTTTGTTGCCCTTCTCTGGACGACTTCCAATCTATCAACATCCTTTCTTAGGTGAGGCCTCCAGAACTGTACACAGTACTATAGATGAGGCCTCACTAATGGCCAGTAAAGTGGTAGTATCACCTCCCTGTCCCTGCTGTGTATCCCCCGGCCAATGCATCCTAACACCCTGCTAGCCCTACTGTAAGCCTTATTGCACTGACTTTGCTGCTTGAGGTCATCCCTAATAATGACTCCCAGATCACGTTCCTCAGCAGAGGAGCTCAGCTGGCCTCCATTTACCCAGTATTCTTCCTTGGGGTTGGCCCTACCCAGGTGCATCACCTTACACTTCTTAGCATTGAAGTTTAATTGCCATATTTGTGACCACCTGTCCAACTTTTTCAGGTCCTCATGCAGTTGTCTGACTCTCTCCATACTATCCACTCTTCCACTGAGTTTCGTGTCGTCCGCAAACAGGGCGATGTTGCCATTTATGCCCTCGCTGATGTCACTAACCTGCCTTTCATTAGATATCACCCCATTTGCTAAGACCCTTTGTTTTCTGTCTCTCAGCCAACTCCGTACCGACTTTACTATCTGTTCTGCTGCTCCAAGGTCTTCTAGCTTTTTTAAGAGGCATCTATGCGGGACTGTGTCAAATGCCTTACTTAAGTCAAAGTAAAACAACTCCACCGCATGACCCCTGTCCAACTCCTTGGTCACTTCGACAGAGAATGTAATACGGTTCATTTGACATGACCTGCCCATCACAAACCTGCGTTGTTTGTAGTTCTGGAAGTGATTTACTTTGAGGTATTTCACTAGATCTTGTTTGATAAGGGCCTCCATAAGTTTTCCTACTACTGATGTGAGGCTGACTGGCCTACAGTTACCTGTATCTGTCCTGTCTCCACTCTTGTGCAGCGGCACCACATCAGCCACCCTCCAGTCACCCGGAACTACCCCTGACTCCAGTGACCTGTTGAATAGGTGCGCAAGAGGTGCTGCCAGCTCTTCTGCAAGCTCCCTGAGCACTCTAGGGTGTAAACCATAAGGGCCAGGGGCCTTGTCAGGTCATACATCTGAAAGTCCCTTCCTGATCCTGTTTATGGTGAACTCCTGGGTGCACATTCTCTGAACCCCTCTGGTCTCAGCTCTGATACCACTGTCTGGCAGTGGGCCCTGATTCTCCCTCATGAATACTGAGCAAAAGTATTCATTTAGGGCCTCTTCTTTTTGTCTGCTGTCCTCCATAGCCTCATCACCCACTTTTACCCTTACAACTCCTCCCTCTTTCTTCCTTTTTTTCACTGATATAGCAGAAAAAGGTTTTCTCCCCTGATTTGACTCCACGAGCAATTTGCAGCTCCTTTGCTGCCTTGGCCTCCCTCACTATTTTCCTGGCTTCCTTACTTTTCTGAGTGTAATCCTCCCACTCCCTTTCCCCTTTATGTTGCCTGAACCATTTGTTTGCATTCCTTTTGACCCTGATTGCCTCTCTTACTGGAGGGGGGGACCACACTGGACTTTTAAACTTATTTTTCTTTGTTGTAATCCTGATTCAGAGTCTTGTTGCCTCTAGAACGGTGTCCCTAATATCTTTCCATATTTTATCCACGTCTGACTTGTCTCTAATGTTTGTTAACTTATTCCTCACTATCTGCTTCAATCTACTGAAATCAGCCTTCTGAAAGCACAGCACCTCTGTTCTTGAGGTGGTTTTAATAGCGCCTGTGTTTATTTCAAACTAGACTGTATTGTGATCAGTGTTTGCCAAGGGTTCTTCCACCCTCACAGATCTAATTTCTTCAGAGTTTGTGAGGATCAGATCGAAGATGGCATCTCCCCTGGTCGGGTACTTCACTAGTTGAGACAGCAGGCAGTCCTGGAATGTGTCCAGTAAAGCCTAAATTTAGGGACCACCTCTGGGCTTGGGCGCGGGACACGGGTAAGCAAGTAGATATACAAACATGCTAGAAATGACTGCACTAAAGCAATTTGACTGAAGAAAAGCAACTACTACAAAGATGCTCTCACAGACACCTGGGGTAAGGGTAAGTCCTTCTGGAATAATCTTAAAGAAGTTGCAGGGAAACTGCCCAAAAACGTCACCTACCATGTTGGAAGTGGATGGGACTATAACTCTGGACCCTGCCACGATTGCAAACACATTTAATAATGCATTCACAGATCTCAGTAGTGTGCTCCCACAAGACTTCTTTGATGCTGATCTCTCTTCTGCACCCCTTCTCACCTCCCCAACCCCCTCCTCGAATCGACTGCCCTTTTACTTCAAAGCAGTCAGGAGACATGAAGTGCGAAAATACATCAGCAATGCAATTGCTGGATCAAGAACAAGTGGGGACACACTCAACCTTAAGCTACTGTCCCTTACGCTACATGAAGTGGTATCTCCACTTACTGACTAAGGCTTTTGATACTGTCCATCACCGACTACTCCTCACAGAGTTTCAAAATGCTGGGCTTTCTTCAGAGGCTACATCTTGGTTTAAGAGCTACCTGGAAAACCACTCCCAAAGAGTGAAAACTGCTTATATCTTCTCTGATGCTAGACCCAACCGCACAGGAGTCCCCCAGGGATCCATTTTCGGGCCACTCCTCTTCAGCCTTTTTGTGAACTATCTTCCACAATCCTGTCCTGCACAAATCCTGCTCTATGGGGACGATACCATCATCCACGTCACTCATCATGACCCCCACCTACTCCAAAAAAAGCTCCAGATGGGTTTCACCTCCATTGAAAAATGGTTTAATAGACAAAAGCTGGTCCTCAACTATAAGAAAACCAAGTTGATGCTTTTCAGTGGCTCCCGAAACAAGCATGGGTCTCAACCTCTCGCAATTACAAACTGCCATGGTACTGTCCTAGATCAAGTTCACGCCTTTAAATATCTTGGAATCACTCTTGACAGTCACCTATCCTATGGCATCCACATTGACACTGTTGACAAAGCTGTTAACAAGCGCATTGGACTTCTCTACAGGCATAGGCAGTGCCTTACCTCAGATGCCTTAAGGATAGCAGCGCAGAGCTCTGTGGTTTCACTAATCGATTATGGTCTGCTTGTTTATGGCTCCGCTACTGACACAGCCCTTAGGCACTTATCCTTGCCATCTCATTACAGGATCCCACCGTCTCACCCACATGTGTGCACTGTACGCCCTAATGGGGTGGCTCCAGCTATCCAACCATATGAAGTACCACTTGCTTAGTGGCCAAGAAGATCACGCTAGGCCTTGCACCCCCAGGTGTCCAAGCTCTCCTACGTGCAGCATCCCACTCCCACCCCCCACCAGGGGTTCTGAAAATCAAATGCTGCATGTAACGCTCTGCCCCTTGCTTATGATTATTGTATGATATTGGTATTATAAATACATGGTCTGTGTATGGCCTTTCAGTGTGTGAGGAATTTGGCCTGTGGCTACAATGTGTCAGTGGCTGAAAATCACAGGATATTGTAAAACAGACCAGAAGGACCATTTAATTGACTTCCTTACAAAATGGCATTTTATTACCTATTTATGACCTACCTAGGCTTTTGAAGTGGAAACTAAATATAAAGTTTATGATGTCAGGAAAGAAAGGGTAATTTGGCTGTTCCTATCAAGTTTAACACCTAAATGACAAATTCTGGGATTGCTAAGATCAAAGAGAAATATTTAATTAAAGAATGTCATATTTAGCAAATGTTTTCTTCTTCTTATGTTCCATTAATTAAAGATACCTCTTGGTAGAAAGTATGTTAGAATTAATTCTGAGGGAGGGTCTAGCTGACCTCATCCAAAAGGGGGCGGGTGAAGACAGAAAAAAGACATGTAACATTGTACATGAAGTGATATCTTTTTGGGACTCTAAGAGAGAAACAGTTCTCTGATCTAACTTAAAACGCACTTACAGAGGTAATACCTTACATAGCAAAGATCTAAATGTATTATGGTAGGAGTTTTGTTCTGTAGTTTTTCTCTTTTTTTTTTCTTTTATGTGATTGTGATGCTGTTTGATATTTGTTCTGTATTTTACCTTACTGATTTTATCAAATATTTAGTAAACATTTTCTTTAAGATACTACCTGGGTCTCCTCAGTCATTTTTTCCACGTTATTGCTGAACTGATATTAAGTCTGACAACTGTTCAAGGGCTTGATGGTGTTGCTAAGCTCAAAAAAAGTTAAGAATATACCTAAGGTCTCTTATAGAGTTTTAGGGGTTCATTTTGGAAAACTTGACTGGGTGCACTTGGGCGAAAGATTATATTGAATCCCCCCGAAGAAAGTATTATCTGAGCCTGTTAATTGGGTATGCTATCATAAGGTTCACGGTTTGAATCCCACCAGAACTTGAGACTAAAGGTGATTTGGATCCGAAGTAGACAGGAGGGTTAACCTGTCTGTTACCTGTTCACACTATTGCACTCCGAGGTTGGCACTGTGGGAGTAGAGGGCTTGACCTGCAGAGTGCATTTGTGACAGATTTGGTGGCAGAGGTGGGATAAAGTAATTGGTAACACAAGCTTTAGCAGTTCAGTGTATCATCTTAGTACTGTACAGCTCACTTGCAAAATAAGGCAGTGATTTCTTTTAAAGAGAGAAAACAGAACAATATAATTTTGCTTACAGTCAAAGTTCCTACCTGTTTTATTTTTTTTTTCTAAAGTGCAAGTTACAGTAGCCATAGTTAGGGAAGAAGATGGCTTCCAACTACAGTGGGTACACTGCAGACTACTTGAGGCAGTTGTGCCAGGACAGAGGAGTCCAGTATAAGGGGAAAGCCAACAAGCAGAACCTCATAGATACCCTGATGGCAGCAGATGCCCAGAGCATCGAGTCACAGACTAACTGTAAAGGACCAAACCTTGGACGAGGAGGGCCAGCGGTCAGTGCAGTGTCCAGATCCAGTGAGGAGGACAGCAGGGCCAGTGCAAGCCAAGGGCCACAGCAGCAGTGGAAGGTCAGCAGCATTCTGGAGCCAGAAGCCACCAGGCTGCAGATGGAGTTGTGGAGGATGGAGCTGGAGTTCCAGAGAGAAGAGAGGTGAGAACAGTGAGCCGCAGAGGAGAAGAGGGAACGAGAACAGCGAGAAGCTGAGCAAGAACAGTGAGAAGCAGAGCATGAACAGCGAGAGGCTGACTGTGAAGAATGTGAGTGCCAGAGGCAACATGAACTGGAGAAGTTATGACTCCAACCACCAGCATCAGAGCAAGTAAGTGGCTTGGGTTTAACTGGAACTACAGGACTAGGTTACAAATTAAATTCCAAATTGATAGCTGAATTTAAAGAGGGTGAAGATATGGATGCCTTTTTAAATTCCTTTGAAAAAGTTTGTATTCAGACCAATATTCCTAGAGAGTCCTCGAGCTTCCAGCTATCCTCACTGCTTACTGGGAATGCTCGGGATGCATTGGGTCAAATGGACAATGAGGACAATGATTATAGCAAACTTAAAGCTGCACTTTAAAAAAAGTTTGATTTAACTGCAGAAGCATATAGAGCTAAATTCTGTAAGCTCAGGAGAAACCCTGACATGAGTTATGAGGAGCTAGCCATGAAATAACGTCAATATTTAAAACGTTGGTAGGAGGGAATTGAAGCAAACTCTGTAGATAAAATTGAAAATGCTATATTGTTAGAGTAGTTTTTTGGGGCATGCCCAGCAGAGCTGAAAACCTGGCTGGAGAACCAAAATCCCAAAACAGTGCAAGAGGCTGCTGAACTCTCGGACCACTATGCCAAGAGCAGACTTGCTCTGATAGTGAATGAGGCGGGCATGGCAGTGCAGAAAGGGAAAAGCGCACCTTCAGAGCAGCTAAAACCCTCACTCCTTCCACTGAAACCAGTTAGCCTCAGGTTTCAAAGAAAATATTTTTCTGAGAAAAGGAACGAATGTTGGGTTTGAAGAGAAACTGGGTATATTGCGAGTGTCCCAAAAGGACGAGCAATATGCAAGATGGTGCTAGTAAAGAAGTGGGTTGTTTGTGTGTCCCCGGAAGCATGCCTGTGAACATGAGGGAACACATGCACCCAGTCACTGTGAATGGTGTACAGACACAAGGGTTAAGAGACATAGGAGCATCCCTGACGCTGGTAAAAGGGGATCTGGTAGAGCCTGGTCAGTTTATACCCAATAAATTTGTAACTGTACAGGGGCTCACTGCAGAGGAGGCAACATTGCCACTCGCTAGTGTTCTCCTAGACTGGGGGGAAACAGGGGGAACTGTGTAACAGCTGGCTGTAGCCAAAACTTTAGCAGTTGATGTCATCCTTGGCAACAGTCTCAAACGGGATGGTGTGTGCAGTTACCCATAGCCAAGTGGCAAGGGAAAATTGTAGTTCCCTGAACCTCATAGAAGCCACTGTGGAAACCACTGGGAGGCTGGTTCCCCAGCCTGTGTCTCCTGTTATGGAGACTAATGAAAGGGGAGTAGAAAATTCCCCAGTAGCAGTTAACCAAACAGCTATGGAGGGTTATTCCAAAGAAGGAGGGTGACCCATTGTCAGAGGGTTAGGGATGGCAGTGACCCTGAGTGCCCTGACGCTAGAGCTAGGGACCCTAGTTTAGATACTGAAGGGGACCTGTCCCATGCCGTGGGAATGTGTAAGGAGTTTGCAGCTGCTCAGAAAAGTGACTCTAGTTTAGAGAAGCTGAGGGCTTGGACAGATTCTGATGGAGCACAGGGAGGTGACGGTAAACATAAGGTTTATTGGGAAAATGGACTGATGTATACTCAGGCTGTGAAGACAAAGGGAGGGGTGATAGGCAGGCAGCTTGTCATTCCCCAGGGGTGCCGTGAGCAGTTGCTCAAGACTGCATACGATATTCCTATGTCTGGTCACCAGGGAATTCTGCGCACTATGCTGTGATTGGCCCAGAATTTTTATTGGCCCAACTTCACCCAGCTGGTGAAAGAGTACTGCAGATCTTGTTACCAGTGCCAAGAAATAGGGAAGACAGGTAAGAAAACCCAAGCCACCGTAATTCCATTGCCCATAGTGGAGGAGCCATTCCAGAAGGTGGGAATGGATATTGTGGGGCCTTTAAATACCCCCAGCTCCTCTGGGAAGAGGTTCATCCTGACTGTGGAGGATTATGCCACCTGGTACCCTGAGGCAGTCGCCCTATCCTCTCTGAGGACAGACAAAATGGCAGATGCCTTACTAGGGATTTTCTCCCGTGTTGGGTTTCTGCAGGAGGTTATCACCAATCAAGGGGGTTCCTTCATGTCGGATCTGATGAACTGTTAGTGGAAGAAGTGTGGGGTGGTGCAGAGATGCATGGCACCTTATTACCCACAAGCCAATGGACTTGTGGAAAGATTTAAAGGTACCCTGAAGTCAATGCTCCAAGCGTTTGCTGAACAGCATGGGAGGGACTGGGAGAAATTCCTTCCCCACCTGTTGTTTGCATACAGGGAGGTGCACCAAGAGTCAACAGGGTTTTTCACCTTTGAGCTGTTATATGGACGCTGGGTACGTGGGCCCCTAGACTTAATCCAGGAGGACTGAGAAGGCAAGCACGCCACCCAGGGAACACCCATAGTGGATTATGTCCTTAGGTTTAGGAAAAGGCTGAAGGAGCTTATGGGGACAGCCCAGAGCAACATGGCAGCTGCCCAACAAAAACAAAAGTGTGGTATGACCACAGAGCCATTGCTCACTCATACACAGTTGGTCAGGAAGTCATGATCCTCATTCTGGTCCGGAAAGACAAGCTGCAGGCTGAGTGGGCAGGACCGTACAGAGTAGTTAGAAAGGTAAATGATGCGAACTATATCATAGAGTTACCTGACAGAAGACATACAGAAAGAATGTACCATATCAACATGATGAAGCCATATGCTAATAGGGCTAACATGATGTTTGCAGTGTGTAGTCTTGAGGAGGGGACGGACAAAGGAGACCCCCTTCTGGACTTGCTGGAAGAAAGCAAGTGGGAGTCCTCTGAGGAGGCAGTTAAATTGTCACCCCAGCTGGCCCCGGACAAGATCCAGAAAGTAAGGGAGGTTTTAGCAGACTTTGCCCCACTGTTTAGTACCAAGCCTGGACTAACCCCCTTAGCGACACATGATGTGGAGACAGGAATGCAGGCGCCCATACTGCAGACAGCATATCGGGTGTCAGAGGCTGTCCAACAGGACATTAGGAGGGAGGTGGAGGAAATGCTGGATTTAGGGGTAATCCAGAAATCCCACAGCCCCTGGGCCTCACCCATAGTCCTTGTGCCCAAGCCAGATGGCTGTACTCATTTTTGTGTGGACTATCATGGACTGAATGCAGTCATGAAGTCCAACACCCACCCAATGCCCCGGACAGACAAACTCCTGGCCAAGTTGGGAGGGGCGACCTACCTTACAACTATTGACCTGACAAAGGAGTATTGAAAGGTAGAGTTAACTGACAGAGCTAGGGAGAAGTCAGCTTTCATCACTCCGATACGATTATTTGAATTTAAAGTAATGCCTTTCGGAATGAAGAACACCCAAACCACTTTCCAAAGGTTGGTGAACCAGGTGTTAAATGGTGCAGAGGAATACGCTGTGGCATACCTGGATAACATTGCCATCTTTAGTGCCAGCTGGGAGGAACACCTATCCCACCTTAGGGAAGTGCTGGGCAGGATACGGAGGGCCGGGCTCACTGTCAAAGCTGAGAAGTACCAGGTGGCCATGGCTGAAGTGGCATACCTTGGGCATGTTGTAGGCCAGGGACAGCTTCATCCTAGCCGAGTAAAAATAGAGGCGATCAAGGCATGGCGTAGACCAGAAATGCAGAAGCAGGTCAGGAGTTTTCTAGGAACAGCAGGGTACTATAGGAAATTTGTACCCAATTACAGTGCCCTGGCTGCTCCCCTATCTGACCTGGTAAAGAAAAGGATGCCTCAGAAAATTACCTGGGAAACAGCCTGTGAAAAATCCTTTACCAGACTGAAGGAGGCACTGTGCAGTGCTCCTGTGTTGACAAGTTCTGACTATAGCAGACCCTTTATAGTTCAGACTGACTCCTCAGATGTGGGTATTGGGGCAATGCTGAGTCAGACATCCGACCAAGGGAAGGATCACCCCATTGTGTACCTAAGTAAAAAGTGACTTCCCAGGGAGCAGGCATACTCTACTGTGGAAAAAGAGTGTCTTGCCATGGTGTTGGCTTTAAAGAAGTTAGAGTCATACTTATATGGGCATCATTTTGAGGTACAAACTGACCAAAACCCCTTGGTTTGGCTGGCACAAATGGGAAAAAATGAATGGTAGACTATTAAGATGGAGTCTTGCCTTGCAAGGGTATGACATGACGATCTTATATAGGGCTGGAGCAACCAATCAGAACACAGATGGCTTGCCGCGTCTATATGAGGAGTGAACTGACTTAGGGAGCTCATTCCATGCAGGGGATAGAGCCCCCAAATTCGGTCTAGGTGGGGAGAGGTGTGGCGCTATACCCCTTGTTTATGATTATTGTATGATATTGGTATTATAAATACATGGTCTGTGTATGACATTTCAGTGTGTGAGAATTTGTCCTGTTACAAGGTTTCAGTGACTGAAAACCACAGGATATTGTAAAACCGACCAGAAGGACCATTTAATTGACTTCCTTACAAAATGGCATTTTGTTACTTTTTTATGACCTGCCTAGGCTTTTGAAGTGGAAACTAAATATAAAGTTTATGACATCAGGAAAGAAAGGGTAATTTGGTTGTTCCTATTAAGTTTAACACCTAAATTACAAATTCTGGGATTGCTAAGATCAAAGAGAAATATTTAATTAAAGGATGTCATATTTAGGAAATATTTTTTTTCTTCTGATGTTCCATTAATTAAAGATACCTCCTGGTAGAAAGTATGTTAGAATTAATTCTGAGGGAGGGTCTAGCTGACCTCATCCAAAAGAGGGTGGGGGAAGACAGAGAAAAGACACGTAACATTGTACATGAAGTGATATCTTTTTGGGACTCTAAGAGAGAAATAGTTCTCTGATCTAACTTAAAATGCACTTACAGAGGTAATACCTTAGATAGCAAAGATCTAAACGTATTGTGGTAGGAGTTTTGTTCTGTAGTTTCCCCTTTTTTTTTCTTTTATATGATTGTGATGCTTTTTTTTAAACTTTATTTTATTCTCAGACATATTTGAGACATTATATACATTACACAATTCAAAGCATTAACATCCAGTTGCTGAGAACACACACATTTTTCACCTATAGGAAGTTATCATTAAAAAAACTTTTAAAAACTTTAAACAACCAAAACTGCAACTTGTAAACTATAAAGTCGCCATCCATTGCTATCACTCCTTCATTATAGATTGCTTATTCTTGTTAAAGATATTCCATATTCCTGCCACCGGTTCTTTAGCTAGGTAGTTCATACATTCAGCTTTCTTAATTTCTATAATATCAGTAATTCTAGCCCTTAATACTGTTAGTTAGGTCTTTAAATCATCTCACTCTTATTTCATCTTCTGATAAATATAACAGGTTCAGTTTTATTTTAGGC
The DNA here is from genome assembly GCA_016271365.2 of Neoceratodus forsteri. NCBI lineage: Eukaryota > Metazoa > Chordata > Ceratodontiformes > Ceratodontidae > Neoceratodus > Neoceratodus forsteri. Next base: position 1,119,541,929 of record CM028130.1, on the reverse strand, counting down.
CTAGTTTTGGACCCTTTTTATACATCGTTGTCCTTCTACCATCCTCGTATCTCTCCTTCGATAGGCTTCATTTGATTTGATTTGGCTGCCTAGTAACTTTATCCTACTTCTATATTTGTAACATACAGTTCCCATCTGGCTATTGTGATGCTCTTTGATATTTGTTCTGTATTTTACCTTACTGTTTTTTTAAAATGTTTTGTATACATTTTCTTTAAGATACTGCCTGGGCCTCCTCAGTCATTTTTTTCATGTTATTGCTGAACTGATATTAAGTCTGACAACTGTTCAAGGGCTTGATGGTGTTACTAAGCTTGAATAACATAAGAATATACCTAAGGTCTCTTATAGAGTTTTAGGGGTTCATTTTGGAAAACCTGGCTGGGTGCCCTTGGGTAAACTATTATACTGCATGCCCCTGAAGAGAGTATTATCTGAGCCTGTTAATTGGGTATGCCAGCATAAGGTTCACAGTTTGAATCCTTCCAGAACTTGAGACTAAAGGTGATTCAGACCCAAAGCAGACAGGAGGGTTATCCTGTCTGTTACCTGTTCACCCTATTGCGCTCTGAGGTTGGCACTGTGGAAGCAGAGGGCCTGACCTGTGGAGTGCATTTGTGACACTGCACATCCCCCAGTGCCATACCATGCAGGGACAAAGGTCTTTTGCTCACCGAGCACCCTCCTGGTTTAATGGACTCAACAACGACACCACCTCCCTGAAAAAGTTGGTCCTGTTCAAAACCAACCTCCGCCTCCACCTCTTTGCCTCCAGCTCCTGTGACTGTCACTCCTAATCTGCTCTCCCTCCTAGCACTTACCTCTCCCTCTCTTTCACTTCCTCCCCTCCCTCCCAACTACCACCCCTCCCTACCCCCAGCTATGCACTTTCTCAAAGCTTGACAATGCCCATGGCTGCACCTCATTTCTGAGCCCCCTCAATGCCTCAACTATTCCTTTTAATGCTGCCCTACCCTGGTACCTCCTTCCCTCAACAGTCTGTATTCAACTGCTTGTGACTGTTATAATCCCTGCTCTGCATTGTTTACTCAGATTTCTGTCCTGGTACCTACCTCCCCTCAAATGTATGTATTCAACTGCTTGGAATGGTGTGTTTACTGTACTCTGCATATGTTCATCACTTGACGTGGAACCTTTGTAAAAGAGCCTTGGCTCAAAGGTACTTGTAATCCTAGACTAAATAAATAATAATTAAAAAAAAAAAAACTGTTGGGGGGGGGGGTTGGAGCCAGCAGCTGAAGGGAACAGACACTTCTGAGAGAGATCCTCTAACTCGGTGATGATTCCGAACTAAAATATTTTTTGAAACTTAATAAACAGCTTCCGGACTCGCATCAGCCTGTGCAGCTCCTCAAATGGTGCAGTTTGATATTAAATTTGCCCGTTTTAAATATGGTGAACCTGAAGAAAAAAATCCTCTAAAGATAGCGGTGGAGCACATCCTTCTAGGCCCACTGATCAGACAGCAGCAGAGGCCTCTAGCTATGAGGTGGGCATTGCTGAACCGACTAATATTGAGCTCTTGCAAGCAATTCAGCTTCTAGACAAAAAGGTTGATACCCTAACAGATTGTTTGGCCACGATGGACACTAAAATAGCGAGGGCCTCAGCAACAGCTGATGGAGCTGCAGAAACAGCAAACAATACCGCAACGGTTGTTTCAGGAGTACTATCAGAGAACAAGCTCTTGAGGCTCCGGATGGAACAACTTGAAAATACTGTCCGCTCTGTGAACCTTCGTATTCTGGGTGTCCCAGAACAACTGGAAGGACAGGATCTAATCGGGTATGTGGAAACTCTTGTTTCCAGATTATGGGATACTGAAATTGCAGGCGAGATTGTAAAAGTGTACCATATCACCCCCAGACATCGTCAGATCTTGGAGGACTTGCCCCACACTATCTTGGTGGTAACTACTGGCCAGCACATTCAGGACAAAGTATTGGATGCGGCTAAAAAGAAAGGTACCGTAGTTCTAACTTCAGGGGAAAAGTTCCACTGTTTTTCAGACCTGGCCTACTCTACCAGACAATGCCACAAGGCATTCGACGCTGTAAGATCCAGGCTTCGAGCACTGGGAGTTTCACACGCTCTACAAGTCCCAGCCCATCTTTGAATCCAGTATGCGGGCAAAACTTATCTCTACACGGATCCTACTGAAGCTGGGAAATGTTTGTCTGTGCTCCAAAAGGACTTTGCTCAGCAGGACCTGGGAAGAGAATCCGATGAGGAGGACTGAACATTTATCTTTGATTTTCTTTCTTTTTTGGACTAAATCCCAATAAGTCAATCCCTTTGTGGCAGCCTTTCATTTAGATGCGTCATGGACACATGCCTAATTTCTTTTTTGCGGTATGAAAGTTAACTGTACATTTAGCTTGTAACTTAGGGCTTGCCAAAAGCTGACGCTGGAGGGATTGTTTACTTACAGTGGAAATACATTGAATATGGGTAACTGTTTAGATTGATCGGAGGAGGAGTGGAGGGGAAGTGACCTCTTGGGGGCATCTGCTGGAATGGCGTAAATAAAATAAATACAGTTTTACATAGACTAAATGCTGTCTTTGGTGGCTTTATTAAGTGTTATGTGAGCACATGGACACAATTTGAACTTACTTGTATGTCATACATGTCTATGTTCTTGCTGCAATGGTGATTTAGATACTTTATCTTGCTTTTATTTTAAATAAGTCATATTTTAACCCTCTGATGTTGTAAAGATGGGTGCTGAGTTTACTATCCTAGTTATTCTATACATGATTTCAAGCCTATTGTTCTCAAAACCAAGGTATGGCCTTCTTGTATGTCAGTACTATGGAACGTAATAAACATAAAAAAAAAAGCCTGACTTCTGGAGCTCTTGGCTGCTGGGATATTCCAGTCCACATCTGGCAGGTTAAGGTCCCCAACCACCACTGTGTTATTTTTACCAGCCATCTTTTGTAACTCCTCAGCTAATTGTTCATCTTTCCCCTCTCCCTGCCCTGGGGATCTGTGTATCACACCCATGTGCAATTTCTTTCCTGCATTGGTGGCTAAGTGGACCCAGAGTGACTCCAAGCCCCCCCCCCCCGACTTGGTGCTTTCATCCTCTGTTGTTTCGATCGCCTCTCTAGAGGGCAACCCCCCCACCCACCTCTCCCCACCTGTCTGTCCCTTCTAAACAGTGTGTAGCCTGGGATGGCCAGGTCCCATTCATTGTTGTTTGTGGCCCAGCTTTCGGTAATAGCTACCAGATCAACCTTTGTCTGCCACTAGAGCCTGAAGGTCACTGATCTTGTTGCCCAGGCTCCTAGCATTGAGGTAGACACCTCTCCATTAGCTAGCATCATGATTCTTGTTGGGCAATTTTGTTTCCCTTTTGCCTGCTGATCATCCCTTGTGTCGTTTTCCTGATGCTGGCCATTTATTGTATGTTTTGTGTGTCCTAATGTGATTGGTGCACTTACATTTGCTCTCAGTTTTCCTGTTGGGGGAGGGTTTGGCAAGGCACACTACCTGTTTCCATGCCTTAGCCTCCCCTCTGATTAGTTTAAATGATCCAAGTATACTTCCATCTTCGGGGCCAGTGCTCTTGTTTCCTCTTGTATGAGGTGAAGTCCATCCCATTTGAAGAGTGATCTATCCCAGAAATTCCCCCAGGATCCGATAAAATGGAATCCTTTTGTCTGGCACCAGCTCTTCAACCAGTTGTTGAATTTGTCTATTTCCTCCAGCCTGATTCTTTCCATGCTGCCATATTTACCCCATACAGGCAAGACTTCTGAGAAGGCTACTGTGGTCGCAGTTGTTGAAAGCTTATCTCCCAGCTTCCTGATACTCCATTTTGCATCCTCCACTGTCTGGTCAGCCAGATCGTTTGTTCCACTGTGTACTAGTATTCCCATGTCTCCTTCCTCCCTGTTCACAGTTCTCTCGATGCGCTTGCAGTCTCTTGTTGCTGGGGTACCAGGAAGGCATCTAACTGTCACCTTCTTCTGTGAACACTTGTGCATCCTAGATTCCATTCCTCTGATCATGGAGTCACTGACTACCAGGATCTTCTTGGTTCCTTGACTGGCCTGCTGAGGTCTACTGCTGGTTGTTGAGTTTGCTGCACTCTTCACCCTCTTGATGGTTCCTTGACTGTCCTGCTGAGGTCTGCTGCTGTTTATTGAGGTTGCTGAGGTTGCTGCAGTCTTCACCCCCTTGATGGGACTAGCATCCCCCCTAAGCGGAGCTGACTGATTCCCTTCTGCTAGTAGCTCAAAGCAATTTGTTGTCCTAATTGGGGTGTCTTGAGTTGTGTTGTCCATGCTTTTCTTTGCTGGTTTTCCATGTCCTCTTTTCACCACTTTCCAGCCTCCTGGTCCTGTGGCTCTTTGAGGTAGGAGGATGGAGTGCTCCAAGTCAAATGTTGCCGAAGTCTTTCAATTTCATTCCAGGCTGCTATCAGCTGGGTCTGCATGTCAAGTATTTTCATGCATACTGGGCAATGACCTGTCCTCCAGAGGTGCTCCTGGAAGATGAGTACACCGCAGACATCACAGTGTAGAATCACCAAGCTAAACATGAAAAAAATAACTCAGGATTCTCATTACAGTTTTAAATGCCAGAATCAACAAATAACCAAGATTTAGGGTATCCATACAATATACTGTGGGAATTTCAAAATTTAAGTAAAAGTACTTTTAAAGGTTCGAAATGATAAAAGTGCAGTATTTCAGCTATTTTCTGGGGGTTAGAAAATAAGCAGAGCCAGAAAAATGGGCTCTTCAGCCAGAATTTGAGAATCAAGTGAACATTCTGTGCATTTCCTTTTGCATTAATGTTGAATTAAATGAAAAGCACACAGCTTTGTGTAAGCATAACTGAGCTGGGCCATTCAAAAGGGGAAATGGTGTATATTTAAATTATTCATATTGATGGGGTGGCTTAATATGGCCTGCAGCTTTAGATTAGTACTTGCAAATGTCTAACTCATTTTCTGAGTACATTCATAGCTCTCTATTTTAGGAGATTATCTGCTAAACAACAGGAAATTGTTAAACTCTGCCTTTGAGCTAAAATTGTGTGAAACACAAAGAAAAGAAGACTGTTGAAACAAGTCATGCTGTTAAATAAAGCCAATCAAAGCAGTAATAGCAGAGACAGTGCACTTCTGGACAGCTTCCCAAATGTTGACAAATAACTGAGATGTGTGTTGCCATAGAGTTCACGCCCCATCCCTGATATTACCCTACCCGGAACTACTGTACTCTGCACTCCATTCTGTTTCTTGTACTATGCAATTTTCCCATTATTACCAGCACAGCACACTGTTGCAAGGTGTGATGGCGCAATAACAAGCCATACAAGGTGTCCACATTCAGCCGTCACACTTTACTGCCATGCACAAAGGTAGCAAGCTGTAATCAGTGAGTGAAGCCCTCTGCACCAGTGTCCCCCAGCCTCAGTATGAAAATGCATTACTACAGAACATGGTGGAGTGTGACAGGCACAGGGGTTGGTTCATGGCATAGTGCCAGTGGCATGGTGCTATACCATGCACACAACAGAGGCCCAGTGGTGCTACCGCCACAAGCTTCTTCTAACCACCCCATGCTCATACCTTAAGACTATGTACCTTGCATGAGTGGAAGTGAGTGGGGCAAGGGTGAATGGGGGGGGGTGCATGAGAGTGCGAGGGTGAAGGCGGTGCCACAGGTTTGTTCGCTTGGAGTGCCATAAAGTCTAACATCAGCCCCGTGTGCATAAAAAAATGTTACACACACCCAAGGCATGTGATGTTACATAAAACCTGAGAGTGAAGCTTGAGGGTTTATTTATTTTATTTATTATGCTTTTTAATCTACCTGCCGCTATTCTTCAGCCTTGGTCATGGCCCCCTCCGCTCCCACTCTCACATTAGCTGTGACTCCCTGATACCCATAGGTTATTGAAGGCGTGGTGATGGAGGTCCAGCATTGGACATGTGGCCGGTGGACTTGCGGACCATCGATTATCTAGGTCGAAGGTTTCTTTTCCCCTTATATGCCCTCCTCCCCCTCCCCCATGTGGTGTGCATGTCCCGACATTACGGCGCACGGCAACCCTGCCTGCATCAGGCCACGCTGTCTACGTGTGGTCCCGCGCTCTTTAGTGTCCCCAGTCTCCACCAGGGACCGTTAGAGCACCGGACATCCCAGTACCCTCCCCTCGGGAGAGGAGAGCAGCCCAGTGGGTGCTCAATCCAATCCTTCCCCTGCCGACCCCCGGCACCCGAGCTCGCTCCTGAACCCGGGTCGCCAGCATGGCACGAGGTGTGGCACCAGTTCCTCAACCCTCAGTGCCACTGGGCCTGCCCCACCCTCTACCATTTTAACCTCCACCACTGCAGCTGGCAGTCTGTTCTAGGAGTCTGCCACCCTTTCAGTGAAGAAATATTTCCTCTCTTCTCTCCTGGACTTCCCCCTCTCCAATTTTATCACATGCCTCCAGGTCCTGTTGTTTATCCTCTTATGGAAGAGGTCCCCCTCCTGCACCATATTCAGCAGTGTGAGGTGCCTGTAGGTCTAGATCATGCCACCTCTCTCTCTCTGTCTCTCTCTCTCTTCTCTTCCAGGGTGCACATGCTGAGATCCATCAGTCTCTACTTGTATGTCTTCCCTTGCAGAGCCTGCACCATTTTAGCTGCCCTCCTCTGGACGACATCCACCCTGTCTATCTCCTTTCTGAGGTGCTGTCTTCAAACTGGACACAGTACTCCTGGTGGGGACGTACCAGGGAGTGATACAGTGGCACCACCTCCCCCCCGCTGGAGATACCCTTCCCTGTGCACCCTAGCATCCCACTAGCCCTGCCCACAGTCATGTCACACTATGCTGCCATCTTGAGGTCCAATGATATAATAACCCCAAGGTCTAGTTCCTGTCTAGTGACTGTCAGTACCTATCCAGTTCTATATTGTGAGGTTCCTATGCCCTAGGTGCATGATTTTGCACTTTATGGCATTGAACCACAACTGCCATGTATTTGATCACTCCTCAAGTTTCCCTAGATCCCTATGCGTTTTCTCCACCCCTTCCTGAGTGTCGTCCCTATTGCAGATTTTGGTGTCATCTGCAAACAGGCATACCTTCCCCTCCAGCTCTTCTGCAATTTCCCCAATGAAGACATTGAAAAGGACTGGTCCCAGGACCAAACCCTGTGGTGCACTGCTGGTCACTCTCCTGTCCTTAGTGTGAGTACTGTTAATCACCACCCTCTGACTCCTATCCATTAACAAGTTTTAATCCCATTTTAGCAGTCTGGACACCACTCCTAAGCTGGTCAACTTCCTAATCAATCTCCTGTGTGGCACAGTGTCAGAGGCCTTGCTGAAGTCTAAATAGGCCACATCCACTGGCCTTTGCTGGCCTATTTCCCTGGTCAGCCAATCAAAGAACTCTAGCAGATTTTTTGGGCATGTCCTTTCCCCTGTGAACCCATGCTGCCTGTGGTTCTGTGGCCCACTGGATTCTAGATATGCAAGCATCCTTTCTGTGAGTAGGGTTTCCATGAATTTTCCCTCCACTGAAGTTATGCTGACTGGCCTATAGTTACTAACCTTCTCCTTGCTGCTGCTCTTCTGCAGAGAGACCATTTGAGCCCTTCTCCAGTCTTCCAGAACCACACCTTTTTACAGTGAACTGTTGAACAAGGCTATTAGAGGGGCAGCTAGCACTTCTCTAAGTACTTTCGGCACCCTGGGGTGTATTCCGTCATTCCCATAGCCTTATCCATCTTCAGGGCTGTGAGTCCTTTTAGGGCTGTCCTCTGAAAATGGACATGTGTCCACTTCCCCCTCTCACCTAACCTTACCCCTAACCCTAACCTAACTTAAACCATGGATTATATAATGTAATTAGTCACCAATTAGTAGGGGTCCCAGAGTCTGAATTTTACCCGGGGGCCTGGAATTCCTCTCAAGGGGCCTGGACAGTTCACTGAAAAAAGTTTATGGCAGCAACATTTTAGTAGTTAGAAAAGAAAATACAGAATAATGCATGGGGTGATGTGCACACAGTACCAGCATTTGGCACATGTGAACCATGTGGCCGCTTGGGGTGCCAGCACAGCCAGGGTGCAGAAGGCTGACTGCACCATGGTCGAACTGGCCTGGCTGGATACCTGGAAATTTCCGGGTGGGATCACTTCATTAAGTTTTCACACTGACTTCACCACCCACTGAGTCAGTCTCTCAGTCTGTCTCTCTCTCCCCCAGCAGGCCACCTAAAGTTCATTTATTAAAGTCAGTCTCTCACTCTCAGCCAGGTTTTATATATTAAAACAGGAAAAATGATTTTAAACTATAGCTGAAGACATGTATCGAAGCAACCTGCTTTATGTACCAGGGTGCCAGAACACTGAGGCTCAAAAAGGTCACATTCTGTGACAGCTCAGAACTTTTTTCCAGTTTCAGTTTGAACAAAGGACATTAAACCAAAGGATATTTTGGGTGTATAATTTAAAATGTAAATATTCTACTGAGGCATGCTATTTATCATTCCATGTAGCTTTTTTCCTGCAGGTTGGTCCAGGGCAGGCTTGTTGGTCCTGTGTCAGTCCCTCCACCCAGCTCCTACCTCAGCTACAACTGGGACTCTAAGACTCCCACAGATTGCCCCCCATGATGTGGCCAGGTGGGGGAGGACCATCCTTCCCCCACTCAAAGACACACATCCAGTATTGGCTCCCAGGTGTGTGGCAGTTGGAGCAGAGGTTCCGGTGAGCAGGACGTCATGAGGCTGAACGGACCACTTTTCCCTTTTTCTCCCTGAGTTCCCTTTAGCCACAGTGGCACAGGCAAAACATGCACATGGAGGTGTGCATGCATTCCGGAACCATTGCTTCCTCCTCCCTTTACCTCAGTCTGCCACACGTGCGTTGGCAGTACCACCACGCCTTCACCTTGTGGCAGGTAAGAGCTGAGATGACACACCACTCTGATCCAAGATTGGAGAGCTGCCAGGGAACCTCTCAATCCAGTTCCAGTCCTGCCTTCTGCCAAGCTCTGGCAACTGAAGCTTCTTCACGAATTCAAGTCACTAACATGGTGAGGGGTAAGGCACTTGGCACTTAGACTTCTGAGCCACTGGGTCCACCCTACTGTTTGTCATTTTAAAGAAGAACATCATAACAAATGTGCAAAGCTAAGTTATATTCTTTTCAAAGCTGTATTATATTCTTCTTCAAGGTGTATTAATGAAGTCATTTACAAAAGTATCACCTGAACTATTATATCTATCAAGTTTGGACTTTTTGGAACCAGCCATGCATAAAAAGTTTGAAAATGTGACTTTTGTTAAGAAGTGATATTGCATGAAAGAGTTGTGAAAAGTTTCAAGAAGACATTTTAAATCTGACATTTACAATTCATGGTTTCAAGATAAGCCTGATTGGCTGTTAGCAAAGACAAATGATTTGTTCTTTCAATAATTTAACTTCAAATTATAAGCAAAATATCGTTTGTACAGAAAATATAAACATACCATCATGTTGGGGAAGAAGTCGGGAACATTACAATGTATTTACAGCTTTCAACAATATTCCAAAGTGGAGTTACCGACGGAAATTGATTACTTATAAAATAACAGTGATACAGGGACAGAAGTCACTTTAAAAATTATGGGACTGTGTTTTATTTGAATATGTCAGCATTATATAAAAAGTTGTTCACTGATTAAGATTTTTAAGGCCAAATTAAATGAGTAACAATCTTACACAGACCCTGGGTCTTAGGAATGTTGGATAAAGGGAGGAGGAGGATATGCATGAGATTTGGAAATATCCAATAAGTGACACCAAATTTCTTAGTAGGGATGTCATAAAGTCATAACATCACTGCCCATATAAAATTGCATCCAATGGGAAACACCCTCAGAGTTATTCTAAACTCTGTCCTGGTAGGATGTTGCAGCCCAAGGAAAAAAAAACAAAGAAATGCAGACATTCTTGTGGGGAAGTTTCCAGAAGACAAGAAAAGAGCTAAATGATCAGTTTTAAGAAGATTTTGCCCTGAAGGAGACTACTAAACATTATATAGCCTGTGTTCCAGGAAAAGCCATACTCTGCATCAATTTGTATAGATTGAAAACCATGCCCTGCTATATTTTGCTGTCCTACTGTATTACGTATCTTTTTGCATATTTATATTTTATAGTACAGTGTTGGGTTGGTAAGGTGCATTCATTGATTAATTAATTGATGAATTACTGTTAAGTTGCATTTTATTTTTTTTCCTTTTGTTTTAAAGGTTTTTAAGAACCTTACCTCATAGTAATATGGGTATGCCAAATGATGTCTTTTTTTTTTATTTAGCATACTTTATTGAAATTGAATATGCAAAATAACATATATCAACAGCGGGTCATAGACAGATATATTACAATACACATTCCCTATAAAATGCATTGTTTTCAGGTAAGCAGTTGATCAGATTTAACATAAAATCCTAAAGTGTTATTCAAGTAGTACATTATGAATTGGTGACTAATTACATTATATAGTCCATGGTTTACTTCATTTGTCATGAGACAGAAATTACTCTCCATATGTTTAGGGTCCAGTGCTATTAAGGTATACAGCTTTCCCCATCTTTTCTGGTACACTTTAAACCTGTTATTTGTACTTGGAATTATTTTTTCATCCTCAGGACAACTATCTCATTGTGCCATTTTTTAAATGATGGGACTTCTTCATCCATTCAATGTCTGTGGGTACCTTCGCTAGCAACCACTGCAGTGAGGGCTATAAGGTATTTTTGTGTACCCATCAGGTTTTACCTATGATTATCTATCAGGCATATTTCAGGGGTGGAAGCATGTTCAAGGCTCAGCAGTGAATTGAGTTTTGTTCTAATATTTCCCATAATTCATTAATTGCTAAATACTGATTTGGGTCTCTTCTATCCTAGCTTGCTTCTCTCCTTACCCCTGCTTCTTCCTCACCCTACAACTCACGTTCTAACAGCACCCACACTTTCTCTGTCCCATGTGTCCGCACCTCCGCAGGCAAACTCTCCTTCTCTTACAGATTTCCTTACCTCTGGAACAGCCTTCCCTCTCACTTACGCCTCTCTCTCCTACCTTCTCTGCTCTCAAGCGCCTTCTCAGACCATCCCCCAATACCTCGTGCCTTTGTTCTTCCACCTAGACCTCGCCAGTCACACCTGACTCGTCTCCGCTCTATGCTTTACATATTGTTGTATATAACTTCATTCCCTCATTGTATATAGCATCTGAATCATCCTATTTGCCATGCTGTAATCATCACTTGCTATGTATAAATTTCTGTTGTGTAATATTCATTGTAAATAGCTTCTGAATTTACTATTTGCTAAGCTGTAATTATCACTTGTTATGTATATCTTACTTTTGTGTACTTTTCATTGCACTCTGAATGTAATTTGTTTTTATATGCTGCTACTCTGTATTTCCATTCCCAGGGTCGCACCTGCAAATGAGTTTTGACTCATGGTGCCTTTCCCGGTTATCAACTTTTAAATAAATAAATAATGGTTTAGCCTTTGGGCATTCCCACAGGATACAAAGAAGACGTCTACTCTGTTCTCCACACCTAGTGCAGCTTTCTGTTGTTAACTTCCCCATCTTATGCAACTTCTGAGAAGTGAAGTAAAGGTTATGTAGTACCATCTATTGTGTAAGTCTAAGTTTATTAGAGTGGATATATTTGTATATAATCTCCCATATGTCTTTTCATGACCAGTCTGCACTTTCTGTGGGAATATTCTGGACCCAGTAATGCCCTATATCTGCTCCTTCTTAAATATCTAATTCAGAGATAGATGCATATAATTTAGATATTGTATAGGGGTAATTTGCCATGACATTAAGCTGAGCAATCTTTACATTATGACTACAGTCCTATGGGGACAGACCTAAGTGGTGAGCAATTGCATGTGTCATCTATAGAGATTTAAAGGCACATTTATCTAAGTCACCATACCTAGCTTGAAATGTTCGTAACAGTATGGATCTGCCCCTATAGTTTCATGCTCTGTTGTGGGGATGGGCCAGGATTTCCAAGGTTCAGGTTCAATGGGTTTACCTCCTATTGTAATAATAGGATTTCTGAGCAGGGTCTGTCCCAGGTCATGGTGCAGGTTATTTTTAATACTCGACAAAGTTGAGCATGTACTTTAAATGATACCCCATTAGCAGTGTCTGCGAGTACCTTGAGAAGTTTCTTCCATGGTCCAGTGGAAGATCCAGAATTTTACAATAGGGGTGCTGGGGTGGTGTACGTACTTGATATGCATTTTCTTTTAATGTTTTTAATCCTTTATGTTATCTGCTATGATCTTTTTCATTACATTTTTGACAGAAACTACAAATGTAATCCATAGTTTTGAATATAAACATTTGTACACTCAATGAATCAGACTTCTTCAACAAAGTGAAATGCAACAGCAGCAAAGCAAGTAAGTTACATTGGGGGTACGGTTGTACTCTACACCATCCTGTAGATCTGCCACCACCAAGAGCGGTGTATTAGTGCCTCTGTTGAGAGACTCTGTAGTTTGCATAGCTTCTTTTCTATGTTCAACCATTAGGGTTTATAATTGTTTAAGCATCTGCTCTGTATCACTGTAGGTATTTACTGCTATGTGCTGCTAAATAATAATGACTCAAGGTAGGCAGTTTAAGTCCCACCTTGTTTTGAGGCGCTGATAACTTATTGCAAGCCCTTCTAGCAATTTTTGCCACTCTAAATAAAGTCTGAGATGAGGGAATACAGTTTCCTGAACTAGGTATAAGGTAGAACAATGTTCATCATGGCCACTGGATAGAGAAGCCTTGGTAGTACATTCATTCATTTTAGCTGTACTTATACAGCCACCTCAGGATAATGGAAGTTTAAACCACCTTTCTAAATCTATTTTAATTGTGCTGAACAGTTTGTTAAGATTAGTCTGTTTCATAGATACCAGATCCTTTGGAATGTCTTTTTAAAAATATCTAAGTTTATTAGGAGCCCATTGTAGCCCCAGAGATGTACTATTAGTTTCTTGCCACAAAAATATGTCTGGGGACCCATAATAAAACACTGGTGGCATCAGTCTACATACCCCCCAAACTCACCAGCCAAGGACTGAATTCCGTACTGGAGGTCATTCACTTCCTAGATCAGAAATCTGAAACTATCCTTCTCGGGGACTTTAATGTAAATTGGTCTTCCCCCAGTGCACATAAGTATAAAGATGCCTTGACAGCTGCCAATTTCTCCCAAATGGTTAAAACATCCACCCGAGTAAACTACAGAACAGGTACCTCAACTCTTCTGGACTGGGTTCTTACAAACCGCTCTGAACACATTACTAATACAGTAGTTCTCCCCGACTGTATAAGCGACCACTCACCAGTCCTACTCTCATGGTCCAACAAATTCATTAAGACACCCCCCCAAAATCATCAACAGTAGAAAACTACTGCCTGGCAACCTGTGGCCACTAAAAACATGCCTACGAGATCACAGCTGGTCACCTATAGATGCAGCCCCAAACGTGAACACTGCACTTGACTACTTTATCCAAAGCTTCAACACAGCCTGTGATGCACATGCACCCTTCATGAAATGCAAGATTAAAGGTGTTAACAACCCTTGGATCAACCTTGGTCTCCTTGAGCAAATGAAGGCCCGGGATCACCTCTGGCAACATACTAAGCTGACCAGAAACAGGGCAGACACTCAAGCCTTCAAAGCTGCAAGAAATGCCTGCACCTTCACGATTCGAAATGAAAAGGCCAACTACTAAAGAAGAGTGCTAACAAACTTGGAAAGATGGAGATAAGTTTTGGGCCAACCTAACGGAACTAACTGGAAAAAAAACAAAAGTCCCACCCACTATGGTCCACCTAAATGGCCACATCATCACAGATCAAGTCACCATGGCAAATGCCTTTAATGCAGCATTTACCAACCTTAGCCATGTTTTACTGCCAACTTTCTTTGATCCCCCTGTAAATACCATTAACTCAGTCAAAGTCAGAAATCTGGAGGGAAATCCGCCGTTCTACTTCAAAGCTGTCTCCAAGGACATCACAAAAAAGTACCTCCTTCGAGTACTTAGAAAGTGTTGATCAAGCAATGACTCCCTCGACTTGAAACTCCTCACGCTTAAGCTCGATGAAGTCCTGACCCCCCTCACCAAAATCCTTAACAAATCTCTCATGCTCTCACAGTTTCCCCCAAAATGGAAATCAGCAATGGTGACACCTATCCACAAAAGTGGTGATAAATCTGTTACAAGCAACTATAGACCAATCTCCATTCTTCCCCTCTCTCAAAAACGCTGGAGAGAATAACTGCCGACCAACTGATAGAATACCTTACTTAATATAACCTGCTATGTCAAGAACAACACGGATTTCACAAGGGCCACAGCATGACCACGGCACTCCTAGAGCTTACCTCCTACATCCACAATACCCTAGATCAAGGGAATCTCGGCGCCACCTTCATCGACCTAAGGCGCTTGACACCATCAATCATTCACTACTGCTTCAACAACTAGCTCTAATAGGTCTATCTTCGGACACAACTCTTTGGTTTCAAAGCTACCTAAGTGACTGAACACAGCAAGTAAAAATTGGCGAATCCCTCTCAACACCCCTCTTGGTCTGATCAGGAGTCCCACAAGGATCCATCCTGGGTCCTATGCTTTTCAGCATTTTCCTAAACAGCCTCCCTTCATCTTGCTCAGAAAAAAAATCCTACTCTATGCTGATGATGTTGTCATCTTCACCTCCCACTCTGACTCCTCCCTTCTTCAGTTGCTACTACAAGAAAGCTTCACTGATATAGAAGCATGGTTTAAATCCCACAAGCTTATTCTTAACTACAGCAAAACCAAATCAGTGCTGTTCCATGGCACTCATAGCAAACATAAAAACAGAGAACTCTTTATCTCAAACAGCAAAGTGGCCGCCCTTGAACAAGTACATCTATTTAAATATCTTGGGGTGATTCTTGACCCAGCACTTGGATACTCTGAACATATCAACTAGGTAGCAAAAACTGTGAATACCCGCATAGGCCTGCTCTATAGACATAAGAACTGCCTCATGGATGAAGTCCTAAGCACTGCCATTCACAGTTCAGTAATCTCTATAATAGACTATGGGCTTGAGATCTACAAGTCTGCCACTGACACAGCTCTCTGACGCATCGCCACAGCACTAAACAAGGCATTTTGTCTCTAAACATCTGCAAACCGCCTTACACACACCTGTGAGATCTATGAACACACAAACTGGCTCCAAATATCTGGCAGAATTAAATATCAAACCTGCATCCTAGCAAAAAAGCAAACATTGGACCTACTACCCCCTGGATCACAGGCACTGCTGAGACCATATAGCGGCCCACAACAAACCAGGAATTCAAACAACCTCTCCTTCACTGTTCCCCTTTGCAGGACTACCGAAGGCCAATGATCCTTCTTTTTCAGAGCCTCTTCCTGGTTCAACACCCTGCCAGCAGAAGTTACCAGCAAAGCAACCCTGGGTGCCTTTAAGCTCAGCCTGCATCAATACCTCATCTCCTGTGCCTCCTGCGACTGCTACACCTAAATGGTTATCCCCCCCACCCTCCATACCCCACCCTTCCTCCCACTCTACTCACCCACCTCCTCGCCGACTCTGACCCTGACCCACACCCCCACTCCCTCTCTTTCTCCCTCTTTACACCAGCCTCTGGCCTTGCCTCCCTCTGTCAGATGGCTACCTATATGAATCTATATTGTTTAAATTGTTATAGAAGTGATTTGCACAATTGTGATGTTTTGATAATTGACAAAGCCCTCCAGCTACAATGTTTATTTCTGTTTTGCACAAAACCACTGCCTGTCCTAATGTTTCAAGTAACCTGACATGGAACCTTTGTAAAAGAGCCCCTGGCTCAAAGGTGTATCTGATTCCCTTAAATAAAAACAAAAACAAAATCAGACTTCTGAACTCCCCCATTCAGTGTCATTACTACTGTTTTGTTGATGTTTAATTTATATAACAGACGCCACTGAAGGAGGCTATAATATTGTGCACTGCAGGCTGAGATGTCCCAGGTACCCTGATGTGTAGCAGTATATCATCTGCATACATAGGAAATTTGTACTGGCTGGCTTGCCAGCACAGCAGTAGCACTACTGCTTGCAATGCTGATGACCCAGGTTTGGAAATGAACTCAGGATGTTGCAGGGCCAGCCGGGGGGGAGATGGGCTAAGCATCCATAGGACTGCTCTCCTTCTCTGGGGGTAGAGGGTGGGCAGAGCTCGGTGGTTGTCTAGCCCCTAGTGGAAGCTGGTGAAAAGGTAACCGAGGCCAACAGTCAAGGGGGGCAGTGGCAGACATTGATGCACGTCATGCATGGTGTACATCACGACATCATTGCTCACCACGCCTGCCAGGGGGACAACAATGGGAAAATGCTGGTGGCAGGATGGGGCCAAGCACCCAGAGGCCTGCCCCCAACTAGCTGAGCATGCAGCCAGAACTGGATCCGTTCCATCATATGGGCTGAGAAACTCTATGACCCCAATGGGGGGGGGGGCAAACCCTGGGGGGAGACAGCAGAGGTAAGACCCTGTGGATGTCAGGGTGACTGAGCTGGGGTGCTCAGGCAGGGGTCACCCATTTTAGAGTGAAAACAAATGGTGCACAGAAAACTGGAGCGCAGGCAAAACACAGAGACCAAGATGCACGACAGGGAATTGAGTTGTACCCCCCTGAGCACATTCTGCATGTTGCAATGACACCCTCCCAGTGTCACAGTAATTTCACACAGGGGGCTCTGCCCCTGCATCCCCCATGGGAGGCTTTGCCCTCCACCCCCCCCAAATATATATAAACTCTCCCCACCTGGCACACATTGACGGGAAGAACAGGAGCACAGCTCTGGTCCTACTCCACCCCCTACACTCAGTGTAGGTGATGGCCAGAAATCCTGATTGCCCACATCACTTTTACCTAATCCCAACACCCACATTCAGCCCTCTTTGCTGTGCCCTATTAACGGTATACCCTCAGGCAATCATTGCTGTAAAGTTGCGGCAGTCCTTGTGTCATCAGGAAAAGGTCAGGAAGGATCTTAGGTAGTTACACCCTGGCAATTTCTGCAGAGGCAAATTGTATCTTGTGGGTGATGATGTTCATTGATAAACGGGCAGGGTAAGCAGCTTTAAATTTGAACCCTGCAGTATAGAGCTTGCTTCTAATTTCTTTGTAATCCATCTGTTTCTTTCTGATCTGGGGCCTTAGGTCATGGAAAAGTAAGAGTTTTTTCATCTTCCCATTCTAGGGACTGTAGTGCTGTTACTTAGGTCTGTATGCAGATTTTATCTAAGAAATTGAGCAGTTTGAATATTACTGGTCTGGGCCTCTCCCCTTCTTTTGGTGGTGGTCTGTTCTTGGTGTACCCGTACTATGATATAGCCAGGCCCATTCAGTGACAATCCAGTTAATTTCTTACAGAGCCACTGCATAAATGCTACTTTGAGGACCTAGTTGTTGTGTTGACTGCACCCCTCCTAGTCCTCGACTCATTCTTCCAGGTGTATCACTTTTCTATTTTGAGAAACAAGATCTTTACATCCCCTTTCAGTGTGATCCTTGATTGAGCAGATCTGGCATTCTACATCTCTGACTCTAGTAGTGAATTTCTCAAGAGCCGGTTTTATCAATCTAAAGTTTCTGACTAAGTCAAGGATGGCACTGCTAATACTGACCAGTTCCTTGTGGAATCTGTTATTGCCATGTTGTTCAATTGAGGGAGCTGGGGAGGTGTTAAGGAGAGGATGCATGCTTCCTTTACTTAGAGGCCTGTGTTCTTGAGAGGGAGGGTGTGCAGTTCAGACTTTAGTCAATTTCTTCATCTATGCTGTAGTTTAAAGTTCGTTTTTGTTGTTGGATAAATGTCTGCAGCAATATTTTGTGGTTTGGAGTCAAATATTTACCATTTATATACTGTTCTGAGTTTGTATAATTAATCTCAGCTGGAACTCTCGCTCTCCACTGTCAGCTGCTGATCTGTATCACATGACTCGTTTTCCCATTTTTTTTAAATACAACTTGAACTTTAAAATTGGTGGGGCGCTGGGGTTGTGTGCCAGGCTGTCTTTAAAATTTAGGTTGCAGTTGCCTGTTCAATCCTTGCGGATGACCAAGAATCCATGCTTGAGCTTTTTAGAAATAAATGTACACAAAGAAATATACATATTTAGTGGTTAGTAGGAGGTACGATAATGACTGTTTCCTGGTGCTGCTCAATTGAGTTGCATGCAGGCTTGTCAGCAGTGGAGTCGGCCTGGGAGGTTTGTTGACTGAACATTGTTAACTAACAGGCAAAATACATTGGGCTCACTCCTACAACACTAATTGTAAGTGCCATTTCAGGTAACTGTTTAGTTGATCAGGTACTGCATGTTTATTCAGTCGGGGGAGCTAGTGCACAATCTTAAAGCTTTGCCTTTGGGTTTGATTCTAATAAAACAAATATTTTTGATGTAAAATATGATGGGGATCAGGTATTTCACTGCTCACTTCCTCTCTATGGGGCTGCCAGAAATACATTGGGTAAAACTTTGATTACATGGGTATGAAATCTTGTAATGTGTGACTCAGAGACTTTGTTTGGACTAACATCTCTTGTGTTGCTTTCTGAGGATTCCACCTACTTACTGGCTGATCTGGGACTTCAGTGTTGATTCGTTGTGCCGTTGGATGTTCCTGGGAACTTGCAGAGAGAGGGATTTTTTTCAAATTTTCCGGTTTCCACCATTCTGGAAACAATAGCTCTTAACTGTCAGTTTATTTTCAGATTTTACCTTGCAAATGCCAAATGTCAGCACGTGGACCTCCTGCACAGCTTCATGCCACAGGTCAGTGTTCAGGAAGAGTGCAGTTCTTAAATGGCTGTCCAGCTCACGGAACTGAGACAAACTCTCCAATAAAGGTATGTAAATAGAGACTTGTATGGGTTTTCTCCTTAGGAAAACCTAATTGGTCTATTCTTGTGCTGATTCTCATTGACTCTTAATATAGAATGGGCTGTTAATGTTCGCATGAATTATTATTCAACAGGTTGCAGGTAAATATACCAGTGGTGAAGCACTTCCTGTAAGTTTCCATGACCCATATCATCTCTTAAGGGGAAAAAACTGAAGGTAATGTGCTTTTTTTTGTTATCCTTAGGGTCTGCTGTTTGGGTCATTACAGAGTGAAGCTAGTGATGTACAGTTAAAGTTCCTACAGATCTCTTCAGATATACTAGTATAATTAATAGACTGTGCATTTGGTTTACTGAATATTAGCTGCATAGTTTAACATACCCTCAGAAGAATTTTCTAGTTTTTTTCAGTTTTCTGGTACTGTTATCCTCTTACTTCACTCATCTGATCTACAGAGCACAGAGCACGTGGTTAATACACTGAGTAGGTAATTACTTCCTTTTACTTAGTGTACATTTAAATACTTTGACAGCATATTTTCGAGTAGCCCATTACGTTTCAGCTTATGTGCAGTTGGAGGTGATTATACAAATGTAAATTGTTACT
This sequence comes from Neoceratodus forsteri, assembly GCA_016271365.2. Lineage (NCBI taxonomy): Eukaryota > Metazoa > Chordata > Ceratodontiformes > Ceratodontidae > Neoceratodus > Neoceratodus forsteri. The sequence continues at coordinate 1,119,522,337 of CM028130.1, read as the reverse complement.
AGCACATATAAATGATTATGCTTCTTTAGTGTATTGTTACTCCTTTGGGTTTCTAGGTGTTGTTACAGTATTTATTTTGGGGGGGGGGGAGGTAATTTTCTGTTTATTAGACATTTTTAAGTTTGGCATTACATTTACAAGATTTCATCACATTAGTCACCACTTAAGATTACATAACATGTATTCAAGTTTTCCAGTACAAGTTGTCGATCAGATATCTACAGTGGCTTTCATATCTAATAGTTTAATACTAAACAGCATTTTATCATATTTTCTGTCCATTCTTCTTTCTGTATTTAGGCACAGCTATGCTATTATTTCTATTAAAATTATTCCTTGTGGCACTGAGGGTTGAGGCGCTAGATGCCACACCTCGCGCTGCACCGGTGACCCGGGTTCAGGAATGGACTTAGGTTGGCGGGGGGGGGAGGGAGGATCGAGCGTCCCAATGGATGCTCTCCTCCCTTTGGGGAGGGTTACCATGGGGTGCCTTGTGCATCCACTTCCTGAGGAAAGCTGGTGGAAGCACGGACTTTCTCGGGCTCTGACGGCTCCGTTCACAGGAGTCGGGGGGGGCGCTTTCAGGCGCTTGGGAGAAGGTGTGCGTCAGCACGTCACCTCTCTGGATGTACGTCCTCGCGCCGGCATCCTAGGGGAGGACTGGGGGGACCACAGAAAACGGAAAAATGCCCCAGTGAGCCTAGATGACGGCCGCTCCTAACAGCCATCCAGATCCAGAACCCACAGGCAGATCTCCGCTGTGCAGGTGCTCTGCGAGTAAGAGGAGAAGGTAAGGAGTTACCGGGCACTCTAGGGACAGATACCGTGGTAGTGGACCTAGGAGGGACTTGAGCTAAGGCCTGAAGGAGTGGAGAACTGAGGGGAGTACAGGAGGGGGTATAAATGGGGCAGAAATGTCCCAAAGTAAAAAAAAAAAAAATATTCCTGAACCTTTTCCAAGCATGGGAATCTTGGGCTGTTATTTAGTGGTATTATCGCTCCAGTACCTTTCCGTTCTTATGGCAATACATCAGATTTATGTGTCATAATCCATATTATCCAGCTATTCAATTGATTCATGAATACAGTTTGAATAGATGGTTTATAATTAAGTCCCGTTGTTAGTTTCTCCACACAAGATATTGTTTATAAGCATATCTGGTTGTCTTTCAGAGTATGTGTAACTTTTACTTCATATTGTTTACCTGTTCTTTGATATTATTCCATTTTAGAGTCTTATGTCACTATCTGTACTGGGTTACTGTGGGGGGGGACTTGGTTGTTATGTTCACTGGTCTATTATGTAGGACAGAGAAGACATTGGAAAAAACTATTTCCTAATTTCTGTTCTTTCTTTTCCTGTATCTTTCTCTTTTGTCTAGTAACTAAAGTAACTACTTACTATTTAGGAGAAACTAAGCAAGTTAGTGACCTATATTACTGTTCAAACGTCCTGGAACCTCTAAAATTTTATTTGTATTCAAATCTGTTTAAAATGTTATTTATAAAAAGTAATCATTTATATTTAATATGTAAGCATGTAAAATAGTAAGGCTTATAATCTAATCACTTGGAATGCTAGGGGCCAAAATCATAAGCTAAAAAGATATACCGTACTAAGACATTTTAAGAAATGTAACCGTTCTATAGTATTCTTGCAAGAAAGCCACCTTAACCCAGAAAATGCCAAATTAATGCAAAGGGAATGAGCAGGACAAGCATTATGTGCTGGTCAGAACTTCAAAAAAGCTGCAGTTCTGATTCAGTTAGAAGAGGTTTACACTTTCAGGTCTGCTGTACAATCTGTGATGACTCCGGGCATTACATTATTGTAAATGGCAAACTAGACTATGGATACATCACCCTAGTTAATATATATGGTCCAATGAACCCCTCGCACAATAATTGTTTTCAGTTATTTAATAAAGGTAATCCTTTCCTTGATAGCACTATCTTATTTGCCAGAGACACTAACAGCACTTTGGATCCACACTTAGATCAAACTCTAGAAACAGTAGATCTAAATCTAATAAAGACTTGTAAAATGTAATGAGTAACCTAGATTTAGTGGACATTTGGAGAGTTCTAAATCCCAATCTTAAGGAATTTACTTACTGGGCACCCTGCAATAAATCCAACTCTAGGCTAGACCAAATACAGTGGCGTCATGCCCATAGGGCCCGAGGGGGCATGTGCCCCCTCAATATTGTTGTGAAAGTTATTTAAAAATGTATTTCATTTTTAATTTTTTAATGGTTCTACATGGCGAAAAAAAAAAGTGTGCTTTTCAGCGTCTGTGGGGGGCTAAATCGAAGACTGACTGTCTGAGAACAGCAGTTTAAAAACATGTATTTGCTTCCACTGGGCTGGCGACTGCATTCAGGGTTGAGTGCCTGTAAAGAGAGAGAGGGGGGTAGTCACAACAGAGAGTTGATTGGCTGCTGGTTGGCAGTTACCACCAATCAACTTACTCTACAGCGGAGGTGCGAAGAAATAGCTTGGGACGCACAGCAAATTGTTTTTGTTTCATTTTGTTGTCGTCTGACGTCCGTCCTTCAATTGAGTGACTGCTCGAGTCCAGATGAGTTATCAGACAGTCGGCAGGCACTAAGAGAGTGCATTCGGTCGGGTCGGGTCACGGGTGTGAGTGTTCCCATCCTCTGAGACCACTAGAGAACAGCTGCTTGAACCTGCTTCCTAGTTTAAAAAAGGTCAGTACCATGGGGGAATGGAGGCAATTTGGTTCAGTGGTTAGAGCACTGCTATGAACCTGTGGGAGGGTTAAGCCAGTTGGTTTTTGAAAATAAAAGCACAGTGTGCCTGATCGCTCCAAAATGTTAAGAGCTGCAAGTATATGCTGTTCCCTCAAAAATGAATTACAGTGGCTAAGGCCACAAAGCACTGAATATGCAAAAATCAGCTGAAGAAACTAATCGACAAACTTTGCTTGCTTTTTAGCGATTAGCTTAGTTTTTTTTCTTCTATATTTGCCATTTTGAATAGCAGAGGTTGAATAAACTTTATTCTGAAACTCATTCTGGTCAAAATGTTCTCACATTAGCAAAGGATCCATATTATGTTACTCTGTGTGCTTTTATAACTTAATGGAGATATGCTGTTATTTCATATGAGATTTCCAACTTTTGTTTGGTAAGTTTCATAGCCCTAATAATAATAACAATAATAATTAATTTTTATTCATGAGAAACAGACCATAACACTAGAAACAAATATACCATCCATCTGAGTCAGGGACTCATTTACAATGATGCTAATAGATCATTTCCAGGCATGTCCTAGGTACACAGGGCAATTAAATGACTGGCATGAATCAAACCCAGGTCTGCTGGATGCACCAAGCTCATTCATAGCTTGTTACTCTATCCTCTAGGCTGTACTGCCTGCCAGCCCATCCTACCTTCCAGTCATCCCACTCTACCAGTCTTCCACTCAGGAGGCTAAAATTTACATATGCTTTTTCTCTGACTGATGGGCATTCCCCTCATTCTTCCTTTGCTGACAGAGCTCATCCTTGGACTGCACACTGCTTTGTACCCATTAACCTGAGGGCCAAGACTCTGGTGCCTTCTGAAACCATTTCTAGCTGGAGCACAGACATGCAATGACCTGTGTGCAAAACAGTGGTAAAAGGGCCGAGACAGCTGGGAAGGGTGGCACCTGAAATGGGAATACAGTGAATGGTCTCTGGTCTCTGATCTCCAGCTGAGAGTGATACACTAGTAATCAAGGTTACTATTCTGGCAGCAAAAATTAGACACTTTTCCTGAATGCTGTTATGAGCTTCCAGCAGTCTTGTGCATTCCCATGGTTTTTGTGCATGCTGGGACTAGTTGGGACCCAGAAGCTCCTTAAGTACCACTGAATCTTCTTTGTGTACACCCTGGCCATCATGAAGTAGCCACTATGACGACTACTACTGTCACTGAGGCGATAAGCCCAACAATGATTGCTCATCCACATTTATTCTATGTATGCACTGTATGAATGTCTATGATTCATTCGGACATGGAGCCTTTGGAAACGAGTCTATGACTCAAAGGGTTGCAATTCCAATTTCCTAAATAAATACAATAATAAATAGACAATCATAAGAACCCTGGTGGTGTCATATGCTCACTTGGAAGATGGTAACACTGGAAAACAGATTGTAGGTCTTTTGAAGTACAAAAAAGTTCCATACTCTGTTTCTAGATGTGCTTCTATGAAGACCACAAACTGGGTCATTCTACATTTGGCATCTTTAGAGAAACCCCAGGCTTTCTGTCAATTAGGGGTTACATATGAACGTACAAACTTAGGAAAGAAAGACCACTGAGTACTCCAGGAGGGGACTGTTCAGCTTAAGAAAAGAGAGGAGTGGGTGGAGGAGAATGGGGGAGAAGCAGAGATACTAAATAAATACTTCTGTTCCAGAGAGAAGAGAAGCAGGTGGGAGGGGAGCATGGATGTAGTGATAGAGGAGTATAGATGAGGAAAGGGCTGCTGGCATTGCAGGTATTCAAATTACCAGGTCCAGACAGAGTACATCCAAGGGTACTTGGGGAAATGGAGAGGAACTTGCATGGACACTGGCAGGCCTGTTCACTAGATCAGTGCAGTCAGACATGCTACTGCAGGACTGAAGAATGGCTTATGAGGTGTCCCTCCACAAGAGCAGCCCCAAGGATGACCCAAGAAATTACAGACCAGTCAATCTGACCCTAGTTGTGTATTAGCAATAATACCGGATAGGTGGGTGGTATTTTGCTATACCGACTGCCTAGGGGCATAATGAGGTAACTGTAAGTAGAATGAACAAAGGACAAAAACAATTGATCATTTTTCTAACCTATATCAGTATTATGGTACTTAGCTTGTTGGGGAATAGTTTTCTGGACTGCTAAAAGTCACCAAAATGCACCATTTGACTGCAGTTTTTCAAAATTTTCCCAAGGGGGCATGCCCCCGTCCCCCCCAGAGAGGTTGAGATTTTGTGCCCCTCCACAATTTCTGACTGCATGATGCCCCTGACCAAATATATATCCCTAAAGTGATGGTAAATAGAATACTGTTTGCAACGATTGGGGAAACTGTAATTGCAGACTATTCTCCAGTCATGCTTTCATTTATAGAAAGCAATGGACCAGATAGGACTCCAAGGTGGAAATTAAATAATTGCTTACTACAGGATGGGGAGTTAGTAGGTAAGCTCAAACAGATAATTAAGGAATTTTTAGTTTTAAATAACCCACTACATACGTCATGGTCTACCAACTGGGACATTTAAAATGTTGGTTGCAGAGCTTTACTAGCACAGCATCTGCAGTTAAAAAGGCCAAGATAGCTAAAGTGGAAGATATGAAATAAAATTAAGAATGTAGAAAACATGCTCTTAATAGAGTGTTCTCAGAATATTTGGTCTGAATGGTCAAAATTCAAGACAGAATACTATGAATTAATTGGCGGTTTCACAGAGTTTTCAATAAGGAAGTCAACATTGCAGTGAAGTGGCACATCCCCTCATTCAGAAAAAGCTTAAAGCAGTAAGTCTTTCTGACTGCAGTCAGTTGGTTTCATTCTTACCTTGAGGGAATGTCTCAAGTTGTCTGGATACATAGCTACATTCCTTCATAACTCCCTGTCTGCTCAGGTGTCTCTCAGGGGTCTGTCTTAGGTCCTGTTCTCTTTTCCATATTTTTAAATGACCTCCCCTCTGTCTGTTCCTCTGCGTCAATGTATATGTATACTGATGATGCAGTTATTTTTCCATCCGGCTCCTTTTCCCATGATCTAACCTCACAGCTTCAGACGGATTTGGACAATATTCAATGTTGGTTTCAGTCAAACTACCTATACCTCAATGCCAAAACAATGGTCTTCATGACGTTTGGCACCCATCAGAGGCTTTCCAGATTCACCACTCTCCCTTCATTTCATACCCTAAATGGTTTATGGGTGTCCAAGGAATAATTTCCCGAATGTTTTTGGCTCATAAGAAATGCAGAATGTCATTTATAAAGTTATCCAGAATGAAAAGCAATGGGGGACTTAAGATTCCTGATCTATATTATTACCATTTGGCATGTAGAATCTCTCAGATTTACAAATGGGTAGAACCTAAACAAAAACAAATAGTCCAGCCTGGTTAGAGTTATAGACTGAGTGGTCAGATTCTTGTAATCAAAATATATCTGCTCTATTATTCGTTAAACCGCCAAGGCCTCTGAAGAACAAAATAATGACAGATAGAATCTTTATTATTACAAGATAGGCTAAACTAATTATCTTGAATCTAGATAAATCAAGATCACAACCTATTTTTGGAAACCCAAATGTTAATTTGAGGGACCAGGGGCCCAGTATTCAAAAATGGGCAAAGCAGAGCACAAAGTTTTGCGCCGCACTTTGCCCTTGCCCAGGATCCTGAGGATGCTGTATTCAGTCAGATAGCACTGCGTTCTATCTGACCTGAATACATGTTGGTGCATTGCTAACCAAGTAGCGCCTGCCTGACAAGATCCCTGCAGTGCGGCGTATAGCACCACCAGACCCGACAGCACTGGTAGCCGTAGCTGTGATTGCCAGACAAACCATGCAAGTGAGCCCATTGGGCATACAATGCACTAAGAGCCATTTGCATGCCCATTTTGGGCTCATTTGCACAGGAAGCAGCAGCATGTTTGGGCAGCATCACCCCTACCCCAATTGCCCACTCCTGTACAAGATAGACTATTTTCTGGTGCCCAGTGGTCCCCCACCCTCTGATCCTGGCTTATTACCTAAGAAGTCAATCCCTGGTGACCAGTGGTTCCTCTCCCTCTGATTGCCGGCCTGGTACTTAAGAAGTAAATACTTGGTGCCCAGTAGTCCACCCTCCCTCTGATCACCATCGCAGTACATCATGAATATATTCCTGGTGCCTAGTAGTCCCCTCGCCCTCTGGCCACTATTCCAGTGGACCCTTCCAACCTCCAGTCGCCATCCCCATACCCCTGGTAAAAGTCCCTAGTATCCAGTGGTCCTTCCCACCATACAATCACCATCCCTGTACCTCTGTTAATGGTTCCAGGCATCTAGTGGTCCCTCCCACTCTCTGATTGCCATCCCCATACATTTTGTAAATGTCCCTGGTTCCTAGTGCCCCCACCCCCAATCCCTGGCCCCAGTACATATACAGAAGTCCTCATGTTGCAGGTGCTGACAACTCTTTGGCTAAACCGTGCACCTCTTCTTGATGATTTATAACCCCCCCCTCAATTGTTGGTTATGGAACCTACTTTTCCTCTCGAATTCTTTGTGTTCAAGGCCTATGCATTCCCATAGGTAACTGTCATTAAGAGTTGTACAGAAAACCTCAGAAAATATGATATTCCTTGGTTTCCAGTGGTACCTCTCTCCCATCACCATTCCCGGTGTTATACACTAGTCCCTGGCTTCTAGTGGGTCCCCGCAGCACCACATGTATTAACACCCACCCTGCCACCCCGCTTACCAAAAGAACTGGTGCCATGGCCAGATACGGTGACTGGCACAGCCCTCCTCTGACTTCCTTGGCTGGCCGCTGTGCAAAAGTGCTGGAAGTGGATGACCTATGTATAGCACAGGACGTGCGCCCTGTACCATACATAGGTTGTGTTCTCCCAGCCCTTTTACACAGCACCCAGCTGAGGAGGTGAGGAAGGGCTCATAGCTACCGTATTTAGTCATGGCACTGGTGTTGCTCAGGAGGGGGGTGGCAGGTGGGTGTCTTGTGCCTGCAGTGTGGGGCCACTGGATGCAAGGGACTAGTGTATAGCACCAGGAACAGTGATTGGTGGGGGAGTACCACTGGATGCTAAGAAATAATATATATACTGTGGTTTTCTGTACAACTCTTCCATACGTGTACAGGTACTTAAAGCAACAGCAGGACTTTTGTATATGTACCGGGGCCAGGGATCAGAGAAGGAGGGATGCTAGGCACCAGGGACATTTACAGAATTTCTGGGGATAGTGATTGGAGGGTGAGAGGGACCACTGGATGTCAGGGACTATTAAAAGGGGTACAGGGATGGCAATCACAAGGTAGGAGGGACCACTGGATGCCAGGAACTATTAACAGGGGTACCAGGACAGTGATCAGAGGGTGGGGGAACCACTAGGCACCAGAGGTGTATTCAGTAAGTGCCAGGATGGCAATTGGAAGGAGGGGAGAACATTGGGCACCACAGATATATTCATTATGTACTGGGATGACAATCAGGAGGAAGGGGACCACTAGGCACCAAGGATACATTCACTGAGTACTGGGATGGCAATCAGGGGGAAGGCGATCTACTGGGAACCAGGACTTAACTTATTGATTACCAGGATGGCAATTGGAAGGCAGAGGGACCATCAGGCACCAAGGCATATCAAATCAAAGCACAGGTCAGCGATCAGAGGGTGGGGGGACCATTGGGCACCAGGAATTTATGTCTTTACTGATGGTACAGTGATCGGAGGGTAGGAGGGATCACTGTGCACCAGGGGGCAGGTGTGCTTCCCCACCAGGCAATTTGGTTGTTGGCTGCAGTAGCTCCAGCAACTGCTAGAGTTGCCTGGAGTAAGACAAGGTTTTGTTTGGTGGTATTTGCACTGCGCAAAGGGACAGTTCTAACCCCCTTTGCACAGCGTATATGCGCTGAATATTGGGTTGCATGGGTAATCCTGTTCCTGCCCCTTCCTTTGCCCACCTGCATACATTATTTTCTGTGCCCACGCTAGCCCTGTTAGCATGCACAACTGTCCCCTTTGAATATTGTGCTCCAGCAGAATACCCAGTTTGTGTGGGCAAACCCCTATTTGTGCCCATGCCAACTTTTGAATATCAGGCCTCAGATGCTTAAGAAAGTTGACTGGACTAGCAAAGGATTGACGACAATAAGATACATACTCACAAGTGATGTTTTCATTCATTTTAAACTGGGGCTTCTTCTGAATTTGATGCAATTTCCTTATTCAGAGCTGCTTTTCAGTCGGTGCTGGTGCTATTTCTGCATCAGAGCATTTTCCTAGATTGAAGCTGCTTATTTTTAATTGGATCTTCCCTCCAAATTTAATTGAGTGAAAAGGAAGCTCCACACAGCTCTTTTGGATCGGTTTTGGAAAATAAAATTAATTGCTGGGCTCTCCCGAATTTATTGAGTCCTTGACTAAATCATATATATGGAGCCTGCCTGAAAAGTTTCCATGGTCTCTACTGGCTGCCGGTGCATGGCGGCTCCCCACCCAGCCCCCACCATGCTCACCATTGGCTAGTCTGTCTTTTATAGTTAAAGGGGATCATGTGACTAAGTGTCGACTTTCCCATTTGCAGAATATATGGAATCACCAGTAGAGGGCTACAGGTTGTGATACACTTAGATAAATGCAACTTAGGCATACTTCAACCTAGCAGCTCAGTTACACCTCTGTCCCTACTCTACTTGATTTAGTCCACCCACCATGGTAGGAGTTCACCTCCTCACTCCAACTCAACTTTTGTTGATTCTACCCTTCTCCTCTGCTGCTCCCCCAAACAATTGTCAACCATTCTCTGATTCTTGCTCTTGGCCTGGGCCATTTGGTATTTGTACCTCAGCTGACCTCTACTTGTCCCCCTGTCAGCTGCCCAAACCACTAGGCTAAAACTGCTCTCTGCCATCCAGTGCATCTCTAGCAGTTTAGAGACATGCAATGAATCCAATATTCCTACCAGTACTGGTAGTCTTGCTGCTAGGCACCCTGTGGATGGTGGACTCATGGTCCCTGGTGTTAGCACATGATCAAGCAAACCAATCCTTCTCTGTCACAGGTCAACCGTTGGTCCCCTCCACACACACACAAATTAGGTGGGTGCGCACCCTGACCGGTCCCCTTGCCCTCTTGTTTCTCTGTAAACCAGAGCACCACCTTCTTGGTTTCTTCTTGTACTCCCTCCCTCTCTCTTTCATTCTCCTGGTTGGCTTGCTCTTACAGCCTCTTAGTCTCCCTGCTTTTACTTGCCGGTGATATTGAGAGTAACCCTGGCCAAGTAAATACCCCCATCACATCTTCTAACCGCATCTGGGTCAGCCCTCCCTGGATTGAAAATTGCTCATATGAACATCTGCACCCTTCCTTCTAAATACCCTGAGCTAAAAGTGTGGGTATCCCCCCACAACTGCCATGTCATCAGTCTCTCAGAAACTTGGTTAAAGCTGCACCTCCCTGATACTGTGTATCAACTGGCCAGCTACTCAATGCTATGCCATGATAGGCCTGGAAAGAAAAAGGGTGGCGGTGTCACCATATACCTAAGAGAACCCCTCTCTGCCACTATCTCCCTCCACTCTGATCCTGCTTCCCCCAGTGAGTGGCTCATCTCTGAGGTGACCCTGGGTTTCACTAAGAAGGTCTTCATGTGGTGCTGTTACAACCCTCCAGCGGGGAGCAGTGGTGGCTACAGAACCTCCTGGCCAGTTTTGGCTCACTCTCCCCTCCCAGGGACACCATCCCCCTTGGTGATTTTAACCTCAACTGGTTAAGCACCCAGGAACCAGACTATGCCAACCTACTGAAACTGCATAACCTAGTTCAGACCATCACTATCCCCACCAGACACAATCCACATAACTCTACTCATACCCTGTTGGATTGTGTGGTCACTAATATAGAAGACAGAGTAATTCAGGCCAGGATGCTAGTTGATTCAATAAGTGATTACTCTCCCAGTTACATCATCTGGTCCTCTAAGACTAGACGCACCCCCCAATACCTTTCTTTCCACAATTTCAGCTGTCCCGCCGCTTCTCGCCTCCTGAATGAAGTTAGGTCCATAAACTGGTTGGCCCTTTACACCCTAACTGATGTGACATCAGCAGTGACCTTTTTCACGAATGCTCTCCTGGTGATTCAGGACCGTCACTTCCCTCTCATGACTAGGAGAGTGAGAGGAGAGTGTACCCGATGGATTACTAAAGAACTTCTGACACTCATGAAAGCTAGGGTCCATAAGTGGGACGACTACAAAATGTCCCCCTCCCTTTCCCAGTGGAATGAGTATAGGCACCTGCGAAATCAGTGCAAGCACATGTCCAAATGCCTGAAACGGAACTATTACCTCAACCTCCAGAGAGAGAGCCTTGGTAATCCCAGGAAATTCTGGAACTTCATTAGCTTCCTTCTTAATCCCCTCACAAACAGTCCAGTTATGAAACCTAATTCCCGTACCGGCCCTCTGTCGGAGCCATTTGAGGTAGCACATGCTTTCAATATGAAATTCACCGATCTCTCTTCTCACTTCAACAAGCTTCCTGGCGGCCAGTTTTGTAACCTAGGAACCTGCACAAACCCTCAGCCCTCCTCCTCCTCCTCCTCCTCTCACCCAGTCACCTCCCCTCTCCCCCTTCTACTTCAGTGTTATCTTCCTTAAGGACACCGCTAAACTATTAAAGAATTTCCCTAACTGGGGTAGCCCTGGTTCTGACAGCCTCTCCCCTGTCCTGCTCAAGCTCATCTCCCCTGTTATCTCCAAACCCCTCACTTTTATTTTTAACCTGGCCCTGTCCATCTCTTCCGTGCTTGACCCCTGGAAGTCTGCTAACGTGGTACCCATTTTCAAAGCTGGGGCTCTCCACTCTTCTGACAATTATAGAATGATTTCCATCCTCCCCCACCTAAGCAAGCTGCTAAAGAAAATTGTCCACCATCAACTGTTGGAACACTTCCAGAAGCACAATCTCATGTGTTGCCAACAGCATGGTTTTTGCAAATATCACAGCACCATGTCAGCCCTGGCACGCTTTACAGACCATGTCCTCATTAACATGGACTGGGGGTGTGCCACCGGTGCTGTTTTCATGGACCTGACCAAGGTCTTCGACATGGTCAGCCACACCCTCCTCCTCTTCCTCCGAACAGCACCAGCTTGGTTCCTCTACTGAGACCTCAGATTGGTTTAGAAGCTATTTGTTGGGCTTCTCCCAATCCATGTGCATTGGTTGGCCGTCTCCCCTGCCCTGACTGTCTCAACTGGTGTTCCCCAGGGCTTCATTCTCGGCTCCCTGTTTGTTTTCTGTTTTTGTCAATTCCCTTCCCTCTGACAGCCTAAACTATCATTCACTTCTGTACGTGGATGATCTTGTCATCTTTCGTAGCGTGAAGTATCCCTCTTGCATTTCCACTGTCCTGTTCCAGAACTATGGCTGTGCCCATAGTTGGTTCACATCTAACCTGCTTTGGTTAATAAAAAAAAAAAAAACATGCTATTTGGGTCTAAACACTTCCTTGCCAAAATGCATAAATCATGCTTCTCCCTCTAAATTCTCCCCCCGGATGGCTCGGTCCTAGAGAAAGTCACCACCTTTAAATACCTGGGGGTAACACTCGACCCTGCCCTCTCTTTCTCTAACCACATCAACCTTGTAGTTCACGGGGTAAATCAAAAATTAAGAGCTGCCTATCATCTATGTCACTTCCTAACCCAGGAGGCTCAACTAGCTATTGTACAAGGTAACCTGCCCCCTATCATAGAGTACTGTTCCCCTATCTATTCACGCGTGTCCTCTGCCCTCCAAACCAGGCTCGTGTCAGTCTACAACAGTGCTTGCTGCTTTGCTCTGTTGGCTCCATTCTCTACCCATCACTGTGACCTCTATCAGTCGCTAGGCTGGCTTTCTCTCCAAGGCCACTTTGATTTTGCCCTTAGCTGCATTGTGGATAGCACCATTAGGTGCGGAAATGTGTCCCCTTTCTCATCCCTCCTCAAGATCAGAACCATACCCAGGGGTCTATGCTCATCTGCTGTCCCTCCCCTTTAGGTCCTGAGAGTCTCAACCAGCATGGGAGGTAAAGCCCTATCAGTTGCTGCCCCTACTTTGTGGAATGGTATTCCTGGACCTCTACGTTCATCAATCACCCATCATGTCTTTAAATCCCACTACAAGGCCTGGCTTCTGGTGTAGAATTATTGCTAATGCTCGCAGGGTAGCCCCCCCCAACCTCAGTGACCTTCCCTCCCCAACTACTAGCCACTTCTATGGGAGTAATTCCTGTTCCCTTTTGCCTCTTGCTCTTAATTCTTTTCTTACCTGTTCTCTCTGTGAACAAAGCAGTTATGTTGTGGGGTGGGGGGTTGGGGACTGTCAAGTCGGTATTGTAAAATCTTTTTTTTCCCCAATTGTTTAACCAGGTGAGACACACTAAGCTGAAAGCTTGTTTACAGGTGCAACCTGGGAGCACAGGGAAGTTAAGTGACTTGCTCAGGGTCACACAGTATGCAAGTGGGAGCTGTGGGATTCAAACCCAGGTCTCCAGATTTGCAGCTCAGAGCCTTAAACCACTGCGCTATACTGCCTCAATGACCTGTAAATGCACCATGATATGCCAAAATTCCCAGATGTAATTGTGTTTGATTTCCGTGTTTTGTTTCACTGTCCTGCTGCTTATTTTGATTGTATTGTTGTCTGTCATTGCCATCTATATGGCCCAGGTTGTGCCTGAAAATGGTCCTTCAGATCAGTGCACTTACCCGGTAAACAAAGATGTAAATAAATAAGAAGAGGAAAAGTCTCATCAAGCTGTCTGCATTTTGCTGTGGAGGACCTTGGAGGAGCAAGCAGGCAGAGTATGCTGAGATGCCTTATCCCATTCTATAACAGGTATGCTGTTGTTGCCTGATCAGAGCGGGAGTACTTAGCATCTTTTTAATTCTCTTATTTGAATTTTAATGTTTATAGCGCAGCTCGTTTGAGTTTAGGGTTGTTTTAAATTATTTGATGAGCCCTCCTTAAAAACGCCTCAATGAATGTCTCATATCTCTGACTGTCTCACTGAAATCTGTATTCTACAAGTGAGGCGGCTGGAATGTATTACAGCGCAGAATAGCTTCTAAAAGCTATACAGCCTTATACAATGGCTTAGGTTCATAGGTATATTACGTGATCGAAGGACATGCCCATTTTGATCACGCCACCTAAGCTAGGTGGACTACATATTTTAAGTCATCCATGTATGAATCAAGCTTTAATGTAAATTGAGTTAAATTATCACAATGCACAACTTCATGTAGAAGGGAGTTCCATATTGGGATTATCCTCTGTGTAAAAAAGTTAGTTCTCTTTGATGTTCTATTTGTAATGGCCTTCAATTTCAAATTATGTGATCTAGTAAGACAAGCTGATTGATGCCAATTCAGATAAATGGCTTCAAACAAAAATTCATCCTTCATGGCTCTGAAGAGCAAACAAAGGTCTCCTCTCAAGGAATGATATTCCATAGTATAAAGATTTAACTGTTTTAATCTTTCAGTATAAGGAGCACATGCCAGTGATGTGCTTAGTAAATCTTCTTTGAATTCTTTCCCTAGATTGTCTGTCGCGAATTAGAGTTGGAGCACTAAATGAGGAACAATAATCAAAATTTGATCTAACAATGCTGGTATATAATGGAAGTAATACAGTTGGCTCCCTACTTTTTATATTTTTCAGTATACAGTTAGTCAAGCGGGTACATTTTTTAACTGTATTATTTAAATTTTCGGATAATTTTAAATTATTCGAAATAATAACCCCCAAATCCTTTTCAGAACTGGTTTTACTTAATAGTTGATCATTAATAGAATAATTGACGCACATATTGTTTTTCCCAAAATGCATAATTTTACACTTAGCATAGTTAAAGTTCAGTTTATGTGTAGTAGCCCAGTCTGAAATTAGATTCAGATTATCCTGTAATTTTAAGACAGAGTTCATATTATTAACAATTCCTCCCAACTTAGCATCATCAGCATACTTTGTTAGCCAAATTCCATCCCTAGAGCTCATACTAGCTATTAAGATATTAAATAAAACTGGACCCAGGACTGAACCCTGCGGTATACCACTCATAACCTCAGTCCATGCAGATGTATACCTATGCAGGGTAACCTGCTGTCTTCTATCAGTTAACCATTGCAAAACCAATCAACAATATGTTTATTAAAATCCATATTTATTAAACATTTGATTAAGACTTTGTGTGATACAGAGTCAAAAGCTTTTTCAAAATCCAGATATATGACATCTACTGGAAGACCCTGATCCAAAGCTTCACTAACAGGCTCAAATACATTTATTAAGTTAGTATGACATGATCTACCTGATTGAAAACCATACTGTGAAATGTTTGAGAGTCCTTTATCCAAAATATATGCCTTAATCTTATGGGATATTAATTTTTCCATTATTTTACACACAGAAGAAGTCAGGCTTCTAGGCCTGTATTGTTTCAGTTCTTGCTTGGAACCACTCTTATGGATTGGAATAACTAAGGCATCTTTCCATTCTTTGATGACAATACCTTTAGCTATGGATTCATTAAAAAGGAATGTCAATATGCCAGCTAATTCATAAGAAACATTTTTTTAAAAATATAGAGGGGATATTATCAGGTCCAACAGATGTAAAAGATTTAAATGAATCAATAGTTAAGTAGGTATCTGCAACAGTGAACTTAACCACAGGATCTAAGGGAGTGCAGTTTTCAGTTAATGGTATATCTCTTTTTTTGAATATACAAAAAAGTATTGATTGAAGTTGTTTGCCATTAGCTGCTCATCACTTATTATCTCACCATCAATTTTTAGTGGTCCAACTGTATTTGCTGTAGATTTAAGAGAACCAATATAATTAAAAAACATCTTTTTGTTATCAGCCTGAGTGCTAACTAGATTATACTCTAAATCTTTTTTAGCCTTCCTTATGGCATATTTAGTTTTTTTGCCTTTTGTGTAAATTTTGACCAATTAAGTTCAGATTTATTTGTGTTATATTTATTAAAGGCCTTTTTTTAGCAAGTTTTTTTTCCCTATGGTTTTACATGTCATTCTCTTGACATCTTGTACTTTTAATAACACTAAACAGCAACATTACTGTTATTTTTGTTGGAAATGTTGTCACTATTAACATTGCTCTTTGGCCCTGAGTTGCTGCTTGCCTTCTGTCCCCCCAAAGAACTCAAGAGTCCGCTGGTGCTGAGTTTACCTGGTGCTTTCACTGAAGAGAGAGAGAAGGAGAGAGGTTGTAGAAAGGGGAAAAAGGAAGAGAAAACCGAGGAGACTCCCGAGTAGCCAACAGTGGAAAACTGACAAAAGAGTTCTTGAGGTGCCTCGTAAAACTAAAACGGGGCCAAAAGAGCAGTATTTTTGAATAGGGGAGTTTCTTGTGAACTATTTACTTCAGATTATTCTTTGTATTTTTGTTTTGTGTTACTTAAGTCTTAAAATTTAAATTAAAAGGTTGTGCTCTGATCGGTTGGGAGTATCATATGACACAGGTGCTTAAAGCGCATGTGTGGTGTTTAGTCCGAAGATTCGCCATTTTGTGGGTGGTGAAAGGACAAGCCATCTAGCTTTAGCACCCATTGCCCTATTCTTGGCATTTGCTGTGAGCTGCCTTTGCTTTCTCTGGGGAGTTACTGATTTATTTCAGTGACTGACTTAGGAAAAGATGTGTCTGATACGGAAGTAAGCTCTTTATCGACTTATTTTTTGTGCTCTACTTATGTGTATTTTCAATTGTTTAGCTTGTAACTGTTAGACTGCGTATTCTAGCTAAGCATTTATTAGTTTATATGACCAAGTAATGGGTACGGGGGATTGTGTATACCACAGTTTACCCCAGTTTACATATGGGGAGACATAAGGAAGAGACAGCATAGTGTTGCTAAGTACTGCAGCAGCCATACTATAGCCTTGTGGTTTTGAATTTGAATTTGTTTGTTTAAAGCTACTTAAAGGTTCTTCTTTTTTGTTTTATTGTGTAGTTATTATGTGTTGCTATGCATTGTTAAATTATTTGTTTTTAATAATTTCTCTGTTCTGTTAAGCTTTATTTATATTTTAATTAGGTCAATTGGGGTTGAGTATAAATATTTTTAGATAGCACCCCCTAAAGTTATAGATATCTACAGATTAATTTACATGCTTTTTATTTTGTTTATTGTACTAGTAAACATATCATCTACTTGGTCAACTGGCTCTCAGAGGACTTTCATTTGTAAAGCTGAAAGGTCCACTAGATTGAGAGGGTTGAGCTATTTAAGAGACCTGACTGGTGACGCTGGTCCTGTCCTGTCATGCCCTCATTGAACAGAGAACATTAAGAGTTGGAATAATTTCTAAACTGAGGGAGAAGAGTACTGAATTGGTGAACAGGGGATCTTCCAATACCTCATTTTTTTTTGTCCCACGATCGAGACTGTAATTTGATTTGCTCCAACCACCACATATTGCCAAGTGCTGCACCCTCAGTTCCTTTCAGTGTAAAGTAGTAATATTTAAGGCAGAAAGGACAAGGATAGTGGAAATGTGTGGAATGAGACTGGATTGACTGTGCTGGAGCTTCTAGCTTTTTATGGCCCCAGACAAAAATCATTATCACCGAAATAGAATATTTTATTTATGTTTTATTTATTTTTATTTCACCAGGAGAAGCTCCATTGAGCAAGCTCATTTTGAAGGAGGTCCTGGACAGACAGGATTATACAGACTGACAGTTTACAACCAATACATTTACAGGATCATACTAACTACATACAGAACATTGCACAATAAGTGCAACATTCAGAGGAGAACAACATAGGTAGCAGTGCATTACACATACAGGCAGTTACATATTTGGTAGACAAGGCTAGGGCTTTAGGAAAGAAGGTTTAGAAGGGGAAGAAGGGGCTGAGTTAAGGAGAGGAGGTAAAGAAGATGGATAGAGGCAGGGTTAGGAGTGACAGTTGCATTTTTCTTGGATAGCTTTTTCTAAGAGAGATTTGAAGGCCCTATACAGATGGTAGAGACTAGAATATATTATATTATATTATATTATATTATATTATATTATATTATATTATAATGGACTGATACCCCAAAATATTTTACACTTATGGATAAATCTCCTGGATTAAGTGTCTACAGACTACTGACCTCTAACTTTATTATTTGGTGTCGGTTCTTTTTTCCTAGTGTGATAACTAAGCCTGTATACTATACTGTATACTGTATACATGGTACATACCAGGCAACAAATGTTGCTAGATAACAACTTCTCTTCTTTAATGGAATTATTGCCTGGTGATCCTGGTGTTTCAGTGAAAAAACCCTTCTAGAAATAGAAAGCTTAATACAAAATAGTTGAGGTTAAATAAGCAGACAAAAATTATAGTTTATCTGAAACCCCACAATAATTCCATGAGAAATATGACCTCTACACCCATTGTGAGATTAAGCTAATCACTTCATGAGCTATAAAACCTGGTTAAAGAAACAAATAGTTTGGAAATCTCCCCGAACCTCCTGATTAGTACTGATGAGATAGAGGAAGGGGGAAAGGATTTCTTGAATACATCTCATGCTCTATTAAGAGAA
This sequence comes from Neoceratodus forsteri, assembly GCA_016271365.2. Classification (NCBI taxonomy): domain Eukaryota; kingdom Metazoa; phylum Chordata; order Ceratodontiformes; family Ceratodontidae; genus Neoceratodus; species Neoceratodus forsteri. The sequence goes on along the minus strand of CM028130.1, from coordinate 1,119,503,961 downwards.
AATAGTTTCTGGAGTTTAACTGTGGCAGGCTCAGAATTACAGTTGTTAACTTTTGAACTGCAGTACACAATTGAAAGAATTAAGAGAATTGATGCCCAAACTATGCTGAAACATAGGGGAATGGATAACTCCCATCTAAGTAAGGATTTGGACAACTCTGGAAACAACATTAGTTATAATAAACAATATATCCCATATGTTTTAAGTAAGGATCTGATTTAAGCTCTTAAAGACCAACATGCAGCAAACTTAATCATAATGGAGCAAATGTTAGTTCTCAAAAATGAACTAGAGACAGCCAGACAAGATCCATAAATGGTGCAAGACTTGATGAGGTAATAAGCAAATTTGATCAAATTAATCCACCAAAAGAATCAGACTCTGTTATTTGGGACCCAGTGCAGGAAACTCTTGAAAATGGTAGGCCAGACTTCAGTTTGGTTATTATCCCAGATGCACCTGTCCCAGGGCAGAAAAGGGAAGATAGCAATGGGATGAAGAAAAAGAGAAAAAATTGAAAAAGAAGGCTCCTAGCATCTTGGTGCCTTACACGACCATAACAGACTCACGTGTGGATAATGAAGTCCTGGTATCCAAGGATTCCATGGTAAATACAAATGATAATACTAAAATATTACTCCCTGTACAAGGACAGAACAAGTTTATACAGAAGCCACAGTAGAGTTTAAAAACATGAAGGGTCAGCTGGGTGCCCTGGAAAAAGAAATTGAGAAGTTACAGATAGATATGGGTTTGGTTAAAAGTTCAATGACAGTAGCAAAAAAGGAAACAGACAACATTCACAATGGAATAGGGAAAAAAACTGCTTAACCTCAAGACAGAATTACACCTGAAAGGAATCAGGGGAATGAATCTAAACAAATAAATGACCCACCCCTAGGAATTTTCCCTTACTAAGAATAACAGCAATAGAAGGTTGGCCACAATTGAGTGGAGAGAGAGACTTAACATTTTTCTAATAAATATGTTAAAAGACAAATTAGATATTTTATTAAATGAAGACGAGATTATTGAAGTTAACAATACTCAGGATGGAAGGCTAAACACTATTACAGTTCTTATGCAGATGCCTAGAGTAGCCAATGACATCTGGTATAATGGTGAACCACTGGAAGAGAAAGGATATTACATAACTTTCCCCAACATACAAGGATTTATCCCAGAATTAAAGGACACTTCAGATAGTACTGAAAGGCTGATGACACTGAGTCTATTTGGCCTTGCACACCTTCTACGGGAAAATAATAGGAAGCTTCTTGGGTCATTATGTAATTTATTTAGTAACTTCCTATAAATTAACTTAGGGAAGAATGGCCTCATTAGAGTTGAAAGAAAATTAGAGTCTTCTCAGATTAATATCTTATTTAAAAATAAAGAGGTTACTGAACAACTGTTGGCTAAAAGTGCAACATTAGATGCTCTAGGGCTGTCCCTAGTGGACCCAAGTGAGATATTTGGAAAGAGGGAAATACAGGAGAATACTCAAAGTTTTCCTGTGTTTTTTTCCTAAGATGCAATGTGTTCTCAAAAAATCCTTATGACTCATTAGCAGATTTAACTAATTGACTGAGTAACCCCCAACCAGGGAGACTACACCTGTGACCCGATGAATATATGGAGACTAATGTTAATGGTCTGATACCCCAAAGTAAAATCATACTGGCTTCAGAATTGGATAGTACAACTATTACAGTAGTTCAGGATATGACCAGCATGGTACCAGCTGCAGAAGATAACTTTATGGTCATCTCTTGGAATGTATCAGAAACAGAACATAAGATCATAGACAATGAATGGAAGGAATTTGTTACCCAAGCAGATGAGATTTGCCTTCAGGAATCATCGCATGCAGAAGAAAATGCAGTTGCACTTAATGGGTATGAAGCTTACCAGACCCCAGGAGTAAAACTAAGTAGATTTGGTAGGAGAGCAGGAGGTCTACTTTTTTTTTTATTAAGACTAGGTCTTTTAGCTCAGTTGCTTTGGATTATGTGAGTAAATATTGTTTGTGTCTTAAAATTGAATATAAGTCATTTAAACTTTTTATTATCAATTGCTATGTCCCTCCAACCACGTCAAGGTTTTTTTTTCAATTTGGGTATCTGGAATGAGCTTCATACCCTTTTGTCTAATTATCTCAGTGACTTTCCTGATTATGGCATTCTACTTATGGGGGATTTTAAGTCAAGAATTGTGGACTTTGATGGTTTTAGTGACAATTCTGCACATAACTATTATTGTTCATTTGATACTGCTGTTAGGAATTCAAAGGATAAAGTGATAAATGTTACTGGCATTAAACTGACTGATATTCTTAAAGAAGTCAACATGTACTCCTTGAATGCACATCTTAAAGGAAACCTGGATGGAGAATTCACTTATATAAACATCATGGGTACTTCTATAATATATGTGTGTTCTGGTCAGGTAAACTTACAGTATGGGACAACTTACATAGTTTAGTGAGATCAGAGAGTGATCATCTCTCATTAGTTTTAACAGGTCTGAGAAGGAATAAATGTGTTACTGAAAGTTCCTTAGTCCCTATTGTAGAAATTATCCAGAATAAAAGAGTAAATTGCTCAATCACTTTAGAAAATGACATAAAAGTTATAATAGCTGAATGCCTCCTTAAATATAAGGTAAACTTTTAAAATGTAACTGCTATAAAACTATGGGAGACCACTGAGATACATTTTGAGTGTTTAAAAAAGGAACTTTATAAGGATATTAAATTTATCATAAAATATACACAAGTAGGATGGTTTGATAAACATTGTAAAGCTTATAAGGCTTATTTGTCTACCAGATTAAGACACATCAAAAATAACCCTAATGTCAAGGTTCTAATTAAAAACCTGAACCAGGAACGAAAACAATATAAGACATTTTTGAACGAGAAAAAAGCTGAATATTATAAAGAGCAATAGGGGAAATGCTACATGCAATTGATACACAAGATACCAAACAATTCTGGACCTATGTGAATAAAGGGACTACTACATATAAAAATCTCCCAGATGTGCACATTCCTGAAGACAAGTGGCTAAAGGATACCTAAACAACATTTTGATAACAAACAATTCAAGAATCACACTCTGTAGGTGACTAAAGGAAAGGTTGCTGTATACATCAATGCTAAAACTACATTTACATAATTTGCCTAAATGTGGTTCCAGAGCATTTGAAAGTTGTAAAATCAGCCTTCCAATTTAAAAAAAAAACTGTCTTACCTGCTTCCTAAAATGGCCGCCAAATGTGTTATGTGATGACATCATTGGAGCCAAAGTCAGAGCGATATATGGCTCTCTATAGTGCTAACTAGTTCTTTTTTCCCTCTGTATAGAATTGTTTCACCCAAATGGTCAAAACCATGTGCATTATTTTGTATAATACACATGTTAGGCTATGGTTCTGTTCATTTTGTTTACTTTAACATGCTGAAAATGTGTTTTAATCCAACCGGCTTTCTCTGTGGCAAACCACAGTGAACTACAAATCTTGAATGACCTGGTGCTTTAGTGGTTATGGTGGATCCAGGATGCTACAATGGTGGTGCTGGGGTGGTGTGCATGCTTAATATGCACATTTTAAAATTTTTATTAAACCTTTATATTTTCTGCTATTATTCTTTTCTAGTACGTTTTTGGCAGAACCTACAAATGTAATCCATAGTTTGAATGTAAACATTTATACAATCAATAAATCAGACTTCTTCAACAAAGTGAAATGCAGCAGCAGCAAGCCAGTACGTTACTATGGGGTGGGAGGGGGTTGCAGTTACACCCTTCACCACCCCCTACAGTCACCACTTTTTTGTAGCAAAGCTCTTGTGCAGTCCAATGTTAGAGTTCATACTTTCTCGAAACTCAAATATATGCTTGTCTTGTCTTCTTTTTCCATGTGAAATTATAATAAGAATCAGCATTCATACAGTGGTTTTCATAAACATTATATCCCAAAGTGGTTTACAAGCAATACTAGACTGGTAGTGAAGTGACTGAACGTGTAGTGGCAGCCATTTCATACATTAATATCCACACACAGCCTTGGACAATTGCATGGACTGGTTTTATGGGAAGGGGAATGTTGGCTAGGACAATGGGGTTAGGTAGTGATCAAGGTGCTGGCAGCTCCACATCTTATTTCTCACAGTAATCTGCTCATATTTCTTTCCTTCTGTCTTCTCCCTTCCCTGAATATAGCAGTACCTTGCAAGTGTGGCCTTCTCAGTCCCCCTCTAGTATTCATTCTTCACTATTCCTCCTAACACCGAAAACTGGTAAGCTCATCACTCTTCTGCATCATGAATGCAAGTAGTACAGTCCCCATTTTATTTTGACATTTGACAAATATAAACATATCTTTCCAGTAAGTCAGGCTCATAGCAGCAGGGAACAAGGGAAATGATGGGCTTTCCTATTCGTAAAAGATCTAGGCTTCCTTTGATTAGGCACTATTAAATGATTGGTGTGCACATCATTATGCACGTCATTTAATAGTGACTAATCAGAGGTGGCAAATCTTATATATGAGTAAAGGCCTATTTCCACTTATGCCATGCTGCTATCAGCCTGGCTTACCAGAAGATCATGTTTATTAATAAGGTATAAATATAACACGAGCGACTATACTAACCACATGCATGATGCAGAAGAGTAGTGAACTCACCAGTTTTGGGTGTGGGGAGCAGGTGAGAAGAATGAATGCCAGAGAGGGATTGAAGAGACCATTCCATCAGGGTACAGCTGTATTCAGGTTAGTTGAAGACATGAAGGAGGACGCTGAACAGATCACTGTGAGATCTGAAATGTGAGGTTGCCAGCATCACGATCACTACCTGACTGTGGATGAGAGTAGCCAGTGATGACAAATACTCAGAGTGGCAGGACCGCACCTAAACTGTTACTTGAATTCAGTGTGGGGAGATTACCCTCTGGTGGGGGGGATGTCGACGTTTGCTAGGACAGTATTGAGGGAGTTGTGTATAGCTCATTGAAGATTTGGAAGGGTGGTAGCCAGCCAACTCGAATTGTGGAATAGAGCACAGAAAAGTACTGGAGAAGAATTGCTGGCAACTGTCCTGCGGGGTTCTGCAGATTACAGGTAAAGGAGTAGACTGACACTGGAAGTCAGGTGGATTCGCTCAAGGTATTAGTATGCCTCTCCTGCTAATAATATTGTTATCCATTATAAGTGCAGCCCTTATGAGGACATGAACAGCAGTTTTTCTGGTGGGTCATGATGCTTAGCACTTGGCCCTTCAGAAAGACCTAGTTGTTGGTTAATGAGATGGGGGAAAAAACACAACAGGGAACTGTACCTACTACCTTCACTGAACAGAAGGATGGTGAGCCACTCAATATTTACTGCGGGAGCAGAACTCAAACATTGAGAATGTGGCCTGGAGAGTGGTTTGGGAGGCATTTTTTAAATGTGCCAGCTGATGATGTGTATCAATATAGGTGTGCACAACCCTCTGAAGTACAAGGTTACCATCTGAGGTGTGATAATTCTCTTCATGAGACCGCAAGCTCATATGCGGCCCCAGGCAGTACTAAGGACAGGGTATGGATGGTGAGGTGTTCAACAGAAGGCAGGCTAGATTCAGGGGGTTCACATGGAAAAGGAAAGCCATATTTGTGGATTAACAAGAGAGCATGAGCTTTGGAACTGAACAAGACCGATACTTTGCTGTGTGACCCTGAGCAAGTCACTAAACTTCTTTGTGCTCCCAGGCCACACCTGTAAACATGCTTTCAGCTTAGTGTGTCTCCTCTGGTTAACAAAAAACAAAATTCAGTGCATCATATAACCACTGGCTCATCAGGTATTTGAAGTGTTGTACTGTAATGCAGTTTGCCAAAGAAAAAGTCAGCCGGATTGCAAAACATTTTACACAAGTTAAAGTAAACAAAATGAACAAAATCATAACATAACATGTACTGGTCACAATAATCCATGAAGTAATACATGGTGTTGATCATTCTGGTACAATAATTCAAAACAGAGGGGAAAAAGAACTAGTTAACACTATAGGAATATATGTGGATCTCTGTCTCTGGCTCTGATGATGTCATCATGACTCAGGGAGCTGATGCTAGCCATCCAAAGGATGGCAGACAAGGGTGAGGTAGTACTGGTTGGAGACTTCAATATTCCAGACGTGGACTGGAGCATCCCAGCAGCAGTATCAACTAGGAGCAGATTTATCCTGGACTCCCTTCAGGGTGCCTTACTCAAGCAACTGGTCATGGAACCAACTCGGCAGAAGGCAATACTGGACCTTGTGCTCACAAACAGGGACAGTGTGATGGGGGTAACAGTGGGGGGAGCACCTGGGTAACAGTGACCACCAGTCATTGTGGTTTGAAATCACAGAAAGAGCAGAACCAAACCACACAAAAACACGTATCCTGGATTTTAGGGGGGCAGACTTTGGGAAAATGGGGAGATACTTAAAAGAGGCATTAAGGGGAATGGGACAGGAATCAGGGTTGAGGAACAGTGGGCAGTATTTAAAATGGGGATTACAAGAACAACAGAATTATGCATTAAGCAGGTTAGCAAGAGGAAAGGAAGAGGAGACCATTATGGTTTTCCAAAGAGGTAAAAGAAAGTGAAAGCCAAAAGATTGCATTCAGGCAATACAAAAGACACAGGCAGAAGGGGATAGGAGAAGTACCAGGAGAAGCAAAGGAGGTCAGTAAGTGAAGCCAAAGCTCAGACAGAAGAACACATTGCAAAATCAGTGGGTAGAGGGGACAAAACCTTTTACAGGTACATAAGTGAAAAAAGAAAGACAAAGGGAGGGATAGTGAGACTGAAGGGGGAGGATGGGAGCTGCATGGAGGATGACAACAGTAAAGCTGACATATTGAACAGGTATTTCTGCTCAGTCTTTACTGAGGAAGAGGGGTAATGGGTCTGAAGGGAGTACAAGGGGTGAGAATGGTGCAGAAATGGACACAAGTCCCTTTACATGAGAAAGGGTCCTGAAGGAACTGGAAGTAATAAGAGTTGATAAAGCAATGGGGCCAGGGAGGTGCACTCCAGGTCCTTAAAGAACTAAGAGAGGTGGTGGCTGAACCTCTGGCTATCCTGTTTAGCCGATCACTGGAAACAGGGAGGTACCCAAAGACTGGAGGACAGCAGATGTAGTCCCCTTATACAAAAGTGGGAACAAAGAGGAAGCAGGGAACTACAGACCAGTCAGCCTCACCTCGGTAGTGGGGAAGATCATGGAAGCACTACCGAAGGAGAGATTGGTGGAACATCTGGTTGTCAATGGACTACAGGACCCAAGGCAGCATGGTTTCACCAGGGGGAGGTCAGGTCAGACCAACCTCATTGAATTTTTTGACTGGGTGACTAGAGAGGTGGATCAGGGGAGGGCAGTGGACATGGCCTATCTGGACTTCAGCAAGGCCTTTGACACTGTGCCACATAGAAGACTATTACACAAACTGGGGAATATGGGTGTGGGCAGGACAGTAGTGTGGTGGGTAGGTAACTGGCTGGGTGGCAGGACACAGAAGGTGGTGGTAAATGGCTGTCACTCCACAGAGGGAAAAGTGACCAGTGGGTACCACAGGGATCAGTGCTGGGACCGGTCCTATTCAACATTTTCATCAGTGACATTGGGCAGGATCTAGAAGGCAGAATTTCACTGTTCGCTGATGACACAAAGCTCTGTAACAGAGTAGACACACCAGAGGGTGTAGACAGAATGAGAAGCGACCTGCAGAAACTTGAAGAATGGTCAAGGGTTTGGCAGTTGAAATTCAATGCAAAGAAGTGCAAGATAATGCATATGGGGCACAAAACCCTGGCACAATATATCAGTTGGGGGTGAGGATATAGCATGCACTAAGCAGGAAAGGGATCTTGGGTTGTCATCTCTGATGACCTCAAGGTAGGGAAACAGTGTGACAAGGCAGCAGGTAAAGCAAATAGGATGCTGGGATGTATAGGCAGGGCATCACCAGCAGGAAAAGGGAGGTCATAATTCCGCTATACAAGACACTAGTGAGGCCCCACCTGAGTACAGTGTACAGTTCTGGAGACCATACCTATGTAAGGACATAGACAGGGTAGAGAAGGTTCAGAGGAGGGCAACAAAGATGGTACATGGATTGCATCACAAGTCCTATGAAGACAGGTTGAAGGAACTGAACATGTACTCCCTGGAGGAGAGGAGGGAGAGAGGGGATATGATAGAGACATACAAGTATCTTACAGGGAGGAACAGGGTGCAGGAAAACACTATTTTTAAGTGAAAAAGATGTTCCAGGACTAGAGGGCATGGGATGAAGTTGGAGGAGGACAATTCAGAGGAAACATGAGAAGAATTTCTTCACAGAGCGGGTGGTGGACAAGTGGAACACCTGCCAGGAAGGAGTGGTGGCTGAAACAATCACGGATTTAAGAATGCATGGGATAGAACATAAAGATTCTAGAGGTCAGGGGTAAGGGGCAACAGACTTCTAGGAAAACAAACTGAACTTTCAAGCTCAAATGGGCAGACTGGGTGGGCCATAGGCCCTTATCTGCTGACACTGTCTATGTATCTATGTATCACTTAACACAGTTGGCAGACATCTTAGAGAGAAACCAAAGCTGTTTTTTGAAAGTGAAAGGCTGATGTTTACATTTTTCAAAAACTATGAAACTACATTGATGTTATTTACATAAATGCAGTTTTAGTATAAATGTAAACAGTAGCCTTTACTTTCCCCTCGCTATGAAACCAGATTTTGGAATTTGCAGTTTTACAAAAACTGCTTGTTTAGGAACCCTTTAACATTTTTCTCTAACATTTTTTTTTTTTGACAACATGAATAATAATAACTCCTTCTTATGTAATATAAGCTATATGAACTTGGCTATATCAAACAAGAAATATATATGACAATTAAATCACTAACATTAAATAAAGCCCCTGGGTTGGATTGTATACTTGTTCAGGATTACACTTCTAATACAGCAAAATGGTGTGAAATATTCTTTTTTACATTCAATAGAAGTATTCGGGAACATTTTTTATCCAGAATCCTGGAAAGGTTCTTTAATTGTACCAATTCATAAAAAAGGAAAACAGGATGACCTAAAATGTATAGACTAGTCAGTTTATTTGATATACATTCTCAAATTTCCCCCATTTACTAAAAATATCACCAACAGCTTAATCTGGTTCAAGGTCAGTTGGCATTCATCTATATCCCTCTCTCCCCCCAGATCATGCCTGAAAATAGGCAAGAATTTGTCTAGTGCATTTACCCAGTCAACAAAAACTAAAATAAACAAATAACATTCTAACATTTTCTCAAAGTTAATCTTGGACAGATTAAAACAACAGATAACTCAGACAGGTGACATTTCTGAACTTCAAGCAGGTTTTAGAAATAATTACTCAACAATAGATCATTGATATACATTGTATCACTCGGTAGAAAAATATTTTCTATTAAGAAAACAAGTTATACCTAGCATTTGTTGATTTTTCATCAGCTTTTGATATGATAGATAGACCCACCCTGTGGGCATTAATGAAGGAGAAAGGTATTGACGAAGGCCTCATTGGTGTTATTAGCCAGCTTTACAGTGACAACTAGGCTAAAGTTAGAATTAATACAGAAGGAAAGGTTTCAAAAATGTTTTCCATTAATAGAGGTGTACGCCAAGGCTGTGTCCTGGCTCCTACTCTATTTTCCCTGTATATTGATGGTTTGTTAAGGAAAATAGAACAACTTAGCACTGATGCTCCTAAAATTTTAAATAACTCATGCCCATCATTGACATATGTCAATTATATTGTTATAATGCCCCTATCAAAAAAAGGCCTCCAAAAACAATTAGCTCTATTAAATAAGGAGGCGAATGAAAATTTACAACTAAACATAAATGTGCAAAAAACACAGGTCATGGTAATAGGACAACAAAAAATTAAGGGTTCCCAGTATCTAGGAGAACACAAATTACCAAGCACAGATAACTATACTTACTGTACCTAGGTATAAATTTTACTGCCAACTTCAGATTGTCTCTCCATATGAAATACCTGGCTGAATAAGCCTAAAAGACCACTAAAGGCCTTAACTAATGCAGTGTTATTTATGGTGGAAATGCAGTTAAGCCACTTCTAACAGCGATTAAAAACAACATTCTTTTCACAGCTCTTATATGGAGCCGAAATGTGGGAAACAAAGAATTTAGATAAATTGAACACCTCTGTCTATAACATTTTAAGGACTACACTGGGATTAAGACATTCATGCCCAAGATCATATGTAAGAAGTGAGTTAGGTCTGGCTGATATGCAAGCCATGGTGGACATAAGAAAGCTCAATTACTAGTTAAAAGTAACAAAATTGATACCAGTTAAAAATATGGCAGGAGAGAGAATGTAATATCAATTACTGGTACAGTGAGATTTACTTACTCTAAAAAGATATGGTCTTTTAAAATTGAAAGGATATTTGGACATAAATGTGTCGCTGAGCTGGAAGTATAAATCTTACATAAAAAAATAATTGTAATCACTGGTTTAAAGTGGACTTAGAGGATATTGGTAATTCTAGGTATTCACTATGGTTTGTTTATTTACAAGGTGCTCATGGATTTAAATACTATCTGGATTCCCTTACTGATCCTGTTCTTAGAAAAATGTATACTAAATACAAGTTTGAATGTTTTGATAATAATGTCCCTAATGCAAGATTCAAAAAATTGCCAGTTCATTCTCAGAAATGCTATTGCTCGATAGGAGATAAAGATAACTTCTCTCATGTTCTCTGGGATTGCAGCTGGTATAAAACCACAAGATTACATTAGCCAAGTCCTCTAATAGAGGATTGGAATAATTTAGATAAAAAATGTATGACTATCATACTTACAAATACAGAAGACGTCTTTACTACAAATAGACTGGCTACATTTTTCCATCAAGTTAATAAAATTAGAGCGATTAAAGTAAAAGGTACTGATACTACAATTTTTTTGCACTTTATGGTACCCATGAGAATGGATTGATGGACAATCTATATGTTGTACTGTTTTTAATTTGTGTGCACTTTATTGGAAGGAGGGTATTATAATGTCACTGCCCATGGCTTTTGTATATTATCTGATTTTAAAACTGTATTTAATTTTGTCTTTTGTATGTTGGATTTGTATGTCAAATTATGAAGACTTTTTAGTCATACTATAAACTTTCTACTACTACATAAATAAATACATTAATTAATCTCACATGGGATAAGGCTTTACAAAAAAATAAATTGAATTCTATAATCAATTCACAGAATTGGTTACAAAACTTTTACAAAGTAGTCCTTTGCTACTCAGCGTTAATGATAACACCAAAACCTTTCTGGCATACTTACAATTGCAACCCAGTATATCTAAATTTGATAACTTACTACTAGAGGTTACAAGAGATTTGGATAAAGAAAATATCAGATGGTGGTCACAGACATTTATTTATTTATTGGAATCTCGGATAACATCTTTGAGCTAAAAGCTTGTTTACAAATGTTCCATGTCATAAGGCAATAGACAAGGTACATAGACATTACAAAACTGATAGGGATATATACAGCAGGCAAGTACATTATGGTACATACAGATACAGATTCAAGCAAGTATAGTTCAGAATCTGGATGACTGGAAGTGGGAACAGATTTGGCTACACTCCACTAAGGCATTTAAAACTATAAACATAAAATTGGTTCAGTTTTACTCTCTACATAATCTATATTACACTCCTAAACAAGTATATAAGATGAGACACAGAAATACTTCCAATTGTAACAGATGTGGGATGATGACTGTGATTGAATTCATATGTTCTGGGGATGTCGAAAACTATGAAAGTTATGGTCAGATATTGAAACTTTACCAAATTCCATTAAAGGGCACATACAACTAGAGAAATGTCTCATAGGCCACTTTCATGAAACTAAATATTGGCTTAATGAACATAAATATATTACTTCTCTAATTGCAGCAACAGATAAAATTATTTTAAAAATCTGGACAGAAGACAGAGCTTACTGAAGACTGGAAAAGAGAATGAGTTGAAGTCCCCAGATCAGAAAGACTTGCTCACTTGATGGCTTTGTAGAAAGAGTGTTTTCTGTCTAAATGGAGCACTATTTATAACTTCTTTGCTACAGGCTTGGTAGTAACTTAGTTTAATAACGTCGCCATATGCAGATAGTGGTAGTTCTAGTATCTAATGTTTCTGTCTTCTCAGATATCTTCTTTCTTTTACTTTCCTTCTGGTAATGATTGTCTCCTCTTAGGGTATAAGAGTTTCATTTTAATGTTTCCTATTATCTACTGTATATATTAGTATATAAAATAAATTGTAGGCAGTTATTTATTGCTTGCATATTTTTTATGGTATAGTTCTAGTTTCTCTAGTTTATTTATTTGCTTGTATACATTTTGTTTCAAAATCTAGTGAATCTGATTGATTCAAAAAATGTCAAATGATGTCTAATTTTTCAAAGTTTTCAACAATTTAGTTTGTTCTGATTTATAGAGTTATTTAAAAAGTACTTCACGTTAACCAGCTTTGCTTTCTTTTCATTGTTTTTGATATATAATTGTTCTACCTCAAGATATGTTTACTTTTTATTACACAGTCATTCAAAGCACAAAAGTGTATGGTGATTTCAGTGTTTAATATTAAAAATAAATATCTAATGGTGTCACTTCTTGGTGCCACATGAAATGTTCATTTGTAAAATTGGTAGGACCTTTTCAAACAGACTGAAGGAAAAACTTGAGCCATTTTTCCAAAAGAATATAAAAGGGAATAGTTTACATTTAAAACTGACCTGTAAATTATTCTAGAACTACTGTAGTTCTCTCATAAACTGAGTGCTCTTGCTGAGAGGTACCTTTAATATCTTACTAAGCTAGCTGCCTGCACATGCTTTAATACACCTTAAGCCTTCCCTCTTTCCCGCGTATCTCACCACTACCTACTACGCTTGCCTCCCCTTTCCACTTCTTTGATTATCCCCACCCTATCACCTCTACCCCTCTCATCTGCTTACTTCCACCCTCATGCAAATATCTATTATCTAGATGACTGCTGGGCTATAACTATTGTACCACCTTAAACCGATTGTAATGGCAGCACTTGTTTTAATTATTCATTACGTTTGCTTTTCCTAGTTTTGGTTGCAATTTCTCTATATCCTTCCTGTACTTAGCATACTATCTTCAATGTTTAATTTTGTACTGACTGTTATCTTGCATTACATTGTATTCTACTACCTTAGTATTGTTTTGACTACCACTATTGTTGTCCTACATTGTATTTCACCATATTGTAACCTCCCAGGTTGTGCCTGAAAATAGGCATTTTTCTATGTCTAGAGCACCTACCAAGTTACCAAAAATAAATAAATAAATAAAAGATAGAAATTCCAGTCTTTTGCTATGACAAATTGAATGCTGTCCTGTGAGTTAATGTGAGTAAAAATAGTAATTACTATCAATATTGAATATTTCTGGTGTTGGTGTTAATTTTTATTTCATTTGTATAAACACTGCATACATACTGAATGTGGATAAACGTTTGAAATATTTGTTGTAGCAGAAAGTATTTTCCTCTGTTTTCATTTATCTACAGTAAATAAACGATTTTTAGTGTAACTACTGAGATTCATAGGGTTAACTAAAAGCCACAAATCCAGAAGATGATAGGAGACAGTTTCTTTTTTCTTAATTTTATAATGCTTCCCCCCGTGTTTCACCTGTTCCCATACCTCAGCCATGCTTGTGTATGTGGAGGCATGCACAAGCCATGGCTCGAGGTACCCTCCCATGACTTGCTGCCCCTTCCCACCTATGCTAGCCACTAGACCTCCACCTGGTGGCAGTGAAACTACGGGGGATGATGACCACCCTGAGAGCTGCCATTGGCTGCTCAATCCTGCTCTCACCCTCCCCCCCCATGCTGGCACTCAGATGAACTGAATCCATTCCCAAACCTGAGTCACCAGCATGACATGAGGTAAGGCATCTAGCACCTCAGCCATCTGCACCACTGGGCTAAAATGACAGGAGGCAGTTTCTGAAGAGTCTGCTTCAGAACAACATTCAAGAGGTTCAAGACACCAAACTTTGAGATCAACAAGACTCCTACTTCAGTCAAGATGCCAAAGTATGCACAAGCACTACTTCCCGAAAAACACACTTTGTTACTTATAGTAGTAGAAGCAGAGTTTATTTATTTTAGGCACCCTTAACTGTAGGCTCAGGCCACCCTTACAAAATATAAACAAACAGTATTAGGAACATAAGATTCATAATAGAAATATGTAAAAATCACTAAATGCAACCCATTAAAATTCTGTACAGCCTAATTCCTACACTGTCTAGCAGTTTTAAGTATATCCCTCAGGCCTCAAAGCCCTGTTGGAAGAGGAATGTTTTAAGATGTTTCTTAAAAATCTCTAGGGAGCATGCCTCCTGGAGGTACTCTGGCAATGAGTTCCAAAAACTGGGGTAGCCACTTCGAATGCCCGGTCCCCAGAAGATTTCAACATAGCTTGAGGGACCTCAAGGAGGGCCTCCCCTGCTGATCTAAGAGAGCAACTCGGGTGTAGGGATGTAGAAGCTCCTTCAGGTAGACCGGACCCAACCCATGTAGGGCCTTATAGATCAAAATATCTAATTTAAAGGTGATGCATCAGTGCACTAGCAGCCAATGCAGTTCATGTAGCACCGGCGTAATATAACAACCTCAAGTGTCTTGTCAACAACTAGGCCATGCTGAATTCTGCAAAAGCTGCAGGTGCCACATCGCACCTCTTCTGACCATGAGGTAGAGTGGTTACAGTAGTCAAGTCTTGAAGTGATGAACGCATGTACCAGTGTAGCCAGGTCGTCAGGGGGAATAAGGAATTTAATTCAGGCAATGTATACAAAATTATTCTTGTCAGTTGGTAAAACTTTTATTGTTAATCATGGTAGAGTGTACCTTATGGAAGGAGTGTCTAAAAAACATTATATAGACACTGAGATACAACAGAGTTCTACGTCTTATAAAGATGAAGTAGTACAACAGTAAAATGATTGGTTTAGTGTGTCATATTTATTTGTTGCAACTGTAGCAGAAGTCTAGCATGCAGAAAAGAAAATCAAACTTGAAAGTACTTTCAAATACTTAAAAAAATTGAGAAATCAGTTAAAACAAGAATACAACACCTTGTCCATAGATAAAGAGACTCGTGAAAGAAAGGGTGCAGCTGTCACAAGAACCACATGTATGGCCTCTGCTTAAAGAGTAAAAAAATAGATCCATGGGAACATGATAAAAAGTCATGTTTACAGGAACTAGAACTCTTGCTTATAAAGAATGCACATTAACAGTGGAAAAAAGGAGACTTGACTGTACAATTACAGAACTTGCAACAATAAAGAGACCAGGTATATGGTATCTGTCAAAAGCCGCAAGGAAAATAGATTTATAAATTGAACAGTTACATTATTGATTGCCAAAGTGAGTCCCAAGACCAAGATGTAACATTTAAAAACTGTTACTAAAGCAGAACAAGAAAATCTTGGTTTACCCAAAGAGTTAGCAAAAACTGAAACTGAAACTGAATTAAAGTGTGGGGAGACCAAATACCAAAATATTAAAGATGACCTTAAGATTGCTAGAGAGTTACAAAACAATATGCAAAAGTTGAACAGGCTCTTACTTGAGCCCAGATAACATTAGCAGAATCCTCCAAAAACTAACCATAATCTTACAACCAGATGGAAGGGAAAAAAACAGAGAGAAACTCAATATATAGAGGACTTTACCAGTTGGTTAGAAACATTACAGTTTAGACTGAAGCAGGTAAATCTAGAAAATGAGAAGAACTTGAACAAAAACAGGATGAAGGAGAAAGTGAGTTTCCTGGTTCCTACTGAAAGGAAATTTCCTTTGTAAAACCTCAAAAGGAAATGTTCCTTCAATAGCCATTATTCACTTATGTTCAATCTTGTGCTAAGGAGGAGAAGCACACTGAAGAAAAAGAAACAGTGGAAGATACAGTGTTACAAGGCAAGGTAACCAGTGCATTAGTGAAACAGGTAGGGGAACTGACGCAAAACAAAAAGAACAGTTTGGAAAAATGCAAGAACAGAATGAACTGTCAAAAGGAAAGTATAAGGAAAGATTACAAAGTGTAGAAAGTAGCAGCAAATGTGGGAAGCAAGTTAAGAATCCCTGATGTCTCAGACTCAGAAAGCGGTTCTACACATTCCATTATTTCTTTCTCTGATGAAGGTGAGTCTGACTGAGGTAAAACTCTCAATAAGGTCTAAAAAGAAGAAAAAGAAAGTACCTGAAAAGAAAATAGGTTACAGTGAATAGACCAAACTGTTGAAAAAAGCTATCGATTAAGAAAAAACAGGATCTGCAATGCTCCACACTCTTTCTGAGCTCATTTGCACCACATGTAAGTGCTCAGTAAAGGGATTATTACAAGACAAGCTCAGTGTTTGATACAAACACACCAATGAACCATCTGTAGGTCATTATATCAGCTCACAATGTCCAGACATTATTCAGCTGGTACCAATAAAATGTTATTTAAGCTGCACCATATCAAAACTCAATACCAGTGCTCGTGAATTTGTTACATACCACCACCATAAAAGTCAGGTCCTTTCTGATTTACTGTAGGTTTTTTCTTTACATCAAAAGTAATGATTGTACAAACCCATCAGGTAAAAAAAATACTTTTTAAACTCCCATGACTATGGTATTCTGGGAGGCAGAAAGAGATGCACACCTCCACATGCGTGCATGAACATGCTAACATTTTGCCATGTCATGGCTTCATCAGAGCTGACGTTCAATGCCCAGATCAGCCTATTGGCCTATGACATATTTAGATCAGCAAACATTAAGGGGGTAAGTATTTTACCACCGTGGACATTGCAAATGGATTATGGACCCGTAAGGTAAATCCAAAGCACTAATACAAATTGGATTTTACCTTTGGAAAGCTACAATATACATGCAACAGGTGTCATTTTGGATATTTTAATTCTCCTGCAGATCTTGGTATCTTTCTGCATGGGGCATGGCTAACTGTCATGCTGATTGACAACAACTTGGCAGGAGAGCACAAAATACAATTTTATAGCCAAAAAAACTGCAGAAATCTGAACATTATCAGTGGATTTGGATTGTTGTCAGTGAGAGGATCAATTTGCTAGCAGATACCCTATACCTGTAACATGAGCAAAGCGACTGCACAAAACCAGGGAATTCAAAATTTCTTCCAGCCACATGGAGGTACCCAAGATGGCACTAAGGCTTCATCTTCAGGTACTTCTAATGATCACACTCTGGCTGCATTGAAGGACCTAGAACAAACTGAAGCAGAGCTGCGCTATTCTATTGCCACAATAGATAAGAAACTTGACTCTATCACTTTGGAACTTACAACAGTAAAATCATACAAACATAGAATTTGTTAGCAGATAAGGACCACTTGGTTCACCTAGTCTGCCCATTTTTTTTCTGCCTACAGTATTCTGTAGACCCTACCTGATCTCTAGTTCTTTCTCCCTTCCCCATTCCTTTCTGCTAAGATTCTCTTAGACCTATCCCATGCATTCTTGAAGCCTTACCATTGTTTTCAACCCCACCACATTGACTGGTAGGCTGTTCCAGGAATCTACCACTCTTTTTGAAGAAGTGCTTCCTCTCATCTCTCCTAAATCTATCCCCCCCACACATTTCATAGGGATATACTATGATATCCCTAAACTCGGCATGCTGATGCTTGGCATACTGAGTAAAACTGCCCAAAATGCACAGCCCCGAATCACTGATATGTGCGACATATGAATTTCAGGCATTTCAGGAAAATAAACTATAAAATGCAGGGGGCTATGCCCCCTGCACCTCCCCAGAACTAAAATATCCAACTCTGAGGGGAAGCAGACCCCGGAGTAAAATGTTAACAGTTACGGGGGGTGCAGTGTGTAAAATCACATGACCTGGACCAGAACCCGAGTCATGCACAGTATGCCACCTGAGCTACCAGTGGTACTCCCCTCCACATCATTGGGGCAGTTTGGCCAGCAACCCCATCCAACTATCCTTTCTTGTGCATCACACGGGGTAAGATAGCATTCCGTCACATCCACTACCTTACCCCATAGGGTGTAGTAGCATCAGGTTATATCCTGTATTGGGGAAAGCTGACCGGGGTACTGCTTGTCAGGATTGTCAGCTTCCAGATAGCATAAGTATACCTTTCATGGCATGACCCCTTGTTTTTGTACACCTTCTTTTCTGAAAAATACTTTCTTACTGCACCTTATTTACCTGCCTTGAGGTATTTAGAGGCCTCTGTCATGTCCCTCTCTCCCTCCTCTCTTCCAGGATGTACATATGGAGTTACTTTAGTCTCTCCTCATAGGGCTGTTGATGCAGACCCTGCACCATTTCAGTTGCCCTCCTCTGGACTGCCTCCACTCTGTCTATATCCTTCCAGAGATGTGACCTTTAGAACTGTACACTGCATTCAATACAGTGTATACAATGTAGCAGATGCTAACAAAATCACATGCCCAGAACAGTCCTGCTGTCATTTCTCTCAGTGAGGGATAAGAAGAGGATGGTTATGGCAGCAAAAAGAATGCCAGTGACAATCGATGAGCACAAAATCTTAATTTTACAAGACTGGTCCTATGCTACATTGCAGAGGTATAAGATCTTTGATGGAGTCAGAAAAGAACTCTGAATTAAGCAAATTCCACTTGCCTTATTGCCTCCTGGTCCACCTGCATCTAACCATTCAAAACAAGTCAAACTCCTTTTCTTATTCCAAGAAAGTGATTAAACTGTTGAAGCAATTAAAGTGGGACATAACTGCTTTTCAGGAGGCTCTCAAGGTGGCTAAAGAGAGCTGGTGGACAATTTTGAATGAAGGAGACAGTTGAAATGGAGTATTGATGGAAGGAGTTAAAACTGCTTTGTAATAATGACAATAATAAATGATTGACTTTTTAATGCTCTTTTAAAAGAGTTTCTAAGGTACTGTACAAACAGTTGAACTTAATTAGAAAACAACTAATCCCCCCCACCTTCACCTCTGTCTGGTGTATATTTTTCTTCCGTTACTTCCTCCTGCAACCTTAGATAACCTGCTTTATCTTCCTATAGACACTTCTATGTATGTAAATACCATGTAATCTGTACAATATCTGTATAATTCTATGTACATATGAACTTCTTTTTCTTCCTCTCTGTAAAGAGTATTATCTGTATTGCCTTGTAAATACCTGTGTTGACCTGTATATACAATTGTTCATGCTCCACCCAGGTCCATCTTGCAAATGAGCTTCTGCTCAACGATGAATGCCTGGTTAAATAAAGACTTGATTGATTGATTGATTGATTGATTGATTGAGTTAAAAGCTAAATGGTAGAGGTAGGTTTATAGTTTTCTTTTAAATAGTTCTGGATCCTCACATCCCTGAATTTCCAGTGGTAGTCCATTCCAACAGCAAGGGCCATGAAATAAAAAGACATAGTTAACAAAAATAGCCAGTCTGGAGGTTGGAACATTGTAGAGAAAGGCATCAGAAAAACAAAGTCAACAAGTTGGAGAGTGGTGATGAAACAATTCTGTTAAATATAAGGCAGTAAGACCAGTACGGCATTTGAATACAAGGAGAAGTGTTTTTAAACAATATACCCCAAGAGAGCGTGAGTGATGCCAGGATTTACCCATGCTTGGTGTGTTGTTCAGTCACAAGGCACAGCCGAGTGACCAGCAACACACAGAAGTGGGTAAATCTTGGCATCACCCAAACCCTCGAGGGGTATATTGCAATTATGCAATGGCCCTATTATTTTTTTTTAATTTTTTGTGAGGGGAAAAAATAAGAGTTTTTTTATTTTAAATTAGTTTTACAGAATTGATTCCTCCGTGACAGAAAATAATCCTTAGTTGGTAGGTGGTTGTGAGTTAATGCTGCATGGTGTCATGTTTGGTTTGTTGCTGAGGCAGCGTGAGAGTTGTGTGTTTTTTTTTTTTTAGAGAGTACAGAAGTAAGAAGTGGCTGTTTATAGCAGTACCGTCGTGTAGTGTGTAACCTGTTCTATGTGATTTTATTCACTGTTTGGATGTTTTGATTTATAGGCTGAAGGTATGTTTTTTTCTTTATATTCTATCTCGGCATCTTGGGAGTAGTGAATAGGGTCAGAGGGTGAGGAGCGGCAACGGTCGTGGTCTGAAGTGTCTTGTGAGCGGTATTGATTTCGGATGTTTTGCTGTCATGGAACCGGAGGGTGAAGAGATGCAAATGCAGGGGACAAGGAGGGATAGATTTATTTTTTTAGTAAAACACAGCAGTTATTTTGTAGATAGCTTCAGGGCAGGATTTGCATACTGTTTTGAAGTTGCTAGTTGGGTTAGCAAGGAGTTTGTTTGACGAGTGTTGGATTGGAGTGATACATCGGGGGGTCATGATGCGGCTGGCTGGCGATTGGCACTTTTTCCTGTGGGATACTATCTGGATTTACACATTGTAAATCCTGATAGCTAGACAATCAGAAGCCAGGATTTAACTTGCCCCTTGTATAATTAAGTAATATACCCCAAGAGGGTGTGGGTGATGCCAGGATTTACCCACGCTTGGTGTGTTGTTCAGTCACGAGGCACAGCCGAGTGAACAGCAGCACACCAGAAGTGGGCAAATATTGGCATCACCCACACCCTCTTGGGGTATATTGCAATTATGCAATGGCCCTGTTTTTTTGTTTTTTTTTGTGAGGGGGAAAAATAAGAGTTTTTTTATTTTAAGTTAGTTTTGCAGAATTTATTCGTCCGCAACAGAAAATAATCCTTAGTTGGTAAGTGGTTGTGAGCTAATGCTGCACTATGTCATGTTTGGTTTATTGTGGAGGTAGTGTGAGAGTCATGTTTTTTCTTAGAGAGCACGGAAGTAAGAAGTGGCTGTTTATAGCGGTACCGTCGTGTAGTGTGTGACCCATTCTATGTGATTTTATTCCTTGTTTGGATGTTTTGATTTATAGGCTGAAGGTATGTTTTTTTTCTTTATATTCTGTCTTGGCAGCTTGGGAGTAGTGAATAGGGTCAGAGGGTGAGGAGCAGCAACGGTCGTGGTCTGAAGTGTCTTGTGAGCGGTAGCAGTTTTGGATGTTTGGCTATCATGGAACCAGAGGGTGAATAGATGCAAATGCAGGAGACAAGGAGGGATAGATTTTTTTTTTTTGGATGAAATACAGCAGTTATTTTGTAAGTAGCTTCACGGCAGGATTTACATACTGTTTTGAAGTTGCTTGGTGGGTTAGAGAGGAGTTTATTTGAAGAGTGTGGGATCGGAGTGATACATTGGGGGTCATGATGTGGCTGGCTGGCGATTGGCACTTTTTTCCATGGGTCGTATCAGGATTTACACATTGTAAATCCTGATAGCTATCCAAATCAGAAGCCAGGATTTAACTTGCCCATAGACATTGTCTATGTTTCTATAATCAAACTTCCTGGAGTCAGAAAAAACAGAAGCAGCAGCATTTTGGATGAACTGAAATTGATATAAGGTTCTTGTTGGGAATCTGGACAAGGGAGAGTGATAGTAGTCCAGTCAAGAGAAAATAAAACAGTGGAACAAGGTAGCTCTGACAATCTTGCTGACATGTGATTCCAGATGAAGCATTATCTCAGAAAGGAATCCAAAGTTGCATACAGTCATGGTTTGATAAATGGTAGCAAAACTGTAATGCAGACTAGGATCAGATAAGTCCAGCTGGTTGGTCTTACAGTAGCTCTTGTGTTACATATGAGAAGTTCTGTCTTGTTAACATTTAAACAGCGAGAATTTGCAGTCATCCAAGACTGAACATCAGCAAGGCACAGAGACAACTGAGCAAGAGATGCATGGACGGTGTCAATGAGGGCATAAATCTGAGTGCGGTTGGCATAGCTGTGGTAGGACAAACCATGAGCGCTAATGATGTCTGCCAGGGGAACCATGTATAGCACTAAAAGGAGGGGCCCCAGAATGGAGCCTTGTGGAACACCAGCAACCACTGATTTAGGTAAGGAGGTGAAACAATTAAAATGGATAGTTTGAACTCTGCTGGTAAGGTATGAGCAGAGCCAACTCCGGACTGTATTTGTGATGCCAAAGATGGATTTCAAGTTCATAAACACAATTTCATGTTTAATGGTTTTGAAGGCAGACAATATATCTAATAGCAGAATAGTTGTAACTCTTTCATCAATAGATAATAAAATGTAATTTGACACACATAAGAGGGCTGTTTAGGTGTTGTGAGTGCTTTGGAAACCAGACTGGAATTTAGGCAGAAGTTGATGGGTTACTGCTTTCTCTGTCACCTTGGAAATAAATGGCAGCTATGCAATTGGATGGCAGTTGGAGAGAATACCTGGGTTTAAATAAAGCTTTTTTTTAATGCTGACAGGACTTAGGCAGTCTTGAAAGAGAAGGGTAAGCCACCAATCATTAAGGAAAACCTGATAAGAGCAGCAGTAAGTGAAATTAAAATATGAAACAAAACTTTAATCAGGTGGCAGCAGGATCAAAGGGAGATGACTTTAAATTCAAGTTTATTATTAAAAAAGAGTGTATAATCAAAAAGATGTATACTCTAAATTAAAAACACAGACAGACCACAAGATACATACATAGAAAGAGAATCACAGAGAGATATAGTAAAATATGTCATCCTTCTCTAATTACTTAAGCAATATACCATGACAGGGAGTGGGTATATTGGTGGATTTACCACGCCTGGTGTGGTTCAGTCACGAGGCACAGCCGAGTGACTTAACCACACCAGAAGTGGTAAATCCACCCATATACCTACTCCCTGTCATGGTATATTGCTATTATATAATGTTCAACTTGTTTTTTTGTTTTTATAGTGACATAAAACTTTTACAGTAGGTATACTGGAGGATTTACCACAGTCATGTGATCTGTTTTGACCAATGAGGTTACAGGATTTTCATACCCCATTGTATAATGTACATTATTGCACATCACATTACTGCATATTTCCCTAAGCCAATATTTCTAAGGTAATATGAGTATGCAGTGGCTCATTCCCAGGGAAGGAAAGGGCTAGTAAATTGAACATTCAAAGCTTTTTTGAATTTAATATACTTTATTGCAATTTTTATTTTATTTTACACAAGACAAACAGTGACAACACCCACAACAAACAGTGCAATCCGACTTTTGTGCACAGAAACATTTTAAGTATACAACTATGTGATATAGAGCACATGACACCAGCAAGGAGACAGTTATCCTCAGAGATATTTACTGTCCCCAACATCGCACTACAGGAACTTAAACCCCCTTGTAACATGGAAAATGTGAGGCCTATACCCCTTATTACATTCAATGCCTGCCAGTCATCCCTGTTCTATAGGTGGTTATAGCTGCATAAGTACATGAAGCCACTTCCAGTGCTTGTGATATACTTTAACCTATTATGTAAGCTGGCAATCAATTTCTTAGCTCTAAGAACAAACATAAGGTTGGCATACCACTCCCCTAATAGGTGGGTGTATTTTGGTCCATCAAATGACCTAAAATAACTTTTTTAGTGCAAGCCATAATCAGTGCAAATGTGGTACTTCTGTGCACCAGCCAGTCTGTAGCCGTATTCCCCTATGATACATATTTTTGGGTGAAAAACCTTATCCAACCCCAACAGAGGATCTAATTTAGATGTAATAGCTAACCAGAGTTGTTGAGCCTGGGGACAATGCCAGAGGATCTGCAGAAGGATACCTGTCTCCTCGCCACACCTAGCACAAGTGTCACGTTCCGGTCTATGTATATTATGCAGCTTCACTAGTGTGTACTACAAATTGTGCAGTATTTTTAATTGCATCAGCCTGCACGTGTCAAATTTTATATATTTATAGGGGCCTTTCCACACCCTGTGCCAGTCATATTCCCCACTGGTCTTGGGTACAGCTTGATTCCAATAACAGCCTAAACCATCCACCCTGTCTTTAGTGAAGTTATATATACTTTGATACAGATGGGGAATTGGGTGCAGTAGCAAGGCTCAGTTAGCCAAGGGGAGAATGCTGTCACCATGGTTGGAGGACAAGGTATGTCCCCAGAAGTGTTGTGCCAATACATGGGTCACTTGCAAGAAGAGAAAGACCATATAGAAATTTGGTGTCTCTGATGAAACGTAGCAAATCCTATAAGCTTATTGTCAAAAGTAAGTTGTTCAACTCTGGCAATACCCAAATCTTGCCATGTTTGCTGGGTGATGGGTTTTCCATTGATTCTTAAATTAGGATTTCTAGGCAAGGGTTTCATTGTATCATGCACCGGCTGTAGTTTGAAGGTGACATGTAAAGATTATGTAGTACAGGGCTGTCCCTGTAATGTCGCTTACCCTGCCAGCTGAGGTCTTCATGCTGCTAATTGTTGTAATTTTTTTGTTAAATCCTTAGTTTGTATTTTTAGTTTGCATGGTGTCGGCAAATGCGGAAGCAGAGGTGGCTCTCTGAGGAGCCTGATCAAGTGGTACTAAGAATCATGGGAAAACTTCACTTTTTAGTGACATAGATCCCGCTATTGCTGTATTGAGCACAGCAGGGAGCGGGTATAAATTTTAACCCTTTACAGTGTCAGCATGAGGGCTCATGTTTATGAGTATACTTACAGCTAGTTTATACTTTTATACATGAACCCTCATGCTGACGCTATGAAAACTCAAAACTAATATCTTCTCCCTGCTGTGTTCAGTACAGCAATAGCAGGATCTACATCACTAAAAAGGGAAGCTTTCCCATAATTCTTAGTGCCACTCGATCGGGCTCCTCAAGGAACCACCTCCACTTCTGAATTTGCAGATACTTTGCAAACTTAAAATACAAACTAAGGACTTAACAAAGAATTATAACAATTAGCAGCATGAAGACCTCAGCTGGCAGGGTAAGTGATATTACAGGGACATCCCTGTACTACATACCTTTGCCTGTCACCCTTAAGTAGGCAGCACGACTGGTGGTGGGCCTGAACTGATGATGCCAGTGCAGTATTCTTGAGGTTCTGAGGGACTCTTTTAATGATAGTGTATGTAAGTGACTTCATATTTATAAGAGCTTTACAGCACAGAGCCATTTGTAACCATAGTGGTATGTAGGATGTGTCTTGCTCCTGGAGAGGTTCCCTCAGCCATTGCAAGTATTTGCTGCAGTTATTGGCTATGTAATAAATGAAGAGGTTCTGCAATCTAAGCCCACCAAATAGCTTAGGAGAGGCTAATTTATGGTAAGCCCTATAAGCAGTTTTACCAGCCCAAATAAACTGGGAAATTAACCTGTAGTTTATCAATCCATGCCTTAGGGACCACAGTGTTGATCATGCTGAATGGGTATAATACCCGAGGTAGCAGATTCATTTTGCCCCACAATGTGAGCAGGAGGTGGGCCCGTCTGCCTAAATCCTGAATAATTGCCTGAGCAATGGGTCCAAATTATGGGTAATCATATCTTGTGGGCATCTCAAAACCAACATACCTAAATATTTTTCATCAGGCTTCAATTAGAGGTCCAATGCAGTGATTTCATCCCTTTGCACTCTATAGTTCAGGGGCATCACTTCCATTTTGTCAACTTGAAGTTCATAGTTTGACACTTCTCCGAACATAGACATTTTCTGAATGGCATGAGGCAGGGAAATGCTGGGGTGGATAATATGAAGCAATATATCGTCAGCATAAACTGAAATTTTGCACTGGGTGCCTGCATCACTAGTACCCATTATCTCTGGGGTTTGTTTGCTTTTAAGGATGAGGGGTTCCAGCGGATGAGATTAAACAATAAGGGGAAAAGAAAGCAACCCTGCCTCGTGCCCTTGTACAGGCTAAAAGAGTCAGCATTTACACCGTTACCAAAAGCGGTGTAGTGGGGCAGGCATATAAAAATTTCACCCATTGAATGTATTCTTCAGGCATATCATGTTGAGCCAGAGCTACAAATAGGTAGCCCCATGAGACCCTATTGAAGGCCTTCTCTGCATCTAGGGAGATCAAGGCTGCCAGGTGGTCAAGCTCCCTAGATGCAAAGATCGGCCCAGTTTGCACAGGCGATTGGAGGAAACCCTGCTCTGCATGAATCCTACTTGCACATATGTAGTTAGCACCCCACACCCTGTTAAGCCTGTTTGCTAATACCTTGACTAAAATCTTGATATCAGCATTCTATAAAGTGATTGGTCTGTAGTTACCTATGATGGTGTGGTCCTTCCCATGTTTGTGCATGAGCGTTATTAACTTGCTCATCAGATCTTTTTCCATAATACCTTCCTTGTATATATATGCAAACAATTCCAGAAGTAGTGGACTGAGCTGTTCTTTAAAGCACTTGTAAAAATTGTGTGAAAATCCATCCGGCCCAGGTGCTTCATTTGGTGTTAGATCTTGGATGGCCTGTCTAATTTCATCCAAAGCAAGCTCAGCAGCTAGGAGGGTGTGTTGATCCTGAGTAAGTTTAGGGAAGGCTATGTCTGCTAAATAATCTTGAATTGTGGCTTCAGAGGTGGAGGAGTTGTTTGGCTATAAAGACTTTGAAAAACATTGCTTGACTTCCTTCACAATAGTTTCTGGTGCTGTAATTAGGTCTATGTTCCCGGGCACTTCTAGGCCCTGGATAGCACGGAAGGCCTCCTGCTGATGGATTTGAAGGGCCTAAGCTTTCCCGCTTTCTCAAAATATTTGACACAGGCTCTGTAAATGGCTAATTCTGCAGATTCTCTATTAAGTTCAGCAAAAGCAGCCTGTTATCTGGTTTCTACTTATGTCTCCTCAGGGGTATTAAGAGATAGTGGTTTCTCTAGTGCTCTGATTTTAGTAAGCAGTTCATCCACCTTCTGATTATATTTTTTCTTGCTTAGAGATTTTTATTTTTTATTTTACAATTTTTTGGCCAGAAAAAATACACTAAAAGCCAAGGCTTATTTCTAGGTGCGTCTTGGGAGCAAAGGAAGTTAAGTGACTTGCTTATGGTCATGCAATATGCAAGTGCTGGCTGTGGAATTCAAACTCGGTTCTCCAGTTTGCAGTTCAGTTCTCTTAACCACTACACTATATTGCCTCCCAATAACATAGATGCAAGATGGATGAGCTCTCCTGGATTCCACACTTAAAGGCCATCCAGATAGAAAGTGTCAGTTTGTCGGACTGTATGTTTATTGTGTGTAATGAAATCAGCACGTAATATTTCAGCTGTGTAATAGAAGTTTTATCTTTCAAAATCTGATCTTTTAGTCTCCATTTCTTTGTTTGTGGGGTAATTTGAGAGAACTGTATAATAAGGAAGACTGGGGAGTGGTCTGAAATGACTCAAGCCTGTATTTCACAGGAGTGTAGGCCCCCCAAGACCTTGAATACTGATGATGAAGAAGTAGTCTAGCCTGGACATAGATTTATGGGCCACAGAATAGAAAGTATACTCCCTAGCATTTGGATATAAGGTACGTCATGGGTCAGCCAATTCCAGGGTGTCATTTACTATAAGTCCATAAGGGCTCTCTGGGCCAAGGATAAACCCTTATGTCTGGTGGTATCTCTATCATTGTGCTGGTCTTGCGTTAAATTCCAGTCCCCAGCTAATACAAGGGGGAAGTGTGCCCAGGGTGCCAGTAAGCTTGCCAGCTCCATGAAAACCCCCAGGGTGTCTATATTGGTCCCATGAATCAAACTTAAAACCACAGTAGTTTGCGCCAAGGGTGCTTTTTGATAGGCTATAGTGGCCAAGTGGGTCTGCAGTTTCATCTAACAACTGAAACTACACTGTTCTGGCTATTATCATAGCCACCCCCTTTTTGTTTGTTGTATCCCCCACTTCACAATTTCGATGAAATAACAGAGTTTGTTCCATTTTAAGATGGGTCTCCTGAATAAATGAAATGGGTGTCTGCAATTTTTGCAAGTGCAGGAGATCCTTATACTTTTTATCCCTAGATTGGGTGCTCTTAACATTTCACACAAAAAATCTTATTGGGTTACTCATATTAGACAGTAAAAAAATGCATCCAGTCTCCCCAAGATCTGACCTGCACCCCACACCATGTATTATAATATGTCCCCTCCTGTGCATCGAAGTAGGTATGCCCCCCAATTAGAAACAACCACATAACATACATGAACACTAAAAACATGCACTTCAACAACATCAAAACACAAAACCTACAAGCACCTACTAACAGCACTTAAGCTGAACTTTGTCAGAAAGAGGGACTTTCCTTCCAGCCTTCCCTCTTCAACCCCATTGGTCAGCAAGAGTGCTCTAACCATGCAAGCTGACCCATGCTCCGCATGGACCCATTAGAATCTAAATGTTACAAAACCTTAAGGAAAAGGAAGGTGGTGAATGAAGGCCCTCTCCTCTTACTCCAGGGGTAGAGTGGTACCCACATAGGTTATGTTGTGCTCTCTGGATTGTAAATTAACAATACTCAAGAACGATGCAATGAGCCTGTGAGGAAAAAATGTAGGAGACCATGGTATACAAATATGTCATGAAGGAGAGAGGGTGAGAACCAGGTCCCTCTCATGCAGCAAGGTGGGAAACAGCACAGAGACAACCCCCATAATTGGGTATTCATGGGTGGGGGCACCTCACCCCGTACTGCTGAGCCTAATAGTGCTAAAATATAATACCACCTCCTACTGTGTACAGGCTGATTCCATCATAAGAGGAATGAAGGGCTGCAAATACATCCTGCTTTGAGCTGTGCAGAGGTCCGTGGGGTCACCCATAGCATATCATGGCTCTGTGTGTAGAGATGGGGGGCATGCACCAATAGCATGCATGTCTGCCTCACTCCTCAAATCACTGAGGCTGGGAACATATCACTTCTACATCTCTTTCGCTGTCAGCAGTCCATTTGGCAGTCTACTTGGCATGAGTTTGTCAGCCCAAATACTGAGCTGTGACACCAGTGGAGGGGCTGGCTGCAAGGAGTTTCACTCTGCACCCCCTTCCCCATGGTCTCCAATAACCCCCCTCCTGAGCAAGCTCATGCACTGAGGATTCACCATTCTGTGATACAGAACTGACCTGCATATCAATCCCATAATAGTTAGCAGCTGGGAACAACAGGAAAAAAGAACCACCAAGAGCCCTTCCCCTCCACGAACAGCAACCAGCAATTTGATCTCAATTGTGTGCAAACTCATGAAGACCATACTTAAGGAAAGGTCAGTAGGGTACCTAGAGGAGGAGGTCTTCAGGATGCGAGGCAGCATGGGTTTGTGGGAGGGAGATTGTGCCAAATGAATCTGTTTGTCTTCTTTGACTATGTCACTAGTCACTAAGGCAGTTGACTGGGGCCAGGCAGTAGACATCCTTTATCCGGACTTCAACAAGGCCTTTGACTCTGTACACCACTAGAGGTTAATCAGGAAGCTGACAGATCTCGGGGTTGGGGATTAAATGACCAGGTGGGTAGAAAACTGGCTGAGGGACAGGACTCAGAGGGTGGTGGTAGGGGGAGAGTTATCCAGCACCAGGGAAGTCACCAGCGGGATCCCATAGGGCTTGGTGCTGGGGCTGGTGTTGTTCAATGTTTTCATCAGTGACACTGGGGAAGGCATTAAAGAAAAAATGTGCCTATTTACGGATGACACCAAACTCTGTGGGAGGCTGGACACAATGGAAGGAATACAAGACATGCGGGAAGACCTGAGAAAACTTGAAAGGTTGTCAGGGATTTGGCAGCTTCACTTCAATACCAAGCAATGCAATGTTATGCACATTGCAGCCAGGAATCTAAGAACTGAGTACTACCTGGGGTGGCGAGTAGCAGCTACAGAGCAGGAGAAGGATCTGGGTGTGATGATCACTAGTTTCCTAAAGCACTCCACGCAGTGCAAAAAAGCAACAGCAAAGGAAAACAAGATGCTGGGGAATCAGCAGTAGGCAGAAGGAGGTTATATTGCCCTTGTACAGGTCGCTAGTGAGACCACATCTAGAGTATGGAGTAAGATACTGGTGTCCATACCTTAAGAAAGCCATCAACTTGCTGGAGATGGTCCAGAAGAGGGCAACTAAAATGACTGTGGGTCAGCAGGGTAAGACATATGAAGTGAGGTTGAGGGCCCTGAGGATGTACTCCCTGGAGAAGAGGAGGGGGAGAGAGGGGACATGATAGAGACCTTCAAGTACTTGAAAAGGATAAATAGGGTGAATAGGGAGGGTCTCTTCAAGCTAAATGGCAGCCAAACCATGAGGGGACACAATCTAAAGCTGGAAAGGGGGACGTTTAGGAGGGAGGGAGGTTAGAAAGCACCTCTACATGGAGAAGGTGGTGGCCAGTTGGAATGTGCTGCCAGTGGAACTGGTCTTGATAAAGTCAGTGAACTGCTGTAAGAGAGGCTAGGATGAGGCAGAAGGGGAAATCATGGGACTTGGGGGGGCAGATGGAGAGGAAGAGGAGGGGAGGACTGGGGATGGGGGGGCAGGGTCAGTAGTATAAACTGAGGACTCTGCAACACGAGCAGACTGGATAGACCAAATGGCCTTCTTCTGCTGGCTTCTTCATATGTTCATATGTAACCAAGTTATAAAACATGACAACAATGGCAAACACAGCCTAGAAGCTTCAGACTGTCTCTGGGAAGTTCAGGATAGAGATCACTAACAGTCAAACACTGGCAAGCCATGCAGTGAAACTTGTTCAGTTTCAGAAAGGTCCACCAAACCAAGATTGTAATAGAGAGTCCAAGAATGTCCATAAGCAGACTGCGACCTGACTTGACAAAGAGTAGCAGTTTTCAGTCTGGGTAGTAGGAGCAGGAGAAAAATGAGAAACAAGACCCCCAAAACATCCATGCATCCAACTGCTGGTGGTATAAAAATGGTACTTACTGGCCCTCCCCCACCATACCCCTGCCACCCTGCTTTAAGTTAGTGGAACCAGTCCAATGAGGGAAAGAATTAACAATGGACCAGAAATAAATCCATTCTTTCTGGATGCTGGAAAGGACTTTAGATGTGTTCTTTAGTCAGCAGTGGGGGATAGGAGAGAAGAGTCAGTCAGAGTGAATGCTCCTCTGTGAGGCCATGCAGCTGCAATACAGGTGGGAACAAGTCCTCTGCAAAAAAAAATAAAGGGATGGGAGTGGGAACAGTACTCATTGTAGTACAAGCACAGTGCTCGCTGTGACAGGGCTGAATAAGACCCTATCCCAATGGTTATGCAGAAAGAGTGTTAAAAGCAAGGATCTTTTCTGTCTTTTGTCTGTCTGATTGTGCAATCAAATTTTCTTGTGAAATCTAGGACTTCATCACTCCAACAGTTTCATGTTCCCACTCTGCTATCTCCCTGCCTTTGTTTCTTGCTGTCTCTACCTTGCTTATATATGGTTATAAAAATATTTATGACTCTTTATGTGAAAATGGGTTTCCTGGTTTCAAATGTATATAGTACATAGCAAACTGTAGCAGAGAGTTTGTCTTTTTTTGACTCTAGGCTTTTGAAAACCGTTAGCAGGGGCCAGCTTGGTTCACATGTGATTTTTTGCAGGAAGGAAACTAACAAATTATGTACAAGTAAGAGACAAGTTGTCTCCAACATGAGGTAGCAATTAACCTGCTTAAAAAAAACCTTATGAAAGAGGAGAGATGATGGATAGTTTAGTTTTTAGTTTTGGTTTTGTGTTGAGCTCAGAAAATGGACTCTGTTTGGACTGTCTATGTCTGAAACCATTCTGTACATTTTTTTTAATTTTCTTCTATTACTGATTGTAATAAAATGCTACTTGTAAATTTTACAACTGATCCCGGTCTGTATGTTTCCTGATCTAAGCCTCAACAACAGATGGCGGTCAAAGTGGGATTTATGCTGTGCATACTCTAAGCCAAGAGCTTTGTGTGTGGGTACTATACCTGTTACCAGGAAAGCATAGCAGAAAGGAATGGATTCTGCAGCAGCAAGCCCAAGAGTGATTACCAGAAGAATGGCAGCCAAACTAGCACAGACTGAAGTCCAAGTTGAGACTGTACAGCCAGCACCAGTGATGGAAAAAAAGAACAGGCAGCGACAGAACCTGAAAGCCTGTCTGCCTTTTTCAAATGGTGGGCTATAAAACAAAAGGAGATGGAGAAACAGAGAAGAAAAGAGATGCAGCAGAGAGAAAACGAGATTCATTGTGTTTACAGGCACAGCAAAGAAAAGAGATGCAGCAGAGAGAAAAACAGATTCAATGT
Source organism: Neoceratodus forsteri (assembly GCA_016271365.2). NCBI lineage: Eukaryota > Metazoa > Chordata > Ceratodontiformes > Ceratodontidae > Neoceratodus > Neoceratodus forsteri. Next base: position 1,119,471,664 of record CM028130.1, on the reverse strand, counting down.
TGAGAGGCACAGAGAGAAGAAGAAATGCAGCAACTTGAGAAGCAGAGAAAAGAAGAGATGCAGTGGCAGGAGTAGCGATAGCTGGATGCCTTGCAAGCTATCAAAGCTGGAGGATTTGGTGTAGGTCCAGCAGATCAACAGAATACAAACAACTTTAAAGACATTAAACTTACAAAGTTGTATCCCTCAGATGATAACAAAGCATACCTGATAATGTTTGAAAGGGTTGCTGCAGCCTGCCTGTGGACAAAGCAGTAATGGGCAGTCAGGATGGTACCTTATCTGACAGGCAGTAAGGACAGGGATGGGGCAAAAAGAAATAAAGCCATAAAAAAATGGAGGGTAATAAGTACCAATGCCCGTAGTCTACGTAAAAAGCTCCCCTAAATGGTGGCCTTGATGGAAGAGGGATGCCTGGATATCGTGGCAGTCACAGAAACATGGTACACAAAGAACCATGACTGGGATGTCAACATACCAGGGTATACAATCTACAGGAGGGCAGGGAGGGAAGAAGAGGATAAATAGCTCTCTATGTAAGAGAAAGGATCAAAACAACAGAACTTAAGGGTAAACAGGTAGGAGAGGAGGCACTGTGAGTCACCCTGGAGACTGGAAATGGCACCACAATCCACACAGGGGTTGTATACAGACTCCCATCTCTGGGGAGGAAATGGACAAGGAAATGATAGAAGGCATCCTTAGGATGGCAGAGAAAGGGGAGATATTGCTGATGGGGGACCTGAATATGACAGATGTTAACTGGAGCACCTTTGCTGTAGCCACATCCAAGAGCAGGGCCATTCTTGATGCCCAATAGGGGGCATGCCTCAGACAGCTAGTTTTGGAACAAACTCGGGAGGGAGCAATCTTAGACCTGGTACTCTCAAATGGGGACAGAGAGAGGATCTCCGATCTTGAAGTGGGTAGCCATCTGGGAACAAGCGACCACCAAACAGTGTGGTTCATGATAAATTTAGCCGTAGAGTCAAGCCATACCAAAGTGAAGGTACTGGAATTCAGGAGGGCTGATTTTGTCAAAATGGGAGAGTGCCTCAGAAAAGCACTAGCAAACAGACAAGAAGGTGGCATGGAGCAACTATGGGGAAACTTCAAAACCGCCATCACAGAGGCAACAAGCATTTGTGTGAAGCAAATAAACAAATCAAAATGAAAGAAAAAAACGCTATGGTTCTCAAAGAAGTGCCGGGGAGGGTAAGGGAGAAAAAGATAGCATTCAGGAAGTATAAAGAAACACTGAAGGAGCAGGACAGAGAACTGTACCAGTTAAAGCAGAAGGAAGCGGGGAAGGCAGTCAGAATAGCAAAGGCCCAAACCAAGGAAAAGACAGCCAACTCAGTTAAGAAGGGGGGATAAAACCTTTTATAGGTACATTAGGGAGCAAAGAAAGACTACAGCAGGGATACTGAGGCTGAATAAAGAGGAAGGTGGTTGGGCAGAGAGCGACAGTGAAAAAGTAGGGATACTGAATGAATACTTCTGCTCAGTATTCACAATAGAAGAATAGGAGGAGATACCCAATCCAGTCAATAGAAGCACTATGGGTAGTGGGGTTGATATTAGTCCTTTCACAGAAGAAAGGGTTCTGAAATAACTCTTAAAACTGAAGGTGACTAAAGCAATGGGGCCTAATGGTATTCACCCCAGAATTCTAAAAGAACTAAAGTAAGAACTAGTAACACCACTGACTACCCTTTTTAATAAAGCATGGGAGGATGGTGTGGTACCTGAGGACTGGAGGAGGGTGGATATGATTCCCCTTCACAAAAATGGGAGCAAGACAGAGGCAGGAAATTACAGACCTGTCAGTTTGACCTCAGTGGTAGGGAAAATGATGGAATCACTTCTGAAGGAAAGAATTGTTGAGTACCTAGAGGCCAGTGGGGCACAGGACCAAAGGCAGCATGGATTCACAGCAGGAAGGTCATGTCAGACAAATCTAATTGATTTCTTTGACTGGGTGACCAAAGTAGTAGACCAGGGAGGGACTCTGGACATGGCCTCCCTAGACTTTAGCAAGGAATTTGACACAGTCCCACACAAAAGATTAATAAAAAAATTAGCCAGCCTGGGAGTGGGTCCCAGGGTAGTAGCCTGGGTAAAACACTGGATGGACAACAGGACACAGAGGGTAATAGTAAATGGAGTCCACAGTGAAGAAAGGGGTTACTAGTGGGGTACTGGGTTCAGTACTGTGGCGGTCCTTTTAATGTTTTATAAGTGACATTGCAGAGGAACTGGAAGGAAAAGTCTCTCTCTTTGGAGATGACACAAAGATCTGCAACAGGCTTGATACGCAAGGTGGGGTGGAAAGGATGAAAAGGGACTTGGCAAGGTTGGAGGAATGGTCAAATGTATGGCAGCTTAGATTCAACGAAAAGAAGTGCAAAGTAATGCACCTGGGAAACAAAAACCCAGTGGAAGAGTACACAATGGGGGATGAGATACTGATGACAACAAAAATGGAAAGGGACTGGGGATAGTCATATTAGATGACGTAAAGGTGGTCCAGCAATGTGAGAAGGCAGTGCGGGGGGCTTGGGGGATACTGGGATGCATAGGGAGAGGCATCACCAGTAGAAAACAAGAAGTTGTTGGCCCTCTGTACAGACAGTTGGTAAGACCACATCTGGAGTACTGTGTACAGTTCTGGAGACCCTATCTCCACAAAGACATAGACAGGGTGGAGGCTGTCCAGAGGAGGGCAACCAAAATGGTGCAGGGTCTGCACCAGAAGACATATGAAGAAAGGCTAAAGAAGCTTAAGATGTATAGCCTTGAGGAAAGTAGGGAGGGTGGAGGACATGATAGAAACTTTTGAATACCTCATGGGAATCAACAAAGTCCAAGAGGGTAGTATCTTTCAGAAAAAGAGATGTGCAAGAACAAGGGGGCACAATTTGAAGATAGAGTGGGGATGGCTCAGAGGTAATGTGTGGAAGTATTTTTTCACAGAGAGGGTTGTAGATGCATGGAACAGCCTTTCTGAGGAGGTCGTAGAGTCAAAAACAGTGGGGGAATTCAAGAATGCATGGGACAGACATAAAGCAATTCTAGTGGGGGGTAGGAGGAAGTACGCTGTTGGTTAACTAGGATCTGCAGCTTTTCTGTTAGGCAGGGAAATGGGCAGATTAGGTGGGCCAAGCAGTCCTTATCTGCCATCAGATTCTATGTTTCTAGGCATGCCCAACTTGCCTGCAGCAATATGGACACTGCACAATCAGAAAACTATGACCTGGCAGAAAGAGAAATCCTGAAAAGATATGACATCTCAGGAGAGACCTACAGGCAAAGATTCCGGTCTCTGAAGTACAACTTGGTTGACAATCCTCAAGAAGCCTTCACCAGACTCAAAGAATTCCTTAGTAAATGGCTCCAACCAGAAGGAAAAACAGTCGCACAGATCATCGACATACTTGCAATGGAGCAGTTCATCGACATCCTGCCTATAGACATGCAACTTTGGGTAAAAGAACACTGACCAGAAAGTGGGGAAAATGCAGTTTCTTTGGCTGAAGACTACCAGATGACCAGACAGATGCCACAGCAGCACGGTAACAGCCAAGCACCAGTAAAACTCTCTTTTTCCTAATTTAACTCCAAGTCTGATAACTCTAGTGGGGTAACAAATCTGCACCCAAAGGCTTTGTTTGCCATAACTGTAATAAGCCAGGCCATATTGCAAGAAACTGCTATAGTAAGCAGAGTAACACTGGAGCAGATTTGTCCTTAGCAAACTGGGGCAAGTACTTTACAGATGTCAAGGTGGGAGATAAGACTGTGAAGGGACTTGTAGATTCAGGAAGCAGACAAACCCTGGTGCATGTTGAAGTTCTCAAAAAGAACTGTGCCAAAACACCAGATACTGGGGTCATCTGCATCCATGAGGACACTCAATACTATCCCACCACCCAAATGACTTTGACTATTAATGGGGTGTCCCACCAAATGAAAGTGAGGGTAGTACAAAAATTACTTGTACCTATGATTATTTCATAGATCTCATAGAGAGTTATCGAGTCAAATAGCATTAGCCATGAATGACTCGCCATATATCAATGGAATTTTCTAGTGAATGTGTTTCCCCATATAATTATCCAATGATTTTTTAAATGCCTCCATTGGTGTACTTCCCACAACTGTATCAGGAAGAGAATTCAATTTTGCCACCACACATTGGTTTATCCATCCACCACGTTTATTAGTTTAAAAGTGTTCACCCTTTAACTGTTGTTTATGTGTCCTAGTGTTCCTGTCTAAAATTTTCCTCTCTAATCCGACACGCTCCCACAAATATTGATCTTTTTTAATTGTATTTTTTATTTATTGATTTTGCAAGTAAAACTCACAAATCCAATGCACATAGGAGGATAGCAAAGCATACAATGCATTTCCTCTTAAAAAGGATCAATGCAGGACACCTCACTGGTCTGCATGTCATGGGGGGGGACACCAAAATGAAATACCTTTAAGAACTTGTCCCATTGCATGTAACCATGGAAGAACAAAGGGAAGTCATTAGAACAGTACAATCAATAGATGGTACCGTTAACATAGAGACCCTACGGTCATAGTGATTCCCCCAGTGTGTACAGATAAAATAATAATCAATCCCCCAGCTCCCAAGAGGAACATATTAATAGATTACCAACACATAACTGGAATTTAAATTGGCTGGCAAATTCCAAACAGTTGTAATATTAATATTATCACAAAATAAGCAATTCTACTCATAATAAAGTAAAATTAAAAAATAGTATACAGTCTCACAAATAGATCCATCCGAAAGTGCAAAGCAAAAATTCAACCTGAGACTAAGTAGACATTTATCAGTCCGGGGAAACGGACCCATAATAACCCACTGCACTATATAAAGATTAGTTAGAATTTTAAGATGCCATTTAGACACTATTCCAATAACCACAGGACAGAAAAGGTACTCCTGAATTAAAACAAAAATTATAAAGATAGTTCCAGTCCATGGCATCCTATATAAAGAATGACATACCGAAAATAGCGCTACTTGAAAAGAGTCCCATCTGTTGATTGCCTTTTAAGGTCCCGGTGAACAAATTTCCAGAACCTGCAGTTACCCCGCATTTTAGTCTTCATCCGACAAGTTCCCTTCCTCTTCCCTGTCTTCCATCTCCTGTTCAATATGGTTGATTAATTTATCCGCATCTCTCACATCGTTAAACAGAAATTGTTGCCTGTTCCACACCATCCAAAGCTTGGCAGGCAAAAGCAATTAATGCTGCACCTTAAGCTCCCAAATGCGACCCCCTCAGACCATCAAAGGCCCTCTGATGTTGGCGAGTAGAATATGACAAATCCGGGAACAGCATTAATGTGGCTTCACCATATTTCAGCGATCTATGCCTCCTGGCTACAGCAAGGGCACGGTCACAGTCTCCCACACCGGTGCAGATTATCATAAATGTCTGTAGGGCAGCAGAGTCTAACGGTGCTCATCTTGAAGTGAAGTGGTACGCTTTCTCTAGTGCGAAAGGGGGGTGTTTTCTTCTGAGAGTCCCAACAGATCTGGTAAAAATGCCCTTGCAAATAACAGTGCGTCCTCCTCCTCAGCCACCTCAGGTAAGCCCACCAAATGAAGGTTTTGTTCCCATGCCTGGTTCTCAACATTTTCCAGATGTTGGCATAGCTGAATGTTTTCTTTTATTGGTTTAATAGTAGCCTATGTGTTTTTTAGGACTGAGGTCTCCAATCGTTGCACGATTGCTTTGCAATGATCGATTCGTGTTTCAAGAGCTGAGACCCTGGGTGTAAGTGCATCAAACTTTTTATTGAGGTCCTGAACCGACTTAATCAGTTTTTGTAGTGTAGCTAGAACGGATGTGAGCGAGGTCTACTCAGCTGTTGATTCTGCAGGGTCTGAGGTCGTGCCACTATGTGCAGGCCATTCCTCTCAGGTCGATCTCTTCGGAGCAAACAAATCTGCTGAAGAGGCATTAGATCCTTTAGATTTTCTCATTGTGCAAGACCAGAAGATTTCCCACACTATTATATACCAATTTGAATATTGTAGGTGTCGATAAAAGGTAAATATAATGTTTTAAGCAGAGTTCCCTCAGGAGCTTGAGTTTTTTTGCTGCTTCCACCTAGGTTGCTTAGCAACGCCCCCAATATTGATCTTTAAGTGCTCTGAATACTAAACACAGGTAATTTCTTAACCTTCTATATTCCAGAGAATATAAGTCTAGCTTACTTAATCTTTCTTCGTATGTCAAATTAGTTAGTGTGTTCACTTTTTGGTTGCTCTTCTCTGTACCTTCTCTATTAAATGGATACTGCCTACATTATATGGTGCCCAAAAGGGCACACAGTAATCCAGATGGGGTCTCACCAGGGCACAGTAAAGTGGCATTAGAACCTTTTCATCTCTATTTTTAATATGTTTTGGAACAGGTCCAAGTAGTTTTTTACCTCTTTTCACAATTTGGTTCACCCATATCGGTGCAACAGTCATTTTGTTGACACTGATATGGGTGAAGGCAATCCACTGTCTGGCATTAGGGTGACAGGCATTGTGACTCTGGGATGTGTAGCGCCAAGACATCCCGAAACAGTCCTATTTTACGAAGCGCTTAAATCGCACCACCCATGCTGGGGCTTGGCTCCACGCCCGAAAATGAATATAACAACTTCTGGAGTGGCATAGCCTGAAGGGGTAGAAATGGTGTGGGCTAAAAGGTGGCATTACTGAGGAGTGATCTAAAATCAAAATCGCCCCTGTCATCGTCGCCCTTATTGCAGCAACAAAATTCAGTTGCCGTTCTAATGATGTACCTCACAATTTCTCTAGTATAATTGTTAAATGACATATTATTTGTTATTATAATACTGAGGTCTCTTTCCTTATCAGTGACTTCTTATTCCTTGCCATTGAGAGCATACCTGGCCATTTTAATTTTGTTTCCAAAATGCATCACCTTGCACTTTGCCTTGTTAAATCTCAATTTGCATTTTTTTGGCCCAATTTTCTAAATTACATAAATCCTTCTGAAGCTGTGCTATAGCAGAGTCATTATTAAGTATTACTCCCAATTTTACTAAGTATATAATTTTGCAAATCCAGGATGATGGAGAAGTTTGCATAGATGAAATAAATACATTAAAAAGGGAAGATCCCAGCATTGATCCCTGTGGGACTTCGCTAGTCACGTATCCCCACTCAGAGGAATACCCTCTTATACAAACCCTCTGCTTCTTTTGAGCCAACCATGATTCGACCCATCTGACTATATTTACATTTATATTTTATTCAATCAGTCTATGGATCAATTCCAAATGAGGTACTAAATCAAAAGCTTTGGCAAAATCTAGGTAAACAACATCTACTGGGATTCTAGCATCGAGTGCTCTGCTATTGGGATTGATAAAAAATGCAATACATTTGTGAAATATGACCTATGAAGTGTAAAACCATGTTGAGTAATATCAGTTAATCCTTATTCAAAATATATGTTTCAATCTCCTCTTTAGTAAATTCTTCCATCACTTTACCTAGGGATGATGTCAGGCTAATCGGTCTATAATTGCTAGAATCATGTTTTAGTCCCTTTTTGTGTACTGGCGTTATATTTGCCATTTTCCATTCTAGAATAACTTTCACCTCATCCAAAGATGAATTAAATAGTGATGCCAAGAGCCCAGCCAGTTCCTTACCACGTTCCCTGAGTAACTTCGGGTGAATATTGTTGGGCCCTGGTAATTTATTAATCTTTAACTTTCCTAATTTATTTCGTACACTTTCCTCAGTAATGATGGACTCAGCTTTACCGGCAGTGCAAGTTTCTAACACATTGCTCATATTGTAGGTTTTAGGTTGGAATACACTTGTGAAATATTTATTAAATATTTTTGTCATTTCAGTTTCATTTTCGATCAGTGTATCTCCAACCCACAAAAGCCCAACCCTTTGTTGTCCTTCTCTTATACTGCTAACATAATTAAAAAAGTATTTTTATTTTCATTCACTGATGTGGCTAAACTAAGTTCTTCATTCCTTTAAGCTGTTTTTATCATCTTCTTACATTTTGTTTTAGATTTTTCATTATATTTTGTCCACTTGTCAGGGGTTGGGTTTCCTTTGTATTTTTTGCAATATTTAGCTTTTCTCCTAAGAGCACATTTTATACTAGTATTGAACCAGGAAGGTAGTCTTCCTTTGTTATTAGATTTAGTTGTTTCTGGTACTTATGTTGTAACACAGAAATCCAAATGCAATTTTATTTTGCTCCATTTTTGGTGTGATGGTATTCCCTGTAGGTCTGATTTCCAGTCCCAGTTAGCCAAATACATTTTCATTTCCTCATAGTTTGCTCTGTTATACAATTTAACTTTGGTGATTCCCTTGCATAGAGTCCAGTTCCCTTTTATGATTACTTGGACCATATTGTGGTCGCTATCACATAGCGGTTCCCTGACCTCAAGGCTGGTTATATCCTCTTCAAAATTACTAGGTACTATATTGAGTATGTTATTGCCCCTAGTGTTTTGATGGACATGTCAGTCTAGGTTTTTATCAATAGTAATTTCTACCAGTTTTTTAATCTAATACTGATATCCCTGTAAGAGTGTTCCAATTAATCATAGGGAGATTAAAGTCCCCTATAATTAATGTTCTACCGTCAAGGGTCATTTCTTTGATTGTCTCTGTAAAAATAATATTTTCTTCATTATTTAAGTTTGGAGACCTATAACAAACTTCTAGGGGGAATTTTTTTATTGTTATTATGAGTCACTTCAGTCTATATTTGTTCTACTTCACCCTTAGTATGACTGGGGATTTATATTTCTCTTGCATTCATTTTATCAGAGATATATAGGGCTACCCCATCACCCTTCCTGTCAGAGCACTGTTTATGGAAAAAGATTATATCCTGCAATTTCTTTTCCACAATCCTCTGCCTTCCACCATGTCTTGGTGACAGTGCATACCGTATATGAATTTCCTCACTGTTTAATAGTATTTCTAACTCGTCCTTCTCATTCTTTAAACTACGTGCATTAATTAGTAACACCTTTAGATCTGCAGAATGAATGTGAGTACTATATTGTTCTTGGGTTTGTGATTCCATGACTGGGCTACCTAAATTGCCAATATGTTGTTTATCTGCACTATTCAAAATGTTACTTGATGCGACAGTAGACTAGCCATCTAACCTCATAGGAATTAGGTCAGGTGTTATATCCTGTCTCCCCTTCCTATCTAGTTTAAAAGTTCATTGTTTATGTAAGGTTTGATAATATTGCCTAGAGGTCTACTGCCACTCCTATTTAAATGTAAACTGTCCCAACAATATAGATCTCATCTTCCAATAAAAATTTCCCACATTCCTATGCACCTTATACCCTTAATCAGGCACCATTGCCTTAACCAATTATTTAATCTCATGATTTTCCTAGTCCACCTGTAGTTGGCCCTTGATACTGGTAAAATTTCAGAAAAAACAGTTTCACACTTGGTTTCCTTAAGGAAAGAATAAACAGCTTTGATCTTGTTAAAGATCTCATCCTCAGTTTTGGACTGACAATGACTTTCCAGGATTTACTGAGTTGTTCACAGATGGAGTAAATCCTGATGTTTCAGCAGCTATGATGACAAGCGCACAGGCAAAGAAAATCTCAGATGGTACAGACAGTTTTCCTACTGGTGACTTTGATGCAGACTTGTTTGAGACCAGTTCCAAGATCTGGAAGTCCAGAAAAGAAAGAAGACACCTGGAAAAATAGTGGCAACAAGAGACTGATGGACATAAGGGGTTAATATATGAAAATGCTAAAACTAAACTGATAACTGATTGTGATTTTGTTTCGGCGCAAACTAACAATGCCTCTCTCCAAGGTTATTTTAAGCAGCTGGGGGTGAAACAAAAACAGGGTGAACCTATGTTTAAAAAATGTAATGGGTTACTATATAGAATTAAGCAATAAGGCATGACCAGGGGTTAGATTAACAGTCTGTTAATCACCCCCTAGGGGTGTAATGTGGCACAAGGTGAAGCTGAGTGCCATATTGCCCCTAGGGGTGATTGACTGTTAATCTAACCCCTGGGAGTGCCTTATTGCTATTATAAAAAATGATTCCAAAAGAAAAGTGTTGAAAATCCATTTTTTTAATGTTTTCCTCATTTAGAGGGAGATTTTTAATAAAATAGTTCTTCTACTAACAGTTTAAGAATGCTGGTTCAAAATCAGAATGCATCATTCCAGTCATTCAGCAGTGCTAGAGGATGGAATGCTGATATGAAGAATCCATGTGCCATTGTGATCAGGCTGTACATGACAGTATAACATGGATTAATGCAAGGCTGTTGGAAACCAGCAGCCAATCAGATTGCAGCATTTCTGAGAACCTTTTTATAATTTGGGTTAAACCTCAGCCACAGGAACATATAGAACAATTGGTTATACCACAAAAGTATAGAACTGAGTTGTTACAGATAGCACATGATAGTCCTATGGCTGGTCACTCTGGGAGGGACCGCACCCATGCCAGACTGCTGTACAGATTTTACTGGCCTGGGATTCATGAAGATATTGCTGCCTATTGCAGTTATTGTGCTAAATGTCAGAAAGTAGCCCCACTGACTAAAAAAAGACAAGGTGCCCCTGTTGCCCCTACCCTTGATAGATGTGCCTTTTGAGAGAATGGCAATGGACGTGGAGGGCCCCTTAGACAAAAGTAAAAAGGGTAATCAATTCATTCTGGTAGTGTGTGACTGTGCTACTTGATACCCAGAGGTATTTCCAATACGTTCTGTCACAGCCTCAAAAGTGGCAGCTCAGCTTGCCAATATTTTCAGCAGGGTGGGCGTACCTAAAGAGATTATTACTGATCAGGATATAATTTTGGTGCTGCATTGCTGAAGGAGCTGTACTGATTGCTAGGTATCAGTGCCATAAGAACCTTCCCTTATCACCCTCAGACAGACAGTCCTGTTGAGTGTTTCAACCAAACCTTAAAATGCATGGTAAAAGGTTTGTGAAAGGTGAAGGGAAAGATTGGGACCAGTACTTACTTTACTTGCTTTTTGCTTACAGAGAAGTGCCACAAGAATCAACAGATTTTTCACCATTTGAAATGCTATATAGTAGACAACCTAGAGGGCCACTATATGTAATAAAAGAAACATAGGAAGATCACCCCCACTCAGAAAAAATCTATTGCTTCTTACATTTGAGCCCTGAGACAGAAACTGGCAAAATATGTTGAAATTGCCCATAGTAATCAGGAAGAGGACCAAAACCAGTGGCAGGCATATTATGACCATGGGTTGAAAGAAAAAGATTTTGAGTCTAGTGAGTCTTGCTACTGTTACCCACTACAGAAAATAAACTATTAATGAAGTGGCAAGTTCACCAAACTTGTGTCCATGTAGCAAGATAACACTGCAGTCTTCTGTTCAGTGGTCATGTCAGTGCTGTAAGATGGTGGGAAACAGGTTGGGGAAAACAGTGGGGAGGCCCTCTTCTGCTTCTTTAGTACTATGGTACCAGTGTGTTCCTGTGGTGGTGGTAATCATAAGTCTTGCAGATTACATGATGCAATATTTAATACCGGTAGCCATTAATTTTGACTTGATGCTACAGTATTCGCCCTGTAACAGCCAGGTCTAGGGTGTTAGATCATTAAAGATGTAGTACCTCCTGCCCTCCCACTTCAATTTACCCTTCTACCTCCACTTCTGTTTGACATATTGTTACTCTATGAAGTTTAACATTTTAAGGATGTTAGGTCTGAGGCATTCATTCAGGCCAGGCATCAGGTGCAGTGCTATGTGGGCATGTTCGATTATATAGTTGGTGCTATGGGGAATCAGGCCAGCCACCTTGACACACAGCTTCTCAAAAACTACAGCATGTCTGTGCTTTCCTTTCTGATTTTTTGAGGATGCCAACAATAATCAAGTTATTGTGACGAATCCTCTCCTCTTGGTTTTGATTCTTGACTCTAACATTTTAACTTTACATCTGAGGTCCATAATTTCAGGCTCCATCTGAGACTGGTGGTCTTCTATAAAGGAAATCTGGGCTTCTGCATCCCCAACTCTCTGGGGTAATGCACTGAGTGCTGGCTGAATTATCTTCAGTTCCTCTGAGATGTCCAGGATGGCCTCCTAGATCAAACAAAGTTCCTTAAAGAAATGTTCTGCTATGAAGTTGGAGGTTTCAGGGCTAGCTACTGATGAGACTGGGGAAGAAGAAAAAATTACTCACCTTAGTAATTATGTTTCTTCTAGTGGAGTCTTGCTGTATTCTGACAATTGCAGTTAGCCCCAGCCTTTAAACTGCCCCGGAGAACAAAGGGTTAACTTTTCTATGCATGGCATAGAATGTTCATCTCGAGCTCGGTTGAAGCCTCTGCCTGTTGTTATTCAAACTATTCTGCAAAACGTCTGAGCCAGACAACAATACTGAGTTGACCTTTGCATTAAAAATATCTATCATGGCTTTAAATGAGTTACTGATAAAGTTCTTACTGAACTTATTTATTCCTAAGACAATTCATCTGGCTGCTTGTTATGTGTATTTTATGACTTTGCCATCCATTATTTGCAGCAATGGTAACCCCTAAATAGTTGAACTCCTGTATTTCTTCAATGAGCTTTCCCTTCACATTCCATTTATATCTAAATGGATATGTTCATAGTCAGAACTTTAGTTTTCTGTATATTAAGGTCTAACCTAAGCCTCCTGAGTGAGTCAACAATATCATCCAGTGCTTTTTGTAGATCATCTGCAGATCTAGAGATAATAAGAGCATCATCTGCATACATTACAATGTTAACAGAATAACTCATGATTTTTGATGCATGTGTGTCAATTTCACTCAGATTCTTTACAATCTGGTTGATATAGATGTTAAAATCAGAGCCTTGAGGCATCCCTGCTTCACTCCTTTATCAATATTAATCATATTAGTTAATTTTCCATCGGTACTATATCAAATGCATGCTGTTGTGCTTGTATGTAGATTGTTATTAGCTTAAGGAGTTGGGGATTCATGCCAAGCTCAAGCAATAATTTCCATTAGATTATTCTGCCAATGTTAATAAATGCACTTTTCATGTCAATGAAACAGAAATATAAGCTGCCTCAATTCCCTTTTATAAGTGGTTTACGATAAATAAATTGTCCACTGTTGATTTCCCTTCTCTAAATCCAAATCGATTTTCTGATAACATATTGTTCTTTTGGACCCACAGATTAATTTTGTTCAGTAAAAATCAAGGGATAGAGATCAAAAATTTACTGGATCATTTCTGGAACCCTTTTTGTGAATAGGCACAAGCTCACTGGTCAGTCTGGTTTTTAGGATAATAACATATAAATTAATGTCATTAAAATAGTGGCAAAGATATATGCCCACCAGGTTATACTTACCTTAAAAATTTCAGTCGGGAGACTCCCTACCCTGGGTGCCTTATTATTTTTTGTGCTGCAATATAACTTTCAGTTTCTGAGGGGTCACTATAGTCCAAAGGTTATGTCTAAATTGTAACTTCACAGTACTTTGTTAGAATGCCAGCATGTGAATCCAAGGGTCCTGCATGATTAATATTATACTGATTAATTGTAGAGTATAATGTAATGTAGTAAGCTTCCCATGTGACTGCTGAGATCATGGCATCAGTATTTTATATAACTTTATTGTCCCCATAGGCAATTAAGGACCAGAATGATTTAATGTCTTTATTAGCTACCATGCTCTGTAGGTCTCCCCACAGATTATTTGTGTTTCTGTTTTTCTTTTGTTCTAAAAGAGATCTATATTCTTTCAGAATTTGTATAAGTGCCTTATTCACTATGAATTGTCTCTATTGTTAATCTGCCTATTTTGTTTACTATTAATTTCAGCCTTTTACAGTCATAATCAAACCATGGGCTTTTGAATCGTATAATCATGCCTTCTTACATTCTATCTTTAGGGCCAATTCTATCTGATATTAAATTAGTCCATTTTTCATTATTAACTGGTATGTCCATATTTTTAAGATATCTCACAAGATTTCAGTCTCTTTTTCTCTCTGCAAACTTTCAACTTTTGTATGCATGACAGGGGTCCACCTAATCCTTTTGTTATTATGAATAAATAAATGTGAAGTATTTAGTACTTTCCATTTAATTGATTCTGACTGTTTTCTGTGGGTTGGCCATTCAGTTAATTTAAGATGGGTGATGACAGGTACAGGGTCAGTATAGAAGTTTGGGTGAACTTTAAAATGCTTAACTAAATACCAATCAAAATGATCACAAATAGCATAGTCACAGACTGAACCCCCACATTTTATCCTTTTTTAGAAATGTAAAGGAACCAAGTAAGTCACCTGCTAGCCTACCGTTAATAATATGTAAATGGTTCTCATATAGACAATTTAGGAGAATTTCCCCTTTCCTATTACTAACTACATCTCTCGAGTGTCTATCACTGACTTTAAAACAGAATCAATATCTCTGTATATATCTACTCCCACATGTTCGGAGAGTACACCAGTTCAGGCACTAAAGTACCCCATTTAAGTAACAGTAATTTTGTTGTATCTGTTTTTCAGGTCTATCACCTCTTAAGTCTCCCTTTCCAATCTTATACAAATATCAGTAATGCTCAAACTTGGTTCCATATAAAAGTTAACAGTGTAAAGATATTTGCTGCCAGGCAGATCTATTAAAGTCGATAAAAGTAGTCTGTTTCAACAATAATGGGATCTGCTGTAAGAGGTAATTTGGATGAAACTGGAGTAATTGTGCTGTTTTTATTACATCCTCGTACTCCCATATGTTTTGTACATTTGATTTCAAATGTTATGTAGCCCTGTGTATTGACTTCATAATTTTTTACAACCCAAGTTTCCTGTAGCAAAACAACATAATATTTTTCGATTTTGGACATCTATTCTCTGTCTGAAACTTTATTTATTTTTTTATTACAGCAGTGTTCCATGATATGATTGCAAACACATTAGGCTCTAATTTTCCCAGTTGGTTAATTTTATTTTCTATGGTTTAATCCTGCACCTCTGTCTGCCAGCCTGAATCTTCATTCAATAGTATTTCATATCTCTTATGTGTTGGAAATGTAGACTCTTCATCACTGTCATCCTCACTATCATGGGAGTCTTGATCTGAGACCCAGACACAATTATTTGTTCTTGTGCCCTTTACTTTTCTCCTTCTCACATATTCTTACTTTTCTATAGAGCCATTCAGAGAAGGTTTTCTTTTTACACCCTTTTCCTCAGTCTTCTGTTGATTACTGTTTTTTTTTCTTGTTAATATTTCTTTCTTATGGACATAGAATCCATAACAGCCAGACTAAACCTTCAAGAAGAAAACTTCAGGAAAATTTGGGGTCAGTGGATAGCCTGGGAGGCAGGAAGGAATAGGGAATAATTCCCCAACAATAACAACAAAACTCCTGAGGTCAGGTCCTAATTTGCAATATTATAAGGCTCACATGCCCATGTCCCTGAGTAAAAGTGCATAGAAAGCACATAGAATATTCCAGTTTATACACCAGTCCTTATTTTTATAAGTGGATGAAATAAAATAACTAATTTCTTTCCCCTTTTAAAAACACAGGCCACCCAAAGTTTACCCAGTTTAAGGGCATTTTGGTTTGAGTTAAACATGTTAAAATTTGGAGTGTGTATTTTAGACAAAAGTTACTTGTAATAGCAGACACAGTAATCCGAGTTAAATGCACAAGGAATTTTATATTCTTTTATTGATAATGTTAATAAAACATAAAGATGCTAGATGTATACATCAAAACAGCAGTGACCATTATGTACTAAATCAAAGGTGAAGATGCTGTTATTAGTACATGTAAACTGATTGTTTAGTAATGACAAACATATGTGTAAGGGTCTAAGTGATTGTGCTTTGATCTGCTCTTTCTCAATAAACTTCAGTTTAAAAAAAAATGTATTTCTGCTTTACAAGTGTGTTTATCATAAATAACCACTGATGTTACATGTTTTTCTATTAAGGAGTCATTTAGACAGATTCCATTATCTGGCAAAATTAAACAATCTTCTAAGGTCTTTTTCCTGATGTAAGATGTTTTAGCTACTAAGCAAATCTTTCCCTTGTATGGCATAACCCTGTTTCAATAAACAGGAAGCGATATCTTCCCAGTTGAATCATTCTTTCGGTATTGACTTTACTGAGTTGTAATTATTATTTTTTTTTAAAGTGTCTCCCTTTTAAATATTGGTACTCCTTTAATGTAAATAGCGTTTGACTTTTTAACCTGGTTATTCTTGTCACCCCCCCCCCCATATTTACATTTTAGTTTCTATGTTTAGTTTGCTCAGAATCAACAGTAACAGTTGCAACTACTGCTCTCATCTGTCCTCTTTTTTCTGTAGTTTCCCTTTTCCACATTTCTTTAGTGTCAGTTACTTGAACTGTTATACTCTATATATTAAATGTTTTTACTGTCTTCTTTTTTGGTTTATCTTGTTTTTCTTATTATTGTATCGTTCTCTTTTAAGTTCTTTTTATTTGATGCTTCTAATTTTGCCCTTGGTCGACGGCCGGGGGGGGGGTTGGGATCCATCCGTAGTGACTTGGTCCTGGTACTCACTGGGATCTGGGTGTTATGAGGCTCATGCTGAGGTGTTTTCTTCCTTGTGCATCCCCCCATGACCTGCTGGAATGGAATCAGTCATGCAATGATCTCGGCACTTGGTCGGGTGCGTTCCAAGTCCTAACATACAAAGGTCAGCCAGCTCCATCTGACAAGGCCAGGCAGCATGGTGCCAACTGCTGAACCCCCCCCGGGTCAATCCTAGGGGTTGGTAGGTGCCAGGTACCAGGTCCCCTCCTTCCCTAGAGAAGGCAAGCAGTCCCCTTGACGCTCCGCCTGCTCTCCCCCCCCGGCCAACCCTCTGACATCCGAAGTCTGCTGCTGAACAAGTCAGTGTCATAGGCAGTAGCACTACTGCTGCACTGGTGTGCTGGCCTTAAGTTCTTTTTTGTTCGTTCAAGTACGCTACTAATTTTTCTGTTTTCTGAACTTCTTTGTTCATTATTTTCTCTGTTGTTAGTTGATGAAGATGGCCAGTGGACTTATTTTTCTCTGATGGGTGCTTTGGTCATTGATTATGTTATTTGGGATGGCCCATAGAGTTGTGTGCCACACTTTCATTAAGTGACAGAGCTGAGTGTGATCATCTTCCGCTAGATTTAGAATGGGCATTGTCTACTGATTCTATTATTACATCTCCTTTTCATAAAGTTCCTGCTAAGTCATATTCTAGTGTTGAAATCAGAAATAAGAAAAGAATTAGCTGGATTGCTGAGACTCCTGGAAATTACTGCAGATCTCACTTTTCTATTTGGATTCCTTGTTACAAGATGACATTGAGGGATTGGACAACTTGCATTTCTATAAGTTACTGCAAACTTTGTATAGTCATCTATGTTCCTTTCTTTATACTATAGGTAGGGGGCACTTGAGGGCAGGACCAGCATTAGACTTGATGGCACCCCAAGTGAACAAACCTGTGGTGCCTCCTTCACTCTTGCACTCTCTTGCCCTCCCATTCACCTTTGCCCTGCTCACTTCCACTCATGCGAGGCACATAGCCCTAAGGTATGGGCATGGGGTGGTTAGAGGAAGCTTGTGGTGGCAGCACCACTGGGCCACTGCTGTGCACATGACATAGCACCATGCCACTGGCACTATGCCATGAACCAACCCCAGTGCCTGTCACACTCCATTGTGTTATGCTGTGCCTCCTAACATCTATAGTAATGCATTTTCATAATGAGGTGCACTGGTGCAGGGGGACTCCACTCCCTGATCACAGCTTGCTATGTTTGTGCATGGCTGTAAAGTGTGATGGCTGAATGGGAACACCTTGTATGCCTTGTTATTGCACCATCACACCTTGCAACTGTGTGTTGTGCTGGTAATAATGGGAAAACTGCATGGAATAAGAAACAGAATGGAGTGTAGAGTATAGTAGTTCCAGTTAATATCACGGCTGGGGAGTGAACTCTATGGCAACACATATCTCAGTTATTTGTCAGCATCTGGGAAGCTGTCCAGAAATGCACTATGTTATTACTGCTTTGACTGGCTTTGTTTAACAGTACAGTTTGTTTTAACAGTCTTCTTTTCTTTGTGTTTCACACAATTTTGGCTCAAGGGCAACATTTACCAATTTCCTGTTGTTTAACAGATAATCTTCGCAGACAGAGAGCTACAAATGTACTCAGAAAACAAGTCAGACATTTTCAAGTACTAGTCTAAAGCAGCAGGCTGTATTAAGCCACTCCATCAACATGAATAATTTAAATATACATCTTTTCCCCTTTTGAATGGCCCAGCCCAGTTATGCTTACACAGTGCATTGTGTTTTTTATTCAATTCAACATTATTGTAAAAAGAAATGCATGGAATGTTCACTTGATTCTGAAATTCTGGCTGAAGAGCCCATTCCTCTGGATCTGCCCATTTTCTGACTCTCAGTAAATGGCTGAAATACTGCATTTTTTTAAATTTTGAACAATTAAACATATTTTTATTTAAATTTTGAAATTCCCACAGTATCTTGTATGGATATCCTAAATCTTGGTTATTTGATTGTGGCATTTAAAATTGCAATGAGAATACCGAGTCAATTTTTTTCATACCTGCAAGTCCCCCCATCCCTGTTGTCTAGCAGCATGCCTGATGCTGCTTGAAGGGAAGGGGGTACTCACAACAGTAGAAACACAGATGATGGCTGGCATTGAATTGATTCACCAGTGTGGGGGGGGGGGTGCCATCTTCTGGTGCTGGGCTGCAATAAATCTTAACGTTAACTGACAAACAGCCTGGCACATTGGTGACCCAGGTTCGTGCCCAAGCCCGGGATGACAGGAAAGAAAGCCGGTGGGGAGGGTCTTGAGGTCCGAGGGATGCTCTTCTCCTCGGGGCTTGGGGTGGGTGGGTCAGAGCCTGCACCTCGCTAACAGCAGCTCTTGGTGGTTGAGTTGTATGATGCACTTTGCGGCATTGGGTGACCCGTGCCGCAGTGCATCATTCCAGGATGCTGCAGGCATGCAGCCAACTTGGGAGGGGGGGGTGATTGGGAGAAAACAAGAAAATGCACGCTCAGCCAGCTGGATGATGGCAGCCAGTCCCCCTGCCCACCACACAGCCTGGGAGTGCCTGTGCCAGTCCCCCCCTTTGTGCTCCAGTGAAGTCTCCATGCCTACAGACAAAACCCTTCCCTCCCTGATGTCCCATATGGTGGGGCTCCCCCACGAATGGATACATTGGGCAAATTGGTGCCACGGTTAAAAGGACTGTAGATGGTAGCATAGGTAATTGGCATGTTGGGGTGGTCCTATGAGGCCAGAAGGAGTGGCTGACCAGGGGATTTCTACAACTGAAGAAACTTAAAAACAGGGGGGGATCCCATTTAATTAATAAAAGAACTCCATGGCACCATTTATAAAGTCTCTTTTCAATCCAAACTGTGGCAGTTACATTTAAAGGGGTAGTGGTTAATGTGGTCAAGCTGGCCCCCATCAATATTTCTCGACACATATCCTCTGGACCGAGATGGCCTCTAAACAGTTCTGGGCACCATTTCTTTAGGGTTGAGATGACCATCACACAAGCAGCAGCAGAAACTAGTTCCCCACTCTCTCTCCCATCACTCTCATCACTGGGTTCAAGACAGGATCACAGAAATAGCCAACTCAAATTGGGGCTACTTCTCCTCTCTCCCCTTCTCCGCAGGACACTGAGCAGAACTTGGGCAGGCGACTCCTCTCAAAGTCTCTGAGGCAGAAGTCCACACACACACACAGCCACAACAGGGTTGGCCATCCTCTTCACTGGGTGCCATTCCTCTTTCAGTCTTTTGCTTTTACTCAAATCCCACAAGCACAAATGGAGCTGCCACAGCCGGGTTGACATTTGTACTCCAAAACCGGCACTTGTCCCACTGTTCCAGTGCTCCATACTTTCTCACATGCCTCTTTCTTCCTTGGAAGACACCAACAGCTCACTCTCCCACTGTATTGTTCTGTCCCCAACAGTTCTTTCTCCCTCCCTCCGGCATGATTTAGTGCTTAGCCCTACTGGAGGATGACATGCAAAGGGGGGGGGG
Organism: Neoceratodus forsteri; assembly: GCA_016271365.2. Taxonomy (NCBI): domain Eukaryota; kingdom Metazoa; phylum Chordata; order Ceratodontiformes; family Ceratodontidae; genus Neoceratodus; species Neoceratodus forsteri. Next base: position 1,119,451,502 of record CM028130.1, on the reverse strand, counting down.
ACCATATCTGGGCAACCCCGACTTGAATTAGTGACCGCTGCCATGTCAGTCACCATACTTTACTGTTTTTCCACCCACTGAACCCACAGATCTTCTTGAGAGCAGGCAATCGCCCCTGCTCCCTCACACTCCTACCGCATCACTCTAAGCAGTATAGCCTAGAGGTTAGAGTAATGAGCTGTGAATGAGCTTGATACATCCAGCAGACCAGACCTGGGTTTGATTCTCACAACCTCCCCATGCATACTGTGTGACTCTGAGCAAGTTACTTAACTGTCCAGTGCTCACAGGTCACCCCTGAAAACAGGCACTTGTGCCTAGTGGGCCTTACCCAGTTACCAAAGACTAAAATAAAATAAATAAATAAACAAAAATAAAATCACACCAGCCCCAAATGCTGGCTCCCTTCTGTTACACCAAACCCTCCAATTTATACCCCCACCACCTATGGTGACCTCCGACCTGTGGAGTCCCTGCCAGTGGGGCTGAGGCATATTAACAATTTAAATACAGGCCCCAAAAGAACTGGAAAATGTGCACAACATGTACACACCTGGGGGCTACATACCCAATCAATGTTTTGAACAAAATTCCCTTCTCTGTCCCTTTAAGAAAAATTAGTCAAAAATAACAGAAAATCTCCACGAACACTCTACAGTATTTTCATTATAAGCGTGTGTATGACTTTACAGCCTCACTTTGTGTTTATTTCCCATTAATTATCTATTCCCTGTAGGTTGAACCATGAACCTGTGCTCCATTGGGGTGAATCATATCCTACACTTCTTTAAAGAACCTCCCATGGGCTGAGATAGGCTTATGTCCCTTACAACCCTTATTCTAGCTGTAGTTTCATGCCTCTCCCCCTGTACTGCCCATTTACTGTATGTATTTTAAATTGTTGTCCAACAAAAAATACACAGAGACAGAGCTTGTTTCCAGCTGGGACCTAAGAAAACTATTAACACAGAGGAGAAAGAAAATTAAAATAACAGATAACAATAAAATGCAATATTAGTTGGAATACTCAAACAGAAAATATTGGAAATTACCTTCAGAAAGGGAGCTAGCAGCTACAGATGTTTGGTATCAGTGAGCAAATTTACAACAAACAGTGTTATCACAGTTGAAAACAGTGGGGGAGGAGGTAACATGGTGGGAGTAAGTAAGGGAGAAGGGAGCAGCAACAATGCATGGAGGAAGGGGGAACAAAGTGGAGTGGGGGAGATAAGGAGGGAAAGGGAAGACATAAAACATTTCTCCAGCCATATCTTTCAGTGACTCCACATGTTCCAGTCCACTGTTCGAGTGAAGCCCCAGGGAGCTGCGCCATGAATGCATGCATAAACAGCTCTTACTTGTTCCTTTCTGGGTCCTAGCTGGGATGATGGGTTGGGCACAGTGTACTGCCCTCCATCCATCCTCTCCAGTCTGGTCCCATACCTCCTACTCACACCAATGCTTTCAGTGACATGATGCGCTTGCAGGGAGCCAAGAAGTCGGCAAAGTGCTAGAAGCAGAGTGTGAGAGAGCGAGCTTCCAGATCTTGCATCCTCAGTCGAAGAGGGAGGGAGCCGACACCTGCCACTGCGTGCCTCCTCACGCAGCAAGCACCAGCAAAGAGAAGGACGGACACCCCAGCTTGGTACCCAGCATCAGCAGAATGAATGGATTTCTAATCATCCCCTTTGCTCAGTCAGCCCACAATAAAAAATGAGGGTAAAAAAGGGGCATGTGCAACTATGCAAGACGGCTCATGCCGGTGGTTGCGAGACGCCGACTCACACACTGCACCATGCCACCATATGCCCAATGGGACTACCCTCCCATCTGTCCTGACTCCCATGTCCCCTTTCCGTTCCCACTCCAGATAATGAATTTAATTAACTCACCACAGTCCTGGAGTTTTTGGGAGAGCCTGGGATTAAATTGCTCATAGTCAGTCACACACTACTGCTTTGATTGCAATCGTTTCCCCTCTCAGCAGCTCAGCATCTGCCATCTGTCCAGGCTCAAAAAGAGCATAAGGAAGACATTAGTCCCTATTCTTGGTCCAGTTTTTGAATTGCCCATGCCCTGCCACGTCACAGACTGACTGATAGCAGTGACGAAATGCCATTGCCAACCAATGGTAGCCCGTAGCCTCTGCCTCTCCTGTCCCATGCCCCAGTCTACTGCTGCCCAGCCCCCCTACCCAATGCTGCAAACCATGCTGTTCCATGGTTTGGCAACTCAGATTCTGAGACTTATTTTCTTTTGTTCTTGTTTGTTTCCTGCCACATAAGCTACCCTGCCCATCCACCCATGTTACTGGTACGCAAAACGAATGGGCCTAGCCCCCACAGACACTACACTGCCTGGCTGAGAGTGAGAGACTGACTTTAATAAATCAACTTTAGGTAGCCTGCCAGGGAGGGAGGGAGGGAGGGAGGGAGGGAGGGGAGAGAGAGAGACAGTGGGTGGCAGAGTCAGTGCATGTGCCTAATGAAGAGGGCCCACATGAACATTTCTGGGTATCCAGCCAGGTCAGTCTGACCCTGGTGCAGTCAGCCTCCTTCGTCCTGGCTGTGCTGGTGCCCTTCATGGCCTCATGGTTCATGTGTGCCAAACACTGGTACTGCTTGAGGGAAAGGTCTGGTGGGCATACCTCTCAACTGTACCACATTACGAGGAACATTCCTCATTTTACTTCACAAAAGCTCCCTGTTCCGCATTGTGAGGACTTGTCCCACATTCAGTATTAACATTTTAAAACAAAAATCTATAGTAAATGATGCAAAAATTATATCATTCAGTAACAGAATTTCTGAACATAAATGCAAACATTTTAACAGTGTTCTGAGCTTCCTAGGTAAAGATTTGATTAAGTGTTCCACATTTTGCTCATTTGTTCCACATTTTAAGAGGCAATGTTCCACATCTGGGGGACAAAAGGTTGAGAGGTATGCTGGTGGGTTTGATCAGGCCTGTAAACAGGAAAAATCAAAACTCCTTTCATTAGTGAAGTATGCAGAGTTGCAACCATCATGATTTAACTGCAGGCTCTTAAATAGAGCCAGGAAATTATATAAAACCTTCATTCAAGGGAACAAATGGAGTATTATCACAAACAATGGCAAGTCATGCCTCATGTTATCAATAAAAAATATTCTAGATCCTTTTGGCTTCTTGTGGCTAGGGGGACTTCAAACTCTGCTGTAACTTCAGATACAATTTCAGTATCAACTTGGGTAGAGCATTTTTCTTCTTTATTTTATGATTCCAGAATGTAGTATGCCTGTCAAGATTTTCTGATTTACTGCCCAGTTAGTTTTGTTACCATTCTTGAAGTAAATTCCACAATCTCTTTGTTAAAGTATAATAAAGCCCCTGAACCTGATCTGGGTCCGGCAGAGGTATATTTTCAGGCTCACTTAGTCTGGGCTGATTTTTTTTCTTCTTCTTCTTCTTTTTTTTTAAATAAATGTCTAAGGGAGGGTTCCTTTCCATATTCTTGGTTTGGAGCTGAGATAGTTTCAGTTTTCAAAAAGGGGGATAAATCCAACCCCAAATATTTACTGGCCTATTAGTTTGCTAGATATGGCGTCAAAAATATTTTCTATAATTCTCATTCATTTGAGAGAGCAACTCAATCTGGTGGGTGAGCTTTCTCCATTGCAGTTTGGCCTTAATGAGAACTGCTCCACTCCTGATAACTGTTTCATAATCAGACATTTACGAGAAAAATATCTTGTTAGTTTGTAAGCAAAAATTATATGTTGGCTTCATTGATTATAGTTCTGCCTTTGACTCCATTTCTTGAAATAAACTATGGCACTATGCAGCAGATGGATATTAACTATGCCCTTATTTTGGTTACTGCTAACCGCATAGTCAGACCTGGGCTCATGTGAGATTAGGTTCTCCCAGTAATGGTTCGGATGATTTTCCAATGAATAAAGATGTACAGCAGGGGTGTTTACTTGCTCCCACTCTTTTTGATACATTTTTTTTAAAACATATTTTTGGTCTCTCTCTCTCTCTCTCTCTCTCTCTGTCTGTGCCGGAGTTCAGTGGCAGTTATACTGACCATCCGTGCTCTGTCCCCTCTCCAGCTGGAGGGGATCGTGCTGCACAGCACTGGGGGCTTTTTGCATTGTTTTTTTAGCAGCTCATTTTCCCGAACCCTCACCCTTGAGGACACCAACATGAAGGATGTAAGTCCAGGCTGTTAGCCAAGCGTCTAACAATGTCCTCCCCTCTTCACACTGTGAGTTAGACACTGCTGCCTGTGCATCCACAGGCAGCAGTAATGGGGTGATGTGACAGCCTCTCCCATGGAGAAGGGAGGGAGGAGAGCATCCTATGAGATGCTCAGACCTCCTCCCTCCAGCCGGCCCCCAATGACCCAGGCTTGTTCCCCAACCCGGGTCACCACAGTTGTGGGCAGTAGCACTACCGCTGTGCCAACGGGCCAGCTATATTCTTTTTAATATTTATATGACAAGCACCTTAGAGGACCTCTCTCAGGTTATCTCTGAGTCACTGAAAATAGGACCTGTGGAAATACCTGCATTGGCAGGGACACTGGTTTACCGCTTATGCGGTGACATGGACAGAAAAGTGGAAATCTCACTGGCTGGTGGAAAACAGCCCCAAAAATGGAAACAGCACTTGTTCTTGTTGTCTCCATGAGCACAGTGCTATAAATTGCTGGGTAGTGAGTGTGCGTTTTCTTGCCTTGTCCTTTGATTCCTGTTTTGCTGCCAAAATTTTCCTGCTATGGACCTGCTGCAGCTTGCAAGGCTGGTGGGATGCCTTCCAAGTAAGTCTGCGCTTGTATAAAAAATAAAAACTGCTATACAGTGTTTCTTGTCTTGAGAAACTGTTAGGCAGGTAAGGTGGGGTGAGACCTGTGAATGGACAGTCAAGCGCTCTGTTAAAAAATGTTAATTCTGCTCCTCTTAAGTTCCTTTTAAGTCCCTAAGCTGTTACCATTCAAAATATAATTTATGTCTGTGTCTAGATTTATTTCTACTGTCCCGAAGCTGGTTGGGTTGGTTTGAAGACTGAGCGAAACAGACCGAGACCAACTACGGTAAAGTGTGTCCCTTTCTGAGTGGCATTTTTAGTCCCAAAGTTCGGTGTGGTGGTAGTACTAGTTGGTCGGGGGGGCGGCAGCAGCGAGTGGACCCAACACTGAGGCGCTGGGGGAGAGATCATGAAAGGGACCAAATGCCAGATGAGCCTTTGTGCCGCAATCTCTCTCTCTCTCCTTTCCGGGAGATGCAAGGCCATTCGTCTGTTCTCTTCTGCTCCACCCGAGTTTTGTTTTGTCTACTGAAAAGGTCAGTCCATTTCTGCTCAAAATGTATATGTGCCCATTTGTACATACAACTGTCTCTATTTTATTCTCCTACAGGGTTTCCTTTCCATCCACCCTGCAGAGAAATAAAAATGTTTGCGTCGATGATCGGGGGGGGGGCCCTCTCCACTCCTCTAGCTCCTCTCCATTCCTCCAGATTCTCTCCCTGAAATAAACTTTTTTGTGTGTGTACCTCATGGGAGGCTGTGTTTATTTGGGGGAGGCTGTGTCTATTTGTGGGATGGTGTAGAGGCAGGCTGTGTTTGTGGGAAGGTGGCACTGGTTGATGGGGTGGGGACACTGGTCGTTGTGGTATGGGGAGGGGACACTGGTTGGTGGGGTGGGGATACTGGCAGTGGGATGGGAACACTGGCCCTGTTGTTGTAGCGACACTGGTTGTGGTGAGGTTGGATGGGGATACTGGCAGTGGATGGGGACACTGGTTGTGGTGGTGGTGTGGAGGTGAGGATACACGCAATGGTTCATCTGGGTTGGGAGGTGGGCCATGCTAGTGGGTCTTGGTGGGGAGACAGGCTGTGCTGGTGGGTCTGAGTGGGGAGAGGGGCTGTGCTGGTTCATCTGTGTGGGGAGAGGGACCATGCAGGTCCATCAGGGTGGGGAGTGGGGCCATGCTGGTTCATCTGGGTGGGAAAGGGCCTTGGTGGTGGGTCTGGGTGGGGAAAGGTGCCTTGCTGGTGGGCCTGGGTGGGAAGAGGGGCCGTGCTGGTGGGTCTGAGTGGGGAGAGGGGCTGCACTGGTCTATGGGCATGAGAAGGGCTACACTGGTCTATCTGGGTGGGGAGAGGGGCCATGCTGGTCCATCTGGGTGGAGAGAACGGCTGTACTGGTCCATCAGGATGGGGAGAGTGGCCACGCTGGGTGTGGGAACTGGCCACCATTCATGTTGGTGGGGTGGGGGATGGGCTGGCCACTCAGGCTATGGTGTGGAAGGACTGGGCATGTTTTCTTGGGTGAGGGAACTGTCCATGGGTGTGGTAGGCTGACAGTAGTTCCACTGGGACTGTCCACTGTGTAGAGTTCTTTGTTTTGGGGGCTGTTGGTTGTGGTTGACCAGGCTTGCTTGAGTAGGGGAGGCTTTCAGTGTTTTCCAAAAGGCTGTATATTAGCACAGGGTCAGCCTTTGTTGTGGCTGCAGGCAGGGGAGGTGGCCAGATTTGATTGGGAGGGATGGGAGAAGCTGGCAATGTTGCAGCAAGGTTTGCCTGTATTGCACTTCAGGGGTCGAAATTAGGTATTACAACCTCTAGCCAGCACTGCTAATCACCGATTGACTAGAAAAATCACTAGTCCCACAGACTTTTCCTCTGGTCCAGCTGGTGAACTTGTGATTACCTTCTCCAACACAAGCCTGCAGGGCAAGTTAAAGGAACATTTTACTAGCCCAATACAAAATCTGCCAGCATTTGGCTAGTGTGCCAGTGCTTACCCCTATGCTAGGGAAAGGGTGCTCACTATTATTTTCCGGGAAGCTGGCCTTGTTCACTGGGATAAAAGTGCTTTAAAGGTACACTGTCAACTTTGGTGTCCATTTTTATGGTGTAGGCAATGTGTGTGCCTGAAGCAGGCCAGAGAGATATAAAATGCATAAACAGTACCAAATTTGTACAGGAGTGCAAGTTACTCATTATGTAAAAAATGTATTTCAGGGGACCCAACCGAAATATTAGGCCCGCGTCCATGAGCTGGACTGATACTGGGAGCACGCTGCCTATAAATAGGCAGTGCACTCCCAGCATCAGTTGGACAGCGGGTGACTGAGGTGGGGTGTGCTGCTCGCTGTACATCACTGCGGCACTGACTTGCAGGTATGGGGGTCAGTTGGTGGTGGTGTTGGTGCTGTGTGGGGCTGGGTGGCCGCTGGCCACCAATGAAGGGGCAGGAGTGCTGGAGTTGGGGGTTAGACAGCGACTTGTGGCCAGAGGATGGAGCAGTGTTGTGGGGGAATGCTCACTGCTAGAATGGGGACAGAGCACTGTGTGTGTGTGTGTGTGTGTGTGTGTGTGGGAGGAAGGGTTGTCTCAATACCAGGACTAGGGATGGTGGGGCACTGTGTGTGTGTGTTCTCAGTACCAGAAGGAGGATGGGGCACTGCCTGTGTGTGGTTGCAGTCTGTTGCGGGACGGGGCAGGGGCTCTTTGTGCACACAGCTCATATCATATGGCATTTGTGGCAGGGTCCCCCCTGTAGCATCTGGCACCCTCCTACAGTCACCTGGGCACAGCACTATGCACCACTGTGAATGGTGTGTAGTGTGGGCATGCACCCCCATTTGCCCCAGATCACCCTAGTGCATATTTTAATTTTGGGCTGATGTCTGTATGCCACGGGATTGGTGACCCAAGTCCAATATTTTAGATATTGTTGTGATACAAATATTTGTCTGCAGTGTAATGTTGCAATCGAACTGTCTACAACCCCAATGCACTGTGGAGTTCTGTGCAATGAAATACTTACCAGTTCTTCCCAGCAGCCCACAGCTAGACATGTTTCTGTTTTTTTTTTTTTTTTAAATCCACATATCTACGATTATTATTTTCTCATCAAAGTCCCCTGAGTGAGTGAATAATTAAAATTTTGGGCTGGTGCCTGTAAAGGGGGGAAGGGGCATGGACAGACCGACTGACTGTATCTGGAGCTGTTTGGCAAGTACCAATGTTGCTGCAAAAAGACTGCTGACCTGTTCTCTCCACGGACTGAATCTACAACTTGCTGCAAAAATAGAGAAAATATTTTAAACTTCTGCCCATCATTCTGTACCTGTAAATATTTAAGCAATATACCATGACAGAGAGTGGATATATTGGTGGATTTACCATGCCTGGTGCGGTTCAGTCACGAGGCGCAGCCGAGTGACTTAACCACACCAGAAGTGGTAAATCCACCCATATACCCACTCTCTGTCATGGTATATTGCTATTATACACTGTTCAACTTGTTTTCTGTTTTTATAGTGATATAAAACTTTTACAGTGGGTTTACAGGAGGATTTATCACAGTCATGTGATGTGTTTTGACCAATGAGGTTACAGGATTTTCATACCCCATTGTATAATGATTGATTTATGTGATTGCTCTGATGCGGAGTGGTGGAAGGGGGCAGTGACCAACTCCTTATTGTCCCTGTCTCCGTTGTCTTGCAGACACTGCAAAAGGGGGTTGTTTTGACGTTTCCTTTTTATCCTCCTGTACAGTGTTACGTGATTTTCATGCTTTTGCCAAAATCTTGTAATGAAATATGCACCCTAATACACGGAGTACGCAGAGCGATCATTCAAGGATACTACTGGCCATGTGTTTTGGAGGTGGTTTTCTTGCTGGCTGTGTGCAGGGGATTGCTGACTGTGTGTTGGAGGTTGCTGGCCATGTGTTTGGTGGGGGTGTTTACTGCCTATCTCTCTGGGGGGGGCTGCTGGCTGTGTCGGGGGGGGAATGTCACTGGACATCTTTGGTGGAGGCAGGGGACTGTCTTTGGGGATGGTTGTTATCTGTGTGTTGGGGTTTAGCTGCCTGGTTCTGTCATTTGAGAACTGGATGCTTGGATGGGGGCTCACTGGGAATTGATTGGTTGTGTTGGTGGGTACTGGCTTCTTTATGTGCAAGGGTTGTTTATGTAGCTGTAGGGGGTGGTAGCTGGTGTGTTTGTGTAGGCATTTGCTTGGATAGGGTGTGGGTGCTGTCTGGTGGGGTGTCGGGACATTCCGTGTCTGGTGGGGTGGCGGGACATTCCGTGTCTGCTGGGGTCGCGGGACTGTCCATGTCTGGTGAGGTGGTGGGACTGTATGTGTCTGGTAGTATGTACTGCATGCTGTATGTGGGATGGTGGCTATTTGGGGGGTAGTATAGAGGTTGGTTGGCATGTTGAGTAGGGACACTGGCCATGTTGGTATGGGGTGGGGACACTGGGCATGTTTGGGGTTGGGACACTGACCATGTTTGGGGTAGGGACACTCTCCGTGGTCTGGTGTTGCTGGCTCTGTCTAGTGTGGTTGGTTTGCGGACTGTGTGTCTGGGGTTGTGGGTTTGATGGCCATGTGTCTGGGGATGAGGGGTTGGTGACTGTGTGCTGGGGGTGGGCTGGGGGTTGGTTGCTGCCTTTGTTTTGTGGGCAGGGACTGTTTTAGGGATGGTTATCTCTGTGTGTGTGTGTGTGTGTGTGTGTGTGTGTGTGAGGGAGGGTAGCTGGCTGACTGTGTCATTCTGAGAACTGGATGCTTGGATGTGGGGCTCACCGACCACCATGCTGGTGCAGGGGATTGGCTCTGTTGGCCTGACTTATCTTGACATCTGCTGTCACAGGAAAACTACTGCCTTTCTAAGGGCCTGCCAAGTTGTTGTTTTTTTGGGGGGGGATAACTCTGCTGCTGTTTGAATGGGAAAATGCAAGGGAGAGAAGATGGGGGAGGGGTGTATGTACATGAGCTGAAATGCTTAATTAAAAAAATATAATGTTTTTGGCATCTTGCTTTTTTTGTGTGAGGAGAGGCTTGTTGGCCAGTTTCAGCTGGGGGGTGTATATCTTGGTGGCCATCTTAGGTTTTATCTTTAACAAACTGCTCAGTGGGGTTGAGAGAGGGGCCGTGCAGGTCCATCTGGATAGAGAGAGATGCTGTGCAGGTCCGCTTGGGTGGAGAGGGGATATGCAGGTTCGTCTGGGTGGGCAGAGTGGCTGTGGGGGTTGGGGAGGCTGAGTTGCCATGATGATGGTGGAGTTGGGTGATGACGGTTGTCGTTCTGGTGGTCCAGGGTGGGGAAAGTGGCCATGCTGGTAAATGGGGGTGTGGAGAGGGGCTGTGCAGGTCTGTCTGGGTGGGGAGAGAGCCTGTGATGGTCCGGGGTTGGCAGAGTGCCCGTGGGTTTGGTGTGGGGAGAGTGACCTTGCTGGTGGGGTGGAGTGGGGAGTGTCCTTCACTTTAGTCTGGTTCTGGTGTGGTGCTGTGCTGACCTGCCCTGCCAGCTTTGTGCTGCTAACCTGCCCTTTCTGCTTCTTTATGCTGCTGACTGGACCTGCCATAGTCTGGTACATTTGTATTTATTTATTTTTAATTTTATTTTGATACTCATGCTGCTGTTTGAATGGGAAAGCATGCGAGGGAAGATGGGGAAGGGGGCAGGGAATGAGCTGGCATGCTTAATTATAAAAAATAATAGTAATATTTTCAAAATCTGGCCTCTTGTGATGGTGGAGGGAGGGGTAGATGGACAATGGCCCAGAACCATTTTTTCCCACATGTATGCCAGTCTGTTATGTCCATGCCATGCTCCAGTGGTTGGTCGTTGATGGTCGATGGAGGAACGGGCTGGGCAGACTGGTACACATGCTGAAAAAAATGATCCTGGCATCTGGTGATGGAGGAGGGAGGGAGGGGTGGATGGGTAGAGTGGCACAGAACCATTTTTTCCCACATGTACTATATGTTGATGGTCGGTGAAGGGATGAGCTTGGCGACTGGTACACATGCGTGAAAAAATGGTCCTGGCCTCTGGTGATGGAGGAGGGAGGGAGGGTGGGTGGACGGGCATACTGGCACAGAACCATTTTTTCAACATGTGTGTTTATGCAGCAATTTCATATCATTGTGTGGTTCAACAAGATGTTTTGTGGCCTGGCCTATGACCCAGCCAGTCCCCTCCGGGGCAGGGGGAAGGTACGTTGTTTGGTGGTCTGGGGTGGTTTGCTGTGCATGTGTCTTCTTAATTGTAAAATGTATTTCATTTACTGTGTTGTACTTCTAGGACCTGCTTCACCCTGTCTCTATCCTGAATGTAAATATGATTTAAAAAAAAAAGGTCACTTTTGGGTGGTCTGTGTTTGTGTCTGTGTGTAGAAGAATAGAGACACACACTAGAACAAAAAAAACTTTATTAAACCACATCATTCAACCATGTTTCATCTGTGCCCTTCAAAACTGTCAGATGAGACAATTTTGAAGTAGCTGGTGGTGAGGGGAGAATGCGCAGCAACCTGGGCTACTGCAGCCAGGCCCACCATCCACTGTCACAGGTGATGCTAATAAAAATCACCAACCAAGTACTTACCTTTCAGGCTGGGTCCTGCGTGGCTGTGCATGGGTATCTGAAGGTGTCGTTCCCTCAGATTTCCTGTGGTGTATGTTCTCTTAGGTGGTGTGGTGGGACTGCCTTGTTGCCAGTACAGTCTGTGTTTGCTTGGGTTGGGGAACTACAGAGATGAAGAGTTTTTTTTTTTTTTTACTTTCTTTATTCACTGGGACCTAGGGCATCTCTCCAGGGTACCACTCAACTTTTCTGTCTCTAATCCTTGCCTGAAACCTCCTCTGCTGGGCTCCTAAAGGGCTGACTCCACTCGGCTTCATGACTTGACCAGCTCCCTGATCACCCCCCCACTGGGCTATCTGTGATTAGAGGGACAGCCGTTTAAGCCAGTAGAGCTGGGCCCCAGGGAAGCAGGTCCGGCGTTGGGATGTGGGCAGGTCTCCAGGCCCCCTTCACCTCCACTAGGCCACCAGGGTTTTTACCGCACAGTTTCCCCCTGGAGCAGAGAGGTGCAATGCCAGCACTGCATTCATGTGCAGCCTGGCTGCTGCCACTCCACCCCTGATGTTGCGTCAAGCTCTGCTGTCTGTAGGGCCCATGGTCTCCACCCGGAGCCACTATGGAGCAGGCATACCCCAGACCCACCCCAGGAGGGGAGAGCAGTCCTCCAGATGCTCAATTCCTTCCCTCCCTTGCTGAATCTCTGATGTCCCAAGTCACTTCCGAACTGGGCATGGTGCTAGGTGTGGCATCCAGCGCCTCAACCCTCAGCGCCATCAGGCCAGCCATGACGATTGAGTTCTTAAGAGGAGAACTACCAGCAGAGGTGAAGCCATAACTGCTGTACAGATTGGGGTTTCACTTCTCTGGTCCCCTGTGTAGGCACTAGATTAAATAAATAATCTTTGTACCTGACACTCAAATTGGTAAATTCTCCAGTGCATACTGCATTTTAATTTTGGCACTCGTGAGCATCCCGCTCTCTCATGAACTGTTGACACGACCTTGCCCCTTCCTCAATAGTTCCCTTATGCATGGAGATTGAAGTTTATATCTCCAGTGCCCTTTTATAAATCCCATGGGTGTGTCTAGGGCACTATTGCTCTGCCTATTGAGGAAGAGGCATGGAAGCATGATCAGCTTGCAGTGCTGTGAGCAAGAGCACATCATGTCCAATAGCGCCGCAAATTAAAATGCTGGGCACACTGGACTAGTGATCAGGCACAAAGATTAATTTATTTATGTTGACTGCAGGGGGGGGGGATAGGAGAGATGAAGGCCCGATCTGTACAGTGGCCGTGGCTTCACCTGTGCCAGTAGAACTCCTTTCATGAGTTTGAGCTCCGACATGAAAACTAAGAGGCTCCATTTTCATGAAGACCAAGTCAGAAAGTGCCCAATTTACTGTGGGTGTAACTCTGAATTGGTTTATTACTTGGGAGAGATTGTGTATTACTCCATTAGCATCCTCAATTACTTGTGGATTTTTTTTAATTGGATGCACTTTGTTTACAAGTAAACCAATTCAAGCAGCTTAAATGTTAGCTAGGGACTGAACTGATGGAGTTCACCTTGTCGTCTGGTGGTTCGGCTTAATTCATGTCTGAGCTCTGACAGACAAGCTTTGGTACATGGCATTGTTGGAGGAGTACTGTCATGATGCCTCTGCGGCCATCACACCTGAGGGGTGGGGGTTGGGGTTCAGTGCTGCACTGCCTGCTGTCACACCTGAGGGATGGGGGCTTCAGTGCTTCACTGCCTGCTATCACACCTGAGGGATGGGGACTTCAGTGTTGCACCTGCTGCTGTCACACCTGAGGGGTGGGGGCTTCAGTGTTGCACCTGCTGCCGTCACACCTGAGGGGTGGGGGCTGCAGTGATGCACCTGCTGCCGTCCCACCTCAGGGGTGGGGGCTTCAGTGTTGCACCTGCTGCCGTCACACCTGAGGGGTGGGGGCTGCAGTGATGCACCTGCTGCCGTCCCACCTCAGGGGTGGGGGCTTCAGTGTTGTACCTGCTGCCGTCACACCTGAGGGGTGGGGGCTGCAGTGATGCACCTGCTGCCGTCCCACCTCAGGGGTTGGGGCTTCAGTGTTGCACCTGCTGCTGTCACACCTGAGGGGTGAGGGCTGCAGTGATGCACCTGCTGCCGTCCCACCTCAGGGGTGGGGGCTTCAGTGTTGCACCTGCTGCCGTCCCACCTCAGGGGTGGGGGCTTCAGTGTTGCACCTGCTGCCATCACACCTGAGGGGTTGGGGCTGCAGTGATGCACCTGCTGCCGTCCCACCTCAAGGGTGGGGGCTGCAGTGTTGCAGCTGCTGCCGTCCCACCTCAGGGGTGGGGGCTTCAGTGTTGCACCTGCTGCCGTCACACCCGGGGGGCAGGGGCTGCAGTGATGCACCTGCTGCCGTCCCACCTCAGGGGTTGGGGCTTCAGTGTTGCACCTGCTGCCGTCACACCTGAGGGGAGAGGGCTGCAGTGATGCACCTGCTGCCATCCCACCTCAGGGGTGGGGGCCAGTGTTGCACCTGCTGCCACACCTGAGGGTGGGGCTGCAGTGATGCACCTGCTGCCGTCCCACCTCAGGGGTGGGGGCTTCAGTGTTGCACCTGCTGCTGTCACACCTGAGGGGTGGGGGCTGCAGTGATGCACCTGCTACCGTCCCACCTCAGGGGTGGGGGCTGCAGTGTTGCAGCTGCTGCCGTCACAGCTCAGGGGTGGGGGCTTCAGTGTTGCACCTGCTGCCGTCACACCCGAGGGGTGGGGGTTGCAGTGATGCACCTGCTGCCGTCCCACCTGAGGGGTGGGGGCTTCAATGTTGTACTTGCTGCCGTCACACCTTAGGGGTGGGGGCTGCAGTGATGCACCTGCAGGGTTGGGGCTGCAGTGATGCAGCTGCTGCCATCATACCTGAGGGATGGGGGCTTCAGTGCTGCACCACCTGCCATCACACCTTAGGGGTGGGGGCTTCAGTTGGGGGCTTTGGTGTTGCACCTGCTACCGTCATGCCTGAGGGGTGAGGTCTTCAAGCTGCAATGATGCACCTGCTGCCATCACACTTGAGGGGGTGAGCGCTGCACCTGCTGCTGTCACCATTGCTCCTGAGGAATTGGAGCTGATGTGCTGCTGCTGTCAAACTTTCAGGATTAAGGGAATACCGCTGTTGCTATCTTGCTTGGAGTTGGAAGTTGAAGTCACGCACAGTGCTTTCAAGGATGTGTGTCTGAGGGATGGGGGGATGCAGTGCTGCTGCTTCTGTCACACCGGAGTGAGGGGGGGCCGCATTGCTGTTGCTACTGTTGCACCTGAGGGATGGGGGCTGTAGTGCTGCTGCTGCCATCACATCCTTAACCTAAAATAACTTTTAATTGGCACTAGGATGGATGGATGTACAATAGTGGCTGTCAAAATTGCTAAAATGCATGTTAATGCAGTTAAAAACTGTTAAATAAAGTGCACAAAACCAAACACCTGTAAAAACGGATTTTGGCTTGGCAGACACTGGTGACAATACCGGTTTTTACAATGTGCAAAACGGAATTTGCCCTTTCTCAATCACGGTAAACCAGTGTCCCTGTATTAATAATGATTCATATTGGATTGATCTTTCTCTGGAGGCAGAATATGAACCGACTGCTTGTAGCAAAAGATCCCACTGTATCTTTGTTATGTTATATTTAACTTCTTTGGACTGCTGGTATTTTTTCTCCTGAATGCCTAGATGTTGTGAAATGACACTGCATGGCCAAACTGTATTTGATAAAACAAGCACTCATATCATTTAGAAAACTTCATTGTAAGACACAGGAGTGTGGACACATTTCATTAAAGGCTCCCGGAGGAAGGGGGGGAGGTATCCAAGGCAATAGCTTCCTGAAGAATTCTGCTACTGGTGGTTTTTTTTTGCCCTGAGTGACTGGCTGGCAAAACTGTATAGTATTTTGTATAAAACCAACAATCATGTACTGTGCTTTATAAACAAAGTCAAATCAAGAAACACATTTCCATGCACATGTCCTGCACTGATCAAGTAAGCATAAGCAGCAAACTACACATACACTAAACCAGTAGTGCACAACTTTTTATTGTGGAGGGCCAGACTGAAAAGTTGAGTCAAGGCCGAGGGCCAAGGGCCACTGTAAAACGACCCAAGGTGACAAATGTCCAGCAAGACATTATTAAATGTACACATAAAATAAATCAAAACATCTATTCATCCATCTATCTATCCATCTATCCATCTATCCATCTATCCATCTATCTATCTATCTATCTATCTGTCTATCTGTCTATCTGTCTATCTGTCTATCTGTCTGTCTGTCTGTCTGTCTGTCTGTCTATCCACGTTACTAAAACTAAAAACAAAATCAAATAAACAAAGGCTACAACGTGAAGCTGCTAGGTCCTCGAGAGCCACAGACAGCCGCTGTGGTGGCTGTTTGTGGCCCCCGGACCGTATGTTGTGCATCACTGCACTACACAGATGTTCAAACTGGGTAGTAGCTCAGTAGTACTAGAGAGGAACAACACCATACAGCAATGCAAATGTAAGGCTTGCACCCACATATGCATACAGACCACCATCAAAACCAGCCAGAACAGCACACTAAACATAAATGGAGCCTGCACATGTTAATCAAGCAATGTGAGTTACCTAATTCAGCACAAAACAAGCACAAATGGATGCTATGTAGGGAAACAAGGCAACCACTGCAGACCAGAATGAACCACCACCAACACACAATACAACAGTGATTCAGATTATCAGCACACAAGTAGGTCAACATTTTTCCCAACTAGAGCATCCCTCTCAGACCTGTCTGTTCCAATAGTAAGAGGCAACTTCAAAAACACACGGGAGAGAAAGACATGGGAACTAAAATATATCAGACAATTGAATCTGAACTTTAACAAACTCAATCAGGATGCTAGATTTATGACACAGTAAGAAAAACTTTAATACTGTATTGTTACTTTTTACAAATATGTTTTTTCTCTTTCTGTGACCCCCCCCACACACACACACACTGTGCATCTCAGGTCTTTATTATTCTGTGTTCCTTTCAGGATACCTTTTAAATTAACACTTCAAGGCATCCATTCAGCCTCTCTTATGAATATCTTAGCACTTCCTGCTAATCAGCACCTCACAGCTATAGACCTTTTCCTATTCATTGCCCACTCACCCTACTTGTTAAATTCTTCTCACCTACCCTATCAAAATTATTCTGAAACAATGCAAGACAGTATATTTATAAAATGGGTCTAAAAATCAAAGAACTTTAATTGGTTAAAACCAGTCAGGTGACTGTTCAATATTAGAGCTTGTTTCCCTGATCATCACACACTACTTACACACATAAACGAATTAGAAACATTAAGCGTTGTTCATAGTTTTTATTACAACTGTTTCTTTGCTGACAATGAAAAATCCTCCTTCTGTCTTTACCTGCTCATCATGGAAATCTCTTCTGCTTTCCCCGACAGTGAGATAATTGAGTTTGTGGCTCTAGAAAAGGCCTTTGTTGTGTGTGAGTACAGTATGTTAGGAGAGGGACATTCTGCCAGTGGAACAGAGCAGAATTTTGAATCCATGTGTTCCATGGTAAACATTCCATATCTTGAATATGGGGAAAGACAGAGGAAAAAAAACAGGATGAGGAAAGTAGGCAATACTACTTTATAAACAAAGAGCAAAGGTGGAAAAAACTCAGTTACCGTACATAGGCAAAGGCAGAGGCAGATCTAAACTGCTAAAGTACATTCCTGAAGTCTATAAAAGCACATACATTTGAATCATACATAGGTAATTTCAGGCGAAATCTATCCCCCCCACCACCACCACACACCAAAAAAAAAGGCAACCTGGCAGGTTTAAAGTTTTGAACACATTTCCATTAAGAAACAGAAATTGTATTGATTTAAAATGCAAGGTAACATTTTTTCTTATACACACGTGTGCCACACACAGTTTTCATTATGTTTTTAAGTTTTTAGCTAAGCCCACAGTTACCAGACTAGGGACTATTTTTTGTATTCAGAGTTAAAATGGAAGCATATTTCAATGAAAGGTACAATTTTTATCTTTTTAAAATACGTTCTTCTTATTTTCATTCATTTTAAGCCATATATTTTATAAGAGCAATAAGACACTCCAGGGGTGTGCCATTATGGTAAAATAATGGCTCTTCTGAGGTGCATTTACTGGGACTCGGCTGCGCCTCGTGCCTAACAACACACCTGAGGCGTGCAATTATTTCACCATAATGCACACCCTATCATGTCTTATTCCTTACATAAATGCCACTTGTTTTGTTTAGTTTGCTGTTCACCTGAAGAAGGGACCTGTGTGACCCAGAAAGCTTGTATATCATCTTTGCACAAGGCATATTGGTTTAATAAATGTATCAAACTGTCCATTGACTCCTGTGACTTAAGTTTCAAAGGTATCGCACAAAATCACTAGTAACATTGGCATTTCTAGTTATATTAACCTGACATTACGGATACATGTTCCCCTAGGAGTTCACTGTATACCACCAGAGGCACATGTTGCTTCAAAGTGGGTAAAGTGGTTTTCAGAGGCTTGTTTTATGTGATGACTGCCAAGAACCAGGGGGAAGTTTCTCCTCTCAGGGTCTGCTTTTGTTTGACAGACATCATACAGTATCACTAAGAACTTTGGTATTTTTGGTTATATTAACTTGAAATTCCAGATTCATGTTCCCCCAAGGTGTCCCCTAAAGCCCGCAAAAACCCAGCTCAAGATCTGAAGTGCAAAGTAATTTTCAAGGGTGTACAGTATCTGTATAATTTCTTTTAAAATATGGGCTACCATTTCCTATTTCAGTGCCTACGTTTCAAAGGCATGACACGAAATCACTAAAATGTTGGCAATTTCTGGTTATATTAACCTGAAATTCCACATATATGTTCCCCAAGAAGTTCACTAAATACCAAAAGAAGGACATGTTGCTACAAAAAAGGTAAAGTTGTTTTCAGGGGATGGTTTTATGTGATGAATGCCAAGATCCAAGGTGGCTTTACAGGCATTAACACTGACACACCCCCTTTGAAAATGTGAATGAACTGGTAGGGCCACCTACCGGTGGGAAATGAGACAGCATCTAAGTATTAGTATCTCTACAGCACAAAATGGTCACTGTGTCACTGATAGATGCAAAATGCTGTAATAACACATGATGTGTGAAATGGCAGGACACAACATGATGCTGAGCACAACTATATATGCACTTTGTATTGCACAATCATTTAAAGCACAACTATTTATAATAATTTGCACTGTTTAGTATCAAAACTAATTACTGGAGGCGTGGCCAGTAGAGGACGCTTATAGAAGAACTCCTGAACTGCAGAGATAATATCACTAAAATTGCCCTTCAGACAGTGCCAACATCAGAAGAATTGACATAAAGTGACAAAAGTTGAGCAGATCGATAACAAACTTGATCAAGTAAATTATATGTTGAAACCCTGGCAGGCTGCTGTACAAGAGAGTGGGAAAGGGAAAGGGAAATCTGAACAGCTACAAGAAAAAGCAATGAGAAGTGGCAGCCACGAAGCTGTGGGTGGAGGAGAACCAATGAACACGGCACTATTCAATACAGTCAGGGACCTTGGTAAGAAAGTTGAGTCCCTCAAGACACAATTTAACTTACTGGACAATAAAATAAACTCCATATCAACCAGAGCACAGAAGTCTGCCACAGCAATTGCTAGCCTCATAGTTGAAAATGAGCTGATGAGGTTTAGACTGGAGCAATTAGAAAACAATGCTAGGATGGAGAACATTCGGAGAACCTGAGGAATCAGAGGGTCTGAACTTACTTAATTTTGTTAAAAAAAACCTTATAAACAGCAGCCTAGGTCTTTCAGGAGTTGCAGAAATAATCAAAGCATACAGAATTACTCCCTGACATAGACCAACAAACCTGGAATGGCCCCGGACCACACTAGCAATCACCACTAGATTTCATACGTAAGCTGTAACCCACGACAGGCCATGGGTATACTAGGCATTAATTCACACTCAAGGTACATTGTGAGACACGAGGGCACTGCTCGAGTGATCTCCAACCAACTGGGAAGTGCATTAATGCCCCATAGGGGGTTATTGCACTCATAAAATAAAATCATTTTCACAAGAAAAAAACACAGAAACCTTATAAAATTTATCATAAATTGCTTTTATTCCTACACAACAGAAAGTAGTTCGACCTCCAAATACGTTACGATAGATTTATTTTTAGTAATCATTTTTTTGTCTCTTTGTGCTGGTTACAAACTTGAACTTTGCTTATAATTTGAAGGAATAATTTTTTAATAAAACGTTAGAAATGAAAACTAATTGAATAGTGACGTTAGCCATCAATCAAAGTTCAACAAAAAGGCAACCGTTTTTTTGTGGCAGCTCCAGTTTTCCAGCATCGCCATGCCAACAATTTCTTACATATCAACAGACGTGTCAACATCCCAACAATTGAAAACACACTATACTGTTTGAGTTTTAATTACCAATTTGTCTGCACTGTATAATTTTTCTGGCTTTTTTTTTATTTCAAATCACCGGCAGACAGAATAGTTGGTTCTCTAATCTTAGTGACAGCACACTGGTATTCTTAACCAGCTGCAGCTTTTTACAGTTTTGGAACTTTCTTTAAAATTGTAAGTACATAGAGCTTGACTTTTTTCAGTAACAGTATTACAATCATTGATGTTAAATTAAATTAACCGGAGCTTCAATGAATTGATTAATGATGTCAGACGTCAATCCAGTGTACAACACAGCTAATCATTTGTATTTCTTCACTTTGCAGCCACCCCCTGATGTGAACTATGGCCATGCTGTCAATTCTTGGCAGCTAAACTAACAAAAATAAATTGAGACTGTAACTTTAACTTTTCTAACAGTCAAAACCCCATGTACAAATTTTTATTTGTGATTCTACAGCAGTTTTGACCAAAGTAAAACACAGGCAGAGACAACAATTTTTTTTGGCTTCTATGTCAGCTGCACTAGCTGCATCTCGGTTTTTAGCCTCGATTTAAATATTAAACTTCAAAGAGATGCATGAACACCTACTCAGTCATTAACTGTAAGTGTTTGCCAAATTCATGAAAGGAGACATCTTTTTTTTTTCAGTAAGCTCTCCCTCGCTAAGCTCTACTTTAAAGGAGGCCCGGTGGTGCTGAGGGTTGAGACGCTGGACACCACACATCACGTCATGCTGGTGACCCGAGGTCGGGAATGAGCTTGGATTGCCAGGGGTCGGCCAAAGAGGAGAGGATCGAGCATCCAGAGGACAGCTCTTCTCTCCTGGGGAGGGTGGGCTCACAATCCCGCCACAGCAGCGACTCCCAGTGGAGACTGGGGGTGCCAAAGCCAGGACTGTGCATGCAAGGGGTAGAGGTGATGGCAGATACTCATGGGCAGGGTGCGGGAGCATGCCCGACCTATGCTGAGTGTCATTGCACATCTGCACCTCTGTTAGGGTCAAGCTCATGAACCAGAAAACAAGGAAATACCCCGGCTCCTGGGGGGACTACAGCACGCCAACACCACGCCCACTGTGGGACCCCACCTACCAAGGTCCCGATATCCTCCGGCCAATACCAGTACACCGAACTAGATTGAAGGAGCACCCAAGGTAAGAGGAGGGCAGCCCCGCCCTGGGGGGCACAAGCCAGGGGGACAATGGTGGAACAGGGTGCTAGGTCAGGGTTCTGGGGGGACCTAGGGTGAGGGGGGTCTCAGACTGGGTGGGATAAGCTGGGGATGTCTGAGGGATGCCCCAGGACCACTGACCGGAGAGAAAAAGAAAGGAAAAAAAAAATCTCTGTTTTAAATATGGTGCCTAAACTGTTTATTTGCCTCTCAAACTTCAGTGTGAAACAGCGTCAGTTGGACTGATTTATGTGCTATGCCATAAAAAGATCAGTATGCCAAGTATTTCTAGGGCATTAATTAATGCCCACCTGACATGTCTTGCCCAATGAACTTACTGTATTTGGTGGCTTCTTTTACGATCATTTTATAAAAAGGATTTGAAACAGGCAGTAGCTAAGCAAAAAGCACACATTTTCATCTTGAAGAGCAGACAGATTCATTATTTTCCGGATCTCAGCTTAGCCACTCATCAGAGGTGCCTAAAGGATTGACGCCATCTGTACCAGCCTGTGGACCCTCAGGGTCTTGCATGCTCTTCAGTTTCCCGCTCAGTTATGGATTAGCTATGCAGGGAAAATTTATATCTATTTTGAGCCCCCAGAGTCAGGAAAGTGACTAGATTATAAAACAGGACTTTCTTAGACAAGAACAAAGGGAAGCCTCTGAGAGAAGAATGAGCTGAACTTTTGATCTCCGTGCCTATCAGAATAAGAGTAAAAACTGAGTTTAACATTAACATGTTTACATTATTCGATACAAGTTACCCACCTAAGCCAATGTCTTTTCTGTTATAATACACATAACCTGAGGTACAGATGAAGGGGCCTGCTTATTCAACTGTAATAAAATGTAATTTGATAAACCTCCATGTGAAGTCGTTTGGGACATGAGGGATGCCAAGGGTTGCAAAATGGCTTCTACCTGGTGGTGTGGAGTGTTGTGTTATATGTGCACTAAGCAGCATCACGAGCACACGGTTGTGAAGGGTAAGGCTTAGAGACTAGCCAGTTTGTTACCGTTAGCCTGTTTTGCTGTTCTTACACCAACTGAGAGCTGTTTTTCTTCTATGTTGGGTAACCTCACGCTACTTAGAGCTCCATTATCCTGAAATGTTAGAACTCTAATTTGCTCCAGCTATCAAGTTTTTATTAAATTCAAATGTTTTGGTGAAGTGTTGAGGTGCATGAAGGAAATGCTGAATATTTTTAGCGTAGAAAACAAATGCATCTGCCGTGTAGGGCACCACATAAGGTGCGTTCAACAGGTGGATTATAGCAAAAGCTGCATTTTTGATTTAACACGGATTTTAACACCATGCATGATGGCATATAAGGGTACATGCAGGAGCTTCTGAACTTTTCGTTTTGTCTCTGTGTTAGCACATGGTCACTGCTGCGAAAGCTTTTTTTTGGCATAATAATGGACTTTTTTTTTTTTTTGTTAACTGTAATAATGCTTATTAGTCCCTGTATGTAGTAACTCTGGATGAAAAGTAACACAGTCCTATGCATGAAATGTAGTCACCTTACTCCTGTACTTAGAAACAAGTCTGATTTTCAGATGTATTTGAAAGCCAATAAAAATAAAAATAAAAAAATGAAAATGAAATAACTATCTTTGTCACTTCTTGTCACAACCTGCAATGTTCATTTACAAATTTATCTATGTCCTTTTAAACAATAGACTGTGAAGTCAAAACTTGAGTCTTTTTTCCAAAAGAATGTAAAAGTGTATACTTTACATTTAAAACTGATCAGTAAATTATTCCAGAACTAGTTCTCCCACAAACGCTGTGCCCTTGCTAGAGGTATTAAGTACAAAGGCTATAATTCCAGTCTCTGACATTCCCTAACATAGAAACATAAAAAATTGACAATATACAGCAGAAAAAGACCATCTGTCCATCCAGTCTGACCTTGATACCCACCAGACCTGTCGTCTATATGGTGTTTTTATCCACACAACTTGCCCCCATGTTGACTACCTTACTGCTACCCCCTGAGTAACTACTAAGCCCTTAACTCTGTCCCAGCTGTGCTTGAGACCATTGATGGTTTTGGGGCCCACAGCCTCAGCTGGCAGCCTGTTCCATGGCTCAGCCACTCTATCTGTAAAATTAAACTTCTTCAGGTACCTCCTGAATCTCTTCCCCATCGGTTTCCACTAATGCCTGCATGTTCTAGATCTGCTGTTCCTATTAAATAGTTCCTCAAATCACTTCTGAAGGAAAGAATTGTTGAGTATCTAGAGGCCAGGGGGCACGGGACCTGAGGCAGCATGGATTCACAGCGGGAAGGTCATGTCAGACAAATCTAATTGATTTCTTTGACTGGGTGACCAAAGTAGTAGACCAGGGAGGGGCTGTGGACATAGCCTACCTAGACTTTAGCAAGGCATTTGACACAGTCCCACACAAAAGATTAATAAACAAATTAGCCAGCCTGGGAGTGGGTCCCAGGGTGGTAGCCTGGGTAAAACACTGGCTGGACAACAGGACACAGAGGGTAATAGTAAATGGAGTCCACAGTGAAGAAAGGGGGGTTACTAGTGGGGTACCGCAGGGTTCAGTACTAGGGCCGGTCCTTTTTAATGTCTTTATAAGTGACATTGCAGAGGGACTGGAAGGGAAAGTATGTCTCTTTGCAGATGACACAAAGATCTGCAACAGGGTTGATACATAAGGTGGGATGGAAAGGATGAAAAGGGACTTGGCAAGTTTGGAGGAATGGTCAAATGTATGGCAGCTTAGATTCAATGCAAAGAAGTCCAAAGTAATGCACCTGGGAAACAAAAACCCAGTGGAAGAGTACACAATGGGGGTGAGATACTGACAACAACAAAAATGGAAAGGAACCTGGGGTAGTCATATCAGATGACCTAAAGGTGGGCCAGCAATGTGAATAGGCAGTAAGGAGGGCTGAGAGGATTTTGGGATGCATAGGGAGAGGCATCACCAGTGGAAAACAGGAAGTTGTTGGCTCTCTCTACAGACAGTTGGTAAGACCACATCTGGAGTACTGTGTACACTTCTGGAGACCCCATTTCTGCAAAGACATAGACAGGGTGGAGGCTGTCCAGAGAAGGGCAACTAAAATGGTGCAGAGTCTGCTCCAGAAGACATATGAAGAAAGACTAAAGGAGCTTAAGATGTATAGCCTCGAGGAAAGGAGGGAGAGGGGGGACATGATAGAAACTTTCAAATACCTCAAGGGACTCAACAAAGTCCAAGAGGGTAAATAGCTTTCAGAAAAAGAGATGAGCAAGAACAAGAGGGCACAATTTGAAGATAGAGGGGGGATGGCTCAGAGGTACTGTGAGGAAGTATTTCTTCACAGAGAGGTTTGTAGATGCATGGAACAGCCTTTCTGAGGAGGTCATAGAGTCAAAAAAAAGTGGGAGAATTCAAGAATGCATGGGACAGACATAAAGCAATTCTAGTGGGGGGTAGGAGGAAGTCGGCTGTTGGTTAACTAGGATCTGCAGCTTATCCATTAAGTAGAAAAATGGGCAGACTAGGTGGGCCAAGCAGTCCTTATGTGCCATCAGATTCTATGTTTCTATGTTTTTTGTTAATTCCCATCTTTATCATGTTGCACCCTCTCTTCTGGTCTCCAGTGAGCACATCTTCAGTGCCCTAAACCGATCCTCATGGGATCTGCACTACAGGCTCTGAATCACTTTTGTACCCTATGCTGTATTGTTTCCAGCCTGTGTTTGTCTTTCCTTAGGTGAAGACTCCAGATCTGGGCACAGTATTCCAGGTGTGGCCTCACCAATGATCTACAGAGAGGTAGTAATGCCTCTTTCTTCTTGCTGGCAAAACCCCTTCCACTAACCCAATACAATTTTTGCAACAATTTCTAAGATCCAAATTGGACTTATCGGATGATGTGTCATTGGAGATGGATCGAGTGCATCGAACCCTGAACCCGAGGCTTGGCAACCACCCACGTGCTCTCCTGGTCCGCTTCCTCCGATATACAGAGAAGGAAATAGTACTGCATAAAGCTTGGCAACAGAGGGACCTGACTTATCAAGGCCAGAGAATTTATGTCGACAATGACTACCCGACTTCGATTGCCTTAAGATGCCGTGCGTACACTCCAGTCCTAAAAATGCTCAAAGAAGCAAAGCTGAAATTCCACACTCCGTACCCGGCAAAGTTGGTGGTCAGTTTGACTGATGGTCCTAGGACTTTTGAGTCTGCAGAGGAGGCTGCTAGGGAACTTGTTAAAATGGGGCTTGATGTACCCCCACCCCCGAGGCAACCAGGCACGACATTGGCAGCCAAATTGGCGCAGAAGCTATGGTCCCAGGAGACATCGAGGGAGCAACGCAGATTAGAAGGAGCTAAGGTGGTCCAGCAGATAGTCAACAACCTGGAGAAGTGGACCTCGATGCAGCCTGGAGCACCTCAGAACTCTCAAGAAATTAAATAGAGGGACTAATGGGACATTTCTTTGTTGCCTAAGTATGCTTCAGGTAGGCCGATCTGTTCGTCTCCTCCCCCCATTTGTTCTGTTTCCCCCCATGTTGGCCCTGGGTGGCCCTGCTTCCCCCAATGTCTTCTCCCCCCCCCGAGGCTATGTTGTACCCTCACCTTTTGTGAAGGGGAGACACACTTGCCCATCCGGTCATGGCACAGATGGGGAATTGAGCTGGCGATGCCTCAGAGGGCCCCCAGCGGGATTCATCCTAGCACAAACTTGGGGAGCGAGAGGAGGCCGGGGTGGGGGGTTGTTGCTTGGGCACGTTGAGGGGGAGAGGGGAGGACGATGGAGGGGTCACGACTGCCCACACATGCAGTCTTGGCCAATTACCTCCTATTTAAGGCTGACGGCACCTTTCTTTAATTCCCCAAAAAAGTATCAATGTTCACCTAAAGATATCTTAAAGGGTATCTGGTCCCTAGGTATGCTTTGCCTACCCCCGAGGAAGCTGGGCTCTTTCGATAAAATGTTTGTTTCGGGCCTGGGGGGACACTGTTTCCTCGGCTTGATCCGGCCTGGTCTGGGGTAGCCTATCTCGCCTATGGCACCCCACCTCCCCATAAGCTGCGCTGGTGGAGGCCAGGGGAGCTTCTGGGAGTTGGGTGGGCTCACCCTAGATGATTTTTGGCCCATGTGGATGTTTCAGATCTGGGGGTGAGCTTCGGGACACAGGGGAAGGGGCCCTTCCCCCCTTCCCTTTCCCTTAGCTATGTTAATTGATGAGGGAACAGACTACCCATAAGATACGACTATATATCTTTCCTTTTCCTGGTGGAGTAAGAGGCATGACCACCTTTCACCGTTCCCCCCCCCGACTGAAGAGACGTATAATGTCTAGTCTAACCTAGGTTAGACCCTGCCAAAATTATTTGGCACAAACTGGGTTTGGCCACCTGCTCTGTTAGTGGAGGCCAGCCCTATGGAAGTCTGTAGTTTTGTTCCATCCCCCGCCCAGTTGGCAGGTGTTGGTTGTAAAAAGTTTGGCCAGTTACAGTTTTCTAGGCCAGTTACATGTTTTGCACAGTTAGAGGAGAGGTAACCTCGCTATATCCCACTTAGGCAGTCACATTTCCTTTTAAAAATAAACAGATTCATCAGTGTCTGTAAACCGACAGTTCATAGTTTGTCACAGAAATTTTTTTTGGATGTTCGAAATACGATACAATATCTGGGGTACCTTTGCAGATCTTTTCATTGAATGTTAATGGGCTAGGCAGCCCTGTCAAAAGAACAAGAATGATTTCATTATTTAAAAAGACCCATGCAGGAATAATATTTATGTAAGACACACATATGAATAGAGTGGAGCATGGAAAGCTGGCCAGGGGAGGTTTCTCACAAGTCTTTTCCTCCTCCTTCCCTAGTGGGAGGAGGAGGAGGGGGGTCACCATATTGATCTCCTGCCTTACTCCCTTTAATGCTACATCTGAGTGGGCTGACCCAGAGGGTCACTTGGTGGTAGTCCAGGGTTTGCTGCAGGGCAGGGAGGTTACACTTGGTAATGCGTATTTTCCCCCTGGTTCCACCCAGCAAACTCTCTGTTCCCTTTTGAATAGGGTGGTTCAACTTACTAGGTACCCTGGCATTATCTGGGGACTTTAATATCACCCCCAACCCTAATGTCAACTCTACCAGGCTTACAAGGGGCAGACAGCCGGCACCACACAAATTTTTGAAGAGATTTGTTCAGGAGGTGGGCTGGGATGATGTATGGCACACCCATCACCCTAGGGAAAGGAGATACACTTTTTACTCCACTGTACACGGTTCCTACTCTAGGATTAATCATTGCTATACACAGAAGAAATGTTTAGAAACCCTTAGGGAGGCAACTATTGGTGATATTGTTCATACTGATCATGCCCCAGTCATTACGACATGGGATTTAGGCCTTGAGAAGCGAAACACGCTGTGGAGACTGAATCCTGTCCACCTTAAAAGTGCCCAATTTCGAGAATTCCTTGATGAGAAAATACAAAAAATCCTGAGGGACAACTCAAACCCTGAAACTACCTCCGCTGTCAGACGGGACACACTGAAAGCAGTCCTATGGGGCTACCTTATCCAATACTCCTCCTTCCAGGCTAAGCAACGGAGGGAAAAAACAAGCACACCTGGCAGCGACCCTCCATTTCCTCCAGACTGCCCATCAACAAGGAGACAACTCGGTAGAGGCCCAGTTGATACAGGTCAGGCAGGAACTGGACTCCCTAGTTCGGCAGAATACAGAGGTAGCATTAGCCTTTTTAAGGCAAAGGTATAGGGAGATGGGACCGAGGGCCTCCCGTCTACTTGCCTACAGGCTTCGTAGGCTGCACCGGCTTGCCACTATATCCACTATTAGGGACCCTACATCGGGCACTATTTATTCCAAAACTGGCCAGGTTACCCACATTTTTTGTGATTACTATAAAACACTGTACACACCAGACCGTATATTGGACCCAGAGGATATTGGAACCTTTCTTTCCCCACTGAGCCTCTCTAAGTTGAATGAGGATCAAAGGTCCTCTTTAGTCTCTCCCATAACATACTCTGAACTGAAAGCGGCCATCTCCCGATCCAAAACCATGAAGGCCCCTGGCCCTGATGGGTATGGTACAGAATTTTATTAACAGCTAGAGCAAACGCTCGCTCCAACCCTCCTAAGGGTCTACAACGATGTACTGCAGGATTTGGCAAACCCCACACCTAGCTGGTCGTACGCAGTAATATCCCTTATTCCTAAGCCCGGTAAAGACCCACAAAGTTGTGCATCATACTGCCCAATTTCAGTTTTAAATGTAGACTATAAATACCTGATGTCTATTTTGGCTAGATACTTGGACATAGTCCTCCTCGCAATAATTGACCTAGATCAGACAGGTTTTGTCAGTGGCAGATCCACTACAGATAACACTAGAAGGGCCCTGCATTTAGTACAAGAAATGCAAACCGCGATAACACCCTCTGTGCTACTCAGCCTAGACACCGAGAAGGCATTTAATAGAGCCACGTGGCCTTTTTTATTCGCTGTTATGTCAAAGATGGGTTCCCCCTTCTCTTTATTTCCCTGATAAAAACATTTTATTCTTCACCCCAGGCCTGTGTGAAAGTTTCGGACACCATTCCCCTTACTTTCCCTCATTTAGGGGCACCCGCAAGGGCTGTCCTCTGTCCCCTAGTTTATTTGCTATTTTTATTGAACTCCTGGCGCAAGCCATTAGAGATTCCCCTAGGATAAAGGGAATACAGATGGAAGGTATGGAACACTGCATAGCTCTTTATGCAGATGATATTCTGCTTTTTTCAACAGACCCACCCCAATCAGTTCCATCAGTCTTAAAACTACTAGATCACTTCGGTAAGTGCTCAGGTTATAACCTTAACACCACCAAAACCGAAGCATTGACTTTTCATTTTTTTCTCCCTCTTTAACATTTAAACAAAAGTTCCCATTTCGCTGGGATTTAGATACATTAAAATATTTAGGTATATACCTTTCCCACCAGGCAGTCGATACAGTTAAATATAATTACGACATGTTTTCTGCTCAACTACAGGCCGACCTGGTGGGACGGAATATTCTTCCCCTGAATTTACTTCAGAGGGTTGATGTTATTCGTATGGTGACTTTGCCTCGGGCCCTCTATTTGTTTCGGAGTATGCCAATATGTATCCCGAATAGCATCTACAGGGCTTGGAACAAACTCATCAGCAGTTTCATCTGGTCTGGCAAAAAATGGCCTAGAATAATTGCTTCCATCCTGTACCTCCCTAAGAAATTGGGTGGGCTTGCCCTCCCTAATTTTAAACTTTATAATTGGGCCTCACAACTCTCTTCTATAGTATGCTGACTAGCCAGGTCTAGTTGTTCTGTGGAGGTAGATTGAAGAGGGCTTAATGCCTTTTAAGCAACTAATTAAAGCCATGACATACCGAATGCCTCCCTTCCACTTACACGACTCGGCTCCGATGAACCCCTGGATTATACACCAGATGAAAGCCTGGAATACCATACATAGACATCTGTCTCTTTCACCATTTCTCCCATTCATTTGTCCCATTACCCTACTGGAGGACTTCCAGCCAGCACTATATGATCATACATTTACCACTTGGGAGCACCTGGGGCTCACTAACCTTATTCAGTTCCAAAGTGGAGGAGAGTTTAAATCCTTTCTGAACGTAAGTCAAATGTAAGCCTGAGGCGCCAAGATTTTTATCGATATCTAAAACTAAGACATTTTTTTATTCCCTTCCAATTCGGATACGACAATTTGAATACTCCTCCCCACTGATTCCTTGCATTCAACAACTCATACAAGCTGGCAATACGCACCACATTGTCTCTGTCCTGTATAGGGCACTTGGGCATACCCTAGGAGTGAATACTGAAAGCATATGTGCTAAATGGATGGAGGAATTTGGTTTTGACATTCCAAAGGAAAATTGGTATAAGGGCTGTCTCTTGATAGCTAAACTTACATATTCCCATAGCTGGAGGCTTTTTTTCCTGGCAGATCTTGACTAGGTTCTTCCGTACCCCCGTAGCGACAGCACATTTTTCTCTGACTTGATCGGCGGCCTACTGGTGGCAATGCAGTGAATCTAGGGTGCATCACACCCACATATTTTGGGCATGTCCCCTGATACAGACCTTTTTGACTTCATTACAATCGGAACTGAGATCTCTCTTCGATACCTCACTCATCCTAACTGCAGATTTGTTTATCCTTCACATCTTCCCCCAAGGGCTCAAGGACTCATATACATGATACCTCTTGGGAGCCCTGCTGCTAGCTGCCAAGAAGGCTCTGACCCAACACTGGCTTACCCCCAGTACCCCTACCATGTCAGAGTGGAGAGAGATTGTTATTTGGATTTATAGATCAGAAAGAATTTCCTACCATCTAAATGACAAAACTGACATATGCACCTTGAAATGGTCCAGATGGGGACTCTACATCATGTCTAGGGATCCCTCCTTTGTCCCTTAAAGGAGTACCATGGAGAGAAGGGTTACCAGAGGAGGAGAACCCATAAATTTGTTCATGAACAAGCTAACTAGTACTACTAGACTCCCAGGTAATTGAGTATGGGTCTTGTTTAACTGTATAATTCAATCATTTTTATTACTTACAGCTAGAAACTGCAGTCTACATTCTATAAGTTATAACAGCTGTTGTGCCTTATTTATTATTTGACATTTAAATTCCTCTCTTATGTGTTTTCTCTTGCTATCCTTTCATTAGGACACTGAATGAAGTATAATGATATTGCTATGTTGATTGATTTATTTTGTAACCACAAGCAATTTTTGTATTCAATGAATTGTGACTGTCTTTTCCCTTCTCCCTTACCCCTCCTTTTTCTCTTTTGTACCCCCTCCACCCCAAGTTGGAAAAATTTGAACAAAAATTATAATTACAAGAAAAAACGAAAAAACTTCCAATGCATCCTAAAATCCTGGTTGTCTTAATTTAGGCCTTCTTACACTGGTTAGATTGTTTAAGAGATTCACATATGATACCTAGGACCCTTTCCTCAGAAGTAGTCCTCTGCTTAAACCCCACCCCCCCCCATCTAATACTCAGCCCAAGGTTCTTGTTCCCTGTGTGCATCACCTTACACTTTTTGGCATTGAATTTCTTTTTTATAATCAAACTGTACTGAATTTTCAATGTCAAACAAGACATTACAGTACAACAACCAACCACAACTGTAACAAACAGATATAGAGAACAACAGCTCAGAACAAACAATGGTTTCATGTAACTTACAATATTCAGCACAGCACTATCTCTTCTAATTACCAGGCATTCATGAGAGCTACCTTGTAATAAGAAAACTGCAAGTCCAATAGTCTGGAGTTGGGCCACTGCTTCTCCATCCCCCGCACTACATCGAGGTACAAAAGTTGGGTCACTGTTATGGGAAGCCGTTAGGGACATAATTCATAATATCTGGCTGTATAGTAAAACACATACACTATATGGTGAAATACATACATCATGTAGTGAAATATTTGCATTCTATAGTGAATACACACACAATGTAGTGAACCACATACAGTATCTACTGAAATATATACATCATATAGTGAAATACATATACTGTATACTGAAATACATATATTATATAGTGAAACACATACGCTATATAGTGAAATGCTTACATTGCATAGTGAAATACATACACTATCTACTGAAATCCACATACTGAGTACAGAAAATCCACATACACTATATACTGAAACAAATGTACTATATACTGAAACATATACACTACCTATTGAGATACATACACTACAGACTGAAACATCCACATAAACTATCAACTGAAACAAATACTCTACAGATTGTAACAGACACACTATATATTGAAAAAAATCTGCATACACTATGTACTGAAACAAATACACTATATACTGAAATACATACACTACATACTGAAAAAAACACATACACTATATACTGAAACAAACACACTATATATTGAAACATCTACACTTTATATTGAAATACATGCACTATCTATTGAAAAATACACTATGCACTGAAAAATCTGCATACACTATACACTGAAACAAGTACACTATATATTGAAATACATATACTATCTATTGAGATGCATACAATACACACTGAAAAAAGCACATACACTATATACTGAAACAAATACACTATGTACTGAAATACATACACTACACACTGAAAAAAGCACATACACTATATACTGAAACAAATACACTATATATTGAAACATCTACACTTTATATTGAAATACATACACTATCTATTGAAATAAATACAGTACATCATGCACTGAAAAATCTGCATACACTATATACTGAAACAAATACACTACATGGTGAAACACATATACTATGTATTGAAACACATACACTGTAGACTAAAAAATTCACATACACTATATACTGAAACAAATAAACTATATACAGAAATGGACTATGTTCTGAAACTACCCATCCCCCTGCCCCTCCCCCTTGAATGGCCTGCAACTGAACTCCTTGCTTGTTGCATTCAGTTAGCTGCTGGCTTGATAAGAGGATGTTTAAAACTGCAGCGCAGGTAAGCAAAACATGGCTATCTTTTATTTTACTTCTTTATGGGGTTTTACATCTTGTTTTGCTTGCACACCTTGAATCTAATTTCAGAACATTGTGATATGACAAGAGACTTTCAGAAATAGTTTAAAATGCTCTAGTTTATTCTTTTAAATAAGTGCTGCCTTAATTTACTATTAGACACTTATGTATAGGAAACTAATACTTAGGATATTCCTAACATACCACTCTCATACCATATAAACACAGGGAACTGCATGCATTTTTCTAAGTTAAAGTTGTGATTAGATTTATGTGTAATTAATTACTGTGTTGGTCAAACAACTTATCTGAGCTGAATTTTGGGAAGTGTACTGCAGGAGCTTTGAAAGTGTAAGTCAAATGCTTTCGTAGTTTGTACTCTGAGTTAGTTTTGATTTAGTTTTTGTTTTTATTTGAATATTTTGTTTAATAAAGTTTATTGGTTAAGAAAAATATATATATATTGCAGCAATCACTCAGGGCCCAATTCTCGTCAGGAGTTCAGCTGGCATATGCATAATTTGCACTTTTTGTTCTGAATAACTTCACTGTGATACCTCACTGGTGGCTCTTGCACCTCCTAACCTCCCCATTACATATCTGCAGAGCATTGCAAGGTGAACAGAGCTTTGCCAGGCACTTGGTCTCCACTAATAAACCTGCCCTGGTCTAGCCTCATAGTGCATAATTATACTGTTTATATGGTATGACTGTGATATTGAGTCTGAGTTTCCCAAACTGTGATTTATTTCTTTTTCAAATGAGATGTTTATCTTCTAGGTCACTCACTTATCCCCTTGTGCACTGGCCTGTCCATCTACATCACTCAAAATCACCAGGACTTTCCTGCTCTAAGATCTCACATGGCCTCCCCCCCATGATGGGGCCAGGAGGGGGAAGGCCAGTAACAAGGAGTCACATATTCAGACAGGAGCAGAGCCTGGTTAGCAGTGCAAAGCCTGTGGCAGACTGGTGGATTATTTTGCCATTGGAGGTTTTCTACCTTTGGCTTATCCCCAGGGCCATCAAGCATGCAATGATGCCAATCCAATTAAAGACAAGTACTGCTTTGTGCCTGCCTGAGCCCTGCCAGCGTTCCTCACCTAGGTGGCTGTTAAAGAGCAGGGCAGTCAGACTCCCCCTTCCTGAGAGGAGAGCAGTCCCAGAGATACTCAGTCACCTCTCCTATCAGCTAACCCCTGTTTGACCCAGGTCCTCCCCTGAAACCGGGCCACAGGCATGGGAGGCAGTACAGTTACCACCAAGCCACTAAGCCTAAACTAAACCAATAAACCAGACTGCATTTTTATAAGCAAATCAAAACAGCACTCGGATGAAAGAAGAAATTGTATTTTAGCTACAGTTGTTATAAATATTTAAGACACATCACAATGTTTTGAAATTGAATAAAGGTTTTCTAAGAAAAATAACATAAAATAATACATAAGATGTAGATTAAGATAATCCATTTTTGTTTACTTTCTGCATCTTAAGAGGCATCAGCAGGGGATTTTTAGTCAAATAGGGTCCAATTTTCTGAAGGTTAGTAGAATGCTAAACATCTAAGCACTGTACCACGTGGGAGAAGAAAAAATTACTCACCTTAGTAATTATGTTTCTTCTATTGGAGTCTTGCTGTTTTCTGACAAGTGCAGTTAGCCCCAGCCTTTAAACTGCCCTGGAGAACAAAGGGTTAACCCTTCAATACAGAGCATAGAATGCTGTTTGAGCTCGCTTGATGTCTCTGTCTGTTTCCCTTTGAAAGCTAACCATCAGATTCTCATGAGCAATACTCTAATAGCATTCTAAGTGGAAATTGTAAAAAAATGTTTAATAACCAACTAGCAACAAAAGGTTTTGGAATACCAAAAGAAGACTCAAGTCAGGAAACCCAAAACTCAAAACCCAAACCAAACAGGAATATTACAAAATAAACACCCATACAAGAAGAGGTGTAAAAAGAGCACCCCTGAGGTGCAACACTGCACCTGCCCACCCTCTTCCCAAAACCAGGTTCTGAGAGGGGAGGCAGGGAGGGAGGTCAGAATACAGCAAGACTCCAATAGAAGAAACATAATTACTAAGGTGAGTAATTTTTCCTTCAAACAACTTGAAGTCTTGCTGTATTCTGACAAGTGCAGACTACCAAGCAGTACCTCCATGGAGGAGGGACAAAACCTCTTTGGGAATAGGCTCTGAAGTACTGCTGTGCCAAACCGAGCATCACTCCTAGCCTGGATATCCAGAGAGTAATGCTTGGTAAAGGTATGGACTGTTTTCCAGGTGGCTGCTTGACAAATTTCTAAGAGAGGGATATCCCTGGCAGCAGCCGGGGAAGCAGCTGTACCTCTTGTGGAATGAGCCCTCAGGCCTGAGGGTGGAATGTTTCCCAGTTTTTCATAGCAGAACTTTATAAAAGATACAATCCACCTGGCAATAGATCTCTTGGTGGCAGGTTTGCCCTTTCCCACCTCTCCATAAGTGAGGAACAACTGGAGGGAGTCAAACCTGTGGCCCTTGGTACACTCTATGTAGTAACTAAGGACTCTTTTAACATCTAAACTGTGTAGCCTCCTCTCTCCTGAGGAAGAATGATCAGTGAAGAAAACAGGAAGAGACACAGACTGGTTTAAATGGAAATCTGAAACCACTTTGGGCAAGAACCTTCTATTGGTTCTAAGGACCACTTTATCCTGTGAAAGGAGATAAAATCAGGTTCCACTGACAGGGCTTGCAATCCACTGATACGCCTGGCAGAGGTAATGGCTACCAAGAACACAGTTTTCCAAGTCAAGTACTTAAGCGCTGCTGAGGACATAGGCTCAAAAGGGGGTTGCATAAGTTGAGCAGTGCAAACATTCAAATCTCAGGCAGGGGCAGGGTCTCTAAAAGGAGGATTGGTGTGAAGCAATCCTTTAAAAAATTTACAGAACACAGGATGAGAAGATAGTGAGGAAGACTTCCCCACAGACAGAAATGCAGAAACAGCTGACAAGTGTACCTTGACAGTAGCTGGTCTGAGGCCTAGGCCATTAAGATGGACCATATAATCCAGAACCGTAGGCAATTCAGCAGCATCTGGAGAAATATGATTCATAGAACACCAAATGCTGAATTTCTTCCATTTGGAGTTATAAGTCTTTCTGGTGGAGGGCTTTCGAGAAGCTTTGAGAATATCCAGAACCCTTTGAGAAAGATGCAGATCTGCAAACTCTAACTCTTCAAGAGCCACGCCTTGAGATTGAGAGACAGAAGATTGGGGTACCAAATCCTCCCCTGAGAGGATGTTAACAGGTTGTAATTCCTGGGAAGAGACAGGGGGAGATGTACTGCTAGGGACAGCAACAGGGGGTACCAGGGCTGCCTGGCCCAATCTGGAGCAATTAGAATCACTTTGCAAGGTTGAGACCTTATTTTGACTAAAACTTTGAACAGGAGTGGGAAGGGAAGGAAGGCATACAGAAACTTCCCTTCCCAATTCAGCATCAGGGCGTCCAGGGGGACTGAGCCCAAGACTGGGGGTCTGCAACAAAAGAGAGGGAGTTGGTGATTGTCTAGGGCTGCAAAGAGATCTATCTCTGGAGTGTCCCACCTTGAAAAAATCACTTTCAACAACTGAGGGTCCAGGGACCATTCGTGATGGCCCTGAGAGATCCTGCTCAGTGCATCTGCTAGCACATTGTCCTTCCCTGGAAGTTGAACTCCTACCAGAGAGATTTGCAGGGAACAAGCCAGGGACCACAATTTCATGGCTTCCATGCACAAGGCCATGGACCGAGTGTCTCCCTGCTTGTTGATGTACCACATGGTGGTGGTATTGTCCGTTCTGACCTGAACCATCTTGTTCTGTACTGACTGAGAGAAAGCTTTCAGGGCCAGAAAAACTGTCCTGAGTTCTAGGAGATTGATATGGAGAAGGTATTCTTGGGGGGACCACAGCCCCTGGGCAGAGAGGGCCCCCAGATGGGCTCCCCAGCCCAGAAGAGAAGTGTCTGTGGTAAGGACCACTGAACAAGGCTGAGTGACAAAAGAAACCCCTTGTCTTAAATTGTCCTGATCCTGCCACCATTGGAGGGCTTGGATCAAGGTCACAGTCACTGGGATCAGTTTGGTAAGGGAATCCTTCCTCTGAGACCAAAAAGCTCTCAGATGGAACTGAATATCCCTCATCTGGAATCCGCCCCTGGACCACTGCTGTTGAAGCTGCCATGTGGCCCAAGAGCTAGAGGAAATGCCTTGCTGGTCGAGATACCTGAAGGCTGAAGGAAGAGGCTAGTTCTATAAGACCTCTTGCCCTTTCCAGGGGAAGAAAGGCTCTCTCTGGACTGTGTCCAGTTCTGCCCCATAAAGGTAAGAAGCTGGACTGGT
The DNA here is from genome assembly GCA_016271365.2 of Neoceratodus forsteri. NCBI lineage: Eukaryota > Metazoa > Chordata > Ceratodontiformes > Ceratodontidae > Neoceratodus > Neoceratodus forsteri. Next base: position 1,119,414,489 of record CM028130.1, on the reverse strand, counting down.
TCGAGAACTGACTTGGGAAGGTTGAGAAGAAATCCTAGAGAAGTGAGCACTTGCTGGGTCACTTGTAGGTGAGACTTGACTTGGTCTGGAGACTGGCCCACTATTAGCCAATCGTCCAGATATGGAAAAATGGAAATCTTTTGCCTTCTTAGAAAGGTAACTACTACTGCCAAGCACTTTGTGAAAACCCTTGGGGCTGAGGTTAGGCCAAAGGGCATTGCTCTGAACTGATAGTGGCCTGAGGGCAACTCGAACCTGAGGTACTTTCTGTGGGAGCACCTGATGGGAATGTGAAAGTAGGCATCTCTGAGGTCCAGGGAGGCTAACCAGTCCCCTGGCCTTAGAGAGGGAAGGATTATTCCCAGAGTTACCATCTTGAACTTTGGTTTTAAAAGATGCTTGTTTCGATATCTTAGGTCTAGGATGGGTCACCACTCCCCTGTCTTTTTTGGGGTCAGGAAGTACCTAGAGTACAACCCTTTGCTCCACTGTAGGGTAGGTACTCCTACAAACTATCTCCTGACCCCTCTAGAGGGCCTATCTTTCTTACTACAGCCTACATACCTCCCAAAAACCAGTCTAGGGCACTGGAAACACTAATTGACTACATTGCCTCCCTACCCAACCCCTCGGACCAAATCCTGGTGGGTGACCTGAATGTTAACTGGCTTTGCCCCTCAGCCTCCTCCGCCCATGAAGCCTTTGCTGCAATTGATATAACCCAACTAGTCTCCCAGCCCACTAGAACCAACCCCAGACGGAGCACTAGCACTCTCCTGGATGTGGTCCTTACAAACAGACCAGGACGGGTCCACAATATCCAAATTCTCCCTGACTCCCTTAGTGACCACTCTCCTATTCTCTTCAACTGGGTAACCTCTCTGCCCACTCCCTCTGTCAAAACCACCTATCGAAGGCGGCTTAGACCCGGGGGTTTGAATGACCTAAAGAATTACCTTGCTCACACTGACTGGTCCCCACTAATAACTGCAACTAACGTGGACATAGCCCTGTCCTTCTTTATCAACACCTTCAACTTTGCCTGTGACATCTTCGCTCCTATAACTGCCCATAGGTCCAAATTAAGATATGCTCCTTGGCTCACCCCTGCACTGAGGCAGCTCTTAAGCAGCAGGATAATCTGTGGCACCTTGCAGTTGCCTCTGGCCGCCCATCTAACAAGCAGACCTATGCTATGCTAGAAACCAATGCACCTGGGCTATCCGTAGCTAAGGCGGATTATTACCAAGCCTCCTCTTCCTCCTCTTGGGGAACCCTAGGTCTTTCTGGGACAATGTCACAGCTGAATGGCCACTCCGGTCCCCGGCCTCCCACGCTTCTTAACATCAATGGTACTGTCTCCACTGACCCTACCCTCATTGCCACCCACCTCAATGACTCCTTTACCGACCTTAGCTCTACACTCCTAGTAATTTCTTCAGTCCCCTGCCCCTAGTTCCGCCCTCCCATCACATGCCCTTGTTCCACCTGCATTGTGTAACCTTGCATGAAACTAGACCATATCTCCTCAAGGCCCTGAAAGGTAACGCCATAGGTAATGATTCCTCGCCCCTGCCTCCCAAGGCCAGGTCCTGGATCAGGTCCTCACCCCTATCACAAGCATCTTTAACAAATCCCTCTGCCTCAGGCAATTCCCTGCTGTCTGGAGGGTTGCTACGGTTACTCCTGTCTTCAAAGGTGGCGACAGGACTCTGCCTTGTAATTACAGACCCATCTCAATCCTCCCCTCCTAAAGCTCTTGAGAAAATTGTTGCCACACAAGTCTCCGACTACCTTTCAAAGTACAGTGTTCTTTGCCCTGAGCAACATGGGTTCAGAGCTGGTCATAGTACCAATACGGCTCTCCTGGAGTTTACCAACTTCCTCCACACCTTTTTGGACACTGGTGCCCTGGCTGGAGGGGTATTCATTGACCTGTCTAAAGCGTTTGATACCATATCGCACCCACTCTTGTTAACTACCTTGGACCACTTAGGCTTTGCCACTGGACCACTCTCCTGGTGCGCCAGCTATCTCTCAACTCGCTCCCAATGTGTGAAAGTTAATGGCAACCTCTCCAGTGCCTGTCCTATTCGCTCTGGAGTCCCTCAGGGTCTATTCTGGACCTTATCTTCTCCCTTTCCTCAACTCGCTACCTAGTGCCTGCAAGGGCAAGATCCTGCTTTATGCTGATGATGCTGTACCCTTCCGCTGATAGTAACCCCACACGGCTCCAAAGCGCCTCCAACTTGCTTTTGATTCCACCAAACCTGGTTCTCTGAGTATCGACTTATTATCAACATAAAGAAAACAAAACGATGCTCTTCTCCCACTCCCAAAACAAGCACAGCAAATTTCCTCACTGTTCTTTCCACCCTCAAAATGCCCATTGAACCTGTGCAGTCCTTAAATACCTGGGAGTTGTCTTTGACCCAGCCCTCTCCTTTCATGACCATATCTCCGCCTTGAACACTGCCGTAAATCGGCGGCTGGGCATTCTCTTCCGCACAAAAATGTCTCCTGTGGATGCCCTCCGCCTGGCTGTCACCTCTTCTGTGTTATCCCTCATCGACTATGGCCTCCGGTCTATGGATCAGCTGATCAGACAGCGCTCAGCAAGGTTCGCCTTACGCTTAACAAAGCCTGCAGACTTATCACTGGTGCACCTAGACAAACGCATACATGTCAGCTGTATGCCTTGTCCACCCTACTCAACCTGGATGAGCGGCTCTTGTATCAAACCTGCCTGCTCACCTTTAAAGCACTGCATGGCCTATCTCCAACTGGTCTAGCTAGCTCTATTAGCCGTACTGCACCAGCAGTGAACACCCGCAGCTCGTCCAAAACGTCCCTGTTCATACCAAGGGCTAGGACCTCACAAGGCCAAAGGGCATTCCCCTACAGAGCCCCTACCTGGTATAATTCACTCCCTACCAGTATCTCTGACTCCCCACATTAGCAAGCTTTAAACTCAGCCTCAGAAACCACCTGCTCAATTCTGAGGTGTTGCTGCTGAGAAGTAGAAGTGGGTGATAAGACCTTAAAAGTTAAGAACATAAAATTTTTATAGACTTGACAATGCTGCTGAGCAGCACTCCACCCCTTGCCCCTGCCTCTCTTTCTCCCCTGAACTTCCACCCTACCTCTCGTCTTTCCTCCCCACCCCTCCCCATCTAATCTTACCCTACGGTCCTTGCCTTAAAGCATATGTATCTTGAACTTGCCTTATTTCTGTATTAACTGTTGTTTATTGCTCTAATGTCTGTTTGTCCTCTATGTGACGAGGTACCTTTGTAAATGAGCCTCTGGCTCAAAGGTTGTTAAACTGTTGTTTAAATAAATAAATAAAATAAATAAATACTCTCTCTATGGCTCTTATGGCCAGAAGAGAAGAAACCTCTGCCTCTAGGGCAAGGGTTTCCGAGAGATTTGCAGGTGGAAAAGATCTGGCTCTCATCTTTGGAAATTTTCTGAAGCTGAGAACCAGTCCCTAGCTTACTACTTCCAGGACCCACTTGTCTGATGTAATAGACATCCAGTCCTGGACAAAGTAAGCCAGCCTGCCCCCTACTGGAATAGGAGAATCGACCCGAGCAGGCCCATCAGGGTGTCTGCTTGGCTGGGGCCTTAGGCTGAGGAGTGGATGCAGCCCTGCTCATCCCCCTTCTGCTTCTCCCTCTGAAGAACCCCATCTTTGAAAAGGAAGAAGAGGCCTGTGCTTGGAAAAAAGGCTTTTTGAAAAGGCCTGCCCCTGCCCCTAGACTGCTGCCTTTAAGGAGTTGCCTGCCTCTCCTTGGCCTGAGCACTCCTGTAGGTGGTCCTGTACTCATCCATTTTCTTCATGTAATTCTCTGTCTGCTCCCCAAACAGAGAATTACCCACTACAGGAAAATCTATGGCCTTAGCCTGGGTATCCTGTGAGAGACTAGTACATCTGAGCCAAGCCATTCTCCGAAGAGCCACAGATGTAGCCATGACTCTTGATGACACATCATTAGAGTCCACAGCCACATGAAACTGAACTTTAGATGCCTCAATCCCATCTGCAGCCACTGCCTCCAGCTCCTTGGCTAGCTGGGGGGAGGCCTGTTTAGCCAGTGCCATTTACAGTGTTCCTCCTGGACTTCTGGTACCTAGCTGTATAGGCCATATCATTCGCCTGTCTGAGTCCCAGGGAAGATGTCTTGTACAGCTTTTTTGCCATGGCATCAGCTTTCCTAGAGTTTTTGTCTGGGGGGTGTGAAGCCAAGGGAATGCTTGCCTTATCACAGGCAGCAGCCTGCACAACCCCAACATGGCTGCACTGGTGATATAAAAACTCCATTTATGAGCCTGAGACTGTATACCTCTTGTCCATTCTTCTGTCCACAGGTGGAATTAGGAGACTTCAGAATTTTTTGTGTCTGTTTCCCAAAAGATTTGTGGAGGGGAATAGACAGTCTCCTGGACTCTGGGATGTCCATCATTTCTACATAATCAGGCTCCTCGTGATCCGCCATTGCCTCTTAGGAAGTTGGAGGGTCTCAGCCACCTTTCCCATCACCATCGTCATCTTCAAACTCCCCTTCCTCCTCAAACTCCAGTTCATAAAATTCTCCCAAAGTATAATCGTGAATCGGGGGAACTGACCGAACTGAGCCCCTGCCAAAAGGTGCCGGATCAGTCGGAACCAGGCAAAGCCATTTCACAATCCGAATCGCTCTGGCTATTTCTTTGTCGGTCAGGACATGGACTTCTGGATCCGAACCTGAAGATTTATCTTTGCGCTTTCTTTTAGTCAGAACCGACCCCTCGGGATCGGCTCGCCTTTTGGCCGAAGACGTATTGCTCTGGTCAGAGGGCACTCCTTCTGGTTCGGTCGGAACAGAACCGGACTGGTCATCCAGGTCAGTGGACTTCTCAGCCTCCTTTTCCCTCAGTCTACCTAATCTCGTTTCAAGGGTAGATTTGGGAAAATGTTTGCAAATTTGGCAGTCTGGATCGAGGTGTTCAAACCCCAGACAATAAACACAGGTGGTGTGGGGATCAGCCTTAGCAAAGACTCCCCACACTCACTGCAGTGTTGAAACCCAGTGGGCCCCTTTTTTTTCCTTGGGTTTCTCAGACATGGCCAACCTAACCAAACTTATCCTTTTTTTGGCAACCACCAGGTAAGACTCCCTTATCGGTTCCTAACCGTATCACGGGTCTTGAAAAAACAGTTTCAAAACACAGTTTTTTTTAGAACCGATAAGGACCGGTAACCACACACTAAAGTTAACACAAGAATTAAACAAATGATCAGCTCGGCCAACCTGATCCACACTTTTTACAAGTTCCACACAGAAAACACAGTTCAAACCCTATCTAGTACTCATGGTACCACAGACAGAGACTAAGCCGAATATGCGGGAAACCTTTTTGGTTAGAAACTGATGAAAAAATGACACTTAAACCGACTTTCGAACCGAGCTGCAGGAGAAATCTCTGGAGCGGCTGTTTAGTGAGGCAGAGTAAAGAATCTGACGGTTAGCATTCAAAGGGAAACAGGCAGAGACATCAACCAAGCTCGAGCTCAGCATTCTGTGCTCTGCATAGAAGGGTTAACCGTTTGTTCTCCAGTGCAGTTTAAAGGCTGGGGCTCACTGCACTTGTCAGAATACAGCAAGACTTCAAGTTGTTTGAACAGGTACCATATATGTAGCAGCCCCAGATACTAACCTGATCATGTGCATGTGCATATGTACTACTAAAGCCTTGCAAATGAGGAATCCCCTCCTGCATACAGAGCACAGTGCTATATGAAAGGTTTTGAAAGTGCTTAACAACTGAAATTGCAATACTGTTTACTGCTTCCAAAAATCCTGCCCTCATTTGAGCACACAGTGGTGCATATTGTCACCCTACCTCTGGTCTCCATTATGATGCTCCCAAGTAGTATACCAAAATGATCCTTGGCATGTAAAGGTTCTACACCCCTGATCGCAGTTTAAATGGCTCCAGTTATTATAGTAAAATAATCCTTGGTGTCTAATGCCCCCACCCTGGCATACAAATCTGGAAGCTCATTTCTAGATGCATCCTGGAGAAGAGGAACTTGTACAAGTGGGGCTTATGTAGCACAAAAGTTCAAAATACATAACATACATGGAGCAGAGTGGTACACAACCACACATTACATTGGGAACAATACAAGACATGAGAACTTGAGTGACAAGCAAACAATCGACAATGCATATACAGCGCAGTCAGGAGCCACAAACATATGCTAGCAATCAAATACAGAGCAGTTTAAATCAACATTGGCTGTAAACATTTCTGCATATCGCCTAGAGTGGAAGCATAAGTGCCAAATTATAGCTGTACCTAAACTGGAAACAAGTCATAGGAGAGCAAGAGGGAAAACGAGAGCAAGTGCAGGAGGGAGAGGTGAGACCTCTGAAGTGATTTGAAAGAATCCATGAGAGGGAGATTGGTGAATGGCTGGGGTGAGGGAGTTCCAGATTTTAGGGAAGTGGTGGCTGAACATGGCTTTGCCGATGGTTGTGGAAACTGAAGGGGCTGCTAGGGTTTGAATATTTCAGCTTCTGATGGTATGGCTATGGTGGGGGGGATGGCGAGATAGGAGGGTAGGGAAACAAACCAGATTTGCCCACAAAGCTGGCACAGTGGGAATGGTGTCTGTGTCTGTCCACAAGAGAAGAAAAGGAGAGAGATTTATATATAGAACAGTGATGAGTCCAAGAAGGATAGTCGAGAGTGTAATGGCAGAAATAGCTGAAGAGTGTGCCCAGTCTGGCAAAGGTAGTGACTGGGGCTATGCTATAGACTACGTCACCATAGTCAGAGATTTGGAGGGATAATTGTCTGGATAATAGGACGGTATGCTGGAGGTGGGATACAGTCACAGTTCCTGTAAAGTGCACCAAATTGGGGTGCAGCTTTTTGACTATAGCATTCACTTGTTCAGAAACGTTTAGGTGCTGGTCTAGCCAGATACCAAGATAACTAAAGGTGATAACATCCTCCACAGGGGAGCCATCCAGGGTATGGAAAGTAGAAAGAGGAAGGAGCCTAGAGAGTCTGTGCCTTGTGCCAAAGGACATGGAGACAGACTTCTTGGCATTGAGGAAAAGTTGATTTGTGTGTGGTCAGGGCTGAACTTCATCAAAGAACAGCTGGAGTCAGTGGGCCTGCTGTGAAGAGGACCGTGTCATCCGTGTACATGTGAATGGATGCAGACAAGCATATGGAGGGGGAGATCATTAAGGATAATAGAGAAAAGTAGTAGGCCTAACACAGATCCTTGTGGGACCAAAGTGGATACAGGCAAGGAGGAGAGAGGGGGGGGGTCACCAATTTTGACTGCTTGGGACCTACCCCTGCTGTAGGAGTGGAACAGCTGATGGCTATGTCAGACAGGCCTGCAGCCTGGAGTTTGGCTAATAATTGGGGTGGTAGACAGGGTTGAATGTTTTGGCTAGATCAATGAAGATAGCAGAGGTGAATAGGCTGTGATCCATACCATTATGGATGGATCTGGTGAGCCCAAGCATGGAGATGGTGGTGGAGTGATTTTTGTGGAAGCCAGACTTGTATTTGGTGAATAAGGAAGAGGAGTCCAGAAAGGAAGAGAGTTGTGACAAGATAATTTGTTCCTGTATTTTGGAGGGAGGAGAGAAATGAGTCGGTAGCTGTTCGTACCTGATGGGTCACCACCTTTTGGAGGAGAAGTAACAGTGGCAGTCTCCCACTCAGCAGGGATGGAGAAACACCAGAAAGAGAGGTTAGGGAGGTCATCCAATGGGGAGGAGACTGCAGAAGCAGTCAGATGGAGGAGCTTGCTATCCAGGCTATCTGGGCTCCTACCCTTGGAAGGATTAAGGGCAGGAAGTGTATCGGTGATAAAGGATGGAGTCATCCACACATGTGACCTGTACACCCAGACCGGCTAGCTCCAACTATCAAACCACATAAAGTTTCTCACCTGCTCCATGGCGAAAAAAATCTACCTTGGCCTTGCACCTTCTGGGGTCTCAACTCTGTTACAACACCGAACCAACAAACGGTGCCTTCGGAGATCCACGCTACAGCTACTGAAAGTCCCCCACTGTAACACTTCACAGGGTCAACGCTCTTTTGCTTACTGAGTGCCACTTTGGTTCAATGGTCTCAGCCCCACCATCTCCTGTGCCCTGACAATTGGTATGTTTAAAACTAGGCTCTGGGACTATCTCACTACCAACAGCTCCTGTGACTGCCCAACTTAACCTTGTTTCTCCACTTCCCTGCCAGCTCTAGTGGTCCCTCCTCCCCTCCTTACTGGATTCTACCCTCACATCTTGGATACCCAATGCTGCACTTTTCACCCTCTCCCCACCCTACCTACATTCCTTCTGCCCCCTTCCCCTCCACTCTTCTCTCTCCCTATGACTCTGGTACTTCTTATCTCTTGTCTGTTTTCTTTGACAAATGCCGCTGGCTGCCTTGCTTACAATGTTACCCTTGAATTGTATTAATCTGTTTGTAATTTCCACATTGTTGCAATGTCTGTCTTGATGTTCCCCATAATTTGTATTTCTCTGATGTGGAACCTTTGTAAAAGAGCCTTGGCTCAAAAGTATTTGTAATCCTAGACTTGATAAATAAAAAAAAAAATAAACAGTGAAGTACAGAAGTGATGTCAACCCCACACCACCCTGCAGAGACTGACAGACATTGAGGTGTGCCTTTGGACCGTCGAGAATAACGATCATGCCATTTTGCCTCATCCTACCCTGCAGACTCCGACAAGTGTCATGTTGTACCTTGAGGCCATTGGGCTTTATGCTCACCCCATTCCATAACAAAATACATTGAGATGGGTGCTGTATAGGAGAACGGGGTGAACTTTGGGGACGAAAAGTCCAAGGCATACCTCAGAAATAAGAGAAACAGAAGAGCAACGTGGAGAAGGAAGAGACAGAGGTACCAGAAGGAATCAAAGGAGAATGAGACAGTGATTTTTAATTTAAGTCAATGACTTCTAACAGAGGATAAAAGGAAAGTATTATCTAAGGGATTATCCTTTTCAGTGACTAAAGGAGTAAATAAATTTCAAATTGAGGCAGATATGCAAAAATTTTATCGAAAAATAAGGTTACATTCACAGTTTCATGACAAAATAGATAGTAATAAAGAACAAATAAACTTAAAACAAGCTATGAAAATCAAATCTCAATATATGCCTGTGATAGGACATTCACATGCTGTTGAAAATGATATAGAAACAGTAAATCAAGATATTCGACAGATTTTAAAGATGGACAACTCGAGGGATGCTTCTAACCTTTCTAAACAGGAAAAGAAAGCTTTAACATCGCTAGAAAGTGATAATTCTATTATCATTAAACTAACTGATAAAGGAGGAACAATAGTTATTCAAGATTTAAATGACTACAGACAAATGTGTTTTGATTTATTGGAAGTGTCTACAAATTATGTTAAATTGGAGAATGATCCTTTAAAATCTATAAATGAAACAATTCAAATGACATTGTATGAAATGGAAGTAAATGGATGGCTTAAAAATGGAAGTAGAAGAATGGAAAATAAATTTCAAGGACACCTTTGTTTTATGCACTTCCAAAGGTGCACAAGAATTTAGAGAAACCACCAGGAAGGCCCATTGTTTCAGGGATAGGCTCAATACTAGAACCATTGTCTAAATTTATTAACTATCACTTACAGCCTTTAGTAGAAACAATCTCCACCTATTTAAAAGATACAACACATGTAATACAACTGATTCAAGAACTAAATTGGAAAGGAGTTCCTTCAGATAGTGTATTAATAACTATAGACGTGAAAGATCTATATACTTCTACACCCCATGAAAAGGGAATAGAAAGTATGGGCAAATTATTGGATACAAGGGGAATGGAAGCAAGACCTAAAACACGAATCTTGCAAGACTTGGCAGAAATTGTATTAAATAAGAATTACTTTAAATTTGAGAATCAGTTTTATGGGCAAGTAAGGGGCACAGCGATGGGAAGTACCATAGCCCCAGGATATGCTAATGCATATATGCATAATTTTGAAAGCACATATATATTCAATCATCAATGAAACAGGATCTAATTTTAGTGATTACATCCTGTTTTGGAAAAGATTTATTGACAATATATTTCTTATCTGGATCGGTAATATAACCACATTGGAAGCATTTAGGCATTATTTGAACAGCAGAGATCCAAACACAACATTTGTCTTTAATTATGATATAAGACAAATAGATTTTCTGGACATCACCATTTACAAAGTTGGAAATAAATTAGAAACTAAATTATATAGGAAAACTACGGACAGAAATACACTTTTACATAGTAAAAGCTTTCATCCTAAAAAATTGATTGAAAGTATTCCATACTCACAGTTTCTACATGTACGCAGAAACTGCAGTATTGATGAAAATTATAAAATGAAGCTAATAATTAAAAAGAGAGATTTAGGGAAAGACAGTACCATAAGGATATATTGGAACAAGCACAGGAAAAAGCTTTAATGAAGCAGAGAGAGGAATTATTAAAAACATCAAATAATAATACAAAAAATGAAAGGAAAGAAAATAAAAATCCTTTGGTGCTTAGTACAGTACATAATAAGTTAATGCCGCAAATAAAGAAAGCTATATTAAATAATTGGAGTATTGTATTGAATAATCCTACTATTTTTCAAATATTTCAACAGAAACCATTTGTGGTTTCTAAAAAGGCACCAACTGTTACAGACAAATTAGTTCATACACAGTATTGGCAAGGAGCACAAAAGAAACCTCAAGTATTACTTGGCCCATTAACAAATGGTATGTATCCTTGTGGCAGGTGTACAGCCTCTGGGAATACATCCAAAAAAAAAAACAGTTATAAACATCCACACACTGGTAAAGAATATTAAATTAAATCCCATATAACATGTAATACTATGGGGGTAATATATTTAGTACAATGCCCCGTGGCTACCTATATGTTGGCAAAATGAAGAGAGAATTGAAAACAAGGATTTCAGAGCATAAAAGTCGAATTCGTAACAAGGATGAGAATTCCCCTCTAGCTAGACACTTTAATCAGAGGAGACATTCACCAATTCAAATAAGATTTTGTGGATTGGAACAGGTTCCTATTCCTGAAAGAGGTGGAAATTATAATGATTTGCTATTAAAACGAGAAATGTTTTGGATTTATGAGATGGGTTTGATTTATGAGAAATGGAGCCTTAATGAAGATTTAAATTGGCAGGTATGTTGGTAAAAAACTAGTGGAATTATGTCTTTAAATAAATATAGAGAACTTTACATTAACAATCAACATAATATATAATACAATATAGTATATAGCATAAAGTGACCCTAAATAATAGGTTAACCAGTAGCTGCTTTAACCTTTCCTTCCTGTATTTCTCCCTCTCTCCCCCCCCCATTGGATTTACAGTATTGACTCCATTATATTTCTTCAGTTTAGAATGGTAGATTTGGTATTGATAGAACATCATAAGCAATAGAACATTATAAGTAAAAGAATGTACATTTTGTGAAATCTAGAAAATTAAAAAGTAATATAAATCATGAATAAGATTAGTTAAGCTTTAAGGACTGAATTGTGCTGAGAAGGAGAGTCAATGGTTACTAAGGTAACAAACAGGCTTTAGCCAGGTATGATGACACACAGGCTCTTTAGTTATTTCAGTTAACCAGTAGCTGCTTTAACCTTTCCTTCCTACATTCCCCCATTGGTTTTCAACATTGATTCCATTACATTTGTTTTATTTATAATGGTAGACTTGGTGGTGATAGAACATCACAAGAACAACATTACAAATAAAAGATTTCACATCTTTTGAAAAATTAAAAAGTAATATAAACCAAGAATAAAAGTAGTCAAGCTTTTAAGGACTGAATGTGCTGAGAAGGAGAGTCAATGGTTATCAAGGTAACAACCAGACTTCAGCCAGGTATGATGACACACAGGTGTTGTCACACGACTCTTCTCCTCAGCATAAAGAGGTTGCTAAATGGGGAACCAGATGATGTCTGTCGTTCCTTGGTAGAGGTTTGCATGCTTTATGAGCATTGAAACACTTCGCAGCAGCAAACTTAAATAATTTAAACAACAGCGTAGTATAGTTTATATATTTAAAAGGTTTCGGAGAATGGATGCAGTTGAGTACGCGCTGAATGAGGGAGAAAAACTTTTCGAATAGCGAACTACGAGGGAGAGAGTTTAAAACACCGGGAGTGTAGAAATCATTTGCATCAGTAAATAAAAAACACCTTTTTACTGTGAAATATGGCCTCAGTAGTTTGAACTACCATAGTTAAAATACACAAGCCTAGCTAGGAATGCCGTTATAGATCAGCAAGATAAGCATTGAGATTTTATTTCTCAGTAGGACAGAGCAAGCTGTAATGCTGAAATGACAAAAGCACTGATGTTTAACTTCGTAGTATGACTAGAAATCAAATAATTATTTTGATATGTAAAGAGCTCCTAGGAACATTCAAAATGTTTAAATATACAAGTTTGACTAGGAACACTGTAATAGATGAAATGCTGAAATGATAAAAGAGCTTTATGGAGCGTTTGAAATGCATTAGTGAACATTGCGCTGAGGTTTTTCTGTGAGTATGACTGAAAATCTAATAACGATTTTGATATTTAAAGAGCTCCATGGAGCATCAGAAATGTTTAATTACACAAGCTTGACTAGGAATGCTGTAATAGATCAGAGAGAAAGCACTGGGATCTCAGTTTTTAGTGAGCTTGAATGTACTGTAATGTTGAAATAACCAAAGAGCCTTATGGAGTGTTTGAAATGTATTAGGAAACATTGGTAATGAGTTTTTACATAAGCAAACAAATGTATCATTTAATTTAATTGAAAAGAGCTCTAAGGAGTGTTTGAAATGTTCTAGGGAGCATCTACATGATTTTTATACATGAAAACGACTGTTCTTTAACATTTACAGTGGCCTTAATAGCAGAGACTTCTAATAGCCAGAGTCGCTCGCTTCTATTGTAAAAACATAGTAAAGTGGGAACAATATAGCTCCTTGAGAGAGCATCCCTTTGAGCACTTGGTTTATTGATGCAGGGTTCCGGGTTCAACTCCCGGCACTCAGCAAAGTGAAAGATGTTATCCAATATCTGGGGAATGAAAATACATTAAAATTAAATAAAAATAGTATATCTGAGAGACTGTGTGTCTCCTTATAAATTAAATAGTGAATTAGGTACTACTTAAGTGGGACATCTTAAAACATAAAGAAATGAGTACAAAATGTTGGGTTATGAATTTAAATGAGTGACAATTATAATAGAAATGAGTGAAAATGGCATATTGGACACTGGAAGTAAACAAATATGATAAATCAAGTAAAATAGGAATTTAGTAATGTTTAACAAGTTAAAAAACAGTGAAAGTGTATTTATTTTAAGTTTAATAAAAACTTTTTTCATTTTTCTTCTAGCTTTTCTACTCTATATAAATTTAAAAATAAAAACTAGAAAATGCTGTGAAGATGAATAGTAGATGTACACATGATACAAGGTGATGAAATGAAAAATGATTCTTAAGTAGAACTTTAAAAGAAGCAATAATTAATATTATGTACATTTTGTTTATCATTTTTTAAATGATAGTACAATAATTATATAATTTAAAGGGAAATTACAACTATTCTGGCCCCAAAAGGTAGTGTTAAAAAGTTACAAAAAACAGTTTTGTATGAAATTTGGTGGTTCTCATAATAGGAGAAGTTGAGTTAATTTGCATATTTACATACATGTTTATTTACACTGATGTTTCTCAAAACTTAAGGAATTATATATCTTTATATTAACATCATTGCTTAGATATATGAATAAGTATATTAAATGCAAAATTATCAAGTTTAAAAGTGTACAGTTTAACTTATTTGAAATATAATTATATATATGTTATAATTTTTTACAGTTCCCCTGAAGAAGCCTAATTATCTAGGCGAAACGTAGGGACTATTTACCTAAAACAAATAATTTATTTGAAGAAAAAATGGTGTACTAGCCTTTGTTGCTAATGAGCATGTCAACATTGTTTGTATACCTTGATGCCTGTCAGTGGCTGCTGGGTGGGGGGTGGGGTGGAATAGTGTGACCATTACAACCGACAATCCAAAGTCACCCTCTTGATACTGGTCAGTCTGTACAGGGTGGGATAGTATGGTTAGAAACCTTAATGCCCTGGGTGTTTGTTGGTATTTGCACTCCAAATTTTCAACATGGGCTTTTTGTGACCCCACCTCACGAAGGCATTTGGGACCTCTGCTCATGAACAGTGGCACTGGGATTTTGTTAATATGTCCTGAACGTTGATTTCCATAGCAATTGTGGTATTCTGCACCAGATGTGCGGAAACACATTTTGGGATGTGAAAATGACAGCTCTACTGTTCATAAGGATGTGGAGAAATGACAATACTGGAAACATCTGGAGTGAAAATATTAAAGTTCTCAGTTACGAGAAGCACAGAAACTGCACAATGCACGCTTATAACACGGTCATTTTGTGAAATTTCTCTCCAAATTTTCAACATAGGCATTTTGGGAACCTATCTTATGAACTGAGATACTGTCATTTCATTAATCAGTCCCAAAAGGTGATTCCTGCGAGTGACCGTGAAATCACCTTTCGGAATCGAGTAATGAAATGACAGTGACTAAGTTCATGAGGTGGGGTGCCAAGAACCCCATGTTGAAAATTTGAAACCAAAAGTCTCAAGAATGGGTGAGATATCCACTTCAGTTGACCCCCCCGCCACTAATACCATTATACAGCTTACCAGCATTTCTTCAGTTTGTGGTTGGCTTTGAAGAGTGCAGACATGTTCCCGCCTCCAACAAGATCACAGCCTAGCCTCTGGAGGTAAGTATGGGGTAGTGGGGTGGGGAGGTGGTGTAGAAGCAGGGTGCAGGTTGGGGAAGGGGACCTGATGGCAAAGGGCCTGCTTTGCTTTGTTTCAAATTATAATAAAAATAAAAGAAAGAACACCGAGGACCATTTTCTTTTTTTTTACAGGGGTAAGGAAAATGTTGGGCAAGTGGGGGTGGGTTCCCAGTGTGTTCCATGAGTGTGTGGTGTGATGTTAGCCACACTGCAGTGGGCAGGGGCAGGAAAATGCTGATGCAATCAGCTTTTGAACATGGAGGCACTACCACACAATCTTGGGGGGGGTTAACTAAGCCAATAGGAGGATTGGGCACCCCCGAAGTCAGCTTGCTGGGGATTATGAGAGGTGGATGGCAACAGCCGCAACCATGTTTCTTGAAATGTTACACCAGGTAAGGCATGCCCTGCAATGATGGGGAGCACCCTCATTGCAGCGATGAAATTGTTTCAAGTTGGTGGCATGCTTTTGCAGTGCTGTCAAAGACAGCATGCTGTTTCATTTGTGCCATAGAGCCCAGTTTGAAAAAACAGTGGCACCATTGGCCACACCACAGCTGCACCTCCAAAACCTGCCACCATTATACGTTGTCTGCGCTGTCTGCACAAGAAACATAAAAAGGACCATTATGGTACTGTAGGGAAGTTGCCATGAAGGTGTCTGATTAAGCAATTACTACACTGTTTTGGAGGAGTGGGATAGCCCCACAATGGCACCCACAGCTGAGACCAAGGTGAATGGGCAGATTGTCAGGGATGCAGCACAAGGAAAGGGGGAAAGAAAACCCCAGAGGAGGAGGAAGCTTCTCTTGGTGGGGGACTCAGTTGCCCAAGGAGTGAAGTTAAGAGAACCCAGCAGGAAGGACAGGGAGGTAAAGTGCATTTCAGAAGGCGCTGAATGGTGGGATGAAAAGTGGATCAATAGGATCACAAGGGTAATGGCAAGGAGGGAGGAACTGGATGTTATCGTCCACCTGGGGATGAATGACTTGGCAGGAGACAAAGTGGAAGCAGCTAGAATCCAAAAAGATTTCAGGAAGTTGGGGGGAGTCTGAAGCAAGTAGAACACTTCAAGGAGGCAGTGTAGTGCAGTGGTTTAAGGCTCTGAGCTGCAAACCTGGAGATCTGGGTTTGAATCCCACAGTCCTCACTTGCATACTGTGTGACCCTAAGCAAGTCACTTAACTTCCTTGTGCTCCCAGGTCACACCTGTAAACAAGCTTCAGCTTAGTGTGTCTCTGGTAAACAAAACAAAAATAAAAACATTCCATCCCCTTCTCGGAGGTGCCACCTGTCCATAGCAGGGGAAAGGCTAGAGCACTCCACCTGCAGTAATTCAACTCCTAGTTGAAGGAATGGCATGGTAGGGAGGGTTATGGCTTCATGGGGGACTGGGTCTCCACCTGGATGAATGCAAGCCTGTATAAAGATAATGGCCTGCATCTGTCAGGGAAGGTGACCCAAGTAAGAAGTGTGAATGCTTCAGTGACAAGCATTTAAAATGGCTGGGGAGCTCAGAAGGTCAGGCAACTTAGTATCACCCCCGGCACATGCAGGAACATTAGTTGAAGTCTGGAACACTGAGAGCAGAAGGAGAGTGGGAAGCAGTGAATTCTAGGCCACACAAGAAAGACAACTGGGGAGCGGGGATGAAGCAGAGATGGGGAGGGGGAAGGAAGCAGGAGAGCAGCAGGAAGAGGAGGGGTATGGGATGCAAAACATGGAAGGCATGGTAACAAAAGCCTGCAGCCTGGGAAATAAAATCCCAGACCTGGAGGCACTGATAGTAGAGGCAGACCTGGACATAGTAGCAATAACTGAGACATGGTACACTGTTAATCATGGGACATTGATGTACCAGGTTATGCTCTGTTTAGGAGGGATGGAGGGTAAAAAAAGGAGGGAGCATGGCCCTGTATGTCAGAGAGGCTATAAAGGTGACAGAGGTGCAGGGTAGACGGGGGAGGCTGAGGCACTGTGGGTCATCCTTGAACCTGGCAAAGGCTCAGCAATATGAGCAGGGGTGATCTTTAGGCCTTCGGCACAGGAGGAAAAAGTGGACAGGGAGCTTGTGGATGGAATACACAATATGGCAATAAAAGGTGAAGTCCTGCTGCTGGGGGATTTCAGTATGCCAGACGTGGATTGGTTCACCCAGGCAGCTGCTTCAACCAGAAGCAGAAGCATCCTGGATTCCCTACAGGGGGCAGGTCTAAGGCAGCTTGTGCTTGATCCACTCTTGACCTGATACTGATCAATGCGGACAAAATGCAGATATATGTGTGGAGGAGCAACTGGGATCCGGCAACCACCACATAGTGTAGTTTAGCATGCAACCCGGGACCCAGTCCAGTCACACGAAGGCAAACATTTTGGATTTCAAGAAGGCAGACTTCACTGACTTGGGGAGATACATCTGAATAGCCTTCTTTAGAGAGGGTCTCCAGCTCCTAGGGAGGAGGTGGGGCTGTGGGGCTGTGAGGTGGGCTGCCAGCCATCTGTCCCCCAGACCCAGAGCTGGTTGTGCCTTTCCCCATCTAGAGAGAAAAGAGAGGCTTTTGCAGGCAGCTCTACAGAGAGGGAGATCTGCAGTATTTTGTTGCTGCCAGAGAAGTTGCACCACAGCGATGAAACTGTTCAGAGTACAGGTTAAATAGATTGAGAAAAAGGATTAAGAAAATGGATTTGTGTCAAGAGGATGGGGAGAAAGCCTCTTGAATTTTATCTGCACCACATCGGTGAGACACGGATGGTTAAAGATTTTTGATGAGAGAAGTAAGAAAAAGTGTAAAAGGTTCTGTCTGACCCTAGCAATGACAAGACGTTAACAGAAAAAGGGAAAGACAAGGTTAAAGAACTGAAAAACTGATTTGAACCCAGGTTTTAAGAAGCTGACAAGAGAGCCTTTTCTGTCTGGAGTTGACTAGCACCTGCATGGTGAGAAATGGGACTTTATTGATGTGTTTTTGAGAAAGAGTTGCTGAACTTGTTACTGAGCCAGAGCACAAGAGTGGCCACTGTGTTAGAGTTGAAAGACTGTGGGGGCAGGGGGATGAGCGGATGCTGTCTGGGTGGGTGCCTGCTGTCTGCTCATGAAATGCAGCAAGAAGGGAGACTGTTGTGTTAAATCTCTGGAATTTCAGACTCTGCACAGTGCCCCCAGAGCCTGATATTAGAGAAGGTAGCTGAGACTGCTTGACCACACAGAGTAGCAGATAACTGAGGAAAGAATGGAAATGATCTGAAGAATCAATCCTAAATGTGCCAGGTGCAGAGCTCGCTGACCCCTATCAAGAGGGGCTGCTGGCATCAAGGGATTGTTGGTTTGTGCCTGGGTGCTGGGGTGCTCTGACCTGTGGGGGAGCCAGACCGTGAGCACGCTCCCATGTCTGGGTCCCTTGTAGCTGGTGGGTCTTGTGTGATACCCTGCAGTGGGCCTCTGTGGGCCGGGGGGGGGAAACAGGGCTGCAAGACCTTGGGTCGCACTGAAGATCCAAGCTGCAGCTTCCCCACCTTCAAGTGCTAAGCATCAGGCCTGATTCTGCATCTACTGATCCTTCCTCCCCAGGACTTCAGTCATGTGTGCCATCCTAGACTAATACAGCAGAGCTGTGAGTGAGGGCAAGGAATAGTGTGTATTTTAATATATATACTGTATATATATATATATATATATATATATATATATATATATATATATATATATATATATATATATATATAGTTATCTGTGTTCAAGTCCACTGGCGCTGAAAACCAGTTCAAGATTTAAAGACATCAATGGAAACATGTTGGGGTGTTGTTTGGTTCAGGTGGGTGTGTCAGCACCAACCAACCAGCTGCACCTAAGGTCTGCCACTTGGCATTTAGGTATTCGGGGACAAAATGCAGGGTGTCTTTTTTGAACTGATACCAGTGGATTTGGGTTTGGTAATACCTGCAGCAGTTAGATAGTCAGGTAGTTTGGTTGCTGCATTATCAAAATGTGATTTGGGTTCAAATCAAAAGGGGGAATGCTGTTTGAGAAATGCTTTTTTCCTTTTTTGCCAACTCTTTTTCCTCTGATCACTGGAGATGTGTCCTCTCTCAGGCGTCATCCCCAGTTCTCTCCCACCCAACCTGCCCCCACGCCTACACTCTGGGTCCCCTCCCAAGGCTCTGCTAATGCCTACCTCTGCCTGGCAAGAGATCTCCCTGGCTTATCCATAGGGTGGGGCTGCCACTCCTTCTAACACCCAAGACATCCAGTATCATCCAGGCAGAGGAGGCACGCAAAGGATTGGGACCCAGGTGGGTGGGGTCCGGCAGTGGGCATGAGGCCAAGGTGCACCATCAACAATCACAACTCCAGGGTGTTTCCTAGTTCATTTAACAGAGTTACAATGGGTTTAAAAAGTCCTAAGGCAGAATATTCAAGCTTTTTTGTGAGTGGTAGACAGGTTATCAACTTGCTAATCCCAATTTGCACCTCTAAAGCAGGATAGTACTGCACAGGGTCATATGATTACTTGGTTACCAAGTCACTAGCCCATTTGTAAGTGGCCCTAATCCATCCTTGTGCACTTGTGTAAAACAGCTGACTGCACCTTGCACATAGGCACATCGGCATGCTGGGAGGGTTGGGGAGGTATAGCTATCCATTAGTGCAACACTAGTTATTGGTTCCCCAAACCAGGTGTTATGGACTGTGCATTCCTTCACTCCCAACACCTGGCCATGTCAGGCTACCACTAGCCCTGGTCCTCCACTGGTACATGGCATAACTGTCCCGTGTCCAGTGCCCCCAAATTGAATGCTTGTGTAATAAAACATCTGTTAAGTAAATGTGCTGAGTTCCCTAGGGTTCCTTTACAATTTTCTAAGGAGATAAGGATGGAAGAGACAGTATATAAACATGAAAAACCTAATCTCAACCCTAATGAAACAAAAACAGTGGCTTTCCATAAAAACAGTAGAAATTTGATATAGAATCTTATTACTACAGCTTTTAATCATTCAGCTTTTTATAGAGTCTTCATCATTACATCATTCATCATTACAGTTTTTGAAGTATTCAACATTTGATTCAAACATGTAAAAATATAGACAGCAACAGTGTATTACAATGCTCCAATAAATATGCAGTAACGTTTCAGAACTGAGTTCCTTCGTCAGACTAGGAGCTAGTGTTGCTCTGAAAATGAAAATGAAATAAAATTAAGAAGAGCCAATAAATATATGATATTAACATCTAAATGTATATATGAAATAAACTTATTAGGTGGAACAAACCTATAATCATGTAAATACTCTCTTCTAAGGTGTTTGTCAATGTTGGCGGCTTTTCACCAGCTTACTCGGGGGGAGGGGGGAATGTGGCGTCAAGCGCCTGCTTTAAATACCACTAGCTGACACTCTGAAAAAAGGAATGTAACAACTTATTAACTTGAAATGATACCAATATGTAAAAGTTAATGCCAATATAAAAGACTGCTTACTGTTTAAAGGTTCCCAAATGGGGCAATTATCTTAATAAGAACTTGCGAGGTATCAGTATCACTATATACAAAAAATAAAAATTAAAAAAGTTTTACTCTTTAATTCTCAATCAGAATAATACCTGAAAATGTAAAAAAAATATAAAAAAAAAATCTCGTGAAAATACATATTACTATGGATATCAATCCAGAATGTAAGAATTCCTTTTGTGTGTGTTCCACTCTCTGCAATTAAATAATGAATCCATATCAATTAAAGAATAAAAATATATTTTTAAAGTAAAATAGGTTACAAAGGTTCTTACCAATAAGAAAGTGCTTACAACGGACTCTAAAGACTCTTTTGAGACTTTTTATTTCACGGGGAAAGCTGCCACCATTGAACAAAACGCCGTGAGTTACCATACACCTGACTCAAGGTGCTTGCTAAAGAAGAAAGGGGGCCGGGACCCACAGGTATACACATAACGTGTTGACGTCACTCTGTGACGTTTGTAAGTGGGTTTGGTCACATATGTGTAAACGTCTCATAATTCCAAGAGCTTCCCCCATTTTTTACTTTTCTAAGTATTATTTAAGAAATACTGGTTCATTCAGCAAAACTAAAACCATTCTAAATGTAGCTTATATACATGGAAATAGTGGCATTAAAAAAGATCAGTGAAATAACACAAGGATTATATAATATACATATAATATAGTGAAAATCAATCATAAACAGTCCAATTGAGTGTTTCATTCAGTCCATATCTTGGCAAATGTGTTTTCAGGTTAAAGATCCACCAAGCTTCCCTCTTGAGGAGAATTCTCTCTCTATCTCCACCACGATGTAATTCTGATATTTTTTCAATTCCAAAAAACTTCAAACTCGCAACTTGATGTTGTTGCTCTAAAAAATGCCTTGCTAGTGGAGAACATAAATCTTGTCTGCGAATGGTACTTTTATGTTCTGAAATCCTGATTTTTAAAGATCTAGTGGTTTCCACCGACATAATATAATGAACAAGGACAGACTATACAATAAATGACATATTCTGTGTTACAAGTAATGAAATCTTTTATATGATAAATACAATCATCCCATGTGCTTTTAATACTTTCGGTTTTTATGCCATTATTACAATGAATACAATTTCCACAAGGAAAAAAACCTTTTTATGTCACTTTTAAGCCATCCCATTCCTTCCCTTTGTTGTTTCCATTGTTGTGTTTTTATTACTTTGTTGTAAATGGTTGTAGTTTTCCGAGCAGTCACTCAAGGTTTTTGTTCAAAAATATGTGATCCACTTTCAGAATTCTGTAAAATCTTCCAATTAGACAAAATAATGTGTTTTATTTTCCCAAAATGTTCTGAAAATTTTGTAGACATATTCATTTTTTTAGTGGTGGGACTTGAAGTTGATACCCTCTCAAGTAATAAATAACTGCGTTCTTTAGAATCTGTTTTTCTTCTAGCTAGATCTAAAGTATCTTTGGTATAACCTCTATTTGTAAGTCTTTCTATAAGGTCAGTAATTTTTTTTCATAACTATCATGGTCTGTGGTGTTTCATTTCACCCTTAACATTTGGCTATATGGAATGTTCTGTTTGAGATTTTTAGGGTGAAAACTATTAAAATGTAAAACAGTGTTTTTAGTAATTTCTTTTCGATACCTATCAGTATGGAACTTACCATTTCTTTTGATAATTTTAAGATCCAGAAAGGCTAGCTTGTTGAAATCATAATTTAAAGTAAATTTTAAATTATCATTGCTTTCTTCCAAGTATTGATGAAATTGATGAATATTTTCTGCTGTGCCTTTCCAGATGATTAATATATCATCAATGAAACGCTTATATAAAACAATATTGGATGTATATGGATTTGTGTTGGACTGAATGTATTGTTTTTCAAAGTATGCCATATACAGATTAGCATAAGTTGGGGCTACTGTTGCTCCCATGGCTGTCCAATCCTCTGCAAATATTTATGATCCTCAAATTGAAAATAATTGTTCTCCAATATTAATTTGGTCAGTTGCAATAAAAAATATTTATCCGGTATATTTTCGTCTCTATTTGATAGAAAATATTCTAAAGATTGTAAGCCTTCTGTATGAGGAATACTAGTATAAAGATTTTTAACATCTAAAGTGACCAATAAACAATCATTAAAATTAGTAACAGTGTTGTTCAATGTTTCAAGTGCTTGGATACAATGTTTAGTGTCTTTAAGGTGAGACCAAGTGTCTAAAACCAAATGATTCCAGTAATGGTCAACGAAAATAGATAATGGTTCTGTAATTGAACCAATTCTAGAAATGATGGGTCAACCGGGGGGGTTTGTATGTCTTTATGTATTTTAGGCAAACAATAGAATAGTGGTATCTTAGGTGTTTTATTTAATAGTTCTTCCATCACCCATTGTTCTATAATTCCTCTATCATTAGCTTCTATTAATATTTCTTTAATTGTGTTTTTTAATGTTGTAAAAGGAATTGTTTGAACCTTTTCATATGTGCTAGTATCTGAAAGATGTCGAAAACATTCTTTTCTATAATCTTCACTGTTCATTATGACTATGCCCCCACCCTTATCAGCCAGTTTGATTATTATAGTATCATCTCTGCTCAACTTATTCAATACTTCAGTTTCCTGTTTCGTTAAATTGAATTTAATTTTTTTGGTTTTAGAATCAGATAACATCTTATCTATGTCTAAATTGACCTTATTAATGTAATTTACTATATTAGGTGATACAAGATTGATGGGATCAAATTTAGATTTAACACCCAAAGCTTGTTTTAATAGGCATCTATCAGTTTGTGTTACTGAATCTGTATCTACTTGAGATGAAGGTTGTGATCCAAAGAAACTTTTTAATCTGATTTTATGAAAAAATTTTCAAGATCCAATTTCAGTTCAAAAGGGTTAAGTTTTTCTGAAATACTGAATGAAAGACCATAACTGAGGACTTTAGATTCTATGGGTGTTAATACTCGTGATGACAGATTAAAATCTGTCTGTTCTAGCAGTATCTTGACCTGAGTTTGTGTGTTTTTCCTTGATCTTTGTCTGTGTTTTCTATGTCTCTTTCTTTTCTGGGTGTGTCTGATGGACCAGGGTCCTCTGTGCCTCTGTGAAAATCCTTGTCTCTATCAACTGATCTGGTATTGGGTTGCCAATTAGATCGGCGGTCATCATAATATTCTCTATCATTCTGCCACCTTCTCGGGGTATAAAACCTTCCATAAGAAGTATAGTAACACCTATTACATCTATTAGTGAATCTTCTGTTAGAAAAATCCCGAGATGGTATGAAGTCTGAATTATCTGAGTCTGTGGTAACATGACTTGCATCAGATGAATTCAAATCATATGTATTTGTGTGAATAGATCATTTTTTCCACGAATAGACTGTGCCATTTTTTAATCATTAAGGTCCCTTTTAAATTTGCCTATTTTAATGTTCTGAATGTGTGTGTCATATTCCAAAAGAGATTTTTCTATTTTATCTAAAAAAAAAATTTAATTCAGAAGTTTCAATGGTTTCTCTGATTTTGGATTCTAAGTTATTAATTTCCCCTAATAATTTATTCTGTTCTGTTGTCAATGGATTGATTTTATGCTATTATTAATTGAAACATTGACAACAGAACAGAATAAATTATTAGGGGAAATTAATGACTTAGAATCCAAAATCAGAGAAACCATTGAAACTTCTGAATTAAATTTTTTTTTAGATAAAATAGAAAAATCTCTTTTGGAATATGACACACACATTCAGAACATTAAAATAGGCAAATTTAAAAGGGACCTTAATGATTAAAAAAATGGCACAGTCTATTCGTGGAAAAAATGATCTATTCACACAAATACATATGATTTGAATTCATCTGATGCAAGTCCTGTTACCACAGACTCAGATAATTCAGACTTCATACCATCTCGGGAATTTTCTAACAGAAGATTCACTAATAGACATAATAGGCATTACTATACTTCTTATGGTAGGTTTTATACCCCGAGAAGGTGGCAGAATGATAGAGAATATTATGATGACTGCCAATCTAATTGGCAACCCAATACTAGATCAGTTGATAGAGACAAGGATTTTCACAGAGGCACAGAGGACCCTGGTCCATCAGACACATGCAGAAATGAAAGAGACATAGAAAACACAGACAAAGATCAAGGAAAAACACATGAACTCAGGTCGAGATACCGGTAGAACAGACAGATTTTAATCTGTCATCATGAGTATTAACACCCATAGAATCTAAAGTCCTCAGTTATGGTCTTTCATTCAGTATTTCAGAAAAACTTAACCCTTTTGAACTGAAATTGGATCTTGAAAATTTTTTTCATAAAATCAGATTAAAAAGTTTCTTTGGATCACAACCTTCATCTCAAGTAGATACAGATTCAGTAACACAAACTGATAGATGCCTATTAAAACAAGCTTTGGGTGTTAAATCTAAATTTGATCCCATCAATCTTGTATCACCTAATATAGTAAATTACATTAATAAGGTCAATTTAGACATAGATAAGATATTATCTGATTCTAAAACAAAAAAATTAAATTCAATTTAACAAAACAGGAAACTGAAGTATTGAATAATTTGAGCAGAGATGATACTATAATAATCAAACTGGCTGATAAGGGTGGGGGCATAGTCATAATGAACAGTGAAGATGATAGAAAATAATGTTTTCGACATCTTTCGGATACTAGCACATATGAAAAGGTTCAAACAATTCCTTTTACAACATTAAAAAACACAATTAAAGAAATATTAATAGAAGCTAATGATAGAGGAATTATAGAACAATGGGTGATGGAAGAACTATTAAATAAAACACCTAAGATACCACTATTCTATTGTTTGCCTAAAATACATAAAGACATACAAACCCCGCCCCCCCCGGTCGACCCATCATTTCTGGAATTGGTTCAATTACTGAACCATTATCTATTTTCGTTGACCATTACTGTAATCATTAGGTTTTAGACACTTGGTCTCACCTTAAAGACACTAAACATTGTATCCAAACACTTGAAACATTGAACAACACTGATACTAATTTTGATGATTGTTTATGGTCACTTTAGATGTTAAAAATCTTTATACTAGTATTCCTCATACAGAAGGCTTATAATCTTTAGAATATTTTCTATCAAATAGAGACGAAAATATACCGGATAAATATTTTTTATTGTAACTGACCAAATTAATATCGGAGAACAATTATTGTCAATTTGAGGATCATAAATATTTGCAGAGGATTGGAACAGCCATGGGAGCAACAGTAGCCCCAACTTATGCTAATCTGTATATGGCATACTTTGAAAAACAATACATTCAGTCCAACACAAATCCATATACACCCAATATTGTTTTATATAAGCGTTTCATTGATGATATATTAATCATCTGGAAAGGCACAGCAGAAAATATTCATCAATTTCATCAATACTTGGAAGAAAGCAATAATAATTTAAAATTTACTTTAAATTATGATTTCAACGAGCTAGCCTTTCTGGATCTTAAAATTATCAAAAGAAATGGTAAGTTCCATACTGACCTGTATCGAAAAGAAATTACTAAAAACACCATTTTACATTTTAATAGTTTTCACCCTAAAAATCTCAAACAGAACATTCCATATAGCCAAATGTTAAGGGTGAAATGAAACACCACAGACCATGATAGTTATGAAAAAAAATTACTGACCTTATAGAAAGACTTACAAATAGAGGTTATACCAAAGATACTTTAGATCTAGCTAGAAGAAAAACAGATTCTAAAGAACGCAGTTATTTATTACTTGAGAGGGTATCAGGTTCAACTCCCACCACTAAAAAAATTAATATGTCTACAAAATTTTCAGAACATTTTGGGAAAATAAAACACATTATTTTGTCTAATTGGAAGATTTTACAGAGTTCTGAAAGTGGATCACATATTTTTGAACAAAAACCTTGAGTGACTGCTCGGAAAACTACAACCATTTACAACAAAGTAATAAAAACACAACAATGGAAACAACAAAGGGAAGGAATGGGATGGCTTAAAAGTGACATAAAAGGTTTTTTCCTTGTGGAAATTGTATTCATTG
The DNA here is from genome assembly GCA_016271365.2 of Neoceratodus forsteri. Classification (NCBI taxonomy): domain Eukaryota; kingdom Metazoa; phylum Chordata; order Ceratodontiformes; family Ceratodontidae; genus Neoceratodus; species Neoceratodus forsteri. Next base: position 1,119,387,970 of record CM028130.1, on the reverse strand, counting down.
TAATAATGGCATAAAAACCAAAAGTATTAAAAGCACATGGGATGATCATATTTATCATATAAAAGATTTCATTACTTATAACACAGAATATGTCATTTATTGTATAGTCTGTCCTTGTTCATTATATTACGTCGGTGGAAACCACTAGATCTTTAAAAATCAGGATTTCAGAACATAAAAGTACCATTCGCAGATAAGATTTACGCTCTCCACTAGCAAGGCATTTTTTTAGAGCGACAACATCAAGTTGCGAGTTTGAAGTTTTTTGGAATTGAAAAAATACCACAATTACATCGTGGTGGAGATAAAGAGAGAATTCTCCTCAAGAGGGAAGCTTGGTGGATCTTTAACCTGAAAGCACATTTGCCAAGATATGGACTGAATGAAACACTCAATTGGACTGTTTATGATTGATTTTCACTATATTATATGTATATTATATAATCCTTGTGTTATTTCACTGATCTTTTTTAATAACACTATTTCCATGTATATAAGATACATTTAGAATGGTTTTGGTTTTGCTGAATGAACCAGTATTTCTTAAATAATACTTAGAAAAGTAAAAAATGGGGGAAGCTCTTAGAATTATGAGAAGTTTACACATATGTGACCAAACCCACTAACAAACATCACAGAGTGCTGTCAACACATTACGTGTATACCTGTGGGTCCCAGCCCCCTTTCTTCTTTAGCAAGCACCTTGAGTCAGGTGTATGGTAACTCACAGCGTTTTGTTCAATGGTGGTGGCTTTTCCCATGAAATAAAAAGTCTCAACAGAGTCTTTAGAATTCGTTGAGAGCACTTTCTTATTGGTAAGAACCGTTGTAACCTATTTTACTTTAAAAAAGGATCGAGAAAAGATCTTTCTATTCTTTAATTGATATGGATTCATTATTTAATTCCAGAGAGTGGAACACACACAAAAGGAATTCTTACATTCTGGATTTACATCCATAGTAATATCTATTTTCACAAGGTATTTTTTTTATATTTTTTTTACATTTTCAGGTATTATTCTAATTGAGAATTAAAAAGTAAAACTTTTTTTAAATTTTATTTTTTGTATATAGAGATACCAATACCTCGCAAGTTCCTATTAAGATAATTGCCCCATTTGGGAACCTTTAAACAGTAAGAAGTCTTTCATATTGGCATTAACTTTTACATATTGGCATCATTTCAAGTTAATAAGTTGTTGCATTCCTTTTTCAGAGTGTCAGCTAGTGGTTATTTAAAGCAGGCGCTTGACGCCACATTCCCCTCCCGAGTAAGCTGGTGAAAAGCGTCAACATTGACAACACCTTAGAAGAGAGTATTTACATGATTATAGGTTTGTTCCACCTAATAAGTTTATTTCATATATACATTTAGATGTTAATATCATATATTTATTGGCTCTCCTTTATTTTATTTCATTTTCATTTTCAGAGCAACACTAGCTCCTAGTCTGATGAAGGAACTCAGTTCTGAAATGTTACTACATATTTATTGGAGCATTGTAATACATTGTTGCTGTCTATATTTTTACATGTTTGAATCAAAAGTTGAATACTTCAAAAACTGTAATGATGAATGATGTAATGATGAAGACTCTATAAAAAAGCTGAATGATTAAAAGCTGTAGTAATGAGATTCTATACCAAATTTCTACTGTTTTTTATGAGAGAGCCACTGTTTTTGTTTCATTAGGGTTGAGATTAGGTTTTTTCATGTTTTATATACTGTCTCTTCCATCCTTATCTCCCCTTAGAAAATTGTAAAGGAACCCTGGGGAACTCAGCACATTTACTTAACAGATGTTTTATTACACAAGCATTCAATTTGAGGGGGCACTGGACACCGGGACAGTTATGCCATGTACCAGTGGAGGGACCAGGGCTAGTGGTAGCCTGACATGGCCAGGTGTTGGGAGTGTAGGAATGCACAGTCCATAACACCTGGTTTGGGGAACCAATAACTAGTGTTGCACTAATGGATAGTTATACCTCCCCAACCCTCCCAGCATGCCAATGTGCCTATGTGCAAGGTGCAGTCAGCTGTTTTAGACAAGTGCACAAGGATGGATTAGGGCCACTTACAAATGGGCTAGTGACTTGGTAACCAAGTAATCATATGACCCTGTGCAGTACTATCCTGCTTTAGAGGTGCAAATTGGGATTAGCAAATTGATAACCTGTCTACCACTCACAAAAAAGCTTGAATATTCTGCCTTAGGACTTTTTAAACCCATTGTAACTCTGTTAAATGAACAAGGAAACACCCTGGAGTTGTGATTGTTGATGGTGCACCTTGGCCTCATGCCCACTGCCGGACCCCACCCACCTGGGTCCCAATCCTTTGCGTGCCTCCTCTGCCTGGATGATACTGGATGTCTTGGGTGTTAGAAGGAGTGGCAGCCCCACCCTATGAATAAGCCAGGGAGGTCTCTTGCCAGGCAGAGGTAGGCATTAGCAGAGCCTTGGGAGGGGACCCAGAGTGTAGGCGTGGGGGCAGGTTGGGTGGGAGAGAACTGGGGATGACGCCTGAGAGAGGACACATCTCCGGTGATCAGAAGAAAAAGAGTTGGTAAAAAAAAGAAAAAAGCATTTCTCAAACAGCATTCCCCCTTTTGATTTGAACCCAAATCACATTTTGATAATGCAGCAACCAAACTACCTGACTATCTAACTGCTGCAGGTATTACCAAACCCAAATCCACTGGTATCAGCTCAAAAAAGACACCCTGCATTTTGTCCCTGAATACCTAAATGCCAAGTGGCAGACCTGAGGTGCAGCTGGTTGGTTGGTGCTGACACACCCACCTGAACCAAACAACACCCCAACATGTTTCCATTGATGTCTTTAAATCTTAAACTGGTTTTCAGCACCAGTGGACTTGAACACAGATAACTATACTGTATATATATATATATATATATATATACACTATTCCTGCCCTCACTCACAGCTCTGCTGTATTAGTCCTAGGATGGCACACATGACTGAAGTCCTGGGGAGGATGGATCAGTAGACGCAGAATCAGGCCTGATGCTTAGCACTTGAAGGTGGGGAAGCTGCAGCTTGGATCTTCAGTGCGACCCAAGGTCTTGCAGCCCTGTTTCCCCCCCGGCCCACAGAGGCCCACTGCAAGGCATCACACAAGACCCACCAGCTACAAGGGACCCAGACATGGGAGCGTGCTCACGGTCTGGCTCCCCCACAGGTCAGAGCACCCCAGCACCCAGGCACAAACCAACAATCCCTTGATGCCAGCAGCCCCACTTGATAGGGGTCAGCGAGCTCTGCACCTGGCACATTTAGGATTGATTCTTCAGATCATTTCCATTCTTTCCTCAGTTATCTGCTACTCTGTGTAGTCAAGCAGTCTCAGTTACCTTCTCTAATATCAGGCTCTGGGGGCACTGTGCAGAGTCTGAAATTCCAGAGATTTAACACAACAGTCTCCCTTCTTGCTGCATCTCATGAGCAGACAGCAGGCACCCACCCAGACAGCACCCGCTCATCCCCCTGCCCCCACAGTCTTTCAACTCTAACACAGTGGCCACTCTTGTGCTCTGGCTCAGTAACAAGTTCAGCAACTCTTTCTCAAAAACACATCAAGAAAGTCCCATTTCTCACCATGCAGGTGCTAGTCAACTCCAGACAGAAGAGGCTCTCTTGTCAGCTTCTTAAAACCTGGGTTCAAATCAGTTTTTCAGTTCTTTAACCTTGTCTTTCCCTTTTTCTGTTAACGTCTTGTCATTGCTAGGGTCAGACAGAACCTTTTACACTTTTTCTTACTTCTCTCATAAAAAATCTTTAATCATCCGTGTCTCACCGATGTGGTGCAGATAAAACTGAAGAGCCTTTCTCCCTATCCTCTTGACACAAATCCATTTTCTTAATCCTTTTTCTCAATCTATTTAACCTGTACTCTGAACAGTTTCATCGCTGTGGTGCAACTTCTCTGGCAGCAACAAAATACTGCAGATCTCCCTCTCTGTAGAGCTGCCCGCAAAATCCTCTCTTTTCTCTCTAGATGGGGAAAGGCACAACCAGCTCTGGGTCTGGGGGACAGATGGCTGGCAGCCCACCTCACAACCCCACAACCCCACTTCCTCCCTAGGAGCTGGAGACCCTCTCTAAAGAAGGCTATTCAGATGTATCTCCCCATGTCAGTGAAGTCTGCCTTCTTGAAATCCAAAATGTTTGCCTTCGTGTGACTGGACTGGGTCCCGGGTTGCATGCTAAACTACACTATGTGGTGGTTGCCGGATTCCAGTTGCTCCTCCACACATATATCTGCATTTTGTCCGCATTGATCAGTATCAGGTCAAGAGTGGATCAAGCACAAGCTGCCTTAGACCTGCCCCCTGTAGGGAATCCAGGATGCTTCTGCTTCTGGTTGAAGCAGCTGCCTGGGTGGACCAATCCACGTCTGGCATACTGAAATCCCCCAGCAGCAGGACTTCACCTTTTATTGCCATATTGTGTATTCCATCCACAAGCTCCCTGTCCAGTTTTTCCTCCTGTGCCGAAGGCCTAAAGATCACCCCTGCTCATACTGCTGAGCCTTTGCCAGGTTCAAGGATGACCCACAGTGCCTCAGCCTCCCCCTGTCTACCCTGCACCTCTGTCACCTTTATAGCCTCTCTGACATACAGGGTCATGCTCCCTCCTTTTTTTACCCTCCATCCCTCCTAAACAGAGCATAACCTGATACATCAATGTCCCATGATTAACAGTGTACCATGTCTCAGTTATTGCTACTATGTCCAGGTCTGCCTCTACTATCAATGCCTCCAGGTCTGGGATTTTATTTCCCAGGCTGCAGGCTTTTGTTACCATGCCTTCCATGTTTTGCATCCTATAACCCTCCTCTTGCTGCTGCTCTCCTGCTTCCTTCCCCCTCCCCATCTCTGCTTCATCCCCACTCCCCAGTTGTCTTTCTTGTGTGGCCTAGAATTCACTGCTTCCCACTCTCCTTCTGCTCTCAGTGTTCCAGACTTCAACTAATGTTCCTGCATGTGCCAGGGGGGTGATACTAAGTTGCCTGACCTTCCTGACTCCCCTCCGACCATTTTAAATGCTTGTCATTGAAGCATTCACACTTCTTACTCGGGTCACCTTCCCTGACAGATGCAGGCCATTATCTTTATACAGGCTTGCATTCATCCAGGTGGGTCCCCAGTCCCCCATGAAGCCATAACCCTCCCTACCATGCCATTCCTTCAACTAGGAGTTGAATTACTGCATGTGGAGTGCTCTAGCCTTTCCCCTGCTATGGACAGGTGGCACCTCCGAGAAGGGGATGGAATGTTTTTTTTTTTGTTTTGTTTACCAGAGACACACTAAGCTGAAGCTTGTTTACAGGTGTGACCTGGGAGCACAAGGAAGTTAAGTGACTTGCTTAGGGTCACACAGTATGCAAGTGGGGACTGTGGGATTCAAACCCAGGTCTCCAGGTTTGCAGCTCAGAGCCTTAAACCACTGCACTACACTGCCTCCTTGAAGTGTTCTACTTGCTTTAGACTCCCCCCAACTTCCTGAAATCTTTTTAGATTCTAGCTACTTCCACTTTGTCTCCTGCCAAGTCATTCATCCCCAGGTGGACGATAACATCCAGTTCCTCCCTCCTTGCCATTACCCTTGTGATCCTATTGATCCACTTTTCATCCCACCATTCAGCGCCTTCTGAAATGCACTTTACCTCCCTGTCCTTCCTGCTGGGTTCTCTTAACTTCACTCCTTGGGCAACTGAGTCCCCCCACCAAGAGAAGCTTCCTCCTCCTCTGGGGTTTTCTTTCCCCCTTTCCTTGTGCTGCATCCCTGACAATCTGCCCATTCACCTTGGTCTCAGCTGTGGGTGCCATTGTAGGGCTATCCCACTCCTCCAAAACAGTGTAGGAATTGCCTTAATCAGACACCTTCATGGCAACTTCCCTACAGTACCATAATGGTCCTTTTTATGTTTCTTGTGCAGACAGCGCAGACAACGTATAATGGTGGCAGGTTTTGGAGGTGCAGCTGTGTTGTGGCCAATGGTGCCACTGCTTTTTCAAGCTGGGCTCTATGGCACAAATGAAACAGCATGCTGTCTTTGACAGCACTGCAAAAGTGTGCCACCAACTTGAAACAATTTCATCGCTGCAATGAGGGTGCTCCCCATCATTGCAGGGCATGCCTTACCTGGTGTAACATTTCAAGAAACATGGTTGTGGTTGTTGCCATCCACCTCTCATAATCCCCATCAAGCTGACTTCGGGGGTGCCCAATCCTCCTGTTGGCTTAGTTAACCCCCCCCAAGATTGTGTGGTAGTGCCTCCATGTTCAAAAGCTGATTGCGTCAGCATTTTCCTGCCCCTGCCCACTGCAGGGTGGCTAACATCACACCACACACTCATGGAACACACTGGGAACCCACCCCCACTTGCCCAACATTTTCCTTACCCCTGTAAAAAAAAGAAAATGGTCCTCGGTGTTCTTTCTTTTATTTTTATTATAATTTGAAACAAAGCAAACGGGCCTTTGCCATCAGGTCCCGTTCCCCAACCTGCACCCTGCTTCTGCACACCGCACCTCCCCACCCCACTACCCCATACTTACCTCCAGAGTCCAGTCGGCGCTGTGATCTTCGGTGGAGCGGGAACATGTCTGCACTCTTCAAAGCCAACCACAAACTGAAGAAATGCTGGTAAGCTGTATAATGGTATCAGTGGCGGGGGGGTCAACTTAGGTGGATATCTCACCCATTCTTGAGACTTTTGGTTCCAAATTTTCAACATGGGGTTCTTGGCACCCCACCTCATGAACTTAGTCACTGTCATTTCATTATTCGATTCTGAAAGGTGATTTCACGGTCACTGCGCAGAATCACCTTTTGGGACCGATTAATGAAATGACAGTATCACAGTTCATAAGATAGGTTCCCAAAATGCCTATGTTGAAAATTTGGAGAAGAAATTTCACAAAATGACTGTGTTACAAGCGTGCATTGTGCAGTTTCTGTGCACACTCATAACTTTGAGAACTTTTAATATTTTCACTCCAGATTTTTCCAGTATTGTCATTTCTTCACACATCCTTATGAACAGTAGAGCTGTCATTTTTCACATCCCACCCAAAATGTGTTTCCGCACATCTGGTGCAGAATACCACAATTGCTATGTGAAATCAACGTTCAGGACATATTAACAAAATCCCAGTGCCACTGTTCATGAGCAGAGGTCCCAAATGCCTTCATGAGGTGGGGTCACAAAAAGCCCATATGGAAAATTTGGAGTGCAAATACCAACAAACACCCAGGGCATTAAGGTTTCTAACCATACTATCCCACCCTGTACAGACTGACCAGTATCAAGAGGGTGACTTTGGATTGTCGGTTGTAATGGTCACACTATTCCACCCCACCCCCCACCCCCACCCTGCAGCCACTGACAGGCATCAAGGTATACAAACAATGTTAACATGCTCATTAGCAACAAAGGCTAGTACACCATTTTTTCTTCAAATAAATTATTTATTTTAGGTAAATAGTCCCAATGTTTCGCCTAGATAATTAGGCTTCTTCAGGGGAACTGTAAAAAATTATAACATATATAATTATATTTCAAATAACATGTTAAACTGTACACTTTTAAACTTGATAATTTTGCATTTAATATACTTATTCATATATCTAAGCAATGATGTTAATATAAAGATATATAATTCTTTAAGTTTTGAGAAACATCAGTGTAAATAAACATGTATGTAAATATGCAAATTAACTCAACTTCTCCTATTATGAGAACCACCAAATTTCATACAAAACTGTTTTTGTAACTTTTTAACACTACCTTTTGGGGCCAGAATAGTTGTAATTTCCCTTTAAATTATATAATTCTTGTACTATCATTTGAAAAATGATCAACAAAATGTACATAATATTAATTATTGCTTCTTTTAAAGGTCCCCTTAAGAATCATTTTTCATTTCATCACCTTGTATCATGTGTACATCTACTATTATCTTCACAGCATTTTCTAGTTTTTATTTTTAAATTTATATAGGGTAGAAAAGCTAGAAGAACAAGCATTTGTCAATGCCGAATGTTTGCTTGCTGGCATTGGGATTGGTAGTGTAGGAGTTAGACAGCTGCATAATAGGAATGGCAGTGAAGTACTGAACTAAAGCCAACCCCGCCACCACCCTGCAGATACGGACAGGCATTGGGGTGTGCCTTTGGGTCATCAGGCATAATGGCCACACCATTTCACCACACCCCACCCTGCAGACACTGACAAGTGTCACGGTGTGCCTTGGGATCTTTGGTCTTTATGCACACCCCATTCCATTAGAAGCACGGTGAGATGGGTGTGTATAAGAGAATGGGGTGAACTTCAGTCAAGAGATCCAAGGCATACCTCGATGCCTCTCAGTGACTGCAGGGTGTGAATGGTATGAGCATCACAGGCAAGAATCCCAAGTCACACCCTGATGCCTGCTTGGCCTCTTATAGGGTCGGGTGTTATAGTTGCTGAAAAAGCCTATCACTCAGGCATTCATTGGTATTTTCACTCCAAATTTTCAACATGTTTGTTTTGTGACCCCACCTCATGAACAGGGGAATATCAGTTTGTTAGCCGAAAGCTGCTTATGCACAGTGACTACGGCATTTAGCACCACAGGTGCAAAAATATTCCAACAGGATGTAAAAATGACAGCTGTACTCTTTCATGGGAAGTGTAAAAATGGCTATGTTGCAAATGTGTAGTAAAATATTTAAAAAATGGTGAAGTCAATGAAGCAGACATAGAAACTGTGCAACGCACAATCTCGTAATATAATTAGGTTGGGGATTTCTTACAGCAGATTGTCAACTCAGGCATTTTGTGCCTCCAATCATGAACAGTGTCACTGTGATTTTCTTTATCTGTGCCGAACAATGATTTCCACAGCGACCACGCATCTCTGCACTGTGAAAGTGTGAAAACACACTCGCCATGTTGTGAAAATGGCAGCTGTACTGCTCATAAGAAAGTGTGAAAAATGCCACTGGTGAAAAATCTGACTGAAAATATTACAAAGTCATGAACTAACGAGGTGCGTGGAAACTGTGCAATGCTCACTGTGAACACAGTCATTTTATGGACTTTTGTCACCAAATTTTCAACATAGCCATTTTAAGACCTCTGCTCATGAACAGTGTAACTGTGATTTTCTTAATCTGTCCTAAACATTGCTTCGCACACCAACAGCACCATTGTGCGCCATATGTGCGAAAACACATTTTGGGCGATATATGAAAATTGCAGCTGTACTGTTCATAAGGAAGTTTAATAAAATGGACATGTTGAAAATCTGGAGGAAAATATTAAATTTGCAAACTTATTTAGCATGCATAGGAACTGTGCAACGTCAGAAAGTCATTTTTAGGAATTTTTTCACCAAATTCTCAACATAGCCATTTTAAGACCTCTGCTCATGAACAGTGTCACTGTGATTTTCTTAATTTGTCCTGTACATTGATTTCGCACACCGACTGCGCCATTGTGCGCTACATGGGCGGAAACACATTTTGGGTGAGATGTGAAAAATGACAAGCTGTACTACTCATAAGAAGGTGTGGTGCAATGGCAATGTTGAAAATCTGGAGTGAAAATATTGAAAATTTGTGAACTAACGAGCGTGCGAAGGAACTGTACAATGCACGCTCATAAAACAGTCATGTTTTGAAATTTTTTCACCAAATTCTCAACATAGCCATTTTAAGACCTCTGCTCATGAACAGTGTCACTGTGATTTTCTTAATTTGTCCCGTACATTGACCTCGCACACCAACTGCGCCATTGTGCGCTACATGGGCGGAAACACATTTTGGGTGAGATGTGAAAAATGTCAGCTGTACTGCTCATAAGAAGGTGTGGTAAAATGGCAATGTTGAAAATCTGGAGTGAAAATATTGAAAATTCACGCCTTATGAGCTGCAGATAGGAACTGCGTAATGCACGCCAGAAACAGTCATTTTTAGGACTTTCATCTGAATTTTCAACATAGCCATTTTAAGACATCTACTCATGAACAGTGTCACTGTGATTTTCTTAATTTGTCCGGTACATTGATTTGCAGACCTACTGCGCCATTGTGCACTACATGGGCGGAAACACATTTTGGGTGAGATGTGAAAAATGACAGCTGTACTACTCATAAGAAGGTGTGGTAAAATGGCAATGTTGAAAATCTGGAGTGAAAATATTGAAAATTCGCGAACTTACGAGCCTGCGTAGGAACTGCCAAAGGCACGCTGAAAACAGTCATCTTTGAGATTTTGCACCAAATTTTCAACATGGGGTTTTTGAGACCCCTTCTCATGATTGATGTCACTGTCATGGTGTTATTCAGGTCTGAAGGGTTATTTCACAGTCACTGTGTGAAATCACTCTTCGGGCCCGAATAACGCCATGACAGTGACATCAATCATGAGAAGGGGTCCCAAAAACCCCATGTTGAAAATTTGGTGCAAAAATTCAAAAAAATGCCTGAGATATCCAATAAAGTTGAAACCCCCCTATCTAGCCCATTATACAGCTTACTGGTATTTCCTCAGTTCATGGTCACCTTTGAAGAGTGCAGACATGTTCCCGGTCCACCAAAGATCGTCGCCACGAGGTCTGGAGGTAAGTATGGGGTGAGGGGGAGTGGGGAGGCTGGGTGCGCAGTGGGTGGGTGCGGGTTGTGGGGGCGGAGACTCACCGGGGACTGTTTTTCTTCACAGGTGAAAAACGGATGATGTGGGATATTGCCACGCTGGGGTGGGCCCCAGCATGGCACAAGGACGCTGGGGGCGGCCATTCAGCCGACGGGGATTGGGCACCCTGCTGGCCCTACGACTGCTTGCCACGCTGGGGTGGGCCTCAGCATGGCACTCACTACTGGGGAGGATAGGCAGCCGACGGGGATTGGACACCCCGCCAGTTATATGATTAGTTGCCACGCTGGGGTGGGCACCCAGCATGGCATATGCGCTTTGGGGAGGCAGAGAGAACGCAGCACAGCCGACGGGGATTGGGCACCCGTCCGGCTATACAGTGCGTGGCCTGTGGGGGCGTGCATGCCTGCGGGTGCTCTGGGGGAGCTGCGATGAGCAGCCTATCTTATCGCTGCTCACCTGCTTAGCTCCCTTTCAATCAGAGGTTACTGCATTTTGGAGCGTGTCAGCAGACAGCTCCAAAATGCATTGGCTTACAGGGGGCCGCGCCTCCCAGCATACTGACTGAATTGGAGAAGGAGGTGACACACCTCCGAAATCTCCGATGATGGCACTATGTTTCTTGCACATGCGTGTAAGCAAACATAATAAAAATGAAAAAAGTTTTTATTAAACTTAAAATAAATACACTTTCACTGTTTTTTAACTTGTTAAACATTACTAAATTCCTATTTTACTTGATTTATCATATTTGTTTACTTCCAGTGTCCAATATGCCATTTTCACTCATTTCTATTATAATTGTCACTCATTTAAATTCATAACCCAACATTTTGTACTCATTTCTTTATGTTTTAAGATGTCCCACTTAAGCAGTACCTAATTCACTATTTAATTTACAGTGGCGTGAAAAAGTATTTGCCCCCTTCCTGATTTTCTCTATTATTGCATATTTGTCACACTGGATGTTTTCAGGTCTTTAGACAAAATATAATATTAAATAAAGGGAACCTGAGTGGACAAATAACACTTTTTTTTTACTTATTTCATTTATTTAATGAAAAAAGTTAACCAACACCAACTGGCACTGTGTGAAAAAGTAATTGCCCCCTAGTTAAATCAACCCAATTAAAGGGATAATTAGAGTCAGCTGACTGAACACAGCCAGGCTTGATTACAGCCAGCCCTGCTCAATATAAACCTCATTATATTGGTGCTTACCATCAGAGTCACATTGCCAGGACAAAGATTCAACAAGCACATTATGCCATGATCAAAGGAAGTTCCTGAAAAGATCAGAAAAACATTTTGTTGCCCTCTATCAGTCTGGAAAGGGTTACAAAGCTATTTCTAAGGCTCTGGGACTCCATCGAACCACAGTGAGAGCCATAATCTCCAAATGGAGAACACTTGAACAGTAGTGAACCTTCCCAGAGTGGGCGGCCTGCCAAAATTAATCCAAGGGCGAGTGTAAAATCATCCAAGAAGTCTCAAAGGATCCTAAAACAATATCCAAAGAACTGCAGGCTTCTTGCCTCAGCTAAGTCAGTGTTCATGACTCCACAATCAGAAAGAGACTGGGCAAAATGGGCTTCATGTGAGAGTAGCAAGGCAGAAACCACTGCTAACCAAGAAGAACATAAATGCTCGTCTCTCATTTGCCAAGAAGCACCTGGATGATCCACAAGCCTTTTGGGAAAATGTTCTATGGACAGATGAGTCCAAAGTGGAACTTTTGGACAACATGGATCCCATAATGTCTCACTGTAAGCAAACACAGCATTCCACAGAAAGAACACCATACCAACAGTCAAACATGGTGGTGGTATGTGATGGTGTGGGGATGCTTTGCTACCTAAGGACCTGGATGACTTGCCATAATTAAAGGAACCATGAATTCTGCTCTGTACCAGAAAATTCTTAAGGAGAATGTCCAGTCATCCTTCCATCAGCTGAAGCTGGCGAGTTAGGTCATGCAGCAAGACAATGATCCAAAACACAAAAGCAAGTCCACATCAGAATGGCAAAAAGAAGTAAAATTAAAGTTTTGGGTGGCCTAGTCAAAGTCCAGACTTAAACCCAATAGAGATGCTGTGGAGGACCTGAAATGAGCAGTTCATGCTCGAAAACCTACCAAATGTTACTGAATTAAAGCAGTTCTGCGAGGAAGAATGGGTTAAAATTCTCCACAGCGATGTGAAAGACTGATATTGAATTATAGGAAGTGTTTGGTTGCAGTCATTGCAGCTAAATGTATGTAACCAGTTATTAAGTGTAAGGGGGCAATTACTTTTTCACACAGTGCCAATTGGTGTTGGTTAACTTTTTTTCATTAAATAAGTGAAATAAAAAAAAAACAAGTGTTATTTGTTCACTCAGGTTCCCTTTATCTAATATTACATTTTGTCTAAAGACCTGAAAACATCCAGTGTGACAAATATGCAATAATAGAGAAAATCAGGAAGGGGGCAAATACTTTTTCACACCACTGTATAAGGAGACACACAGTCTCCCAGATATACTATTTTTATTTAATTTTAATGTATTTTCATTCCCCAGATATCAGGTAACGTCTTTCACTTTGCTGAGTGCCGGGAGTTGAACCCGGAACCCTGCATCAATAAACCAAGTGCTCAAAGGGATGCTCTCTCAAGGAGCTATATTGTTCCCACTTTACTATGTTTTTACACTAGAAGCGAGCGACTCTGGCTATTAGAAGTCTCTGCTATTAAGGCCACTGTAAATGTTAAAGAACAGTCGTTTTCTTGTATAAAAATCATGTAGATGCTCCCTAGAACATTTCAAACACTCCTTAGAGCTCTTTTCAATTAAATTAAATGATACATTTGTTTGCTTATGTAAAAACTCATTACCAATGTTTCCTAATACATTTCAAACGCTCCATAAGGCTCTTTGATTATTTCAACATTACAGTACATTCAAGCTCACTAAAAACTGAGATCCCAGTGCTTTTCTCTCTGATCTATTACAGCATTCCTAGTCAAGCTTGTGTAATTAAACATTTCTGATGCTCCATGGAGCTCTTTAAATATCAAAATCGTTATTAGATTTTCAGTCATACTACGAAGTAAAAACCTCAGTGCCAATGTTCACTAATGCATTTCAAACTCTCCATAAAGCTCTTTTATCATTTCAGCATTTCATCTATTACAGTGTTACTAGTCAAACTTGTATATTTAAACATTTTGAATGTTCCTAGGAGCTCTTTACATATCAAAATAATTATTTGATTTCTAGTCATACTACAAAGTGAAACCTCAGTGCCAATGTTCGCTAAAGCATTTCAAATGCTCCATAAAGCTCTTTTTTCATTTCAGCATTACAGCTTGCTCTGTCCTACTGAGAAATAAAATCTCAATGCTTATCTTGCTGATCTATAACAGCATTCCTAGCTAGGCTTGTGTATTTTAACTATGGTAGTTCAAACTACTGAGGCCATATTTCACAGTAAAAAAGGTGTTTTTTATTTACTGATGCAAATGATTTCTACACTCCCGGTGTTTTAAACTCTCTCCCTCGGAGTTCGCTATTCGAAAAGTTTTTCTCCCTCATTCAGCGTGTACTCAACTGCATCCATTCTCCGAAACCTTTTAAATATATAAACTATACTGCGCTGTTGTTTAAATTATTTAAGTTTGTTGCTGCGAAGTGTTTCAATGCTCATAAAGCATGCAAACCTCTACCAAGGAACGACAGACATCATCTGGTTCCCCATTTAGCAACCTCTTTTATGCTGAGGAGAAGAGTCATGTGACAACACCTGTGTGTCATCATACCTGGCTGAAGTCTGGTTGTTACCTTGATAACCATTGACTCTCCTTCTCAGCACAATTCAGTCCTTAAAGCTTGACTACTTTTATTCTTGGTTTATATTACTTTTTAATTTTTTCAAAAGATGTGAAATCTTTTATTTGTAATGTTCTATTACTTGTGATGTTCTATCACCACCAAATCTACCATTATAAATAAAACAAATGTAATGGAATCAATGTTGAAAATCCAATGGGGGGGGGGGAATGTAGGAAGGAAAGGTTAAAGCAGCTACTGGTTAACTGAAATAATTAAAGAGCCTGTGTGTCATCATACCTGGCTAAAGCCTGTTTGTTACCTTAGTAACCACTGACTCTCCTTCTCGGCACAATTCAGTCCTTAAAGCTTAACTAATCTTATTCATGATTGATATTACTTTTTAATTTTCTAGATTTCACAAAATGTACATTCTTTTACTTATAATGTTCTATTGCTTATGATGTTCTATCAATACCAAATCTACCATTCTAAACTGAAGAAATATAATGGAGCCAATGCTGTAAATCCAATGGGGGGGGGAGAGAGGGAGAAATACAGGAAGGAAAGGTTAAAGCAGCTACTGGTTAACCTATTATTTAGGGTCACTTTATGCTATATACTATATTGTATTATATATTATGTTGATTGTTAATGTAAAGTTCTCTATATTTATTTAAAGACATAATTCCACTAGTTTTTTACCAACATACCTGCCAATTTAAATCTTCATTAAGGCTCCATTTCTCATAAATCAAACCCATCTCATAAATCCAAAACATTTCTCGTTTTAATAGCAAATCATTATAATTTCCACCTCTTTCAGGAATAGGAACCTGTTCCAATCCACAAAATCTTATTTGAATTGGTGAATGGCCCCTCTGATTAAAGTGTCTAGCTAGAGGGGAATTCTCATCCTTGTTACGGATTCGACTTTTATGCTCTAAAATCCTTGTTTTCAATTCTCTCTTCGTTTTGCCAACATATAGATAGCCACGGGGCATTGTACTAAATATATTACCCCCATAGTATTACATGTTATACGGGATTTAATTTAATATTCTTTACCAGTGTGTGGATGTTTATAACTGTTTTTTTTTTTGGATGTATTCCCAGAGGCTGTACACCTGCCACAAGGATACATACCATTTGTTAATGGGCCAAGTAATACTTGAGGTTTCTTTTGTGCTCCTTGCCAATACTGTGTATGAACTAATTTGTCTGTAATAGTTGGTGCCTTTTTAGAAACCACAAATGGTTTATGTTGAAATATTTGAAAAGTAGTAGGATTATTCAATACAATACTCCAATTATTTAATATAGCTTTCTTTATTTGAGGCATTAACTTATTATGTACTGTACTAAACACTAAAGGATTTTTATTTTCTTTCCTTTCATTTTTTGTATTATTATTTGATGTTTTAATAATTCTCTCTCTGCTTCATTAAAGCTTTTTCCTGTGCTTGTTCTAATATATCCTTATGGTACTGTCTTTCCCTAAATCTCTTTTTAATTATTAGCTTCTATTTTATAATTTTATCAATACTGCAGTTTCTATGCATATGTAGAAACTGTGAGTATGGAATACTTTCAATCAATTTTTTAGGATGAAAGCTCTTACTATGTAAAAGTGTATTTCTGTCCGTAGTTTTCCTATATAATTTAGTTTCTAATTTATTTCCAACTTTGTAAATGGTGATGTCCAGAAAATCTATTTGTCTTACATCATAATTAAAGACAAATGTTGTGTTTGGATCTCTGCTGTTCAAATAATGCCTAAATGCTTCCAATGTGGTTATATTACCGATCCAGATAAGAAATATATTGTCAATAAATCTTTTCCAAAACAGGATGTAATCACTAAAATTAGATCCTGTTTCATTGTTGTTGAATATATATGTGCTTTCAAAATTATGCATATATGCATTAGCATATCCTGGGGCTATGGTACTTCCCATCGCTGTGCCCCTTACTTGCCCATAAAACTGATTCTCAAATTTAAAGTAATTCTTATTTAATACAATTTCTGCCAAGTCTTGCAAGATTCGTGTTTTAGGTCTTGCTTCCATTCCCCTTGTATCCAATAATTTGCCCATACTTTCTATTCCCTTTTCATGGGGTATAGAAGTATATAGATCTTTCACGCTCTATAGTTATTAATACACTATCTGAAGGAACTCTTTCAAATTTAGTTCTTGAATCAGTTGTATTACATGTGTTGTATCTTTTAAATAGGTGGAGATTGTTTCTACTAAAGGCTGTAAGTGATAGTTAATAAATTTAGACAATGGTTCTAGTATTGAGCCTATCCCTGAAACAATGGGCCTTCCTGGTGGTTTCTCTAAATTCTTGTGCACCTTTGGAAGTGCATAAAACAAAGGTGTCCTTGGAAATTTATTTTCCATTGCTTCTACTTCCCATTTTTTAAGCCATCCATTTACTTCCATTTCATACAATGTCATTTGAATTGTTTCATTTATAGATTTTAAAGGATCATTCTCCAATTTAACATAATTTGTAGACACTTCCAATAAATCAAAACACATTTGTCTGTAGTCATTTAAATCTTGAATAACTATTGTTCCTCCTTTATCAGTTAGTTTAATGATAATAGAATTATCACTTTCTAGCAATGTTAAAGCTTTCTTTTCCTGTTTAGAAAGGTTAGTGATGCATTGCCCACATGTGCCCCCCACACTGCCACTGCCTATGTCCTGCAGCATGGCATGCACGTGGGTGCACACACTTGTACATGACAGGCATGCCGGCTGCACGCACACCAGCAGGGCTGTGTATGCACCCTCCATGCCCCCAGCTGTGCGTGGCTGACATCCTTACCATGCAGTGCTGGGCTGCCACCCATCTGGAATCCACCACCAGGCACACCCTCCACCGTGCTGTGGTGCATGGTGACTACCACCAACTCCTCCTGTGCTGTGAGCAGTGGTGCAGCTGTAGACCCCCCTCTGGTGGCATTCCAGGAGGCACAGATGGCCGCCCCCTCTCCTTGATGCACCTCTTGTCTGTGCCCACCTTCTTCCTGCACTCCTGCCCTGAGCGCTGGTTGCTGCCCTGCTGGTTGACACATGCTGCCACCTTCACCCAGGACCCAGCTCTGGCCTGTGGTGTGCCCGTGGTACCACTCAACAGTGGATCCCTGTCAAAGTAGACTTTGAACAGGGCCTCTGTCTCCACCTTTGGGAAGTTGGGCCTGTGCTTGCAAGCAGGCCCACACTCCTCACCCTCCTCACGTTCCGACATGTCGCTTCCTGTGGACATGGACAGCACAGTGTTTCAGTGGCAGCACAACCCTATTCTGTCCCCCCTGTTGTGCTGGCTGCTCCCAGTGAGCTCAATAGCAAACTTAACTTACCCGAAAGGATGCAATACTGGTCCATGGCCTGTGCTGTTCCGTGGTGCTTACATAGCACACTGCATGAAAATGACCTTTGGTGCAGCGGTAATGACATGCTAATTCCCTGAGCTCATTTGCATGTGACATCTGAATATCGCAATTTTGCTCCGTGTGCAATAAGATTGCTCCAGAGCAAGTCGCGACACAATGCGCATGCATGCACAGTGTGCAGGACTGCAGTGTGCATGCGATGAATGGTATCATGTCATCAATCACGCACTGTGCACCAACTGCATGATGGGGGCCATGGCACATGGTGCACCAGGCCTGCTATTGCACACTTGCGCACTGTGTGGAGGTGGCCGACCCCTGACCCGTGCTGTGACCTCTGCCCGTGGTGACCCCCGTGCCCGTTACCCTGCCCAGCCATGCCCATGCCACACATCTCCAAGACTGCACGATGGGTAGGCACAGCACATGTTCCCTCAGATCGCGCATCTAGCGCATGCTGTGGCCACGTGCGCTTACCGCCGCCATTTTGCTCACCAGCTATGACTTATAGCATGGTGCAGCAAAAGGCACCAAGGGTAGCAAACTGGATGCAGGTGGAACTAGTTAACCTGGTCACCTGCATCCAGCCCCACGCACCCCAACTCTTCGCCCAGGTGCCCCTGCAGCAACCCGGGTAGCGGTGTGGCAGAGCATTGCTGGCACACTGCAGCAGCACACAGGGGTGGCCAAGATGGGGGTGCAGTGCCACCACCACTATGGAGACCTGGCGAGGACGGACCCAGAGCACCTCAGGAGGCTGGAGGTGTGAGTCAGGCATGGGGCTGTGCCACAGCCAGGCAAGTAGACCCATATTGCATGTGTGCCCTGGTACTGTACTGTGGTGTTGGCTAGGCTGCCTGGCATGCCCTGCAGAGTGGTGCACTGTCATCATGTGCCTCATGGGGTGGCATTTCCCGACGCTGCTTGCATTGTGATGCTGTTGTGCAGGACATGTCGGGCAGGGGCTCACCCTGTGCACAGGGGTGGGGGTGGTTGGCAGCTGCTGTGGATGGTTACTGATGTGTACCTGTCTATGTTCCATTTCCAGGGCCTGAAAATAGGAGGACAGTGGCAGCAGCAGTGGCGGCAGGACAGCAGGCTGCAGCGGGCCAGGGTGGTGGTGCAGGAGCGGCTCCAGCACCAGCGGGGCCACAGAGGCCAGGTAGGCACTGTCATGGTCTTTCGCATTGTACATGGGGGGTGGCAGAGGTGTGGGTGTGTGCATGGCCGCCTGTGCCATGTGCCATGGCAGCTGTGTGTGTGTCGCACTGTGCATGGTGCCTGCCACTGTGGCGCATCCATTGGACATGTGTGCCAGCTGTTGGTGGGGTGGGTGTGCACCTGGCTACCACTGATGTTGCTGTGGTGCTGCCAGTGCACTGTGCCATGTGACTGCGATTGCACAGTCGGGTGGCCACTGTGCAGTGGGGAACACCGTATGCACTGTCGTGGTGTGCCATGTTGCTGGCAGGCATTGGCCCACCCACCTGCGGGTGACTGGTACGGGCCCTCTGGGGGGGTGATCCCACTGCCCATTGCTCGTGTGGGTGGGCATGGTTTCTTGGGACATTGCACTGATCACCTGTCCTCTCCCTTGTTCTAAGTGTCCAGCAGAGGCATGGGATGCCCCTTTACTGCCGGCTGCTCTGGCAGCTAATCCTAATCACCTCGACCACCAAGGAGTCAGTGCTGCAGGTGTGCAGGATGCTGCTGGCCAACTGAAGGTGGCAAAGATGGCAAGAGGCGGCAGGTCATGGCCGCCGTGAGTTGGGACCCTGCATTTCCCTGTTTCCCCAGCTGTACCTCCCCCTACAGTCCCCCTTCCCACTGTACAGTCCCTGTTCCCTATCCCCTTACCTCTCTTTCCTACCCTCTCGCAATCCATTGTTTTGTACATAGTTGTGTATCCCATTGTGGTGGTGTCCCTCCCCTTGGTCGGTGGCTGTGTTTTGGGGTGCCCATGATGTGGCTGTCATGGGTGTGTGGTGGGTGTGTGCTTGGCTGCGTGGTCCTGGGTGTAGCCCGCTCTGGTCTGGGTGTGTAGGGGGGTCATGGCCTGGAGCCTGTGGGGAGCTCCCTTGGGGGCCCTCCATTGGGCATTAGCACCTCCTGTTACCTATTATCTGTGCCACTGTTGTGTTCTGGGGGTTGGGGTCTGGGTTTCTGTGTGCACCCTGCTGTGCCCAGTTGGTGGTGGCCTCCTGTGGCATGTCACTGTGCTTCTCTGGCTCTGTCCCTGGGTCCCTTCTCTGTGCCGTGCCCCCCTCTGTTGCTCTGCTGCTCTGCTCCCATGGTTGTGCTGGGGCATCTCTTTCTGTGCCATTGTGCAACTGTGTTTGTGCCATGGTGCACCTCTGGTTGCGCCATGGCGTAAAGAACTGTGCCATATTCAGTTAGGCTGCGCTACACAGTGTGGCCAGCGTAACCTCTGAATATGGCCCTGCTGCACTATGGCACATCAGATTTGCACTGCTCCAGACTTGCGCCAGCCTTTGGTGCATTTCTGATTATCTGGGCCCATGAGTTAGTTACAGTATCAAAACGAAGGAGGCAGTATAGCGCAGTGGCTTAAGGCTCTGAGCTGCAAACCTGGAAACCTGGGTTTGAATCCCACAGCCCCCACTTGCATACTGTGTGACCCTTAGCAAGTCACTTAACTTCCTTGTGCTCCCAGGCAGTGGCGGAGGAATAGCCAGTGCAGTGGCACAGGGGCCCGACACACTTAGGGGCCCATTTGTAAAAATCAAGTTTTTCTCGATCGCTAACTTGACTTGTCTGTAATTACAGATGAAACTGCTGTGTTTTTTTTTTTTTTTGTGTTGCCTCACAATCTGTACACTCGACACAGATCCCTGCCGTGTTTTTAGAAGCCTCATCTCTGGATTTGAGCTGTTCATCTCCTGAGTAACAACACATAGGACAAATAATAATTACTATAAGGCCAGCCCAGCCCCCTTGCACTTTAGTGCAGTTGGGAAGTGGATCGCAAGGTTACAGTTGTAACTAAAATCGGGATAAGTAGTGGTGAGGGAATCTTATCGGAGACAAATCGACCTCTAACTTTGGTTCTAACTTGGGAAATCACATGTACAGTCAATCGTATCAGGGGCAAGCTCTGGCATCTGGCCCTTTACGAGTACTTATTACAAGTTGATCTCCAGTAGAACTTGCCATTAAAAAAAACGCCCGTGACAGCAGCAGGTCCACCATGTACCATGTCTCCTTACTGAAAGAAAAAATTGGGCGGGGGCAACACACATGCAGACTAGGCAAAAAATAAAAACACACACGCACCAGCAAATCATGGATGACATTACGGGGGATTGACTGACAACAGCGGCTGCGAATGGCGATCGAGTTGAAGTGGAGAAACTCTTGGCCAAGGGGGTCAATGTCAATGCGAGAAATAAGTTTGGAAGGACAGCGCTGCAGGTTGATATCATATAGCATATTGGAATAGAAAGCAGTATATAGCCCCCTCTGTCGGTTAGGCTCAACATGCCCCCCCACCCCCGTCGAGGTTCGAACATATGGTTGCCATATTTTCGACTAGGCATCAATAAATATAAGCCCATAGTGACGTACTTAAAAATAAACTGGACTAAACCATTATTATTATTTTTAGTAGGGATCACTGCTAGTCTTGACCTAGTTACTTAAACTTAAACTATGGTGTTTATCGATATGTTTTACATAGCAAAAAACGAAGTGAACCAAAGATGTTCAGCAGTAAGTAAAGTGATTTTATTTATGTGATAGCTACAAAAATATGCACTTTGAGTTCTTTTTTTTAACTGGTGTGGTTTAATTAACTATTTTCAGACTGCAGATTTCCTGGTAAAATTAAATTTGAATGCTTGAAATGCATTTGATTTTTAGTGCTCTTCCCCAAGTGGTCCAGGTGCTGCCATAATGCACTCACTTGATACAAGTGTGAATGCGCAGATTTGATAAACCAGCCACACGAGCTTCAGCCCCTTTTTAAATTGGAAGTTTTTTTACATAAAAGTTGACGATCGCCTAAATGCAGAAATTAGTAAAGATCATCTTTAACAGTACACCAACACACTTTCATGGATATTTTTCGGGAAAAAAATTCCATGGACAACTTATTTCTTTGATAAAATATTACACACTTACAAAGGTCAGTAAGGAAAACCTGTATAACAATTTTGTGTACTGCATTTCTTTTGGAGCACAAAGGCTTGCCTTATATTCATTAGAGTAGCAACATTTATATGAAGGGATACAAATATGTAGCAAACTAGTAAACTGTCTGATAGCCCCAGCTGACTCACTAGCTGAGAACTGTCAGCCATAGTCTGCCATGGCCGGTGCCACTACTACTTCTGTACTGCAGATGGCAGCACTGACAGAGTTGCGGGTTGGGAAGGAGTCAGGAGCGTGCCGCACAGGCAGGCAAGGTAAGGTAAGTGGGCGTGTGAGACGAGAGTCGACGGTGGTCCTCACACATCACGCAGCGCAGCGTACACTTTACTATAGTCTCTGTGTCTCTCTCAAGTAGTGCACTACTCAGGCAGCAGCAGGCAGCCCCCCCGTACCACCGTAGTGGGTGTAGGTATTGGATTACTGTGTATATTGTCATTGTGTACTTACTAGTGGTGAGAGGACAGGTGTTTTTTTTATGGACAGCCAGCCAGGAGGTGATGGCGATGCATTGTGGAGGAGGAGGATCATGCAACGTGCAAGACATTGCTTCTTGCCTTATTCTGAGTCTGCTCTAGCCTCTCTCCTCTAACTAGGTCTTGCGCTACGTGCTCCATAGCTCACCTCGCTCGCTCCTCACTGCTGCTGTTGTGGCTCTCGAAGAGATGACTGCTGCTGCTATGCCCATTTCCTCACAGCCTCCCTAGTCCTTCTGTCCTCCGGGGGCCCTCCAAATGTGAATGTGTGTGCTGTGGGGGTGGGGGGGTTGAAGTGCCGTGCTGGGTGGGGTGGGGGCCCAAAATTACAACCTGCACTGGGGCCCATCTTTCTCTTCCACCGCCACTGCTCCCAGGTCGTACCTGTAAACAAGTTTTCAGCTTATTGCGTCTCTCCTGGTAAAATAAATAAATTAAATTAAAAAAATCAGTATTAAAATACATTAAACACTATTTGATTTACATACATACACAACAATACATACATAAATACATCAGCTTGTGCAAAACAATTATCATAGGTAATCACTTCAGCATATATGAGCCAGTATTCCTAAATACTACAGAAAAAAGAAACAAAAATATTCAAGGAAAATCCTCGCTAATTTTCCTTAGTCCCTTTTGGGCAAACCAAGATTTGATTTCCCTTGACTGAATGCTATTATTAGCTCACCTAAGAGACAGTGGTAAAGTGTTCCAGGTGTGTGGGCCCCTTTAGAAAAAATGTGATCTACCTAATTCTGTCCTCATTCTTGGGAGAATATATTTTATTCCTTCCACGGAGCGCAACCCATTTTTTATATCCTGAAATTTCAATCCCTCAGAAATGTATTCAGGGACTTCACGCTTAAAACACTTAACCATATAAGTAAGAACGTGGGATAGTCTCCTATCTTTTGGATACAACCAATTCAGAGATTTATATAAGTAACATCTATTGGTCCCTCCTTGGAGCATTTAAGACAAACCTCTCAAATTTATTAAATAGGACATCTACCCTAGACAACTGTGAAGAAGTTGCACTCATATATATTATGTCTCTGTAATCTAGAAGGGGTACCACCAAAGTTGTAGCCACATGTTTCCTTACATTCTCAGACATACAATGTCGAATTCTATATAATGCTCCCAAGCATTTTCCCACTTTTTTTGTCACACAATCTATATGGGTGGTCCATTTAAGTGCCTCGTCAAAGTACAGACCCAAGTATCTATAGTTCTGAGTTTGTTCAAGGGTAATTTTATCCAAGGTGTTTATCCTTAAACAAGGCTCAGGGGTCCTCACACTACTCTCTTTAGAGAACAATAGGACCTGTTTTTTTAAAATTTAATGTAAGTTTGGATTCCAGAAAGAAGTATTGTAATTCATCAAATGCTTCTTGTAAAGTGGACTCTATTTGTTATATTGATGAACCCTCTGTATAAATAATGGTGTCATCCGCGCATAAGTGCCATCGTATATCCAGATGAAACAAACTTAGACTATTCATATACAAATTAAATAAAATAGGACCTAAAAGGGATCCTTGAGGTACTCCTGAGATAATAATCCTAAGCCCAGACATCCAGCCATTAATGGTTACCAATTGTTTTCTACCTAACAAGTATGCTTCAAACCAGTTTACTACCTTTATGGATACACCCAGGGTTTTAATCTGGATAGGAGGATGTCATGGTTTAAGGTGTCAAATGCTTTAGACAAGTCAATAAAGATTGTCCCCACAGACATCCTCCTGTCCAGAGCCCAGCAATGTCTCCTGTTACTTTTAATAGGGCAGAGGTGGTACCATGCAGGGGTTTAAAACCTGATCGATGTTTGCTGACAATCTTCCCTTTTTCCAGAAAATTCTGCTGTTGTTTGGTTACCAATTTTTCAAATATCTTAGCAACTACAGGTAGCAATGAAATGGGCCTGTAGTTTTCCAGTTGATATTTTGGTCCAGACTTTAGAATAGGTATTACTTCGGCTGTTTTCCACATTTCGGGGATTTCTTCATATTAAAGTGACATATTGAAGATACCTGCCAGGGGAGATGAAATAATAGAGGCAGTGTACTTAAGTAGAATATTCAGTATCCCACCTAATCCCCCAGATTTCCTGACATGCATTTTAAGTAATACATCTTGAACCTCCCTTAGTGTTATTGTATTAAATGCAAACCCTTAATCTTTTTGGGATTTGATTCTGGGCTAGTAATTTTATTTATAGGGTTTTTGGGCAAAGACACTCTACCCGTTTTTACAAAATAGTCACGGAAACTATCTACCACTTGAGGGCCTAATGGAGTTTTTATATTATTGATTTCAGGATTTTCGGGGTAATTGTATTCCCTTTACCTTTTTAATAATGTTCCAAAATTCCCTAGGATTATCAGTCAGGTTAGTGGTTAGCTCTCTATTATAATGGTCTTGCTTAATTTTCCTAAGTTTGATAGTATATTTATACTTAACCCAATCAGTATTTGTCTTGGGAGTTTTAGCTCCCTTCCAAGCCTTGTCCCATTGCTTCTTTAATGTAAAAAGCTACGTATTGTACCATGGGGCAATTTTTGCTATAACATTCCTAGTTTGTATTGGAGCATTAATAAAGATTACATAAAATTCTCAATTTACAGAAATTGAAAATTTAGAAATCTGCGTTTACTTCAGTGCCGACATCTTCCTCTTCTTTGTCAAGTGACTCCCAGTTTGTTTCTGTACTGCAGCCATTTTATTGGTTCATTTCTGTGCCTCCACAGGATCAGTGTACATGAATACCTGGCTGTCATGAATGACCTGCAGCTATAGGGGAAGAAGGATAGCATGGGGGATACTCAATTCTTTTAACACAGCAGCCACACCATCAAATTTCTTGTGTCACTGCCACACTGCACAGCAGATGCACAATAGTCCCTTCTGAGCTTACTGGACCATGCCATCTAGCCAGATTTCCAGTAAAGTCTCAAGCTCTCGCACTGTCCGCCACCGCCATCACTGTGTGCAGGGTATCCTCAGGTTGCTTCGTATGAGGTTAATCTGATAGGCTTTAACAATTTGTAGATGTGACATATCTGAGTGCCCAGCAAACTGCTCCTTTAACAAGTCTCAGAAATAAAAACATATGGACCCCTCTGCCCCCTCCTAGAAGTTATTATCCAAATGCTGTGAGCCTGAATTAAATTTTTGAGTATTTCCAACTTAATATTATCATCATGTTGAAGAGTCCTTCGCTTGTTGAATTATGACACTCTGACACTTGTTAGAATAACATATAATGCTCTCCATCTCTGTTCGTAGTATGTCAACAGATGTTTCAGCTGTCGTAATCTGGCCTGCCAGAGTGCCAAACTTTTTGTTCATTGTGGCCATGGAAGACAGCAGTAGTTTCATCTTTGTGTCCAGTGACTACTGTTCTTTTGATGGCTCTCCTTCAGCTGCACTGTACTGTGCCGAACATGTGTTAGGGGCTGCAGTTTCCCCTTTTCGGCATCTTTACAACCATCTTAGTATCCTGCGTGCACTTGGCTGGTGCTCTACAGCGCCCCCTCCCAAGTTTGTTTTTTTTTTTGGTGTCAACAATCGTAGCTTATAGAACCTCTTGTAGTTATCGGTACTTGTTTCTGCAATTACCAAAGATTAGTGTTACTGTACATTCACTCTGAGTAATTTGGTGTTGATGTTGCAGGCTGCCAATACAAATTAGCTGTGGCTGAAGCTTCTGTGTAGATCTGAATGCAACTTGAGCAGAAAGCATTCCAACTGCAGTGTTTCTCAGAGAAGACTTCCATTCCAGAGATGTGTATGCAAGTGGGGGATCTTTACTAAGTTAGAATTCATATGACAGCTAATACACAGGAAAGACAAGCATTGCATTGGTGAATGCCTTAATATTTTCTTACATTTTGTATTAGAGAAATTGTTATGCTTAGTAAGTGAAGAAGGGTAACTCTCTGCAACAGTGATTTTTTTTTACAGTTTATTTACTAAGGAAAGCCCAGCTAAGATGCAATATCTTGAGTATAGCGGGCTCCTGGTTTTACTAATTTTTACAATGTATTTGCCATGCCAGTAGAATTTAGAATCTATGATGGAAAAAGGAAATCGGGTCAGATTAAGAAGTGGTATGGGTTAAGTAGGATAAGAATCTGATTGGGGATATATAACGGATAAGTTAAATGACATAGTGCAATAGTGTACTATGTGTTTTGTCGATATATTGTTTGCATCCTAGTGATTGTTGTTTGGTGATTTTGTAGCTATTTTATATTGCTTAGGAATTGTCTATGTTGGATATGTATGTATGTATTTATTTATCATATGTGTGGAACTGTATTATGTAAATGTATGTACTCTCATGGATCTCACTGGAAATGAGTTTCAACTCAGTTGAGTAACCATTTCATTATTTATAGTGAATAAACTTTTTGCTACTACTACTACTACTACATTTAATGTAGTATTTAGTACAGTAATTTAGCATGCATGTAGTTGTATGTAGTAGAATGTAATATAGTCATTTTTACAATGAATAACGTAGAGGATCGGTCCTCTTCAATATCTTTATAAGAGACATTGGGGAAGAGCTGGAAGGAAAGTATGCCTTTTTGCAGATGATACCAAAATCTGCAATAAGATGGGCACTCAGGAAAGGGTAGATAAAATGTGAAGGGATCTTGAAAAACTTGAGGAATGGTCAGAAGCATGGCAGTTGATGTTCAATGCCAAAACGTGTAAGGTAACATTCCTAGGACATAAAACCCTGGTGCTGAGTATAAGATGGGATGGGTAGTATTAACAGACACCAAGCAAGAAAGGGATCTAGGAGTGATCATATCTGAGCACCTCAAGGTGACAGGGCTGTGTGACAAGGCAGTGGGTAAGGTAAGTGGAATGCTAGGTTGCATAGAGAAGTTCTGTCATATATCTCTCGGTGTGACCACAGTTGGAATATTGTGTTCAATGTTGGGGACCAGAACTCAGAAAGGACATAGAGTGGAGGCAGTCCTGAGGAGGGCAACTAAAATGGTTCATGGTTTGCACAAGAAGCCCTAAAAAGACAGACTGCAGGATCTCATCATGCACACCCTAGAGGAAAGAAGAGAGAGGGGATATGATAGGAACCTACAAATACCTAAAAGGAGTGAACAGATTGAGTCTCTTTCAAATGAAAGCAAACACCAGGACCAGGGGACATACAATGAAGTTAGAGGGGGTAAATTCATGAGTAACTGGAGAAAATCTTCTTCACTGAAAGGCAGTTGACACCTGGAATAGATTGCCAGCAGAAGTGGTGGAAACCAAAACACTGGGGGGTTTCAAGCATGCATGGGATTGACATAGGGGTATATTAGACAGGATACAGGGAAGGAAGAGTCAACAAAGACTAGATGGGGTCTGTGAAGATGGAATAGGTAGAGAACATCTGGGAAGACTAGGTGAGCTAAGCAGTCCTTTTTTGCCATCAAATTCTATGTTTCTTTTTTTTTTAAACTTATTATTTATTATGTCAGAAAAAAACATATACAATACCCACACCAAGGGCTAAAGGCATAGAAACTACAATCAGAAAATATTTTACTGATGGGGAAAGTGTTGGGGGGAGGGTGTGGCTGGCCCAGGAAGAAGATGGCTGCTTAAATCTGTCTGTCCAGAGGAACTTCAGAATCTAGCCTAATCCATGCCTTTACAGACCGGCTCTTTGATGTCACCTCTGAAGATTTAATAGATTACAACATTTTGAAGCTTTTTTGCAAGATATTTGGAGCTTTTCTGGAGCTTTTTTGTAACTTAACTTGGCTGTTTGTCTCAACCCTGAGCTGGGCCTGTATATTTCACCATGGCTGACTCCAATCTTCAAACAAACTCTTTGAGCAGAATTGAGGCAATGTTTTCAAAGCTAATTGTGGACATTAATGATCTAAAAACTACAACCCAGCAAAATGCAGCTTCATTGCAGTTGTTTGAAACTCGTATTACCCTGACTGAGAACAAATCTGCCACTAATGAGGATTCTATTCAAGAACTCTGAGCTGCCATGAGAGAACAAGACCGCATTATAAAATCTATGCAGGACAAATTAGATGATTATGAAAATCGCAATTGCAGAAGCAATTTGTGCTTTTTTGGCTTTCCAGAAGGGTCAGAACTTGGGGACACCACTGCACTGCTGCTTCATGTTCTCTCTGCGATGTTAAAATTACCCCATGACCTGCAGCTAACAATTGAGTGTTCACATCATTCCTTAGGTCCCAGGCCCAGTAAAGATCAGAGGCCCAGACCGATAAGTGCTCATTCTCTCAATTTTGTACACACGGAGCTTATTTTAAAACAACCAAGAGAAATAGGCAATTTTATGTGGCAAGACTTAAAAGTTTCAATTTTTCGGGGTTTTCTAAGGAATTGTCATTGAAAAGGAATGCTTACAATTATCTTAAACCTATGTTGCATCAAAGGGGAATCAGATTTGCCTTGCGATATCCTTCCACAATGAGATTATTTCTGGGATGATCCCATAAAGACTTTAACACCCCTGAAGCTCTTGATTATTACCTAAAATCGAACCTGAATGCTCCGACCTCTGAGGTCTCCATGGCCGAGGTCCATTTGCCTACTCCACCGCAATCTACCTGGAGTTCCATTACAGCCCAGTGCAGGAAGCTTAACCCAATTGTCTGTCCCTGACTCCCCGGAGACCATAGTTTCCATTCCAAGGCACTCTAACAGGCTTAAAGATAAGTTGTCTGTTGGCTCTCGCTCCTTTAATCATTCATGCTGTCCACCCGAAGATTTATCTAAATCTCTACCTGGTACTTCCTCTTGGATGCAGGCTAATCCCTCCATAATAAATTTGCCCTGTTATCTGAAGAACTTACATCTCTACAGACTAATTTGGAGGGGCAGGTCACCGAAGATCAAAATGTCGATACAGGAGAAACACTTCAGGGCAATTTCTCAGCTGACTTCACTTGGGTGGAAGTTTTTGCAAGCTCACCTCTTAAAACACTCAAACCACCCAAAAAAAAAAAGACACAAAACAAAATCTAAAAATAAGGCTTCCATTACCTCTAGTTCTCACACATCAATGGTAACCTGAGTGATTTCAAATACTTTTAGCTCTTATATTTACCTCTGGGGTTATTTACCCAGAGTATTGTGTAGTTTGAGACCTGCTGTTTCATTTGCCACATATCGCGCTGTACTGCCCTTCCTACCTTATTACTATCCCTCTCTGCAGGGTTGCTTTTGGAAGGCTGTACATCGTAATCGATTGCAGTTTCAAGTTATCCTTATCTACTGAGAGTTAAGTACTTGTTTTGGCACTTTTGGCACTCTGATGCATGGTTTGTTTTTTACATATGCACTAATTATGTGCAGCAATATGCCTAGCAACCATTCCAATTAGGTACACTTCACTGAAATTCAGCGATTTAAGGCATTTTGTGCAATGTTACTCAAGTTTATGCAATGCTGTCAAGATATTATTTTTGTAACTTATTAAACCTATGGCTCACCTATAAAGGTTTTCTTTAAATAATCAGTATTATCCTTTCTAGCATATTATAATATTTTAAAAAGATACTCAATTCTAAATCTAACTTTAATTATCTATCTTTCTGGTAATCTGGAACTACCAATTTAGGCACAGCTTTACATTTAAATGCATTTTTAAGTTCTAATTTGTACATACTGCCAGCAATTTTCGGTGTCTGGATATATAATACTCCTGATACACTCCATCCTGCATAGCACACATACTCGAAACCTTGTAACATATAGGAGTCCCCTAGTTTGGCCTTTTTTTTAAGAGGGAGCTTACTTTGTTCAATTTTGGACCTAGTCACTCCCTCTCTAACCCTATGAAGGCATTGTTCAAGTATGGTATAAGCATTATTAATTGCTATTATTGCTATTTTTATCACACCGAAGCTGGTTCTTTTTGCACCCTAATATACTCCCTTGGCCCTCAGGCACAGAAATTCAGAATAAATCATTCTGCTTCAAATCTTGTAATTTAGTATGAGTATCTTTTTTTTTTCTTCTCCCTCTGATATATTGATGCCTTAACAACAGTGTATATTGCCTTCATGGAGGACGTTGCTAGGCTTGGTTGCTATGTCAACCTCTTTTAATTTTTTTTTGTGTGTGACCAGACATTAATTGCTGTCATGTTTCTTTTTGGGGCAAGACTGGTCTCCACTATATGCTACACAAGTACATATATGATATAGGTTGACATACCTACTACATATATATATATATATATATATATATATATATATATATATATATATATATATATGCAAGTTTACCAGAGCGGTCTGGTTATTTCATTGTTCACTATTCTATATATATATAGGATTGTTGCTCACTTTGTATCTTGTTGAGGTGAACTATCTGGTTCCTTTCTGTTCTATGATATACTATCTCCTGCTTGAGTTTATATTGTGAATTTACACCTATTGTTGTTTATAGATTTAGACCTGGGAGCATATAACTATGCGAGTTCTCCCAATCTAGTTCCATTACTTACGCCCAGATGTGTATGAGAGAGTCTCTAAGTATTGTATACTGACTCATATCTCCTCACATCTACAAAAAGACCTTGTTATTTTTCATGGTTATGATACTGAATTCTAGTTGATGTTAACATAGTGATGTTGTTGTTATTAATGATCTTTCTTTCTTTCTTTCTTTCCCCTTCTACTCTATTCTCAGAAAGATATCTGTGCCTTTTATGTTTTACATATTCAGTTTTTTATGGTTCAAATGCACCTGCCACCACCCGTA
This sequence comes from Neoceratodus forsteri, assembly GCA_016271365.2. Taxonomy (NCBI): domain Eukaryota; kingdom Metazoa; phylum Chordata; order Ceratodontiformes; family Ceratodontidae; genus Neoceratodus; species Neoceratodus forsteri. Next base: position 1,119,356,654 of record CM028130.1, on the reverse strand, counting down.
TATACGTTTTTTTCTCTACTTATATTCCATTCATCCTCTGCTTTACCTATCGGTCCCTTCCCATTCCTGTGATAGTTCTTTTTTGATATTGATAGTATGAGTGACATGCTTTTTTATACTTGGAATATGACAGGACTTAATTCTCCTTGTAAGTGAAAGCAAATCCTCACACATCTCCAAAAACATAAAACACAAATTGCTTTCCTTCAAGAAACTAAATTATTAGTAGAGGATGTTCACAGGCTCAAGAAACATTGGGTCGGTCAAATTTATGATTTGTCTTATACTGCTAAAAAGAGAGGAGTTGCCATTTTTATACATAAGAGCCTTAAATGGTCTCTAATAAAATCCCTTTCAGATAATGAAGGCAGATGGGTGATGGTCAAATTAAATACGAATTCTGGTCCTCTTCTACTTGTCAATGTATACGCACCTAATTCTGACTCCACCGAGTTTTTTTATAACTTAGCTTAACATATTTTATCTTTTAATATGGACAATACACCACTTATTCTGGGAGGTGATCTTAACTTAGCATTAGAAGCTAGCATTGACAGAAGTAGCCCTACTACTGATGCCCACCCCAGAAGTATTAAAGCCCTCTCTCTGTTTATGCAGGACATTGGATTAGCTGATGTTTGGCACGTTTTTGCACCCTAGAGATTGAGACTTTACCTTTTATTCCTCTGTACATAAAACATATAGCAGAATTGACTATTGGTTAGCCTCTCCTATCAAAATAGAAAAAACTATTGATTCATCTATTTCTCCCATCGTAATTTTGGATCACGCTTCAGTTAAATTGCATCTCTTGTGGGGCCCATCAATACCCAAATCTACCTTCTGGTGGTTAGATCTTCTCCTTCTTAAAGACCCAAATTTTTTATCCATGATTAAAGCTCAAATTCAGGACTTCCTCTTTCATAATACCCCCATTGAATTTTCTATGTCTAATGTACGGGAAGCTCTTAAAGCCACAGTTTGAGGGAAAATAATTAGCTATGCTGCATATAGAAAAAGGGTAAGAGAGCAACAATTGGCTGATATGGAAAAATCTCTTAAAGCCAAAAAGAATCTATACTTCTCCTCTAACAAACATCTTCCTGATTCTCATCTGCTTTTTGAAATTCATCAACTCAAGTCAAAACAAACTCATTTTTCATTGAAACTGAATTGGCCCTTTTAAACATAAGCATACATTTTGGGAACATGGTGATAAAATGGAAACTCCTTTCTTACCAGCTTAAAGCGCAACAAATGGAACGCCATATTCTAAGTCTTAAAGACTAACAAGGTAAAATTCATTTTGATAACTCTTCCATAAATTGTATCATGTCTACCTTTTATCAAAAACTATATTCTAATACAAATCCTCCTTCAACCATACTAATTCAACAATTCCTTAAAACTTTACACCTTCCCCATCTTTCTCCTCATGAAGCGAATCTCTTAGATGAACCCTTTCCATTACAAGAAGTTCAGAAAGCTTTGTCCTCACTAAAATCGGGTAAGTCCCCTGGAAATTATGGTTTTCCTGTTGACTTTTACACAATATTTTCTCATACTTTATGCCCCCTCCTTCTTAACATTTATCAAGAAGCTTCCACTACTGGCAAGCTTCCTCCCTCTTGTACTGAAACAGTTATTACCCTACTTCCTAAGAAGGACAAAGATCCCATACACCCAGTAAGTTATAGGCCAATTTCCCTATTAAACACGGATGGGAAGATATCTGCTAAACTATTAACTTCCTGACTTGAACATTTGATCCCCAAATTGATTCACTGCTCACAAACTGGTTTTATTAAATATAGGTCTGGATCAGATCACCTACATTCTCTATTCAATCTAATTCACAAAGCCAAATCTCTCAATTCTCCAGCGGCAGCCATAGCTATTGATTTTGAAAAGGCTTTTGACTCTTTAAACTGGGATTATCTGTATCAGGTGCTATCTCACTTCGGCCTTCCACACACCTTCTGCTCTTGGATTAAATTATTATATAACTCTCCTGTTGCTAAGGTACTTACTAATTCCACCCTTTCCTCCTGCTTTCAATTGGGAAAAGGAACCAGGCAAGGCTGTCCCCTATCACCTTCCCTTTTCAATTTAGCCATGGAATCCCTAACTGCCTGTTTATGCCAATCAGCTGGTATTGATGGCATCCCAGTGGGAAGCTCAAGATATGTTTCCCTTTCTTATGCCGATGACCTCCTGATTCTACTTGAGAATCTGGATGAGGCAGGACCCCTACTGGTTGACTTACTTAGCAAATTTACAAGTATTTTGGGCCTTGCTTTAAACTATAGTAAGTCATAAACTCTACCCCTCAATGAACATTGCAAAGTTTTTATGAACCACCTTTTTGGATTCTGATGGTCGCCACATGGCATAACATATCTAGGAATCAAAATAACTAGTAATCTTAAGAAAATATGGGATAGTAATCTTAATTTTTTACTAGGTAATATCAAAACAATTCTAGACAGATGGAGGCTTCTTAATCTTTCCTTTTTGGGTAAAATCACGGTCATTAAGATGTCCATATCCCCCAAAATTTTCTACCTCTTTGCCAACATCCCTTTAATTCTTCCATCCTTTTTCCTTGCTAAAATTGATAAACTGATAGGTAACTTTATATAGGAGGGGAAAATTCCAAGATTTAATCGTAACAAACTTCGATCTCATTGGAAAAAAGGTGGATTTGGACTCCTTTGGTTCAAAGGTTATCTATGGGTCTTCCGGGTGGCACAAACCATTAAATGGTTTCAGAAACCTTCTCCTCACTCCCCACTTTGGATTGCTATGGAATCCACACTGAGTCATGGAGGGGTTCTTACTTCCTTTATTTTTAACCCCCTTTCCTCAAAATTAAAAACTCATCCAATCATATCGGCTTCTGTTCTATATTGGAAGTTAACCCATACATTTTTTAAATCTAACCCCAAACCTTGGTTTTACGCCCCTTTATGGAGCAACCCACTGTTCACACTGGAAAATCATCCAATTTTCTGTCGTTCGTGGAGGAATAATGGCATTTTTTTCCTTGGCGATATCTTGGACCCAAACTCTCTCACCCTGAGAATGTTCTCAGACTTACAGGTCAAATGGAAACTTCCTAAACAGGACTTCTGGAAGTTTTTACAAATTCAAGCAGCTTTCAACTTCATTTCTAATTATATATACAAACACACTTTTCTAGAATCACACATCTCGTACTGGGCTAATATCTCTACAAAATTAAGCATCATCATTTACAAAAACATTATTGACAATCTTCCCGATTCATCTATACAAGCTAAAAATAAATGGAGCACTACCTTTAACTACATTATCTCAGATACATAATGGAGTAAATGTTGGCATCTGGCACACAACACATATAAAGATACCCACAGCTCCCTAATACAAATCAAGATCTTGCAGCTTTGGTACAGAACTCCTTCGGCACTTCATCGAATGGGCCTGTTAAATAACAATAACTGTTGGCACTGCAACCAAGCTAACAGTGATCTGCTTCATATTCTTTGGTCCTGCACTCCCATTAATAAGCTTTGGCATAAAATGCATTCATTTTCTTCCAAAGTAATAGGACAAAAGTTTCCCTTTGATCCAAAACTATTCCTCCTAGGCCTCTATACTCCGAGTAACTCTTCCCTTTCACATGCACATTTTAGATGGCTAAACATACTTTTTCTTTTGGTTAAACGTCTGATTCTTATTAAATGGAAATCTACCCTTGTTCCCTCCCTTTTTGATGTTTTTTAAAGCCTCTCTCAATAAGCCTCACTAGACCGCCTATCCCATGTTATTCACGACCGATTCACCGTACATGATTGGTGCTGGCAGGATTACTTTAAATTCATTGAAACGGCTGGTTCTTAAGACCCTAATCCTCAAGATTTATTTAGCTTTCCTTTTGGTATATTTTTACTCTGTTAATTAGATCTGAGTCTCTCTCTAACACTCTGTGCACAGATATTTCCCCTCTTTTTCTTTCCCACCCTACTTCTTTCTTTCTTTTTCTACCCTGCACTATTTTCTACCTTCAACATACATCTCTCTTTTATTTATATTCCTCCTCTGCTGTATAATGTTTATATTCTTATAGGTATCACTTCATGTAATGGTTTGAAAGTCTGCTATAACTTGTTCTCGTACTCATCTTGCACTTAACTGATCTCTCTGAATTCATAATACTTTAATAACTGTAACTCTTTGTTCACTACTTATGATATAAATAAGACAAACTCTTATGTTATATATATGTATATTTAAGGCATCCTCATTATATTCAACCTAACTATGTGTTTTGTTAAGTGATACCCTTTTGTAATCTATATGAGGTTTCCCTTTCATTGTGTATGCCTGTATGTCTTTATATACTTAAAATTAATAAAAAGATAAACTCAAAAAAAGAAAATATTTTACCAAAGGTCCATTTTTTTTATCTCCCCTTGTTACATATGTGAGGAGCAAACCTACTAATGATAAACTGATAAAGTACAATATTGTCCAAAAAGAGCCCTAAATGGCTGTATAGCATCAAGACCAAGGATTTGAAATGGAAAATTATTATATTTGATAAGTCCCTGATACGCACGTTTTGATGTGGTCTATCAGAGAACTTCAAAAAGTCCAAATATTTGATAATATCCTCTGAGAAAGTATGGAAGTGTCCTCCAGGATTTGTGCACAGGCTCTAACCAAGAAATGCATTTCTTAAAGCTAGGTTATAAAAAATGATAAACACTGAACCGGTAAACTGTAAAAAAAACATTTTAAAGCCTCAAATAATGTTTTACTCCCTTGAATAACACACCCCAATTGAAATAGCTGGCATAGAGAGACATCTTAAACAGAACATGCAATGTAACAAACTGTTATTGTAGACAGCTATGCTCTGATTACTGCAGTTGTGTCATAAAATGGGAGATACTGGGTAAACAATTGCGATCTAATGAGTCAACAAGTAGAGGCTATGTGTGGGCTGGGTAACACCTAATGATTGTTTGACCATGTGGTCATGTCCATCTTGAGATCACCAGTATGATCCACCGATTCCAAAAACAGCCTAACAATCAAACACAAAAGTTGTAATAAAATCACCTACTCTCCCATGACCACATCTAATATCCAGTTATTATCACCACAAGATAAAGGAGAAATACAGAGTCAGCCAGAGCTGCCAATAAACAAACTCACCAAGCAGAGACAAACCATAATATCCACATGCTTTTATTTTATTTTAGTTCATCATTTGGAAATAACTTTTGAGCAAAATGCTCTTTTTCAAAGGTTCCACATCATGACATGAGGACAACACAGAAAGGTAAGTTACATGTTGTGAGTACACAGGTATGGAGGCAAGAACAGATACAGGATATAACAGCAAATAGTCTATTTACAATTGTAGGCTAATTCATATATAGGTGTAACAAATTGCAATCCAGTACATCCCAAGAAACATAGTGAGTGCTGTGGATTTAAGTAACAAAGTTAGCAAGAAGTAAAGCAGCCAGGAGGAGGCATTGTCATTAATTCCTAAAAAAATAAGGGGGGAGGGAGGTGGAAGAGGAGTGAGGGTGAAAAGGGTTTTCAGGTAGCTGAAAGAAGGGAGAAGTTGAATATGGGGGGGGGGGTTGGAACCAGGGAGGAGCATATAGCGTTGGATGTGAAGGAATGGAGGAAGTGGGGATTGTCAGGGAAGGCAAGTGGGGGTGATGCATGGCAGTATGTATTCTATTGACAGGACTGGGGCAACCCACACCAGGAAAAGTGCTAAGACCAAAAAGAGGAGGGGGCACTATCCCCCACTAAGAGGAGAAAAGTGTTAAGACCAAAAGGAGAAGGGGGCACTATCCCCCTCTTTTCAGAGTTAAACAGGGAAAAAAGAAGGGCACAGTGAGGTAGGGGCAGGATCCATGAATCAGGCCAGTAGCCTGCATGCACAGGACCCAGAAACGGTGCGGTGTTGCTTCAATTCAACTTTAAAGGTAGGGAGGCTGTTATTGCTGAATATATGTGCCGGGATATCATTCAACCAAAGAGGTGCCCTATATGCGAAGGACCACTGTCTTAGTGAAGTTTTCCTAAACAGAATGGTCAATGAGCCCCTGGCCATTCCCCTGGTCCGATAGCTCATACAACTAGCATGGAGTATATCTTTGATACAGGGGGGAGCTTTGCCTAGAAATGCTTTCTTTCTCAGGAGGCACGTCTGATACTTACTCCTGTTTTTTAGGTTGAGCCAATTAGTTTGCTCTTAGAGTTTACAGGACTGAGTTGAGTTGTCAGCTCCAAGGGTAAGCCTGCAGGCCTTGTTGAGTACAGTCATTACCCATCTAAGTGCAGTGTCAGATGCAGTACCATAAACTACCAGTCCATAATCAATGGCTGAAAGGCTGGAACTAGAGACAGTTAATCGCAGGGCAGCAGGTATAAGATAATGTTTATGTCTATGAAGAACCCCCAGTTTGATATTCACCGCTTTTACAACCTGATCAATATGCTGTGTGAAGGACAGGGTGTCATCAATGGTAACCCCCAGGTACTTGAAGTTATGCACCTGTTTAATAGGTTCGGATTTGTTGTTGACAATCTTATGCTGCAGGCTAGAAATCAGCATTGATTTAGTCTTCTTGTAGCTAAGAAGTTTCCATGCCTTAAACCAGTCCTCAAGAACAGTGGGGGAATTCAAGAATGCATGGGACAGACATAAGGCAGTCCTAGTGGGGGGTAGGAGGAAGTACGCTGTTGGTTAACCAGGATCTGCAGCTTATCTGTTAGGTAGGAAAATGGGCAGACTAGGTGGGCCAAGTGGTCTTTATCTGCTGTCAAATTCTATGTTTCTATGTTTCTAGGTTTCCAGGCGGAAAAGGTGGACTGTAACTCTTTTTGTAGTTGATCAGGCTGTGCGCTGCTACTTAGAATAATTGCATTGTCCACATACAGGATAAATTTGCTCATGCATGCTTCAGGAGGGCTGTTCAGAAATAAACTGAACAGGAGTGAGCCCAAGATGGAGCCTTCAGGAACTCCAAGACCAATTTGCCTGGCAGTGGGGCTGCTGAACGACTATAGTAGGATGCAGTAAAGATGTATAATCAGAAACACTGACACCAACAAGGGCAGCTGTATCCCGAACACTAGGCAAACTCTTGTACCTTGTTCAACTGCTTAAGTCAGATCAATTGGGTGAGACCTGGGCACGCTTAATTAGCCATCCATATAAAGTCCTTCAAGAAACTGCCCATGATTCTACAGCAACTATACTGTAAAGATGGAACTCATCATTGACCACTGCCTACACTCTGGAAACCTGGGGCAAGTTCACTCTCCCTGCCCATAAAGTAACGACTGCCCCTTACTGGAAAAACAGCTGCCACTTACTGAGAGACTACTCCTGGAAGTGTCGCTACAGATGCTTTCACACCCCTGAGGTGGTAGCTAAATATGCAGGCCCAAGAGATGGCAGGTGCTGGTGGAACTGTGGGAAAACACAGGCAGACCAAATGCTTGTCCTATGGGCTTGCCCATGTCTTCAACTTTTTTGGCAAACCCTAATACTAGAACTTGAAGAAATCTTTGATTGCCAGGGGGAATTATCTCTCTTTAATGTATTCATTTATTTGTTTGTTTATTTATTTAATTCATGGATGATAATATCTTTGAGCAGAAAGCTCATTTACAAAGGTTCCACGTCGTAACTACAACAATCAGACAAACAATACAAATAAGAGAATCAAAAAATTTGCCATACAGAGGAATAGGCATATTTTGATGAATATGACAGACAGAAGTAAATTAGGCTGAGTTGATCATGTCTGATTTCAAAAAATACAAGAGAACATCAGATAAACTGGTGCAAAGAGAGTCAAAGTCAGCAGCATTTGCACATTGTTACAGCATTATTTCAAGCAGGAGAGAATCAGTCAGAGTTGACCTAGTCTGGTTAAGGGGTGGGTGACAGGGGGGAGAAGGTAAGACATGGAGGCAAGGAGAGGGTAGTGACAGGATGGAGAGGGGGGGTGATGGGGGGTGACAGGGGTGTGTGGGAAGGAGATGGCAGCAGGAGGGGCTAGGGGTGGAGACAGTGGCAGGTAGGGAGGAGAAGGAATATTAATAGCCATTCCACCCGGAAGGAAACACGCTGAGCAAAACTTCTGAAAAGTTATTATTACTGATTTTAGCTGCCAAGAAGGCCATCACAAGATTGTGGCATACAGAAAGAATCCCTTCTCATGCCAGTTGGAGGGAGATTATGTTGGAACTATACATATTAGAAAGAGTGACATTTCAAATTATGGATAAACTTCCCTCTTTCGAGCTCCGGTGGTGTAAATGGGTCATGTACCAACTAGACAAATACCTGGACTTTGTACCATGAAGCCAAGTCACCCCCCCCCCCGGGTTTCTTTTTCTCTTAGCACTAATAAACTTTATCTCTTCTATTTAATACTAATCTTTAATACTCTTCTTTTACACCCTAGAAGCAGAATCATGAGTTCTTTTAACACCACCCACATACTGCAGAGAAAACATTTCAAGAGAAGCAAGGTGAAAGATTCAAACAAAATCCAACATGTAGGCTATATAGATCATGTAGTTAGTATGCAAATTTTTATTTATTTAAAATACATGTAAAGAATGCAAGTTACTTGATATGAAGTTTATCATACTGCTTTCTCATCTGTTGTGTCTTGGAATATCCTTGTGATACTTTTCTCATGAAGAAAAATAAATTAAAAAAAAAAACACTGACACCAGATTTTTAGGTTTTAAACACATCAGTCCTCCTCTGTATTCAGAGTTGGATCAGTCTCTCTCTTCTGGCAAAATCTTTTATTTTTAAAAGCCACTTTCCCACTTCAGCAGGATCATTAAACAAATAAGTCTTAACAGCATAGATCAGTCTTGACTTAACAGGGTAAACCGCAATTAATGCCAAGTTGTCCAAGTTCTGCTCTGATGGGGTCGGAAAATTTTCATCACTGCCTGGGCATATGAGAGGTCTGGGAAGTAGAAGATATGTGTTCCTTTGGGTAATGGGAGTTGCCCGTTTTCATTTTTTTTGTTTACTTATTGTAATTGATGCCCTCTTAATCACCCAGCCTGCCCCATTTTGCCCTCTCTCCCTCAGCCCCCTCACCCTGCTGACCCTGGGATTTACTGGACTCGACCTTTGCAATTTCCCAAGGCTTGCTCTACCATGACGGGGCCCTCAGGATTCCCCTCTTAACCCCAGAGGACCTCTAGTTTAGTTGTGGGTCAGCGGGCCCAGTAGGCGGGTGTGGGGCCTGTGAGGAGAGGTGAAGTCATCCTGCAGGCTAGGGACTTTCCATTTTTGTCCCCAACCTGTGACATCAGTGGCATGAAAGGCACAGATGTGTCCACAAGCCCTCCCTCACACCGATATCGGCCCTCCCCATTCCTGGCTCCAGTGCTCATCCACCGCTCATGGTCACCCAGGCAGTGGCGCAACAATGGAGGCACTTCACCCCCCCTTCCCCCCGGAAGTGAAGAGCATCCGAAGGACGCTTGATTCACCTCCCCTGGCTGGCTCTCCGAGGCTCTGGACCTGTTCCTAAACTTGGGTCATTGGCGCCGCAAGTGGAAGCTCTATCGCTGCACTGGCAGGCCAGCTCAAGTTGCCCTTTTTCTTTTACAGCCACACGAATATGCTGTTTTACATGTCAGCCTGCAGTGAGACGGTGACTTTATATGTGACACTGCAGAGGAGCTAGAAGGGAAGGTCTGCCTCTTTGCATATGACATCACAATCTGCAATAGGGTGAACACTCTGAGGGAGTGGAAAGGATGAGCAGAGACCAGAGAAAACTAGAGGAGTTGTCAAGGGTATGGCAGCTCGGCTTTCAATGCAAAAACGTGCAAAATAATGCAATTAGGTCACAGAAGCCCAGGAGCAAAGTAAAAAATAGGTGGAGTGGTACTGACCACCACTAAGCAGGAAAGTGACCTGGGGGTAATCATATGGGATGACCTAAAGGTGGCCAGGCAGTGCGACAAGGCAGCTGGGAGAGCTAGTGGGATGCTGGGGTGCATAGGGAGGGGTATCACCAGCAGAAAGAAGGTGGTGTTGCATCTGTACTGTATAGATTGCTGGTAAGATTCCACCAAGAGTTAAGGAGCAGCTGATGCCTTCCGGAGAACTTTAGCAAAACATAATATTTAGCGGCTATTCAGCTTGTATTTCACATTAGTTCAGTAAGTCTCCTCCCATTATTTATTAATGAGGTCATTTGCAGGAAAACAGGATCTTTGCTCCTGAAGAGTTAATCTAGCCCAGTTGCTTTCTCCCTACCTGAAGTGATAATGCGCTGCGTGTGACATCATAGTTATGCCCATGGCAACATACTGTGATGTCGCAACAGAGGATAATAACTTGAAGTAGGGATTAAGCTATAGAGGCAGATGAACTCCAAGGGATAAAGATCGTTCATGCAAATTTCCTCAGTGGTAAATAATGAAGAGCAGATATCTAAAGAATATATACAAAATACAAGCTGAATTGTACCCAGATATTATGTTTTTCAAAGTTTTCTCTGAGGCATCAGCAGTTCTTTAAGAGTGGATTTTATCATCTGAGGACTACTGCTCAGATATGACACCTTCTGCCAGCTGAGAACCTGACCTCACTAGTACATGCTTTTGTCATATCTAGACTGGATTACTGCAGTGCTCTTTACCTGGGGCTTTCTGGAGGTAATCTCCAATGACTGCAGCTAGTGAAGAATGCGGCAGCTCGATTACTGTTGGGTGTACGAAGGTTTGATCATATTACGCCCGTCCTCCATGAACTGCACTGGCTGCCAGTCAGATGGAGGATTATCTTCAAGATCAGATTACTGACCTATAAGGCCCTACATGGTCAGGAATCAGTCTATCTGCAAGATCCCTCGTGCCCTACTGCCCGTCCTGGACTCTCCGTTCAACCAATTGTTGTCTCCTCAGTGTTCCTAGGGTGAGGTTGCGGAACTCTGGTGATTGAGCATTTTCAGTGGCCACACCCACCCTTTGGAACTTTCTTCCGCAACAACTTCAGGAGACACCCTCAATGGAATCCTTTAAAGAAGTATTAAAAACCATGTTATTTCACCAGGCATTCAGGTTTTTAATTATTATGTTACATGATAATTGGTTTTCTTTGTATTTCGCTACTTGTTCTGTATTGGATCCCATATATTGTTAATGTTTTATTGTGTTTTTAAATTGTATTGTAAAGCACTCCAAGTTGCCGGAAAGGGGTGCTATATAAATAGAATATCTATCTATCTATCTATGAGTACTGTGTCCAGTTCTGGAGACCACATTTCTGGAAGGACATAGAAAGAGTGGAGGCGGTCCAGAGGATGGCAACCTAAAGGGTATAGCTAGGGTTTGCATCAGAAGCCTTATGAGGAGAAACTTAAGGACCTCAGTATGTACATCTTGGAACAGAGGAGGGAGAAGGGTAATATGACAGAGACTTTTAAATACCTCATGAGGGTAAATAAGGTATAGGTAGGAAGGAAGTATTTTTCAGAAGGAAAGGTGCTCAAGAACAAGGGGACATGCTATAAAGCTGGAGGGGGAAGATTCAAGAGAGACATGAGGGGTTACTTCTTCACAGAAAGAGTGGTGGATTCTTAGAACAGCCCTTCAATGGAGGTGGTGGGGACAAAAACAGTGGTGGGGTTCAAGAATGCTTAGGATAAGCACAAGGGAATCATAGTGGAAAGGAAGGGGGGAAGGAACAAGAGCTGTAGATCAGACATGGTCTGCAGTAGTAGTGTAGATAGGGAGGAATGGGCAGACAGGATGGGCCAAGCAGTTCTTATTTGCCGTCAAATTCTATGTTTCTATGTGACTATCAATATGGCTTGAGGCATATCATCTTGGGCTGGCCTTCTCCGAGGGTGATACAATATGCCTTTGTGAGGAGACCTTCCTGTGCAAGTCCTAACTGTGAGCTAAACACACTAGAAAAAAAGGCCAATAGGTCCTGCACTTCCTGGCCTTCTGGTACACTTAGAAGTCATATATTTGCAGAGCGAGCACCATTTCTGAGTTGCTCCAGGCTCAGTCTGAGGATTTGGTTCTCTTGGACCACCCAAGCCAAGGCAGTAACCGCTTTCTCTGCCATACTTTTAGTCCACTGAGCGTGCATGGAAACTAAATCCAGCTTTGTTTCTACCATAGCAATTCAGCTGGTGAAGGAGTCCATTTCCTTGTTGAGTTTCTTTACAGATTTTTCTGGGTCCTTAACTGCCTTAAGAACTTCACTGTTCAGTGGTTCCTCATAGTTCTTGGAGGCCGTCCCATGCCAGAGTCTTGATTCGTGTTTTTGTACAGATTCCCTACACTTCTTGTTGCGAGGAGAGCTGACGTTACCCCAATCACTGGTGCTGATTTCACTGGTATTACTTATTTTCATAGTTTTAAGTCAGAAAACTTGTTATTTTGCAAAGGTTAGTAGAGCCAACGCAGAGTTCCACAGGAACACGTCCAGCTCCATTGGTATTTAGCCATGCCTCTCAAAATTCTATGTTTCTGTGTATTCACCCAGGACAGTCCAGCTTTGATGCAATACCTCATTTTCAGTATCATGCTGAGGGTCACACAGTATTTGGCAGGTTTAAACCTGCAATCTCCTAGTTCCCAGCAGTTCTCCAATCACTAAACTTTACTGCCGGGGCAGAAAAACAAAGTGGCTGCCAGACATGTTTTGCTTTTGTTTACCAAAAATGGCCTGGCTTAGATGCAACATCTTTGCAGTGACGTCCTTCTTTTATTCATTTTTAACATAGCTTTTTTGGACCCCACCTCACGAACAAGGTAAATGAATTTTCTTGAAATCTGGCCCAAAAGGTGATTTTGCAGTCACTCCAAAATAATCACCTTTTGTACAGGATCTGAAGCATTTCACCTACCAGGTTCATGAAGTGAGGTTATGAAAAAAGACTATGTTGAAAATTTGGGGTCAAAATCTTGAAAAACACCAAAGTTATGAAGGTACATTGAAAAATTTCAATGTTCAACTGTAACTTTAGTAATTTTCAATATTTTGACCCCACATTTTCAGTACAGCCATTTTTTCACACCAACTCGTGAACGTGACAGGTATCCTTTTTCAAATCTGGACAGAAAGGTGATTTTGCAGTTGCTTTGTGAAATCATCTGTCAGGCAGGATTTGAAAAAATCACCTACCAGGTTCATGGGGTGTGGCTGTGAAAAGACTTTGTTGTAAATTTGGTGTCAAAATCTTAACAAAACACCAGCATTATGAAGGTGTGCTGTGGCTCTGTGTTTCTACACCTCAGGAGTGGTTGGTAGGGTTGCTAAGTATGCTCTGATGTCTAAACATCTTTGATACACTGATGTGCATTTCTTTCGGTTGACTTTCTATGGCTACTGTAAATGTTTTTGAATAACATGGTGGGGCCTGTTAGCAAGTGACAGTGCAGGCAGTGTAACTGTGGCTTAGATTTATTGTTGTTGCAGTAATGGCTCAGAATATTTATTCAACTGAGTGCCCTTTTTTATGTTGGCATGCGCGCTTGCGCCAGCCAACATCTTGTGGTAGTAGTAGATTTTGGAGGTGCATCAGTGTGGGTGAGTGCAGGGCACGCACTAGTAGGGATTTTTCCTCATTCCCCAATAAGCCAGCATGCAGTTGCTCACACAAGAAATATGTGAAGTGTCACCACATGTAAGGAAAGTGCCACAGCAATGAGAGACAAGCTCATCATGCAGTGCCACAATAACACGCCTCCCTACGTTCCTTTCCTGGAGAAGTATTTCAATAAACATGGCAGCAGTGTCTGCCGCTGCCACCTGACACACAATGTGTAGGCAGCTGACTTCAGGGGTGCCCAATCCCCCTGTCAGCATGTAAATTGATCCCCCCCAAGATTGTGTGGCACACTGGGAGCCCACCCCAGTGTGCCTCCCCATATGGAAAGCCAACAGTCGTCGGCATGTTCCGCCCCGCCCCCATTCTGTCCCACACTGACAGCCCACCCCAGTGTGGCCAACAGCACCCCCCCAAAGTCATGGGGCACACTGGGCACCCACCCCAGTGTGCACAACACCTGTAAAAAAAAAAGAAAACTGTCCGCGGTGTTCCTTTTGTTTTTTTTACATACCTGAAAAAAAAGAAAATGGTCCCTCACCGTGGGGTCCCCTCCCCCAACCCGCATCACCCTCTGCACCCACCTCCCCACACATCTCCCCATACTTACCTCTGGAGCTTGGTGTGATGATCTTTGGTGGACCGGGAACAAGTCTGGACTCTTCAAAGCCGACCGCGAACTGAAGAAATGCCGGTAAGCTGTATAATGGCATAAAAGGTTTTTTAATTTTTAACTTTGGTGCATATCTCAGCCATTTTTTGGAATTTTGCCTCCAAATTTTCAACATGGGATGCTTGGGACCCCACCTCATGAACACATGCACTGTCATCTTGTTACTCAGGCCCAAAAGGTCATTTTGAGGTCACTGTGCAAAATCACCTTTTGGGACAGATTAATGAAATGACAATGCCACTGTTCATGAGATGGGGTCCCAAAGACCCTATCTTGAAAATTTGGTGGAAAAATTCCAAAAAATTACTGTGTTAAGAGTGTGTGTTGCACAGTTTCAATGCACGCTCATAACTTTGCCAATTTTTAATATTTTCACTCCAGATTTTCAACATTGCCCTTTTTCACACCTCCTTATGAACACTACAGCTGCCATTTTCCACATCCTGCCCAAAATGTGTTTTCATACATGTGGCGCACAATGGTGCAGTCGCTGTGGGAAATCAATGTTCGGGCCAGATTAACAAAATCACAGTAACACTGTTCATAACCCGGAGTTCCCAAAATGCCTATGTTGAAAATGTGATTCTCTAAATCCCAAAATAATTGTGTATTCTGAGGCGTACGTTGTGCAGTTTCACACACTTGTGATGTCACCAATTTTTTCTATTTTCACTCCAGATTTTCAACAATACCATTTTTTTTACACCTCCTCATGAACAGTGCAGCTGTCATTTTTCGCATCCTGCCTGAAATCTGTTTTCGCACCTCTGGCTCCAAAATGCACCGTCGTTGTACAAGATTACCTTTCAGTAAACAAACTTATAGTGCCACTGTTCATGAGGTGGGGTCACAAACAGCCCATGTTGAACATTTGGAGTGAAAATACCAACAAATGCCCTGGGCATTAGGGTTTCCACCCATGCTGCCCCACCCTGTACAGACTGATGGGTGTCAGGGGTATGACTTGCCATTGTCGGCTCTAATTCTCACACCATTCCACCTCCCCACCCTGCAGCCAGTGACAGGTGTTGAGGTGTTCCTTGGACTCTTTGGCCCCAACTTTCACCCCATTCTTCTACACTGCACCTATGTCAGTATATTTCCTTATGGAATGGGGTGAGTGTAAGTCTCGAAGACCCCAGGGTACATTGCGGCACTTGTCGGTCTCTGCGGGGTAGGGTAAGGTGAAATGGCATGAGCGTTATGGCCAACAACCCAAAGGCACACCCCAATGCCTGTCACCCTCTGCATGGTGGGGCTGGGGTCACCATCAGTTCACTACTTCACTGCCAATCCTATTGTGCATCTCTCTAACTCCTGCACTACCAAGGCCAGTGCCAGCAAGCCAACATTCGGCATTGACAAATGCTTGTTTTAACTCAGTTTTACTAGAGAAAACAAAGACGATACAGGTAAAAATATCTTCTACCCATTCATATATGTAATGTACATAGATCTTGACAGAGGCAATAGATGGTGGTTTAGACCCTTTAATGTGGAACTAGTAATTACTGTCTACCAAATTTCAGTATAAAGGCTGGCCAAATTACTGTCAGACCATATTTTTGTTTCTTCAGTATTTTCACTTTCACCAATTTTAAAGAATAAATTGTGAAACTTAACAGGTCAACTGTGGCCATAGCTAACAAAAGGAACTAGAAATTCAGAACATAACAAAACTTAGCAGTTAAAGTTATTGATCTATACTCTATCGTATTTTTTCAGGCTTGTGTTCTATACTTTGTACTGCTAGTCATTCTAGCTATGCACTTCATTTTGTGTCGGGCACCAGGGTACTCAGCTCATCCATGTATATCTCCTGGGATAGTAAACCAGACAATATCAGTCCAGTCCTCCCCCAAGCAGCTCCCTGGGTTTACGCCTGGCCAGCCATCTAGCTCACAAATCATTATGCTTCTCTATATTCAGTTTAAGCTGGGAGGTCATTTTTTTCCAGTCATGCAATATTTTCCACCTTTCTGAGCCAGGACTCATGGGGGGGCACCTTCAACTAGTTTGCTGTTATTTCCTTTTGAGCTATTAAGCATAGGATTCTAAAGAGCCCCTGTAACTTGGGGCTACCCAATCCTGGAACATCGAGGCCCAGGATAAAGTATTTAAAATCCAGGGGAATTTGGATCTCCCACACCCCAGATAATTCCTTTTGCACTCTGGGCCAAAAGTTCAAAGTTTAGGGAAGTCCCAGAATATGTGGTAGAGTGACCCCAGGAGGCCGAAATCCCTACAACACAGAGCTGAAATTACCCATTGTAAAGTATCTGGTGACCGTTGGAGTATGGAAATACCTGGTCATTCACATCCAGTTAAATTCTCTCCAGCCTGGTGAAGCTGTCACTCTGCTGCCCCACTCCCAGGCCTTTCTCTAACTCTCTTCTGGGATGATGGCACCAACAATCCAGTACCTGGCCACTTGCTCCCACGAGGGCTATACAGCCTCCGAAATGCTAACTTTTGTTCCCCTTAGCATAGTTGCCCAGTAAAAGAAGGTCTCCAATGGTGTTAGATCTTTATTTTTTGGACCAACTGATTTGACTGGGTGCCCATTTTATTTTTACCCTTTTTTTGTGGTGGACTATGTTGAGTGAGCATGCTGGGCAGTTTTTGGCCATAGTAGAGGGGTAAGGAGTGAGCAGAGAGCCCATCCCAGGTGGAGAAAAGTACCACAGTTGTCGAGGTAATAGAAGAAAAGGGCAGTGGGAGACAGCTTCTTGCTTTCCATATTTTAGGGACAAGAAGTTGTGCTGACAGGCTGGAGTTTTATGTTTATCAGAAAACTGAGTTAAGGTTTTGTTCTCGTTTCCTCTTTTTTTTTGCAGTGCTGGCTGGATTGCTTGGTGCTGCTGGCCTCTGTAGCCAGTGTGTCGCTCTACTCAATTTCCTTCATGGTATTGGGCTTACGGACAGGACTGACATGAGGTAAGGGCTCACTCAGGGCCTGCATTTTTTTGCCAGACTTATGTGGCTTACCCATCTCACCCCAACCTATTCCCCCAACTCTCTGGCATCAGTGCCAGCAGGTGAAAGCATAGTCTTTGGCTGAGCAGCTTCCAGCTGGATTGTCCAACTGCCATGCCCAGGCCAACCGGCTTGCTCTCCAATTTCCCAGTCCTGCACTGATGAAGAATTCTGTGGGTCCACACCACTGCAGGAGAGTGATGGCTACTTGTGTTCATCACACATAGAATCCGTTGGGTCAGGAGTCTTGGGAGAGTCACTGGGTGTGGTGGTCAGTGGAAGGCAGAAGGCTGCCTTTGTTGTGCTGCTGTCGGCACTGCAGGACCATCTCCAAGGGTACAGAAAATGAATAAAAACTACTGACAGCAGTCACTAAGTCTGTCAGTTAGGCCTTCCCAGTCAGGAAGAACTCTGTGAGAGACCTGCAGCTTTCCTGAGGAGCTGAGCACCGCTACCTATGCCCAACAACTACAAAGCAAATACAAGCAAGCAAACATTCAGTATCGATCAATGCTTGTTTTTACAATGTATTTACCCAGGATAGTGCAACCAAGATGGGGTGAGGAGTGAAAAGAGCCAGTGACTGCTGGCAGTACATTTTCTTTCTTTTTTTTACAATTAATTTACCCAGGATAGCCAACCAGAGCTGCAGCATCTCATGTCCAGTTTTACCCATTTGTACAATGTAGTTTCCCAGGATACTCAAACTGAATGATGACAGACACTGATAAATGGATCTTGTGGCCATCACAGAAATGTGGGACACAGAAAATAATGACTGGGACCTGACAGTCCCTGGAAAAAGGTATAAGGGGAGACGTAGCCATTTATGTCAAGGATAACACTGAGGCTGTGGAAAATAGGTGCATCGGTGTAGTAAGGAAGAGACAGAGTCACTGTGGGTTCAACTCATGGTGGCCAAAGGCAAGAAACTATGCTTGAGAGAGAGCTACGAACCACTAGGGCAAGGGGAAGGGGGGGTAGAAAGCATGGTGAATAACAAGTAAGGGAAGTGGCAATGAGGAAAGCAGCAGTAGTGAAGGATCTGAATGTGCCTGACATTGATTGGTACGTTCCAGTGGTCAGGAGCACCAGACGTCAGGCCTTGCTGGATACATTCCAGGACAGACTACTGGTACGACTAGTTAAGGAACCCACTAGGCTGGAGGCCATTCACTATGTGCTGCTCATCGACTCAGAGAGGTGGTAGGACCTGTGAGGGTGGGGAACCACTAGGTAACAGTGACCACAACTCAGGTTGATTTGAACTGGCACTTGGGACATCAATACACCAATCAAGAGCTGAGGTATTTGATTTCAGAAGGACGAACTTCAGCAGGTTGAGGGAGTTGGTCCAGGACAAGTTAGATGGGGTAGACAGTGTACAAGTTGTGTAAGAGAGAAGGGGACAATAAAGGGGGCAATTCTCAAAGCATCTAAGTCATGCATGAGAATGGTAACAAAAAAGTAATAAGTTCAGGAGACCATTATGATTCTCAGCAAGGGTCAAGAAACTGGTGAGATCCAAAAAAAAAAACTTTCTACAGACACAACGGATAACAAGGGGAGGATGAATGGGAAGAACACTTACTGAAAACTAAGGAGGCAAAGAGGGCAGCTAGGGAGGCAAAAGCAGACACAGAGCTGTGTATTGCAGATGGGTCAAAGGTGAAAAAACAATAATTTCAATATATTTAGCAAAAAAAGAAGAAAGCTGGGGGATTGCTAGGCTATCTGAGGGGATAAGGTGAAAGGAGAAAATACAAGCAAGCAAACATTTGGTAGTGACCAATGCTTATTTTAACAATGTCTTTACCCAGGAAACTGCTGCCGAGATGCAACATCCCAGGGTTGTCATGCCATGAGAATTTTGTGGGAGCACACAATTCAAAATTAACCTAAGGGGAACACTAAATGGCACTCTTGTAGGCTTCTTCAGCTCAAAGGGAACTACTCTGATGTAAATTGAGGGGGGCAAGTGTCCCCAAACTCTGTGGGTATAACACCCTGCAACATCCCATTTTCAATGGGGCCCTGCTTCTATTCATGTTTGTAGCTGGGTAGACTGGAGCACTGAGAGGTTGTTATTGGGGGGCATCAGCTGGAGAGGATGTGTACATGTTTTAAATGGGGGACAGCAGTTAGAAAGAGTGTGTACAAAATGGAAATTTCTGGCTACACTTCCACAAGGAGGGGACTGAAAATCAATACAAACAACTGACAGTGGTCCTCAATGCCCAGTCAGGACGAACTCTGTGAGAGACCTGCAGCTTTCCTGAGGAGCTGAGCACCACTATCTTTCCACAGTGACTACACAGCAAATACAAGCAAGCAAACATTCAGTATTGACCAATGCTTGTTTTTACAATATATTTAACCAGGATAGTACAGCTGAGATGCAACACCCCAGGGATGTCATGCCATGAGAACTTTGAGGGGGGCACACAATTCAAAATTAATCTAAGGGGAACACTAAGTGGTAACTGTGCAAAAGACTGTGTAACCCCTAGATGGCGCTATCCTAGGGGCTACTACCCCTGCCTGATTTGCCACTAACAGGTTGAGGGGCCTGGATCCAATGGCGGGTGCCTCCACCCAGAGGTCAGGGTTTGCAATAGTTAAACTTACTTGGTCACAGCCCTCTGGGACACTGCAACCCCCCTTTCTTCCCACTAGTGGCCCACACAATATATCAGAATTACCTTCACAGTATACACTTACCCCCAGGGCTGGTTCAGGCACTGGGATCTCCTGTAAAATAAGATACAGTGCAACAATCACAGTACAATACTTTAACATAGACAAATACCTCAGGCAGTATAACTTTGCTGAAACAAGCAGCTCAGATTTATTTAGGGGGAATATAACAAGGACAGGGGGAAATCAGGTTAATTAGCTTATCACTTTACTCATCTACCTATGGCTCTGTGCACAGGCCTATCCCTACCAGTTACTGTCCCTAGGTACCCAAGCCCTAGTGGCTAGTCCAAACCGTGGCAGCTGGTAGGGGCCTTTCCACAGAGAAAGAAAAATTAGTTTAAACAGTCAGCAGTACAGTGATTCCATTTAGATTCAATGTGGCAATTCAACAGGAGCGACCTGAATTAGTACTCACGACCTCCAAACAAGATAGGGTCCTTCAATGTCAGCAGGGCTACTCTTGAGCTCCACGAGACTCCTCACACATTTATATGGCAAACTGCAACAGGCAAAAGTCCTTTAATGGCAGCAGAATTCACTTGAGCTAACCAAGCCTCCTCACACATTTATATGGTGAACAGTAACAGGCAAAAGTCCTTTAATGGCAGCAGGATTCACTTGAGGTACACAAGCCTCTTCACACATTTATATGGTAAAACAGAAAGTACTATACCAGGCAGGCTGTTTCTATCCCGATCGAATTACTGCACAATACCCGGAGAACACACAGCAGATTCAGTTCCTGACAGACAGTGCAATTCAGCAATTTCTCCAGTCTTCTACAAGGTGAGCCTGGTTTCTACTCTTCAGATATCCTTTGATTCTCTTCACAGGACAGATTCAGTCCTAACAAGAGTTACACAAGCTGCAGACCGGAACTCTGGGCCTTACACACTTTCCCGACTAAACTGCACACTGAAAAAGCACAGGGCTCCTTCCTTCTTCACTGCCAGAGCTCAACTGAAACTCCAACAGACAAAACGGGCACTTCCTTTGAGTTCCTCCCAGTTCTTGACTGGATTGGCTGTCACTCACAATAGACTGCTCCTGTTGGTCCAAAAAGGCGCGAAGTCTAAACTACATCTCCAGAGTCACTGCCCATACAATCCTCTTGTGGCTGGCTCAGATTATGAGTCGAAGTTCTGATTCGCCCAAGGCACCATTTTAGAGCTAGCTTACTCCCCACACTGATTGGTCCAGTTCAGCAGTTCAAAACCAGAATGGGGAACTAGGCAGACAAAGTTCTGACTGCAAAGAAAGCAGGTTAGACAAACTGTAATTTCATTATTACTCTAAATGATTTCTGGCAAACAGTTACATCTTTCAGATAGGTTCCTTTGCACTCCTAGTGACTGCAAAATGGAGTGAATTGGCAGAAGCTCGAGTGGTACTCAATCAAAGAAACACACAGTCCCCCATACAAACTAATTATGTCTGCAAGCAGACAGCTCTTAAAGAGACAGTACCAGAGGTTCTAAAACACTCACTGATAAATGAAACTTAGCATCAAACACCATTCAGGCTTGGAGCATTCAAGCAAGCTCCTGGAAGTCTTTTAGGAACCCCCATTTGCAGGGGTTACACTCTTCCTGGCCTGGGAAAGCTTGACGTCGCGTCAAGCAAGTACCCATAAGTTTCAACTGCAACCATATACATTTGCATTAGGCTCGCATGTAATCATCAGTCAATATATCATTTTACCAAGAACACATTTCTGAAACATTGCAGATCGTCACTCTTTACACAGTATTACATACACATTGTACCATAACTCAATTATTACCTCTTGTACATGAAACCTGAAGAGAGGGGCCCTTCCCTATCAGTTACCTTGGGGCGGGACGGGCAAGGGCACCATACTAGAGGGCAACACAAGTAACTTGAGTTAGCACTGGCGCTCAGTTTGGGCAATGAGCCTGGGGACACATACACTCCTTTATGGACAACATTGAGAGGCAGATCCACTGGCGCCCAGGGAATCATAACTGAGGTGCACCACAGGCTTTACAGCTCGACCAGTCTTTCTAGGGGAACTGTTACAGTCTCTGCACTCTGAGCCTCATTTTCAGCATTGTCCTCACTTGTCAGGAGTCTCCATGGGGTAGAGAGGCTAGAACTTGGGGCACTTTCAGCTCCAGGAGTTACAGTTTCTGAGTCCACAACATTTGGCTCGCATGGAGAGCTTTCGGACACTGGCAGTGGACTGTCAAGGCACTCAAAATACTCTTCTTGTTCTGGTGTATCACCAGTCTGACCCAATCCATCATTTTCCTCCCCTGAAAGCTCAAACAGTTCAACCATGCACAATGATTCCATTTCATCTGATCTGATGCTTTGCACTTCACTTTCTGGGAGCATTGGCTCCAGGGACGAGCTGGGGGCTTGGACAGTCCAGAAGGCCCAGCTTCATCTCCAGTATTGACTAGGGATTGCCCCAAAACAATTGACTCAGTTCATAAGAAGGATAGTATTCAAAGTCACTCTCACTTTCTTCCGATATGGACTGACAGTCATACTCAACTGGGACTTGTGGAGAGAACACTTTACCTTTGCTTCTGTAGGTGCAGACTTTCTTGATCTTTTCTTAGCAACAGCTCTAGTCACTGGTCCAGAGGGGCATCTTCTAGGGCTCAGACTCAATTAAGATTTGTCCAATGGGCAGTAAATGATTTCTATGCATTGTTTTACATCTTTTGAATTATTCTCAGGCCTTACTTTGTACACTGGCAGATCATCTAGTTTGCCCACTAAAATGTGGGGAGATGGTGCCATCTGTCAGCAATCTTGTGCTTGCCATGCAGTCCCAGATTTCTTAGCAATACCCGATCTCCCTCCTGGAGTTCCTGTGCTTTCACCTTTTTATCATACCTTTCTTTGTTAGCCAGATTTCTTTTGGCAGCCATGGTTTGAGCCAGTTGAGTACGCATGAGTTAGCTGGGCCTTTAACTTTGCACATACTGTAAATAGTTGTCAGCTTGAACCCCATCAGGAGAGACCCCAAAACACACATCTACGGTAGTCGGCTTCTCTTCCAAACATCAGGCGGTAGGGGAGAGCCCAGTGGCATCACTTTTGGGTGCAGTTATAAGCATGTACCAGGGTGCTAATTTGTTGGCTCCATCTAGTCTTGTCCTTTGGGTGCAGGGTGCCTAGCATATCTAGCAAAGTGCGGTTGAAACGTTCAGGCTGTGGTCCCCTGGGGTGGTAAGGAGTGGTTCTGTCTTTCTTACTCCCCACAGAGAAAGCATCTCTTTGATCAGGCGACTCTCAAAGTCTCTCCTTGATCAGAATGGATTCTTTGTGGAGCCCATAGTGAACAAAAAGTTTTCTACAAGTACTTTGGCTACAGTGGATGCTTTCTGGTCTTTGGTGGGGAAAGCTTGGGCATATCTCGTGAAATGGTCAGTGACCACCAGCACATTACTGATATTTCTTTGATCTGACTCCAAACTCAGAAAATCAATACAGACCAGCTCCATGGTGCACTGGTGGTTATGTTAACAAGGGGCAGCCCTCTGGGGGCAAAGCTTTCCTCTATGCTTAGCGACTACTAAGTTCGAATGTGTTGCTCCGTCAGCCCCATCTTAGCCAATAGAATCTGGATCTCACCAAGTCAAGTGTTCTGTCTATACCAAGGTGCCCCATGTGGTTGTGCAAGGACCTCAATACTGAGTCTCGAAAGGCAGTGGGCAGCACCAGTTGTTGTTTGTCTACTTGTCCCCCTCTGTCTACTGTTTCTCTGTATAACAGTTTATTGATCAGTTTCAACTTAGGACCTTCTCTGCATAACAATGCAGTTCTCAAATCAGTGGGCGTAATTTGGACACATCTTTTCCTGCATAGAGGCTTCTAAAGCTGATTTGATCATAGGATCGCGGGATTGAGCCCGCTGAATACTGTCATTGTCCAGCTGAGGCAGTGCACCAATGTCTATTGCAGAAAAGTGGCAATAAGCAGCAGGTATGCAATTCTCAGAGGGTCCCAAGCAATCCACCATGCAGCCCACTCGTCCGTGGACATTTGTTCCTCCTGTCAAACTTCCGGCAGAGTGCCCGAATGTCAGGTTCTGCCAATCGGACCCAATCATTCTGGGAACAGGCCTCCGGGAGAGAGCATCAGCATCTATGTGGTTCAGACCTGCTCGTATCGAGCATAGTCATATGTAGATAATGCAGAAAGCCACCTGTGGCCAGTGGCATCAACTTAGCTGAGGTCTGCACATAGGTCAAAGGATTATTGTCAGTGTTTACTAGTATTTTAGCCCCATACAAGTACTCATGGAATTGGTCAACAATAGCCCACTTCAAAGCTAGGAACTCTAACTTATGTACAGGATAGTTCTTTTGGATGGGTCAGGCTTCTACTGGCAAAGGCCACTGGTCTCAGGCCATTCTGCGTGCTCTTGGTACAACACAGCCCCAACCCTTGCAAGCTAGCATCAGTGTGCAGGACGTAAGGTTTTCTTGGATCAGCATAGGCCAGCACTGGAGCATGGGTAAGTTGATATATGATCTCACAACAGTCTCACAGTCAGGGTCAAGCGGCCCCAAATACATTCACTCGGATGAAAATACACTCTTTCAGTCTTGAGGGACGCTGACTTTTGGTATTTTTGTGGGTTGGGGATACCCTTGAGTAAGGTTAAGTAAAGGCGGATCACTCTTGAATAGTCCTTGATGAAGCGCCGATAATAACCACAGAATCCCAGGAATCTTTGCAGTTCTTTTAGATTTTGGGCTGTGGCCAGGTGGTCAAGGCCTCAACTTTACTTGGGTCGGTCTCTATTCCTCGGTGGATACTATGTGTCCACATACTTTACTGATGTTTGAAAGAATTGACACTTATCAATGGACAGTTTAAGGCCAAAGTCCTCCAGTCGGTCCAATACCTTAAATAATCTGCTCTCATGTTCCTCCAGTGAGCTGCCAAACACAATAACATCATCTAGGTATACCAGGCACTCTAGTAAGTTCATGTCCCACTGCACCTCCATCAATCGTTGAAAATGGCTGGGCACAAATCCCTTGAGGCATCCTCATGAATTCATAGAAGCCAAGCGGACAGATAAAGGCTGTCTTCTCACGGTCCTCTGGGGCCATCAGGATCTGGTAGTACCCACTGCGGAGCTCCAACACAGAGAACCACTTGCTCCCGTTTAGGCAGTCAAAGCATCCTGAATGGGGGCATTGTGTACTGATCAGGGATAGTCCGCCCGGTTTAAGGTCGATAACCACACACATCCTTACTGTCCCATTCTTTTCCTCACTACCACAATGGGGAAGCATAAGGGCTTCTGGATTCTTGTATTACACCAGCAGCTAACATCTCTTGCAGATGCCGTCTCATATCATCTATGTCAGCAGGTGCCAGGCGTCGAGACCTCTCACCGAAATGGTCTTTCGTCATGCAGCCGGATATTGTGCTCAGCTCCTTGCACGCATCCAGCGTCCCATTCCTTTAAAGAAAACACCTGGTCTCTCTGGGCAAGCTTCTCACTGATCCTCACTTTCCATTCAGCTGGCAATGGGAGTCGCGAAATCAAACAAGTCAGGCGTTACTCTGTCATTCTTCCTTGAACTCTTGCTGCTGGGTAGCACTGCAGTGTCTGCACAATGCACATTAGCCAGGATGCAACCTCTATTTACTCGAATGTCTCTTTCAGACACATTATGAACTTGGACCATTACCCTTCTGGCATAAGCATGGGCTCTAGCGGCAAAATACTAGGCTTGACCAGCAGTCCCTCTGGCAATTTTCCATCGCTTGGTGCATCCAACATTAATATTTTATTCTTAACATCCTTTCTGATACGGACCTCTCCTTGTAAGGTACACTGGGCATTTACGCCAGGATCAGAGACTCAGGATCCTTCTTCCACACAATTCCGACCGGTTCCTCTGGTTCTATTTTTTCAGCATCTCTCTGTGCCTCATAGGCCTTCTTAATTAAAGCCGAACTCTTAAAGCTCTACTAGTCTTTGACCCCTGTTTTCATAACATAACTGTGCCAGCCTTCCGAACATATGAGCATTTGTTCCAATCAACAAAGGGACACCATCATACAGTCCAGTGGGGGACACACTAAGGCTAGGGTCTCTACTTGTTCAGCCACTCCAGCCACGGAGGTGGGGAAAGACAGCCAAATTGGATGTACCCGGAATAGGGTGAGCCTTCTCCTTAACCCCCATACATGCAGTCCTTCTAATGGTTGTAGTACGTCTGACAAATGCTTCTGATACCAATCTTGGAAACATAATTGTCACTTGGAGCCACTGTCTAATACAGCTCTTGTAGACACTCCATTCACCTTTACAGTGGTCTCCATGGAGGGACCCACTATTCTGGACCAGTCTGGAGGCGGTAGTAGGAGCCTGGGCAACTGACCTTGCCACAAAAAGGCGTGAGTTAGCATTTTGGTGCCCTCGCTAGGATCATTTGTGCACCTCTTAACCACTGATTTGTTCTCGAAGCTCTCCTTGTAGCCTATATGCAACTTTGTCAGCGTCTTTTGGGGACCGGCATTCCCTCTTCATGTGCCCATCCTTCCCACAATTATGGCAAACATACTTTCTGGAGTTTGAGCTGGCGGCGCCACACTGGGAGCCACAGGCGAGGTATACTAACTGGAAACCTTGGTGCCATCTCTGTCTCGGCGTGATAAGCATTTGGAGACATCTCATCAGTTCTCCACTTCCATGGTCAAGGAATTGAGTTTGGAGCTGTTATCAGCAGGAGATACATGGGTGGGTACCCCACCCCCATAACAGATGCAGTCGGATATAGGTCAGGGCCCGTGCTGCAGGCGTGGCCTTCATAAAGGACTGTTTTGAATTCCGGATCTCTCTCAACAGTTCGCCCCATTGTGACATATCTTTTCTTGTCAGAGCACTCATTGACTGTCAACCTCTGCCCGAACTTCATGACTGGGTCACCTCGGTCCTTTCGGGTCAATAGCCACAGCTGTTGGTGCAGGTCCCTCCGAAGTCGCCTTTCAACTCCTCAATTTCTACTCATTAACTCATCATAGGAGGGTGGGGATTCCAGTCGGTTTGCCAGGCGTAACTGAAGCAACAGCAGTTCTGAGAAGGGGGCAGACTTAAGGATTCTGTCCAGTCTGGTTCGGTCCAGTTCAATCGCTGGCAACTACCCTTTCTGAGGCATTCTTGCAACAATTTTCCAGCCGAGATACATACACAGACAACAACTCCCCTTGGTACTGTTGTGCATTTCTTACTCTCCACCATAGGTCCTTATCAGAATCTGGGCTCCCATACACATTCTCCAAGGCCTCAAGATAGGCCTGTGCAGTCGCTTCAGGGTTACTGGCCCATTTAGCACGGATGATAGCCAGGGCAGAACCTCGGAGGCTCTCACTAACCCTCTTTCACTTTTCGGCTTCCGAGCATTGCCATTCTAGCACTTGGGGGGCAACATAGTCTATCTAGGTCTCCCAGTCATCCTCCCCTTGGGGGGTGGGGAGGGTGCCAGAGAAGATCCTCAACCTTCGGTAAGAGTCGTGACTAATGGCAGGTGCAGAAATAGGAGTCTGCATTGGTTCAGCCACCATTACGGGCACTGGAGCGGGAGAGGGTGTTGGAGAGAACACCCCAGGTGGCAAGAATAGTTTCTTCAAGTCCTCCACAGTTTCCCTTCTCCCAGCAACCATTTAGCAAATTTCTCCTCAAAAGTTTCAGATAGTGGTGGGGCTCATTGCCCCAGGTCTTTACTGTCCTTAGTTATCACTCTCCAAGCAGTGAGGGCTCCTCTGGGGTAATGGTCTGGCACTTTGGAGCTATCTATGGGATCCTTAAACTCTACTAGGGCCAGAAAAGTGTAGGTGAGCAGATTAGCATGCCGACCACCACCACAGGGTTTTGTAAACCTTCCACCTTGGAAAGTATTCCCTGTACAACGTCCGTATTGATACCCAAGGGGATGTCCAGTATAAGAATAGCATTCTGGGGTCGATCTCCTCCCAGTACACCACTCCACCAGCCTGTGCACAGCCACTTCTGTCGGGTACCCATTTTTCTTAACAGTGGTTAGTAAATATGGCCCTAGAGGACACACAATCCCAGCGGTGAGCCTCAAGATGTAACCCCTAGATGGCGCTATCCTAGGGCTACTACCCCTGCCTGATTTGCCACTAACAGGTTGAGGGGCCTGGATCCAATGCGGGTGCCTCCACCCAGAGGTCAGGGTTTGCAATAGTTAAACTTACTTGGTCACAGCCCTCTGGGACACTGCAACCCCCTTTCTTCCACTAGTGGCCCACACAATATATCAGAATTACCTTCACAGTATACACTTACCCCAGGGCTGGTTCAGGCACTGGGATCTCCTGTTAAATAAGATACAGTGCAACAATCACAGTACAATACTTCAACATAGACAAATACCTCAGGCAGTATAACTTTGCTGAAACAAGCAGCTCGGTTTATTTAGGGGAATATAACAAGGACAGGGAAATCAGGTTAATTAGCTTATCACTTTACTCATCTACCTATGGCTCTGTGCACAGGCCTATCCCTACCAGTTACTGTCCCTGGGTACCCAAGCCCTAGTGGCTAGTCAAACCGTGGCAGCTGGTAGGGGCCCTTTCCCACAGAGAAAAGAAAAATTAGTTTAAACAGTCAGCAGTACAGTGATTCCATTTGGATTCAATGTGGCAATTCAACAGGGAGCGACCCTGAATTAGTACTCACGACCTCCAAACAAGATAGGGTCCTTCAATGTCAGCAGGGCTACTCTTGAGCTCCACGAGACTCCTCACACATTTATATGGCAAACTGCAACAGGCAAAAGTCCTTTAATGGCAGCAGAATTCACTTGAGCTAACCAAGCCTCCTCACACATTTATATGGTGAACAGTAACAGGCAAAAGTCCTTTAATGGCAGCAGGATTCACTTGAGGTACACAAGCCTCTTCACACATTTATATGGTAAAACAGAAAGTACTATACCAGGCAGGCTGCTTCTCTCTATCCCGATCGCAATTACTGCACAATACCGGAGAACACACAGCAGATTCAGTTCCTGACAGACCGAGTGCAATTCAGCAATTTCTCCAGTCTTCTACAGGGTGAGCCTGGTTTCTACTCTTCAGATATCCTTTGATTCTCTTCACAGGACGGATTCAGTCCTAACAACCAGTTACAAAGCTGCAGACCGGAACTCTGGGCCTTACACACGTTCCCGACTAAAACTGCACACTGAAAAAGCACAGGGCTCCTTCCTTCTTCACTGCCAGAGCTCAACTGAAACTCCAACAGACAAAACCGGGCACTTCCTTTGAGTTCCTCCCAGTTCTTGACTGGATTGGCTGTCACTCACAATAGACTGCTCCTGTTGGTCCAAAAGGCGAAGTCTAAACTACATCTCCCAGAGTCACTGCCCATACAATCCTCTTGTGGCTGGCTCAGATTATGAGTCCAAGTTCTGATTCGTCCAAGGCACCATTTTAGAGCTAGCTTACCCCACACTGATTGGTCCAGTTCAGCAGTTCAAAACCAGAATGGGGAACTAGGCAGACACAGTTCTGACTGCAAAGAAAGCAGGTTAGACAAACTGTAATTTCATTATTACTCTAAATGATTTCTGGCAAACAGTTACATCTTTCAGATAGGTTCCTTTGCACTCTAGTGACTGCAAAAATGGAGTGAATTGGCAGCAGCTCAGTGGTACTCAATCAAAGAAACACACAGTCCCCCATACAAACTAATTATGTCTGCAAGCAGACAGCTCTTAAAGAGACAGTACCAGAGGTTCTAAAAACACTCACTGATAAATGGCTTAAACGCCAAACACCATTCAGGCTTGGAGCATTCAAGCAAGCTCCTGGAAGTCTTTTGGGAACCCCCATTTGCAGGGGGGTTACAACTGTCATCCTTTTTTTTTTGTAAATTTCATCTTATTGTTTTTTTCCAACTTATTTACAAACAGACATACATTTAACAGATCAGTGACAGGTGAATTCATGTGTACAATACAGTAAGGTTTTAGCAGGTATGAGTTAAGTTAGTAACTTAATGGTTACAGAGAGGGAAGGCTGAACCAGAGCAGTTAATCCAAATCCTGAACTTCTGCAGTAAACTACAACCGGTGCCAATATTGAACAGAATGCCATAAAAACATCAGGGGTTGTAGTCCATGTTGTATCTTAAATTTAGATTCTCCCCCCTCAGGACACCTCCCTTTCCGGGTTACAATCTAACACCTTTCTGTGGCTCACCACTCCTGAGAGGGTGAGGTGTAGTCTCCCCCACTTCCGTCTCCTTCCAGAAAGGGGGTGGTCACTCCCAGGCCCCTCAGTTGCCCGCTACGGGATGAAAGTTTCATCCTTGAGCATGTAGTATATTTGCCAGTGGGACCACCAGGCGGTGAAGGTCTCATCTCTTCCGTTTAAGTGGTGAGTAATTTGTTCTAACTGATATATCTGTTTGGTTATAACCCACCATTCTTGTATTGTAGGCATCTTGGGAGTCAGCCAGAACTGAGTTATCGATTTCTTTGCTGCTGTTAGTAGCAGGTGTAGGAGGTATTTAGTATTAGGACCCCTGTATTCCTTGGGGAGTATCAGGAAGAGGTACATTTCTTTTGTTAGCTGCAATTGGGGGTCAAATAGCTCCTTCAGATGTTCCCCCAGTAGTTTAAATAAGGGTATGAGGGCTGTGCATGACCACATGACATGTGTGTGAGATTGGCCCTTACCTCTCCACATTGTCACCAGCAGTCTGTGGTGTTAGTGAGGGAGTAGTGTCTTGTTACTACTGGTGTTCTGAAATATCTTAGAAGATTTTTCCAGGTGAACTCACGTCATTGGTGTGAGCTGGTGACTCGGGCCACATGTTTGCATGCTGCCTGCCAATCTTCTTGTGTGAGGGGGCTGCTTATCTCATCTTGCCATTGTAGGCATATGTTATCTGTATATGTTTTCCCTTGGGAGTTCAGTGCTCAATAATAGGCTGATATCAAGTGTGAGCTCTCTGGGTTCATATTAAGATGGAGCTGGGCATCCAGCAATGGAGGGTATTTATCAGTAATCCGAACTGCCATTGGCTGTCACTGAAAAAAGTGCCGTAGCTGAAAGTATCTATAAAAATTCCTGGGAGTAAGGCTGAATCACCTCTGTGTGGACTTAAAGGTCCAGAGTAACCAGTCTGTGAGATTATTTGCGAGACATATCTTAAACCAAATCTCTCCCACTCCTGAAAGCCATGGTCCAGTCTGTTTGGGAGAAAATCGTCCAGGTTAGCGATTGGACAGAGCAATGCTAAAAAAGTGGGAACACCTGCCCTACCCCCAGGCTGTATAAGGACTGGAAATAGTCCCTATCAGGGGAGAGGGTTTTCTTTATTTGTAGCCAATGCGGTATGGTTGTCCTATTCTGCCTGGCCATTAAGTAGGTTAGATTCGCTGCCAAGTAGTACAACTGTAGGTGCGGGAGACACAACCCTCCCTCCCGGTGTGGTAGGGTAAGTACTTTCAGCCGGACCTGGGATCTCTGACATGCCCAAATAAACTGTGAGATAAGGCTGTTCCATGTCCTGAAGGTCCTCTTAGATATAAAACTGGGAATATTCTGGAATAAATATACAGTAGGACTCTGGGTAGGGTGACCATTTGAACTAAGTCTATCCTTCTACTCAGATTCAGGGGCAGAGTAGCCCATGAAGTCAAATCTGCCTTTAACTGTGATAAGAATAGACCTTAGTTGTTTTTATAGGCTGCTTCACTCGTTTGCGATATAAATACACCAAGGTCTTTTATTTTAGTCAGATTCCACCTACCTGGTATGATGCTTCGGATAAATGCTGAGGGAGTATAATGAAAGGAGAGAATCTCCATTTTTGCCAGATTCAATTTATATCCTGAGACCTGGCTGAATGTGTCCAGATCTTGTTTTATAATCGGGATGGTTTCTTCAGGATTTGAGAGGTACAATAAAACATTGTCCGCATACAGTGCTATTCGATGTTCCGTGTCTCCCATTACAACACCCTTGATGTCTTTGGCCTCTCTTATGTACTGTGCTAGGTGTTCAATATAGGCCACAAACAGAAGGGTGGACAGGGGGCAGCCCTGCCTGATCTCCCCTTTCAGGGTGAAATACTCAGAGTGATGACCTCCCACTCTAACACATGCCTGAGGTGATGCATAGACATTCTGCAGGACTGCTATCAGAGGACCGGGGAGGCCTAGTTTCTCCAAGACTTTATACAAGAAGGGCCAGGAGACCCTATCACACACCTTTTCGGTGTCCAGAATAATCACTACCGATGGGGTGTTCAAGATCTGCATTTTATGTGTGAGATGTAGAGTACACCTGATATTATCAGTTGTGGAGCAGTTTCTCACAAAGCCCGTCTGGTCTAGGTCAGTCAACTGTGGCATGATGAGGTCAAGGCATTGAGCTAAAATATGCATGAATGGTGCATGAATAGCTTATAATCTGCATTCAAGACTGAAATTGGTCTGTAAGAACTGCATAGCTGTGGGTCCTTTCCTGGCTTTGGAATTACCGAAATAGTTGCATAGGACCAGGATGGAGGGTCGCCCTCCAAAATTGAATTAAATAAAATGAGAAGTTCATGGGAGGCCTGCTGTTTCATGGCATTATAGAACTCACTCCTGTATCCATCTGGACCAGGGGTCGAGGGATTTTGATGTGGAAATCGCAGCTATAAGCTCATGCTCAGTTGTAGGGGAGGTCAGTACCTCACCTTGGTCTACTGAGAGTCGGGGAAGAGTTAACCCTTGTAGGTAGTCTACAATCGACTGCGGTCTGGGTGTATGTTCAGGAGTATAGAGCGTGGAATAATATTCAGTGAACGCATTTGTGATGTCATGCAAATTAGTAAGGGGCTGGCCACCAGAGGGGTGCCTGAGAGCGGTGATCACTGAAATCTTCCTCTGCTTCCGCAACTCGCAAGCCAATAATCTAGTTGATCTGGGTCTCACTTCATAGTACCTCTGCCTCAGGAGAGTTAGGGCAATTTCAGTTTGTTGTAATACTAAGCGGTCAATCTCCTCCTTTATTTCGTGAAGCTGTGGCAGGACCGAAGAGTCCCCCACATTATGGGCCACTTGCAAGAAGTGGAGTGTCTCTTCTAAACTAGCCCTGTGCTCCCTACGTCTTCGATTCAGTGCCATTGTGTGCTGAATAATGTGACCTCTAAGCACTGCTTTAACTGTGTCCCAGTGTATTGCTGGGGAGACTTCATCCGGGGGGTTATGCTCAAGAATTTCTGTTAGTTTATCTGAGAGAAACTCTCGGAATTGCTCAGAGCGCAAACAGTATGGGTTAAGCCTCCATCTAGTATTTTTAATTTGAAGGCCCATCTCCCTCGAAGATATCGGGGGGCATGGTCAGAGAGAGTGATATCCCTTAATTGGGCATTCGATAGCCGACCCAGATTTTCCAGCTGCGTGTAAGTTTGGTCTATGCGTGAATATGTTCTGTGAACCGCAGAGTAATGGGAATAATTTCTAGTATGTGGATGTAGATGTCTCCAGACATCGACCCACCACACCTCAGCTGTAAACCTTTCAAAAAATGTTTGTGCTGGCGTTCGCTTCATTGCTCTCAGGTTAGAGGAGTTCAGAGAGGGGTCCTGTGCCAGGTTGAAATCTCCTGCAAGTAGGAGGATGCCTTTTGTATTCTGCACAACTCTATCCAGCAAGGCCTTCAGTTGGGAGACAGGAAGTGCAGGGGGGGCATACACATTAGCCAAAGTGGCTTCCACTCCATTGAGCGTGCCCTGGAGCAATACCAGCCTGCCCTCTGGGTCCTCCAGGATGTGTTCATGCTGAAACAGAGTCACCACTGGTACAATTATAGCCAAGCCCAGCCATCTGCCCTGCCCATAAGAAGAGCTGTAAAGAGTACCCTGACACAGTTTGGCCAGCTTGAGATGCTCCGCAGCATTCAAGCGTGTCTCCTGGAGGTAGATTAGGTCAGTTTTATTCTTACATTGGTACGATAAAACTCGTGTGCGCTTAATAGGAGAAGTTAACCCACTGATGTTTTGGGAGAGCAGTTTTACACTGGGGTTAGCCATATTTACCCTCACTGGTTACCACATTCTGAGGTGGCACCCCCTACACACTTTTTTGGTTTTCAGTTAATTCCTTTAGTAGTATACCTGTCTTTTTAACCATTCAGTGACAGACGCATTGCAAATAACAACAATTAACATTTAAACACAATACAAATAACTACAAACATAACCTGATCTGTGAAGAGTCCCAACCGGGTACTCAGCACAGGGGTTGAAAAAACAGTACTTCCAGGAGTGAGAATCTGATCCAGATTCTGAAGTAAGGAGAGATCCTTACTGTGAGGCTTCATCTCCCAGTGAGATGCCTCTGGACACACATAGTGTCCGTTGAGGGAAAGGGGTAAGGGTAAGTGGGACGTCTTGTATAGGTCCGTCGAGACCTCCTGTGATGATGTAATTCCTTGACTGCATGTTTGTGGTGCTGTGTGGTCTTCAATTACTCCAATCCAGTGACTGGTGATTAATCTGTACAGGGGCCGGTGAGTGAGAAGGGGACCAGAGTGGGCACCCAGGGAGGAGGTGCAAAGGCCCAGTGCAGGAAAAGGGGCCCCAAAACAATTTGAACTTCTCCTTCCAAACCCCCTCACTCAGCTGATCCATGGTCCTCTGTCTCATGGATCCATGGATACCAGCCATAACAACCGGGGGAGGGGGGTTTCTGGATTACTCTGCGCCAGTGAACGAGGGGAGGGTGAGGACAGCCTCCCAGCGCCAAAGGTCCAAGGAGACCAGGGACCATCCAACATCCCAAAAGGGGTGTGTGTGTCCTATATAGTGCCTGGAGCAGCTCCCACCAGCACAGATAACTACAGGAAAGGGAGCGCAGCACTTCATGTGCACACCACGGGCCTTATGTGTCACGACCCCCCCGACGTATCAAGCTTGGTGTAGCTCCCACCTTCCCAGTTACCTTGAGCTTGCCACAGCAGTCTGGTCTCCATCAAAGGCTAGGAAGAGTCCCAGGACTAAATTTATATTGTACGCAGGTGCCTTTAAGGGGGGAAGATCCAACCCACCCACCCCCTTACAGGCCCACAAGCCCGTAGTTCGAATCAAGTGTCTCACCAACTCCAAGCTGAGGAAAAATAAAATGGGGGGAAAGGTATCTCCACCCCTGGGGGGTGGGGTGGGCGGCTTAGTTGGATGAGAGGCAGGGGCAAAGGCCCACAGTCCGGAGGGCCGCCAGAGCTGGAACAGGCGATGTTATCCCTCCCCACCACCACCACAGTACTTCATGGGGTAGCATTGCTGTATAGAGTATCTCTCCCCCAAGTCCCCAGTCAAAACACTTAAAACTTTGTCCCAGTCCTGAGCCACATGCTCACCCATACCCAAGAGTCACTTTCGGGCCCATCCTTCGGAGTTGTAGCGTCTTCTTGCAGCTTTCAGCCATTCGCTCCACGTTTCTCCGCTAGACCGTCTACTGGCTGTGGCTGTCTTGCCTTCAAGGCCTCGATGATGTTTTGTATCGCTTCTGCTCCCTGCCTCCTTGCCTCTCTTTGTCCATTGTTCCACACTTTTTGGGAGAGCTTTGCTGCGATGGAAGTCCCTGGAGGGGAGTCGCTGTTGCTGTACCTCAATCTTCCTGCTCCTCAGGTCGTGTAGCGCCCTGGCTGGGTTCTCAAAGGTGATGGGACCCTCCTTAAAGTAGACAGTCAGTTTTGCAGGATATGGGGTCCTGAATCTGATCCCCTTCGATTTTAAGGCTCGGAGGATTGGAATATAGGCCTTCCGCCCGGCCATTACAGTATCTCTGGTGAGTAATTGTTTTCAAAATATAGCCTGTCCCCTGAGTAGAACACTGAGCCTGGTTTCCATGCAGTATGAAGGATGCTCTCTTTATCTTGATAGCACAAGAACTGCGCAAGAATAGTCTGCTGACGTGCTCCCGGGGGTGGCCTAGGACCCAGGGTGCAATGGGCTCTGTCAATATTCAAGGATATGGAGCTTGGGAGGGCTAACACTTCGCGGAGCATGGTCTAGATGAATTTTAGCATATCTGAACCTTCGGCTCCCTTCGGGAGACCTGAAATCTGAATGTTATTTCAGCGGTTTCTGCTCTTCGCGTCCTCCGCTCTGTCCTGTAGGGTTTTGAAGGTGTGATGCAACTGTACTATAGCCCATTCATTTTCTGCAACCCTCTGGTTCATCTCCTGGGCCTGGTTTTTGGTTAACTCCTGGCGCTTTTCCATTTTATTTATGTCAGTGTGGAGCACTGTTACCGTAGATCGCATCTCTTTGCGAAATTACCTAAACTCCGTTAACATTTGTGCCATTTTCCTCTGGAGGATGTCGGTGGGGATCTGGCTGTTCGCCAGGGAGCCAGTTGAGGCCTGCTAGCCCTCACTCTCCGACCCATCCTCTCACAATCCTGCAGTATCTGGCAGGTCTGGTAGTCTGTTCTTCCCACGATCGTTCTTTTTAGGCATTTTGTATCTCCTGCTGTAGTTTTCTACAGATTTGGAAGAAAAAAGCAGTTTTTGGAGGTTAGTTAGCTGTGTCTTGATGGAGCCTCCTGATTCAGGCTGCGTTCAGGAGCATGACATCACCAGAAGTCAAGACTGCCATCCTTAATGACTAATTTTGCTCTGTCTTCACTAGGGAGGACAGCAGGCCCTTGCCAAAAAATGGCATCAAAGTGGCCAGAAAGGGATCCCGGAGATGAGACAGCCAATATTTACTAACAAAAGGGTCCGGAAGGGGCTAGTGGCCCTAAGTAAGCATTAAACCATGACAGACCATGGTTCTACTGTGGAATTAATCCATGGTCGGGGAGGGTTGGGATACGAGGCCGCAGGCTGAGTGTCTCCAACCACCCAACCCTGGATTAATTCCACAGTAGAACCATGTTCTGGAGTGGTTTAATGCTCTTGTAACATGGCAGGAGTATTTGTACTATTTAAACATATACATAGTTATTGCAGTATTGTCCACTAATAAAACAGAGAAAACAGTTTGTTTCCTTTGCACTGTGATTAATGAAACAGAGTTGCGCCATCGTAGCACTACTTACATGTATTGTGGGTTTCTTTCAAGAAAGAACAACTCAGTGTATGTAAGAAGTCACCACAATGACAAATATTCACTTATTTCCTAAAAATGCCTTCTACAACTACAGAAATGTTACTTACAACATCATACATTTTTACTTCCTTACAGTTACAGCACTGCAATATGGGAGTAGATGCATCATGCTACCTCATTATTATGCACAGTTTCACATGGCTCACTTTGTTTAGAAATCTGAAAAAACCTTGTCTGTTTGCCGCTACGCATCAGAATCACTTCTGGTATGTTTCCTTGTTCTGTGTTTTGTTTATCTACATTTCTGCATATCGGAGGAGTCACTCCATTTATTTTGCTATATTGTGCATTGCCAGCTGCAGAGTAGGAGATATTTTTTATAAATGGTGGTCCACCGGATTGGTGGGTGGGAAAAGCAAGGAAGTCTGCCAAAATGTATGCAGGTTCATAAAGGTACTACAGAAGCAACCATGGTTCTACTGTGGAATTAATCCATGGTTGCTTTGTAGTCACCTGTTATGATTCTACCAATGACATTTCATTATTTGCAACTTCTGTACAGAGCCATGTCACAAATATAGATAACCCAGGACTGGATGGGATGCGTCCAAGGTTGCTCAGGGAACTGGCAGTGGAACTGGCCAAATCCCTAGTAGGACTAGTCAATAGCTCATTACAGACAGGGGTAGTTCTGAAAGACTGGAGGGTGGCAGACAGTGTTCCTCTCCATAAAGGGGGGAAGGGGCAAGGGACATGCAAAGAACTACAGACCTGTCTGTTGTAGGGAAGGTCATGGAGTCACTGATCAAAGAACACCTCATGGACTACCTGGAGAGCAATGGTCTCCAGGATAGTAAACAGCATAGGTTCGAGGCAAGGAGGTCTTGTCAGACTAACCTGATAGTTTTCTTCAATTGGGTGATGAGGGCAGTGGATACTGGCCACACCCTGGATTTACCTACTTTCACTTCAGCAAGGCTTTTGACTCACAGACGATTGCTGAAGAAGATGTAGGATCTGGGCATGGCCAGGAGCAGAGCAAGATGGATAGGAAACTGGTTAAAGGGGAGGCAGCAGAGCGTTGTGGTTAATGGGGTCAAATCAGAAGAAAGGGAGGTCACTAGTGAGGAACCACAGGGATCTGTCCTGGGCCCAGTCCTCTTCAATATACTGTATCCATCAGTGAATTTTGAGAAGGGATTCGGGGCAGCCTGTGTTTTCTTTGCAGATGACACTAAGCTCTGTGGAAGGGTGGACAAGGAAATGCAGAGTGACCTGCAAAAGCTATAAAGGTGGTCTAAGGTTTGGCAGTTGAAATTCAACACCAAAAAGTACAAGGTGATGCACCTACAGTATGGAAAAAGAACCCCAGCACAGTGTACTGGATGTGTAGCAGGGTTTTATTTAACTCCAAAAATTGATTAGAGTTTTCCTCATAAAAGTTTTAAAACGTGAAAATGCATGGCACTTGCCTCATTGTGTTTAACAACATACCACTTCTAGAAAACCTATATAAATAATTTCTGTACAGTTAGCATTGTCCCAAGATAAAAACTGCTAATCAATTATTTAAAACCCTGTGAAGGGTAAGATTCAGCACTACGGCTGTGGAATGGGACCTAGGAATTATCATTAGTGATATCCCAAAAGAATTAAGCCAGTTCAACAAGGACTATAGCAAGGCATGCTGGGATGTATCGGAAGGGGTACTGACAACAGAAGAAGGAAAAAAATTACTCACCTTAGTAATTGTGTTTCTTCTATTGGAGTCTTGCTGTATTCTAACTATCTGCAGTTAGTTCCAGCCTTTAAACTGCCCCAGAAAACAAAGGGTTAACTTTCTATGCAGTGCATAGAATGCTGAGCTCGAGCTCGGTTGAGGTCTCTATCTGCAGCCCTTTGAAACCCAACCGTCAGATTCTTACGAGCAAAAACTCACTAACTAACCTATGTGGAAATTGTAAAATTTTTACTAGCTGACTGGCAACAAGAGTTTTGGATTCCCAAGGAAGACTCAAGTCAGGAAACCCAAAACCAAAAACCAATCCAAAAAAAGATAACAATACAACAAAAATACCCAAACAAAAAGAGGGGAGGGTAAGAAGAACCACCTCTGGGGTGCAAAACTGCACCTGCCAGCCCACTTCCCCAAAAACCAGGTTCTGAGAGGGGAGGCAGGGGGGAGCTCAGAATACAGCAAGACTCCATTAGAAGAAACACAGTTACTAAGGTGAGTAATTTTTTCTTCAAACAACATGAAGTCTTGCTGTATTCTGACCATCTGCAGACTACCAAGCAGTACCTCCACGGAGGAGGGAAAGAACCTACTTTGGGAATAGGCTCTGAAGTACTGCTGTGCCAAACCAAGCATCACTCCTAGCCTGGATATCCAGAGAGTAATGCTTGGTAAAGGTATGGACTGTTTTCTAGGTGGCTGCTTGACAAATATCTAACAGAGGGATATCCCTGGCAGCAGCCAGGGAAGCAGCTGTACCTCTTGTGGAATGAGCCCTCAGGCCTGAGGGTGGAATTTTTCCCAGTTTCTCATAGCAGAATTGTATACAAGAAACAATCCACCTGGCAATAGTTCTCTTGGTGACAGGTTTGCTCTTTCCCACTTCTCCATAAGTGAGGAACAGCTGGGGGGAATCAAAAAATGTGGCTACTAAAAACACAGTTTTCCAAGTCATGTACTTTAGCTCTGCTGAGGACATAGGCTCAGAAGGAGGTTGCATAAGTTGAGCAATGCAAACATTTATGTCCCAGGCAGGGGCAGGATCCCTAAAGGGGGGATTGGTATGAAGCAATCCCTTGAAAAATTTATGAAACACAGGATGGGATGATAGTGAGGAAGATTTCCCCACTGACAGAAAAGCAGAAACAGCTGACAAGTATACCTTGAGAGTAGCTCGTCTGAGGCCTAGGCCATTCAGGCGGACCATATAATCCAGAACTGTAGACAATTCAGCAGTGTCTGGAGAGATATGCTTCTTGGAACACCAAATGCTGAATCTCTTCCATTTGGAGTTATAGGTTTTTCTGGTGGCAGGCTTTTGAGAGGCTCTGAGAATATCCAGGACCTCCTGAGACAGATGGAAATCTGCATACTCTAACTCTTGAAGAGCCATGCCTTGAGGTTGAGAGACCGAAGATTGGGGTACCAGATCCTCCCCTGAGAGAAGGTTAACAGGTTGTAATTCCTGGCAAGAGACATGGGAAGATGGACTGATAGAGACAGCAACAGGGGGTACCAAGGCTGTCTGGCACAGTCTGGAGCAATCAGAATCACTTTGCAAGGTTGTGACTTTATCTTGACTAGAACCTAGAACAGAAGAGGGAACGGAGGGAAGGCATACAGAAATTTCCCTTCCCAGTTCAGAATCAAAGCATCCAGAGGGACTGAGCCCAAGACTTGGGGTCTGCAACAAAAGAGAGGAAGTTGGCGGTTGTCTGGGGCTGCAAAGAGATCTATCTCTGGACTGCCCCACGTTGAAAAAATCACTTACAACACCAGAGGGCCCAGGGACCATTCGTGATGACCCTGGGAGATCCTGCTCAGTGCATCTGCTAGCACATTGTCCTTCCCTGGGAGGTGGACTGCTATCAGAGAGGTCTGCAGGGAATAAGCCAGAGACCACAATTTCATGGCTTCTATGCACAAGGCCGTGGACTTAGTGTCTCCCTGCTTGTTGATGTACCACATGGTGGTGGTATTTCCTGTTGTGACCTGAACCACCTTGTTCTGCACTGACTGAGAGAAAGCTTGCAGGGCCAGAAAAACTGCCCTGAGTTCCAGGAGATTGATATGGAGAAGGGATTCCTGAGGGGACCACAGTCCCTGGGCAGTGAGGGCCTCCAGATGGGCTCCCCAGCCCAGAAGGGAAGCATCCATGGTAAGGACCACCGAATGAGACTGAGTGGCAAATGGGACCCCTTGCCTTAAATTGCCCTGATCCTGCCACCACTGAAGAGCTTGGATCAGAGTCTGAGTCACTGGAATCAGTTTGGTAAGGGGATCTTTCCTTTGGGACCAAAAGGCCCTCAGATGGAACTGAATGTCCCTCATCTGGAACCTTGCCCCTTGGACCACTGCTGTAGAAGCTGCCATGTGGCCCAAGAGCTGAAGAAAATGCTTTGCTAGTTGGGATACCTGAAGGCTGAGGGAAGAAGCCAGTTCTATGAGAACTCTTGCCCTTTCCAGGGGCAGAAAGGCTTTTGCTTTGACAGTATCCAGCTCTGCCCCTGTGAAGGTAAGAAGCTGCACCGGTTGGAGAACTGACTTGGCAGGGTTTAGAAGAAATCCTAGAGAAGTGAGCACTTGCTGGGTCACTTGCAAGTGTGACTTGACTTGGTCTGGAGACTGACCCACTATGAGCCAGTCATCCAGCTATGGAAAAATGGAAATCGTTTTCCTTCTTAAAAAGGCAATGACTACTGCCAGGCACTTTGTGAAAACCCTTGGGGCTAATGTTAGACCAAAGGGCATTGCTTTGAACTGATAATGGCCTGAGGGCAACTTGAACCTGAGGTACTTTCAGGTGGAGCACCTGATGGGAATGTAAAAGTAGGCATCTTTGAGGTCCAGGAAGGCTAGCCAGTCCCCTGGACTTAGAGAGGGAAGAATTATTCCCAGAGTCACCATCTTGAACTTTGGTTTTAAAAGATGTTTGTTTAGGTATCTTAGATCTAGGATGGGTCACCACTCCCCTGTCTTTTTTGGGGTAAGGAAGTACATGGAGTACAGACCTTTGCCCCAGTGTAGGGAAGGAACTCTCTCTCTTTATGGCCTTTAAGGCCAGAAGAGATGACACCTCTGCCTCCAGGGCAAGGGTTTGGGAGAGACCTGCAGGTGGAAAAGATCTGGTTCTCCTCTTCGGAAATGTTTTGAAGCTGAGAACCAGTCCCTGGCTTACTACTTCCAGGACCCACCTGTCTGAGGTAACTGACATCCAGTCCTGGACATAGTAAGCCAGCCTGCCCCCTACAGGAATCGGAGAGTCGACCCAGGCAGACCCATCTGGGTGTCTGCTTGGCAGGAGCTTTAGGCTGAGGAGTGGATGCAGCCCTGGTCATTCCTCTTCTGCCTCTCCCTCTGAAGAACCCCCTCTGTGAAAAGGGAGAAGAGGCCTGTGCTTGGTAAAAAGGCCTATGAAGAGGCTTGCCTCTGCCCCTAGATTGCTGCCTTTGAGGAGTTGCCTGCCTCTCCTTGGCCTGAGCACTCCTATAAGTGGTCCTGTACTCATCCATTTTCTTCATGTAATTCTCTGTCTGCTCCCCAAACAGAGAATTAACCACCACAGGAAAATCCATGGCCTTAGCCTGGGTGTCCTGTGAGAGGCTAGTACCTCAGACCCAAGCCATCCTCTGAAGAGACACAGATGTAGCCATGACTCTTGATGACACATCATTGGAGTCCACAGCAGCATGAAATTGTACATTTGATGCCTCAATCCCATCAGCAGCCACCTTCTCCAGCTCCTTGGACAGTTGGGGGGAGGCCTGTTTAGCCAGCACCAATACAGTGTCCCACCTGGACTTCTGGTACCAGGTTGTATAGGCCATATAGTTCACCTGCCTGAGTCCCAAGGAAGATGCCATACACTGCTTTTTTGCCATGGCATCAATCTTCCCGGAGTCTTTGTCTGGGGGTTGTGAAGCCAAGGGAATATTTGCCTTGTCACAAGCAGCAGCCTGCACTACCCCAACATGGCTGCATTGTTGGTATAAAAACTCTGTATCTGAGCTTGATAGTGTGTACCTCTTGTCCATCCTTCTGTCAACAGGAGGTATGGAGTTGGGAGACTTTAGGATTTTTTTATGTCTGCTTCCCAAAGGATTTGTGAAGGGGAATAGACAGTCTCCTGGACTCTGGGATGTCCATCATTTCCACATAATCAGGCTCCTCTTGATCCTCCATTGCCTCCTCCATAGGAAGCTGATGTGTTTCAGCCACCTTTCTGTAAAACAGATAGTGGGGAAGGGACTCAGAAAGCCTAGGAGGGGGAAACACCAGAAGGTCTGTCTGGGGAGATGTCTGGTTCTACAGGCACATCCAGACTTTCACCATCATCTTCAAACTCCCCCTCCTCCTTAAATTCCGGTTCATAAAAATCTTCAGGGGTATAATCTTGAACCGGGGGAACTGACCGAACTGAACCCCTGCCAAATGGTGCCGGATCGGTCGGAACCGGGCAAAGCGATTCCACAATCCGAATCCGTCTATTTCCTCGGCGGTCGGAACATGAACGTCTGGATCCAAACTGGTCAATTTCTCTTTGCGTTTCCTTTTTGTAGGAACTGACCCCTCAGGATTAACTCTCCTCTTACCCGAAAAAGTATTGTCCTGGTCAGAGGGCACTCCTTCTGGTTCAGTCAGAATCGAACCAGGCTGGCCATCCGGGTCAGTGGACTTCTCGGCCTCCTTTTCCCTAAGTCTAC
This sequence comes from Neoceratodus forsteri, assembly GCA_016271365.2. Lineage (NCBI taxonomy): Eukaryota > Metazoa > Chordata > Ceratodontiformes > Ceratodontidae > Neoceratodus > Neoceratodus forsteri. The sequence goes on along the minus strand of CM028130.1, from coordinate 1,119,313,150 downwards.
CTAATCTCTTCTCAAGGGTAGATTTAGGAAAATGTTTACAAATTTGGCAGTTTGTATTGAGGTGGTCAAACCCCAGACAATAAACGCAGGTGGTGTGGGGATCAGCCTTAGCAAAGACCTTTCTACACTCACTGCAGTGTTGAAACCCAGTGGGCCCAGTTTTCTTCTTGGGTTTCTCAGACATGGCCATCCTAACCAAACTTACCCTTTTTATGGCAACCGCCAGGCAAGACTCCCATATCGGTTCCTAACCGTGTCACAGGTATTGTAAAAAAATGTTCAAAACACGTTCTTTTAGAACAGATAAGGACCGGTAACCACACTCTAAAGTAAAATATCAAAATTCACTCAAAGTGATTGGTTCAGCTGAACCGATCAAACAAGTTTACAATTTCCACACAGAATTCAGACAAAACCTATCTGGTACTCACACTACTGCAGACAGAGAGTGAACCGACTATGCAGAACAAATTCGGCTTAAAACCGACAACTTTAACCAACACTTTAGCGACTTTCCAACCGAGCTGAAGGAGAAATCTTCGGAACGACTGTTCAGTGAGGCGGAGTGAAGAATCTGACGGTTGGGTTTCAAAGGGCTGCAGGCAGAGACCTCAATCGAGCTCGAGCTCAGCATTCTATGCACTGCATAGAAAGTTAATCCTTTGTTTTCTGGGGCAGTTTAAAGGCTGGAGCTAACTGCAGATAGTCAGAATACAGCAAGACTTCATGTTGTTTGAAACAGGCAATACTACCCCTTTATAAATCCTTGGTGAGGCCTTATCTGGAGTACTGTGCTCAGTTCTGGAGTCCTTACCTCAGGAAAGATAAGCACAGGCTGGATACAGTGCAGCAAAGGGTGGCAAGGATGACTCAGGGCCAACAGGCAGGTCTTACAAGGAGCAGCTCAAAGCACTGAACATATACTTGCTGGAGACCAGATGGGAGGGGACAGACATTATAGAAAACTTCAAGTTCCAGTAGGGAATAAACAAGGTGAATTGTGGTGAATTAGCATAAATAACAGATCGAGGTCAAGAGGGCATAAGTGGAAATCGACAGAAGAGGTTCAGGAGGGATATGAGGAAGTATTATTTTACTGAAAAGGTGTTGGAACCATGGAACAGTCTGCAAGCAAGGTGGTGGAACTAAAACCATTAATGGTTTCTAGCACAGTTGGGACAGAGCGAAAGGAATGGTGGTTATTCAGGGCAACAGTAAACAGGGAGGGGGATGGGGGGTGGATGGGGAAGGCTAGTACCCTGGATGGGCTATAGGTCCTGGAGTTAGTTAGGGAACCATGGGAAAACTGGATGGAACATCTGTCTTTGCCTGCAGTCATTGTCTATATTTCTATGAAGTGAAACATTTCATTTTCATTGGGTTCCTTCTTTTACCCATTTTTTCAAAGTATTTTAGATAAAATGATTTGACCTTAGCTAGGATATTAGTTCAGCCTCTATCTTTGTCACTGAAGTCATGAATAGCTTTGTTCCTATTTTTATGAAAACACCAAGACGTTGGGCATTTTTCATGCAACACCGTGATTTGTAGCACTTTCCATGATATTAGAAAAGTGTTTTGCATTTGCCATGATGACCAGCCTATGATCTATTGCCTCACTCACTAAATAAAACCACCAACAAGCACAGTTTAATCTGGTTCAGTTTCTAAACGTTTTCTTTATGATTTTGCACATTAACGCACATACACATTGTGGGAAAGCAATACAGGGCATACATATACAAACAGCTACAGAAAGAGAGTTGATAAATCTTTTTGTTATGTCCTTTGTAGAGAACCAAACTCTAAGGTAACTTCTGCTAAAAGTATATGTAAACATGCAATAAAAAGTTTTAAACATGAGATAATGCAATCAGTGGACTGGGACCTGTCTTGTGTGAATGAGTCATACATTTTACAACTGTACTGCAGCAACTAAATGGCAGCACAGGACTGCTCATTTTATCTAGTCAGCTAATATTTAATATAATTATACAAACAACTCCAATGTAGACATTTGAAACCTGGATCCAAGATCATAACACCAACCCCCTATCAGCAGCACTAATCTGTGGGTCTCAGACGGCAAGTCATTACCTTCTTATCAATATAATAAAATAATTCACACACAGGGACTGGTATATACCACTGGATCCACAGACCAATTACTGATATGAGACCCCATTGTAAAATTTAGTTTGCTAAACAGTTATAGAACATCATATAAGTTCTGGGCAACACAAACATATATTGAACAGTTAGATGTGTCTAAATATAGCAAATAGCGGAAACCCTGCCATAACAGTCTGTCTTTACTAGGTTCGGGAAATGGTGCCAATTCAAAAAGTGTGCCAATCCCCAAGTCTCGATAGAGGCGTCATCTTGGATGAGTGTTGCACTAGTAAATTAAATTAAATTACATTAAATAGAATGATTCCAATTCAATTCATGAAAAAAGAGTTGAGTTCATAAAAGTTTTAGTACCATCAAAGCAACAAACTGGTAATTAGGAAATTATCCCCGCCTATCAGAAGGCCCTTCAATACTCATAGTCTCTCCACCAGTAAAAAAAAAAAAAACAGACCTTCAGGTTTCAACCTCTGAGTCTGCTTCACTATCCAGGGCCCTTGTACTCTCCTTCTCAGTCCTCTCCAGTAGTTTATCTAACTCTTTAGGGTCACTGTAAATGTATCACCAGCATAATGAACAAAAGGCTTTGCTGAGTACACAGTGCTAAACAGCACATTTTATTCCTTTAACTTTCTCTTGCTCCCCTCAAGATATTTTTGCCTTTGGCATGCACTAAAGCTCAAATCTGGAAACATGGTGTAACCACCCTCTCTATTCACTCCGCTCGAGGCTAGTTACTAGAGGGCTCTCAAAGGGTTAAGTTTGGCCCTGAATCTTGTCCTCTAGAGGGGCCCCATTGTTCACTTGGTGACAGGATGTCTGAATGCTTGTGAACAGGATGTGCTGGCTTAGCTAGACACAGGAAATTCTGTCAGGAATATTCACGGTTCTGCCCTCCACCATGGAGACACAGAAACATATAAACATAACTGCGGCATTCTTAAAGTGTTTCTTTCTCTGGTTGTCTCTAATTACCTTGGCCCCATGGAAAGAAACAGAATTCATAATAAACAATTTACATGGCATTGAAAAGATTGCATTTGCTTCAATGGGATGGCCCTCCCCTTCACGATTTTACCAAATTCACAGCCCAAATACTAAAGGTCTGGTATAACTTAAAACCAAAAAGGCCCTGGAACAAATAACCTTCTTTCACACATTATTATCAGAGGGTGAGGGTTTTTACCCTGCCAAGCTAGATGCCTCTTTTGTTTTATGGCGGAGGTTGGGACTTAATTACTACCATCAATTTATTACAGACTCTGGCATTATACCCTTTAATGATCTTCAAAGAAAATATGGTCTGCCTGATAGAGATTAATTTCGCTATGCCCAGATGAGAAACTTCATTTTAAGACAGAAGGAGTTTCCTGCTAGACATCCCGTTCCCTTACCTGCCCTATGGGTCCTATTTAGAGACACACTAAGAGGTCATGTTTGGGGGAACCTTATTGGCCATTTATATAAAATCATATGAGATTATCTGGGAGACGCTTCTCACACGGTATTAGAGGCCTGGAACAAGGACTTAGACCTTGAAACCCCTCATTTCTTGTGGAGAGATGCAACCTTAAAGGCAATTAAAATTACTTCTTCAAATATATGGTGAGAATTCACCTAGAAATGTTGCTCCAGATTTTTTTGCTCTCCAGCGATTTTGACAAAGTACCTCTCTGCCTCTTATGGCCGTTGCTGGGAGGAATGTAATTGCACATTGGCCGACCTGCGTCACATCTTATGGTTTTGTCCCAAGTTGATGCCATTCTGGTGTACCCTGCAAGAAGAACTACAGGAGTGCTTGAGGGAGGGGCTCGAACTGACAGCAGAAATGGTTATTTTATCTATATATCCTTCTCATAGGCTGTTACGGCATCATACTTCACTTCCAATTTATTTGTTGGCAGCAAAAAAAGTCATAACTCGTAAATGGAGATCTGCTAAAATACCCAGTTTCAGACTGGCGACAAATTGTCCTAGACATGTATAGGCTAGAATGCCAAACAGCTAGATTGCATAACAAACAGACCTCCTTCGGGTGAAATGGCAAAAATGGGTGTTTCACCTAGCACAAATTGACCCTGATTTTGTTCCCTAGGGGTGAGGAGGGGGATTTGGACCATCCGGCTCCGTGGAGGGAGGAGCTTGGTGACCCGGTTTCTCATCCTGCTTGGGGATCAGGGATTTGGAGGGGGAAGGTGGAGGACGGGCTGCTATGAATGCAATGTAGGGATTTCTTATGTCAGAACTTGGTCTCCTGTTGGATGAAGGCGAAATATCTGGGATGCCTATTATTCAATTAAGAGTACCTCGTATTTGATATGTACAAGTGAAATATCTATTTTCTGATAGCTTTTTATCCTCTATGTTACTACTCATCCTTGCTGATATGCAAATGTATTTGCTTTGTATAATCAAGTCTCTTTTAATAAAAATGAAATTAAAAAAAAAGAAACATATAAACATAGAATCTGTTGTCAGAAAAGGACTGCTTGGCCCACCCTGTCTGCCCAGATGTTCCCTGCCCGGTCTGTCTCCACAGATCCTAACTAGTCTCCATTGACCCTCCCTCCTCCCTGTCTATTTTTTAATATACCCCTATATTTATCCCACACAACCTTGAAGCTCTCCACTGTACTGACCTCCCCCATTTCCGCTAACAGTCTGTTCTAGGCATCTACCACCCTTTCATTGAAGAAGTATTTCCTCACATCTCTCTTAAATTACCTCCCCTCCACACAGCTTAATTTCATGCCCTCTGCTCCTGGTGCTCTTGCTCATTTGAAAGAGACTCTGCTCCTGCACCCTGTTCACCCCTGTGAGGCACTTGTAGGTCTCTATCAAGTCACCTCTCACTTTCATCTCTTCCAGGCTATACATGTCAAGATCCCTCAGTCTCTCCTTGTAGGGCTTTTTGTGCAACACCCACAACATTTTAGTTGCCCTCGTCTGAACAGGGGAGTACCCAGCCTTTAAAAGTGTGTATGCACAGGGCTCAGAAAGTATAACTACAGGCTGGGGGTCTGGGGGCCACCAAGGCCCCCAGAAAAGTTTTGGAATTCAGTGTATTCTGGTGCATTTTTGGGGCCATTTGAAACAGAATTTGCTATCCTGCTACCCCATTCCCCGTGCCCAGTAAGTTGCACTTTAGCCCCCTCCCAAGAGTCCCCACAGCCCAGTATGTTGCCCGAACCAGTCTCCCCATAGCCCAGCCTCCTGCTCAGGTGCAAGGTCCCTGGCCCACCTCAAGCCCAGCAAGTTGTACCATAGCTACTCTTCCTGGAATCCCCAGCCATCCCCCCAGGACAGCAAGTTGCACCCTAGCCTCTTCCCTAGAGTCTCCAGCCCCTCCAGCACAGTAAAGTATGTTGCCCTAACCCCCAGCCCAGCAAGTTGTCCCCAAGCATTTGGAAAGGGATATCGATGTAGGGAAGACACCAAAGAGTGATAGCAAGAGAACAGGGAGGTGTCTATTGCACTGACTAGTCCTTACCTTGGCTTGTTGCTATATAAGGCCCAGCTCCTCTGTTATTGTTGGCTGGTTGCAACTCGGTCTGGATCCCTCTCTCCTGATAGCACAGGCCACGGCCAACAGCAACAGAGCCCGTTACCACCATGACCCGAAAACCACTTGCTGACCCTGCCAAACCAAATACTGCTGCACTGCACTGCGGCAGTATGACAGTACGCTGACAAGGTGAGTCATATGAAAAATCATATGGTCACCTGGTTCCAAAACTACGTGGGTACTGTAGAACGGTCCATGTCCATTACAGACCACCCAAGCCATTGCCACTCAGTGGACTCCCCTATCCTCTGTAAATTCAAAACTTTATTCACTTCTGTGGGGTTTAAAAACATAGCCAGGCCCTTCAATAATATATATATATATATATATTCATTCTATATTCTTTGATAGGCACATTATGTAGACCTCATCTAAGCAGGTCTGAAAAATTACAATAATCTATACAAAGAGAAACATCATCACGGCTTTATCAAATAAGCCCACAGGGTACAGAAAATTGACAACAAAGCTGTTACTTATGCATGCAATTCAATAATAAGTTACTACTGAATTGCATGCATAAGATAGTTAAAAAATAATTTTGTCTTTCAGTCCCATGTCTGGTTTAAGGAAATTATATGAACAATATAGACACATTTAAAGAGAAAGCTGAATAAAATCAAAATCACAGAGAAACTGAAGTTCTTCTAGACAAGAGTTTATTTTTCTTTTTTTTTATCTTGAAGTAAAAAAAATTCAGTGGATCCCAGACTTTGGAAGACATAACTGCTGAGAGGCCAGTTTTTAGAAGTTTATATAAAATATTTCTGGTAAAATACTCATCACAAAAATCAATTATTTCCAACTTTCACATCTGCAAATTCGGAAGCCACTTGTATTTCTTCTTTCTCTTGTGTGAGTAACAAGCTTCCTCCCCTTCATTTTATAATTTTTTAAACATATTTGTACAAGTCAAAAGTTTCCAAAATGGAGTTAACCGAAGCACTAGTTCTAGACATAAACGTACAGGAAATGAAATTTTCTTAAAAAGTGCAACAGCTGGATAAGTGTGCAATAAAAAAATGGAACATAAGATCAAAATGCTCCACTATTTCAACTTTTTAAAGGTTTAGTGCAAGAAGGGGAAATGCTACCAGATGAATTGATGTAAAGTGAATATTGACAAGTGTTGCCCCGGGTCCCACACCCCTTGCACCCTCATGCATACGCCAATGACAGGTGTTTTATTAGTACTGTGATATTGCTGTATTGCACTAATATGTAGTAATGGGTATCCACTGTACAAGCATGGGTACTAGGGATCATGCTTGCTAAGTGTATACACTATACAGTATACATTTATTTTACAGCATTATTTCTTAGTTTTCTGTTATATGTAATGTTCATATGCTTATATGAGGCATACGTGCTTTGGGCCTAACCATATCTTTTTACTAAAGTATTCTTGTAGACATGTATTTCTGCTGACACTGCTTTGCACCATAATGACCTTGCACCTGCTACAACTTCTGTGCCATCTTTGTTCTAACTAATGTTACGTCTTCTGTATAACGTAATGCTTTTCTTCCTGCTGGCTCAACATTTTCTATCCAGCATTGTAATGGTACCTCTTGCTTCAGCCAATGAGAATTGTTGCACCTTTTTCCTTAGCTCCCTATAAAAAGTGATATTCTAGAAAGGTTTGCTGAGAGTTGCTGCGTCTAGGCATAGGGGAATTTGTTTCTCTTAGTAATTGTTTTACTGCAGGTTGTAAGTCTGTGTTTTTTGTAATAAACGTGTTTATTACATGATTTACCACTGTCTGTTGTTCCTTCCACTGGTTTATCTATAACAAGAACCTGATGCTGGAGTCCCTTCACTCCCTACATAAGTAAGAACAAACGTACACGCACTGCGCTGACAGTGCACAGAGTCGCCCCCTTAGCTACACACACACGCCAGTTACTTTAAAAAAAAAAAGTTACTTGAATGACCTGCCTTAGCTGTGCACATTTCATCTGTCCTACACACTTTCAGCAGCATAGCATTTAACCTATTAGACAACCCTACTTTGAACTGCACACCTAACAGCAAAATAACTGCTTAGTCCACATACAGTCACTTCACTGCCAGTATCAAAATCACAGCTTTGTAAAAGTGCTTTGAAATATAGTATGTGTAAATGATTCTATATACTGTAACACCAAGTTCTATTCTAGTGCTATAATAACCATTTTTTTCCTTTGCTTTCTAGAAACTTGAGGCATGGTCCACTGACATATAGTGTATTGTGGAACGTTGTTGTTCACTGAAATCTAGCGCTCTCAAAATGTTGTTCTGCTGCACTAGTGACATCCGTAGTGCAGCAGAACCAAAAAGTGACGTCCGCAGGACAGCAGAATGACTTTTCCTTCTGCTGCAGTGTGGACGTCACACATGGTGTCCTTGAGCAGCAATCTGACAGTTAGTCTTATATTAAAAAGAAAGATGTAGTATATTTTTTTGAGGCAACTATGTTCCACTATACACTATACAGAACAGTGCATGCGTACCATTTAATGGCAGGGCTGTTCTTTCACCTCGTTGGTACTATGACGACTGATTACCTCTTGAGCCGCGCTCTCGAGGTAATCTGTCATCATAGTACCAACTTGGTGAAAGAACAGCCCTGTTCTTAACTGGTACTCATGTACTATCCTGTATATATTACCCAGCAGCTCCAATATTATTGGCAGACACTTACTGATTACAAAATCCGGTAACTGACTAGGTGGTCATATCTGACAAGTAACCAAACTGACTAACATATATTTAGTTTGCATCATGTGATACAAACTAAATATAGAGGTTTAACTAACAATCCCATTTGTGAAATTACTTTTTTTATAAATTATTTCTCTGCACGGATCTAATGTTCAGCACGGATAAGAGTAAGGCGTAATCCTTTATATGGCATACATTACCTAAAATCATTGCTGATAAAAGCAGTAAAGGTGAAAACTGGAATTAATTAGAATGACAATAATTCCAGCCTGTAATGGGCTGGAATTACTGTCATATATAGTATAGCAAACCGAATAATGGTGCTTACCTCCCCCCCCCACAGACATTTGCATGGCCAAATTATCCAGCATACACCACATATACATGTACACTGGCACTACTGGGTAAGTGGTTATCAGCTAACAATGGGCTTACCCAGTAACTCTTAGTCATGCGTAAACATGCCATATGTCTTTATCAAAGTCATTCAGATCCGTGCACATTCACTACAAACTGACCCACTGATAGTGTTCAGTTCAAATGAGCATGTGCCAATCACCTGTTCAGCAGCGATGGCAAATCATAGTCATACCTCCCACAGTTACTAGGGAAAATATTGCAGTTTCACAAATTAATGACTATAACTTTTTGTGCAATGAAGCAGCAAAAACATATAATGTGCATGGACAAAATTATTATTGTCATGCAAAGGCCTTCAGCTATAATGATAGAAAAACCCGTAAAATACTGCATTTACACTGCATAAAGACATAAGACTGTATTTTTAATAATTACTAAATTTATCTGAGTTTTGCATCTAGCAGAGTTGTTATTTTTCATTGTCAGCTCAATTTAGTCATCCAGAGGTGGTGATCCATTGAGACAGTGGTAGGCGGGTCAGCAGAGGCATTATACGAAGTGGGGGGATGGTAGTCTGAGGTCAGATTTTCAAAAAAGCTATTAAAGCAGTGTTTTTAAAATACTTTTGTCATATTTTATTTGCTCACCATGAGAACGACCACTCCATATATATTGCAAGTAACGTGCAGGAATGGTAATTTGCCATGTTCAGATGATATTTTATCTCCTATCTTTTTTGAAGGTTTCACTGAAAATACCTCAGACATTTTCAGACCAGCTGCCTGGCGGAATCTTAGGTGAGTGTTGATTCCATTCAAGCAACAGTGACATCATTTTTGTCAGGGTCCTGGCAGCTCAGTACATCATATCATGACATTCAAAAACCAGTCTTTGCTTCCAGTTTTCTGGTGGTGGCATGTATTAATCAAAGTGTTCCAGTAAAACACCATGAGTAGATATCTGTCAATTTCCTTAAGCTGATCTACACTTGGTGCTCAGTATTATTCCCCACTCCCCCAAAAAAACAACCATCAACAACATGACAAGCTCTTAACATGAACATTTTTGGTTCCTTTGTTCTCTTTCTACCCTGAATGAAACCCAGCAGCTTCCTCCTTCTTTCAAAGTATTGTCACCTAAAAATTACTAATTAATCTGGGAAAGTAACTAAATATTTTTCTGCAATGCTGTATTGATAAAATTCAATAGGCAAAGGTCCTCAGACAACTGAAAGTAAACATGAGTTGTTGCCATTTTACAATCTGATGTACATTAGTGTGTGTGTGTGTGTGTCTTTATTAACAACATAGCACAAAACACATCCTCCTGTTCATCGTTGCTATACGCCAATGACCGTGTTCTGTACACTAGCTCAGATAATGTGCATTCTATTAACCAAAAGCTCTCTATGGACCTACTAAATATTCAGTCCTGGATCACTAGAAATAGGCTCATTCTCAATGCTGGCAAGACCCACGCTATGCTCTTTGGTTCATCTGCTAAACTAAAACATAGCCAGGATCTTTTCAGAGACTCCTGGGCTGATGGTTCCCCACTGGAGGTGGTAACTTCCTTTAAGTACCTGGGTGTCTTGCTTAATGAATCACTTACTTATGACACCCATATAACCTTCACGTGTAAGGCTGTCAATGCTAAACTGGGTTTAGCCTACAAAATGAGCCATATTCTAACCCCTTCTGCAAGGTTGGCCATTGCTAGAGGAATCCTACTCCTGTCACTCTCATATGGATCTGTAATCTATACTAACGCATCTAAGGCTTCTCTACAAAGGTGGGACACAACTTATGACAATATTATTTATTTATTTATTGAAAATGTTTCACCAGGAAAGGCACACTGAGCAAAAAGATGTTCGTCTCATGGTGCGACCTGGGGGGAGGGGTTACAGAGGAGGCAGGTATGTGTACAACAGTTGAGTTTAGAAGTAAAACAATACAGATAAAGTACATATTTTGGGTGGGATTACATTTGGACTTTGTTACATAAATTTGAACTTGTTACATAGGGAGAACAGTATAGTACATGATCTCCAAGGACAAGGTATACATTTCATAGGTAGACAACGATTGTAATAAATGATTACTTAAGTGCCAGTAACAGAGCTTGAGCTGAGCGAGATGCACCAAGTTGACAGTCGGAGTTGGAGAGTGGAGATAGAGGGAGGGAAAGAGTGGACTAATAGTCCTTAGGTTTTAGGGAGGTGGTTAGGTGGGGGTGGGGGAGGAGAGGGGAGTTTGTAGCTGTGAGTAAGGCTCCAGAGAGTAGGTTATATAGGAAGGAGGGAGGGAAGCGAGATGTTAGGAGCGAAAAGAATGAGTTAGAGAGTGAGTGAAAGTGTGACAGTATAAGTGCGTAGGGCATTGTATAAGCCAGGCAATTAGGCTAAGGCCGAGCCGCTGGTCAGGCGCTACAGGGGAACGAGGGAGGAGAAGCTATCGGGGGGTCAGGGGCAGTTGCAATTTGGAGCAAGGAAGTTAGTGAGGGCAGAGGATAGGGAGTTTTTGGATGAAGAAAGGCGGATCTGGGCCTGTAGGCCATTCCAGAGTTTAGGGAAGAGGTAAGAGAAGGCCGATTGGCTGACTGTGGTCCTTTGGTGAGGGATGACTAGTAGCCTAGCATCATTAGACCTGAGGGCGTGGGTGGGGAAGATAGGGAAGATACGATGTAGGGCAGGAGGGAGCCAAGCCAGAAGTTCGATGCGAATTTGACGCTATGAATCAGGCGCCGATTACACAGGGAAGGCAGGGCCAGTGAACCGTAGAGCTCACAGTGATGCGAGCAGTGGGGGGCATCAAGTGCAAAGCGGCAGAAAGCATTAAAGAGGGGGTCGAGTCTGGCTAGGGTGGTCTTAGAGGCGGAGCTGTAAACGACATCACAGTAGTCAAAGGACGGAAGAATCATTTTCTGGACTACTTCACATCTGACAGGTAGCGGGAAACTAGTGCGGTTCCTATAGAGGGTGCCAAGTTTTGGGCGCAGTTTTGAAATGATGGCATCCACGTGTATGGAAAAGGAGAGGTGGTGATCAAGCCAAACCCCTAGATACCTGAAGGAGGGCACTTCATCAAGGATGGTGTTATTTAGGGTATGGAAGATCAGAGGGTGGGTGAGTTTGGACAGGCGCTGTCTAGTACCGAAAGACATAGAGACAGTTTTCTTGGCATTTAGGGAGAGTTGGTTGGTACTGAACCAATGTTGGATTTTATTGAAGTCGGTTTGAAGTTTGGAGGTGAGTTCTTCATGGGTCCGGTCGGATGTGAAGAGGACCATGTTGTCTGCAAACATGTGGATTGCGGTAGTGGAGCAGCAGTTAGGCAAATCATTTAGAAGGATGGAGAAGAGGATGGGACCAAGAAGTGAGCCTTGGGGAACACTGGTAGTGATGGGGGGTGTGGTCAGCTATTTTTGTGGATTGGGTTCTATTTAGTAGGTAGGCACTGAACCAGTTTGTGGCGGAAACTGCTAACCCAGCCCCAGTTAGCAGGATGGAGGAGGAGAATGGATACCGTGTAGAAGGCTTTTTGCTAGGTCAATGAAAACAGCGGCGGTGATTAGCTCTTTATCCATCCCAGTGAGGATGGAGTCTGTGAGTCTTAGTAGGGAGCAGGTGGTAGAGTGGTGTTTTCTGAAGCCGGACTGAAATGGGGTGAAGAAGTTAGTATCTGAGAGAAAGTGGGAGAGTTGGGATAGCATTAGGTGTTCCTGGAGTTTGGAGAGGGTGGGGAGGAGGGAGATGGGATGGTAGTTTGTAGTGGAGGTGGGATCACCACCTTTTGGAAGGGGGTAGGACAGTGGCATGCTTCCATTTGGAGGGGAGTGACTTGGTGGTGAAAGAGAGATTTAGTAGGGCCGTGAGGGGAATAGCGATGCCTGGGGCAGATAAGAAGAGGAGTTTGTTATCAAGACCATCCGGGGATTTGCCTTTGGAGGGATTGAGGGAGAGGAGGGCATCAAGGGTTTCGGTGGTGGAGTTGGGTTTAAAGGAAAAGAGGTGCCTACCAGACGGTAGGGGGACAGATGTCTGGGGGGCAATATATGCCGATACGCCTTTGCATACTCCCGGTCAAGACATCACTGCCTACTATATACAGACCTAAATTGTTCCTCTCCTATGGTCCACCGGCTCCTGTCTCTTGGTAACCTTCTGGACAGTATACTGCAGTCCAATATGCCTACCTACCTTGCCTCTGTGCTAACCCATCAGCCCATCTCCTACAGCCTTCAATCTGCTGACATTTACTAGCTTAGCATTCCCAGATGTAGAACAACAAAAGGTAAATCAGGATTCTCTCATGTAGCCCCCAGTTACTGGAACTCGCTGCCCCTAGATGTACGCCTGGTCCCTAGTTATGCCACTTTTAAGAAGAGGCACCGCTCCCTCCTTGCTGTACGTGCCAGATGCACCTGCTTCAACCCACCATAGGTCATGGCTCCCTCTGCTATTGCTGCCTCGTAGTTCCCTCCTGTTTTCTGTGGTGTGAGCTGGCACCTTGCTTCTACTGCTTCCTCACTAAATCTACCCTACCCCCTATTCCCATCACTTTCCCTCTCTCTTCCTCCCTCCCTTCCTCTCTCTCACTATGTTATACTTTTGCATTTCCTGTCTCCCTACCTTCTGCCCAAACTGATATTCAGCCACCTGATTGTATGACATACTTATACTGAAATTATACTCTTTGGCATTTCCGCACTTTAAATGTGATATTACTATAACTGTATTTGCGGGCACTTACCTTATATTTGTATAATACACTTTGTGTGCCCTGGTGCTACTATTGTCTTAAACTTGTTCACTTCCGATATTTGATGCGTTGTACATTTCTGACACTGTATGCTTTGTACCTATATCTCTCTAAGTTGAGACCTCCCGGGTCGTGCCTGAAAATAGTCACTTTTGTGTCTAGTGCACCTACCCAGTTATCAAAAAATAAAATAAATAAATAAATAAATAAATAGTATATACTGAGCTGCCAGGACCGTGAGAAAAATTATGTCATTGTTGCTTGAATGGAATGAACACTCACCCAAGATTTTGCCAGCTGGTTTAAAAATGTCTGAGGGATTTTCTGTGAAACCATCAAATAGGAGAGCATTAAAATAGTATCTGTACATTACAAATGGCAATTTCTTCATTTCCTATGCAATAAATAAGGCCTGGTTGTCCTTACGTTAAGGAGTAAAGTTTTTAATATGTTTATAATACATGTGCAGCTGATCTTTGAACTATGGTAGGAGTTATGTTTTCTGTCAAGACAGTCAGTTCATTGGGGCATCTGGGACAAAGGATGCCAAAGGTGCAACAGGCTAGGGGACAGTACAAGAAACTGCTTCTACAGCGGTGAGAATCATGAGCTGTTGTCAGAACATAGGAAGGGGCTCAGGAGCCAGAGGACATGGCAAGTGGGGCTAAGGAACTAGAGGACATGGCCGAGGGACTCAGGAGCCTGAGGGCATGGCAAGTGGGGCTCAGGAGCAGGAGAACATGGCAAGTGAGGCTTAGAAGCCTGTGTCATGCCTTCAGGACTGAAGGAGTACCCATCACTGTTCCCCTCTACTCTTCCCCTTCCACCCTCCCCCTGCCATCACGTTTCCAAGCCTGCTGCTCTGCCTTCATTGCCAAATATTGATTTGGGTCTCTCCCCCTCCTGTCTTCCTTGATATCCTATGCTCCATGTGCTTCCTATTTGCTTCACTCCAGGGATTTCCGCACCTTTTCTATTAACCACCCTCACTCTTCTGATGGCCAAGTGGCCTTTTGCTATCACCTTCTTTTCCTCTGGAATCTGCTCCCGTCCTCCCTCTACCTCTCTCCTTCTTTCTCTGCCATCAGACTCCACTAATGCAACCTCCTACACTGCACTGTCCTGTTCCTACCTACCCCCTCCCTTGCCCCATATCCTTTCCCTTGACCCTCACCTGCCGTGTCCCCTAGTTGCTACCCTTCACCTTTTTACCCCTACCCCAACTAGCATGGTGCACTTTGCTTCACACTGGATTGTTTACTGCTTACTGCTGTATGCAATGCTGTCTTTATATTATGCCAGTATATTTCCATTGCCTCTGTATACACCTGTTAGCCCATAATTGCTATGCTGACTCTGAATTTTACTTGTAGCTGTTCTCATTACAGTCCCTTCCCAGGGTTGCACATGGAAACAAGCCTTGGCACAGTGTGCCTTTCCAGTTACCAAAATTCTAATTAAATAAATAAATGAGTGGAGGGGTTGGGGGGACAGGTGTTAGAGGGCATGGATTATGGAGGGGTGGGGTCCAGGTGTTAGAGGGCATGGATGATGGTGTGTTGGCTTGGGAACATGTCACCATGGCTGAAGAAGGGGTCCTTTGAAGCCTGAGGTCAGTGATGTAGGTCTTTTGAAATAGTAGACCATGGCTAGGTGAGGGGTTTGCAAACCCGAAGCCAGGGTTGGGAATGGTGGCCGTGAGCAGGAATGCAGGGGTGTGGCTGGTAGGAGGGCATTATCATCTATAGCTGTGCGCATTCACATCATGCTGACCCACTGGTGTTGTTCAGTTCAACTGAGCATGCACTAATCAATGTGTCAGCAGCGACACTTAGCAGAGCCATTATCTCATTTCAGCTAGTAAATGAATGGTAGTAGGTGGGTCTTCAGAGGCATTATGAGAAGTGGGAGAGAGGATGGTAGTCTGAGGCCAGATTTTCAAAAAAGCTATAAACTTATGGTGGGAGTATATGTTTTCTGTTAAGAAAGACATTTCATGGGGACAATACGATGCATAGGGGGCAACAGAATGTGTTCAGGAGACTACTGCCAGGGCTAGGGGATGGCACAGGAAACTGCTTCTGTGGTGGTTGGGGTCCTGAGGAGGTGATATCAGGACATAGGAAGGGGCTCAGGAGCCTGAGGACAGGGCAAGTGGGGCTAAGGAGCAGGATGACTTGGAAGTTAGGGCTCAGAAGCCTGTGCCCAGGGCACCTGGGCCCTGGAGCCTGCTGTCGGGGCTGAAGGAGTACCTATCACTGCGCCCTCTACTCCTCTCTCTCTCTCTCTCCCCACTTTTCCCTTGCCATCATGTCGCCAAGCCCACTGAGCTGCCTTCATCGCCAAATACTTGTTTGGGTCCCTCCTATCTCTCTCCCTTGCTAGCCCCTGCTCCATGCTCTTCTTATTCACTTTGCTCCACAGATTCCCACTCCTTCTACATTCCCCACCCTTACCCCTCTGCTGGCCAAGTGGTCTTCACCTATCACATTCCCTCCCTCTGGAATCTGCTCCCCCCCTCCATCTCTCCCCTTCTCTCTCTGCCATCAGTCTCCACTAAGACAACTTCCTGCTCCCTCCTTTTCTCTCTTCTCCTACTCCTTTTTCTGTCTAGCCCCTCACTAACCCTATATCCTCTGCCTTGACCCTCACCTGCTCTGTCCCCTAATTTCCGCCCCTCACCTTTTTACCCCTACTCCAACAAGCACGGTGCAATTTGCTTCACATTGGATTGTTAACTGCTTAGTTCTGTATACAATGCTGTATTTATATTATGACGTCAGATGTTCATGCTCCTTCTGTATATACCTGTTATCTTGCCGTTGCTATGCTGACTCTAAATTGTATTTGTAGCTGTTCTCCCTACAGCCCCTTTCCCATTTTGCACCTGAAAAAGAGCCTTGGCTCAGTGTGCCATTCCTGGTTATCAATTTTGTTTTTTTATGTTTTATCCCCTTCCTGCCTCCTGCATGCCTACTCCTTCAGGAATTGCCAAAGAAATCCCATCTGCTGTCGTCCCCTCCTACCTGCTACCCAGTGCAGCCAGCCTTCCCCCACTGCACTGTGTGATTTACCTCCCAGGTGGGGCTGAGGAGGCACCTGATTATCAATTTTTAAATAAATAAGTAAAGGAATGGAGGGGGTGCCCAACAACTAGAGGCCAGGGATGGTGTGTTGGCTTGGGAACATGCTACCATGGCTGGAGAAGCAGGCCTTAGGAACCTAAGGCCAGTGATGTAGGTCTTTGGGAGTAGAAAACCATGGCTGCTGGGGTGGGGGGGTTGAAAATCCGAAGTCGGGGTTGGGAATGGGGGCCGAGAGCATAAACACAGTTCTGTGGGTGGTAGGGGGGCCTTAGCATGCCACCAAGGATGGGGAGGGTTGGGAGCCAGCCACCAGGGATTAGATGTGGGACTCAGAAGCCTGCCACCAGGGCTGGTGAGTAGGTGAGCTAGGTAGCATGCCACCACATCAGTGGAAGTGAGCTCTGGTAGACAGATAGAAGGTGGTGGTTAACAACACTCATTCTTTTTTTTTTTTAATTCTTTCTTTTTCTTGCCCACGGCCGCTGGTACATCAGCCTGGTCATGGACCCCTGAGCTTCCACTTCCATCAGCCGTGACTCTCCCGACACCTCCGGCTTTCTCCCCAGGGTGGGACTGCGGCACTGGGGCTAATGCCGCAACCTTAGAACTGGATTGGGGAGTCCGGCCTGGAAGCTAATTTAGAGCCAAGGGTGGGCTTCACTCATGATGGCCGTAGGCTTATTTTTGTTGGATTACCCCAGGGCAGGGATGTGCAATGATGTCCTAAGTCCACCCTGCCCTTCTTAGCTTTTTGGGCCAGTGCTCTTGTGTTTCCCCCCGGCATCCGCCCAGGAGTCATACGCATGCCGAGCACTCACCTGACCCTCCCCCTTGAGAGAGCAGCCCTGAGGGCACTCAATCCTTCTCCCCCCCCAGCCGGCCCTCTGGCTCCCTGGGTCCATTCCCAAACCCAGGTCATCGGCGTCGCAAGTGGAAATCCAACCGATGCGCCGGTGGGCTGGCAATTACACTCATTCTAAAGGGTGACCAGTGAGGCACCACAGGGCTCAGCACTGGGACCAGTCCTCTTTAATGTCTTTATGTGTGGAATTGGTGAAGAAATGGAGAAACACAGAAATATAGAATTTGACGACAGCTACAGACCACTTGGTCCACTGGGCCTACATATTTTTTCCCTGCATATAGTGTCACCGCAGACTGTATTTGATCTCCTGCTCCACCCCCCACCATTGCTTTTCAGTAAAACCACATATACATTTGTTATGGGGTTACCAAGTATGTGGTTAGCAGCTAACAGATTTTAATGGGTAACTTCCAGCTACGCATATACATGCAGGATGTTCTTATTGGATCCTTGTAGCTAGGTGCACATCCATATCATCTCAATGCTTTGCAGCTAGTAAGTAGCTCAGCAGCGAAATACTAAACAGTGCTGCTAGGTTTATCTGTGCTTGTGTAACCCCTAGGTGACGCTATCCTTTGGGCTAATACCCCTGCCTGTGTGGCTATGCACAGGTTGAGGGGCATGAGTTCTGTGAACAGGTGCCTCCACCTGGAGGAGTGATACTGGGGTGGCTTAACTGCTTTGGTGTAGCCCTCTGGGACACTATAACCACCCACCAACCCTTCTGGTGGCCTAAACAGTAACACCATAGAACATTCACATCCACTGAATAACAGTAATAATATGCTCACGCCCCTTGCACTTACTACCAGGGGTGGATCAGCTGCAACTGCCCTGGAGACCCCCTGGAAAATAAGGTCAGCAATGCAACAATACCATATTGCCACTGTAACCCAGCTAATAATATGCACACTAGCTAGGTTAAATGTGAAACAAGATAATCTGGTTTATTCAGGGGGAGTGAACAAGGGAGGGGCGTGAATCTAATAGAATGATTGACACTTTGTTTCAGTCTGGTTTGGATCAGCATGCACTGTAAGTTCCTTTGGAACAGTCCCGTAAACCTGGGTACCCAGTGTGTTAAGCGGGCTAGCCTAAAGCGTTGTCTGGGGTGGCTGGCATTGCAGCTGCTGTTGGGGCCCTTAGGAAGGAAAACAGTTAACATGTGCACAACCCAAATAATTGTAATTCCGAGCCGGATGGCTCAGTCTGTTGGCAATAACCCAGAACAAAAACAATCAGATAGCACACAATGATTTGCAGCTGTTGTTGCAGGGAGCTACCCTGATTTGTTCTCATGCTACCCAGACCAGGATGTAGGACAGGCGAGATGAATACCTCATGGCGTTGATCTGGAGGGCCAGGGAAGCAGGGCCTACGTGACTCACCTCCTAGTGGTCGCTACCTGTTCGATGGTGTTGAGCAGGGGGCTGAATCCCCAAGTGGGTCTTTCACCGAGATGATCTCTGAACTGGGGGCAGCACCTTAGGCAAAGATGGCAAGACCCAAGCAGGATGAACAGTTCTGAAAGAGTTCATGATCTTCTGCTGGAAAAGCCTCCAGTGAGCATAACAGAATTCACCGTGGGGAACCAAATTGCTACCCACAAAACATATTCAGCACACTTAAATCAGTTATTTCTCTAAGCCACAGTTCGGATACAGTCTGGTTGTTAATTACAGCTTCACTGTGCAAACCTTTCTCTCCGAGGCTATTTTCTCTATCAGGCGGGCCAATCGCTTCGGGAACAAATCTCCAGTCCAAAACCCAAGTTGCCACAGCAATTCTCTTCTTTCTTCTGCTGCAGATTTAAGCTGGCAAACGGAAAGGTCCGACTTCTGCAATGGGCAGTTCAAAGGCAGGTGAACGTGGCAAGCAGGCCAGCAGAGCCTTCCCACCGATTCTCCTATGCTCCTCCTAAGAGCAACTGCTCGACAGCTCGAACTGTTCACTCTTTAATCTCCAACTCTTGACTGACTACTGCTTCAGGCAGTTCTGGGGATTTCCCGGTAATCCAAAAGGTTCGGTTGGCTGAGGGAACTGTCTATCACAGAAAGGGTTCCCCCTCCAGGTCCATTTAGGCACCAAGCACTTAAAACTACAGAATTTCCTTCCCACAAGACCCCTGGGGACAGTCTCCATTTTAGGTCCCCAGAGGTTCGATTGGGCCAACACTGGAAGTCCAGAACCAAAATGGTGGCTCCTATTCAAAAGCTCAAGCTGCAATTGAAAACAGGTTAGACAAACTCCTCTGTCATTATTACTATAAGAGATAAACAGCAAATAATCACATTTCCTAACAGGGTTCCCTCTGCACGTATAGCGACTGCAGAATGGGGCCATATAACAGGCGGTCTGGCTGGTCGCAAGCCTTAATTACTCAGACCCGGCCCAGACTGATTTCCAAACACAGAATAGACACTCTCTTAAAGAGATAGGTGTGGAGACTCGCTAAAGCACTCTCACACAGACAAATAGAACTGCTGCAGACAGGACAGCAGCCTGACGGTGGGCATTAGGAGCCCAGGAAAACAATATAGTAAACCCCAATTTATAGGGGGGATTACACTCTTCCCTGCCTGGAAAAACATGGTGTACTTGTCAAGTCTACACATACTATAGAATTCCATATGAAAACATTATATGAGAATACATGCATGTTTCATTTGATATACCACAAAATAAAGCTGATGCATCAGTAAAATAAACTGGTCCTAAGCATTACTATACTATTCCATTTGCAATAACATTTCCACAGTAACACATTTTCATACAGTTTCATAAACATATTATCAGGTTTAAACAGTTAGACACATTACTCTCATAACTCTAGTTTGTATCACCTCCTGTACTCTAACCCACATGGCTGGATAGTAAATAGAAACCTGATTTTAAAAATCTTATCTCACAAACTGTCAGCTGAACTGCCCCTAGCGTTCACTTCATTATGAATACAGCCTACAAGTGTGTCTCACTGTAAAAAAACCAGAATTGTCTCACTAAAAAAAAAAACTCTGGTCAGAGCCAATATGGCTGTGGAGAGCTTTTGGGATGCTTTTACCCATTATTTCTAATGAATTTGCACAATGCAGATCTATGGAGAGGCAGTTTCAATGTGGTCTTCCTTTTACACATTTTTACAATGTGTTTTCCTAGAATATGCCTACTGATTGCTATATATTTAGCCTGGATAGCACACAGAAGAAATGGCATCTTATTTTCAGTGGGATTCTACATCTACACAATATTATGCTGCATTGTGTAAAATCAGAACGCACTAAAAACAATATTTTACATCTGAGGGGCTCTATTAAGTGCCAGATCAATGCACGAGCAGCAAGATGCATTGCACAAAAAGGGTGCACCAGTCGGCACTGATACAATATTCAAAGAGAATGCACCACCAGTACGGGGTGTGCATACAGTGAAGCCTACCAGGATGAAGCGCAGCACTGCAGAATTCTACAGTAGAGTTACTGCAGCAAACAATGCAATTTCAAAGGGAGTTAATCCCTTTTGTCATGCAGTAAACCTGTGACACTGCACTTCATCCTGGTGGGCTTCATCGTTCCTGTTGAAAATGTGACCCTGGATGGGAGAAGCAGTGCAGGTGGCCGCCCAAGTCAGATGCATCCAGGGTGACCCTGACCGGACACCTTCCAGGGGGAATGCGTGGCACATACCAGTATGTGTCGCAGCCCCCATGTGCGATATTCAGCCCAGGAATGCAAATGAACTAACTGAGCATGCACAGTGCAAAGGGGCCTTATGCATGCTCATTACCAGCCCATTTGCATGTTGGTATGGGAATGAATGCGCTGGAACAGCTCTCGCCCCCAAGCCCTGACCCCAATCGCTCCCATGTGGGACAGACCCTGAAGTCTCTGGTGGTATAGTGGCACCCCTCCACCCATTCCACCAGCCCTGATTGTACCAGAGTCCAGGCTCTATTGGTTCCATATTGTAGGGAACCCAATGCCTTCCCTAATTGCACCCAAATACACCTACAGTCCATGTCCATAGTGTAATGGCCCCCGCTCCCCCTCAACAGTGCACAGACACCCCTGCCCATCCCATTGTGACAACTGGTTCTGTAATGGTATCATACCACTCTATTGGTGGGTGGCAGAACACTCGCAGCAGGAGGCTGGAATGTGTTATATGTAGGCACGCACTGTGTGTGGGTGATAACACTCAGTGACCATACACCTCAGGCACTCCCACGCAGATCCCTTATCCCAGTGCATTACACTGCTCAGTGTGAGTGATGGCCAATGCTGTACCCACTCACACAGGTCCCAAAACAGGCATGTTGCAGCCAACCTCCCATTCATTTGTACAGTTGGGGAACTGCGGATGAACTATCCATAGCCTGAAGCACACACTGCAAATGGCATTACAGGATACAGCAACCCATGGCACCCGGGATACCGCAGCAGTCTGGAGGGTGGCATGTTACACAGAGGAATAGGGGAGAGTGTGGACCTGCAGTGATGTATGACAGCAGGAAGGTACAGCATTGGCAAAGCATGCATTGGAGGTATGTAAATTCCCTCTTCAGTTTGCCAGGGACGTACACATGGCTGCATACACTGGTAGATCTGCAGCTGGTGTGGTGCCCCAATGCACAGTACAGCCAGCTGTGTCACTCCAGAGTGCAGGTCCCCAGCCCGGGTTCAGTGCAGTCAATGGCTGACCATGGCAGGGTGTGGAGGGCAGTGCCAGTCTTTGCAACAGGTTGGGTATGGGGGAGAGTGCGGGTGTCTGTGTACAGGGGAAGTGGATGGGAATCCTCTAAACTATGGATATGGACCATGGTTTCCTCTGGTGCGATCAGGTCTGGGGAGGCCTACACTAAGGAGCTCTTCAGGGATGGAGCTGGCTAAACTGGGGATGGAAAGGGGGTACCTCTAGTCCACCAGGGCTGCCAGGTTGCTGTGCACCTGGATGCACATCTGCAGCCTGCCTGTGGAAGGGTGGGTGGCTGGCTGGATTAAGCCTGCAATTTGTGGCCCAACTGTGGGCCGCAGTGCTCTGGACTGCGAGGGGGCACATTCCCACTGAATATGTTGCAGCACGGCATGTGCATGGGATTGCCCCCTTGACTTGAATAGCATACCATTTGTGTGTACCCTGGCCCATTCCCTTGCGGCCAGTGCATCCCGCACGTTTGAATATCACGCTGCTCCGCATTGTTGGAATTGTGCGGCACATCTTCCTTTTCCACCAGGATGTGCTGCATATCTCCTTTGAATACAGGGACCCAGGACTAGGTACCCTGAATAAATACATTTTAAAAATGGCAAAATCATGACCCTACTGAAAACAAGATATTGCATCTAATCTGGGATAGCCTGAGTAAATACAGTGCAAAAAATGTGTAAATGAACATCCCTGTGACAGTGAGACGTAGCCTATCCTACCCTATCCAGGATACAAAATATAGGATAAGAAACATTCAGTGTTCCCAGATCCAAATAACCATTACCCTGTAAGAAGTCTTCATTTTCCCTGTGTTTTCCCCACAGTGGCAGAATCAAATCCATGAATAAATCCCTGTAGATTTTTCCATAAGCCACTGGTTCCTTATTTATGATTTTGTTCTTTATTTATTATATCAGCAGCCTTTTATTAGGAAAAGAGCTCCGATTTGCTGCTCAGTATTAATATTATATGTCAAGATGGCACTGGAATGATTTGAATTTATATGCTATGCATAAGACATAATGGGGAACTATATGAAATAACAAATATCAAGCTCATTATTTCATGAACTATATTCAAAATTAGTAAGACAATCTTTCAAAAGATACTAGTAATGCTTGTAAACAAATTTATTGCAAATAAGAGACATTTATATATATTTAGAAAATGGCAACAACCAATTCTTAAACCTGATTGGCTGAGACAGGCTCCAAGCTGGGAATTTATTTTTCAATAGATGCCCAGCTAAAAATAAGAGCCAGTCCAAGCGCCTCTTCACAGATTAACATTCTCTGATAGGCCACTTTCTAAGCACAATAATACCCTCTAGGGTGGGCATTATTAGAAATACTGGACCTTTCAGGGCTATAAGGTCCTCTGCCTGTATGCTGGCCTCATTATGCCCCTCAGTGTCCGTATTTCCTAATAATGCCCACCCTGTTGGTATTATTATACATATATATATATATATATACATATATATATACATATATATATATATATATATATATATATATATATATATATATATATATATATATGTGTGTGTGTGTGTATATATAAATATATACACAAATGCTGTTTTTGCATCTTATAGTTATTAGTTTTCAGACAAAATTATCATAGACTTTTTTCTGTCCACCTGATAGAATCTTGAATGAGTTAAGTAAATGCTATTATTTTCTTCACTGCCCTGATCCAGCAACTCAGTAAATACACACTCAGTATATCATATTATAAAATGACAAAAAACAGTCTTCTGTTTGCAGTTGTTTGATCAGGAATTTTATAAATGGTATCTGTTATTTTTGTTACATCTATGTTGATCCAATAAAAAGTATCATATCATTTGCTTCTATATCACTCGTGGTTTGTCAGCAGTTAATTCATTAGATGAGGTCTCCCTTTGGCAGGAGTTTGGTTGTTTCTACACCCCTCCCTCAAACACACACACACACACTTACTTTAAGAGATCTTAGTAGCTCTTATTTGTTATGTTTGGGAAGTAGGCTGCAGCCCTTGCTGTCAAACATAAATTTATATATTTAGTCTGGATAGTTCACTGAAGACCTGGCATTTTATCAGATAGTCCTTGAGAGGTTAAAAAAACACAGTATAAATCTTTACAAGCTTTGCTGGGAAAGGGTAACATTTATGTGGTCTGAATCTTTCTTGAAATATATTCATCCCCAAGTGAAGTTAGTAGCAAAAATGTTTAAATGCTAGGCATTTAAATGTGCAAGCTGTCCCATTTCGTAGTGGGTAAACAAATCTCCAGTTTAATAGGCAACCAATATTTAACAAGCTGTTTCGGTTTCTTAATGGCCATCTGATAAGTAGCTTGGAGTTATGTCTCCAACATTCTAAACAGAAAGAAGGGGTTATTTTATTTTAGTTGGCATAGTGATTTGTTGATGTGGAAGGATACATTGAAAAGTCCAAAAAATGTGTTCCACGAAACTCCATTTTCAAGCTACAGATAGTAAAATGGCTGTAGGCTTCGCCCACAGCCATAAAAAAGGGCTGTACAATACAGTGCAGTCAGTGTATGCAAGTATGTATGAAAGCAATTGATTTATGATGCATTTCACATAGGATACATGCCAGGAGCAGCCATTTAAAAAAAAATTTCAGCTTCACTTGAAATTACTGGAACTTCCTCCAACACTATTTTTTAAAGCATCTGCCATTATCAGGCTCTACATGGTAGGGTAACATGGGTTAATGTAACCCTACTAGAACTCTGACAACCAATCAGAGTAGGGGAATAATTATTGCATTATAATAATATTTATAATGTTTGCTGATAATTAAGCATCTTAGATTATTATGAATTTCTGCTTTTAAGTTTTAGTGGACAATGTGGAATATGACCTTCTTCTTGAGGGCAGAGGGTTTCTTAAATGTAAAATGATACACCTCATAATGTGTGTGGGTTGAGAGATGTGGACAATACTGCCAGGAGTGTATCCAGGAATTTCAGATTTGTGTATACTCTCCATCTGCACACACACACCCTCCCCCCGGTGCTCTGTTATGTGTGATCACGTACAGTATCATTGTGCATGGATTCAAAGAAAAAAGACTGTTGCCAAAAGATGCCCCCTTGAATCTGTTTGTACAGTTACTAAACTTTTATCCATGACCTAAATAACAGAATGTTAAACATACAGAAGAATGTTGATCACTCATGTTGTGCCTGTGAAACATAGACTTTTTTTTGTTAATATAATTTTTATTTACAATGTTTCTATAGGGTACAGGAGGAGGCAGTCACAAGTTCATCTTATTTCATACTGTTTAACATGTACAGGTTGAGAGAGCTACAAATCATACATATGTAGAGTACATAAGTTTCAGTTTTACAACATAATGATATATTAAGTAGAGTCCAAGACACTATATTCAGAATAGCCCACCCTCTTTTCTTTCCCAGCATGACAGTCCCTTCCATTGCCACTTCTGTCCTGTTATAGTTCCTCATACAATGTTATTAAATTATATGATTTTTACTTTTAAGGTACAAAGCTGGGGTCTATTGCCATTATGTACATGATCCATTTGGTCCACTTCAACGTACCAAGTTTGGTGTGGTCGTTCAGAGAGAATGAAATACTTTCCGCCTTATAAATACTGGTCACTATTTCTCTCCATTCGAGTATTGTGGGGGTCTGGGGGGGAAGCCAGTGTCTAGTTAGGGCTTTCTTTGCTGCCAGGAGGGCTATCCCCAATAGGTAGCATGTGTGGGGGTCTCTCAGTTCTCGTGGAACAATATGCATTATGAACATTTCTGCTGATAAGGTGATTGGGCGCCCTATTAGTTCTATTAACTCTGCCTGAAGGGAACTCAGAAAGGGTTGTATAGTGGGCCATGTCCAGAACACATGGGTATGGTGCACCAGAGGTTCACCACACTGACACCAACATTCAGATGCTCTGGTTCTTGAGT
The DNA here is from genome assembly GCA_016271365.2 of Neoceratodus forsteri. Classification (NCBI taxonomy): domain Eukaryota; kingdom Metazoa; phylum Chordata; order Ceratodontiformes; family Ceratodontidae; genus Neoceratodus; species Neoceratodus forsteri. The sequence continues at coordinate 1,119,287,025 of CM028130.1, read as the reverse complement.
AGTGAGCTGTTATTGCAGGGGTTCGGAAATATCTGGTTATCAGTTGCCAAGAAAAAAGTTGCCAACTATGTGAGTATATGAGTTTAGATGCTCATAAGCAGCCTCCACCCCACTGTTGTGAGGGAATCTCCATTCCCATTTCTAGGTTCCATTTCTCCAGTGTCTCCAGTGTATTGACTCCTAGGGTTTTGGTAAGTGCTTTGTAAAGGTTAGAAATAATATGTGGGGTCTTGGTGGTGGCAATGGTGTTCTGCATTAGGGATATTAATGGGGGAATGTCTTCTTGCCTTCGTACTCCCAGTGTGAGGGAATAAAAGAAATGTCTCAGTTGTAAGAACCTAAAGAAATCCTCTTGCCTGAGGCCATAGGTCTGTCTCAGCTCTTGGAAGGAATTAAAATCATTCCCTTTTAGCAACTGTGATATGAAGGTGAGGTGGAGATGTTCCCACTGACCGAATGTGTGATCCATCTGAGCTGGAAAGAAGTGCTCCAGAAGGGCAAATGGGCATAGGTAAATCAGGTATGGGAGTAGAGCAAGCTGTCTACGAATCCCTCTCCAGGTTTTGGTCTGATGTGCAATCCATGGACCTGGGCGTAATGGTGCGATAGAATGTTGTGTCCGGTGTAAGGTAATCCTTACCAGGTCATTAAATGGGAATAGACCCTCTTCAATCTCCCGCCATATAGCGGGACTGGACTGCCTAAAGCGTGTAACAATAAACTTGTATCGTCCTCTTTGTCTTCCACTGTCATGTGTTGTCTACCCTCCCTGCGATGAGGTGCCTTTGTAAATGAGTCTCTTACTCAAAGGTTGTAAATCCAATTTATAAATAAATAAAAATAAATAAATAAATAAAGATGATATGTGAGGCCCAATTATATAGTTTAAGATTCGGAAGGGCTGGACCCCCCATCCACCTGGCAAGGGAAGGGAAAGGACCGAGAACCTTATTCTGGGGCGTTTGCCTGCCCATATAAATCCTAGTATAGCGTTATTCCAAGTTTGGAAAGTTTTGGTTGGAACGTATATTGGTACATTTTGAAAAAGGTAAAGTGCCCGGGGGAGGATCACCATCCTGATGACCTCCACCCTCTGAAGCAGGTTAAGTGGGAGGACACTCCACCTAGCCAAATCCACCTGAAGCTGGGAAAAGAACAGTGCATAGTTGTTTCATACTGCTTTCCCAGCATCGTGCGATAGATAAATGCCCAGGTATTTCAATTTTTCAAGGTCCCAACAAAAGGGGTAGGTCTGTCGGAACAATGATGGAGGGTCAAAGTTAAATGTCAAAGCGTCTGTTTTGGAGGTATTTAATTTGTACCCTGAACATTGCCCATAGTCCTCTAGTATTTTAAACACAGCTTAAAGCTATTCATAATCAAACTTATTGGTTGTTAGTAGCTAAGGGTACAAATAATATTGAATATAAAATAGATACTTATGTTTCGTTGGAAACTTTTGTCATTTTTTATTCTATAAAATTGTTTTCCCCTAATGTTGAAACTGTGGGAGTAGTATTAAACTTTAATATGAAAGTTTTACGTCCATTTTTACCCACAGAAGTGTATCTTGTCATTGCATCTCTTAAAAAAAGGAAGGCCCTGGGTCCCTATATGCTCCCATCTGAGGTATATTTGAGTGCCCCCACTTTATGGTCTGCAGTTTTGACCAAATATTTTAATTACTGCATTCAAAAGTTGGTATTTCGAAACTCCTGGAAGGGAGCAATAATAATATCACTATATAAAAAGGGTGACAAGACTGATCCCAAAATGTATAGGCCTATCTTACTATTAGATAGCCTTGGGAACATTTTTTCCAGACTTATTTTAAATAGACTTAAGGAACAATTATTATTATTGGCGGATCTTTCTGATGCTCAAGCTGGTTTAGGGCCAGATATAGCACAACTGACAACTATTTTATAATTAGACATTTATATGAAAAATATGTTGTAATTAGGAAACAGAAACTTTTTGCTACCTTTATAGACTTTAGTATAGCATTTGACTCAGTTTTAAAGAACGTATTGAGGGACACAATGAAAGAAAGAGGTTTTACAGGGGAACTGATAGCAATTATTAAGAAATTATATTCCTCAACTTGGGCCCAAGTAAAGTCAGGTGCCAGTGGACAATTTTCCTCAACTTTCTCTACTAATATGGGAGTTAGACAAGGTTGTGTAATCGCACCACTGCTTTTTTGCATATATATTGATAAGTTATTGTGTGAATTAAACTCTAGTAATACTGATTCCCCTAAGATTATGGATAAACGTTGAGGTGTACTGGCTTATGCAGATGACCTGGTCCTGTTTTCTCTAATCGAATCTGGACTGCAAGCTAAGTTAAATATGCTTGCAGTATTTGCTGGGGAGCTTAATTTGTCAATAAATCTTCAAAAAAGGCAGGTCCTCCCTTTAGGATTGAAGGGTATAAAAAAGAAATCTTGGGAGTTGGGGTCTGCTAAGCTAGAAACTGTAGATAGTTATATGTATTTAGGATTACATTTGACAAGGGATGGGAAATGGAACAAACAGCTTGCTACAACTCTTGTAACTCTGAAGAGGACAGCAAATTTGTTACTTACATTTAACAAAAAATATGGTGGAAATACGATCAAGCCACTTTTAACTGCAGTACAGGCTAAATATTATGCCCAAGCTTTGTTTAACACTGAGATCTGGTATCATAGTAAGATGAATATATTAGAGATTCCCATAAATAAATTGTTACGTGAACGCTTAGGATTACCCAATTTTGTTCCTGTTGCTGTGCTAAGGGCTGAAACAGGTTTCTTTCCCCTGCAGGCATCAGTTGATGCCAGAAAGGTTAATTTCTTGATCAGAATTCTTCAACATGGACAAGACAGATATACAGTCCTATGTTTAAATGAAAAATACACGTGGTGCTTCCTTGGTTATCTAAAATCAGAATGGTTATCCTTGATATTTCAGTTATTACAGAAAGTAGGGTTAACTCACTTGTACCAGTATAGAGACAGAGGAATTATCAGCCTAAAATATCAGTCCTTTATTACAAAGGTATTTAGAGAACATTATAAGACTTTAGATCTAAATATCATTAACAAGCCGAAAATGTTCCCCTTTTATAGGGCAAATGATTTTGGACACTTCTACAGATATCATCTAGATATGCTTACAGATGTAGAACATAGAAAACAGTATACCAGATACAGGCTGTAAGTATTCCCAAACAATATACTAGACGCAGTTTACAGGAAAAATACTTCTGTCACCTCCAGATACTGTTCTTGTACCTGTTCCATTCTGGAAAATTTGGAACGTCATGTTTGCCTGTAAATGGTATGATGTTCCAAGAGTAAAATGGATCTGGCCCTTATATCAAACTATTCAAACAAATCAAATCAAAATTTATTTATAAAGCGCTTTTCAAGAAATCAAAGCGTTAATACAAAACAGAGATAAAACATCAACACTAATAAATAAAGACATACAACAATAAAATATCCATAAAATAAACTAACCAAATGTCAGCAAAAATAAGTAACTTTTCAGGGATCTCTTAAATGCTTCCACGGACGGGCACTCTCTAACCTGACGAGGTAGAGAATTCCACAGGGTCGGGGCCATAAAGGAAAAAGCCCTAGCCCCAGATGATTTATAACAGACCCTGGGAATTCTAGCAATCCTCGCCAGTGGAGCGGAATGTGGAGAGGATGATAGGGACAAAGGAGATCTTGCAGGTAGTCTGGTCCCTGGCCGTGTAGGGTCTTATAGGTCAGCAATGTGACCTTGAAGGTGATTCTCCATCACACTGGCAGCCAGTGTAGTTCGCGCAGCACAGGTGTGACATGACAAGTTCTTGGTAGCCCTGTCAACAGCCTAGCTGCCGCATTCTGCACCAGCTGCAGGCGACGGAGATCTACCCCCGGCAACCCTAGGTATAAAGCAACAGATCAGAGTATTTTATTGGTCATCTTTTTTACTTCTAATGATGATACTATAATTAAGACTGTGGCCAATTATTTGGTAAATATATCCAGAATATGTTTTGGAAAGAAAAAAAGATGAATTAGTACCATTTCTCTTAAATTATATTCTGACTAGGGCAAATATGATCAATATGGTGTTTAGATTTGTGTTATGCAAATAGGAAAATATTGCATTTAACTCAATTCTGTTTTTGCACCTTGCATTTTATGCACTTTAGGGATGTAATGACAAGTACTCATATTGTAGCGCATTTTGTATTTATTATATTTATATATTTTTTAGATAGGACATTTACTTATTTTACTTATTTATTTATATAGAGAGTATACACTGTAAAAATGTTTAGGTTTTTCCTTTTCTTCTGTTTTTGCTTATATACTGCTGTAAATTAACTGTGTACATTGTCATGGTCTTTGACAGCTCAATAAACTTGAAACTTGAAACTTAAACACAGTTGGTACTCATTATATGGGGTCAGAGAGGAAAAGCAGGACATCATCTGCGTATGGGGCGATGCAGTGCTCTCTTCCCCCTATGAGGATTCCAGAGATTTGTGGGGCACGTCTAATAGCTCGAGCCAGTGGTCCAATGTAAATGGCAAAAAGCCCAGTGGACAGAGGACAACCTTGATGGGTGTCCCTATGCAGGGAGAAGTAAGCAGAGTGATAGCCAGAAACTTTAACACAGGCCTTGGGTGATGAATAGAGAGCTCTAATCAGAGAGACAAGAGGGGCGGGAAATCCCATCCTGGACATGGTAGCAAACAAGAAAGGCCAGGAGACTCTGTCAAAAGCCTTCTCAGCATCAAGGCTGAGAAGGACTGAGGGGATTCTGCTTGTGTGCACTCTCTGGACCATATGTAAGGCTCTCCTGGTATTATCTGTTGTGGATCTAGAGCTTACAAAGCCTGTCTGATCTAGGTCAATCAGGGTGGGGAGGACCCTGTCTAATCTCCTGGCCATTATGGACATGAGAAATGTATAATCTATGTTTAACACTGATATGGGGTGGTAGGAGGTACATAGTTGGGGGTCCTTGTCAGGTTTGGGGATGACTGAGATCACTGCTAATGACCAGCTTGGGGGGGTCATCCTGGCCCTGTAGTACCCCATCATAGACTTGCACTAGCAGGGGGCTGATCAAATGCTCTGTACACTTGTAGAACTCTGTACCATAGCCATCAGGGCCAGAGGCCTTCATTGTGTTTAGCCATGATATGGCTGCTCGCAGTTCTAGCTGGGTTATGGGAGAGATGAAAAAATTACTCACCTTAGTAATTATGTTTCTTCTAATGGAGTCTTGCTGTATTCTGACTATTGCAGTTAGCCCCAGCCTTTAAACTGCCCCAGAGAACAAAGGGTTAACTTTCTATGCAGAGCATAGAATGCTGAGCTTGAGCTCAGTTAAAGTCTCTGTCTGGAGCCCTTTGAAATCCAACTGTCAGATTCTTATGAGCAAACACTCACTAACTATTCTATGTGGAAATTGTAAAATTTTTACTAACCAACTGCCAACAAAAAGTTTTGGATCCCCAAAGGAAGACTCAAGTCAGGAAACCAAAAACCAAAGACCAATCTAAATAAGAATAAAGATAAAACAAACACAGAAACAAAAAGAAGAGGGTGTAAAAGGAGCACCCCTGAGATGCAACACTGCTCCTGCCCACCCACTTCCCAAAAACAGGTTCTGAGAGGGGAGGCAGGGAGGGAGGTTAGAATACAGCAAGACTCCATTAGAAGAAACACAGTTACTAAGGTGAGTAATTTTTTCTTCAAATAACATGAAGTCTTGCTGTATTCTGACTATTGCAGACTACCAAGTAGTACCTCCATGGAGGAGGGACAGAACCTACTTTAGGAATAGGCTCTGAAGTACTGCTGTGCTGAACCGAGCATCACTCCTAGCCTGGATATCCAGAGAGTAATGCTTGGTAAAGGTATGGACTGTTTTCCAGGTGGTTGCTTGACAAATTTCTAAGAGAGGAATATCCCTGGCAGCAGCCAGGGAAGCAGCTGTACCTCTAGTGGAGTGAGCCCTCAGGCCTGAGGGTGGAATTTTTCCTAGTTTCTCATAGTAGAAATGTATACAAGATACAATCCACCTGGCAATAGTTCTCTTGGTGGCAGGTTTGCCCTTCCCCCACTTCTCCATAAGTGAGGAACAGCTGGAGGGAATCAAACCTGTGACCCTTGTTATGCTCTATATAGTAGCTAAGGGCTCTTTTTAACATCTAAACTGTGTAGCCTCCTCTCTCCTGAAGAGGAATGATCAGTGAAGAAAACAGGAAGAGACATAGACTGGTTCAGGTGAAAATCTGAAACCACTTTGGGCAAGAACCTTCTATTGGTTCTAAGGACCACTTGATCCCTATGAAAGGAGATAAAATCAGGTTCCACTGACAGGGCTTGCAGTTCACTGATACGTCTGGCAGAGGTAATGGCTACTAAAAACACAGTTTTCCAAGTCAAGTACTTAAGCTTTACTGAGGACATAGGCTCAAAGGGAGGCTGCATCAATTGAGCAATACAAACATTTAAATCCCAGACAGGGGCAGGGTCTCTGAATAGAGGATTAGTATGAAGCAATCCTTTGAAAAATTTACAGAACACAGGATGAGATGATAGTGAGGAAGACTTCCCCACTGACAGAAAAGCAGAGACAGCTGACAAGTGTACTTTGAGAGTAGCTGGTCTGAGGCCTAGGCCATTAAGATGGACCATATAATCCAGAACTGTAGGCAATTCAGCAGTGTCTGGGGAAATATGCTGCTTAGAACACCAAATGCTGAATCTCTTCCATTTGGAGTTATAGGTCTTTCTAGTGGCGGGCTTTCGAGAGACTTTGAGGATGTCTAGAACCCCCTGAGACAGATGCAAATCTGCATACTCTAACTCTTCAAGAGCCATGCCTTGAGATTGAGAGACTGAAGATTGGGGTACCAAATCCTCCCCTGAGAGAAGGTTACCAGGTTGTAATTCCTGGGAAGAGACAGGGGAAGATGGACTTCAAGGGACAGTAACAGGGGGTACCAAGGCTGTCTGGCCCAATCTGGAGCAATCAGAATCACTTTACAAGGTTGTGACTTTATCTTGACTAAAACTTTGAACAGTAGAGGAAAGGGAGGGAAAGCATACAGAAATGTTCCTTCCCAGTTCAGAATCAGAGCACCCAGAGGGGCTGTGCCCAAGACTGGGGGTCTGCAACAAAAGAGAGGAAGTTGGTGATTGTCTAGGGCTGCAAAGAGATCTATCTCTGGAGTGCCCCACCTTGAAAAAATCACCTTCAAGACCAGAGGGCCCAGGGACCATTCATGATGGCCCTGTGAAATCCTGCTCAGTGCATCGGCTAGCACATTGTCCTTCCCCAGAAGGTGGACTGCAATCACAGATGTTTGCAGGGAATAAGCTAGGGACCACAACTTCATGGCTTCTGTGCACAAGGCCGTAGACCGTGTGCCTCCCTGTTTGTTGATGTACCACATGGTGGTGGTGTTGTCTGTTCTGACTTGAACCACCTTGTTCTGCACTGACTAAGAGAAAGTTTGCAGGGCCAGAAAAACCTGCCCTGAGTTCCAGGAGATTGATGTGGAGAAGAGATTCCTGAGGGGACCACAGTCCCTGGGCAGTGAGGGCCCCTAGATGGGCTCCCCAGCCCAGGAGGGAAGCATCCATGGTAAGGACCACTGAATGAGACTGAGTGGCAAATGGGACCCCTTGCCTTAAATTGTCCTGATCCTGCCACCACCGAAGGGCTTGGATCAGGGTCCGAGTCACTGGGATCAGTTTGGTAAGGGAATCCTTCTTTTGGGACCAAAAGGCCCTCAGATGGAACTGAATGTCCCTCATCTGGAATCTTGCCCCTTGGACCACTGCTGTAGAGGCTGCCATGTGGCCCAGGAGCTAGAGGAAATGCCTTGCTGGTCGAGACACCTGAAGGCTGAAGGAAGAAGCCAGTTCTATAAGAACTCTTGCCCTTTCCAGGGGAAGAAAGGCTCTTGCTTTGACAGCATCCAGCTCTGCCCCTATAAAGGTAAGAAGCTGCACTGGCTCGAGAACTGACTTGGGAAGGCTGAGAAGAAATCCTAGAGAAGTAAGCACTTGCTGGGTCATTTGCAGGTCTGACTTGACTTGGTCTGGGGACTGGCCCACTATGAGCCAGTCGTCCAGATATGGAAAAATGGAAATTTTTTGCCTCCTTAGAAAGGAAACTACTACTGCCAGGCACTTTGTGAAGACCCTTGGGGCTGAAGTTAGGCCAAAGGGCATTGCTCTGAACTGATAGTGGCCGGAGGGCAACTTGAACCTGAGGTACTTTCTATGGGAGCACTTGATGGGAATGTGAAAATAGGCATCTTTGAGGTCCAGAAAGACTAGCCAGTCCCCTGGCCTTAGAGAGGGAAGGATTATTCCCAGAGTTACCATCTTGAACTTTGGTTTTAAAAGAAGTTTGTTTAGGTATCTTAGGTCTAGGATGGGTCGCCACTCCCCTGTCTTTTTTGGAGTAAGGAAGTACCTGGAGTACAGACTTTTGCCCCAATCTAGGGTAGGTACTCTCTCTATGGCTCTTAAAGCCAGCAGAGATGAAACCTCTGCCTCTAGAGCAAGGGTTTCTGAGAGACCTGCAGGTGGAAAAGATCTGGCTCTCCTCTTCGGAAATTTTTGAAGCTGAGAACCAATCCCTGGCCTACTACTTTCAGGGTCCATTTGTCTGATGTAACAGACATCCAGTCCTGGATGAAGTAAGTCAGCCTGCCCCCTACTGGAATAAGAGAGTCGACCCAGGCAGGCCCATCAGGCTGTCTGCTTGGCAGGGGCCTTAGGCTGAGGAGTGGATGCAGCCCTGCTCATCCCCCTTCTGCCTCTTTCTCTGAAGAACCCTCGCTGTGAAAAGGAACAAGAGGCCTGTGGCTGGTAGAAAGACCTATGAAAAGGCCTGCCCCTAGACTACTGCCTTTGAGGAGTTGCCTGCCTCTCTTTGGCCTGAGCACTCCTGTAAGTGGTCCTGTACTCATCCATTTTCTTCATGTAATTCTCTGTCTGCTCCCCAAACAGAGAATTACCCACTACAGGAAAATCCATGGCCTTAGCCTGGGTATCCTGTGAAAGGCTAGTACATCTGAGCCAAGCCATTCTCTGAAGAGCCACAGATGTAGCCATGACTCTTGATGACACATCATTGGAGTCCACAGCAGCATGAAACTGTGTCCCACCTGGACTTCTGGTACCTGGCTGTATAGGCCACATAATTCGCCTGCCTGAGTCCCAAGGAAGATGTCATGTACTGTTTTTTTTGCCATGGCATCAGTCTTCCTGGAGTCTTTATCTGGGGGGTGTGAAGCCAATGGAATGTTTGCCTTGTCACAGGCAGCAGCCTGCACTACCCTAACATGGCTGCATTGCTGGTATAAAAACTCCGTATCTGAGCCTGATAGTGTGTACCTCTTGTCCATCCTTCTGTCAACAGGGGGTACAGAATTGGGAGACTTCAGGATTTTTTGTGTCTGTTTCCCAAAGGATTTGTGAAGGGGCATAGCCAGTCTCCTGGACTCTGGGATGTCCATCATTTCCACATAATCAGGCTCCTCCTGATCCTCCATTGCCTCCTCCATAGGAAGCTGGAGGGTTTCAGCCACTTTTCTGTAAAACAGAAAATGGGAAGGGGACTCAGAAAGCCTAGGAGGGGATACACCAGAAGGTCTGTCTGGGGAGATGCCCAGTTCCACAGGCACATCCAGACTTTCATCATCATCACTATTATCTTCAAACTCCCCCCTCCTCCACAAACTCCGGTTCATAAAAATCTTCAGGGGTATAATCTTGAACCAGGGGAACCGACCAAACCGAACCCCTGCGAAAAGGTGCCGGATCGGTCAGAACCGGGCGAAGCGATTCCACAATTTGAATCACTCTGGCTATTTCCTCGGTGGTTGGAACATGAACCTCTGGATCCGAACCGGTTGATTTTTCTTTGCGTTTTCTTTTTCTAGGAACTGACCTCTTGGGATCGGCTCTCCTCTTGCATGAAGAAGTATCTCCCTGGTCAGAGGGCACTCCTTCTGGTTCTGCTGGAACCAAACAGGGCTGGCTATCCGGTTCAGCGGACTTCTCGGCCTCCTTTTCCCTCAGTCTACCTAGTCTCTTTTCAAGGGTAGATTTAGGAACAATTTTACAAATTTCACAGTCTGAATCGAGGTGTTCAAACCCCAGACAATAAACACAGGTGGTGTGGGGTAGGACTTAGCAAAGACCTGCATACACTCACTGCAGTGTTGAAACCCAGTGGGCCCGTTTTTTTTCTTGGGTTTCTCAGACATGGCCAATCTAACCAAACTTACCCTTTTTATGGCAACCGCCTGACAAGACTCCCTTATCGGTTCCTAACTGTGTCACCGGTGTTGGAAAAAAACGTTCAAAACACATTTTTTTTTAGAACCGATAAGAACTGGTAACCACACTCTAAAGTAAAACACAAGGATTCAATACAAATGATCAGTTCAGCCAAACCGATTTAACACTTTACAATTTCTACACAGAAAACAGAACAAAACCTATCTAGTACTCACGGTACCACAAACAGAGACTGAACCGACTATGCAGAAATAAATTTGGTAAAAACCGACAACTTAACCGAGACTTTAACCGACTTTCAAACCGAGCCGAAGGAGAACTCTCCGGAGCGACTGTTCAGTGAGGCGGAGTAAAGAATCTGATAGTTGGATTTCAAAGGGCTCCAGACAGAGACCTCAACCGAGCTCGAGCTCAGCATTCTATGCTCTGCATAGAAAGTTAACCCTTTGTTCTCCGGGGCAGTTTAAAGGCTGGGGCTAACTGCAATAGTCAGAATACAGCAAGACTTCATGTTGTTTGAACAGTCTTGCCTGCTGTTCCTTGTTAAGTATAGGGAGATCCAGGGATGAGAGGAAACTTTCAATTTTACTGGGATCTGATGAATGGTCAGGGGTATATAGTTTCTTGTAGTAGTCACAGAATACTTGTGTGATACTTCTCAACTTTATGTGCTGGATGGTAGTTTCCAGGTCCTTAATGGTGGCTATAGTGGCAAGCCGTCACTGCTTCCGGAGACGGAAGGCCAACAAGCGTGAGGCTCTTGGACCCACCTCCCCGTACCATTGCCTTAGGAATGTTAGTGCTATTTCTGTTCGTTGCAGACACAGCTTGTCCAGTTCCTGTCTAGTCTGTTTGAGATGTGCTGCCACCGACAGGTCACCTTGTTGGTGGGCCTCTTGGAGGAACACGAGGGTTTGTTCCAGATGTAGTTGTTTTTCCCTATGATGCCTTGCGAAGTGGGTAGTGTGTTGTATTAGGTGGCCCCTGAGTACCGCCTTCAGCGTGTCCCATCGGATCACCAGAGATGTCTCCTGGTCAGAGTTATCCTCTAGGATTTCCTGTATCTTATCTTTTAGGACCTCCTGGAATGGCTCACTGTTAAGGTGGGCCAGGTTGAGTCTCCACAGGGTATCCCGCCTCTCAAGCCCCATTCCCCACATTGTGATCAAAAGAGCATGGTCCGAGTGAGCAATGTCCCCAATGATGGCCTCCTTACGTAGCCCCATGCTTTCTTTTTGTGTATAACAATGATCTATCCTTGTATATGTTCCATGTACAGCAGAGTAAAATGAATATTTTCTATCTCTAGGGTGGAGGGTACGCCATACATCAAGCCAGCCCACCTCCTGAATAAACCTTTTAAAGAACTTATGTAGTGCAGGTTGTCTGCCCCTGGTGACACTTGTGGAATCCAGATTTGGGCTTGGTACAATATTGAAGTCCCCTGCTAAGATCAGAGTCCCCTTAGTCATCTCCAGTACTTTCCTTAGGAGGTATCTTATTGTCTGTGTGCTCGACGCTGGGGGGAAGTAGGCATTAGCCAGGGTTACCTCGTTGTTCTGCAATAACCCCTGGACAATCACCGGGTGGCCCTCTGCGTCTGCCCACTCCTGTGTGGCTCGAAAGGGGGTGTGACCTGAGACCAGTATGGCAATCCCCCTCTTCCTACCTACAGTGTATGAGGATGAAAAAACCTGAGTGAATCCCCTGCTGACTAGTTTTTTATGCTCATTAACATTCATATGCATTTCTTGTATACAGATTATCTCTGCTTGACTTTTTTTAAATAGAGTAAGCATTCTGGAGTGTCTAACTGGGCTTCCCAGTCCATTCACATTCAGTGAAAAAATCTGTAATGTTTTATCTGCCATTTATGTCTCTTTTATTCATGGGGAGGTTTGACCAAGCCCTTCTGTTAGGCTTTGGTCTTATGACTCTGCAGTGTCCAGTACCTGCCTTGCAAATTAATGACTGCCTATGGGGAAATGAGGGGGACAAGCCACCCTCTAATTTCATATTTTCAAAAAACCTAAACATTACAACAAACTTATGAATTAACAAAGGGCAGGGGTCTACCAACTGGACTGGCCCTGCCGAACTATAAACGGCTTCCATGGGGGCTGAGAGCCAGACGCATCCAAGCCCCCTAGTGCACCAAGTATGGTTTGGTCTCACCTTTCAGAGGACCAGACGATATAAGTCTCGGGGAACGGGAAGGGGGGGTTATAATCATGCCCTATCCTCCCCCAGGGTAGTGAATATACATTATGTCAAAGTAATTGTTTCCCAGCTGTTTACACTATTTCTTGAGCAATTTGGGGCTAACCTTAAGATACATCATGGGGCCCATATTGTAATTTCTAGGGCAGGGACCCATTCGTTTCCTTCCAGGACCCGGTTCAAAGGGGGCCCTCCGATTGTCCCTCCAGCTGCCCCTTACAGCACTGGGAGAACTTATGGGGGGAGGAGGGCTCTACCTTCAGGCATAGCCTCACCTGCCTAACAGGAGAGTGGAATGGGGGTGGGAGAGGAAATCGCTATCCTCTCAATCCTGCATCTTAACTTTATTGCACATTTATCCTGCCCCTCATTTGTACTCAAAACAGGGTTCCCATGAAAAACAGCATCTATCCGGGTTGGTGAGGTGCCACCGACCTGTCTATTCATTGGGTTCTCATGTGTTCCTCAACCATGAGGAAGCCAGAGGACTAGCCAGCCCAGTCTCTCCCATCCCTGTGACCTACCTGCCCCCCCTTCTTTTCTGACCCTTTCTCTCCCATCCTAAATTTGGGTTCGCCATGGGGAGGACTGCCATCCAGAAGTTCCTCAATCATCCTTTTTGGACTTCGGAGGGAAATCCTGTGATGTTAGGTTCCTCCGCGTTGCAATAGACCCAGGAGTGACTGCTTTAGAGGGGCTACATCAGAGGGGAGATACTCAGGGAAGGGGGGTGAAGTACACACGGGCCACTTAGGGATTCAAGCTACAAGAGGGGAAAGCATGACCGGCTTACCTGCTGACTAACAAAGTTAAGGTAGTGCAAGTAGTCCAAAATCCCTTCATTTGACAGTCTGTCTGGAAAATTAATTCTCCGGTTCAGCCGCTGCTTGCCTTCTTAGATTGGCAACTATTTGCTGGATCGCCGACTCTCCCTCTCTACGACACTGTTCGGCATCATGCTGCTCCAGGCCTTCTGTGCTAATTTGGACGCCAACGATGTACTGGGAGTTTTATGACCTGCTGAAACCTCAATCCCCATTTTGGTAAATTCTTGGGCCACCTCGTCGGCATTTTCAAAACTTTTGGGGCCTTCCGCGAGGTAAACCACCAGCTTCGCGGAATGCGGTGTTCTGAACTTTATCCCGGCCTCCTTCAACTTCCTCAGGATAGGTGCATAGGCTCTGCGTTTTGTGGCTATGGTAGTGGGGTAGTCGTTATCCATGTAAATTCTATTGTCCTGGTGAGCTAGGTTCCCCTTTTCCCAGGATTTGCGCAGTATCATTTCCTTCTCCTGGTGCCTCAGAAAGCGTGCCAAGATTGCATAAGAATGATTAGGCGATTGGGGCCCCAATGTGCGGTGGACACGATCCATCTAGAGAGAACAGTCATCAGGTAGGTCTAGCTGTGCTCTAACGTATTGCTGCAAAAAGAGGACAGGGTTATTTCCTTCTGTTCCTTCGGGGAAACCCGATATTCTCAAGTTATTTCTCCTACTGCGTGCGAGGCCGTCAATCCTTTTTTCGATTTTGCTCATGTCTGTTCGTATTGCTGCAAATGCGGACTGCATTTCTCTTCTAAAGTTCCTTATTTCTCTTAAGACTATATCCATCTCTCTGGCTATACTAGTAGCGTTGGTGAGATCAGCCACCAGGAGGTCGCTGTGGCCTGACATTTGTGAGCTATCGCTGTCGGAATGCAATCCCTCTGGATCAAAGGGATCTGGTGGCAATTTTTGATTCTCCAGTTTTCGTCAGGGCATATTTGCAGTGTTTTATAACGGACTTGCCCAGTAGTTTCCTCTTTCTCAGTTGGAAATGATGATTTATGCCTTGGAGGAGACGGAGCTGAGTTTTCAGGCTACAGCTGAGGGCATGACGTCACCGGAAGTCAGAAACATTGACTTTGACGGCAGATAAGGAACGTTTGGCCCACCTAGTCTGCCCATTTCTCTACCTACATGGGAGCCAGAACTGACTGCATTGCCATCCACATGTAGTAGGCAGTGCACTGAGTTCCTACCTGAGGCATAGGCTGAAGTATGGGTCTGAGAGCATGGAGCGGGGGGGGGGGGAGTGAGAACAAGCCATATTTCAGGACTGCATGTGGGGACTTTGGTTTCCAACATCCAAGGCTGAGGGAAATCAAAATCCACCAGTGAGTGCTGGGGAATGGGATGCAATGAAGCCTGCCACCAGGGTGGGATGGGGGTGGCAGTGAGCATGCTGCCAAGACTGTGTGGGCCTCAGGAGCCTCAGGGCTTAGTTGGGTAGTTGGGGCTTGGTAGCTAGAGAACAGTGATGGGTGGTGGATTCAGGAGGCAAAGTTGCAGTTGCTCAATAAGTGAGGGCATACAGTGTTTGTATGACGGGTGTCTAGGGGGGCCATGAAGGGAGGGGTTCAAGGAGGAAGGTGGGTGTTGGTGGGACCCAGGAGGGAGTGTCCAGGGTCACTAGGGAATAGGATGTCTTTGGGACCTGGGAAGGGGAGTCTGGGAAGGGAGGGGCATCCAGATGGCTGAGAAGTGATAGAAGGAGGTGTCCGGTAGTCCAGGGCAGTAAGTGTCTGGGGACCAGGGAGAGTGTCCAGTGTACCAGTGAGGGAGATGTCTGGTGGGCTAGTGGTGAGAGTTGTCCGGGGATGGGGCTGGGAATGCACAGAGTCCAGGGAGGAAGGTGCCTGAGGTGCCATGAAGGGAGTGAGAGTGGAGGTGGTGGGGGACTGTGAAGAGAGTAGGGTGTTTGTGTATATAGATACGTACACAGATACATAGAATGTGATGGTAAATAAGGGCCGCTGGACCCACCCAGTCTGTCCACTTTGTTTTTCTTTAACCTTCTTTTTTATTGCAGACCTTACTTAATCCATGGTGCAGTCTTTTCTCCCTGCTACTTTACAGCCATTACACCCATGTGCCTGTCCCAGACATTTTTGAACCCAACCAATGTTTTTAACCCCACTACCTCAACTGGAAGGCTAGTCCAGGTATCCACCACCCTTTCTGTGAAAAAGTACTTCCTCACATCCCTCCTGAATTTAAACCCCTCCAGCTTCAAGTGGTAGGGGAGCAATGGACTAGCCACACTCCCACACAGCTGGAACCCCGCCACAGAACAGCCATTCCTTTTGCAGTTGGACAACCCCTCCCAAAGTACATACTGGCTGTGTACCTCTCCCCTCAGCTTTATTCCCCCTTCCTGCAGAGTGGGGTTGGTGGGTTGTAAAAAGAGAGGATGCCAAAGACTAGAGGGTAGTGGACAAACCACACCCACTCACAGTTGAAACACCCCTTTCCATTGACCCCCGTCCCGGACAGGCTATGTTTGTCCACTAGTGTAATCCTCCTTCCCAGAAACCGGCCCCCCCATGCAGCAGATCACCCCCCGAGCAGACTTGCCATGTATCCCTCCCTCGCACAGCTGGTACCCTAATCATTCCCCTGCAGCTTGACACTCCCTTCTGAAGAACATACTAGCAAAGGGAGTTGGTGGACTGTAAAGGGAGAGAACGCCAAGGGCTGGGTGCAGTGGGCAAGCCACGACCCCTCACAGCTGGATTCCCCTTCCCATAGACTCTCCCCCAACTAGCTGTGTGTGCCCCCCAGCTGTAACCACCCTTCCCACAGACCAGCCACCCTCCTCCAGCAGACCCCCCCAACACCCCGGACAGACTAGCTGTGTGTGCGCCCCCTCACAGCAGGAACTGGCCACCCTCCTCTATCATACTCCCTCCCACACCCTGAACAGGTAGCTGTGCCCCTCACCGCAGGAACCTGCATCACACATTACCCCTTGCAGTCAGCCCTCCCCATATCAGAATCGGAGTGAGAACCCCACATGCACAGCTGGACAACCCCTTCCCACAGTCCAGCAACCCCTGCAGTTTAGCCCCTTCCCCCTGCACAGTTTGATGAGGGGTGGCAGATGACATGCACATATCCACTAATAATGGCTACAATATAATAAAAGGAGAAGAGTGAGACCACTCCCCACAGCATCTGCATCATGATGTCACAACTACCTCTGATTCCTGGGACCATGTCTGGAGTTACCAGATATCCTGAACGTTATCCAGGCATCTTAACAGGGTAAGTAGATGCCCAGATACTTCCTATTGTCATGTATACATGCAGCTTGAGTTACCAGGTAATGAGTGGAGATCTCCGCTGCTGCGCCAGTTACCCGGTAACACTAGGCTCATATATACATGGTGATAGAGGAAGCACATTAGTTCGACTCCCCCACATACACCGCAAAAAAAACCCCAGCAAATCCCGGATAAAGGTGGCACCATCTCCCTTGTATTACGCCTGACATTCTCTTATTGTGTAAAGCTAGGGACCACGCCTGTCCCTCTTCAAAGCCTGTGGCTCTTCCTCTAGCCTTCAGGAATACTGCATACTCAGGAACAAGTGCGCCAAAGCAATTTGCCTAGCCAAATCAAACCATTTCAAATCTCAACTTTCCCGCAACCCCAACCCATCCTCCTTCTGGTCTACTATCAAGTTCCTCCTCAATCCTCCACCCCTCGCCACCTCCTCTACCCTCACTGAAAATGATGCACTAATCTCTGACCCCCCAACAGTGACATCCATTTTCAACAAATACTTCACTCCTGTGCACTCCCTGACTTGCCCTCCCCCCCTTATCCCTGTCCCATTCCGCAGGCTTCGACCCCTTCCCCCATCTCCTTCTCGGAGGTCTATCACACCCTAGCCTCCTTAAATACCACTAAATCTAGCCCTGATGGCCTTCACCCCTACCCCTGTGCCTCTCTGCCCAGCTATCACTAATTCCCTCACCCATATCCTCAATCTCTCCTTATCCACAAACTCAATCCCTAAGCCATGGAAACTGGCCAAGGTAACCCACCTCTCTAAGGGTGGTGATCCCTCCCTTCCGAAAACTACAGGCCTATCTCCCTCCTCCCCCCCCTCTTGCCAAACTCCAAGAGTCTCTGATCCTCTCCAAGCTGTCTGATTTTCTTTCCTCCTCAAACTTCTTCTCTGACTACCAGTCCGGCTTCCGCAAAAAACACTCTACCATCTCCACTGTCCTCCGAGTCTCACAAGGGAGAACTGTAGAAAGGCCTGATTTCTGGCCTGCATGTCTGTCTACTACCCTGAGAAGGAGAAGGGAATTATTTCGGACTGAATCTGATCTTGTGAGGATGTAGTACACTGACAAAGTTTGACCAGGCTCAAACCTGAAGGGGACTGAAGATTTTACTGAATGCAATCGGCTTGCCAGGACTTCCAGACACCCTGCAAGCTCCCGGTTTGTGCAGAGACTTTGAGATCATGACTGGAGAGCAGTTTGCCTGGTACAGTAGATTTCCCTTACATGTAAATATGCTGTGAATTGAAAGTGGGTCGTGAGTTGGTTCCCCACTGTGCGAACTGTGTTCTGCTTGCTGGAAGCTGTATCCAGCCCATTCCATGCGGCTAGGCCTTGCCGCGAGGGCATTCAACTTGACTGTGGTTCCAGTTTGTGCTCGAAGCACTGTACTGTTGCGATTTGCTTTGTCTAACCTTGTTTCACAGGGGGTCCTCAGGGTCGACCAGAGGAACCAGCCCTGGTGGTAAGTGCAACCAGTGTAGGTACTTGCAAGGTGTATCAGGGGTATTGTGAACATGATTACTGTGCAGTGTGTAGGCCACTAGCAGGGAAAGAGGGGGGTTACAGTGTCCCGGAGGGCTGTGCCCTGGTTAGTTTGATCTCTACCAACCTTGACATCTGGTCGGAGGCACCCGTTACAGAACCTAGGCCCCTTAACCTGCTACTAGCCAAGCAGGCAATGATAGTAGCCCTTGGGATAGCGCCACCTAGGGGTTACATCTTGGAGGCACCTCTGGGATTAGCGTCCTATAGTTGCCAAAGGATGGAATTACCCCAATATGTTCAGATTTGGTGAGAAAATGGAGGAGCTTGCTACGCCTCAGCTCAAAATTGCCCCCATAAGCTGTTAGTGCACCGAATGATGGGATGGAGCGAGGCTGAGGGGTTAGATCCCCGACAGACCCTGCTGTTACTGGATGTCCCATTAGAGACCACAAATGCTGTTATTGTAGAAACTGTGGAGCATGTCAAAGGTTTGGGCAAAGTTGAAGTGAAGGGGAGGGATTCAGACCTGTTTGAGCAGACCATGATGGTTTTACTCTCCTGCAGTTTTTCCGTAGATCCAGAGAAGGTACCTCCTGTTATTCTGTCAGAAGGGGCCCATAAGAGGTGGAGGGTCATTCACCTGCATAGTGATCTGGCTACCCTGGGTGGATCCCCCAGAATAGAGGGGTTTAAGGACAAGCTGCTCAAGTTATTAGCGTCTGAAAGGCGAACCGCCTAAGAGTTGGTAAAGCTGCTAGAGCTCTCTGAAGAACACATGCCATTGTAGTTCCTGGCCATGTCTCCTGCTTCCCCTAAGAGTTCCCTTGTAGTCCCCTTCCCCATAATAATTCCATCTGTGCATTTGGACTCCTACCGTAAGCTCAGACTTTTCTCGGGCACAGTTCCAGTGCCTATGGAGGAGGATGACCTTGAAACGTGGATGGACTATGCTACCCCCTTGGTACAGGAGTGGCAGTGCTCTGAGGGGGAGAAAAGAAAGAGACTCATGGAAAGTTTGAGGGGCCCTGCACTGAATACCATCCTCTTCCTATGAGCCACTAGTGCAGAGGCTACTGCAGCTGAATACCTCTCTGTATTGGAAGGAGTGCTTGGAAGCACTGAGTGGGGGGACAATTTGCTGTGTAAATTCAAGTCTGCCAAGCAATGAAAAAACAAGAAATTTTCTGTGTTTGTTACTAGAATTGAGAGGGTTCTGCAGAGGGCCCACCGAAAAGGAGGGGTGCCTGCTAAGGAACTGAACCGGGTCAGACTGGATCATATTCTAAAGTCAGCCAGGTACTCCAGTGTGATGATGTTAAAACTTAAGTTGCAAGACAGGAAGGCTAATCCTCCTGAGTACTGTCATCTTATGAAAGAGATTCGTGAAGTAAAGAATGATGAAGAGGGCTGGGAGCCCTATGCTAGGGTTGTTGGTACCTGCCACACACCTGAGAAAAGTGACGCAGATGAGGCGTAGCAGCTGAGAGAGCTGATTAAAGAGTTGACAGAGGCAGCCAGAGAACCTGACCTTTATCAGGCAACCCCGAGGCAAAAAGTGGGGTGGGGGTGCATGTGGTTTCTTCAGAAACCTGGACTGAGGGTAACCTATTGGAAGAAGTAGTACGAGATTTGAGAACCCTGGTGGGGGATCTACTGCAAGCCGCACAAGCCCCCAAATGTGGTGGAGATTCAGAAGATCAGGAACGCAAGCCACAAGTCCAGGAAGGGTCTTAAGGTGCCCCTGAGGTACCCCAGCAGAGAGAGGATTCCCCCACCACTCAAACCTAATTTTTGCTACCGCTGCGGGAGGGGGGGCACACTCAGTTTGCCTGTCACTCGCCGGAGAATTTGAAGAAGGTTACTGCTAGGTTGCTAGCTTTGCTCTGGTGGAACAAAGACCAGCCGCCAGCTGGAACTGCTCGAAAAAGTTACTCTTCAAAGGCTGCTGCCAAGTCTTCATCCAAGCCGGTAGTGTCTGAATGGTCCAAGGTGGTGGGTCCAACGATGGAAACTACAGTAAAGGTGAACAGTGTGTCCACCCAAGCCGTGCTTGACAGTGGGTCTCAACTGACTATAGTGTTCCAAGACTGGTATCGAAAGCAGCTGCCTGATGTGCCCCTACAACCTTTGGAAGGCCTGCATGTGTGGGGGCTGAGTGAGAAGTCTTATCCGTACTCAGGGTATATTTGGATCTGGTTGTCTTTCCCGACCTCAGTGGCTCGAGTGGATGAACAAGTCAAGACACTGGCCTTAATGTGTCCCCCTACTGGACTGTATGATGGGGTACCCCTGTTAATTGGGACGGACGCACATATGTTTGGGAGGCTGGCACAACTCTGTCATGAGAAACAAGGGCAACGGACTGGGAGAGCCCTAAGAATTCCAGCTCTGATCAGGAGGGCCTATGATTTGCAACAGAAACCCAAGGAAGTAGACCAGGGTGAACTGGTGGGGATCGTGTGGAAGAAGGATCCTGATTCGATGGTACTGGCCCCCAATGCCCAGTGTACCATTTAAGGTGAAGTCCGCCTCCAGAAAGATGTCAAGAACAAAATACTGATGTTGGACGTGCCAGGCGATGGAAAATTGCCAGAAGGATTATTGGTCAAGCCCAGCATCTTGCCAGCTTGTGCTCATGCCTACGCATGACGAGTGATGGTCCAGATTCACAACGTGTCAGATCAGGAGATCTGGGTGAATAGAGGCTGCACCCTAGCAATGGTACACTGTGCAGACACTGCAGTGTTGCCCAGCAACAAACACCCTGGAGAGACAGATAGGGTGACTCCCAACTTGTTTGACTTTGGTAACTCCCCATTGCCCACTGAATGGAAGACTAGAATTAGCAAGAAACTTGCCCAGCGAGACCAAGTGTTTTCATTTAAGTAATGGGATGTGGGATATGTCCAGGTTGCAGAGCATCACATACGCCTGCACGATGAACGGCCATTTCGGGAGAGGTCTCGATGCCTAGCTCCAGCAGACATAGATGATGTGAGAAGGCACCTGCAGGAAATGCTTGCGGCTGGTACGATACAAGAATCCAGGAGCCCATATGCTTTGCCCATTGTGGTTGTGCATAAGAAGAATGGGTCTGCGAGGATGTGTGTGGATTATCGAACCCTGAACCAGCGGACCATTCCCGATCAATACACCATGCCCCATATACAAGATGCCCTGGACTGTTTGAATGGGAGCAAATGGTTCTTGGTGTTGGATCTTCGTAGTGGATACTACCAGATTCCGATGGCCCTGGAGGACCATGAGAAGACAGCCTTCATTTGTCCCTTGGAGTTCTACGAATTCCTGAGAATGCCACAGGAGATATCAGGCACCCCGACCATCTTTCAGCGACTGATGGAACGTGCAGTGGGAGATATGAATCTGCTAGAATGCCTGGTGTACTTGGACAACATCATTGTGTTCGGGAGCTCCTTAGAGGAGCATGAGAGTCGACTGTTCAAAGTACTAAACAGACTGGAAGATCTCAGCCTCAAGCTGTCCATTGATAAGTGCCAGTTTTTCCTAACCTCTGTGAAGTATGTAGGGCACATAGTATCTACAGAGGGGATAGAGACTGATCCCAGTAAAGTTGAAGCTCTGACCACATGGCCCCAGACCCACAATCTGAAAGAACTACAATGCTTCCTGGGGTTCTCTGGCTACTACCGCAGGTTCATAAAAGACTATTCCAAGGTGATTTGCCCACTCTTGAATCTAACCCGGGGTTACCCTCCCACCAATCGTAAATACAAAAAAGGGGCCACCCAAGGACCAGAGAAAGTATACTTCCGTCCAGGTGAACTTTTCAGGCCCTGCTGGATGCCTGACTGTGAAGCAGCCTTCCACGAAATCATATACCAGCTCACCCATGCTCCCATCCTCGCCTATGCTGATCCCACCAAATCCTATGTGCTGCATACTGATGCTAGTCTACAGGGATTGGGAGCTGTGCTGTATCAAGACCATGAAGATGGTTCGAGACTTGTGGCTTTTGCTAGTAGGAGTCTGAACCCGTCAGAGCGAAACTACCCTGTACATAAGTTGGAATTCCTTGCGCTAAAATGGGCCATCGTTGATCAGTTTCATGAATACCTCTATGGGGCAAAGATATTGGTGAAGACTGACGATAACCCATTGACCTATGTGCAGACTTCAGCTAAGTTTGATGCCACAGGGCATAGGTGATTTTCTGCGTTATCTACCTATGATTATGCTGTCGAATACAGGTCGGGCCTGAATCATATTGATGCTGACGCCCTATCCCAAAGGCCCACTTCCAAGAGTGACTGGGTCAGGCTGTCTGAACCTGACATCCGAGCATTGTGCCAAAAGTTTGATAGAGATGAACAGATGTCTGCAGACACAGTGGACTGCTTAGTAGATTGCTTGGGCCCTTCTGATACCTGCATACCAGCTGCGTACTGTCACCTTTCTGCTCTAGATATTAGTGCACTACCTCAATTTGACATTGACAGCATTCAGTGGGCTCAATCCCAAGATCCTATGATTCAGCCAGCCCTTGATACCCTCTGTGCAGGGAAAGATGCATCCAAGTTGCGTTCTTCTGACTTGCGAACTGCTTTATTGCTTAAAGAAGGCCCCAGGTTGAAGCTGCTTAATCAGTTGTTGTATAGAGAGACAGCAGATCAGGGTGGCAAAGTAGACAAGCAACAATTGGTCCTGCCCACAGCCTTCAAAGATTTGGTACTGAGGTCCCTCCACAATCATATGGGCCACCTTGGTATTGACCGAACCCATGACCTAGTACGATCTCGATTCTACTGGCCCAAGATGGGAGCCAATGTTGAGCACCATGTAAGGACTTGCAGTCGCTGCCTACAGAGAAAAGCCCTGCCTCAGAGGGCTGCTTCCCTTGTCAACATTACTACCAGCACCCCAATGGAACTAGTTTGCATAGACCTCTTGAGTTTAGAGCCTGATCAGTGAAACACTGGTAATGTGTTAATGGTTTGGATCATTTCACACAGTATGCACAAGCTTTTCCCACCAAAGATCAAAAGGCATCTACCGTGGCAAAGGTGTTAGTGGAAAATTTCTTCATCCACTATGGTACCCCCCAGCGAATTCATTCTGATCAAGGCAGAGACTTTGAGAGTCAGTTAATTAAAGAAATGCTCTCTCTACGGGGAGTGTGAAAGTCAAGAACCCCCCCTTATCACCCGCAGGGGGACCCTCAACCAGAATGCTTTAACCGCAAGCTGCTAGACATGCTAGGCATCCTCCACCCAAAAGACAAGCATAAATGGAGCCAGCAGATTAGCACCTTGGTACATGCCTACAATTGCACGAGAAATAATGCTACCGGGTTCTCAACCTACCGCCTCATGTTCGGGAGAAAGGCCCAGCTGACTGTGGATGTCTGTTTTGGGGTCTCTCCTGATGGGGTCCGAGATGAAAATTACCTGCAATATGTACAAAAACTGAAAGTTCAATTGAATCATGCCTATCAACTGGCCCAGACAATAGCCGCCAAAAGAAATCTAGCCAAGAAAGAGAGGCATGATAGAAGAGAAAAGGCTCAAGAGCTTCGACCTGGAGACCGTGTGTTGTTGTGAAATTTGGGACTGCACGGTAAGCATAAAATTACAGACCAATGGCACCATCTTCCCCATGTGGTAGTAGGAAAGTTGGATGATTTACCAGTGTACTAAGTGCGCCCCGAGAACAATTCCAAAGCCATCAAGACCATGCACCGTATTATATGATTTCGTAACTGGAAGTAACGAAATCTGTCGGTGGTATTAAGGTGGTATTGGAGTTGGAGCTTGTCAAATGGAGTGATACCTTCATTACAAAGGAACTGAAACACGTGGGCCAATCCCACAGATCTCCATTGAGAGAAGGTATGATCCATATATATTGGGACAAAAAGTTCGTCCTGTGATATCACTTTACAGTATTCATATACAGTCAAAAGGATAACCAAACACCTCAGTTTTTTCTAAAATCTGTAACATCCCCCCATTGGAGGGATTTTGCATGGAAATGTCGTTCCTGATATTTTCGGGCCCCTGCTGTCCTGCAGAAATATCTTCTTGAGGAATACGGTAGGTGCTGGAGAGACTGCGGATGTACGGTAGCCACTCTGGGTCATATATTTTGGCAATGCCCCCGTTTTATGCCGTTCTGGATATCACTCCAAAATGAGCTCTCAAAATTATTTTCTGAGGTAATTGAAATTACAGCTGAACATTTTCTAATGGGGATTTTCCCGGACCACACCCCCCCAATGGGGACGTACAATATTACCAATTTGCTATATTGCTGCAAAGAAAACAATTACTAGACGTTGGATGACGTCCCTGATTCCAACTATACAAGAGTGGAAACAAATAATGTCCGATATATACAAAACTGAGACCTTTAATATTGAAAAGGGGGATGATAACCACTGCAATGAAATGGCAAAAGTGGGTACATCATATAACATCTTCCGATCCAGACTTTTGTCCATGAATATTGTTCCATAAGGTTTTGATTCAAATTGACCTCCACCTTTATCCAGTTCCTATTTAGGTGTCATATTCACTGGGAAAAGATCAAATTAACATTGGATATTCATTAATATTATTTGCATAAGAAAAAATGGGTCTAATAACAAGCTATGAACTCTTAACAACTGATAACGAAAGATAATAGAAGTCTACCTAGTCCTATCTTGCCTGTACTATTTAAATTGTAATAAGCTATGTACTCTCCTGTATGTATGTGTGTAAAAGATATAATAAAAAGATATTTAAAAAAAAAAAAAAAAAGACCATGCACCGTAACCACTTGCTACCTATCGGTCAAGTCATGATTGAGACTGAATCCCCAGAGATTGCTCCTCCTGGACCGGTGACTCGTGCTGCTGCCAGAAAGAGACAGAGTCAACCTACCCCAGTGGTCACTAATTTAAGGTTTTCTCCACAGTAGGCTCAGAATGATAATGACTGTCAGTCCACTTCTGAAGAAAGTGAATATGACCATGCCTATTACCCCTCTTATGAACTGAGCCAGTTGTTTCGAGGTAACCCCCTGATAAATTGTGGGGATGAAGCCGGGCCTTCAGTACTGCCCAACCCCCCAGCTTCATCCTTGGAGCCAATGCTCCCTGAAAGTGAAGTGCAAAGTATCATGTCTGAAGATGTTGAGTCTCTGTGTATTGTGGAACTGTATGATTTGTCTGAAGAAGGGACTGATGGTATGAGTCTTTCTGGTGACATGCCAGAACTTGAAGAATGCTATGAGAGTCATGATAATGCCCTTTCATTGCCAGAGTGTCTTCAAAATGAGCAAAGTGTTGTAGGAACAGAGCCTACAGAGCAAGGAGCTGACAGTGCTCCAAGGTTGGACGTCTCTACCCAGGCAGAAGCGCCCCTCACACGTGATGAAAACTCCCGGATCAGTGCTGAGAGTACAGAGACTGTAGTGGTTCCCCCCAGAAAGACTGGCTGAGTTGTCAAACCAGTAGTACATTTCAGTTATGATTCCCCTGGGAGATCAGTGGATTTGCCTC
Organism: Neoceratodus forsteri; assembly: GCA_016271365.2. Classification (NCBI taxonomy): domain Eukaryota; kingdom Metazoa; phylum Chordata; order Ceratodontiformes; family Ceratodontidae; genus Neoceratodus; species Neoceratodus forsteri. The sequence goes on along the minus strand of CM028130.1, from coordinate 1,119,261,359 downwards.
TCAATGTGGTCCACAAAGGGGTTTATGTTTCCCAGAATTAACTGCCCAAACTGAGTTTAAGTACCAATGCCAGGTTGATTGTTCTGCTTCCTAGATATGGTGCCCCTGCCCCGTCTAGCCCCAAGTTAGCTGACAGGGAAGGGCCCCTCTTACATTGTTCCATGTGCAGTAAGTTATTACCTGATTTCACATAGCAGAGTGTAAATTATCTGTGTGACATATGCATGATGTAATTCTGAATGGATATAGTATTGTGAAATGTAGAGAATATGTATGGTAAAAGTTAAGTATGTGGACTGATGCCTCAAACATTACTTGCATGACATGCTAATGGTATAGATGTATAATATAATTTGCATTTGCAATTATTGTGATGGTACCGACTTGATGCGGATGCCAAGTTTTCTCCAGGCAGGGAAGGGTGTAACCCTCCTACAAATGGGGGTTCTCAAAAAGTCTTCCATGAGCTTGCCTAATTGCTCACGGCTAGGCTGGTGTCCAGCGCTATAGCCATTTAAATGGTGATGCTAGAGAGTGTCTGTAGAGCCTCTGTGTGCTGTCTCTTTAAGAGCTGCCTGACTGCAGTTATATTTGATCTGAGAGGGGGCTGAGTGTTTGCCTGCTCAAGTCCCACCCGGCTGCCTGATAATTGCTCCGTTTCTGCCATTGCTAATTGCGCAGAGGGAGCTCTGTTTGAGGATGTGCTAGTTTACTGATTGTTTATTACAGCAGTAATAATATTGTAGTTTGTTGTAACCTGCCTTCTTTGCAGCGAGGGGTGTTCTGCCTATCTCCACCATCTTGGTCCCGAACTACCGAATTGGACCAATCAGTACTTTGGGACTCTAAAATGGATCCTGCTTGAAGGGGCTGTGTGGAGTAAAAACTTGGGAATTGTAGTTTTGGACTGTTGGCGCCTTTTTGCAACTGAAGGGGGGTACTCTTGCTTTGACTGACAGCCGAATCAGCCAACCAAACCTTTTTGATCTGAGGGAAATCCCCTGAGCTGCCTGCTGCCTAGACAGATCTAAGTTGGAAGCTGAGAGAGCAACAGCTCAAAATAGTTCAAGCAGCCATCTGCATAGTTTCGCATGGGAGAACTGTGGAAAGGTCTGATTTCTGGCCTGCATATCTGTCTACTACCCTGAGAGGGAGAAGGGAATTATTTCGGACTGAATCTGATCTTGTGAGGATGAAGTATACTGACAAAATTTGACCAGGGGACTGAAGATTTTACTGAATGCGATCGGCCTACCAGGACTTCCAGACACCCTGCGAGCTCCCGGTTTGGGCAGGGACTTTGCAATTGTGACCAGAGAGCAGTCTGCCTGGTACAGTAGATTTCCCTTACATGTAAATGTGTTGTGAATTGAAAGTGGGTCGTGAGTTGGTTCCCCACTGTGTGAACTATGTTCTGCTTGCTGGAAGCTGTATCCAGCCTATTCAGACAGCATCCGCAGTTACCTCCATGGGGCTGGGCCTTGCCATGAGGGCCTTGCCAGACTACCCCCCTGCACAGAGAAAACCATCGACAAGAGACCTTCCAGGGGATCAGCCCCCTGCTCCATGCTTGAACAGGAATGATGCCTTGGTGAATCATGTGGGCCCTGCTTCTCCTGGCACTCCAGATTGACCACATGCTGTCTCAATTTTCGGCCATCCTGTGTCCAGTCTTGGGTATAGTGAGTAACCATCAGGGTAGCTCCCTGCAACTACAGTTTAATCTAAGTGTGTCATCTGATTTCTTGGTTATTTCTCTTTCTTCACGAACTGAGCCATCTGGCTCTGGATTACAAGTAGTGTGTGTTGTGCAGGTTGTGTATTCCATCACAGGTCCCCGACCAGCTGCAATGCCGGCCTACCACGGGCAACGGTCCTGGCTAGCCCACCTTTCCTCCACCTAGGTACCCAGAGGGTGTGACTGTGTTAGGGACTCTGAATGCATGCACAGCTGTGTGACTGATAGAGCATTTAAGCTAATTAACCTGATTACGCCCCTCCCTTGTTCACATCCTCTGAATAAATCAAATCTACCTTTTTCTGCATTCAACTTGACTTTGGGTCCAGTTTGTGCTCAAAGAACTGTACTGTTGCTATTTACTTTGTCTAACCTTGTTTCACAGGGGGTCCCCAGGGTCGAACCGGAGGAACCAGCCCTGGTGGTAAGTGCAACCAGTGTAGGTATTTGCAAGGTGTATCAGGGGTATTGTGAACGTGATTATTGTGCAGTGTTTAGGCCACTAGCAGGGAAAGAGGGGGGTTACAGTGTCCTGGAGGGCTGTGCCCTGGTTAGTTTGATCACTACCAACCCTGACTTCTGGGTGGAGGCACCCATTACAGAACCTAGGCCCCTTAACCTGTTACTAGCCAAGCAGGCAGGGGTAGTAGCCCTTGGGATAGTGCCACCTAGGGGTTACACTAGTTTACATGGGGAACTAAAAAGGCGAGGATCAAATGGGGAGACATGGAGAGACTGAGGGAGAATGGAAGGACAGGCCTAGCCAACTCTTGCCTTGGATAGAGCCCAAAAAAGACAGCCAAGAAAACATGAAAAACAATAGCACAAAATAGTAATAAGGGTAGCTGTCCCCTGGAGATATTTGATGCCCTTAGAGAAGTTCACTATCCATTCTTTAACAAACCCAAGGCTTAAACAGCTCTACTCAAACTGGAGAACAGTTTGTCGTAAGCTCAATATTATGAGCTATCTAACTTGTTTTACACACTCAGATGTTTAGAATTTATCTTCCCCCAAGACAGATAATACCTATTCCAGATGGGAAAGACTGGACCTAAGCAGATTCTCGCAGTTTGTACACAATGGTGCTATAAAAGCATTTGCCAAATGAAAACAGACTTTACTCTGCGCAGGTCTGAGTCAGGTATATGCAGGTGGCCTCGTTCCTCAGGGAGGACTCTAGGCTTCAGGACATCCAACATGATCCACACCCCTTAATTAAAGTGACAGAGTGTGCCAGTGAAGAACAGATTCAGAGGAAGTATATTTCACTCCTAGTTCCATGTTACACACAGCACGGGGGAAACCTCCTCTCTTCTACCAGACAGCTTGGGAAGTAGAAGCAGGCTTGAATTTGACTCTCAAGACTGGAGGGGTATTTGGGAGGGAGTGTTCCGCATTTCCACTTCCAACTGGAAGGAATTCAGGTTGAAATTTATCAGCCTCTTTTTTTCTTACCCCATAAAAGACCAAACACTACACAATAGGACATAATGATCAGTGTTGGAGGGGCTGCAAAGGTGTGGGGATGCCCTTTCATATTTTTTGGGATTGTTCAATCATTCAACCCTTTCGGGCTGAATTTTGTTCAAAATTTGGAACAATGGCAGGGACTTCTAGGCCCCATGAATTTACAAACCTAGTGTCAGGCACTTGAACCCCAGATAGAAGATCTAATCACCAAAAAGCATCTCTAGTATCCTATTAGCAGCTACAGATAAGGTCATTACAAAAAGATGGCTCTCACAAACTTACCCCAAACTAGAGTGCCGAGTTTCCATGGTGAACGTCATTTATTGGATGGAGAAAATAACTGCTGATCTGCGACTCTAAACAGAAAAATTCACAGGGGTCTGGTTGCCTCTGATGAATCTAATCAAAGAACTATAGGGCAGATCTGTCCTATCACAACAGGCAAAGTGGTATTAGTACATCTACAATGACTATGTCGGACACCTCACCTTATCACTGGTTACGTAGGAACTAAACTTTTAATGTCAACTGTTTTGTTTATTTTTTGATACATGTTCACTGTTAAATGTACTTAGTGTTTCTTGCCACTGCTATACTAAGTTGAAAATGCTATATGCTAGACTGTACCTCAAACTTCAGATGATACAAGACATTTGTCACATGTCAAAAGGGATAATATGGCTGGCCCAGTAGCGTGGAGAACTGTTATGCCTAGTGCTTTACCTGCTGCCACACTGGGAACCCGGGATCAGAGCAAGGCCACAGTGTTGGGGGGGGGGGTGGCCAAGGCAAGGAGGACAGACTGTCCCACAGGACTCTGTTCTCCTTGTAGGAGGGCAGGGGGTTCATTCTGTGGTGCGACTGCTACCTAGGGAATATGGGGGCAGGGCATGCAGGAACTAGACACAGCATAAAAGGGGACACTGATTGGCTGGTGCGGACACTGACACCTTGCATCACTCCACTATTGGCTGGCATTCAGGAAGGAGGAGGAAAGATCGGTTCTATGTCATGACAGTGATCACGGAATAGCGATCGCCGTTAGTGCGAGTGTACATCGCTGAAAATGAATTACAGCGATGTACACTTGCAGCGACTAGAAAACCGTTAACTGGTTTTCTATGTTATGGTGGGGGGCTCCGTCCCCCACACACCCCTACTTAAGGATTCTGAACTCCAGTGCATGTTGTGCATGTTGGCCGGGGTGTAAAACGTAAAAAAATGTTTAAAACCCGACCCAATGCAAAACCCAGTCGTGCCCAGAATCGAACCTGGTACCCTCCCAACCCCAGCCCACCACTTTCCCACCATGCCACATGGCCAGTTCTGCAGCCAACTGCCACACTACACCCCACATTCCCTCCCTTCCCTTCTGACCATCTCGCGACATGCTCCCTCCCCCCGGACGTGTGTATATACAGTGACATCCCATCACTGTAGTCGCCTAACCCCATATCGGGTCACAACCCTGCTAGGTAACCCTGTACACAGGTGCAGTGATTGAGTCGTCCTTTTTGGAAGTGCTCAGTCATGGTCACCTTGTACACAATGTACCGGAAAGATCGTAAAAACCCAGCTACGTAACATGAAGGCTGCCACTCAGTATGCAGACCACCCACCTGCCATCCTAGGCAGCCTCCCAGTGCCATGTGGAACCAATGTTTATAGCAAGGACCCAGTCCACCCCTGCCGACTTCCACCATGGGGAAGGGACATCACAGGTGGCTACTGGAGGTAAGTAAGCCATAGGAGAAGGCAAGGTGATGGGGTCGGTACAGGGTGGAAGACCTGAGAAAGGGTTGGAAGGGAAGGTTGGAGGAGGGGAGAAACAGTAACTCAGAAAAAAAAGTGACTGTATGCACTTTACTCCACAAGGCATCAGCAAATGATCTGAACTAGGGAATGCTACTAACAAGGACACTACATGGCGTTGGGTCATGGACAATTACCTGTGCGTCTCATTAGACTGTCAAGTTGTTACGAGACATATACAGTAATAATTGCATGTAATCTCCAGAGGCTATGTTTTGATACTGTCCAGTATTTGGATAATGACATGTAAGCCCCCCCTTAAAGGAGGGGCTTATTGCTCCCATCAGGACCCCCTTTCGGCCCTGCTACCTCACCCCCCCCCCAAGCTAGGGAATTCATTAGTGCTCTGGGGCTTCATACCTGCTGGATGCCTCAAGGTGGCAGCAGAGGGCAGGTTTAGGGAGGTATATAAGTCTGGAGACAGGAAGTTTCAGGGCCTTTTCCAGCTGAGGCAATAGGCTTGGGGCTGGAGGGGGTTGGCAGGAGGAACAAGGAAGGCAGGCAAGAAGGGAGCACGGCGGTCTGGGTGGGCCAGTGGGGGGACACCCCCACCAATGTGCATATAGGGATCGCTTTGGCAGTGATGTGGCACCGAGGAATAGGGGAGGAAGCTCCATGAGGAGGATGGTCTGCCAGTATGCCTGTGTCGTTGGGATAGGGATGGTGTAGGTGGTGGTGGTTTGCCAGGATAGGCAGGAGCTTGTAGAGATCCCATAGTAGTGGTTACTCAGGCCACCAGGGCTGTTGGGCAGTAGCAGGTTGCCCATGGGGAGAAGGCCAGTGGCAGTGGCTCTTCTCTGTACCTGGTGTGGCAGGGTGGCCTGAGCTTAGATGGAGCTGGGGGGCCTTTCAGCCAACTTGTAGGGCATGCATGGAGGGACAGGTCCTGGGGCGCCGGCATTAAAGGGCAGGATGGGTCACAGGTCTTAGGACAGGCCTTGTAGGGTACCTCTGGAGGGGGTTCAATGCAAGCCCAGGATGTTTTGGACAGAGATGTGGGGCACGGAACTGTGTACCCCTTTTCCAAAATTTGTCATCTGGGAGCACTGAGAGAAGTGGGCTGCTCAGAGGGCCTGGGTGGTGGCAGGGCCTGGGTTCCTCTCATGGCAGGGTAGCCCGGGGGAGGTAACTCGAGTGCTGGAGCAGGGCTGGGTTTTGGGGCCGCTGCACCAGAAAGAGAGAGAGCTGAGCTGTGGATGTGGGATTGGTGCTGTGAGTTTGGTAACACTAGGAAGGTTCAGGCTCAATGTGAAGCCACGAAGGTTGGGTTATAGGGCCTGGGTCAGAGGAAAAAATCCTGGCACCCTTAGTAGATTTGGGCCAAGATCCAGGGGCCAGGTCGGGGAAGCAACCTGCATTCCTGTGCCAGAGATGGGGCGGCTGACCAGTACCAGACCGGTTTAAGAAAGGTCGTGTGGGTAACCCAGGAAAAAAGAGAGAGAGAGAGAGAGTTTGGTTTACCAGAACCAGGGAGCCAGGAGCCTGTGGGATTCTTCTAGTTAAGTGGGTCCTTGGATAAATCATCCAAGCGGTTAGACAGACAAAATCCTGTTTGTATTGCCTGTAATCCATTTGTGCTGCTCAGAATGTCCAGCTAGGGTAAATTATACAAAGTTCAGATAGCCCCATGAAGCTGCTTTATTTATTTGGTGGAAGATGAGACCCCTGCATTTCTGAAATAATTTGAGGTATAGGAGCTTAAAATAAAGAAGTCAGTTTGGGAAGAAATTGGTAGTGATGTTTCTCCTTATTTGAGATAGAAGGGGGGGACAAATGAAATGGACACCCCCCACACCATGTGTCTAATTTATTTCACAAGTTTTTAATTCCAGAAGGGTTTCCATTGTGCTGTGTTGGGACTGGGGGGCTCTGGGGCTCAGAGGAGATAGGAGGTTGCAGCATGGAGATCCTGGTCCAGTAGTCAGCATTTGGGGAGACTCCAGATTTGCCGTGGTGAGATCGAGAGTGCACTTGAAAGTGAAGTCGATGAAAGGTAGGACAGTTATCTTCCTATCTTGTTTATGGTTGCACTGGCTCAGGTTGACACTTTATTTGTGGTACCTCCCCCCCAATGCTCCCTGGACCATCTGTGAAGTTCAAGTATGCCCCTAGATGAGGTGGCGGTGGGAGTTACAGAAATAAAGAAGTTCAAAAAAAAAAAAAAAAGGACTGCTTGGCTCATCAAGTCGGCATAGATGTTCCCTGCCTAATCTGTCTCTGTAGCCCCTTACTGGTCTCTGGTGACCCTCCCGCCCCTGCTTATTTTTCAATATTTTCTATTTCTATCCCACAAATGCTGTTTTCACCTCCACTACTTCTTCTGGCAATCTATTCCTGGCATCTACCAACCTTTCACTGAAATAGTACTTCCTCACAACCCTCTTAAACGTCCCCCCCCCAGCCCCATTGCATGCCCCCGGTCCTGATGCTGTTCCTCATCTGAAAGAGGCCCCTGTCCTGCACTGTGTTCACACCTTTGAGGTACTTGTCGGGTTCTATCATGTCCCCTCCTGCTCTCCTCTCTTCCAAGTTGTACCTGTTGAGATCCCTTGGTCTCTCCTTATAGGGTTTCCCGTGCAACCCCTGAACCATTTTAGTTGCCCTCCTCTGGACTGCCTTCATCTTGTCTATGTCCTTTCTGAAGTGTGGCTCCAAAACTGTACACAGTACTCCAGGTGGAGTCTCACCAGTGAGCGATACAGTGGCAACTCCACCTCCCTCTTCCTGCTGGAAATACTCCTCCCTATGCAACCCAGCATCCCACTAGCCCTCTGCACAGCTTTGCCACACTGTTTCCCCCCCATCCTATATTCAGCTCCTGGTTCCTATTCTCTAGGTGCATAATTTTGCACTTTTTGGCATTGAACCCCAACTGCCATGCTCTTGACCACTCCTCTAGTTTCCCAAGATCCCTGCACATTCCCTCCACCCATCCTGAGTGTCCACCCATTACAGATTTTATCCTCTGCAAAAAGGCATACCTTCCCTTCCAATTCTTCTGCAGTGTCACTTATGAAGACGTTGAAGAGGACCAATCCCTGTACAGTATATGCTGCTTACAACAGACTACTCTTTGTCACACATTTTGTCCATTATAAGTGGCTGTTCAGGATATTGAAAACAGCAGTTTGCAGACCACATACTCCACACAGCATGTCCGCCTTCACACAGAGTTAAGACACCAATTTAAAAGATTTCAAAAAAAAAAAAAGACAGGTCCTTAAAAATGTTTCAAATGTTTTAAATTGTAAATGTTTTATTGGGATTAGATCGTAGCTCTAAAAATGGCCGATTGTGTATCCTTCCAAATACCCAAAGGAGCTTGAAACCCTCTGCCAAGATCGGAATTACAGCCACACTATTTCAGCTGTTACTTCCGTATTCTAGTGCACGAACTGCACATGCACAGTTCCACTGCTGCCATCATGCTGTGAATTGCAAACTGCCATTCACCACAACTGTGCATGCACAAGTGCCGCGCATGTGCAGCTGCATTGCCGCAATCAGCTACGTCGCATTCTGTGGCCCTCACCCAACTCATGTGGCACACTGGGAGCCCACCCCAGTATGCCCAAAGAGTTTTCATTTTATCTGCCGACATCAGGGTATTTCGACCACACACTCAATCCCCTGTTCTTTCACACACAGGTCAGAGGGGTCCTAAGGTCAGGAAGGGGAAGGGAAAGGGTTCAAAATGTAACTGCTAGCAGCAGCAAACTGACATTCAGAAAAACTATGCATTTATCACCTCACTGTAGCACCTTGTTACTGAGTTAGAGCTGCAGCCAAAGGTTTAGCAAAGAGATTAGTGAGCCTCAGTTATCTTGTATAGCAGGTGCTCTTAACATGGTGTAACTGTAAGTGGTAAAATGACAGCCTTATAGTAGTGGTTTTTGGAAGTTTCAAAATGTTAACATTAAGCAGCTGTCCAGTACAAATGTGTACTGTGTAAGTGGTGTATACTGTACTGAGCCCTGTGGCTCCCCGCTGGTCACTCTACCATCATTAGAGTGAGAGCCATTAACTACCACCCTCTGTCTTCTACCCGACAACCAGTTTCCAGCCCAATTCACCACTTTGAATCCCACCCCTTGGCTGCTGAATTTCGTTATCAGTGTCCTGTATGGCACAGTGTTGAAGGCCATCCAGATAGGTAATGTCCACTACCCTATCTGTTACTCTGGTCACCTGGTCAAAGAAATTCATCAGATTTGTCTGGCATGACCTCCCCCATCCATGAATCCATGCTGCCTGTGATCTAGCTGCTCACTGGATTCAAGATACTCTACTAGATTTTCCTTTAGCAGGGTTTCCATTAACTTCTTCACCACTGAAGTGAGATTGACCCACCTGTAGTTGCTAGCCTCCTCCCTAATGCCACTGTTATGACCATGTCTGCTCTTCTTCAGTCATCCAGAACCACACCTGTTTCCAGGGAACTGTTGAATAAAGCCATCAGTGGGACAGTCAGCACCTCCCTGAGTTCTTTTAGTAACCTTGGCTGCATCTCATCTGGTCCCATAGCCTTGTCCATCTTTTTTTTTTTATTATTTATTTAATTTTTTGTTGACATCTTCAGAGATGCAAGTCCCTTCAGGACTCTTTCCTCTAAAAATGGACTTGTGCCCACCCCCTCTCAGGTTTTTCTACTCCAGGGTGGCCTATTTCCTTTCCCTTCACTGTGAAGACTGAGCAGAAGAACCGGTTCGGGAAGACAACTTTTTCTTGGTCATCTACTGTGCAGTTTCCCCAGGCACCTTTCTAATACTCACTGTCCCTATCCTCACTTTTGTCTTCTCACTTATGTAATAGAAGACAACTTATCCCCTTTATCTGCCACTTTGGCTATTCTTTCCTCTGGCTCTGTCTGTACCTTTGCTCCCCTCAGTGCCTTTCCTGCTTCCCTCTGTTTTACTTGGTATGCCTTCCTGTCCTCCTCCCCCTGCATTTCCTTATAGCTCCTGAATACTGCCTTTTTTCCTTCAGCACTTTTGCCACTTCCCTAGAGAATCATAACAGTTTCTTTTTCCTTCTGCTTTTACTCACTTCCTTCACACAGGGGCTGACTGTCTTAATTATGCCCTTTATTTCCCCCCACTGTGCCTCTATCCCTCCCTGACAATCCCCTCTACAAGGTAGTTTCTGAGGCACTCCCTATTTCTTTAAAATCTGCACTCCTAAAGTCTAGGACCCTCATACTTGACTGGTTTGCCTCTGCTCTTGTCTTTATGTTGAACCATACTGTACATACTGATCATTGGTACCTAGTGGACTGTCCACTGCTGCCCCTGTGGGCAGTTCCCTGAATGTTAAAGACAGGAGCAGCGGATATGAGGGCCCTGCACTTTAGGAGGGTGGATTTTAAAGAAATGAGGGATGGCCGTGGAAAATGCTTCATGAGAGTGGGATTGACAGGGAGGGGTAGAGGAACAGTGAAAGGATGCAGACACTGCTGGGCCGAATACATAACAGTTTAGTAGTACTGTCATAATGCTGACATGCTGTACCATTTAGACTGACCTGCAAGGGCATAAAAAGATAAATGCAGGCATGGATTTGCCCCAGAGATAGTGTTCACTCTACCTGTAAGAGTGCCATTGCACAAATGGTCTTGGCAATGTCAGGGCTTCAGGGTCCCCATAGGGAGGTTAGGGATGTAAACACAGTGTTAACATACTCAAATTAATTCTAGTGATAATGTAAATATTTATGCTCCTTAAGTACAGGGGCAAACCTGACAATGTTACAGTGGAAGTATTTTTAGGGCGATACCTTCGAACTAGGGGAATGGAAATCAGAGCCCCAGCCAAATGTTAGAGAGTACAGTGGACACCGCTATCATTGAAAGGATGATATGGAGGAGTTATCTGAGAGAGAAAGGTCCTATTGCTGTGTACCATCTGCAGAAATAAGGTAAATGCACCCAGCTTGATCCCATCTCCATGTTTGGACTCAGTTTGCATGTGGTCTCTCGTTTATTGATGCCTCTGTGTATTGCTTGTGGTGCCCCCACTCTAGCGCCCCTGGCCCTAGGTGGTAGCAGTGCTTGTGCAGGTGCAAGTTCTATGCTGTACGATGGGTGCTCCTCTGATGAGACTACCAGCATATACCCCTACACATAGGGGGATGCCCTGCCCTTACAGAGCGGGGGCTCGCCTGCCAGGATTTGGGGGCTGGTTGTTTGTAGGGCACACCATGCAAGGTAAAGTTCTCTTTGCTGTCCAATGACAACACCCTCCTCTCCTTGTCTCCATAAAAGTTGTCCCCAATATCCTGAGGCCCCCTCATCCTGCTGTGGTAGCCAGCACAAACCCTTCATGATGTACCCTGAGACCTCTCGCATTGTTTAAACTTTATTTGATGCAAATCAGTTCAGAAAAAAGGATAATGTCTACCTGCAGTTTATTTTCACAGCTGATAGGACAGCATGTGGATTGTTTGAGTGAGGAGCAAGCCACAAAATGTAACCTGAATAAGAGTCGCATTGTGAGGCCGGCTTGGCAGCACCAAGGGTTGAGGTGCTGGATGCCATACTTCGCACTATGCTGGTGACCCGGGTTTGGGAATGGACTCGGGCCACCAGAGGTCAGCAGAGGAGGGGAGGGAAGGGACTGAGCATCCAGAAGACTGCTGTTTCTTCTCTGGGGAGGGATCCAAGTCTCATTTCACTCCTTACTGGCCCCTGATGGAAATCAGGGGCAGAGCAAGGATGTGGTGCCGAAACAAGGGGGAGGAGCAGCGGTGGACATCAGCATGCAGGTGCCATGACGTCATTGCAACTCCATGCTCCTGTGGGGAAAACTAATGGAAAAAATCTCTGGAGGACTGGGGAGGCAACGAGAGCCCCAGGGAACTGGAGCCACATCCCCATTGCCAGACCATTCCTCCGATGGTCCTGGGCATCACCCACACAGGATGGACCCTCTAATTTCAGAAAGAGCCACCAGGTAGGAGAGGCGGACCCTTCTGAACAAGGGGGCTGGGAAGTCTTGGTGAGAGGGACCAAAGGAGGAGGGTCTTGGTGGAGAGTAGGAGGTCCAAATTCAGTGGGCACCTCCGAGAGATGCCCGGGACGATGGAGCAAAAATAGAGTTAAAAAAAAAAAAAGAAGAGTCGCATTGTGTGATTGGAGACTGAAGCCTGAAAGTCTGTCCTGCTGTGCAAATCAACTGGGCTAAAAAAGAGATTGCACATGATGCAGCATGATGATTCAGGAAGTAACACTGAGATCAAGGACGACAGCCCCGGCAGAAACGAAACAAGCAAACTTCAACAAACAGCAAAAGAAACTGAGTATACCCTTCAACTTTTCCAGTTGACCCCTGCAGGCATTGGAGATTCACCGCTGGCTGCAGTATCACTGCCAAAGGAGTCATCAGTCATCAGGAGTGCTCCCTACAATCGCCTGTAGTTTCCAGAAGGGGAACCACCAAGTGCAAAATCCACTAACCTTTAAGGTATGACCACAAGTAAGGACTCCCACCATGAATTTGCCCCCCAAAATTTGTCTCAGGTATTATTCAATTTAGGTAAAAGGGAGACAGAACAGGGATCGGGAAATGTACCGAAGTAATAGTAATAGTTTCAGTAATTGCATCAAGCTTCAGGTGTGCGTGTGGTATGAACTATTTAAACTGAATTTTTAGCAATTTGACTCAGAAGAGAATAAAATTCAGGAAATGGCTTGGAGTGGGGATCACACTGTGGACATAACTTCTGTACTTGACACAGGGCTGGCAAAGTGGTTGCACCATCAGCAAATGAGAGCCCTTTGTATGCAAAGAGCAGGCAGTGCTTTAGAAAAATTTAAGAATCAGGTCTCAGGTCACTAGAAGTCCCTAGCCAGATTTCTAGTGACGTCACTGCCCAAAAGGCAGACTCTTTGTGAAGCTCTGCACCTTGCATGTTAATAAATCTCTCCAGAACAACTTAATATCATTCAAACTGGTAAAAATGTCTTCTGGTACATCTGGAGGGGACAGGTCAACCAGATCCCGCAATAAAACCCCTACACACAAATTGGATGATAAAGGATTGAATGGCCCAGACACCTACAGCTGTAGCTCTTCTCCCGTGAGTATGTCTGGAGATAAACTGGACACTGATACAGGAACTGAGAGGCTCTCCTGTTCAAGATTTGAGACCTTGCTCCACAAAATTTAAATATTGCCAAATGAAACACAGCAAGAATTTAAAAGTCTTAATTATAAGCTGTAAGCAGCAGAAACTCGGATGCAGGTTGCGGAGGACCTGGACCAGTAACCTATACCACTCCCGAAGATGCAAGGTGTGCCTTAACAGACATGGCTGGACAACTTCAAATGCAGAATCTTCATTATACAATGGCAAGAAATATTCTAGCATCCTGATTGGCTGCTGACCCCAAGAGACAGTGATGCTATTAGACAATAACATGACTGTATCTAGGGCAGGCACAGACATCACCTCATAACAGTGAAAAAAAATCACTCCGTGCTCAAGCCACCTCTAAGCCAAGGACAGTCCCCACAGAATCACAGACCTCCCTGTTCAAGCCACCGCTAAGCCAATGACAGTCATCACAGAACCACAGCCCGCATAACAAGTCCTGTATACTAAATTCCCCTGCTGCCAGCCACAAGGCATTTAAATCCATTCAAATAATGAAAAAATACAATTTTCCTTCACAGCTCCTTGACTTCCAACTCGCACATGACTCGCGCTACACGTACTCCGCTTGCTGCATGGTGGTTTCTCTTACATGCAGCGGCTATTTAATTTTTTTTATACTCTTTTTTTTATTAATCTTACAATTTATATACAATCATTACAACATCAAATACGTACATGCATTTGTCTAGAACTTACAATTTCATAAAAATCATATATGCCATATTTTAATACAAGTAAATCTCTTCTGATCAGGACATTCTAACATTTAGAAAACTAAATAAAAAGAAGGGGAGATATATTAAAACCTGGTACAGAAAAGGAAACTTAGCAAAATAACATCAGAGCTACTACTAATCGATACAAACTTGTTTGGGGCAAAATAATTGAGCAAAACATGCTAGTTACTGTGATTGGGATATGATTCTACTAATCAAACAGAAAATCCATCAGTAGTCCAAGGCAGGAACAGTGGATCATACATCTGCGGATATGACATAGGTTCAGCAGCTTGGGGGGGGGGTACATTAATAAGGAGAGAGAGAGAGAGAGAGAGAGAGAGAGACAACAACAAATGTAGTATGATAGGGTCAAATGCTAAAGAATCATCAAATCTGGTGCTGGTAGAGTTCCCATCTAGTCCATCTGTGAGTAAAGGTCTCTTTTATTTTGTAGGGAAAAAGATAGCTGCTCATTATGTTGAATGTATAGCACTAATGTTTTCCAATCTGCTATTGTAGGTAGGTCTTCTTGAAGCCATCTTTTGGTTATAGACTTATAAGCTGCACATAACAGTATTTCCCATCAGTATAGCACATCCTTACCTTTAACTGATTCAGGGGGTATTCCCAGTAGGAGGTGTGTAGAAGAGGGTGACTGAGATAGATCAAACATATTTATGATATGTTGAGAAAGGGAACTCCAAAAATGATGCAGTTTGGAACATTCATAGTATACATGTGTTTTGGGAGGCATTCTGGGAGGTACATTTCCTCCAACATCCTGAAGAGGTACCTGGGACCCTCCTTGCCACAGCTGAGGGTACAAGAAAAAATCTAGCACATACCTTCCAGGTAAACTCCCTCCATGATGGGGAAGAGGAAGTAGCCCAGACACCTCTCTAAACTTTGAGCCAGACTATCGCACTTATGGTTAAATTCAGTTCTCTTTCCCAACTTACTTTTACTTGTTCAGCATTATGTGATAGTAACTGGACAAGAGATTTATATATTATGGAAATAGCTTTTTCTCCTTTAAAGGTACTCCAAACATTTATAAAGGGAGTGGGGTCTTCCCAGATCTTTGATCTAGAACTCTCTATTCTTAGTTGCTTAATAATATAATCTCTCAGTTGATAGTAATGTAATCTGTCCCTTTTGGACTAGAGAAATGCCTTTTGGGCTTCCTCAAAGCTCATTACTGTATTCCCACGAAGCAGCAGCCAAGGGGCCACAAATCCTGGAGAAGCTTGGGTTCTGAACCAAGTGTCATGTTGTTTAGGGGTAAACTGTGGGTTTCTATAAACCATGGGTATTTCCAGAAATGGTAGTTGAGGGTCTTGTTCTGTGTGCCCCTTTGCCAGCCCTCAAGTATTACCGCACTGACCACTGGAAGTGATTGTTTGGCTTGTTTCAGAATGCAGGATTAAAAAGACTAGCCTGTATTGGGAAAGGTAATTATCTGGTTAGGTCTATTGTCTTCCAAAAGGCTTGGTATCTCTGGTTACCCCACAGCAATGCCAGCCTCATTTGTGAGGCTGCCCAATATAAAGGAAGGGAGGGGAGTGCTATTCCTCCTAGAGATTTTGGGAGAAGCAGTCTCTGTTGTTTGATACGAGGATGTTTATGATTCCATAAGAAGTTGCTTAAAGATTTTCGCCAGGATAATATTTTCCTAGGTGGTATGGAGCATGGAACGCACTGAAACAAATACAAAAGAAGAGAAAGAGCATTACTTTTCAAGGCCAGAGAACGGATATAAAATGATAGTGGAAGAATATTCCGTCTCATATCCTGCTTTAAAGTTTTTATTAAAGGGGTATATGTAGTAGAATAGAGTTGGGTTAAATCTTTAGGGATTCTAATCCCCAGATATTTGAGAGATTGGAGGTCCCATTTAATATTAAACAGATTTCTAATTGTAGGAGGAGGGTTATAGTTGAGTGAAAGTGGTTTGGTTTTACCTGTGTTAAGGGTGTATCCAAATAATTTCAAGAATTTAGTTTTTGAAAAAGAGCCAGCATAGAGGTATCTGGGTCAGTTAAATACACCAGAATATCATTGGCAAAGAGAGATAATTTATGTTCCATGCCGGCTAAGTTCACACCTTGAATCTCAGGGGAAAGACAGATGTATTGGGTAAGGGGTTCTATGTAAAAGGCGAATAGCAATGGGGACAGGGGACAGCCTTGTCAGGTACCTCTGAATAGAGGGAAACTCTCCAAAATGGGGCCATTGGATCTAATGTAGCCCCTTGGGGTCTTATAAAATGTAAAAATTAAATCAGAGAACTGTTTGGGAAAACTAAATGAGGAAAGGACCCCATGTAAAAAACTGCATGAAACCACATCAAATGCTTTTTTAGCATCAAGGCTTTACAAGAGGGTAGGTTGTTGTAGATTTTGGAGATATTCAATTAAATATATGGCTCTACGAATATTATCTTGGACATGTCTGCCTGGGATAAAATCACATTGGTCCATATGAATTATACTAGGAGCAAATTTTTTAATCCTCTGGGCTACATGCAGCGGCTGTTTAAAACAAGTTTTTTTTTTTCTTTTTTTAAATTCTCACCACTTTAAGTCGCCTGAAAACCAAAGAATCATGCCGGTACCTCCCGCTGAATTACAGATGTTAAATTGGCAGTACCGCCTGTACTTAAACAAAATGGCACTTTCCACCTCGCTGCTAACATCACTCCCTGTAGTGACAGCCGCTCGGACCCAGTCATATCCTCCAGTTCCTCTCATGCCCCTCGCCTTCTTTATCCAGAGGGATCAGAATATTTAACACAAAAAAGGCTACAGATAGCCATTTTTTTCTCCCACTGTGTCCCCAGGCCTGATTCCACTTTCACCCAGTCTGACTGTAGTATTCAGGTTTAGTTCATGCTGTCACTTCATTGAAGGGGAAAAAAAAGAAAGGCAGGCTCTTTTTTACACAGTCTCTGTCTCTTTAACACTAGGGAGAAACAGCAACAGAACAAGGGGGAACAGACAGTGACAAACTCAGAAACAGAACTACAAAGACAGACCTAAAGAGGAATGGGAACAGCCATGTAGGGGCAGCGCCACCTGCTGGGCAAGACAGAAACTATGGACTTTTTTTTAAATAAGTATACCTACCCTAACAAAAAAGTAAAAAAAATAAACAATTATAAACATATTTTCCCTTTTTCCTTTTCTAAAAAACAAATGAACCATGGTATAACAGCAATAAGGCACTCCAGAGTGTGTGTTATTGTGTAACAACGTCACTCCTGGGGTGGTGGAAGCACTCAGCTTTGCCTCATGCTTCAACCCACCCCAAGAGTGACATTATTACACAATAACACATACCCTGTCATGCCTTATTACTTAAGTACAGCAGCCAAAACCCCAGTGCTCTACTTGTACATCAGGATGACCTCATCACAAAAACTCTGGGAAAAGAACAACCCTGATAACACTAGAGGAGGTTCAGAAGCTTCTTCAGTCTCTTCAGGATGCCAGAGCTTCGTCCCTGACAAGTAATGATCCTGCCTCTTAATCTACACAGTGAGCCTGTTTTTTCCTAGTTGGAGAGGCCACTATGCTTAAACACTGTATATCTGGCTCTAGTGGATTTCACCCTATTTCTTTGCTGTCCGAATGGATCAAGGTGTCTGAGCATCAGCTATTGTTTGGCCAAAGGATGACTGTTGCTCATCACTTTTATTTGACTATATACTTTTTAATATTAATATTTATTTTACTTGTCCCCCACACTGATGCAGTGACAGCTGGAGAAATGGTTTCATTCAGTTCGGCATGTGCATCTTTCTCTTTCCAGCAATGGTCACTATACTGATGGAGATACTTTTATTTCCATTCCCCTTATATTTATACCCAGACAAGAACTCTTGCACAAAAGTGATTTATTCTTTAAGAATTTATGTTCAGAACCAGCCTGTCGGCACAGTGGTGGAGCCACCGCTTGCAACCCAGGTTCGGGAACAATCCCAGAAGGCTGGAGGGTCGGCTGGGGGGGAGATGGCTTGAGCGGCAAGTGCACACTCTCCATCTCTGGGGGAGGAAGGGGGGCCATGCCTCATGGTGTAGCACTCTTGGGTGACCATGGGGCAGCTTACCGGGGGCCGAGGTTGAGGCTGGGAGGCATGCGGACACTAGGTGGGGCTCCACCATTGTGTCACTGCATGCCATGCCTCCCAATCCCAGAAAACTGGAAAATTAAGCATGGTCCCGGCCGGTCTCCTTGCCGCCACCTAAAGGCCCGACTGATGCCTGGATGTGTTGCAGGACATAGCCAGCTACTGCGGGGCACAGCTGGCTGCCCCCTGCCTGGAGGGTAAACTGTGGCTCCATGGGGGCAGGTTGGCAGTGATGGGCTGGAGGGCCGGCCAGAGATTTAGGGGGGCTTGCGCATAAAATATATATATATATAAATAAAAAAGAATTTATGTTCAGGAATTGGACAGTCTCCTCTGCAGTGAATTTAAACCACTTGGTTCGGCCATCATTCTGTGATGCCTGTTATGTAATACTGTATTTATAATGAACCTTAAGTACTCCCTGAAGGTTAGGAGTTCACTAGTCTTCTGTTCTTTACTAATGTTAATACAAATACTGAATACCGGGTTTTAAGGGGGTTCTATCTGGCCTAACTTTATTTGATACTTATTCCCAAGGCCCCAATTTTTCCACGATTCTGTGGCTGTGGAGATTTCTGTGGAATTAAGTGTAAACCATGGAAAAAAACGTGGAATATTATTCCGTTGTTGACATGAACTGTGGAATATTATTCCGCGGTTTACATGAATTGCGGAATACTATTCTGCGGTTTACATGAACTGTGGACTATTATTCTGTGGTTTACACTAACTGCAGAATATTATTCTGCAGTTCATATGAAATGCAGAATACTATTCCTCAGTTTATTCTGAAGAGTCCGTATTTAGCCGGCATGCCAGTGCAGCGGTACCACTACCGCTCCTGACACTGTGACCCAGGTTTAAATGATCCTGGAAAGTAGAAGCAGTCAGGGGGTGGTGGAGGAGGATAAAGCATCCAGTGGACTGCTTTCCTTTGGGGGGGGAGTCACTGGTGTTCTGTTAACCCCTTGTGGTAGCCTGGGGTATGACAGCCGGGACTGACAATGTTTGGCAGGTCTGTCAGATGTTCGGCGTGCTTCCCCAACGTCATTGCATGGCACACCTCCTGGGGAGAAAATGGAGGTTCCTCCACTGCACAATGATGTTCATGTCTACGTTGCAGACTCCGTGCCACCAACCGGGCTCTTGCTCCCATTCTACCATCCAGTCTCCATCAGGAGAAGGGTTTCCCAGCAGCCCCAACCCTGGGGTGTACTCTGGGGGTGTTCAGGAGTAAGGTAAGTCTTCGGGTGTGTGGCGGGGCTGAACATGTGTAGACTGGACTGATGGAGGCCAGTGGATGAGAAGATGAAGCATAATAAATAACTAAATAAATAAAAAAGAAGAGTCAGTATAAACTGTGAGTAAAACAGATCTGCAGTTTACACCGACTCTGACCAAGGAAGATTATTCCATGGCTCATATAAACTGCGATTATTCCATGGATCATATAAACCCTGGAAAACTATTGTGCGGTTTACACTAAATTCTGCAGAGTGCTTTTGGGAATTTTGTGGAATTTAAAAACAAAAATCTGAAAAGTATTTTGGAACAGGCCCTGCTTATTAGTTTGTCTGCTAGGGCACCTGCTCATTAATTTGCCTACTAGGGCTTTACCTTAAAAATCAAAACAGGTAAATCCCCCCCCCCTCCATCCAGCTCAGCCACACCACCCTCCCTACCCCACCCTGAGAACCTCCCTGAGTCTCTTTATTTGAAGTAGAAATATTTTTATCAGGTCCCATACTGTGCAGCAATTCTCATCCTTTTAATTTCACCATCAGGCCCGAAAATTTTTTTTGTCCCGGAAGAAAAAATTACTCACTTTAGTAATTGTGTTTCTTCTAATGGAGTCTTGCTGTATTCTAACATTATGCAGTTAGTCCCAGCACTTGAACTGCTCCAGAGAGGAAAGAGTTAACCCTATGCCGAGCATAGAATGTTGAGCTCGAGCTCGGTTCAAACCTCTGTCTGCTGCACGTTGAAGTGTAACTGTTAAATTCTTACGAGCTAATACTAACTAACTATTGCACAATTGGCAGCAACTCAGTTTTTTCCAGTCTACCTTTCCCTTTGACAATGCCCTTCTGGCAGCTTTAATTCATGTAAATATTATTTGTTGTGACTCATCATTCTTAAATGTAGGCCTGACTATGTTGTTCTACCTGTTATTTATATCACCTGTAGCTTTAGACCATGTATACCCTGTACTGAATTTTGTATTCAAACTGCTTGCCCGCTAATCTCACACAAACTGTACTTCTATTCTTTGTGTACTGACGTGGAACCTTTGTAAAGGAGCCATTGGCTCAAAGGTATTTATCCAAAATTCTAATAAATAAAATAAATAAATAAACAAACTACACCTGCTAAGTGGAAATTGTAAAATCTATTAACCAAAAGGCAACCAAATATTTTGGGTCCTCAGAAAGACTCAAGTCGAGAACTCCAAAACAAAAACTAGGTAGTGAACAAAACGTAACTATAAAAAAATATATAACTTAACCCACTCTCCCTCTCTATAAAGGGGAGAGTGCAAATTGCACCCCTGAGGTGCAACACTGCACCTGCCAGCCCACTTCCCAAAACCCAGGTTCTGAGAGGAGAGGCTGGGAGGGAGGTCAGAATATAGCAAGATTCCATTAGAAGAAACACAATTACTAAGGTGAGTAATGTTTTCTTCAAACAACATGAAGTCTTGCTGTATTCTGACGTTATGCAGACTACCAAGCAGTACCTCCGTGGAGGAGGGTACCCACTTATTTTGGGAATAGGCTGTGCAGTACTGTTGTACCAAACCTAGCATCACTCCTAGCCTGGATATCCAGAGAGAAATGCTTGGCGAATGTATGGACTGTTTTCCAGGTGGCTGCTTTGCATAATTCTGGTAAGGGTATATCTCTGGCAGCAGCCAGAGAAGCAGCTGTACCTCTAGTCAAATGAGCCCTCATGCCTGAAGGGGGTATTTTGCCTAGCTTTTCATAGCAGAATTGTATACAAGAGACAATCCACCTGGCAATAGTCCTCTTAGTAGCAGGTTTACCCTTTCCCACTTTACCATAAGTGAGAAACAACTGAGGACAGACAAACCTAAGTGCCTTAGTGCGCTCAATGTAGTAGCTAAGTGCCCTCTTAACATCCAAACTGTGTAATCTTCTCTCTCCTGAAGAAGAATGATCAGTGAAATACATAGGAAGAGACATGGACTGGTTCAGATGAAAATCTGAAACTACTTTCGGTAAGAACCTCCTGTTGGTTCTAAGCACCACCTTATCTCTATGGAAAGAGATAAAATCAGGCTCCACTGACAGAGCTTGTAATTCACTGATACGCCTGGCAGAGGTAATATCTACCAGGAACACAGTTTTCCAAGTCAAGTACTTAAGTTCTGCTGAGGCCAAATGCTCAAAGGGTGGTTGCATAAGCTGAGTAATGCAAACATTAAGATCCCAAACAGGAGTAGTGTCCTTAAAAGAAGGACTATTATGGAGCAATCCTTTAAAGAATTTACAGAAAACAGGATGAGATGCCAGTGAGGAGGCCTTTCCCACTGACAGGATTGCAGAAACAGCTGACAAGTTTACTTTCAGGATAGCTGGTCTGAGGCCTAAGCCATTAAGATAACCATATAATCCAGAACTGTAGCCAAGTCAGCAGAATCTGGGGATATGTGCTTATTGGAACACCAAATGCTGAATCTTTTCCATTTGGAGTTATAAGTTTTTCTGGTGGCAGGTTTTCAAGAGGCTTTGAGAATGTCCAGAACCCCCTGAGACAAATGCAAGCTTGCATATTCTAGCTCTTCAAGAGCCATGCCTTGAGATTGAAAGACCAGAGGTTGGGGTACCAAATCCTCCCCTGAGAGGCGGTTAACAGGTTGAGATTCTTGGGAAGTAATAGGGGAAGATGGACTGCTAGGGACAGCAATAGAGGATACCAAGGCTGCCTGGCCCAGTCTGGAGCAATCAGGATCACTTTGCAAGATTGTGACCTTATCTTGACCAGAACTTTGAATAATAGAGGAAAGGGGGGAAGGTATACAGAAATTTCCCCTCCCAATCCAGAAGTAGAGCATCCAGGGGGACTGAGCCCAAGACTGGGGTTCTGCAAAAGAAGAAAGGAAGTTGGTAATTGTCTGGGGCTACAAAGAAATCTATCTCTGGAGTGCCCCACCTTGAAAAAAATCACCTTTAACATTAGGTGATCCAGGGACCATTCATGATGACCCTGAGAAATCCTTCTCAATGCATCTGCTAGCACATTGTCCTTCCCTGGAAGGTGAACTGCTACCAGAGATGTCTGTAAGGAATAAGCCAGGGACCATAACTTCATGGCTTCCATGCACAAGGCTATAGACCAAGTGCCTCCCTGCTTGTTGATGTACCACATGATGGGGGTGTTGTCTGTCCTGACCTGAACCACCTTGTTCTGTACTGAGTCCGAGAAAGCTTGTAGAGCCAGGTACACTACCCTGAGCTCCAGAAGATTGATGTGAAGTAGAGACTCCTGAGGGGACCACACTCCCTGTGCTGTGAGGACTCCCAAGTGAGCTCCCCACCCCAGGAGAGAAGCATCTCTGGTTAGAACCACAGAGTGAGACTGAGTGATGAATGGGACTCCTTGTCTGAGGTTGTCCTGATCCAGCCACCATTGGACAGCCTGGATCAGAGTCTGAGTCACTGGAATTAGTTTGGTTAGAGGATTTTTTTTCTGAGACCAAAAAGCCCTCAAGTGGAACTGGATGTCCCTCATCTGAAATCTGGCCCCTTGTACCACTGCAGTGGAAGCTACCATGTGGCCCAGGAGTTGAAGAAAATGCCTTGCTGGTCAAGACACCAGGTGGTGAAAAGAAGAAGCCAGGTCTATAAGGACCTTTGCCCTTGCCAGAGGGAGAAAGGCACTTACTTTGACAGTATCCAACTCTACCCCATGAAGGTCAAGAGTTGCACTGGTTCGAGAACTGACTTTGGAAGACTGAGGAAGAATCTAGAGAAGTGAGCACCTGCTGAGAGACTTGCAGATCTGACTTGACTTGGTCTGGAGACTGACCCACAATGAGCCAGTCTTCCAGGTATGGAAATATGGAAATGTTTTGTCTCCTTAGAAAGGCCACTACTACTGCTAGGCATTTTGTAAACACCCTTGAGGCTGATGTGAGGCCGAAGGGCATTGCTTTGAACTGGTAATGAACTGAAGGCAATTCGAACCTGAGGTACTTTCTGTGGGAGCACCTGATGGGAATGTGGAAGTAGGCATCTTTTACATCCAGGGAGGCTAGCCAGTCCCATGGCCTTAGAGAGGAAAGGATTGTTCCCAGAGTCACCATTTTGAATTTTTGTTTTAAAAGATGTTTGTTCAGATATCATAAGTCTAGGATTGGTCACCACTCCCCTATCTTTTTCGGGGTAAGGAAGTACCTGGAGTACAGACCTTTACCCCTGTGCATTGTATGAACCCTCTCTATGGCTCTTAAGGCCAGTAGAGATGAAATCTCTGCCTCTAAAGCAATGGTTTCGGAGATGCTTGCAGGTGGAAAGGATCTGGCTCCCAGCTTTGGGAATTTTTTGAGGCTGAGAACCAGTCCCTGGCTTACTACCTCCAGGACCCACTTGTCTGAGGTAACAGACTTCCAGTCCTGGAAGCAGTAAGTCAGTCTGCCTCCTACAGGGATGGGGGAGTCGACCTGGGCTGACACATCAGGGTGTCTGCTTGGCAGGAGCCTTAGGCTGAGGGGTGGATGCAGCCTTGCTCATCCCTCTTCTGTCTTTCCCTCTGAAGAACACCCTCTGAGAAAAAGGAGAGGAGGTCTGTGCTTGGTAGAAAGGCCTGTGAAAAGGCCTGCCCCTAGCCTGCTGCCTTTGAGGAGTTGCCTGCCTTTCCTTGGCCTGTGCACTCCTATAGGTGGTCCTATATTCATTCATTTTTTTCATGTAATTCTCTGTCTGCTCCCCAAACAGAGAATTACCCACCACAGGGAAATCCATGGCCTTAGCCTGGGTGTCCTGTGAAAGGCTAGTACATCTGATCCAAGCCATCTTCCGAAGAGCCACAGATGTAGCCATGACTCGTGATGACACATCATTGCAGTCCACAGCAGCATGAAATTGTACCTTTGTTGCCTCAGTCTCATCAGCAGCCACCTCCTCCAGCTCCTTGGCAAGCTGGGGGGGGAAGCCTGCTTAACCAGCGCCAGTACAGTGTCCCACCTGGACTTCTGGCACCTGGCTGTATAGGCCATGTAATCTGCCTGCCTGAGTCCCAAGGAGTATACCATGTACTGTTTCTTTGCCATGGCATCCAGCTTCCTGGAGTCTTTATCTGGGGGGTGTGTGAAGCCAAGGGTATATTAGCCTTATCACAGGTTGCAGCCTGCACGACCCTAACATGGCTGCATTTTTGGTACAAATACTCCATACCGGAGCCTGATAAAGTGAACCTCTTGCCCATCCTTTTGTCAACAGGAGGTACCGAATTTGGAGCCTTTACCAGTTTTTGTGTTTGTTTCCCAAAGGACTTATGAAGGGGAAATAGACAGTTTCTTGGACTCTGGGATGTCCATCATCTCCACATAATCAGGCTCCTCCTGTTCCTCCAGAGCTTCTTTCATAGGGAGCTGGAGGGTTTCTGCCACTTTTCTGTAAAACATATAGTGGGAAGGGGACTCAGAAAGCCTAGGAGGGGAAACACCAGAAGGCCTGTCTGGGGAGATGTCCAGTTCAATGGGCTCATCCAGACCTTCCATACCATCATCATCATCATAACCTTTGTAATCCTCGTCCCCCTCTAAATCCGGTTCATAAAAATCTTCAGGGGCATAATCCTGAACCAGAGGAATCGACCGAACCGAACGCCTGCCAGAAGGCACCAGATCAGATGGAACCGGACGAAGCAATTCCACAATCCTAATCGCTCGGGCAATCTCCTCAGTGGTCAGAACATGGGTCTCTGGATCCAAACTGGCCGAATTGTATTTTCATTTTCTTTTCGATGGAACTGATCCCTCAGAATCAGTTTTCCTCTTGCCCAAAGAAGTATCGCCCTGGTCAGAGGGCATTCCTTCTGGTTCGGTCGGAACCAAACCGGGCTGGCCATCCGGGTCAGCGGACTTCTCTGACTCCTTATCTCTAAGTCTGCCCAACCTTTTTTCCAGGGTAGACTTAGGGAAGTTCTTGCAAATTTGGCAGTCTGAATCGAGGTGGTCAAACCCCAGACAATAAACATAGGTGGTGTGGGGATCAGCCTTAGCAAAGACTTCCCCACACACACTGCAGTGTTGAAACCCAGTGGGCCCAGTTTTTCTTTTGGGTTTCTCAGACATAGCCATCCTAACCAACAAAACTTACCCTTTTTACAGCAACAGCTAGGCAAGACTCCCTTATCAGTTTCTAACCGTGTCACGGGGTGTTGGAAAAAAACGCAAGAAAAAACTTCTTTTTTAAACCGATAAGGACCAGTAACCACACACTAAAGAGGAACAAAATACACTAGAGGACCAGTTCAGCCGGACCGGTCAAAATGCCACTTTACAATTTCCACAAGTTTTTTACTATGGCTAGTTCACTACCTAGTACTTACTGTACCACAGACAGAAATCTGAACCGAAATCAGACGAAATAATCAGTAAAATCGACGACTTTAACTGACTGTTGAATCGCGAGCAAAGGAGAAATCTCTGGAGCGACTCTTCAGTTAGGCAGAGTAAAGAATCTGACGGTTACCCTTCAAAGTGTAGCAGACAGAGGTCTGAACCGAGCTCGAGCTCAACGTTCTATGCTCTGCTTTGAATTTAACCCTCTGCTCTCTGGGGCAGTTCAAGTGCTGGGGCTAAGCAATAGTCAGAATACAGCAAGACTTCATGTTGTTTGAAAATGGATCTTAGATGCCTCTGTCCTAACAGCAGCCACCTCCTCCCAGTCCTTGGCCAGCTGGGGGAAGCCTGTTTAGCCAGTTCCAGAACAGTATCCCATCTAGACTTCTGGTATCTGGCTGTGTAGGCCATGTAGTGAGCTTGCCTGAGTCCCAAGGAGGATGCCATGTACTGTTTTTTAGTCATGGCACCCAACTTCCTGGAGTCTTTATCTGGGGGGTGTGAAGCCAAGGGTATGTTAGCCTTATCACAGGCTGCAGCCTGCATAACCCCAACATGGCTGCATTGCTGGTACAAGACCCCTGTACCTGAGCCTGACAATATGTACCTCTTGTCCATTCGCCTGTCCACAGGAGGTAAAGAATTTGGTGTTTTAAGCAGTCTTTGTGTCTGTTTCCCCAGGGATTTATGGAGGGTAATAGACAATCTTTTTGACTCTGGGATGTCCATCATTTTCCCAAAGTCAGGCTCTTCCTGTTCCTCAACAGCTTCAACCAGAGGGAACTGGAAGGTTTCTGCCACCTTTTTATAAAACAAAAAGTGTGAAGGGGACTCAGAAAGCCTAGTAGGGGAAACACTAGAAGGCCTGTCTGGGGAGATGTCCGGTTCTATAGGCACATCCAGACCTTCAGTGCCATCATCATCATCGTCGTCATAATAGCCTTCATCCCCCTCCACATCCGGTTCATAATACTCTTCTGGGGAATAGTCCAGAACCGGAGGAACCGACTGAACTGAGCGCCTACTGAGAGGCGCAGGATCGTTCGGAACCATGA
This sequence comes from Neoceratodus forsteri, assembly GCA_016271365.2. Classification (NCBI taxonomy): domain Eukaryota; kingdom Metazoa; phylum Chordata; order Ceratodontiformes; family Ceratodontidae; genus Neoceratodus; species Neoceratodus forsteri. The sequence goes on along the minus strand of CM028130.1, from coordinate 1,119,234,694 downwards.
TGTGGTTCTGGATCCGAACCGGCCGATTTCTCCTTTCTCTTTTTCTTAACTGGAACCAACCCCTCAGGATCGGCTCTCCTTTTGCCTGAGGGAGTCTCGTCTAGGCCAGTAGGCACTCCCTCAGGTTTGGTCGGAACCAAATGGGGCTGGCCATCCGGGCCAGCGGACTTCTCGGCCTCCTTTTGCCTAAGCCTGCCCAATCTTTTATCTAAGGTGGCCTTAGGAATATTTTTACAAATTTGGCAGTCTGAATCAAGGTGGTCAAAACCCAGACAGTAAACACAGGTGGTGTGGGGATCAGCCTTAGCAAAGGCCCCCCCACACTCACTGCAGTGTTGAAACCCAGTGGGCTCGGTTTTCTTTTGAGTTTCTCAGATGAAGCCATCCTAACACTTTCCCTTTACTCAGCAAAAGCCAGGCAAGACCCCCTTATCAGTTCCTAACCATGTCACGGGTATTTGAAAAAAACGTCTAAAATACGTCTTTTTTAGAACCGATAAGGACCGGTACCTCACACTAATACAGTAACAAAATAAACTTAGAAGAAGTAAACCAGACAATCGTTCAGCCAAACCGATTGAAAAAACTTGTTTTACAATTTCCACACACAATTCACACTCAGTACACTACCTAAGCACTTACTGTACCACAGACAGGGATCTGAACCAAAATAAAATAAGAAATAACGGTTTAAAACCAACGTTTTTTACTGTACTGAACCGAAAGCGATGGAGATTTCTCCAGAGCAGCTGTTCAGTTAGGCAAAGTAAAGAATCTGATGGTTACACTTCAAAGTGCAGCAGACAGAGGTCTGAACCAAGCTCGAGCTCAACTTTCTATGCTCTGGCATAGAGTTAACTCTTTCCTCTCCAGAGCAGTTCAAATTTTGGGGCTAACTGCATAATGTCAGAATACAGCAAGACTTCATGTTGTTTGATGTGCTTTGAGCACAGCCGCACAAAGCACTACTGGAATGAAAGAGTGGTATTCTGACTAAGTGGTAGAACTAGAAGGATGAGGATTGCTGTGCAGTGTGGTAACCACTAAAAATATTGCTTATTCAGATTTGGCCCTGGGGACTCACAGGCTGGGGTGAGGAGAGTGATGGGGCTGAGATGGATGGGCAAGACTTTTTACTTTCTAATACGAAGAAGTCAGGAGTTAATTGACAACCTTCTCTGGTTTGTAGGTCCCAACTCAAAAACTAACATTTCCCCCACCTGGATGCGGGGGGACCTGGTTGCTGACTGCTACTGAAGCCTCCAAGTGTTGCCGCAGAATTTCTGCAGAACTGGGAAATTAATGCCGCATAAGTTCTGCTGCAACAGGGGGTCTTGCACAGAATTTAGACCCAAACTGGTGCAGAAAAATCAGGGCCTTGCTTATTCCTCAGGACATTGTTTTTTTAATTATCAGGGATGACCAAGCCGTTTATTATCCTCTGTCTGCACTATTGAGGCTTTTCAATCATCGACAGTTGATGAGTGCCACCCCACCCTTTCTGTATGTGCCCTGCTACTTTTGCATTTCTTTTTGTTTATATAGAGGGATTTGAAGCACCAGGGGTGGGGGTATATGCCTGATATGGAACGGGAAGACAGGGTGCAAGAATTTATTTTCTTGCCATACCTTTTTGTGTTGCTTGCACACATGTGCAAGAAACACATTGTGTCAGCTTCCTTCTCAAGCGGGTTGTGGAGGCATGGCAGTGTTGTGCTGAATGGCAGCAGTCTGTTCTGGGGCTGGTCTCTGCCTCGGCGAATAGAGGAGCATGCTGTCGATGATGGCCATTAATAAGCATGCCACTATGATCAAAAAAACTATGGCCGCTGCAATCAGGGAGCGCCCCGTCACTACACAATCAGCTGTTTTTGCTGTGGGGCATCCCTGACTGCATTAGCCAGTTACAAGCTGCATTGGGTGGTGTCCCCATGGCGACAGCTTCTCCATCGGCCTCTCACAGTCCCCACGAAGCCGACAGAAAGTCGCTGCCCACCTCTCCCAGGTCTAAAATTCAATGGGGGGGTGCCAATCTCCCGGTTGGCATGCCCCATCCCCAGTTCATTTGCCGACAGGGTAGCCCAATCCCCATTGGCATTATACACCCCCCATCCCCTTCCCCAACAAACATCCAGATGGCATGCTAGGAGCCCATCCCCAGCGTGCCAATAGTCCTGCTGTGTCCTTTTTCTGTGTTTTTTTTCTATCCTGTGAAAATAAAGAAAACGGTCCCGCGTTGTCTGTGGCACCCCCTCGCCCAGCCTGCACCCACCATCTGTGTGCCCACCTCCCCACACCCCCTCACTCCATACTTACCTCTACAGCCTGGCGCGACAATTGCCGGTGGACCGAGAACATGTCTGCACCCTTCAAAGCGGACCGCAAACTGAAGAAATGCCGGTAAACTCTATAATGACATAAATAAGGTTTTTCAACTTAAGTGAATATCTCAGCCATTTTTAGGAATTTGTTCACCAAATTTTCAACATGGGGTTCTTGGGACCCTACCTCATGAACTCAGTCACTGTCATTTTGTTATTCAGTTCCGAAAGGTGATTTTGTGGTCACTGTGCGGAACCACCTTTTGGGACTGATTAACAAAACAACAGTGTCACAGTCCATGAGGTAGGCCCCCAAAAACCCTATGATAAACACTGTTGAAAAAATTCCCCAAAATGACTGTTTTACGAGTGTACATTGCTTAGCTCCTACGCATGCGCATACCTTCGAGAATTTTTAATATTTTCACTCCAGATTTTCAACATTGCCATTTTACCATACCTCCTTATAAACAGTACAGCTGTCATTTTTCACATCTCACCCGAAAAGTGTTTTTGCACATGTAGCGCAAAATAGTGCGGTCGCTGTGGGAAATTAGCGTTTAGCGTTCGGGACAGATTAAGAAAATCACAGTGACACTGTTCATGATCGGAGGTTCCAAAATGCCTATGTTGAAAATCTGGTGTAAATCCCCAAAATAATTATGGGTGTGCATTGCGCAGTTTCTAAACATGCTCGTGACTTCACCAGTTTTACTCCAGATTTTCAGCAATACCATCACCTCCTAATGAACAGTACAGCTGTCATTTTTCACATCCTGTTCAAAATGCGTTTTCGCACCCGTGGCGCCAAATGGCGCAGTCGATGTGCAAGATCACCTTTCGACTAATTAACTGATAGTGCCACTGTTCATGCTGTGGGGTCACAAAAAGCCCATGTTGAAAACTTGGAGTAAAAATATCAAGAAGCACCCAGGGCATTAGGGTTTCCGACGATAACGCCGTACCCTGTTGGGACTGACAGGCGTTAGGGGTGTGACTTGGGACTGTTGTCAGTAATGCTCACGCCATTCCACCCCCACTCTGCAGCCAGTGACAGGCATCAAGGTACGCCTTGGACTCTTTGGCCCCAGAGTTCACCCCATTCTCCTATACTGCACCCATTTCAGCGTATTCCTTATGGAATGAGGTAAGTGTAAATTCCAAACACCCCAAGGCACACCTCGACACTTGTAAGTGTCTGCAGGGTAGGATGAGGTGAAATGTCGTGACCATTAAGGGCAATGACCCAAAGGCACACCCCAATGCCTGTCCATCTCTGCAGGGTGGGGTTGGAGTTGGCATCAGTTCAATACTTTACTGTCATTCCTATACTGCATCTGTCTAACTCCTGCACTTCCACTATTAATGTCAGCAAGCAACCATTCGGCATTGACAAATGGCTTTTGTTATTTTGCAAGGCAAGCAAACACACTGGTATCAGTCTGAACTGTGAGGTGGCTTCGGGGGCGGGAGGCCTTCCCCTCCTCCACCTATCAAAGCTTCAGAATTCTGAATCTACTCCCTAATTACATCCACTGTCTGCCTTTCTCTTCCTTTTTTACGTTGCTTGCACTTGCACAAGAAAGGTTTTGCTACAGAGAATGGCACTGCAGAGGTGTGTTACTGACTAGCCCAATGCAGGTCAAGCTGTACTGAGCTCATCCTCAACAGACCGTTTATCATGCAAGCTAAGTATGACAATGGTTTATAGTTTATGGGTGGAAACTTTGTGTATTTGAAACAAATGAAGCGCTCCAATGAGAGAACACTTCTTCTGTTTCATGTACATAAAGCCTTCCCGATCCCCTCCATTGCTGTTTTCCTTGCTGTCTCTCCCTCCTCCCCAGCACACACTTTTTGTCTCATGTGTTCCCTGTACCTCATTTCTCTCTTGTTGTCCCTCTGACCCTCCTGTCTCCTCATGTTTTGCATTTCTTCGTGCCAGGCTCCAGTGATCACGCTAACATGACTGGCTAAGTTGTGCTGCTATCAGCCTCACAAATTACGGGAGGAACCAGAGAAGCTTTAGTTTAAACGATGCACCACACAGCTGCCTAGTGCTCTATTGGACAAGCGTTGCTGTAAGAGCTGAAACCTGATATGCTCAGAGAACCAGAGTGGATGGCCGACTCAGACTGTGCATGCATTTTGTGAATAGCAGAATACTCCGGTAGTGCTCCAAATATTCCCACGGCTCTAAGAACATACTTTTGTTCTTGAAGCGAATCCATACAATTCTTCTTTTGAATGGATTTGATTGACTGTGGCCGCACCTGGCAGTGCAATAATGCAGACCTCTGTGCAGCCAGAGCAGTTACCAACTTCTGTGTACACACTCAGCCACCCCACAGACCACCGGACACCGAACCCGCAAAGAAAACAATACCATCCTGCACAATTTGTAGCTTCTGAGGCCCCAGTCCATGCTGTGTGCAGTCAGATTGCATTTTCAGACTGCATTCCAGTGGCACAGACAGATTATGTCCCCAAGTTGGTGAAGTGCAATGGGGACAAGCCGAGTGAAGTGATCCCACTGTGCAGTCTGATGCAGAGAGAGCGACCGGGACAGAGACAATGTCAGGCAATGGTACGGCAATCTCATGTCTGTGTGACAAGTTGTGGCTAGGGGATACAGAAACACTACACAGTGCAAGACAGCGAGACGCACATGGCAGCTGTGTAGCCTGTGAGCTGGGAGACAGAGCATCTGTGTGTGTTCCACCTGCCACTACCCTGTCCAGTTTGCAGATAATCAGCAGTCTGAGTGGACAAGGAGGTAGTTGAGAGTGACACCGGCTATGTGGTCTGGTGTGTAAGACAGAGAGAGAGACACACAGACAGTGGGAGACAGTAGGTACCAAAGTTGCAGCAATGTGCTGCATCTCTCTCTCTCTGTCTGACTATGTCTCTGTCCGCAGAAATAGTGGAAGCAATGATCAGCAGTATAAAGCCCTCTGACAGGCTGTAATACAGGAGAACAGAGGAGAGAGCGAGCATGCCAGTGACCACCCAGAGTTTTCTTTGCTGGCACCCCCCCAACTGTGGCTGCCCCATTGCCTGTTCCCCACCCTCAGTGCACAGTGCACAGACGATAGAGAGAGTGAGAGACAGCATCATCACACTTCCGCACCTGCACCATGGCTGAAATGTTCTGTGAGACAGCAAGACAGAAAACATTGGGATGTTGTTGTCTGTGGCCTCCCCTTGCTCCCTGGTACAGAACAGTGATGCAGTTTGGGTGCAGGAGAGACCTGTGTATTTGCTGTGTGTGTGTGTCTCTCTCTCTCGCTCAGTGTTTTTTCTTTGGGAACCTCTGTGCTGCTTTCCCACCTCCCACACAAAAAGTTCTCTGTGTCCCATTCTGCCAACCCACACTCCCATCCCACTGAGAGAGAGTGAGAACGCAACTGAGTCCCCCCGACGTACAAGAACGGCTCTGTGCTTAGAGAGAAAGAGACAGGAAGAGTAACAGTGAGAGAGAGAGACAGAGACACTGGGGGAGCAGCATTGAAGAGACAACGTCTGCTGTGTCCTCTCTCTGTGTGTCTGTGGATAGTAGTGTGTTAGGGAGGACATAGTGGAGAACAGCACATGCAAGCGGCATATGCTTGTATGTCTATTTCTGTCTGTAATCCATAAGCGAAAGAAACACAGACATAGAAACATAGAAACTGTCAGCAGATAAGAACTGCCTGGCCCATCTAGTCTGCCCATAAGCCCTTGTACTGGATTACTGCTTCTGACCCACTTGCTGCTGTACCTCTGTGGTGCCCCATGCCTGTCCCAAGCATGCTTGAATCCATCCACAGTGCTCACTCCCACCACCTCCTGAGGCAGACCATTCCACATGTCCACCACCCTCTCTGTGAAGAACTTTCTCATATTCCCTCTTAACCTCCCACCTTCCAGTTTCATGTCATGCTCCCTCGTTCTTGTACTCCTCCTGTACTGGAAAATGCCTCCCCTCTGCACCTTGTTTATACCCTTGAGGTACTTGAATGTTTCTACCATATCCCCTCTTTCCCTCCTCTCTTCCAGTGAATACATATTGAGGTCCGTTAATCTCACCTCATAAGTCTCTTATTCGCCCTTCTCTGGACCTTCTCCAGCCTGTTAATATCCTTATGAAGGTGCAATCTCCAGAACTGCACACAGTACTCCATGTGAGGCCTGACGATGGTTTTATATAATGGCATCACTTCCTCCCTCCCTCCCTCCTTATGCTGGTGATACCCCTGCCTATGCGCCTCAGTATGTCACTGGCCCTCCCAGCTGCCTTTGCACTTTACTTTGACATTTTCAGGTAATCTGAAATAAGAACCCTCTGGTCCCTTTCCTTCTTTGTGACTGTCAGCAACACCCCCCCCCCCCATCCTGTAGCTTTCCCCAGGGTTTCTGTGTCCCAGGTGCATCATTTTGCACTTTTTGGAATTAAACATCAGTTGCCAGTTCTTAGACCATTATTCAAGCTTCCCCAGGTCTCTCCTCATTTTCTCCACCCCCTCTGGGGTATCCATTGTGTTACAGATCTTAATGTCATCTGCAAACAGGCAGACCTTTCCCTTCAGCCCTTCTGCAATGTCACTAATAAAAACATTGAACAGGACTGGCTCCAGGACCAATCCCTGCAGCACCCCAGTGGTCACCCCCTCTCCCCAGACTGCATCCCATTTACCACCACTCTCTGCCTTCTGTCTGTTAGCAGTTTCTAACCCAGTTTACCACCCTTTCCCCCATGCCCAGCCTACCCAGCCGGCTATGTGGGACGTGTCAAAGGCTTTGCTGAAATCAAGGTAAGCGATGTCCACTGCCCCACCCTGATTTACTTCCTTTGTCACCCAGTCAAAGAAATCAACCAGATTTGTCTGACATGACCTCCCCACTGTGAATCCATGTTGTCTATGGTCCTGGGCTCCGATGGCTTCTAGATGCTCCACTATCCTTGCTTTAAGCAATGTCTCTGTGATCTTTCCCACTATTGAGGTGAGGCTGACCAGCCTATAGTTCCCCGCCTCCTCCCTGCTGCTGGATTTGTGTAGAGGGACCACATGTGCCCTCCTCCAATTCTCTGGTACCACCCCTGTGTTGAATGACTCAGTGAACATGGCTACCAGAGGTACTGCTATCTCCCTTCGTAGTTCTCTTAATATCCTTGGGTGTATGCCATCTGGTCCCATCGCTTTGTCCACCTTCAATTTAGTGAGCTCCTGCAGGACTCTTTTGCCTGCGAATGGACTATTGTCCACCTCATTACCCCTTGGCAACTGCTGTACTGCTGTGGCCCTTGCCCGTCCTCCTCTTCTGTGAATACTGAACAGAAAGACACAGTGGATGTCTTGGGGGGGGGGGGGCACATGAGAGTTCTTAGGCATGGTACTATCACTTCCAAATACCTAAACAGCACATACATGCAAGCAACATTCGGCATTGACAAATGTTTTTTTTTTTTTCCTTCTTCTCTTTTTCCTTTGGCCAGAGGGGTTTCTCATGGGACCATAGTTTTGTCTGAGCATTTTACATTAAAATGCAGGCAATGGGGTGCCTATATGCCATAGCAGATTCAGAGGTGCTTCTGAATATGCTGCTCCTCTTCATACTTGTGGTGGCACTTTTCCCGATTTTTGCCTTCCCTGTTCAGTCCAGAACAATCTGTGACCAGGGAGGCCTGCCAATTTCCCCTGCCACATTTCCTCCCAGCTAGACACTGTTGCTCATTGGTGACAAAGCCCAGCAAAGCCCATCTACCTTGGAAGTCATTGTGTTATTAGTAGGCAGTTACAGATTTGTATGGTTATGAAGTTACACGGGTCTTGTCTTTTCTTGTTGTGTGTTTTTATCTCATATCTGTAATAAGGCTGTTCACTGGATGTGGCTTATTTATCAAGTATACTTTGGGAGAGATGTGGAGGTCAGGGAGGTTCACCCCCCCCCTTTTATTATAATAAGCCATTATAACTCTTATGAAGGGGACAGGCTTTGGGTAATTATATTTACAGTTCCTAAAAGGGGGACTTTTCAGTCCTCACTTATAAACTACCTGGCACTATGCCCTGCTCCCATCTGGTTAAGCACTATTCGCATAATATTAATGGACTGAATAATCTTGTTAAAAGATCAAAGGTCCTCTTGGCTATTAAAAAATGTGCCTCACCCTTGTTCTCCTTCAGGAGACCCATCTTAGTAAGGAGTAACACGCCAAACTGACCAAATTTTGATATGCGCATGCTGTTGCATCGTGGTTTAGGAGGGGAAAGAGATGGAGTGCTACCATACTTATTCCCAAATCAATCCCAATGCAAATTACAGACAGTTACACAAACTCTGAGGGGTGATTGGCTCTGGTAGTTGGTACATACTTGGGATGTATCATTGCTTTAGCAAGACTCTATCCGTCCCCAGGATCTAATGCTGCATTAGTTTGTTCATTGTTTAGGAAAATTACTGAATTCCTAAAGTGCATTTTATTACTGGGGGATTATATAATATGATTTTTGACACCCAAGACACTACCAACCCCAGCCCACCTCAAAAATCAGCAGCTCAGAAAGTAGCTCACTCCCTTCTGAAGGAAATGGGATGGGTTGATGCATGGTGTCTGCTCCACCCCCGAGACCAGGGTTATACCCGCTACTCAGCCCCACACAATATTTATTCATGGATCGACTTTTGCCATATCCCTAAGGAATTTCAACATATAGTTCAAGATTGCCAAATACTCCCATTCCTGCTGTCAGACCATGCCCCTCTCCTGATGAGTCTGGAATGGGAACCTCATCTAGGACAGCCTTTATGGAGAATGAATAATTATTTGCTTAACATCCCTGCTTTTATTAATATGGTTAAGGAGAAACTCCCCCAAATTATAGCCGGCAAATGACCAGGCAGGCCTTAAGAGGGGCATCTTGTGGGATACTATTAAAGTTGTTTTGCGGGGAGAGATTATTAAATTCTCTTCCCATCACAAAAGTGTACAAGCAGAACAGCTCGATACCTTACATGCCCAGTTGCGGGATATACAAGCCCTCTATGCTAAGGAGGATACAGCAGTAGCCCCTCTTCAAGAGGCCACAAGACAAAAAATGCAACACATCTTGAATGCTAAAATGGAGCTAGCCCCTCAGTATCTTAAACAAAGATATTATGAAGGCAGCCCTTGAGCTGCTTGAATTTTAGCATATCAACTACGACACAAAACCACCCAAATGGCAATAACCCAAATTAGAGATCCACTTTCAGACTTACTTGTTAGACACCCTAAAGAGATAATTCATGCCTTCCAATGCAAATTTGTACTCCTTGGAGTCAATGGCTGCCCCACTGGAAAATGAGTCCTATTTTAGCTAACATTCACCTTCCTAAACTCTCCCTGAGCAGTCCGCTCTCCTGGATGCTCCTATCACTGCTGAGCAATTAACAGCCGCTATCAGACATCTAAAAGCTGGTCAGAGCCCGGGACCAGATGGATACATGGGGGAGTTTTATAAATATTTTCAGGATTTATTGCTCCCACCTTTGTAAAGTATCTTCTGGGAGGTGATGGAAGGTGATTCCACACCACCAACTAGGGGACATGCCACTGTTTCTTCCCTACTTAAACCAGACAAAGACCCAAATAGCAATAAGCAAGAAAGTTCAGCCAACTTCATCAGACTGACAGTCTGATTTTCAGTGGTAAAAAATGCATCTGAAGTCAAAAAATCCCAAATCAATGGCATTTAATATATGAATTCAAAACAAAAGTTTTAACAGATACAGTAGCAACAAGCCTAACTGACTGGAAATACTGTGACCCCAGGGCATCGCTCTCTCGAGCTTCCTCAGGGGGCACTATACACAGGTCAGGATCATTCTTTTATACAGAAACTCTCGCCAAACTTTATGACATCATCAAGCCCAGTCCCTTTTTAGTGCTGTGGGTGGAGCCTACAGAACTATTGGGATCGTAACTCTAAAACAGCTAATCTTGGAACTCCTTTTTGGACATTTACATGTATTCCTCCACCGTTCCAAAATAGTGCACTCCCCCTCTGATTTTTGCTATTTGTTGCTCTATGTTAAAGGCACCTGAAAAGAGGGGGGATGCTACTGTATTGTACCTCAGAACCTCTCAGGATATTAACAAAAAAAAAAACCTTTTAAGCTGCTGTTTCTATCAGCTGTCCAGCTCAGTCTAATAGAGTTATACTATTTCTTTCAGCAACCCAGAGTTTAACTGAACTTCTGAACCTTAGACTGCAGTGTCAGATTACAGACAGTGCAGTTTGCAGCCTATGTTAGCTATCTGATTCCTATGGGCGCACGCACAGACAGACAGACACACACACACACACACACACACACACCAGCAGCAGCAGCAGCATGATGATTGTGATTAACAACACTCTATGGCACCAACAAGAAAATAACTTTGGTCATTTGGTAGCTCTTCACAGCCCTATCAGCTCTGGCTAGAGTTTGTTATTTTTAAGGAGGATAATATAAACACATTTTATACAATTGTCAATGCTACGAAGTATAGACATCCAAATTATTTAGCCAAATTCATAAGGTAGGCTACTGTTATGTGTCAATAGTTATCCCATCCCAATGGAATGTCCTTGATTGGGTGAATTGTGTTAACCTGGAAGTGCTATACAATGAAAATGAGCACTTGAAACAAGGTAGGTCAGTTAACTAACAACTCTATGAGGTTAATAGAGCTGATTTTAAAAAAAGCTGAGGAGAAGGCTATTTTAACATAAATCTACCTTTCTGCCCTGTAACTGGCAATCCCTCCATCAGTGTATTTAGGAGACTCATCTTTTCAGAAATAAACATTATACTTGACAATGACAATGGCCCAAAATACTCTAATATGAGTCCAGTAGAGAAAACAGCATTGCCCAACTTGGGGAAAAAAACACTTGGTTTTCAAACCTGCTGACAAAGGTGGTAATTTGGTAATTATGACTAGAGATTTTTATAACCATGAGGTTTTGGAGGCACTTGCTGATCAGGATAATTATGTTAAGTTATTAAATGATCCACTTATGGGCTATGAAAGAGAAATGTTACAACATTTGGATTTGGCACTACATACTGGGGAAATTGGTGAGAAAGTATTTAGATTACTGTTACCAGAACATCCAATCACACCTACTATGGGTGGGATATTCAAACTGCGCCCAAAAAGTGCGCAACAGCAGGAGCAAGCACAAGTCACTTGCACACATGCACAATTGTTGCGCTATTCAAACATGGAGCAAGGCCAATTGCGCAAGCAGCCAACGTCTGAATATCGCACAAACTGCGCCATAGCGCAACCAGGAAGGGGAAGCTGAGCAGAAATGATGCGCCATAGCACAACAAGGCTAGCCCAGCTGAGCAGTCCAGAGGCGCCATAGCGCAAGCAAAGAGACCCCCGCAGCATAGCAATGGAAGTGCACAACCAGGGAGGTAGGCAGGGGCACATCGCCCATGCCACAGATGGGCACAGGGACACACTTCCGAACCAACAGTGTACCCCCACACCCCAAGCACAGCATAACTGGGGGAGGGATGGAGCAGCCACTGGGCCATGGGGACAAGCAAACAAAGCACATCCCGGCTGTGTTACTGCAGCACACCTACTGTCAACCTGGGACTGACACACAAAGGGGGCGGAGCACCCCAGTGTCCAGCGGCCCCCCTGTGCACAGAACTCCCAGCACTGTGACCCCAAGACACCACCCATGCGCAGTGACCAGCACTGCAGGAATCCCCAGGCCCCCCCCGGAACACTGCAACCTCGTGAACCACAGAACCACACAAGCCAAACCCACCATGACCACCCAGCAGTGGGTGGCAGCACACAGCAATACTGACTGGAAGCCTCACCCACACCAGAGACACCGCCCCACACACACGCACATACATACCCATGACCATACCACATCTGATGTCATGCACACCACTGCAACTGAGCACCTATAGCCAGCTGCAAATCAGAGACCACCACAGTATTCATATCAAAATATATATGTAATAAAGATGCATAACAAGAACAACAAACAGTAACATATGTACAAAGCAGGGATGGGGGTATGGGTATGAGGTGGGGGTGGGTATGGGGCAGGGGTGAACAACTGGGAGAGGGAAGGTGGGGACTGCCGACGTCTGGCTACCGCCTGGCAGCCTGCCCTCCTCCTTCTGCCTGGCGCTGTGCCCGTGGCCTCCTCCAGTGCCGCATGCCATACTGCTGTAGGTTGAGGAGGATGGTATGCGAGTCCATGGCCACTTGAGTCAGCCTCTGCATGCCCTGCTCCAACATGCGCAGGATCCGGATACCTAGGACAAGGGATCAGAGTCAATGGCTGTGACTGTCCACATCCCTGAATGCCACCCATCATGCATGGCATACAGCCAAGTGCTCTGCTCCTGTGATGGACTGCACCCACCCACAGTGACCGTGCACAAGACATGCCCAACCAGTCAGCAACGGCCATATGTACCACTGCACACACACACCACCCATGTCCAGCACAGCACAACCAAGGCTGCCCAGTGACGTGGCTACGTGGTGGGATGCTAGTGCCACAGCCATGTGCCCAGTGCATGCATGGACCACCAGTGACGCACACACACACACATGCAGTGCCACTGGACAGTGATGACTGTCACATGTTGCGTGCATGATAGTGTCGACCATGGAAGGTGTCCGTGCCCCCCCCAGCATGCAATAGCATCCATGATGTAATGACACTCACCCTCATCAAGCCACTGCAGCAGGTGCTGCTGTGGCTGTGGCTGTGGCACACCTCCTCCACCAGCCACCCTGGCACCGCTATCCTAGGCCTCAGCCCGTGCCCGCCTCTGCTCCTCCACGCCTGTGGGAGACAAATGAAGAGAAAAACATCAGTGAGATCCCAAAGCAGACAGCCCCTTGCCCCATTGAGTGTGCCTGCCCACACAACCAGACCCAAACAGCACACACCTGCAAACACCCTCACAGCAAACCATAGCCCAACCCACCCCCATGTGCAGATCACATTACACAGTCACCCATGCGGACAATACCGGTGCATACACAGCACACCCACCTGGCCTGGGCACAATGCCCCTCCTGGCACACGACCTGAGGCGCTCAAGCAGAGCATGCTCCCTCCTCCGCAGGTCGCTGTAGTGGTGCCTGCACTGCTCAGGGGTCCTCCTCCGCCCAGTGGCCTGCTCCAGGGCAGTGGCGACCTGCTGCCACACATGGGTGCGTGGCACCTGCAGGGGCACTCCCTCAAACAGTGAGCCATGGTGAGGCTCCACCACAGCCACCAGGTTTGCCAGTTCCAAGGCCCCCCATTGTAGTGCTCTCCTGCGTGCCATTTTCAAAATGTACAGTGGCAATATGGTGCTCCGCAGCGCGGCAACCCCATGTGGAAATGTTGCACAATACAACTCCATCACTGCCTATCGTGCTGTTCGGACAGCGCTGTCAGTCCACATCGTGCTGTCACTGAACAGCGCGATAGAGCCATACACATGCCAGATGTACAGCGCCATGGGGCAAAGGTCGGCCACAAGGTCATGGGTCAGTGGTGCAAGGCCACGCACAGCACCATCGGACGTCCACATGTCCTGCACGATCGGTCACCTGTGTGCCAGTGCCACAGTGGACTATTGCGCAGTACTGCCACAGCGCCATATGGTGACCAGTGCTGTAGCACCACTGGCACAATGGTGGCTGTGTCCTGAATTGCTGATCGTGCACAGCACGTCATCAGCACGGCACATGCCTGCGTAAGCTACCTGGGCATGCGCAATGCAGTGTACCACACAGTCACAGAAATGCGCCATTGGCTCAGCCGGCTCAACCGTATTGCGCAAAGCGCAACGGCGCGATATTCAGCTGACACATGCAGATCATCTGATCAGCCATTCAAAGGCGCAGTGGCGCGATTAGCATGTCATTAAAGTTGTGCCACTCCTAATTTGCATGCATTGCGCTATAAATATGCGACATTGGGCTGCGCTGGCCAGATTCGGTTACTGCAGGTGAGAGGTGAGTTGCATGCTGTGTGATGTTCTGGCCAATGGTCATGGGATAACGCTGTAGACTGCACAGTGACAGGTGTCCACGTCCACCCATACAGACCGACATGACCGAGCAGAGCCAAGGTGAGGGTGAGGATGGTGGGCGAAGAAGGAGGCCCAACTTCACCATGGCGGAGACAGAGGCCCTCTTCCAGGCCTACCTGGAAGAGGAGCCACTACTGAGTGGACAGCGGGGCACCCCTCAGGCCCGTGCGGCTGCATGGGAGGGGGTAGCTCGGGCAGTGAACCTGCACGGAAGCCACCAGCGCTCTGTGCAGGAATGCAAAAAGAAGATGTGGACAGACCGCAGAAGGGTAAAGGAGAAGGTGGCAGTCCTCAGGGCGGCACGTGCTGGCACAGGCGGGGGCCAGCCAGCGGTGGTGGAGCTGACCCCGGCTGAGGACCGACTGGCTGCATCAATGCAGTGGAGTGCTGTAGAGGGTGTACCAGGAGGTGGATTCCAGACAGGTGGAAGCCCATCACTGCACGGTATGACATGGTGGTGGTGTTGGGGGAAGGTTGATCACATGCACTAACATGTCCTCACTTTCTGTTACAGATCCCGTTCATCTGCAGGGGACGGTGGTGGTGGGACCATGGAGTGAGGAAGACCTGCCAGAGGTGGAGGAGGGTCCATCCACCTCTGTCGCCAGCCGGCATGCACTGCACCAGCATGCACGCCTGGCTGCCACCTCTGTTGTCGGTGAGTTAGGTGTGGGGGGTGCACAGCCTGTGTCTCAGCAGTCTGGCATGCAAGCATGCCAGCATGCTGTGACTGTGGCTGTAGCACGTACCTGCACCATTGATGATGCAAGGACTGCAATGGGCAGTGACACATGTGTGTCCCATGACGGACACACAGCAGGCCAGCACGTGCCCCTGGACCTAGCTGGTTCCAACGTGTGTGCAAGCACATCAGCACAGTCCCAGGCTGTGCCTGTCAGCACTGGTGGGGCAGCACCGGTGGCTGTGCAGGTCTCTGGCACTGTTGCAGCCACAGCAGTGGAACGAGTGGTCCCTGGGGCACAGCAGTTGGAGGGGCAGCAGCAGCAGTCACCCACCAGATCTGGGGGTACAGGGTCCAGCGGTGGCACATGCACACCACCTGTTGACTTGCCCACACCTGGTCCTGGTGAACAGCGCCCACCCTCAAGGGGTGTTGAGCATCAGGCCCTTCCATACCCTGGGGGACAGAATGCCAATGTGGCACAGGACCCATTGGACGAGCACACCTGCTTGCTGCGGGCATCAGTAGAACAGCAGATGCGGGTTGCAACGTGCGTGGAGGCACTGTGCGTGGCTGTGGAGTGGAACAGCAGGGACAATGCATTGATCCTTGTAGAGATGGTCAGACTGCGGACGGATGTGACCGCTGCCATTGACAGGCTGACCCAGGCAGTGGTCTCTGTCGTGGCCGCATTGGGCACACAGTCAGGTGCCCCTGTACCACACACCCCACACAGTACGCTCTCCACTCTGCGTTCCCGGCATCGTGCGACACCCAGACTGTCGACGCCGGGTTCTGCTGTGGGCATCCCGAGCACACCTGGTGCAGGTATGTTCGGCATGCTGCACACCCCTGTGTGGACAAGGTCACGATCGTGCAGTGGGACCCCTGGTGGTCCATCGGTGCCACCCCATGTGGCCCATGATCAGCCTGCCAGTGCTGCTGGGACACAGTGGGGCCGCCCATGCATCCGCGGTGGCTGTGGAACAGTGCAACATGACTGATCTGTTTCCCAGTGCGGGCCCTGTCTGGTGCTGCCCTGTGTGCAATGTGTGTCATGGTGGGCAGTGCACTGGTGGGTGCCCTGCCCAACACGCCGATACGCGGACCACCTGCACACCCACCTGACTGCTGTCCACAGGTGCGTGTGCATGATGATGCCTGCATTGTACTGTACACCAAGGTGCAAGGGTGCCCAGCATCTGACACACGTACTTGGACAGTACAGGTGGTGGGGGTGGTCTGTGGATCTGGGTGTTTGCCATGTCTGTTCCTGCTCTGCTGTACACCTGCCCATGTATGCTTTGTGCCTGGTGTGTGTGTATGTGTGTGTGTCCATATGACTGTTCACCCCTCCCTGATGGTGTGTTCATGTGCCTGGACCCTGCCACTCCCCTTGCTGTCATGCATCCCTGGTGTGTTACCCTGTGTGCCTGTGGGTTGCGCCTGGACAGTGTTGGTTGCACATGGCCCCCTTGACTTACCTGTGTCGTGCATAATGCTCCTCCGTGATGGTGTCCCGGTGCAGCTGGGCCTGCTGGATCAGTCGGGGGTCCCGCCGTCCAAGGAGGGGCTGCTCATCACCATCATCACCGGCGTCCCCATCACTGTCCCCCTCCTCAACCTGGATGGCTATCCCACAGTCTTTGGCCATGTTGTGCAGGATACAACAGGCCAGGAATATCCCACAGGCCTTTGAGGGGCTGTACTGTAGGGCACCGCTGGAGGTGTGTAGGCATTGGAAGCATGTCTTAAGCATCCCAAACACCCGCTCGATGATGTTGCGTGTGGCAGCATGTGCCTCATTATAGCATTGCTGCGATGGGGTCATGGGGCGCCGGTATGGTGTGAGCAGCCAGGAACGGAGTGGGTATCCACTGTCACCTGTGTGGAGATAAGTTTCATGTTCAGGTCCATATTGCCCATATCCCTGTGTGCCACTACCATGGCACCTGTGGCATTCCCACCCTTGCCCCAATTTTGCAATTCCTACATGCGTACTCACCCATTAGATGGCCTGTGGGGATGTCCCCACTCTCGAATCGATGGCACAGTGCGGACTGATACCATATGAAGGCATCATGTGCTCCACCAGGGTGTGTGGCACAGACATTGATTATGCGCCCAGTGGCATCACACACCACCTGGCAGTTGACACTGGAAAAGCCCTTCCTGTTCCTGTATGCGGCCCCATCGGGGCCAGGTGGTGTGCGAATAGCCACATGGGTGCAGTCTATGGCCCCTAGCACGCCAGGCATACGTGCTACCCTGTGGAACTCCTGCATGTTTGCTGTACGCTCTGCCGCGGTGCTGGGGAAATGGATGTACTCTGCAGCATGTGGCAGCAGTGCGCTGAGGAATTGGGTGAGGATGCGTGACGTGGCCGACTGTGTTATGCCTGTGGTGTCCCCTGTCGGCCTCTGGAAGGTACCCGTGGTGAGCAGGCACATGCAGGCTGTTACCTTTGTCTCCACTGACAGAGCATGACTCCGTCGTGAGGGTGCCTGCATCACATCACTGCACAGCTCACAGAGCCGCCTCAGTATTGCCCTGTTCAGGTGGTACCGGCCCACAATCTCTACGTCTGAGTACAGCTCAAAGCTGATGCGGGCACGGTACTGCCTCTTTGGGGCATACCGACCACGGGCCCTTCCACGCCACGCCCCCTGCAGCATGCCTTCTCACCCCCCTCATTACAGCTTCCATGTGGAAGCTGGCACTGTCCATCTCCCTGGCTTGTGTCCCCCCCGGCTGTTATTGTTCTGTTACCCCCGCTGTCCTGACTGCTACCGCCACTGCACCGGGTACACCTACTGTCCTCTGCAGTCTGTGGCCCTGCACACCCTCCCTTGTCCCTCTCCTGTGCACTCCCAGGCCTGCACTGTTTGCCACTGTCTCCCTGTTTCTCCCTGCCTCATGTGGCTTCCCTGTAGCGTTCTTGTGCCTCTTCCTTGAGCCTTTTTATTTTGGCCCATTTCTGCCGTGGCGCACCTTCCGGCTCATCTGCTGTTGCGCATTGCGCAAGTCTTTGAATATCGCATTGCGCTCTTTATGCATGGGTCCACCCCCTTCGGTTGCGCATGCCTTCATTTGCATTGCGCTGTTGCTCAGCCTGTTTTCAGTGGCGCAACTGCCTCCTGCTGAATATCGCAGAATGGCGCAATTTCGGACTTCGCATCAAGAACCTGTTGCGCGTATGGCGCAACCTTTTAAATATCCCATATATATATATATATATATATATATATACACACACACCCCAAGATTCATAAAATCTCAGTAACCCACCGGGAGGCAATAGTATCAGGGGTGGACTCCTTAACTGATAACCTTTGCAGAAACAAATGATTTGATACCTTTTATTAGACCACCATAGATATTACACAAAAAGAACAAAGTGCTCTAGCTTTTGGACCAACAGGTCCTTCTTCAGAGCTTTATGGCGGTTCTTGGCGATAACTGCCATAAAGTTTCTGAAGAGAAGACCTGGATAGACTGGAACACTATTCTTTTTTGTAACATCTATGTTGGTCCAATAAAAGGTATCAAATCATTTGTTTCTGGATCTGTTCTTAAAAGGACCAATACAGCAACTACACCATTTGTCTGCTAACCTTTGTCAATTCATTGATTTTTTTCTGCAGCACAGTGTCTCAT
This sequence comes from Neoceratodus forsteri, assembly GCA_016271365.2. Lineage (NCBI taxonomy): Eukaryota > Metazoa > Chordata > Ceratodontiformes > Ceratodontidae > Neoceratodus > Neoceratodus forsteri. The sequence continues at coordinate 1,119,215,947 of CM028130.1, read as the reverse complement.
GTCTTCACTCCCACATCAAGGACGCAACTGATGTTGTTCATAGATTCCTTGAATTCGACTGGTTAGATAGTTACAACTGGTTAACTATTGACGTGGAAGCACTCTACACGTCTGTACACCACTTTGATGGTGTGGATGCATGTATGCATTTTTTGATGGAGGACTCTTAAGGAATAATATGCTACTAAGGCTCATTAAAAATGGTTTGGAATTCATGTTGAGCCATAACTATTTCGAGTTTGATGGTGATTTCTATAAACAAATTTGTGGGACAGCTATGGGGACATGTGTTGCACCCTCCCTGGCAAATCTTTTTTTGGGAAAATGGGAGGAGGATGTCGTCTATGATCCAGTCACAAATCCATATCACAAGAACTCTATTGTTTGGTACCACTTTATAGAAGACAGTCTGTGTGTTTGGAATGGTTCACAGCAGAAATCGGATGCTTTTGTGCAATGGCTTAATAACAATGATCTTAATGGGAAGGCTTTGAGCCTGAGGTTCAATGGATGGAGCAACAATGTCACTCTCCCATCAGACCTTAAAAGGCTACTCCTTCTGGACCATTCCAGGATTCGTTTCTTCGTTGCAGCAGGAGGCGCTGCTCTCCTACCCCTCTCTCTGGATTCCTGCATGCATTTGCTTTTCCCCATGTTTTGGCAGCTGCCTCTGGCTGCCCGTTCATTTCTGTGTGTCCTTCCTTGCTCATTTCATCGTGCTGCCCCTCTTGCTAATTTTTTCCAACCCCTCACTCATTTTTCTCCCTCCTGTCATTTGTTTCTCGCTCAGTTTGTTCACCTCATGGCTTCTCCTCTCGTCTGCTCCCCACCCCGTCTTTTATTCTGTTTTCCCCGTACCTCATTTTTTCTGTTGTTCCTTCCTCTCCCCTTCTTTGCACTTCTCTCTCCTCAGCCTCCTTCCTGTGAGCCCTTTTGTATTTATTTTCTTGGAGGTCCAGTTCTGCTGCTACATCTCCGGGTTTGCCTTGCCTTTCCCCGCTTCCCACAGTCCGATCTGCCACCCCCCTTCCCGACCTGGATGTCCTCGTCCCTCATCTGCTTGCAGTGCTGCACATCCTGCTCTGTTCTCTTGGGCTTTCTCCCTTTATCTCACCGTCCGCTACCCCGCTTTCTCACCACTGCTTCCGGGTGTGCCATCACCGGCCCCACTCCAATCTCAGTGGCTGCTCGCTTGGTGCGTCTCTCTTCTGAGTTCTGCATCAGTGGACCTTTAGTTCTATGTGACTGTGCTGCTCATTTTAGATGCATTCTTACCTTTCAGTCAGGATTTCCCTACAGTTGTTGGGCCTCCTGTTCTCAGCTGCAGCAGTGGTACCCTTTTGGTGGATGCCTTCAGCTTGATGGCAGGACATGGAGAATTTATTGGAATGCATGTCCTTCTTTCCATTGTGATTCTCACTATTGTGCATGTTTTTTGTCTGGTGCAGGTACTGCAGATGTTACATTAAGTTTCGTATGTCTGTTCATGTGTTTCCAGTCTTCATAGTTGTGGCCACCATCGCAGTTCATTTGTCTGCAAGTTCTTATAATGTGAAGTCTCATTCAATACCAATAGCTTCACTCCCAGTTTTCAAGAATTTTTATAGAGTTTATCCCTTTACATCCACCCGTACAGGGCCCAGCTTTAACGTGGTTTCTCAATTTAGTGCTCAGTTGATGGGTGCCCCCACATGGCAATCTTGCCTTATGTCCTTGCCTCCATTCAGTATTTTAGTAAACCTGATTTGATCACACTTTGCCATGCCTTGGCATGAGCCTTGATATGGTGACAGTCTTCTCTGCTTGCATCTGGTCACTGCTCAGACTCACGCCATTATTTCACCCCTGCTGTTTCATTGACCTTTTTTTCCTTTTGGGGTTTTTCCCTATCCAGCAATCACCTTCCCTATCCGTATCCTCCTCTTACCCTTGTCCATCTGGTATCCACATGCCTGAGTCTGGTTCTCCTTCACTCAGTCTGGCCTCAGCATCTATTCATTCACATTGAATAATCAAACATATCTCTCATTGGGTCTTATGCTACCTCATCACACTGCTTCACTCCTGCGGTTATTGTTACCATCAATCTTCTCAAATCCACATCTGGGTATCCCTCGCTCATCCAACCTCTTTGTGGGTCTACTCATTCACATTGACTACTCAAACATAACCCTCTTGGGTCCATGCTACCTCGACCTGCTCTACCTTCAGAGACATGCCTTCATGTCTATTGCCCCAGTGCTCAGGGCTGGCAGGCTTCTTTCCATCATCGTACATAATTCATTTCATACCTCCCCTTAACCGTACCACTTTCCATGGCTTCACTCCATCATTGTTCATCTTTCTCTTCATATTTCACCTTACCCGTACTGGCCTCCTAGGCCTCTTATCATAATGATACATCATCCACTTCATTCATCATCTTGAACCATTCAGGCCTTCAAGGCTTCTTTCCATCATCATACATCCTCTCTTGCTTTGAGTGTATAGTTGCAGAGACATCACTTGCATCCCTCAACAGCTGTCCATTTACAAAGACAGAGTGAGAGCTTCCTCTGTTTTGGACTTTTCCTTCTTCCTCAATCTAATGTTAACTTGCTGTACCTGAGCTGTTATTATTCAAAAAGTCCTTCAGCCTGGAGGGAAGGTGACCTAGGCCTTGGATCCCCAGAGGTTGCCTCCTCAAAGGGGGGGGTTCCTCTCCTCCATGCCAATGGTCATAATATTAGTCAGGGTTAGTACTTTCCTAGGTTCTGTAGTTAGATTCCACTGTTGGAGGAGTCAGATGGTGGCCCCGGCTGTTCCCTTTCTCCTTAGGAAGTCCGCCCTTCTGCTTCTTGTCAGATTTCCTTTCATTCATTGTCCTATTCTTACATTATTATTCTCTGTCCTTCCTGTCTATATCTGTCACTTCTATTTCCGGTCTGGACATCTTCTATTTCTTGTCTCTTTGATGCTAGACACCCTTTTGGGTATTCTTTTTGGGCTTCATCCTAAGCTACCTTTAGCCAAGGGAATTATCCCAGTGGCACCTATGGAGGGAACCCTCCTCTTGGGTTCCTTGCATTGTACCTCTACAGGGTGGTATATATCCCATGGATAGAGAGGAGAATAGCCACAATGTATCAAAGCCACTCAAGCATACATCTCATTCAGTTGCATAAGCACAGAGCTGAACTCATAATTTACAAGCTGCTTTCATCTGGAGTATATCAACATTTTGGATATTACACTAAAAGCATCTGTTCTTGACAAAACTGTAACTACACAAGGCTTTAGAAAACCCACTGCAATTAACATCTTTTTATTAGCAAGCAGCAACCATCTCCAAAAAACTTAAGAATTCTATACCCTCTAGCCAGTTCCTCAGGCTCAGACACAATTGCTCTGAACTGTCTGATTTTACAACCCAGGCAAAGGAAATGAAACTCATGTTCCTTGACAGGTGATATAATAGTTTAATATTGGATGAAGCCTTGAACAAAGTAATGAATCTGGAACACACATCATTACTGACACAGAAAACAGAAGCCACACAGAATAAGGAAATTATTTGTTTTAGTACATAATTCAATCATTTATCTGGCAAGATAGGAAATGTAATACATAAATATTGGCCAATACTATTAAATGATTTTTCTTTGGCACCTCACATAGGTCCAAAGCCCAGGGTAACTTTCTTAAGGGGTACCAGTATGAAGGACACGCTTGTGTCTAGCCAATTCAGTAGTAGTTCCATGAGTTCTGGCGGGACTCAAGCATGGTTACCTAGCAAGCAGCCAGGAATGTTTAAGTAAGGCAACTGTAATGTATGCACACTATGTATACAAGGATCACAATTTGTACCTCGTAACAACAAGAGAAATGTAACGATCAGACAGTTTATCTCATGTGTCATGACATTCATAGTGTATGCAATTTGGTGTCTATGCAATTCATTATACATAGACAGAACCACACGTGCTCAAAGACAAGGATTCAGGAACATTTAAGAGACATTAGGAATTTTAACCTGGATAATACTGTGGCTGAGCATTTCTTCCATAACCACAACAGGGAGACAACAAGATTTAAATTTATGTGAATTGAGCAGGTTACAGTGGAGAGACAAGGGGGTGACAGACCACAACGTCTACTACAAAGGGAAACGTACTAGTTCTTTACATTAGATGCATTGACTCCAGATGGTTTAAACATGGAGATAGATTTCAAGCCCTATTTATGAATAACTTCTTTGAAAACAGTGATTTATGAAATGCATATCTCCTTTTTCAACACCTCCTCCCCTCCATATCTTTCTCTCTTTCTTCCCCCCTTTTTCCTTAGCTCAGTCTCCAATTCATCACTTGCTACCACCTCCCCTTAAATTATTTTTTTTTTCCTGTCTTCCTTTTTTTCTATTATCCAATCCCCCTTCCCCGGCCATTCATTATTTTGCTTGGGTCTGTTCTTAATATAAACATCACATCTCTTCAGATAGGTACTTGCAGTGTTTGTTGGATTTGATCTGATTTATGTCCTTATTTGTCTTTTTTCTTTTTAGGCTGGAGATCAGGTGGAGCGCAGGATTTCCTGTTATAATAATAATAATAATCTTTATTTCTTTTGCGCCTTTCTAAAATCAAGGTGCATTACAATAAAATGGCAACATATAAAACATCATAAAACAATTAAAATCAAGATTAAAATATACAATATCAGTCAGTGTCTACATCATCTCCAATAGCCTTTTTCCATAAAAAGAGATTTTAAACCTCTTTTAAAACCCTCCACCGTCATGCACTCTCTAATCCAGTGGGGTAGAGAATTCCAGAGGTTCGGCGCCACGCATATAAAAGCTTGGGCGCCGTAAGATTTTAAGACTACCCTCGGAATCTCTAGCAACCTCTCGTTGGCTGAGCGGAGTGGTCATGTCGGGAGATAAGGAACCAGAAGATCTTTCAGGTAGTCAGGGCCCAGACCGTGTAGGGCTTTATATGTCAGTAATCCAACTTTAAAGGTGATCCGCCACTGAACCGGCAGCCAGTGCAGATCCCGCAGCACCGGTGTAATATAGGAGGAACGAGAAGTCCCCATTAAAAACTGGGCCACTGAGTTCTGCACTAGCTGCAAGTGGCGGATATCAACCCCAGGAAGCCCAAAGTAAAGGGAATTGCAGTAGTCCAAACGTGAGGTCACAAAGGCGTGGATCAGCATGGGCAGGTCGCCGGACGGAACAAGATGCTTGATCCTAGCGATGTTCCTTAGATGGTAAAAGGATACCTTAACAACTGCCGACACCTGCGCACGCAATGTCAGCCAGTCATCAAGGATCACCCCTAGGTCGCGCACCCGTTCGGAGGCAGGGAGCTCAGCATCCCTCAAGAATAAACCTGAGGTTTGATTTGCTCCCAACCCCTCAATCCGGCGGCCAGGATCCACAACCATCACCTCCGTCTTCCCAGAATTCAACTTCAACCAGCTGGACCTCATCCAACCCTGGATCTCACTGAGAGAGTTGTTAAACACCAAGAGTGCTCTATTCTGGTCAGGTGCAAAAGACAGATAGAGCTGGGTATCATCGGCATAGCAATGAAACTCCAGCCCATATCTTCTTACAATGTCTCTGAGGGGAAGCATGTACACCGCAAACAACATGGGGGACAGCACAGAGCCCTGAGGCACCCCACAGGACAGAGAAGTAGGATCGGAGAAAAATATCCCCGATACCACCCTCTGAGTTCTATCTGTGAGGAAGGAAGTAAACCATCTGTGTACCAAACCCAATAGCCCACAGATGCATCTCAGGTGCTCAAGCAGCACCCCATGGTCTACGGTGTCAAATGCTGCTGACAAATCCAGTAGGACCAAAATGGACCATTTTTTCTGGTCTCTCGCCATCAGGAAATCATTGAGCACCCGAACCAGCGCAGTCTCAGTGATATGCCTCTTTTGAAAACCTGATTGAAGAGGGTCGTAGATGTTATGGATGGACAGAAGATTGTCTAACTGGGCTGCCACCACTTTCTCAATTACCTTCCCCACAAAGGGGAGGTTCGAGATAGGTCTGTAGTTGGCTAGGGAGTCTGGGTCCAGAGAAGCCTTTTTCAACACTGGTGTCACCACCGCTTCCTTCAGGGAGCAGGGATATTCACCAGAGTCTAAGGAGCACCAGACTATCCTAGCTAGAACCGGGATGATAACCTCCCCACAGCCCATAATCAGGGCAGTGGGGCCCGGATCTAAACTACAGCATGTGGTGCGCATACCCTGGACAATCCTCATAACATCTTCGATTTCTGGCCTTCGAAGGAACTCCAGGCAAACAGGGGGCTTGTAGCCGCAGACCGGTCCACCACAACTCCCATAGAGAGTGCCGTGCGAGTCTCGGCCCTGATGTCAACCACCTTATCTGCAAAGAATTGAGCAAGCTCCTCACACTGCATTTGTGAAAAGGCTCGACGAACCTGTAGACAGGCTGGGTTGCACAGCCTGTCTACGGTTCGAAAGAGCTGGGCTGGTCTGTTCTGTGCAGCAGCAATTTCTCCAGACAGAAATACTGCCTTCTTATGAATAATTGATGACTGATAGAGTTTATAATGCTCTAGAAGTCTAAGATAGTCAGCATCTAAGCCAGATTTCCGCCAGCACCTCTCCAACCTGCATCCTCGTCACCGCATCTCCCTCTGATCCCGGTCAAACCAGGGGGATCGAGGGAGAAGGGAGAGAAGACGCACACAGGTGGGAGCAATAGAATCCAAAGCAGTGGTAATGGCCTTATTATAGGCTAGCACCAACACTTCAGGATTTGAGCTCATCCCAGGAAATTCTGATAGGTCAAGTACCGCAGTTAGGCCTTCGGGAGTTACATCCCGTAAAGGGCGGTACTTGACCATCTCCACAGTGGTTGGCCTACGCAGAGGGGTGTGGAAATTGAATCTCACAGTGTGATGGTCAGACCATCCAACAGGTTCCACCCCCACATCGGAGGCCTCCATTCCCAGCAGGAAGACCAGGTCCAGGGAATGGCCGTCTTTATGAGTGGCAGAGGTAACCACCTGTGAGAGGCCCAATGAACACATCAACTGGAGGAAGTGCTGACCAAATTGTGAGAGTTCGTCATCGATCCAGGCATTAAAGTCATCCAGCACCATCAACCTGGGTGATTCAAATACCAGGTCGATGACGAAGTCCGCCACTTCCTTAAGGAATAGCTTCTCGTCACCGGGTGGACGATAAACGAGCGCCATCCTATAGCCCCCACCTGCTACTATGACACATTCGAAGGATCTGGTCTCCTCAAATGGAACACTAGTGAGATCCAATTTGGTCTTGAAACAGACCACAAACCCCCCACCCCTGCGATCCAATCTCAGGCGGTGTACCACCGAATACCCAGCTGGAACTGCTGCCTCAAGTACCAGGCCAGCATTGCTATCCAGCCAGGTTTCGGTGATGCAGGTCAGGTCCACTGTGCCCATCAAGTCTGCTACAATGGTAGTCTTCTTCACAACGGACCTGGCATTGCACAACACCACCCGGGTTGGATAGAACTCCTGGGATGCCCCAACCACCAGCCCACCATTTACAGAGGTGGTGCCCTTGGGTATGGAGACCAAACAGGAAGGCCCACGTTCAGCACTCCATTTCACCCCAGGGCGTCTTCTGGACTTGACCACTCCTATGCGAGCACCCCCCTCATCCATCCTCCACTGTTCATATCCCCCAACCCTCCACAACCTCCTATGAGCAATTCCCAAGGCCCTACAGTGTTGGTAAACAGGGAAAAGCAATGGGAGGGAAAAGAAAGGGCGTAGGGCATGAAGAGCGGTATGACAATATATATCGTCATCCACAGACATAGAGCCGGTGACAGTAATAACTAAACTCCCTGTAGTAAAAATAAAATGAGAACACAACACAAACCTCAAAAATCAATTAAAATAACAAGAAACTAAACCATAAATAAAACAAAACTTAACAACACAAATCTACTTAACAAAGATTAAACTACAAAATCAGAAAAGCTAAATAAACAAACAATAAAAACAATAATTGATTAAAAACAACATCCCGTCCATATGAATTCCAAAGATTTTTTAGGACTGTGGAGCTCCCACCTTCCACAGCCAAAATGTCCAAATATGGGGCCACGGACTCTCACTCCATGATCCAACAACTGAAAAAACGCAGTTTTAAATTATGTCAAAATTCCCAGAGACGCTCCACCAATTCAAACCCCCCAAGGAACTCTCACCACCCCGGTGGATTAAGAACCGGCAGGAGACCCTCCAAAACAAAGTGATGTACTGTGGTAGGTGGATCCAGGTACAGTTAACAAATGTACAGTACCAAAGTTCGTAATCCTTCATGGGCTCTCACCACCGTGAAAGATCACACCCCAAACTGTACCCTTCGAGAAACCCCACCGGAATTGACTCCACCACTAGACAAATTAGGCAGCAAGCAGCGTAAATGTTTTAAGAAAAGCAGAGGTCTTACTTTGATGTAGTCATCCAAGGATAGATCAAAAGGAGGAAACAGACCAGGGGAACCAGCACCTGCACCAGGGACTCACCCCAGGAACAACCTGCCTCACCTCGGACCTTATCACCACCTGGGCAGCTCTCCAGCTGTCACAGTGTGGATCAGAAGTGCCAGGACGCCCGCTGCCAAGTAGCAGCAGCCTCCTGGCCCACCACCTTCAAGAGGACAGGTGCCCGAAGCACAGCCCACCAGCCACAGACAGGAAAGCCCTGGAAAAGTCCCAGTTCTTACTTCACCAATTCTCCTCCTCTCCAAGAAAAGGGAACTGAGCGCACATCCGCACAGCGGTAGATCAGGTCCCCGCTCACAAGAAGATAAATCTGGGAGGCGCTGAGACCTCCGAACAAACAGCTCCACAGCTCTCTGTTATGACCGCACTCCTCCACTCCGCTGCACAGTGCCACACAACAATAAAGCTTCGACCCCAACTCCAGATGCCAGTCCTCTCCAGACCAAAAAAGTACCGCCACTATCACAGATGAATGCCTGCACTTAATGGAATTGAGAGAACCGGAACGCCAGATAAGCTGCTACGGCAAAGACGGACTCTCCACTGCCCGGGACAGACCGAAGTCGGATGTACGATGAAAAATAAAATAAACGCGAACTCAAACACTACAAAGTAAAACTAAACTAAAAATCCAATCACATAACACTACTATACGAGAATAGAATGCTAGCAAATAAAAATTAAAAATTTCAGGAGCAGCATAGTACGCTTAGAGACCGTGGCACAGCACAGCCGCCATCTTGCTCAACCTCGACCCTCTACACATCTGAAACAACACCATTAATTGATGTTTCAAGCTCCCTACTCTAGTTTAAGGAACAAGACTTATGACATAATTTTAGCAAAATCTTGTATGTTCATGCTCTTTAAATGTATGCTTCCCTGTGTTGTTTATTAATACTAATTGTATTTTTTTTATTTTCTATTTTGAGCTATAGAAAAATATACAATTCTATTTTGAGCTATAGGAAAATATGCGTTTTTTTATTTGTTTTGGTTATATTTTTTATGATGTAGTTTCTTATTTAAATTTAAATGCTGTGTCCTTGGGATGGACTAACTATTGGCACATAACTGTAACTTACCTTATGAATTTGGCTAAATAATTTGGATGTCTATACTTCACAACATTGACAATTGTATTAAGGATATTGATATAGCCTCCCTAAAAATAAAAAGAGACTGGGCTTGATGATGTCATAAAGTTAAGCCAGATTTTCTGTATAAAAGAATGATCCTGACCTGTGTATAGCACCTCCTGAGGAAGCTTGAGAGAGAGAGAGAGTGAAGTGCTGGGGTCACAGTATTTGCAGCCAGTCAGGCGTGTTGCTATACAGCACTGTATCTGTAATGAGATGAAGGAGAAGACCTATGAAAATAGGCTGAGTGAGCTTAACACATACTCCCTGAAGGACAGATGGGACAGGGGGGATATGACCTTTAAATACCTAAGAGGCATAAATACTACTGGGACAGAGGGCATGTTCCAGCTAAAAGGGGAGGGGGTCACAAGGGGGCAAGGTATGAAACTGGAGGGGGGAGGTTCAGAAGGGAGATGAGGAGGCACTACTTCACTGAGTGAGTGGTGGCGGCATGGAATATACTCCCTGAGGAGTTTGTCTCTCAGAAAACAATGGACAGCTTCAAAAGGGATTGGGACAGAGTCAAGGGCTAAATAACTGTAGGTAGTGGCTTGACTCAAGGGGGGAGAGCTCAACCCAGATGAGGAAAATGAACAGGGATGGGGGTGAGAGCAGTAGTGTAATAAACCATGCTGCAATTTCAAGCAGACGAGATGGATCGTTTTGGCCTGTATCTGCTGGCTTCTTTCATATGTTCATATCTGTTAAAGTTTTTGTTTTGAATTCATATATTAAATGCCATTGACTTTGGATTCTTTGACTTCAGAGGTATTTTTTACCATTGAAAATTAAACTGTCATTCTGATAAAGTGTGGCTGAACTTTCTTGTTTGTTGGTATCACTTGGTCACTGGACCTTAGCCAGCACCTCTGAGTTTGTGGAGTGCAACCCAACCCACCTGTTGTTCAAAGACCCAAATAGCTGCTCCACTGATCGACCTATATCTGTAGTAAACATAGATTACAAATTATTCACGACATTTATCACTAGATGCCTAGAGGGTCTTCTTCCCTCCCTTATAGATGGGGATCAGACTGGCTTTATAACCATGAGGCTGACACAAGATAACAATAGGCATACTTTACAAATAATACACCATGCCACCTGGTTGAGGACTCCTTTTCTTTTACTGAGCTTGAATGCGGAGAAGGCTTTGACTGGGTGGCATGGTCCTGTTTGATGGCCACGCTGGGGAGAATGGGCTTTTCCAAGGAATTTGGCACTATAATTAACCATTTATATGACAACCCCCAAGCTTATGTTAAGATTAATGGGTGAATATCGGACCCTCTCACTCTATAGAGGCACCCTGCCCACTCTCCCCCTTATTATTTGGAAAATACCTAGAGCTGTTGACTCAAGCCATAAGACAGAACATTGAAATTTTCGGTATCATACTGGGAGGGTGACATCAAAAACTCACGCTTTACACTGATGATTTGTTGCTTTACCTTACTTCCCTGGACTCTTCCCTTCCCCACTTATGGGCCACCCTTACCACATTCAGAAATTTGGCTGGATATAAATTAAACATAGAAAAGACGGAGGTCCTCAGGATTCATTACTCCCCTGCCCATCTACATGCCAGGCTTATCCGTTTAGAGGGGATCTGTCCTCTTTAAAATATTTAGGGGTCCATTTAACAGGGGATGCTACTTCTTTGGTTTCTTGTAATTATTCACCTTTGTTATGACAAATTACTAAGGATTTGGAGACTTGGAAAAATCTTCCACTTTCCTTAATCCAGAAAACTGATGCAGTGCGCATGACCTTACTCCCTCGATTCCTTTATTTTGCTCAAACTTTACCAACTACACCCCCATTAACCTTCTTTCGAGAAATCAGTCGGAAGATATCTCATTTTATATGGAGAGGAAATTGCCCATGTATTAGATTTTCTCTCTTGCAGCTCCCCAAGCATATGAGGACTCACCTTACTGGTCCTGTTTAAATACCATAGAGCTGCACAACTACGGATTATTTTCCTGTCACTTAATAAAAAGTATCAAGCTCACTGGAAAGATGAGGAACTAAGAGAGGAAGATGTACACTCCCTCAATAAAATATTGCTTTCATATCTCCATATCCCAATACAGGATATTACATCTAACCTTTTTACATGTGACACCTTGAAACATTGAAGTTCTTTCCTAGAAATACCCTCCTTATGAAGGAATTGATTCCTTTTCTACTCACTCCTATATCTTTTTTCTTTCCTCCCAGGTCAGTTGGATCATGGTTTTAAGATTTGGGAACATTTGGGATTACATTTAATAAGCCATTTTATAAAAGACGATAAACTTCTGACATTTGAAACCCTACAACAAACATATTCACTGACTGCAGATCGATTTTGTTATTTACAGATTATAGACTTTATAAAGAGTATCATGCCATTGGACCTAGCAGATGCAATCTCTGCCTCAGTGATGTGGACAATATCATAGACAGTGGAGGGTACAGCCCCACCTCTCACATATGCTCTCCTATATTTATGACACTCTGCAGCAGTTAAGCCCAGAGTCCACCCACACACTTCGGCAGGCATGGGAAAACTGATCTTCAACTCCAGGTGGGGGATGAGGATAGGGACAGGCATCTTCAGTATTTGCACTCAGCCATGGGGTCACCAGGTTGGAAAGAGTTTTCATGGAAGATAACGATACATTTTTCTTATTGTCCCAGCTATACAATGCAAATATATTCAGCATAAAGGAGCAGCTTGCTGGAGACATTGTGGGTATTCCCCTGTTACGCATGGACACATTTTTTGGAACTGCCAGTGCTGGCATCTTGTTTTGCTTCCTTGGAAAAAGCCCTATTAGACATTGTTGATATCCCGCTACACCTTTCAGCAGATTATTTTTTTCTTTCCTGTTACTCGGCCCAGTGGCATCCCCCCCCTCTGTGCAGAAACATTTGAATATCTTTTTACTTGCAGCAAAAAAAGCCATTACTAAAAACTGGCTTGTCACTAATCCCCCTAAGATTTCTCTATGGCAAGATTTGGTCATTGGTATTTATAAAATGGAAAAGCTAACAGCACAAATTAACCACTGTCTTGACCATTTTGAAATCCAGTGGAGGAGGTGGGTGATTTAAATTATGAAACATCAGCTGGATTTTGTACCTTAAGGTACAGCAGAAAGGTTCTGCCTGACAAATCTGATTGAGTTCTTTGATTGGGTTACCCATATGGTGGACCAGGGGGGTGCAGTGGATGCAGTGTACCTGGACTTCAGCAAAGCATTCCATTCCGTTCCCCACAGGAGGTTGATAAACAAGCTGAAGAATATGGGTGCTGGGCATAAAACAGTCAACTGGATTAAAAATTGGTTAGACAGAAGGACTCAGAGGGTATTGATAAATGGTACACTGTCTAGAGAGGGTGAGGTGACTAGTGGGGTTCTGCAGGGTTCAGTGCTGGGACCGATCCTTTTCGATCTATTTATCAGTGACATAGCTGATGGACTGGATGGTAAGGTGTGTCTGTTTGCTGATAATACTAAACTCTGCAACAGGGTCAACATACATGAAGGAGTCCAGAAGATGGAGTCTGACCTAAGGAAATTGGTAGAATGGTAAAGGAACTAGCCATTGAAATTCAATGCCAAAAAATGTAAGATTATGCACCTGGGAAGAAACAACGCAGCATAGAAATACTATCTAGGAGGGGAGTGGTGACTACAACAAAGCAGGAGTGTGATCTTGGGGTAATTATTTTGGATGACCTGAAGGTTACAAGCAATGTGAGAAGGCAGCACTAAAGGCTAGCAGCATCTTGGGATGTATAGGAGCATCATGAATAGGAAATGTGAGGTGATCATGCCACTGTACAGTTCCCTGGTGAGGCCGCACCTGGAGTACTGCATCCAATTCTGGAGGCCACACCTCAAGAGGGATATAGACAGATTGGAAACTATACAGAGGAGGGTGACAAAGATGGTGAAGGGCATGCATCATGAACCATACGAAACAAGACTGTGGCAGCTCAACATGTATTTCCCAGAACAGAAAAGAGACAATGGAGACATGATAGAGACCTTCAAGTTCCTTAAGAGCATCAACAGGGTTGAAGCGCAGTCTCCTACAGCTGAACAACTGTACCCGGACTAGAGGTCATGACATGTGTCTAAGGGGAGGTAGATTTAGGAACAACTGTATGCAGTTTTTCTTCACCGAAAGGGTGGTGGAACCTTGGACCACCCTGCCCCCAGGGGTGGTGGCAGCAAAGACAGTTGGAACTTTTAAGCTAGCATGGAACAATCAGTATGGGAACTTCAGAAATGAAGCAAACAAGGCGGAGGGGGTTAATCTTAAATAGGCAGACTAGATGGATCACATGGTCCCCATCTGCCGTCACGTTCTATGTAAGGGGAAAAGACTTGGAAACCTATCTTTTGGATGGGGGAATTGGGTGGGGGAATTTCTTTGACCTCCTAATACACTTCATTTAAGGATTTTATATATTATCAATTTGAATTTTGGCTGGTTATGGGGAGAGGTCTCTGATGTTTATTGTGACCTTACCCGAGAGGTACCATTGTTCTTTTTTTAGTTGTGTACAGAATCCTGGTATTTGGATTATTGTTTATAATTCTACTCACATCTCCCCATTACTTAAATGAGATAGTATGTTGATTTATTAATTTTTAAGCCTTAACATTTTGCAAATAACTTTACAAGAAAAGCAGTCTGCATATATTCCTCTTATGTCATCTTTGCTCTTAATACTTACATGTCTTATGGTAGTAGATAAAAACAGTTTAATAAACATTATAAAGTTAAAAAAAAAAAAAAAAAAAATAGGGAGTCCCTAGCCAGTGCCTCTTTTGCAGGGTACTACGACTGTTGCTTTGGACATGGAAGTAAGGTGTGGACAATTAAAGTATGTGAAGCGTGCTACAGTTATGCAGTATTGGGACCTAAAGTAGTGACTGCACCCTGTTCTCCTAGAAGAATGCTTGGACATTACAGTATTGCTCAAAATACCCAAAACCTTGCAGCCACTCCTGCCCAGCGAGTTAATGAGCAACTGCCAGAGGTTACAGAAACCAAAGCCCAGGTCAGCTGACAAGTGGAACAAGCCATAGCCAATCGCCAGCATCAAGAAAGAAGGGTGCTCTTAGCTGGGTTGCCTAGGGTCCAGGAGGTGATTTTTGGGATGCAGGAGGTGAGGCTCAACAGTCCACCAGAGACCGGGTGTAGTTTTGGAGGTGGTCCAGGGCTTCCTCCTTGGCTGACTCTATGGTGAGTGTGGGGTTGGGTTGCCAGTCAATGACAGTGGGCAGTGGTCAGAGGTAAGTCTGAGTGGTAGTCTGGAGTGCTTTGGTCACTCACCAGGGCTGAAGACATTTGCTAATTTCATGGCTTTGTCCACAGATGTAGTGCCCCTCCCTGTGGCTTACACCAAAGTCAGTCCCCACTCAGCACTGCCTGACCTACTGCCAGTGAACAAAGACAGCAACCATGCTGTCATGCCAGAATCAGAAGTCAAGGAGGATCCTGAATGTGCTGAGGAATCAGATATACAGAAGAGGAATTTGTTGAATTAGAGGAAGAAGGGGCTACATCTGAAACAGTTTACTTACCATTGAGAGCACCTAAAACTGCTCCTGAACAAAATACTATCACACGAGATGTCCCTAAACAACTGCCAGTCAGAGTTTCAGAACCTCAGAGACTCAAACAGAGCCCCAAGTGGTAAAGCACAAATCAGGGGAACAAATTGCTCTGGAGGAATCAGTGAAAAAATGATGGTGAGACCCGTAGTTGCTGCCAGGCCAAGGAACTGTGAGGAAAACTTGAGAGATTAAGCAAAATAGACTGCACCATCAAGTAGTGGGTAGATACTAAATACACATACTGTTATCCATATATACCAGGCTGAGTATGGCAAACTGCAGAACATAATTGTGAAAAAAACCCTCCTCATAGTAATTAAGAAGGACATGTCAAGAGGTGACTATGAATACCAACTGCAACACAAAGGACCATATCGCACAGTGAAAATTGCCACTTGGGAAACAGGTAGAAGCATCCGGATAGAAACATAGAAATTGTTGGCAGATAAGGACTGCTAGGCCCATCTAGTCTGTCTGTAAGCCCCGTACTTGATTACGGCTTCTGACCCTCCCTCTGCTTTACCTCTATGGTTCCCCTATGCCTGTCACATGCATCTTTAAATCCAACCACAGTGTTTGCTCCCACCACTTCTTGTGGCAGACCATTCCATGCATCCACCACCCTCTCTGTAAAGAAAAACTTCCCCACATTCCCTCATAACCTGCCACCTTCCAATTTCATGTCATGTCCCCTCATTCTTGTACTTCTCCTGTATTGGAAGATGTCTCCCCCCTGCACCTTGTTTATTCCCTTGAGGTACTTGAATATTTCTATCATGTCCCCTCTCTCCCTCCTGTCCTCCAGTGAGTACATATTGAGGTCCCTTAATCTCTCCTCATAAGTTTTGTGGTGCAAGCTCTGTACTATTTTAGTTGCCCTTCTCGGGACCTTCTCCAGCCTGTTAATGTCCTTTTGAAGGTGCAATCTCCAGAACTGCACACAGTACTCCATGTGAGGCCTGACATGGGTTTTATATAATGGCATCACTTACCTCCCGTCTTCTGCTAGTGATACCCCTGCCTATGCACCTCAGCGTGCCACTGGCCTTCCCTGCTGCCCTTGTACTCTGTTTTGACATTTTCAGGTTATCTGAAATAATAACCCTCAGGTCCCGTTCTTCCTTGGTGACTGTCAGCAGCTCTCCCTCCCCCTCCCCATACTGTAGCTCTCCAAGGTTTCTGTGCTCCAGGTGCATAATTTTGCACTTCTTTGAATTAAACTGCAGTTGCCACTCCTCAGACCATTTCTCAAGCTTCCCCAGGTCCTTCCTTATTTTCTCCACCCCTTCTGGAGTATCTACCCTGTTATAGATCTTGGTGTCATCTGCAAACAGGCAGACCTTTCCTTCCAGACCCTCCGCAATGTCACTGATGAAGACATTGAACAGGACTGGCCCAAGGACTGTTCCCTGAGGTACCCCGCTGATCACCCCCCTCTCCCCAGATTGCACCCCATTTACCACCACACTCTGCCTCCTGTCTGTTAGCCAGTTTCTAACCCAGTTTAACACCTTGTCTCCCATGCTCTGACTACACATCTTGTTAACCAGCCTCTTATGTGGAATGGTGTTGAAGGCTTTGTTGACGTCGATGCATGAAGTACTGTATACAGACTTAAATGACCAGCAACTGGGTTATTTAGTGTGGGCTACAAGGACGGATGGGGTCAAAGTTAGAAACCCGACCTTCTACATTACATTTGAAGAACAGTACTTTCAATCAAATTGTAAAAAGTCAGTTGGACCTCTGTTTCAGGCCAATTTCAAATGAGTTGAATGGGCAATAGTTTACACCAAGGAGCACCACAGTTATTGCAACATTCTCAAAAAGCAACCTGTGTGCCTGTCATCGAGGCACAGGTCAGGAAGCATAGGAAAACCAGGATCAGTTTCAAAATTTGCAAATAGCGTTTTATTTTTTCCAGTAACAGCAAAA
The DNA here is from genome assembly GCA_016271365.2 of Neoceratodus forsteri. Classification (NCBI taxonomy): domain Eukaryota; kingdom Metazoa; phylum Chordata; order Ceratodontiformes; family Ceratodontidae; genus Neoceratodus; species Neoceratodus forsteri. The sequence continues at coordinate 1,119,198,710 of CM028130.1, read as the reverse complement.
TAAAAAATAAACATTTGTTCAATATAACTATTTACAAAGGCAGTACAGAGAAAAAATCCTCCTTCTGAGTGTTTCTTCTCAATTTCCAATCTCAGTCTCCCCCTCTTGCAAAATGTTGCTGCTCTTTTTATAACCAGTCTTTGCAAGGAGCTTGTTAAGGAGACAGTGTTTTTTCACAGAATGTTCTTGTCAGTTTCTAATGTTCTTGCAGATGCAGCAAAAAGAACATAATGACCCAGAACTGACCTCTTGTAGCCAGCTCTGCAGAGATTTTGCATCTGGCATTCTCAGGTTGGAACCCCTCGAGTTCCAAATAGCTTTTTGCAATCATTTCAACAGTAAAACTATATGCCGTTTTAAACAAAGGGATCCCAGTATTACATACAGTTTTACACAGAGAGTCACACATTTTTTTTTTACAACTACAGATATGCAAGGGGGAAGAAAATACAGAAATAGCAAGGGAAGGCAGACAGATAGCAAGAGGCAGAGAATTGCGAAGTCATCGGAGTGATCAGTTCCTAGGTCTCACAAGAAAATTTGGTTGCACAACGACACAGACAAGAGACAGAAAAGGAGAGGCTAGAACAGACCCTTGCGTTTGAACTCGTTCTGCATAACAAATGGGGCAGGGCCTTATTCAACCCTGTCACAGTGCCTTCTCCACTGTGGCTAGGAGGAAAATGAATTGATAGTGTTACTTTAGAAGGGAGTGTCATGTGACCTCAGTTCCAGGAGATTACAGGTTGCCTGGTGACAGAACATTGCAGCAGAAGTCACTGAACTTCTTCAAAGTTTAGTTTTCTTTTCTTTTTTTTAATTTATGCTTATTTTCACAATTACATGAACAAAATGTACATCCTCATACAGCGTATCAGAGAATAAGAACATTACTATATTCTTGCATATCATCATGACTGACAGACACAAAATCTCACCCCGTAATCTCACACAACAGCAGGGGAGGGAACCAAGACCTATATTAAAAAGTCCAGTATAGTGTCCTGGTTTTGCTAGCTTTCTCAGTGGCCTTGGAAAATTCACAAGGTAGAATTTATAGTCAGTTAATGCAATCTCTATGGATTGCTGCTTATTCATTTCCATAATATCGTAAAGAAGGGAAAATTTGCTTCTTCGTATGACTCCATACAGAGCTCAGTAAAAAAACATGTAACCACAACACAATACAAAAACATTTGGTTATTAACAAGAATAGTAGAAAATGTTTAGGTAAAGTAGAATGGAAAACTATAACATATTTCTTATTTGTGCACTGAGTCGGGAACAATAATTCTCACCCCTACCCCTGGATAGCAAAGTAAAAAGGAAAGTAGTAGTGGTGAACCCACCATGTGGGACCCTGTGGCCTGCATTCTAGTCCACTCAAAAAAAAATCTCACAGAAACTTTGCTCAGTGGAGCAAATTATTACACTAACATTTTAGTATTTTTTTTTTAATTTACATTTTTCAGCAGGTTTTTAACCTTGTTTTCTCCCCATTGTACCCAGAACCCTAGCACACAGCCATGCATGTGCATGGAGGCGTAGCACCATAGCACCGGCTCAGCCCCTTCTACCCCTCCCCTGGCAATTGCTGAGCTCCCTTGTAGCTCAAACTGCCATCCGTCCTCCACCAGGTGGCAGCCAAGGGCCAGGGAAATCCTTCATCCCTCCTTGGGAGAGGAGAGCCACCTTGCAGCAGCTAAATCCTGCTCCTCACCCTCCCCCATCCCTGCTGACCCCCAACAACCCAGGTTCATTCCCAAACCCGGGTTGCTGGCGTAGCTCAAGGTGTGGCATCCAGAGCCTCAACCCTCATTGCCATTAGGCCGGCATACACTATAACATTTTAAACCAGAAAAGTAAAAACATGACCCCCTCAAAACAAGAAAGGGATCAGTAAGACCAGCAAAGTCCCATCAGAACAAGCAGTTACTCATACAAATACAGTCCCCCAAAATGTTCAGTCCTCCCTGGAATCCTCGTTTTCTCCGGCAGCAGCACCCAAGGCAGCCTTAGCTGCAAACTCAGCCTCTGTCTTTTTCAACCACCGACCTGCATCCTCTGGGTCAGTGAATTGCCAGGATTTAACACCATAGTTACTCTGAGCCAGGCTAGGAGTAAAAAGGAATGGACAACACCCAGGGCTCGGATGCGCTGCTGCACCACATCAAAGCCCTACCTCCAGGCCCAAGTCTGGAAAGAGATCTTGAAAGAGTTTAACATCCACTTCATTAACTGACAGCGGATAGGCTACTTGTGCCACTGAGAGGATTAACTCCCTAGTTTCTGCCCCTGAGGATTGCAGCAGCACAGTGCGAGGCTGGATGGTAATAGCAGGCCACACTCCTGGGTTCACTCTGTGCACTTGCTTGAGCGTTAACTAGTCAAACCCCCCAACCCCAATGATGGCAAATAAATGACTGAAGCCAGTGGATTAGGAAGTCCAGTAGATTTGTACTCTCTGCTCCCCCTACCAATCTGAGGTTACCAGCACAGGTTTCATTTTCAAATGTTTATAACTGCCCCCTCAGCTGGCTGATCTTCTGCATCAATGTGGCTACCGCAGCCTCAGTAGTCACTGTTCCCTTTTCGGTGTCTGCAACCATGCTGGTGAGCTCCTTAATTGCTGCATTATGTTTCTCTAGTTTGAAAAGAGTTCTCTTGGTTTTAAAATCCATTGATATAATGGATTCAATCATTTGTTACCAGAGAGGCTCAGTTGTTGATCCCATAGACCTGTCGACCACATGGATGGAGGTTTCTCAGGCCTTCCCCATTTCCTGGGTTGCAAGTTTCTGTACTCACTGCTGCTGATCTTTGGCCTTCCCATACTTTTTTGGTATCCTTTTGCTCCTAGATTTGTCAGGGAAGCAGACCAGTGATGTAGACGGCTGTGTTTTGTGGTTTAAAACCATTTTTGGCAAAAATGCTGAGCTATATTACAGAACCTGCAGAGAAAGCTTCTGGTCTGGAGAATGGCTCACTAGCATCCCCAGAGTTTAAAGTTTTCTAAAACACTTTGGGTTTTCTCCAGGCAGACCCACCAGAAATGAGTTGCTGCCCTCACTAAGGCTGTGACAAAGTAATGGACTTCCATGTTTACATATGTAGAACCATATATTGCATTAAAAAAAAAAGAAAATATAAAAAATATTTTTGGGACTCATGTGTAGTGTGTTGTTTCTGTCTGTTTTCCTGCCACTTTAGCTGGGCTTCACCATTGTGTCCCTGGAAGAAACACAAGAAAAGATGAAAGGGCAAGAGGAAGAGAGGCTGAAGATGTTGTAAAAGTGAAAACTAATGCAGTGCAACTAGGTACAATGCATGCACGTGTAAATGTAGATGTAAAATTGAAAAACAATATTAACATGTGTATATATGTAACATTGATATATGTACATAGTTATTTAGTTACGTGTGCAAGTACTGCCTGACTAGCCCACAAAATGTTTCATGTTGTCTTAATGTTTTTGTACAGATTTAGTTCTATGTTTATTGTAGCTCTTTCTGTATTTAAATCAATATTGTACTCCCTCTTCCCTCTCCCCGCAGGATGCATCTGGAAATGAGCTATTATAGCTCAGTATGCCTTTCCTGGTGAAACATTTCAAGATAAATAAACTAGGAGCAGGTTGCACACTCACCTCTAAGGCTGGAAGATTAGAACGCTGTGGGTTCCATCCCCACACTAGGCACTTGGTGTAAAATCCCAGTTCTGACTCTGTAGTGCATCATGAGGGGGGATACTGCACTCTTGAGGTGCTGTTTTTTAGATGAGATGTTAAACCGAGGTCCCGTCTGCCTGTTCTGCTGGTTGTTCAGGTGGACGTTAAAGATCCCAAGGCACTTATCAAAAAAAGAGTAGGAGAATTGTTTATTAAAGAAAATCAATGAATAATGGTACAGAGCAACCAAAGCAGAAATAAAAACAAACCTAGTGGCATGAATGATTACAACATGGGAGGGGAAAACAGTACATAACCAATCTTACTATTATATCCCATAAACAGAAACAGACAACGGGACAAAGGGGGGCTCCTGAAGTAAATATAAGGGAAAAAGAAATAGAACTTGCAAAGCCAATTACAAGTCATCTCATCTTAGAAGACTAGAGTAATAATGTGGCATCAAAAAGTTAATCAAAAAGAGCCCACAGGCAGTGTTTCCAATGGATCCACTCTGTTGGTGAAAGACATGATCTTTCTGCTGTGCACTGTCGGTGAAGATAAGATTCTACCATCCGTAGAAGGGTGGGGTGAGCCAACATCTGTTGTTGCAACAGATGTTTACAATGAACCCTCCAAATCATAACCTTAAGGCAGGAAAAAACCTTAAGGCTGTAAAAGAAAAAATCATAAGCATTGTGGAAGGATCATGTACCAAGGTGTGGATTAAATCAATGTAACATAAGAAAGAGAAACCAAAAAAGGATCTGCCCAAGAGTTACCTAAAAATAACCAAAAGGGTAGTATATACAAACAATTAAAAAAAAAGTGTTGAATGGATTCCACCGCTGTCTGGCAACAGTCTCTCAGGCAGAGTGGTTCTATAACACTCTGGTGTTTGTTATTACCTTTGACATTCAACCTACCATGGCAACACAGCCAGGCTACATCCCAATATTGGGGAGGGAAGAATTTATCATTCAAGTATGATAAGGCCGTTTGTCTGAGGCACGGTGGTATTTCTGGCATAACTGGTATGTCCACTTGAATCAACCCTTTGTAAAAAGCTTTCCTATGTTGGGTGCGCATGACATCCCATGACAACCGTCTGCATTTATAAATGTCACTAAAGGGGTCAGTAACTCAGGAAAATGGTGTACTGGTCTGAAAAAGGTTTTGGTCTACCCCATTCCCAAAATGAGCGGTGTCATCCAATGTGTCACTTATTCTTTCCTGGTTGATGGGGTGCCTGAAACACATGGAAAGATATTGTAGTGGAAAAAAATTACTGTAAAAGAAAACCACTGGATTCACCAATATTTATCCCTTCTTTATCATAGGGGAGATACAGAACATCCCACTTAATTGGGTTAAGCCTACTCCCTCAAACCATTGTGAAAAATAAACTATATAATCTGGTTTCTAAAGCCTCTGTGATAGGAAATATGGCACTGACATACAGGAAGATGGGGATCAAAAAAGTCTTGATCACCCCTACCCCATTCTTCTTTGAAAACTACCATGATTTCCAAAGTGCCACATGGGCAGCCCCAGTATCTAAGGCATATGTCCAGTTTAGGGCTGGCAAGTTTGAACTGCCAAAGTAAATACCAAGAATTTTAACTGGTTCCAACATCACTGTTGTATTCCTAATTGATGGCAGTAAAACCCCATGTGTCCCAATCAGAAGCACTTGACATTTGGAATAATTTATGCCAGCACCTGTAAGCAAAGCAGTGTCATTAATCAACTCAATAGCATTTTCCCCAGAAGCCACATCATGTACAAATAAACAGACATCATCAGCATATGCTGATAGCTTGACCGAGGCAGTAGGGAGGGGTCATGGGATACCTGTGATCTGGGGTGCTGCTGTCACAGCCCATAACAAAGGATCCAACATCAGGATGTAAAGCAGTGGGCTTAGTGGACAGCCTTGGTGGACTCCATGCCAAACTCGGATGTGGGTGCCTCACCATCCGTTAACAGTCAGCACAACGGAGGAGTGGGTATACACAAGCTGGATCCATCAGATGAAAATGTCCGAGAAACCATACCATTAGAGAACGAGGAACAGATAATCATGAGAAACTGTATCAAAGGCCTTAGCTTGGTCCAACATGAGAAAATGTCCCAGCTGTCTGGACTGACAAGAGGCAATCAAGTTCCTAATTAATAATAGATTGTCCTGTATCTTATGACCGGGAATGGAATAAGACTGTAAGGGATGTATGATGGCTGAGAAAAGTCAAGCTAATTGTTTACAAAAAATATGTGTTAATAACTTTGCATCTGTGTTCAGCAGACAAATAGATCTCCAATTCGACAAAAGTCACAGATCCAGCTATTTAAACAAAAAAATCTGGATGGCTTCAGTAATAGTTCCAAAAAATGAGCCAAAATATAATTAAAAAAGGTCAGTATAGGGCTGAAAATGGAGGGACACTGCTAATATTATTCAGATGTAAGTCCATCTGATCCTGGGGAAATCTGTCTCCAAAGGGACTGAATTGCCAAAAGGACTTCTGATACCATTATTGGTTGACTGAGAAGGACATTGCCTGTCTGTGTGACTTGTGGCAATGTAAGAGGGTCCTAAAAGTGGGGCACTTGATCCCCAATCTCAAACACTGTACCCACTGTCTGGTGTAAATAATCTTGTATCACCTGTTGCATCCCTACTTGGGTGAAAAATTCCTTCCCCGTAGGGTTACATAAGGATGACATCTGTCGGAGCTGCACTCTGCGAAAGCAGCTAGCAAGTAAGTCACCTGTCAGATGCCTACTCTGAGTGCTATATGACTGTTCAAACATCAGGGACTGAACTCTGTCATACTGAAGGAATTTCATCCGATCAGTCATGGAGTGGATCTAGGCCATAAAAGACACCCTTCAGTCTGTCGTTAAGGAAAACTATTTCTGGAGTGCACGACGCAACTATAAATATGTCAGGTAGGAGGATCTGTCAAACCACTTGGCATGGTTCCATGCAAAGTCTCCATTAGACCCTTTGGTGAGGTCCCACCAATGCAGGATGTCTGGGTACAATTCCAGGACTGATAAACAAGCCCAACATAGTGATCTCAAGCTATCAGAAAAAGAAGAATCTGTCAGAATTGTGTTATTCAACCTCCTGCAGGGCTTCCCAGGTTGAAGTGTTGAATCAATAGCTAACACAACGTGAAGGAGGGAATGCTCAGTAAGTCCTACAGGAAAAACAGTTGCTGACATGGTGGTACACCTATGGGATACAAAAGAAAAAATTACTCACCTTAGTAATTGTGTTTCTTCTAATGGAGTCTTGCTGCATTCTGACATATGCAGTTAGCCCCAGCACTTGAACTGCTCTAGAGAAGAAAGAGTTAACTCTTTGCAGGAAGCATAGAACGTTGAGCTCAAGCTCAGTTTCAAACCTCTGTCTGCAGCACTTCAAAGTGTAACTGTCAGATTCTTACGAGCTATTACTAACTAACTATATTTCTATAGTGGAAATTGTAAAGGAACATAAGCCAACAGGCAACAAATTGGGTTCCCCAAAAGACTCAAGTCGAGAACCCAAAATAAATAACCAGGTAGTGAACCAACATATAACTACAAAAAACAACATAACAATAACTCCACTCCCCCTTCTAGAAAGGAGGGATACCAAGCACTGTACCTGCCAGACCACTTCCCAAACACAGGTTCTGAAAGGGGAGGCAGGGGGGGTCAGAACACAGCAAGACTCCATTAAAAGAAACACAATTACTAAGGTGAGTAATTTTTTCTTCAAACAACATGAAGTCTTGCTGTATTCTAACATATGCAGACTACCAAGCAGTACTGCCATGGAGGGGGCTACCGAACCTATTTTGGGAATAGGCTCTGCAGTACTGCTGTTCCAAACCGAGCATCACTCCTAGCCTGGATATCCAGAGAGTAATGCTTAGTGAATGTATGGACTGTTTTACATATCTCTAGTGAAGGTATATCCCTGGCAGCAGCCAGGGAAGCAGCTGTACCCCTAGTCGAATGAGCCTTCAGGCCTGAGGGGGGTATTTTGCCTAGCTTGTCATAGCAGAATTGTATACAAGAGACAATCCATCTGGCAATAGTTCTCTTAGAAGCAGGCTTACCTTTCCCCACTTCACCATGAGTGAGAAACAATTGGGGACATTCATTCCTATGTGCCGTAGTATGCTCAATGTAGTAGCTAAGTGCCCTCTTAACATCCAAACTATGTAATCTTCTTTCTCCTGAAGAAGAATGATCAGTGAAAAACACAGGAAGAGACATGGACTGGTTCAGATGAAAATCTGAGACCACTTTGGGTAAGAACCTCCTATTGGTTCTAAGGACCACCTTAACTCTATGGAATGAGATAAAATCTGGCTCCACTGACAGGGATTGCAATTCACTAATATGCCTAGCAGAAGTTATAGCTACCAGGAACACAGTTTTCTAAGTCAAATACTTGAGTTTGGCTGAAGCCAGAGGCTCGAAAGGGGGCTGAATGAGCTGAGCAATGCAAACATTAAGATCCCAAGCAGGGGTAGGGTCCCTAAAGGGAGGGTTGGTATGAACCAAACCTTTAAAGAACTTACAGAAGACAGGGTGAGATGCCAGAGAAGAAGCCTTCCCTGCTGACAGGAATGCAGATACAGCTGCTAAATGAACTTTTAAAGTGGCTGGCCTGGGGCCTAGGCCATTAAGATGAACCATGTAATCCAGAACTGTAGCCAGATCAGCAGTATCCAGTAAAATATCCTTATTGGAACACCAAATACTGAATTTCTTCCATTTGGAATTCTAAGTTTTTCTGGTGGCAGGTTTTCGAGAGGCTTTGAGACTATCCAGCACCCCCTGAGACAGGTGCAGACCTGCATACTCTAACTCTTCAAGAACCACGTCTTGAGGTTGAAAGACTGAAGGTTGGGGTACCAGATTCTTCCCTGAGAGGAGGTTAGCAGATTGTGCCTCTTGGGGAGAGATAGGGGAAGATGGACTGCTAGGGACAACAACAGACGATACCAAGGCTGTCTGGCCCAGTCTGAGGCAATCAGGATCACCCTACATGGTTGCAACCTGATCTTGACCAGTACCCTGAATAAAAGAGGAAAGGGAGGAAAGGCATAAAGGAATTTGCCCCCCCCCCAATCCTGACCCAGAGCATCCAGGGGAACTGTGCCCAGGACTGGAGGCCTGCAATAGAAGAGAGGAAGTTGGTGATTGTCTGAGGCTACAAAGAGATCTATCTCTGGAGTGCCCCACCTGGAGAAGACTACTTTCAGTATGAAGGGGTCCAGGGGCCCATTCGTGGTGGCCCTGAGATATTCTGCTCAGGGCATCTGCTAGCACATTGTCCTTCCCTGGTAGATGGACTGCTACTAGGGATGCTTGCAGGGCATAAGCCAGAGACCATATCTTCATGGCTTCCATGCACAAGGCCGTAGACAGAGTGCCTCCCTGCTTGTTGATGTACCACATGGTGGTGGTGTTATCTGTCCTGACCAGAACCACTTTGTTCCTCACTGAGTCTGAGAAAGCTTGGAGGGCCAGGAATACTGCCCTGAGTTCCAGAAGATTGATATGAAGTAGAGACTCCTGAGGAGACCAGACACCTTGTGCTGTAAGAGCTCCCAGGTGGGCTCCCCAGCCCAGGAGAGAGGCATCTGTGGTTAGTACCATTGAATGAGTCTGACTGATGAATGGGACTCCTTGTCTGAGATTGTCCTGATCCAACCACCATTGGAGAGCTTGGACCAGAGTCTGAGTCACTGGAATCAATTTGGTTAAAGGATCTTTTTTTCTGGGACCAAAAGGACCTCGGGTGGAACTGAATGTCCCTCATTTGGAATCTGGCTCCCTGTACCACCGCAGTGGAAGCTGCCATGTGACCCAGAAGCTGAAGAAAATGTCTTGCTGGTCAAGACACCAGAAAGCGGAAAGAAGAAGCAAGATCTGTAAGGGTCTTCACCCTTGCCAAGGGGGGAGAAAAGCCTTTGCCTGCACAGTATCCAACTCTACCCCTATGAAGGTGAGAAACTGCACTGGTTCGAGAACTGACTTTGGCAGATTGAGAAGAAAACCTAGAGAAGTGAGCAGCTGTCGAGTAACTTGTAGGCCTGACCTGACTTGTTCTAGAGACTGCCCAACGATGAGCCAGTCATCCAGGTGTAGGAATATGGAGATCCCCTGTCTCCTGAGGAAGGCCACTACTACTGCTAGGCACTTTGTGAACACCCTTAGAGCTGATGTTAGGCTGAAGGGCATTGCTCTGAACTGATAATGGCCTGAAGGCAATTAGAACCTGATGTACTTTCTGTGGGAGTACCTGATTGGGATGTGAAAGTAGGTATCCTTGAGGTCCAGGGAAACTAGACAATCCCCTGGCTTTAGAGAGGGAAGAATTGCTCCCAGAGTCACCACTTTGAATTTTGGTTTTAAGATGTGCTTGTTTAGAAATCTTAGGTCTAGGATGGGCCGCCACTCCCCTGTCTTTTTTGGGGTAAGGAAATATCTGGAATACAGACCTTTGCCCCAGTGCTGAGTAGGAAATCTCTCTACAGCCCTGAGGGTTAGCAGAGAGGAAACCTCTGCTTCTAAAGCAGTGGTCTTGGAAAGGTTTGCAGGTGGAAAGAATCTGGCCCTCAATTTTGGGAACTTTACAAAACTGAGGGCCAATCCCTGACTTACTACCTCCAGGACCCACCTGTCTGAGGTAACAGACTTCCAGGCCTGGAAGTAGTAAGCCAGCCTGCCTCCTACTGGGGTTGGGAGTCGACCGAGCTGACACATCAGGGTGTCTGCTTGGCAGGAGCCTTGGACTGAGAGGAGGATGCAGCCCTGCTCATCCCCCTCCTACCTCTCCCTCTGAAGAACCCCCTCTGTGGAAAGGAAGAGGAGGAGGCCTGCGCTTGGTAGAAAGGACTGTGAAAAGGCCTGCCCCTGCCCCTAGACTGCTGCCTCTGAAGAGTTGCCTGGCTTTCCTTGGCCTGTGTACTCCTGTAGGTGGTCCGATACTCATCCATTTTCTTCATGTAATTCTCTGTCTGTTCCCCAAACAGAGAATTACCCACCACAGGGAAATCCATGGCCTTAGCCTGGGTGTCCTGTGAGAGGCTAGTACATCTGAGCCAAGCAAACCTCCTAAGAGACACAGATGTAGCCATGACTCGGGATGCCACATCATTTGAGTCCACAGCAGCATGGAATTGTATTTTGGATGCCTCAATCCCATCAGCAGCCACCTCTTCCAGCTCCTTGGCTACTGGGGTGAGGCCTGTTTAGCCAGCTCCAGAGCAGTATCCCATCTAGACTTCTGGTATCTGGCTGTGTAGGCCATATAATTCGCCTGCCTGAGTCCCAAGGAGGATGCTAAGTACTGTTTTTTGGCCATAGCATCCACCTTCCTAGAGTCCTTATCTGGGGGGTGTGAAGCCAAGGGTATGTTAGCCTTGTCACAGGCTGCAGCCTGCACTACCCTAACATGGCTGCATTAGTGGAACAAGAACTCTGTACCTGAGCCTGAAAGCATATACCTCCTGTCCATTCTTTTACCTACAGGAGGTAAAGAATTTGGAGTTTGAAGAATTTTCTGTGTCTATTTCCCAAAGGATTTATGAAGGGGAATAGACAATCTCTTGGACTCTGGGATGTCCATCATTTCCACAAAATCAGGCTCCTCTTGTTCCTCGACAGCTTCAACCAAGGGAAGCTGGAGGGTATCAGTCACTTTCTTGTAGGACAAATAGTGGGATGGGGACTCAGAAAGCCTGGGAAGGGCAACATTAGAAGGCCTGTCTGGGGAGATGTCCGGTTCAATGGGCTCATCCAGACCTTCACCACCATTATCCTCATCATCATCGTCTTGTTCTTCCTCCCCCTCCGGTTCATAAAATTCATCCGGAACATATTCCGGAACCGGGCGAACTGACTGAACTGAGCGCCTATCGAGAGGTGCCGGATCGGACGAAACCAGACGGAGCAATTCCACAATACTTATTCGCCCTGGCTATTTCTTCTGTGGTTGGATTATGCAGTTCTGGATCCGAACCGGCCGATTTCCTTTTGCGCTTTGATGGAACCGACCCCTCAGGATTGGATCTCCTCTTGCCTGAGGGAGTATCGCCTAGGTCAGTGGGCACTCCCTCAGGTTCGGTAGGAACCAAATTGGGCTGGCCATCCGGATTAGCGAACTTCTCGGCCTCCTTTTCCTTGAGCCTACCCAACCTCTTTTCTAGGGTGGCCTTTGGGAAATTTTTACAAATTTGGCAGTCTGAATCGAGGTGGTCAAACCCCAGACAATAAACACAAATGGCGTGAGGGTCTGCCTTAGCAAAGGCATCCCCACACTCACCACAGTGTTGAAACCCAGTGGGCCCAGTTTTTTTCTTGGGTTTCTCAGACATGGCCAGGCTGCAAACTTACCCGTTACAGCTTATTAGCTAGGTAAGACCCTCCTATCAGTTACCAACCGTGTTACGGGTCATGGAAAAAAAACGAGTAAAATTGCAGTTTTTTGAAACCGATAGGAGCTGGTACCTCACACTAAACAGAAAGAAATAAGAAACCCTAAAACAATCAGTTCCGAACCGGACCGATCCACAGGTTTTTACAACTTCCACAGAAATATAATAATTCTAACCCTACAGTCCACTACCTACAACGCTTACTATACTGCAGACAGGGATCTGAAGCCAAAAATAATGACAAATTGGTGATCAAACCAACGGATTCATAACCGAACCGACCGTAGGAAAGGAGCAATCTCTGGAGCGACTGAACAGTTAGGTGGAGTAAAGAATCTGACGGTTACACTTTGAAGTGCCACAGACAGAGTTTTGAAACTGAGCTTGAGCTCAACGTTCTATGCTTCCTGCATAGAGTCAACTCTTTCCTCTCCAGAGCAGTTCAAGTGTTGGGGCTAACTGCATATGTCAGAATACAGCAAGACGTCATGTTGTTTGAAATGTTGTCAATATGAGTGGCAAATGTTGCTCCATGGTAGGGTGTAACCCCACCCCCCAGGGGTGGAGTGCACGAAATGGTCCACCAGGAGGGACTCTCTGCAAAAGTCCTGCAAGCACAAGGAATCACAGAACAACTTTGCTGTCCAAGCTCCCCTATCACGGAGGTGGAGAGGACAATTAAAATCATCTCCAAGGACAATCAACTTGGAGGTACATAATTAAGGTTGTAAGGTTTTAAACAATGTTACCCTGTCAAATTTCAATTGAGGCACATCAACTACCATCAGTCTGTATGCCACTTCATTGATTTTGCAATCAAGTAAGACAGCCTGACCTGGTTGCACTTATACCACTCTTGAAACTGTGGGAGAAAGACGATTAAACAGGATGGCTACACCCGAGCATTTCTCAGTGCTGTGTGAGAAGTAGGAGATACTAGGTGTCCAAAGTCTCTTTGTGGTGTCAATATTGGCCAAAGACCATAACCTTGTATCTTGTAAGAAAAGTAACTTCGCTCCACTATCCTGCAGGGTTTGCAAAAGTACTTTCCTTCATATGGGATTCAGCAGGTTGTTTGTGTTCAACATTGCTACTTTCAAACAAAAGGAGTGAAAAGGAAAATGCCAACTTTTGTCAGACACCAAAAACTATGGTTTTTCTTGAACTTTATTTTTGACCCAGTTGAGGAACCAACTTTCCTTTTGCCAGTCGCTATCCATTTTGGAATGTTCTCATCGGTGTTCTGAGATCTGTTGAAGCCAAAAGACACTGTGGAAGAGGTATCTGAATCAATATCTGTGTTGGTGTCCCCCCACACCTTTGGGGTGGCCAGGGGACAGAATCTGTTCCAAAGGGGAAGCAACACTGGTTTCATTGATGGTGGGTTACTGGGAGAAGGTCTGTTCCATAGGGACCTCCTTCTGGGTACTTCTGTGAAGGGGATAGGAGGTGGCATGGAATATGCATCAGGGGTATTCAATGGGTAGAATGGTAGCACCCCCTTTGCTGAGGCCAGAGGTGAAAGGACTGCAGCCATGGGAGTTACAGGAGATGTCACAGATACAGCAGTAGTAGAGTTGTTGAGCAGGTCAGGCAAAGGGTGACCCTCAGAGGCAGCTGGGAGCAGAACATCCGATATGAGCTGGTGTAACTGAGGCTTAAGACTGCGGTCAAGCATTGGATTGGATGGAAGTTGGAGGTGTAACAGTTTGCTGGCTTCCTGAAAATGTATTGTGGGCTGCCCATGGACAATCATGGAAGGAATGGCCTTCTACCTGGCCAAGATTACATCTCATTCTGTTATGGCATAGTGCAGCAATATGGCCATGCTCCAAACAGAGGCTGCAAAGTCACTAGTCACAGACATTGCTAAGGTGGTTAAGAAAGCCACATTTGAAACAAGCTTTCAGTTGACCTGTATAAAAACACACAACATGGTCACAGCCCAGAAAGAAGCCATTAGGAAGATGAGTGAGTCCAGTATCTGATGCATGAAGTTGGACTACATATTTCCACCCCATCAAAATCCCATATTTGTCCAGTATTTTTGTCTGGGCAGCCTAGCACCTCACAATGTTGCTGAAGCCAATAAGTAATGTTCCAAATGTCCACTCCTTCATTACAGAACATCACAGTCACCGTACGTGAGGTTGGTCTGGTGAGGGGAATCGCCTGGAAAGACAACCACAGTTCTGAGTACCATAATAAATCGTACTTTGTCTAAAACCTACCCAGTGAAGAATGTACTTGAAAACTGATGTCATACAACACAGAGCCAAAGACATAGATGATTGCAAAAAGTCATCAGGTACAATGCCAAGGGATTCCATTAAAAGTATTTCTACTAACATGGCTTGATCAGGAGGTAGGTCATCTGCCCCAATGTATTTCAGGCAGACTGCATTGTGCGTAGGTGCTGGCACAGGTTGTGCAGTAAAAAGATCTGAGAGTTTGAATGGAGCTGTTCGGGGGTAGATGTTGGAACAGGCTGGGGAAGGGAAACAGTAAGGTCAGCGGTTAATAAAGCCTGTGGCAGGTCATGATCCACCAACACTGCATTTTGCTGGGGAAGAGGTCATAAAGTTCCAGTGTTTGAGTCACTTCCAGCCAAAATTTGGGAGGAATCAGTAGGTAACAAAGTGGTAGTCTGTGGGTGAGTCCAAAATAGTGATACACATGTATCCACGTGGTACTGTGGCACCAGGGTCGGGTCTGGAATCCAGGAGTGACCATCTGGACCGAGTTTCCAACCTGCCTGCTGCAGAGCCCTCTCCAGGCTCCAACTGGGCATAGCAGCATCTGGCTGCCCAACTGAGGAATGCACTGGTGTACCGTACTTGGGTGTCCTCCCGACTTAGGAGGTAGGGGCTCCTGATCCAAAGAAGCCGTCTATAGTAATCCTGGCTCCTTATCAACGGGCCTGAAAAGCTGGGTTGATGCTATGATGACCCTGTAGAGCACAAAAAAGGCACAGCCATCAGGACCTGTGAAGAAAGAATGGGGGGGGGGGCCTGGAGTAGCCAGTTCAGAAACAGGGTTAACTGCTGTTTCAGGAGTAACAATTACCTTAGAGGTTTGAGAGTTCGAAGCCTGAGGCTCTGCTGAGCCAGCCATAACTATCTGTACCACTTCATGGGGAATCTCTGAGATGCCAGTTACCAAGTCAGTGGCAGGTGGGTGGCTAACAGTCTGTAATTCTAACAGGCCAAAAGAAGCTGGAGGTGCCATTCTGAACACTCCCCACTTGGCTCATGAACCGCCCCCCACCGGGTCGCTTCCAGTGAGAACTCTATGTGCAGCTCTGCCGCATGAGGTACAGGTCATAAATATTGGCAGTTAGCCAGTCCGGTGGTGCTGAGGGTTGAGGTACTGGATGCCACACCTCGCACCACTCTGTTGACCCATGTTCAGGAGCGAGCGCAGGCCAATGGGGGTCGGCAGGGGAGGAGAAGGATAAAGGATCCTAGGGATGGCTCTCCTTCTCCAGGGAGGGGGAGGTGATCAGTGGTTGGTACATGTCTGGCCCCTAGCAGAGGCTGGGGGTGGCACACCAATGCTGCTGACTTGGGGTCAGAGGCGGGGCAGACATCTGATGGGACGCGCACAGGAACATGCATGTTACCACCATTGGCATCATTGCACGCTCCACCCTCGAGAGGGTGAAACACTGGAGGAAAAAGAGCTACCAGCTAAATGATAGGAGGGGGCTCACAGGTCCCAGCCCTGAATAGCCATGGCACCAGCCACGCTGGATCCTTTCTTTGGTGGGGTTTAGGGTGCTCTGCCTACCCCGTCAGAGGGGTAAGCCCTGGGGGTAATGGTCAGCATAGGCTGGTGGTCATCGGGGAACAGGACTGGGTCTCCCCCCTGATCGGGGGCCATGGAGCAAGGAGCATAAAATAACAGCAAATAAATAAATATTTGGCAGTTGAGTAGCATTGTACAATATGTCTGTGGAGCTTACCGGAGTTAAACTACCAAGTTCCATCTCTGGGTCAATCTGGGCAGGTTGTGAATGATGTTGCAGGTCCTGGATCAGCAGTGTCATAATCCAGGTCAGTGTCCCCTGTTTCAGGTACTGCTGGCAACTCCACAAGAAGGCTCCAGGGTCAGCGTTTGGACAGGTGGACTTGCAGCCTTCAGAATAATCTGTTCCACTTCTGAGCAATCAGTGTCCATAGGTAGTGATGCATCTGTCACATCCATCAGTTGAAGAAAATGCTCACTCTACACTGTAATTCTGGGAAGCAGAATCAGGTCCTCTAGGTAATCACTAGTGTCTGCGGGTACTGAGACCCACTCCACGTCGTGACCAGAAGGCATCTGTAATTGCAGTATTCCACTGCAGGCTGACTGAGGAAAGCAAAAAATTAGTTGTTGACAAATATTCTGACATAACTTCCATCACAGGCTGCAAAACATTCCCCTCCAACAGGGCTGATTGCTGCTGAAGTCCGTCCATCTCCTCCATGCCAGGATCATCCATCTTGACTAATGGTTGAAAGGTTCCCCCTACTGGAAAGTAAGGGAATTTTCCCTGTGCCCTGGCCAAATTTCCTCCATTCACTGAAAATATCACCAACAATTTAATCTGGTTCAATTTCAGTTAGTTACCATTTGTATCTCTGGTCAACAAAATTCAATAAATAAAATAAATAAGGTTCATCCTGGCTCTTAGGCACTTAATCACTGGTTTTAAGTGTCCTACTGTTTTAAGAACAGTTAGCATAATGCAGAGGACATTGATGACAGAACCCTAGATTTAGGACCTAAAATTGTACAGGAAGTGAGCACTGTCTCACTAGATGACCATCTCAACCAGACTCAAAAGCAAGAAGCCCAAAGGCTGGTAGAGAATTCAGAGGATGTATTCTTCCCAAAGCCAGAAAGAACCCACGTGCTCCAGCACCACATAGAAACAGAGCCAGGTGTCTGGATCTAGCAACAACTGTACAGACTACCACAAAGAATCTGAGAGACAGCGCAGGAAAAAAAATCCAATAATTTTTGGAGTTGAGAGTCATTTAGGAATCCCAGAGTGAATGGTCTAGTCCTATTGTGCTAGTCTCAAATCAGACGGGACCATCCACTTTTGCATAGTCTTCCAGAAAGTTAATGTTGCATTCACATTTGATGTGTGCCCTGTGCCAAGGGCAGACAAACTTTTGGACTGACTGTGGAAGGCTTGTTACATTAGTACCCTGGACCTGACCAAGGGGTATTGGCAAATCCAAGTAACTCTTAAGTCCCATGAGAAAATGTCCTTTTTCACCGTGTTTGGCCTATATCAATATATCATGCTTCCCTTCAGTTTGCATGGAGCCACGGTTACATTCCAGAGAATGATGAACCATATCCTCCATCCCCACGGGTTGTATGCAGCAGCGTACCTGGACAATGTTGTCATATTTATTTATCCCTGATTGGGACAGCCACCTGCAGGATGTGGCCACGGTACTTCAATTGCTCAGAGAGGCAGGTCTCACGGCCAATGCCACGAAATACACCCTAGGGCCACAGGAGACAAAACAGTTGGAGTATATGGTAGGGAATGGCCACATATGTCTGGTTATCAACAAAGTAAAGGCCTTAGCTAACTGTCCATCCCAACTACTAAGAAGCAAGCTATGTCCTATCTAGGATTTGCAGTGTACTGACAGTTCATTAAGAAATTCTCAACCTATGCTACTCTACTTATGACCTGACCAAGAAAACCATCCCAAATAAAGTCTGTTGGTCAGCTGTCAGACAGGATTTCAGGCCATCAAAAATGTACTGTGTGAGGGGGTTAGTCATACAAAGTCCAGATTTCAACCATCTCTTCATTCTGTACACAGATGCCTCTGAGGTGGGGCTGGGGACAGTGTTATCAAGACTTTGAGGATGGCATTCGCCTCCTCCTGTATCTATCTCACAAACTGTTTCCATGGGAGCAGCACTATACCATGCTGGAAAAAGAGTGTCTGGCAATAAAGTGGGCAGTGGTCACCCTACGCTGCTACTTGTTGGGACAAAAGTTCACTCTTGTCACATACTGGGTGTAGGTAAATACAGCACAGAAAAGTTCAGAACAGGAAAGTTATTTTTTTAACTACATATTGTTTATTAAGGAATTAAAGGAATAAACTATTTTCACATGTGTTAAATACATGAATAAAGTCTCAGTGGACCTAAACTATATACAATATCCGCTAGCGAAGTAGGAAAAAGAACATCACAGCAAGAATATCTGATATGACATTATAATAAGATACCAATCTCAAAGGAATGGTAACACAAAGTACTTAAAGTCACTCAGTAGTAGATTCATATTCTTCAGAAGTCACTCAGCTGTTGTCCATTTAAAATAAAATCTTTGCAATTGGTCCAATAGGAATGTAACTGGAAAAAGTGGTCCAGCTATGTGCTAAAGGTGTATAGTGAAAAAGCATTAATGTGTAATAAAACATAGCAAAAAAACATCTGGAACAAGACTAAAAAAAAACATCTGGAACAGTAAAACTATAGTGCGTATGAACCCTCCTCATCTAGGAACCTCCCAATGTATTTAGTTACACTGCCTCAAAAGGGTAGCTCTTAGGAAGCTGTTTGCCCTAGGTGCCAAGGACGCCATATCTCCAGGAACCTCTCATGTTGTAGCCTAACCAAACTGGTTATTTGTTCCATTCTCTCCAGCTCATTGATCTTAATGGTCCATTGATCGAGGGTGGGAGGGAGCAGAGATAGCCATCTACAAGTGATACATTTTAAAGCTGCAACTCACAATATCTGACCCAACCTGCAGGTGTTGCTAGGGCATTGCAACAGGGCTGGGAAACCCAACACCAGTTCAGTAAATACCATGGGAAATGTGAGGTCTGTGAGTCATTGTATGTTACAATACACCACTTTCCAAAACTGAAAGTTTGGGACACTCCCACAATATATGATAATGTGTACCCTGAGTACCGCAATTTTGCAACACAAATCTGTGTGGATGGGGTTAAAGTGCTTTGTTATTACTGGTGTATGGAAAAAGCAAACTAAAGTTTTCCAGTTAAATTCCTGCCGGGATGGGGGGGGAGCGGTAACCTGCCAACCCAAACAGAACAGAAAAGTTTGGCATAGGAAAATTAAACAATCAGAAATTTGGTCCACACCGCCATGGATCATCACTCCAGTGAAATTTGAGGTATAAGCATACATTTACTATTACAACACCACACAGCCAAGGATCACCACTCCAGTGAAATATGTCACCAAATTTCCAGCTATTTAATTTCCCTGTGCCGAAGCTTCCGGTGCCATGTTTGCCATGCCCCCACATACTATACCTCCCTCAAGTGGTTAGATACTATATGGCATATCAATGCCCATGTCACCTGATGGTATTTGTCACTGCAGACGTTTAAGCAATATACCCCGACAGGGAGTGTGTATACCGGTGGATTTACCACATCAGAAGTGATAAATTAACCCGTATACCCACCATCTGGAGGGTACATTCCATTATACCAGTAATGCGTTTTGCAGATATTTAAAAATTGCTTTTTTTGGTATTTTTAATGCTTTTATACTGTTGTTTAAGAGGTAATAGTCACAGGTAACAGCAGAGCGTTACACAGGTCCCAGGAGAGTGAGAGTTTTTCGGAGGGGGGGACTGTATCAGGTACAGTTTTGTTGGGATCGTGGATGAAGTTTTCATTTATAAAGGACATGCAGCAGATTTTTTTAATACTTTTGACAGTTTCTGTGATGTTTTGGAGGACTGTCTACCCAGTGTACTTGGGTGTATGGATGATTTTTGTTGCAGTTTTCATGGTTTACCAAGAAAACAAGATGGCGGCTCGGATTGATTTTTCCTTTTTTTCCCTCCATTTGATGAGATGTGGCTGACTGGCACCTTTTTCAGTGGGTAAACTGGAGGATTTACTACGCTGGCAAAGGTGCTAGCCAGCCAATCAGATTGCGGAGTTTCCATGTTTAGATTTAGTCCATTGTATAATTTCATTTGATATGCAACACGGGGCAGGTACTCAGCATGGTAATGCAGATGTTTTCTCTTGGGAGGGTGTCTCTCTTAACCCTTACCGAGCATGCTAAGGCAAAACTGTGAGGGGGTGGATATGTGACAGAGTGATGTCCATCACACTTCTTTTATAGTACCTGTAAACTGCTTCACAAGTCTGCAATGCAGGCAACACAGGTTTTGACTGGGTCTATGGTGGGATTTGTAGCAAACCAATACTGTGTTCAAGTTGTCCCTTTAAACCCTCTCTGTCCTGGTTGTTCTGGGTGTTGGATGTACCTCAGGAGGAGGGGTGTTAACAAGCAACACCTGGGCCCAATAAAGAAAGAGAGGCAGAGGTTTCTGTTTCAGTTAGATGCAAGTGGAGACAGAAAGAGACTGAACTGAATTGTTTGTTGAGCTAAATACAAGCTTTTTGTTTGTTTGTTTTATTCTGTTAAGGAAAGTAAAGCAGATTTCATTCAATTGAAATTGGTGATTGGTATCTGGAGCATTCTCTTTGAGAGTGTTCTCCAGAAGCTGTCCAGTTTGCTACCCTGTCACAACATGTTAAAGCATTTATAAGCTCCACTCAGCTGTTTGCAGGTACCACTGTCATCAAGGGGCTAAGTACAGTTCTCTGTAACTGTAGTTAGCCCTGGGAGAATAGTGGGACTAGGAAACAAAATATCAGAGCTTATAAAAACCAGGGTCACTATTAGCCCATTTAACAAAGGAACAGTCCACCTCTAATGTTATTACAATGATTGGGGGGCTTCCCAGGTAAATTGGTAAATGAAACAAAGCTCACAAAATAGGGTTTTGCTTCCTTCTGTCAGGGATTCCATGCAACAGAATGCCAAGGTATGCTTTCTGAAGCAGAGAACAAGAAAAAGCTGGCACCATCTACCAAGATATCTTTGCTGTCTTTATTCATTTTCATTCATATAATCATACAATCTTTATTCATATAATCAAAAAAACTGATCTGCAAAGCAAAGATGTACGTTGGTGTATCAATGTGTCCACATGAGAGTAACAAAGATCTTAGTCACATGCACTGTTGATTTAGAGCAGGTACACTTCTCCAGGGAGGCCGCTACGATGACTGACCCCTTCTTATGTTCCAGTTATTTAAAGTGACAGTGCTAACTAACACAAATATACTATATACAACTTGGATTAAAAATGGATATATTTCCACTATTTTGGGGAGTGTAGGAAACTGCATTTTTTTATGACTTTTAGCACAAGAGGGTTCAAGAATATACAGAAGACCCATAGCTAGTACCCCTCGTAATGCTTCTGGGGTGGAAGAGGGCAATGGGGAGGGGTGGTCCACACACATGAGACGAATTCACATTATGGTCAGGTTATGGCCCAACAATGTATTCAGAACATCTGAATATCTGGAGTCACACTCACAGTGGCACAATGGAAGGAGCTATTTGTTAAGGTCTTACCCCTGGAGAGGCTCATATACAAGATGAGGAGAGTTTAAATATTTTTGGACTATATAATTAGAAGAGTGATACCATTAAGGTACTCTCATCAGAGGTTTTTGGAGCGGGAAATAGGGCTGGTAGGTTGCTAGCCTGGCAACTTAGGAAAGAAGCAGCTAACAGAATGATCATCTGCTTAAAAAAACAGGGAGGCCCTGGTCACTATGTGACTGACCCTACGGAGGTAGCAGCGTAATTCCAGAAGTTTTACACAACGTTCTATAGCCAAGAGGGGGTGACGGAGTACCAGGAGAAGTTGGAAGCTTTTTTCCAAACGGTCAAGTTATTCAAACTCTCGGCAGAGAACGGGGAGAGATTAGAGGCCCCATTATCTGAAGAAGAGCTTCAGCGAAGCTTCAGGAAGTTGAAAATGGGGAAGGCTCCTGGGCCAGACAGGATAGCTGGGCAGCTGTACAAGGCCTTGGAAGCAGAGCTGGTTCCCTGGCTGGGTAAAGTTTGTCAGGGTATTCGGGGGGAGGGAACTCCTCGGAGCTGGCAATATGCCCAGATTTCAGTCATCCCCAAGGAAGGGAAGGTTCCAGAGGTGTGTGGCTCATATAGGCCCATCTTGCCTTTGAATGTAGACCAGAAAATATACACCATGACCTTGGCCCACAGGTTGCAGGGCTGTGTGGGGAGCCTGGTCCACCCGGATCAAACTGGCTTTATTAATGGTAGGCTAATACATGACAACATTAGGCGCCTGCTTAACATTGTTTCATGCCAACAGGCCTCGAGGGAACCGACCTTAGTGATATACATGAACGCGGAGAAGGCCTTCAACCAGGTGGACTGGAGGTTCCTACACAGGACCTTGGAAGAGATGGGTATGGGCCCCAAGTTTAGTACAGATATTAAAGCCTTGTATGCAGCACCACAAGCCATGGTGAGAGTTAATGGCTTCACAACGGAGAGGTTTCACTTGTCTGGAGGGACCAGACAGGAGTGTCCGCTCTTCCCTCTACTTTTTGCCCTATGCATAGAACCACTGGCTAGGGCAATCAGGGAAAACAATAATATCAGAGGGGTCCAGGTGGGGGGCAGAGAACACAAAATCTCCTTATATGCGGAGGTTACCCTTTTCTTTGTGACCTCTCCCAGAACCTCGCTCCCGGTGTTGACAAGAGAATTGCAGGAGTATGGTCAGGTCTCAGGTTATAAAATTAACTGGGACAAATCAGAGGCAATTAGGTTTGGGAGGACACTTCCCAGAGACATAAAACAAAATTTCCCTTTTAAGTGGGCTGCTGCAAACACGGTTCGATACCTGGGGGTCAAGATCTCACCCCAACTCTCCAAACTTTTTAGACTTAACTATGGTAAGTTATGGGGGAAATAAGGGCTGACCAGGTGAGGTGGGACATGCTCCCCTTATCAATCAGAAGAAGGGTAGAGATGATCAAAATGAACATCCTCCCTAGGCTCCTGTTTTTGTTTCAAGCCCTCCCAATAAACATCCCCGATTCCCTTTTCAACCTGGTCAATGCAACCCTCTTTACCTTTATTTGGCAAAGGGGCAGGAAGCAAATTAGCCACAACCTCCTAACTCAGCCCAAATGCAGGGGTGGTTTAGCCCTCCCTGATCTTAAATTATACTATCTGGCAGCACAGCTGGCGCCGGTCATGATGTGGGTTAAATAAAAGAGGGATACCGGATGGAGAGAGATCGAGGTGCAACAAATGCAAATAATCTCCCTGGCATCCTTGCCACATGCCCCCTTGACCCCAGGAGTGTGGAAGGCCATACATAACCCCTGGACAAAACATACACTAAGGGTGTTGGTTAGGGCTAGAAAAATAACGCACACCCCTGAAGGAGTGGGTCCTCTCACATCTATCTTGGGTGCCCCCCACTTCGCACCCCCTCGTTCGGACACCAGATACCAATGCTGGAACAGACAGGCCCTCACACAGTTCCACAACCTTTTACAAAGTGATGGAGTGGCATCCTTTGAGTCACTTCAGAGTAGATACCCCCTAACAAAAGTAGATTTCCACAGGTACCTACAAGCCAGACACTATTTAATGTCAAATAACTTGATTCCAAAGATCAATAGGGACCTGACAGGACTAGAACATTTTTTATATTGGACAGTCTGCCTAGGCACCAGCACATGGCAGGGTTGGAGACCTGGGACCACGGTTCAGTTCCCCCCAGGTCTTTGGGTATGTCAACTTTGGGCTGGCAGTATAGCCTAGAGGTTAGAGGAACGAGGTGTGAACAAGCTTGATACATCCAGCAGACCAGACCTGAGTTTGATTCTCACAACCTCCACTTGCATACTGTGTTACTCTGAGCAAGTCACTTAACTGCCCAGTGCTCCCAGGTTGCCCCTGAAAACAGGCACTTGTGCCTAGTGGGCCTTACCCGGTTACCAAAGACTAAAATAAAATAAAAAAATAGTAGCAAATGGGAAATTCATCTCAGGGGCTTATAAAGCACTTCAGGGTGAAGAGTGCACACATTGTGAAATATTAAGACAACAGTGGGAACAAGACAGTGGTCTCCCGATTCCTGGGGATCAGTGGGTTGAAGCGTGGGAGAAGGGTTGGAGAACCACGTCCTCTCCTAGGTGACGGGAGTTCCGCTGGAAGTGTCTCTCTCATTTCTTCCATACCCCCTCAATAACAAAATATTTCGGTGGGGGCAGGTCAAACTTGTGTTGGGGGTGTGAGGAGGTAGGCACCCACTACCATATTTTCTAGGATTGCCCAGGGGTTCGGGACTACTGGAAGGAGATCCATGGGGTGATGCAGAAGGGATGGGGCACGCAGGTCCCCCTGAGCTTTCAGGTGATAGTCGTGGGATGCAGACACCCTACTTTAGGCAATGCACAACAAAAAAAGCTTTTTAGTACACTTTGTCTTGCTGCTCTAAACAAGATTATGGGGAATTGGCTGAAGACCCATCCCCAACGTTAGAGGCATGGAAGAGCACAGTGGAGAGCATTAGGAGAATGGATGAGCTTACAGCCAGGCTTAGACTCTCCTTAGATAGGCACATGGAGCAATGGCAGAAGTGGGATTCTCTGTGGGTATAAACTAGGAAGGGGACAGGATGGGTTTGGGGGGTTGGAGGATAACGGGGAGGGGCCTTCTCCTCCCACCCTCTCTTCCCTATCTCCCCTGTTTCACTTATTTCAACTTGGAACTTTTAGAGATGTGGCCTGATTTCCTAGTTTCAGTTTGGAATGAGTTTCACTCCTGTTGAGTCATTTATAGTACAGAGGGGTACATGTTTGTACCTGGGACTGGGAGGGGTGTTCCCCTTTAGTTTTGCCAATCTGTTCCAACTACCGCCAAATTCAAAATCTTCTTTTCTTTTAGTAGGCCATTACTGTATAGATCAGGCCGAAAAGTTGTGTATATTGTAATAACATTTGGCGATAGATCATTTTCTGTCTCTAAATCAAGACACCATTGGAGGGTTTCCACACAGCCACGGCGGCATTTCAACAATGGACATAAGAAGAAGCCAGAAGCCAGAGACAAATACATTGACGTGGGTGCAGTATAGGAGCGTGGGGTGAAGTTTGTGGCTGAACAGTGCAAGACACACCACGATGCCTGTCAGTGGCTGCAGGGTGGGCGTGGGGTGTGGAATGGCGTGAGCATTACATCCGATGATCCCAAGTCACAGCCCTGACGCCTGTCAGTCCATACCGGGTGGGGTGCTACAGTTGGAAACCCTAACACCGCAGGCATGTAGTGGTAGTTTCACTCCACATTTTCAACATGGGCTGCTTCTCAGGCCACCTCATGAAAAGCGGCACAATCACTTTGTTAGCTGAAACGTGGTTTTGCACAGCAGCTGTGCCATTTAGTGACAGAGGGACGAAAACACAGTTTTGGGCAGGATGTGGAGAATAACAACTGTATTGTTCATGAGGAGGCGTAAAAAATGGCAACGCTGAAAATCTGGAGTGGCAATATGAAATATTGGTAAAGTAATGAACATGCATACAAGCTGCACAGCAGATGTCCGCAACCCAATTATTTGTGAGAGTTTTTAGGCACATTTTCAACATAGGTATTTTGGGACCTCCCCTCATGAACAGTAGCACTGTGATTTTGTTAATGTGCCCCAAAAGGTGATTTGCCACAGCGAGCACGCCATTGTGCACCACAGTTGCGGAAATGCGTTTTGGACAGGCTGTGAAAAATGGCAGCTGTACTGTTGAAAAGGAGGTGTGCACAAATGCCAGTGGTGAAAATGTGGCATGAAACTATTGTAAATTTAAGAAGTTACAAGGCTGCGTGGAAACTGCGCAACGCACGCTTGCAGCACAGTCATTTTATGGACTTTCAGCACCAAATTTTCAGCATAGGCATTTTAGGACCTCTGCTCGTGAACAGTGTCATCATCATTTCCTCAAACTGTCCAAAACTGTTTTCGCACAGCGACCGTGCAATTCTGCACCGGACGTGCGAAAAGACATTTCAGCCAGGATATGTAAAATGACTGCTGTACTGTTCATAAGGAGGTGCAGGAACAATGGCAATGCTAAAATCTGGAGTGAATATTATAGAATTTGCGAACTTATGGCGTGCATGCAAACTAACAGCATGCGCTCAAGTAACCACAGTCATGTTATGGAGTATCATCACCAAATTTTCAGCATACACATTTTGGACCTCTGCTCATGAACAGTGTCACTGTCATTTTTGTAATTTGTCCCAAACACTGATTTCCCACATCGACCACGCTATTCTGTGCCAGACGTGCGAAAACACATTTCGGGCAGGATATATAAAATGACAGCTGTACTGTTCTTCAGGAGGTATGGAAAAATGCCAATGGTGAAAATCCAGAGTGAAAATATTCCAAATGCACGTTATGAGCGTGCGTGCAAGTTGCACAACACACGCTCGTAACACAGTCATTTTAAGGAGTATCATCACCAAATTTTCAAGATAGGCATTTCAGGACCTCTGCTCATGAACAGTGTCACTGTCATTTTTGCAATCTGCCCTGAACACTAATTTCTCACAGCGACCATGCTATTGTGCGCCGGAAGTGTGAAAACACATTTCAGCCAGGATGTGAAAAATGACAGCTGTACTGTTCACAAGGAGGTGAAGAGAAATGACAATGTTGAAAATCTGGCATGAAAATATTGCGAATTTGCGAAGTTATGAGCGTGCGTAGCAACTGTGTAACGCATGCTCGTAAAACAGCCATTTTTGGGATTTTTTCCACCAAATTTGCAACATAGGCTTTTTGAGAGCCCACCTCATGAACACTGCCACTGTCCTTGTGTTAGTTGGTCCCAAAAGGTAATTCCACGCAGTGACTGTGAAATCACCTTTCGAGACCGACTAACATTATAACAGTGACAGAATTCATGAGGGGGGTCCCAAAAAAACCCATTTTGAAAATTTGGTGCAAAAAGTCCACAAAATGCCCAAGATATGCATCAAAGTTGAAAAAACCCTATTTATTCCACTATACAGCTTACCGGCATTTCCTCAGTTCGCGGTTGGCTTTGAAGAGTGCAAACGTGTTCCCGGTCCACCGAAGATCATCACGCCAAGCTCCGGAGGTAAGTATGGGGTGAGGGGGGTGTGGGGAGGCAGTGTGTGCAGTGGGTGGGTGTGGGTGGTGGGTAGAGGAGACTATGAGGGACCATTTTTTGTTCACAGGGTAAAAAAAAACATCAGCGGGACAATTTTTTTTTTGCAAGGGTATTTTGCATGCTGGGGTGGGCTTCAGCATGCCACCTAATGATTTGGTGGTGCTGCAGCCGATGGGGATTGAGCACCCTCGTCAGCCACACAACAAAGGGGTTAATTTATGCCGGCCAGGATTGGGCACCCATCGGACACACAAGGAAGCGGGGTGGGCCAAGAGCAGTGGGATGGGCACCCCTCTCCGACACTGTAACAAATGGGAGGGTGCTTTATGCCCGACAGAGTGTTCCCGTCGGCACAGCATTGAGGCACGAGGAAGCCGGCAGGGGATTGGGCACCCAATTAAATCAGCAGTTACGAGCCACCATGCTCACAATGTGGCAGAGCACGTCGGGAGGTCCGCTCCATCTGATGAGGTTTGCTCGGATTGCAGCAGACCTTTCCTTAGATGTGCTTGCCACATTATGTATGCATGGTGTGGCACCAGCATGCAGGCTGATTGAGGAATGAGGGACGATTCCTATTGGTGTGACCCATTCGCCCAAAAGTGACCGCTTCAAATCAGCACTACCGCAAGATGTTGGCTGCGCAAGTGCGCCAACATAAAAAGGGTCTGAGAAATGGAGCTTTCTGATTGGCTGCAAACATTCTAACAGCCTTATGTTAATTTTTTATTAACATACATGTAGAGCTTAGCCATATGCTGAACAAGGTTTAACACTGTTTAAATACATTTTTTATTATTATAGCAATAAGGCACTCCCAGGGATTATGTTAATGGTCAGTTAATCACCCTCTAGGGGCATGTGGCACTCGGCTATACCTCGTGCACAGTACACCCCTAGAAGGTGATTAACAGACCATTAACATAACCCTTGGTCATGCCTTATTGCTTAATAAATAATGAACTCTGAATGCAGAATGAAATAGTTATTTGTTAAAGGGGAACATTCATGAATCATGCTCATCACAGTTTGAAAGCCCATGAAAAACTCTTTTAAATGAGGTGTCGGTTAAGTGATAGTATGCAATCTGTATTAAGAAATAATTTTACAGAATGTAGAAAGAAAGTATGAGTAACATGTTAAAAGTGACTTAGAAACAATGTACAGGAATTTCATAAGGTCAATAAAGAAAATTAAAAAAAAAACAAGTGAGGTGCCTGGGTTTACCTGTAACTGGCAGCAGTCCAGAGGTATTGATGACTATGCCTGCCCCGTATTGATTCTATGGCCCAGTACAAATTACTGGACTTAAAATAATTTAGCATTCCCACCTCGCATCATTAAAAGTATCTATAGCTATGGGTATTCAGTAGAAGATTGGAACAAGACCCGGTAGAAGTATCACCCCTTTATGCACTGAAACAGCTCACTTTTCAGTCCAGCCTCTTGCCTTAAGGGGGTGATTGCAAAAGTGGCTTGACTAGCTAGAACCAGGCTCCCAGACCTCTCTGCTACGGTTAGGAGGATTGTGGGAGAGGGACCTAGGTAGAGCCATCTTGGAGAAGAATTGAGGGGACACCCTAAAACTGCATATGGGCCTTCTTTTGCGTAATAAATATAAGGAGTCCAAGTTAAATTTTTTACATCACCTCTACTGTTCACCAAGCATGGTTCACAGGTTGACTTCCACCATCTCACTTATGTGCAGCACATGTCAGGTAGCCCGTGGTATATATATGCACTATTTCTGGGTCTGCCCTCAACTGCAACCAAAATTAGCAGCGGTGTCATAGGAGTTGGCCAAAATACTAGTCTGGCTGGCTCTGTGCATGCCAGTGTCTATGTTATTTGGCATGGAAGACATGGAAGAGAAGGGCTGGGAGCTATACCCTAAGTGAGCAGGAGTCATGCTAGCATTGGCTAGACAATGTATTCAGAACAAATGGGTGTCATACATGACACCCATGGTAGCGCAGTTGAGAGCCACCCATGATAGCACAATGGAGAGCCTTAGCTCTTAGTGCCTAAAAACTGGAATACCTGATTATGTACTCAGGGGATTAAGGAACTCTTTTTATAAAGCTGGGACACATTTACTAACTCATTCCCAGCTGCAGAGTCTCTGATTCTACATGAAGGCACAGTTAGATATCTTTAGTGAGAGGTCAGACACGAAACACAATGCCAGTTGGGGGATACTGGGATGCATAGGGAGAGGCATCACCAGTAGAAAACAGGAAGTTGTTATCCCTCTGTACAGACAGCTGGTGAGACCCCATCTGGAGTACTGCATGCAGTTCTGGAGACCCAATCTCTGCAAAGACATAAACAGGATGGAGGAGGTCCAGAAGAGGACAATTAAAATGGTGCAGGGTCTACACCGGAAGACATATGAAGAGAGACTTAAGGAGCTTAATATGTATAGTGATAGTTCCATGCCTTCCTCCCAAGTCATCCACTGTGTCTTTCCGCTCAGTATTCACAGAAGAGTGGAGGGCAAGGGCCACAGCAGTACAGCAGTTGCCAAGGGGGTGAAGAGGTGGACAATAGTCCATTCAAAGGTGAAAGAGTCCTGCAGAAGATCACTAAATTGAAGGTGGACAAAGTGATGGAACCAGATGGCATACGCCCAAGGATATTAAGAGAACTGCGAAGGGAGATAGCAGTACCTCTGGCAACCATGTTCACTGAGTCATTCAACATGAATGAATTGGAGGAGGGCACACGTGGTCCCTCTACACAAATGCAGCAGCAGGGAGGAGGCAGGGAACAATAGGCTGTTCAGCCTCACCTCAGTAGTGAGGAAGATCATGGAGGTATTGCTTAAAGAGCTAATGTACTGCTTGGGATTAATAGTAATTTTCAGATGCAGTCAGCTATCACTTCTTATATCTCAACTATTTTTTTTTTCTCTTTGTTGATTAGAAGCTTTTCCACCTGGCAGTACTGGGGTGGTGTGTGGAGCAGCATTCTGTCTGGAGGAAAAAAAAAGTCAGTTTTGTTCCTCCCACTACATCGTCAGAAATGAGACCAAACATCTTGAGGCATCAAAATCCTTGCAGCCTGAGCAGCGACTCTCACACAAACTACCAATCAAAATGCAGGAAACTGTGACATCACTAGTAACCAGGGACAGCCAGTCCCTGCTGCTTCATGTGAAAGTGAAACCTGGCAGTGAGAAATGGTTTTCATTGGTTACTAGTGATGTCATAGTCAGTGTGGCCTCAGTGTTGATGTAGTGGGAGGAACAGAACTGACATCCCCTCCCCCCAGACAGAGTGCTGCTCCACACTTCATCCCAGTACTGTCAGGTGAAAAATCTTCTAATTAGCAAACAGAAAAGAAAAAATACTTGAGATATAAGAAGTGATAGCTGACTACATCTAAAAGTTACAATTAATTGCAGGCAGTTTCCTGGCAGTACACTAGCTCTTTAAAGAAAGGATAGTGGGGCATCTAGAAGCCATCGGAGCCCAGGATCATAGACAGCATGGATTCACAGTGGGGACATCATGTCAGACAAATCTGGTTGATTTCTTTGACTGGGTGACAAAGGAAGTGAATCAGGGTGGGGCAGTGGACAACGCTTACCTTGATTTCAGCAAAGCCTTTGACACTATCCCACATAGGAGGCTGATAAACTAGCTGAATAGGCTGGGCATGGGGGAAAAGGTGGTAAACTGGGTTAGAAACTGGCTAACAGACAGGAGGCAGAGTGGTGGTAAATGGGGTGCAGTCTAGGAGAGGGTGACCAGTGGGGTGCTGCAGGGTCTTCATTAGTAACACTGCAGAGACGGCTGAAGGGATTTTTCACCAAATTTTCAACATAGCCATTTTAAGACCTCTGCTCATGAACAGTGTCACTGTGATTTTCTTAATCTGTCCCAACATTGATTGCCACACTGACTGCGCCATTTGTGCGCTACATGCACAGAAACACATTTTGGGTGACATGTAAAAATGACAGCTGTACTGCTCATAATGAGGTATGGTAAAATGGCAATGTTGAAAATCTGGAGTGCAAATATTAAAAATTTGCGAACTTACGAGCGTGCGTAGGAACTGCGCAACGCACACTCATAAAACAGTCATTTTCAGGAATTATTTCACCAAATTTTCAACATAGCCATTTTAAGACCTCTACTCATGAACAGTGTCATTGTGATTTTCTTAATGTGTCCATACATTGATTTTAGCACGACTGCATGGGTAATGGCAGCTACATGGTGAGCTCGTTCAGGGTGAGATGTGAAAAAGGACAGCTGTATTTGCTCAAAAGGAGGTGTGTGGTAAAATGGTAATGTTGAAAATCTGGAGTGAAAATATTGAAAATTAGCGAACTTACGAGGCAAAAGGAAGCAAATACACACCTCAGAAACAGTCATTTTTAGAATTTATTCACCAAATTTCAACATAGACTTTTGAGAGCCCACCTTATGAACACTGGCAGTGTCATTTCATTAATTGGTCCCAAAAGGTGATTTCACAGAGTGATCATGAAATTAATCTTCGGGCCCGATTAACCCCATGACAGTGAAAGAATTCATGAGGAGGGGTCCTAAAAACCCCATGTTCAAAATTTGGGCCCAAAATTCCAAAAAAATGCCTGAGATATGCAACAAAGTTGAAAAAACCCTATTTATTCCATTATACAGCTTACCGGCATTTCTTCAGTTAGTGGTCGGCTTTGAAGAGTGCAAACGTGTTCCCGGTCCACGAAGATCATCATGCGGCAGGCTCGGAGAATAAGTATGGGGTGAGGGGTGTGGGAAGGCAGGGTGCACAGTGGGTGGGTGCGGGTTGTGGGGGCAGGAGACTACGAGACCCCGTTTTTGTTTACAGGTTGTTTTAGCGGGACATTTGCCATGCTGGGGTGGGCTCCCAGCGTGGCAGCTGGAAAGGCTGTTTGGGGGCTGGAGCCAATGGGGATTGGGCAGCCCCATCGGCCATAACAAGCTTTGCCACGCTGGGGGCTCCAGCGTGGCACTTGAAAGCTTTGGGGCGTAGCCCTGGAGCCGCGGGGATTGGAACTCTCAGCCAAGAATAGTTTTTGCCACTGGGGTAGGCTCCTGGCATGGCACCTGGACAGCTTTGTGGGAGGCGTGGAGCCGACGAGATTAGGCACCCTGTCGGCCATGCCAGTGTGTGGTGGGGCGCATCAGCACACAGTATGCCGTTTGGCTATGTGATGTGGGGGGAGCTCTGCTCACGAAGTGGAGCTCTCCTTTCAACTGTACGACCACTGCATTTTCAACTGCTGTCATAGACAGCTGCAGCAGTGATTGGGGATCTGGGGCTACGCCTGCAAACACACTGACTGAATTGGAAGACCGGTGCCACACCTCCGAAAACTCGGATGATGGCACTGTGTTTCTTGCACATGCGTGCAAGCAACATAAAAATGGTTTTAAGTAAACTCCTGGTAGTGTGGATGCTGCAGCATAGCAAGTCTTAATCCATTTTTAAAAACATTACTGCTTACCATGCGGTAGTGTGACCAGGGTCAATACTGCCATCATTTTTAGAACCTTGTGATGTCACTGAAACTGAAGCTGTGCTTGACTACAATGTGGTTAGTCAAATCATGATCATCAGTGACATCACACGTTTCTTAAAATGGTGGCAATGTAGTATCACTATGGGGCAGGCTTATTTATCAATAGCTCTGGGCTGCCAGCTACAGAGGTGCCCAATACTGCTTTTAAAAGAGCTTTTTGTGGACTTTCAAGCTATAAGGTGTACTGGTCAAAACGGTTCACCTTTAATGCTGTCCCAGTTGGTACCCTACCTGTGTAATGTACTAATGTATGTTTTTGTCTGTATCAACACAAAAACAAATATTACTAAAAGAAATCAATAGCATGGTAGATGTTGAAATGTAACTCTTTCAGCCAGGGAGAGTATTCGAGTAGCAGTGGTCATAAGTTTATTCTTAAAACAGACAAGGAATACTCAGTTGAGCCAAAGCTAATTTTTATTTATTTACTTACTTATTTATTGAGTTCTCAGATTAATACCTTTGAGTTATAAGCTTGTTTACAGAGGATCCACATCAACAGCAAACAACACAAATACAGTAAAACAATACAGGTAGTGGTTAAAACATTACATTGGATACAGAAATGATGTTTAACTCTTTTGTAGCTAAATTACAAAATTCAATCACATTAAGCAATAAATACATTGCAAGGGGTGAACAAAGTGGAAAGGTAGCTTACTATGGAGACAGAAACTGGTAGCAACAAAGGCTAGGTGCTGAGTAGGTGAAAAGGGTATAAGGGAGTATAGGTGGAGAAAATGGGAGCAGTCATAGGGCATTATCATTGGTTTGCTGGAAGGGGAAAATTCTGTGGGGTTTTGGAGCGGGAGGATATGGTGGAGGGGGGGAAGGTGGGAAATGGATGAGGATTGGAATAGAGGATGAAGGCAGAGTGGGACAGTAGAGCAGAGGGAAAAATAAGACAGTTTGATAGGGGAGATTGTAAGTACTATAATGAACAGAAAGAAGACAGGAGTTGGCTTGTGCAATTTAGAAGTTACAATCACATCCACAAAGTATTGCTAGGTGGGTGCAAAGTTTAGTTTTGAAGGGGCCAGGTTTAGATTCTGCCAGCAGGTCATCATGTAGCAAGTTGAGCCAAGCAGGTGCCCGGTACTTAAAAGACCACTGACCCTGGGAGGTGCGGCGGAAAGGGACTTTCAGTGGCTGGCTATTAGTCCCTCTGGTAAGTCTAGCCTTGTTGGTGGGGCAGAGGAGATTCTGAACACCAAGTGGTGTTAGACCTAGGGTGGACTTTTTAGCCAGCAGGCAGACCTGGTATTGAGTTCTACAGTGCAGATTTCACCACCCAGACTAGGAACAGAGATCGCAGGTGTGTTTAAGGCATGATGCATCTAGGACAAGCCTACAGGCTTTGTTTTGGGCCAGCTTTATTCTCTTTAGAGCTGTGTCAGTTGCCACACTATAGACTATGAGCTTGTAGTCAATCACGGATAAGACCGAGATGCACACAGCGGGTTTTAATGCCTCTTTGGTTAGACAATGTTTATGCCTAAATAGTTGGCCAATTTTGACATTTGCAGCCTTAGCTACAAGGTCAATGTGCAGTGAAAATGTGAGGGAACAGTCTAGAGTGATCCCAAGATATTTAAAGCTTTAGACCATTTCTAGTCAGGCATTTTGGTTGTTTACTGTTTTTAATAGATGGAATCTCTGCAGGTTGTGAGGAGAGGCAAACAGCATTGTCTTGGTCTTCTTATAATTTAGCAAGAGCTTTGAATCAAGAAACCAGGCCTCAACTAAAGAGAAATTAACCTGCATTCACGTTTCAAGTGCTTCTGGGTCTGTGTGACTGGTGTAGAGCGCTGCATCATCAATGTACAGTAAGACCTTATCCTGGCACGCTACAGGGAGGCGGTTTAGTAACAGGCTAAAGAGCAGGGGGCCCAAGATTAAACCTTGGGGGAACCCTGTGTTGACATTCAGACTTTCAGAGAGGGTATCAACCATTTTTACTTGTTGTGTTCTCCCAGACAGGTAGCTCTGGAACTGGGCTCTGGAACCACCCCACTGATTCAGGTGATAACCCAGCGCAGGTTAGTTGGTTCAGCAGCAATTCATGATTGACCATGTTGAAGGCCTTGGTGAGGCCTATGTAGGTTGCCCCCACAATAAGCCCCCAATCAAGTGCAGCATGAATGTAGCCTGTGAACTCCACCAGCACTGTTGTAGTACTATGTTGTTTCCTGAAACCATGCTGTTATGGGCATTGCAACTGGTATTTGTCGAGGTAGTCAAGAAGCTGGTCATAGACAATATGCTCCAGCGCTTTTGAGAGTGGGAGGAGTATGGAGATCAGACAGTAGTTATACTAGCCCTGTCACCACTTTTAAAAACAGGAGTGACCACCACCACTTTCCATAGCTGTGGAAATTTACCAGTTATAAGCGAGAGATACATAATTCTGGCAAAGGGTGACAGTAACTCATCAAGGGTGAGAGCAATGAGCTAGAGGTCAAGCGTGTCACCACTCATTCTAGTTTTTCCTAAAACTTATAAAAGGTATTTTCTGCTTTGGCTTGAGAGATAATCTTGAAGTAGAATGGTGGGGCAGTGCCAGTATGGGTATTCTGTCTGTTATTTAGATTTGTGCCATTTTGGGGTCTAGGAAATCAGGGGGAAGTTGAAATTTTCAACAGGTTTCCGGATTATATATAAATAATTTGCATCACATAATGTCTATAAATAACACACATAATCTACTTTAAAATCTGTCCCTGCCATCTGTAGGTTTGCAGAGCTCTAAAGGACACCCAATTATAAAACAATGGTTGGAAACCGAGCATTCTGATTGGCCATCAGCATTCCAAGACCCTTACATCAATCTCTGTTATACTGTCATGTACAGCTTGATCACCATGGTACATGAATTCTTACTGTCAACTTTCCATTCTTTAGCACTGCTGAATGACTGGAGTCATGCATTCTGATTCTGAACCAGCATTCTTAAACAGTTTGTGGATGAAATGAGTTTATTAAAAATCTCCATCTCAATGAAGAAAACTTTCCAAAGGTACACTTTCAACACTTTTTTTTTTGTTTTTTATATATAGGATAGTGTATGGTTGCTCATATACAACACTGTTCTTATACCGAGTGGTTACTATGACGTCATGGACCTCGAGAGCGAAGCTCGAGAGGTATCTCTGATGTCACAGTAACCACAAGGTTTAAGAATAGTGATGTTGCGTATCTGGGCCACCATACAATATTCTATGTAGTGTATGGTACCAAAAAACATAATCTGCTTACTTTTTTCTTTGTAAGCAGCCAGTCTCTGTTGTCTGGTGCCCACATTTCTCGGCCAGCCACCCACCAGACAACTCACACACGTGATGATTCAACCACCCCCTG
This sequence comes from Neoceratodus forsteri, assembly GCA_016271365.2. NCBI lineage: Eukaryota > Metazoa > Chordata > Ceratodontiformes > Ceratodontidae > Neoceratodus > Neoceratodus forsteri. The sequence continues at coordinate 1,119,162,613 of CM028130.1, read as the reverse complement.
TCCTATGAACAGCGCTGATGGGGCAGTTGCATTGTGATGTAGCTACTAATGCAGAAAGAAAAGTCATTCTGCCTTAGTAGCTACGTCACTACTATAGCAGAACAACCTTTTACAGTGTATGGATGTCCATACACAATGACGTTCCACTATACACTATAATAGCAAAAGGCACTCCTAGGAGTTAGAATAACAGTCAGTTAACTAGGGGGTTATTAACCAACTGTTAATATAACTCTTGGTCATGCTTTATTGCCTAATTCCTCACAGGCCCTTGTTCCTGTCCCTAAATGACTCCTATGGCTTTCAGGCCCAGTTGTCTCCATTTATTGCTGCTAACCATGAACATGCCTGTTCCACACCACGCACTTGTTATTAAGCTATAACTACTGGTGCTGCTTTTTCAGTTTGGCACACCTATTTCTCACTGCACATTTTATCTACTATGATGATCCCTATACCTTATATTGAGAAATAGTAATGCTAATTTATTGTTATCATGTAGTCTTGTTACTGCTCTCTTTGTTTGGTAATATATTTTTTGTTATTTTGCTTTCCAGGTTTTGAAATTGTCACTTTACCACTGTTTACTATAATGTAATATATGATAAGCCTTGTAATAGCACCCATACTAAAAATTGCTGTAATACTATCACTAGAGCTGTAATGATAGTATTATGAGATCTCATAATATTGTCATAACAGCTTTAACTATAGTATTACATGATCTCTTAATACCATTGTTCTGAGCTCTAATGGGAGTAATAGGAGATAATGCCTTACCTCACATGGTACCGTATTCCTCTGTGAGTGCGAGTTGACTTTTACTGTAACCACTGCATACAGTAAGAGCCTACTAGCTACTGACATTGGTGCAGGAAGAAAATGGCTCTAATGGAGTGTGTATTTGTATGTGTATTTCTCTGCATATTTTGTAAAACTGGATCCATATATTACAAAGAATAACAAATAGGGGCTGTGTATTATGAGGTTATAATACCATCTTGATGTTCTGGTAACATGTTGGAACCCCTCATATTTCACTCTCAAGGTTCACATGTCACTAAAACATCTTAATAGTATTATAACCTAATACTGCACAGTCCCTGTATTATTCTATTTATGTTCCACCCAATATTGCTGTATTGCTTTGTTCCTGATGCTGTTACTGTAGTGTTTCTGTAACTCTAACAGGGCATGCCTGAAAATAAGCATCTGTATTCCGACTGTACTTACCTGGTAAACACAAACAAAATAAATGCAACAAAAAATATGAGTCATCAAACATCAATAATATTATACATTATAAAAATGGATGGTGAAATAAAGCTTCCTGACAGTGAACATTCTAATTAGGTCTATGTAAAGGAAGCAATAAAGCATGATGCGGTGTTGGTTACGTTGGTTTTACCACATGCCCAGGGGTATAGTAAGGCATAAGGCCACAGGTCAGGTGTCTTCAGCCTCTGGATGTGTGGTAAAACCAGCACAACCAATGCCCTGAAGTGTCTTATTGTGCTTATAAAATGGGTCTGGTCCATAGGCCACTTTTAAAAGACATATAAAATACATAAAATAATGCTAAAGATGGAAAATAGTCCTCCACAAATGGTTTCCACATGTCAGTCATCTGTCATGGTGTAATTGTTTATCAGGGAATACAAGAACTCCAAATTTTGCAGTAGTCCACAAGTAAAATGCACCCCCACACACACATACACAAAATCGTAATGAGAAACACATGAATTAAAAATTCTGCAGAATTCCTCTGGCATACAAACACATACACAGGCCTCAAGTGGGGTCAGAACCTCAGTTTCATGTGTTGCAGGGTGTTCTCTAACTGATAATACTTTGACTAGTATTTTAATTTTTTAATTTATTTATTTGTGTAGGGAGGGGCTCATGAGTGGAAATAACATTTAATTATTTTCTTGTTTAATTTAGCTGAGTTTTACTGTTGGGGCCTAGCTGATGTTTTTTATACACGTGCATAGGTGGCAGCCATGTTTGTGTTGGCAATCAGGAATGAGTGAAGGGGCTCATTAATTCTGTATGTGAGGTGCCCAAATTTAAACTCCCACTACCTGAATGTGGTCAAACCTGTGCAGTTAAGAAAAATAAGATATGGGTCTTGTGTTTAACCTATCAGGAAGCAGGAAATGTCTAATTCATTTTATAATGTTAGGTAAAGATATCTGTAGAGTCTAATCTTAAAATAGCGATTTTAATATTAGCAATAAGGCATGCTCAAAGATGTTAATATTCAGTTAATTACCCTCTAGGGACATGTAGCACTTAGCAATGCCTTGTTCCCCATTATACCCCATATAGAGTATTAACAGAACATTAACATAACCTTAGTCTTGTTTTACTGCTTAGGTACTAAAACATAGCTTGTATAATTTATAGTAATGCATTCTCATCGGAACAGACAATGCAAAGTGATGAATATCATTATAGGTTACGGCAAAATTCTTATCAACATTATCAGAGAGATATTGAAAATTGACATTTCCATATTATAAGATAGGCAGTAATATTTGTTTGGCTATTGCTTTGGCCTCAGTAGTTAGCACTTCTTTATTGCGATATAGAAACCCTTTTTTTTATTTATCTTTTTTGAGGATGCTGTCATGATTTCAAATATCAGGTGTTGGTCTATGGACATTCCAAGGTATCTGAATTCTTTTACAAGCACTAGTTTATCATCATTACTGCCTGTAATAAACAGGCTACCATCAACCCAGGTCAGCTTCAGAGGGATTTTAAATAGCATTATCTTTGTTTTCACTTCTGTTCAAAACCCTGTCTGCTTTATTTTAACTTGTTTCTTCAGTATCCAGACTGTTGTTTGGAATCTGATGTGGTTTACTGACTCCATAATGTGTCAGTCTAAATCCGGGATAGCTTACTAAATCTGGACTCTGACGGGCAGCAGCCCTAATGGTTTACTGAATCTGAAGCCTGTCAATCTGAATCCCAAGTAATTTATTGAGCCCAGACCATGTCAGTCTAAATCCCATGTGATTTATTGAATTCAGACCTTGTCAGTCTAAATCCTAAGTGGCTTATTACACTGTCAATCTAAATCCCAAGTGGTTTATTTAGTACAGACTATGTCAATCTAAATCTCAAGGGGTTTATTGAATTCAGACCTTGTCATTCAAAATCCTCTATGGTTTATTGACCCAGACCCTGTCAGTAAAATCCCAAATGGTTTATTTAATACAGATCTTGTTAATCTGAATCCAAAGTGGTTTACTGAATCCATACCTTACCAGTCTAAATCCCAAGTGATTTTTTACCTTGTCATTATAAATCCTGAGTAGTTTACTGAACCCAGACCTCGTTAGGCTATATCCCAAATAGTTTATTGAATTCAGACCTTGGGCTAGGTTTTCAAAGCCCTATAAAAGTCTGCAGCTGTGGGGAAAAAAACTGTTGCAAGTGGGTTTCCACTTTTGGAGCCGCAGTTTTTCCCACAGCTGCAGTATTCTCAAAAGTAGACCCAGTTTATGACTGGTTCCACAATTTATGGCTGCTCGTGGGCAATTTTTTGACACAGTTGCAAGTAAAAGCTATGCCTGGTGGGACCAGGCATAACATCTCCCACAGCTGTGGTGGCTGAAAATACGGAACTGTGCAGGTGCGGAGGTTTTGTCCTGCAGCTGGGGCTGTGGGTCAGAACTTAATAACTGACCCATTTGAAAATCCAGCCCCTTGTCAGTCTAAATCCCAATTGGTTTATTAAAAGGGGAACAGTCAGCACCAAGGGCCCAACACTCAAGTATGGAGCTGGGCCCAATATGCACTTCGTGTGCAAAAACATTTTGGTTTACTTACTGTTTAGTGTAGATAGTAGATTGTATGATATTAATTTTGTTCACTTCTTGCTTGACATCTTCTGTAACATGTCCCAGAATCCAACTACCAGACATGGTGAACGACCACTGCCCGATTTTCTGTGAATGGTCTACAAGGGGGTTTGAAAATCATTAGTATACAGTATATCCATTCAAGAAATGTAAAGAGCCACAATGTTGAAGCCCTAGAGCTTGCCCAGGGCCAAGCAGATTGGCCCTTAATAGACATTGTAAATGACACTGATTGGCATTAGAGAAATTTAGCCAGATGTTTGGCAAAATCTGTGATACACTTGCCCATAAATGAAGGATGAGTATCATGGCTCATAAAAAAAACAAATGGATTACCTCAGAGCTCTTACTTCTCATGAAGACTAGAGATATGGCTAGAAGAAATTTAAGAGTCTGAAGGACAAAAGAACATTACAGGAATGTAAAAGTCTCTGTAATAAATGTAAAAAACAGGCAAAAACTGTTTTTTTTAAGTCAAAACAACTTGATTTTGGAAACTCAAAAAAAAGGCAGATCTTCAATAATCTTTTGAGTAGGGAGAGAAAAAGTGGTTTCCTCACTCTTCAGAGTAATATTGGTCTTATTGATCTGATAATGGTAGCTAAAGCCTTCAATGACTAGTTTGGGGGTTTAGGATGGACAATGATGCCTCTTGGGATTGGAAAATACAAGATGTCTCAAAAGATAATTTGTTTCCAAAATGTTACTTTTACTGTGTGACCCTGATCAAGTTAAGGACTACATACTAAAGTATGTTCCACACCCCAATATTGGACCTGACAAGCATTGATTATGGAATTTTGAAAAAGGTCAAAAATATTCTTGTACAACCTCTTACCACTATTTTTAATTTTTCCCTTCATCATGTGATATTTCCCCAGTCCTGGAAGTTAGCCACAGTTACGTCTATCCATAAAGCTTGCTGTAAAGAGGTTGTCTCAAATTACTGACCTATTTCCCTTCTTGCACCCTTTCTAAAACATTGGAAAGAATAGTCATTGATCGACTTACATTGTTTCTAGTAGTAGTAGTATATTTATTTCTTAGGCGCTCAATCCTGCAGGTTCTGGGCCCCTTACATATCAGAAAAAATACATATAATAACATCAGCATAATAAATATGATAAAAAATACCATTTACACAAGAACAAGTTTGGATACTGTAGGGTAAGCTCTAATAAAAAGATAATGCTTTAACCCATGCTTAAAGCCAGCAAATGAGGGGGCCTGCCAAAGTTCTCACAGCAGCTGGTTCCAGACAACTGAAACAGCTACAGCAAAGGCACGATCCCCAGACAACTTTAGGTGAGATCTGGGGACCTTCAAGGGGCTCACCTCTGAAGAGCGGAGAGGGTGGTCAATAGCATATGGATACAGGAGCTCTTTTAGGTAGCCAGAATCCAGATCACGTAAAGTTTTGTATGTTAACAAAGCTATCTTGAAGGAAATACAAAATCACATATACTCCCATAATGCAAAGCATCATGGTCTGTATATGCAAATCACCACAGAATATTATGCTGGTTCAACTTTAAGCAGAAATGTGTGGTGCCGAAAGGCCTCTCACACAGTCTGCAAAGGGTGCCAACAGAGACACAGAAATGTGTTTCATCCTACTAGGACTCATCAGTGTGCCTCGTCTGTATGACACCCCAACGGAATGAACCAGGTACCCTAAATTGGTCTAATCTTGAAGGAGATGCACTTCCTCACAGGCAGCCAGTGCAACATCCACAAAACTGGAGTGATATATTTGGAGCAAGGAACTCCGGCAATCAATGTAGCCATGGTATTCTGCAAGCAGTGCATCAAACTGCCAGACAGCCCAAGATAAACAGCATTACAGTAGTCCAGCCCAGATGTCATGAAGGCATGCACCAGAGACTTCAGGTCCTGAGTGCTGAGGAAGGGCTTGATCAAGGCAATGTTCCTAAGATAAAAGGAACCATTACAGACCACAAAAGGCACCTGATATTCCATAGTCAGCTTGTAATCCATAACACCCAGATTCTTCACCCTGTCTCACGCTGTAAGCTGAGTAGGCCCAAGATGTAAATCAGTCACCCCCCTCCCCACACTCAGCCCAGTCACCCTTCTGCTACCCAATTCCACCAGTAACACTTTAGTCTTATCTGGGTTCATCCTCAGCCAGCTGGAGGCCAGCCAGTCATTGATCTCAGAGAGGCAATCATTAGGCATGTCCACTGCATTTTTCTCACCAGGGACAAATGATAGGCACAGCTGAATATCATCTGCATAACAGTGAAACTGCAGACTGTACCTCCATATCACTTCTCCCAGTGGCACCATATACACTGCAAATAACACTGGAGACAGAATTGAACCCTGAGGGACTCACAGGGCAGCTGACTGGGAAAGAAAATTCACCCACACAACCTGCTGCACCTTACTGGAAAGGAAGGACAAACTACCTCAACATAACCCCATCAAACTCCACCAATTCCCTCAGACAATCTGTTAAAATCCCATGATCTGTGGTGTCAAATACTGATGAGAGGCTGAGGAGAACCAAGATGGAACATTCCCCTCTACCTCTAGCCAAAAGAAGATAATTTTGCACCTTCACAATTGCAGTCTCCATGCCATGACGCCCTCTGAATCCAAACTGAAACAGCACATACAGTATACAAAGTAAGCCTCCAGGTGCATTTTCAGCTGCATCACCACCTCTCTGTAAATAACCTTTCCCAAAAAGGGAAGGTTATTGATGGACCTATAATTTGCTAAGATATTTGGGTCCAAAGAAGGTTTCTTGAGAAGGGCCCTCACAATTGCCCTTTTCAAGGCCAACAGAAACACACCCACAGCTCACATAGTATAAAGTATTAACTGCCCAACATGGTTGTCAGGACTGTCATAACACAGAGACAGCCTTTGTGAGGGTCACAAGCTGCATGCACAGTGCTACTGATAAAGGGCACTGTGCCACAACTGTTTTTGTGGACCTCACCAAGGCTTTCAATCTTGTTGACCATAGACTTTTATTAGACATTCTAGCTGATATAATTTCTTTTTTAAGATGTGACCAAGTGGTTCTCTAGTTATCTAAGTCTCAGGACTCAAACAACCTTAATTTCAGGTTGCTTGTCAGACTGTCTTTCAATGGGGTGTGGAGTACCCCAGAGTTCAATTGTGGGTCCCCTATTGTTTTCTGTATTTCTGAATTCTTGTCCACAATCCTGTAGCTCTACAGAAGTCATACTATATGTGGATGATGCTATTATTTTTAGTATGGGCCCAGTGCTGAGAGATGTGGTTTCTAAAGTCCAGGAGGATTTTAATTCCTTCCAGAACTGGCTTATATCTAGGAACCTGGTCCTAAATACAAAAAAGACCAAGTCAATGTATTTCCCACATTTTGGCCAGGATTTAAAAAATGTCAGTTGTCACGTTCATGAGGTGAAGTGAAAAAATGGCTATATTGAAAATTTGGGGTAAAAACTGTAACCAGTACTGCAGTTATGAGTGTGTGTTGCAAAATGTCAATGTATGCTTATAACTGCAATTTTTACATATTTTGACCCAACTTTTCAACATAGCAGTCTTATGACCCCCTCCTAATGAACAAGATCAGTGATAATTTTCAAATCCTGACCAAAAGGTGATTCCACCAAGCTACTGTGAAACTGTCTTCTGGGACTCATTTGCATAATTCCACTGCCATTGGTCATGAGATGGAGTCCCACAAAGGCCATGTTGAAAATGTGAGGTGAAAATATGCAAAACTGCCAAAGTTATGCAGCAACATTCAAACCCCATTGAAATAGATTGAACTATACTTACCTTAGTTTTGAGATTGCCATTGCCAGCTCCAGCAGCAAGACATGTCTTCTATCACAGAGTGGATCTTCCTCCTGGGACTGGCCTGTTCAGGTGAGTGAGGGTATATGAGTGTACTGGGGTGTGGGGCGATGCTGCTGAGTGGGAGGTGGGGGTGGGAGGGGTTGGATCAGCAAGGGACATTTTCTTTTTTCAGGTTTACAGAAGAAATTGAGGGCCAGTTTTCTGTTTTGCAGCAATGGGACGATGACTGGAGGGTGGGGGTGTCAGTAGAGAACAACAAAAAAAGATGGCAATGAGGGGACAGGGATTGGAGGATGGGGGGCACCACTAGAAACCAACAAAAAAGATGGCAAAAAGGGGATGGGGTAGGAGGGTGGGAAGGCACCACTAGACACCAGGGGAAACATTTTACTAAGGGGACAGGGATCGGAGGGTGGGGGGGCAAATGAAAAAATGGCAATTAGGGGATAGGATCAAAGGGTGTGGGTGCTCTTTTCTGCAGCTATAGGACAGTGATCAGAGGGTGTGGGGGCACCACTAGAGACCAATGACAAAATACAGCCCATTTAAAAAAAAAGAAAGCAAACATCTTGCAAATATAAGATCAAATTAAAAATGAGCATGTCATCATCCGAGCTTTGTAGGTACATACAAGAGGGCTGGAAAATAAAAGTGCATATAATTCATCTTACAATTGATTTTACTCTAGATAGCTCTCCCTTGTGTCAAAGCTTCCACTGTCAAACCCCAACATTTTTTAAAAATATGTATTAATGGTGATCGCCAATAAAGATGTTTGTCTTGTATACAAACATGAACACTTCATAAATATTGCCTTGTTTTCAATAAGATGGCACCATACTAAAAAAAATCTTAACTTAGTATTTCTTAAGACTCAAGAGTTTAAGTTTTATCCTGCTATAAAAGCAATTGCTCTTAATGTGAGGGGCATGAAAGACAAACTTCACTACTGACCAAGTGATCGTAATGGTTATGATCTGCATCAGAGAAAGGCACCAGAGTGGTGTGTGTGTCTATTATTATTACCACCACATGTCTATTAGAAGATCAACATTGCATTACATATGGACTATAACCTTAGTGCCTCCGATGCTCCAATGGAGACCTCTGAACCATTAATTTAGAATTTGTGGTGTTCGGGACACGACTATGTGTGCTATCTTATTCCAATTTATCCAAATTTTATTACAGTATGGCACAACCTGCAACCCTCAACGTGCATCCTACTACCCATAAGTGTGCACAGGAGGTCACGCTTTTATGCATATGCTGCCAGAACCACTCTGCAACCTCACAGAAAACTGTATCCCTATATCCACAGAGGCCATAATGTTTTAGAAAAACTATTTCATAGTTTTACAAATGCTAAGGACATACATATCATGTGTTCCTAATCAAAATCAGCCTGAAGGTGTTCAATTCCACAAGAAGCAAATTAAACAGTTTAATATTTTAACAGTGCTCAGGACACACTATTTGTGTGTTCCTAACCAACGTAAACCGATTAGAGCTAGTAGGGTAAACTACATGATTCTCCCCATTGCGAGCTGATAGTGGTGTGCCAGGAAGTTATTTTTATTAACCACTTACATAGATCATGGTGGTATTACCCAATAAAAAAACTTAGCTGACCAAAATACCAGTGTCAGATATTACAATCCTTGGTTGCCAGCCCCCGATCCAAAAACCCTCAATAATGCCTTACCTAACAACAACATGTGACTAACTCTGAAATAAAAACTTCATCTAAAACATGCTCATAGACACTGAGAATCAGATTTCCATCATCTAACAGAGGGAAGGCAAAACATTGGATAAGCCATGAAGTAGCAGTTTCAGTTAAAAAAAAAACTCTGGCATTTGCGCTGACAAGCTTTTTGAATAAGCCTCGTTTAAATCATTTTTTTCAAACACAGATGACAAAATATTGAAGGAACAAATATATTATAAGAATCTGTTGTAGAAAAGCATATTTATTATATCTTACTGACAGATGATTTAACCAATTTCTCACAACCTGTCAGAATACAGTTTAGTGAACAGTTTATAAATGTGAAGATTGGAGGCTATAAGCATTAGTTTTAAAACAAAAGCGACAGTTCCTAAAGTTAGAAATATTCAGACAAGATATGAACATGGCTAATCTCTTGTATCACTTTTCAGTTTTTACACATTAGCTGGATTTGTTTGGTGGTAGCCAGAGATAACAAAAAGGTGCGTTCTTTTCAGCACATGGGTTGCCCTACTGATGTGGCAATTGTTCTGTTTCATGGAAAAAGCCAAATCTGAATTTTCTTTGATGTGGACTTCTCTATTATGGCTCAATGGAATGTGCAGTCTGAATGCTGATACAGTAAAAATATGCATTTGAAATGTAAAATAATACGAGAGAGACGTTTTTGTGAGCAATTTTTTTTTTAACTAAAAAAAGCAACACCTAAACCGTTAATGCAGACTTGCCCTGTAATAAAGAAAGCTCCCAGAGCAGTGTAAAAAGTGCTCAAGATAAGTTTATTAAATGGGCTACCTGTATAAACAGCATAGAGATAGCACTTTTTTTTCCAGCTTTGTATGTTACAGTATTGTAAGCCACTGCTCCGTTTGCTTACTAGATGTGTGCTGGAGTTTGGTTCACAAATGTATTTTCAGTAAGGCAAGCCCTATTGTTTAATAAAGGAATAATGCAAGACAGGGTGTGTTTCGTGCTAGGATAACGTCGCACCTTGGGTGGTTGGGCATGAGGCCGCAGGCCGAGTGCGTCCAACACACGAGAAGTGATGTTATCCCAGCATGACACACACCCTGGAGTGCATCATTCCTATTATACAATGGCTCTTTGTTAACAAAAACAGAAGAAAAAGTTTATCAATGCATAGGTATATTTTGAAAAAAAGTAGTGCATATTATTTGCTTTAGCCAGTAGGTGGAGCTGCTGTAGTATTAATGTGACTTTGTGGCTCTGCTTTCCTCATGTTGATTCCATCGTGGACACTTGTTTTTTTCTGCTCTAGCCTCTGTGTCTCCTGTCCATAAAGCTCTCCCCACCCCCATCGGCTCCGCATTAAGGTCACAGTTTAAGTTTGGCTCTTTCTTTCTTTCTCACTTTTCATTTTCTGTGATGCTGAAAAGCTGCTCCCAGCCTCATTGGCTTGGTGTTAAGATCTGGGATTCAGTCTGTCTGTTCCTCTGATTTTTTCTGGTAAAATGGGCATGGCTTTTGTACCGGGAAAAGAAGAAGAAAAGAAAGAGTGAGTATTTCTAGCACAGTGTGCTTTTGAACACACACGCTCAGTGACCACTGTGTGTTTGTTCGGGACAGGTGGGGAAAGCTGATGGCAATGGCAGCGGGTAGTGGGGAAGCTGACTGCAATGCTGACTTCTCTGGAAGCTCCCGAGTTTATGAGTGTGGTTTCTGCTCTCACCCTGGTGTTCCTGGTGTGCTTGATTCTCCCTGTCTAGTGCTGTAATGTTTGTAGTGGTACCGGGAGAAGAAGAAACTCAGAAAATTAAACTGCATACTGTAAATTAATGGAAGCACTATGTCACGTGTTGTTTTTAGGCTGGGAGATGAGCAGGGGCTGGTAAAGGCAACTGCAGTAATGGGATCTTATTTTCATTTAACACTGACAGGAACAAATTAAGTTCATGCATGGTGTGTTGGCCATTTTTTTGCGGCTGTGTGAGGGAGACATTAAAGAAAACAACAACAATGGAGCAAGTACTGGCAAAATCTGCAGCAGCCGATCACACTGATTACTTCACTTTTGCTGAGTGATTCGCCTACATTTAATGCAGTCTTTTGTGTGCTGGGACTTCATCCGTGATGTTATGTTGGGATAACATCAGAGGTCCAGTCCCAGACTGATCAATCAGAGGCCAGCACTCTTTCTTGCCATTATATAATACTGAATACCCTATTTTTTTACTTTCATTTGTCCAGCTTTGTTTCCCCTGTAAGAATATCAAAAGAGCACAGGAAACAAAAATAGATAACATGTTTTTTTTTTCAGCTTTTATAATAAATAATAACAATGTCAGTGGCTCAGCAGGTTGCACAATTGCCTCTGAGACCAGAAGATGAGAAGGCTGTGGGTTCTATCCCCACACCAGGCATTTGGGTATCCCATACTGACACTGTAGTACAGCATGAGGGGGGTGCTGCACTTCTGAGGTGCCATCTTTTGGATGAGATGTTAAACCGAGGTACCATCTGCTCATTCAAACAACATGAAGTCTTGCTGTATTCTGACATTATGCAGTTAGCCCCAGCACTTGAACTGCTCCGGAGAGGAAAGAGTTAACTCTATGCCAGACCATAGAAAGTTGAGCTCCAGCTCGGTTCAAACCTCTGTCTGCTGCACTTTGAAGTGTAACCGTCAGATTCCTTACTCCACCTAACTGAACAGTTGCTCCGGAGATCTCTCCTTCGCTATTGGCTCAGTATAGTAAAAACGTCAGTTTTAAACTGCTATTTCTTATTTTATTTTGGTTCAGATCCCTCTCTGCGGTACAGAGAGTAGTTAGTTAGGTAGTGGATTAGTGTGATTTGTGTGTGTAAATTGTAAAAAATACTTTTCAATCGGTTCGGCTGAACCGATTGTCTACTATTTTCTCCTAAGTTTATTTTTGTTTCTGTATTTAGTGTGAGGTACCGGTCCTTATCGGTTCTAAAAAAAAAAACGTATTTTAGATATTTTTTTCAAATACCCATGACACGGTTAGGAACTGATAAGGGGGTCTTGCCTGGCTTTTGCCGAGTAAAGGGTAAGTTTTAGGATGGCTTCGTCTGAGAAACCCAAAAGAAAAACCGGGCCCACTGGGTTTCAACACTGCAGTGAGTGTGGGAAGACTTTGTTAAGGCTGATCCCCACACCACCTGTGTTTACTGTCTGGGTTTTGACCACCTTGATTCTGACTACCAGATTTATAAAACTTTTCCTAACGCCACCTTAGATAAAAGATTGGGCAGGCTTAGGGAAAAGGAGGCCGAGAAGTCCGCTGACCCAGATGGCCAGCCTGGTTTGGTTCCGACCGAACCTGAGGGATTGCCCATTGACCTGGGCGAGACTCCCTCGGGCAAAAGGAGAGCCAATCCTGAGGGGTCAGTTCCGGTTAAGAGAAAGAAAAAGGAGAAATCGTCAGGTTTGGATCCAGAACCGCATCGTCCAACCGCTGAGGAAATCGCTAGGGTGATTAGTATAGTTGAAGCTCTCCGTCCGGTTCCGACCGATCCGGTGCCTCTCGGTAGGCGCTCGGTTCAGTCGGTTCCTCCGGTTCTGGACTATTCCCCAGAAGAGTATTATGAACCGGATCTGGAGGGGATGAAGACGATGATGATGATGATGATGGTATGGAAGGTCTGGATGAACCCATAGAACTGGACATCTCCCCAGACAGACCTTCTGGTGTTTCCCCTCCTAGGCTTTCTGAGTCCCCTTCCCATTTTATGTTTTACAAAAAAGTGGCAGAAACCCTCCAGCTCCCTCTGGTTGAAGCTGTTGAGGAACAGAGGAGCCTGACTATGTGGAGATGATGGGCCTCCCAGAGTCCAAGAGACTGTCTATTCCCCCTCCTTAAATCTTTTGGGAAACAGACACAAAGATTGATTAAAACACCAAATTCTCTACTTCCTGTAGACAGGCGAATGGACAAGAGGTACATGCTGTCAGGCTCAGGTACGGAGTTCTTGTACCAGCAATGCAGCCATGCTGGGGTCGTGTAGGTTGCAGCCTGTGATAAGGATAACATATCCTTGGCTTCACACCCCCAGATAAAGACTCCAGGAAGCTGGATGCCATGGCTAAAAAACAGTACATGGCATCTTCCTTGGGACTCAGGCAGGCTAACTACATGGCCTACACAGACAGATACAAGAAGTCCAGATGGGATACTGTTCTGGAACTGGCTAAACAGGTTTTCCCCAGCTTGCTAAGGAAATGGAGGAGGTGGCTGCTGATGGGATTGAGGCATCTAAGATCCAGTTTCATGCTGCTGTGGACTGCAATGATGTGTCATCACGAGTCATGGCTACATCTATGGCTCTTCAGAGATTGGCTTGGCTCAGATGTACTAGCCTCTCACAGGACACCCAGGCTAAGGCCATGGATTTCCCTGTCATGGAGAATTCTCTGTTTGGGGAGCAGACAGAGAATTATATAAAGAAAATAGATGAATACAGGACCACCTACAGGAGTGCACAGGCCAAGAAAAGGCAGGCAACTCCTCAGAAGCAGCAATCTAGGGGCAGGGGCAGGCCCTTTCACAGGCCTCCTCTCCTTTTCCTCAGAAGGGGTTCTTCAGAGGGAGAGACAGAAGGGGGATGAGCAGGACTGCATCCTCCTCTCAGTCTAAGGCTCCTACCAAGCAGACACCCTGATGTGTCAGCCCAGGTCGACTCCCCCTTTCCTGTAGGAGGCAGGCTGGCTTACTACTTCCAGGCCTGGACATCTGTTACCTCAGACAAGTGGGTCCTGGAGGTAGTAAGCCAGGGACTGGCCCTCAGCTTCAAAAAGTTTCCAAAGCTGAGGGTCAGGTCTTTTCCACCTGCAAACACCTCCGAAACCATTGCCCTAGAGGTAGAGGTTTCCTCTCTGCTGGCTGTCAGAGCCAGAGAGAGAGTTCCTACATCTCACAGGGGCAAATGTCTGTACTCCAGATACTTCCTTACCCCAAAAAAGACAAGGGAATGGCGGCCCAGCCTAGATCTAAGATACTTAAACAAGCACCTAGTAAAGCCAAAATTCAAAATGGTGACTCTGGGAATAATTCTTCCCTCTCTAATGCCAGGGGATTGGCTAGCCTCCCTGGACCTCAAGAATGCCTATTTTCACATTCCCATCAGGAGCTCCCACAAAAAGTACCTCAGGTTCGAACTGCCTTCTGGCCATTATCGGTTCACAGCAATGCCCTTCAGCCTAACATCAGCACCAAGGGTGTTCTCAAAATGCCTAGCAGTAGTACTGGCCTTTCTAAAGAGACAAAACGACTGGCTCATTGTGGGTCAGTCTCCAGACCAAGTCAAGTCAAACCTGCAAGTGACCATGTAATTGCTCACTTCTCTAGGATTCCTCCTCAATCTTCCAAGATCAGTTCTCGAACCAGTGCAACTCTTGACCTTCATAGGGGTAGAGTTGGAAACAGTCAAAGCAAGAGCCTTTCTCCCTCTGGCAAGGGCAAAGGCCCTTATAGACCTGGCTTCTTCTTTTCACCTTCTGGTGTCTCGACCAGCAAGGCATTTTCTTCAACTCCCGGGCCACACGGCAGCTTCCACTGCAGTGGTACAAGGGGCCAGATTTCAGATGAGGGACATCCAGTTCCACTTGAGGGCTTTTTGGTCTCAGAAAAAAAGATTCTCTAACCAAACTAATTCCAGTGACTCAGAATCTGATCCAGGCTCTCCAATGGTGGTTGGATCAGGACAACCTCAGACAAGGAGTCCCATTCATCAATCAGTCTCACTCTGTGGTTCTAACTACAAATGCTTCTCTCTTGGGGTGGGGAGCTCAATCTTGTGGAGCTCAGGGCAGTGTACCTGGCTCTAAAAGCTTTCTCGGACTCAGTACAGAACAAGGTGGTTCAGGTCAGGACAGACACCACCACCACCATGTGGTACGTCAACAAGCAGGGAGGTACTCGATCTATGGCCTTGTGCATGGAAGCCATGAAATTATGGTCCCTAGCTTATTGCCTACAGACATCTCTGGTAGCAGTCCACCTTCCAGGGAAGGACAATGTGCTAGCAGATGCACTGAGCAGGATTTTTCAGGGCCATCACGAATGGTCCCTGGATCCCCTAGTGTTAAAGGTGATTTTTTTTCAAGGTGAGGCATTCCAGAGATAGATCTCTTTGCAGCCCCAGACAATCACCAACTTCCTCTCTTCTGTTGCAGACCCCCAGTCTTGGGCTCAGGCCCCCTAGATGCTCTACTTCTGGATTGGGAGGGGAAATTTCTGTATGCCTTTCCCCTCTTTCCTCTATTATTTAAAGTTCTGGTCAAGATAAGATCACAATCTTGCAAAGTGATCCTGATTGCTCCAGACTGGGCCAGGCAGCCTTGGTATCCTCTGCTGCTGTCCCTAGCAGTCCATCTTCCCCTATCTCTTCCCAAGAATCACAATCTGTTACCCTCCTCTCAGGGGAGGATTTGGTACCCCAACCTTCGGTCTCTCAATCTCAAGGCATGGCTCACGAAGAGCTAGAATATGCAAGCTTGCATTTGACTCAGGGGGTTCTGGACATTCTCAAAGCCTCTTGAAAACCTGCCAACAGAAAAACGTATAACTCCAAATGGAAAAGATTCAGCATTTGGTGTTCCAATAAGCACAGATCCCCAGATTCTGCTGACTTGGCTACAGTTCTGGATTATATGGTTCATCTTAACAGCTTAGGCCACAGACCAGCTACCCTGAAAGTACACTTTTCAGCCGTTTCTGTATTCTTGTCAGTCAGAAAGGCCTCCTCACTGGCATCTCATCCTGTTTTCTGTAAATTCTTTCAAGGATTGCTCCATACCAATCCTCCTTTTAGGGATCCTACTACTGTTTGTAATATTAATGTTTGCATTGCTCAGCTTATGCAACCACCCTTTGAGCCTTTGGCCTCAGCAGAACTTAAATACTTGACTTGGAAAACTGAGTTCCTGGTAGCTATTACCTCTGCCAGGCGTATCAATGAATTACAAGCTCTGTCAGTGGAGCCTAATTTTATCTCTTTCCATAGAGATAAGGTGGTCCTTAGAACCAACAGGAGGTTCTTACCTAAAGTGGTTTCAGATTTTCATCTGAACCAGTCCATGTCTCTTCCTGTGTTCTTCACTGATCATTCTTCTTCAGGACAGAGAAGATTACACAGTTTGGATGTTAAGAGGGCTCTTAGCTACTACATTGAGCGCACTAAGGCACTTAGGTTTGACTGTCCTCAGTTGTTTCTCACTTATGGTGAAGTGGGAAAGGGTAAACCTGCTTCTAAGAGGACTATTGTCAGGTGGATTGTCTCGTGTATACAATTCTGCTATGAAAAGCTAGGCAATGTACCCCACTCAGGCCTGAGGGGTCATTCGACTAGAGGTACAGCTGCTTCTCTGGCTGCTGCCAGAGATATATCCTTGTTAGAGATATGTAAAGCAGCCACCTGGAAAACAGTCCATACATTCACCAAGCATTACTCTCTGAATACTCAGGCTAGGAGTGATGCTAGATTTGGTACAGCAGTACTGCAGAGCCTATTCCCAAAATAGGTTCGGTACCCTCCTCCATGGAGGTACTGCTTGGTAGTCTGCATAATGTCAGAATACAGCAAGACTTCATGTTGTTTGAAGAAAAAATTACTCACCTTAGTAATTGTGTTTCTTCTAATGGAGTCTTGCTGTATTCTTACCTCCCTCCCCTCTCAGAACCTGTTTTTTTCTGAAGTGGGCTGGCAGGTGCAGTGCTGCACCTCAGGGGTGCAATTGGCATGCTCCCCTTTATAGAGGGAGGAGTGGGTTAAATTACATATTTTTCTATACTTACGTTTTGTTCACTACCTAGTTTTTGTTTTGGAGTTCTTGACTTGAGTCGTTTTGGGGACCCAAAATATTTGGTTGCCTTTTGGCTAATGATTTTATAATTTCCACTTAGTAGGTGTAGTTAGTTAGTACTAGCCTCGTAAGAATCTGATGGTTACACTTCAAAGTGCAGCAGACAGAGGTCTGAACCGAGCTCGAGTTCAACATTCTATGCTCTGGCATAGAGTTAACTCTTTCCTTTCCAGAGCAGTTCAAGTACCGGGGCTAACTGCATAATGTCAGACTACAGCAAGACTACATTAGAAGAAACACAATTACTAAGGTGAGTAATTTTTTCTTCTGGTGGTTGTTCAGGTGGACGTTAAAAAATCCCATGCCACTTCTCGAAAAGAGTAGGGGAATTTTTATTGAATGGTGGACTTCATTACAAGTACAAACATTAATGAAATACAATATTTAAACAAAAAACATAATCAAAAATGAAAGAATCATAACGATATACATGTCTTAGAAATCTGGTCCAAATTCATCAATTATCCAGCATCACATGAAAACGACTTTTCACAATTAACCCATAGATGCTTTGTTTTTTCAGCAGAAAACCTTACAAGATCCAATCTATAAACTGTATGTATAGATTTACTGATGTTAATCAGAATTTCTTCATTACGGACCAAGTTTTGCTGCAATAGCCAAACACATCTGGCTTGCCAGGTGTAGTAACGAATTATGACAAAGACAATATATACAGTGTCACTATGATATTGGACCCCATGACCCAATGAAAGTGACATACACCAAAGTGGGGTAGTCTAGGAATAGAAAACATGGTTCTCCCTATGTGTCTGCCAAAAACCCCAAAAGGAGCTGGCATACGGGCATTCCAAAAATAAATTTTGCTCGGTCTCTAATATCTGAGCACAGATCTCCCTGGACAGACTCTATCTGAAATCTGTGCTTGTTGTTAGCTCTGACACTTAATCTATCAAAATTGCCCAGCCATACGCTGTCCCATACAAAAGCGAGAAGTCCGGGGTAAGTAAGCTGCTTCATAACCTGCTGTTACCAATTTACCTGACACATAGGAAACAAAACCTCAGATAAACACTCAGTGTGCACAGTGGCTTTGTATATTGCCCTTCTGCACATGGTTTGCAGTTGTGAGGGGCACACTCCCCATTTTATGGCATTTTTTATCCCATCCATACCATGTTGTGGGGTGGATTGTAATCTTGTCAAAGAACGAGTAGAACCCTCTTCCCAATAGGGAAGGCAGGGGGTCAGCCATTTCAGAAACAACTGTTTCCATGTTTTCTTCCCTGGCTTAAGGGCGTTCCCTATATTAAAACTAAGGAATAAAGTGAAAAAGAAAGCAATAGGATGAACCATACCAACACCCCCTTCCTGCAGTGGCCTATATGTAAATTCCCTTTTAACTAGGTTTAATCTTGAACCCCAAAAGGCTTGGAAAAAATACGCTGTATATCCTTGTTAGTAGACTATGTGGTGGAGGAAAGACTAAACTCAGGTATAAAAAATGGGAACGAGCAATGCTTTGATCAATACCACTCTTTTCTTTTTAGATATTTGCTGCCCCTTCCACCCAGAGACCAGTCTATCTGCACATGATAACCACTGCTCCCAGCTGGCCCAGGCATTATCACCAGGCTCGAAAGTGATACCCAGAATGGAAATGGGATCTGAAGATATCGGGATACCTAGATAGGTTCCAGAAGCGGGGTGGGGGGGAGTACAACCCAGGGTCACACCCTTGCTTTTCCTAAAGTTAATCGTAGATCCTGACACATCTGAAAAGCTCTGAAGCACTCCCAAAAAGGTGGCTTCACAAGACTCTAAGGAAACTGTTACTACTAAGTCATCAGCATAAGCTAATATTGTGACACGGGAGAATCTGGAAGAAGGGATAATCCACGTATCTCCTGGGAGGCTAACAGTTTCCTGATTAACATATCAATACCAAATTCATAAAGGAGGGGGCTAAGTGGGCAGCCCTGACAAACTCCCCTGGTAATCTTCAGAGCCCTACCTGTCCCACCATTGACTTGTGATATAAGGACTGCATTGCTGTACATAGCTTTAACCCATAAGACAAATTGGGAGGGAATGCCAAAGGCTAGTAAGGTCTCAAACAGAAAATTATGAGAGAGCCTATCAAAGGCCTTTTCTTGGTCAAGCCTGAGTACATAGCCCATGATATCCTGTTTACTTTTAAAGAATAACTCCCTTAAAACTATTAGATTATCTTGCTGCTTCCTGTCAGGGATAGCATAAGTTTGTGCTGGACAGATCAGGTAAGAGGAGACTTTAGTTAACCAGGCAAGGAAAATCTTACATAAAATTTTCAAATCGGTGTTTAGGAGGCTCAATGGTCTCCAGTTGCCTATATCAGTTTTAGGGCCTTTCTAGTGAAACAAAACTAGCAACGCAGCATTCATAGAAGATCTGTTAGAAGGCTGTTGGTTAACTAGGATCTTCAGCTTATCCGTTAGGTAGGGAAAGGGGCAGACTAGGTGGGCCAAGCAGTCCTTATCTGCTATCAAATTCTATGTTTCTATGCATATTGCTGAGACGAAAGCATGTAATTAAATAACAACACCAGTGTTTGGGGCTAACTCTTCCTTGATTTTTTTATAAACCCCAGCACCAAACACACTGATCCAGGAGCTGAATTGGATCTTAATAAGCTGATGGCATTTTCTGCCTCCTCAATGGTAACTTCTTTTATAAGGCCCTCTGTATCGATTTCCATAACTTGGGGGAGGCCTAAAGCCTCTAAGTATGACTGAACTTCCACAGCCGGTTGCTGTACCCCAAACAAGGAGTTTACGTGGTGCTCAACCAGCTGCTAAATTTTTTCTGGGGCAGTAACAGAAACCCCAGATTGCAGATGAAGTTCTGCAATTACCCGGCTATCTACTTGGGTGTTACATTCCTTGAATGGGTCCACCAACCCTTTCTGAGGCTGAGTCCCAAACCGGAGTTCCTGATCTAAGGTTTTGGCCCTATTATATTGGAGTTTAAACATTTGGTCCTTAACAATTTTAATTTGGGAACTATGATCCTGCCTAGGTATATCTGCTTGTGAAATAAGGTGTTGAAGATGGTGCCTCACGTGTAAATAGATTAAATAATTCTTATCTGAAATGTATCTAGTTCTACTCTGAAACAGGTCTGCCAGGAACTTTTGGTATCTTCCCACCACTCGATCAAATTATCATAGCATTCTAATATTGAGATTCTTGCCGACCATTCTTGTTTCCACATTTTTAAAAGTGTTGAGTCTTCTAGGAGACTTTCATTGAGTCTCCAAGCATTTTTCTTACAATGAGGGGTATTTTCCCAGGCAAACCATAGTGTAAGTGAAACATGGTCTGAAAATTTCAAGGCTTGGGTGGATACATCTAGAATTTGTAGAATTGTAGAGACAAAAATAAAGTCAATACGGGTTTTTAATAAACCCTGAAAATAGGTATGGCCCCCTGAGGGATGATGCTGACGATAAGCATCATGCAAATTAGCTATGGTGGTGATTTGTTTTAAAGTGGATGAGTCACAAAAGAGTTTATTTGTATGCAGCCTCCTACCTGCCTGGCGCAACCCACAGTTGAAATCTCCAGCCCAAATTACAAGATGAGAAGTGTGAAGATAGGGCTGAATGTCTTTAAATAACGCCACTCTTTGGACTTTAGCCTGAGGGGCATCAATAGTTACGAGTCTCAATCGTTCAGAGTAATAAGATAAATCCAGTAATAAGGCTCTCCCTGGGAAAATGTCTACCAACCTAGTGACCTTAAGTAAGGGGTTATTTAATAAGATTCCTACCCCATCACAGGAGTCTTCTCCTATCGACCAGTAGGAGGGACCCCTATCCCAATATCTAGAGGCATGCTATAATTCAGCATGTGTCTTTAGTCTGGAGTTTTGAATACAAAAGATGTCATGGTTTCTCCCTTTCAACGTAAACAATATTTCCCTCCTCCTGTTCTCACTTTTTATGCTGTTTTCATTTATTGTAGTTAAGGTAAGGGACCTCATTACGAAGGTGAGTATATAGAAAGGGAGAACCATCAAGGCTATGGTGTTTTAGACAATCTCCTTTGTTTGGTGTGCTTAGCTATGGAATCACCCCCCCCAAATATCAGTTGAGGAGGCTAAAGAGGAAGTATTGGTTCCTTCATCACCTGAGTCCCCGGTCTCTAAATCATCAGTAAGCGCAGCATATTTATTTCCTTTCTTCCAAGAGGAACCTGCACCATTCTTAGTTCCCACTTCCCCAGGCTGCCTTGAGGACACAGATTTACCTAATCTTGTTCTTTTCCTCTCTGTAACTTTTTTAAAGGGATGCTCACTGACTACTGGGTTGGGGGGAGGTATCTCAGCTATAGCCATACTGTTATCAACTTCAGGTGCCGAAGTTGGAATAGTGTTCTCAACAGGTACAGTACCAGACTCACTGGGATGCAGGATAGGGGGGTAGTAGTTATGCTGTGACCAGCAGCAGAGCTAGACTCAACTCCTGTAGGGGGAGGGGGAGTTTGGGCTTGTGCTAAAGTCTCTTGTCCAAGTCTCAGACTTTGTTCTTCTACTCTTTTAGCCTGAACTTGTTGTGCAGCATTAATTAGACCATCATGAGGAGGGCGGTCTTCCCAATTGTGGGAAGCCCAGGGATAGCGGCCATAGGCATGCCCTGTCTTCTCACAGAGATTGCACTTAAACAAATTAAGGCAATTAGAAGAAACATGTCCATAGTCTAAGCAATGGCTACACCTGGAAGTGTCACAGGCAGAGCTCAGGTGGGTCTGAGAGCCACACTTGAAGCATGAGCAGGGTTGACTTGAGTAAAAAGGAAAAATTACTCACCTTAGTAATTGTGTTTCTTCTATTGGAGTCTTGCTGTATTCTGACATATGCAGCAGTGATCCCCAACTGTTGAACTGCCCCGGAGAACAAAGAGTTAACTTTCTATGCAGAGCATAGAATGCTGAGCTCAAGCTCGGTTGGAGTCTCTGTCTGGAGTGTTTCAAACTCAAACCGTCAGATTCTTACGAGCCCACTAACTAAAAATTATATATGGAAATTGTAAAATTCCTACTAGCCAACTGGCAGTAAAAAGTTTTGGATTCCCAAAGGAAGACTCAAGTCAGGAAACCCCAAAACCAATCTAATACAAATAACAGTAATAAATCAACACCCAAACAAAAGGAAGAGGGTGTAAACAAGGAGCACCCCTGGGGTGCAACCCCACCCACTTCCCAAAAACAGGTTCTGAGAGGGGAGGAGAGGAGTCAGAATACAGCAAGACTCCAGTAGAAGAAACACAATTACTAAGGTGAGTATTTTTTCTTCAAACAACATCAAGTCTTGCTGTATTCTGACATATGTAGATCACTAAGCAGTACCTCCATGGAGGAGACAGAATCTACTTTGGGAATAGGCTCTGAAGTACTGCTGTGCCAAACCGAGCATCACTCCTAGCCTGGATATCCAGAGAGTAATGCTTGGTAAAGGTATGGACTGTTTTCCAGGTGGCTGCTTGACAAATTTCTAAGAGAGGAATATCCCTGGCAGCAGCCAGGGAAGCAGCTGTACCTCTGGTGGAGTGCGCCCTCAGGCCTGAGGGAGGAATCTTTCCCAGTTTTTCATAGCAGATTTGTATACAAGACAGAATCCACCTGGCAATAGTTCTCTTAGTGGCAGGTTTGCCCTTTCCCACTTCTCCATAAGTGAGGAACAACTGGAGGTAGTCAAACCTGTGACCCTTGGTATGCTCTATGTAGTAACTAAGGGCTCTTTTAATGTCTAAACTGTGTAGTCTCCTCTCACCTGAGGAAGAATGATCAGTGAAGAAAACAGGGAGAGACACAGACTGATTCAAATGGAAGTCTGAAACCACTTTGGGCAAGAACCTTCTATTGGTTCTAAGGACCACTTTATCCCTGTGAAAGGAGATAAAACGGTTCCACTGACAGGGCCTGCAATTCACTGATATGCCTGGCAGAGGTAATGGCTACCAAGAACACAGTTTTCCAAGTCAAGTACTTAAGCTCTGCTGAGGACATAGGCTCAAAAGGAGGTTGCATAAGCTGAGCAATGCAAACATTTGAATCCCAGGCAGGGGCAGGGTCTCTAAAGGGAGGATTGGTATGAAGCAATCCTTTAAAAAATGTATAGAATACAGGATGAGATGATAGTGAGGAAGACTTTCCCACTGACAGAAAAGCAGGAACAGCTGACAAGTGTACCTTGAGAGTATCTGGTCTGAGGCCTAGGCCATTAAGATGGACCATATAATCCAGAACTGTAGGCAATTCAGCAGTGTCTGGAGAAATATGCTTCTTGGAACACCAAATGCCGAATCTTTTCCATTTGGAGTTATAAGTCTTTCTGTGGAGGGCTTTTGAGCAGCTTTGAGAATATCCAGAACCCCCTGAGAAAGATGCAAGTCTGCAAACTCTAACTCTTCAAGAGCCATGCCTTGAGATTGAGAGACTGAAGATGGGGGTACCAAATCCTCCCCGAGAGGATGTTAACAGGTTGTAATTCCTGGGAAGAGACATGGGAAGATGGACTGATAGGGACAATAACAGGGGGTACCAAGACTGTCTGGCCCAATCTGGAGCAATTAGAATCACTTTGCAAGGTTGAGACCTTATCTTGATTAGAACCTTGAACAGGAGTGGGAAGGGAAGGAAGGCATACAGAAATTTCCTTTCCCAATTCAGAATCAGAGCATCCAGGGGGACTGAGCCCAAGACTGGGGGTCTGCAACAAAAAGAGGAAGTTGGTGATTGTCTGGGGCTGCAAAGAGATCTATCTCTGAGTGCCCCACCTTGAAAAAAACACTTTCAACACCTGAGGGTCCAGGGACCATTCGTGATGGCCCTGAGAGATCCTGCTTAGTGCATCTGCTAGCACACTGTCCTTCCCTGGAAGGTGAACTGCTATCAGAGAGGCCTACAGGGAATAAGCCAGGGACCACAACTTCATGGCTTCTGTGCACAAGGCCATAGACCAAGTGACTTCCTGCTTGTTGATGTACCACATGGTGGTGGTGTTGTCTGTTCTGACTTGAACCACCTTGTTCTGCACTGTCTGAGAGAAAGTTTTCAGGGCCAGAAAAACTGCCCTGAGTTCTAGAAGGTTGATATGGAGAAGAGATTCCTGAGGGAACCACAGTCCCTGGGTAGTGAGGACCCCAGATGGGCTCCCCAGCCCAGAAGAGAAGCATCCGTGGTAAGGACCACTGAATGAGACTGAGTGGCAAATGGGACCCCTTGCCTTAAGTTGTCCTGATCCTGCCACCATTGAAGGGCTTGGATCAGGGTCCGAGTCACAGGAATCAGTTTGGTAAGGGAATCTTTCCTTTGGGACCAAAAGGCCCTCAGATTGAACTGAATATCCCTCATCTGGAATCTTGCCCCTTGGACCACTGCTGTAGAAGCTGCCATGTGGCCCAAGAGCTGGAGGAAATGCCTTGCTGGTCGAGACACCTGAAGGCTGAAGGAAGAAACCAGTTCTATAAGAACTCTTGCCCTTTCCAGGGGAAGAAAGGCTCTTGCTTTGACAGTATCCAGCTCTGCCCCTATAAAGATAAGGCGCTGCACTGGCTCGAGAACTGACTTGGGAAGGTTGAGAAGAAATCCTAGAGAAGTGAGCACTTGCTGGGTCACTTGCAGGTCTGATTTGACTTGGTCTGGAGACTGGCCACTATGAGCCAGTCATCCAGATATGGAAAAACAGAAATCTTTTGCCTTCTTAAAAAGGCAACGACTACTGCCAAGCACTTTGTGTAAACCCTTGGGGCTGATGTTAGACCAAAGGGCATTGCTTTGAACTGATACTGGCCTGAGGGCAACTTGAACCAGAGGTACTTTCTGTGGGAGCACTTGATGGGAATGTGAAAATAGGCATATTTGAGGTCCAGGGAGGCTAGCCAGTCTCCTGGCCTTAGAGAGGGAAGAATTATTCCCAGAGTTACCATCTTGAACTTTGGTTTTAAAAGATGTTTGTTCAGGTATCTTAGGTCTAGGATGGGTTGCCACTCCCCTGTTTTTTTGGGGGTAAGGAAGTACCTGGAGTACAGACCTTTGCCCCTGTGTAGGGTAGGAACTCTCTCTATGGCTCTTAAGGCCAGAAGAGATGAAACCTCTGCCTCTAGGGCAAGGGTTTCTGAGAGACCTGCAGGTGGAAAAGATCTGGCTCTCATCTTCGGAAATTTTTTGAAGCTGAGAACCAGTCCCTGGCTTACTACTTCCAGGAACCACTAGTCTGATGTAATAGACCTCCAGTCCTGGACAAAGTAAGCCAGCCTGCCTATACTGGAACAGGAGAGTTGACCCCGCAGACACATCAGGGTGTCTGCTTGGCAGGACCTTAGGCTGAGGAATGGATGCAGCCCTGCTCATCCCCCTTCTGCCTCTCCCTCTGAAGAACCCCATCTGCGAAAAAGGAGAAGAGGCCTGTGCTTGATAAAAAGGCCTATGAAAAGGCCTGCCCCTGCCCCTAGACTGCTGCCTTTGAGGAGTTGCCTACCTTTCCTTGGCCTGAGCACTCTTATATAAGTGGTCCTGTACTCGTCCATTTTCTTCATGTAATTCTCTGTCTGCTCCCCAAACAGAGAATTAACCACTATAGGAAAATCCATGGCCTTAGCCTGGTATCCTGTGAGAGGCTAGTATATCTGAGCCAAGCCATTCTCCGAAGAGCCACAGATGTAGCCATGACTCCTGATGACACATCACTGGAGTCTACAGCAGCATGAAACTGTACTTTTGATGCCTCAATCCCATCTGCAGCCACCTTCTCCAGCTCCTTGGCTAGCTGGGGAGGCCTGTTTGCCAGTTACAGTGCAGTGTCGACCTAGACTCTGGTACCTGGCTGTACAGGCCTATAATTCGCCTGCCTGAGTCCCAAAGAAGATGCCATGTACTGCTTCTTTGCCATGGCATCAATCTTCCTCGAGTCCTTGTCTGGGGGGTTGTGAAGCCAAGGGAATATTTGCATTGTCACAGGCAGCAGCCTGCACTACCCCAGCATGGGCTGGCAGTATTGCTTAGAGGTTAGAGGAATGAGGTGTGAATGCGCTTGATACATCCAGCAGACCAGACATGAGTTTGAGTCTCACAACCTCCACTTGCATACTGTGTGACTCTGAGCAGGTCACTTAACCGCCCAGTGCTCCAAGGTCACCCCTGAAAACAGGCACTTGTGCCTAGTGGGCCTTACCCAGTTACCAAAGACTAAAATAAAAAAAAAATAAAAAAAATGGCTGCATTGCTGGTATAAGAACTCCGTGTCTGAGCCTGAAAGTGTATATCTCTTGTCCATTCTTCTATCCACAGGAGGTATAGTGTTAGGAGACTTTAGAATTTTTGTGTCTGCTTCCCAAAGGATTTGTGGAGGGGAAGACACAGTCTCCTGGACTCTGGGATGTCCATCATTTCTACATAATCAGGCGCCTCTTGATCCTCCAATGTCTCCTCCATAGGAAGCTGGAGGGTTTCAGCTACCTTTCTGTAGAACATAAAGCGAGAAGGGGACTCAGAAAGCCTAGGAGGGGAAACACCTGAGTGTCTGTCTGAGGAGATGTCCGGTTCCACAGGCACATCCAGACCCTCATTTTCACCATCATCATCCTCAAATTCCCCTTCCTCTTCAAACTCCGGTTCATAAAAATCTTCAAGGGTATAATCTTGAACCGGAGGAAACCAACTGAACTGAACCCCTGCCAGAAGGTGCCGGATCGGTAGGAACCAGGCAAAGCGATTCCACAATCCAAATCGCTTTGGCTATCTCTTCGGCGGTCGGAACATGAACCTCTGGATCCGAACCGGACGATTTTTCTTTGCGCTTTCTTTTTGTGAACCGATCCCTCGGAATCGGCTCTCCTTTTGCCTGAAGAAGTATCGCCCTGGTCAGAGGGCACTCCTTCTGGTTCGGTCGGAACCAACGGGCTGGCCATCTGGGTCAGCGGACTTCTCGGCCTCCTTTTCCCTCAGTCTACCTAATCTCTTCTCAAGGGTAGATTTGGGAACATTTTTACATATTTGGCAGTCTGAATCGAGGTGGTCAAACCCCAGACAATAAACACAGGTGGTGTGGGGATCGGCCTTAGCAAAGACCTCCCCACACTCACTGCAGTGTTGAAACCCAGTGGGCCTGGTTTTTTTCTTGTGTTTCTCAGACATGGCCAACCAACTAACTTACCTTTTATGGCAACCGCCAGGCAAGACACCCTTATCTGTTCCTAACCGCGTCATACAGGTATTGGAAAACCATAGTAAAACAGGTTTTTTTTTAGAACCGATAAGAACCGTAACTACACACTAAGTAAAACATAAAATATCACTATCAAATGGTCAGTTCAGCAGAACTGACCTGTACTTTACAAGTTCCACACAGAAAACAGAACAATTCCTATCTTGTACTCACGGCACCACAGACAGAGACTGAACCGACTATATGTTAACTTTTTCGGGTTTAAAACCGATTTAAAACTGAGACTTTAACGGACTTTCAAACCGAGCTGAAGGAGGAATCTCCGGAGCGACTGCTCAGTGAGGCGGAGTAAAGAATCTGACGGTTTGAGTTTGAAACACTCCAGACAGAGACTCCAACCAAGCTTGAACTCAGCATTCTATGCTCTGCATAGAAAGTTAACTCTTGTTCTCCGGGTAGTTCAACAGTTGGGGATCACTGCTGCATATGTCAGAATACAGCAAGACTTCATGTTGTTTGAAAGACAGCCTCTATCTTTCCCTAAGAAAAACTGCTGGGAATTTCCCTGGCGTCCTGACCAAATTTCCCCCATTCACTAAAAATACCTCCAACAGCTTAATCTGGTTCAAAGTCAGTTGGCATCCATCTTTATACCCCCTTCCTCGGGACGAGGCTGAAAATAGGCAGAACTGTCTAGTCCTCCTTTCCCGGTCAACAAAAACAAATAAATAAATAAATACATTTGCCCTGCTGTCTACCCTAAGGGAAAAAATCAACAGCTTAAGTGATTCACCTGGGCTGAAACAAAACTGAAGTTTTGCCCTGTATAACCAACTTATGATATGTGTCTTGCTTGCTCTTTAAGTCTGCCATGCAGGGAAAACAGTAGTAGCATAAATGAATAAGACCGTTCCATTCTGAACCTCAGACCGGCTGTGACCCTCCCTGAAACTACAGTTCAACTTACCTGCAGACTCTCAACCACTAAATATTATTTTTCAGTTCAGTTTCTGGCTGTCTGCTGCAGAATTTCTGCTTAGTCTTCTTCTTGTGCAGCACCATCAGCAAGCTTGGAACCTGGAAGTGATCCAAATGTGAGCACGGAGCATGAAAATATTGTGTGTGTGGGGGGGAGGTGGAGACAGCACTCTGGTCAATGGGCAGGACCACATGTGCTTTGTGTTTGAAGGACACAGTCTAGGTATCCAGTCGTGTGCTTCTACAGTCCCTTCTCTCTCCTGCGTCATAGCAATACGTCAGTATGGCTCCACCCCTGCAGCCAAAATAAATCAAATCCCCTGCAGCTGACATCAAAGCAGTACAGCAGCAGTGGGACAGTCGGTAGTCTGCAGTGCGTGTTAGAGTTTTCATAAGCTCTGATCTTCTTGCTGGTCCCACTCTCCTCCCTTGGCTAAGTATGGTCACAGCAAGAACAGAAAAACATCTGATCAGAGATTATAAAAGCTCTAACATTCATTGCAGGCTACTGAATCTCCCACTGCTGCCTGCTGCTCACATGTCAGCTTCAGGGGATTCTGGGATTTGTAGTAACAGAAGATGTCAGTCTAGAAGTATGCAAAATTAGTCTGATAACCAAAATGTTTTTACACACAAAGTGCACATTGGGACCAGCCCCACATTTGCGTGAGGGACCCTTTGTGGTGACTGTTCCCTATTTCAATCTAAATCCCAAGTGGAATACATAGCTTGTCAGTCTAATTCTCAAGTGGCTTATTTAATCTATGCCTTGTCAGTTTAAATTATAAGTGGTTTACTGACACCAGGCATTATCTGCTTAAATTCAGGCTTGCTCTGTGTGTGTCAGAATCCAGCCAATCTGACTCCAGAACTGTTTAATGAATCTGGACAATGCAAGACTGAAATCAGACCTAGTGTTTACCAAGTCTGGATCCTGAATCTTGATCATGCTGGTCTGATTCTAGGATGGCTTATTTTCTCATGGTACTGTGAATGTGAAAAATAATTTATTTATTTTTCTTTAAAACTTAAAAGTTTATTGGACTTTTCTCAAATCACATATGACACACATAAGTCATGTAATTCATCTATCACAGGAAATATGGTTCAGAGAAGTATACTTCTTCCATTACCATACAAAAGATGTAAAGTGCTTTCAAGCCATACTCATGCCTATTCTAATTGCTAATTATGTGTGGTTCATAGCTCAGTGCTTATGTAACATATATAGTGAAATGACGCAGATGGTTGATGGATACAGAGGCCAGCATTAAGAGGACAATGTTCATTAGGTAGTAGTATAGAATGTTTGTGCTTAGGTACTTGGATGCTTGAATTGAGTTGTTTGATAATAGTTGATGGTTTTGGCCTTTCTCTGTATCCCACCTGTAGGAAGGAAGCTTGGTTTAGAATTATGAAAGCCCCAAAAAAAGAATATATATATATCAACAATTGTCCTTTAACTGAATGCTGAAGAAGTCATGCATGACAACACCTAATAATGATAGGAATAGACGATCACCTCCTCCAACTCTGGAGAGTGTGACCAGTAGCACTGAGGAGAGGAAAAACCCCCTTGGGGGGAAACCTCTGAGGGCCCATGGCTACTGACCTGCCCGTCCTTCTGGGCATACTAAAGGAGAGAGATCCTAATTAAATTAAATTAGTCAGCTAAATCTGAATTCTAATTTGTAGAATTTAATCCACATAAATGGAGCTTAAGAAAGAACTGAATTGTAAATGTCCAATGAAGTAATTTCCTCCTAATAAAGTCCGAGTCCGAGAATCTATGTACAATTGAATGACGGAGAGTGGATATATGAAGAATCTTCTTCCGGACTTCAGTTGATTGAGGGCATAATCCAGGAAATGTATGATAGTGGAGAAGAAGTTGATGACTGACGAATTCAATACAGGATACCAGACGCAGATACAGTAGTTGCATCCAAACTTGACGTCAACGAGGCAGGATGAATAGAAGTAGCACGACTTCCTGATTTCTAATAGCGGGCTTGTATAGTATGTGTAATGAAAGAAGGCTTGTAGCCAGGCTACCGACTGATGAATCCAGTTCTGATAAGTGAAGTATAGTCTTAGGAACTGATATGAAGGCAACGGCTGTAGAGCTGAGCTGGAATAATGGCAAGCTGTAGAGGATAATCGGAGACACTGGTGCAAGGTATGAAGCATCCAAGTAGTAGAATATGGTGAGCCCAAAAAGTAAGCAAAGCAGTTGGACTGCTAATCGAAGTGAGAGGTAGCAGGAGCAGGGATTGTACCCACGAAGGCAAATGAGAAGGAACAGGATGTGGCAATCAGCCCCTGAAGAAAGCACAGCTGAACTGATAGCTGGTGAGGTAGGAGAGAGGCGGCTGATTCCAGGATGTAAAGTGCAGCCAGACCCAGGAGTGTCTGCTGGCAGAATTCGAGCGTGGTAGATAGTCCCTCGAGGGGATGCGCAGCAAACCATCATCTGGAGAGGTACGTAGAGAGGCAAGTAGCTCCAGGTAATATGAAAGCAACTATATCTATGAAAGTCAGCCAATTAAACAAGTTGCATAGAGCTCCATGAGACGAGATCTTGAATCATCCTTGAGCACAGTAGTATTGCAGCCATAAGGCAGACTTAGATAATGTAATGATGCTGAGGACCAGTGTATCCAGATCAAGGAAGGCAGGGATCGCATGGAAGAGACTGAGGCAGAGATATGGCAACTGGACGAGAGGAATAACATCCAAAACTGAAGGTATACGAAGTTCGAGGTAGGAAAACCAGATGAGACCCGAAGAGTCCCAGATGTAGAGAACTGAAGAAGCTGAATCAAATGAAGTAGTGGCGTCACAGGGTCTGAATTTGGTAGAGCACAATCATGATAAAGAAAATCTGCAGGAGATGCCAACTAAGTGTCCTGGAAAGGGAAGCAGCAGTAAGTCCATGGCTGAGGCAGCAGGGCAAAACATCCAAGAACATACAATGAAGAATAAATGTCAGATGTAATCCAGTAAAGGAGCTTCTGGTCGGCCGACACGGCAGCAAGTAGGCGTATAATAGAAAGTGAGTATCTCCAGGCTTTAAGCTGGGCGAGACAGAAGAGCAGAAGCATGAAAACCTCCCAGCCCAAAGGCGAAGGCAGTTCGTAAAAGCTGAGAATCTCCAGGCCCGAGCAGAGCGAGCAGGTAAGAGCAGAAGCAGGTAAACCTCCCAGCCCAATGGGCGAAGGCAGGTCGTAGAAGCAAAAGATGAGGCTAACCCCCCAGCCCGATGGGTGAAGGCAGGTCGTAGAAGCAGGCGATTATGATGCAGTAAAATATAGGAACGAAGGACCTCCAGGCCGGTTGGGGCACAGATCTGACCAAACACGATGGCTAACCTCTGGCCCACGGGGCGAGGCAGGTTGCAGAGCAGTGGTAGACAATGCAATGGAAAGGAGAACTGCATGCAATGCAGACGGTCACGTCCTGGAATGTAGATATTGATTAAATACTGAAACATAGGTTAGATGAATGCCAGTTCATGAGGAGCGCAGTAAGTTGGAGTGGCAGTTAGTCGTGATGACTTCTAATCCTTGGGAGGGCGAAGCAGGTAACATGAGCAAGAAAGGTAAGACATGAACCCATAAAATTGTAGAAGTAAGCAAGCAGCATGATGTAGATGTTGTAGCATATCCTGAGTCAATGAGGCACGTAGCAATAATATATTTTAGGGCCGACTCATGAGAGCTGTGCAAGGTGCTATTGACTGTCGCATCCTGAAGATCGATGGAAAGGAGCGCAGTGAAGATGCTTCAGATGGAAAAATTTGGCAACCTGACCAGAGGAATCAGCGCACTGAAACTGTAGATCACTGTCTTAGGCAGCAGGTCATTAATGAAGGCATGATGGAGTAGAGCTCAGCTAGAGTTCAGGCAGGGATGGTAGTAGCATGAACCGGGAAGGAGGTGACACAACTTGGCGAGAAGCATCTAAGGGAATTGAGGTGAATAACTTGGAGCACTTCAGAAACAGTCCATTGAAATCAGAAACTGTACGAAGCATGATTTGAAGGTCGGAATTGATGACACAGCTCTGTAAGAAGCATTGACAGAAACGAAGGGGGGGGGCCCAAAGATAAGGAAGTATGGCTAGACCATGTGCAGGTCGGCCGATAGACTGAAGGAGGTCCCATAGAAGTAGTAGTACGAATACCGGTCAATTGAGGAGCTATAGACAGACATGACTAGCCTAGAAGGAAGGAGGCGTCACCTATACCATAGTACAAGAGGACCATAAAATAAATAAATTACAATTCAAGTGCATTGGAATACCAGTCCAGGAATCCTGAGTACCTGCTGAATGGATAAGTAAATACTGAAGGCAATGTGCAGCTGAATACGGTGACATGGATCCATGGAAGGGATCAGCCAAAGTAATGTAGCATCAGGCAAGCAAGGATGTAATAGAAAGCTGGAAACATAGATACAATGCTGCCTTGCTTGTCACTGTGAAGTTGGTAGCAGAAAAACAGCTAGAACGGTCCTGAAGGATGTGGAAACGAGCTACTGTAAACAGAGTAAGCGTAGGAAAGCCAGTCTCTCCTCAGTGAAGTTATTGAAACATACTGAAGCAGGCAACTGGGCAGACTGTAGGCAAAGCTAGACGGCTAGACCAGGAGGTGCGCCTGCAACGACTACCTTAAAGCTAAACAACTCGTAGTATCAGACGGCAAACAAGTCAAGATGCAAATTGCCCAATCCCCCATATGACCGGCCGAACAATGTCCGACAGTTGGAAGCCGTCCCACTGAACAGGAGCCCATCATAAATTGCCATAAGTCTAAAGCTGCCACATTACTCACATGCTGCCCCCAACATAAAGCAAGCCCGCAAGTTGCAAGGTAATTGTGGTGTGTGGACGATAGACATGCTGAGGCTATGACATGCCACATGCATGAGAAAGCACTGCAAGTGGTCAGGGAAAAAGTCAGGGAAATGCTGGAAGTGGGAGGCTCAGGTCCCAAACTCAACAGAAACTGAACATGCCTATGAAAGAGCTCCAGATGTGGTAGGCATGGGTCCTCTGGTGAAAGCTCACCGTAGTAATGCTAAGCCCTGAGTATGAAAGGCTGGAATGAAAACATCAGGAGCAGCTCTGTGGAATGCCCAGGAAGTCCGAACGTGGAAACCATGGTGAAGGCATTCATGAAGCAGCCCAGAGGAAAGCGCGCCATATGCAGAGGGGCAATGGCAGTAGTCCAGAGGTGTTGAAAAGAAACGAGGAAAATCGACGGAACTGAAGTAAACTGCACTCTGCAGCGGTGCTGGAAGGAAGGACAGACACCACCATGGCTGCAGAGGAAATGCAAACAGCAAGAAGCGGCGGCAGCAGTGAGAAGGGAAGGATAGCACAGCGAGGCCCGAGAGGTGACGTAGAAAAGTAACACAGAGAAAGGTACGGAAAACAGGACGAAAAGGCACAAAGGAAGAAACAAACATGAAAGGAAACACGGGGGGGGAGGGGTGGAACAAGAGCAAGAAGAAAGGGGCACAGCCATAGACCAGCAGCAACACGGAGCGAGCGCTGAGTGCGACTCGCTCTAAGCAGAGGGGGAGTCAGCTGCTTCAATTAAATAGGCTGTGGGGGAGGAGCTCTTCCCCCACATAATCCCGGGCTAATCCCTTCAATTATTTTGAACAAGCATTGGTCAGTGTCGAATGTTTGCTTACATGTTGTGCCAGGTAGGTTTTGGTTCTACTGTAGAGAATGATGAAAGCAGAGTAGTATTGTAGTAAGAGAATTTGCAATGCAGTCAGTGAATAGTAATGTTTGTCTTATGCATTTCCATTTCTGAAGCAAGATAAAGGATTTTTTTTTTAACGCTCCTACCTCCTCGGTTTGGGGTGTTGCCTATGGTGCCCCTTTCAGCCCCGCGACCTCCAACGCCCCACCAGCCACAGCTCCTGTTCTCGACCTCTTCCCCCTACACACAGCCCAGGACTCAACCCAGTGGGTACCTACCATGCACACTGGAGAGTTCCAGGTGAGCCATGCATGAGGGAGAATCTGGTGCATCCGGTGTGTTGCCAGTAGACCAAGGCCTCCTGTGTGCCAGAGGATTCATGTTTTCCTCTTTTTCCTCCTTCTCTCCACACGGGCGTGCAATGACGTCTAGGATGTCGCACGCAGCCTCCCCCGTGCTGCATGTCTGACATCTGCCCTGCTGTCCCATGCCTCTGAGCTTACCGTGCACCATCCCCCGGTCACCACCAGGGGCCAGTGCTGCAGCGGCTCTTGTCCCCCACCCTTTTCAGGAGAGGAGAGCTGTCCTCCGGACACTCAGCCCTCTCCTCTCCTCCCCAGCTGACCCCCGGCAACCCAATCTCACTCTGACCACGGGTTGTAAGCATGGTGCGAGGTGTGGTGTCTAGCACTCAAACCTCAGTGCCACCAAGCCGCTAAGATACAAGATTTTGAAGGTTTTAAAAGTTCCCAGTCTTATGCCGTATGCTATATAAAATGAAATATATTGATACAGTGTTGGAATGGAAGCCCCTGAGAATCAAATTCTCTACTTTGTGTATGCCAAAACAACAGGGTGAATTAGTGCTCCCACATGTGCTCTGATATTTTGAGGCAGCCCAGTTGTAGGTGACATTGCTTTGGCTCCAAAACTTCTCCACTCAACAGTGGGTTCAGCTGGAAAGAGTGGCTCTCCAGAACATGTCCCTAGAAGAGATCCTCTTCTCGTCAGGTGCCCTGACCCTCCCACAGGCTGGCTGTTCTCTATATGTATATACAGTACTTTGTGTATGGTTCAAAGTCCTTAATAAATATGAATTAACTGGGAGACTTGTCAGGCTGGTACCTCTTCACTTACACAAAGATTTCACTCCAGCCAATTAGATCGCAGCTATAAGCGTTGTTACAGACAAGGACTGCAGGCCCCCCTGCAACTACTGGAAGAATGGTGAATTCTTGCATTTCAGACAGTCCAAGATTCACTTGCTGTTTTGAACTCAGACCTTTTCCGGTACTTTCAAGTGAGAGCTTACCTTCTCATCTTCTGCAAAGATCTCCTCCCTGCCCCATCAGCATCCCCTTCCTGTGCTCCTTCTGAATGCAACAAAGGGATACTAAGCAGCCATATGATCTCCCAGATATACCTGATCCTACAAACTGAGGCGGCAGATACAACCTAAAGCTTTAGAGAACTGGAAGCTGGAGCTGGACAGCCCCATTACTTTCAACAGCGGCAGCAAATTTGTACCTCCATGCATAGAGTAACCAGTTCCATGCGTGTGTAGAGAATATAACTAGAAATGCCTTATTTGGTTCTTTTTATCCCTGTGCAACAGGTGCACAGAGGCGTGCTCCTACCCTGCGTGTTGACGGCAATGCAGTGAACCACGAGCTACATTACCATTACCACATTACGTGGGCATGTCCCAAACTTCAGTCCTTTCTGAAGAGATCTTGAAAGGGCTATTCAGGATACATTCATTACACAATTTCAACTCATGGACCACCTTTTCCTATTCACTTACCTGCCTCATAAAGAGAAAGACCCAGTGAGTAGGTACCTCTTGGCAATATTAATGATAGCGGCCAAAAAATGTATTATAAAAAAAAATGGCTGACCCGAAATTCACACAGTCTGGCAGACCGGCATCAGGTAGTGAAGGGAATCTATGAAATGGAGTCTTTAGCCTTTGCCATTAGACAGCAGGTGAAAAAGGAAATTAACAGATGGGTGAAATGGGTGGCGTAAATGATGGCAACAGACCCACAATTTATCCCTTAGAATTGTATCTGATGATTGGTGGATAGGGTAGGGTGATTTAGTAAGAAGGTGGGCGAGATAT
The DNA here is from genome assembly GCA_016271365.2 of Neoceratodus forsteri. NCBI lineage: Eukaryota > Metazoa > Chordata > Ceratodontiformes > Ceratodontidae > Neoceratodus > Neoceratodus forsteri. Next base: position 1,119,126,352 of record CM028130.1, on the reverse strand, counting down.
AAATTACCAAAGTACCGACTGGTTTACCTGCATGATAACTATTTCAACCATGTATTAACTTGTCTGAGGATTGTACTTTATTGTATCATGTTGATCTACTGACATTGTATTGTAGTGTGATGTTGTTTAGTGAAACATTTGAAAATCGATAAATATTGATTATAAAAAAAGAAGGAAGAGTGCTGTGGCATTTATGATTACAAATATGTGGCAACGTCATCCTACTACATCCAGAGTATGAGTCTAGCATGTACATTGAATAGTAAGCTCAAGGGAAGAGATTTTTAAAAATTGTGAGTGGTGGTCATGTTTAATAACATGCATAATTAATTATAAAATTAGATCATGACATGTACGGGAGGCCCATTATAAGGTGTTGCCTGTGCGACAGAACACTGCGTAATACCTTCCTAGGCTTGAAGCAGTGGAACAACAGTGCTGGACCCCCATCCTCATGCTGCCCAGCTGGCTCCCCGAGCTCATCCCAGAACTTGAGTTAACAGCACAGGAACACAACACGCTACCCACTGGGCCAATGGCTGGCTCTGCACACAATTCTTCATAACTTTTTTTGACAGTTTAATCCTGATTTTTTAGCAAAGTCTTAGTACGGCCCCTTTCTAAACATGACAGGTGTCTGGTCAGACAGCACAAAAGCATAGTTGCTGTCTAGTACACCTACCCGTCAATCTAAACTAAATGAACAAACAAAAATAAAAACTACACCTGTCACATTCATGAGGTGATGTGAAAAAATGGCTATGTTGAAAACATGGGGTCAAACCCTTGAAAAGTGCTAAAGTTGTGAGTAGATGCTGAAAGATGTCAACATGCCTTCATAATTTTAGAGTTTAAGATTTTGACCCCAGATTTTCAAACCTAGTCTTTTTATGAACCTTCATGAACCTGGTAGGTGTATTTTTTCAAATCCTACCTGAAAGGTGATTTTGCAGAGCGATTGTGAAATCGCCTTTTGGGCCAGATTTGAAAAATTTCACCTACCTTGTTCATGAGGTTGGGTCCCAAAAAAGGCCATGCTGAAAGTCTGGTGGAAAATATACTGAAAAATAACAAAGTAATTAGTGAACACTGCAATATTTCAATATCCACTCATTACTTGGTCATGTTATATTTTTTCACCAAATTTTCAACATAGTCTTCTTATGACCCCACCTCATGAACCTGGTAGGTGAAAATGCCCAAAATCTGCTCAAAGGTGATTTTGCAGAGTGACTAAAATTACCTTTCAGGCCAGATTTGAAAAAAATGCACCTACCTTGTTCATGAGGTGGGGTCCAAAAAAAAGGTTATGTTGGACATTTGGCAAAAATATTAATAAATGACAAAGTTCTGAGTAAAAGCTCAAAATGCATTAAAAAGCCATTAACCATGCCAGCCTGGTGGTGCAGAGGGCTGAGGCGCTGGATGCCTCACCTCACGCCATGCCGCAACCCGGTTTGGGAATGAGACAGGGTCATCGGGAGCCAGCCGGGAGCAGGACTGAGCAGCCATAACAGCAGCTCTCCTCTCCTGGGGAGGATCTGTGTCACCTCTGCCCTATAGTTCCATTGCCCTCAGGTGGAGGACCGAGGGGCAACATAGGTAGGCAGGGGCAGCAAGCAGTAGGAGGGTGCATCAGAGCAGCGATGTACGCGTGTTTCCACACATGTGCATGTGACCAGGCATGGGGGAGGGGAAATGAGGGGAAAAGACGGGCATAAAAAAAAAAGCCATTAACCAAACTTACCTTTTTTTTCAGTCATTCACAGTCAAGCAATCGGAAGAAGCAGGATGTGCAGTAACATAAAACATAGAACATAGAAACATAGAATTTGATGGCAGATAAGAACCGCTTGGCCCAGCCAGTCTGCCCATTTCCATACCTAATGGATAAGCTGCAGATCCTAGTTAACCAGCAGTCTACTTCTTTCTACCCCCACCCCTAGAATTGCCTTATGACTGTCCCATGCATTCTTGAATTCAACCACTGTTTTGACTCCACAACCTCCGGAAGGTCGCTCCATGCATCCACAACCTCTCTGTGAAAAATACTCCTTACATTACTCTGAGCCGCCTCTATCTTCAAATTGTGCCCCCTTGTTCTTGCACACCTCTTTTTTTGAAAGATGCTACCCTCTTGGACTTTGTTGATTCCCTTGAGGTACTTGAAAGTTTCTATCATGTCCCCCTCTCCCTCCTTTCCTCGAGGCTATACATATTAAGCTCCTTTAGTCTCTCTTCATATGTCTTCTGGTGCAGACCCTGCACCATTTTAGTTGCCCTCCTCTGGACAGCTTCCATCTTGTCTATGTCCTTGCAGAGATTGGGTCTCCAGAACTGCACACAGTACTCCAGATGGGGTCTCACCAGCTGTCTGTACAGAGGGATAACAACTTCCTGTTTTCTACTGGTGATGCCTCTCCCTATGCATCCCAGTATCCCCCCAGCCCTCCTTACTGCCCTCTCACATTGTGTGCCCACCTTTAAGTCATCTGATATGACTACCCCCAGGTCCCTTTCCATTTTGTTGTTAGTATCTCACCCCCCATTGTGTACTCTTCCCCTGGGGTTTTGTTTCCCAGGTGCATTACCTTGCACTTCTTAGCACTGAATCTGAGCTGCCATACATTTGACCATTCCTCTAACCTTGCCAAGTCCCTTCTCATCCTTTCCACCCCACCTTGTGCATCAACTCTGTTGCAGATCTTTGTGTCATCTGCAAAGTGACATGCTTTTCCTTCCAGTCCCTCTGCAATGTCACTTATAAAGACATTGAAGAGGACCGGTCCTAATACTGAACCCTGCGGTACCCCACTAGTAACCCCCCTTTCTTCAGAGTGGACTCCATTTACTGTTACCCTCTGTGTCCTATTCTCCAGCCAATTCTTTACCCAGGCTATCGTCTTGGGACCCACTCCCAGGCTGGCTAACTTGTATATTAATCTTTTGTGTGGGACTGAGTCAAATGCCTTGCTAGTAGAAGCAATAGGACATGCTGGTGGATCAGATAAGTAAGTAAGGATGGGTGCTGAGAGGGGAACTGGAGTGAGGGGTGGGGACCAGAGGTTATTGCTGGCCAGTTTTCTTGGTTTACAGGTATGGGGCACCAGGGGAAATGATTGGGAGGTGGACAGAATAACTGACAGTGGGTGGGAGTTTATTTTTACATACAGAGCATGGGGGATGTGATTGGGAGGGGGGTATAATTGGCAGTGGGTGGGAGTTTTGGTTTTACAAACGGGGCACAGGAGAAATGATCAGGGGATGGGCAGGATAATTGGCAGTTGCTGGGAACTTATTTTTACAAACGGGGCATGAGGAAAATGATCAGGATGTGGGCAGAATACTTGGCAGTGGGTGGGATAATTGGCAAAAGATGGGATTTTCTTTTTACAAATGGGGCATGAGGAAGCGATCAGGAAGTGGGTGGCATAATCGGAAGTGGGTGGGAGTTTGTTTTTACAAACGGGGCATGGGGAAGCTGATATGAGGCTCTGCCTGCGAGTCCTTGTACTTTGTTCTTGTGTCCTACGAGGTCACCCCACTCTCTCCTCAAGTCCCTCTGTCTCTTGCAACCAGCAGATTACCCAAACCCTCTGTACCTTTGAACTCCTTTTATTTATTTTATTTATTTAGCTTTTGTTGACCGGGTAAGTGCACTAGACAAATCCTGCCTATTTTCAGGCACGACCCGGGGGAAGGGGATACAGATGAATGCCAACTGACCTTGAACCAGATTAAGCTGTTGGTATATTTTTAGTGAATGAGGGAAATTTGGCCAGGTAGGATAGAAAGGGGAGCCAGCCTGTGTTATAAAGGTCTTCCTGCAGTCTAAGAGGGTGTGGGATTTTCTCCATCTCCATAATTTACGGCAGTGGTGCTTCCAGACTTGGAAAGAAGGGAGTATCAGAATTTAGCTATTTGCATGGAATGGCCTTTGCAAATGCAGCTAAGATAATTCTGTAGAAGTATTTGTTGTGTGGGAAGAAAATCTCCGTGGGGGTTGACCAAGAAGGAGATGCTGCAGACCAGGGAAGGGAGACCCCAGGATATTCTGGGTCATTTCACCAATTTATATAATACAGTTCTGTATCTTTGAGCTTGATCAATTCCATATTGCCTCCAGCCATTGATGTTTTGACTGTAATGCTTGGTGGTAAATTTGATGTGGAAAATGTGGGACATCGTTTTTCATTTAAACTCTTGTCAATAGTTACTGGCAGTTGTGCTGTGTACTTCACGTCAAATACTTGTCGACCGTGAGTCTAATATTGGGATTTGCATCTCCTCCATCCATTTGTTTCAAAGCTGTGTCAGAGGGTCTAATCCCCCAACCCCGTCAATCACTTCACTAAATGAGAAAGTAATCTTTTTCCCCTTTCTTAGCTAGCTGCCCCTTGCAAACATGATAAGAGGGAATCTTGGTTAGCCATAATTTTCTCCTTCAGTGTGGCTCTTAGGGACCCTGTTGCCGAGTTGTAAGTATCTGAAAATGTCAGTCAGACCCAAATGACATTCTTTCATCGAATCTTTCACCCCATTGGCAAGCTTCCAATAGCCTTCCTTCTTGTGACCAGCACTTATTCTAACCTTATGCTATCCTGACCTTATGCATAACTGTTCTCAGCATGTAAATAACTGTTCTAAGATGCTAATCATTCTCGTTTCACATTTCCTCTTGATCCCTTCCACTCTTTCCCCTCACCCCTCTATGGCTTTCCCCCATCCCCCCTCTGCCCTGTTATATTTCCTGAGCTCCCTTGCTCACTTTAAAATGTTTTGTCCCATACCTTCTCACCTCTGATGAGGCCCCTGGGCTGATGCCATTCCTTACCTTGTTGATCATTAGATATTAGGCTGAGTCTGTTCTCATTTTCCTGTAAAGGGTCATTTCATAAGACCCCACCCCCTCTAATATGACCCTTTGAATTCCAGGTTTTAATCAAATACTCACCTTGGCATACATTGTACAATGCCACATGTATTGGAACATCTCTAGTATATACTGTTATAATGTTTTGTTTGTTCTCTGTCTCATACGGACATGGAACCTATGAAATGAGTTTGTTCTCAAAGGTGTTATCTGAAATTTCAATAAATAAATAAATAAAACCTTTTAAGCCGGCCCGGTGGTGCTGAGGGTTCACGACCCTGGATGCCACACCTCACTCCACACCGGCGTCCCGGGTTTGGGAATGGACTCAGGTCACTGGGGGTTGGCAGGGGCACAGAGAGATTGAGTGTCCGAGGGACTGCTCTCCCTCTCCGGGGAGGGGGGTTTCAGTGGCCGGCAGCCCCTAGCGGAGGCTGAGGGGTGGTGGGCTTGCACTGCCCTTAGGGGGAGTGAATTGGGGCATGGCGCCAGGAGGGAGTGCGTGCAGACATGTCGCATTCCCTCACCAACATCCTTGCATGTCCCGCTCAACCACAAGAAAAGGGAAATGGCGAATGATTGCGGCAGGTTGATGGCCATCTACAGGATGCCTGGCCTTGGGGCATCGCTCCGGATCCTGGATCCGGTTGGAAAGTAAGGGTGGCTCTCCACCATCCCACCGTGGGGGGTAAGCCGTGGGTTAGCTGGCAGCGGGGGTTCCACTGGGGGCCGAGAGCAGATTGGACAGTGGCCAGATGAATAGGATGCCGGGACGCACAAGGCAGATTGGGAGCCTCAGGTAAAAAGGACTAACTAAAAAAAAAAAAAACTTAAATTAGCCAAGGGGGGGGGAGGCACGGATAAGAAGCAGGAAATTCCCAGCCTCCCCCCACAAAACAGGGTAGTTAGCGAGGTAAACACCAAGGTAGAGATGTCGATAAGGAGCAGGACAGGGGTAAATGGAGGAAAAAGGTAATAAGGGCAGGAATGAAGCTAAAAGGGATAAGGCCATCAAAAAATGGAGGGCGATGAGTACCAATGCCCATAGTCTGGGTAACAAGCTTCCTGAACTAGTGGCCTTGATGGAAGAGGGACACCTGGATATCGTGGCAGTCACATAAACATGGTACACAGAGAACCATGACCGGGATGTCAACATACCAGGGTACACAATCTACAGGAGGGACAGGGAGGGTAAAAGAGGAGGAGGAGAAGTAGCTCTCTATATAAGGGAAGAGATCAAAGCAACTGAACTCAAAGGGTAAATGGGAGGAGAGGAGGCATTGTGGGTCACCTTGGAGACAGGAAATGGCACCACAGTCTGCATGGGGTTGTATACAGACCCCGTCTCAGGGGAGGAAATGGACAAGGAAATCATAGAAGGCATCCTTAGGAGAGATATTGTTGATGGAGGATCTGAATATGCCAGATGTTAACTGGAGCACATTTGCTGCAGTCACATCCAAGAGTAGGGTCATTCTCGATGCCCTACAGGGGGCATGCCTCAGACAGCTAGCGTTAGAACCCACTCGGCAGGGAGCAATCTTAGACTTGGTACTCTAAAATTGGGATGGAGAGAGGATCACAGATTTAGAAGTGGGTAGCCATCTGGGAACAAGCGACAACCAAACAGTGTCATTCATGATAAACACAGCCGTTGAGTCAAGCCATACAAAAGCGAGGGTACTGGACTATAGGAGGGCTGCCTTGGGCAAAATGGGTGAGTGCCTCAGGAATGTACTAACAAATAGGCAAGAAGGAGGGTGGAAGAACAATGGGAAAAATCAGAACTGCCATCACAGAGGCAACAAGCCTTTGTGTGAAGCAAATAAACAAAACAAAATGAAGTAAAAACACTATGGTTCTCAAAAGAGGTGGCAGGGAAGGTTAGGAGAAAAGATAGCATAAGGAATCACAGAAGGAGCAGGACAGAGAACTGTATCAGTTAAAGCAGAAGGAAGCGGGAAGGCAGTCAGAATAGCAAGGCCCAAACCGATGAAAAGATAGCCATCTCAGTTAAGAAGGGATAAAACTCTTTATAGGTACATTAGGGCAAAGAAAGGGAAATTGTTTAACCAGGAGAAGCACACTAAACCAAAGCTTGTTTCCCAGGTGTGACCTGGGAGCACAAAGAAGTTAAGTGACTTGCTCAGGGTCACACAGTATGCAAGTGGGCTGTGAGATTCAAACCCAGGTCTCCAGGTTTCCAGCTCAAAGCCTTAAACCACTGCACTATACTGCCTCTAGAAAAACCAAGGAGGGATAGTGTGGCTTAATAAAGGGAAGGAGGTGGGCAGAGGGTGACAGTGAAAAGGCAGAGATACTGAATGAATAGTTTTGCTCAGTATTCAAAAGATGAAGAGGGGAGGTACCTAAACCAAACAATAGAAGCACTCTGGATGAGGGGTCGATACCAGTCCATTCACAAAAGAAAGGGTCCTGAAAGAACTCCTAAAACTCAAGGTGGACAAAGCAATGAGGCCTGATGGGATTCACCCAGAATTCTAAAAGAACTAAGGGAGACCTAGTGAAACCACTGACTATCCTTTTAACAAATCATGGGAGGATGGTGTGGTACCTGAGGACTGGAGTAGGGTGGATGTGATTCTCCTTCACAAAAGTGGGAGCAAGGCAGAGGCAGGAAACTACAGACCTGTTAGTTTGACCTCAGTGGTAGGGAAAATGATGGGAATCACTTCTGAAAGAAAGAACTGTTGAGTACCTAGAGGCCAGCGGGGCACAGGACCAAAGGCAGCATGGATTCACAGTGAGAAGGTCATGTCAGACGAATCTAATAGATATCTTTGACTGGGTGACCAAAGTAGTGGATCAGGAGGGCTGTGGATATGGCCTACCTAGACTTCAGCAAGGCATTTGACACAGTCCCACACAAAGATTATAACAAGTTAGTCAGCCTGGGAGTGGGTCCCAGGGTGGTAGCCTGGGTGACAAATTGGCTGGACAACAGGACGAGAGGGTACACTCTGAAGAAAGGGGGGTTACTAGTGGGGTACCGCAGGGTTCATTACTGGAACGGTCCTCTTTAATGTCTTTATAGGTGACATTGTGGAGGGGCTGGAAAGAAAAGTATGCCTCTTTGCAGATGACACAAAGATCTGCAACAGGGTTGATACACAAGGGGGGGGTGGAAAGGATGAGAAGGGACTTGACAAGGCTGGAGGAATGGTTAAATGTATGGCAGTTTAGATTTAATGTAAAGAAGTGCAAAGTAATGCACATGGGAAACAAAAACCCAGGGGAAGAGTACACAATGGAGGGGAGGTACTAACAACAACAAAAATGGATTACTTGGTCATAATAGATGTCTGGCACTGTCTATTCCCCTCGGACCCGAGTTTTACTTTTTTCTCGAATAGGCATCACACCTATTCCAGAATAGACTATTTTTTGGTAACCTGTGAGCATCTGGGTCTGGTGTAAGACATCACAATAAACCCTATGGTCCTTTCTGACCATCATCCCTTCATTATTAGTCTAGATTTGGGTAGGAAGAAAAACAAACACTATGGAGCTTAACTCGATCTTGCTAAAAGCTAAACAATATGTGGAATTCATTAAGAAGTGTATTCCCTTTTCTTCAGGAAAATACCTCCCAAATATTTCAGAGGCCTTGGATTGGGACGCATTAAAAGCAACACTCAGGGGAAAACCAAAACATACGCTCCTAAGAGGTGGCGGACTTGGGACACAAATATAATACTCTTCTGGAACACTTAAACACTTACCAATTATTATATACAGAAGGGGACCGAGAGGTCCAACAATGGATCCGAGAGACAAAAGCGGATATACAGAAATTAATGGACATAAGGATCCAGCAGGCCCTTCTCTATCTTAAACAGGCCAGATATGAGGGGGGACCTTGGGGCACTCGTAGACTTGCTCAACGCCTTTGGGGACAGAAGGCCTCCACAACTGTTTTAAAGACTAAAGATCCAACCTCCGGGAAGCTATCACATAGAGAGGAGGATATTATACACTCTTTTGTAACTTTTTATCAACACCTATATCCGGAAGACAATCTGTCTACCACTGAAGAGAGGCGGTCCTTTTTGGGTGATCTCCCCCTGCCCTGTCTTACTGAGGCTCGACGGGACCTGCTGGAATCACTTATAACACTTGACAAAATTTCACATTGTATTAAATCTCTTTCTTCCCACCGTTGCCCAGGACCTGATGGGCTTCTGTCCGAATGGTATAAGGCATTTGGGGCTGAGATTTCCCCCAAGTTACTCACTACTTTTAGAGAGATTGCGGAAGGTTCCCCCCCCCGGGCCTACGCCACGTTGGCCACCCTACTAAAACAAAACATTGACCCCACTAACCCCTCTTCTTATCGACTGATTTCAGTCCTAAAACTGATTACAAACTTTTCACAATCATATGGGCTTCACGATTGGAGAGGATCCTACCCTGCCTAAATCATCACGACCAATCTGGCTTTGTTAAAAATAGAAACACTACAGACAATATCTGTAGGACTTTAATACTGGTTGAATATATACGAGACTGATGGATCTCCGCTGAGGTCATTAGTTTAGATGCAGAGAAGGCCTTCGACAGGGTGTCCTGGCAATTTTTATGGGACACCCTGTTGAAGTTCCATTTTCTGGAGTCATTTTTGGGATGGCTGAAGGGCCTTTATGCTGCTCCCTGGGCGTATGTGAGAGTCAATGGAGGGGTCCCTCTTTTACCTTATCATGGTACTGCGAGGTTGCCTCTCTCCCTTTTATTTGCCTTTTACATGGAGCCGCTTGGGATGGCCTTAGAATTTCTTCTGAGATAGAGGCATTCCCCTGGGACAACAGCAATATAAAGTCCGATATGTTTGTTGACGATGTTCTTCTAACCTCCTATCTCCAGACACATCCAACCCTGTGGTTTGGAGAATCCTTCAGAAATATGAGGTTATAGCAGGATTTAAATTAAATATTATAAATGCCTTCACTGCCTCCTCCCCATGAGGTGGAGATGTAGAAGATAAAATATCTAGCAATACACATTCCATTGAATCTCGGGGTGCTGGAGGTGGTGAATTATGAGCACTTACCATTACAATACAAAAGGTTTGGAGAGATGGTCATCCCTTCTGTTGTCATTCTTTCAACGGATTGAAACTATACATATGAATATCCTCCTCAGCTCCTTTACCTTTTCCAAAACATTACTTTTTCCCTCTCCTTTTATTTTAAGTTCTGGGACAAATTACTTTCTAAACTTATAATGTGTAAACAACGCCTGAGTCCGCCTCTCTCTCCTTCAGCCTCTGCTGCTCAAGGAGGAGTAAACCTACCTAATCTTAAACAGCATGCCCAGACTGCATTTCTTCGTACCCTTGTCAACTGGCTGACTGACAGTTTTTCAGCACCCTGAAATCTCTGGAGTTCATCTTAAGCAATATGTATGATATTTCTGCTCTTCTTTTTCATCCACAAATAATGCCCCTCCTATGAGACTTTTCGCACAGATGACATCCCATACTCTGCAGGTCTCGTGACAGGTTAAGGAATAGACCGACAATCAAACCAATATATGACCTTTGTAAAACCATCTCTAAGGATGATCTTTTTCAACCTGCTTATATGGAGCTGGCTTTTTCCCATTGGCACAAATCTGATCTGTCACACCTGTTCCAGTTCCTAGATGTGAGGGGGGGGTCTTGCCTTTTGATAAGCTCAAAATCCAATACGGGCTCCGAGGTACAGATTTTTTTAGATACCTCCAGGTGAAGAATTATATACTTCCCCATCGGACATTTGCCGCTAAACTCCCTACCCCAAACCCTTCCCTGCTAAAAATGTTCATTGATTCCATCTATGGGAACCAATGTGGCCACCTTATAGGGAATACATATAAACATTGAGAGACCTACTGGGAGACTCCACACAATCAATATTAGACAAATGGAATGAGGACCTGGCCTCGGAGTTGCAATTTTCTGACTGGATTGCCATGACCCTGCCAGCTATTAAAGTGATTCTTCTTTTGGCAGGAGTTTTCCTGGAAAATTAGAATTAGATATTTCCAGGCCCCAGAAATTCCCACCAAATTCCTCCTGGCTACATACTGCCATTGTGGAGACAAAGTGAATGTGGCTTGGCAGAATTGGGCCATATTTTATGGCATTGTTCCCATTTAATGCCATTTTGGTGTAGCCTCCAGCTGGAGCTGTCTACCTGTTTAGGGAACCAGTAGAATTGACGGGAAATTATATTGTTCTCTGTGTACCCAGACCACTCTCCCCATGGACCAAAAACGCTGTTGCCAATATTTCTTATAGCGCCAAGAAGGCCATCACCAGAAAATGGATGGCTCAACAAATTCCTTCTATTCAGGACTGGAGATCTATTATGCTGGAAATTTACCAGATGGAGAGTCTTACGGCAATGCTCCAGGACCCATGGAGGATTTAGGCCTATGTGGCAGGCCTGGGTACTTTACTACTCTGAAATAGATTCATCTTTTGTTCCTTGAATGTATACAATACTTTTCATTGGACTCAGGTCAGGTGTTCTGGGGATGTAATATGAACTCTTGGGGACTCCAGTTATGGCTATGCTACCTGAACAAATAATTGTATTCTGTGATCATACTGTATGATGTATGAAATACAAATATTACATGTGTGTGTGAAAATACCTAATAAATACAAATAAAAAAAATGGAAAGAGACCTGGGGCTAGTCATATCAGACATCTTTTTTTTTTTTTTTTATCTCCACTCTGTTTCTCCTCGCGCCATGCGGCCCCCATCTGACCGACTCCCCCAGCTCCGTCCCCTGGAATTACCGGGGCTTACCTTATGCCCGGTCCGGGAGCGGTGCCTGCGAAGAGTCGATCGCCATCCTGCCGCCGGCTGCTTTTTTCGATTTTCTCCGCCTTTTTACCCGAGGACCCCAGGAGAAGGACGCATGTGTGTGGAGGCACGCATGCGCCTTACAGCCCCAGTAATGGCCCTCTTCCGCCCACCCCTATTGGTTTATCGCGGCACCTCGGCTGTAGCCCTTGGCCTCCACCAGGGGTAGCCGAGAGCGCAGGATGCCACCCACCTCCCTGGAGAGGAGAGCTGTTCATGCTACTCCATCCTGCTCCACCCGCCCCTCCGTGCCAACCTCCACGACCCAGGCTCGCTCAACCCGGTCGCCAGCGTGCCGTGAGGTGAGACGCTCAGTGCCTCAGCCTCTGTGCCACCGGCCGGCTTATCAGACATCTTTAAGGTAGGCAAGCAAAGTAAGAAGGCAGTAAGAAGGGCTGGAGGGATACTGGCAGGCACAGGGAGAGGCATCACCAGTAGAAAACAAGAAGTTGTTATCCATCTGTACAGACAGTTGATGAGACCCCATCTGGAGTACTGCATGCAGTTCTGGAGACCCCATCTCCGCAAGGACGTAGACAGGATGGAGTCAGTCCAGAGGAGGACAACTAAAATGGTGCAGGGTCTGCAAGAGAAGCCCTACGAAGAGAGACTAAAAGAGCTTACTATGTATACCCTTGAGGAAAGGATGAGAGGGGGGGCATGATAGAAACTTTCAAGTACCTCAAGGGAATCAACAAAGTACAAAAGGGTAGCATCTTTCAGAAAAAGAGATGTGCAAGAACAAGAGAGCACAATTTGAAGATAGAAGGGGATGGCTCAGGGGCAATGTGAGGAAGTATTTTTTACAGAGAGGGTGGTGGACGATGGAACAGCCTTCCTGAAGAGGTTGGGGGTCCAAAACAGTGGAGGAATTCAAGAATGCATGGGACAGACATAAGGTAATTATAGTGAGCGGAAGGAGAAAGTAGGCTGTTAGTTAACTAGGATCTGCAGCTTATCCAATAGGTAGGAAATGGGCAGAGTAGGTGGCCAAGTGGTCCTTATCTGCCATCAAAGTCTATGTTTCTATGTTTCTATTCCAATAAAATAACTGGCTCAGGTGTTTAAGACCCTAAAGGCTCCAATTTCTGAACTTAGTACCTATTCAGGGAAGGGCGGAAACAGTTTTACCATGGCTACCTGATGGTGATGTGATGCTGTACCAGCAACCTGGGTTTGGGAGCTGACTTTTCGGAAGGTGGAGGACTGTGGTGATGCTATCGCTTGGCAGTGTTCCAAGCCACAGTGGGGTGTTGCAGAGTTCAACCACAGCAATCTCTGTGGTGATCCGGGGAGCTCACTCCACTTCATAGGGTTCTATGTGATAAGGGTGACTCAAGAAGGGCGATGACAAAAACAGTGAGTGCAACATCACTGACCATGAAAATGGCGATGAGCACTACAGCGAGTGGCACAAACAGCGACGAGTGCTGCTGTATGTAAGCAGAGCAGGACATGTGCTCACTGTTTTTGCAGGGGGCGAGTGCCCTCCATGCTGATCATAAATAATATAATCATTCCCGGGGGATGACAATTGAGGACGGGGAAAACTAGGAGGGGCCACTCCACAGGGAGGACACAAGTCAGGAGGGGGAGAATGTTGGGGGGGGGGAGAGGACAAAGTGGGGGAGTGTGGGACAGGAGAGAGAGAAGCAAAAATGGAAAAAAATCTTCCCACAGCCAGTCCCAAACCCGGGTCTGCCAGCCACAGGGGTAGTGACTGTATCCACTACACCAGACGGCCAGCTCAGAACTGGCCTGACCAACAAAGCCCTTTCAGTTCACAAAATAACCACTTCCTACACAATGAGAGCGCTGAACTTGACATGTGCTATAAACGGAACCTTGCCGACTTGACATTCGTTATTTTTACCTCGCCCAAATTGAATCACTCAAATTGCTTCACTGTTATCACAGTATACTCTCACAGGGCTCACTTTGCACAAGAGCCGACTGATGAATCTGATGAATTTAGCATGCTAGGAAAGCAAAAAAAATACAACAAAACCCACAAAACCAGCTGAATGACAGTTATGGCAATCTCCAGCTCACTCTGTGGTGATTTCTACCAGACAGTGTCCATGGAGGAAAGAAGATACGAATGGGTGGCAGCTAGGAAAGACCTTGACCTGAGAACTGGGCAGACAGCAACAGAGGAGAAACTGCTTTATAGAGACTGTTTTGCAGCAAAGACCTTTGTTTCCATGAAGGTTTTTCTTTGCTGGTTGCTGACCTGCCCCAATCTGATCCAGACCATCCAGCCTTGTCACCTTTTTCCCTAGGACTTAGCCTCTTTGGATATCCTAATGGTGTACCTCCCATGGCAGAGCCATTGCTGGCTAGCGCCAACTAGAGCACAATCTAACTAGCCTCAGAGGAGGCACCTAATCGGTGGTGGGAAGTCTGCAGTGGACCGTAGCACCATCCTGCTTGATCAGGTGTTTCCAGTATGTTTTCTCCCCAGGGATGGCTGTTATACAATGACACACTGTGCATGCTGGTAGAGGCATGAACATGTACATCAGAATCTGACAGTGTGCCTTCTCAAGTGGACGTTCCCACTGTGCTGTACCAAGGCTGCTGCCAAGTGACAGGCAAGTAGGGATGCAACTTATCCGCCTTCCCTGAGAAAGAAGAGCAGTCCTTGGGGCACACTATCTTCACTCCCACGGCTGGCTTCTATACCACCCGAGTCCACTGTGGAAGCTAGTTCACCGGTGTAGCAGGTGGTAGCTCTAACGGTGTGTTGCCAGGCCAGACCCTAGCAGGAAAAATCTTCTGGGATTGAGCCTTGTTTCCAAAGATGACCAAGAAGAGGTTACACACAATGGCATCAATTTCACAGTCAATTACAAGCATTGAGCCACCTATATAAAATCAAAATGGCGTCATCTGATATTTGCATTCAATTTAAAAAAAAAACATTAATAATGGCTGGCCCGGTGGCGCATCACACTGCCACCTTGGCGACCAGGGTTTAACATAGAAACATAGAATCTGATGGCAGATAAGGACCACTTGGCCCACCTAGTCTGCCCATTTCCCTTCCTGATGAATAAGCTGCAGATTCTAGTTAATCAACAGCTTACTTCCTCCTAACCCCCACTAGAATTGCCTTATGCCTGTCCCATGCATTCATGAATTCTCCCACTGTTCCTGACTCCTCAACCTCCTCAGGAAGGCTGTTCCATGAATCCACAACCCTCTCTGTGAGAAAATACTTTCTAACATTACCTCTGAGCCGTCCTCCCTCTATCTTCAAATTGTGCCCCCTTGTTCTTGCACATTTCTTCTTCTGAAAGATACTACCGTCTTGTACTTTGTTAATTCCCTTGAGATACTTGAAAGTTTCTATTATGTCCCCCCCTTCCTCCTTTCCTCAAGGGTATACATATTAAGCTGCCTCAGTCTCTCCTCGTATGTCTTCTGGTGCACACCCTGCACCATTTTGGTTGCCCTCCTCTGAACAGCCTCCATTCTGTCTATATCTTTGTAGAGATGGGGTCTCCAGAATTGCACACAGTACTCCAGAAGGGGTCTCACCAACTGTCTGTACAGAGGGATAACAACTTCCTGTTTTCTACTGTTGATGCCTCTCCCTCTGCATCCCAGTATCCCCCAGCCCTCCTTACTGTCTTCTCACATTGCTTGCCCACCTTTAGGTCATCTGATATAATTAATCCTAGGTCTCTTTCGATTTTTGTTGTTATTAACTCACCCCCCATTGTGTACTCTTCCCCTGGGTTTTTGTTTCCCAGATACATTACCTTGCACTTCTTTGCATTGAATCTGAGCTGCTATACATTTGACCATTCCTCCAACCTTGCCAAGTCCCTTTTCATTCTTTCCACTCCACCTTGTGTATCAACCCTGTTGCAGATCTTTGTGTCATCTCCAAAGAGACACACCATTCCTTTCAGGTGCTCTCCAATGTCACTTATAAAGACATTAAAGAGGACCGGTCCCAGTACCGAACCCAGCGGTACCCCACTAGTTACCTTCCTTTCTTCACTGTGGACTCAGTTTACTATTACACTTTGCGTTCTGTTGTCCAGCCAGTTTTTTTTATCCAGGCTACCACCTTGGGACCCACTCCAAGGCTGGCTAACTTGTATATTAATCTTTTGTGTGAGATTGTGTCAAATGCCTTGCTAAAATCTAGGTAGGCCATATCCAAGCCCCTTCCTGGTCTACTACTTTGGTCACCCAGTCAAAGAAATCTATTAGGTTCATCTGACATGACCTTCCTGCTGTGAAACCATACTGCCCTGGGTCCTGTGCCCCACTAGCCTCTAGGTACTCAACAATTCTTTCCTTCAGAAGTGATTCCATCATTTTCCCTTCCACTGAAGTCAAACTAACTGGTCTGTAGTTTCCTGCCTCTGCCCTGCTCCCACTTTTGTGAAGTGGAATCACATTTGCCCTCCTCCAGTCCTCAGGTACCACCGCATCCTCCCATGATTTGTTAAAGAGAGTTGTCTGTGGTGTTACTAGTTCTACCCTTAGTTCTTTTAGAATTCTTGGGTGAATCCATCAGGCCCCATTGCTTTGTCCACCCTCAGTTTCAAAGTTCTTTCAAAACCCTTTCTTCTGTGAATGGACTGGTATCGACCCCCTATTCAGTGTTTCTCCTTGTTTGGTTTCCGCACCTCCTCTCCTCTTCTACTGTGAATACTGAGCAGAAATATTCATTCAGTATCCCTGCTTTTTCACTGTCACCCTCTGCCCACATTCCTTCCCCTTTATTAAGTCTCTGTATCCCTCCCTTGGTCTTTCTTCGCTCCCTAATGTACCTATAAAATGTTTTATCCCCCTTCTTAACAGAGTTGGCTATCTTTTCCTCAGTTTATGCCTTTGCTATTCTGATTGCCTTCCCTGCCTCCTTCTGCTTTAACTGATAAAGTTCTCCGTCCTGTTCCTTCTGTGTTTCCTTATATTTCCTGAATGCTACCCTTTTCTCCTTAACCATCCCTGCCACCTCTTTTGAGAACTATAGTGGTTTTTTCCTTCAGTTTGTGTGCAATGCCATGAAATCCTTGTTAACAGCAGCTGAGGAGGGCAGGCATCTTAAGGAGTGGAAGTACTTGGCTACAAGGGAGGGAAGACACAGGTCACTCAGCAGTCATGTGACTCATATCAGCCAGTCATGCAGCAGCATTGACATCAGCTGTGAGTAGCTTATCGCCCACCCTTCTGGTCAGAGGAAGAGCGCAGCCCTGTGACCCTCTCGGCGGAGAACATGTATGGTAAAGCAGCAGTATTCATTAGTGGAAAACAACATCATCATATAATTTTTCTAGTAATATATTTCTTGTAAACACATCAGTATATCCATTTTTCTTTTTATTGTATTTTATTCCTGAACTGAGAAATCGGCTTCTGAAGTTTTTAAAATTCCCTGCTCTCTGGCCAAACCCACTATGAATGAATTAAATATTTTTGCATGCTGCTGTGCTGTTTACATCAAAGATATATGCTAGCACCCTCCAACTAGACCAGCTTTATCGACACCGACACCACTTCACTGAGAAAGCAGTAAATAGCTCGATCATGTCAGTCATAGACTATGGCCTTGTTGTCTATGGGGCTGGCACTGACACTGCCCTCAAGTGGGTCAAGGTTGCCCTAAATAAAGCCTGCAGGCTTGTTTTGGGTGCATACTGCTTAACTCACACTTGTGAGTTTTACTCGAGCACTGGTTGGCTAAACCTGAACAACAGAATCAAATACCAGATCTGTCTGCTAGCAAAATAATCCACTCGGCCTTGTACCTCCTGGAGTGCAGAAGCTTCTCAGCTGCACAATCAACCCCAGATAAACTAGGGGTACCAGCAATGCTGTCTTTCGCATCCCATTTCGTTGTACTACACAAGGGCAAAGATCCTTAGAGTTTAGGGCCCCATTGTGGTTAAACTTTCTCCCTGCGGAAATGCTTATGGAGCCAAAACTTGGCCCCTTTAAATCCAAACTACTATAGCACCTTGTCACGCTCAGTACATGTGACTGTGACAAATACACCTAATGCTACTAGGGTTATGCCCTTTACTCTTCTATTATTGCATTTATCCCCCTCCACCCTCCCTCCTTGTACCCAAACACCCCCGGCTCAATTTTTTAGTAGTATTTCTCTTCATTTTCACCTCCCACCCCCATGCCTCTTATCTATTTCAACAAAACCTCCAGGTGGCTCCCTCACTAAATTTCCTATCCCTACACCCTCTCCCCAGGACTGTTTTCTCTCTCATACTCCACCAGCTTAATCCCTCTTGGTGAGTTCTCATCCTGATATTTTACCTCATACTGATGAAACCCAAAGTCCCTGGGCTGATTCTCTCTCCCTAATTTAACACTACCATCTGTCACCCAATCCTCTACACTCTGCCCTTCTCCTCTGGGGCTACGTGATTTGCCCCCACCCCCGAGGCAGCTCTATCTGCAATTACACCAACCCTTTTGTAAGCTTTACATTTGGATCTTTGGTACTATATGCAATTGTATTTACTCTCTATCTCTTGCCTGTTTTATGTCTAATGAAATATTATTAAAATTGTTGTTCCTGACTGAAATTACCACTGTATCTTGTCTGTTTTGTAAACTGTTTGTACCCTACAACATAGGATCTTTGTAAATGAGTTATTCAAGCTCAAAGGCCTTTAATCCAGACTTCAATAAAAAATAAATAAATATATCAACCAGGCAGAGGCAGTGCAGAGAAGAGCTACCAAAATGGTCCAGGGCATACATCAAAAATTATGAGGAAAGGCTCAAGGAATTAAATATGTACTCACTGGAGGCAAGAAGGACAGGTGGACATGATAGAAACATGCAAGTATGCCAGAGGAATAAATAAGGTGGGGAGACCAGCTATCTGCAGAAAAGAATGAGCACTAGGACTAGGGGTCACGATATGTATGTGAGAGGGGAGACTCAAAGGCAGTGTGAGGAAGTACTTCTTCAAGGAGAGGGCAGTTGAACCCTGGAACCGGCTACCAGAGGAAGTGGTGGGGGCCAAAACTGTGGGGGTATTCAACCATGCATGGGATAGACACAGGGGACTAGTGAGACTAGGACAGAAAGGAAGAATGGAAACAGGTCAGGCAGGATCTGACGGAAGGAAGCAAGACATTTCTTAAGGGTAGACCGGATGGACATGGAGGTCCTTTTCTGTTGACAACCATTATGTAACTAAGTAATACATCCACCATATGAATCTAATACTTAAGTAGTAATCTCCTGGGAAGATATTTAAAAAAATGGCTAGTGGTGGCCATCTTTAATGACTTAAGTAATTAAATATAAAAAATATATATATATAAAATTAGTATTTAAAGCTGTTTTAAAATCAAAGGACAATAAGAAGATACTGATGATGAATCTAATTATGTCACAGATAGATTATCACTAAAACAACTGTATAATGACATTTTTTGGTGATTAACAAATACTGTTACTTTAAGGACATTTTTAGCCCAGAAGAACAGTACCACCATGGGCTCTAGGTAAACGGAATGGGAACATTGTTTAACCTGGAGTAGCACACTAAGCAGAAGCTTGTTTACAGGTGCGACCTGGCAGCACAAGGAAGTTAAGTGACTTTCTCAGGATCACACAGCATGCACCTAGGCAGCTGTGGGATTCAAACCTAGGTCTCCAGATCTGCAGCTCACAGCCTTAATCCACTGTGCAATACTGCCTCCTATAAAAAAAAAGCTATTCTTCCTGGGTTTGGAGGAGCACTCTATTTTTTGTTGACAAATGGGGAAGTTTTTTACTCACCAGCTTTTGAAGTTGGTAAGTATATTACTGCTCTGCAAAGTTCTTATCTGGAACACTGGGTGAGGTGGTCATCTCTCTGGGAAACTGTGCACAGGCAGCTTGACAGGCTTGCACTTCTGTTGACCAATCATAGGTCAGGCACTGATGTTGCTTATGAAGGCATCTGCTGGCCCACCTGGAGGAAAAATCTGGGTATGGTGGTCCTATCCTTGATATGGGCATAGGAAGAAAATAAGAACAAAAAAAGAGACCTGCTCTGGCCAATGGCTGGGGTTGGGAAGTGTGTTGAGTTGCTTCACTTTTTATTAGGAATGTTATTTGTCTCTCTGGGTCAGTAAATTTGTCTGAAGGGCCCTCAGTGCAGCTATTTGCATAACAGCACCAAATGCTGATATAGGAGCCAGTAATCCTTTGTCAACAGATTTTTATGTTCAGCCTTGTTTGCTGATTTCCATGCTGTGCTCTATGTGTCATCAGACAAGGTGTTTTTTTCTCAGTCTGCATTGTCATTACCAACAGAGTGTTTACTCAACATCAGCCTTACTGTATTTACTGCTAACAAATGTACAAAGAGAAGACAGTTACTTCCCTTCACCCACCTCTTTCTGTTGTTCTAACACTGCTGTCTCCAGTAACCCAACATGCTTTGTTCAGATAAATGCATATTCTATATATGTAATCTCTTTACTTTAAGGCTAGTTTACTCAAGATAACCCAGCCGAATGCATTATCATGTTTCACTTGCTTTAACCCATTTTAAAGCTGGGTGGACTGGAACACTGGGCGGCTGTGTGACATGCTCAATGTCACACTATATGTGGGTTTCGGTGGAATTCAAATACAAGTCTACTGGCCCACAGTTCTGCACTCCAGCCACTAGGCTACACTGCCTACTGCTGGTCAGGCCTTGAACATCCCCGGCTCCTGCTGTCAATTTAGAACCAGTCCAGACAAAATGCCTGTACCCACTTGCCTTGCCAGCCCTCTGAAATTGTGCCTGTAGTTCCCTTTACAGTATTTGGTTTACTATTCACTACTATATGAGCTGAGACCATCCAAGCTCATTTCTTGGCTGACTTCAGCTGGATTCACACTTGGATACACATAGAAATATAGACATAAAAACAAGGGTCCATCCAGTCTGCCTGAATAGGTATCCCTACCTCACCGTTTGATCTACTGTCCAGTTGGGGTTTCCACCCCCAACCCCTGAATCCTCCACCATACTAGTTCCCCTCAGTGTAACTACCAAACCCCCTTACTCTGTCCCAGCCATGTTTGGACCCTTTTATAGTCTTTGCCCCTTTACCTCTGCCAGAAGACTGTTCTATGGCTCAATCACCCACTCTGTGAAGAAAAGCTTCCTCACATTCCTCTTGAACCTTAGTCCCACCGATTTCTATTTGTGCCCCCTTGCTAAGGACTTCCTATTAAAGGTGGAAGATCAGTGAACTGACAGAAGTACCCCATTAACACCATCTAAGAAATCAAAATTCTACATTTAAAATATTTCAGTATATTTCAACCAGTCCCTCACAAACCACCACCCCGACACACACACACACACACAGATCTTCTACCAGCTAGCTTCTGGGTGATTCAAGGTAGAAAGCCTCCAACAAAAGTACTGCTAACTAAACTTATTTCAAAATATCACCCCTTGCTAGGTCCCTTTGTCCAGGGATAGTGGAACAGTATACTGTGACTGACAGTAGAAGTTAGCAGTGCATCAAAGTTTTTTATATAGTGAATATGCTTTATTGAAAATAAAAAAAATGTAACAGTAGCTATAAAATAGGAAACAAGAAAAAGTTAGCTGTAAACAGACAAACACTCCAATATATACCCCTTCCCCAAATCTTTTAACATAAGATGCTGTTAGCTAAACTGGGGTATTTAGATAAATAAAGCTAACCAAAATTTGTAACTAAACAAGAACAAGTTTTGTCATTATTTGGGGAGGGTGGACAACCAGGATTCCAAAGAGACTCCATTGTTTTTTTTGCTAATTGTTTAACCAGGTGAGACACACTAAGCTGAAAGCTTGTTTACAGGTGCAACCTGGGAGCACAGGGAAGTTAAGTGACTTGCTTAGGGTCACACAGTATGCAAGCGGGGGTTGTGGGACTCAAACCCAGGTCTGTAGATTTGCAGCTCAGAGCCTTAAACCACTGCGCTATACTGCTGTTGGCAATAGGATGTATATGAATTCCAAGTAGAAGCTAACATATGTATGACAAGTTAGGATTGAACCAAATAGGTTGTTGCCACAGATTAATAAATATATTCTTAGTATATATATTTTAAACTGACCAAAAGTTAACAAAGAAATACCAATAGGAGTGTCTTTCAGAGATGTAGGTAATGCTTTAAAAGTAAGATATAACATGCATAAAGGGACACTGTCTCAAAGTGTCCCTTGTTTAAAAAACACATTTATGATTGACAAAAGTCTGTAAAGATTGTTGATGTAGCTGGTAGTTTGATTCTGACTCTTACTTTCTTTAAAAAGTGAAAACTAGACTGCCCAACATACTGGTGTTACCACATCAAAACAGGTTTGTTTACATTCCTTGATCAGCTTCAGCTGCATCTTTCCTGGACTTGAAACACCCACAACACAGTCTAGCCCTCATGATGCAGTGGAGTTCAGGAGGCTACTGCCTTATGAGTGACTGCACTGTTTGGATGTGTTTTAATGCTCAGGAAGCATGCAATAAGAACAGATCCAGAAGGTTGTTTATAAATATACATTGCCATGCATTTCAGGTCTACTAAACAAGGAGACAGACGAAATGAACAGCGACATCAGTGAATTTTAGAGAGGGTAAGCAATAATAAAATGTAGGTTTCAAATAGAAATAATATGATGAAAAACAGGTTGACAGTGTCCCTTTAAAGAGACCATATTTTTTTTTACATAATTCATGCTCTATAAGAAGCCAAAGCAGAATATATGGTATTGTTACATTTTATTTATCATATGACACCTATCTAGAGTATTTGGCGGCATATACAGCATAATAATAAGCATGAAAATCAGGGGCACCAAGGCCTCCACTGGTTCTCTGAGCCGTTAATCTAAGGTAGCAAAGCCATGGTTTATGACCACACCACATGAAATGCAAAAGTGATCTCTGAAGGTACTGAAACCAATTCATAGGAGCCTCACTGAGAGCATAATCATTGGGTAAAGTATTTTCGAAAATATTAATTTTATTATATTAATCCTCCCAGAGAGATAACGACAAAGCATGCCATCTTTCCAAATATGCTTTTTTTTAATAATTTCATTTTTATTGAATTTTTAACATGCATAGTCGACATATCAGACTGTTTACAGCATTCAGATTTTACATATGGTTATGAATCAATTCCAGTAAGCATTAATACAGTGGATTTATAACTTAATGACAGAGTCCTCCAATAAATTAACTTAACTAATTTAAATAGTGAAGAGAAAGACGGAAATCACAATATTCCATGTTCATTATGAAAGATCAATCTGTTGCAGTTAATACTGAGCAGAGAAAACCAACTGGAACTTAGCTTAAACCAAGGTTTCCTATTAGTTAGTGACTTATTCCATACTCATACATATGACAGGAATTCATGTCTCCAACAAGCACCCAATTAAGGTGAGGAGATGGTAAAAAGGAGGGGGGGGGGGGAGGACTACTAATGGGTGTCCCTGCAGCGTCCCAACCCAACTCCAGAGGTGGAGAGGGGGGAAGGCGGGGGGGGGGACTATATATACTGGAAGGTAGAATTGAGGAGGGGGGAGTGGATGGTTAGGTAAATGTTGGTAACTAGAGGAGCTCTGAATAGCTATAACTATTTTGGGGGGTCCTCCCTCTCAATAGTGAGATTCAGGGGATAAAGGAGTCATCTTGTAGCATATAATATAGCTGCCATCGAGACCATCTGGAATTAAATTGCTCTCCCTGGTCATTTAGGTTATGTGTTATCCGCTCCATGTAGTATATTTGTTTAGTGATCTGCCACCAGGTTGGGATTTTGTGGTTAACCATACTTTGTAATGGCCTTCTTGGCCACGTGAGGAGAAGGAAAAGGAGGTCTCTAATAGATGGTTTCCTAGTTCTCTAGGGATTAATAGTAAAGATATGTTTCCCCAGTTAATTGAAATTTGTGGGCCAAAAGTTTCGCGGAGTTAGCCTGAAGTGCTATTATAAAGGGTTGAAGTTCAGGGCAGGTCCACATAATATGCGAATGGGTCACTCTGACCTCTCCTCACTGACGCCAGCAAGCTGCTGATACAGACTGTGTGTAGTGACTGGTGATTATAGGTGTTCTGAAATATCTAATAAGGTTTTTCCATGCGTATTCACGCCATTGGTGTGAGCTAGTTACCTTAGCAACATATTGGCATGCTTTCTGCCATTCTTCAGGGGTAACAGGGTGCTCTAACTTTTCTTGCCACTGGAGTCTAGCATTATCAGTAATAGTTAGGAGTTGAACTTTTGGGAGCGTAGTAGCTGAGAGTATAAGTGTCTTTGCTCATGTGAATTATTCAGTCAGATTTGAAGGTTGATCGGGGTATCTGAGCAGTGTTCGAGCTGAGCTAGGCAATGATTCATAGTAGTGACGGTTGTAAAATCTATAAAAGTCACTGTGTGGCAGATTGTATTGGGTTTGAATTTCAGTAAAGGATCGCATATTCCCCTGAGTTATGACATGTGAGAGGTATAGCAAGCCCAGTCTCCCCCAGACCAAGAACCCGTGATCCATTCTGTTAGGAATAAACTGGTCTATGCTTGCTATGGGGAATATAAGAGGTAGAAAAGGGTCTAAATGTTGTGAATTCCTTATAGTTCTCCAAGAGTTTAAATAATGAATTATCCATGGATTCGTAAGATTGGATGGAAGAGGGTCATTGTGTTGCCCATATATTTTCCCAAAGTATTCTCTATTACTGATAAGTGACATTTCAATTTCTGCCCAGTGCGAGAAGAGTGCCATTCTGTCTCGCCATCAGGTGTGTGTAAGCAGCTATTATGATGGGAGCCAGAGATCGAAGGCAAGTCCCCTTCCGGTCTTGGGAGGGTGAGCACCTTAAGGCGGACTCTAGGTCTTTGTCCTGCCCAAATAAATCTGGAAATGGAGCTGTTCCATATCTGGAAAGTGTTGTCCGCAAGTGGAATGGGGATGTTCTGAAATAAGTAAAGGGCCCTAGGGAGTACCACCATTCTAATTAGCTCTATTCTTCTGGAGAGGCTTAGTGGCAGTGTATTCAAAGTGGCCAAGTCAGTTTTAAGTTGGGAAGTGAAGGGGACATAGTTATTCTTATATTAGTCCGCCGGAGACTGGGAGAACTGGATACCCAGGTATTTCAGTTTAGTCAGGGATCAGTTGCAGAGAAATAGGTTTTGTACGTTGGGAGATGGGGAGTAGTGGAATGTGAGGATCTCAGTTTTGGAGAGATTAAGCTTGTATCCTGACACCTGTCTGAACTCATCCAAAAGTTGCCTTATTGCTGGGAGTGATTTTTCCAGATTCTGGAGGTAAAGTAGCACACCATCAGCATACAATGCAACTTGTTGCTCCGTGCCCCCCAGTGTGACCCCAGTAAGATTCTGTGAGTCCCGAATATACTGTGCGAAGGGTTCTATGAATAGGGCAAATAAGAGTGGGGAGAGGGGACAACCTCATCTGGTCCCTCTGCCTAGCAGGAAATAACTAGAATGATGTCCGTCTATCTTTACACAGGCCTGGGGGGTGGCATATATATTTTGTATGACCTTAACTAGAGCTGAGGGGATCCCAACTTTATGGAGAACCTGATAAAAGAATGGCCAAGCCAACCTATCAAACGTCTTTTCAGCGTCAATGCTTATTAAGACTGAAGGGGTATTAGTAGAATGCATCTTATGGGTCAAATGGAGAGTGCACATAATCTTATCAGTGGTGGGATGGGTACTCACAAAGACAGTTTGGTCTCTATCTATGAGTTGGAGGAGAAAAGGGTCTAGGCAGCGAGTCAAGATAGACATAAATAGTTTGTAGTCAGCATTTAGAACCGAAATTGGTCTATATGAACTGCAGAGCTGCGAGAGTTTCCCTGGTTTAGGGATAATTGAGATGGTCGCGTACAACCATGAGGGTGGGGGCAAGTCTCCCTCCATGATAGAACTGAATAGTCTCAGAAGTTTATGGAAAATCTGGGGTCTAGTTGCCCTATAGAACTCTATTCCACATCCGTCTGGACCAGAAGGCTTTAAGGTTTTCGCTCTGGCTAAGGCAGCGGACAGCTCATTTTCTGTAATCGGATTGGTCAGGATTTCCCTCTGTGGGTCTGGGAGAGAGGGCAAGGTTATAGGGTGAAGATATTGATCTATTTGGTGGGCTGTAGGGGATTGTTCTGGGGTATATAAAATGGAACAGTAGAAGTGAAAGCCTCTGCAACATCGTGCAGCTTAGTTAGCAGCTGACCATGGGCAGGGTGTCTGATAGTGGTTATGACTGAGGACTTCTTTTGTTTACGGATTTGGTAGGCTAATAACCTTGTTGCTCTAGGCCCTACTTTATAGTATCTTTGTCTCAAGAAAGTTAAAGCAATCTCTGTTTGTTGTAAGACTAGGCAATTGAGGTCTAACTTGACTTGTTGTAATTGGGGGAAGACTGAAGTATCCCCTTGTTTGTGGGCCATTTGTAAAAAGTGTAATGTGTCCTCTAATTTAGTCTTCTGCTTCCTCCTTTGTTTGTTTAGTTCCACTGTGTGCTGAATTATATGTCCACAGAGGACAGATTTCACTGTGTCCCAGTGTATTGCAAGGGATGATTCTTCCTAGGGATTGTTTCCTATGATTTCCTTAATTTTGTCCTGAAGGTATTCTTGAAACTGCTTGGACCGGAGATAATAAAGGGTTAAGTCTCCATCGGGTACTTTTGGGTTGTAGTCCCATGTCCCAGGTAGTGATCAAGGGGGCATGGTCAGAGAGGGCTATGTCATCCATCCTTGCATCATGTAATATGTTAAGGTTCACAACTTGGGTATAGGTTTGGTCTATGCACGAATAGGTACGGTGTACTGAGGAGTAGTGGGAGTAGTTCGGTGATTGAGGATGTGCGTGGTGCCAAACATCACACCAGCCCACCTTCTGTGTAAATCTCTTAAAGAGTTTTTGGTTAGCTGTTTGCCTTGGAGGGCGTGGGTTGGAGGAGTCTATAACAGTTTCTGGGAGGAGACTGAAATCTCTTGCCAACAGAAGAGTCCCACTAGTCATTTGGACTATTTTATCTAGGAGTGTTTTCAGTTGGGAGATAGGAAGGCCTGGGGGGAAACAGGAGTTCGCCAGGGTAACCTGCCTAGCACCGATCATGCCTTGCACAATAATAAGTCTACCCTCGGGGTCAGCCCATCGCAGTCCCGGACTAAAGGGGGGATGTGGGGGTATTAGGATTGCCACTCCCCTACGTCTGCTACTACCACTAGAGGAGTAAAAAACCTCCCCATGGCTTAGCCGTGCTAATTTGGAATGTTCTGTAGAGCTTAGGTGAGTTCTTGCAGGTAGATCAGATCGGATCTGCTCTTCCTCAAATATACTAGTACTCTGGATCTCTTAACTGGGGAGGTTAAGCCATTTATGTTATGGGATAAAAGTTTCAGATGTGGGGTGGTTATGGGTTGAGTTGGGGTGAGACGCTGCCAATGGGTCCCCACCCCTTCCCCAGAACAACCAAATCATCATAGGGGTCCTCCGTCAAAGGTTTTCTTGATCCAATTACATGGTGACAGTCGACTAGAAAATTAGAACAATAACAAATTCAACATTCATACAATCCTTTCACAACAGGTACTTCTTGGGAGAAGCTAACTTGTAACAGAGAGTCAATATTTACTAGAATTAAAACCCTAACTAATAACAGGCTCCGACATGCAGCCAACTGGGCCACAACGTCGGTAAAAAAAAAAAACTAGTGCTTCCATGAAACAGGGTAATTTCTAGACCCTGAAGAAGTTTCCTTCCCAGAAGGAATGATCCCTTAAAGGGGTCTTCCAGACACCTACAGTGTCTAAATAGGGTACAGGGGAGAAGGGAAAAAGAAAAAATGAAAGGGAGGTGAAAAATACAAGACGCCATATGAGAGGCGGTGATCAACCTTTAAGAGGTGTGATGGTTAAAGGTTAGCCTTAGCAGGGGATCTCGCTAGGGCTACCAATAGAAGTGAGAGGGCTGGGAGCCCTGTATCTCACAAATCCCAGTCTCATCCAGCGAAGAGGAGGCAATGCCTCCATTGTTGCTGTCTTGAGTAATTTGGTCTAGCAACTCCGCTCGGGGATGAGGTGAGAATCAACCAACCCGTGCAGTTAAATGGCACTCCAGCAGCAGGGGTGCTGCAGCTTCCACGGAGGGGGGGAAGGGACAGAGGCGAGCTGGCAAGGGAGTCAGGGAAACAGACCCTCCATCCAACCTGACCCAACCACACTGGCCTCCACGGCCCAAACAACTCAGGACCCCCATGATGAGAGGGCAGTTCACAACTGCCTACTCCCATTCCATAGCTCGCAATTATCCATTAGCAGTAGGGGGTATATGCAGCCTATAGTGAAGCCCCCATACGAGAGGCCAGGTCAATCATAGAGAAGCAGCAATCCAAATATACAACCCCCCCCAATACGGCCGGTTCACTCAGGTTCCGATAAATTGCTGCAATGAAATACTTAACCCTGAGCAAAATACCAAGCGTTCGTAATGACATAGGAATGCAAATGTGTGATTCAACTGGTGAGGGTAGAGCAGCGCACGCCACCACATGTCTGCAGTTAAATTCATCCACCCCTCCCCCTCCCCCCCAGCCGGATTCAGAATGGTCCAGGGAAGGAGAAGAGTAAGGCCAGGAATATGGGGGACAGGGGTGCCCCCATTGTCCCCAACACTCTTGCTCCAGTGTGGGAGGCCCACCACCCCATTCCCAGACAGAACCAGTGCCACAAAGCACCAGGGGTTAGGCCGCAGCAGGCCCTGCACTCTCCAACTCAGGGCATGGGAGCATGCTTAGCAATATGGAGCTCGCTTCATCCATTATGGGCAGGGCCTTCACTGTAATCGGCGACGCTCTCCTCACCAGTCTATCCTAGGCCCGGCGAGCGCGTGCGCCACATCGCACATCATTGAGCCCTCCTCCAAGGAGCAGGCCAGGTTGTCTGGCAGCATCAACGTGCCCCCCGCGCCCCCAGGACAGCAAGTCCTACCAGAGCTCCCCAAACTGAAATCCAAGCGGGAATAAAAAACCCCAATGGAAGGAGAGGGAGGCAAAGGAACACCAGGGTGGGGGTAGAAAGAAAACATTCAATGACGCAGCACGCCCGCTCTCAGAGCAACTTCAGGGAAGGAATGTAGAGGAGAGGGCCGAGCAGCAGCCTCCTCTGACTGGCAAGATGCAGCAAACCTACAGGCCCAACTGTCCCTCAGAGCTGCAGTTTATATTATTATACCAGTGTGGGTTGCACTCCAAACCCCTCCAAGCCCCAGCCCCAGCAGACCAATCAGATAATTGTCTGTTTATATTTGTGGTACCTATAACAGGAAGAATACTCATTGTTCGAGACAGCTGATTCCAGACAGAGGAGTTTGCTTAACAGTGTGGAGCTCTGCTATCCCATAAGGGCAGGGCATTTGCTCTAATTAATGCCACTCCTCATACTAGCCTCTCTTAGGACTGGCCAGCACGTGTGTTGCATCACACAACACCAGGCTCCCCTCCATGGAGCACGCCAGGGAATCGAGCAGCATCAACGTTGTGCCCCCCCCGAGGGGACAAACCCCAACTACATTTCCCCAGGCTGAAGGTCCCAGCAGGAACAAAAACCCCAGGAGGAGGGAAACAGAAGCAGGGAACATCGGGTGGGAGCGTGAAAGGTACTCAGCAGTGCACACGCCCACCCCCAGGCCATCTAGGGAGACAAAGGGAGGGCAAGGGCCCAGCACCAGCCGCACCTGTCTGGCAGAAAGCAGCTAGAATACTAGACTCCACGAGCTTCACAGAGCTGCAATTTATGCTGTTATACCAGTGTGAGCTGCATCCCGATACCCCCCGAGCTCCAGCCACAACAGATTTATCAGTCAGTGGTGCATTTAAATTAGTAGTGTCTGTTACAGAGGAAATACTTGCTGCCCAGGACAGCCAGTTCTAGTCTCATGGAGGGGCCTCCAAGAATCCAGACAGTCAGGGAGAGGGCGGATTGTCGTCTTCAAAATGCTCACAATGTCGAGTACAGTTCTGTGCCCCCACAACGGCTTGCATTGCATTGGCCACTCCACATCTTCTGTGAGAGTCTCGCTGCTATGGAGGGGCCAGCTGGGTCGGTTCTGTCTCTGCTGTGGGACATCAATCTTTCTAGATTTCAAGGCTGCCATTGCTGCAGTCGCGAGTCGAAGGTAAGGTACCATCATTAAAATAGATTGTCATCTTCGCTGGGTATAGAGTCCTGAATCAAATGCCTGCACTTTTGAATGCCTCATTATGGGGATGTAGGCCCTCCATCTCAGCATAATCTCTGGGGCAAAATCATTTTTGAAATACAGCCACTGGCCATTGAGGAGTACCACCCCCTTCTTCCACGCTGCATGTAGGACACCCTCCTTTTCTTGAAATTGGAGGAATTTAGCTAAGATCACTCTTGGCCTTGTTCCAGGGGTTGGTTTCGGGCCTAGGGTACGATGGACATGCTCGAACTCCAGGGTGTAGTGTGATGGGAGGGTGAGTACTTCATGTAGGGTGTTCTGGAGAAATTTTATGATATCCGAGCCCTTGGCTCCTTCAGGAATGCCAGCAATTCAAATGTTATTTTGGCAATTCCTACTCTCTGCGTCTTCAGCCCTGTCTTGGAGGTATTTTATGCTGTAGTGTAGCTGCACAATAGCTCTCTCGGTGTTGTCCACCCTGTCATTAGTTTCTGTGACCTATGCCTCCATGAATTCTTGCCGCTTCTCCAATTTAGTGATATCAGTGTGGAGGCCTGTAATGGTGGATCTCATTTCTTTTAGAAAATCCCGGAGTTCGGCTAACATCTGCGCTATTTGTCCCTGTAGAGCATCTGTTGGAATGTGGCTGCAGGTATTCGCGTTACAGCGTGAGATCGATGAGGCCCAGGAGCCCTCACTCTCTGAGCTGCCCTCAGACAATCTCTCTTCATCCGGCATAGTGAGCGGTTTAATTTTCGGTCGATCCCTTGCTCGCGGCATATTTGTATCCTTCGTGCAGTTTGTGTAGTTTAGTTTTTGCTAAAAATGCTGAAATTTGAAGGCTTTGTGTTGATCACCACGGGAGCTCCTTTCTAAGATGTGCGAGGGAGCATGACATCACCGGAAGTCCCAAATATGCTTTGATAGAACATAATGGATCTGAAAAATTATTTTGAATAATTTTGCCGGTAGACGTGGAAATTTTAATACTGTACCTAAGTAAGTCAAATCTTTAGATGCCCATGTGAATCCCCAGCCCTCAAAATCAGATTTCCTAATGTGATGATTTAAAGGTAAAATTTATTAAGTTTATAATGAAAAATTAAACCAAACTTATTAATTTATTCAAATGCTACTTTTAAGGTAATATTGAGATTACTTAAATGTAGAAGAATATCATCAGCATAAACTGAAATTTTAAATTGGTGGCGACCTAGTGATATACCAGAAATTTAGGGGCGTGAATGAATGCATCTAATTAATGGTTCAAGGTATAAATTAAATAAAAAAGGAGGAAGTGGGCAACCCTGACGAGTTCCATTGTAAACAGAGAAAGAAGATGAAAGAACTTTGTTACTCTTTACTCTAGCAGTAGGGTGAGAATACAATAAGCATACCTACTAAATAAATCATTAGGAAAGCTGAATTTTCTAATGTTTTGAATAAATATATCCATTAAACTCTGTCAAAAGCTTTTCCATGTCAGGAAGTAACACGCTGGAAATCCAGCATCCCTGGATGTGGAAGTGATATATTGAAGCTTTCATAAATGACCAGCTGAATGCCTACCAGCCATAAACCGAACTTGCTCTGGACCAATCAATACTGACCAGACTTTTTGAAGTCTGATAGCCAAGATCCGAACAAAATCTTCAAATCAATATTTAAGAGTAAACTGGCTCATAATTTGGCACTTTTGTTGGGCCTTACCCAGTTTGGCCAACAATGATTTGAACGCTTCTTGTAATGAGGCATCTAATTCACCCCTGCACAAGCCTCATTATAAACCTACAATAGTAGTGGTAATATTTCTTGAGAGAACGCTTTTGTAAATCTAACAGTATATCCATCAGGGCTTGAGTTTATCTACTGCCCATCTGTTGAAGGGCTTGTTGTAATTCAGCTAATGAAAGAGGTTGTACTAGGAATCCCTCTCAGAGTGATTTAATTAGGTAATGAGTAGAGTTCTAAATATTTTTTATTTCTGCCAAACTAAGTGTTTGATCACCAATCCCATATAATGTCTTGTCAAATTTGTAGAATTCCTCTGCTATTTTCTTTGGGTGAGTAATAAGTTGTTCTGTGTCTGTGCTGCATAGATGTTTAACAGAGCACAAAGCTTCTTGTTGTTTAATCTGCAAAGTTAATAATTTAAAAGCTGTTTCACCCACAGAGATATATTTGGATTTAGATTTGAGTAAAACTAATTCAGCCTGGGATCTGTTTAATTCATGGTATTGTTCACGGACTGCTGTTAATTGTAAAGCTAAATGTTCTGAATAACCCATAGATAACTGACATTCCATAGACCTTACTGAGGCTAAAAGCTCCCTAGACTTATTTTGTTTTTCTTTTTTTGTTTGTTTTAGAGGCTAGACAAATGATTTCGCCCCTAACTGCTCATTTATAAGCCAACCTTAAAGTTATTTGTCTACCAAATCAAAATTTTCATGAAAAAGGGAGAACAAAATTGTTTAAGATGCGACACTATTTGTGTATTATTTACAAGACTGTCATTCATTCTCCATATCTTGTCAATATGTATACTGGGTTCTAATTTTAATAATACTTAAACCAGCGAGTGATCCGAGATTACTATTGTAAGTATTTCTGCATGTGACAACCCTAGTAATAAAGAGTGACTTAATAAAAAGAAATCTATTCTAGAATAAGATTTATGGGGAGCAGAAAAAATGTATAATCCTTTAAATGAGGATGAGGTGTCCTCCATGGGTCCACCAATGCATGAGAATCTACTAAATTCATATAGGGCTCTTTGATTAGAAGTTATAGGGAGATTAAAGGATCCTGATTTATCTTTGTCACCTTCTAGTATGGTGTTCCAGTCTCCAGCTAAAATATAAGATATACAGTATCTGGCCTTTTGGCTAAGTGTAAGGAAAAGTTTGTAAACAACGTGAGTCATCTTTAGTTGGATTGCAAAAGGAGGCCAATAATAATTTAATCTGATCTAAAGTGCCGTGAAGTATTATGTGCCTAGAGTTTGGATCAGTAATTACGTGGTGAGCCTTAAAATTGATATGTTTGGCAATAGGAATGGCCACTTTTAACACCATGGACAGTATACACCATACTCTCCTTATTGCAGAATATTTGCAAACAAGACAGATCCCAGCAGCCTTCCTCAGTCTAGATGCTGAGAAGACGTTTGATAGGGTCTCTTGGCCCTTTCTTTGGGACACACTAAAGCATTTTCAATTCCCAGATATATTTTTAAAGTGGTTACAAAACATTTATTCCCACCCTCAAGCTTATATTCGAGTCAATGGGGCTTTGTCATCCCCTATTAGCCTCTCCAGGGACACCCGCCAGAGATGTCCCCTCTCCCCACTTCTCTTCATCTTTTATATGGAGTTCTGGTGGCAGTCTTGTGGCAGGATCAGCGTATAGAGGGTGTTACAATGGGGCAACAAGATTAGAGAGTTTCCCCCTTTGCTGATGATGTTTTCCTTACAGTCTTTTCCACGAATACAGCAATACCAGCAATTTGGGATATACTAAGAATGTTTGAAAACACTGCAGATTTTAAATTGAATCTCTTAAAACAGAGGTTCTCTCTTTTATTTCCTCCCATCCACAGACCTTAAATGACGATACCCTTGAAGTGATCTCGCAATCTCATAAAATATTTGGGGATCTATATCCTCAAAGATATAAATCATATAGATCTTGTTAATTTGAACCTTTAACTAATGCAACTCAGACTGACTTGTCAAGATGGGGCGGCCTTCCCCTCCCCTTCTTTCAGCGTATAGAGGTTGTAAGAATGAACATTTCAGCCCATTCCTATATATTTTTCAAAATGTCCCAGTATCTAAATCTCGATGATCATATCTGACCACATAGTCTAGAATGATCTCCAGTTTTATTTGGTGAGGTCATCATCCCCATATCCCACATTCAATCCTCCAATTTTCCCACACTCAGGGTGGGGCGAATATCCCAAATTTAGAATGGTATGCAAGGGTGGCCTTTGTATGTATAGTACTACTATAGGTAAGCCCTCCTATAACTCCCCCATGGAAACAGTTTAAACATACTTTTAATGACCTTTCATGATATTGATCCTATCTTATTTGTCCCTCAAGGATAAATCTCTTCACTACAGGTAATACACTACGGGTATGGTACCATCTGAAAAATCACAATTTGAAATATTTTCTACTATAGTAAACCTCTGGCGGCAGATGGGGATTTCTTGTCAGCTCACACAGACTTCTCTTTAGCTGCTGGAGAAGGCAGGGTTTAAGATTCTACTTTCAATTTTGGATAAGAATGGCATGGTTCCAGTTGAGCAGCTTTAAAAATCCTTTGATCTTATGGGCAGGGAACATTATAGGTATTTACAAATTAGATCATATCTATACCATAAACAGAAACAATATACCAAGCTCTCGGATCCCAAGCCACTACTACTAACTATCTTAATGGATATTCTTAATGATATACCCTGGGAACACCTCATAGAACATATATATGAAATCCTCTAAAAGGCATTGGGAGACTCCATGAAATCAGTTTTGGATTCCTGTAACTGGGACTTGCATTTTGATATTACTCCTGAGACCTGTCTCAGATTTGCTCTCCCTGTGGTTAAGGCCACCTTTTCCACCACCTGGAGGGAGTTTGTATGGAAATGCTGGTATCGTTATTTTTGTACCCCTGCACTCCTGATGAAATACATGTCTCCGTCACATGGGGTTTGTTGAAGGGGATGTAGTCATCTCTGTGCTGATCATAGCCATGTGTTTTGGTAGTGCACATTGTTAATGGTATTCTGGCAGTTCCTCCAGGTGGAACTTGACAACTGTCTAGGAGACCATATAGAGCTTACAGAGCAGATCAGGTCCTGCTTTCCCATTCTCCCATACCATTGGCCACCCTGAAATAAAACTTACTTTGACCTATATCCTAGTGGCCAAAAGGCCATCACAAGGAGGTGGATGATGACTAAATTACCAACAGTTATCAAGTGGCACCAGGTGGTACTGGACATCTATCATTTGGAACACCTAACTGTGTCCTTACAAGACAAATTAGCACCATTCAATCCAGAAATGGCACTGGTGGATTTGGCATATAGCTCAAGTGGATCCAGACTTTGTCCCATGAGGGGCGAACACAAGAGGGTTTTGTGTGGGAGTGCCTGTGGCCATGGGGGACAGGCCTGAGATGGTTATACTTTCTGCCCCAACAGTATGCAAATAAGCTGCTTTGCACTGCCCGTGAATGTATCCAATCTCACTTAACTAGCATATAGTGGATACTGTGTGCTTTATGATATGACCCACCCTTTAAGTACTGTCATTAACTGTCTATGGAATGTTCTTGTTCACCTGATTCGGACTGTGTAATTGGAGATGCATTTTTTTTTCTTTTAAACCATGTACTCTGTACTTTTTAAAACAAATGAAAATTATATAAAAAAAGAATGGCCACTCAGCTCTTTTATCAGTACCAGTCACAAAGACGTGACCTAACTGGATACGATGTAAATAATGCAAATCAGTTGTGAGGAGATGGATCTCTTGTAAAAATACTAGTGAGGATTGTATTTATGAAGGCATGTTAATAATTTTGCCTTCTTTACTGGGGAATCTGCACCTTTAATATTCCATGTAATTGAAGAGTAGGTTGACATATTATAACAAAATTTCTAAATATCAGTAATGGGTTTGCCCAGTACACATTCAGTGTTAAAATATTAAATATACATAATAAAATCCAAGTGAGAAAATGCAGGGGTGTAGCCAGGAATTTTAAACTTGTACTCAAAACTGATGCACTGTTGTCCCCCCATTATGTAAACATAAACCAAAATATGCGCTGCCACGCCACACCAACAATAAGCCTGCCCCCCATTTGTCATGTCTGAGTTCAAGTAGTCAGTTTCTTCCTGTAATCCTCCTTCCTTTGTTTTTCTGCCTGCCTGGTAAGTTGTTCTTGTTTGTGTATTTGGATGGTGGCATCAGTGCACCATAGTGAACAACAAAGACAAAAGGCCTCAGTGCGACACAGATGCAATGTGACTCACAATGTCCTTGCTTTCCTCTTTTTGTTGTCCCTGTCTGATTATTTTTTACTGTACTCTGCTGAGTACAGTGCGTATGCCTGCTGACACCCCTGAGAAAATGTTGCAAAAATTGTAAAATTACTGAAATACCAGATCAATACCCCCCTGAATTTAGATAGAAAGAACTACAATCATCCCCTTTGTTCTGCAATTTTTTTTTAAAAGCTAATTGTAACATAAGGGAAACTACTCCCATAAATACCATAGGAATAATACTAAATGAATAATTAGAAAATATGCACAAAATCCTAACAATCCCACCTCATCCCACACCATCCTGTGACCAGGATCTCACCATTCGGAGGTCCTGCAAAGAGAGCATGGCAGACCCAACTCTTACCAGACAACAAATCTCTTCCTTATTATTATTAAAAAACCTAAACTACCAAGAATTAATTTTTATAACCATTATGTAAACATAATAAATGTCAAATAAAATTAACCCAAACAAAATTATATCCATATAATACAAAAATGCTTTAAATTTAAAAGAGGTTGCTGCCTGTATCTAAAACTACAAATATTAACTCAGTAACAGAATATAACAAAATCAAATATGTAAGAACATTAAAAACACAGGCATATATCAACTATAATAATACTCTGTGTTAAAGCAAAAGATTAACAGACAGCAGCCCCAATAAAACTATAAATTCCTAAGGACATATTGTTGCTGCAATTATATTATAAACTTACATACAAAGTCGAGCAATCACAACCAAGGAAGCATAAACAAGCAAGCGGTTCAATAGAAATCTAAAATTATCCTCGACAGATTATGTGGAAGCTTCATAAACAAATGCCAATATCAAAAGAGCAGCTTCAAAGGCATGTATAATAAAGATTAAAACAGTTGCCAAGTCCAAAGTAACAACCCCATGCTGACAATATGAAGGGCCTGATGTATATCCATCATCAAGATCATATATGGTTCCAGGAAAAAAGAAAAAAAAAGTGTTCTACTGCAAACGGAAAAACTCTAGTTTACAATAGGTGCCTATTAGCAGAAGCTGCACAAAGATTCTGTCCTGAAACCCATGATTGTGTGAATATGCAAAAAGCCATTGATGATGCAGATAAAAAAAATAAAATAGTAAACCATGTTCAGGATCATACATAAACTGATACCCTTTAGCTTATAACTTGCTCAATACCCTGTAAATGAAACTAGTGAAAGTCGAATTCTAAAGTTCTAGTAATAACACAATATCCACAATCAACTGGTGATGCAAAAAGAGATATACACGTGAGTAGAAGCAATGTAAAGAGGTACCAACGAGTCTCAAGAGTCATTTACCTAGTAGTAGGGTGATTAGAAAATCCCAAAAAACAAAAAAAACACCTAGTTCAAGCATATCTTCACTTATTTATTAATAATTCATTGTCTTAGATGCCGTGTTCTTATGAATTGGCTTTTGAAACAACTCAGGCAATAAATTTGGCAAATGCTGACTCGCTGATTCCATCAACTGAAAGGTGAAATTGTCATGGAGAATGGATATACCTTAGCTAATTTTGTTGGGTACAGCATTCTGGACTTTATTCCTCCTCGATGTAAACTTTTTAAAATATCTGCATAAGTTCTTTGCTTTTTCTCTCACTTGGTGGCTGACATCATTATAAGTATAAAACCTATGTTGCTGCCAGTGTAAAGCTAGTTGGGCTCTTGCAACTCACTGTCTTTTAATTTTGTCTTGAAAGTTCAGTAATCTACATGTTAATGTTCTGGGTTGTTCTTCAGGTTTAGGCTTAGGGCAAAGGGCTCTGTGTACCTCTCAATTAACTAAGATGATCTGAGTCTGGTGGACCAGCAATCTGACAGACTAAGGAGTTAATGAATTTAATAGCATCTGACTGCTCACACCTTGAGGTATGCCAATTATTAATAGATTATTCCTGAGTGACCTATTTTCTAGATCATCTATTTTTTTCCTCCACCTTTTGAAGTCTTCTTCTTAGGGATATAACTTCTCTGTCTTCAACCTGAACTCTATCTTCAAGAGAGCTGACCCTGGTTTCAACATTAGAGGCTCAAAGTGTCAGCATATCCAGCAAAGACTTTATAGCCTTAACATCGGTAACTAATTCAGTTAAAATGACTTTTATCGAAGTAAATTGTGCTAAGTAAGCACTGTGATCTTTTTCTTGAGCTGATTCTTTAGAGGCAGAAGAGCCGCTCACCTTTCCATCTGACTTGTAACATTCAGATGGTTTTTATTGGTCCGAGCTCTGTAGCAAGGCTGTCGCTATCAATTTCTTCCCAGTATCTTGATTGTTCATCTTTTAGCAGAAAAAGAATAAATTAGTATAAGGCATAAAGTGAATCTATTATTTGGTGGGAAAAATGTGATGAAACTGTTGAATTATACAGAAATAGAAGCGACTCACCACAGAGCTCTCTAACTTGCAACCATCGCCATAGCCATCCAACTAGAAGTCCCAACAGTGTGTGTCAGAGTCACTGTATTGTTTATAATGTCACTACCTTGTATCATTAAGTGTAATGAAAGTGTATCCTTACATGATACAAGCACACCAAGAAAAGAATATGTGTTTACAAAAAGCAATAGTCACCCTGCTCCAAAAATCAGGACCTCCCTCTGACCCTAACAGTTACCAACCAATCTCTTTGTTAGCCACACTCAACAAGATTATCAAAAAATAGTAAATATGCCACTGATGAAGTTCATTCTAGATCATGGCCTCCTCAATGAAGCACTGTTCAGTTTCTGTCCCAACCACTCAAATACAGTAACAAATGACCCTGCAATTGTCCTGGATGAAGGATATCTTGGAGCCATCTTCACTGATCTCACCAAGACCTTTGACACTTTAAACCATGCCTCTGTCTTGTAAAGTTATGTGGCTTGGGTGACTGGAAGCTGGTCACCAAAATGGTTCTTGTGGTTTTTGACTATACAAATGTGGTCTTCTGTACTGCCCCCTTGCCAGACTAGACCTCTGCAATGCTTCTGTATCTTTGCCACTAACTCCCTCTACTGAACTCACCACTGCCCCCTTTACTTCTCCCTATCCATCCTCCTTCTCCCAGCACATTGCCAGTTCCACTGTACATCTTTCATCTCCAAATAATGGTTCAGGTCTCTCCCTTCATACCTCTCCTCACTCCTCTCCCATCCTCTCTATCTCCTACTCCCTTTGCACCAGAGTCTTTCATACCTTCTCCCTTCCCCATCAGTACTCCTCTACTGAGTAGTCTGCTTTTTCTTATTGCCTCCCCTCCCTATGGAACCTGCTCCCCCCCACTGTCCCCCCAACCCTCTCCCTTAGGCACCAGCTAAAACTTCTCCCTGCCCCTTCCTGATCCTGCCAACCCTGACCTGATCCTTCACTGCAGTGTACCTCCATCCCTGTATTTGGCTCTCACCAGTGTATCATCACCGCCTGTAACAGTTTTGCTCAACTGCTCTTGCACTGTTACTTTAAGACCTGCACTATTCATTGGTTTATTAGCACACAAATGCAGCTTAGTGCACTGCTCTATGATTCTTTCAATGTCATTGGGTTTTATCCAGCTATTTGTATACTGTTTTGCACTTTACTATGTACCTTATTTTTTGATACTGTGTTTGCTATAATTTGTACTCCCTTTCCCATCTCCCCAGGGTTGCATCTGGAAATAAGCCTCAGCTCAGTGTGCCTTTCCCGATTACCAATTTTTAAATAAATAAATAACTCACATGCCTCTGTCCTGGATCAAGAATTACCTCTCAAACCAGACCCAAGTTGTCAAAGTCAGCGAAGCAAATTCCGGTCTTAATGCCCTCAACCTTGATGTTACACAGGGGTTCCTTTTTGGTCTGCTTCTATTCAGCCTTTTCATAAATGGCTTACCAACCATCTGAACAAACCTAAACACCTATATCCACCTTTATACAGATGACACAATAGTCTATATCAATGGCAAGTCAGCCTCAGAATTAAATAGCATTCTACAAGATGTATTCACTGAAACTCAGACTTGGATGAATATAAACTATGTGTTATTGAATAACTCAAAAACTAAATCCATGTTGTTCAGTGGAAGGATAGTCCCTACCAACTCATTACAAAGCATACCCGAAACAGGACCACCACTGGAAAATATTACTTTAAATACCTGAGTTCTGGCTCAATACTAAACTGTCTTATGTGACTGGCTCACTGTGGATGTTGCAGTTATTAGTCCTGCCTTGTAGGTAAGGTTGAGGGTCCTGGGTTCTTATTTTCCTGATTGTGGAGCTCGTATCCAGACATTTTAGTTTGTGCGGTGCCTCCACCCAAAGTTGTTTTGTTTTTTAACTCAGCTTTACTGTGATGTTTCAATTAAATGCAAGGTATAGCATCTCTGGTCCAGATAGGGACATTCCCTCACTAGCCACTTAATACAAGTGGCATATGACAGTTGTTATACAACTTGTATTTGTATACATAGTACAGTAATGACATCTTTACAAGAAAGACTTCCATCACTTGCCTAAGTTTTTGTTTTAGCCAACAAGGTAACAATAACCAAACCAACAGTGAACAAATTTTCTTGATTGAATAGGTGTGAATTTTATTACATCTCGGCTGGACTCCATGCTCATCATAGGAGTTATTACATTTGGCATTTAAGGGGGTACTCTTCAGAAATGAATGTCTCCCCTAAATGTAAGTTTGGCCCTTCCCATATGTAGTAAGTTTTCTTACTCTGCTGTGAATGATTCCCTGAAATCCACATCTAGATGTGACTCCCACTTAGCCCACAGCTCTTTACTGCTTTTCTAGGATCAGTCTCAGAGTAGCTTTCATATATTCCATTCTGTGAGTCTCATCTACTCTTTTTGTCCAGGATTCAAAATAGGGGGTAGTGGTTTGTACCCAGTTTGCTGTGTTCCTTTGTTTGCAGCTTTCAACATACATGCCTAGTACAGAAAGTTTTCCAAAGATGTTAAGAATCTCTATTTTGGGGATGAGGCTACAAAATGTGAGGTAATGCCTCACCTGTAAGTATCTAAAGAAACTGTGTTGTGGGAGGCAATATTGCTCTTGAAGCTCCTGGAATGAGATGCTTGTTGTATTCTGAACTAAGGCTTTCTACCTGTTTAAGATTAATCTGTTCCACCTAAGAAATCTTGGATCAGTATGCAGTAGGAGAAAGTCAGGGTCATCCATTATAATAGATAGAGGATCCACCTCATTAGGGTTTTGGTTATTAAGCTAGCTTTCACTAAAATCTGTAGGGTATGTTTGGTCCATGGGTTGATAGCTCTGCCCAGATCCTCAGGAAGAGAGTAGCATGGAGTAATGAAAATAGTGGTCCTGGCAGCGGCTG
This sequence comes from Neoceratodus forsteri, assembly GCA_016271365.2. Taxonomy (NCBI): domain Eukaryota; kingdom Metazoa; phylum Chordata; order Ceratodontiformes; family Ceratodontidae; genus Neoceratodus; species Neoceratodus forsteri. Next base: position 1,119,084,989 of record CM028130.1, on the reverse strand, counting down.
AGAAGCTTCCATCTCTAGCCATCCTGAGTCACCCTTTGTTTGATGCAGGATTACTATGGACTAACTCTGCTGCAATATAGTATAACTTGAGATCAGGCATAGCTAGAGCCCCTTCTCTTGGTAGAGTTAATAGTTAAGCAATATACCATGAGAGGTGTGGGTTCTGCTGGGATTTAACCAAGCCTGGTGTGGTTCGGTCAAGAGGCCACAGGCAGAGTGATTAACCACACCAGAAGTGGGTAAATCCCAGCATAACCCACACCCTAGAGTGGTGTATTGCAATTATACAACCACTATTTTTTTTTTAGGTAAAAAAAGAAAGAAAAAGACTTGTTTGTATTTTAAATTGTTTAATTTTTTGTAATTTATTATTGCACCACATAAAGTAGTCCTGTGTTGCTAGGGAGATGCTGTGTGTTGCTAAGGAGAGGTGACAGAGCTCTGTTTTTTAAATCACAAATGGCAGCTAGAAAGAGAGAGCGAGAGGGAGGAAAATACTGCATGACAACAGTTCTGTTTTTCATATCACTGTATCTTACAGTAACTGGAAAGGATTAAGAGAGAGAAAGATAGATGGAGACTTGCAGGTGTCATGCCAGCTCAGTTCCGAGACGGTTTCATAATGCCAGTTATGGTCCATGTGTGAAGTGCACATGTGCATCATCCGCTGGCATGGCCCCTGAAACAGTGTTGTGAGATTTTTCATCTCTGTATGGATCAGGAAATGCAATCAAAGATGGGGTGCTGAGAAAAGAAAAACAGAAGTTTATTTATGAGTCATGGGGGACAGAGTAGGACTGTATAAGAGAGACGGACTGGGAAAGAACAAGAGAGGGGCAGGATTGGAGTGAATAGCAAATGAGAGGTTAGGTGGCTGCAGTTTGGGAGTGCATATGTACTAGAGGAATTGGTAGTGAGATAATGAAACAAAAAAAAGTTTATCGTACATTGGGTTGATCTTCTGTTGTTTCATGCTGCAGTTCAGGTTTGAAACTCCCACTTTACTGTTGAAGTTTAGTAGGAGTCAATATGGCGGTTTTCTGCTTTTCTTCTTTGGGGCTTGGATGGATTACTTTAAGTGGGGATTCTAGATGCGGCTGACTGGCACCTTTTCCCATTGTTCATGCCAGGATTTACAACCGGTAAAAGGTGCCAGTCAGCCAATCAGAGTATAGCATTTTCTGAGCCATTGTATAATGTTTTATTTACTCTATATCTGCCCTTTGCTCATATGAAGGAAAGAAAACATTACTCACCGTAGTAATGTTGTTTCTTCCATAGGGATCCCTCATTATGCTTAACAACTGCAATCATTCCCCTGGAATGAGTTGCCTGAGAGCTCAGAATTTTATGTTAATTAGAGAATCTTGAATGAAATTCAAACTGCTGTGTGGTCACAGTCACCCTCACATTCTAACAGAAGATTTATTTCTTAAGTTAGGTGAGCAGTGACCACTAAACTACCTAAATGGCTACCAAAAATATCAAAAATAAATTTCTTTAAAGTTTTCAATACTGCAGAACAATTTCACTAATGCTATGAAGAATTTAAAAGCTCAGGCCACTGAGTATGAACTGAAAAGGTAGTGTAACAAGTAATGCTCAAGCAAATATAAAGAACTGATTCTTTTCTCAGTTTCTGGAAGGGTAGGGAGGAGTGGGATTATTAACATAGTGAGGATACCTTTGGATGAAACAACATTACCACAGTGAGTAATTATTGTCTTCAAACCCCAGGACTCCATAGCAGTACCTTTAGAGTCTGGGTACAGAACCTATTTAGGAAAAGGTTTGCAAGACAGCAGTGTCAAAGCTGGCATCCCTTCTGGACTGTATGTCCAGACAGTAGTGCTTACAGTGTGTACTGTTTTCCAGCTAGCTGTTTTACAGATTTCCTGTAGGGAAACACCTCTTGATGCTGCCACAGAGGAAGAGGTGCCCCTTGTGGAGTGAGCCCTAAGGCCTCCAGGTGGCAGCTTTCACCTTTGCCATAACTGAACTATATGCAGGAAAGTAGACAATAAGAAATGGTTCTCTTGGATGCTGGTTTACCTTTCCCCACTTCACCACAGGTGACGAATGACTGAGTATTAATGGACCATATATCCTTTGTATGGTCCAAGTAGTAGCTCAGAGCTCTTTTAACATCCAGACTGTGGAGCTTTTGTAATGTGTTCTCCTAAACCGGATTTTGCTGTAAAGAATATTGGAAGTGTAACCCCCCCCTACAAATGGGGGTTCCCGAAAAGTCTTCCTTGAGCTTGCCTAAATGCTCACTGCCAGGCTGGTGTCCTGCGTTTTAGCAGTTTAAATGTATTGCCAGAGAGTGCCTGTATAGCCTCTGTGTACTGTCTCTTTAAGAGCTGCCTGGATTGCAGTCATAATTAATCTGGGAGGGGGCTGAGTGTTTCTATGCTCGGGTCCTACTTGGAGTGTGATGATGCAAAACCTCGTACTCTGTCCCCATCTTAACTTCATATGTTCTGATTAAGAGATGAGTCTCTTGCACCATAATGATATCTGGTCCCTGTTTTCTAATATTCTGCATAAATCTAGAATGCTTAATAGGGTTATGCAAGCCATTAATGTTGCATGAGAGAATCTGTATTGGGAGGGTTGACATTTTTTCCCTTACATTTTCCCAAATTGGGAGGGCATCCATCATTTTTATCCGGACTGATCCCCTACAGCTATGTGGGGGGCCGACTCTGTCCCTCAATGTAAAGAGTACCACCAATAATTATGGAGGTTTTCCTTGTTACCATGGTTAGTTTCTCCTGCAACAGTTTTAATTTAATCCATGCCTGGCTATCTGACATTGTCTTAATAAAAAGCATTTTTTCTAACTGTTTCATTGTGTGTGAGTTTTTTTCCTTAATTCCTATATCTATCCCACCTATAGTATATCTTATCCCAATATTTAAAACCCCTCCCTTCCCAAAACTAGCCATTAGTATGGACTGTCTACAAGTTATGTAGAATAATATTATATAAGCTTTATATATTTCCTTAATTGAGCTTCCCCCCAACCCCGTTATCCCTACCCTCAAAATCGAACCCCGTTCTATATAAACCACATAACATGCGGTATAACAATATATAGACAGAAAACAATATAGAATCAGGTACTTTAACTTTTGTACCCATAGACAATTAGAACTTTGTACATTAGACTTTCCAAGGGGAGGTGTAAAAAAAGCACCTCCAAACCCCTTTTCCCGGATCTGGGCATGGATACAGGAGGGAGGGTGAGGTTGAAACTCCAGCCTCGGAGCGAAGAGCTCCTAGTGTGAAAAGCACAACCTCAAACAGGAAGGAAAGAAACCCTTCCCTTTTAGGTCCCGACATTTCCCCTCTATCTAACTGTTACCTTCATTTGAGAAGGCATCCCATCTCTTTATTTATACCTTTTGGCCTTTTCGTTTGCCTTTATAGGCTAAGTTTATATTCCGCAGCTTCCCCTTTGGTTACTTTAGGTTAAGAGTCATTTGTGTTGTTTTAACGTCCCTTTCCCCCCCCTCCCCACAAAAGATGTTTAATTCATGTCTCTCAATGTCCAACATTCTAGTCCCACTATTCCCCTTTCTCCGTTTTCTTCTTTCCCCCCGTTCTTGCAGGGCTGCATTCTCTGTAGATAAATTGTTAGTTTTAAGGATTTGATTCACTTTATATAGTTCCCCTTCTTTCTCCTTGTTACTTTCAAATCTTCAGTCCAGCAGCATTTGGCAGGTAAGCGCCCCTTTATTATTGAGCAGCAGTTCGATCCCCTCAGCAAAAGGGGGAAAAGGAGACATAGGAGAGGAACGTCCAAGGGAGGGAGGTGAACAGGGCCCATTAGATGAGGAGGGCAAGTCAGACCCGGGAGGAGACCAAGGAGGAAGCGAGCCAGTTCAAGGAGAGTCTCCGGCCTGGAGAACCCACCATTAGAGAGCTCTGTAGGACCAGATGGCAACCTCGACTGAATTGAGGTATAGGGATGAGAAGGAAGATACTTCCTCAATTTGTCAGTTGCCTGGACCTATAAATGGTCACCCTCTCCCAGTCCATCCCAGTCCAACACCCTTCCCACCCCTCGTCCTGATTCAAACTCCCCCTTCGAATCCCCTCAGAAAGGGATAGCCGCTCAGCTGAGCGAGAGAGAAATATATTTGTCTCTACCTTAACTTTCAGGTTGTTAAAAGTGGGTTTCTGTATTGTTGTAGTTGTTTAAGGATCTCTCCTAGTTGGAGCTGCGATATTTTCTGATCTTGACGATCACCCTGGTTTACTTGTTGAATTAGTTGTCTTAGAGTTTCCATCGTTTTGTCCGTGATTATTCCTTTTTGCAGCATATCCTTCGCCGCTTCTTGTGCCGAAAGGTATGTTTTCTGGCCAGTTGGGTAAAGGACTATTAGCTTGGTGGGGTACAGTGCAAAATTGAGTCGAAGTCAGAAAAGGGAACAGCAAGGTATATTCTCTTCTCTGCTTCTGTGTACATGGAGCGTAATCGTTATCAAAGATTAAGCAGCTTTGGCCCAAAAGTACTTTTCCTTTCTGCCAGAATTTGCGAAGCAAAAGTTCTTTTATTTGATAGCTTAGAAAGCGCACAACAAATGAGCAAGGCCTGGCTTCAGGGCGTGTAGGTCGTGGGCCCAAAGCTCTGTGAGCCCTTTCAATGTCTAACTGGAGATCTAGTTGTAAATCCAGGGATTGTCTAAATAGATGATCGCATAAGCAAGAGGGTCACCTCCCTCCTCTCCCTCAGGTAGGCCAAAGATTCTAATATTCCTCCTGCCCTCGATTTTCTGCATCCTCCTGCCTCATTGAAGAGATCAGTTGTTCGGCAGCCAATGTTCGTATTGTCTCTTCCAGAATGTCTAACCTGGAGGTATTAAAAGAGATCTGCATGTCTGCTTTGGTTAGCCGGATTGCAGTGTACCCATCTCCTCCTGATTCCCTGCAGTGCTTTCGAACTTCCCTCTAAACTCCATTATGGCATGTAAGATTGAGTCCGGGCTGCTTTCTGTAGCCGAGATTTTATTTTTACCTTTCGCTTTGGATGGAGTTGCAGTTGCAGTTGTTTTTTTTTTTTGTTCAGGCCTTATCTGGGACTCTTCCCCCTGTGGCAAATCCTCCATGGGGCAATCATCTTGATCGTTCAGATCAGCTATAGGGAGGTAGCAGTTCCGGTTTTGTTTCGCCATCCATTAAGCTGAGGCACTTCAATACATTATTTAAACATCAGTTTTGTTGTTTTAGTTTTTTTTTTGGTGCCTCTTTTAGTTGTTTTGCATGGGAGCTTCTCATCTCGTGTCTTCACTCGGCCATGCCGGAACTGGAAGTCAGCTCTTGACATTTCTAATGGGTTTTGGTCACTCCCATTAACACAGGGAAGCCAATACAAATTTGGATGGATGTCAATATACCTGGATGTGCCTCCCCCAAGGGTTTTATAACAGCCCTCTCTTCCACCTCCACATGATGGATGCTCTGAGGATTCTCCATACCCCCATGTCGCCTGCAGTATGTGGATGACTTGCTTTTGGCAACCACCATGAAAGAAGATCATTTGGCCCTTCTAGACAAACTTCATCTCTCCTCAAGAGAGCAGGCCTCAAGTGCACCCTCCAAGGCACAACTAGTGGAGAAAGAGGGTCATCTTCCTTGGCCTGTGTAATATAGACCAAGGCAGAAGTCCAGCTGTCAAAAAGATCCAGGGCTTGCAAGATCTGCCACTTCCTACTAGCGTGGCAACACTCAGATGCTTCTTAGGAATGGTAAACTACTCCAGGGATTTTATCCCTGACTTTGCCTTGAAGGCCGCTCCCTTGTAAGAACTTCTGAAAAAGGATGTCCCATGGACATGGGGCCACACTCGCACTGATGTCGTGACACAGCTCAAATAGGCTTTAGCCTCAGCCCCAACACTGATCAACCCTAACCCAGATCTTACTTTCCATTTGGAAACTGCCATATCTGATGTGGCTATGTCTGCTGTGCTGGCACAAAAGTACAATAGGTACTTCAGACCCATTGCCTATGCTTATCAGATGCTGTTCCCAGTACAGAGAAAGTATAGTCTTTGTGAAAAAACACTCTTGGCAACCTATTGGGCTGTCAAAGATTTCATGTACATCATTGGGTATGCACCCATCGTCTTGCATACCTGTCACACCCAAACCAACTTCTTACTTTCAGACAAAGTAAAAGATGGTTCCAGTTTCAACATCAGACTCACACTGGTCTTTCCTTTTGCAGGACAGGGACATCAAAGTACTACCTGCAAAATGCCATCCATCTTGGCTCATGGCCTACTCTGCACAAGTAAGTCCCATGACTGTGTGCACTCCAACCTCCTGACATACCTGAGCTGGGACCATTCTTACCAGCTACACCAGATGTTTTGGAAGACACCAGCATGTACTATGTCTTCACAGATGGCTCCACCTCCTATGTGGAAGGGGAACAGGTAGCAGGATTTGGTGTGTTCAGTCTCTATCCAGATAGCGATTTCATGTGCATTGCTAGGAAATGTACTGTCATTTCCTCACAGTATGCCGAACTGGCTGCTGTGGCCTGTGCCCTAGAGGTCATGCCCCATGGTGCTAAAGATGCTATCATCTTTGTAGACTCTAAGTGGGTATGTTCCTCCCTTACTGAGTTTCTACCATTCTGGGAGAAAACAATTTTACATTACCTGATGGTACACCTGTCAAATACAGGGATTTGTTTGTGTATATACACACACTAACTCAACAATTTACTCAAACTGTACATTCACAAGGTAAAGACTCACTGCAGAACTGACCCTTACCATGAATTCAGCGATCAAGATGACTCGCTTGCCAAAGCAGACTTGGAGGGGGGAGACATGGTCAATAACTCACCAGTAGCTGTGGCAGCCATCTTCTTAGCTGCCAACACCAGGCAGAAACCACAACCAGAACCTCCACTGGACCCGCCTGCTGCACAGAAATCCAACTCAGAACTAAAAGATGTGTTCAAATACCTGGACAAAGGAACTGAACAAGAACTACCATATTGGTAGTACATGCAATAGACATTCTGACAACACACACCTATCTCATGATCAGAAACTGATCTGGTATAGGAAGGATGATACAGGTCACAAACTGTGGGTTGTACCACAATCCCTACAAACCAAATTCATCCATATGGTTCATGACACCCTCACTGGTGGACACCAGGGGGCAGATAACACCATCCAGAGACTTAAAACGGTCATGTGGTGGCCTGGTATGACCAAGGATGTGGAGCACTATGTAGACAACTGCATAGTGTGTGCCCAGAATGATCCAATTTCGATAAAAAGAAATGGCAAACTATTGCCACAAAGGCAATTTGGACCGTGGAATGCGAAACAAATCGATTTCATTGGCCCCTTGACTAACTCCAGCAAGAAAAACAGGTTACTCACCTGTAACAGTAGTCCTAGGAGTGGTATATGTTGTTCATCCACACTTATTGGCATGTCCCTTTCCTCTTTAAATCTTGCCGGAAGTCTTCAAGCTGGCTCCTCCACCCACCCGGGTGGTATACACCTCGGCTCCACCCCATGACACCAGATCTTAGCCCGCCGGAAACCTGGTTGTGTACATCTGCAGCCAGGGAGGTCGGGTGGGTCCATGTGGATGAACAACATATACCACTCCTAGATTTACTGTTACAGGTGAGTAACCTGTTTTTCTAGGATCGTGGATATGTTGTTCATCCACACTTATTGGCAGACTCCTAGCAGTTCTCTGGGAGGAGGGAGGCAAGGCGCACACTCCCTCTATACTTACTTGAGAAACAGAAATTGGAGAACTGAGGTCCCAAAACCAGCATCCCAGCATGACTCTAGGACGATGTGGTAGTGGGTAATAAAGGTGTTTGCTGACTTTCAGGTAGCAGCCCGACAGATTTCCTGTATAGGGATGTCCCTGGAAGCAGCCACCAATGCAGCAGTATGGCGGGTAGAATGAGCTCTTATCCCTCTGGGAGGCTCCATGCCCAACTCATAGCATAGACCTATGCATGATGTAATCCATCTTGCTATGGTCCATTTGGCTGCAGGTCTGCCAGAAGCGGCTTCAGCGTAGGTGACAAACAGCTGGCGAACTTCTCCATGAATTTTCGCTGTCCTCTCCTTGTAATAGGAGAGAGCACATCTCAGGTCCAAAGTATGGTGCCTATACTTGGCCTCCGAGGTGCAATTAGGGTAGCATACCAGCAGAGTCAACACCTGGTTAAGGTGAAACTCTGACACCACCTTCAGAAGGAATTTCGGGTGGGGGCACAGGACCACTTTGTCCCTGTGGAAGACCAGATAAGGGGAGTCCACCAAAAGCACCTGGAGCTCCCCTGTCCTCCTGGCAGACGTGATAGCCACCAGGAAGGACATCTTCCATAAGTGTGACAGCTCACACTTGTGCACTGGTTCGAATGGCTAGCCCATGAGCTTTGCCAATACCTGCAGTATATCCCATGGAGGTGGAGGTTCACGCACCAGAGGGGATATGTGATCCAGGCCTTTGGAAAAGCGCCCGACCACTGTCTCCTGCGCCAATGTCGGCTGGACCGCCTGCGCCTGGTGGGCAGAAATGGCTGCCAGGTGCACCCTAAGGAGATCATGACGGTAGACCCCTTGGAGAGACCAAGGTAGTCGAGAGTGTTATCCACAGAACAGGATAAGGGTCCAGACCCTTACCCTGACACCAAATGTAAAATCTTTTCCATTTGAAGGCATAACATTTTGGTCGATTCCTTTCTAGATGCCTCCACCACGGTGGAGACATCTTTGGAAAGACCCAAAGCCTGGAACTCTAGCCACTCAGGTACCAGGCTGTGAGGTGAAGGGATTGAAGGTCCGGATGGAAGACCTTCCCTTGGTTCAGAGATGTCATGTCCGGGCATGTACAAAGTCGCTCCAGGGGCCTGTAGCTGAAGCTGAGATCTGGATACCAGAACTGGTGCGGCCAGTCTGGGGCTACCAGAATCACCTTCGCCTTGTCCCTCCTCACCTTGAGTAACACTTTAGGGATCAAGGGAAATGGAGGGAAGGTGTAGAGGAGGCATCCCCCTGCAGCGAGCCCTGCTGAGGGGGGTGGGCATGAAACTGCCTCAGCTTGTTTGTTTTTTTCATGGAGGAAAACAGGTCCACCATCGGTTTGCCCCAACGGGAGAACAGGCTGTAAGCTACCACTGGATGGAGAGACCACTCTTACGATGTCTGGCCTATGCGGCAAAGAGCATCCGCCAGCTGGTTCGAGACTCCTGCCACATAGATGGCTAGGAGATCTGCCTCCAACTGGCTCACGAGGGTCCAGATGCATAGCACCTACTTACACAGCAGACAGGAGTGCATGCCACCCAGTTTGTTGAGGTAGTACATGGTCGTGGTATTGTCCATCTAGACATGAACCACTTGACCCTGGAGCTGAGGAGCAAAAGCTGACAGTGCCAGTCTGACTGCTCTGAGCTTCAACAGGTTGATGTGGCATTGGGACTCCTCGAGGGTCCAGAGTCCATGGGCCCTGTTGTCCCCCATGTGGGCTCCCAGCCCATGAGAGAGCATCGGTCATGAGGATGACCGTTGGCTCAGGCGGACAAATGGGATCCTTTCCTGCAACCAGTTTGGGGTGGTCCACCACTGGATAGTGTCCCACATGTTCTGGGTTACAGTGATCAGCTGGTCGAAATGACCATGGTGCTGAGTCCACTGGGCAGCCAGCTCCCACTGGAGGGGCCATGTGCAACTGAGCCCAATGGACCACCGAGGTGCACGCCATGTAATCCAGAAGGTGCAGAAAGTCCTGGGCAGAGTGCAGCTGCCCAACTAGAAATGACTGGGCAAAGGAGGAGAGAACATCCACCCTGTCCGCCGGGAGCCAAGCTCTGGCTTGACAAAAGTCGAGCTCTGCCCCGATGAAACCCATCACCTGAGAGGGCACGAGTTCCGACTTGGCCTCATTGATCAGGAGGCAGAGTTGGGAGCAGATCTGGAGGGCCAGATCCCTGGACCTCTCCACCTCCCGTTGGGTGGAACCTGCAAGGAGCCAATCATCGAGGTAGGAGTAAATTCTGACCCTCCCCGATGCCGGAGATGGGCCGCCACCACTGCAATGCATTTGGTGAAGACCCGTGGGGCTGATGACCAGCCGAACGGTATGGCTTGGAACTTGTACAGGGCCCCCTCAACCCTGAAGCAGAGGAACCCTTGATGGGACGGATGGATTGAGATGTGAAAGAACGTGTCCTGCACATCCAGTGAACAGAACCACATGTTTCACTCCAAGGATGGTATGATCTGGGACAGAGTGACCATCCGAAAGGTGCGTTACCTGAGATATTGATTCAGATCGTGGAGATCTAGAATGGGGAGCTATCCCCCCCATTCACTTGGGCACCAGGAAGTACCCGGAGACAAAGCCTGGGTCTGCAGATGGATCCCTCACGAGAGCTACTGCCTCCTTGAGGAGGAGCTGGGCAATGTCGTCTCAAAGAGCCGACTTGGTGCATGCGGAACTCCGTTCTTCCTGAGGGGTGCAGTCTCAGCTGGGAGGGTACTGCTCAAATTCTAGAGGCAGCCCCTGACCGGTCACATCAAGAACCCACCCGTCTGAAGTGATAGCGGACCAGGCGGAAAGGAAGTGGCAGAGCTGGCCCCCCATGGGAAGACCCAGAGCTGGCATGACAGGAATAGGGGTGGCAGCCCCCACCCCATCACTGAGCAGGCGTGGAGGAGGAGGAGGAGAAAGCTCCAGGACCTGAGCCTCAGCCTCCTCTGTGGGCCTGTTGGGGTCCACACTTGGGCCCAAGGTGCCAAGCTTGAGCCTGCTGCTGATGCTGATGCTGCTGTCCTCCTGGAAGGAGGACTGCTGAACCGCAGGGGAAGAGTGCCGAAAAAGCTTCTTCTTTTTCTTCTGCTGGTTCTTGCCCAAAGAACTCTTAGTAGAAGTAGTGTCCAAGGTGGCACTGGACTGCTCTATGCGCTGTAGGTGACTGGCCGCTCCTGGGTTGAACAAGTCGGTCCCAAGAAAAGGCACATCAGCTAACTTGTGCAGAGTATCTGCCAGAAAGGAGGAGAGCCTCAGCCAAGCCCTGCGGCAAAAGGCAACTGCGGCGGCCATCGAGCGGGCACAAGAGTCCCCAATGTCCAGGGCCATCTGGAGCTGCTGTTTGGCGACAGCCCGGCCCTGATCTCAGACCTGCTTGACCGTGGTCTACATGTCCGCAGGTAGATGTGGGAGGACTTCATTCAATGACCTGAGAAGGGCATGGGAGAAGTGTGCCATGACAATGGCCGGACTTGCCTGATGAAGGCCCAAGGAGGACGCCGCATAGATCTTCCGCTCCGAGCCATACAAATATCTGGACTCCTTGTCGGGAGGTCAGTCAGTGTCGACAGAACTGCCAGTACACTAAACACAGAGGTGGTCACCAGGCTGTCGGCCGAAGGATGCTCTGTGAACCCGCAGAGGACCCCATGGGCATTGCATACTTGCAGGCCATGCGGGCAGATGGTGCTGGACATGAGGCAGGATGCTGCCAAAGTTCGAGTGCTGGAAAAACAATGGCCTCGGCTACAGGAAAGGCCTCTGTTGGGGTATCCCTCCTCTTGAGGATGTCAGTGAGAGGGTACTCTGCCTTTTTCTGGATGGGTTTCAGGGGCATCCTTGTGGAATCAGAGATGACATAAAGGATCCCTTGGAAGGAGGAAGGGCCTTCCTCCATCCCTGTGCCAATGGACGACTCATCATCCTCAGGATAAGAGTGAAGCCCAGCGACATCTGAGTCCGAAGAGTCAGGGTACAGCGGCCTGCCGCACAAATCACCCTTGACCCACCGAGGGTGATCCGGGGAGACCGTGACCGACAGACATCAGGGAAGCCCAGTATCTGGTCAGTCCTCTTTGGAAGGAGCCCCTCCCATAGGCTGCTTAGGTGGTGGCTCCACCACTATCGGTGGAGAGACCAGAATAGGCCGAACCGGAGGACGGACTGGCCCTGCAGGCAGGGGAACTGAAGGCTTCAGTTCTGAAGGGGTCGGCTTCGGCCTAGGAGGCGAGAGCCAAGTAATGGCCAGGGTAGGCAGCAGAGCTGGCTTCTGCCTGGACAAAATCAGCTATTGCCACAGCTCGTAGTGCTGATGGAGTTTCCGTCTGAGCCTCTCCTCATCTGAGGAGGACGTGGATGAGGACGACCTGTGGCATCGCCTCTTTTTGGAGCGCTTGTGGCTCTTCCTTGGTCGATCGACCAAAGGGGTTCTAGACCTCGACCGAGATTGGGCAGGCAGACTCGGCTGTTCGGGAGACACTGAAGGGATCAGTGAAACCCGAGGGTCTTGAACCGGGACCTCAATGGGGACACCAGTGGGCTGGGTCTCCTCATCCGGGAACACAAGGACCGGAGTCCTCTCCAAAGAGTTGTCGGCCACGGCCGGTGACAGAGGGTCGATTGGATCAAGAACAGTCTTGACCTCATCGGCCACATCCTCGGTCATCTGGCCAGATGGAAGGTCCATGAAGCCTGCGGCCAAGGAAGCGATCTCGACCGAGGTTGAGACCACATGCTCCTGGGACTAAGACCTCTCTCGGCCCCAAGAGCACCTTTGCCAAGATGAAGACGTGCCAGGTTCCTTCTCTCTGTTACAAGATCGGGAGGAGTGTGAGCCTACAGGCGCCTCACACTGGGTGGAGAGAGACTGGCACAGCTCCTTAAAGGAACCTGTGAAGGTGGAGCCCAGGTTGTGTGGAACGAAAAAGCTCCAATTAGCCAAAGCGCGGGTGGCTTCTTCTTTGAACGACTTCATGCGTTCCAGCTGCTTGACGGAACCCGTGGCTGTGGAAACTGCCCACCTAGCCTCCTTGGACTTCACTGGAGGATTCCTTTTCTACGGTCTCCCCAACTTCAAATGTGCCAGGTGGTTGTCCAGAACATTGGGATGGAAGGACAAGCAATAGTTGCAGGATGATGTGTCATGGCTGACACCTAGGCAGTAGAAGCATGTGAGATGGGGATCGGTGCGTGACATCTTCTGACCGCAAGGACACTGGCGAAATCCTGGAGAAGATTTCTCTTCCATAATCAAGGATGCAAAAGCACGATCGCTAACTCGAATGAGTTTTAATTTCGGTAAACCGAAGTTTTGAAAGCCAGGGTCTACAAAATGTGTGAGCACGAGGGAGGCAACCTGTATCTTCCAGCGGAAAGGAATATCTGGAGTCATGGGGTGGAGCCGAGGTATATACCACCTGGGTGGGTGGGAGGAGCCAGTTTGAAGACTTCCGGCAAGATTTAAAGGGGAAAGGGACATGCCAATAAGTGTGGATGAACAACATATCCACGATCCTAGAACAAGTATGCACTTGTCACAGATTTGTTTTCAAGTGGGTTGAGGCATTCCCTACTAGGAATAACACGGCAAAGACAACTGCCAAGATCCTGGTGGATCAACTGTTCTCCAGGTGGGCCTACCTCTTAAGGTGAGACCCAGACCAGGGAACCAGTTTTACAGCTGAGCTGATGAAGGATACACTCCAAATGCTTGGAGTAGATCAGAAATTTCATATCCCATACCATCCTCGATCCTCAGGTCAGGTAGAAAGAGCAAACAGAAGAATCAAACAGATGCTATGCAAATTCATCAATGACAATCCCAAGGATTGGGATTCCCTCGTGCCACTACTACTGATGGCAATCAGGGGCACTCCTGCTGCAACTACTCAGTGCACACCATACGAGGTTATGACTGGTAGAGCCATGAGATTACCTGAGCACCTGTTGATTGGCCTCCACACCCCTACTGCAGATAGGGTATCTGTGGACAAATACATTGAAAAACTTTGGGATGACATCATGAAAACACACTTGTTCACTGTAAATCATATGGGTAAAGCCCAACAACAAGCAAAAGCCCATTTTGATAAGCATGCAAAGAAGTCGACTGGCAAGTGAGATCGCCATGCTTCTCCAACACAGACCACTGGCTCACTCATTTATCAGCAAATGGGAAGGCCCATATCCCACTAACAAATTCAGCCCTCCTGTTTATCAGGTGAGAGTTCAGCATCAGAAACAGACCACCGCCAAGTGGTTCCATGCTAATCAGTTCAAGTTGTACAAAAGTGACTAATTACGTTTCCTGACCCTCTTGGGGTGGAACAGTACCCCTGACTTAACAATCCTTTTCTGTTTCTTTCAGATAAACTGGCAAGATGGCCATCTTGCACCTTCTCATCCTGGTGAAACTACTTTCTTTGACTTACTGTCAAGACAAACCCCTTACGACTGACCAAAGGATGACGCATATTGCATTTACTTCAGAATCTTGAACATACAGCTAGAGATGCACCATTTCCGGCCCCCAAAGAGTTCGTATAAATGTCCCTAACAAATTGATTACTGTTAAGGAAGTCTCAGATGCCTATCTTAATGCCATGGTAGTAGCTCCAGACAAATCCACATTGCAGATACAATGGGAAACTGATTTCAGTGGTTACACACTTCCTGTAGCATGTTTATCTGAAGGAACTTTTCACGGATGGCCCAACACAGGGATCGCACCAAACGGTACACACGCTATTCGACAAGCCACTTCTAGACATACTGGTCTCTACAACTTAACTGCCTTAATAGATCCTACCTTCTGTGACTGTCTCACCTCTGAGGAGTCACAAGCTTTCTGTCTTCACAACTATATGGCTACTGAAGCTATGATCCTTTCTGTGGTCCCACCCACTGAAGAAGAACTGACTGAATGTCCTCTTCAGGAGTGTGGTCCTTCTAGTTGTCTGACCGCCACTTCCCTTCCAGGAGCTTTGATTAACAATGTACAATTTATGCACGTTCCAGTTATTTTTAATCTTGCACATTGGAATATGGCTGAGTTTGGTCTTAGTCACACAACCAACACTTCTAAAATGTTCAGCATGATGCTTCTAGACATTGTAGCTGCTTACAAACTCGCACAAATGATCCAGTTAGTGGACCTCATGCCACTGAACACTTGGGAGTGTTTAGACCCGCACCTAATGCTAAGAGTAAAGCATGCACTAGGTGTGATATTGTAGATGTTCAAACATGAAGTCTTGCTGTATTCTGACTATTGCAGTTAGCCCCAGCACTCAAACTGCCCCGGAGAGTAAAGGGTTAATTTCTATGCAGCGCATAGAATGCTGAGCTTGAGCTCTGTCTGCTGCACTTTGAAGCACAACCGGCAGATTCTTTACTCCGCTTCTTTGAACGGGTCACTCCGAGATATCTCCTTGCTCGTGGTTCGAAGTCGGTTAAAGTCCTTGGTTTGCACTGATTATTTTCGCAAGTTTCGGTTCAGATCTCCGTCTGTGGTACAGTAAGTACTAGGTAGTGAACTAGACATAGTAAACTTGTGGAAATTGTAAAAATTGATTTTTCAACCTGTTCGGCTGAACCGGCCGTTTAGTGAATTATATATTCTGTCTTTGTTTCTAAACTTAGAGTGTGGTTACCGGTCCTTATCAGTTTTAAAAAAACTGCATTTTCTTGTGTTTTTTTCCAATACCTGTGACACGGTTAGAAACTGATAAGGGTGTCTTGCCTGGTTGTTTGCCATAAAAAGGGCAAGTTTGTGGTTAGGATGGCTACATCTGAGAAACCCCAAACAAAAACCGTGCCCACTGGGTTTCAACACTGCAGTGTGTGTGGGGAGGTCTTTGCTAAGGCTGATCCCCACACCACCTGTGTTTATTGTCTGGGGTTTGACCACCTCGATTCAGACTGTCAAATCTGTGAAAATTTCCCTAAGTCTACCCTGGGAAAAAGATTAGGTAGGCTTAGGGATAAGGAGGCTGAGAAGTCAGTCCGGGTTGGTTCCGACCAAACCTGAGGGAGCGCCCTCTGACCAGGGCGATACTTCTTCAGGTAAGAGGAGAGCTGATCCTGAAGGATCGGTTCCTATAAAAAGAAAAAGAAAAGAAAAATCGTCTGGTTTGGATCCAGAGACCCATTTTCCGACTGCCGAAGAGATTGCCAAAGCGATAAGGATTGTAGAATCGCTTCCCCTGGGTCTGTCTGATCCGGCGCCTTCTGGCAGGCGTTCGGTTCAGTTGGTTCCTCCGGTTCAAGATTATGCCCCTGAAGAGTTCTATGAACCGGATTTGGAGGGGGATGAAGATGAAGATGATGATGATGACGATGACGATGGTGTGGAAGGTCTGGATGAGCACATTGAACTGGACATCTCCCTAGACAGGCCTTCTGGTGTTTCCCCTCCTAGGCTTTCTGAGTCCCCTTCCCACTACATGTTTTACAGGAAAGTGGCTGAAACCCTCCAGCTCCCTGTGGAAGAAGCTGTAGAGGAACAAGAGGAACCTGATTATGTGTAGATGATGGACATCCCAGAGTCCAAGAGACTGTCTATTCCCCCTCATAAGTCTTTTGGGAAACAGACACAAAACATTTTAAAAACTCCAAATTCTGTACCTCCTGTCGACAGAAAGATGGACAAAAGGTACACCTTATCAGGTTCAGGTACAGAGTACTTGTATCAACAATGCAGCCATGTTGGGGTTGTGCGGGCTGGCATCACCCCCCCCCAGATAAAGACTCTAGGAAGCTGGATGCCATGGCAAAGAAACAGTACATGGCATCTGCCTCAGGACTCAGGCAGGCTAATTGTATGGCTTATGCAGCCAGGTACCAGAAGTCCAGGTGGGAAACTGTACTAGCACTGGCTAAGCAGGCCTCCCTCAGCTAGCCTCGGAGCTGGAGGGTGGCTGATGATGGGATTGAGGCATCTAAGGTACAGTTCCATGCTGCTGTGGACTCCAATGATGTGTCATCTACAGTCATGACTACATCTGTGGTTCTTCAGAAAATGGCTTGGCTCAGATGTACTAGTCTCTCACAGGACACCCAGGCTAAGGCCATGGATTTCCCGGTGGTGGGTAATTCTCTGTTTGGGGTGCAGATAGAGAATTACATGAAAAAGATGGATGAGTATAGGGCCACCTATAGGAGTGCACAGGCCAAGGAAAGGCAGGCAGCTCCTCAAAGGCAGCAAGCTAGGGGCAGGCCTTTTCATAGGCCTTTCTACCAAGCACAGGCCTCTTCTCCATTTCCTCAGAGGGGGTTCTTCAGAGGGAGAGGCAGAAGTGGGATGAGCAGGGCTGCATTCACCCCTCAACCTAAGGCTCCTGCCAAGCAGACACCCTGATGTGTCAACCCAGGTCAACTCCCCCATTCCTGTAGGAGGCAGGCTGGCTTACTTCGTCTGGGACTGGATGTCTGTTACCTCAGACAAGTGGGTCCTGGAGGTGGTAAGCCAGGGGCTGGTTCTCAGCTTCAAAAAATTTCCAAAGCTGAGGGCCAGATCTTTTCCACCTGTAAGCATCTCCGAAACCATTGCTCTAGAAGCAGAGGTTTCATCTCTACTGGCTCTAAAGGCTGTAGAGAGAGTTCCTACATTGCACAGGGGCAAATGTCTCTACTCCAGGTATTTCCTTACCCCAAAAAAGACAGGGGAGTGGCGACCCATCCTAGACTTAAGATACCTGAACAAACATCTTTTAAAATCAAAATTCAAAATGGTGACTCTGGAAATAATTCTTCCCTCTCTAAGGCCAGGGGACTGGCTAGCCTCCCTGGACTTAAAGGATGCCTACTTTCACATTCCCATCAGGTGCTCCCACAGAAAGTACCTCATGTTCGAATTGCCTTCAGGCCATTATTAGTTCAAAGCTATGCCCTTCGGCCTAACATCAGCTCCAAGGGTATTCACAAAATGCCTATCAGTTGTAGTGGCCTTTTTAAAAAGGAAAAATATTTCCAGATTTCCATACCTGGATGACTGGCTCATTGTGGGTCAGTCCCTAAACCAAGTCAAGTCAGACCTGCAAGTGACTCAGCAAGTGCTCACTTCCCTAGGATTCCTTCTCAATCTTCCCAAGTCAGTTCTCAAGCCTGTACAGCTCCTCATCTTCATAGGGGGAGAGTTGGATATAGTCAAAACAAGAGCTTTTCTTCCCCTGGAAAGGGCAAGGGCTATTGTAGAGCTGGCTTCTTCATTCCACCTTCTGGTCTCTCTGCCAGCAAGGCACTTCTTTCAGCTTCTGGGCCACATGGCAGCTTCTACAGCAGTGGTCCAAGGGGCCAGATTTCAGATGAGGGACATTCAGTTTCACCTGAGGGCCTTTTGGTCTCAGAAGAAAGATTCTCTAACCAAACTAGTTCCAGTGACTCAGACTCTGATCCAGGCTCTCCAATGGTGGCAGTATCAGGGCAACCTCAGGCAAGGAGTCCCATTCATCATTCGGTCTCACTCTGTGGTCCTAACCACAGATGCTTCTCTACTGGGGTGGGGAGCCCATTTGGGGGCTCTCGCAGCCCAGGGACTGTGGTCCCCCTCAGGAATCCCTTCTTCATATCAATATCTTGGAACTCAGGGAGGTCTTTCTGGCCCTGCAAGCTTTCTCTCAATCAGTGCAGAACAAGGTGGTTCAGGTCAGGACAAACACCACCACCACCATGTGGTACATCAACAAGCAGGGAGGCACTTGGTCCACGGCCTTGTGCACGGAAGCCATGAAATTGTGGTCCCTAGCTTATTCTCTGCAGACCTCTCTGATAGCAGTCCACCTTCCAGGGAAGGACAATGTGCTAGCAGATGCAATGAGCAGGATTTCCCAGGGCCATCATGAATGGTCCCTGGAACCTCTGGTGTTAAAAGTGATTTTTTTCAAGGTGGGGCACTCTAGAGATAGATCTCTTTGCAGTCCCAGACAATCACCAACTTCCTCCGTTTTATTGCAGACCCCAGTCTTGGGCTCAGTCCCTCTGGATGCTCCAGTTTTGAACTGGGAAGGAAAATTTCTATACACCTTTCCTCTACTGTTCAAGGTTCTGGTCAAGATAAGGTCACAACCCTGCAAAGTGATTCTGATTGCTCCAGACTGGGCCAAGCAGCCTTGGTACCCCCTGTTGCTGTCCCTAGCAGTCCATCTTCCTCTGTCTCTTCCCAGGAATTACAACCTGTTAACCTCCTCTCAGGGGAGGATTTGGTACCCCAATCTTTGGTCTCTCAATCTCAAGGCATGGCTCTTGAAGAGTTAGAGTATGCAGATTTGCATCTGTCCCAAGGGGTTCTGGATAGTCTCAAAGCCTCTCGAAAGCCTGCCACCAGAAAAACTTATAACTCCAAATGGAAAAGATTCAGCAGTTGGTGTTCCAAGAAGTATATATCCCCAGACACTGCTGAATTGTCTACAGTTCTGGATTATATGGTTCATCTTAATGGCCTAGGCCTTAGACCAGCTACTCTCAAAGTACATTTGTCAGCTGTTTCTGTCAGTGGGAAAGCCTTCCTCACTGTCATCTCACCCTGTATTCTGTACATTTTTCAAGGGATTGCTTCATACCATTCCCCCCTTTAGGGATCCTACCGCTGCTTGGGATCTTAATGTCTGCATTGCTCAGCTTATGCAACCCCCTTTTGAGCCTTTGTCTTCAGCATAGCTTAAGTACTTGACTTGGAAAACTGTGTTCCTGGTAGCTATTACCTCTGCCAGACATATCAGTGAATTGCAAGCTCTATCAGTGGAGCCTGATTTTATCTCATTCCACAGAGATAAGGTGGTCCTTATAACTAATAGGAGGTTTTTACCTAAAGTGGTTTCAGATTTTCATCTGAACCAATCTATGTCTCTCCCTGTGTTCTTCACTGATCATTCTTCTTCTTCAGGAGAAAGAAGTTTACACAGTTTGGATGTTAAAAGAGCCCTTAGTTACTACATTGAGCGTACGAAGGCTCACAGGTTTGACTCCCTCCAGTTGTTTCTCACTTATGGGGAAGTGAGGAAGGGCAAACCTGCCACTAAGAGAACTATTGCCAGGTGGATTGTCTCTTGTATTCAATTCTGCTATGAGAAGCTAGGCAAAAAAACTCCCTCAGGCCTGAGGGCTCATTTGACTAGAGGTACAGCTGCTTCCCTGACTGGGGACAGGGATATTCCTTTGCTAGAGACATGTAAAGCAGCCACCCGGAAAACAGTCCATACATTTACCAAGCATTACTCCCTGGACATCCAGGCTAGGAGTGATGCTCGGTTTGGTACAGCAGTACTGCAGTGCCTATTCCCAAGGTAGGTTTGATTCCCTCCTCCATGGAGGTACAGCTTGGTAGTCTGCAATAGTCAGAATACAGCAAGACTTCAGTTGTTTGAAGAAAAAATTACTCACTTTAGTAATTATGTTTCTTCTAATGGAGTCTTGCTGTATTCTGACCTCCTCCTGCCTTCCTCTCAGAACCTGCTTTTGGGAAGTGGGCTGGCAGGTGCAGTGTTGCACCCAGGGGTGCATTTGGGCACTCCCTCCTTTTTAGAGGGGAGGGTTATATTATTAAATTTAACAGTCTTAAGTTGTTCACTACCTGGTTTCTGGTTTTGTATTTCTTGACTGAGTCTTTTGGGGATCCAAAATATTTGGTTGCCATTTGGCTAATAAAATTGTACAATTTCTACATAGTAGTTAGTATTAGTTCAGTAAGAATCTGAAGGTTGCACTTCAAAGAGCAGCAGACAGAGGTTTGAACCGAGCTTGAGCTGAATGTTCTATGCTCTGTATAGAAATGAACCCTCTACTCTCTGGGGCAGTTTGAGTGCTGTGGCTAGCTGCAATAGTCAGAATACAGCAAGACTCCATTAGAAGAAACATAATTACTAAGGTGAGTAATTTTTCACTGTGCAGCAGGCACCATCTCTGACCTTTTGGTTCAGGCATGTCAATCTGGAACAGAGCAGATATAGCTGCTATTAAAGCACAAACACTTAATTTTCAACAAGCTATTAAAAGTGATGTGTTACATGATTTAAGTAAGGAATAGCGTTGTTACTGTTTATAACATGCAAGAAATTGCAAAAGGGTTCAATGACACTAGAAACAAAATTAATGAATTGATCTTTCAAAATAACAAGGAGGCAGACAAGCAATATACTGTATTGCCCATGAACTTTTATGCTCCGCTTATGGTTCTTATGTAATTGCCACTGTTAATCTCTTCAGGGACTTGGAAACAGGATGCATTCCAGACATTATTCATGACAGGAGAATGTCTAAATGGTACTGTCCTCACTGCAAATATGAAAATTACGTACCTACCGTAATTCTTGATCTTTTCTTGTATCTTCACCATTCTTTACTGCTTGGGTTAGTGCGGATGCGCACCCTTCTGAGGAGTTTTTTTGGAGTCGGCTCCATGAGGCGCCACCCTCGGCCTTGGCGTGCTGCGTTATGCACGGGGTGGCGTTAGGCCGCAGACTCCTCCTCTATCTCAGTTCTGGTAGCCGGAGAGGCGAAAATAAAGGTTAAGAAAAAAGGAAAATGAGGCAAGAGAGCCGAGGGATAGAAAAAGGAAAGGATATAAACTGAAAAAGGTATAAGCCGGTAGAGAATAGACAGAGGAGAGAGAATTCCTACCCTAAGGGACCGCAGGGCCTCCTTTCCGGGGCAGCTCTAGGGGAGGAACAGAGAGAGGGAAAGAGAAAGAGGAAGAAGAAGAGAAGGAGGCATGTTGAGAGGGAGAACAGTGCCCAACGAGCATTGGTTGAGAGGCTTATAGGCTTGAGACTAACAAGGGAGCAAGAATCCCAGTTGTTAGGACTGAGGGAAGGTTCAACCAAACCATCTGAACAGATTCGAATGAGGGCAACATCTCTGAACTCTCAACATGCCAAGTCCCTACATCCTAGCTGAAGGCTCATGGACTGCCCGGGCAGAATCTGTTCCGGGAAGAGCGTCCACCCAGGAAGGGGACTAAGTCCCTTAGCACCCTGTTAAGTGCTAACACAGCAGTGTATGGGAAAGATTATGCCTTTCTGAAGGCAGCTTTGTATGAAGGATAGAGTGGAGACTCAATATTTGTCTATTTTTAATGTACATATTGATCCTTTGACACTTTCTTTGAAATCCCTTTTAGCTAGAAAGGATTCACATCTTATGTATATTAGCAACAATATTTCTAAAGCTGGTGATGCTTTTAGTATGCTTAATTGCACATTCTTGTTTTTTAATTGTCCTATTTATTTGTGCATTGTTTGTTTTTAGTAAATTGTACAGCGCTTTGATATTTATTGATATTGTGCTTTATAAATCAATTTATTATGAATACTCTTATTCATGATGGTGATTTAAGCACTGCTCTATCCAATACTTGGTTAGAATTAACTTTTAAAGCTTTTGTTATTATCCAAGCATTTTTGATGGTTTTTCTGATTCTAACACTTTGCTGTCTGTGACGTACTCTCAGACAACATTGCGAACAACTTGAATTCCTTTACAAAGATCGTGCCTTGGGCTTGTAAATGACGGCTTCTGTAACTCCATCCCATCACTTTCCTGTGGTCATTGCTTTTCTTTTGAAGGCAACAAGGAAGGGAATGTTATCCATGGTCCAGCACCCTGATGATGCCCCAGCCTCGTGGGCAGCAACTTATGTAGGTATATGTACTAATCTTAGGCAAAACACTTTTCAGATAAGCATAAGTGTCAGGATCTGTGTTCTATTATGCTCCACTATGTTTTAATAATATATATATATTAGCCATAAGAAATGCTTTTTGCTCTATTTCTTACTGTATTTTCATATGCAAGGCAACAGTGCCATCTTTAATAACTGTGCATTATTACAACTGATCTTGGATAATGCTGGTCTCATTGTATTGTTATCTATTGCAAACTATGCAACTTTTTACGCTAGTTAGGACAGTTGCTCAGACCACCTGTTTTTGTCCAATTATAAACATTTTATGTATCTTCCTTAGCCATTGCTATAGTAATTATCAGGGTATAAGACCCTCTGTAACACGTACCTTCTCTGAGAAGAGCGAAACTATCTGTATTGCTTAGGTAAGAAAAACTGGTGTTCTCCCAGTGTTCACACTGTATTGGTAGTAAGTCTGTATTATCTATCTGTAATAAATTTCATTTATTACACGAGTACCACTTGTCTGTTGTCTCTTCCCTTTGTCCCATTCCACCAAGAACCTGAGAGGGTGATTTATTACCCCGTTACAGTGGGATGTAGGGGAAGTGGCACCATGCCTGGCACTGAAGAGGGAACTCCAAGGCTCCACACTTAGTGAAAGTCTAAAAGGGGCAAGTGACTCACCGGAGTTAGGCCACCAGTCGGGATCATCCCAATCCTTGTCCTCCAGGTCAGATGATGAGATCAGGAGATCTTCAGCTGCACGACCCCCAGGACCCTTCCTCTCCCAATGACATGAACGGAAGCCAGAGGGGACATAGTCACACGGTCAGCATCACCTTGCTCAATGACACCAGAGGCAGTATTGGGAGTCAGAGCCGTGCTGGGATGTGCTACCGAGGGATCCACCAGTGCAGGCCCAACGATAGCTGTGACACTATCTCTGGTGATGTCCAGGCCCCAAAGAGGACATCAAATGAGGGGTGCTCAACTGGCCCCCTAGAGGCTAGCTGTCCCGACTCCTCACACAGGCCTCCCATCTCTGGGAGACAAGGAACAGCAGAGGCCTGCTTACCCTCAGTACGTATAGTACTGGCAAGGGGCTCAAGGGAAGAGCCCAAAGACCTGATCCTGGTGTCCCGGGTGTGATGCCGATCTTCAAAGATTGGGAGGTCCCACCCCAACTTCAAAGCCCGAAGCCGACGGGTACGAAGGTCCATGGAGAAGCAAGTGTTGCATGGGTCCATATCATGATTCAGACCCAGACAGGTCAGGCACTGGTCATGATAGTTGGTGATGGTCATGGGCTTCCCACAGGGCCACCATGCATAGGGAAAGCCCTGCTCGGATTTCACTGATTGTTTAGGCCCCGACTGGACATGACTGACAGAAATGGAACAAGCAAAACAGCACCCAGTGCCGTACTAGAGGAAAGGAAAAGAATAAATGGTGCCGAATCAGAAAACAGCATTGAGCGATGGTATGGTGCTGAATGAAAAGTGGCAGCACAACTGTGACACATTCTCTTTGCTGAGTGCTCCCCACAGAGATGTAGCCTCAACGGTGGGAAAAACAGAACTGAGGAGAGAAGAAGCCAGCATCAGTTACTGCCCAGTCCATGAGTGCCACGGCATATGTCTACCTCATGGGCAGCACCATCCCTAACGTCGCTCCCCCACTCCAAATTCTTAAAGTTATATGCTCCTGCAGAGTTCTGCACCTTCAAATCGAACTCACCAGTGATAAATGGTGAAGACTGATCCTTGGAAGATCAGCAGAATCTTCTCTTGACCACCAGACATGCACATGATCAAGATGCAGAGGCAGATCAAAAGATTTAACCTGTAGAATACACAATGGAGGTCAGAAGGTCAGCGCAGCTCTGAAGAAACAAACACTACAATAAGTGGCAAATACAATAATCCAGGTAAATGACCTTCAAGTATTGTCACTGACAACCCTAGTAACCGAACCCAGACAGTTTTTAGCCAAAAGAAACCTAGCCACCAGAAGAAAAAACGTAAATGCAGAAGAGGTAAATGAGGTGGTAGAAGACAACGAAGGGAGGAAACTGAGAGACAAATGTTACAAGTAATCAACATTTCAGACAGGATTCTAAACACTGAAGAGGTTTCATTACTGCAATATGGATTGAATTTTGTTCCAGTTCTGAGAGTGAACGATTTCCAAATACAAGTTGATTTATTCAAATTGTTTAGAAAAACAAAATTTAAATTTTTTTTTTAGAATTTTGGTACCAGAGAGACAACAGCAAGCAGC
Organism: Neoceratodus forsteri; assembly: GCA_016271365.2. NCBI lineage: Eukaryota > Metazoa > Chordata > Ceratodontiformes > Ceratodontidae > Neoceratodus > Neoceratodus forsteri. The sequence goes on along the minus strand of CM028130.1, from coordinate 1,119,060,272 downwards.
AATGGATGTGGATGTTAATGTGGACAACGATGATATGTTCGAGGACTTGGACATACTTTACAGGGTCCAGGAAGAAATGAGTGATAATGTCATAGGTAGGGACACTGCCAGTACACTGCAATGACACTCAATAAAGAATGTGGTGATGAGATGAATGATGGGGTTTTGGCAACTGTCATAGAATTGTAAAATGAAACTAACAATGCAATTTCCAATCAGGTGAATCAGTATGCAACTGAGCAATTTCAGAAAACTAGGCAGGATACCTTTAAGAAAAAACTGGATTTTGTCTGATAGTTATAAACAGTGCCATTCAAACATATGAAAAAATTTAAGTAATCAGGTTAATGAGGCCCTAGAAAGTACAGGCAAAAGGCAGTTACAAAGAGTTTAACGAGCAAGAGATGCATGCCTTAAAAAGACTCTCTGACAAGTCTGGAATAATCAGGTTGCTTTCCTAGACCTCAAATTGAGTGGTGATACAGAAACAGGTCACATTATCACAAAGGAATACAGGAAAGAGACCTCAACAAATAATCTGTTGAGGTACGATAGTTTCCTTCCCACAACTCGGAAGAAATCAATTACCTATAGCCAGGTTCTGTCAGGAGAAACTCTACTGAACTCAAAGATTTTGAAGAACAATCCGAAGAACTAAAAATCCCTTTTTTAGAAAGGGGTTATGAACCCATGTATATGAGCTCCGCTCAATGGTGTTTCCGAATATTTCAATAAATAAATATCCACTTACTGAATAAATCACAGGAAAAGGTCAGACATCTGAAGAGGGAGTCTATTTTATAGCCAAAACAACAAACGATGGTACTCTTAGTGGGACATTTTTTCCACAGAATATAATGAGATAGCTGGACAAATAAGGAATATTATCTGGCGTGACTGGCATGTGCTACAAAGTGATGATAATGTGGTGGAAGTGATGGGAGCAACCCCAAGAATAACTTTTAAAAAGCACCACATTTGAAAGACAAATTGGTATAGCCAGTTTGTCATTAGTGGTGGGACTTGAACTAGCTGGCTCCCAGAGCAACCAAAAGGGTTCTTATGATGCAAATGTTGCAATATATGCAAACACAACACTCAGGGCAAGAATTTTAAGAACACTAAAACACAGTATGAAATGTACATCAGAGATTTCATTACATGCATAACTAAATTTGTAGTTTATGTACTCTAGTGACCTTGTAGCCTCTGTTACGTGGTAGGACCATTAGGATGGCTGAAGAAAGAATTCAAGAACACATTAGATCAACTGTAAATGAAAAAGTGAATACACCATTTGGGAGACAATTTGCAAAAAAGCATGGAGGGAATACAGGCTTACTGAGATTCAAGGTGTTAGAACATATGAAAGCTCCAAGAAGGGGAAGTGATAAATTTAACATTACTGAGGAGGGAAAACATCTGGATGTACATATTGCAAACACTGAACCCAAAGGGACTAAATGAACACTGGGGCCTGGATATTCAAAGCAGTTGTGCATGACACAATAGTTGCTGGCCATGATGCAGACATGCACCAAGGAAGCGATATTCAGCGAGGCCAGTGCACAGTGCAAATCCCATTGTGCCAATGCACAACTATAATGAATGCAGGCGCAAGTGCAGGGGGTGCCCATGAATATCCAGTGCAGTGATATTCAACCATGGAACCATGGTAAGTGCACTACAGCAGAAATGCTCGAGCAGACTTATTCCTATAAATACAGGGCGCAAGCACACAGAAAGCACTTGTGCCAGGCGAGAGGGAGTGAGACAGAGAGAAAAAGAAAGACAGACAGACAAAAGCAGACACAGAGGGAGAGAGACAGAGGTGGCAGTGTAGAGGGAGACGGGGGCAGAGAGAATGTGACAGACAGGCAGACACACTGCCAGGCAGTGCACCAGGGTGGCACACAGCCCGCAGAAGCCAACCGCCCAGCGGGATATAGGACAGCAAGGGCCCTTCATGATGGAGGCCATAATGAGGGGTGTGAGGAGGCAGCAGGAATAGTGACATGGCCGTGGAAGGGCCCATCGGTGGTATGCCCGACACAGGTGGTACCGCACCCGCATCACCTTCGAGCAGTACATTGACACGGAGATCGTAGGCCAGTACCACCTGAACAGGGCCATTCTGAGGCCGCTCTGTGAGCTGTGTAGTGAGGAGATACAGGCGCCCACCAGATGGAGCCACGCCATGTCCGTGGAGATGAAGGTGACAGCCGACATATGCTTGCTCACCATAGGCACCTTCCAGAGACCAACAGGGGACACCACAGGCATAACTCAGTCGGCCACGTCCCGCCTCCTCACACAGTTCCTCAACGCTCTGCTGCCACGTGCGTAAGAATACATCCGTTTCCCCAACACACAGGTGGAGTGTACAGCAACCATGCAAGACTTCCACAGGGTAGCATGTATGCCTGGCATGATTGGGGCCATTGACTGCACCCACGTGGGCATCCACATGCCACCTGGCCCCAACGGTGTGGTGTACATCAATAGGAAGGGAAGCCCAAGTGTCAACTGCCAGGTGGTGTGCGATGCCACGGGGCGCATAACCAATGTCTGCTTCACAAACCCTGGGAGTGCACATAATGCATTCATCTGGCACAGCTCTGCGCTCTGCCACAGGTTCAAACATGGGGATATCCCCACGAGCCACCTAGTGGGTGAGTATGGCACAGGCAATGGGCCATGGGCAGAGCATACCATGGGATGGGGGAGGACAGGGTCTGTATGTTGGCGTGGGCAGCAGGGACAGGCAAGGGGCACAGCCTAGCATAGCAGAGGACTAACCATGTCATTATCCACACAGGGAACAGCACCTATCCACTGCGGCCCAGGCTGCACACCCACTACCGGCACCCGTCGTCCCCAGCAGAGGAATACTACAACGAGGCACACACCAGCACTTGCAACATCATCTAGATAGTCTTTGGCACGCTGAAAGCACGGTTCCATTGCCTAGACAGGTCAGGCAGTGCCCTACAGTACAGCCCCTCGAAAGCCTGTGGCCTATTATTGGCCTACTGCATGCTGCACAACATGGTCACTGACCATGGGACTGCTGTTGAGGCTGATGAGGGTGACAGTAGTGGGGATGATGGAGGCAATGGGCTGGAGGGAGGTGGATCGCCACCCCCTGGGTGGAGGGATTCCCAGCTGATCCAGCAGGCAAGATGACACAGGGACACTATAGCACAGGAGCACTTTGGTGCACACAGGTAGGTGGTACGAAACACTAGGCCACACAAACAGGTACAGCATACATGCAGGGGCGTGCATGGCAATGGGCATGCACACACTGAGGCATGAAGCAGGGGTAAGGGTGACAGGAGCACACACCCACACACAGCATCCCCCCCACACCCACATACACACACACACACACACACACACACACACACACACACACACACACAGGCACGGGCATGTGGCATGGATCAGATGCATCGCACCAATGCACAGGCACAACTGGTGCAGGACTGCTGTCATCACGCCCACGCCACATGGCCCAGTGGCTGGGCAAGCATGCACACAGGCAGCATGTGGCGTGACACACAGGTGCCACACCTGTGGCAGGCACACACACACCACCTATGCGTACACTGAGCAGCAGCTGCAGGCAGGGTGGGCCACACATAAGGGCTGCTGTGAGGAACCTTAGCCACCACGGCCATGGGGGCAGCCACGCCGGGGCCGATCGGCAGCCACAGGCTGCGCATCATCCATGGGGGAGTGCAACACCTCTAGGGTGGGAACCGCGAGGACCGTGGTCCGCGCAGGTGTGTCGAGGCGCCCAAACAGCCCATCCCCGGGCATGCCTGGGATGCAGACATCTGAGCCCGGTGTCGACTGCGCAGGGGTCGCCCAACACCGGGTTGGATAGCGCACTGCGAGGGGTCATCTGTGCCCGGTCATGCCCTGTGGCAGCCAGCAGCGCAAAGCCATCCGAGTTTGCTGTGGCAATGTGATATGGCCTCCTGCATGCACTGCATCCCCGCCAGGATCTGCGCAGTGCCCCTCTCCTGCTGCTCGGCTAATGCGCACACCCTAGTGGAGCACAGCACCTGTTGCTGAATGGACTCGCGCAGCAAACGGGTGTGCTCAGCATCCTGGGGCTCCCGGGCCAGATGCCAATCTCCATGTGATGACTTGCCATGCTGCACAGCCCCCCCTCTATGGTGGAAGCTGCACAGTGGGGCCTGCAGGGGGATTGGGTATGGCAGGCACAATGGTGGTAGACCCTGTGTCGAACTGCCCGGTGCCACCCGCAGCCCGCTGCTGTTGCCTGTCCAGTCACTGCATGCCACTCAGCACCTGCACGGCAGCACCACCTCCACTGCAGGGCACAGCCTGGGTAACGCACACCACTGTGCCCGCAGTGATGGCAGGCAGCTGTTCTACCACCGGCTGGGCGCTGGACTTGCTGCCTGTGTCTGTTGCCAGCAGGGACGTCTCCCCCACAATGGTGGTGGCTGCTGTCCAGGCTGAGCATTACATAGTCATCGGTGGAAATGACCCCGCCCAGTCTGTGTCTCTGTGCACAGGACCCCAAGGCTGGCATCCTGCAGTAACACATCCAGGGCCTCGTCCGACCCCTAGTCCAGGACACCCGCCTGCACAGCGGTGGTGAGCTGCAGCCTGTCAGGCCTCCGGATGCCGATGGAGGTGGAAGGCTCATCCTCCAGGGCCGGTCCAGTGGCCACGGCGTCCCATCATCCACATGGAGACATGCTGGTGCTGCAAGAGAAAGAGAGGCGTGTTAGTGATGCATTTCCCATGTGCCCCCACTGACAGTGCCCTGCAGCATGGCATTGCGTGCAGGTGCTACACGGCTACGACAGCCAGCCATGTCCGCACCTCCACGCCCCAGCTGTGTGTGGCTGACACATTACCATGCTGTGATGATCTGCCACCCATCAGAATCCGCCTCCAGGCACACCTCCACCGTGCTGCGGCACATGGTGGCTGCCACCAACTCCTCCTGCACTGTGAGCAGTGGTGCAGCCACAGGCCCCACTCCGGTGGCATTCCGGGAGGCATGGATGGCCACCACCCTCTCCTTGATGCGCCTCTTGTCCGTGCCCACTTTCTTCCTGCACTCCTGCACTCAGCGCTGGTGGCTGCCCTGCTGGTTCACACATGCCGCCACCTCCACCCAGGCCCCAGCCCTGGCCTGTGGTGTGCCCGTGGCACCACTCAACAGGGGCTCCCTATCAAGGTAGGCCTCAAATAGGGCCTCTGTCTCTGCCTTAGTGAAACTGGGCCTGCGCTTGCGAGCAGGCCCAGCCTCCTCATCCTCCTCACATTCCGACATGTTGCTTCCTGTGGACATAGATAGCATACAGTGTGTCAGTGGCAGCAGCACCCTGTTGTCCCCCCCTGCTGTACTGGCTGCTCCCAGGGTGCTACAGCACCATGCACAACTTACCACGAAAGGATGCAATACCGGTCCATGGCCTATGTTGATCCGTGGTGCTTTTATAGCGCATCGCATGCAAATGAGCTTTGGCACAACGATAATGACATGCTAATTCCCCCAGTGCGCCACGCATTGGCTGATTAGCTTATTTGCATGTGGAGGCTGAATATCGCCATTTTGCTCTGTGCACAATGAGTTTTCTCCAGAGCTAGTCACGGCGCAAGCACGCATCGCGCGGTGCACAGGACCGTAGTGCACATGAGCCAGATGGTTTAATGTAGCCAGTCATGTACTGTGCACCGACTGCGTGATGGGGGCCATGGTGCACCAGGCCTGCTATTGCCCACGTGTGCACTGTGCGGTGGCCGAACCCTGATTCCTGCTGTGACATCTGCCCCGGGAGACCCCGACTACCCACACCCATGCCGCGCAGCTCCAAGAATGCACGATGGGCAGACAGCGCATGTCCCCTCAACCCGTGCATCTAGCGCATGCTGTGGCCACGTGTGCTAACCACCGCCATTTTGCTTCACCGGTTACGACTTGCAGCATGGCCAGCAAAGAGCACCACAGTCGGCAACCCGGGACGCAGGTGAACTGGTCAATCTGGTCACCTGAGTCCAGCCCCACGCACCCCAACTATTCAGCCAGGTGCCCTGCAGCAGCCCGGTAGCGGTGGAGAGGCATTGCTGCCACACTGCAGCAGCACACAGGGGTGGCTAGGACAGGGGAGCAGTGTAGCCACTGCTATGGTGACCTGGCAAGGAGGGACCCAGAGCGCCCAGGAGACTGGAGGCACGTGTCAGGCATGGGGCTGTGCCCAGCCAGGTGTGCAGGCACATGAGCATGTGTGTCCTGGTGCTGTACTGTGGTATTGGCTAGGCTGCCTGGCATGCCCTGCAGGGTGGTGCCATCATGTGCGCCGTGGGTGGCATCGCCTGCTGCTACTTGCGTTGCGATGCCGCTGTGCAGGACGTGTTGGGCAGGGGCTTACCCTGTGCACAGGGGTGGGCAGCTGCTGTGGTTGGTTACTGATGTGTACCTATGTTCCATTCCCAGGGCCTGAAAATAGGAGGAAGGCAGCAGCAGCAGCGGCAGGATGGCAGGCCACAGCGGGCCAGGGTGGTGGCGTAGAAGCGGCTCTGGCACCAGTGGAGCCACAGAGAGCAGGTAGACACGGACATAGTCCTTCGCACCGTACGTGGGGGGGTGTGTGGATGTTGGCATAGCTGCCTGTGCTGTGGCAGCTGTGTGTCACACTGTGCATGGTGCCCACCACTGTGGCACATCCATTGGACGTGTGCTAGGTGTTGGTGGGGTGGGGTGCCCGCTGCCACTGACACTGCTGTAGTGTTGCCGGAGCACTGTGCCATGTGACTGCCACAGTGCAGTCAGGTGGCCACTGTAAGACAGGGACCACCATTGTGCACTGTCGTGGTGTGCCGCATCACTGGCAGGCGTTGGCTCACCCCTCGCGGCTGGTCTGTATGGACCTCCCGGGTGATCCTGCTGCCCATTGCGCGCTGTGGATGGGCATGGTTCTGGGACATTTTACTGATCACCTGTCCTGTCCTGTCCCTTGTCCCAGGTGTCTGGTCGGTGGCACAGCAGGCCCCTTTATTGCTGGCTGCTCTGCCAGATTATTCTGATCACATCGGCGACCATGGAGGCAGTGCTGCAGGTCGCAGGATGCTGCTGCTGCAAACAGAAGGCAGCAAAGACTGCAAGGGGTGGCAGGCCGTGGCTGCGCTGAGTCGAGACCCTAAATTCCCTGTTTCCCAGCAGTATCTCCCTCCAGGTCCCTTCCCACTGTACAGTCCCTGTTCCCTATCCCCTTCCCTTGCTTTCCTACCCTCCCCCACACCCTTCTAGTGTACATAGTTGTGTTGTTCAATATATATATATCTTCTAACATACCTGCCTGTGTCTGCTTTGCAGGTGGTGAGAGGAGCCATGCTGCAGTGGCCCAGTGCCTGTCTGTGTGGTGTGCATGTGTCGGGGCGCATGTTGTGCTTCTGTGGATCACAGCTGTGTGCTGTGGTGTGTCCCACTGTGGTGGTGTCCCTCCCCTCGGTCAGTGGCTGTGCCTTGGGGTGCCCAAGGTGCGGCTGTCAGGGGTGTGTGGCAGGTGTGTGTGCTTGGCTGCATGGTCCTGGGTGTAGCCTGCTCTGGGTGTGTAGGGGGGGCACGGCCTGTAGCCTGTGGGGGGGGCCCTTGATGGCCCTCCATTCACCATTGGCACCTCCTGTTGCCTACTGTATGTGCCATGTTGTGTTCTAGGGTGGGGTCTGGGTGCCTGTGTGTTCCCGGCTGGTGGTAGCCTCCTATAGCCTGTCACTATGCTTCTCTGGCTCTGCCCTGGGTCACCTCTCTGTGCCATGCCCCCCTCTGTTGCTCTGCCCCCACGGTTGCCCTGGGGCTTCTCTTTCTGCACCATGGCGCACCTGTGTTTGTGCCATGGTACAACTGTGCCATATTCAGCCAGGTTGCACTGGTGCAGTGTGGCCAGTGCAACCTCTGAATATGGTTCCTGTTGCACCACGGGCATCGGATTTGCGCGCACCGGACTTTGGCGCATGTCTCAATATCTGGGCCTGGGACTTAAGAGCTGCTGATGCTTCAAAGAAAGTTTGAAAAACATTGTAATTAGGCACAATTCAGCTTTGATTCCATAAATATTCTACAGATTTTTCCCTGTGATTTATTACTGAGGAAATCTGCATGAATACATGCTCTTTATCCCTTGGAGTTCATCTGATTCTATAGCTTACTCCCTACTTCAAGTCATACGCCTCTGCTGCAACATCACAATCTGTTGCCATGGGAGTAACTGTGATGTCACAAGCAGTGCATTATGACCTTGGGTACAGAGAAAGCAACAGGAATAGATAAACTCTTCAGGAGCGATGATCTCGTTCTCATGAAAATGACCTCAATAATAAATAATGGGGGAGGAGAAATACAAAACTAATGTGAAATACAAACTGGACTGTGTCTAAATAGTATGATTTGTTAAAGTTCTCCTAAAGGCATCAGCTGCTCTTTAAAACCATTCTTAATAGATCTTTGAAGTAAGGATCCTGTCACCATGTTTATAGTCATGACAACTCTATTGTCAGCCTGTGTTCATAAACAGCCCCCCACCTCGTGTTATTACCACAGTTTTACCATTATTGATGCTAAGATTAATTCATTTCAGTAACTCTGTCTTTCGTATTTTTCTTTACTATGTATATAGTCATTACAGATTTGTACATAGCGCCTCTGTACTGAAGTGATACATTCAGAATTTAAATACGGGGACTGTAGTACAGCTGTATATATCTAGGGATCTCAATTCTAATAGTCTCTGTTTTGTATTTTTAGGTGCAACCTGCCAGCCTTGATTTCCACAGTGTGTTGTTATATTTATGTCCGATGAGGAACACTGGATTTTATTGTTGATCACCAGGAAAAACAGACTGGGGTCTATTCAGTGGTGGATTTCAAGACCTAGCTTCAAATGTTATGTTATCTGCTCTATCTACATGTATCTAATTCTGGGTTGCCCCTGAAAAGGGGACCTCTGGGTATAAACAAACAGTGAAGACGTGTCCAAGATCAAGAATTACGGTAGGTACGTACTTTTCATTTCAGGATGGTCACTCAGAACCAGATAATACCATCTCTGCAACAGGAGATATGGTCTGCTCTCTGGACCTCTAGGATGCATTATTTTATTTTTATTTATGACTTTGTCTACCTGGTAGGCACACTGGGCCAAGGCCTATTTTCAGGATGATCCAGAGCCACAACATCTGTGCCTTAGATGATATTACATTAAATACATTAAATAAATTTGTTCTTCCACATTCAAGTCCATCCGTCCCACTTACGGTACCTTCAGTTCTGTGCAGAATTGATTCTTTACCAGTTCCCAGGTCATGCCATTTGGCCTCTTCTCAGCATTCAGGGTCATTACCAAATGCATGGCAGTGGTGGCAGCATTTCTGTGGTGCCAGGGGTTCTGGATGCACCCCTACTGAATGACTGACTGATCGCTGGGCTGTCCAAGGAGGCTGTGGACCAGTCCGGGGACCTGGCCCTCCAGACCTGCAGAGACTTTGACCTTCTGGTCATTCTAGCCAAGTCCAAACTGATACCTTTACAGGTGATTCGCTTCATCAAGGCAAAGGTAGACTCTCTTCAGGCTGAAGACCAACTCTCAGCAGACCAGGCACTGGATCTTACAGTATCTCCTTTGTCTGACCACTTCAGGTTGGAAGCTTGCGCCCTGCACGAGACTTCCTGCAGCTGCTGGGGTATCTGGCATCCTGCACCAGCATGGCTAATGGGCCTGCTGGCGGATGTTGCTGCTACAGTGAGAACTGGGCCGTCTGTGGTCCCAGAGCCTCGGTCACCTGGACCACCCAGTCATGGTCACCCAGCCAATTTGGGATGCCATCCAGTGGTGGCTCATCCCAGAACATCTGGAGGAAGGAGTCCCGTTTGTCCACCCAGAGCAGACAGTCACTCTTACTACAGATGCGTCTCTAGTGGAGTGGGGAGCACACCTGGAGGAATCACAGAGCCCATGGTTTCTGGACCCTCAGGGAGTCTCGACACCAGATCAACCTGCTGGAGCTCTAGCCAGTGCGCTTAGCACTGATGGAATTCACTTAATTTGTCCTGCGTCAGGTCATGCAAGTCCAGGCAGACAACACCACGACCATGTACTACCAGAATAAAGTTCCACTAAATGCTGCACTAGTGGCAAAGAAAGCACTGTCCAGGTGTAACACAGAAGTTGACGGCAGATAAGGACCGCATGGCCCACCTAGTCTGCCCATTTCCCTACCTAACAAATAAGCTGCAGATCCTAGTTAACCAACAGCCTACTTCCTCCTACCCACTATAACTGCCTTATGTCTGCCCCATGAATTCTTGAATGCCCCCACTGTTTTTGACTCTATGACCTCCTCGGAAGGCTGTTCCATGCATCTACAACCTTCTCTGTGAAGAAATATTTCACATTACCTCTGAGCCGTTCCCTATCTTCAAATTGTGCCCCTTGTTCTTGCACATCTCTTTTTCTGAAAGATGCTACCCTCTTGGACTTTGTTGATTCCTTTGAGGTATCTGAAAGTTTCTATCATGTCCCCTACTCCCTCCTTTCCTCGAGACTATACATCTTAAGCTCCCTTAGTCTTTCTTCATATGTCTTCTGGTGCAGACCCTGCACCATTTTGGTTGCTCTCCTCTGGACAGCCTCCATCCTGTCTACAGTTGTTGCCAAAAATATTGGCGCCCTTGCAGTTTTTTTCTAATAATGCACCATTCCTTCCAGAAAATTGTTGAAATTAAAAAATATTTTGGTATCCACACATGTATTTCTTTGGTTTGCTGTGGAATAAAACACAAAAAGCAGAAAAATTTACTAAGTCTTAGCTTATTCCACACAGAAATCCTTAAATGGCCTGGACAAAATTATTAGCACCTTTAAGAAGTAGTTAGAAATAATTAGATTTTAAGCAGGTGATTCTCCTTCACTTTGGAATTGAACTCACCTGTGGTGAGTTGCAGGTGCCTGCAATATAAAAATCACTCATTCAACCAGTTTGAATAGAGAAAAGGACTCATTCTCCTGTTTTGTGTCACTGTGTGTACCGCAATGAGCACGGAGAAAAGAAAGACAGCCAGAGAATTGTCTGAGGAGGTCAGACAGAAGATTGTAGCAAAGCATGGACAATCTCAAGGCTACAAATCAATCTCCAGAGACCTTGATGTTCCTGTTTCCACCGTATGTAATGTTATCAGGATGTTTAAGGCTCATGGCACTGTAGCCAACCTCCCTGGACGTGGCCGCAAGAGAAAACTTGATCAAGATTGCAGCGCAGGATTGTTCGAATGGTGGAGAAAGCACCTTTATCAACTGCCAAACAGATTCAAGCTGACCTTCAGACACAAGGTATGACAGTTTCAACTCGCACCATCCGCCGCCAACTCAGTGAAAGGTTATATGGCAGGAGGCCCAGGAGGACCCCACTGCTGAGAGAGAGACATAAGAAAGCCGACTGGGTTTGCCAACACACACCTGAACAAGCCAAAATCCTTGGAAGAATGTCCTGTGGACAGATGAGACCAAATTAGAGCTTTTGGTAAAGCACATCATCTCTATGTTTACAGAAAACAAAATGAAGCCTTCAAAGAAAAGAACACCTTCCCTACAGTCAAACATGGAGGAGGTTCAGTGATGTTTTGGGGTTGCTGTGTGCCTCTGGCACTGGGTGCCTTGAACGTGCATGGCATCATGAAATCTGGAGATTACCAGGCCATTTTGGAGCGCAATGTTGAACCCAGTGTCAGAAAGCTGGGTCTCCGTCGAAGGTCATGGGTCTTCCAGCAGGACAATGACCCCAAACACACTTCAAAAAGCACCCAGGAATGGTTCAAGACAAGACGCTGGACTGTTCTGAAGTGGCCAGCAATGAGTCCAGATCTAAATCCCATTGAAACCTGTGGAGAGATCTGAAAACAGCAGTTGGGAGAAGGCACCCTTCAATCTGGGAGAACTGGAGCAGTTTGCAAAAGAAGAGTGGGCCAAACTGCCAGTAGAGAGGTGCAGGAAGCTCATCCATGGCTATAGGAAGTGGATGATTGTAGTTATTTTGACCAAAGACTGTGCTACCAAATATTAAGTCTAGGGTGTCAATAAGTTTGTCAATGCCATTTCTTTTCATTTTCTGATTTAAAAGGACATATTAAATTCTGAATCAAAAACAAAGGTTCTGTAATATTAACAGAGAAATAAAGAATTGTGGTGAAAAAATACTGTATTGTTGTTAATTTCAACTTATGTTTAGAGGAAATTGTGAGTTATTTGAAAAAGTGCACGGGTGCCAATATTTTTGGCCACAACTGTGTGTCTTTAAGGAGATGGGGTCTCCAGAACTGTACACAGTACTCCAGATGTGGTCTTACCAACTGTCTGTACAGATATCTTTATCTAGATCTTTTAATTAAACAAAACCAAAGGACAAGTGCTGCCACACACACATTGGGACCACTCACCCCAACGTTTCACCATAAAAGTTTTGTCAGGGGGCAGAAACTATCAGTATGATCAGCACTTTTAACAGGTATATCATTAACAGGTGCATCATTAATTATTTAATTTGGTACAATTAAAAACAAGTGCATAACCAACAGTCAAGAAACCACCACCACTGCTGAACATAATTCCTGAATATCGAAGAGTAAAAACATATCCTTTGTTACTGCAAGCAAAATATATTCGGTACGTAACAATCAAACTAGATTCCAGCATCCCATGTCTTTTTCCGCCTACAGGGAAGCCAATCAATCTATGGTTTTGGTCTCCCTGGATGCGGAAAAGGCATTTGATAGAGTCAACTGGGCCATTTTATTTGCAGTCATGGAAAAATCTGGCTTTCCCCAGCCCTTTATAAAATGGGTTTGTGTATTGTACTCCCAACCCAGGGCAAAAATTTATTGTAATGCCATAATATCAGATGGGTTTGTCTTGCATTTGGGTACCCAGCAAGGCTGTCCCTTACCCCCTTTTGTTCTTTATCTGGAACCTCTGCTACATCTCCTTAAATCTTCTCCTCATCACTGGTATCCCCATAGGCCCATTTGACCTCAGGCTCTCCACATATGCGGACGATATTTTACTACATCTCTCAGACCATGTCACTTCCATTCCAGCAGCTTTGCATATTATTCAGGACTTTAGCAAGTTTTCTAACTATAAGCTCGATACTGAGAAGATGGTTGTAATGCTTTTGAATTCCAAGGTCTTCCAGTCAGACCTTGCTCATCTTGGACAGGAATAGGTCACTAAGTTTAAATATGTAGGTATTATTCTTTCCCAGAGGGCAATTTTAATAAAGAAACTGAATTTAGATGAACTGGTTAGTAATATCCAGCAAGATTTGCATAGATGGGCCTCACTACCTGTCTCTCAAATGGAGAATGTATTATTAAAATGAACATCCTTCCTCAGCTGTTTTATCCATTGAATATGCTTAACCTTTAACTCCCCTTGAAGTGGTTTGAGAAGCTCCATAGCCTTCTTTCCAAATTTTTGTGGAAAGATAAACCACCACACAGGGCCTATGGTAAATAAGGGGCCCTGAAACATCTAGGAGGCCTCAAATTGCCTAAAGTCTTCATTTATTTGGCAAGTCATGTCACCAAATATGTTAGATGGTCCACGTCAAATACCTCACAAGATAATTCCCCATATAATCCCTTGTGGCTTCAATTGGAGCATTTGCAAATCACTAAAGCTGGTTTCTTTCCCAACAGTTTATATTTTATCTCGCCTAAGCAACTTTCAACACAGCTTCAAAACTCAACTATATCTATTTCTCTAAAAGTCCATGGCCAATTGTGTAGAGCCTTACATTATGATAATGCTACAGATATTTTACAACCATTATAGCATAACCCCAATTTCCGGTTTGGTGGACACGTCTCCAAGTGGGTTGCCAGCTCTGGAAGGGAAGAGGGTCTTGGACCTTCTTTCAGAAGGTTGTATACTCAACAGTCAGGAATTGTTAGTGTGTCTCAATTTGCCGCACCAATCTGTACTCAAAATTTACCAACTATGGCATCTGCTGGTCAGCCGGTTTGGTATGGCATCTTGGACCAATAATCAAGGGGAATTTCTCCAATCACTCCAAAACCTGGCATGGCAACCCCACTCAGTCTTCCAAATAGTATCTCTGCTATTTGTGAAACTCTTCCTGGAGATCTCGGGCCACTTAAGTTACTGGTCCTTATTCCCCAATGCTGACTTCAACTGGGATCATATCTGGCTGGATTTATATCATTATGTATCCAATGACAAATTATGAATAACTCAATTTTACATAATTAATATTTTACCGTTGTACACCTGGCTAGAATGGGGAAGTTGCCCTCACCTTTGTGCACACGGTGTGGCCAGACGGATGGGTCCCTTTTGCATGTCATGTGTGAGTGTTCCAAAGTTGCCCCCCTCTGGGAAAAGATTAAACATAAGGCAGATGCCTCTTTTGGGACTGGATGAATGTTTCACTCTTGAGATCTGCCTAATAGGAGACTATTCGGGAGTGTCAGTCAGGGAAAGGAGGTATTATTTAGCCAGGATCTCCCTTTCAGTGAAAAGGGTGGTACTTCGCCATTGGTAGGGTCAACCAGAGATTCCCTATTCCGAATGGCTTAACGAGTTGCTATACAATTTAAGACTTGAGAAGATGATAGCTAGTATACATAATCGTATTCGGGTATATAATAAGAAATGGGAAAAATTACATGCCATATTTTCGCTTGCCTCTTCCCCTTGAGCGGGTAGTTGGATATAGATGATATTAATGTAAAGTTCCTTTTCTTTTCCTGCTGAGTATGATGACATAGGGCACAAGGTTTAGTCAGGGACTTGGTTAGATCCTCTATGCATTTTTTTGATAAAAGATTAGACTCCCTGTGGTCCAGCTCCCTGCTTTTTATTTACTTGGGTTTATTTAGCGATAGCCCTTAGAGACTTGAATCTTAGCTACGTATGTATAGGGAATGGACTGCTTTTCCAGGTAATACTTCCTATTGCTTTTTAACCTCTGAGGGGGAGGGGGAATGGAAGGGGTTGGGTGTTGTAATTGTTGTTTATCTTGGTTGTTGAGCATGTTGGTGTATTTGAACATTTAATAAAATATGTTTAATTAAAAACATAGAAACAGAGAATTTGACAGCAGATAAGGACCGCTTGGCCCACCTAGTCTGCCCATGTCCCTACCTGATGGATAAGCTGCAGATTCTATTTAATGAACAGCTTACTTCCTCCTACCCCCCACTAGAACTGCCTTATGCCTGTCCCATGCATTCTTGAATTATCCCACTGTTCCTGACTCCACAACCTCCTCAGGAAGGCTGTTCCATGCATCCACAACCCTCTCTGTGAAAAAATACTTTCTAACATTACCTCTGAGCCGTCCCCCTCTATCTTCAAATTGTGCCCCCTTGTTCTTGCACATCTCTTCTTCTGAAAGATACTACCCTCTTGGACTTTGTTGATTCCCTTGAGATACTTGAACGTTTCTATCATGTCCCCTCTCTCCCTCCTTTCCTCAAGGGTATACATATTAGGCTGCCTCAGTCTCTCCTCATATGTCTTCTGGTGCAGACCTTGCACCATTTGGTTGCCCTCCTCTGAACAGCCTCCACTCTGTCTATATCTTTGCAGAGACAGGGTCTCCAGAATTGCACACAGTACTCCAGATGGGGTCTCACCAACTGTCTGTACAGAGGGATAACAACTTCTTGTTTTCTACTGTTGATGCCTCTCCCTATGCATCCCAGTATCTCCCAGCCCTCCTTACTGCCTTCTCACATTGCTTGCCCACCTTTAGGTCATCTGATATAATTACTCCTAGGTCTCTTTCGATTTTTGTTATTAACACCCCCCATTGTGTACTCTTCCCCTGGGTTTTTGTTTCCCAGCTGCATTACCTTGCACTTCTTTGCATTGAATCTGAGCTGCCACATATTTGACCATTCCTCCAACCTTGCCAAGTCCATTTTCATTCTTTCCATTCCACCTTGTGCATCAACCCTGTTGCAGATCTTTGTGTCATCTGCAAAGAGACATACCTTTCCTTCCAGGTACTCTCCAATGTCACTTATAAAGACATTAAAGAGGACCGGTCCCAGTACTGAACCCTGTGGTACCCCACTAGTTACCTTCCTTTCTTCACTGTGGATTCCGTTTACTATTACACTTTGCGTTCTGTTGTCCAGCCAGTTTTTTATCCAGGCTACCACCTTGGGACCCACTCCAAGGCTGGCTAACTCGTATATTAATCTTTTGTGTGAGATTGTGTCATATGCCTTGCTAAAATCTATGTAGGCCATATCCACAGCCCCTCACTGGTCTACTACTTTGGTCACCAGTCAAAGAAATCTATTAGGTTCATCTGACATGACCTTCCTGCTGTGAAACCATGCTGCCTTGGGTCCTGTGCCCCACTGGCCTCTAGGTATTCAACAGTTATTTCCTTCAGAAGTGATTCCATCATATTCCCTACCACTGAAGTCAAGCTAACTGGTCTGTAGTTTCCTGCCACTGCCCTGCTCCCACTTTTGTGAAGTGGAATCACATTTGCCCTCCTCCAGTCCTCAGATACCACCCCATCCTCCCATGATTTGTTAAAGAGAGTAGTCAGTGGTGTTACTAGATCTACCTTTAGTTCTTTTAGAATTCTTGGGTGAATCCCATCAGGCCCCATTGCTCTGTCCACCTTCAGTTTCAAGAGTTCTTTAAAAACCCTTTCTTCTGTGAATGGACTGGTATCGACCCCCCATTCAGTGTTTCTCTCTTGTTTGGTTTAGGTACCTCCTCCTCCTCTTCTGCTGTGAATACTGAGCAGAAATATTCGTTCCGTATCCCTGCTTTTTCACTGTCACTCTCTTCCCACATTCCTTCCCCTTTATTAAGTCTCTGTATCCCTCCCTTGGTCTTTCTTCGCTCCCTAATGTACCTATAAAAGGTTTTATCCCCCTTCTTAACAGAGTTGGCTATCTTTTCCTCAGTTTGTGCCTTTGCTATTCTGACTGCCGTCCCTGCCTCCTTTTGCTTTAACTGATAAAGTTCTCTGTCCTGCTCTTTCTGTTTCCTTATATTTCCTGAATGCTATCCTTTTCTCCTTAACCATCCCTGCCACCTCTTTTGTGAACCATAGTGGTGTTTTCCTTTGTTTTGTTTTGCTGATTTGCTTCACACAAAGACGTGTTGCCTCTGCGATGGCTGTTTTGATTATTCCCCATTGTTCCTCCTCCTTGCCCATTTGCTAGTGTTTTTCTGAGGCACTCTCTCATTTTCCTAAAGTCCAATACTCTTGTTTTTGTATGGCTTGACTCTATGGCTGTGTTTATTGTAAACCACACTGTTTTGTGGTCACTTGTTCCCAGATGGCTATCCACTTCTAAATCTGAGATCCATTCTCCTTCCCCATTTGAGAGTACCAAGTCTAAGATTGCTCCATCCCGAGTAAGTTCCAACACTAGCTGTCTGAGGCATGCCCCCGTAGGGCATCAAGAATTACCCTACTCTTGGATGTGCCTGCAGCAAAGGTACTCCAGTTAATATCTGGCATATTTAGGTCCCCCATTAACAATATCTCTTTTTCTGCCATTTTAAGGATGCCTTCTATCATTTCCTTGTCCATTTTCTCCCCCTGAGATGGGTGTCTGTACACAACCCCCATGCAGATTGTGGTGCCATTTCCTGACTCCAGGGTGACCCATAGTGACTCAGCAACTTCCTGTTTACTCTTTAGTTCTGTTGCTTTAATCCCTTCTGTTATATAGAGAGCTACTCCTCCTCCTGTTTTACCCACCCTGTCCCTCCTGTAGACTGTGTATCCTGGTATGTTGACATCCCAGTCATTGTTCTCTATGTACCATGTTTCAGTGACTGCCACAATATCCAGGCATCCCTCTACCATCAAGGCCACTAGTTCAGGGAGCTTATTGCACAGACTGTGGGCATTGGTACTCATCACCTTCCATGTATTTTTTTATGGCCTTACCCCTTTTAGCCCATCCCTGCCCTTACTGCCTTTTTCTGCATTTATCCCTGTCCTGCTCCCTACTGACTTCTCTATCTTGTTGTTTAGCTCTCTAACTATTGTGTTTTGTGGGGGGAGGCTGGGATTTCCCTGCTCCTTTTCAGTGCCTCTCCCATTGGCTAGTTTAAATGCTTGCCAATGAAGCATTTAAACCTGTCACCTAGGATCCTGCTTCCCCCCCCAGACAGATGCAGACCATCGTGCCAGTATAAGCCTGCATCCCTCCAGGTGGCTCCCCAGTCCCCAATGAAGCCAAAACCCTGAGCTCCACACCAGTTTTTCAACCATTCATTGAATCCCATGGTGTGGAATACCCTAGCATCATCCTTGCCATAGACAGGTAGCACCTCCAAGAAGGTTACCGAACATGCTACTTGTCTAAGGCCCCTCCCCAACTCCACAAACTCCTCTTGCACTGCTCTGATCCCATTAACAGCCAGGTCATTTGTCCCTAGGTGGACAATGACATCCAGCTCCCTCCCTCATGCAGCTGCTCCCGCGATCCTGAGGCTTCGCTTCCTGTCCCTCTGAGCTGTGACGCCAGGCAGGCACCTTACCTCCCTATCCCCTTCATCCCCCACTTCTACCCCCCTAATGATAGAGTCCCCCAAGAGTTGTTTCCTTCCCCTGTGGGGTCTCATGCCACCCTCCTGTGGGTCTCCTTTGTGGAGGTTCCCAGCATCCTCCTTGGTCTCCACTGCAGGCACCTCTATAGAGGAACCACTCTTTACCAGAACAGCATATGAATTGTGGAGAGGTACAGCTGGAGGGATGCACATCTGTTCCACCACCCTCTCCCTCCCTGAGCCCACCTTGGTCCAACCGCTCCTCTTTCTTGGCAACTGTGGTGGCCCTGGTGGTCCCTGGGTGGGGGAAGAGGTTTCACGAATCCTAGCCAGGTCAGCCTGGAGACGGGCAACCTCCTCCCTCAGACCAGAGAGGTGCCTGCAAACAGGGCAGCATCGCAGCCTCCAGAATGTCTCCCGGAACACTGCTGCCTCACAGCCATTGAACTGCACCACTCCCATCTTGACTTATTTTGTGTCCCCTCTCCTGTTGCTTTGTATGCTTACTGTCTCCTCCCTCTATGTATTTTTACACTTACTTTCCTACTGCCTATGTGCCCTTACAAATCTCACCCTTCCTGTTCTGGGACAGGAACTTTCTGCAGTCTTCAGTAGTCTCCTTCCGTGCTTGGATTCAGACCTCCAGCAGCCGGGGGGGGGAGAAAGAGTTATTTTTTTAGGTTCCTTCAAGGTTGATGAAGCTAATGTGTCTCAGTGATCCTTCCCTTCCTACTGCCAAACAGGAAGTTCCTGTTGTCAGTCAAATCCGATGGCTATAAAAGTAGAACTGGCTTTGGGTGGGTAGGAAGGAGGGCAATTAGTAAAAAATCTGTAGTTCTAGACT
The DNA here is from genome assembly GCA_016271365.2 of Neoceratodus forsteri. Taxonomy (NCBI): domain Eukaryota; kingdom Metazoa; phylum Chordata; order Ceratodontiformes; family Ceratodontidae; genus Neoceratodus; species Neoceratodus forsteri. Next base: position 1,119,040,826 of record CM028130.1, on the reverse strand, counting down.
GCTGTATCTTGCTCTGAAACCAAAGTGTTCTGTCAAAAACAGGAGGAAGCTGTAATTGGAGACAACTGCTTTTGTACTACTAAGCTGCAAAGCCACACACCCAATTAGATTCACCCTCTGCTCTGACTCAGTAACTTAAGCTGATACAGCCTCCTTCCTCAGAGAAACACACAGTGACTTTTTTTTTTACTTAAATGAGACCTGCTTCTTCTAATAAAGTATCTGTTTGCTTAATCCAAACAGGTACTAACTCCTGCAGAGATAGAAGTGATTTTATCAGTAAAAAATTTGTAGTTCTAGACTGCTGTATCTTGCTCTGAAACCAAAGTGTTCTGTCAAAAACCAAAAAACAATCTAGATTCCGGCATTCCTAGAGTCTGAAATTCAAATTGTCGAGTTAGTACAACAGGCGATTATTTCATTTTGGTAACCGGGTAGGCCCACTGGAATTCTGGATTCTTGCTGGAGGCACTAGGATCCTGTGGGAGCCAAAAATCTTCAGGAGGGCTGGTGCTGAGATAGGACAGAGTATGCGAGGCACCGCGAGACTAGCTTGCGCCACATAGGCTATCTCGGCTTCGACCCTCCAACTGACTTAGTACTTTATTAACGAGGAGGTGCAGCATAATAAAACTAGGAACCCCTAACCTAAAAAGGGCATAAGATAGCCCGATTTACCGTAAAAGAAGAGTCAATTGAAACAATGTCTTCACAATCCAAACCAAACGAGGGAGTTAAGACCAGAAACAGAATGAGTGAACCCGGGGGATGGTGGGTGGGCGTATGAATAAACGGTGAAGACTTGTCCAAAAAGATCAAGAATTACAGTAGGTATGTAATTTTCATATCTTCCTGGACTTAAAGTCTTCACCATTTATTCACACTTCTGGTTTAGAGTACCAAGCTAAACCAATTCCCCAGAGTAGGGCGTCAGGAGACCAAGCTCATTCAGGACAGAATTCCATTAAGGATTGTCCTGCCAAAGGAAGCATGTTGTCAGGCATGGACATCCAGACCATAGTGCTTTACAAAGGTGTGCAATGAGCTCCAAGTAGCCGCTTTGCAAATCTCAGTAATGGGAACAGAGTGCATCTCTGCCAGAGATGTAGCCACCACTCTAGCTGAGTGGGTGCGCACCAGGCCTTCTAACTTAACCTGCCCCATAGAATAGCAATGGCGAAGGCATGCCACTATCCAAGCAGAGATGCATCTGATGGACACTGGCTGACCCAGCCGGGCCGTACTGAAAGATACAAAGAGTTGCTTTGCTTGACGGAAGTCCCCAGTTATATCGATGTAGAACCACAAAGCCCTCTGTTAATATCCAGGGGATGGAGGGTGTGGTTCCTCTTCATTTTGGAAGTTAGTGAAGTCGGTAGGCAGAACCAAGGGCTGGTTGAGGTAGAAATCTGAAACCACTTTGGGTAGGAATTTAGGGCGAGTACAGAGAACCACCTTGTCTTTATGAAAGACAGTATATGAATGGTCTGTGACTAAAGCATGTATTTCAGAGACCTTGTGAGCAGAAGTGATGGCCACTAGGAAAGCGGTCTTCCAGGTCAGAAACTTCAAATCACACATGACCAGGGCCCCGTGTTTTCTGCAATTGCAGCAGTGGCCACAGAAATCAGGGCTGACCACAGAAATCAGTGCTCGCTGCAGAAATCAGGAAAACCAGACACACAGCCGAAGAAATGCTAGCTATGCTATGCATTCACACAAGGCAAGGGCATAGCTATTGATATGTTAAGTATGCCATGGCATACATGCTCATTAGAAGGGGCAGCAAACTGATGCCGTCTGCTACAAAGATGAAAAGCTAGTGGCCACGTGGCATCTTGACTCATGCTGGCTCCCGTTACACAACTCCGTCTAGCTAGTATTGTGGGGGTTGGGGGTGGTGGGACTGACGAAAGAGTGGCAAAGCTTGACTAGGTCCATGGCAGTTATGATTTGCTGCTGTGTTGGTGTGGGTAGCTCAGCCATGTTAATGTTTGATTGTGAGGCTGCTCATAGTGCATGCTGAATCCTTGGAAGATGAATTTGGAAAGAAGAACTGGAAGGTGAGGTTTAGTCAAGAAGTGAGAAGATTCAGTGGTGCCCATGGAGGTGCAGTCTATCTCGGTGTGGTGACAGGTATCGGAGGAGAAGCTGATTGCAGAAACACAGGGCTGGCACCAGATTGAGGACTTGGTCCACATTGGTGGACATCGAGCACAGTTTTGATTTGTGGGCTGCAGTTCTGTACCTGCAAGTGTGAGAGTAATTTCTTGGCAGATTTGAACCTGCAGCCTAAGTGGTGGCTTCAAGCTCAATTCTTAAGGAGGGTCATGTTGCCCCGCTGCAGCAGAGTTGGGAACCAGGGTATACTAGAACTGGAGCAAGCAGGTATGGAAAACAATTGGAATGGAGAGTTTGATTGCTGCTATACATAAGTAAAATGAGGGTCACTGCCTGAAGAACACCATAGCCCCCTGAGTGGCGTGATGAGAACATTCTAACCAAGGTTACTCCAGCTTAATAAGAATGACTTGGTTGCATTTTTTAGTGTGTCCCACAAAACAAAAATCATGAGTCAACAAATCCTACAGACACTGCAAGTTATACCCTCCTTCACTGCTATAGGAAGACAACCCCCAACACACAGATTTGCACACTGCACTCAACATATTTGTTGCACGGCAGTTGGGGTATTCCTAGTTTAAAAAAATAATAATCTAAAAGGACACTGATCAAAATCAGAAAAAAAATATCTTTCAAGTTGGTGTCTCTCTTTAAATCTGCTAACTGTAAATATAAACCAGAAGAAATCTAAGCAGGTTTTGCCTTTTGTGTAGTTTTAGCTAAGTGCATATGTCCTCCTCTGATTATGACCTAGGAGAACAGCAAAGGCCACCAATTTCCAGAAGAACAGATGAGCCTTCAAATTTGGGGTGGGAGGGAAAATTCATTAAAAGAGAACACTGATGCCCATGGCTGTGCCAGGTTTGGGTTACTGCAGTTTAATATTTGTGATAAGAAGACTACATACTGTTAAATGGCCTGCTGTTCCACTTTCAGTGTAGCAGAGTGGTTGCACGAAGGCAGTCAAAGGGTTAACTAAGACTTCATCCCTTTGAAGGTATACGGTTTAGCCACAATTTATCTGCTGCAGATTGGTTGCAGAATCAGCAGTTGTTCTGCTGCAGAAAGTATGAGGTCCTGCTGCAGTAAACACGAGGCCCTGCACATGACTAGAGGCTCAAAGGCTTTACGAGTGAGCATATCCAGTATGAGATTAATATCTTAGGCGGCAACCGGTTTTGAACTGGGGGCCTTGTGTGCAGAATGCCTCTGAGAAATCTCGAACAGAAGTAGCTGACCCAGTGACATGTTCTGTACTGGCTCATGATAGGCAGAAAGTGCACAGAGGTGTACCTTGACTGTGGAATATTGCAGTTCTGCATCTGAAAGGTCTAACAAGTACTCCAAGACTATCTGGTGGGCACTGGAATGGATCTGGAGAGATCTTAGCACACCAAATTGAGAAACGCTTCCATTTAGCAGTAACGGTCTTCCTGGTAGAGGGCACACGTGCTGCCAAGAGAATCTGAGAAATTCTCTGAGAAACCATAAACCTGCTCACCTCTGTCTCCTCAGGAGTCAGGCATGAAGATGAAGGGAGTGCAGATTGGGATGGACCAGGGGCCCCTGTGTTAGGAAGTCCATTCATAGAGGCAGCTGCCTCAGTGGACCCTCCAATTTGTTGATCAATAGAAACCTGATCTGTTGAGGGCAGTATGGTGCAATTAGAATCAACTTGCCTCCCTGCATCTAATCTGAGCAGCACTCTCTGAATTAGGGGTAACAGGGGAAATGTGTACAGAAGGCGTCTTGTCCACCAGTGTCTGAATGCATCCTGATAGAAAACACCAGGTTCTGGATTTCTGGAGCAGAATAGGGGCAGTTTTGCGTTAAGTGGGGAACGCAAAAAGGTCCACATCCGGACTGCCCCATTCGTTGAAAAGTGATTGCACGATATCTGGTGCGAGCGACCACTCGTGAGGGTCCACCTCTATCCTGCTGAGGTGATTCACCAGATTGTTTTGATCTCCTGGTAAGTAGATCATCTGAATCAGAGCATTGTGCTTGAGGCACCATTCCCATACTCTCATGGCTTCCCTGCACAAGGGTAGGACTGTGCTCCCCTCTGCTTGTTGATGTAGTACATCACAGCCTTGTTGTCTGTCTGAAGAATTACTTTGTGACAAGAGTATTTGCGCTAGGGCTCGCACAGCATACAGGACCGCTCTCATCTCCAGAACACTAATGTGTAGATGAGACTCCTCCTGGGTCCATACTTCTTGAGTGTGATCTTGGCAGTAAGTCCCCCAGTAGAGTAGAGATGCATCCGTAGTGATGGTAATCAGACTCCAGATGGGGCAAAGGGAAGACCTTGACAAAGGTTGTCCTCTTGAATTCTCCATGCAAGTCATCTCTTTAGAGGTTCTGTCACCTTGATGAGGCAAGATTGTGGATGCGTTGTTGGGGACCACTGCTTGCTGAATATCTGAGTGGTTCTCGTGTGTAATCGAGCCAGAGACACCATCAAAACGGAAGAAGCCATGAGATCCAACATCTGTTGCATGGAATGAGCTCGCACAGGGTTGCTCTCCATGATGAAGCGAGCCATCCAAGGAAATGTCCCTCCTGCCCCCCGGAAGAAACGCCCTGGCCTTGGAAGTGTCAAGGATTGCCCAAACAAAGAGGAGCTGCTGAGAGGCTTGAAGCTGCGACTTCTCTAGGTTCAACAGAACCCCCATTGAGGTGAGGAACTGAGACGATGTGGAGACTGCCTCCTACGTCTCTCGCCTTGACGGGCTTGCCAGGAGCTAATTGTCTAGGCAGGGAAAAACCTGAACACTGAGCTTTCGAAGCTGTGCAGTGAGAACTGTGAAACACTTTGTAAAGATTCAATGCATCGAGAAGAGCACAAAGGGCAGGACTCTGAACTCGTAGTGCTGACCCAAGGCCACAAAGCGGAGTTACTTGTGGTAACTGGGGTGTATTAGAACATGCTGGTAGGCATCCTGCATGTTCAGGGATGCCAACCAGTCATGTTGTTGAAGTGGCAGTTGTCCCCAAGGAGACCATATTGAACTTCTCCTGGAACAAGAACATGCCACCTGTCTTCTTTGGGACCAGAAAGTAATGGGAGTAGAACCCCGTGTTCCATTCCTCCCAGAGGACTACTTCCACTGCCCTGTTTCAAAGGAGGCCCTGAATCTCTGAGGCGAGAAGATCTGACTGAGTGGTGGAGAGACTGTGTTGCCACCTGGGCGGATAATTGGGGGGAATCTCCAAAAGGCTGAGAGAGTACTCCTCCCGAATGATCCCGAGGACCCACCTGTCTGTAGTTATTTTATTTATTTCATTTTTGTTAACCAGGTAAGTGCACTAGACAAGAGATTTTTCCTATTTTCAGACATGACCCGGGAGGGTTACACATCAGAAACAGCACATACATAGTGTCCACAACAGAATACAAAACATCTAGTTGGAAGGAAAATACAGTAACACATGACAATTTAGAATACATGGCACATTCAGGAACAATAAGTAGAATATACATAGCATGAGGATAAACAGTAATCACAGTTACATAACCTTTTATAGAATTTTGAAAACAGTATAATTGACTAAAAAAATACATATACAGCAAACACTGGGGGTACATAAGTGAGGAGAGGAAGTACCGCTCTCAAGGTGGAAGATCAGTGGTAGTAGTGCAAGTGAGTGGAGACAAGAGGTAGAGCAGGATCAGAGACCTGAGCTCATAAGGTGAGTTCTTAAACTTTTTTGAAAGGCCCAGTGAGTAGCCGATTGTTTAACACAGAGTGGAAGGGTGTTCCACATTCTGGGAGCAGATACGGCAAATGCAAGTTCACCCTTCTTGGTGAGACATCTAGGCATAACAAAGGAAGCATTTTGAGTAGATCTCAGCGTATAGAGCAAGTCAGGTTGTTTTAGCAGAGTTACAAGGGATCTTGGAGTACTAGTCCGGGTTAATTTATCGATCAGACAATCAGCTGTGTACAGACGATAGGAGGATAGGGTGAGCCAATTGAGCTGACAGCGATGTGTTAGTTTAGGAGCCACAAGGAAGAAGCGGCTATATACTATTATAACAAGTGCTCCATTTCTGGATTACTTGTTTGCTAGCATTAAGGTAGACTATAGAGAGCCATAGTTGAGGCAAGGTCGAAGAATTCCCTGAGCAATGGCCAGCCTGGCTGTCGAATTTAGGGAGGATCTTACCTTGTAAGCCAGGCCAAGTTTACTGTTCACTGCCTTACAAGTGGCTGCAACATGAAGATTAAAGTCCAGTGAGGGGTCAAGAGTCATCCCAAGGTATCTGAAGGATGTGACTGTATCCAGGGTTATGACATCAGGTCCACAAAGGGGAAGTCCCATATGACAAGCTTTTAGCCTAAGGGAAGTCCCAAAGAGCACTGACACCATTTTGCTAGTGTTAAGTAGGAGCTTATTTTGTTTTAGCTAAGCCAAGAAGCAGTCAAAGTTAGATTGAAGGGAGGTGCGAACTGCTGAAATGTCATTAGCGGCAGAGTAGATAACCATATCGTCCACACAGAAAAGAGACAAAGTTGATCCGTACAGGGGGGGAGGATTATTTATAAAGAGACAGAAAAGGAGGAGACCAAGAATAGAACCTTAGGGAACACCAACTGAGGTAGAGACAAGATTGGATGGGACGTTCCCTATTTGGACAAATTGTTGCCTACCCAGAAGGTAACTGCCAAACCAGGCTGTGGCAGAATTTGAGAAACCAAGAGAGGATAGTTTGGAGAGAAGAGAGTGGTCAACCAAGTCAAAGGCCTTTGTGAGGTCGATAAAAATGGCCCCAGTGAGTTTTCCTTTGTCCATGTTAAGCAGCACATCATTAGTAAATTGTAATAGTGCTGTAGTTGTGCTGTGGCCAGACCTAAAGCCATGCTGGGCTGGGGATAATAGATTGTTTTTATGCAGATACTCCGTGACCTGAGAAAAGACAGCTTTCACTAGGATTTTATCCAAGACAGGTAAGATGGTAATTGGTCGGTAATTACTCATCGTTCTAGAGTCTCCTTTCTTATGCGCTGGCACAACACGTTATAGACTGCCATTGGCTGTAAAAATGTCAGTTAGAAGACTAACAGCTAAGATAATAAATCAGATTTGTTCCATGTCTACAATGTTAGCCAGAGAGAACTCACAAGCAGTCATAAATAAAGCATTTATTATACTCACGCCAAGCATATGATGGTGCTGGTTCGGGTGCTCAATGATCTCCTGATGGCTAGAGATCAGAAGAACCGTTTCATCTCGGTCTTTCTGGATCTCTCTTCAGCATTTGACACTGTGGACCACGGGGTGTTGCTTGATTGCCTGAGGTACATCTGTGGACTGTCTGGTACGATCCTCAGGTGGTTTTCATCTTTCCTCATGGGTAGAACACAAAGAGTTGTGTCTGGGTTTTTTTCCTCAGACCCCATCTCTCTGTCATGTGGGGTCCCTCAGGGGTCAGTGCTATCATCCATGTTGTTCGTGGTGTACATGCTACCCCTCGGAGGCATTGTAAGAAGGTATGGGCTGAGGTTTCACTGCTATGCTGATGATACCCAGCTCTACCTTTCTTTCGCACCCGACCAGGATGGAGCTCTCTCGATCTTTAATAACCATCTGAAAGAAATCCAGGAGTGGACGGATTCCAGCTGGCTGAAGTTGAACTCGGAAAAAACTGAGGTGTTGGTTGTGAACCCAGGTCGCCGGATGGGGGGGTTGGTTCACCCTCGGGAATTTTTCTCGGTGGCGTTTCACTCCTGACCTCTGAACAGGTGCGTAGCCTGGGGGTTATTTTTGATGAAGGGCTAACCCTGCATTTGCAGGTTTCGGCTGTCGTCAAATCTTCCTTCTACCATCTTAGGAATATCGCTAGAATTAGGCACCTGGTTCCGTCTGGCGACTTGCCTACATTGGTCCACGCCTTTGTATCCTCACGCTTAGATGATTGCAACTCCCTCTACCCAGGGCTTCCTGGGGTGGAAATCCACCGGTTGCAGCTGGTGAACGCAGCAGCCTGGCTTTTGACAGGATCCGCTTGGTCCTGTCATATCTCGCCAGTGCTGCAAGAACTGCACTGGCTGCCAATACAATGGCGGATCACCTTTAAAGTTGGTTTGCTAACTTTTAAAGCCCTACATGGACTGGGCCCGGACTACCTGAAAGAGCTCTTCGTTCCTTACTGCCCTGGACGATCACACCGCTCGGCCGACAAGGGGTTGCTAAAGATTCCAAGGGTAGGCTTGAAATCATCGGGAGCAGAAACATTTATGTATGCAGCCATTACCCTTTGGAATTCTCTATCCCATCGGTTATGGGAGTGCACAATTGTGGAGGCATTTAAACAAGCTTTAAAAACTTTTTTGTGGTGCCAAGCATTTAATGATTGATCTTCCTTTGATGAATATTTTATTGACATTTTATTATTGTTTTATTTATAATGTATTTTCTTTTTTTGATTCTGTTTCTAAATTGTTAGGCGCCTTGGTCTTGGATAAGGCGCCATATAAATAAAAATGTATTCTTATTTATTATTATAGTAAATCACAGATAAAAGGGTGACTTGCCAGTCTAAAGAAATAAGTACAAATCTTCTAGAGCATGCAGCTCTTGGCTATTGCTATGAGTAGAGTCATGTAAAAAAACACTCATTTTGATTATGTAGGTACTGTAGTTGGAATTCCAGTCTCTCTACCCTCCTTATATGGTCAGCTTCCTGCAGACCCATTTCCTGCCTACACAGTATTCTCTAGCCTGCATGCAGCATAAGCAGATTCCAAAACATACAATTTATTTAAAGCAGCTTCAAAACCTGCAAATATCATCACAAAAAGTAACCCCTTTGGGTTCACTTTCTTGGTACCAGAATTTAATGCATCATAATGCTCAAAGATTGCCCTAATTGGGTCGTCTTTGTCTTTTGCCACAGTGGCAAAATCCTTGAACCCACCATGAGCTGCGAGGTACAGTGAGGCTTCCAGCCTCAACTCAGCGCTGATTAATTCAGACATTGCAATATTTAAATAAGTAACCCTTAGCTAGCTGTGGATCAAGAAGTACGTTCCGTACCGCAAATCTTGAAAGTACACAGGCAACCTTTGGCTGATGTGGGCTCCTAAATGAGTATAACTCACTAGGATTCAGACCCACAGGTGAAAGCAACATCTCTATCTATTGGAATCTCTTAACAGATGTCCCAAACACACACAAAAAAGTTTACTACAGGTCTGTTTTCCTATGTGCTTTTGCACTGGGGAATCAAAAGCAGACGGAATAGATGAAAAAATTACTCACCTTAGTAATTGTGTTTCTTCTAATGGAGTCTTGCTGTATTCTATCTGCAGTTAGCTCCAGCCTTTAAAACTGCCCCGGAGAACAAAGGGTTAACTTTCTATGCAGTGCATAGAATGCTGAGCTCGAGCTCAGCTGAGGTCTCTGTCTGTAGCCCTTTGAAACCCAACCGTCAGATTCTTATGAGCAAAAATTCACTAACTATACTATGTGGAAATTGTAAAATTTTTAACAAGCCAACTGGCAACAAAGAGTTTTGGATTCCCCAGGAAGACTCAAGTCTGGAAACTCAAAACTAAAAACCAATCCAAAGAGGATAATACTACAATAAAACACCCAAATAAAAGGGAGGGTGTGCCAGAAGCACCTCTCGGGTGCAACACTGCACCTGCCCACCCACTTCCCAAAAACCAGGTTCTGAGAGGGGAGGAGGGAGGAGGAGGTCAGAATACAGCAAGACTCCATTAGAAAAAACACATTACTAAGGTGAGTAATTTTTCTTCAAACAACATGAAGTCTTGTATTCTGACTATCTGCAGACTACCAAGCAGTACCTCCATGGAGGAGGAAGAGAACCTACTTTGGGAATAGGCTCTGAAGTACTGCTGTGCCAAACTGAGCATCACTCCTAGCCTGGATATCCAGAGAGTAATGCTTGGTAAAGGTATGGACTGTTTTCCAGGTGGCTGCTTGACAAATTTCTAACAGAGGGATATCCCTGGCAGCAGCTGTACTTCTTGTAGAGTGAGCCCTCAGGCCTGAGGGTGGAATCTTTCCCAGTTTCTCATAGCAGAATTGTATACAAGACACAATCCACCTGGCAAAAGATCTTTTGGTGGCAGGTTTGCCCTTTCCCACTTCTCCATAAGTGAAGAATAACTGGAGGGAATCAAACCTGTGACCCTTGGTACGCTCTATGTAGTAGCTAAGGGCTCTTTTAACATCCAGACTGTGTAGCCTCCTCTCTCCTGAGGAAGAATGATCAGTGAAGAAGACAGGGAGAAACATGGACTGATTCAAGTGGAAGTGTGAGAGCACTTTGGGCAAGAACCTCCTACTGGTTCTAAGGACCACCTTATCTCTATGGAAAGAGATAAAATCAGGTTCCACTGACAGGGCTTGCAGTTCACCGATATGTCTGGCAGAGGTAATGGCTACCAAAAACACAGTTTTCCAAGTCAAGTACTTAAGCTCTGCTGAGGACATAGGCTCAAAGGGAGGTTTCATCAGTTGAGCAATGCAAACATTCAAGTCCCAGGCAGGGGCAGGATCCCTGAAGGGAGGATTGGTATGAAGCAATCCCTTGAAAAATATACAGAACACAGGATGAGATGATAGTGAGGAAGACTTTCCCACTAACAGAAAAGCAGAAACAACTGACAAGTGTGACTGGGTGACTAGGGAGGTGGATCAGGGGAGGGCAGTGGACATGGCCTATCTGGACTTCAGCAAGGCCTTTGACACTGTGCCACATAGAAGACTATTACACAAACTGGGGAATATGGGTGTGGGCAGGACAATTGTGTGGTGGGTAGGTAACTGGCTGGGAGGCAGGACACAGAGGGTGGTGGTAAATGGCTGTCACTCCACAGAGGGAAGAGTGACCAGTGGGGTACCACAGGGATCAGTGCTGGGAGTGGTCCTATTCAACATCTTCATCAGTGACATTGCACAGGACCTAGAAGGCAGATTTTCACTGTTCGCTGATGACACAAAGCTCTGTAACAGAGTAGACACACCAGAGGGTGTAGACAGAATGAGAAGGACCTGCAGAAACTTGAAGAATGGTCAGGGTTTGGCAGTTGAAATTCAATGCAAGAAGTGCAAGATAATGCATATGGGGCACAAAAACCCTGGCACAATATATCAGTTGGGGGTGAGGATATAGCATGCACCAAGCAGGAAAGGGATCTTGGGGTTATCATCTCTGATGACCTCAAGGTAGGAAACAGTGTGACAAGGCAGCAGGTAAAGCAAATAGGATGCTGGGATGCATAGGCAGGGCATCACCAGCAGGAAAAGGAGGCCATAATTCCACTATACAAGACACTAGTGAGGCCCCACCTGGAGTACAGTGTACAGTTCTGGAGACCTTACCTAGGTAAGGACATAGACAGGGTAGAGAAGGTTCAGAGGAGGGCAACAAAGATAGTACATGGATTGCATAACAAGTCTTATGAGGACAGGTTGAAGGAACTGAATATGTACTCCCTGGAGGAGAGGAGGGAAGGAGAGAGGGGATATGATAGAGACATACAAGTATCTTACAGGGAGGAACAGGGTGCAGGAATACACTATTTTTAAGCGAAAAAGATGTTCCAGGACTAGAGGACATGGGATGAAGTTGGAGGGAGGACGATTCAGAGGAAACGTGAGGAAGAATTTCTTCACAGAACAGGTGGTGGACAAGTGGAACACCCTGCCGGAGGAAGTGGTGGGGGCTGAAACAATCACGGGATTTAAGAATGCATGGGATAGACATGAAGGAATTCTGGAGGTCAGGGGTAAGGGGCAACAGACTTTTAGGAAAACATAAACTGAACTTACAAGCTCAAATGGGCAGACTGGGTGGGCCATAGGCCCTTATCTGCCGACACTGTCTATGTATCTATGTAAGTGTACCTTGAGAGTAGCTGGTCTGAGGCCTAGGCCATTAAGATGGACCATATAATCCAGAACTGTAGGCAATTCAGCAGTGTCTGGGGAAATATACTTCTTGGAACACCAAATGCTCAATTTTTTCTATTTGGAGTTATAAGTCTTTCTGGTGGAGGGTTTTCGAGAAGCTTTGAGACTATCCAGAACCTCCTGAGACAGATGCAAATCTGCATACTCTAACTCTTCAAGAGCCATGACTTGAGATTGAGAGATCGAAGATTGGGGTACCAAATCCTCCCCTGAGTGGAAGTTAACAGGTTGTAATTCCTGGGAAGAGACAGGGGAAGATGGACTGCTAGAGACAGCAACAGGGGGTACCAAGGCTGTCTGGCCCAGTCTGGAGCAATCAGAATCACCCTGCAAGGTTGTGACCTTATTTTGACTAGAACTTTAAACAGAAGAGGAAAGGGAGGGAAGGCATACAGAAATGTGCCTTCCCAGTTCAGAATCAGAGCATCCAGAGGGACTGAACCCAAGACTGGGGGTCTGCAACAAAACAGAGGAAGTTGGTGATTGCCTGGGGCTGCAAAGAGATCTATCTCTGGAGTGCCCCACTTTGAAAAAATCACTTTCAACACCATGGGGGTCCAGGGACCATTCGTGATGGCCCTGGGAGATCCTGCTCAGTGCATCTGCCAGCACATTGCCCTTTCCTGGAAGGTGGACTGATATCAGAGAGGTCTGCAAGGAATAAACCAGGGACCACAATTTCATGGCTTTCATGCACAAGGCCATAGACAGAGTGTTTCCCTGCTTGTTGATGTACCACATGATTGTGGTATTGTCTGTTCTGACCTGAACCACCTTGTCCTGTACAGTCTGAGAAAAGGCTTGCAGGGCCAAAAAAACTGCCCTGAGTTCCAGAAGACTGATATGAAAAAGGGACTCCTGAGGGGACCACAGTCCCTGGGTTGAGAGAGCTCCCAGATGAACTCCCCACCCCAATAAGGAAGCATCCGTGGTAAGGACCACCGAATGAGACTGAGTGACAAATGGGACCCCTTGCCTTAAATTGTCCTGATCCTGCCACCACTGGAGGGCTTGGATCAGTGTCCGAGTCACTGGAATCAATTTGGTAAGAGGGTCCTTCTTTTGGGACCAAAAAACCCTCAAACGGAACTGAATGTCCCTCATCTGAAATCTTGCCCCTTGGACCACTGCTGTAGAAGCTGCCATGTGGCCCAAGAGCTGAAAGAAGTGCCTTGCTGGTTGAGACACCTGAAGGCTGAAGGAAGAAGCCAGTTCCACAAGAACTCTTACCCTTTCAAGAGAAAGAAAGGCTCTTGCTTTGACAGTATCTAGCTCTGCCCCTATAAAGGTTAAGGAACTGCACTGGTTTGAGGACTGACTTGGGAAGGTTGAGAAGAAACCCCAGGGAAGGTAGCACTTGCCGGGCACTTGCATGTCTGACTTGACTTGGTCTGCAGACTGACCCACTATGAGCCAGTCGTCCACATATGGAAAGATGGAAATCTTCTGCCTTCTTAAAAAGGCCACTACTACTGCCAGGCACTTTGTTAAAACCCTTGGAGCTGATGTTAGGCTGAAGGGCATTGCTTTGAACTGATAATGGCCTGAGGGCAACTTGAACCTGAGGTACTTTCTATGGGAGCACCTGATGGGAATGTGAAAGTAGGCATCTTTGAGGTCCAGGGAGGCTAGCCAGTCCCCTGGCCTTAGAGAGGGAAGAATTATTCCCAGAGTCACCATCTTGAACCTTGGTTTTAAAAGATGCTTGTTCAGGGGGACTTCCGGTGACATCACGGAGTAGATGGGAGGCTAAATACTCGAGCTCCTAGGTCCTCCCGAAGAATCTAAATAAATCCTTCCATTAAACTTACTAATTCAAGCGGATCTCAAAGCCCCGGAGTTAGTGGAGATGGCGACTAGGGGTAATCGCCCAAAAACTCCAAAAAACAACGCTGCGAAAGTGAAAATGAAGCAGCTCACTCTCGAAGAAATGGAGGCCTTCACAGCTCGTTCGCGCAGAGAACACTTTCAGATTCATCTTTTGACCCCGATGAAGAAGAATTGTGCCTACCGAGAAAAGCAGAACATACACTACAAAAAATATTGTCATCTGTTCAAAAAATCGAGTCCTCACTTGCAGACCTGAGACAGGATGTCAGAAATTTAGATGCTAAAGTAGAGGACCACTCAAACAGATTGTCCGAGATCACGGAAACTCAGGATAGAGAAAGCAGAATTTTAATTTACCTCTTGCAACGAGACCAAGAAGTGCATAATCGCCTAGAAGATATTGAAAATAGATCTCGGAGAAATAACTTCCGAATACATGGAGTTCCGGAGGGAATAGAAGAAGGGTTCCCTACACCCACTGATTTTATGCAGCAGCTTCTATGGTCTGTGCTCTCCATTCCTACTGATCTTGATCTCACTATCGACAGAGCCCACAGGTCCCTGAGCCCGAAACCCACCAACCCCTCTGCCAAACCCCGATCTTGGGTAATACGGATGGCCCTATTTCAGAGTAAGGAGTGGATCCTAAAAGAGGCCTGGAGACTATGGGACCTAAAGTACCAAGGCACACCCATCTTTTTCAAGCAGGACTTCTCACCCGCACTGCAGGCCGAGCGTATGAGAGTTCGCATGATTGATAAAGAAATAAAAGAAAAAAAGAATATCAAGGCACAGATTTTGTACCCCTCACGCCTTCAGCTGCATTTGGACTCGGGCCCAAAGATCTTCAATACTTTATTGGAAGCAGTCCCCCTCCTGAAAGAATGGGGAATAAGCATACCTGACCTTGGGGTGGAAATCCTGGAGCAAAGTCTACGGAAAAATGTTTGGCAGCCAGTCACTAAAGGGTTGAAGCGTCCACTCCACAGAACTCTTCCCCAAAGCCTGCTAAAGGATGATATGAAGCTCTCACAACGTGAGACCACTGGACGGATCCTAGATATGAACTTAATGGGACAGACCTGAGTTGCCGATTGTAGAGCTACAGCGGGAGAAGATTAGACGACTTGCCGGGGAAAATGAGGAAAGGAGATTATGCAACGAGTACTGTGGCCAGCTAACACAATTGAAAGAAAAAAAAAAGAGCTGTAAATATTAAAGCAAAAACTTACTTAAACAATAGATCAGTTTACTTGGGTTTATGAATACAAGTGATGAACCTCTGATCGCTAGACAGACCTGACTGGGGGGGAAGGGAGCCTGTAGGATAGGATGTATAAGAAACACGTTTTTGGGGCAATTCATCTCTGATTGACTCCCTTCTCTTTAAGTAGGGGTCCTGGGCTCTCCGGAGATCGGGGGCTCTGGAATCAATGGATTGGAAATACCAGACAAGGGAGGGAGAGATTGAGGGGAGAGAAAGCCTTGGCTAAGCCTTAATAATGGTCAGGGGATTACAAGATTTAGATGACAAAAGTAAACATTGTTAAAGTTAAAGAAATGAAGGAAGGACTATATTACTTTACTACAAATGTTTGGGAGGGACGAGACCTGGAAGGGGCTGTTATTGGTTCTCTCAACCTCTGTGACGATTCTTCTGGAGCAGCAATTGATGTTGCTCTTGATGTCTTTATTAAGAGATCAACAATGCATAGGGACCATCACGCACTACCACGAGTGGAAGCAGGCTCCCTCTTGTGGTGAAGCCTGGTATTACACCTAGGAAGTACCAAAGTTCACTCAAAAAGGCCATTTTGGAGGGATTTTTCTCTTTTTCTTGTTGGCCCTATTGCAGGGCTTGTTTAAGACAGCATAAAAGGCCTCCGCATAGTGTTTTCTAAGGGATATATCTTGACTGCTATTGTTTATTTTATTACCTTGAGCGGTTTAGAATAAGATTGTTCTTGTTTTAAAAAAAAAAAAAAAGTTATTTACAGTTAATCTAAGACAGGAAATTGCCCATTGTTAAGGGTAACAGTTTCAATAATGAAGTTTCTGGATGTTGTTGAAGTTGGTAAGACAAGGGTACACTCAATGATTGATAAACCTATATCATTAAATAAGGGTACGCGGCAAGGATTGGAGGGGATGAGTTGAAAGAACTCCGATGTAGGGGATTCTGATTTCTTATACAAAGTGTATAACAACCTGAAACCTCAATTATGGTTGACCTAAAAATTTGCTCATACAATGTTAAAGGGATAAACTCCCCAATAAAACGTACAAGGCTGCTGCAAGAAATTAAAAACTGGGAACAGATATAGCTCTGATCCAAGAGACACATTTGTCATCAGAAGAACACCTGAAATTACGCAGGACTTGGATAGAGGCTGTGGTAGCAGCGTCACATCCCAACTCTAAAAAAGCTGAAGTAGCAATATTGATACGCAGGGGATTAATTCTTTCTATTGAGTCCACCGAAACAGGCTTGCAGGGCAGATATGTGAGGGTTTCAATAAATGTTCGAGGGCAAGCACTGTACCTGGTTAATATTTATGCCCCAAATTCTGGGCAGGAAAGCTTTTTTGAAATAATATTTGAAAAAGTAGCAGATCTTCCCAAGGGCATTTTACTCCTTGGAGGGGATTTTAACACTGCCCCACATCCACAGCGGGAACGTTCCTCTGGTGTTACCTCCACAAATAAAACAGCCTCCAAATCTCTAGTGGCCGAGTTGGGCCTTGTAGATATTTGGCGTGCTCAACACCCCACAGACAGGGATTTTACGTTCTATTCCTTTGTGCAACAATCTTATTCACATATAGATTTATTTTGTACTTATGCGACCACCCTTCATTTAATCAAGGGGTCCTGTATTCATAACATCACACTGTCAGACCATTCACCGGTTTTAGTGCAGTTGGCCCTGTCATCTCAAAATAAACAGTCTCTATGGAGACTAAATGTCTCACTTTTAAATAATACAGGTTTTATTTCCAAGTTGAAGCAGGAAATAGAAGACTTCACCCTAATCCATCAAGCCACAGACCACTCCCCATTACTTAAGTGGGACACTTTAAAAGCAGTCCTTCGAGGAGAAATAATCAGTTATGCAGCTGCGCATAAAAAACTAACTCAGCTAACGCATAATAGAACATTGACTGAATTATCAGAACTAGAAAAAAAAACATAAAGCTAACCCCCGAGATAAACAGACCCTAATACAATTGAATAAAGCTAAAAGGACCTTACAAGATTTGGAAAATAAAAAACTGAAGGCCTGCTCCGATTCACTAACCAAAAGTATCATGCGGTGGGGGTGGAGAGCATCTAGATTGCTAGCAATCCGTTTAAGAAAAGCACAAGCTGATAGGTATGTGCCCTATATACAAGAATCAGGCCCAAAAGGGAAGAAATGGACCACCCCAGAAAATATAGTACAGCAATTTCGAATATACTATCAGAACCTATATGGGGAAGATAAAGAAGAGGAGAAAGTGAAGGTAGAGACACAAACCTTTTTGGATACTCAATTTACCCAAATTGTCAAAAACAATAAATGAAGAGTTAAACCGACCCATCACAATCAAAGAAACTATAGAAGTAATAAATCATTTGCCAACAGGAAAAACACCAGGACCAGATGGGTTTAGCAGTGAAATATATAAAAAGCTATCTACTTCATTAGCCCCCCTACTTGCAGAAGTATTTAATCAATGTATTGAAGCAAACGGAGTCCCAGAGAGTTGGTCTCAGTCTATTGTAACAACAATTCCTAAACCTGGTAAAGACCTATCCAAATGTGAATCATTTAGACCCATAGCCCTCCTTAACCAAGATCAAAAAATATTCACAAAAATGTTATCAATTCGGCTTCAAAAATACATAGAATTGCTAATCCATCTGGACCAAACAGGTTTTATTCCGCACAGACACGAGTGATAACATTAGACAACTTTTAAATATCTTGCAACACAAGAAATACAACCCAAATTCAGCTTTAGCAATTTTCCTAGACGCGGAAAAGGCCTTTGATAGGCTAAACTGGACCTATCTTTTTATGGTCCTAGAAAGGATGGGGTTTGAGGGCAATTTCCTAGGATGGATCAAACTGTTATCAGAACCCTCAAGCTAGAGTCAGGGTGAATGGAACTATTTCTTCTGTTTTTAAAATTGAGAGGGGCACGAGGCAGGGATGTCCCCGTCCCCACTCCTTTTTGCAATCAGTATGGAACCCCTAGCACAAGCCATCAGGCAACATGATAGTATAGAGGGCACTGAAATCCATAACTCATCCCATAAAATATCCCTTTATGCAGACGATACATTGATTTACTTAGGTAATCCTGGGGTTGCTTATAAACACCTAGCTGCACTTCTTTCAAAATTTGGAGATATCTCTGGTTTCAAAGTTAACTCCTCTAAATTGGAGGTACTGGTAGTGGGAAAGGAACCAAGTACAGAATTAAGAACTAAAATCCCCTTTAAATGGGTCCAGAGTAAATTAAGATACCTAGGAATCCAGATCCCTAAAGAATTAACCCTTCTATACAAACTTAATTATGAAACCTTAAATCAACAGATACGGAATGACTTGAACAGGTGGAGTGTTCTCCCTCTTACGCTTTCAAACAGAATTGAAACAATCGAAATGAATATTCTCCCAAGATTTCTCTTTCTTTACTCCAACCTTCCCATCCCGATCCCCAAAAAAGATTGGAAAGATTAAAAAAAAAAGACTGGCACGCTTCATTTGGCTGGGCAAACGTCCAAGAATGCGGTGGGAAATTTTAATACAGGAAAAAGCCAAAGGGGGAATGGGGTTGCCTGACTTCTCTAAATACTACTTAGCGGCACAAATAGTACCGATAATCAAAATGTTAAAGATAGGGAAAGCACATGGGTAGCTAGAAATCAAGCAACCAGAGAGAGATATGGGCCCACTACATATTCTGCCCTGGCTAATCCAACCTAAAGACCTGAAGAATTTAACTAATATCTTTACCAAACATACCCTGTCAAAATGGTTGGAGGCAAGACAGGAATGGGAAACAGTACGTCCGTATGGAATTACCTTCCTTTATCAGATCTGCCTGGTTTCCCCATCCTGGGACAAGACAATTCTCTCTTTAGGTGGGCAATATCAGGGTTTATATACCCACATCAGCTTCTGGTGGGGGATCGGGTTCAATCTTTCCAACAAATGCAAGTAGAATTTAACCTAACCCAAAATGACCTGTTCAAATACTACCAATGTGTACACTATATAACCACCACTATAGGCCTTTCAGAATTATCGCAGGGACCATCAACTCCTGTACAACAAACATATCTTAGAGGTAAAATAGGAGATACTAAATCGTACATATCAGAAATATATAAAGTTCTAACAGAAGACAGAGGGACACTAGCTATACAAAAGGTGGAACAAAAATGGGAAAAAGAGACAAACCTCCATATCCCACATAGGCTATGGCAGAATATTTGGAAAGGTATTCATAAGACCACCAACTTACCTGTGTGGAGAGAATTCCGGTGGAAAATTAATACCAGCTTTTTTTATAACCTCGAAGGTAACACACCATTATTCTCATCTAATCTCTAGCAAATGCTGGAGAGGATGTGGACATACGGGTACATATTATATTTTTTGGAGCTGCCCCAAGATTAACCGGTTCTGGCGAGAGGTGTCACACTGCACTATGGAGATTATGCTACTCTCTAACCAGCCACATTTCCTGAACCTGGTCCTGGGACTTCCCCCTGAAGAAATCACAACCTCATCAGGAAAATATCTTTTTTATATTTTAGTTGCAGCAGCACTTAAGACGTTGACTCAAAATTGGCTGAAAGCTCCTCCTCCTTCCATTGATAATTGATACAGAAACATCAATCAGATCAGGGAGATGGAGGCCATTACGGCTCCATTAAGACTGATGGAAGACAAATTTAACTCCAGATGGCTTCCCTTCTTTAACCATATGGAAAAAAGAGAGGGAATCCAAATTCTAGACCAGCTCCTACAGGTAGAATATGCTGAAATGGGGTAGATATATTCTCATGTAGGTTTAGAAGAGTAGTGACTGTGATAATAGTAAGACTGAAGTCTCTCACCATAAAGACATTAAACTCCTATATTATAATCAAGGTTATAGCTTAAAGTATAGCTATACGGGTGGGGGGGGGGGAGAATATGGAGGGCAAACTCTGTAAGGAAAGGATTGTAATTAATTAATACCCTGCCTGGAGGATACCAACTGTATTAATTTCATGCGAACTATCATTACTCCTTTTTTGAATCGTATGAGGATATCATTGTACTGTACCTTGATTTTTGTGTACCCAATATAATAAAATAAAAGAATTTTGAAGTTCAAAAAAAAAAGTTGTTTGTTCAGGTATCTTAGATCTAGAATAGGTCGCCACTCCCCTGTCTTTTTTGGGGTAAGGAAGTACCTGGAGTACAGACCTTTGCCCCAGTGTAGGGTAGGAACTCTCTCTATGGCTCCTAGGGCCAGAAGAGATGAAACCTCTCCCTCTAGGGTAAGGGTTTCGGACAGACTTGCAGGTGGAAAAGATCTGGCTCTCATCTTCGGAAATTTTTTGAAGCTGAGAACCAGTCCTTGGCTTACCACTTCCAGGACCCACTTGTCTGAAGTAACAGACACCCAGTCCTGGACAAAGTAAGCCAGCCTGCCCCCTACAGGGATAGGAGTGTCAACCCGGCAGACCCATCATGGTTTCTGCTTGGGAGGGGCCTTAGGCTGAGGAGTGGATGCAGCCCTGCTCATCCCCCTTCTGCTTCTCCCTCTGAAGAACCCCCTCTGTGAAAAGGGAGAAGAGGCCTGTGCTTGGTAGAAAGGCCCATGAAAAGGCCTGCCCCTGCCCCTAGAATGCTGCCTTTGAGGAGCTTCCTGCCTCTCCTTGGCCTGTGCACTCCTATAAGTGGTCCTATATTATATATGAATGACCTAAAGCATTACCTTGCTCACACAGACTGGTCCCCACTGATAAACGCAACTAACGTTGACATGGCTCTGTCCTTTATCAACACTTTCAACTTTGCCTGTGACATCTTCGCTCCTATAACTGCCCATAGGTCCAAAGTAAGATATGCTCCTTGGCTCACCCCTGCACTGAGGCGGTTTTTTAAGCAGCGGGATAATCTGTGGCACCTTGCTGTTGCCTTTGGCCAATCATCTGACAGCTGCAGCTCGAAACCAGTGCACCTGGGCTATCCGTAAAGCAAAGGCGGATTACTATCAAGCCTCCCTTACCTCCTCTTGGGGGAACCCTAGGTCTTTCTGGGACAATGTCAAGCAGCTGAATGGTCACTCCCGGTCCCCCTCTCCCACGCTTCTTAACATCAATGGTACTGTCTCCACTGACCCTACCCTCACTGCCACTCACCTCAATAACTCCTTTACCAACCTTAGCTCAGTACTCCCTGGTAACTTCTTCAGTCCTCCACACCCCTAGTTCCGCCCCTCCCATCACACGCCCCTTGTTCCACCTGCGCTGTGTCACCTTACAAGAAACTAGGCCATATCTCCTTAAAGCCTTAAAAGTGCTTGCCATAGAGTACTGATTCCCTTGATCCCTGCCTCCCCTACGTCAGGTCCTGGATCAGGTCCTCGCCCCTATCACATGCATCTTTAACACATCCCTTTGCCTCGGACAATTTCCTGCTGTCTGGAGGTTGCTATAGTTACTCCTGTCCACAAAGGTGGTGACAGGACTCTGACAGAGTAATTACCAGACCCATCTCAATCTCCCCAAAAGCCCTGGAGAAAATTGTTGCCACTCAAGTCTCCGACTACCTCTCAAAGTACAATGTTCTTTGCCCTGAGCAACATGGGTTCAGAGCTGGTCATAGTACCAATACGGCACTCCTGGAGTTTGCCAACTTCCTCCACACCTCGTTGGACACTGGTGCCCTGGCTGGAGCAGTATTCATTGACCTGTCTAAAGCTTTTGATACCGTATCGCATCCACTCTTGTTAACTACCCTGGACCACATAGGCTTTGCCACTGGACCAGTCTCCTGGTGCGCCAGCTATCTCTCAGCCCGCTCCCAATGTGTGAAAGTTAGTGGAAATCTCTCCAGCACCTGCCCTATTCGCTCTGGAGTCCCTCAGGGCTCTATTCTTGGACCTCTACTCTTCTCCTTTTTCCTCAACTCGCTACCCAGTACATGCACGGGCAAGATCCTGCTATATGCTGACGATGCTGTACTCTCTGCCTCTGATAGTGACCCTACGCTGCTTCAGAGTTCTCTCCAACTTGCTTTTGATTCCGCTGAAACCTGGTTCTCTGAGCATCGACTCAATCAACCTAAAGAAAACAAAAACAATGCTCTTCTCCCACCCCCAAAACAAGCTCAGCAAATTTCCCCTCACTGTTCATTCCACCCTCAAAATCCCCATCGAACCTGTGCAATCCTATAAATACCTGGGAATTGTCTTTGACCCTGCCCTCCTTCCATGACCATATCCTCCTTGAACACTGCCGCTAACTTGCGGCTGGGCATTCTCACCGGCACAAAAATGTCTCCTGTGGATGCCCTCCGCCTTGCTGTCACCTCTTCTGTCATATCTCTCATCGACTATGGCCTCCCGGTCTATGGGTCAGCTGATCAGACAGCCCTCAGCAAGGTCCGCCTTACACTTAACAAAGCCTGCAGACTTATCACCAGTGCACCTAGACATACGCATACATGTCAGCTGTATGCCTTGGCTACCCTACTCAACCTGGATGAGCGGCTCATGTATCAAACCTGCCGGCTCACCTTTAAAGCACTGCATGGCCCATCTCCCACTGGCCTAACTGGCTCTATTCGCCGTACTGCACCGGCTGTGAACACCGCAGCTCGTCCAAAACAATCGTTCATACCAAGGGCTAGGACCTCACAAGGCCAAAGGGCATTCCCCTACAGAGCACCTACCTGGTATAACTCACTCCCTACCAGTATCTCTGACTCTCCCACATTAGCAAGCTTTAAACTCAGCCTCAGAAACCACCTGTTCATCTCACACAGGTGTTGCTGCTGAGAAGAAGAAGAAGAAGAAGAAGAAAAAAAAAAGGTTCTGACAATGCTTGCTGAGCAGCACTCCCTTCTCCTACTTTCCTCCTCCCTTTAACATCCTCCTTCCCTCTCCTCCCCATCCCTTCTCCCTCTTTCCGTCCCCTCCTACTCTCAACCCTCTACCCTAACTCTTAACTTTTTACAATCATATGTATTTTGCCTATTGTAACCCTGAATTGTAACTTGCTTGAATCTGTATTAACTGTTGTTTATTGTTATGCTGTCTGTTGTCCTCTATGTGACGAGGTACCTTTGTAAATGAGCCTCTGGCTCAAAGGTTATTAAACTGACGTTTGAATAAATAAATAAATAAATAAATATTCCTCCATTTTCTTCATGTAATTAATTCTCTGTCTGCTCCCCAAACAGAGAATTACCTTCCACAGGGAAATCCATGGCCTTAGCCTGGGTGTCCTGTGAGAGGCTAGTACATCTGAGCCAAGCCATTCTCCGAAGAGCAACAGATGTAACCATGACTCTTGATGACACATCACTGGAGTCCACAGCAGCATGGAACTGTACCTTAAATGACTCAATCCCATCTGCAGCCACCTCCTCCAGCTCCTTGGCCAGCTGGGGGGAGGCCTGCTTAGCCAGTGTCAGTACAGTGTCCCACCTGGACTTCTGATACCTGGCTGTATAGGCCATATAATTAGCCTGCCTGAGTCCCAAAGAGGATGCCATGTACTGCTTTTTTCCAAGGCATCCATCCTCCTGGAGTCTTTATCTGGGGGTGTGAAGCCAAGGGGACATTAGCCCTGTCACAGGCTGCATCCTGCACGACCCCAACATGGCTGCATTGTTGGTAGAAAAACTCCATGTCTGAGCCTGATAAGGTGCACCTCTTATCCATCCTTCTATCAACAGGAGGTACAGAATTAGGAGACTTTAAAGAACTAGTGTACTGCCAAGAAACTGCCTGCAATTAATTGTAACTTTCAGATGCAGTCAGCTATCACTTGTTATATCTCAAGTATTTTTTCTTTTCTGTTTGCTAATTAGAAGATTTTTCACCTGGCAGTACTGGGATGATGTGTGGAGCAGCACTTTGTCTGGGGGAGGGAAAAAATGTCAATTCTGTTCTTCCCACTACATCAACACCGAGACCAAACTGACTATGACATCACTAGTAACCAATGAAAACCATTTCTCACTGCCAGGTTTCACTTTCACATGAAGCAGCAGGGACTGGCTCTCTCTAGTTACTAGTGATGTCACAATTTCCTGCATTTTGATTGGTAGTTTCTGAGAGTCACTGCTCAGGCTGCAAGGATTTTGGTGCCTCAAGATGTTTGGTCTCATTTCTGACAATGTAGTGGGAGGAACAAAACTGATTTTTTTTTTCCTCTAGACAGAATGCTACTCCACCCATCACCCCAGTACTGCCAGGTGGAAAGGCTTCTAATTAACAAAGAGAAAAGAAAAAATACTTGAGATACAAGAAGTGATAGCTGACTGCATCTGAAAATTACTATTAATCCCAAGCAGTACACTAGCTATTTAAACATTATGAGTCTATTTCCCAAAAGATTTGTGCAAGGGAATAGACAGCCTCCTGGACTCTGGGATGTCCATCATCTCTACAAAATCAGGCTCCTCCTGATCCTCTGTGGCTTCCTCCATAGGAAGCTGAAGAGTTTCAGCCACTTTTCTGTTAAACAAATAGTGGGGAAGGGACTCAGAGAGCCTAGGCGGGGAAACACCAGAAGGTCTGTCTGGGGAGATGTCCGGTTCAGTGGGCACATCCAGACTTTCTGCTCCGTCATAATCATCTTGTTCAAAATCCCCCCTCCTCCTCAAATTCCGGTTCATAAAAATCTTCAGGGGAATACTCCTGAACCGGTGGTACCAACCAAACCAAGCCCCTAGCTAACGGAGCCGGATCGGACGGAACCGGGTGAAGCGATTCAACAATCCGAATTGTTCGGGCAATCTCATCAGCGGTCGGAACATGAACCTCTGGATCCGAACCATCTGACTTAACTTTTCTTTTTCTTTTTGTAGGAACCGATCCCTCAGGATTGGCTCTCCTCTTGCTCGAAGACGTAACGCCCTGGTCAGAGGGCACTCCTGGTTCGGTCGGAACCGACCCGGGCTGACCATCCGGGTCAGTGGACTTCTCGGCTTCCTTTTCCCTAAGTCTACCTAATCTTTTTTCTAAGGTAGTTTTAGAAAATTTTACAAATTTGGCAGTCTGTATTGAGGTGTTCAAACCCCAGACAATAAACACAGGTGGTGTGGGGGTCGGCCTTGGCAAAGACTTCCCCACACTCACTGCAGTGTTGAAACCCAGTGGGCCCTGTTTTTTTCTTGGGTTTCTCAGACATGGCCAACCTACCCATACTTACCCTTTTTTCAGCAACTGCCAGGCAAGACTCCCTTATCGGTTCCTAACCGTGTCACAGGTGTTGGAAAAAAACATCTAAAATAAGTTTTTTTTTTTTTTTAGAACGATAAGGAACGGTAACCACACACTAAAGCAGAGTACAGAAAATCAAAATAAGGGATTGGTTCAGTCAAACCGATCGAACAAACTTACAATGTCCACACAATAATCAGAAACTATTATCTAGTACTCATGGTACCGCAGACAGAGCCTGAACCGACTATGCGGATTAAATTCGGACTAATTTCGGCTTAAAACCGACACTTTAAGCAACTTTTGAACCGAGCTGAAGGAGAAATCTCCGTAGCGACTTTTCAGTGAGGTGGAGTAAAGAATCTGACGGTTGGGTTTCAAAGGGCTGCAGACAGAGACCTCAACTGAGCTCGAGCTCAGCATTCTATGCACTGCATAGAAAGTTAACCCTTTGTTCTCCGGGGCAGTTTAACTCATTCAGGCCTAGAGACGTCTGTAAGTGGCATCTGAAAGCATAGCCACTCAGGACAATAACGCCTGTAGACGTACTCAACTGACTTTCCCTCAGGTCTAGAAACGTCTGAGGAAGTCAGCAGTTTTTACCTATTAAACAAACCGAATTGCTTAGAACTGAATGCATAGCACCGTTAGAAAGGTAATTTTGATCTGAACAATTTTGCTGCAGATACTTTGTATCTATCATGTATACTTTAGGACTTACTCATATTTGTTTAAGGTATGGTGTGCATGGTTAACATTTGTCTCTCAAGCCTCAGCTAAGCACCTTGAATAAATCTGAAGAAAAAAACAGTTGTTTGGTATTTCAGCTACTATAAAATAAAAACTAAATTGATTACAATTGATTGCATAGCACCATTAGAAAGGTTATTTTGTGCTGAACAATTTTGCCACTGATACTTTGTCTACCACATATACTTTAGGAGTTATTTGCATTTGTTTAAGGTATGGTGTGCATGGCTGACATTTGTCTCTCATGCGTCATCTAAGCATCTTGAAAAAAATCAGTTGTTTGTTATTTCAGCTAGTATAAAATAAAAACTAAATTGATTACAACTGATTGCATAGCACCATTGGAAAGGTAACATTGTGCTGAACAATTTTGCCACTCCTACTTTGCATGTAGCACTTACAGTTCAAGAGGTAGTCACATTTGTTTGTGGCATGCTGATTATGGCTTGATTTTGCTTAGAAAGGCCCAGGATGCAGTGCTAAGAGTATACAGGGCACAAGTGGTGGAAGTCTCAAAGAGCTCTTGTGGTGTGAATGAGTTAAAAAGGCTGGAGCTAACTACAGATAGAATACAGCAAGACTTCATGTTTGAATTAAACAGAAGAAGCCTTCAAGCTGCTTGTCACTTGGGATGATTTACCAAGTGTGTTAATTTACAGAGGAAATTAACCTGTCACTTTGACTAACATTCAAACAACCACGGTCACCAGAGCTGGCCCTCCTTAAGATTTTTGGCTCCAGCTGGGTCCTAGCGCCTCCAGCTAGAACCTAGAAAGTACAGTTACGTAAGAACTTACCTTAACAGTAGATCTTCGAGAGAGGCTCTTGCAGTAGGTAACTACATATAGGACTGATGCCGGCAGGCGGCAGAACCCCACAGAAAAATTTCTAGCTAGCAGTCTCTGGCGAGGGACCACTCCCATGTCAGGTGACCAGCGTCAGGAGACGTCGGTATAAAGGGGTGGTCCCAGACGCCCGCCTTCCAGTTCTTTCCCGCCACAGGCCAAAAGAGGCCGGACAAGAGAGGAGCGGATATTTCCATAAATGGAAAAGGAGCTGAAAAAGCCTAGGGGGATGGAGGGCAGGAAGGTATTACCTATTGCTAGAGCCTCTCTCGAAGATCTACTGTTACGGTAAGTTCTTACGTAACTGTACTATCTTACTTCGAGAGGGCTCTTGCAGTAGGTAATTACATATAGGACTGAATCCCAAGCAGTCTGGAACAAAGAAGAGGCATCGGGAGGAGGAAAACTACTCCAAGAAGTAATCCTAGGCGTGCAAGTCTCAAGATAGGAGGCCTTGCAAAACAGCTAGCCCAAAGCCTGCTCTACGGCGAGAGGCAATATCCAAACTGTAGTGTTTTGTAAAGGTATGGACAGAAGCCCAGGTGGCGGCAGCGCATACGTCTGCCACAGACACATTCTTGAAACAAGCCGCAGAGGCAGCTACTCCTCTTGTGGAGTGGCCTCTGACTTGACCTGGGAGGGTCTTGTGGTATTTGTCATAACAGAAAGTGATGCAATGAGCCAACCACTTAGACAGGCATTGCTTGGAAACAGCATTGCCTTCCCTTTTGTGAGCAAAAGAGATGAACAACTGATCAGTCTTTCTGAGATCCTTCGTCCTGTTGGTGTAGTATGTCAGAATCTGGTGAACATCCATAGTACGGAGTAAATATTCCCCTTGATTAGAGTACTGCGTAAAAAAGGCAGGTAGCTCTATGGACTGATTTAAGGTAGACTCTGCTACTACTTTAGGTAGAAACTTAGGATTCGTGCGAAGAGCAACTCGTTCCTTGTGAAAAATCAAGTAGGGGATTTTACACATCAGGGCCTGGAGCTCGGAGATTCTTGAGCCGAAGTAATGGCCACCAAGAACAGCGTCTTCCATGAAAGAAACTTCAAATCTGCAGAAGCTGCAGGTTCGAAAGGAGGAAGGGTAAGTTTCTCGAGAACAAAATTCACGTCCCAAGGGGGGGCAGGAGTACGGATGGGGGGCCTCAGATGGAGAACCCCTCTGAGACAGGTCTTGGAGACCTCCAGTTGAGCAAAAGCCTTGTTTGCGAAGGGAACATGATAGGACGAAATGGCCGCCATGTGTACCTTCAAAGAGGAATGGCTGAGACCCAGGTCGAACAGATGGTGTAGATACTCCAGCAGAAGCCCCGCTGAACAGGAGAAAGGTTCCACGTTCTTGGAAGCGGCCCAAATAGTGAATCTTTTCCACTTCATGGCATAAGTGGATCTGGTGGAGGGTTTTCTGGCCTCCACTAAAATCTCCGTCACTTTGGGAGACACTCCAAAACGGGATTGGGCTAGGTCTGCAGGAGCCATGCATGCAGTTGAAGGAATTTGAGGCCTGGACGGACCAGGATCCCCTGATCCTGGGTCAACAAACCTCGAGATAGAGGAAGAGGAATAGGAGGATCCTCTGAATATTGTTGTAGAAGAGAGAACCAGATTTGCCTGGGCCAGAAAGGAGCGATCAGAATCATTCTTGCTCCTTCTGAAGCTAGTTTCTGCAAGACTTGTGGGATAAAAGAAATTGGGGGAAAGGCATAGACGAATCTGTCCTTCCAGTCTAGAGACAGAGCGTCGCTCCAGAAAGTGCATTGCTCTGGAACGAGCGAGCAGAAGGTGGGAAATTTTGCGTTTAGGGGGGATGCGAACAGGTCGACCTGTGGTGTTCCCCAAAGATGGAAGATACTGTCTAGGACCCCTTGGTCCAGTTCCCACTCGTGAGTCAGAGCAGAAGAGCGACTTAGCTTGTCTGCCAGGGTGTTGTCGACTCCTGGAACGTGAATCGCCGTGAGGTGAAGGTCATGTTGTGTTGCCCAATCCCAAACCCTCATTGCCTCCCTGCATAGAGGGTAGGACCGAGTCCCTCCCTGCTTGTTGATGTACCACACCACGCACGTGCTGTCCATCTGGACGGCAAGGTGACCAGGAAGGATGTATTGGTGAAGGGCTTGGAGAGCATACAACACTGCCCGAAGCTCGAGCACATTGATGTGGAGAGCTTGTTCTAGCCTGGACCAGGAGCCCTGGGTCCGATGAGGACCTAGATGGGCTCCCCAACCTTCGCCTGAGGCATCTGTGGTTAGAGTATGGGAGGGGGGAGGACGAAAGAAAGGAACCTCCCGAAACAGGTTCTCTCGAACCATCCACCATTGTAAGTCTCGCATCATCGGCGAGGAGATCAGAACTGAGTGATCTAGGTCGTCCACTAGCTGATCCCACTGAGAGCGTAGAGTCCACTGAGATATCCTCATATGGAGTGGAGCGCGAGGGACCATCGGGATAGCAGCCGCCATGAGCCCGAGAAGGCAAAGGACCGACCTCGCCGAGACCATCCTGCGGTCGGACAACAGACTTATCTGGGTCTGAAGGGAGGCCACCCTGTCCGGAGGCAGGAAGACCTTACCCAGGGTCATATCGAGGATCGCCCCAATAAACTGTAGCCTCTGGGATGGGTCCATATGAGACTTGGAATGGTTGATGGTAATACCCAGGCAAGCAAAAACCTGCTGGGTAAGGGAGAAGAATCACAAGAGTTCCTCCCTGGATGAGGCTGCCAGGAGCCAGTTGTCCAGGTAAGGGAAAACCTGTACTCCCTTGGTACGCAGGTGGGCCGCCACCACTGCCAGGCATTTGGTAAATACTCGGGGGGGGGGGGGGGGGGGCCGAGGACAGACCAAGCAGGGCGTGAACTGGTAGTGGTCCCCTGGAATGCAAAGCGAAGGTATTTGCGATGAGATGGGCGAATGGGAATGTGCAGATAAGCATCCTGCATATCCAGAGCACAAAGCCACTGACCCGGCCAGAGGAGGGGCAGAAGGCTCTACAAAGAGAGCATCCTGAACCTTTTGTACTCTACATAAAGATTTAGGGAACTGAGATCTAAAAGCGGTCTGAGATCTCCGTCTTCTTTGGGACAGTAACCCGTCCCTGAAGATGAAGGGGGACGGGCTCTATCGCTTGCTTCAGCAGAAGAGCCGAGATTTCCTCCTGGACCAAAGGAAGATGTTCCCGTGAATACGACGACTTCAGAGGGGGGTGGCGGGGTGGTTTCTGAAGAAACTCTATGGAGTGTCCTTCTGCTATGAGCTGGAGTACCCAAGAATCCGTGGTTATCCTCTCCTATCCCAAAAGGTGGAGGAAAAACCTCCCTCCTACCGGTTCCTCTGGGGAGTCCGTGGCCCGCCTTCCCTGGGGTTTCGCCTTTGGCCGCTTCCATCTGCAAAAGGGACGGCGCTGCTGCTGATGGGGACGGCACATGGAATCAACTGACTTCAGAGCCGCCCCTTCTCTTCAGTAATCGGTAATGATGTCCTTGACATCACCCAAACACGACCCCAGAAAGGTGCTTCCTGGATAACAGATTGCACCTCCAGGACCAGACCTGCATGTGGAGCCAAGCATGGCGCGTGAGCTACTGGCGAAAGCGTGAGTTCAAGCCCAGCAGTGTCCACTGCATGCATTATGTACGTAACATGTGTCAACTGGCCGAACGAGCAGAGCGGACGAGATCAGCCAACTCCTGTTTGACTTGGGAGTCAGGCAAGGAGCCCAGCTTGGCTTCCACCTGAGTAAGGATGGCCTTCTGGTAGTCCCCCATGTGGCCGACATAGTTCAGGGCCCTAATCCCCAGTGTGGAGGAAGCGTAAATCTTTCTCCCATACTGGTCCAGAAGGCGAGATTCCTTATCAGGAGATGACGAGCTAAAATGTTTAGGGTTTGCCGAACGGCCGTGAGCGGCGCTAATCATGACTGAGTCAGCACGAGCGTGAGAATCCAGGAAATCAACACCCTCTGGAGCCTGATATAGCCTGTTTGACTTCCTAGGAAGTGGAGCTAAGGCCGATGGTTGTTTCCATATCGTGGTAACAAGGTTGGCATGAGGCTCTATCCAGGGTGGCACTAATGTAGGAGCTGTCACGGGCAGATCCAGATGTTCAGCGAGCTTCAGACACTGAGGATCTGGTTCCAAGGAGCACCACTGATGAACCTCCTGGATTTTTCTAAGCAACTCCGTAAAAGAAGGAGACTTCGGAGGAGTCCTTGGCCGGGGCTTCGACGGACAGCGAGGCTCGTCGTCTCTCTCGAAGCAGCCGCCGGAAGAGTCCGAGGAGTCCGAGAGTGAAGAGGAGGATGAAGAAGAGTAAGACTCCCTTTCCCAACCCGGGGGAGGAACGGACCCCTTGGGGAGTCCCCAGGGATGCATGTCCTGCCCCTCTCTGGATCCAGATGGAAGAACCCTGGAGTCCGGAGGTGGTGAGGGAGTGTGCCGCCTGGGGCGTACGGGAACCTGGGACGGCACCATTGCCGGAAGGTGGCTCTCGACCTCTTTGGTGAGCTGAGCCTTGGCCTCAGCCCACCAGGAGGCCACAGTCTCCTGCAGGTCCACCGGCAGCCGCGAGGGCGGTGGAGGAGGAGGAGGAGGTGGGGGATAAGAATACGGGCTACACCCATATGGAGCGTATCCAAAACCCAGCTGCGGTAACCCGGTGTCAGGTATTGAGGCGTCGAATACTGCGGCGTCGGGAAGCCTGGCGTCGGGTACAGTGGCGCCGGATAAGGCATTCCCAGGTATACCGGCGTTGAGTAAGACAGAGGATACCCGGAAGCGGAGGCTGCCTGAGCAGGCGGCCCGGCGGGAACCTCTGGCGGGTCTGCAGTGGAGAGCCCGGGAGGGCCGATGAAACAGAAGATCTCCTGGTCAGTAAGACGAAGTTGGGGCCGGCGCGAAGGTACCCGGCGATCAGAGGGGCTGAGCGTCGGGCGGCGTCGGGGAGCCGGCGTCAGGTCCGGCGCTCCAGATGGAGGAAGGACTGATGGAGCAAAGATCCCAGCCGCCTGGGGATGGAGGGGAAAAGTCCCCGGGTTCAGGTTGGGGGGACTCTGGTTCCCCAGATGGCAGCGAAGGCTGCGATAAACCGGGAATGACGGACGTTGGGGGGCCCGTCGTCGGTTCCTTCGCCGGCCAGATGGACGAGCCGATGTGAGGCGTAGAGGCGAGCTCTAGGCAGGCACCGGAGGAGCTGACGTCCGACTTACGAGAGCCGTCACCAGAGACAGGTCGAGAGGAGGGGTTGGCCTGGTCCGGTGGGGAAGAAGCCGCGTGTCGCCCCGGAGGGTCGGACGTCTTACCAGCCTTCTCTGGGAGGACGTCAGAGGAGCCGACGCCTGGCTTACCAGAATCGCCCACGATGGTAGGCCGCGAGCCTGTGGCTGAACCAGGGGCGGAGGCCTCCAACTGCCCGGGGGCGCCCGCAAGGCCCGAGCGCAAGCCAGACGGGCAGGCCGACGTCGCCTCAGAAACCTCAAGCGGCCCGTCGAGGCGATCCCGGAAGGGATGTTACCTGCATCCCAGTGGCTCCCAGCAGGAGCGCGGTGGAGGACATTGTCCAGTGCCTCTCCTTGTCCTCCTTCTTACGATGGCCTTGGGAAGTGGGCGCCTGCCTCAGTTTTTAAGCTCCTTCTCCATGCTCATTTTCTTCTTTAGAATATGGGCTTCCAGAGATTGCTGCCGCCTTTTTAGGGTAGCAGCGTTAAAGCTGAGGCAATGCTGGCGCTCTCGACGGATGATCGGGGCCTAGGCAGAACAGGCACAGGAGTAGCCGTCCTTGTCGCGGTAGTTGGGCGCCGCAGATCACACTTATTCTTGTGCTCGGGAGGGTGTAGGGCGACATACAATGCCGTTAGTGAAAAAATACAGTTTTTCGGTAAAAAACTTGACGAAAGAAGGATGACTGAGCACAAACTTTTCATGAGCTGCTGCACTGAAGCTAACTGCGGGAAAGAACTGGAAGGCGGGCGTCTGGGACCGCCCCTTTATACCGATGTCTCCTGATGCCAGTCACCTGATGTGGGGGCGGTCCCTCGCCAGGGACTGCTAGCTAGAAATTTTTCTGTGGGGTCCTGCCGCCTGTCCGCGTCAGTCCTATATGTAATTACCTACTGCAAGAGCCCTCTCGAAGTAATATCTATGACTAAATGGTGAAGACTAAGTCCAGGAAGGTCTTGTGCTTCCTGAGAAACTGGTTTAGATTGTGAAGATCCAGTATGCAGTATCACCTCCCCAGTCTGTTTTACCTTCAGGAAATACCTGGATATGAAGCTCTGGCCTGCTATGGAGTCTAGGGCACAGGCTAGAACTCCTTTCTCGAACAGATGAGCAATGTCCTCCCTGAGAGTAGACAGCGTGCCCTGCAACACCATGGACTCCCTTGGTGTGTGGGATCAGTAAGGTGGGAAATCCTCAAAGTCAAGAGGCAACCCTCTGCCAGCCACTTCAAGGACCCACTTGACTGAGGTCATTATAGACCAATTGTGTCTGAAGTGGCAAAGCCGACCTCTCCACAGGGAGCTGGGGCAGGGACTGGATGGGCAGGGGCAGACACCCCCAACCTGTCACTGGGCAGCTCTGGAGGGGGTACCTGTGCCTGCTGCCAGAGGAGCACCACTACAACTATCATTGCCCTGACTAGGGAACCTTGTCTTAGGGCACCAAGCCTGAGATGGCCCCTGCTGGAGCTGCTGCTGCCTAGGCTGCTGTGGTGGAAAGGGCCAAAACTGAAAAGACTTCTTCTTCAGGTCCTTCTGAAAGGAAGTCACAGAATCCAGGGTGGCATTGGATTTGTCAATCCTGGTGAGGAGTCTTTCCACCCAAGGACCAAAGAGGTCGGTGCCCAAGAAAGGGACACTGGCCAACTTGTGCTGGGTGTCTGTGGTAAAGGTGGAAATCGGCAGTCAGGCCCTGCAATGTACTGCGATGGCTGGTGCCATGGCAAGGGCACAAGAATCACCCATGTCCAAGGCCATCTGACCCCGGTGTTTTGACAGAACTTGACCCCAGTCTCGGACCACTCATCACTAGCTGCTTGTTGGCAGAGAAGTAAGGGAGGACATAATCCAGGACTCCTATCAGGGAGTGACCAAAGTGGGTTATCAGTGCGTAGCTCACCTGAGACCTAGGGAGGATGCAGCATAACATTTCTTTGCTGAGTGTTCAAGCTTTTTGAACTCCTTGTCAGGCAGCTTGTCTACCTGTCCAGTATTGCTGGACTTATAGAAGATTTGTGCCTGTGACCAGATCCTCAGCTCAGGGGTGGTCCGAAAATCTGGACACGGTGCCGGTAGGGACAATGCAGTTGTGGACAATATGGGCAGAGGGTGCTGTGCAGGAAGCTGGATACCGCCAAAGCTCCAGCGCCGGTTCCAGGATGGCCTAAGCCATCGGAAAAACAACCCAGTGGGATTTGTCCCTATCCAGGATCTCAGTGAAATGGCATTCGGCCCTTTTCTGGACTGGCTCCAAAGGAACCTCCATGGACTCAGACATGAGGCTGAGAAGATCCCCGATGGACACCGGCCCATGGTTGGTCAATTGTTTGGCTGAATCACAGTCAAAAGCAGGAGTCCTCGAGCACTGTATTGAGGACACATCTGGGTCATCCGAAGAATTTTAAAAACTGGCCCTCGGCCATTCGACGCCATGCACCACTCAGGACTCAGAGTGTGTGATTTCCACAGACAACCAGCTTGTCAAGCCAGTAGCCAGACTGGAGTCCTTAAAAGGGGCTCCTTGCAAGGGCTGTCATGGAGGTGGTTCCACCTGAATCAGTGGCAAGACTCGTGTCTGGGACAGCTGTCTCAGCAGGACCAGAATGGGCTGAACTGGTGATGACCAGGTGACTGTGGGGGAGCCCTACCCTATACAACCAAGGCCCACTGCTGCCAAAGGAGCTCTTCGTAGCAATACCGCATACACCGATGGAGCCTCTCATCGTCCCAGAATGAGGAAGAGGAAGACTGCCGACGGCAATGCCTCCCACTTGAGTGACAGAGTGTGCGAGGAATCCCTTGACCTGGACCTCTAATGTCGACATGTCCACAGACGATGAGGAGGTACGGCCGGATGGGCTGTACAGACTACTCGTACAGGTTTTGGCTGTTCGACCCCAGAGGGAGGTAGCTCCTGAGAGGGGACAACCGGGTTCGCCAACCGCTTCTAGCCCTCTTGAGTGAGGCCTAACAGTCCTGGAGATTGAATTGTCTTTGATCCCCTCCAACAACAGGTTGACAGGGTTGAGAAAAATTTCTGCCGCCTGTTCGACCTGTGTCGAGGCAGGCAAGCCTGACGGGGCACTGCAGAGCTAGCAGCCTGGCCATCAACCAAAGCAGGCTCATCTGAAGCCAAGCACTTAACAGTTATCGAGCGGTTGGGGGGAGTCGGAGTGGGACGAGCAAGCCCTTTCTAGTTCCCACAGCAGACGGTGGGACTTCTTCAACTTAAGAGTGGCGGACAGGACTTTCCTTGCAGCTCTGGAGGGTCCTGTAAATAGCGGGGAAATTACTTGCGAAGAGCATGCCGACACTGGTCCCTAACAGAAGCAGCGCCAAGACTGATGAGGTGCCTGCCATGGCCTTGGCTGACACCTCTTCCATAATGGCCAGCTGGGCTGTTGATGCTGCAGCCTGGGGAACACCTTGCGAGTGAGCTTCCTGGGATTTCACTGGTGGATCCCGTTCTGCTAGCCGGCTGAGGAGGACATAGAAAAGTACAGTTATGTAAGAACTTATTGTAACAGTAGATCTTTGAGAGGATCTCTTGCATCAGGTCACACCTATGGAACTCTAGCCACCAGGCTTTAAGACCACACAGAAACTTTTTTAGCTAGCAATCCAGTTGGGGCCACTCACAACGACATCAGATGCCAACATCCTCCCGAAATAAACATGGGCATCCCTGTGCCCTCCTCAGTTCCCCCGCTGAAGACCATATGCAAAGGCTCTCCTCCTGGGGAACCGAGGGAAGAGCAGAGGTTCCTGCTAGTAAGGATGGTGAAACAGCAGGTAAACCATCCTAAAAAGAGAGAGAGAGAGAGAGGAAGAGAGAAGCCCAGAGGCTAAGTGGAATGGAGGGTGGGACAGCATGGCCTGATGCACGAGATCCTCTCAAAGATCTAACTGTTACGGTAAGTTCTTACATAACTGTACTATCTTCATCGAGGATATCTTTTGCATCAGACAAACATCTATGGAACGAGTCCCAAGCAGTACTGACAGAGACACAATCTAGGTGGCTGAAGGCTATAGGCCTAAGATAGGAGGCCTTGAAACACAGCCAGGCTGAAGCCTGCACTTCTCCTAGACGCAATGTCCAGACTGTAGTGTTTAGTGAAAGTGTGGACAGTACTCCAGGTGGCAGTGGTACAGATTTCAGTGGCTAACACATTCCTGAACAAGCAACAGAGATGGCCATGCCTCTGGTGGAATGGCCACGCACAACTCCAGGAAGTTCCTTACTGGACTTCCTACAGCAGAACATAATACAGTTGGCCAGCCATTTGGACACCTGGTACCCCTGGTAGTGATGGTAAGGGTTGTAACCAGGGCAGTACTGTCCAAAAGCACTCTAATCTGGAGAAGGACCAGCCAGGAAATGGTCCCCTGGATACCCAAAAGGGTAATGTGGGACAGTCCGGGGTCTTGCGTAAATCCCCATCGTCAGATCTAACAGTGGGGGTACCCACATTGGATCCACCGTAGTATATATGGGCAGGGGGTCCGGCATTGGGATAGCCGTCAGGGGGACTGACGTCGGGACCGGCACCACCCAATCTGGCGCCGGAAGAGGATCTGGCATCGGAGGGGTTGGCATCTGAGCCGGATGAATGGTGTCTGATGGCAAGACCTGGTCTGGCACCAGAGCCAATGGCTGGGGCTGACCACTGGGCCCTGGCTGTGGAACAGTCGTCGGGATGTCCGGTGTCAGAGGAGGATTCGTCGGATCCGATGGTGAGATTGGAGTTAGAGTGATCGTCTGACCCGAAGGAATCCCACCAGAAAGAGGAGGAGGAGGAGGGGCCTCTGCTGGAAGGCCAGACAGCCTAGGAGGAGCCTCTTTCTCCGTGACCCCATCAAGAGAGCTTGGGACAGATCCCCAGGACTCGACAACGTCGAAGGGTTCCTCACTCTCTCTTTGCCTGAGGTACCCTCCGGAGAAGGGGAGGGTAAAGGCAAAAGTTGAGGGGGGAAAGGGACCTTCTCCCCCTGGTTCTGCCGGAAGTCAGGTGAAGCGCTGTTAGGTCCTGATGGGAGAACCGTGCCTGAGCGGCCGTCAGCGACGGGCATCTTTATCAGGCGGAGCCGGGTGGGGGCGGGAGGGCCCCGGCGACTTATCGACTGGTGCTGGGCGGGTCCCCAAAGGCTGGAGAGCCGGCTTAGTGACCGTGGCAGTGCGGTTGTCAGAGGGGCAGGCAGTCGAATGGCCTTTTAAAGTTTGCCAGACTTATCGTCTGAAGGCTTCTTTGGCGGTGGCTGGGCCTTGCTTGTCAAGGGCCGCAACATGTCATCCTTTGGGCGCTCCTGCTCCCGGGATTTCTCCTTGTGGTGTTTCTTTGAAGGAGAAGACTTTTCCTAATAGGACTCTAATTTGATCCATTTGCTTTTCGAGAGATGCTAAGCAGACCTTTAAGAGGTGGGCCTCCAAAGTCTGCTGTCTCTGCTTTTTGGTGGCCTGGTTGAAGATTTAGCACTCAGAGCAGGAGGAAACAGGGTATTCTGGGCCCAAACAGATGACACACTTAAGGTGACCATCCTTATGTGGGATCTGCGTGCCACACGATGAGCACCTCTTTTTGGGTGAAGACATCAAGTAGTAGATACGAAAATGAGAAAGATTTGGGTGAAGGAAAAAATCTGATGCAAGAACTCACACAACGATCGCTGTATGGAAGTCTGCAATGCGACTGACACGAGGCAACTGCGGGAAAGAACTGGAGGGTGGGGACCGCCCGCTATATACAGTCACACTGACGTCGGTCATGTGACGTCAGGTGGGGGGTCCCCCATAAGGGATTTCTAGAAAAGTCTGCCTTGTGGCCCGACACCAGGTGGTGCCAGTCCAATATGTAATGACCTACTGAAGGAACCCTCTTGAAGTAAGATCTACTGTTATGGTAAGTTCTTACATAACTGTACTATCTTCATCGAGGGTATCCTCTGCATCAGGCCACATCTATGGAACGAGTTCCAAGCAGTACTGACAGACACACAATCTAGGTGGCTGATGGCTATAGGCCTAAGACAGGATGCCTTGAAACACAGCCAGGCTGAAGCCTGCCCTTCTCCTAGACGCAATGTCCAGACTGTAGTGTTTACTGAAAGTGTGGACAGTACTCCAGGTGGCAGTGGTACAGATTTCAGCGACTGACACATTCCTGAAACAGGCAACAGAGGTGGCCATGCCTCTGGAGAGGCCACGCACAACTCCAGGAAGTTCCTTACCATACTTCCTACAGCAGAAAATAATACAGTTGGCCAGTCATTTGGACAGGCACAGTTTAGAAACCGGTACACCCTCTTTCACGGGGTGAAAGAAACAAACAGCTGTGAGTACTTCCTGCGATGAACATAATATCCGAGTATTCTAGGTACATCTAAAGTATGGAACAATGTTTCCATTGGACTGGCATGCTCTGGGTAATACACAGGCAGGTTGATGGTTTGAGTCAAGGTAAACTCAGCCACCACCTTTGGTAAAAACTTAGGGCTGGTAGGCAAAGACACCCTGTCTTTGTGGAAAACCAAATAAGGAGATTTACACATCAGAGCCTGAAGCTCAGAAATCCTTCAAGCAGAAGGAATAGCAACTAAACAGAACGCTTTCCATGATAGAAAGCGTAGCTTGTATGTTGCAGCTGGCTCAAAAGGGGCCAAAGTGAGTTTCCCTAACACGAAATTAAAGTCCCAAGGTGGGACTGGATTGCGGATAGGAGGCTTCAGGTGAAGAATACTTCTCAAAAATGTTCGAGACACCTCCAGTTGTGCCACCATACGGCCATCAACGGGCAAATGGAAGGCTAAAATAGCAGCCAGTTGCATTTTAATGGAGGAGTACTGCAAGCCAGAATCTGAAAGGGACAGCAAGTACTCCAGAATCTGATTCACTGGACAAGTGAAAGGATCCAAATGATGGGAAGCCACCAATAGATCAAAGCGCTTCCACTTCACGGAATAAGTGGCTATGGTGCAGGGGTTCCTAGTGGCCACCAGGACATCACCCACCTTCTGGGATACCCCAAACTTAGCAATGGCTATGTCTTCAGGAGCCAGGCATGGAGATCTAGGGACTTCAGGTCTGGATGTACCAGTGTGCCCTGGTCCTGTGACAGCAAGCCTTTGCACAGGGGCAGGGGTACTGGAGATTACACCGCCAACTGCTGCAGTAAGTGACACCAGATCTGACAAGGCCAGAAGGTAGCAATGAGGATCATAGTCACACCTTCCATTTGAAGGTTGATCAGCATC
This sequence comes from Neoceratodus forsteri, assembly GCA_016271365.2. Taxonomy (NCBI): domain Eukaryota; kingdom Metazoa; phylum Chordata; order Ceratodontiformes; family Ceratodontidae; genus Neoceratodus; species Neoceratodus forsteri. The sequence continues at coordinate 1,119,001,408 of CM028130.1, read as the reverse complement.
CTCTTGAAGTAGCGGGAAGGGAGGAAAGGCACAGAGGAATGCAAACTCCAGGCCCTACAGTAGGCGAGCACAAAGTAAAAAAATTACTCACCTTAGTAATTATGTTTCTTCTAATGGAGTCTTGCTGTATTCTGACAATTGCAGTGATTTCCAACCTTTGAACTGCCCCGGAGAACAAAGAGTTAACTTTCTATGCAGGGCATAGAATGCTGAGCTCGAGCTGGTTGAAGTCTCTGTCTGGAGTGATTCAAACCTAAACCATCAGATTCTTCTGAGCCCAACTAAACTAAAAATTCTATGTGGAAATTATTAAAATTCTTACTAGGCTGGCCCATTGGGCCTAGCCAGTAGCGCTTCCACTTAAAGCGCTGGCGACCGGGTTGGGAACAAGCCCGGGGAGCTGGAGGAACGACCGGGAGAAGGCTGAGCATCCATGGACTGCTCGCCTTCTCCAGGAGGAGGGAACAGAGCTCGGTGCTTGACTGACCCCAGGCGGAGGCCGAGGGTTCAGCAAGTACCTGGCCAATCAGGAGGTTGAACATGCCAGACATCATGGAGCTCCCGCCTTTATGTCTGGGCACATGGCCGCCCAGAGAAAACAGGGAAAATACCTCCATCGCTCCGGGTAGACAGGCGCCAGCACAGACCTCAATGGTCCCCTGCCTGTCCCATACAGTGGCCCAGGCAAGTGAGATTAGTTCAGGGGTGGCAGGACCCCTCATCCCAGCCTGAGAATCCAAGAGCTATATGGGGAGACCTGGCGTGGGGCTCCAGCACGGAAGGAACTGAGGCAGATGCCAGGCGCTCCTGAAGAGGGTGGGCGTAGGGGGTAGGGAGAAAGCGGTAAAATATCAAGTACAAAAAAAAAAATTCTTACTAGCCAACTGGCTGAAAAAAGTTTTGGATTCCCAAGAAAGACTCAAGTCAGGACACCCAAAAACAAAACCCAATGTACTATAAATAATAAATCAGTACCCAAACAAAAAGGAGGAGGGTGCAACACTGCACCTGCCCACCCATGTCACAAAAACAGGTTCTAAGAGGGGAGGCAGGGAGGGAGGTCAGAATACAGAAAGACTCCATTAAAAGAAACAATTACTAAGGCGAGGAATTTTTTCTTCAAACAACATGAAGTCTTGCTGTATTCTGACAACTGCAGACTACCAAGGAGGAGGGACAGAACCTACTTTGGGAATAGGCTCTGAAGTACTGCTGTGCCAAACCGAGCATCACTCCTAGCCTGGATATCCAGAGAGTAATGCTTGGTAATGGTATGGACTGTTTTCCAGATGGCTGCTTGACAAATTTCTAAGAGAGGGATATCCCTGGCAGCAGCCAGGGAAGCAGCTGTACCTCTTGTGGAATGAGCCTTCAGGCCTGAGGGTGGAGTTTTTCCCAGATTTTCATAGCAGAACTGTACACAAGACACAATCCACCTGGCAACAGATCTTTTGGTGGCAGGTTTCCCCTTTCCCACTTCTCCATAAGTGAGGAACTGGAGGGAGTCAAACCTGTGACCCTTGGTATGCTCTACGTAGTAACTAAGGGCTCTTTTGACATCTAAACTGTAGCCTCCTCTCTCCTGGGGAAGAATGATCAGTGAAGAAAACAGAGACACAGACTGGTTTAAATGGAAGTCTGAAACCACTTTGGGCAAGAACCTTCTATTGGTTCTAAGGACCACGTTATCCCTGTGAAATGAGATAAAATCAGGTTCCACTGACAGTGCTTGCAATTCACTGATATGCCTGGCAGAGGTAATGGCTACCAAAAACACAGTTTTCCAAGTCAAGTTCTTAAGCTCTGCTGAAGACATAGGCTCAAAGGGGGGTTGCATAAGTTGAGCAATGCAAACATTCAAATCCCAGGCAGGGGCAGGGTCTCTAAAAGGAGGATTGGTGTGAAGCAATCCTTTAAAAAATTTACAGAACACAGGATGGGAAGATAGTGAGGAAGACTTCCCCACAGACAAAAACGCAGAAACAGCTGACAAGTGTACCTTGAGAGTAACAGGTCTGAGGTCTAGGCCATTAAGATGGACCATATAATCCAGAACCGTAGGCAATTCAGCAGTGTCTGGAGAAACATGCTTCTTAGAACACCAAATGCTGAATCTTTTCCATTTGGAGTTGTAAGTCTTTCTGGTGGAGGGCTTTCGAGAAGCCTTGAGTATATCCAGAACCCCTTGGGAAAGATGCAGATCTGCAAACTCTAACTCTTCAAGAGCCATGCTTTGAGATTGAGAAACTGAAGATTGGGGTACCAAATCCTTCCCTGAGAGGATGTTAACAGGTTGTAATTCCTGGGAAGAGACAGGGGAAGATGGACTGCTAGGGACAGCAACAGGGGGTACCAGGGCTGTCTGGCCCAATCTGGAGCAATCAGAATCACCTTGCAAGGCTGAGACCTTACTTTAACCAAAACTTTGAACAGGAGTGGGAAGTGGGAAAGGCATACAGAAACTTCCCTTCCCAATTCAGGATCAGGGCGTCCAGAGGGACTGAGCCCAGGACTGGAGGTCTGCAACAAAAGAGAGGGAGTTGGTGATTGTCTGGGCTGCAAAGAGATCTATCGCTGGAGTGCCCCACCTTGAAAAAATCACTTTCAACACCTGAGGATCCAGGGACCATTCGTGATGGGCTTGAGAAATCCTGCTCAGTGCATCTGCTAGCACATTGTCCTTGCCTGGAAGGTAAACTGCTACAAGAGAGGTTTGCAGAGAATAAGCCAGGGTCCACACCTTCATGGCTTCTGTGCACAAGGCCGTGGACCGAGTGCCTCCCTGCTTGTTGATGTACCACATGGTGGTGGTGTTGTCCGTTCTGACTTGAACCACCTTGTTCTGTACTGACTGTGAGAACACTTTTAGAGCTAGAAAAACTGCCCTGAGCTGTAGAAGATTGATGTGGAGAAGGGATTCTTGGGGGGAACCACAGCCCCTGGGAAGTAAGGGACCCCAGGTGGGCTTCCCAGTCCAGGAGAGAAGCATCCGTGGTAAGGACCACTGAACAAGGCTAAGCAACAAAAGGAACACATTGTCTTAAATTGTCCTGATCCTGCCACCACTGGAGGGCTTGGATCAAGGTCAGAGTCACTGGGATCAGTTTGGTAACGGAATCCTTTCTCTAAGACCAGAAAGCTCTCAAGTGGAACTCAATATCCCTCCATCTGGAATCTTGCCCCTTGGACCACTGCTGTTGAAGCTGCCATGTGGCCCAAGAGCTGGAGGAAATGCCTTGCTGGTCGAGATACCCAAAGGCTGAAGGAAGAAGGTAGTTCCATAAGAACCCTTGCCCTTTCTAGAGGAAGAAAGGCTCTTGCTCTGAGTGTGTCCAATTCTGCCCCTATAAAGGTAAGAAGCTGGACTGGTTCGAGAACTGACTTGGGAAGGTTGAGAAGAAATCTTAGAGAAGTGAGCACTTGCTGGGTCACTTGCAGGTGAGACTTGACTTGGTCTGGAGACTGACCCACTATTAGCCAATCGTCCAGATATGGAAAAATGGAAATATTTTGCCTTCTTAGAAAGGCAACTACTACTGCTAGGCACTTTGTGAAAACCCTTGGGCTGAGGTTAGGCAAAAGGGCACTGCTCTGAACTGATAATGGCCTGTGGGCAACTCGAACCTGAGGTACTTTCTGTGGGAGCACCTGATGGGAATGTGAAAGTAGGCATCTTTGAGGTCCAGGGAGGCTAGCCAGTTCTCTGGCCTTAGAGAGGGAAGGATTATTCCCTGAGCTATCATCTTGAACTTTGGTTTTAAAAGATACTTGTTTCGATATCTTAGGTCTAGGATGGGTCGCCACTCCCTTGTCTTTTTGGGGGGCAGGAAGTACCTGGAGTACAGTCCTTTGCCCTACTGTAGGGTAGGTACTCTCTCTATAGCTCTTAAAGCTAGGAAAGAAGAAACCTCTGCCTCTAGGGAAAGGGTTTCTGAGAGATTTGCAGGTGGAAAAGATATGGCTCTCATCTTTGGAAATTTTTTGAAGCTGAGAACCAGTCTCTGGCTTACTACTTTAGACATTCAGTCCTGGACAAAGTAAGCCAGCCTGCCCCCTACTGGAATAGGAGAGTCGACCTGGGCAGGCCCATCAGGGTGTCTGCTTGGCAGGGGCTTTAGGCTGAGAAGTGGATGTAGCCCTGCTCATCCCCTACTGCCTCTCCCTCTGAAGAACCCCCTCTGAGAAAAGGAAGAAGAGGCCTGTGCCTGGTAAAAAGGCCTTTGAAAAGGCCTGCCCCTAGACTGCTGCCTTTGAGGAGTTGCCTGCCTTTGCTTGGCCTGAGCACTCCTGTAAGTGGTCCTGTACTCATCCATTTTCTTCACGTAATTCTCTGTCTGCTCCCCAAACAGAGAATTACCCACTACAGGAAACTCCATGGCCTTACTCTGGGTGTCCTACGAGAGGCTAGTACATTTGAGCCAAGCCATCCTCTGAAGAGCCACAGATGTAGCCATGACTCTTGATGACACATCATTAGAGTCCACAGCAGCATGAAACTGAACCTTAGATGCCTCAATCCCATCTGCAGCCACCGCCTCCAGCTCCTTGTCTAGCTGGGGGGAGGCCTGTTTAGCCAGTGCCAGTAAAGTGTCCCACCTGGACTTCTGGTACCTGGCTGTATAGACCATGTAATTCGCCTGCCTGAGTCCCAAAGAAAATGCCATGTACTGCTTCTTTGCCATGGCATCAATCTTCCTGGAGTCCTTGTCGGGGGTGTGAAGCCAAGAGAATATTTGCCTTGTCACGGCAGCAGCCTGCACTACTCCAACATGGCTGCATTGCTGATATAAAAACTCCATGTCTGAGCCTGAAAGTGCATACCTCTTATCCATTCTTCTATCCACAGGAGTTATAGTGTTAGGAGACTAAGATTTTTCGTATCTGTTTCACAAGAGATTCATGGAGGGGAATAGACAGTCTCCTGGACTCTGGGATGTCCATCATCTCTACATAATCAGGCTCCTCTTGATCTTCCACAGCCTCCTCCATAGGAAGCTGGAGGGTTTCAGCCACCTTTCTGTAAAACATAAAGTGAGAAGGGGACTCAAAAAGCCTAGGAGGGGAAACACCTGAAGGTCTGTCTGGGGAGATGTCCGGTTCCACAGGCACATCCAGACCTTCATCACTTACATCATCCTCCTCCTCAAATTCCCCTTCCTCTTCAAATTCCGGTGCATAAAAATCTTTAAGGGTATACTCTTGAACCGGGGGAACCAACCGAACCGAACCCCTGCCAGAAGGAGCTGGATCAGTCAGAACCGGACGGAGCGATTCCACAATCTGTATCGTCCTGGCTATTTCTTCGGCGGTCAGAACATGAACCTCTGGATTTGAACCGGTCGATTTATCTTTGCGTTTTCTTTTTGTCAGAACCGATCCCTCGGAATCGGCTCTCCTTTTGCCCGAAGAAGTATCGCCCTGGTCAGAGGGCACTCCTTCTGGTTCGGTCAAAAGCAAACCGGGCTGGCCATCCGGGTCAGCGGACTTCTCGGCCTCCTTTTCCCTCAGTCTACCTAATCTCTTCTCAAGGGTAGATTTGGGAAAGTTTTTACATATTTGGCAGTCTGAATCGAGGTGGTCAAACCCCAGACAATAAACACAGGTGGTGTGGGGATCGGCCTTAGCAAAGACCTCCCCACACTCACTGCAGTGTTAAAACCCAGTGGGCCGGTTTTTTCTTGGGTTTCTCAGACATGGCCAACCTAACCAAACTTACCCTTTTTTCGGCAACCGCCAGGCAAGACTCCCTTATCGGTTCCTAACCATGTCACGGGTATTGGAAAAAAACAGTTCAAAACATGTTTTTTTTTAGAACCGATAAGAAACAGTAATCACACACTAAGTAAATAAACAAATTTCACTATCAAATGGCCGGTTCAGCTGAACCGAGCTGCACTTTTACAAGTTCCACACAGAAAAACAGAACGATTCCTATCTAGTACTCACGGCACCACAGACAGAGACTGAACTATGTGGATACTTTTTTTCGGTTTAAAAACCGACAAAAACTGAAAACTTCAGCAGACTTTTGAACTGAGCTGAAGAAGAAATCTCTGGAGTGACCGTTCAGTGAGGCAGAGTAAAGAATCTGACGGTTTAGGTTTGAATCACTCCAGACAGAGACTTCAACTGAGCTCGAGCTCAGCATTCTATGCCCTGCATAGAAAGTTAACTCTTTGTTCTCCAGGGCAGTTCAAAGGTTGGGAATCACTGCAATCGTTAGAATACAGCAAGACTTCATGCTGTTTGAAAGTGGCAGTTTTGCGTTGAAAGGGGATGCAAAAAGGCCCAGCTCTGGACAATCCCACCTACTGTATTGAACAAGTCGCCTACAAACAAGGTCAGCAGTTCCCACTCGTGCATACTGGACTGTGACCTGCTTAGTCTGTCTGACAAAATGTTCTGGGCGCTGGGAACATGGACCGCTGACACTTCTAGACCATGTTCTAGAGCACAGTACCAAACCCTCATCACCTCTCTGCACAGGGGGCATGAACAAGTCCTCCCCTTGCTTGCTGATGTAGTGTATTACACCGATGTTGTCCATCTGCACTAGCAGAGGACCCAAGGGCATGCAGTACTGAAAGGCTTGCAGACTGTACAGGATGGCCCTCATGTCTAGGATGTTTATGTGGAGGGAACTCTTCACCGTGGTGCAAATACCCTGGGTCTGGCGAGATCCAGGTGACCCCCCCCCCAAAGTCCATCCCCAAAACATCCATGGTGAGGATCTGATGAGGTGAGGTGATAAGGAATCCCTCTGAGTAAACTGCTAGGTTCCATCCACCAGTGAAGCACTTTCTTTACTGGAGAGGTGACTAGAACCTTCTGTTCTAGATCATTGGTGTACTGATCCCATTAGAATTTCAAAATCCACTGGGGATAAGCATCTGCAGCCTCACCAGGGGAACTGTGATAATGGCTGCAGCCATCAGGTCCAGTAGTTGCAGGAATGCCCTAGCTGCAACGTACAGATTGCCGTAAAGCAGACAGGCCAGTGCCATCAGGCACACCACCCTCTCTGGGGGCAAGAACAACGCACCCTGAGCCATGTCAAGTATAGTTCCTATGTACTGGAGATGCTGACAGGGGGGTCAAGACTGACTTGGGCACATTGACCGTAAACCCTAGTGCATGGATGAGCTGTCTGGTATGCGCTAGGGTGCAGATGAGTTACTCCTCAGACTGTGCTTTGAGCAAGCAGTCATCCTGGTAAGAGAAGACGTACACAGTCCCTCCCTCCTGAGGGCTACTGCCACTATTGCCAAGTATCTGGTACAGAGCCGTGACGCAAATGACAAACCAAAGGGCAATGCCCGGAACTGGTACTGCTCCCCCTGGAACAGTAATCTGTGGTAGTTCCTCTAGGGAGCACAAACCTTTATGTAACCCCCCTGCAAATGGGGGTTCCCAAAAGACTTCCAGGAGCTTGCTTGAATGCTCCAAGCCTGAATGGTGTTTGGCGTTTAAGCCATTTATCAGTGAGTGTTTTTAGAACCTCTGGTACTGTCTCTTTAGAGCTGTCTGCTTGCAGACATAATTAGTTGTATAGGGGACTGTGTGTTTCTTCTCTAGGTACCACTCAGAGCTGCTGCCAATTCACTTCATTTTGCAGTCACTAGGAGTGCAAAGGGAACCTATGTGAAAGATGTAACTGTTTGCCAGAAATTATTTAGAGTAATAATGAAATTACAGTTTGTCTAACCTGCTTTCTTTGCAGTCAGAACTGTGTCTGCTAGTTCCCATTCTAGTTTTGAACTGCTGAACTGGACCAATCAGTGTGGGGTAAGCTAGCTCTAAAATGGTGCCTTGGACAATCAGAACTTGGACTCATAATCTGAGCCAGCCACAAGAGGATTGTATGGGCAGTGACTCTGGGAGATGTAGTTTAGACTTCAGTGCCTTTTTGGACCAACAGCAGCAGTCTATTGTGAGTGACAGCCAATCCAGTCAATAACTGGGAGGAACTCAAAGGAAGTGCCAGTTTTGTCGGTTGGAGTTTCAGTTGAGCTTTGGCAGTGAAGAAGGAAGGAGCCCTGTGCTTTTCAGTGTGCAGTTTTAGTCAAAAAAATGTATGAGCCCAGAGTTCGGTCTGCAGCTTGTGTAACAGCTTGTTGGGACTGAATCCGTCCTGTGAAAAGAATCAAAGGATCTCTGAAGAGTAGAAACCAGGCTCACCCTGTAGAAGACTGGAGAAATTGCTGAAAATTCCACTGGGTCGTCAGGAACTGAATCTGCTGTGTGTTCTCCCGGGTATTGTGCAGTAATTGCGATGGGATACAGATGCAGCCTGCCTGGTATAGTGCTTTCTTTTATATGGATGTGTGAAGAGGTTTGTGTACCTCAAGTGAGCCCTGCTGACATTGAAGGACCCTATCTTATTTGGAGGTCGTGAGTACTAATTCAAGGTCGCTCCCTGTTGAATTGCCACATTAAATCCAAATGGAATTACTGTACTGTGACTGTTTAATTCTCCTTTTCTCTGTGTGAAATGGCCCTACCAGCTGCCACGGTTTGGACTAGCCACTAGGGCTTGGGTACCCAGGGACAGTAACTGATAGGGATAGCCTGTGCACAGAGCCATAAGTAGATTATTAGAGTGATAAGCTAATTAACCTGATTTCCCCTGTCCTTATTATATCCCCTAAATAAATCAGAGCTGCTTGTTTCAGCAAAGTTATACTGCCTGAGGTATTTGTCTATGTTAAAGTACTGTACGTACTGTTGCACTGTATCTCATTTCACAGGAGGTCCCAGTGCGGAACTAGACCTGGGGTAAGTGTATACTGAAGGTAATTCTGATATATTATGTATGGCCACTACTGGGAAGAAAGGGGTTGCAGTGTCCCAGAGGCTGTGACCAAGTTAGTTTAACTATTGCAAACCCCTGACCTCTGGGTGGAGGCACCCGCAATTGGATCCAGGCCCCTCAACCTGTTAGTAGCAAATCAGGCAGGGGTAGTAGCCCTGGGGTAGCATCATCTAGGGGTTACATCTTGGAGGCTCACCGCTGGGATTGTGTGTCCTCTAGTGGCCATATTTACTGAACCACTGTTAAGAAAAATGGGTACCCGACAGAAGTGGCTGTGCACCGCTGGTGGAGTGGTGTACTGGGGAGGAGATCGACCCCAAAATGCTATGCTTATCCTGGACATCCCCTGGGTATCATACGGACACTGTGCAGGGAGTACTTTCCAAGGTGGAAGGTTTACAAAACCCTGTGGTGGTGGAGTCGGCATGCTAATCTGCTCACCCACACTTTCCTGGCCCTAGTGGAGTTTAAGGATCCCATAGATAGCTCCAAAGTGCCACAGACCATTACCCCAGAGGGAGCCCTCACTGCTTGGAAAGTGATAACTAAGGACAGTAAAGACCGGAGAATCAGCCCCCACCACTATCTAAACTTTGAGGAGAAATTTGCTGAATGGTTGCTGGGAGAGGAAAACTGTGGAGGACTTGAAGAAACTATTCTTGCCACTTGGGGGTGTTCCTCCCCAACACCCTCTCCTGCTCCAGTGCCCGTAATGGTGGCTGAACCAATGCAGACTCCTATTTCTGCACCTGCCATTAGTCACGACTCTTACCGAAGGTTGAGGATCTTCTCTGGCACCCTCCCACCCCCAAGGAGGATGACTGGGAGACCTGGATGAGACTATGTTGCCCCGATGCTAGAATGGCAATGCTCGGAAGGCAGCGAAAGAGGGTTAGTGAGAGCCTCGAGTCCCTGCCCTAGCTACCATCCGTGCTAAACGGGCCAGTAACCCTGAAGCGACTGCACAGGCTCATCTTGAGGCCTTGGAGAATGTGTATGAGCCCAGATTCTGATGAGGACCTATGGTGGAGAGTAAGAAATGCACAACAGTACCAAAGGAGTTGTTGTCTGTATATGTCTCTCGGCTGGAAAAATTGTTGCAAGAATGCCTCAGAAAGGGTAGTTTGCCAGCGATTGAACTGGACCGAACCAGACTGGACAGAATCCTTAAGTCTGCCCCCTTCTCAGAACTGCTGTTGCTTCAGATTCGCCTGGCAAATCGACTGGAATCCCCACCCTCCTATGATGAGTTAATGAGAGAAATTGAGGAGTTGAGAGAAAAAGGCGACTGGAGGTACCTGCACCAACAGCTGTGGCTACGACCCGAGTGACTGAGGGTGACCCATCAAGTGAAGTTCTAGGGCAGAGGTTGACAGTCAATGAGTGCTCTGACAAGGAAAAGATATGCCACAATGGGGCGAACTGTTGAGAGAGATCCAGAATTAAAAACAGTCCCTTTATGAAGGCCACGCCTGCAAGTACGGGCCCTGACCTATATCCGACTGCATCTGCTATGGGGTGGGGGTACCACCAGTGTATCTCCTGCTGATAACAGCTCCAAACTCAATTCCTTGACCATGGAAGTGGAGAACTGACGAGATGTCTCCAAATGCTTATCACACCGGAGACAGAGATGGCACCCAGGTTTCCAGTTAGTAATACCCCCCCTGGCTCCCAGTGTGGCGCCTCGGCCAGCTCAAACTCCAGAAAGTATGTTTTGCTATAATTGTGGGAAAGATGGGCACATGAAAGGAATGCCAGTCCCAAAAGACACTGACAAAGTTGCATATAGGCTACAAGGAGAGCTTCGGAGAAGAAATCAGTGGTTAAGAGGTGCACGACATATCCCAGTGAGGCACCAAAAATGCTAATTCACGCCCTTTGTGGCAAAGTCAGTTGCCCAGGCCCCCACTACCTGCTTCCAGACTGGTCCAGAATAGTGGGTCCCTCCATGGAGACCACTGTAAAGGTGAATGGAGTGTCTACAAGAGCTGTATTAGACAGTGGCTCCCAAGTGGCGATTATGTTCCAGGATTGGTATCAGAAGCATCTGTCAGACATACCTACAACCATTAGAAGGACTGCATGTATGGGGTTAAGTGAGAAGGCCTACCCCTATTCGGGTATATCCGAATTTGGCTGTCTTTCCCCACCTCCGTGGCTGGGTGGCTGAACAAGTAGAGACCCTAGCCTTAGTGTGTCCCCCACTGGACTGTATGATGGTGTCCCTTTGTTGATTGGAACAAATGCTCATATGTTCGGAAGGCTGGCACAGTTGTGTTATGAAAACAGGGTCAAAGACTAGTAGAGCTTTAAGAGTTCCGGCTTTAATTAAGAAGGCCTATGAGGCACAGAGAGATGCTGAAAAACAGAACCAGAGGAACCGTTGGAATTGTATGGAAGAAGGATCCTGAGTCTCTGATCCTGGCGCCAAATGCCCAGTGTACCTTACAGGAGAGGTCCGTATCAGAAAGGATGTTAAGAATAAAATATTAATGTTGGATGCACCAGGCGATGGAAAAATTGCCAGAGGGACTGCTGGTCAAGCCTAGTATTTTGCCTGCTAGAGCCATGCTTATGCCAGAAGGGTAATGGTCCAAGTTCATAATGTGTCTGAAAGAGACATTCGAGTAAACAGAGGTTGCATCCTGGCTAATGTGCATTGTGCAGACACTGCAGTGCTACCCAGCAGCAAGAGTTCAAGGAAGAATGACAGAGTAGCATACATGACTTGTTTGATTTCGCGACTCCCGCTGCCAGCTGAATGGAAAGTGAGGATCAGTGAGCTTGCCCAGAGAGACCAGGTGTTTTCTTTAAAGGAATGGGATGTAGGATGCGTGCAAGGAGCTGAGCACAATATCCGCCTGCATGACGAAGACCATTTCGTGAGAGGTCTCGACGCCTGGCACCTGCTGACATAGATGATGTGAGGCGGCATCTGCAAGAGATGTTAGCTGCTGGTGTAATACCAATCCAGAAGCCCTTATGCTTCCCCATTGTGGTAGTGAGGAAAAAGAATGGAACAGTAAGGATGTGTGTGGATTATCGCACCTTAAACGGCGGACTATCCCTGATCAGTACACAATGCCCGCATTCAGGATGCTTTGGACTGCCTAAACGGAGCAAGTGGTTCTCTGTGCTGGATCTCCGCAGTGGGTACTACCAGATCCGATGGCCCCAGAGGACCGTGAGAAGACGGCTTTATCTGTCCGCTTGGCTTCTATGAATTCATGAGGATGCCTCAAGGATTTGTGTGCCCCAGCCACTTTTCAACGATTGATGGAGCGTGCAGTGGGGACATGAACTTACTAGAGTGCCTGGTATACCTAGATGATGTTATTGTGTTTGGCAGCTCACTGGAGGAACATGAGAGCAGATTATTTAAGGTATTGGACCGACTGGAGGACTTTGGCCTTAAACTGTCCATTGATAAGTGTCAATTCTTTCAAACATCAGTAAGTATGTAGGACACATAGTATCCACCGAGGAATAAAGACCGACCCAAGTAAAGTTGAGGCCTTGACCACCTGGCCACAGCCCAAAAATCTAAAAGAACTGCACAAAGATTCCTGGGATTCTGTGGTTATTATCGTAGCTTCATCAAGGACTATTCAAGAGTGATCCGCCCTTCTTAACCTTACTCAAGGGTATCCCCCAACCCACAAAAATACAAAGTCAGCGTCCTCAAGACTGAAAAGTGTATTTTCATCCGAGTGAAGTATTTGGGGCCGCTGGACTCCTGATTGTGGAGACTGCTTTTCATGAGATCATATATCAACTTACCCATGCTCCAGTGCTGGCCTATGCTGATCCAAGAAAACCTTACGTCCTGCAACACTGATGCTAGCTTGCAAGGGTTGGGGGCTGTGTTGTACCAAGAGCACGAGAATGGCCTGAGACCAGTGGCCTTTGCCAGTAGAAGCCTGACCCCATCCGAAAGAACTATCCTGTACATAAGTTAGAGTTCCTAGCTTTGAAGTGGGCTATTGTTGACCAATTCCATGAGTACTTGTATGGGGCTAAAATACTAGTAAAACTGACAATAATCCTTTGACCTATGTGCAGACCTCAGCTAAGTTGGATGCCACTGGCCATAGGTGGCTTTCTGCATTATCTACATATGACTATGCTCGAATACCGAGCAGGTCTGAACCACATAGATGCTGATGCTCTCCCGGAGGCCTGTTCCCCAGAATGATTGGGTCCGATTGGCAGAACCTGACATTCGGGCACTCTGCGGAAGTTTGACAGGGAGGAACAAATGTCCACGGACGAGTGGACTGCATGGTGGATTGCTTAGGAGCCTCTGAGAATTGCATACCTGCTGCTTATTGCCACTTTTCTGCAATAGACATTGGTGCACTACCTCAGCTGGACAATGACAGTATCGGAGGGCTCAATCCCGCGATCCCATGATCAAAGCAGCTTTGAAGCCCTCTATGCAGGAAAAGATGTGTCCAAATTACGCTCCACTGATTTGAGAACTGCACTGTTATACAAAGAAGGTCCTAAGTTGAAACTGATCAATAAACTGTTATACAGAGAAACAGTAGACAGAGGGGACAAGTAGACAAACAACAACTAGTGCTGCCCACTGCTTTCGAGACTCAATACTGAGGTCCTTGCACAACCACATGGGGCACCTTGGTATAGACAGAACACTTGACTTGGTGAGATCCAGATTCTATTGGCCTAAGATGGGGGCTGATGTGGAGCAACACATTCGAACTTGTAGTCGCTGCTTACAGAGGAAAGCTTTGCCCCAGAGGCTGCCCCTTGTTAACATCACCACCATGCACCCATGGAGCTGGTCTGTATTGATTTTCTGAGTTTGGAGTCCGATCAAAGAAATATCAGTAATGTGCTGGTGGTCACTGACCATTTCACGAGATATGCCCAAGCTTTCCCCACCAAAGACCAGAAAGCATCCACGGTGGCCAAAGTACTTGTAGAAAACTTTTTGTTCACTATGGGGCTCCACAAAGAATCCATTCTGATCAAGGAGAGACTTTGAGAGTCGCCTGATCAAAGATGCTTTCTCTGTGGGGAGTACGAGAAGTCCAGAACCACTCCTTACCACCCCAGAGGACCCACAGCCTGAACGTTTCCAGCACTTTGCTAGATATGCTAGGCACCCTGCACCCAAAGGACATGAAAGCCCTAGATGGAGCCAACAAATTAGCACCCTGGTACATGCTTATAACTGCACCAAAGTGATGCCACTGATTCTCCCCTACCGCCTGATGTTTGGAAGAGAAGCTCGACTACCAGTAGATGTGTGTTTTGGGGTCTCTCCTGATGGGGTTCAAGCTGACAACTATTTACAGTATGTGCAAAGTTAAAGGCCCAGCTAACTCATGCGTACCAACTGGCTCAAACCATGGCTGCAAAGAAATCTGGCCAACAAAGAGGTATGATAAAAGGTGAAAGCACAGGAACTCCAGGAGGGAGATCGGGTATTGCTAAGAAATCTGGGACTGCATGGCAAGCACAAGATTACTGACAGATGGCACCATCTCCCTCACATTGTAGTGGGCAAACTAGATGATCTGCCAGTGTACAAAGTAAGGCCTGAGAATAATTCAAAGATGTAAAACAATGCATAGAAATCATTTACTGCCCATTGGACAAATCTTAATTGAGTCTGAGCCCCTAGAAGATCCCCTCTGGACCAGTGACCAGAGCTGCTGCTAAGAAAAGATCAAGAAAGTCTGCACCTACAGAAGCAAAGTTACAGTGTTCCCTCCACAAGTCCCAGTTGAGCATGACTGTCAGTCCATATCGGAAGAAAGTGAGAGTGACTTTGAATACTATCCTTCTTACGAACTGAGTCAATTGTTTCGGGCAATCCCTAGTCAATACTGGAACAAAGCTGGGCCTTCTGGACTGTCTAAGCCCCAACTTCATCCCTGGAGCCATTGCTCCCAGAAAGTGAAGTGCAAAGCATCAGATCAGATGAAATGGAATCATTGTGCATGGTTGAACTGTTTGAGTTTTCAGGGAGAAAATGATAGATTAGGGCAGACTGGTGATACCCGAACAAGAAAAGTATTTTGAGTGCCCTGACAGTCCACTGCCAGTGTCGAAAGCTCTCCATGCGAGCCAAATGTTGTGGACTCAGAAACTGTAACTCCTGGAGCTGAAAGTGCCCCAAGTTCTAGCCTCTCTACCCCATGGAGACTCCCCTGACAAGTGAGGACAATGCTGAAAATGAGGCTCAGAGTGCAGAGACTGTAACAGTTCCCCTAGAAAGACTGGTCGAGCTGTAAAGCCTGTGGTGCACCTCAGTTATGATTCCCTTGGGAGGCCTGTGGATTTGCCTCTCAATGTTGTCCATAAAGAGTGTATGTGTCCCAGAGCTCATTGCCCAAACTGAGCATCAGTGCTAACTCCAAGTTACTTGTGTTGCCCTCTAAGTATGGTGCCCTTGCCCCGCCCAGCCCCAAGGTAACTGATAGGAAGGGCCCCTCTCTTCAGGTTTCATGTACAAGAGGTAATAACTTGAGTTATGGTACAATGTGTATGTAATACTGTGTAAAGTGACGTACTGCAATGTTTCAGAAATGTGTTCTTGGTAAAATGATATATTGACTGATGATTACATGCGAGCCTAATGCAAATGTATATGGTTGCAGTTGAAAACTTATGGAGTACTTGCTTGACGGACGTCAAGCTTTCCCAGAGCCAGGAAGGGTGTAACCCCCTGCAAATGGGGGTTCCCAAAAGACTTCCAGGAGCTTGCTTGAATGCTCCAAGCCTGAATGGTGTTTCATGCTTAAGCCATTTATCAGTGAGTGTTTTTAGAACCTCTGGTACTGTCTCTTTAAGAGCTGTCTGCTTGCAGACATAATTAGTTGTATGGGGACTGTGTGTTTCTTCTCTGAGTACCACTCGAGCTGCTGCCAATTCACTTCATTTTGCAGTCACTAGGAGTGCAAAGGGAACCTATGTGAAAGATGTAACTGTTTGCCAGAAATTATTTAGAGTAATAATGAAATTACAGTTTGTCTAACCTGCTTTCTTTGCAGTCAGAACTGTGTCTGCTAGTTCCCATTCTAGTTTTGAACTGCTGAACTGGACCAATCAGTGTGGGGTAAGCTAGCTCTAAAATGGTGCCTTGGACGAATCAGAACTTGGACTCATAATCTGAGCCAGCCACAAGAGGATTGTATGGGCAGTGACTCTGGAGATGTAGTTTAGACTTCAGTGCCTTTTTGGACCAACAGCAGCAGTCTATTGTGAGTGACAGCCAATCCAGTCAATAACTGGGAGGAACTCAAAGGAAGTGCCGGTTTTTGTCGGTTGGAGTTTCAGTTGAGCTTTGGCAGTGAAGAAGGAAGAGCCTGTGCTTTTCAGTGTGCAGTTTAGTCAAAAACGTGTGTAAGGCCCAGAGTTCGGTCTGCAGCTTGTGTAACAGCTTGTTAGGACTGAATCCGTCCTGTGAAAAGAATCAAAGGATCTCTGAAGAGTAGAAACCAGGCTCACCTGTAGAAGACTGGAGAAATTGCTGAAAATTCCACCGGTCTGTCAGGAACTGAATCTGTGTGTGTTCTCGGTATGTGTGCAGTAATTGCGATCGGGATACAGATGCAGCCTGCCTGGTATAGTGCTTTCTTTTATATGGATGTGTGAAGAGGTTTGTGTACCTCAAGTGAGCCCTGACTGACATTGAAGGACCCTATCTTATTTGGAGGTCATGAGTACTAATTCAAATTCGCTCCCTGTTGAATTGCCACATTAAATCCAAATGGAATTACTGTACTGCTGACTGTTTAATTCTCCTTTTCTCTGTGTGAAATGGCCCCTACCAGCTGCCACAGTTTGGACTAGCCACTAGGGCTTGGGTCCCAGGGACAGTAACTGATAGGGATAGGCCTGTGCACAGAGCCATAAGTAGATTATTAGAGTGATAAGCTAATTAACCTGATTTCCCCTGTCCTTGTTATATCCCCCTAAATAAATCAGAGCTGCTTGTTTCAGCAAAGTTATACTGCCTGAGGTATTTGTCTCATGTTAAAGTACTGTACTGTGACTGTTGCACTGTATCTCATTTCACAGGAGGTCCCAGTGTCGGAACTAGACCTGGGGTAAGTGTATACTGTGAAGGTAATTCTGATATATTGTGTGGGCCACTACTGGGAAGAAAGGGGTTGCAGTGTCCCAGAGGGCTGTGACCAAGTTAGTTTAACTATTGCAAACCCTGACCTCTGGGTGGAGGCACCGCCATTGGATCCAGGCCCCTCAACCTGTTAGTGGCAAATCAGGCAGGGGTAGTAGCCCCTGGGGTAGCGCCATCTAGGGGTTACATTTATGTGCAGATACGCACCCTGTATGTCTAAGGAGCGTATCCAGTCTCCCTTGTGCAGGAGAGGCAGCAGGCACTGTTAGGTTACTATCCTGAATTTTTGTACTATATGTATTTCACAAAGCTTCTGAAGAAGGACCTGGTTGGTTCAAAAGCTAAAGCACTTTGTTCTTTTCTGTAACATCCATGTTGGTTCAATAAAAGGTATCAAATCATTTGTTTCTGGATCTGTACTATATGTAGAAATTCAAGTTTCTCAGGTCCAGGATGGGCTGTAAATCCCCTGTGGATTTTAGGACTAGAAAGAATTGGGAATAGAACCCTCTGATCTTGGGAACAGATTCTATGGCCCTTTTTTGTAGCAGCGTACAAATTTCCTCCAGCAGCACTGGAATGTGATCTGGAGGGTAACTTGAATGAACTGGAGGCAGAGCTGGAGGCCACTTTAAAAGTTTTAGTGTGTGGCCTTACTCTATGAGCTGCATGACCCAACATCTGTTGTGATCCCCCCACCTGTCCAGGTGGAGGGAGAAGTGACCCCCTACCACAGTCTCCTGTAGTGTTGGAGGATGGGGGTCAGACAAGGAGTCGTGCTGAGGTACAGCCAGTAGCCGGGGCTTCACCTCCACCTCTAGGAGCCTTCCCGGTTGTGGAGGTAGGAGTAGGCAGGGCCAGTGACTGCTCGGCGCTTGCCTAGTTGTCGGGTACCCGGCTTGGTTCTGTGGGGAGGACCAACAATAAGGCATCTTCTGTCCACTCCTTGGCTGTGTATGGTAAAGCGAGTGGGCCGACTGCAGGGTCCTCCAAGAGGCTTGCAGGTCCAAGAGGATGTTCCTTACATCTGCCCCGAAGAGCTTGTAGCCTCTGAAGGGGGCATTCAGGATGGACTGTTGTACATAAACTGGACACCCTGAGTCAAGGATGTCTTCTTAAAAACAGATGCCAACTGCAGGTGCTCTAGCAGGGGCATCCGAAACGTCATAGGCAGCCCTCAAGGAGTGCTTGCCCACAACTGCTCCAGGCTGGAGGGCCTTAAGCAGGCTTATGTCTCTGGGGACAGTCTGGAAGGGCCTGGGCTGCCACGTTCGCCTTTCCACAAAGAGTATTCTGGAATTTGACCATATGGGCAATGTAATTAATGATATGGAGGGCCAGTGTGTGGCAGAAGCACAGACCCTCTTGCCCATAAAATCCTGCTTTCTGGACTCCTTCTCTGGGGGAAGAGAACGGAGATGCTAAGGTCCGTTTTATTTATTTTTGTCTAGGATTACAAATACCTTTGAGCCAAGGCTATTTTACAAAGGTTCCACGTCAGTTACAAACAACACGAGAACAACTGTGAAAAACAGTAAACAATGCATGTTACAATAGAGCTATTGAAGGGTCAAGTGTTGGAAAAGTAAGATGTTGAGGCGGAGGAGAAGAGCAGGTGGTTAAGAGAGGCAGCTAAAGTGAAAAAGAGGAACATGGCTAGAAAACATGAGCCCACAGGGATAGGGTCGGGTCAGGTGCCCGGTGGTGGTAAAGAGACAAGTATGAAAAGAGAGGGGTAGGTCGTGGATGCAGCCAGCGGCATCTGTCAAACAGAGAAATGGAAAAGAGTGATGGAGGAAAGTGGGGATTGGGCACGGGGAATGCATAAGGGGAAAAGAGGGTCTGAAGAGGTGATATGAAAAACCTGAGAATTTAGGCAGCACCTCAGGAGCTGGGAGGGGAGAGGAATTAACAGAAACATCAGATGGGACACAGGCTGCGTAGGTCATGAGCTAGGAGAGGCAGTCACAGGAGCTAGAGGCAATGAGATGGGCCTGGAGCCTAGTTTTGAACAGACCTAGTGTTGAGGCAGAGGAGATGGTGTGGCTGAGTCCATTCAACCATAGAGGAGCCCTGTAGGCGAAGGAGTGTTGGCCCTGTGTAGTCCCGACAGCGAGGAGCTTGTAGAATCTGGGTTATCAAGCTCCTGGTGGTCTGTCGATTGCTGTTTTGATGTATCAAGGCAATAACACCGGGGATATGAGGCCAAGGTTGATTTTTCCCACCATAGCACATAAAAGATATTTTATACAGTTGGAGAGTTGGAGCCATCCGGATTGTTCATTAAGAGCACAGGTATGGGTGAGGCGGTGGGCACCAGCTGTGAGTCGGCAAGCTTTATTAAGGGCAGTTGTTATATATCGGAGGGTGGACGTCGTGGCTGAGCCATAGATAATGAGGCCATAATCAATAACTGAAACCACAGAGCTCTGGATGGCAATCTTCAGGGCCTCTGGAGTGAGGTGTTGCCTATGCTTGTAGAGTAATCCAAGGCATATGTTGGCAGCTTTAGCCATGCTGTCAATGTGAGCCGTACAGGAGAGATTGGGCTAAAACAGAATCCCTAGATATTTGAATGAGTAAACTTGTACGAGGATGGTTCTCTGCTTGGTGGAGATGGCAAGGGGGTGTTGCTTGTAGCGGTTATGTGAACTGCAGAAAAGCAATGACTTGGTTTTGTGATTGAGGACTAGTTTATGATTGGAAAACCATGTTTCTACAGCACTGAATCCGAACTGAAGGCTGTGTTGAAGTAGTGAGAGGTCTTTGTGCATGGAAAAGACAACAGCATCATCTGCATAAAGGATGATATGTTTTGAGCAGGATTATGGTAGGGAGTTTAAAAAAAGGATGAACAGGAGAGGGCCCAGTATGGACCCCTGAGGGACTCCAGAGCAGACAGGAAAGGTGTCAGAGATGGCACTGGCAATTTTTACTCTTTGAGAGCAGTTGTCAAGGTAGCTTCTGAACCAGCGGGCTGAGTCTGGTGCAAGGCCAGCAAGGAATATTCGGTCATACAGCAGCCGATGATGGACTGTGTCAAATGCCTTTGACAGGTCGATGAAAACAGCCTTATTAAGAAGACCCTTATCAAGAGAACTATACACTGCACTGGTAAATTCAAGCAGGGCATTGGTGGTACTATGCCCCTTTCTAAAACCGTGCTGTTGTGTGCACAGAATATTATATTTGTCCAAATAACCAGTGAGCTGGCCTGCAACAATACGCTCTAGGGCCTTGGATAGTGGTGGCAATAAGGAGATCGGGTGGTAGTTTGAGTGGCAGGTCTTGTCCCCACTTTTGAGACTGGAGTCACAGTGGCAGTTTTCCATATTTCAGGGAATGTACTGGTATGGAGAGAGGTTAAGAATTTTAGTTAGGGAACTGAGGACCTCGTCAAGTGTAAGTGATAGCAGCTTAAGGTCCAGGGTGTCATTGCCGGTTCTGGAAGTAGAGATGGCTGAGGCGATGAGACGGCGAGCTTCATTCATCTTAATCTCCCTGAAGTAAAAATGAGGGTGGTTTGACAGAGCCTAGGGGGTGTTAGAGGGGGTGTGACTGACTGTGAAGAAATCAGGTGGGAAAACAGTACTGAGGTCAGTAAAAGCCATGTTAAAGGTGTTTGCAACGACCATAGGATCATGGGTAGTGGACCCTTCAACAATTAACATGGCCGGAGGGGACTTTGATTGTTTCCCAGTAATGTCCTTGATATTGTCCCAGAAAGCATGACCATTTCCACAGGTGTTGGTGAGGGCGTCCTTAAAATATGAGCTTTTCGAGAGACGAATGGATTTTGTGCAGGCATTATGGGCATGTCTGTATTTTTGGATGTCAGATTGTTTGCCTGTGGCTTTAGCCACTGCCCGCAGATGGTCCCTAGATTTCAGATGGGAAAGGAGCTCTGCAGTTATCCAAGGGTTACAGAGGGCTTTTGCGTTCTGTTTTTTTTTTTTAGAAGGAGCGAAGAGGTCACAGGCCTTATTGAAGGTGCTGATGAAGTAGCTGAGGGCTAGGTTAACATCCGTTGCCTTGAAGATGGGCAGCCAGTCTTGCAAGGATAGGTACTGTTTGAGATGGCTAAGTTGACCACAGGGGAGGACTCTGCTGGTAATGATTATAGGGGGTGGCTTTAGAAATTTATTAGACACATATAATCGGGGAGTGGTCACTGAGAGAATCCGGGAGAACGGAGGTACGAGAGATCCTGGTAGGGTGATTGGTAAGAACCCAGTCCAGCAGGGTACTGGTGCCAGTTTTGTAATTTATCCGAGTTCGTGTGATGACCAATTGTGAGAGGTTGGTAGCTGCAAGGGCATCCTTATGAGTGTAGACATCAGATGTGAGCTAGTTTATTTTGAAATCACCAAGCAGAATGTGTTCAGAACCAGGAGGTTGGGAGCTGACGAAGGTAAGAACTTCTTTGATGCCAAGATCTTGATCTCGAGATGGGATATATACAGAGACAATGGTGAGGGCTTTTTGATTGGGACCTAGAAGAATTTTAATGGGTAGGAGCAGGGCAGAGGAGGCAGGGACTTGAGTTGGAACAAGGTGCATCAGAAGATTATCCTTAAGGTAAATGGCACAGCCCCCTCCTCTTTTAGAGACACGGTCCAGTCTGAAAACATTGTAGCCCTGTAAGGTAACTGAGAGATCAGGACCTTTTGGTGTCAGCCATGTTTCAACTACAGCAAGGATGTCAGGATTATGTTGGCTGACAAAGGCTTGGAGTGCATCAAGCTTTGGTAGCAGGCTGCAGATGTTAATGGTTGGGATGGTGAGGACCCCAGCCTTTTTCAAATGGCTTGAACGGCCCGGGCCAGGGTTTGGATGGACACTGCCCGAGATCAGGAGAAGAAGGAGGAGCTTCATAGTGCAGAGGTACAGGCCCAGTAGTGATAATTTTTGTTTCCTTTTAGCGTATGGGAAGCAGGTAGAGTCCATATGGCAGTCCTGACGATATACAATGTGATACAATAGGGATAGGCTGGCATTAGGACCAAACTTAGTGGTGTTAAGAAGCAGCCAGATATTTCCAAGTGGAGGCCCATAGGAAGAACTGGTCAAGAAGTGGAACGTTCCTAAAGTGCTGCTGGTATTAAGCAGATAGTGTGCACAGGGTGGGGGTGGCAGGGGCCTGGCAGAGACAGCAAGGGAGGAAGGACAAGGAGGGAGAGAAGGGGAAAGACCAGGTGGGGAAGGGAACTCATCACTGGTGTAGGGCGAAAGCAGACAAAAAAAAAAAAGGCAGGGAGAGATAGTGAAAGAGAGAGCTGAGAGTGAGTAGAAAAGGCTAGGACGTGGTATGTGAGCAGCTGGGGAGAGACAGCTGCGTAGGCTGGAGCTAGATGGGGCAAAAAGGAAGAGAGGCGAGCTAGTGTTGTGGGCCAATAGGAGGGAGCAGCGGGAAATCGAGGGCAGAATGTGAGAGAGGGTGGAGTTAGAGCATATTTAACTAAGGTGGGGGGCATAACATTTTGGCAAAAGTCCGTGTAATTCAATGGGCGCAGAGCACAGCAAAAGTTAAGATAGTAGAGGAGCCAATCAGGGGCAGAGCCAACAGCAGGAGGCCAATCAAGGAGTGAGGTAGCAAGCGCTTGACCAACAGTGGCAACAGTCTGGTTCCCCAACTTTGAGGCGGAAATCTTACCCGCGGTTCTGGAGCTCCAAAGTGAGCAGAGGTGGCGGCAGGTGCGGCTGGCTTCAGGAGCCGCGGCCGCTCCACATTAGGGACCAGATGGCCCAGTCAACAGCAGAATCTAAGGCGGAGAAGGACAAGAGCGTTAGCTTTAAAGGCAGAGCAGTAGGCACTGAGAGAAAGAAAAGAAAAAGTAAATCGGGGGGCGTGTACAGCACAGCAGGGCAGGCAGTGTGAATAGCTAGACAAGATTATTGGGGGGGGAGGGGGAAGCGAGGCGGCCAAGGTCCAAACAAAGGAAATTGCAAGACCTGGTGCCTGGCGAGAAGAGGTGCAAGTGACAGGAGGCTAGTGGGACAGGGCAAGGAAAGAAAAAACAGGTTACTCACCTGTAACAGTAGTTCTAGGAGTGGTATATGTTGTTCATCCACACTGTCTGGCATTGTCCCTTTCCCCTTTAAATCTTGCCGGAAGTCTTCAAGCTGGCTCCTCCCACCCACCCGGGTGCTAAATACCTTGGCTCCGCCCCATGACGCCAGATGTAGCCTGCTGGAAGCCAGGTTGTGCGCCTTAAGCCGGGGAGGTCGGGTGGGTGCATGTGGATGAACAACATACATCACTCCTAGAAATAGAAATTACGTACTTACCGTAATTATGATCTTTCTGTGTAACTTCACCATTCATCACAGATGGGTACTGGCCGGAGGTCAGGACCCCGCGGGTACTTTTTTTTTTTTTTTTTTTAAAAGGGCAGGCGGAGCAGGCGCATCGGCGCGCCTCGAGGCCGACGCTACATGGCGCCGAGGATTAGCCAGCAGCTGTGTCGACTCCGCCTGACTACCAGTTCTGAGTTGCCGGAGAGGTAAGAGGAAGGGATGGAGGGTGGGACAAGAGAGTCCAAGGGACAGAAAAAGGAAGGAAGAGCTGAACCAAAAGGAGAAATAACGACTAAGAGGACAGCAGAGACAAGATGAAACTAAGGGGATTGGGTAGGGGCCCCAATCTCTGGAAGCGAAAGAAGGGAGGGAAGGGGGAGACATTTCAGGAGAGAGTGAGAGAAAACAAGGATCCAGGACCCTTGTCCTTCACCAGATTGTACAGGAACTGCAAGGAGTAGCAAAGCTTACTTGCCAGTATTCAAGGCACAGAATATATGGCAATACCCCAAAAGCAGTCTCGCTATACTGGAGAAGGACAGGGCATAGGGATATACTCTCTGAAAGAAATTTGCGAAAAAAAGGGGTTCTTTTTTTTTTTTTTTTTTTTAACATTTGGATGACAGGAGGAGGGTAATCATCAACCCCACCCTGCTAGGGTGAGATATGCTGTAGAGAAGGAATGCCACTCGGGCTGTACCCTTTTTAAGGGGAAAAATTACACCCCCCTGTGTGTCCCTACTTTACTCTACTCAAGAGAGGGAGAGGCACAGAGGGAAGGGGACCCAGAGACTGAGGCCCCAGGGGGATGGTGGGCGGGATTGTGATGAATGGTGAAGATACACAGAAAGATCATAATTACGGTAAGTATGTAATTTCTATATCTTATCTGTGTCAGTCTTCACCATTCATCACAGATGGGTGAGTACCAAGCCCCCCGAAGGGGGTTGACTGATGCACCCAAGGGACAGTGTCCCTTAACCTCAGTGGGTGACACACTGTTGGGAACCTTCTGGGCCTGGGGAGGCCCGAGTGGGGAGAGTGGAGACGTCCTCCTCGGAGGGGGAAGGAAGTTGCCCGACAACCATCCGCCCCTACGGGAAAGAGATAGGTTCGCATGAGCAAATCACCCCCACGCCGGGCCAAGGGTGACAACCGGGAAAGGCGACTACTAGCTCCAGGCCACGTGCAGAGAGAGCGATGGCTTGCCTGGTTTGCCCGAGTCAGGCAAAGCAGCTAGGATCTGACCCAGCGCTGACCACAAGAACCTGTTGTAGGCTGCATAGTGGGCCTGATGAGTGGAGATGGAGAGAAGCAACCGTGCCGAGTAGAAAGTCCTCCTCCCCCAGAAATCAAAATCTGAAGAGTCTTGATCAGGGGCCGGTCACGGTGGAGGGCGCGAAGCCCGTCAGGAGTGTCCAGGTGCGTCAATCCGGACTGCGGATGAAGCATGGAACCTGGAGACTCCGGGGTGCAATACCTCTGGCTGAGGTCCCTAGGGGCAGGAACTCCGGAGAAGGGCCTCTGCCAGAAACGCATGGACACCTCCTGAAAAGGAGCAGGCCAGGGGGGCACCACAAGGGTGGCAGCCCCGAAATCGCCTAGAAAGGCGTGCGCCGCATGCTCTGGATTGCTCGTGGATAGAGGGGAAAGGTGAAGGTCCTCCAACATCCTCGTGAGGAAACGCTGATACTCCGAGATCAGCAGCAGGAGAGATGTGGACAGAAGGTTCCTCACCCCCAGAAGAGGGGGATGAGGAGCTGGAGGTCACCATATGCTCAGAGGGTGGCTTCGGGGAGGTTGAAAACCTGACTGTCCAAGGCCCTAATGTAAGCAGAGAACCGAGAAGACACCGCTCTGAACTGCTCCCAGGTGAGAGGCCCGGTAGGACCAAGAATGCCCGGGAGCGCTGGAGAATGTGGCAGAGGGGTAGGGGCAGAGCCGAGGGAAGGAATCGGCTGGCCTCTGCCAGGGCTAATGAGCGGACCATGGACACCCAGGGTAGGTGTCCCGGAAGACTCCACAGCCGACAGCTGTACAATCACGTTGGTACTGCCTAGGCTGCGCCCAGAAGAATCCCCCCAGTGAGGCGACCGGGGCCATATAGGTCCAGAAGGACGGTCCCCTGCCTCCAAAGAATAGGACCCTCTCAAGGAACCAGAAGGGGAAGGGCGGAAGTCTGCACTTCGGCTTAGTCCAGGGCCCGGGTGGACCCCAGAGAAAGGCCGACACGCCGACCCCACACCCCTCAACCCCTCAGAGTCCAAGAAGGTCCTGGTCCTCGGAAGGGTCAGCCTAGGCAGCTGGCAGCTCTGGGATGTCCCCGAGGGGGAAATCCAGGGCGCAGCACCCTCCCCAGCCGTAGGCTTCCCGATGGGCCCCAAAGTTGGGTGATCGAGACACACCACGGGAGGGGGTACGTCTGCTGAAGGGTCAAGGAACCCTCCCAGACCAGGCTGCAAGGCTACAGTGGCACGCACCACAGCTTGCTGGTCAGTGCCACTGACCCCGATCTGGAGGGGAACCCGACGCTCTTCAGCAGGGGGCTGACTCCGACTCGTTGAAGAGACCACCGGCTCACCCTCCTGTGCAGTCAGCCCCGAAGGGTGTGACTGCCCATCCGACTCTGAGCCGGACTCCGACTCTGAAGAGGTGGAATCCGAGGTCCTGAGCCAGACAGTAGGAGGGGGGGAAAGCGACTTGTCAGGGCCTCAGAAACGTGGCAGTGGACAAGGCCAGCGCCTCCCACGGCCCCGGGCGGAGCTGGCAGAAGGCGGAGGGCAGCCGAGACCAAGGTCCTGAGCTAGGAGCCAGCCGCGGGTGCATCAGAATCACTAGCACGGAGGCGGGCCCGGGGACAAAAACGGCGCGGCAGCCTAACGGCTCCGGAGGCCCTTGAACACCATGAGGCCCATGGCCAGCTACGGGAAATCGATCTTGGCGCCATGTGCCCCGGCGCGGACTCGGCGCAGATATTACGCCGTCAGGCCACAGCGCCACAGCGGCACTGAGAACCAAGGTGGCGTCGACTGCCTAAAACGGACCAGCGCCCGGCTCCCAGCGCCGCCAACCAATGACTCCGGTCCCACGGCGCGAGGCGGGCGCTAAGGCGGAGCGTAGCGAAAACAACACGGATCAGGGAATACGGTGCCGCGAGCAAATCGACACCGCCAGCAACACCGACAGGGCCCGGCGCCAAGAGGCAGTCGGCTCTGGCGTCGGCGCCGCCAAGGCCCCTCGGCACATGACGGTGCTGACCGGGCCTGCGAACTGCGGGGGCGACACGGGGGCCTTCACTGAAGGGTGATTACCATGGCGCCTCCGCCCGCTCCGGGGGAAGCGGACGGGCCTCCTGCGCCAGCGGGAGAAGCCTCAACCAAGGCTGACTAGGCTACGGAGGTTGAGGCTCCTCCTCCACCAGTCCGTACAGAACCGGGAGGGACCCGGAGGAAGGCAGAGAGGCGGCTTGGCCCAGTGAACCCGTCCTCAGTCGGCCGGAGCTCGTCCAACCTTCCACAGGCGCTGTTGGAGGCGCAGCGGTCCATAGAGAAGCAGGTGTCGCACAAATCCATGTCGTGAAGTGGGCCAAGACACGCGAAACACCGGTCATGCTGGTCGGTCATGGAGAAATTGCAGCTGCACGGGCACCGAAGCATAGGGGGCCGCCCTGCCTTAGAGAACTTCTTGCCCTCCGACCGCGGCATGACCTACGGAAAAACACCACCAAAAAAGACTCGACGTCGCTTAATGTTAATAAAAAGGAAAGATCTTACCGGCGACGTCGAGTGGAGGCAGAACCCAGAACTAGCAGACCGCAGACTGGCGACGGAAATATCGCAGGCATAAGGCCTAGAAAAACTGACAGACTTCTTCAAACTTCAGGCTTCCCACGAGGCGACCTCGACGGCGGGAGACGAACAACTGGTAGTCAGGCGGAGTCGACACAGCTTAACGGCTAATCCTCGAGCGCCACGTAGTACGTCGGCCTCGAGGGTGGCGCCGCATGCGCGCCGGTTCGCCCCCGCCCTTTTAAAAAAAAAAAAAAAAAGGCCTCGATGGTCCTGACCTCCGCCAGTACCCATCTGTGATGAATGGTGAAGATCGATACAGATAAGATCTACTGTTACAGGTCAGTAACCTGTTTATCTAGGAGCATGGATATGTTGTTCATCCACACTGTCTGGCAGACTCATAGCAGTTCTCCGGGAGGAGGGAGGCAAGGCGCACACCCCCTACTTAGGGAACAGAGATTGGAGAACCGAGGCCCCAAAACCAGCATCACGTCGTGACTCAAGGTCAATGTGGTAATGGGTAATGAAGGTGTTTACTGACTTCCAGGTAGCAGCCCCGACAGATTTCCTGGATAGGGATGTCCCTTGAAGCAGTCACCGAAACAGCAGTATGGCGGGTAGAATGAGCTCTTATCCCCTTGGGAGGCTCCTTGCCCGCCAATTCATAACACAGACTTATACATGATGTGATCCATCTTGCTCCACTTGGCCGCAGGTCTGCCAGAAGCGACTTCAGCGTAGGTGACAAACAGCGGCGAACCTCTCCCCGAATTTCCGCTGTCCTCTCCTTATAGTAGGAGACAGCACGCCTGAGGTCCAGAGGTGTAGTTAGGGTAATATACCGGCAGAGTCAACACCTGGTTGAGGTGAAACTCTGACACCACCTTCGGAAGGAATTTCGGGTGGGGGCGCAGGACAACTTTGTCCCTGTGAAAGACCAGATAAGGGGAGTCCACCGAAAGTGCCTGGAGCTCCCCTGTCCTTCTGGCTGACGTGATAGCCACCAGGAAGGCAGTCTTCCACGACAAGTGTGAGAGCTCACACTTGTGCATGGGTTCGAATGGCTTGCCCATGAGCTTTGCCAAAACCAGCAACAGATCCCATGGAGGTGGAGATTCACACCTTTGAAAAAGCACCCCATCACCGTCTCCTGTGCCAACGTCGGCTGACCGGCCCTCGCCCAGTAAGCAGAGATGGCTGCCAGGTGCACCCTAAGGGTCGATGACCGAAGACCCCCTCTGGAGAGGGATCAAAGGTAGTCTAGAATGTTAGCCACAGAGCAGGATAAGGGGTCCAGGCTCTCTCTCTGACACCAAATGGAAATTTTTTTTCCATTTGAAGGCATAACATTTCCTGGTTGATTCTTTTCGAGATGCTTCCACCACGGTGTAGACATCCTTAGAAAGACCCAAAGCCTGGAACTGTAACCACTCAGGAACCAGGCTGTGAGGTGCAGGGATTGAAGGTCTGAGTGGAAGACCTTCCCCTGGTTCAACGATATCAGGTCCGGGCATGTACAAAGCCGCTCTGGGGCCCTGCAGCTGAGGCTGAGGAGATCTGGATACCAGAACTGGCGTGGCCAATCTGGGGCTACCAGGATCACCTTCGCCTTGTCCCTCCTCACCTTGAGTAACACCTTGTGGATCAAGGGAAATGGAGGGAAGGCGTAGAGGAGGCCTGGGGTCAATGGCCTCGAGAAGGTATCCCCCTGCGGCGAGGCCTGCTGAGGGGGGCGGGCATGGTACAGCCTCAGCTTGGTGTTCTCCCTGGAGGAAAACAGGTCCACCAACAGTTTGCCCCAATGGGAGAACAGAGCGTAAGCTACCTCTGGATGGAGAGACCACTGGTGGGATATCTGGCCTATGCGGCTGAGAGCATCCGCCAGTTGGTTCGAGACTCCTGCCACATGGATGGCTAGGAGATCCGCCTCCAGCTGGCTGATGAAGGTGCAGATCCAGAGAGCCTCCTTGCATAGCAGACGGGAGTGCATGCGCCCTGTTTGTTGAGGTAGTACATGGTCATGGTATTGTCCGTCTGGACTTGAACCACTTGACCCCGGAGCTGAGGAGCGAAAGCTGACAGGGACAGTCTGACTGCTCTGGGCTCCAACAGGTTGATGTGGCATTGGGACTCCTCGGGGGTCCAGAACCCATGAGCTCTGTTGTCCCCATGTGGGCTCCCCAGCCCATGAGAGGTGTGTCGGTCATAAGGACGACCGTCGGCTTGGGGCGCACAAACGGGATTCCTTCCTGCAAGTGACTCAGGACGGTTCACCATTGGAGAGTGTCCCACATCCTCTGGGCGACCGTGACCAGCTGGTCGAAGAGACCCTGACGCTGAGACCACCGGGAGGCCAGCTCCCACTGAAGGGGGCGCATGTGCAGTCTGGCCCAGCGGACCACTGAGGTGCACGCTGCCATGTAACCCAGGAGGCGCAGGAAGTCCCGGGCAGGGTGCAAGTCCTCAACCAGAAATGATTGGGCAAAGGAGGAAAGAACCTCTGCCCTGTCCACCGGGAGCCGAGCTCTGGCTTGACAAGAGTCGAACTCTGCCCCGATGAAGCCCATCGCCTGAGAAGGCACGAGTTCTGACTTGGCCTCGTTGATTAGGAGGACCAGGTGGGAGCAGGTTCGGAGGGTCAGGTCCCTGGACCTCTCCACCTCCTGAAGGGAGGAATCTGCCAGGAGCCAGTCGTCTAGATAGGGGTAAATGAGAACCCCTTGACGCCGTAGATGGGCTGCCACCACTGCGATGCATTTGGTGAAGACCCTTGGGGCCGATGACAGGCTGAACGGCATGGCTCTGAACTCGTACAGGGTCCCTTTGACCCTGAAGTGGAGGAACCGCTGATGGGACGGACGGATTGGGACGTGGTAGAATGCGTCCTGAAGATCCAGTGTACAGAACCACATGTTTCGCTACAGGGATGGTATAATCTGGTTCAGAGTTACCATCCGGAAGGTGCGAGACCTGAGATACCGATTCAGGTCGTGGAGATCTAGAATGGGGCGTTAACCCCCCCCCCCCGTCCGCTTGGGCACCAGGAAGTACCTGGAGACGAAGCCTGGGTCTGAAGGAGGATCCGGCACTGGAGCTACCGCCTCCTGGAGGAGGAGCTGAGCAATGTCGCCCCGAAGGGCCGACTGAGCGCCAACTGAGATCCTTTCCTCCCGTGGGGCACGGGCCTGGCTTGGGGGGTACTGCTCGAACTCTAGAGGCAGTCCCTGCCTGAATACTTCCAGAACCCACCTGTCCGAAGTGATACCGGAGAATCTTTGGTTTTATCTTCTATTTTTTAATTAAATAGGCCCTGTAAGTAAATTCATAATGCAAACACAGAGCTGGTGTATCATATTGAAGTGGAATACTTACATGAGTGTGACACCCTGGGTCCTCCTTATTGATTTTCCAGGTGGGCCCTTGGGCCGACTTTCCAGGTGGGCCCTTTGTAGCCCAGTCCAACCCTGGTGGCAAGGAGCGCACACCCTACTTAGAGAATAAGGACTGGAGAACCGAGGTCCCAAAACCAGCATCCCGGCGTGACTCAAGGTCAATGTGGTAATGGGAAATAAAGGTGTGTGCTGACTTCCAGGTAGCAGCCCTGCAGATTTCCTGGATACGGACGTTCCTAGAAGCAGCGGTATGGCGGGTAAAATGAGCTCTTATCCCCTTTGGGAGGCTCCATGCCTGCCAACCTAGAGCAGAGATCTATGCAGGAGGTGACCCACCTGCTTATTGCCCACTTGGCTGCAGGTCTGCCAGGTGCAGCTTCAGCGTAGGTGACAAACAGCTGGCAAACCTCTCCTCGAACTTCAGCCGTCCGCACCTTGTAGTAAGCGAGCGCTCTTCTAGGGTTCAGAGTATGGAGCCTATATTCAGCCTCCGAGGTGTGATTGGGGTAGAACACCGGCAGAGTCAACACCTGGTTAAGGTGAAACTGACACCACCTTCAGAAGGAATTTCGGGTGGGGGCGCAGGACAACTTTGTTCCTGTGGAAGACAAGGAGACACAATGGAAAGCGCCTGGAGCTCTCCCATCCTTCTGGCTGACGTTATAGCCACCAAGAAGCCGATCTTCCACGACAAGTGGGAGATATCGCACCTGTGGTTTAGCCAATACCAGCAGTAGATCTCACAGAGGTGGAGGTTCTCGTACCGGAGGGGATATGTGAGCAAGGCCTTTGAAAAGGCACTCCGACCACCTTCTCCTGCACCACCAACTGCTTGTGGCCCGCACCCGTTAAGCAGAGATGGCTGCCAGGTGCAACTTAAGGGTCGTCAACCGAAGCTGAGAAAGGGAACACAGGTAGTCCAAAATGCTAGCCAACGGACAGGAACAGGGTCCAACCCCTTGTCCTGACACCAAATGGAGAATCTCTTCCATTTAAAGGCATAGCATTTTCTGGTAGACTCCTTACGGGACGCCTCAACGACATTGAGGACCTCGTCTGAAAGACCCAAGGCCTGGAACTCTAGCTGCTCAGGAACCAGGCCGTGAGGTGCAGGGATTGAAGGTCCGGATGGAGAACCTAGCCCTTGATAACGGAGATCAGATCTGGGCGGGGATGGAAGCAGCCGCGGGAGCCAGGAGCTGAGGAGATCTGGGTATCAGAACTGACGGGGCCAGTCTGGGGCTACCAGAATCACCTTGCCTTGTCCCTCTTTGCCTTGAGAAGCACCTTGTGGATCAAGGGAAATGGAAGGAAGGCGTAGAAAAGGCCTGGAGTCTACGGCCTCGAGAAGGTATCCCCCTGCAGCGAGCCCTGCTGAGGGGGGCGGGCATGAAACGGCCTCAGCTTCACTCTCTCCCTGGAGGTGAACAGGTCCACCTGAGGGGTGCCCCAATGGGAGAACAGATCTTGTACTACCTCCGGCAGGAGAGACCACTCGAGAGATACAGCGCCTAACTAGCTGAGGGCATCGGCCAGACTGTTGGAAGGCTTCTGCCACATGGATGGCTAGGAGATCCACCTCCAGGCTGATCACGAGAGACCAAGTGCGGAGAGCCTCCTTGCACAGAGACAAGGAGTGCATCCTACCCTGTCGGTTGAGGCAGTACGTGGTCGTGGTGTTGTCAATCTGGACCTGAACCACTTTACCCCGTACAAATGGAGCCAAGGTGGTGAGGGCTAGACGCACTGCTCGGAGCTCCAGCAGGTTGATGTGGCATAGAGACTCCCGAGGGGACCAGAGGTCGTGGGCCCTGAGCTCCCCCAGATGGGCACCCCAACCCATCAGAGAAGCGTCTGTTGTCAGAGTGACCGTCAGCTCGGGGTGGACAAACGGGCTACCCTCCTGCAGATGAGCTGGAACGAGCCACCACTGTAGGCCGTCCCACATCTCCTGGGTCACTGTCACTGGCAGGTCCAGAGGACTGGAGCGCTGTGACCATTGGCGGGCCAGCCCCCATTTCAGGGGATGCATATGCCAGCAGGCCCAATGGACCATGCTGATGCAGGCCGCCATGAGTCCCAGAAGGCGCAGGAAGTCCCGGGCAGGGCGCAATTGCACAACCAGAAATGATTGGGCAAAGGAGGAAAGGACCTCGGCCCTGTCCGCCAGGAGCCAGGCTCTGGCTCGAAGAGAGTCGAGCTCTGCCCTGATGAACTGAATCACCTGCAATGGCATGAGTTCCGACTTGGCCTCGTTGAGGAGGAGGCCAATCTGAGAGCTGACCTGGAGGGACAGATCCCTAGACTGCTCCACCTCCAACCTGGAGGCGGCTGCAATCAGCCAGTCATCCAGGTAAGGGTACACCCGGACCCCTCGGCACCGCAAGAATGCTCTCACCACTGCCATGCATTTGGTGAAGACCCTGGGAGCTGGAGAGAGGCCGAAGGGCATGGCCAAGAACTCGTAAAGAGATCCCTTTGCTCAGAAGCAGAGGAATAGCTGATGAGATGGATGGATTGGGATGTGAAAGAACACATCCTGAAGGTCCAGAGAACAAAACCACACATCTAGTTCCAAGGATGGAATGATCAGAGCCAGAGTGACCATCCTGAAGGTGCGCAGCCTAAGGAACTTGTTCAGGTCATACAGGTCGAGAATGGAGCGCCAGCCCCCCGTCCGTTTTGGGACCAGGAAGTACCTGGACACAAACCCTGGGTCTGGAGGAGGGGCTGCCACCTCGTTGATCACCTCCTTCTGGAGGAGCAGGGCAATGTCGGCTCGATGAGCCGACAGAGAGGCTGCGGAGCCTGTTGCCCCCCCCGTGGGGTGACGGCTCAATAGAGAGGGAACTGCTCGAATTCCAGAAGCAGACCTCTGCCTATCACTTTTAGCACCCAGCGGTCCATGGTGATAGTGGACCAGGCAGAAAAGAAGTGGCAGACCTTTCCCCATGGGGATCCCGAGAGAAGGTGACGAGGTTGGGGACAGCCTCAACCCGGTCACTGGGCAGGCTTGGAGGAAGGGCCTCTAAGGGACCCTCCTGGACCCTTGCCTCCAGGCTCTCAGACTGACTCAGTGGCAGACTTGGCTTTAGGCGCTAAGGTGTGCCTGCTGGCCCAGTGCTGCTGGGCCAGACATGCCGCAGGAGCAGAAGGACAAAAGGGCTTACGCTGTTGCTGGCAGCCTTTGTCCTTCTGGGCAGACGTGACAGAGTCCAA
This sequence comes from Neoceratodus forsteri, assembly GCA_016271365.2. Lineage (NCBI taxonomy): Eukaryota > Metazoa > Chordata > Ceratodontiformes > Ceratodontidae > Neoceratodus > Neoceratodus forsteri. Next base: position 1,118,967,778 of record CM028130.1, on the reverse strand, counting down.
GGTGGCACTGGACTTCTCGATCATTTGGAGATGGCCTTCCAACCCGGCCCGAACAAGTCGGTGCCCAGGAAGGGAACATCTGCCAGTTTGTGCTGGGTGTCCGCCGTGAAGGTGGAGATCCGCAGCCAAGCTCTGTGGCGCATGGCCACTGTGGCCGCTACTGATTGGGCAAAAGAATCACCAATGTCCAACGAAGTCTGGATCTGCTGTTTTGCCACCGCCCTTCCCCGATCCCGGACCTGCTTGACCGTCGTCTGAAGGTCAGCCGAGAGATGAGGAATCACCTCATCCAGGGAACCCATAAGGGCGTGTGAGAAATGTGCCATCAGAACGTCCAAGCTAGCCTGACGAAGACCTTGGGAGGAAGCAGCGAAAACCTTCTGCCCTGCGTAATCCAGCTTTTTGGATTCCTTGTCGGGTGGTTTGTCCACATCCCAAGTGCTCCCAAGTGGTGGAATATGCTATCGGTCACTAACCCCTCCGCAGAGGGGTGCTCCGAGAAACCGGAGCGTGAGCCAGTGGGGACTGTGTACTTTCGAGCCATACTGGCCGAGCGCGGACAAGATGCAGGCCGCTGCCATAACTCTCAGCCAGGCCAACAATGGCTTCGGCCACCGGAAAGGCTTCTGTAGGGGATACTCCTCGGTCCAGTATCTCCGTAAGGGGATACTTGGCCCGTTCTGAAACGGGTTTGAGCTGCATCCCAGTGGACTCCGAGATGAGCCTAAGCAAACCTAAAAATGAGGATGGGTTCTCGACCAACTGTCCCCCTGCAGACTCCAGGTCAAGCGGCCTGGAGAACAGTGCGGAGTTGTCAGACTCAGAGGAGTATGCAAACAGCTGCCGGGTGCCTGAGCCACCCTCCATCTGCTGAGGTCGATCGGGTGTGAGGGTGACTGACGACCTGTGGGGCAAGCCCTGACCCGACCGAGTATCCTTGGTCGGAGCCCCAGTCTTTGGTTGTGGAGGCAGAGGTTCCACCACAATGGGTGGAGCAGCAGGCTTCGGATGAACAACTGGTGCCGGGGTCAGCTCCTTGACCACTACGAGGGGTTGTTTCAGCCGCTATGGTGACAGCCACTTAATGGGCGGAGAAGGTGACGGAGTTGGCTTATTTCCAGACAATAAGAGCTGCTGCCACATTAAATTCTCATAGCACCGACGCAACTTGCGCCAGAGCCTATCCTCCGAAGAGGACGACAAGGATGAGCGGTGACGCCGCTTTCGATGGTGCCGAGACCGCCGACTGGACCTGGAGGAGGACCGAGACCTTCGGGGGTTCCGAGGGTGGGTCAGAGAAGGGACGGGGGAACCCTGCTTCTCCTTCGGTACAGGGACCTTAAGCGGAGACTCAGGCATAGGAGGCACAGGCAAGTCCTCAGTTTCCACCGGGGGAACCGGTGAAGTAGGGTTGTCGACTTCTCCAGTCGACAAACCATCCGACGGGTCAAGAAAAATCTCAACTGCGTCGACGGATGGCTCGGCCGGCTGACCTGATGGGGCCACCATGAAGCCAGCAGCCATAGCCGCAACCTTGACTGAAGTTTAGAGTTGATAGTCCGGTGAAGGGGATCTCTCCCGGCCCCACGAACGTTGACTGTGGGACTTAACCTTAGAGTCCTTCTTGGATCGACTGGAATGTCCCGATGGTCCTTCTCCCTTGGTAGAGAGGGACTGGCAAAGCTCCTTAAACAAAGCCGTGTAGGAGAAGCCCAAAGAGAGTGGGATAAATGCCGTGGCCGAGAAGGAAGAAGCAGCGGCCTGGGCCACCTCCTCCTCCTCGAGGGCAATCAATTGCTCCAACTGTTTCGCGGAGCCCACCGCAGCGGACACCGCCCAAAGGGCCTCCTTAGACTTGACCGGCGGATACTGTTTTTCGGGTCATCGAGAAGAAGTCTGGCAGCGCGGTCCTCCAAAACCAAAAAGGACTTGCACAATTTGCAAGCCTGCGAGTCATGGCCAAGCCCCAGGCAGTAGACGCACATGGATTGCGGATCGGTCCGGGACATCTTCTGCCCACACGGGCACCAACGGAAGCTGGGAGTCGATTTGTCCATTGCAGCTGCGAGGGAAGACGAAGACTGAAGTCTTGTAAATTTTTAAATAAGTTTCGAAAATTCGGAAGAATGTGGATCCAGGCCTAAAACGCAGAGCGCTAAGGAGGGAACCTGAACTTCCAAGCGGTAGGGAAGATCTGGAGTCATGGGGCGGAGCCGAGGGTTTTACCACCCGGGTGGGTGGGAGGAGCCAGCTTGAAGACCTTCTGGCAAGATTTAAAGTGGCAAGGAACCTGCCAGACAGTGTGGATTGAACAACATATGCACATCCCTAGAACAGAAATTAGAGACTGGGGTGGGGGTGGGGTGGGAGGACAGGTAGAGGGAGCGAGAGGTCAGAGATAGCAGCAGCAGTGGAGGAAACTTCATAGGCATTCAATCAACTGTAAACAGCAGAACATTCCCCCAAGACAAAATCCCCAATTTCCAAATTAGAAGCAATACAATATAAGCATTTCCCCAAAAATACAGATTACTCACCTGTAACAGGAGTTCTAGGAATGGTATATGTTGTTCATCCACACTTTTTGGCAGGTTCCTTGCCACTTTAAATCTTGCCAGAAGGTCTTCAAGCTGGCTCCTCCCACCCACCCGGGTGGTAAAACCCTCGGCTCCCATGACTTCTGATCTAGCCCGGCTGAAGCCAGTCAAAGGCCCAAGCTGGGAGGTCAAGTGGGTCGGTGGATGAACATATACCATTCCTAGAACTCCTGTTACAGGTGAGTAACCTGTATTTTTAGGGACATGGATATGTTGTTCATTCACACTTATTGGCAGACTCCTAGCAGTTCTCCGGGAGGAGGGAGGCAAGGCGCACACCACCTACTTAGGGAATAAAAACTGGAGAACCGAGGCCCCAAAACCAGCATCCCGGCGTGACTCAAGGTCAATGTGGTAGTGGGTAATGAAGGTATGTGCCAACTTCCAGGTAGCAGCCCTGCAGATATCCTGGATAGGGACATCCCTGGAAGCAGCCACCGATGCAGCGGTATGGCGGGTAGAATGAACTCTTATCCCTCTAGGAGGCTCCATGCCCGCCAACCTATAGCAGAGATCTATGCAGGAGGTGACCCACTTGCTTATCGTCCGCTTGGCTGCAGGTCTGCCAGGTGCGGCTTCAGCGTAGGTGACAAACAGCTGGCGAACCTCTCCCCGAACTTCAGCTGTCCGCTCCTTATAATAACCGAGTGCTCTTCTAGGGTCCAAAGTATGGAGCCTATATTCGGCCTCCGAGGTGTGATTAGGGTAGAACACTGGCAGAGTCAACACCTGGTTAAGGTGAAACTCCGACACCACCTTCGGAAGGAACTCCGGGTGGGGGCGCAGGACAACCTTGTCCCTGTGGAAGACCAGATAAGGAGACTCGATGGAAAGCGCCTGGAACTCTCCCATCCTTCTGGCTGACATGATAGCCACCAAGAAGGCGGTCTTCCATGACAGGTGGGAGATATTGCACCTGTGCATTGGTTCAAATGGCTTGCCCATGAGCTTGGCCAATACCAGCAGTAGATCCCACAGAGATGGGAGGTTCTCGCACCGGAGGGGAAATGTGATCAAGGCCTTTGAAAAAGCGCCAGACCACCTTCTCCTGCACCACTGACCGCTTCCCGGCCCACGCCTGGTAAGCAGAGATGGCTGCCAGGTGCACCTTAAGGGTCGTCGACTGAAGCCCTTCTGAGAAAGGGACCACAGATAGTCCAGAATGCTTGCCAAGGAACAGGAGGAAGGGTCCAGGCCCTTTCCCTGACACAAAATAGAGAATCTCTTCCATTTGAAGGCATAGCATTTTCTGGTCGACTCCTTACAGGACGCTTCAACAACGCTGAGGACTTCGTCAGAAAGACCCAAGGCCTGGAACTCTAGCCACTCAGGAACCAGGCCGTCAGGTACAGGGATTGAAGGTCTGGATGGAATACCTTCCCCTGATTGACTGAGATCAGGTCTGGGCGGGCTGGAAGCTGCCTCGGAAGCCTGGAGCTGAGACTGAGGAGATCTGGATACGAGAACTGGCGGGGCCAGTCTGGGCTTACCAGAATCACCTGCGCCTTGTCCCTCCTCGCCTTGAGAAGCACCTTGTGGATCAAGGGAAATGGGGGAAAGGTGCAGAAGAGGCCCGGGGTCCACGGCCTCGAGAAGGCATCCCCTGCAGCGAGCCCTGCTGAGGGGGGCGGGCATGGAACAGTCTCAGCTTCGCATTCTCCCTGGAGGCAAACAGGTCCACCTGAGACGCGCCCCAATGGGATAAGAGATCTTGTACTACCTCCGGCAGGAGAGACTACTTGTGAGACGCAGCCCCTTTCCGGCTTAGGGCATCGGCCAGGGTGTTGGAGGCTCCTACCACGTGAATGGCTAGGAGATCCGCCTCCAGGCTGCGCATGAGAAACCATATGCGGAGAGCTTCCTTGCATAACAGCATGGAGCGCGTCCTGCCCTGGCGGTTTAGGTAGTACATGGTCGTGGTATTGTCCGTCTGGACCTGAACCACTTGACCCCGTAGAAACGGAGCGAAGGCGGTCAGAGCTAGGCGGACCGCTCGTCGCTCCAGCAGGTTAATATGGCATCGGGACTCCCGAGGGGACCAGAGGCAGTGTGCTCTGTGCTCCCCCAGATGGGCACCCCAACCCATCAGAGATGCGTCGGTCGATAGAGAGACTGTTGGCTTGGGGCGGACGAACGGGATGCCCTCCTGCAGATGTGCCGAAACGGTCCACAACTGGAGAGCGTTCCACATTTCCTGGGTCACTGTCACTAACTGATCCAACGGATCATAGCATTGTGACTACTGGCTGGCCAGTCCCCATTGAAGAGGACGCATGTACCAACGGGCCCAACGGACCACGCTGGTGCAGGCTGCCATGAGGCCCAGGAGGCGCAGGAAGTCCCGGGCAGGGTGCGATTCCCCAACCAGAATTGGCCTCGTTGATGAGGAGGCCAATCTGAGAGCAAACCTGGAAGGCCAGATCTCTGGACCGCTCCACCTCCGCTCTGGAGGGGGCTGCAATCAGCCAGTCGTCCAGGTAGTGGTACACCCGGACCCTTCGGCACTGCAGGAACGCTGTCACCACTGCCATGCACTTGGTGAAGACCCTGGGAGCTAGAGAGAGAGGCCGAAGGGCATGGCCCGGCGTAATGGGATCCCTCTGCTCGGAAGCGGAGGAATCTCTGGCGAGACGGATGGACTGGGACGTGAAAGAACATGTTCTGGAGGTCCAGGGAACAGAACCACATTCCTCGTTCCAAGGATGGGATTATCTGAACCAGAGTGACCATCCTGAAGGTCCGAGACCTTAGGAACCCGTTCAGGTAGTGCAGGTCGAGAATGGGGCACCAGCCCCCTGTCTGTTTTGGGACCAGAAAATACCTGGACACAAACCCCAGGTCTGGAGGAGGGTCCGCCACCTTCCTGATCACCTCCTTCTTGAGGAGCAGGGCAATATGGCTCGACAGGCCGACAGCGGAAGCCGACCCGGTGGCTCCGCCGAGGGGTGACGCCCAGCGAGGTCTTCTCGAATTCCAGAAGCAGGCCCTTCCCTACCACCTCCAACACCCAACGGTCCATGGTGATAGTGGACCCGGTGGAAAGGAAGTGGCGGAGCCGTCCCCCCACGAGGGGAACCCAGGGAAGGGTGACGAGGTTGGGGCAACACCCCTCAACCCGTCACTGGGCAGACTTGGAGGAGGCACCGGCCGAGGGACCTCCTGGGCCATTACCCTTCTTGCTTCCTGTTGGAGGAAGCCGCTGGCCTGGGTTTGGGACACCAAGCGCGAGCCTGCTGGCCCTGCTGCTGGTGCTGTTGGGCCGGTTGTACCGCAGGGGCCAAAGGACGAAAGGACTTATGCTGTTGCTGACGGCGGCCTTTGTCCCTCTGGGCGGAGGTGACAGAGTCCAGAGTGGCGTTGGACTTTTTGATCTGCTGAAGGTGTCCCTTCACTCCAGGGCCGAAGATGTCAGTCCCCAAGAAGGGGGCGTCCGCCAACTTGTGCTGGGTATCTGCCGTGAAGGTGGATATCCTCAACCACGCCCTGTGGCGCATGGCCACCGCGGCCGCTACTGACCTAGCACAAGAATCACCTATGTCCAGAGCAGTCTGAAGCTGCTGCTTCGCCACCGCCCTACTCTGGTCCCGCACCTGACGGACCGTGATCTGCAGATCGGTCGGGAGATGAGGGATGACCTCATCCAGGGAGCCCAAGAGGGCATGGGAGAAGTGTGCCATCAGCACGGCCGAGCTGTCCAGTGTCTCCGTTAGGGGATACATGGCCCATTTGGACACGGGCTCGAGCTGCATCCTGGTGGACTCCGAGATGAGATGAGCTGAAGCAGACCCAAGAAGGACGATGGGCTATCGTCCAATGACTGGCCCCCGGAGGACTCCAGATTGACCTGCCTGGAGAACAGGGAGGAGTCATTATCGGACTCCGAAGAGTCTGCGAAGAGCTGCCTCAGGCCTGAGCCACCCTCCACCTGCTGAGGACGGTCAGGAGTGAGGGTGACCAACAACCTGTGGGGCAGGCCGTGACCCGACCGAGAATCCTTAGTTGGTGCCCCCGACTTCAGTTGTGGAGGTGGAGGTTCCACCACAATCGGTGGGGCAGCTAGTTTCGGCCGAACAACCGGCCTGGAAATGGGCATCTCGACTGCGGTGAGTGGTTGCTTCGGCCAATTGGGGCGACAGCCACTAGATGGCCGGGGGATGAATCAAGGTCGATTTACTCCCAGACAACAGTAACTTCTACCACATAAGCTCCTCGTAACGCTGATGCAATCTGCGTCGAAGCCTCTCCTCATGCGAGGAAGAGGACGAGGAGGAACGGTGTCACCGCTTACTTCGGTGCCGAGACCGAGACCACCGATGTCAGTGGGAACGGCTTGACCGAGATGAAGTCCGAAACTGAGACCTCGTGTAAACGCAGGGCGGCCCTGGAAGGGGCGGGGACATCCGCCGCTTCCTTCGCTTGGACACTTTAACTAGACTGCCTCCCGGGCGCTGGCAGATCCTCGGTCTCCACCGGGAACCGCCAAGAGGGGCTGTCGGCTTCACAGTCAACAACCTGTCCGACGGTTGAGGAATATCTCGACTGCGTCGATGGGTGTCTTGGCAGGCTGGCCTGATGGGACACCCATGACAACGGCCTGAGCCGCAACTCGATCGAAGTCGATGGTCGGCTGTCCGGGAAAGAGACCTCCCCGCTCCCACGCCCAACGCCGACGGTGGGATTCTTACCCTTCGACTCTTCTTGCGCCGAGAGGAATGTCCCGATGGTCCCTCTCCCTTCGTGGAAAGGGACTGGCAAAGCTCCTTGAACGAAGCTGAGTAAGTGGAACTCAAAGAGAGCGGGATAAATCCCACGGTGGGTGCGGCCTGGGCCGCCTACTCCTCGAGGGCGATCATGTGCTCGAGCTGCTCAGCCAAGCCAGCCACCGCGGACACCGCCCAACGAGCCTATTTGGATTTTACTGGCGGGTAACGCTTCTCAGGGCGCCTGAGTTTCAATCGGGCAACGTGATCCTCCAGGACGGTGGCCGAAAAAGAGCGACAACTCACAGGCCTGCGGGTCGTGGTCTAGGCCGAGGCAGTAGACGCACGTGGAGTGCGGATCCGTCCTGGACATTTTCTGCCCACAAGGGCACCTCTGAAAGCCGGGGATCAATTTGTCCATTGCAACCCCATGAGGAATAATGAAGACCAAAGTTTAGAAAACTTCAAAACTAGTTTTGAGCCAGAACGAAGAGTTAGGATCCAGTCTAAAGACGCAGAGCGCAGAGGAACCTGAGCTCAAGCGTAAGGAAGATTCATGCTATGGGGCGGAGCCAAGTTTTACCATCTGGTGGGTGAGGCCAGCTTGAAGACCTTCCAGTAAGATTTAAAGCGGCAAGGAACCTGCCAATAAGTGTGGATGAACAACATATCCATGTCCTTAGAACAGAATTTCCCAATTTGCAGAAGTACAGTTGGCTGAGATAATCCTGGGCGAAAATTTCGGCAAAAGTCCGTGTAATTCCATGGGCGCAGAGCCCCGTGAGCACAACAAAAGTTAAGACAGTAGAGGAGCCAATCAGGGGCAGAGCAAGCAGCGAGAGTCCAATCAGGGATCGAGGTAGCAAGCACCTGACCAATAGTGGCTACACTCTGGTTCACAGACCCGAGGCGGAAATCTTACCCATGGTTCTGAAGCTCCAAAGCGGGCAGATGTGGCGGCTGGCTTCAGGAACCACGGCTGCTCCAAATTAGGGATCCGATGGCCTGGACAAGGGCAGGATTTAAGGGGGAGAAGGAAGAGAGCGTTAGCTTTAAAGGCAGGGCAGTAGGCACCGAGAGGAAAAAAAAAAAAAGCCTGTTGGACCCAACATGGGCAGCATTTAGCACCACTGAACCAGCCCTAGGTTACTCTGTGAAAAAAGGCTTCCCTGTGGGAGCCTGGTACAATCTGTCTGCCTTTCTCGGCATTGCAGGGATCAAGTTTGGCCTATACCAGGCAGTCATGGTGGCATCCTCAAATGCAGCCAGCAGAGGAGGAATGAGAGGGGGGAGAATCTGGCAATTTCAAATATTCTGTCAGATTTCTCCTGGTTAACAGCCTGATCCTCAGCATCAAACCCTATAGCTGCTTGCATCTGCCTCATCACAGAGATGAAGGAGGGGTCATGGGGGGACCTTGGGGTACACTTAGCGGAGTCCTTGCCCCCCCCCCGAGGAAACAGTGGAGACCGGAGCTGAAGGCTCTCCCAGTCCCCTCTGCCTTCTTCTCATCAGGTGGGAGGAGGTCAGGATGGTACTCATCCTCAGCCCCAGGATCTGAATGGGACACAGAAAGACGCAGGCGACTGCGAGAAGGTAAGGCGCATTGATGTGAGAGGTTGCAGCACAGGGGCTGGCCCCAGTGTCGGGGCAAGTTGGTGCACAGTGAAGAAAGGAGGGTTACTAGCGGGGTACCTCAGGGTTCAGTATTGGGACCGGTCCTTTTTAATGTCTTTATAAGCGACATTGCAGAGGAGCTGGAAGGAAAAAGTATGTCTCTCTGCAGATGACACAAAGATCTGCAACAGGGTTGATACACAAGATGGAGTGGAACAGATGAGAAGGGACTTGGCAAGGCTGGAGGAATGGTCAAATGTATGGCAGCTCAGATTCAATGCAAAGAAGTGCAAGGTAAAGCACCTGAAAAACAAAAACCCAGGGGAAGAGTACACAATGAGGAGTGAGATACTGACAACAGTAAAAATGGAAAGGGACCTAGGGGTAATTATATCAGATGACCTAAAGGTGGGTAAGCAATGTGAGAAAGCAGTAAGGAAGGCTGGGGGGATACTGGGATGCATAGGGAGAGGCATCAATAGTAGAAAACAGTAAGTTGTTATCCCTTTGTACAGACAGTTGGTGAGACCCCATCTGTAGTACTGTGTGCAGTTCTGGAGACCCCATCTCTGCAAAGACATAGACAGAGTGGAGGCTGTCCAGAGGAGGGCAACCAAAATGCTGCAGGGTCTGCACCAGAAGACATATGAAGAAAGACTAAAGGGGCTTAATATGTATACCATTGAGGAAATAAGGGAGAGAGGGGACATGATAGAAACTTTCAAGTACCTCAAGGGAATCAACAAAGTTCAAGAGGTAGCATCTTTCAGAAAAAAGATGTACAAGAACAAGGGGTCACAATTTGAAGGGGGCAGCTCAGAGGTAATGTGAGGAAATATTTTTTCACAGAGGGGGTTGTGGATGCATGTAACAGCCTCCCTGGAGGAATTCAAGAATGCATGGAACAGACATAAGGCAGTCCTAGTGGGGGGTAGGAGGATGTAAGCTGTTGGTTAACTAGGATCTGCACCTTATCTGTTAGGTAGGAAAAAAAGGCAGACTAGGTGGGCCAAGCGATCCTTATCTGCTGTCAAATTCTATGTTTCTATAAGCTCCCAAAAGAAGAGAGCATAGTCTGGACATCCATGGTCACTGGCTTTGCCTTGTAGCACCGATAGGGTAGGGGGAGGGGGGCTGGTTACCCGGCATCAGCAATATGCCCTAAAGCATCAATGAAAGAGGTGGAGGCCCTGGTGTCAGTGGGAGGTGTCAAAGGGGAGGCTGGATCCTTGACACAGAGGAAGCAACCCAAGCAGGCAACAGGGGAGGCAGAAAGCCCAATGTGATGGGCCAGTGCCGGCTGAAATAAGTCAGGCAGAACTCCGTCTGATGCCCTGAAGTAAAAAGGGATTGAAATGGCAGGGGTTCCTGAGGCATTAACCGGGGGGGGGGGGCTGGATCCCCAGTATCAAAATGGCCAAAGGTGTTGATGGGAGAGGTATAAATCTCGATGTCAACAGCCAATGCCAGCCTAAGCAGATCCAACAGAGCACAGTTTCCACAATGCCAGATGAGGTTTGAACGACAGTGGCTGAGGTTATCAGTGGTGTAGTCAGGAGCCCTGACATGACGAGCCATCACAGGCTAAGGAAGAACTGGTGGGAGGCACTGCTAAGGCGGACCTGTGGAAGAGAGGGTGTGGACAGCAGTGGGGGTGGCTGCAGAGATGGTCCATGACCCAGCTACAGCTGGCGCGCAAAGTGGTGACCGACAGTGCACCAGAGAGGAATTCTCTTTACTCCGTTCCCTCACCCGGTGCTTGTGTTTGCCAGACAATTTGTCCTAGGCCTTATGGAAGAATGGGAGCCTGAGGACGGAGCTGGCAATGCAGAGGAGCTTCTTGCCTGGAGCTCCTTCATCTGGGTGACCTGTTCCAGGAAAAAAGATTCTAGGGCCTTCTGATAGTGCTGACGGGTACCCTGGTTGAATCCACAGCAGACCCTGTAGGCCTTAACGTCATGGTTCACAGGCGTCGTGGTCATCCTTGTCGAAGATCTTACTGCACTCACAGTAATGGAAGAGTTTCTTGGGGTTGACAAAAATCCCTTTAAAAAAATAAAGAAATCAGCCGGCCCGGTGGTGCTAAGTGTGAAGGCACTGGATGCCACACCTCGTGCCACGCCAGCGACCCGGGTTCGGGAACAGACTCAGGGTCGTAGGAGAGGAGGAGGAGGATCAAGTGTCCCAACGGATGCTCTCCTCCTGGGGCAGGTTCCTGGGGTGCTTTGAGCATACAACACACCAACGCGTGTGGAAGCATGGGCATCGGGGCACAGGCGGCACTCCGGAGTCGGGGAGGACATTGTGGGCATTTGACAACGGCATGCGTCAGCACGAGGTCTGTCTGTATGTCAGTCCTGTGTGCCGATGTCCTCAGGGGGAGGAAGGACCAAGGGGAAGAAAAGCGAGAAAAAACCCTCTCAGGCCAGGATGACGACTGATCCTAGCCCCGATCACCTACCCACGGGAAGACTCAATAGAGCAGGCACTCCAGAAGAGACAAGCAAGGTAGGGAGACAACAGAGCAAGCATGGCACTCTAGGGTCAGACACCGTGGGAGGAATCTACAGGATTGGATAAGGTCCGAAGGAGTGGACTGAGAGGGTAGTAAGAAGGGGATACAAAGAAATTGGGGAAAAAAAAAAAAAAAAGAAATCAATGGTCTAGCGGTCGACTGAAGCTGCAGTGTCTCTGTGGAGTCCGATCAGCAATGGTCAACAGCAGGAAAAGAACTGAAGAGGGCATGGGGCTGCTCACATTTATATAAGAAGGATGTTGGAGACTGATGTCGTCATGAATGGCTCCAACTAGACCACTATCTAAAAAGGTGTGTGTGGTCCTAGTCAGGGACACTGGTTTACCGGGATTGAGAAAGGGCACATTCCATTTTGCACGTTGTAAAAAAACGGTATTGTCACTGGTCTCTGCTAAGCCAAAATCCAGTTTTACCGGTGTTTGGCTTTGTGTACTTTAACAATTTTTAACTCTGCTAACATGCATCTTAGCAATGTTGACCTCCACTATTACACATCCTTCCATCCTTGTACCAATTTAAACTTATTTTAGGTACAAGATGTGATAGCAGCAGCAACCCTACAGCCTCCATCCCTAAGGTGTGATGGAAGCAGCACTACGGCCCCATCCCTCAGGTGCGATGGCAGCACCAACAGCACTATGGCTCCATACCTCTGGTGTGATGGCAGTAGCAACAGCACTACGACCTCCCTCAGGTGTGACAGAAGTAGCAGCACTGTGGCCCCCATCCCTTAGGTGTGATAGCAGCAGTACTACGTTCACCATTCCTCGGGTGTGATGGCAGTATCAGCACTATGGCCCCCATCCCTCAGGTGGGATGACAGCAGTACTACATTCCCCATCCACCAGTGGTGATGGCAGAAGCACTACAGGCCCCCACCCCTTTGGTGTGATGGCAGTAGCAACAATGCAGTCCACATCCCTCAGTAGTGACAGCACTATGATCCCCTTTATTCAACACCCACACCCCACATGCACAAGTTACAAATGACTTAGTCTCTTTGCTTGTTAGAACTCAGCTGTGAATTAATCTGAACCATCACCACTAAGGTGGACTACCTTTGTTTTTTCCTATCTATAATTTAACTGCCTGAATTGGATTTCTGCCTGTGACACTGCTGACCAGGTTTAAGGAATAGACTTGGATGTTGGAGGGCCAGCTGGTGGGTGAAGGTTTGAGTGCCCAACAACCACTCACCTTCTCCTGGGAGGGAGGGTGGGTTCATATCTCAGCATTTGCTGGCCCCTGGTGGAGGCCAGAGGCACATGTCAGCCCTCACTGCAGGAGGGAGCATGATGGACGCCGGCTTGTGCCCTGACATCATGTGGCCTGTCATGCTCCCAAGAAAATGGGAAAGCATCCGCTGACTAACCGAAGGACAGCTGTTGGTCCTGCCATAAGGCGGAAGCCCCAAACATTTGTCCGTTCTGACCCTGCGATGCCCAGGATACACAGGAAGCTCTTTGGGGCAATTCTCCTTCCCTGGCAGCCACCCACACGGGTAGGGGCCCACTCATTGAAGGGTTACTTTGGGTTACCTGCAGCACAGCAGTAAGGGGCATTGAATGATGGTCAGACGCAGCAGTGGTGGTGGTGGTGTGGTGGGGGCTTGGCAGGCCTGAAGGAGTGGATGGCCAGGGGTAGGAGGAACAAAAAAAAAAAAAAAACACTGCTTGAATTTGCTTCTTTGAAATAGTGTCATCACCAAAAAAATCCACAAGTGATTAGGGGAGGACTTTCAAATGGATTCATGCATCTCCCAGACATGTGGATGCCTTTTTCTTTTTTTTTGTTTGGTGTCCATGAAAAGGGTGTCTCCCAGTTGTCATGTCTTTGTTTAGATGTGAATTGAGCACTGCTCTGCCCACCAGCATCATACAGCCCCTGGGGTGTTACCTTCTGTATGTCATTGACTATGCTTTCAAAATCCACTTACCAAACATAAGTAAATACAGGTTACTCACCTGTAACAGGAGTTCTAGGAATGGTATATGTTGTTCATCCACACTGTCTGGCAGGTATCCTTGCCGCTTTAAATCTTGCCGGAAGGTCTTCAAGCTGGCTCCTACCACCCACCCAGGTGGTAAAACTCTCGGCTCTGCCCCATGACGCGGATCTGGCCAGCGGAAGCTCCAGGTAGTGCGTCCCGAGCAGGAGGTCAGGAGGGGTCATGGATGAACAACATACCATTCCCAGAACTCCTGTTACAGGTGAGTAACCTACTCTAGGGACATGGATATGTTGTTCATCCACACTGTCTGGCAGACTCCTAGCAGTTCTCCGGGAGGAGGGAGGCAAGGCATAACCCCTACTTAGGAATAGAGACTGGAGAACGAAAGCCCAAAACCAGCATCCCTGTGTGACTCAAGGTCGATGTGGTAATGGGTGATGAAGGTGTATGCTGACTTCCAGGTAGCAGCCTGCAGATATCCTGGATAAGACGTCCTGGAAGCAGCCACACGATGCAGCAGTATAGTGGTGAAGAATGAGCTCTTATCCCTCTGGGAGGCTCCATGCCCGCCAACTTATAGCGAGATCTATGGGAGGTGACCCACCTGCTTATCGATCCGCTTGGCTGCAGGTCTGCCAGGTGCGGCTTCAGCGTGGGTGACAAACAGCTGGCGAACCTCTCCCAATTTCAGCCGTCGCTCCCTTATAATAAGCGACGCCTTCTAGGGTCCAAAGTATGGAGCCTGTATTCGCCTTCGAGGTGTGATTGGGGTAAAACACCGGCAGAGTCAACACCTGGTTAAGGTGAAACTGACACCACCTTCGGAAGGAATTTCGGTGGGGGGCGCAGGACAACCTTGTCCCTGTGGAAGACCAGGTAAGGAGACTCGATGCAGAGAGCCTGAGTTCTCCATCCTTCTGGTTGACGTGATAGCCACCAAGAAGGCGGTCTTCCACGACAGGTGAGAGAGTTCACACCTGTGCATTGGTTCGAATGGCTTGCCCATGAGCTTTGCCAGTACCAGCAGTAAATCCCACGGAGGTGGAGGTTCTCACACCGGAGGGGAAATGTGATCAAGGCCTTTGAAAAAGCGCCAGACCACCTTCTCCTGAGCCACCGACTGCCCCGGCCCACGCCCGGTAAGCAGAGATGGCTGCCAGGTGCACCCTTAGGGTCGTCGACCTAAGCCCTTGACGAGAAAGGGACCATAAATAGTCCAAGATGCTTGCCAAAGAACAGGAGGAAGGGTCCAAGCCCTTGCCCTGACACCAAATGGAAAATCTCTTCCATTTGAAGGCATAGCATTTCCTGGTCGCCTCCTTACGGGATGCCTCAACTACATTGAGGACCTTGTCGGAAAGACCCAAGGCCTGGAACTCTAACCGCTCAGGAGCCAGGCCGTCAGGTGCAGGGATTGAAGGTCCGGATGGAACACCTTCCCCTGACTGACTGAGAGCAGGTCCGGGCGAGCTGGAAGCTGCCTCGGGAGCCTGGAGCTGAGGCTGAGGAGATCTGGGTACCAGAACTGGCGGGGCCAGTCTGGGGCTATCAGAATCACCTGCGCCTTGTCCCTCCTTGCTTTGAGAAGCACCTTGTGTATCAAGGAAATGGGGAAGGCGAGAAGAGGCCCAGGTCCACGGCCCCGAGAAGGCATCCTCCTGCAGCTAGCCCTGCTGAGGAGGAGCATGGAACAGCCTCAGCCCGTTCTCCTGAGGCAAACAGGTCCACCTGAGGTGTGCCCCAATGGAGAACAGATCTTGTACTACCTCTGGCAGGAGAGACCACTCGTGAGATGCAGCCCCTATCCGGCTCAGGGCATCGGCCAGGGGTGTTGGAGGCTCCTGCCACATGAATGGCTAGGAGATCCGCCTCCAAGCTGCGCACGAGTGACCAAATGCGGAGAGCTTCCTTGCATAGAAGCATGGAGCGCGTCCCGCCCTGGCGGTTTAAGTAGTACATGGTCGTGGTATTGTCCACCTGGACTCGGACCACTTGACCCCGGAGAAACGGAGCAAAGGCGGTGAGAGCTAGGCGGACCGCTCGGAGCTCCAGCAGGTTGATGTGGCATCGGGACTCCCGCGGGGACCAGAGGCCGTGTGCCCGATGTTCCCCCAGATGGGCACCCCAACCCATCAGAGAGGCATCGGTCGATAGAGAGACCGTCGACTCGGGGCGGACAAACGGGATGCCCTCCTGCAGATGAACTGGAACGGTCCACCACCGGAGAGCGTTCCACATCCCCTGGGTCACCGTCACTAGCTGGTCCAATGGATCGCAGCGTTGTGACCACTGGCTGGCCAGTCCCCACTGAAGGGGGCGCATGTGCCAGAGTGCCCAATGGACCACGCTGGTACAGGCCGCCATCAGACCCAGGAGGCACAGGAAGTCCCAGGCAGGGCACGATTGCCCAACCAGAAATGATTGGGCAAAGGAGGTAAGAACATCGGCCCTGTCCGCCGGGAGCCGTGCTCTGGCTCAAAGAGAGTCGAGCTCTGCCCCAATGAAAAGAATCACCTGCTTCGGCTCGAGTTCCGACTTGGCCTCGTTGATGAGAAGGCCGATTTGAGAGCAAACCTGGAGGGCCAGATCTCTGGACCGCTCCACCTCCTGTCTGGAGGGGGCTGCTATCAGCCAATCATCCAGGTAAGGGTACACCCGGACCCCTCGGCGCAGCAAGAAAGCTGTCACCACTGCGATGCATTTGGTGAAGACCCTGGGAGCTGGAGACAGGCCGAAGGGCATGGCTCGGAACTCGAAAGGATCCCTCCGCTTGAAAGCGAAGGAATCTCCAATGTGACGGACGGATAGGGACGTGAAAGAACGCGTCCTGCAGATCCAGAGAGCAGAACCACACGCCGTGTTCCAGGGATGGTATTATCTGAGCCAGAGTGACCATCCTGAAGGTTCGAGACCTTAGGAACTTGTTTAGGTCGTGTAGGTTGAGAATGGGGCGCCAGCCCCCCGTCCGTTTCGGAACCAGGAAGTACCTGGACACAAACCCGGGTCTGAGGGAGGGTCCGCCACCTCCTGATCACCTCCTTGGAGGAGGAGAGCGATGTCGGCTCGGCGAGCCGACAGTGAGGCTGCGGACCCCGAGGCCCCTAATGTGCGACGCTCTGAAGGGCTAAGCCTGCTCGAATTCTAGAGGCAGGCCTTTTCCCACCACCTCCAGCACCCACCTGTCCGTGGTAATAATGGACCAGGCGAAAGGAAGTGCGGAGCCGTCCCCACGGGGAACCTGGGGTGAGGTGATGGGGTTGGGCGACACCCTCAGCCCGTCACTGGGCAGGCTTGGAGGAGGACCGGCCAAGGGACCTCCTGGGCCTTACCTCCTGCTTCCTGTTGGAGGAAGCCCCAGGCTTGGGTTTGGGATGCCAAGCCCGAGCCTGCTGGCCCTAGCGTTGCTGGGCGGACGCCAGGCGCAGAAGACGAAAGGGCTTAGGCTGTGGTTTGCGGCCTTTGTCCTTCTGAGCGGAAGAGACCGAGTCAGGTAGCACTGGACTTCTCGATCCTCTGCAGGTGACCTTCCACCCCAGGGCCGAAGGGTCGGTCCCAAAGGGACATCCGCCAACTTGTGCTGGGTATCCGGTGAAGGTGGATATCCTCAGCCAAGCCCGACGACACATAGCCACTCGGCCGCCACAGACCGGACATGAGTCCCCAATGTCTAAAGCAGTCTGGGCTGCTGTTTGGCCACTGCCCTGCCTGGTCCCGCACCTGCCTGACTGTGGTCTGCAGATCCAGCGGGAAGATGAGGGACGACCTCATCCAGGGAGCCCAACAGGGCATGAGAGGAAATGTGCCATGGGGCGGCCCGAACTGGCCTGGCGAGAAGGCCGAGGGAGGGCATAGCGCAGACTTTCGCCCGGCATAGTCAATTTCTTGGACTCCTTGTCGGAGGTTTGTCCACATCCTAGCGTTCCGGCACGCGAGCCTGTCAGTAATAACCCCTCGGCCGAGGGTGTTCAGCAGGACAAGGAACGGTAGGACCGCATACTTCCTGGCCATTCTGGCTGAAGGCACAGGGCAGAGCAGGGCTGCCAGAGCTCAGAGCCGGGCCCACTATGGCCTCACGCCACCAGAAAGGGCCTCCGTGGGGAATCCCCTCAGTCCAGAATCTCCTGAGGGATACCTGGCCCGCTTAAAGCAGGTTCGAGCTTCATCCGGTGGACTCGAGATGAGCGAAGCAATCCCAGGAAGGACGAAGGGCTATGGTCCACAGACTGTCCTCCTGAGGACTCCAAGTCCATTCGCTTGGAGAAAAGGGAGGAATCATCTTCGGACTTGGAAGAGTCCTCAAAGAGCTGCCTCGGGCCTGAGCCATCCTCCACCTGCAGAGGTCCATCGAGGGGGTGACAGACAGCCTATGGGGCAGTCCCTGAGCAGACCGAGAATTTTAGTCGGAGCCCCAACTAATGGCTGTGTTGGTGGGTTCCACGAATCAGTGGGAGCAGCTGGTTTGGCTGAACAACCGGCCTGGAACAGGCTCCTTGGATAAAATGAGGGGTTGTTTAGCGCTCTGGTGTCACCACTTAATGGCGGGAAGGCGTGACGGCTTATTCCTGGTCAGAAGGAGCTGTTGCCACAGTTCCTCATATCTTGACGCAACTTGCGTCGAAGCCTCTACTGTCAGGAGGAGGAAAGGGCGGTCGCAGTGCCGCTACCCAGCAGTGCCAAGACGAGACCGCCTATGACGGTGGGATCGGCTGGATCGCAGAAAGTCCGAGACAGAGAACCTCGGCTTTCCCGAGGACGGTGCGGGGAGGTGTCGTGGGAAGCACTCCCCTCGGTTCGGAGGGTTCAACTGAAGGCTCCGGAACCGGAGGCACAGACGAGCCAACGGGGTCCTCAACTCCCACCGGGAGGAGGTTCTCGGCTTCTCCTGCCGACAACCCGTCCAGCAGGTCGAGAAAATCTAGAGCACACGTCGGCGGAGTCTCGATCAACTGGCCTGGCGGGGACACCCGTGAGACCAGTGGCCGAAGCCGAGCAGTCGACCAAGTCGACGTCGACAACTCGGGGAGAGGGATCTTTCCCGCTCCCAAGAGCATCGACGGTGAGACTTACCCTTGTCTCTCTTTTTGGACCGAGAAACCGGTCCAGAAGAAGTTGGTCCCTCACCTTTAGTAGAGAGGGTCAAACAAAGCTCCTTAAAAGAAGCTGAATAAGAGGCACCGAGAGAGAGCAGGACAAATGCCGCAGCCGAGGTAGAAGCGGCCCGCGACGCCTCCTCTTCGAGGTTGATCATCTGCTCGACTGATCCACGAGCCCACCACCCAGCGGACACGCCCGACCGGGCCTCTTTGACTTCACGGAGGAAATTGCTTCTCGGGCGCCCCAGTTGTAAGCGGGCCTGCGGTCTTTGAGGACGTGGGTCGAAAAGGAAGAGCACAGGGTCGCAGGGCCTGCAGGTCGTGCTCCAGGCCTAGACAGTAGACGCACGTGGAGTGCGGATCTGTCCAGACATCTTTGCCTGCAAGGGCATCTCCGGAACAACCGAGTCGATTGTCCATCGCAGCGCGAGGCGAGAAGACAAGTCTTTTAGCAAAAACTTTTAATTTCGAAAATTCAAGAATTAGGAACCAGACTTATACGCCGGGCGTTAAGGAGGGAACCTGAGCTTCCAAGTGGTAAGGAAGATCTGGCGTCATGGGGCGGAGCCGAGAGTTTTACCACCCGGGTGAGTGGGAGGAGCCAGCTTGAAGACCTTCCGGCAAGATTTAAAGTGGCAAGGATACCTGCCAGACAGTGTGGATGAACAACATATCCATGTCCCTAGAAACTTAAATACTTAACATTCGCTTTTTGTTGAAGCAGTCTATCAGAAAACCTTTTGTTGTCACAAAGACTGAAACAGCAGGTGGGAGAAAAGGTGCAAATGATCCAATTCACCTAAATGGGGTGCTAACTGTGAAGTACTTTCATAAGTAGTAAGGCAGTTTCTTCTTTGTGAACATACTTTCATTCAGACTACTTTTCATTCAAACAACTGAGGATTTTGGATGGCCCTGATTATAAACTGGGATAAGCTAGTTGGTAACAGTGATCCTGCATTTAGCAATCTACAACCTAGATGCTTACATGCAAAGAATACAATAAAAACCTGACTGAAATCTAAAACAAGCTTATAAAACACATAAAATGTATCTGAACATTTACCTTTACGTATACAAAATCATTGCAGCCCAAGTAAAACTCAGGTAAATTATGTGGTACCCTGACTACTATTCTATAATGTAGTAAATATATATTGGTATTTTTTTTTTTATATATTCTTTGTAAAGCAGGTAAGGCCCACTAGGCAGAATTGTCTGTTTTCAGGAGTGACCTAGAAGCACTGGGGAGGTTAAGTGACTTGCTTAGAGTCACACAGTATGCAAGTGGAGGTTGTGGGAATCAAACCCAAGGCTGCTGGATATACCCAGTTCAATCACAGTTTGTTGCTCTAACCACTAGGCATGGGTGGTTAAACCGAATGGTTGATTGCAATAAAGCAGTGCGGGTGATTTCCTTACTGACTCTACATGCAGCAAAACAAAGAAGGCAAAGCACAGCAACATTCATTTTAATATGCTAAAATCTGGGTCGGCCCACTGGTGCTGTGGTAGCAGTACTGCTTGCAATGCCAGCGACCCAGGGTCAGAAGTGAACTCGGGTTGCTGGAGGTCTGGCCAGGGGAGCAGGATTGAGCACCTGGGGGACTGCTCTCCTCCTCCAGGGAAGGTGGGCTGCAGGTCCTGCTGCTTTACCACCACCTGTGTGGCCACGGGTGGTGGTGCAATGGTGCTGCAGAGTGATCAGGAGGGGAGGACGCTAGCCAGGATCTGGAGCAGTGGCATGTCTCTATGTGACCTACCTTCTTGCATCTCCTCTAGTGCCGGTGCCCTCAGGGACAGAGACCAGAAAACCAGGAACAATCACCCCACATCGGCCACTGGCAGAAGGGACCCAGGTGCCCCAGACTTCATAACCAGGCTTTATGAGGGACCCACTGAGCTGCCCGACATACACTAAGGGAGTGTGGAGGGGTGACCTGGGATCCCTTCCCTTCTCACCTGGGGGGGGGGTACAATCCAGGCAGGATGGGGCAGGCCCACAGGAGCTCCAGGGGGTGAAGCTATAGGATACGCAGCCTAGGGATCTCTGAAAAGTAGAGCCTGATGCTGTGAGAAGGGGACATAGAAAAAGAAAATAAAAAAATTTTAAAAGATGCTGAAATCTTAGAGATTCTGTGCAGTGACATGCAATTTCCGTGACAAGAATTCAAAATCCGCAAACCAAGCAGGATTCCGTAATTGTTACCGGTAAAAATGGAAAACCAGCATCCTTGGTCCTTGTGAATGGCGTCTATAGTTCCATAGGTGTGGTCTGATGCAAGAGATACCCTCGATGAAGATCACAGACTCTGACAGCAGATAAAAATCACTTGGCCCATCCAGTCTGCCAATTTCTCCCTATCTACACTATTACTGTAGACCGCGCCTGATCTAGTGCTCTTTCTCTCTGCCACCCCCTTCCTTTCCACTATGATTTCCTTGTGCTTCTCCCATGCATTCCTGAACCCCATCACTTTCCACTCCACAACCTCCACTGAAGACTGTTATAGGAATCCACCACTCTGAGTACTTCCTCACATCTCTTCTGAATCTATCCACCTCCAGCATCACAGCATGTCCCCTTGTTCTTGAGCAATTTCTCTTCTGAAAAATACTCCCCTCTTGTACATTATTTACCCCACCCATGAGGTATCGGAAGGTTTCTATCATATCCCCCCATCTCTGTTGCAGGGCGTACAAACTGTGTCCTTTAGTTTCTCTTCACAGGGCTTTTGATGCAGATCCTGCACAATTCTAATTGTCCTCCTTTGGACTGCTTCTACTCTATGTTCTTCTGGATATGTGGTCTCCGGAATTGGACATAGTACTTTAAGTAGGGTCTTACCAGCGATCTATACAGAGGTACCACCACCTCTCTCTTTCTACTGGTGATACCCACCCTATGCTATTACCCATCTTGTTGCACACTGGCTGGCCACCTTTTGGTCATCCGATATGACTCCCCCAAGTCACTTTCCTTTTTGGTGGTCATCAATACCATTCCACCCATTTTGTACTCCACCCCAGGGTTTCTGTGCTCTAAGTGCATTATTATGTACTTTTTCACACTGAAACCCAGCTGCCACACCCTTGACCACTCCTCTAGTTTTCTCAGGTCTCTGCTCATTGCAGTGGTCTTTGAGGGAACTGGGAAGCACAGCCTGACACAGGCCACAGGCAGTGATGTTGTGTTGTTCACCTAAACAGTAAGAAAAAATTACTCACCTTAGTAATATTGTTTCTTCTAATGGAGTCTTGCTGTATTCTGACATATGCAGTTAGGTCCTGCCTTTCAACTGCCCCGGAGAACGAAGAGTTAAACTTTCCATGGCCCGCATGGAATGTTCACCACGAGCTCGGTTTACGCCCCTGTCTGCTGCTGTTTAAACTGCAACCGTCAGATCTTTATGAGCAAAGACTCACTAGATGTTCTGTGTGGAAACTATAAAATTCCTACTAGCCAACTGGCAAATATATCTATATAAAAAGTGTTTTTGGTTTCAAAAGGAAGACTCAAGCCAGGAAACCCAAAAACAAAACACATCCAAAACACAACCCCTCACTCAAACCAAAAGAGGATGAAAATAGGACACCCCTAGGGTGCCAACACTGCTCCTGCCCACCCACATCCCAAAATCTAGGTTCTGAGAGGGGAGGCAGGGGGAAGGTCAGAATACAGCAAGACTCCATTCGAAGAAACAACATTACTAAGGTAATTTTTTCTTCAAACAGCATGAAGTCTTGCTGTATTCTGACATATGCTGACTACCAAGCAGTACCTCCATGGAGGAGGGACAGAACATACTTTGGAAACAGGCTCTGAAGTACTGCTGTGCCAAACCGAGCATCACTCCTAACCTGGACATCCAGAGAGTAATGCTTGGTGAAAGTATGGACTGTTTTCCAGGTGGCTGCTTGACAAATTTCTAAGAGAGGAATATCCCTGGCATGCAGCCAGGGGAAACAGCTGTACCTCTAGTGGAATGAGCCCTCAGGCCCGAGGGTGGAGTTCTACCCAGTTTTTCATAGCAGAACTGTATACAAGAAACAATCCACCTGGCAATAGATCTCTTAGTGGCAGGTTTGCCCATACCAACTTCTCCATATGTAAGGAACAACTAGAGGGATTCAAATCTGTGACCCTTGGTACGCTCTATGTAGTAGCTAAGGGCTCTTTTTAACATCCAAGCTGTGTAGCCTCCTCTCTCCCGAGAAGGAATGGTCAGTGAAGAAAACAGGGAGAGATATAGACTGGTTGAGGTGGAAATCTGAAACCACTTTAGGTAAGAACTTTCTGTTAGTTCTAAGGACCACTTTATCTCTATGAAAAGAGATTAAATCAGATTCCACTAACAGGGCTTGCAATTCACTGATACTCCTGGCAGAAGTAATGGCTACCAAAAACACAGTTTTCCAAGTTAAGTACTTAAGCTCTGCTGAGGACAAAGGCTCAAAGGGAGGTTGCATAAGCTGAGCAATGCAAGCATTAAGGTCCCAAGCAGGAGCAGGATCCCTAAAGGGGGTGGTGTGAAGCAATCCCTTGAAAAACTTACAAAATACAGGATGGGATGATAGAGAGGAAGGCTTGCCTACTGACAAGAAAGCAGAAACAGCTGCCAAGTGTACTTTAAAGGTAGCTGGTCTGAGGCCTAGGCCATTAAGATGGACCATACAGTCCAGAACCGTAGGCAATTCAGCAGAGTCTGGAGAAATATTCTTCTTAGAACACCAAATGCTGACTCTTTTCCACTTGGAGTTGTAAGTGTTCCTGGTGGAAGGCTTTCGAGAAGGCTTCAGGATATCCAGAACCCCTTGGGAAAGATGCAGATCTGCAAACTCTAACTCTTCAAGAGCCATGCCTTGAGATTGACAGACTGAAGATTCAGGTACCAAATCCTCCCCTGAGAGGATGTCAACAGGTTGTAATTCCTGGGAAGAGAAAGGGGAAGGTGGACTGCTAGGGACAGCAACAGGGGGAACCAGGGCTGTCTGGCCCAGTCTGGAGCAATCAGAACCACTCTGCATGGTTGTGACCTTATCTTGACTAACACTTTGAACAGGAGAGGGAAGGGGGGAAAGCATACAGAAACTTCCCTTCCCAGTTCAGAATCGGAGCACCCAGGGGGACTGAGCCCAAGACTGGGGGTCTGCAACAAAAGAGAGGAAGTTGGTGATTGTATGGGGCTGCAAAAAGATCCTCCTCTGGTGGGCCCCATCTTGAGAAAATCACTTTCAAAACTAGAGGATCTAGGGCCCATTCGAGATGGCCCTGGGATATTCTGCTCAGTGCATCTGCTAGGACATTGTCCTTCCCTGGGAGGTGAACTGCTATCAGAGAGGTTTGCAGGGAATAGGCCAGGGACCACAACTTCATTGCTTCTGTGCACAATGCAGTAGACAGAGTGCTTCTTTGCTTGTTGATGTACCACATGGTGGTGGTGTTTTCTGTTCTGACCTGAACCACCTTGTTCTGTACAGATTTGGAAAAAGCTTGCAGTGCCAGAAACACTGCTCTGAGTTTCAAGAGATTGATGTGAAACAGATTCCTGAGGTGACCACAGTCCTTGGGTGGTAAGATCCCCCAAATGGGCTCCCCAGCCCAGCAGGGAAGCATCTGTGGTGAGTATCACTGAATGAGACTGACTGACAAATGGAACCCCTTGTCTCAAACTGTCCTGATCCTGCCACCATTGCAAGGCTTGGATTAGGGTTCGAGTCACTGGGACTAGTTTGGTAAGGGAATCCTTTATTTGGGACCAGAAGGCTCTTAAGTGGAACTGAATGTCCCTCATCTGGAATCTTGCCCCTTGGACCACTGCTGTGGAGGCTGTCATGTGGCCCAGAAGCTGAAGGAAATGCTTTGCTGGTTGAGACACCTGAAGGGTGAATGAAGAGGCCAGTTCCACAAGGTTCCTTACCGTTTCCAGAGGAAGGAAGGCTCTTGCCTTTACTGTACCCAGTTCTGCACATATGAAGGTGAGGAGCTGAACTGGTTCGAGAACTGACTTCGGAAGTTTGAGAAGGAATCCTAAGGAAGTTAGCACTTGCTGGGTCACTTGCAGATGTGACTTGACTTGGTCTGGAGACTGACCTACTATGAGCCAGTCGTCCAAGTATGGAAAGATGAAGATCTTTTTCCTTCTTAGGAAAGCAACAACTACTGCAAGGCACTTTGTGAAAACCCCTGGGGCTGATGTTAGGCCAAAGGGCATTGCTCTGAACTGACAGTGGCCTAAGGGCAACTTGAACCTGAGGTACTTTCTGTGGGAGCACCTGATGGGAATGTGAAAGTAGGCATCTTTGAGGTCCAGGGAGGCTAGCCAGTCCCCTGGCCTTAGAGAGGGAAGGATAATTCCCAGAGTTACCATTTTGAACTTTGGCTTCAAAAGGTGTTTGTTCAGATATCTTATGTCCGGGATGGGCCACCATTCTCCTGTCTGTCTGGGGGTTAGGAAGTACCTGGAGTACAATCATTTGCCCTTGTGCAGGGTGGGAACCCTCTCTATAGCTCTGAGAGCTAGGAGAGAAGAAACCTCTGCCTCTAGGGCAAGGGTCTCAGAGATTTGCAGGTGGAAAAGGATCTGGTTCACATCTTGGGAAATTTTTTGAAGCTGAGAACCAATCCCTGGCTTACTACTTCCAGGACCCACTTGTCTGATGTAAGAGACTTCCAATCCTGGACAAAGTAAGACAGCCTGCCCCCTACTGGTATGGGAGAATCGGCCCGGGCAGACCCATCAGGGTGTCTGCTTGGCAGATGCTTTAGGCTGAGGGGTGGATGCAGGCCTGCTCATCCTCCTTCTGCCTCTCCCTCTAAAGAACCCCCCCCGTGAAAAGGAAGAAGAGGAGGCCTGAGCTTGGTAAAAAGGCCTTTGGAAAGGCCTGCCCCTGGACTGCTGCCTTTGAGGAGTTGCTTGCCTTTCTTTGGGCTGAGCACTCCTGTAAGTGGTCCTGTACTCATCCATCTTTTTCATGTAGTTCTCTGCTCCCCAAACAGAGAATTACCAATTACAGGAAAATCCATGGCCTTAGCCTGGGTATCCTGTGAGAGGCTAGTACATCTGAGCCAAGCCATCCTCCGAAGAGCCACAGATGTAGCCATGACTCTTGATGAAACATCACTGGAATCCACAGCTGCATGAAACTGTACTTTCGATGCCTCAATCCCATCCGCAGCCACCTGCTCCAGCTCCTTGGCAAGCTGGTCAGGGGCCTGTTTAGCCAGAGCAAGCACAGTGTCCCACCTAGACTTCTAGTATCTAGCTGTATAGGCCATATAGTTAGCCTGCCTGAGTCCCAAAGATGCTGCCATGTACTGTTTCTTTGCCATGGCATCAATCTTCCTGGAGTCCTTGTCTGAGGGGTGTGATGCCAAGGGAATATCTGCCTTATCACAGGCCGCAGCCTCCACTACCCCAACATGGCTGCACTGCTGGAAAATGAACTCCATGCCTGAGCCTGAGAGAGTGTGTACCTCTTGTCCATTTGTCTGTCCACATGAGGTATAGAATTAGGAGACTTGAGAATTTTATGTGTCTGTTTCCCAAAGGATTTGTGGAGGGGAACGGACAGTCTCCTGGACTCTGGGATGTCCACCATCTCAACATAATCAGGCTCTTCCTGATCCTCTACTGCTTCCTCCACGGGAAGCTGGAGGGTCTCAGCCACTTTTTTGTAAAACATATAGTGAGAAGGGGACACAGAAAGCCTAGGAAGAGAAACACCTGAAGGTCCGTCTGGGGAGATGTCTGGGTCAATAGGCACATCCAGACTTTCATAATCACCATAATCATCCTCATACTCTCCCTCCTCCTCCGGTTCATAAAATTCTTCCAAAGTATAATCTGGAACCGGGAGAACCGACCGAACCGAGCCCCTGCCAGATGGTGCCGGTTCGGTCGGAACCGAACTAAGCAATTGCACTATCCTTATCGCCTAGGCTATCTCATCGGTGGTCGGAGTATGAATTTCTGGGTCCGAACCGGACGATTTATCTTTTCTCTTTCTTTTCACCGGAACCGATTCCTCAGAATCAGCCCTCCTTTTGCCCGAAGAAGTATCGCCCTTGTCAGAGGGCACACCTTCTGGTTCGATCGGAACCGAACCGGGTTGGCCAACTGGGTCAGCGGACTTCTCGGCCTCCCTTTCCCTCAGTCTACCTAATCTCTTTTCCAGGGTAGATTTGGGAAAATTCTTGCAAATTTGGCAGTCTGAATCAAGGTGGTCAAACCCCAGACAATAAACACAGGTGGTGTGGGGATCAGCCTTGGCAAAGACTTCCCCACACACACTGTAGTGCTGAAACCCAGTGGACCCGTTTTTTTCCTTGGGTTTCTCAGACATGGCCAATCCTATCCAAAACTTACCCTTTTTTCCGCAATCTGCCAGGCAAGACTCCCCTATCGGTTCCTGACCGTGTCATGGGTCTTGGAAAAAAACGTAATAAAATCCGTTTTTTAGAACCGATACGGACCGGTTACCACACTCTAAATTAAGCACAAGCTTTTTTTACCTCAAACTGATCGGTTCAGCCAAACCGATCCACAATTTACAAGTTCCACACAGAAACAAAACAAAAAACCTATAGTACTCACGGTACCACAGACAGAAGACTTGAACCAACTAAGCGGTAACAGCAATTCGGTAGAAACCGACCGAAAACCGACACTTCAAACGACTTTTTGAACCGAGCAGCAGGAGAAATCTCCGGAGCGACTGTTCAGTGAGGCGGAGTAAAGAATCTGATGGCTGTAGTTTAAACAACAGCAGACAGGGGCTTCAACCGAGCTCGTGGTGAACATTCCATGCTGGCCATGGAAAGTTTAACTCTTTGTTCTCCGGGGCAGTTGAAAGACAGGACCTAACTGCTTATGTCAGAATACAGCAAGACTTCATGTTGCTTGAAATGCACGACACGTGTGTATCTGTCCATGACATTTTTTGATTGCACTGGAAGCAGCATTTGAAGCCAGGAGCCAGCTTAGAATCCCTGTGCTCCACTGTATGTGTCTGAAGACAAGAATGGAAGTTTTTAAAAGAGTTAGCCAAATGGCACACTGCCGTCCAAGGGCAGAGCCAAGGGATACACCACTTGGCTGGTGGGAGGAGCTTCTCAAAGAGATTTACCAAGTTTTTCACAATTTGATTTGCACTACATATTCTGGTGCCTGACCTTGGCGATGCCATCTACGTATATCTTATAAAATCGCCCTGTGTTATTTTAGGAGTACAAGGGATCATATCTTGTCTGCCCCTGAATCCCTTCCACTTCCCAGTCTCTGGATCCACCCATGATTTGCCACTGCACTCGGGAACTTAATGTTGTGTGCCCAAGGAGCGTGCAGGGGCACGCTCCATTAAAATCTATGGGGGGCAGCTTTAACAACGTTTTTATATATAATAATGGTCATTCTGTGATTAATGAAGGGCACTGGTCTTGACTAACAAGGCCCTTGTTAGTCGACCAGTGCCCATGATTAATTGCAAATTACCATTATATATAAAATGTTGTTAAAGCCCCCACAACTTTTAATGAAGTGTGTCCCCATGCTCCCTAGGTACACATAATTATATGCCTAAGCACAGAGGTGGATCATGGGTGGATCCAGAGACCAGCAAGTGGAAGGGATGGGGGGCAGGATACAATCCCTTCTACTTCTAAAATAACAGAATACATTTTATAAGATATACATAGATGACATTTTGCCGAGGTAAGGCACCAGGATACGTGATGTACACCTAAAACTTAGTAAATCGCTTTAAAGATGGTCCAGCAAACCAGCTCTTAAAGGGAGACTGCTAGAAGTGTAGATAAGTGAATCATATCCATGTCCCTAGAATTAACTTTTCAGAGATGTTTTTCAATGTAATCTAATATTTCTTTACTTTCACCCTTAAGCCTGTTGTCAGATTTGTTTTTTAAATGCATTAAAATAAGAAATATATGAAAATCATACTTGCAAAGAGGCATTATTAATTTATTGACTATGAACTTTTTTATTAGTCACTGATCATATTTTTTCAACTCAAAGACAATAATACACAGCAGAATTCTAAAGTGTCCCATGTAAATGTTTACAACCTTCTTTCCACATACTCCCATTCACCTTAAGCCATGGGATTTTTATTTTTACATCTCAAAAATATTTTAACGTAAAATTTCATCATCTACCCCCTTCAAAATAAAACTTTCTTTTGTGAATCACTGATTCTGTAGACAACTGTATGCACGCGCACTGTATGTATGCATATTGTATATATCACGGACAGTAACTATGAGTCACTTTTATGAGGAGAAAAAAACTGTCATTCACACAAATGTTTGGTACTACCCCCCTTCCCCCAGACACACAAAGTACCACACAGTAGTACAGCAACAATGCAGCTCAGTCTCACAACAGAAAACCATTAAATGGAATGGAATGATGCCTTTTGATAAGGCAGGTTTGTTCTGTTCAAAACCACCATAATCAGTTAAGAGTATCGTTCTCCTTGTGATATCTGTTAAGGCCAGCAGTTTTTTTGTTAACATTTTTTAAACTTTCTGATGAAACATTATGTTGTATAAAATGGGCAGGCTATTTACATGAGATGTAGCATGCAGCCCTGAAGTTAATATAAAGGGAAACATCCAGAGGCACAAGACCCCCACCCTCCACCAAAAAAAACAAACAAAAAAAAAAACAGGTTGATAACTGTCACAGAACAACAGGTTTTCATTAGCTGGTCCATTCTTTCTTTCTAGTTCTGTTATTAAGTTAAAGGCAACTGCATTTCAATTAGAAATAAGCCAATGGGATGCCCAAATGTCCTGCTAGTGAAATCTGCAAGGCAGAGACAGCAAGATCGTTAACTGGAAAATAAGTCCAAACTTAAGTACATAACAAATGAACTTGCAGAAATGGAAAATTATGAGAGAACCTATTTATTTTCCTGCAGTAATTGTTCATAAGCTCAGAGATAGTTAAACCAGCTCCGTGCATGTTTACTCTACATAGCCCTAAGCTTGCTTCCTTGATATTGTTTTCTTTTAAAAGACAAAAACATTGATAAATGTTTCACTTTTTGCGTCTTCGATAAAATGAGAACTAGAACACGGATTTATTGCTATTTAGCAGCTGCATTACTTTCTTTCTAAACTTGTCTGTAAACTTGGCAGAGCCTATCTAGCCTGCAACCTAATTTAGCTTGTTCTGGCTGTTACACATCAGTCCAGAGTATAGGAAAACCACTTATTAAGGTTTAATGGCTATGACAGGAGCAACAGCACTAACAGATTAGAAAACTATTTTCTCATATGTGCTTTTGGTCTAAATTTAGATATGTAACAAACGTATATAAAATTGGTATGGAACTGGCCGAGGACTCAAGACTGCAAAGTTCCAGGCCGTGAGAAAGTGTTTGTATTTCAATCTACAGCACATACTGTACTGCACACAAACCATAATATAATGCTAAGGAAGAGCACATTACACAAAGCTGCATTTGGAACAGTGCAAACCAGATGACTGACAGCTGTTGGCACAAGAAACAGATCCGTCATGACCCGTTTACCACAAGATGTTAAATTTATACTTGAATAGTGATGCTTCCATTTAGGCAGGGTCTGCAGCACGCAAAAGGCAGAATATCCTCAGGACACAGGCCTGTAGATCCCAAAACAGCTTCCAGGCTGCTCAGCTAAACTAGGCTCTTTTCAAGATTTCTAAACTAAACTACACGGTTGCCACAGGCTCTGCTGCTTCCCTTTTATCATTTTTGAGCTTCCTCTTTTGTTTTAAGTTGATGCACTTATCAGCTCTGACGAATTCAGTCCACAATGAAATGGAAAAGTCTCGTTCTACAGAGCATGCCTTGCACCCCCATCATCCCCCATTACATCTGCACAGAGACATGGAGCAACCCCTCCTGTCTATCTTTTTAATACCGTTTCTGCACTTGGGGAGAGGCACAGATTAAGGCTTCACAGTTCTAAACGTTATTGCACAGTGCATAAAATAATCAGCAGTAGTTTCAGTATGTTACCTCCCCCAATTAGTTAATCCCAAGCACCACTGTGGTAAAATGCAACTCTGCCCTTTTTATTTCCTGCATATTTGAAAACAAAATATAAAATGGGCATCTGTTATTGCACAAGTCATGTGTAGTACTTCTGCAATGTGCTCTTAAATTTTCAAATCTACTTACAATCAAAAAAAAAAAAAAGACGTGTCAAGTATACAGCAGAGCCAACTATGATGCAATGTAGTTACTTGCAGTAAATGATGTCACAAAAACATGGCAGTCAAAAAGGGCCGAATTCCACTGAGTTAGTGTTCCCTGCAGTGTGCTGCAGCATTTTGTGACATACTGTAGCATTACTGCACCCTGACTGGCACTGCTATATATATTTATACGATGTGCGTGGACACAAATCCAATGTCATAAAAAGTGTTATCTCCACATATGCACAATAAATTTTACATCCTGGAATGCATCACCAGCATGTTGCCTAAACACTACCAGTCAATGATATCCTCCCCCAAAACAAAAATACCCCCAAAGGGAGGCCAAATGTATAAATAGAACATGTAATGGGGACCATGTATGATACATTATTCATCTACACTCGAGCTGTCTGACCTCTGAAACATCATGTGACTTGCGCCACTCGTGAGGTAACCTTAAGTCAAACTGTTCCTGTGTGCATAAATAATGTACTACATAGATCTCCACTGCATTTCCTCTATATTTGATACCATGTAAGGGAAAATAAATCTGGCAAATAAAACCATTTTTTTTTTGCAGTCTGTGATGTCACACAACTGCATAAATCATAACAGAACACTGCACAGCCTGACTGAAAATAAGCGATTTACCTGCTGTAGTGTGTGTTCTTCAATGCCACCCTAGCACTCGTGACTCTGCTGCTCTCTGACACTCACTGCTAGGTAGCATTGAGGGAAACATTCCACTGTAAATGAATAGTGTTTTTAATCACTTTATAAGCCTCTCTTATTCCTACAATGTACGTGAGCTAAAATGTAAATAGAAACATGTATTTTTGCTGGTAACTTCACCAAAATGAAGATAACACGTTTACTTCCATTTTGGACAGGTCATCAGCATTTATTTCTGCTTTGGTTAGTTCACAATGGGGCACTTAACCGATGCCTGAAGACATCTTTAATGGCTTCTGAAGCACTCAAAACATATCAGTGAAATCAAACAGAAACTACAGCTTTATAAAAAAGACCCGATTAAAAATTGTTACTATTTAAAAATCACTGTATAAACTAGACAATGGTCTGAAAGGCACTGTGCCATTTATCATCACCTGTGAGGAGACAAATATATATAAAAAAAAAACAACTTGTGGCTTCGTCACTGGTGAGTTATGATCATGCCCCCTAACTCATGAAGATAAATGGAACAGTGTGAAGTCAGCCATTACATACCCCCGTTTATATGTTTCCATTTGTACATGGCCTGTAACTTACTTGCAAAACCACAGACCATTAACAGACCCCAGCTTCTGCAACCAGCTTGCATTCTGTTCCTTCTAATGCTTAATACTACTTGCTTGATTTTGTGTTGTTCAATAACTATAAATGGAATGGTACTGCTCCAGAATAAAAATGCTCTTCATAACACACGTCAAATTATATTTTGTTGTTCTGCTTCTGACTGACAGCCAGTTCTCCAATTATTCCAGTTTTTTTTTTTTCACCACATGCAGCTCATGACCAGAAGTCCTACAGTAACTCTGCTTGGGAGTTAATCTACCAATGACATTTCAGTTCAAATGCAGAGCATTCAAATTGTGAAACCACCTCTAGTAGCGGCAGGAACTCTGTGAAAATGGCCAATTTTGCACCCAAGCAGCTTTTCAGTGATTAGTGAAGTAAAATTCCACCACTTTCACAGCATATGAGATTATACGGAAGCCTTGATAACCCAGATTTAAAAAGAAGCCAGAGTCTGCATATAACAAGGAAACAAATTAGGTTAATAGTGCCTTTCACACGCACTGTATGACTGAGTGCTTTACATTCCACAAGCTGCTGGCAAGAGCCATCAGAAGCACACAGAGAGATCAGGTGAGAGTGGATCAAGGGAGATAAAGAAAACCCAAGGGTGTTGGGCCCTGTTCACACTAGGGTATTTAAAATGGTTTAAGGAGCTTAAACCGCTTTAAAATGCCCTAGCACGGTTTGCATTTGCACTTAACACGCTTGGTAGTTAGATTTTTAAAACTCTGTTTAAATCCTGATATGACCTAGGCTTAAACATGGTTTTAAAAATGTTTCATAGTTAAATCGGACTTACCAGCAGAGCGGACAGACACGGTTCCCATTCATAAAGCTGGATGTCCCCAAATGGGAACCGGTTACTAGTTAATCTCGTCCCCGAGGCAACAGTGCGGATGCTGTAAACCATTTTTAATAACAGTTTACAACAGGCTAGTGACAGTGCGGATGTTTCAACACAGATGCTACAGCACGGTAATTAATCTGTATTTTAAAAAGTTTTAAATTGGCATGCTGTAGTGTGAACAGGGCCTTATGTGCAGAGAAAGAAAGAGACATGGCCAAGCACAGAAGGGTAAATAACTTGCTCAAAGCATACAGTAAATGGCTATGGTGCGGTTTGAACCTCAGCCTCCAGGTTCACAGCTCTTTGATCTGACTACTAGACTACTTGCATTTGTGGCAGATGCTCGTCTATCAGAAGACCCGGATAGCTCTTCAGTACAGTTCTACTGATCTCTAAACTAAGAGTAAGAAAACATGTTCAGCAGATTCAACACCTCTATTAGGACATAAAATGGTTTAGATATACAAGTTTATCAGAATAATTTATGAGAATGGTAAAGTCCCGTTGGGAATACTGATGTATAGTTATAAAAAGTCTTGACAGATGGTATATCGCAACCATTTTAAAATCAAATTCATTAATGAAGGTATCGTGTCTACCCCCAAATTTTGTTGGGTCTGCGTTTTTTTGCTTGCTAATTCAGCACACTCAAACATTAGGAAAAACCATTACAATCAATTGATGCAGACCCTGCAGTTTCCAGCTCTGTATCTGCTTATATATTCTAGTCTAAGAACTATAAGCAATTCGTCTTCAATGAACATCTGATGGGATCCAAAGTAGCTGCAGCCAGTGTATAAACTTCTGCACACGTTTAAAACTGCAAACAGGAGTCAGACAACTGAATGCAAGGTCAAGAACTTCAGCCACCTCAACCAAAGAAAATCAGTTTCTTATATGGAACAATCAATGTTTCTTTCACACACTTTCAATCTAGGTCATGCAGAAAGGTCTTTGCCTCAATTGCAGAAAAAGACAGGAGGCCCAATTCTCAGTAACATACTTCACTATATATACTGTAGGCCAATACTTTAAAAAAAAAAAAAAAATCAGTGGTCGGGTAGCTTGTACCTCCGAAAGCCTTCAGCCAGACCTACTGAGATTGGAAAGGACTGCAGACACACTGCTAAGGCACTGGAAACAGCTGGTACACTATTATCTGCTGCTGCTCAGGTTCAGCACTGCACCACTTCCTACTGTGTGTTTCTCAGCCACAAATCTGTTTTAAATTAATCAAAAGCAAACAAAACATCACAATGCACACATTTTGATAAGCCTGAATGGCTAAATTCATGTAAATATCCATACAGGAGCTTAATGGTGTTCCTTCAACAGCAAATGTCTTAGCCTTGTATCAGTGTTGCTCAGTTATGGCAACTGCAACGTAAACTAAATTTATTATTTACTTAAAGCCTGACATTTGATGCCGAGATGGAGAGCAGTTCCTTCATCTTTACAATGAAAAAGAAATTCCCACCCTTTTGACTGGCAATTCACATCTAACACTACCCAACAGTATATTTTTTAATGTACCAGTTTGGCCCCAAGCCGCAACCTTCACCGAACATAGAGTCCTGAATTGGCAAACTGCCAGCCCCATCAGCCGCTCCCGCCACTGGAGATCAACACACAGTAGAGACAGACTGTGCCAGTGACTGTCATACCAGTGGCTCAGGGACATGATATTGTTCTGTGCCCCTTCCCTTTGGTACCACAATCATTTCTCCACCAGCTAGGCACCAGACCATGTCCAAACAGGCCTCACCAAAATGCCACGATGTTCCTGTGGAGGAGGAAAGCTCCCTGGCCCACCACAGGGGTTGCAATGGCTGCAGAACCTGGTGGCCTCCCTTTCCGGCTGGAAGCACTGCAGTGCAGCTGCACAACCTCAGCCCCCCCTCTGACCCAGCTCCACAGCCCACTCCCCAACTCGGGTCGCAGGCAAGGGAACATGACGGGCTACTCACTGAGCAGCCCAGCAACAATAACTTAACAAAGCTGTTACATGATCCTCCCAGCTCTCCCGTGCATAGGAACCATACAGCAAAGCAGAAAAAAAAAAAAAACCTTCAATGTGCGCAGACACAAAAAGGTTGGTGTGGCTCCTGCCAGGGTCAGAAATGTTACAGCTGAAAGGAGGACACTCCAACCTGCACTGAAAGCTGCTGCGGTTGACAGAAAAGAGGGCAATTTACTAAGGATTTACTTTAAAGCTGTGTGATACTAATACAGATATAACCAAGCTGTTCAGAAAAGGTATTTGAGGCTACAAAAATCTGTACTGTTTTGAGGGAGCTGATCCCCATAGAATGAGTTTCATCTGTTGTATGGGAAAGATTTGAAAAGGGGTCTATGCTGCTACAAGGTATCAGAATACAGATCAACACCCCAATCCATTCCACCAAGAGCCTCTTTACCATAACTTTCAATGGGTAGACCACATTCTCCCTGGATTAATCATCTTGCCCCCTACACTGTTAAGGGGTAGAAATGGGTGGTAGAATCATAGCAGTTCCTGTAGAGCTCATCCCCCAGCTCCATACCCTGGCAGTATTACATTTCAGTCTTTGATTACTGGTGGTATTTTACCAAACTATCCTCCAAATGGCACAAGGTGCACTCAGTGGTGTTATGTTTCGGCACCAAACATCTGAGACTGCCAACATACAGACATGTCAGAAATATGACGAATATGTCTGCATAGGTGTGAAAACACCAAGCTTGAGAAGGAAGGGACAAAAAAGAATGACTACGTGAATGAAAAGGGTTTTAAAATACTGAGTCATCAATTGATGAACTGGTACAGAATATGACCTGTTAACTGAACTGAATTAAAAAAAACTATGCAACCCTTAAGAAACACTGAAGGCTTTGGTGAATTCAGTGGAAGATCAAATCTGACAACTGAGGGAGCAGGCAGAAAACGCAGGGATAGGCGCATGAGACTGTGAATACTTGAGTGTTCTGTAAGATTCACAAATAAGCAGACAATACTGCCAAAGTATATGGCTAAGAAGAGGTCCATATATTTAGAAACAAATACCCTATTTTAATGCTTTTTGCATACTGCGTGACCCTGAACAAGTCACTTAACTTCTTTGTACTCCCAAGTTCTGTCTTAGTGTGCCTTTCCAGGTTAAACAATTTCCTCTTTCCATACTGGTTTAGGATGGACATGCCAGCCAAAAAAATCTGGTTTTAGTTTGGGAAGCCTGATATTTGTGGAAACCCTGGGGTTAAGTGCAGTATGTCCCCTTGCTGAAGTTACTGGTCATGCTCACACAGCCTAAAAGGAAATCCATCATTCTGATCTACACAGAGATGTTTTCATTCTGCAATTTTTATCATTCTGATATGCACTCAGATGTGAGGAATTATGAATCCATTTTTTTCAAACAGAAATATTGTCATATTTTCTCTATCTTCAACTAGACAAAGCTAGGATCAACTGGTGTGTGGCTAGGAACTTGAGCCCCTGACCCCCTCCAAAATAATAACTACAGGTAGATAAATATGCAATTAAGTTGAAATCCCACCTCCTGCTTACATTTCTGCATTTGTGTTCTGTTGCTTTGCATTTCCAGAACTAAATGAGGAGTACTGAGTGGGTTTTCATTTGGTTAAACGTATCTTGCTGGAGCAACATGCAGCAATACTGCAGAGTGAGTTCATTTAACCTTGAGGTCTTTATTTTTGTTAGTGCCAATAATTTTACATAACATCAATGTCCCAGTTTAAGAGGAACAAGACTTTTAAAACTGAACTCTGCAGTCTGAGTCAGGACCAGGTCTGAAGCAGAGCAGGACAATGTTTTCAGAACACGGACAGAGGTTGCAAAGACTTCAATGTAACAGGTGCAAAACAGACAGTTTCACAGAGCCCCTCTACATCAACATGATGTTTCCCCTTCTGTGTAAAACCCAAAAATGATGCAGCTGTAAGCAAATTATTTATATCACCAGCTGCAGAATTTGCTTTGGGAAACTTTGAGCCACTCAGTTGAAAATCAGCAGCCAACAGACCAGAATTTATAATCCCATGCTAGTTAGGCAAGTAATAACTCCTCAACTTCAGCCAACTGACCAGTCCGGATAACAATTCTGTGGGAAGGATTTCAGTTTAAAGCATCTGCTACAGCATCTGAAGGCAGGTTCACAGGATGAGAAGCTTCATCACCGCAATCAATGTGGGGTAAAGAGTGGGAAAATGTTCTTATCAGGGGGACGCGTTGGACTCTCTCGTGGCTGAAGGCTTGGTCATGTACATTACATTCTTACTACACAGAGTAAAGTGCTAAAGATCACCTTAATTGACAGACTTTTCCAGCAGCCCAAGACAGTACCTGGAAGCCAGAACGTGTCATGTTATGGACACTGTGTGAAGCTGGTGCAGAAGAGAAGCCATAATCCTGGTAATTCGACAGTTAAACTTGCTTTCTCTTTGTGTGGCCAGTGGTAACTACTTCATGCTCATGCTATCAAGATTTTACCATTCTTCTTTGAACTGGAGCTATTTTAAACTGGGCCCCTGAACAAACAGACTTGCCCTCCCCACCCCTTTTGAATCTTTAAACAAAAAGTTATGATTCCCACCCTACAGGAGAAACAATGTGCTAAAAAAAAAATCCACCCCACCCCATGTCCACCCCCTTGGCCTAGGCAATACAAGTAAAACAAAATCATTCACAACCTTAACTATCAGTAGCTGCTTTTCACAGATTCTTCTTAGAAATAAAAGCTGAAGATGGAGAAAAAGATGCCTTTCAAGGACTGTCATTCTGCTGTGCGAATGCATTTGGTCAAGTACAAAGTTTAGTTTTTGGGGGAAGGCATGAGGGCGTAGTGGATTCCACAAGCAGACATCCTCGAACATGGAAGCAAGATGTGGGTGCAGATATGTTTGAAGGTAACTGAAGACAGATCTCCTGGAGCTCGGTCTGTTTTGCTCCCCTCAGCCCTGAGGTTGGTGGGAGAAGAGGTGCTGTTTCAGTGATTCTGGAGCTGCCAGCCAGAGTTCATGACCTTTCCCCGAGAGTTCCTTTCATTCGAGTGGGGCAAGAGGAAAGGTGGTAATGAGCTCTCACTGCCAGGATTGTGGAGGAAAGTTGTTGACCTCTGCCAGGTCCTGCACTGCAGTGCCTTTATGGTTGTATGTCAGCTTGATTCTCATCCGCAGCTGTTGCTTTAGAGAAAAAGAAAAAACAACTATGAATCCTTTTGAATCTCAATGCTACATTCTGAAAAAACGTTCAGAATTCAAGACAAGAGTGCTACATTTTATTACAATATAAAAGTTTATCACAACAGATATCTACAAAGTAGTGCTTATAATCAAGTTGTATCTGTATGCAAAAACTACACATACGCATTGTGTCATTAGCAGTGTCAGTGGCTCAGTAGGTAGCACACTCGCCTCTGAGGCCGGGAGATCAGAGGGCTGTGGGTTCAGTTCCCACATCTGGCACTTGGGTTAATATCCCAGTACTGACACTGTAGTGCAGCATGAGAGGGGTGCTGCACTTCTGAGGTGCCGTCTTTCGGATGAGATGTTAAACCGAGGTCCCATCTGCCTGGATTGGTAGTTCAGGTGGATGTTAAAGATCCCATGGCACTTATCGAAAAGAGTAGGGGAATTTCCCCGGTGTCCTGGCCAAATTTCCCTCATTCACCATAAATTCCACCAACAGCTTAATCTGGTTCAAGGTCAGTTGGCATTCATCTGTATCCCACTACCCCGGGTCGTGCCTGAAAATAGGCAGGATTTGTCTAGTGCACTTACCCGGTCAACAAAAGCTAAATAAAAAATAAAATAAAATTGTTACAAAATCAAGGGGCTGGTCATGCATTTAGGGGTCAGATCCCTCCAGCTATGACAGCAGTTACCTGTCAGGTACCACAATCAATCATGGATTTCCAACACCCCAGTTATTTAGTTGTACTTTGTGTAAACTGGTGGTCCAGGGAGAGGAAAGCCCCACGGAAAATAACTGGTAACTCATGGGAAGCCTTACGTCAGCATACACTCTCTTGACTGACACGTCATGAACGTGTTACACCTCCAGAGTGAGGCTTGTACTGCTGTGCATCCAGCATACTTGGTGATGCTAACTATGTTTCAGGTAAGGCAGCAAGGACCCCAGAATAAAAAACTGAATTTTTCTCGATAGATGTAGCTGTTAAATTTCCTGAGATTGAGAATGGGGCTCATATGCCCTTGATTTCTTTGTTACCAGGAAGTAGTGGGAGTAGAAGCCTGTGCTCTGTTCTGACTCCAGCACTATTTCCACTGCCCCGCTTCTCAGAAGAAAAAATTACTCACCTTAGTAATGTTGTTTCTTCTAATGGAGTCTTGCTGTATTCTGACATATGCAGTGATCACCAACCTTTGAACTGCCCCGGAAAACAAAGAGTTAACTTTCTATGCAGAGCACAGAATACTGAGCTCGAGCTCGGTTGAAGCCTCTGTCTGCTGTTGTTTAAACTCCAACCGTCACATCTTTACGGGCTATACTCACTAGGCGTTCTGTGTGGAAACTGTAAACTCACACTACCCAAGTGGCAACTAAATTTGTTTAAAAAAAAAAAAAAGTGTTTTTTGGTTTCAAAGCAAAGACTCAAGTCAGGAAACCCAAAAAATAAAACACAACACACACCCAAAATGAAGG
Source organism: Neoceratodus forsteri (assembly GCA_016271365.2). Classification (NCBI taxonomy): domain Eukaryota; kingdom Metazoa; phylum Chordata; order Ceratodontiformes; family Ceratodontidae; genus Neoceratodus; species Neoceratodus forsteri. The sequence continues at coordinate 1,118,928,262 of CM028130.1, read as the reverse complement.
AGGGTGAGAAAAAAGGGCCACCTCTAGGTGCTAACACTGTTCCTGCCCACCCACATCCCAAAAACCAGGTTCTGAGAGGGGAGGCTGGGAGAGGGGGGAGGTCAGAATACAGTAAGACTCCATTAGAAGAAACAACATTACTAAGGTGAGTAATTTTTTCTTCAAACATGAAGTTTTGCTGTATTCTGACATATGCAGACTACCAAGCAGTGCCTCCAAGGAGGAGGAACAGAACCTACTTTGGGAACAGGTTCTGAAGTACTGCTGTGCCAAACCGAGCATCACTCCTAGCCTGGATATCCAGACAGTAATGCTTGGTGAACGTATGGACTGTTTTCCAGGTGGCTGCTTGACAGATTTCTAAGGAATATCCCTGGCAGCAGCCAGGGAAGCAGCTGTACCTCTAGTAGAGTGAGCCTTCAGGCCTGAGGGTGGGGTTCTATCCAATTTCTCACAGCAGAATTGTATACAAAAGACAATCCACCTGGCAATAGATCTTTTAGTGGCAAGTTTGCCCTCACCAACCTCCCCATAAGTGAGGAACAACTGGGGGGGACTCAAACATGTGACCCTTGGTGCGCTCTATGTAGTAGCTAAGGGCTCTTTTTACATCCAGGCTGTGCAACCTCCTCTCCCCAGAGAAGAAATGGGCAGTGAAGAAAACAGGGAGCGACAGACTGATTAAGGTGGAAATCTGAAACCACCTTAGGCAAAAAACTTCCTGTTAGTTCTTAGGACCACTTTATTTCAATGGAAAGAGATGAAATCAGGCTCCACCGACAGGGCTTGCAATTTACTGATGCGCCTGTCCGAGGTAATGGCTACTAAAAACACAGTTTTCCAAGTCAAGTACTTAAGCTCTGCAGAGGACAAAGGCTCAAAGGGGGGTTGCATAAGCTGCGCAATGCAAATATTAAGGTCCCAAGCAGGAGCAGGGTCCCTGAAGGGGGATTGGTGTGCAACAATCCCTTGAAGAATTTGCAAAATACAGGATGGGCTGATAGAGAAGAGGGCTTGCCTACTGACAAAAAAGCAGAAACAGCTGCCAAATGTACTTTGAGTGTAGCTGGTCTGAGTCCCAAGCCATTGAGATGAACCATATAGTCCAGGACTGTAGGCAACCCAGCAGATTCTGGAGAAATATGCTTACCAGAGCACCAAATAGTGAACCTTTTCCATTTGGAGTTGTAAGTCTTTCTGGTGGAAGGTTTCGAGAAGCCCTAAGAATATCCAGAACACCTTGAGAGTGGTGCAGATCAGCAAACTCTAACTCTTCAAGAGCCAGGCTTTGAGATCGAGAGATTTGAGATTCGGATACCAAATCCTTCCCTAAGAGGATGTCAACAGGTTGTAATTCCTGGGAAGAGACAGGGGAAGGTGGACTGCTAAGGACAGCAACAGTGGATACCAGGGCTGTCAGCCCAGTCTGGAGCAATCAGAAACACTCTGCACGGTTGAGAACTGATCTTGACTAGCACCTTGAACAGGAGAAGGAAGGGGGGGAAGCATACAGGAACTTCCCTTCCCAACTGAGAACCAGAGCGTCCAGGGGGACTGAGCCCAAGACTGGGGGTCTGCAGCAAAAGAGAGGAAGTTGGTGAATGTCTGAGGCTGCAAAAAGATCCATCTGTGGAGTGCCCCATCTGGAGAAAATCACTTTCAAAATTAGGGGATCTAGGGACCATTTGTGGTGGCCCCGAGATATCCTGCTGAGAGCATCTGCTAGGACATTGTCCTTCCCTGGGAGGTTAACTGCTGTCAGAGAAGTTTGCAGGGAATAGGCCAGAGACCACAACTTCATTGCTTCTGTGCACAAGGTCGTAGACCAACTGCCCCCTTGCTTGTTGATGTACCTCAGTGTGGTGGTATTGTCTGTTCTGATCTGGACTACCTTGTTCTGGACAAACTTGGAAAAAGCTTGCAGTGCCAGAAACACTGCTCCGAGTTTCAAGAGACTGATGTGAAGCATAGATTCTTGGTGACCACAGCCCTTAGGTGGTAAGGTCCCCCAAGTGGGCTCCCCAACCCAAGAGGGAGGCGTCTGTGGTGAGGATTAGTGTACGAGACTGAGTGACAAAAGGAACTCCCTGCCTTAAACTGTCCTGATCCTGCCACCATTGCAAAGCCTGGATCAGGGTTCGAGTCACTGGGACTAGTCTGGTAAGGGAATCCTTTCTCTGGGACCAGAAGGCTCTCAAATGGAACTGAATGCCCCTCATCTGAAATCTTGCCCCCTGGAACACTGCTGTAGAGGCTGCCATGTGGCCCAGGAGCTGCAAGAAGTGCCTTGCTGGTCGAGACACCTGAAGGGTGAAAGAAGAGGCCAGTTCTATTAGTGTCCTTGCTCTGTCCAGGGGAAGGAAGGCCTTTGCTTTTACTGTATCCAGCTCAGCCCCTATAAAGGTGAGGAGCTGTACTGGCTCCAGAACGGACTTTGGAAGGTTTAGGAGGAATCCTAAGGAAGTGAGCAGTTGCTGAGTTATCTGAAGATATGACTTGACTTGGTCTGGAGACTGACCACAATGAGCCAGTCATCCAGGTATGGAAAGATGGAGATCTTTTTTCTCCTTAGGAAAGCAACCACTACTGCCAGGCACTTTGTGAACACCCTTGGGGCTGATGTTAGACCAAAGGGCATTGCTCTGACTTGATAGTGGCCTGAGGGCAACTCGAACCTGAGGTACTTTATGTGGGAGCACCTGATGGGAATATGAAAATAGCTATCTTTGAGGTCCAGGGAGGCTAGCCAGTCCCTTGGCCTTAGAGAGGGCAGAATTATTCCCAGAGTCACCATTTTGAATTTTGGCTTTAAAAGGTGCTTGTTTAGATATCTCAGATCCAGGATGGGCCGCCATTCTCCTGTCTTTTTGGGGGTTAGGAAGTACCTGGAGTACAATCCTTTGCCCCTGTGTAGGGTAGGAACCCTTTCTACGGCTCTGAGAGCCAAGAGGGAAGAAACCTCTGCCTCTAGGGCAAGGGCCTCTGATGGATTTGCAGGTGGAAAGGATCTGGTTCTCATCTTGGGAAATGTTTTGAAGCTGGGAACCAGTCCCTGGCTTACTACTTCCAGGACCCACTTGTCTGATGTTAAAGACTTCCAGTCCTGGACAAAGTAAGCCAGCCTGCCCCCTACAGGTATTGGAGAACTGGCCCGGGCAGACCCATCAGGGTTTCTGCTTGGCAGGGGCTTTAGGCTGAGGGGTGGAAGCAGTCCTGCTCATACCCTGTTTGCCTCTCCCTCTAGAGAACCCCCTCTGAGCAAAAGCAGAACAGGAGGCCTGGGCTTGGTAACAAGGCCTTTGAAAGGGCCTGCCCCTGGAATGCTGCCTCTCAGGAGTGGCTTGCCTTTCTTTGGCCTGAGCACTCCTTAGGTGGTCCTGTACTCGTCCATCTTCTTCATGTAGTTCTCTGTCTGCTCCCCAAACAGAGAAATACCAATGACAGGAAAATACATGGCCTTAGCCTGGGTATCCTGTGATAGGCTAGTACATCTGAGCTAAGCCATCCTCCCAAGGGCCACAGATGTAGCCATGACTCTAGATGAAACATCATCGGAGTCCACAGCAGCAGCATGAAATTGCACCTTGGATGCCTCAATCCCATCCGCAGCCACCCGCTCCAGCTCCTTGGCAAGCTGGTCAGGGGCCTGTTTAGCTAGAGCCAGCACAGTGTCCCACCTGGACTTCTGGTATCTAGCTGTGTAGGCCATATAGTTAGCCTGCCTGAGTCCCAAAGATGCTGCCATGTACTGTTTCTTTGCCATGGCATCAATCCTCCTGGAGTCCTTATCTGGGGGGTGTGAAGCCAAGGGAATATTTGCCTCATCACAGGCAGCAGCCTGCACTACCCCAACATGGCTGCATTGCTAGGAAAGGAACTCCGTGTCTGAGCCTGAAAGAGTATACCTCTTGTCCATTCTTCTGTCCACAGGAGGTATGGAATTAGGAGTTTTTAGAATTTTAAATGTCCGTTTCCCAAAAGATTTATGGAGGGGAACAGACAATCTCCTGGACTTTGGGATGTCCATCATCTCAACAAAATCAGGCTCCTCCTGATCCTCTACTGCTTCTTCCATAGGAAGCTGGAGGGTTTCAGCCACTTTCTTGTAAAACATAAAGTGGGAAGGGGACTCAGAAAGCCTAGGAGGAGAAACACTTGAAGGTCTGTCTGGGGAGATGTCCAGGTCAATAGGCACATCCAGGCTTTCATAATCACCATCATCATTATCTTCACACTCTCCCTCCTCCTCCTCCAGTTCATAAAATTCTTCTAAAGTATAATCCTTAACCAGGGGAACTGACCGAACTGAGCCCCTGACAGATGGTGCCGGTTCGGCCGGAACCGAAGTTAGCGACTTGAACTATCCTTATCACTTTGGCCATCTCATCAGCAGTCGGAGAAAGAACTTGTGGATCTGAACTGGATGATTTATCCCTTTTCTTTCTTTTAACCGGAACAGACTCCTCAGAATCGGTTCTCCTTTTGCCTGAAGAAGTTTCGCCCTGGTCAGAGGGCACTCCTTCTGGTTCGGTCAGAACCAAACCGGGCTGGCCATCCGGGTCAGCGGACTTCTCTGCCTCCCTTTCCCTCAGTCTACCTACTCTCTTATCCAGGGTAGCTTTGGGAAAACTTTTATAAATTTGGCAGTCTGAATTGAGGTGGTCAAACCTCAGACAATAAACATAGGTGGTGTGGGGATCAGCCTTAGCAAAGGCTTCCCCACACACACTACAGTGTTGAAACCCAGTGGGCAGGTTTTATTTCTTGGGTTTCTCAGACATGGCCAATCCTAACTGAAACTTACCCTTTTTTAGGCAATCCGATAGGCAAGACACCCCTATCGGTTCCTGACCGTGTTACGGGTCTTGGAAAAAAACGTAATGAAATCCGTCTTTTTTAGAACCGATACGGACTGGTTACCACACACTAATAAAGACAGAAGTTTTTTTTTTTTTTTTAAACCTGATTGGTTCAAACCGAACCAATCCAATGTTTACAAGTTCCACACAGAAACTAACATAGAAAAACCTATCTAGTACTCATGGCACCACAGACAGAGACTTAAACAGACAGGTTCAGAAGCAGAAATTCAGGGGAAACCGAGCGAAAAAAACAACACTTTAACTGACTTTTTTGAACCGAGCGAAGAAGAAATCTCCGGTGTGACTGTTCAGTGAGGCGGAGTAAAGAATCTGACGGTTGGAGTTTAAACAACAGCAGACAGCGGCTTCAACCGAGCTCGAGCTCAGTGTTCCATGCCCTGCATGGAAAGTTAACTCTTTGTTCTCTGGGGCAGTTCAAAGGTTGGTGATCACTGCATATGTCAGAATACAGCAAGACTTCATGTTGTTTGAAAACCTTTCTCTACTGCCACCTTCATATGGACACACACATAAGATACTTTATTCAGCGTTTCCAGTCAATCCCAGCAGTAGTCATGATCATGATATACAAGCTTTCTTACTGCTCAGCCATGCTGTACAACACTGGCAGTTGCAATTCTGTTCCAGTCTGTGCTCAGTGCCATTCTGTGTGCCTCACGGTCAGCAGTAATCAATAAAAGCCAAAATCCATATAGGGGGAAGCCCCAGTTGGGTTTGGGGTTTTCTGCTGTAGATCTGATGTGCTAAGCACCCACTTAAGAGTGAGACAGGCAGGATAAGATGAAAAACAAAGCAAACGAATAAAAATTCTTGAAGATCATAGAACTCCAGCCTGAATCTCCTGTAAAAGCAAGGAATCAAGGTCAGTTGGCATTCATCTGTATCCCCCTCCCCCGGGTCATGCCTGAATATAGGCAGGATTTGTCTAGTGCACTTACCGGTCAACAATAAATAAATAATCAGAATCCTATGGATGGTGGCTTTTCAAGAAAAAGAGAGTGGGATGTTACTGTTTTAAACATCCTGCATGAATCCAGCACTGTCACTCACAAGGAGTGACATATACACCCCTACACTGCAGAAAAGGCAATCTAAAAATAGAAATCAAAGGCAGAGGCACATTTGCAACGTAACATGCACTGCTGCTGTATAAAAGGTTGACATGAACTGCCATTTTAAACACACTCAGCGTCTAAAGTCTTAACAAAAATGGCTAGGAAAAAGCCCTTGAACTGCGGAAAAACAGTACTGGGCTACAGTTAGATTTTTATTTGAAGTAAGGTTTAAAAATCCATCATCAAACGCATCCAATGCATAAATGCAAGTGGCTTATGAAAGAGACTACCTGCTGCCAGAATCAGAAACTTACCTTCTGGGGGTTGAGGACTTTGATGACTTGTGTGATGGATCCTGTGTTCAGTGCTGGGATTATATTACTGCTGGGAGACAACAACTGGAGCTGGAACGTCTAGAAAAAATTCAACAGCAAACATCAACAGCAGCAGCAGCAGCAGCCCAAACACCTGAGCGCTGACAGCAAATTACTGGCCAAAATCATTTCCCATCTAACCATTATAAAACACCACTATAACAATTATATTTTTGTATATATATATATATATATGTAGGGATACATGATGGCATAGAGGTGGATATGGCAAATATTGTTTCCTGCAGTCAGAGTTGATATCTCACTGCGGTGTAGGCACGCAGTGAGATATCCAAGCTCACGATGCAGGAGTGACAATATTTGCTATAAGACACGATCTGCTCCATCATATATTCGATATATACAATAGGGCCAAGAGTTTCAGAAGTTTTGTTATGCTGTCTTGTGTTCTGTTCCTGTTAATGTGTTTGCTCATTCTGTGTGTGAGCTTTTCTGAATGGGCTGGCAGTGTTATAAACTTGAGAGACACATGAGTGTGTTTTGCAATGCTAAATGAGTTAGTTTCAGATAGGAATGAGAAACATACTTTTGTGAAGCTGTATTGTTTAGCAGTCTGGCTGCAGTGAAGTTAAAAGCATCACAGTATTTGTAATGAACTGAGAGGCAGAGTGTTAGAACAGCTGATACTGTTTTCAGTGGTAATTAAGTTAGCTGCAGGCAGAGTGCAGAGTGTTCTGTGAAATTGTGCTCTTTAGGATTCTGACTGCAGTGAAGTTGAAATTGTCACAGTAATTTTAATGGGTGAGAATCAGAGTTTGAGGAACAAGTGAGAGTGTGTTTCAGTGGTAGTTGAGTTAGCTGCAGGCAGTAGTTTAGACTGTTCTGTGAAGCTGTGCTGTTTGGAATTCTGGCTGCATCAAGTTGAGAGCATCACAGTAATGAGCTGGAAATGGGGGGATAGGTGTGTTTTGTAGTGCTCACTGAGTTAGCTGTAGGCAGCAGTGAGACCTCTCAGGTAGTTCTGCATTTGTGTCTATGGTAACAGCACAGGTGTTTCTTTCATGCTGAGGGGATAGCTGCCTAGGGTGATGATATCAGTGACCTTTTGTGACCTATGTGTAAATGTCTCATATCATCACAGTAGAGCAGAGGGTAAAAATATCACACTGCAGTGGATGATATGCTGTTTTATCTCGCTCATTTACCACTCACCCCTATTATGTGTGTGTGTGTGTGTGTATATATAAAATCTCTTATAGTGGCACGGTAGTGCCACTATAGTTAGGGTTGAGTACCCTATTTAAGGTTAAATCTCAAATTTTGCACCTTAATAACTTTGCAACTGTACAATGGATTTGCCTGAATTTGGAGTGCATGGTCTGGTACTATAGATCTCTGGATCTGGCAAGTTGTGTTACAGTTGGGTGTATGGTTACGGAGCTGCAGCATGCCAACAAACGCATAAATTATGGATTTTTTCACATTTCTTTGCTCGCATCTACAGCCCACACGGTTTGTGCTATTGGTCTGAAAACTTCAGGGAACATGCAGCCGGGCTCCCCGATGTGCTTTTCGAAGACTTCGTGAAAAAATATTAAACTATTCAAAAGTTATTAAAAAAAACGGAATCCCATTATAGTCTATGGGAAAAGTTAACAATTGCAACACTTTCACAAGTGCAGTTTTTACTGTTGCAAACTGCCCTTTTACTTTCGTGAGTCAGCCTTTTTTTTTTTTTCAGTTACAGCTCAGAAAATGTTTTTATTTTATTTATTAAGTTCTTGGATAATACCTGTGAGCGGATGCTCGTTGAAAGGTTCCATGTCAGATACATTAAACAACAAGGTACAGGTACTGTGAACAAATATACAAATGCTGAGAAAAATATTCATGGAGATTACAGAAAACAAATATAAAGCACTAGCTATGCTGAGGCATTGTACAATGTATGCCCGTGTTAAGAAGATAAGCAGACAAGGATAGGGAAGGATACAATGGGAGTGGGAGAGCTAGGTGAGCAGAGCACATAAAATGGAGGGAGGAGGGGTCCAGGGACAAGAGGCAGAGCCAGGGAGGGGTAGGGAGGTGGGCCAAGTGCTACGGTTTGACTATCCTGTCATGAGAGGCAAAGATAAGTGCTAGAGGCAGAGTGTTGCTGTGTGCTGAGCCTTAGCGGGGGCACATGCAGCTACTCATATCAAAGAGGTGCTGGTGCAGCCTACGTTTAAAACAGCCAATCGCTGAGGAGCCAGATATGTCAGGAGGCAGTGCATTTACACAGAGGGGTGCACGGTGTGAGAATGCACGCTGCGCCATGGTAGTGCGGCATCTGGATACTTGGAAATTTTGAGTGGCAGAGCTTCTGGTTTGTCTGGTATTGAAAGGCAGTTTTAGCAGGTTCTGCTCCCCAGCTGAAAGCAGATTTAATGCGATTTTTTTTGGCAACAAGGCAGGTTTGATACCAGATTCTGTCATTCAATTGAAGCCAGCCAGCCCTAGCATAAAGTTCACAGGTGTGTGTGAATCTTGGTGCATTTCAGAGTAGGCTGCAGGCTTTGTTTAAGGCAACAGATCCGTTGGAGCGCCGAGTTGGTAGCAGAACTGTATATGGCCAGCCCATAGTCTGAGGGAGAAAAATGCTTGGCATTTAAAATTGGGACCCTCTAGGGACACAATTCTTGTGTTCTCCTAGTTGAGTCCTGAGGATGCTAGCCATGTCTTTTTTTTGGGTTAACACCCCCCCCCAAGAAATATGTTTTTAAAATTTCTGTGAAAGATAGTGTCGCAAAGTACTTTTGCAAATGCGACACTTTCGTGATTTTTTTTTTTGTGAAAGTGTCGTGATTTACAAACGTAATTTGCGAAAGTAACAGGAAAGAAAAAATTACTCACCTTAGTAATGTTGTTTCTTCTAATGGAGTCTTGCTATATTATGACTATTGCAGTTTGTCCCACCATTAGAACTGCTCCGGAGGTGAAAGAGTTAACTTCCATGCAGGGCATGGAACTTAGAGCGCGAGCTCGGTTAGAAAAGCTCTGTCTGGGATATTTCAAACTGAAACTGTCAGATCTTTACGAGCAAAACTCACTGAGGTTCTGTGTGGAAGCTGTAACCTACACTAGCCAACTGGCTACTAAAATATTAACACATTTTCCTGGTCCCATCACCAAGACTCAAGTCAGGGGACCAGAAAAAGATAAGATAAGATAAAATAAAACACAACACCCAAACACCCCAAAAAGAAGGGGTGGAAAACATAAAAAGGGGCATCAATAAGTGCCAGCAGTGGACTGCCCACCCCATACCCAAAGCAGAAGTTCTGAGGGGGCAGGCTTGGGGAGGTCATAATATAGCAAGACTCCATTAGAAGAAACAACATTACTAAGGTGAGTAATTTTTTCTTCAAACAACATGAAGTCTTGCTATATTATGACTACTGCAGACTACACAGCAGTACCTCCATGGAGGAGGGACAGAACCTACTTAGGGAATAGGCTCTGAAGCACGGCTGTGCAAAACCGAGCATCCCTCCTGGCCTGGATATCCAGGAGTAATACTTGGTGAAAGTGTGTACTGTTTTCCAAGTAGCTGCTTGACATATCTCTAAGATAGGGATGTCTCTGGCAGCAGCTAGAGATGCAGCTGTACCTCTGGTAGAGTGAGCCCTCAGGCCTGAAGGGGAACCTTACCCAGTTTTGATAGCAAAATTGGATACAAGAGACAATCCACCTGGCAATGGATCTCTTAGTGGCAGGTTTCCTTTCCCAACCTCACCATAAGTGAGAAATAGTTGAGGGAGTCAAACCTGTGACCCTTGGCACGCCTATGTAGTAACTAGGCCTCCTTAACATCTAAGTTGTGCAACCTCCTCTCACCAGAGGAGGAATGGTCAGTGAAGAACACTGGAAGTGAAAGAGATTGATTAAGGTGGAAATCTGAAACCACCTTAGGCAAAAACTTCCTGTTAGTCCTGAGGACTACCTTATCCCTGTGAAAGGAAATAAAGTCAGTCTCCACTGACAAAGCTTGTAACTCACTTATGCGCCTGGCAGAAGTGATGGTTACTAGAAATACAGTTTTCCAAGTCAAGTACTTAAGCTCTGCCGAAGACAGAGGTTCAAAGGGGGGTTGCATCAGCTGAGCAATGCAAACATTAAGATCCCAGGCAGGGGCAGGGTCCCTGAATGGTGGATTGGTATGAAGCAATCCCCTACAAAACTTGGAAAATACAGGGTGAGCAGAAAGAGAAGAGGGCTTCCCTGCTGAAATAAAAGCAGAGACAGCTACCAAATGCACTTTCAGGGTAGCTGGTCTCAGTCCCAAAGTATTAAGATGGACCATATAGTCCAAAACAGTGGGCAAATCAGCAGATTCTGGGGAAATATGCTTCCCAGAACACCATATGGAAAACCTTTTCCACTTGGAGTTATAGGTAGCCCTAGTGGAAGGCTTCCTAGAAGCTTTCAAGATTTCGAGAACACCTTGAGAAAGTTGTAGATCAGCAAACTCTAACTCCTCAAGAGCCAGGCCTTGAGGTTGAGGGATTTGAGATTCGGATACCAGACTCTCCCCTGGGCACAGGTTAACAGATTGTGGTTCCTGGGGAGACACAGGGGAAGATGGACTGCTAAGGACAGAAGGAGTGGGTACCAGGGCTGCCTGACCCAGTCTGGAGCAATCAGGATCATCTTGCAGGGCTGAGATCTGATTTTGACTAGCACCTTGAACAGGAGAGGGAAGGGGGGGAAGGCATAGAGAAACTTCCTTTCCCAATCGAGGAGAAAGGCATCCAGGGGACTGAGCCCAACACTTGGGCCTGCAACAAAAGAAGTGTGATGATTGTCTGGGGCTGCAAAAGATCTATCTGAGGAGTGCCCCATCTGGCAAAAACTATCCCCAGTACTGGGATCCAGTGACCATTCGTGATGGCCCTGGGAAATCCTGCTGAGAGCATCTGCCAGGACATTGTCCTTGCCTGGGAGGTGAACTGCTGAGGGAAGTGTTCAGGGAATAAGCCAGAGACCACAACTTCATCGCCTGGTGCACAAGGTCAAGACAGAGTGCCCCTTGTTTGTTGATGTACCACATTGTAGTGGTGTTGTCTGTTCTGACCTGTACCACTTTGTTCTGAACAGATGCAGAAAAACTGAAGTGCTAGAAAACAGCCCTGAGTTCCAACAGATTGATGTGGAGGAGAGATTCCTGAGGGGGCCACAATCCCTGGGTGGAGAGGTCGCCCATGTGAGCTCCCCATCCCAAGAGGGACACATCTGTAGTAAGGGTCAAGGAGTGAGATAGAGGGATGAAGGGCACCCCTTGTCTCAGATTGCTCTGATCCTGCCACCACTGAAGGGCCTGGATCAGGGTTCGAGTCACTGGGATCAACTTGGATAGGGAATCTCTTCTTTGAGACCAAAAGGCTCTCAAATGGAACTGAATGTCCCTCATCTGAAATCTTGCTCCTTGCACTACAGCTGTGGAAGCAGCCATGTGTCCTAGGAGCTGTAGGAAATGCCTTGCTGGTCGAGAGACCTGCAGAGTGAAGGACGAGGCCAGGGCCATCAGGGTCCTTACCCTTTCTAGGGGAAGGAAGGCTCTGGCCTGCTTTGTGTCCAGTTCTGCACCTATAACGGTGAGTACCTGGACAGGTTCCAGAACTAACTTTGGAAGATTGAGAAGAAAGCCCAGAGAAGTAAGCAGCTGCTGGGTAACTTGCAGGTGTGATTTGACCTGGTCTGGAGACTGACCCACAATGAGCCAGTCGTCTAGGTAGGGAAAGATGGCAATCTTTTGCCTTCTTAAATGAGCAACTGCTACTGCCAGACATTTTGTGAATACCCTTGGGGCAGAGGTAAGGCGAAGGCATTGCTCTGAACTGATAATGGCCTGAGGGCAGTTCAATCTGAGGTACTTTCGTGGGAGCTTCTGATAAGAACATGGAAGTAGGCATCCTTGAGGTCCAGGGAAGCTAGCCAGTCCCTGGCCTTAGGGAGGGTAAAATCATACCAGAGTCACCATTTTGAATTTTGGTTTTAAAGGTGCTTGTTCAGATATCTTAGATCCAGGATGGGCTGCCACTCTCCTGTCTTTTGGGGGTAAGGAAGTACCTGGGTACAGACCCTTGCCCGTGTAGGGGAGAAACCCTTTCTACAGCTCTGAGAGCCAGGAGGGTTGAGACTTCTGTTTCCAAAGCAAGAGTCTCTAAAGGGTTTGCAGGTGGAAAGATCTGATTCTCATCTTTGGAAATTTTTGAAGCTGAGAACCAGACCCTAGCTTACTACTTCCAGGACCCACTTGTCTGATGTTAAAGACTCCAGTCCTGACCTAAGCAAGCTGGCCTGCCCCTCACAGGTAATGGAGAACCTGCCCTGGGCATCCCAATGTGGGTGCCTGTTTGGCAGGGCTTTAGGCTGAGGGGTGGGAGCAGGCCTGCTTGTACCCAGTCTGCCTCTCCCTCTGAAGAACCCCCTCTGAACATAAGCTGAAGAGGAGGCCTGGGTTTGGTAAAAAGGCCTGTGAAAAGGCCTGCCTCTACCCCTGGGGGGCTGCCTCTGAAGAGTGGCTTGCCGTTCCTTGGCTTGTGCACTCCTATAAGTGGTTCTATATTCATCCATTTTCTTCATATAATTCTCTGTCTGCTCCCCAAACAGAGAATTCCCCACCACAGGAGAATCCATAGCCTTAGCCTGGGTATCCTGTGAAAAACTAGTACACCTGAGCCAAGCCAATCTACGAAAAGCCACAGATGTAGCCATGACTCTAGAGGATACATCATTAGAATCCACTACAGCATGGAACTGCACCTTAGATGCCTCAATACCATCAGCAGCCACCTGCTCCAGCTCCTTGGCAAGCTGGCCAGGGGCCTGTTTGGCTAAAGCCATGACAGTATCCCATCTAGATTTTTGGTATCTTGCAACATAAGCCATATAATTTGCTTGTCTGAGTCCCAAGGACGCTGCCATGTATTTTTTTTTAGCCATGGCATCAATCTTCCTGGAGTCCTTGTCAGGAGGATGTGAAGCCAGAGGAATATTAGCCTTATCACAGGCTGCAGCCTGAACTACCCCAACATGGCTGCATTGCTGTGAAAGAAATTCTGTATCAGGACCTGACAAAGTTTACCTCCTGTCCATCTTTTTATCCACAGGAGGCATAGAATTAGGAGCTTTTAAAATTTTATTGTTTGCTTCCTAAAGGATTTATGTAAAGGAATAGACAATCTCCTGGACTCTGGGATATCCATCATCTCAACAAAGTCAGGCTCCTCTTGCTCATCCACAGCTTCCTCCAAAGGAAGCTGGAGGGTTTCAGCAACTTTTTTATAAAACAGAAAATGAGAAGAGGACTCAGAAAGCCTAGGGGGAGATTCTCCTAAAGGTCTGTCTGGGGAGATGTCCGGTTCAATGGGCACATCCAGACTTTCAAAGTCACATTCACACTGTTCATAATCATCCTCCCCCTCCTCTGGTTCATAAAACTCCTCTATATCATACTCTTGAACCGGTGGAACCGGCCGAACTGACTTTTTGCCAGACAGTGGCGGTTCTGACGGAACCGGGGAAAGTGACTGGACAATTTGGATTGCCCTGGCTATCTCTGCAGCAGTTGGAGAAGGGATTTTTGACTCCACACCTGCTGATTTTCTAGTTCTCTTGGCTGGAACTGGCTCCTCAGAGTCAGCTTTACGTTTGCCCGAGGAAGTCAGGCCCTGGTCAGAGGGCACTCCCTCCGGTTCGGCTGGCACCGAACCGGGCTGGCCATCCGGGTCAGCGGACTTTTGGCCTCTCGCCTCCCTGAGCCTACCAACTCTCTTATCTAGGGTAGCTGCAGGAAAATTCTTGCAAATCTGGCAGTCTGCATTGGGTGGTCAAACCCCAGACAATAAACACATGTGGTGTGTGGGTCAGCCTTGGCAAAAGCTTCCCCACAGACACTACAGTGTTGAAACCCAAGTGGGCCAGTTTTTCTTTGGGTTTCTCAGACATAATGCCAGCTCAACCAAAAACTTGCCCTTTTTTTGCAGTGCCAGGCAAGACACCCTTATTGGTTCCCAACTGTCATCTGGTCGTGGAAACCGAATGAAATCCAGTTTTTTAGAACCGATAAGAACTGGGAACCGCACTCTAAAAGCCTTTAAATGCTTCAGAATAAAGTTTCAACATACCTGATCGGTTCAAACCGAACCGATAAACATTTACAAGTTCCACACAGAAATAAACCTATCTATTACTTACAATACCATAGACAGAGCTTGAACCGATTGGTTTGAGGTTAAAATAATGATAATCGCGGTTGAATTTAACCGAGAAAAAACTCTTTAAACCGAGAAAATGAACCAAGCAGTAGGAGGAATCTCCGGAGCGACTGTTCAGTGAGGCGGAGTAAAGAATCTGACAGTTTCAGTTTGAAATATCCCAGACAGAGCTTTTCTAACCGAGCTTGCGCTCTAAGTTCCATGCCCTGCATGGAAGTTAACTCTTTCACCTCCGGAGCAGTTCTAATGGTGGGACAAACTGCAATAGTCATAATATAGCAAGACTTCATGTTGTTTGAATCTTTGCTACCCTGCAGCAAAACAGTTTGGTCTTTTGGGTTGAAATTTGCAGGGAAGAAAGCCAACATCCCACAGATGTGCCTTTTGGTGATCTGGTGGCAAAATATTACAGGGCTGCAAAGTTACGGCACTCCGAAGTAACTATTTTTCCCATAGGATAACATTATGGCATCTGCCACACCTTTCCGGTCCCGTAGCTTGAAAATGGCTCAAGTTACGGACTTTGTCGCAAAAATTCTTAGTCCTCCAGTGGGGACCTAAATGTAAAACTAGCCTGGAAATTCACAAGAGAGATTTAAATTTTTTTTCTACGTAGTAGGGTTCCTGAGATATAAGCCATTTAGTATTCCAAGTGCTCATTTTCCAGTCAGAGGACCATTATTATCCCCACATTCTATGTATTCACTGTGCTTCTGAATGAACCTTTTTTGGACACAAAGCGTATGCGTTTCCATTTGTGTTTGCGTTTACGTTTCTGCTACTGTTTGCATTAGTGTTTCCGTTTGCACCACCATTTGCATTACTGTTACCGTTTGTTACCATTTGCGTTACCGTTAGCGTTTGTGTTTCTGTTACCTTTTGTGTCACTGAAAGAAAAAAGCTGAAGGTGGACAAAGCAATGGGGCCTGATGGAATTCACCCCAGGATTCTAAAATAATTAAGGGGAGAACTAGTGACACCACTGACTACCCTTTTTAACAAATCATGGGAGGACGGTGTGGTACCTGCGGACTGGAGGAAGGCAGATGCGATTCCCCTTCATAAAAGTGGGAG
Organism: Neoceratodus forsteri; assembly: GCA_016271365.2. Taxonomy (NCBI): domain Eukaryota; kingdom Metazoa; phylum Chordata; order Ceratodontiformes; family Ceratodontidae; genus Neoceratodus; species Neoceratodus forsteri. The sequence continues at coordinate 1,118,912,657 of CM028130.1, read as the reverse complement.
CAAGACAGGCAGGAAACTACAGTCCTGCCAGTTTGACCTCTGTGGTAGGGAAAGTGACAGAATCACTTCTGAAGGAAAGAACTGTTGAGTACCTAGAGGAAAGTGGGGCACAGGACCCAAGGCAACATGGGTTCACAGCGGGAAGGCCACGTCAGACGAATCTAAATGATTTCTTTGACTGGGTGACCAAAGTAGAACACCAGGGAAGGGATGTGGACATGGTCTACCTAGACTTTAGCAAGACATTTGATACAGTCCCACACAAAAGATTAATAATTAAATTAACCAGTCTGGGAGTGGGTCCCAGGGTGGTAGCCTGGGTAAAACATTGGCTGGACAACAGGACACAGAATGTAATTGTAAATGGAGTCTACTCTAAAGAAATAGGTGTTACTAGTGGGGTACCGCAGGGTTCAGTTCTGGGTCCAGTCCTTTTTAATGTCTTTATAAGTGACATTGCAGAGGGACTGGAAGGGAAAGTATGCCTCTTTGCAGATGATAAAGATCGGCAACAGTGTTGATATACAAGGAGGCGTGGAAAGGATGAGAAGGGACTTGGGAAGGTTGGAGGAATGGTCATAAGTATGGCAGCTTGGATTCAATCCAAAGAAGTTCAAAATAATGCACCTGGGAAACAAAAACCCAGGGCAAGATTGCACAATGGGGTTTTGGGGGGGCTAGTTACAACAACACAAATGGAAAGAGACCTGGGGGTAATCAGATCAGATGACATTAAGGTTAGCAAGCAATGTTAGAAGGCAGTAGGGAGGGCTGGGTGGATACTGGGATATATAGGGAGAGGCATCACCAGCAGAAAACAGAAAGTTCTGTACAGACAGTTGGTGAGACCACATCCGGAGTACTGCGTCCAGTTCTGGAGACCCCGTCTCCGCAAGGACAGAGACAAGATGGAGGCAGTCCAGAGGAGGGCAACTAAACTGGTGCGAGGTCTGCAAGAGAAGCCATATGAGGAGAGACTAAAGAAGCTTAATATGTATACCCTTGAAGAAAGGAGGGAGAGGGGGCAGATGACAGAAAATGAAAATTACGTACCTACCGTAATTCTGATCTTTCTATGTATCTTCACCATTCATCACAGATGGTTACTGGCCGGAGTTCAGGACCCCGCGGGAGCTTTTTTTTAATAAAAAAAAAAAAAAAAAAAGGGTAGGTGGAGCCAACACACCATCGGCGCAGCCCTCGAGGCCGACGTACTGCGTGGCGCTCGAGGGTTGGCCGTTAGGCTGTGTCCACTCCGCCTGCCTACCAGTTCTGAGTCACCGGAGAGGTAAGAGGAAGGGATGGAGGGTGGGACAAGAGAGTCCAAGGGACAGAAAAAGGAAAGGATAACTGAACTAAAAGGAGAAATAACGACTGAGAGGACAGCAAAGAAGAGATGAGACTAAGGGGATTGGGTAGGGGCCCCAATCTCTGAAAGTGGAAGAAGGGAGGGGAGAGAATTTAGGAGAGAGAGAGGTATCAAGGTATCAGAGACCCTTGTCCGTCACCAGATTGTATAGTAACTGCAAGGAGTAGCAAAGCTCTCTGCCAGAATTCAAGGCACAGAATAACTGGCAAATACCCCAAAAGCAGAGTCGGCTATTCTGGAAGAAGGACAGGGTACAGGGATTTAGTACTCTCTCAGGAAAAAATGTTTGGTGAAAAAAGTTTTTTTTTTTTTTTTTTAGACAGTTGGATAGAAACCAGGAGGAGGGCAACCACCAACTCCCACCCCATCTGGGTGGAGACATGTAGTAGAGAAGGAGTGCTGCTCGACCTGTACCCTTTAAAGGAGAATGCCGCCCTGTGTGTCCCTACTTTACCCCGCTCCTAAAGAGGAGAGGGGGAGCCACAGAGAGGGAGGGGGACCCAGAGACTGAGGCCCCAGGGGGATGGTGGGTGGGGTTGTGATGAATGGTGAAGATACACAGAAAGATCAGAATTACGGTAGGTACGTAATTTTCATATCTTATCTGTGTCAATCTTCACCGTTCATCACAGATGGGTGAGTACCAAGCCTCCGAGAGGCTGTTTCTTACACCCTAAGGGACAAAGTCCCTTAGCCCCCAGTGGGTGACACACTAAGGGGGAACCTTCAGGGCCTGGGGAGGCCCGAGAGGGGAGAGAGAGAGAGAGAGACGGGTACCCCAGAGAGGGAAGGAAGCTGCCCGACAAGCTGCCGTCTCACTCTATGGGAAAAAAGGTAGGTTCCCTAGTGGGCAGAGCAAATCACCCTACCACGGGCCAAGGATGACAACTGGGAACGACGTAGCCAAGCCGATCTCCTAGTGCAGATCGCTGTCCATACGACCCTGGTAGCTACCTCGTTGGCGTCGTAAGATGCCCTCGCTTGATGTCTTGCTAGCTCCAGGCCACGTGCAGAGAGCGCAATGGCTTGTCTGGTTTGCTCCGAGTCAGGCAAAGAAGCTAGGACCTGACCTAGCCTGGACCACAAGAACCTGTTGTAGGCTGCATAGTGGGCCTGGTGAGCAGAAATAGAAAGGAGCAACCGTGCCGAGTAGAAGGTCCTCCTCCCCCCAAAAATCAAAATCCAAGGAGTCTTGATCCAGGGGCTGGTCACGGTGGAGGGCGCGAAGCCCATCAGGGTGTCCAGATGCGTCAAGCCAGACTGCGGATGAGGCATGGAACCTGGAGACTCCGGGGGAGCGCAATACCTCTGGCTGAGGTCCCTAGGGGCAGGAACTCCGGAGAAGGGCCTCTGCCAGAAACACAAGGACGCCTCCCGAAAGGGAGCAGGCCAAGGCGGCACCACAAGGGTGGCCTCGCCAAAATCGCCTAGAAAGGCGTGCGCCGCATGCTCAGGATTGCTAACAGTAGAAGATGAAAGGTGCAAGTCCTTCAACATCCTCACGAGGAAGCGCTGATACTCCGAGAGATCAGCAGCCGGAGAGATGTGGACAGAAAGTTCCTCTCCCCCAGAAGAAGGGGATGAGGAGCTGGAGGTCACCATATGTTCCGAGGGTGGCTGCATGGGGGGAGGTTGAAAAACCTGGCTGTCCATAGCCCTAACAGGCAGGGAACTGGGCAGCCACCGCTCTGAACTGCTCCCAGGTGAGAGGGAGGCTAGGACCAAGAATGCCTGGGAGCGCAGGAGAATGTGGCAGAGGGATAGGGGCAGAGCCAAGAAAAGAAGTCGGCTGACCTCCGCCAGGGCTAGGGAGCGGACCATGAGCACCCGAGGAGGGTGCCCCGGAAGACTCCACAGCCGACAGCTGTACAACCACATTGGTACTGCCTTGGCTGTGCCCAGAAGAATCCCCCCAGTGAGGCGACCGGGGACGTACAAGTCCAGAAGGACGGTCCCCTGCCTCAAAAGAATGGGACTCCCTCAAGGAACCCAAGGGGAAGGATGGAAATCCACACTTCTGCTCCGTCCAGGGCCCGAGTGGACCCCAGAAAAAGGCCGACGCGCTGACCCCACACCCCTCAGAGTCCGAGAGAGTCCTCCTCCTCGAGAGGGCCAGCCTGGGTAGCTCCCAAAGGGGAGACGCAGGGAACAGTACCCTCCCCTCCTGTAGGCTTCTCAATGGGTCCCAAAGTTGGGCGATCAAGACACACCACTGGAGGGGGTACCACCACCGAGGGGTCGATGAAACCCCCAAGACCAGGTTGCAGAGCAATGGTGGCTCGCACCACTGCCTGCTGGTCAGCACCACTGACCCTAGTCTCGGGGGCCACCTGACTCTCCTCAGTAGGGGGCAGGCTCCGACTCGACGAGACCACGGGGTGCCCTCCTCCGCAGTCAACCCCGAAGGGTGTGACTGCTCGTCTGACTCGGAGCTCAACTCCGAAGAGGTAGAGTCCGAAGCTCTGAGCCAAACAGTAGGAGGGCGGGCAGAACCAACCTTGCCAGCGAGCCCGGCAGCCAAAGTTGTGGCAGAGACAGCGCCTGTGCCCTCCGCAACCCCGCGACCGGGACCTGCAGGAGGCACCAGGGCAGCTCGAGCCAAAGGTCCAGAGCCAGGGCCAGATGCAGCGCTGTCAAGTCCACCAGCACCGGGGGCGGTACCAGGGACAGGGACGGCGGCGACAGCAGCCCCAGCAGCAACCTCGGCGCCGACGATACCGCTCGGCCACCGCAGCTGGGACAGCGCACAGAGGACCGGCGGCGCCGACGACAGCCCAAGCGCAGAACACGGCACCGACCGGCCCTCGGTGCCGCGAACGCACCGAGAGCGGACGGCGCCGGAGGATGGCACCGACAGCGGAGTCGAGGCGTCTAGGCGCCCGAGCTGCCAAGGCACGCGCTGCGTTCTCAACCTTGGCGCTGAGGCTAGACATGGCAAAGGAGGATGCCGGATTCAGTCCTCGGCACTGCTGAGCGCGCCGACAGGGCCTATGGCACTAAGTTACCGACGACGAAGCCGACAGGGCCCACGGCGCTTGGAACGCAATCAAGGCGCTGACCCAGGCCTTCCGAGCCGCGGAGCAACACTGGGGAGCTTTCACCCGGAAGGGGCGATTGCCGCGGGCGGCGCTCCCCCGCCCGTCCGGGAGGAAGCGGGATTGGCCTCCTGCACCGCTGAGGAGCTCGGGTGGCGGCCAGGCTACAAGTAGCCGAGGCTCCTCCTCCTCGGTCCGTAGATAGAACCGGAGGGGACCCGGAGGAAGGACCAAGAGGCGCGCTTGGCCCGGCGAGTGCAACCCTGCCCCGAAAGTCGGGCGGAGCTCGCCCCACTTTCAACGCGCTGCTGTTCGAGGACCCGGCGGTTCATGGAGAAGCAGGCGCCGACGACCATGTCGTGAAGCGTCAAGACACGCAGACACCGGCCGCTGGTCGGTGATGGAAACTTTCGCCGCACGGGCACCAACGCATGGGGCTGACCTGCTTCGAAGACTTTTTGCCCTCCGACCGAGACACGACCTACGGAGAAAAAAACACTAAAACAGACTCGACGTCGCAGAATTCAAATAAAAAGGAAAGATCTTACCGGGCGACGTCGAGTGGAGGCAGAAACCAGAACCGGCAGGCGACCGACGGACTGAAACGTCGATTTCAAACAGGCTGAAGGCCTAAAAACTGGAGACAAGCTTCCCACGAGGTGACCTCGACGGTGGGAGATGAAGAACTGGCAGGCAGGCGGAGTCAACACAGCCTAACGGCCAACCCTCGAACGCCACACAGTACGTCGGCCTCAAGGGCGGCGCCGACGGTATGTCAGCTCCACCTACCCTTTATATATAAAAAAAAAAAAAAAAGCTCCAGCGGGGTCATGAACTCCAGCCAGTACCCATCTGTGATGAATGGTGAAGATTGACACAGATAAGATCTTTTATGTACCACAGTGGAATCAACAAAGTCCAAGAGGGTAGCATGTTTCAGAAAGAGAGATGTGCAAGAACAAGGGGACACAATTTGAAGATAGAGGGGAGACGGCTCAGGGGCAATGTGGGGAAGTATTTTTTCATAGAGAGAGTGGTGGACGCATGGAACAGCCTTCCTGAGGAGGTCGCAGGGTCTAAAACTGTGGGAGAATTCAAGAATGCATGGGACAGACATAAGACAATTCTTGTGGGGGTAGTAAGAAACAGGCTGTTCGTTAACTAGGATCTGCCGCTTATCCTGTAGGTAGGGAAATGGGCAGACTAGGTGGGCCAAACGGTCCTTGTCTGCCGTCAAAGTCTATGTTTCTATAGCACTCCACATTCTCAATGGGTAATCAAAACAACTAGGTTCTAAGAAGCAATACCCAGAGAAAAAAACATGAGGAGGGGAGAATATTATCCCATATACCAGATGTATCAGAAGTACTTAAAAACTGATGCCTGCAACACTCTGCTATCAAAAGCTGCGTCAGCAGAACTCTGAACATCCAATTTGTAATGTTTTGTCAAAGTGTGGACTGAAGATCACGTAGCTGCCTTACATAATTCTAAAATTGTGGCTTCGCCTCTCTCTACCCAGGAAGTTGTCATCGCCCTGGTGGGGTGAGCCTTGATGAGAGCTGGAGGCCTCTTCTTAGCAACACAGGCCTTAGTAACGCAGGACCATACCTACCTAGCTAGTGTGGACTTAAAGGCTTTTTGTCCTTCTTGGCTGCTCCAAAAAGAACAGACTATGACTTTTGAAACTCAGCTGTTCATTTAAGGTAGATCCTAACTGCCTGCTGCAAGTTCAGTTTGTGCAACTCCTTCTCCTTGTGGTGAGAAGAATGCGGGCAAAAGGATGGAAGGCATATTTGCTGGTTCACATGGAAGGCTGTGGGCACTTTAGAGAGGAAGGATGGAACTGTCCTGAGTGTCACTTTGTCTTTATGCATAATAAGAGAAGGCTCCTTGTGGGACAAGGCCTGGAGTTCACCTAGTCTCCTGGCTGAATGCATGGCCACCAAGAAACAGATCTTGTAAGACAACACATTGAGTGATATGGATGATAGTGGCTTGAAAAGTTCTATGCAGAGGGCATTCAGTACCAAGTTACGATCCCATGGAGGTACCGGGGGATTGAAACAGTGGTCGGCTCTTGCCAACCACACACAAAAAATGAATAACCTCTCTATTAGTTCCTAGGAAGAACCCCAAGAGCAGAAACCTGACCTCTCAGCATGCTCAGTGTCAGCCCCTTTTCCACAACTTCCTGAAAGAAGTCCAAAATCTGAGGAATGGAGGCTCTTGGGCTTAAACCCCATCCCTCTGGCCCAAGATGGAAATATAGTCCAAACTCGAGCGTAAGCTGCAGATGTGGAGGTTTTTCTAGTACCCATCAATGTGTCAACTACTTTCATTGAGAAACCTAGCTTGAGAAACCTCCTCCTTTCAGGAGCCAGAATGCGAGCTGCATTGCGCCTGGGTTTGGGCAGAAAATGGGACTTTGTAACAGAAGGTCCTTTGCACCGGAAGGCGGAAGGGCACTTGCTGAGCTAGGTTCACTAGACTGGAGAACTGTCTTCTTGGCCACTCAAGGGCCAGTAGAAGTTGGTCCAGGACTGCCCCCCACATGCGCAGACTTGCATCTGTTGTGATAATTACCTCTGGTGAAAGTTCCAACGGATTCCCCCCATGTTGAGATTCTGCACATTCAGCCACCAACTCAAGGAGTGATGAACCTGAGGGGTGAGGAGAATCCTGGCTTGATAGTCCTCTGATGACGGGTCCCAGGCCATCAGCAACCCCGTCTGAAGGGGCCTTATGTGGACGTGAGACCATGGAACGAAGTCTATTGCTACCACTATGAGGCCGACAATCTGCAGCAGACAAGGGAGGGTGACAAAAAAAAATAAATAAATTCCCTACTTTTATGTCAAAGACTGCCCCCAGATGTTCCAAGGTCTGGGATGGTTCGACGGAGCTCTTTTCCTTGTTCACTATCCAGCCATGGGATTCCAGGATCTCTAGTGTCCTGAGTACTAACCTCTCTAGAGGCAATATCGGTGCCCAAGTGAGCAGGTTGTCCAGATAAGGGTAGACATGAAGTCCTTCCTTTTGTAGTTAAGCCACCAGAACTACCAACACCTTCAAGAAAACCTGAAATGCTGTTGCAAGACCAAACAGAAGTGCCTTGTACTGGAAATGTTGGCCCAGTATCGAGAACCTGAGGTACTTCTGGTGGGACTGATGGATGGGGTGTGAAGGTAAGCATCTGTTGGATCTACTTGAGGCTATGAAGTCCCCCGACTGAGCAACTCACGTTATCACCCTCAGAGACTCCTTCTTGAATGTTTTGTGGCGGACAAACTTGTTCAGATGCTTCAGTCCAGAATAGGCCTTATGCCCCTGGACTTCTTGGGAACTATGAAATAGATGGAATAGAACCCTTGACCTTGCTCATTTGGAGGAACTGGCACAATGGCCCAGCGCCAGGCGTGTGGCATCAGTGCTTGGGTATCGGGAAGATCTTCGTTGGTTTCAGTTCTTGCTAAAAAAAGGAACACCGTAGAGGAAGTGAATGAAGTAGATCCCTGTGTTTAAAAGCAGTCCCTGTAGTTAAATGTAACCCCCTGGTTGCAACAAGGCAAAGTAAGAATGGACTGGAACAGTAGAACTGTCACAATTGCTGCATCAGTTTAAGTATGACAGACTAAGAGAAGGAAAGTAGGCAAGTGCCTGTGTTTAAGGAAAAGTATGAAGGGAAGGAACAAGAACAGGAAGTATGCTAGTACTGAACTACTAGTATGTGTGTGGCCTGTTTTGGCCCAAGTCTAATGCTGCTGTCAGGAATGTAGCCTTTTCAGCTCAAGGGAAGGTCTGAAAGCCATAAATCAATCTACTGAAAAAACTGATTGTTGCAGAAAGAATGTCAGGTTTCAGCCTGTAATGTGCCCCACCGTATTTGTTACCACCATGCTCCACGGAGTGGTTCATCAACTTTCTCGTTTCATATTAAATCAGTTTTGCACTTCTGATTCTGGAGTGGGCATTGAACTTAAATGGATCTGAAGTGTGCCTGTTGAACATTGCGCCCTGCAGTTGGCCCTCTGAAGCAAATTAGTGTGCCTGCTCCTCAACCTGCAAAGCCATCTTGCAACTGACTGCGGAAGAACCAGGTACGGAGCATATTCTGTTTTCTTGGACTGTGTTTTCTTGGTTGTACAGTGCCCCCTCCCACCAAGTTACAATCTTTATACCCCTAGACATTGGGAGTGGGGGGCTTACAAGTCTAAAGGTTGGACTGTGCAATTCCCCTGGCAGGGGTGCACTATACCCAGTTGTTTTGATTACCCATTGACAATGTGGAGTGCTACAGAAAACTGCTACTGTATATTTCTTTGCTCTCAACTTTACTCCTCTTCTAATTTTAATTAGCATTTTTATTTTTTGTCGAAAAACACGGACTAACTTTGTTTTGTCTCTAAAATAATGACATTTATTATGGGTCATCTGTTACGAAAATGTATTGTTTTGCCACAGTTTATGTTCCCTATTTCATAACTAGCTGGTGGCTGAAATTTTGGGGGTTGACTTGACCCACCTGATCATGGTTTTTCTCTCGGAATGTACCAAGAACGTTGGAGGTGGCTTTACCTATCCTTCTGGCAGCATTGGTTACCGCTGAAATCTTTTGTTACTGGACCACACTAGACTAGTTTTTGCTGGAAATTTGTTCATGCATTTTGGCTTTTTCCTCTGGATTATCATTTTAGTGCTTGCTGTAGCCTTAGATTTATCCCTACTGCTGTCATTTACTTGGGAGTCCTATCTTCGGACAGTTGTCCAGTTTTGTCTAGCCTACAAGCAGGAATGAAGAGCAAGTGGAAAGTTTTCAGAAAAAGAATCTTTGATGCGTCATATCAGGCAGGCAGCATAAGGCAGGAGGAACAAGAGGCCTATGTGTTTTTTTTGTTTTTTTAATGTGGGTGGGGTAACATTAAGGGCCAATCTGTTGCCCTTCAGAAGGAACAAGGCTGATCAGATGGAAGCAAGCATGAAGCTGGACCTCAGCAAGAAAAAGGAACCCAGTAAGGCAGAGTAGAGTGCTAAATCAGAGGCGGGGCTTAATAGTACAGCAAGGATAATGGATAAATAAGTTACATACTTAAAACAACATTAGATCTTTGAAAGGATTTCTTTCATTAGGCCACACCTTTGAAACAATACCCGCATCAGCGCTAGGATCACATGGAAACTTTTGAAAGCTAGGGGCCACCCACAATGATGTCATGCATCAGCATCTACATAAATGTGCTCAGCCCCATCTCTCCTCAGTTTTCTGCTGGAGATGATCCTCGAAGGACCTCTCTCTGGAGAACCAGGAGATTAAGGGCCGCATCTAGCATACCAGATGACAATGGGTGCTGGAAAAGGCAGTGATGGAATGACTATGCAGGAAGTCCAGTATCATACCCCTGACGGGGAAAGGAGGGTGGGTCAGTATGGCTTGATGAAGAGATTCTCTCTAAAACCTACTGTTACGGTAGGTGTGTAACTGTTCTATCTTCTTTGAGGATATCTTATTCATCAGTCCATGCACCTTTGGAACGAGTCCCAAGCAGTACCAACAACTTACAGTCTTGACAGATGGAGATATACAGGCTCAAGACAGCAAGCCCTTAAGACAGCTAGGCCAGAAATAAAAGTTAGGTACTCATCATAATTCTTGATCTTCTAGGAATATCTTCACCATTGATTCACACCAATGGGTTCTGAGACAGAGAGGTGCTAGGACCCCAGGAACAGAACTTTCAAGGGGCTGGCACAGAGGTGACTAGATGCATCTTGCCCAGCTTCGCGAACAGCTCAGCTGCATAGCTACCAGCACCAGCCCTCAACTGCCTCAGTACCATTTTTTTTTCCCGTTAACCGAGGAAGTGCAGCATAACCTAACATTAATGCACTTAACCGATAGGCATAAGATAGCCACTGTGACCCGTGTAAGAAGGGTCAACAAAGAACACAAAGACTTCACAGCCCAAACCAAAAACAAGGGGTGAAGACCAATGAACAGAAAGAATGAGTCCAGGGGACGGAGAGGGTGTGTGTGTGTGTGTCAGTGAGAAACTATTCCAAAACATCAAGAATTACAGCAAGTACATCATTTATATATCTTCCAGGAATCAATCTTCACCACTGATTCACACCAATGGGATGGTGTATCAAGCTCAGATGAAAATCACCTCGGCAGGGTGGTAGGAGCTGGAGCTCACTCAAATCACAAGTCCATTAAGGACGTTACTGCTAAAGGAGGCATGCTGCCTGGCATGGACATCCAGAGAATAGCACCTGACGAAGGTATGCACTGTGTTCTAGGTGGCAGCTCTGCAATTATCAGCGACAAGAACAGAGTGCCAAGGATGTAGCAAACACTCTGGTGGACTGAGCATGTACTGGGCCTTCCAGCTTGACCTGTGCCACAGAACAGCGGTGACAAAAGCAACTGACAATCCATACTGAAATGCATTTCATTATAACAGGCTGACCCATCTAGTTAGGGTCAAAGGAAATGAAAAGCTGCTTAGTCTGTCGAAAGTCCTTAGCTCTATCCAGGTAGAAAGTACAGTTACATTAAGAACTTACCGTAACAGTAGATCTTCGAGAAAGGCTCTTGCAGTAGGTAATTACATATAGGACTGATGCCGGCAGGCGTCAGGACCCCACAGAACAATTTCTAGCTAGCAGTCTCTGGCGGGGGACTGCCCCCCCGTCAGGTGACTGACGTCAGTATAAAGGGGCGGTCCCCCACGCCCGCCTTCCAGTTCTTTCCCGCCAAAGGCCCAAAAGGGCAAGACGAGAGAGAAGTGGATATTTCCCAACCTGGAAAAGGAGCTAAAAAGCTTACGGGGGTGGAGGGCGGAGAGACATTTATGCGAAGAGCTCTCTAAGATCTACTGTCATGGTAAGTTCTCACGTAACTGTACTATCTTACTTCGAGAGGGCTCTTGCAGTAGGTATTTACATATAGGACTGAGTCCCAAGCAGTCTGGAACAGGAAGAAGCAAAATGGGAGGAGGAAAGCTACTCGAAGTAGCTCCTCTAGCTGTGAAGGCCTTAGGAAAGGAGTCCTTGCAGAACAGCAAGCCCGAAGCCTGCTCTACGGCGAGAGGCAAAATCCAAACTGTGATGTTTTGTTAAGGTATGGACGGAAGTCCAAGTGGCGGCAGCACAGATGTCCGTCCGCTGACACATTCTTGAAACAAGCTGCCGAAGCAGCGACTCCTCTGGTGGAGTGGCCTCTCACTTGACCCGGAAGGGTCTTGTACTTGTCATAACAGAAAATGATACAATGAGCCAACCATCTGGACAGGTACTGCTTAGAAGCAGCATTGCCTTCTCTTTTGTGGGCAAAAGAGACAAACAATTGATCAGTCTTTCTGAGATCTTTGGTTCTGTTAGTGTAGTATCTCAGAATATGGTGAACATCCAGTGTGTGTAAGAGATACTCCCCTTGATTGGAGTGCTGCATAAAGAAAGCAGGTAACTCTATGGACTGGTTCAAAACAGATTCCACTACCACCTTGGGGAGAAACTTAGGGCTGGTGCACAGAGCCACACGTTCCTTGAGAAAAATCGAATATGGGATTTTACACATCAGGGCCTGGAGCTCAGAAATCCTCTGAGCAGAAGTAACGGCCACTAGGAAGAGAGTCTTCCATGAGAGGAACTTCATGTCTGCTGAGGCTGCCAGTTCGAAAGGAGGCAGAGTAAGCTTCTCGAGGATGAAATTCAAATCCCAAGGAGGGGCAGGAACCCGGATAGGGGGTCTCAAGTGGAGAACCCCTCTAAATAAAGTCTTAGAGACCTCAAGCTGAGCAAACGTCCTGCCTGCAAAAGGGACATGGTAGGCCGAAATGGCCGCCATCTGTACCTTCAAAGACGAGTGACTGAGACCCAGATCAAAGAGGTGGCGCAGGTAATCCAGCAGCCGCCCAACAGAGCACGAGAAAGGCTTGAAATCTTTTGAAGCGGCCCAGATTGTGAACTGTTTCATTTCATGGCATAGATAGACCTAGTGGAGGGTTTCTAGCCTCCACCAAAATCTCAGCCATTCGGGGTGAAACCCCAAATCGGGCTTGAGCTACGTCTGCAGGAGCCATGCGTGCAGTTGAAGGGACTTGAGACCTGGATGGACTAGGTTCCCCTGATCCTGGGTCAGTAAAAGTCACGACAAGAGGAAGAGGAGGTTCCTCTGAATATTGTTGCAGAAGAGAGAACCTAACTTGCCTGGGCCAGAGCGATCAGTATCATTCGAGCTCCATCTGAACAGAGTTTCTGTAAGACTCTCGGAATCAAAGGGATCGGGGGGGAAAGTATACACAAATCTGTCCTTCCAATCTAGAGACAGAACGTCTCTCCAAAAAATGCCGCGCTCTGGAGCAAGCAAGCAGAAGTCAGGAAGCTTTGTGTTTAGAGGTGAGGCGAACAGGTCCACCTGTGGTGTTCCCCAACGTAGAAAGATATCGTTTAAGACCCCCTGATCCAATTCCCACTTGTTAGCTTGAGCAAACGACCGAGTTTGTCTGCTAAGGTGTTCTCGACCCCTGGGACGTGAATTGCTGTTAGGTAGAGGTTGTGCTGTACTGCCCAATCCCAAACTCGCATCGCTTCCCTGCAAAGAGGGTAGGAATGAGTCCCTCCCTGTTTATTGATGTACCATACCACACACATATTGTCCGTCTGTACGACTAAGTGGCCAGGAAGGAGATGCAGATGCAGAGCCTGAAGAGCATAAAGCACTGCCCGAAGCTCGAGCACACTGTGTGAAGCATTTTCTTGAGCTTGGACCAGGAGCCCTGGGTCCTGTGAGGTCTGAGATGGGCTCCCCAACCTTTGTCCGAGGCGTCTGTGGTCAGAGTCTGGGAGGGGGGGGAGAAAGACAGAAGGGAACTCCCTGACAAAGGTTCTCCTGAATCATCCACTACTGCAAGTCCCGAACCATGGGGGAGGTGACTAGGACAAGCTGGTCCAGGTCGTCCACCAACTGATCCCACTGAGACCGAAGTGTCCACTGAGAGATCCTCATGTGGAGCCAAGCACGAGGGACTGTTGGGATTGCAGCCGCCATAAGCCTTAGGAGGCGAAGGACCAACCTGGCACTGACCCGCCTGCAGCCAGACAACAGGCTGACCTGAGCCTGGAGTGTGGCCGCCCTGTCTGGTGGCAGGAAGGCCCTGTCAGAGGTCGTGTTCAGGATCGCCCCAATAAACTGGAGCCTCTGGGATGGGATCAAGTGGGACTTGGAGTAGTTGATGGTGATGCACAGGGAGAAAAACATCCCTGGGTAAGGGAAAGGAAGCGCAGGAGATCCTCCCTGGACAGGGCCACCAGGAGCCAATCGTCCAGGTACGGGAAAACCTGCACCCCCGGGTATGCAGGTAGGCCACTACCACTGAAAAGCATTTGGTGAACACCTGGGGTGCTGAGGAAAGACCAAATGGGAGGGCCTTGAACTGGTAGTGGTCCCCCTGGAAAGCAAAACGGAGGTATTTGTGGTGAGAAGGGCTGACAGGAATGTGCAAGTAAGCATCCTGCATATCCAAAGCGCACAGCCACTGTCCTGGCCGAATGAGGGGCAGGAGGCCCTGAAAGTAGGCATCCTGAACCTCTTGTACTCCACGAATAAGTTCAGGGAACTGAGGTCGAGAATCGGCCTTACATCTCCTGTCTTCTTCGGGACCAGGAAGAAGTGGGAATAGTAACCCATTACCTGAAGAGAAAAGGGGACGGGCTCCATCGCCTCCTCAGCAAAAGTGCTGAAATCTCTTCCTGGACCAGAAGAAGGTGTTCCCAAGAGTACGACGACCTTGGGGGAGGGTGACGAGGTGGTTTCTGGAGAAACTCTATTGAGTGTCCTTCTGTGATCAGCTGGAGCACCCAGGAATCTGAAGTTATCCTCTCCCAACCCGGGAGGTGGAGGGAAAACCTCCCTCCTACCGGTTCCTCCGGAAGGCCCAGAGGCTGTGGGAGAGAAAAGGAGTCAGGTGGTGTGGGTCAGCATTACTTTTTTGGGCAGAGGGGGCTTGGCAGCCGGAGGGGCCCGGCGTTTAGCGGCCTGCTTTCCCCTGGGGTTTCGCCTTTTGCAGATTCCGGCTGCGAAAGGGACAGTGCTGCGTTTGATGTGGATGATGCATGGACTTCACAGACTTCAGTGCAGTCCCCTTCTCCTGCAGATCGGTGATAATGTCTTTGACATCACCACTGAACAGCACTGAACCCCGGAAGGGCGCTTCCTGAATGGCGGACTTCACTTCCGGGACCAACCCTGACAGACGGAGCCAGGCATGATGCCGTAAGCCTACGCGAAAGTGGAGCTCCTACCAGCAGTGTCCACTGCATCGTAAGTAGCAAGAAGCATGTGCCGACTGGCCGAACGTGCAGAGCGGACAAGGTCAGCCACTTCCTGTTTGACTTGAGAGTCCGGAAGGGAGTCCGACTTGGATTCCCCCTCACTAAGAATCGCCTTCTGGTAATCCCCCATGTGACTGACATAATTTAGGGCCATGATACCCAGAGTGGAAGAAGCATAGATCTTCTTCCCGTACTGGTCCAGAAGACTGGATTCTTTGTCAGGTGGAGATGAGCTCAGATGTTTCGGGTTAGCTGTCCGGCCATGAACGGCGCTAATCACGACCGAATCAGCTCGAGGATGAGAATCTAAAAAGTCAACACCCTTGGGAGCCTGATATAGCCTGTTCGACTTCCGAGGAAGTGGGGCTAAAGCAGAAGGCTGCTTCCAAATAGTGGAAACAAGATCGGCATGAGGCTCAATCCAGGGTGGCACCAAGGTGGGAGCTGTCACGGGCAGATCCAGATGCTCAGCGAGTTTCTTAGGCTGGAGATCTGGCTCCAAGGAATGCCACTTATGAACCTCCTGGATTTTGTGCAGCAACTCCGTAAAAGAAGGATCTCTAGAGGAGTCCTTGGCCTGGGCTTAGACGGAAAGCGTGGCTCGTCGTCAGGCTCAGAACAACCGATGGAGTCGTCCGAGGAGGAAGATGATGATGAGGAAGACTCCCTCTCCCAGCGTGGGGGAGGAATGGATCCCTTGGGAAGCCCTTGGGGAAGCATGTCCTGCCCCGCCCTGGAACCAGAGGGTTCGGCCTTGGTGTCCGGAGGTGGGGAGGGAGTCTATTGTCGTGGATGTACAGGAACCAGAACCGGCACAGTCATCGGGAGACTATTCTCCACCTCTCTGGTGAGCTGAGCCTTGGCCTCAGCCCACCAGGAGGCCAGAGTCTCCTTCAAGTCCACCAGCGGCTGAGGGGGCGGTGGAGGTGGAGGATACGGGTATAGATTATACCCGTAAGGCACATATCCATAACCCAGTGGTGGGAAGCCCGGTGTTGGGTATTGAGGCACTGGGTACTGCAGCGTCGGAAGGCATCGGGTACTGCAGCGACAGATACTGCGGAGCCGGGTAAGATGGCGTCTGATATGACGGGGCCGGATACCTGGGAAGCAAGGGGTCTGCTGGAGCAGGTGGCCCAGCCTGAGGGCCCATGAGCTGGTCTGGAGCAGAAGGCCTGGTGGGCAGAGGGCCCGGCATTGGAGTGGGATATCACCTGGGGTCGGCAAGACCGGTGTCAGGGCTGGCGTCCGGGAAGCCTGCCGGCATCAGTCCTATATGTAATTACCTACTGCAAGAGCCCTCTCGAAGTAAGATCGTGAGGGTTCTTAACGTCCAGAGAATGGAGGATGTGTTCCCCTTCATTCTGGAAGTCAGGAAAATATGTAGGCACCACTACAGGCTGATATAGGTGAAACTCCGATACCACCTTAGGTAAAAACTTGGGATGTGTGTGGAGAACCACCTTGTTTCTATGGAAAACAGTATACAAAGGATCTGTGACCAAAGCATGAATCTCAGTGGCTCTGCAGGCGACATGATGGCCACTGGAAAAGCAGTTTTCCAAGCTGGGAACTTTAGGTCACATGTAGCCATGGGCTCAAAAGGCTTACGGGTGAGCACGTCCAAGACAAAGTTGATATCACAGGCAGCTAAAGGTTTCCTGACTGGAGGCACTGTGTGTAAAATGCCCCTCATGAACCTCTTAAAAAAAAAAAAGAGGGAGCTGGGCTCATGGTATGCTGAAACAGCAGACAAATCAACCTTAATTGGAGAGTATTGAAAGCCTGCATCAGGGAGGCCCAACAAGTACTCCAAAACCTTTTCTGGCGGGCATCGGAATGGGTCCATATGGGCTTTGGAGCACCACACAGAAAAATGTTTTCATGTGGCTGTATAGGTTTTTCTGGTGGAGGGCTTACAAGCAACCATAAGAATCTCAGAGACTCTCTGAGACACTTTATACCTGCTCACTTCTATCTTTTCAACAGCCTAGCCTTGAGGTGAAGGGAGTGCAGACTGGGATGGAAGAGGGACACTGTGTCAGAAGGTCTGTCCAGAGAGGAAGGGCTCTTGGAGGACTGACTGACAATCTGTTGAGCGGGGAAACTATATCTGTTGACGCCAAAATGGGTTAGCCAGAATCATCTAGCCCCCCCAACCCGTGCCTCAAGTTTGAGAAGTATCCTCTGAACTAAAGGGATAGGTGGAAATGTGTACAGAAAGAGATCTGCTGACTGCAGCCTAAATGAATCCTGACAGAAAATGCCATGTTCTGGATTTCAGGAGCAGAATATGGAAATTACGTACCTATTGTAATTCTTGATCTTCTTGGACGATGTCTCCACCATTCATTCACACTAATGGGGCTACAGAGGAGGTGCTAGGACCCAGCAGGAGCCAAAAATCTTCAGGAGGGCTGGTGCCAAGGTAGGACCGTCCATGCGCGGCACTGCGAGGCTGGCTCACGCCTGTATAGGCTATCTCAGCGTCGACCCTCCAACCGCCCGAGTACCTCTTTGATCAAGGAGGTGCAGTGTAAACTAACCTAGGAAACTAACCTAACCCGAACACAAGATAGTCTGCATCACCCGTGTAAGAAGTGTCAACTCAACAGTGCCTTTACAGCCTAGACCAACAAGGGAGTAAGACCAAAATAGAGTGGGTGAGCTCGGGATGAGAGATGTGGTGAATGAGTGGTGGAGATCACAAGATCAAGAATTATGGTAGGTACGTAATTGAAATATCTTCCTGACTCAAAAGTCTCCATCACTCATTCACACTAATGGGAAGAATACTAAGCTGAATGAAATCCAACCCCCAGTAGGTTGGCAGGTAAAAAAGAGCTAGCTCAGGAAAGAAGTATGGACATCAGGAGCACAGTGCTTCATAAAGCTCCAAGTGGCCGCTTACAAATGTTTGTGATGGGCACATTCCAAATCTCTGCCAGGGATGCAGGAACCACTCTAGTAAGAATGGGTAAACCCGGCTTCCAACTTGATTCCAGCGCCACTGAGTAGCACGGTAAATGCCACTAACCATGCCAAATGCATCTGATGGCAACATGCTAACCCAGCCAGGCCATGCTGAATGATACAAAGAGTTGCTTGGATTTGCAAATCTCTTTTGTTCTGTCAATGTAGTATCGCAAAACACTCTTGATATCAATGGAGTGAAGGGTGCGTTCCCCTTCATTCTGGAAGCTGGCAAAAATAGGCCAGAAGGACCAAGGGTTGGTTAAGGTGAAACTCTGAAACCACCTTGGGTAAGAATTTAGGGTGAGTTCAGAGAACCACCTTGTCCTTGTGAAATACTATATTTTGGGGGGCAGGGAGGAATCTCTGTGACCAAGGCATGTATTTCAGAGACTGTGCAAGCGGAGGTAATGGCCACTAGGAAAGCAGCCTTCCAGGTCAGAAACTTCAAGTTGTACATTGCAAGAGGCTCAAAGGGCTTACGGGTGAGCATATCTAGCAGGAGGTAGATATCCCACGCAGCTATCAGTCTCCTGATCGGGAGCCTAGTGTGCAGGATACCTTTAAAGAATCTCCTGACTAGTGGCAACTGAGCCAGCAACATATTCTGCACTGGCTAATGGTAGGCGGAAATCACACAGAGGTGTACCTTCAATGTTGAGTACTGCAGTCCTACATTTGACAGATCCAAGAGGTACTCCAACACTTTACTTTATGGGTAAAAAAAAGGGGGCCAGGACAGACTTTGCACACCAAATGGAAAATTGTTTCCATGTTACTGTGTAAGTCTCCCTAGTGGATAGCTTACGCACCACTAAGAGGATTTCTGAAATTCTTTGAGAGAAGTTAAACCTACCCACTTCTGTCTCTTCAGGAGCCAGGCATGGAGCTTAAGGGAGCGCAGGTTGGGATGGACCACAAGTACCTGTGTTAGGAGGTCCATTTCTAGAGGAAGTTGCCTCGGAAGGACTTCCGACAATCTGTTGATCAATGGGAACCATATCTGTCAAGGCCAGTATAGGGAGACGAGACTCATCCTGCCCCCCCGAGCCTCCAACTTGACTAGCACCCTCTGAATTAATGTAGGAGGAAATGCGTACAGAAAGCGTCTTGTCCACCGCACTCTGAATGCATCCTGACAGACAGTGCCAGGTTCTGGATTTCTGGAACAGAATAGAGGTAGTTTTGTGTTGCGTAAGGATGCAAAAAGGTCCAGGTCCGGACTAGCCCATTCTTTAAATAGCAACTGCGCGACATTTGGAGCAAGCGACCATTCATGTGGATCCACCAGATCGTTCTGGACCCCTGGCAGGTAGACTGCCTGGATGAAAGCACCGTGCTTGAGGCACCACTGCCACCCTCTCATGGCTTTCCTGCACAGAGGGCAAGAGTGTGCTTCACACCTTGCTTGTTGATATAATACATCACAGCCTTGTTGTCCATCCGAAGGAGGATTACTTTGCGACAGAGGACATCCCTCAGGGCTCGGACAGTGTACAGGACAGCTCTCATCTCCAAGACTTATGAATAGATGAGACTCCTTAAGTGCAGAGGTCCTGGCAGTGAGCTCCCAACTGGTCAGAGATGCATCCGTGGTGATGGTGACCTGGGGTTCTAGTGGGCAAAAGTTAGACCATGGAGAAGCTTGTCTTCTTGAGTCCACCATACAAGTGACCTTGACAGAGGCTCTGTCACCTTGATGTGGAAGGACTGTGGGTGTGTGGTCAGTCACCACTGAGTGCTGAGCATCCACTGTGTGGTTCTCATGTGTAAGAGGGCTAGAAGCACCGTGAAGGCGGACGATGCTATTAGACTCTAGCATCCACTGCATTTAGAGGGCTGGAGCAGAGTTGTTCTCCCTGATGAAGCGAGCCATCTGGAGAATGTCATTTCTCCTATCCTCTGAAAGGAAGCCCGTTGCCCTGGAGGTGTCCAGAAGGGCTCCTATGATGAGAAGTTGCTGGGAGTGCTGAAACTGTGATTTCTCCAGATTCAGAAGCACCTCCATAGAGGCAAGGAACTTGAAAGTTGTGGAAACAGCTTCCTGTGTGTCTTGTCTGGATGGGCTCACTAGGAGCCAATCGTCCAGGTATGGGTACAACTGAATGCTGATCTTTCTGAGATGCGCCGCGAGTACTGCGAAGCACTTTGTAAAGACTTGTGGTGCCGAGGACAGCCAAAAGGACAGGAATCTGAATTGGTAGTGTTGACTCAGAGCCACAAAGAGGAGGTACTTGTGGTGACTTGAGTGCACCGGGACATGCTGGTAAGTGTTCTGCATGTCCAGCGATGCCAACCTATCGTTCTGATACATTAATGGTAGTAAGGTTCCTAGAGAGATCATCCTGAACTTTGCTTTGCACAGATATTTGTTCAGCTTCCTTAGACTGAGAACTGGGTGCATGCCGCCTGTTTTCTTTGGAACTAGGAAGTAATGGGAGTAGAACCCCTTGTTCCGTTCTGTCTGTGAAACCACTTCTACTGCCCTGTTTTTCAGAAGGTCCTGACTCTCTGAAGTAAGAAGGCCTGACTGAGCGGTAGACAGGTTGGGCTGTCGTCTGGGTGGAAGATCTGGAGGGATCTCCACAAAGCTGAGAGAGAAGCCCTCCTGAATAATCCTGAGGACCCATTTGTCTGTTGTAATGGATTTCCACGGACTGTAAAACTGAGTCAGACAACCTCAGACTGCTGTAGTAGTATCCACCTCGGACAGATGAGGTGGGACCTGGGCCGGGACTTTAGAGGGTGGCACTTTCGGGGCCTGTGCCTTCTGCTGTGTTTTCTTATGTGGCTGAGGGGTTTGGTTTTTGTTAAAGGCTCCTTGACACTTACCTCGAAATAACTGCCTGTTCTGAAACTGTACGCAGTTCCTGCCCCTCTGAGGGGTGGCAGGAGCTGGTCTGGCAGTTTTACTGGCAGTCCTGGTTGTCTGCATGGCCTCCAGAGCATGCTCCACCTGCGGGCCAAACAGATAAACACCAAAGGGGAAATTCATTACTCCCTGCTGAGCATCATTTGTGAAACCCTAAGTCCTGAGCCAGGAATGCCGTCAGGTACAAATTCCAGCCACTGCCGATTGTTGGACTCTATGCTCTTGGGTAACAGTCTGTAGAAGCTCTGCGTTGACGTCAAACTCTGGGAGGTTCTCGAACGTTGATATAAATGAGTGCCAGAGAATATACTCATATTGAGAGAAATGGCCCTGGCAGCTAGCAATGCGCATGCCCAGGGTTGCCGCTGCAAACATCCACGTCCCCAGAGTGTCGATGTTACAAGACTCTCTATTCACCGGACATAAAGTGGACTCTTGGGGAGCATGGCTTTGTCGTTCCCCGCCAGTACTATCAGGGCATCCATGAAGGGTTGAGAGTCAATGATTGGACTGTCTTTAGAAGGTGCGTACTTTCCATCTATAGACCTAGCCACGGAGGGGAATAAGCGCCGGTGTGTCCCATACCCCCTGTGAAAGGGTCTCAAAAAAAGGTTGCACTGGTGGTGTCAGGTCTACAGGAACCTCAGGGACATGTAAATACTGAAGGTGCAAAAGTTTCCCAGGTTCCACAGCAGAGGTCTAAAGGGCCAAGGTGGATCCCATGTTTTTCAGCAGAGACTTAAAAGAAAGATCTTCAACCACAGGCTCAGGTGATGTAGAGGGCTTACATTCCAGCCCGTAAAATGAGTCTTTGTCCCTGTCCTCTGACAAATGTAGATCAGTATCAGACTCATCAAAGTCCCTCTCTACCCCAGAAGAGTCAACAAAGACAAGAAAAGGAGGAGGGCACGCCGGAGGCGCCACCCCTGGAATCAGCTTTGAGAACCCAGGCTCCCGATTTGGCACCGGGATCAGCGCTGGCACTGAACGTGGCACCTGGAGAGGATTCTGAGTCACCAGGATGCCCAAAGGTCGCAGCACCACGGGACTCCCTGCAAGTGTTGAAAAGTGGAGGAGGAGAATGCAGTACCTGTGCCAGTCCCTGCTCTGCAGCTGTGAGAGGGGTAAAGGCATGAGGGGTTGGCACAGACAGCATCGGAGAAGGCACTGTGCTCTCAAATTGACCCAACCTCCTTAATCGCGGACTAACAGCCCCTAGGCTAGAGTCCACAGGATAGGGCAGTTGGGACAGCTGCCGAACCCACTGCTCCATAAGAGCAGCCAAATGATGAAACTGCTCACCAGAGGCCTCACTGTGGGATGGGAAGGGGCCCCAAAGTCGAAGATCGTGGTCACCAGTGGCCACATGACACCACAGAGTCTGCCTGCCACCCCCCCACTACCACTGATCTTCATGCAGACGTACCGGAGGGCGACCTCGAGCGGTACTGCTTCTTCGACCGGTGGGAGGAAGAAGAGCTCAAGGCCGAGCAGTGTTGGGTCCCTCACCACGATCGGGAACGGGCCGGCTTCTTTTTGTGCTTTCAGAAGGACCGTCCCTACTCCAGAGCACTGGACTGTCCCTAGTCAGACCCACCCTCTGAAAAGGGTGGCGGACCGGAACCAGCCCCGCTGCCAGAACAGCTTTTAAGCGAAGTCTCCCATCACTAGCACCATTCATGATTGACTCCGTCGATGGCAGGGTGAAGACTTCTTTACTTCTCTCAATCTTTTTTTTTTTTTTAAATAAGAAAAACTATTAAAGATAACTAAATCTAGTCGAATACTGAACAACTAAAGCTGCTGTCATATAGACGTGAAGATCTGACTTCTGGCGGGCGAGCGACGTCAATACTGAAGCACACTGGACGGTGGGGAAAAAAGGAACCGAGGCGGTTGGGGGTTGACACAGAGACAGCCTCGCGGTGCCGCACATGCACGGTCCTACCTCAGCGCCGGCCCTCCTGAAGATGTTTGGCTCCCACTGGGTCCCAGTGCTTCTGGCGTAGTCCCATTAGTGTGAACGAGTGGTGGAGACTTTTAGTCCAGGAAGATCTTCAAAGCAGTTTGGTGTAGAACGTGGACACAAAAAGGTCAACATCTGGGGTTCCCCACTTGTAGAACAGAGACTGTACATAGTCTGTGCTAACTGCACGATGTCTGGTGCCAACAACTCCTCGTTAGGATCGGCTTATGTTCGGGTGAGCTCGTATGTCAGAGAGTTCTAAGCCCCAGGCAGATAAACTGCCTTGATCAGAAAGTACAGTTAAGTAAGAACTTACCGTAACAGTAGATCTTTGAGAGGGGCTCTTCCAGTATGTAATAACCTTGAGGACTTCGTCCCCTGGTGTCAGGACCACATGGAAACTTTTGCTAGCTTTGTCTGATGTGGGACCGCCCACCCGACAGATGTCAGCGTCACACTATATAGTGGGTGGTCCCCATGACTGCCTTCCAGTCCTCCTGCCAGAGACCTCAAAAGGGAGCGATAGGAGAATGGAAAATCAAGCTCCTGGGGCCAAAATAAAGTCAAAGAAGAAGAACAGCGAAAGCTGGAGGAAGGAGGGAGGGAAAAAGGTTACCTACTGCAAGAGCCTCTCTTGAAGATCTACTGTTACAGTAAGTTCTTACGCAACTGTACTACCTTACTTCGTGAGGGCTCTTGCAGTAGGTAATAACGTTGAGGACCGAGTCCCAAGCCCCAAGCAGTGTGAATCCGAAGGAACTGAAACACGGCAGTCAAGAAAGATCTGCAGAAAGGCACAGAGTTTAGGACAGAAGGCCTTGGAGAACAGCTAGTCCAAAGCCAGCGCTGAGCCTATAGGCAATGTTCAGACTGCAATGTTTGGTGAAACTGTGGACAGAGCTCCAAGTGGCCGCCGCACAGATATCAGTGGTGGACACATTCCTGAATCAAGCAGTAGAAGCAGCCATGCCTCTGGTAGAATGCCCCTTAACCTCCCTAGGGAGGGTTTTACCATACTGCTGGTAACAGAAAATAATACAGTTTGTCAACCATTTGGATAAACACTGGAAACTGCTGCACCTTCTCTCTTAGGTGCAAACGAAACAAACAGTTGGTCCGTTTTCCAGACAGACTTAGTTTGGTTAGTATAACAGCGCAAGACTCTGTGAACATCTAAGGTATGCAGAAGTGCCTCCCCCTGATTGGAATAGTCAGGGTAATACACTGGAAATTGAATAGACTGATTCAATGTGAACTCAGAAACCACCTTCGGTAAAAACAGGATTGGTACGCAGAGCCAAAAATCAAATAAGGCTCCTTACACATCAGGGCCTGAAATTCGGAAATCCTTCAAGCACAAGTAACTGCAACTAAAAAGAGCGTTTTCCACGATAAATAGCGCATATCACAACTACTAGCTGGTTCAAAAGGAGGCACGGTCAGTTTTCCCAAAATAAAGTTTAGATCCCAAAGTGGTGCGGAACTGTGCATCGGGAGTTTTAGAAAGGCTTTGGAAACCTCCAGCTAAGCCATAGTTTTGCCCTCCACTAAGGTGTGGTAGGCAGAAATAGACAAGTGAACCTTCAGCGAAGAGTAACTCAGGCCCAGGTCAGAGAGGTGTAGCAAATACTCCATGACCTGAGGAACGGGACACGAAAAAGGATATCAACCCGTTGAAGTGGCCCAAATGGAGAAGCATTTCCATTTCATGGCATACGTCATTCTCGTGGAAGGCTTTCTGGCCTCCACAAGGACCTGAGCCACTCTAGAGGAAACTCCAGAGTGTGAAGGTGAAGGGATTTCAGCCCTGGATAGATGAGCGTGCCCCTCTCCCGAGTCAGGAGATCGTGGCGGGGGAACGGATGCTCCATTGCAAGCTGCTGAAGAAGCGGAAACTATATTTGGCGAGGCCAGTACGGGGCGATCAGAATGTGAGCCCCCTCTGCTTGAAGCTTGAGCAGTGTCCTCTGCAGGACCGGAAAGGGAGGGAAAGCATACAAAAACCTCCCTGTCTAGCAAAGAGATGACGTGACTCGCCAAAAACCACCACGCCTGGTACACGACAGGGTTGCCCCATGTCACCTTTTCTTTTTAATTTATACCTGGAACCCCTGCTCAGACATCTCAAAACACCTCCTAATATACATGGTATTCCGGTAGGTGGGTCTGAACTAGCACTCTCAGTATATACAGATGACATCCTCCTACACCTAGAACACCAATCAGCTTCACTTACGCAAGTCCTGAATGTGACAGCCCAATTTGGTCACTACTCTAATTACAAACTGAATTGCAACAAAACAGAAATCTTCCCCCTTAACCACTTTACCCATAGCTCAGACTTTACCCAGTTTGGTATGAAATGGTCTCCTAACTTATTAGATATCTGGGTATTTTCCTATCCACTGATCTTTCCCTTACTAGAAAACCAAACCTCGATGACCTTGTGACTACCATCCAACAGGATCTCCTAAGATGGAAATATCTTCCGGTCTCTCTATGGAGTAGAAATACAGGTTACTCACCTGTAACAGGAGTTCTAGGAATGGTATATGTTGTTCATCCACACTCATTGGCAGTATCCTTGCCGCTTTAAATCTTGCCGGAAGGTCTTCAAGCTTGCTCCTCCCACCCACCCGGGTGGTATAACTCTCGGCTCCGCCCCATGACGCCAGATCTGGCCCGCTGGAAGCTCAGGTTGTGCGTCGGGCTGGAGGTAGTTTAGGAGTGTAGGGATGAACAACATATACCATTCCTAGAACTCCTGTTACAGGTGAGTAACCTGTATTTCTAGGGACATGGATATGTTGTTCATCCACACTCATTGGCAGACTCCTAGCAGTTCTCCGGAGGAGGGAGGCAAGACACACCCCAATACTTACTTGGGAAAGAGAGACTGAGAACCGAGGCCCCAAACCAGCATCCCGGGTGACTCAAGGTCGATGTGGTAGTGGGTAATGAAGGTGTTTGCTGACTTCCAGGTAGCAGCCCTGCAGATTTCCTGGATAGGGACGTCCCTGGAAGCAGCCACCGTTGCAGCAGTATGGCGGGTAGAATGAGCTCTTATCCCTCTGGGAGGCTCCATGCCCGCTAACTTATAGCAGAGATCTATGCAGGAGGTTACCCACCTGCTTATCGTCCGCTTGGCTGCAGGTCTGCCAGATGCGGCTTCGCGTAGGTGACAAACAGCTGGCGACCTCTCCCAGATATCAGCCGCGTGCGCTCCTTATAATAAGCTAGCGCCTTCTAGGATCCAGGAGTATGAGCCTATATCCGCCTCCCGAGGTGTGATTGGGGCAGAACACCGGCAGAGTCAACACCTGGTTAAGGTGAAACTCCACACCACCTTCGGAAGGAATTTCGGTGGGGCGCAGGACAACCTTGTCCCTGTGGAAGACCAGGTAAGGAGACTCGATGGAAAGCGCCTGGAGCCTCCCATCCTTCTGGCTGACGTGATAGCCACCAAGAAGGCGGTCTTCCACGACAGGTGAGAGAGAGCACACCTGTGCATAGGTTCAATAGGCTTGCCCATGAGCTTGCCAGTACCAGCAGTAGATCCCACGGAGGTGGGGGTTCCGCACTGGAGGAAATGTGATCAAGGCCTTTGAAAAGCGCCAGACCACCTTCTCCTCGCCACCGACTGCTTCCAGCCAGCCCGGTAAGCAGAGATGGCTGCCAGGTGCACCCTTTAGTGGCCGCCGACTAAGCCCTTGACTAGAAAGGGACCATAAATAGTCCAAGATGCTTGCCAAGGAACAGGAGAAAGGGTCCAAGCCCTTGTTCTGACAACAAATGGAAAACCTTTTCCATTTGAAGGCATAGCATTTTCTGGTCGACTCCTCACGGGACGCCTAACTACATTGAGACCTCGTCCGAAAGACCCAAAGCCTGGAACTCTAGCCACTGGAACCAGGCCGTCAGGTGCAGGGATTGAAGGTCCGATGGAACACCTTCCCCTGATTGACTGAGAGCAGGTCCAGGCAGCTGGAAGCTGCCGGAGTCCTGGAGCTGAGACTGAGGAGATCTGGTACCAGAACTGGCGAGGCCAGTCTGGGGCTATCAGAATCACCTGCGCCTTGTCCCTCCTCGCCTTGAGAAGCACCTTGTGGATCAAGGGAAATGGGAGAAAGGCGTAAAAGAGGCCCGGGGTCCATTGCCTCGAGAAGGCATCCCCTGCAGCGAGCCCTGCTGAGGGGGCGGATGGAACAGACTCAGCCTCAGGCTCTCCATGGAGGCAAACAGGTCCACCTGAGGTGTGCCCCAAAGGAGAACAGATACTGTACTACCTCCGCAGGAGAGACCACTCTGGGATGCAGCCCCTATCCGCTCAGGGCATCGGCCAGGGTGTTGGAGGCTCCTGCCACGTGAATGGCTAGGAGATCCTCCCAGGCTGCGCGACGAGTGACCAAATGCGGAGAGCTTCCTGCATAGAAGCATGGAGCTGGCCCGCCTGGCGGTTTAGATAGTACATGGTCGTGGTATTGTCCGCCTGACTCGGACCACTTGACCCCGGAGGAACGGAGCAAAGGCGTGAGAGCTTAGGCGGATCACTCGGAGCTCCAGCAGGTTGATGTGGCATCGGGACTCCCGCGGGACCAGAGGCCATGAGCCCGTGTTCCCCAGATGGGCACCCCAACCCATCAGAGAGGCATCGGTCGACAGAGAGACCGTCGGCTCGGGCGGACTAACGGATGCCCTCCTGCAAATGATCTGGAACGGTCCACCACTGGAGAGCATTCCACATCCCCTGTGTCACCGACACAAGCTGGTCCAAGGGATCGCGTTGCTGACCACTGGCTGGCCAGTCCCCACTGAAGGACGATGTTCCAGCTGGCCCAACGGACCACGCTGGTACAGGCCGCCATGAGACCCAGGAGGCGGAGGAAGTCCTGGCAGGGCGCAATTGCCCAACCAGAAATGATCGGGCAAAGGAGGAAAGAACCTCGGCCCTGTCCGCCGAGCCGCGCCTGGCTCAAGAGAGTCGAGCTGCGCCCGATGAATAAAATCACCTGCTTCGGCTCGAGTCGACTTGGCCTCGTTGATAAGGAGGCCCAGTTGAGAGAGACCTGAGGGCCAGATCTCTGGACCACTCCGCCTCCTTCCTGAGGAGCTGCTATCAGCCAGTCGCCCAGGTAAGGGTACACCCGACCCTCAAGGCCAAGAGGAATGCTGTCACCACTGCCATGCATTTGGTGAAGACCCTGGGAGCTGGAGACAAGCCAAGGGCATGGCTTTGAACTCAAGAGGGATCCTTCCGCCTGAAGCGAAGGAATCTCTGGTGAGACGGACGGATAGGGACGTGAAAAAGCGTCCTGCAAGTCCAGAGAGCAGAACTCCACGCCACGGCTCCAAGGATGGATAATCTGAGCCAGAGTGACCATCCTGAAGGTTCGAGACCTTAGGAACTTGTTTAGGTCGTGTAGGTCGAGAATGGGGCGCCAGCCCCCCGTCCGTTTCGGAACCAGGAAGTACCTGGACACAAACCCTGGGTCTGAAGGAGGGTCCACCACCTCTCTTACCACCTCCTTCTGGAGGAGGAGAGTGATGTCGGCTCGACGAGCCGCCAGTGAGGCTGGGGATCCCGAAGGCCCCCGAGGGGCGACGGCTCTGAAGGGTGGTGCCTGCTCGAATTCCAGAGGCAGGCCTCTTCCCACCACCTCCAAGACCCACCTGTCCGTGGTAACAGCGGACCAAGCGGAACGAAGTGCGGAGCCGCTCCACGGGGACCCTGGAGGTAAGTGACGGGATGAAGGAGCACCCCTCAGCCTGTCACTGGGCAGGCTTGGAGGAGGGACCGCCGAGGGACCCCTGGGCCCTTTCTCCCTGCCTCCTGTTAGAGGAAGCCGGGCTTGGGTTTGGGATGCAGGTTTGAGCCTGCTGGCCCTGATGCTGGGTCAGGGCCCAAAGGCCAGAAGGACGAAGGGCTTAGGCTGTGGGTTTGCGGCCTTTGTCCTTCTGAGCGAAGAGACCGAGTCCAAGGTGGCATTGGACTCTCGATCCTCTGCAGGTGACCTTCCACCCCAGGGTCAAGAGGTCAGTCCCCAAAAGGGAACATCCGCCAACCTGTGCTGGGTATCCGGCAAAGGTGGATATCCTCAGCCAAGCCCGCCGACGCATAGCCACTCGCGCCGCCACCGATCTGGCACATGAGTCCCTACATCCAAAGCAGTCTGGAGCTGTTGTTTGGCCACTGCCCTGCCCTGGTCCCGCACCTGCTTAACCGTAGTCTGCAGATCGGCGGAAGATGAGGGATGACCTCATCCAGGGAGCCCAACAGGGCATGAGAAAATGTGCCATGAGGAGGCCGAACTGGCCTGACGAAGGCTCGAGAGAGGACGAGCGAGACTTTTCGCTCGACATAGTCCACTTCTTGACTCCTTGTCAGGAGGTTTGTCCACATCCTCGGCGCAGCCGGGCGCGCCGAAAACGCTGTCGGTAACCAACCCCTCAGCAGAGGGGTGTTCAAAACCGGACAAGGAACCGTAGGACCGTGATACTTCCTGGCCATCCTGGCCGAAGGCGCAGGGCAGGAAGCAGGGCGCTGCCAAAGTTCCAGTGCCGGACCCACTATGGCCTCGCCACCGAAAGGCCTCCGCCGGAGAACCCCGGTCCAGAATCTCCGTGAGGGGATACCTGGCCCGCTTGGAACGGGTCTCGAGCTCCATCCCGTAGACTCCGAGATGAGCCAAGCAGTCCTAGGAAGGACGACGGGCTATCGTCCATTGGCTGACCTTCCTGAAGACTCCAAGTCCAGTCGCTGGAGAAGAAGGAGGAATCGGCTTCGGACTCGGAAGAGTCCTCAAAGAGCTGCTCTGGCCTGAGCTACCCTTCACCTGCCGAGGTCGGT
Organism: Neoceratodus forsteri; assembly: GCA_016271365.2. NCBI lineage: Eukaryota > Metazoa > Chordata > Ceratodontiformes > Ceratodontidae > Neoceratodus > Neoceratodus forsteri. The sequence goes on along the minus strand of CM028130.1, from coordinate 1,118,883,260 downwards.
CGGGAGTGAGGGTAACTGACAGCCGATGGGGTAAACCTTAGCCGCATCGGTAATCTTTGGTCGGAGCCCCAATTGGTGGCTGGAGGCGGAGGTTCCACCGGAATCGTGGAGCAGCTGGTTTTGGCCAACAACCGCCTGGTGTAGGCCTCGGACAAGTCGAGGGGTTGTGTCGGCCGCCCGTGACAGCTACTTAATGGCCGAAGGCGCCTCGAGTCGGGCTTATTCCCGCCAGGAGGAGTTGTTGCAACATAAGGTCTTCGCACTGGCCGACGCACTTACGCCGAAGCCTCCTCATCCGAGGGAGGAGGATTTAGGACGAAGCGGCGACGCCGCTACTTCGGCAAAAGCTGCATCGAGACCGCTTATGACGGGTGGGAACGGGCTGGACCGCTGGAAGAGGTCCGAGGACCAGACCTGAGAGTCCCGAATTTCCGGGTCGGTGCGAGGAGGTGTCGGCCAGAACCGCACTCCCTTCGCCTCGGAAGGTCCATCCGAGGGCTCCGGAACCGAGGCACAGGCGAGCCCATCGGGATCCTCAACTCTCCCGGGAACCGGGAGAGGGAATCTGGCCGCTAAAGGCGACAGCCTGTCTAATGGGTCGAGAAAATCTCGACTTCATCAGTGGGAGTCTCGGTCAACTGACCTGACGGGACACCGTGGAGGCCAGGTGGTCGGAGCCGAGCGGTCGGATCAAGCTGACGGTCGACGTGCCCGGGAGAGGGACCTTCCGCCTCCCAAGAGCGCCGATTGAGGGATTCTACCCTTGTCCTCTTTGGACCGAGAAAAGGTCCAGCAGACGCAGGCCCTTCCCTTTAGTGGAGAGGGACAGACAAAGCTCCTTAAAGGAAGCCGTGGTAGGAAGAACCCAAAGAGAGCGGGATAAATGCCGCTGCCGAGGAAGATACGGCCCGCGCCGCACTCCCGAGGGCCGACTCATCCGCCGAGCTGATCCGGCCGAGCCGCCCGCCCGCGAGGACACCGCCAACTGGGCCTCCTTGACTTCACCGGAGGGAAATGCCTCGGACGGCCCAGTTGCACCGGGCAGCAATGGCCTCGAGGACGTAGGGCCGAGAAAGATGAGCAGGTCGCAGCCCGCGGGTCGCGGCTCAAGGCCTACAGTAGACACACGTGGAGTGTGGATCCGTCCGAGACATCTTCAGCCGCATGGGCATCTCCAAACTGGAGTCGATTTGTCCATCGTAGCCGCGAGGGATCAGGCAGACTGAAGTCTTTTTGCCAAATATTATTTTTAAATCCGCAAACGGAGAAATAGGAACCAGTCGCAAACGCAGAGCGTTAAGGAGGGAACCTGAGCTTCCAAGCGGTAAGGAAGATCTGACGTCATGGGGCGGAGCCGAGAGTTATACCACCCGGGTGGGTGGGAGGAGCAAGCTTGAAGACCTTCCGGCAAGATTTAAAGCGGCAAGGATACTGCCAATGAGTGTGGATGAACAACATATCCATGTCCCTAGAATTTATATTATTAAAATGAACATCTTACTCAGCCTCTTTTACTTGTTGAATATGTTAAATATCTAGCTCCCTTGCTCCTTTTTCAACATATTCGTTCACTTATCTCGTTTCATTTGGCTGAATAAAACTACTAGATGCTCCTACCTTAAACTAAGTCTTTCCAAAGATTCGGGGGTCTACACCTCCCAAACTTTCTTCTTTATTATTGGGCCAGCTATCTTTCCAAATGTGGTAAATGGCTCTCCACTCCCAGATGAGACTACACTCCTCCCTGGTTGCAAACTGAACAGCAGCAGCTCCTATGCTCTTTTAATTTACCAGCCTCTTCCATTTTTTTGCTCATCTTGGAGGTCTCTACCGACACCCCTCTGAGACTCTGCAATCAGCACCTTGGTCAGGGGCTTCTCCCAGTTTTGTATTTCTCTCAAAATTTCTCCTTCTAAAGACTTCTTTCAGCCCATTTTAGCTAACCTCAATATCAAGACTGGTGGAACAGTTCTCTCCTCTGGTTGGCTGCCCCAGATTGGGGATGCTAGGGTTGCTGATTTCTACTCTCAAGACACTCTTCTTTCATCCCCCAAGATCCTGTTGAAGTTTCATCTCGGTCAATAACAGTTTCAAGATTTTCCAGCTGAGACACTTGCTCAGGCAACTTTTTGGCCCGTCCCCAAAGCCCTCTGGACTACAACCTCTCCTGGACCAGATTAAGGATTTAGCATTCAAACCCCATGAAAATTCACTCTTGTTGTTCTTCCTCCTGGTCACTCTCCACCCTGCTGCCCGAGCGTTTTAAGGTCTGGGAGGCCCTGATACCTGATTCTTCATTTAACGGGATGCAGACAGTATAGTTATGTAGGAACTTACCGTAACAGTAGATCTTCGAGAGAGGTTCCTTCAGAATGTCATCACAAGTAGGACTGTCGTCGCCTGACATCGGGCCACATGGCAGACTTTTCTAGCAATCCCTGACGGGGAGACCACCCACCCGACGTCACATGACCGACGTCAGTGTGACGGTATGCAGTGGGCGGTCCCCCGCCCGCCTCCAGTTCTCCTTAAGCCAAGTTGGGAAGAGGCCTAACAGCAGGAGTGAACAGGATTGGAGACCCTGTAAAAATTAAAATGAGGGAAAAATATGACCTACTGAAGGAACCTCTTTCAAAGATATACAGGTTACTCACTTGTAACAGTGGTTCTAGGAATGGTATATGTTGTTCATCCACACTTACTGGCAGGTTCCTTGAAGCTTTGAATCTTGCCAGAAGGTCTTCAAGCTGGCTCCTCCCACCCACCCGGGTGGTAAAACTCTTGGCTGTGCCCCATGACGCCAGATCTAGCCCGCTGGAAGCCAGGTTGTATGTCGAAGCTGTGGAGGTCGGGTGGGTTGTGTGGATGAACATATACCATTCCTAGAACTCCTGTTACAGGTGAGTAACCTGTATTTCTAGGGACATGGATATGTTGTTCAATCCACACTTACTGGCAGACTCCTAGCAGTTCTCCGGGAGAAGGAAGGCAAGGCGCGCAACCCCTACTTGGAAAATAAAGGCTGGAGAACAGAGGTCCCAAAACCAGCATCCCGGCGTGACTCAAGGTCGATGTGGTAGTGGGTAATGAAGGTGTGTGCTGACTTCCAGGTAGCAGCCCTGCAGATTTCTCCGGATAGGGACGCCCTGAGCAGCCACTGATATGTATGGCGGTAGAATAAGCTCTTATCCCTTTGGGAGGCTCCATGTCTGTCAACCTGTAGCAGAGATCTATGCAGGAGGTGACCCACCTGCTTATCGCCCGGTTGGCTGCAGGTCTGCCAGGTGCAGCTTCAGCATAGGTGACAAACAGCTGTCGAACCTCAGCCATCCGCTCCTTGTAATAACAGAGAGCTCTTCTAGGGTCCAAATTATGGAGCCAATATTTGGCCTCCGAGGTGTGATTGGGGTAGAACACCGGCAGAGTCAACACCTGGTTAAGGTGAAACTCCGACACCACCTTCTGAAGGAATTTCAGGTGGGGACGCAGGACAACCTTGTCCCTGTGGAAGACCAGATAAGGAGACTCGATGGAAAGCGCCTGGAGCTCTTCCATCCTTCTGGCTGATGTGATAGCCACCAAGAAGGCGGTCTTCCACGACAGGTGAGAGATATCACACCTGTGCATCAGTTCGAATGGCTTGCCCATGAACTTAGCCAGTACCAGCAGTAGATCCCATGGAGGTGGAGGTTCTCGCACCAGAGGGGATATGTGATCAAGGCCTTTGAAAAAATGCCTGACCACCTTCTCCTGCGCCCGGTAAGCAGAGATGGCTGCCAGGTGCACCTTAAGGGTCGTCGACCGAAGTCCTAGCTGAGAAAGGGACCACAGATAGGCCAGAATGCTAGCCAATGAACAGGAGGAAGGGTCCAACCCCTTGCCCTGACACCAAATGGAAAATCTCTTCCATTTGAAGGCATAACATTTTCTGGTCAACTCCTTATGGCATGCTTCAAAAACAATGTTGAGGACCTCGTCGGAAAGACCCAAGGCCTGGAACTCTAGCCGCTCAGGAACCAGGCCGTCAGGTGCAGGGACTGAAGGTCCTGGTGGAGTACCTTCCCCCCTGCTGACTGAGATCAGGTCCAGGTGGGCTGGAAGCCGCCTTGGGAGCCTGGAGCTGAGGCTGAAAAGATCTGGATACCAGAACTGGTGGGGCCAGCCTGGGGCTACCAGAATCACCTGTGCCTTGTCCCTCCTTGCCTTGAGAAGCACCTTGTGGGGGAATTCAAACATGCATGGGACAGACACAAGGCAACTGTAGTGGGGGGTGGCAGGAAGTAGGCTGTTGGTTAACTAGAATCTGCAGCTTATCCAGTAGGTAGGGAAATGGGCAGACTGGGTGGGCCAACTGGTCCTTATTTGCCGTCAAAGTCTATGTTTCTATGTTGTGGATCAAGGGAAAGGGGGGAAAGGTGTAGAAGAGGCCCGGGGTCCACGGCCTTGAGAAGGCATCCCCCTGCAGCAAGCCCTGCTGAGGGAGGCGGGCATGAAACAGCCTCAGCTTCACATTCTCCCTGGAGGCAAACAGGTCCACCTGAGGTGTGCCCCAGTGGAAGAATAGATCTTGTACTACCTCCGGCAGGAGAGACCACTCGTGAGATGCAGCACCTATCCGGCTTAGGGCATCGGCCATAGTGTTGGAGGCTCCTGCCACATGGATGGCTAGGAGATCCACCTCCAGTCTGCTCACGACAGACCAAGAGCTTCCTTGCACAGAGGCAAGGAGCGCGTCACACCCTGGCCGTTTAGGTAGTACATGGTCGTGGTGTTGTCCGTCTGGACCTGGACCACTTGACTCCATATAAATGGAGCGAAGGCGGTGAGGGCTAGTCGGACCGCTCAAAGCTCCAGCAGGTTGATGTGACATCGAGACTCCTGAGGGGACCACAGGCTGTGCGCTCTGAGCTCCCCCAGATGGGCACCCCAACCCATCAGAGAGGCGTTGGGATACCCTCCTGCAGATGAGCTGGAACTAGCCACCACTGGAGAGCTTCCACATCTCCTGGGTCATTATCACTGGCTGGTCCAGAGGACCGGAGCGCTGTGACCACTGGCAGGCCAGCCCCCACTGCGGGCCCAATGGACCATGCTGGTGCAGGCCGCCATGAGGCCCAGGACATGCAGGAAGTGCCGGGCAGGGCGCAACTGCCCAACCAGAAATGACTGGGCAAAGCAGGAAAGAACCTTGGCCCTGTCCGCGGGGAGCCGTGCTCTGGCTCGAAGAGAGCCGAGCTCTGCCCCGATAAACTGAATCACCTGCATTGGCACGAGTTCAGATTTGGCCTTGTTGATGAGGAGGCCAATCTGAGAGCAGACCTGGAGGGTCAGATCCCTGGACCGCTTCACCTCCAGCTTGGAGGAGGCTACAATCGGCCAGTTGTCCAGGTAAGGGTACACCCGGACCCTTTGGCGCCGCAGGAATGCTGTCACCAATGCCATGCATTTGAAGACCCTAGGAGCTGGAGAGAGGCTGAAGGGCATGGTCCGGAACTCGTAAAGGGATCCCTCTGCACTGAAGCGGAGGAATCGCTGGTGGGATGGACGGATTGGGACATGAAAGAACGTGTCCTGAAGGTCCAGAGAACAGAACCACACGCCTCGTTCCAAGGATGGGATGATCTGAGCCAGAGTGACCATCCTGAGGGTTCGAGACCCTAGGAACTTGTTCAGGTCGTGTAGGTCTAGAATGGGGCGCCAGCCCCCCCCGTCCGTTTTGGGATCAGGAAGTACCTGGACACAAACCCTGGGTCTAATGGAGGATCCGCCACCTCCATGATCACCTCCTTCTGGAGGAGCAGGGCAATGTCGGCTCGACGAGCCAACAGAGGTGCTGTGGACCCCGTAGCCCCCCCTCGGTGGGGCAATGGCTTGATAGGGTGGGGACTGCTCGAATTCCAGAGGCAGACCCTCTCCTACCACTTCCAACACCCAGCGGTCCGTGGTGATATCAGACCAGGCAGAAAAGAAGTGACTGAGCCATCCCCCCACGGGGGGGGGGGGGGAGAGACCCCAAGGAGGAGTGACGAGGTTGAGTGAGACAACCATCAACCCGTCACTGGGCAGGCTTGGAGGAAGGACCAGAGGCCTCCTGGACCTTTCCCTCCCGGCTTCCTGTTGGAGGAAGCAGAAGGCTTGGCTTTGGGGTGCCAAGTGTGAGCCTGCTGGCCCTGATGCTGGTGTTGCTGGCCCGGATGTGCTGCAGGGGCTGAAGGCTGAAAGGGCTTACGCTACTGCTGGCGGCCTTTGTCCTTCTGGGCAGATGTGACAGAGTCCAAAGTGGCGCTGCACTTCTCGATCCTTTGCAGATGACCCTCCACCCCAGGACCAAACAAGTCGGTACCCAAGAAGGGAACATCTGCCAGCTTGTGCTGGGTATCTGCCGTAAAGGTAGAAATCCACAGCCAAGTTCTGCGGCGCATGGCCACTGCAGCCACTACTGACCGGGCACACGAGTCAGCGATGTCCAGGGAAGTCTGGAGCTGCTGTTTGGCCACCGCCCTTCCCCGATCCCGCACCTGCTTGACCGTCATCTGAAGATCAGCCGGGAGATGAGAAATCACCTCATTCAGGGAGCCCAAAAGCACGTGTGAAAGGTGTGCCATCAGAACGGCCGAGCTGGCCTGACGAAGGCCTAGCGAGGAAGCAGCATAGACTTTCCATACGGAGTAGTCCAGTTTCTTGGACTCCTTATCGGGTGGCTTGTCCACATCCCGAGCGTTCCCAGAACTCCGGAAAACGTCGGTCACTAGCCCCTCCGCGGAGGGGTGCTCCGAGAAACCGAAGAGGGAACCAGTGGGAACAGCAAGGTGCTGGACAAGAAGCTGGCCGCTGCCATAGCTCCACGGCTGGGCCAACAATGGCTTCACCCACCGGGAAGGCCTCCCTGGGGGAATCCCCTCAGTCCAGTATCTCTGTGAGGGGATACGTGGCCCATTTTGAAACGGGTTTGAGCTTCATCCCAGTGGACTCTGAGATGAGTCAAAGCATTCCAAGAAACGAGGATGGGCTCTCGTCCACCGACTGACCCCTAGTGGACTCCAGTCGTCGTCAGACTCCGAGGAGTCAGCAAACAGCTGTCGAGGGCCTGAGCCACCCTCCACCTGCCGAGGTCGATCGGGAGTGAGGGTGACTGACAACCGATGCGGAAAGCCCTGACCCGACCGAGAATCCTAGGTCGGGGCTCCAGTTTTAGGTTGTGGAGGCGGGGTTTTACCACAATGGTGGCAGCCGGTCTTTGGCCGAATCAACTGGTGCCGCTTCCGCGCTCGACTTCAACGAGGGGTTGTTTCCGCCGCCCCGCTGACAGCCACTTAATGGCCGGGGAAGGCGATGGAGTCAGCTTATTCCCAGTCAAAAGGAGCTGCTGCCACATTAGATCCTCGTAACGACAACGCAATTTGTGCCGGAGCCTATCCTCCGAAGAGGACGAAGATGAGGATGAGTGGCGCCTCCGCTTTCCACAGTGCTGAGACTGAGACCGTGATGTTGGCAGGATCGACTGGACCTGAAGAGGTCCGAGACCGAGACTGTGTGTCTGAGGGTGAGTCTGAGAGGGGGCGGGGGAAACCCGCTCCTCCCTCGGTTCAGGGACCCAACCGGGACCCAGCACACGAGGCACAGGCAAGTCCTCGGGTTTCCACCAGGGGAACCAGTGAAGAAGGGTTGTCGGCTTCTCCAGTCGACAGCCCGTCCGACGGGTCGAGAAAAATCTCGACTGCGTCGACGGGTGTCTCGGCCGGCTGACCTGACGGGGACACCGTGAAGCCAGCATCCTTAGCCACAACCTCAACCGAGGTCAAGTGTCGACTGTCCGGGGAAGGAGACCTCTCCCGCTCCCACGAATGTCGACGGTGGAACTTACCCTTAGAGTCCTTTTTGGACTGAGAGGAATGTCCCGGAGGCCCCTCTCCCTTGGTGGAGAGGGACTAACAAAGCTCCTTGAACGAAGCCGTGTAGGAGGACCCTAAGGAGAGCGGGGATAAATGCCCCAACTGATGAAGATGATGCTGTGGCCTGGGCCGCTTCTTCCGAGGCGATCATGTGCTTGAGCTGTTCAGCCAATCCCGCAGCCGTGGATACCGCCCAACGGGCCTCCTTCGACTTGACTGGAGGATAACGTTTCTCAGGGCGCCCAAGTTGCAGTCTGGCAGCGTGAGCCTCTAAGACAGTGGCCGAAAAGGACTTGCACAAGTCGCAGGCCTGTGAATCATGTTCAAGCCCTAGGCAGCAGACGCACGTGGAGTGCGAATCGGTCCGGGACATCTTCTGCCCACAGGGGGACTGATAAAATCCGGGGGTCTATTTGTCCATCGCAGCCGCGAGGGAAGATAAAGACCAAAGTCTTGTAAATTTTAAAATTAGTTTTGGGTTAACCGAAGAGTTTGGATCCAGGCCTAAAACGCAGAGTGCAAATTAGGGAACCTGAGCTTCCAAGCGGTAAGGAAGATCTGGTGTCATGGGGTGGAGCCGGGAGTTTTACCACCCAGGTGGGTGGGAGGAGCCAGCCTGAAGTCCTTCCAGCAAGATTTAAAGCGGCAAAGAACCTGCCAGTAAGTGTGGATTGAACAACATATCCGTGTCCCTAGAACTACTGTTACGGTAAGTTCCTACGTAACTGTACTATCTTACTTCAGGAGGGTTCCTTCAGTAGGTCATCACAAATGGACTGAGTCCCAAGCAGTCCCTCTAAGGAAAGACTGTGAGAATCTAAGGAGGGGGCAAAACAAAATCCACGGAAAAGACTGAGGTCCGAAAAGGACCCAGCCTAGGACAACAGACCCTGCAGGACAGCTAGGCCAAAGCCAGCCCTCCGCCTAGAAGCAATGTCCAAACTATAATGCTTGGTAAAGGTATGGACAGAACCCAAGTAGCAGCAGCACAAATATCTGAGTTAGAGACACGAAGGAGACAAACAATTGGTTGCAAGAGCAAAAGTCCTTGGTACGGTGTGTGTAATCCGGTGCACATCCATCGTATGGAGGAGTGCCTCACCCCTGTTAGCGGGAGCCAGATAATATACCGGAAACACTTCCGACTGGTTCAGAGTTGCTTCCGACACCACCTTTGGCAGGAACCTTGGATGGGTTCTGAGAACGGCACTGTCCCGGTGAAAAATAAGGTAAGGCTCCTTACAAACCGACGTGTGAAGCTCCGAAATTCTTCGAGCTAAAGTGATGGCAACCAGAAACAACGCCTTCCAAGATAGGAAGTGTAGGTCACACCTCATTGCTGGTTCGAAAGGAGGCAAGGTGAGCTTTTCCAGGACAAAATTCAGGTCCCATGGTGGTGTTGGGCTGCAGATGGGGGGGGTTTCAGATGAAGAATCCCTTTCAAAAAAGTCTGACATATCCAACTGAGCCACGGGTTTACCATCCACCAGCTTGTGGTATACCAAGATAGCCGAGAGGTGCACTTTCAGATAGGAATAGGCTAGACCGGAGTCCGATAAGTGAAAGAGGTATTCCATGACCTGTGGGGCCAAGCAACAAAATGGGTTCCAGCCCTTCGCGGTCGTCCAAATGGAAAACCGCTTCCACTTAAATGCATAAGTGAAATGGGTGGAAGGTTTTCTGGCTTCGACAAGGATCTGTGCCACTCTAGAGAATACCCCAAAGCGAGAGATAGCTACGTCTGCAGGAGCCATGCATGCAGATGCAGGGTCCTGAGCCCCGGATGAACCAGACGACCTTGATCCTGAGTAAGGAGGTCGTGTGTCAATGAAAAGGAACCGGTGGTTCCCTGGATAGCTGCTGAAGCAGCGGGAACCAAATCTGTCTCGGCCAAAGAGGAGCGATGAGAATCATCTTGGCCTTCTCTGTCTGTAGTTTGAGAGGACCCTCTGCAGAATGGGAAATGGAGGGAAAGCGTAAAAAAATTTCCCTGTCCAGGATAGAGACAATGCGTCACTCCAAAAAGCACCTGGCTCTGGAACGAGCGAGCAAAACTTGGGAAGTTTTGTGTTGAATTGAGAGGCGAATAGGTTACAGTTCCGGCCAACCCCAATTTTGGAAGATGGATTCTGCCACTTCCTGACTAAGTTCCCACTCGTGAGCAGGGGTCCTTGATCTGCTGAGACTGTCCGCCAGGACGTTTAGAACTCCCGGTACGTACACGGCCATTAGGGACAAGTGATGCAGGACTGCCCAGTTCCACACCCTGGTCGCTTCTCTGCAAAGAGGGTACGACCGGGTTCCTCCTTGTTTGTTGATGTACCAAACCACCGACATGTTGTCCGTTCGAATCAGCAGTGTTCCCTCAGGCAGCAGGGGCAGAAAGGCCTGTAAGGCATACAGGACCGCCCTGAGCTCTAGAACACTGATGTGAAGAGAAAGCTCCAAGCTGGACCAAAGTCCCTGGGCCTGGTGGTCTCCCAGATGTGCACCCCACTCCATGTTCGAGGCATTCGTGGTGAGCGGGGCTACAGGCGCTGGTCTATGAAAAGGGAGACCCAAAGAAAGACTGTGTGGATTCATCCACCATCGAAGATCTTTCCGGACCACTGAGGAGATGAGGACGGGATGGCCCAGATCACCCAAAAGCTGGTCCCATTGCACCATCAGGGACCACTGAGTGATCCCCACGTGGAGCCTGGCTAGGGGAACAGTACAAATGGAAGCGGCCATGAGCCCTAGCAGGGGAAGTTCCTCCCTGGCCAGGATGGTCCAGCAAGACGCCACCTTGGCGGCCTGGTGGACCACAGTCTCCACTCTGTCCGGAGAAAGGAAAGCTCTGCACTGGACCATGTCGAGGACCGCCCCAGTAAACTGTAGTCTCTGGGTGGGAATAAGGTTATGACTTGGGCACGCTGACAGTGATCCCAAGTTGATTGAAAAGGTCCAGGGCAAATGACAGAGCCACCAATAATGCATCCCTGGAAGGGGCCGCTAGTAGCCAATCGTCCAGGTAGGAAAACACTGCAATACCCTGTGGCATGAAAACGCCGCAACCACAGCTAGGCACTTGGTAAAAACCCGAGATGTCTAAAACAGGCCAAAGGGGCGTGCTCAGAACTGGAAGTGCTCCCCCCGGAACATGAAACGTAGGAACCAACAGCGGTTGGGGAAAACAGGGATATGTAGGTAGGCATCCCGCATATCCAGGGCGCAGAGCCAGTGATTCTCCAACAGAAGCGGCAGAAGGCTCTGCAGTGTCAGCATGCGAAACTTCTTGTACTCGACAAAATGATTCAGCTGATTGAGCTCTAGAATGGGTCGGAAGTCCCCATTCTTTTTCAGAACCAGGAAAAAATGGGAGTAGAAGCCTTTCCCTGTTTGCCCTGGAGGGACTCGCTCGATCGCTTGTTTTAGCAAGAGCGAATTTATTTCCTTTTTGACGAGGAAAGCCTGATTCCAAGAGTATGAGGACTTCACCGGAAGGTTTCCCGGAGGAATTTCCAGGAACTCTATAGTGTAACCTAAGGCCATTATTTGCAGGACCCACTCATCGGAGGTAATCGCCCTCCACTCCTGCACATGGAGTGCGAACCTCCTCCCCACCTGCTCCTCGCCGACAGGCTGAGGAGGCAGTGGGGCTGGGGAGTCAAGGAGTGGCGGGTCGGTCAGGGGGAGGACCCCCTGACCGACGCAGATTCTTGGAGGCAGGGGGGTAACGGTACCCATGGCCTTCCGCCTGCCTTGGTGACGCACCTGAGTGGATCTCCCCTGCCGCCAGGTCCTCTTCCGAAAGGGCTGCTGTTGTCTTCGTTGAGGAGCACCTGATCGTTACATCGACCGAACAGATCTAAGGGCAACACCCTTGTCCTGTAGTTCTGTAATTATGTCTTTGGTGCCACCTCCGAAAAGTACCGAGCCCCGGAAAGAAGCGTTCTGAATCGCCGACTGAACCTCATTAGCAAGGCCAAAGAGGCGAAGCCAGGAGTGCCGTCTCAGGGCCACGGCAGTCGCCGAGGTATGGGCCATGGAATCGACCGAATCGTAGGTGGCCCATAGAGCATGTCTACAAGAAATCCTGGAGAGGCGAAGATCCTTGGCGAATTCCTCCCTGAGAGGTGAAGGAGCCATAGAACGGACCTTCTCCTCCAACCTGGCCATGGTCACTTTTAGGTGGGACACCATATGGGCCACGTAACTGAGGGAGCAGAGCGCACATGTGGCCGAAGAATAGATTTTTTTGCCAAACTGGTCCATCTGCCTCGACTCCTGATCTGGAGGAGTAGTGCTCAAGTGCTTGGGCGTAACGGAGCGATCATGAGCCGCTGAAATGACCATGGAGTCTGCCTTCGGATGGGTCTTCAAAAAAGGAGCATCCTTAGGCGCCCGGTAAAGCCTGTCCGTCCGCTTGGAGACAGCCGGGATAGAAAGAGGCATCTGCCAGACGGTGGTGGTGAGGTCTTGGTTGGGGGGTGGGGGTTGGGGATCCACGGAGGAAATAGGACTGGAGATAGGGACTCCAAATTGAGGTGCTCCGCGAGATGCTGTCTGACTGGGTCCTGTTCCTCTGACTCCCAATCGAAATAATCTCTGAGGGTCCTCAAGAGATCCGAGAAGGAAGGATCCTCAGGTGGTGATTTTGGTGAGGTCTTGCCTCTTGGCTCGGGTTCCTCCACGATTTCCTCCTCCGAAGAGTCCTCTCTCCCATCAGAACTATCGTCGGCCTCCTCCACTGCACGACATTCAAAGTGAGAACGGGGAACGTCCAGTCCAGTCTTCCCCAAGAGGTGGACAATCGGACCCTAACTGCTCGGGGAAGGGGACCTATGAAGCGGCAGAGGTGGGAGTCTTGCTTCTAGGTCCAAAACCAACTCTGACCTCACTCCCTGCCACCAAGACTGTAGGAAGGACTTGAAATCCGGCATAGCCGGAGAGGACGGAGGAGGAGTTGGTTGAGGCTTTTGGGGGAGGAGCAGGTGCAGGAGGAGGGGGAACAGCAACTGATGGAAGGTAATACCCCTCGCGGACCCAGGTAATGGGTATATGGATGATAACCCTGGTAAAACTGTCCCACTGGACTTCATCCAGGAGTGGGAACCTCCAGGTAAGGATCCCAAGGATACCCGTGTGGGTAATGGGGGACGGTTATAGAACCCCGTCGTCAGCCCTGATGTCGGGGGAACCCACGTCGGACCCACTGTAGTATAGATTAAATTAGGATCTGATGTCGGAACAGTCCATGTTATAGGGACCGACGTCGGCACCGGCACCACCTGACTGGCGCTGGAAAATGATCCGACGTCGGAGGGGCTGGCGTCAGCACCGGATGAAGCATCTCAGTGGTATGAGTCGGGTCCGGCGTCGGGGCCGACCGAACAGACCTGACCACCGGGTCCGGTGTCGGGACTGTTGTAGGGACCGGTGTCACTGGAGGTGCCGGCGGTCCCAGCGTCAGGACTGTTGTGTTAACTAGCAGCACTGGAGTCGCCAGCGGTCCTGGCATTGGAACAGTAGTGACTGGCAGTGTTGGAAGCGCCTGCAGTCCGTCCTCGGGCTGAGGAGGGGTCTCCAGAGAAAGGCCATCCTGCCGAGGAACCTTCTGACACTGGTCCCCAGCGGAGGAGCACGGGGAAGAACCCCTGAAATCGGCTGGTTCACCAGCGTTCCTATCGGCCTCGCCGGACATGTCCAAAGTAGAATCTGAGGACACGGGCGAGGGAAGAACAGGAGGGAGCGGGGCTGTCTCCCTTTGGTCCCGCCGGACGTCGGTTGTAGTGCCGCTCCCTCGTCATCTCCTTGTGCTTTCTAGGAGAAGATTTGTCAGACGAGTCCCTAAGCTTGTCCATCTTCGTCTCAAGCGAAAGTAGTCAGGCCTTGAGAAGATGGGCCTCCAACGCCTGCTGTCTCCACTTTTTGATAGCCTGATTGAAGGACTGACTGGGCAGGAGGAGACTGGATGGTCTGGGCCTAGGTAGATGATGCACTTGGAATACCTGTCTTTGTGCTGTATCTGATTGCCACACTTGGGAGCACTTCTTCGAAGAAGACATGTACCTAATTAAACAAAAGAAAAATAGCGAGTTTGCAGAAACTGTCAAAGCGCTTTCACGGACGCATGAATGAAGTTCACGGTTGACTCACGGAGGCTGCACGGCTGAAAGAACTGGAGGGCAGGTGGGACCACTCCAATATACTCGTCACGCTGACGCTGTCACATGACGCTGCGGGCGGTCCCCCCATCAGGTGACTACAGTCCTACTTGCGATGACCCACTGAAGGAACCCTCTCAAAGTAAGATCTGTAAAGACCTCTATTTATGTAATACACAGAATAGACTCGGACTCACACAATACCACATTTTAAATATGTACTACACACCTGTCAAATTAACCAAAATGGGCAGTCTTCCTTCACCCACTTGCAACAGATATTGTAAATAAGATAGCAACATTCTGCATATCAAAAGGCCTGCAATCTCCTTTGGGAGAAGCTCCGACATGAAAGCTGACAGGAGGGATTGCTTTCAGGCTGGATAATCCAGAGGGAGCTCCAAAAAATTCAGCAAGTATCCCTCCTGAAAGACCTGGAGAACCCGCGTGTCTGTTGTGAAAGATTCCCACTGACTGTAAGCAAGTCAACCCCCCAAGAAGTCTGTCTCAGGCAGCTGAAGCAAGACCAGAGCTGGGATTTCAGACAGTGGCACTAGCCACTTTTGGGGCTGGGAGGCTGAGATTCGAGTTCCCTTGCATGTGCCTCGAAAGGACTGCTTATTGTGGCAGACTCTTCGCCCTTTCCCCTTCTAGGGATGGGGCAGGCCCAGAAGTCTTGATTGATGTCCTGGTTTTTCTGGGAGGCCTCAAGAGATTGTTCTGTTGTCCAAACAGATATGAACCATCAAAGGGAACATTCATAACCTGTTGCTGGATGTCGCTGCAGAAGCCAGATGTGTGAAGTCAGGAGTATCTTCTAATACAGATTCCCGCAGCAGAAGAATGTAAGGCAGTGTCAAAGGAGTCCATACCTGCCTTCAACAGATGACTGTTAGACTCACTGCCAAGAGTGACAGTCTGAAGAACTTTATGCTTAGTTTCTGATTCAGGCAAGGACTCCACAAGAGACTTAAGAGAGGTCCAAAGGGCATACTCATACCGTGCTTGGAGAAATGCCCCTGGTATCTGGCTATACTCATGCTAAGGGTAGCAGCAGCCAACACCCTCTTTTCCACAGTGTCTGTCTTGTGTGACTCCTTATTGATGGGATACGCAGTGACTTCCTGAGGAAGAATGGCCTTGTTATTGTCTGCCAAAATGACAACCTTGTCCTGCAACAGGCTGGGAAGCAAGGACAGATCTGTCCTTGGTGCAGTATACTTACGGTCTATCTGACTACAGAAGGGATAGATGCAGGCCTACCCCATACGTTGTCCAAGAGAGTTTCAAACGCTGGGAGAATAGGAGGTATGAGATTGACTGGCATGCTGGTAACACTGAGCCACTCCAAATGGAGACATTTTCCTGGGTCAATGTCAGAAGGCTCAAAAGCGAGAGTTGCATACATATTGCAAAGGAGAGCCTGAAAAGAGGTCCTTGGGGAACAGGAGAAGCACCTGGGATTTAATTATTCATGTGATAAAGAGCCAACATTGCTGCCCTCAGAAATGATGAGTTCGGGGTCAGACTCATCCTCTTCCAGATCCTCTCTGAGGAGGTAGTCTGATAGAGGGCTGGACCTAAGGTTTCCTAACCCAGCCCGAGGAGTTGGAAACACAGGCAACCCCGGCACTGGTACAGAAGGAGCCGGCACCGGTCCCGGCACTGGCAGAAGAGGAGCTGGCGCTAGAGGAAGCACTGCCAGAGAGACTAAGCCTGGCACCGAAGTGACCAGCAAATGTACCTGGGCTGGTTCCAAAACAGTGACACTGAATGAGGGTGCATACAGTGGAACAGGAGCTGGTGGTGCGGTCACCAGCAAGGACCTGGAGGTCGCTGGAATAGCCAAATGATCTACCTGGCTGGAAGGTCCTGACTGCTGCACCGGCACCTCGAGCACTGAGGAGCCTTGGATCGCTGTGCAAAAAGGAGCAAATGAGCCAAATGCTGTACCCATTGCTCCGTAAGAGCTGCCCAGTGATGAAACTACCCAAGATGTTCCCCATAGGAAGACAGGTTGGACTCCAGGTCCAACACCTCGAGCAAAAACTGTTGGCGACACTGACACTGCCAGGGAAAGCCTTCTGCTCAGAGACACCAAGGACCTCATGACAGACCTACCGGAGGGCGACCTTGAGTGGTACCGTTTCTTCCCATTCTGATGGGAAGAGGAAGAACTCTGGGGGTCGAATGGCGCCGGGTCCCCGACTGGGACTGGGAACGGGCCCGTTTCTTTTTATGTTTACGAGAGGGCTGTCCTCCCTCCTGAACACAGTACCACCTGTTGTCAGAACCACTCCCTCACGGGGGAAGTGGACTAGACACAGCCTGTAGCCAAAGCAGCATGCCTGAAGAGGCTCCCTTACTGTCACCGTCACAGTCAATGGCCTTCGACTGTTGCTCGGTAGGGCTGAGAGAAACTGACGAAAAATTAAATAAAATCACCAAACTGACAGAAAGATAAACACTAGCTATAAACACTAAAACTGAGAAGAAATGAAAGTTACATACCTACCATAATTCTTGATGATCCTGGACAAGTTTTCACTGTTTATTCATACTTCTGGGTTCAAGCTGGAGGCGCTAGGACCTGGCGAGAGCCCATATATCTTCAGGAGAGCCTGCACCACGGTAGGACCGCGCATGCTTGGCATCGTGAGATCAGCTTGCGCCTGTGTAGGCTACCTCAGCGTCGACCCTCCAACTGCCTCAGTACCTTTTTTACGGAGGAGGTGCAGCGCAATAAAAATAGGAAACACCTAACCTAACCATGGCATAAGATTGCCCTTTTTTGACTCAAACAAGAAGGGTCAATTAAACAATGTCTTCACAGCCCAACCAATGAGGGAGTGAAGACCAGGAAAAGAATGAATGAGCCAGAGGGATGGTGGATGGGAATATGAATAAACAGTGAAGACTTGTCCAAGAAGATGAAGAATTACGGTAGGTGCATAATTTTCATATCTTCTTGGACTTAAAGTCTTCACCATTTATTCATACTTCTGAGTTAGCGTACCAAACTAAACTAATCTCCCGAGCAGGGCAGCAGGAGACGGAGCCCACTCAGGACAGAATTCCATTAAAAACTGTCCTGCCAAAGGAAGTATGCTGTCTGGCACGGACATACAGAGCACAGTACTTCACAAAGGTGTGCACTGAGCTCCAAGCAGCCTCTTTACAAATCTCAGTAATGGGAACCGAGTCTATCTCCGTCAGAGACGCAGTGACCGCTCTAGCTGAGTGGGCACGTACCTGGCCTTCCAACTTGACCTGCGACATAGAACAGCAATGGCGAAGGCATGCCACTATCCAAGCAGAGATGTATCTGATGGATACCGGCTGACCCAGCTGGGCCACACTGAAAGACGAGAAGAGTTGCTTCGCTTGATGGATGTCACCAGTACTAGCTATGTAGAATCGCAGGGTTCTCTTAACATCCAGGGAATGAAGGGTGCGTTCCTCTTCATTTTGAAAGTTAGTGAAGTAAGTAGGCAGAACCAAGGGCTGGTTGAGGTGGAACTCCGAAACCACCTTGGGTAGGAACTTAGGGTGAGTATGGAGAACCACCTTGTCTTTGTGAAAGACAGTGTACAGAGAGTCTGTGACTAGGGCATGCATTTCAAACACCCTGCAAGCAGAATGATGGCCACCAGAAAGGCGGTCTTCCAGGTCAGGAACTTCAACTCACACGTAGCTAGAGACTCACAGGGTTTGCGAGTGACCATATCTAGCATGAGATTAATATCCCAGGCAGCAATCTGCTTCCTAATCGGAGGCCCTGTGTGTAGAATGCCTTTAAGAGATCTCTTGAACAAAGCCAGCTGAGCCAGAGACATATTCTGGACTGGCTTGTGATAAGCAGAAAGCATGCAGAGGTGTACCTTGATCGTTGAATAATGCAGTCCTACATCTGAAAGGACTAACAGGTACTCCCAACACTTTATTTGGTGGGCATCGGAATGGATTAAGAGGGATCTTAGCACACCATAGCAAGAAACGCTTCCATTTAGCGGTGTAAGTCTTCCTGGTGGAGGGCTTATGCACTGCCAAAAGAATGCGAGATTCTCAGAGAAACGTTTAACCTGACCACTTCTATCTCCTCAGGAGCCAGGCATGGAGATGAAGGGAGTGCAGATTGGGATGAACCAGGGATCCCTGTGTCAGGAAGTCCGTTTGTAGAGGTCGCTGCTCAGCGGGCCCTCTGACAATTTGATTAATGGAAATCATATCTGTTGAGGCCAGTGTGGTGCAATTAGAATCATTTTACCCCTGCTGCACCTCTAGTCTGAGCAGCACCCTCTAAACTAGGGATAGCAGGGGAAATGCATACAGAAATTATCTTGTCCACCGCAGTCTGACTGCATCCTGAAAGAAAACACCAGGTTCTAGATTTCTGGAGCAGTATAGAGGCAGTTTTGCATTGAGTGGGGATGCAAAAAGATCCACGTCTGGACTGCCCCACTCGTCGAAGAGCAATTGCACAATGTCTGGTAAAAGCGACCACTTATGAGGATCTGCCTCTGTTCTGGTGAGCTGATCCGCCAGATTTTTCTGAATTCCTGGCAGATAAACTGCTTGAATTAGAGCGTTGTAATCAAGACCCCATTCCCATACCCTAATGGCTTCTCTGCACAAGGGGTAGGAGTGGGCTCCCCCGGTTGTTGATGTAATACATCAGCACCAGGTCAACCAGCTAGCATAGCGGTAAGCGTTACTGCTTTCGTGAAGCTGGCATCCCGGAAGGCAAGCGTCCCAGGGACCCCGTTCCGTCTTCTCCGGTGGGGGAGACCACGGCTCAGTGCTTGACTGACCCCAAGTGGAGGCCCGAGGAACAGCAAGCCCAGCCACTAGCAAGGGGTGTGGCATGATGGACGTCGGCGCTCAGCACCTTGAAGTCAGGGCACACATCACGCCCAGAAAACTGGAAAACAACTCACGACACTCCCGGGTAGACGGACTGCTAGGTCCCGATCCCCAATGCCTCTACCTGTCCCAGTGGTACAGCATCCCAACGAGACTAAGGAATTTGGGGTGTAGGGACCCCCACCTTGTCCCCGCCTGGGAGGCAAACCATGACTACATGGGGGATGGACCACTACGGGCTCCAGGTAAGAGGATGGGGACTAGAAGGCCGTAGGTGATTCCCGCAGGGAGTGGAGTGCCCCGGGTAGGGGGGAGAATAAATAGAAAATTAAAAAAAAAAAAAAATACATCACTGCCTTGCTGTCCATCTGAAGGATTACTCTGTGACAGAGGATATGCTTCAGGGCTCTAACAGCATACAGGACCACTCTCATCTCCAGAACACTGATGTGTAGATGAGACTCCTCCTGGGTCTACACTCCCTGAGTGTGGAACTCTAGGCAGTGAGCCCTCCAGCTGATCAGAGAGGCATCCATGGTGATGGTAATCTGAGACTCCAGAGGGTTAATGGGCAAACCTTGACAAAGGTTGTCCTCCTGAATCCACCATGCAAGTGACCTCCTCAATGAGTCACTCTGATGGGGTAAGATTGCAAGTGTGTTGTTGGTGACCACTGTGTGCTGAGCATCCACTGAGTGGTCCTCATGCGCAATCGGGTTAGAAACATAGAAACATAGAATTTGACAGCAGATAAGGACCGCTTGGCCCACCCAGTCTGCTCATTTCCCTAGCTAATGGAAAGGCTGCAGATCCTAGTTAACCAGCAGCCTACTTCTTTCTACCCCCACCCCCTAGAACTGCCTTATGGCTGTCCCATGCATGCTTGAATTCAACCACTGTTTTTGACTCCACAACCTCCTCCGGAAGGCCGTTCCATGCATCCACAACCCTCTCTGTGAAAAAATACTTCCTTACATTACCTCTGAGCCCCTCCATCTTCAAATTGTGCCCCCTTGTTCTTGCACACCTCTTTTTTTGAAAGATGCTACCCTCTTGGACTTTGTTGATTCCCTTGAGATTTGAATGTTTCTATCATGTCCCCTCTCCCTCCTTTCCCGAGGCTATACATATTAAGCTCCTTTAGTCTCTCTTCTTATGTCTTCCGTGCAGACCCTGCACCATTTTAGTGCCCTCCTCTGGACAGCTTCCATCTTGTCTATGTCCTTAGGAGACTGGGTCTCCAGAACTGCACACAGTACTCCAGATGGGGTCTCACCAGCTGTCTGTACAGAGGGATAACAGCTTCCTGTTTTCTACTGGTGATGCCTCTACCTATGCATCCCAGTATCCCCAGCCCTCCCTTACTGCCCTCTCACATTGCTTGCCCACCTTTAAGTCATCTGATATGACTACCTCCAGGTCCCTTTCCATTTTTGTTGTTGTTAGTATCTCACCCCCCATTGTGTACTCTTCCCCTGGGTTTTTGTTTCCCAGGTGCATTACCTTGCACTTCTTAGCATTAGAGGCACCGTGAAAATGGAAGAAGCCATGAGGCCTAACATCTGTTGCATGGAGTGGGCTAGTACAAGGATGTTTTCTCTGATGAAGCGAGCCATCGGGAGAATGTCAATTGTCCTGTTCTCTAGGAGAAACGCGCTTGCCTTGGAAATGTTGAAGAGGATCCCTTTGAAGAGGAGCTACTGAGAGGCTTGAAGCTGCGACTTCTCCCAGTTTAGCAGAACCCCCATGGAGGTTAGGAACTGAGACAACATGGAGACTGCCTCCTGTGTCTCCTGCCTTGATGGACTTGCCAAAAGCCAATCATCCCAGTAGGGAAAGACTTGAATATCAAACTTTTGGAGGTGTGAAGCAAGAACTGCAAAACACTTTGTAAAGACTCGAGGTGCTGAGGAGAGACCAAAGGGCAGGACTCTGAATTGGTAATGTTGACCAAAGGCCACGAAATGGAGGTACTTGTGGTGACTTGGGTGCACTGAAACGTGCTGGTAGGTATCTTGAATATCCAGGGATGCCAGCCAGTCGTACTGATGAAGGAGTGATAGTAGCGTTCCTAGGGAGATCAACTTGAACATCTCCCTGAATAAGAAATTGTTTAACTTTCTGAGGTCGAGAACTGTGCGCATGACACCTGTCTGCTTTGGAACCAGAAAGGAAGGGGAGTAGAAACCCGTGTTCCTTTCTGCCCAGGGAACAACTTCCACTGCCCTGTTTCTGAGAAGGCCCTGTATCTCGGAAGTGAGAAGTTCTGACTGAGCAGCAGACTGTGCTGTCACTTGGGTGGAAGATCCGGAGGGATCTCTGCAAAATTGAGAGAGTAACCCTCTCTAACAATCCTGAGGACCCATTTGTCCATGGTGATGGACTTCCACTGCTTGTAAAACTGAGTCAGATGACCTCCCACTGCCTCGGAAATGTCGACCTTGGGCAGTTGAGAAGAGACCAGGGCCAGATTTTCAGAGGGTGGCAGTGGGCAGTTTCGGGCCCTGTGCCTTTTGCTGCGTTTTCTTTTGCGGCTGAAGAGGCTGGTTCCTGTTACGGACTCCACAGTCTCTTCCTCGAAATGACTGCCTGTTACAAAAAACTGACAGTCCCTGCCCCTCTGGGGATCTGAAGGAGCCAGCCTAGCTGTTTTAATGTCCGTCCTGGTTTTCTGAGAGGCCTCTAGCGCTTGCTCAACTCACGGGCCAAACAGGTAAGCACCATCAAAAGGGACATTTATGATCTGTTGTTCAGCATCAGAAGAAAATCCTGATGTCCTGAGCCAGGAGTACTGCTGGATACAAATCCCGGCGGCGGCAGCTCTAGAGGCACTGTCACAGGCATCCATAGAGGCTTTCAGCTGATGGCTGTTGGATTCTATGCCCCTGGTAATAGTTTGCAGAAGCTTCGCAGTAGAGTCAGACTCTGGGAGATTCTCAACCACTGATTTAAGAGTGTTCCTAAGCACATATTCACATTAGGAGTAGTGTCCCTGATAACTGGCAATATGCATGCCCAGGGTTGTGACTGCGAAAGCCCATTTCCCCAAGGTGTCAATTTTATGAGATTCCTTATTGATAGGATGTGCTGATGCCTCCTGAGGGAGAACAGCCTTGTTCCCCGAAAGGACAACCAAAGCATCTGCAATAGATTACGATGCTAAGAAAGGTTTGTTCTTGGGAGGGCCATACTTCCTGTCTGTGGACTTAACCACAGAAGAAGCAGAGCCGGCCTATCCCACACTGCCTGTGATAAAGTCTTGGGGGGGTTGGGGAGAACAGGAGGTGTAAGACACTCAAGAACGTTAGGAATATGAAGGAACTTGCTGTGCAAAAGCCTACCTGGGTCTACAGAGGAGGTCTGCAGAGCCAGGATTGTCACCATGTTTTTGAGAAGAGACCAGAAGGAAAAATCTTCAACTAGGGGTACAGCTGAGACAGAAGGCTTCTCGTCCAAGCCGAAGGATGAGTCATCCTTGTCTTCATCAAATAAAATAATGTCAGGGCCAGAGTCATCATGCTTCACCTCTACCCCGAAGAAATCAGGTCCTGTAAGGCCGAAGCCTGGTCTGGGCAAGGGGTAGACCGGAGACACAAACTGCCATAGGTGAAGACCTCAACACCATGCATGGCACTGAAGGCCCCCAAAGACCCTGGCACAGCGTGTGGCACCGCAGGATCTGGCGTTGCGAGCTGCACCTAAGGCCCCCAGTGCCGCACGTGGCACCAAAGACCCATGTGCTGAACATGGAACTGAAGTCCAAGAACCACTGCCAGACCTGGAAAAGGAGGGGGAGGGAAATGAAAATTACGTACCTACCGTAATTCTTGATCTTCTTGGACGAGTCTCCACCACTCATTCACACTATTGGGATCTGCGCCGGAGGCACTAGGACCCATCGGGAGCAAACTTTTTGCTGGGGAGTCGACGCCAGAGATGGCGCTGTGAGGCCTAGCTCGCGCGGCAATGACTATCTCGGCGTCGACTCCCCAACCGCCTCAGTACCTTTTTTACCAAGGAGGTGCAGCGTAACTAACCTAGAAGGGTAGCCAAACCTAAAAACCGGACATAAGATAGTTCGGACGACCCGTGTAAGAAGGGTCAACAAAGAAGTCTTCAAGGCCTAAAGATTTGAGGGAGTGAAGACCAGCAAGAGAGGTGAGCTCGGGGGATGGAGGGTGGGCGTGTGAATGAGTGGTGGAGACTCGTCCAAGAAGATCAAGAATTGCAGGTCATGCATCATATCTTCCTGGACATAAGTCTCCACCCACTCATTCACACTATTGGGAGAGTACCGAGCTAGTAATCCCCGAGAGGGCAGCAGGAGAAACCAAGAGCCAGACGTTTAAGACAGAAGTCCATTATGATGGCTCGCCAAAGGAAGAATGTTGTCTGGCATGGACATCGAAAGTGCATAATGCTTAACTAAAGTATGCACTGAGCTCCAGGTGGCTGCATTGCAGATGTCTGCAATGGGCACGCTATGGATTTCTGTAGGGATGCGCTACCGCTCTGGTAGAGTGAGTATAAACTCTACCCTCCAACTTAACTCTGCTCATGGAATAGCAGTGACGAAGTACGCCACTAGCCATGCTGAGATACATCTAATAGCACAGGTTGACCCAGCCAGGCCTCACTGAAGGAAACGAACAGTTGCTGGCTTTACGAAAATCCTTGGCTCCATCTAAGTAGAAACGCAAGGCCCTCTTAACATCCAGAGAATGAAGAGAGCGTTCCCCTTCATTTTGGAAGTCCGCAAAATAAGAGGGAAGGAGCAAAGGTTGGTTAAGATGAAATTCTGACACAACCTTAGGAAGAAATTTAGGATGAGTACGAAGGACTACTTTGTCCTTATGGAACACAGTATACGGAGGGTCTGTAACCAGGGCATGTATCTCAGAGACCCTACGAGCTGAGGTAATGGCCACTAGGAAGGCAGTCTTCCAGGTGAGGAACTTTAGTTCACAGGTAGCTAGAGGCTCAAAGGGTTTCCGGATGAGCATGTCAGCACAAGATTATGTCCCAGGCTGCAACCGGACGCCTTGTAGGGGTCTGGTGTGCAGAATGCCCTTAAGAAATCTCTTAACTATAGGTAACTGAGCCAGTGAAAGAGAAAACCGGCTCATGATACGCTGAAATGGCACTAAGGTGAACCTTAACTGTAGAGTACTGAGACCTGAATTTGAGAGGTCCAAAAGGTACTCTAAAACTTTATCCAGAGGGCAGGAAAAGGATTCAAAGAGGACTTTGCACACCAGAGGAAAAACGCCCATTTAGCCGCAAGCTTTCCGAGTGGCTGGTTTCCCGCAGCCAGAAGGATATCCAAACTCTTCTAGAGACATTGAACCATTTACTTCCCCTTCAGGAGCCAAGCGTGAAGGTGAAGAGATCTCAGATTGGGATGGACCAGCGGTCCCTGAGTTAAAAGGTTCATCTGCAGGGGAAGCGATCTCGGAGGAACTGCCAACATACTGTTGAGAAGTGGAAACCACAGTTGTCGAGGCCAAAAGGGAGCAATGAGAATCATCTCGTCTCCCTGAGACTCGAACTTGAGGAGTACTCTCTGAATTAGAGGAAGAGGCGGAAAGGCGTAAAGAAAGCGTTTTGTCCACCGCAGCCTGAACGCATCCTGACAAAAAATGCCAGGCCCTGGATTTCTGAAACAGAAGAGAGGCAATTTTGAGTTGAGTGGGGACGCAAAAAGGTCTAGGTCCGGAGTTCCCAACTCTTCGAATAGTGACTGAACTATGGTTGAGTCGAGAGACCACTCGTGAGGATCTGCCTCTGTTCTGCTGAGACGGTCTGCCGAGTCGTTCTGTACACCTGGCAAGTAGATTGCTTGAATTAGAGCCTTGTGCTCCAAGCACCATTCCCAGACCCTCATCGCTTCTCTGCATAAGAGGTAAGAATGAGCACCGCCCTGCTTGTTGATGTAATACATCACTGCTTTGTTGTCCGTTTGGAGGAGAATATTCTTGTGACAGAATGTCCTTCAAAGCTGGGACCGCATAAAGGACGGCTCTCATTTCTAGGACATTTATGTGAAGCTGAGACTCGAGTTGAGTCCACACACCCTGAGTGTGGAGAGCCTGACAGTTAGCTCCCCACCCCATAAGTGAGGTGTCTGTGGTAATGGAGATCTGATGGTCCAGAGGGGCAAAGGGTATCCTTGCAGGAGATTGTCCTCTTGAGACCACCAGGTGAGAGACCTCCGAGGGGTTCTGTCACCTTGATGAGATAGGATCATGGGTGAGTGGTTGGAGACCACTGAGTACTGAGCATCCACTGGGTGGTTCTCATGTGCAGACGGGCCAGAGGCACAGGAACACTGAGGATGCCAAGAGGCCCAGCATCCGCTGCATCGAGAGCGCCTGTAACTGACCTGTTCTCTCCGGATGTAACGGGCCATCAGAAGGATATCGCTCCTTCTGTCCTCTGGGAGAAAAGCTTCGCGACAGGATGTGTCCAGAAGGGTCCTATGAAAAGGAGCCTCTGGGAGGGCTGCAGCTGTGATTTTTGAGGTTCAGCAGGACTCCCATGGACATAAGGAGGTGAGAGGTCGCCTCACGGGCGTCCAGAGTCCCTTGCCTGGAAGGAGCTGCCAGAAGCCAATCGTCCAGATAAGGGAACACCTGTATTCCGGAAGTTTTCTGAGGTGCGCCAAGAGAACTGCACAACACTTTGTAAAACTTCATGCACCGAGGATAGCCCAAAGGGCAGGACTCTGAACTGGTAATGTTGTCCCAGAGCCACAAACCTCAGGGAATTTGTGATGTCTCGGTGAATGGGAATGTGCTGGTAAGCATTCTGCATGTCTAGGAAGCTAACCAGTCGTGGTTGATGAAGCAAGGTAGCAGAGTTCCTAGAGAAATTATTTTGAATTTCTCCTTGGGGAGAATTTGTTTAGCTTCTGAGATCCAGAATGAAGCGATGCCGCCAGACTTCTTTGGAACCAGAAAGTAATGAAGAGAACCTGCAGCTTCGCTGATGCAGCGACACAAGTTCTACTGCCCTGTTGTTTAGAAGGCCCTGAACTCGCGGTGATAAGGTCTGATTGAAGGGCCGACAGCCTGGCTGTTGCTTGGGAGGACAATCCGGAGGAGTTTCCACAAAATTGAGTGAGTATCCTCGCTGGATTATCCGAGGACCCATTTGTCTGAGGTTATGGACTTCATTGGCTGTAGAAGTGCATCAGCCGACCTCCCACCGGAGAGGAAAAGTCCACCTCGGGCAGTTGAGGTGGGACTTGGGCCAGCACTTCATAAAGTAGCGCTGCGCTTTGGGCCCTTGCACTTTCTGCTGCGCCTTCTTTTGAGGTTGGGCAGGTTGGTTCTTATGGAAACTACCTCTGCCTCGAAAGGACTGACGGTTATGAAACTGACGTCTTACTGGCATGCCCTCTAGAGGGGGCAGGAGGGGGTCTAGCCAACTTAATGGCTGACCTAGTCTTTTGTGTAGCTTCTAGAGCTTGCTCGACCTGAGGACCAAAAAGATATGCACCATCAAAGGGCAATGCCATTACCTGCTGTTGCGCATCATTGGTGAAGCCTGAAGTGCGCAGCCAGGAATGGCGGCGGGTGCAAATACCAGCAGCTGCTGAACGGAAAGCGGAGTCGAAAGCGTCCATGGCTGCTTTAACCTGTTGGTTGTTAGATTCAATACCCCTGGTAATGGTTTGGAGAAGCTCTGGTTTTGAATCCGAGTCCGGAAGAGCTTCAACCATTTGCTTGAGAGAGTGCCACAGGATATACTGCATCGAGAAAATAGCCCTGATAACTGGTCACACGCATACTTAGGGTAGAAGCAGCAAAGACTCTCTTACCTAAGGTGTCTATCTTACGAGATTCCTTGTTAATAGGTCGAGCTGTAGTGGTTTGAGGAAGGACGACTTTATCATTCTCTGCTAGGACTACAATAGGATCCGCAAAGGCTTGGGATGCCAAAATGGGACGATCCTTGGGGGCTGAATATTTTCTATCAATGGATTTAGCCACCGATGAAGAGAGAGCAGGATTATTCCATAACATTTGAGACAGCGTCTCGAAGGAAGGCTGAATCGGAGGAGTCAAATCCGTAGGGATCTCCGAGGCATGAAGGTACTGGAGTCTTAGCAATTTCTCAGGATCGATGTCTGTAGTCTGGAGAGAAAGTGTGGAAATCATACTCTTCAGCAGAGACTTAAATGACAGGTCCTCGACCACAGGCTCTGCAGCAGTAAAAGATCCTGCTTCGTCCACCTCATCGCCCAGCCGAAGGTCTGGGTCAGGCTCAACGTCATCTCCTGACAGTCCAGGAGGGACTGTATGGACAGGAAAGGGATGAAAGCCAGAAGAGGAAGGAGGAAAAGAGACAAAAGGAAAGTCTCCGGGAGCTCCCGGCGCCAAGAACGACGCCGAGGAACCCGCACAGCGCCAAGGAGGGCGCCGCGGCACCACACGGCGCCGAACGGCCGCAAGTGACGCCTGGTGAAGCAGCGCGATGCCGCTGGGACGCCGAGGGCGCCTCAAGGCGCCCCAGAGACCAAAAACAGGTTTTGAAGGAAAAGAGCAGGAGATAAGGGCATCGGGTGGCCCCCGCGCCCGCCATGTTGGGGGGACACACCAAAGCACGGAGTCGACGGCACCGAAGAAGGTACCGCGCGACCAGGAAAGTCCAACTGCCCTACCTGGTCGCCCAGAGAGCCCGAAGGCCCACGAACGACCGAGCTGGGAAGCCAAACCAACCTCCGAGCCCATTGCTCCAAAAGAGCAGCCCACTGATGAAACTGCTCATCTGAAGACCTACCTGCGGGCGGGGTAGGACTCCGATGTCGAAGACTTCGGCTACCAGAAGCCGCTGTTGGCGACTCCGAAGGAGGAGACCAGCAACTAGCCCCGATAACCGAGTGTCTACGCGCAGACGTATCAGAGGGCGACCTCAAGTGATGCCTTCTCTTTTTAGACCTGGGCCAAAGAAGAGCTCGAGAACAACAGTGCCGAATGCGATAGTTTGGCTTATGCTTCCGCTGGGACCGCCCATCCCCTCGGCATTGGACTGACCGTGTCAGACCCTCTTCCAGAGAAGGTGGCGACTGACCCAGCCCGACTGGCTGAATAGGTTCTACATAAGTCTCCCACCGCTACCTGACCTGTTTTCATGGTCGATTCACAGAGTAGGCTGAGACTTCTTTATCAATTATATTAAAAATAAGAATAACTTAAGCGATACTGTATCGAGATAATACTACAAAATAATAAAAACTGAAAACTATGCTGCTAGTTTGAAGTTTGACTCCCGACAGGCGAGCGACGTCGTCACTGAAGCGCACTCGACGGCGGGAAAAAAGGAACTGTGGCGGTTGGGGAGTAGACGCCGAGATAGTCATTGCCGTGCGAGCTAGGGCTCGTGGTGCCGTTCCTCGCGGCGCCATCTCTGGCGTCGACTCCCCAGCAAAAAGTTTGCTCCCGATGGGTCCTAGTGCCTCCGGCGCAGATCCCAATAGTGTGAATGAGTGGTGAAGACTTGTGTCCAGGAAGATCTGGTACCGGAGCTTGACCCTGCGAGGCATCAAAGGTATGTGGACTGGGCGCTGTCGGCGCAGATACCAGCGAGGGTGGATTATCCGTCGCTGGGACTGAACATACGTCCCATCCCAAAGGTTCTGACCGCGGCCCAGAGGCTCTGAGACCCCCGGAACCATGTCCATTGGAAAAGGTGAATGAGACAGATGCTGTACCCACTGTGCCATAAGAGAGGCCCAGTGGTAAAACTGCTCACCAGAAACTCGGCAGGAGGACAGAGAGGTGCTCCAGTGTTGAGAGTCCCAGCTGTTGAGAGCGGAGGCCACTGGGGACCCAGGAGGGGTCGGGGCAGGTCTACTGCTCTCCACTACTGAAGACTCCCTAGCAGACATATCACGGAGCGATACTGAGCGGTACTGTTTCTTCTTCTTCTGACAGGAAGAAGCAAAAAAAGTCGAGCGGCGCTGGGTCCCCAACTGAGACCGGGACCACTTTTTTTTGTGCTTACGGGAAGACTGTCCTTCCTCCTGTGGAACAGACTTTCCGTGGTTGGACCCCACCTCTAAAAAGGGCAGTGGACCGGACACAGGCCCACTGCCAGAACAGCTTTCCAGTGAAGTCTCTATGCCATCATGAAGACTGTCCATGGTCGACTCCGTCAATGGCAGGGCTGAGAGAAAACAACAATTTTCTTTGATATAATAAAAAATAATACTAAAATGAAATGAACGACAATATGCTGCTGTCGTATAGACATGAAGATTTGACTCCCGGTGGACAAGCGATGCCGTCATTGAAGCCCACTAGATGGCAAGAAAAGAAACTGAGGCAGCTGGAGGGTTGACTCTGAGGTAGCCTACACAGGCGCAAGCTAATCTCACTGTGCCATGCATGCACGGTCCTACCACGGCACAGGCCCTCTTCAAGATTTTTGGCTCCTGCAGGGAACTAGCACCTCCGGCTTGAACCCAGAAGTATGAATAAACGGTGAAGACCAAGTCCAGGACGATCTGAACGCTGCTGTTGTACAGACGTAAAGTTGTAATGCAGTCACTGAAGTGCTCTTGGCGGTGGGAATAAGGAACTGAGGCAGTTGAGGGCAGGTGTCAAGGTAAGCTATGCAGCGCAAGTTAGTCTCATAGTGAAGTGCATGCATGCAACCTACTTTGGCGCTTGCCTTCCTGAAAAGTTATGGCTCCCGCAGAGTCCTAGCACCTCGGCTCAGAACCCACTGGTGTTAATCAATGGTGAAGATTTATTCCTGGAAGATCTTAGGATTGATGCGTGAAGACTGACTTTATGGAAACTCAAATAAGGAGGCTCACACATCAGAAGTAATGGCATCTAAGAATAAAACTTGCATGAAATAAAGCGTAAGCCAAAACTCATGGCTGGCTCAAAAGAAGCCAAAGTAAGCTTTTCTAACACAAAATTTGAAGTCCCAAGCCGGAACTGGATTTCTAATAGGAAGTTTAAAATGTAATATGCCTCTAGCTGGGTAACCATACATCCATAACAGGTGCATGAAAAGCTGAAATAGTGGCCAAATGCACTTTGAGGGAGGAATACTGGAGCTGTGAGTCTGGCAGGGACAACAGGTATTCTACCACTGCACTGACTGGACAAGTAAAGGGATCCAACTGTTTGGAAGCTGCCCATAATGTAAACGGCTTCCATTCCAAAGAATAGGTACTGTATGTCTGGTGGAAAGTTTTCTGGCAGCCACCAGAACATCCTTCACTTTAGATGTTACCCCAAACTATGCCACTGCTATGTCTTCAGGAGCCATGCATGCAGATGGAGAGACTTCAGGTCCGGATGGATCAGACCCTTTGTCCTGTGACAGCTGCACAGCAGTAGAGGTACCAGAGGTTCTACTGCCAGCTGCTGTAGTAATGGATACCAGATCTGACAAGGCCATAGTGGGGCAATGAGGATGAGGGTTGCCCCCTCCATCCTCAGTTTGAGTAGTACCCTCTGTATAAGAGGAAAGGGAAGGAAGGAATACAGAAACCTCTCTTTCCAAGAGAGGGGTAATGCATCTTGCCAGAAAACTCCAGGCCCTAGAATAAGCACACAAAAACATGGCAGTTTTGTATATCGTATGAGGATGCATAAAGGTCTAACTGTGGGAAACCCCACCTTTCGAACTGGTCTTGCACTACTGTGGTCAGCAGCTCCCATTCAAGTATACTGGACTGCGACCTGCTTAACCTGTCTGCCAAGACATTCTGGGCATCTGGAAGATGTACGGCTGAAAGTTCTAGGCCGTGTTCCAGAACCCACTGCCACACTCTCACTGTCTCCCTGCATAGTAGACGGGGAGGAAAAAATTACTTACCATAGTAATCTTGTTTTCTTCCTAGGTATTCTCCAATATTCATAATTCTTGCAGTGTCCCTTCAAGACAGAACTGCCTGGAGAGAATGGAACATATGCTAATGGATGGAATGCCATTAGCTTGTGCCATTTTCAAATGCCGCCTTGGTCAACTGCCTGTATTCTAATACCTCAGATTAGAACAGAGCCTGCTATACAGGCCCAACCAATTAAAATCTACTTAATAACAACAACTAACATTTTGATTGTTTTGAATTTGTTGCTGACCTGGAGAGGGACTGTTTGGAATGTATCCCGGACCTGAATTTGGCCTGGGAGTTCTTTTTGGGAGAACTACTCCAGGTTTGCAACAAACATATGCAATTTAAATCAAGAAAGGTAAAACATAATTCACCTATATGGTATAACTCACGGTTACGGAAAAAGAAGCAGGGAAAAGATAAAACTTGGGAGGCCAGACAGTCTGGTAAGCCTGAAGACTGGCAAACATATCGAACAGTAAGAAATGCATATGTTAAGGGAGTTCGGGACACTAAAAATAACTTTTTTAAAACTAAGTTGTCCGAATCAATGGATGATTAAAAGATTTTTTGGAGGTTTGTTGGGGAGTTAAATGGACAATAAAAAACAAGTTCAACCATTCAACTTTCTAATCAAGAAACATGCTTAAAAGACTGTCCACTATCTGACAGATTTAGTAGGTTTTTTTAGAGAGTCTAGTACATTTTTCGATTCTCCATCAACTCCTATTAACAGGCCTCATACTAATATCAATGGGAACACCTGTCCTTTCCATTTTCAGGAAATAGACCAGCATATGGTATTAGACTTACTTCTTGCTTTAAAAGTAAGTGGTAGTTGTGGACCTGATGGTCTCAACTTCGACAATGTTAAAGTACTCTGCTACACACACATAGCTGGTCCTTTAACTTATCTGTATAACAGATCCATTTCCTTGGGTTATTTTCCTAATAATTGGAAACTGGCTACGGTGGCCCCTATTTTTAAGGTGGGGGATTTTGGATATTTAAATAGTTATTGACCCATCTCCTTGTTAACCTTAGTTAGAAAAACATTTGAAAAATGATTGGTTCAGCAACTTACTGCCTTTTTAGAGGGTCAGAACTTGCTGGACCAATACCAATCTGGATTTAGAAAACAACATGGGACAGTAGCTGCTGTGTCGAAGGTCTTGGATGACATCAGATCAGCAATGGTGCCCAAGAATTATACTCGTGCCATTCTGATTGATCTCTCCAAGGTCACAGTAGACCATCAGCTTTTATTGTCTCAACTCTCTGAGATAGGAATGGATGGCTTAGCCCTGGACTGGTTTCAATCCTATTTATCGGAAAGACACCAGGTAACTACAATAAATGGAATAGCATCTTCCCTTTGTTGGTGGTGCGAGGAGTTCCCCAGGGCAGAGGCCTGCTCTTCCTAATATATCTTACAAACATGCAAGAAATACTCTATCATCTTTACGCAGATGATACCATTATTTATGTTTCAAATCCCACTCTTGATGGTGCCCAAATGGTTCTTCAGAACAGACTTAACAGTCTCCAGTCATACTTTACCAAAATGAAACTTAAATTGAACATGACTAAAACTAAATGTTGGAGTTTTGGAGCCACCTCCTATGGTGTGATAGATAAATATTTATCAATTCTGGATGGCGCTGGAGATGCTCTGGAGAACATGGATACTTAAAGATACCTGGGCTATTGGTTAGATCAAACAGGAGCAGGTAATAAACATTCTTTCGGATTATCTAATTACTCAGGTTAGCAAGAGGGTGGGTTTTCTTTACCGACACAAGCATAGTAAGGATGTAGATGCTTTAAAATTGATTGTCCAGATGCAAAATTTCTCCCTTATTGACTGTGGGGATGTTTTGTATGACAATTCTACTTATGATAAGTTACACGAACTGGATATTTTATATAAATTGATTGGCTAGGTTAATATTAAATTGCCCTAAACATGTTCACCATCGTGAACTATATCAGAGATTGGGTTGGCTTTCTTTAAATGACAGGAGAGAAACTCACTTGAGTATTTTCTGCTATAAATGTGGACTGAGTAAGGTATCCAGGTATTTAAGGGACAGATTAAAATTTAGAGACTTAGATCAGACTCTGAGAAAAAGTAACCTTATGGAGATGCCGGTTCCAAATACAAAAACAAAACAATCAATTATTTTAGCCAAATAATTCCAAAATACTGGAATAATTTTCCAGATAAATTTAGATGTAAATATAAAGAGACACCCTCTCTGTGTGTGTTCTAAAAATATTTTGTCTCTTTCCAGGCCCTGTAACTGATTTTAAAAGGATTGCTTGTATATGTACAGGTATGTGTTATATTATTGTATAACGTTTGTATTTATTGTATATTTTATCTTTTGTGTTGTATATTTTGTATATGCAAAGGTCACCATTGTAAATAAGCATTGCTCTATGGTCTTAACCTTACAATAAAACAATAATAGGCCCCAACTGGGGTCAGAAAAGTTTTTTTTTAAACACCAAAACCCCCCTTAATGTCAGAATCATTTGAATGTCGGGACAAGGCCCAACAGAGCTAAAAAAGAGATAAAGAATATGCCAGTGTGTAGGACCCTCACACATAGTTGCTCAAGTTGGAGTGCAGAGGTCACTAGTTCTAGTAGGGGAGCCAGGGTGGGAGAGTTATGAACACTGGAGAATACCTTGGAAGAAACAAAATTACTATGTTAAGTAATTTTTTCTTCTCACCCCAGGAACTCTCCAATATTCATAACTCTTGCAGACTATGAAGCAGTACCTTTGGAGGTGGGCACAGAACCTACTTTGGAAAGACTCTGCAGGACTGTTGTGCCAAACCTGGCATCACTTCTTGACAAGGTGTCCAGGCTGTAATGCTTTGTAAAGGTGTGGACTGACCTCCAGGTAGCTGCTTTACAGATTTCCAACAAGGAACCTCCATGGCAGCTGTACCCCTTGTGGAATAAGCTCTGAGCCCTGCTGGGGGCACCTTTCCCACCTTTGAATAGCAAAACTGGATACACTGAACTATCCAGCGAGAGATGGTTCTTTTAGATGCTGTATTTCCTTTGCTCACATTGCCATAGGTCAGGAAAAGCTGTTGTCTGTCCTGCCTATGGTCCTTAGTGCGAGTTATGTAGTAACTCAAGGCTCCTTCTACATCCAGACTGTGCAGTCTGCATTCCCCTGCGCTGGAGTGCTTAGTGGGAAAGACTGCAAAGGTAACAGACTGGTTCAGATGGAAGTCAGATACAACCTTGGGAATGAACTTCCTGTTTGTTCTCATAACTACCGTGTCTCTGTGAAAAGAAATATAATCCTTTTCAATACACAAGGCCTGGAGCTCACTGATCCTTCTGGCAGAAGTGTTGGCCACCAGGAAAACTGCTTTTCAAGTAATATACTTAAGGTCTGCTGAGACCATGGGTTCGAAAGGGGGAAGCATAAGCTGAGCAATACAGATGTTTAGATCCCAAGCTGGCACTGGTTCCCTGTGAGGGGAGTGCAGGTGGGACAATCCTTTTAAAAATCTTCTGAAGATTGGATTGGATATCAGAGAGGCATCCTTTCCAGCCGAAATGTAAGCAGACACTGATGCTAGGTCTACCTTCAGGATTGAATGCTGTAAGCCCAGAGAATGTAAATGTGTTAGGTAGTCCAACAGGGTTGAAATCCTGCCTGTGTTGGTACCACACCATTAGTGAAGCACCAAAGTGAAAACCTTTTCCATTTTGAAGCATAGGTTTTCTTAGTGGAAGGCTTCCTGTATCCCCTCAGCACCTCCAAGACACCCTCTGAGAGTTGCAAGCCTGCATACTCTAGGTCCCCAAGAGCCATGCCTTGAGCCTGAGGGACCAGAGGCTGGGGTACATGATCCTCCCTTGGTTGAAGGTTAACAGGTTGCGCCTCCGGGAGAGGAGTATTGGCCTGGCCACAGACATGGAGCAATCTGGTGCCATCAGAATCATTGATTCTGGCTAGGATATTAGTTTGATCAGTACTCTGAGTAACGGGGAATAAGAGGGAAGACATACAGATGCCTCCCTTACCAGTCCAGAATCAGAGCATCCAGAGGGACTGTGCACCTGGCTGGTGATCTGCAACAATACTGTGGCAGGTGGTAATTTTTGTGGGACGCAAAGAGATCTATCTTTGGGGTGCCACACCTTCTGAATGCTACACTCAGCACTTGTTGTTTAAGGTCCACTCGTGATGGGCCTGCATGATCCTGCTCAGAGCATCTGCTAGGGTGTTGCCCTTTCCTGGCAGATGAATAGCATGTAGAGAGGCACTGAGGGACTAAGCCAGACTCCATAGCTTCACTGCCTCTGTGCACAGAGGAGTGGCTCTTGTCCCTCCCTGCTGGTTTACGGAGTACAATGTGGTGGTATTGTCTGCTCTGATCTGTAACACCCTTCCCTGAATTAGAGAAGCAAAGGTTTGCAGGGCTAGAAGAAAAAATTACTCACCTTAGTAATGTTGTTTCTTCTAATGGAGTCTTGCTATATTATGACATTTGCAGTATAACCCCAGGTTAGAACTGCTCCGGAGGTGAAAGAGTTAACTTCCATGCAGGGCATGGAATCTTGAGCGTAAGCTCGGTTGAACACTCTGTCTGTTGAAGCTCAAACTTAAACTGTCAGATCTTTACGAGCAAAAACTCACTAAGGTTCTGTGTGGAAGCCGTAAACCTACACTAGCCACTGGTTACTAACTACAAAAACACCTTTTTGTTCTTGATCCCAAAACAAAGACTCAAGTCGGGGGATTCAAGAAGAAAATTTAAGCATAACACCTAAGCACCCTAGAAGGGTGAAATAAAGTGGGCAAAGAAGTGCCAACATTGCACTGCCCACCCACATCCCAAAAACAGAGGTTCTGAGAGGGGCAGGCTGGAGGAGGTCATAATATAGCAAGACTCCATTAGAAGAAACAACATTACTAAGGTGAGTAATTTTTTCTTCAAACAACATGAAGTCTTGCTATATTATGACATATGCAGACTACACAGCAGTACCTCCATGGAGGAGGGACAGAACCTACTTGGGAAATAGGCTCTGAAGCACAGCTGTGTTAAATCGAGCATCACCCTAGCCTCGATATCCAAGGAGTAATGCTTAGTAAAAGTGTGAACTGTTTTCCAGGTAGCTGCTTGACATATCTCTAGGATAGGAATGTCCCTGGCAGCAAGAGACGCAGCTGTACCTCTGAGAGTGAGCCCTCAGGCCTGAGGGAGGAACCCTACCCAGTTTTTCGTAACAGAATTGGATACAAGAGACAATCCACCTGGCAATGGATCTTTTAGTGGCAGGTTTCTTTACCAACCTCACCATAAGTGAGGAACAATTGAGGGATTCGAACCTGTGACCCTTGGTCATGCTCTATATAGTAACTAAGAGCTCTTTTGACATCTAAACTGTGCAATCTCCTCTCACCAGAGGAGGAATGGTCAGTGAAGTACACAGGAAGAGACATGGATTGATTAAGGTGAAAGTCTGAAACCACCTTAGGCAAAACTTCCGTGTAGTCCAGAGGACTACCTTATCTCTATGAAAGGAGATAAAATCAGGCTCCACTGACAAGGCTTGTAAGTCATTTATCGCCTGGCAGGGGTGATGGCTACCAGAAACACAGTTTTCCAAGTCAAGTACTTCAGCTCTGCTGAAGACAATGGCTCAAAAGGGGTTGCATAAGCTGAGCGATGCAAATATTAAGATCCCAAGCAGGGCAGGGTCCTGAACGGGGGTTGGTGTGAAGCAACCCTTAAAAACTTGGAGAACACAGGGTGAGCTGATAAAGAAGAGGGCTTACCTGCTGACAAGAAGACAGACACAGCTGCCAAGTGCACTTTTAGGGTAGCTGGTCTCAGCCCAAGGAATTCAAATGCACCAAATAATCCAGGATCGTGGCACACCAGCAGATTCTTGGGAAATATGTTTACCAGCACAATTTATGGAAAATTCTTCCATTTTGAATTATAGGTAGCCCTGGTGGAAGGCTTCCTAGAGGCCTTCAAGATATCCAATACACCTTGAGAAAGGTGTAGGTCAGCAAACTCTAACTCTTCAAGAGCCAAGCCTTGAGATTGAGAGATTTGAGGTTCGGATACCAAACTTTCCCTGGGCACAGGTTAACAGGTTGTGATTCCTGGGAAGACATAGGGGAGGGTGGACTGCTAATGACATGAGGAGTGGGTACCAGGGCTGCCTGGCCCAATCTGGAGCAATCAGGATCATCTTGCAGGATTGAGATCTGATTCTGACTAGCACTTTGAAAAGAAGGGGAAGGGGAGAAGCATAGAGAAACTTCCCTTCCCAACTGAGAAGGAAGGCATCCAGAGGGACTGAGCCCAACACTGGGGGCCTGCAGCAAAAAAGGGGAAGTTGGTGATTGTCTGGGGCTGCAAAGAGATCTATTTGCGGAGTGCCCCATCTGGCAAATATTACCTCCAGTACTAGGGGATCCAGTGCCCATTCGTGATGGCCCTGGGAAATCCTGCTGAGAGCATCCGCTAGGACATTGTCCTTGCCTGGGAGGTGAACTGCCGTAAGGGAGGCGTTCAGAGAATAAGCCAGAGACCACAACTTCATTGCTTCGGTGCACAAGGCCGTAGACAGAGTGCCCCCTTGCTTGTTGATGTACCACACTGTAGTGATATTGTCTGTTCTGACCTGAACCACCTTGTTCTGGACAGATGTGGAAAAAACCTGGAGTGCTAGAAAAACTGCTCTGAGCTCCAGCAAATTGATGTGGAGCAGAGATTCCCGAGGGGACCACAGCCCTTGGGTGGAAAGGTCGCCCATGTGAGCTCCCCACCCCAAGAAGGATGCATCTGTAGTAAGGGTCAAGGAATGAGACTGGGGAGTGAAGGGAACTCCTGTCTCAGATTGTTCTGATCCTGCCACCACTGAAGGGCCTGGATCAGGGTTCGAGTCAGTGGAATCAATTTGGTTAGGGGATCTGTCCTTTGAGACCAAAAGGCTCTCAAATGGAACTGAATGTCCCTCATCTGAAATCTCACTCCCTGCACCACTGCTGTAGAAGCAGCCATGTGCCCCAGGAGCTGTAGAAAATGCCTTGCTGGTCGAGAGACCTGCAGGGTGAAAGAGGAGGCCAGAGACACCAGGGTCCTTGCTCTTTCCAGAGGAAGGAAGGCTCTGGCTTCTTTTGTGTTCAGTTCTGCGCCTATAAAGGTGAGAAGCTGGACAGGCTCCAGAACTGACTTTGGAAGACTGAGAAGGAAACCTAGAGATGTAAGCAGCTGCTGGGTTACTTGTAAATGCAGTTTGACCTGTTCTGGAGACTGGCCTACAATGAGCCAGTAGTCCAGATAAGGAAAGATGGCAATCTTTTGCCTTTTTAAATGAGCAACTGCTACTGCCAGGCATTTTGTGAACACCCTTGGAGCCGAGGAGAGGCCAAGGGCATTGCTCTGAACTGGTAATGGCCTGAGGGCAGTTCCAATCTGAGGTACTTCTGATGGGAGCTTCTGATGAGAACATGGAAGTAGGCATCCTTGAGGTCCAGGGAGGCTAGCCAGTCCCTGGCCTTAGAGAGGGTAAAATAATCCCCAGGGTCACCATTTTGAACTTTGGTTTTAAAAGGTGGTTGTTTAGATACCTGAGATCCAGAATGGGCCGCCATTCTCCTGTCTTTTTTGGGGTAAGGAAGTACCTGGAGTACAACCCTTTGCCCTGGTGTATGGGTAGAACCCTTTCCACGGCTCTGAGAGCCAGGAGGGAAGAAACTTCTGCTTCCAGGGCAAGTGCCTCTGATGGGTTTGCAGGTGGAAAAGACCTGACTCTCATCTTCGGAAATTTTTTGAAGCTGAGAACCAGTCCCTGGCTTACTACTTCCAGGACCCACTTGTCTGATGTTAAAGACTTCCAGTCCTGGACAAAGTAAGCCAGCCTGCCCCCTACCGGTAGTGGAGAATCGGCCCTGGCTACCCCATCAGGGAGCCTGTTTTGCAGGGGCTTTGAGTTGAGGGGTAGAAGCAGGCTTGCTAGAGCCCCTTCTGCCCCTTCCTCTAAAGAACCCCCTCTGGGCATAAGCAGAAGAGGAGGCCTGGGCTTGGTAAAACGGCCTATGAAAAGGCCTGCCCCTGCCCCTGACATGCTGCCTTTGAGGAGTGACTTGCCTTTCTTTGGCCTGTGCACTCCTATAGGTGGTCCTATACTCATCCATTTTCTTCATATAATTCTCTGTCTGTCCTCCAAACAAAGAATTTCCCACAACAGGAAAATCCATAGCCTTAGACTGGGTATCCTGTGACAGGGCAGTACATCTGAGCCAGGCCATTCTGCGAAGAGACACAGATATAGCCATAACTCTAGATGAAACATCATTAGAGTCTACAACAGGATGAAATTGCACCTTGGATGCCTCAATACCATCTGCAGCCACCTGCTCCAGCTCCCTGGCAAGCTGTTCAGGGGCTTGTTTTGCTAGGGCCAGGACAGTATCCCACCTGGATTTCTGGTACCTAGCTGTGTAAGCCATATAATTTGCCTGTCTGAGTCCCAAAGATGCTGCCATGTACTCCTTTTCTGCCATGGCATCCATCCTCCTGGAATCCTTTTCAGGAGGGTGAGAGGCTAGAGGAATATTAGCCTTGTCACAGGCTGCAGCCTGCACTACCCCCACATGGCTGCACTGCTGTGATAGGAACTCTGTATCAGAGCCTGATAAAGCATACCTCTTGTCCATCCTTTTATCCACAAGGAGGATAGAATGAGGAGTTTTCAGAATTTTTACTGTCTGTTTCCTAAAAGATTTATGCAAGGGAATAGACAGTCTCCTAGACTCTGGAATATCCATCATTTCCACAAAATCAGGCTCTTCTTGATCAACAGCTTCCTCAACAGGGAGTTGCAGAGTGTCAGCAACTTTCTTGTAAAACAAAAAATGAGAAGGGGACTCAGACAGCTTGGGAAGGGATACTCCTGAGGGTCTGTCTGGAGAGATGTCCAGTTCAATGGGCACATCCAGACTTTCAAAATCACACTCACTCTCCTCGTACCCCTCCTCTCCTTCCCCTGGTTCATAAAAATCTTCAAAATCATAATCCTGAACCGAGGGAACCGACCGAACCGGGCGCTTGCCCAATGGTGCCGGTTCGGACGGAACTGGGGAAAGAGACTGGACAATTTGAATAGCTTTGGCCATTTCTTCAGCGGTTGGAGAAAGAACTTTTGGCCCCAAACTAGCTGACCTTCTAGCCCTTTTAGTTGGAACCGGTCCTCAGAGCTGGCTCTTCGCTTGCTCGAGGAAGCATCGCCTGGTCAGAGGGACTCCTTCAGGTTCGTTGGAACCGAACCGCTAGCCATCCGGTCAGCGGACTTTTTGGCCTCCCTTTCCCTGAGCCTACCAACTCTTTTTTCCACGGTGGCAGCAGGAAAATTCTTACAAATCTGGCAGTCTGCATTGAGGTGGTCAAACCCCAGACAATATACACAAATGGTGTGTGGGTCAGCCTTGGCAAAGGCTTCCCCACAGAGACCACAGTGCTGAAACCCAGTGGGTCCGGGTTTTCTTTTGGGTTTCTCAGACATAGTGCCAGCCTAACCAAAACTTGCCCGTTAATGGCAATCCACCAAGCAAGACTCTCTTATCGGTTCCCAACCGTGTCACGGGTCGGGAAAAAAGTAATAAAATCCGTTTTTTTAGAACTGATAAGAACCGGGAACCGCACTCTAAAGGGCTAGAAAGTAATTTTAAAACCCCTCTGATC
This sequence comes from Neoceratodus forsteri, assembly GCA_016271365.2. Taxonomy (NCBI): domain Eukaryota; kingdom Metazoa; phylum Chordata; order Ceratodontiformes; family Ceratodontidae; genus Neoceratodus; species Neoceratodus forsteri. Next base: position 1,118,842,754 of record CM028130.1, on the reverse strand, counting down.
GGTTCAAACTGAACCGAAAAAGACGTTTACAAGTTCCACACAGAAAAAAAAAAAAAAAAATAAGCCTATCTATTATTTACAATACCACAGACAGAGCTTGAACTGACGATTGCTGTTAAATTTCGGTAAAATAAACCGAGAATTACACTTTAAAACCGACAAACAAACCAAGCAGCAGGAGAAATCTCCAGAGCGACTGTTCAGTGAGGCGGAGTAAAGAATCTGACAGTTTAAGTTTGAGCTTCAGACAGACAGAGTGTTCAACCGAGCTCGCGCTCAAGATTCCATGCCCTGCATGGAAGTTAACTCTTTCACCTCCGGAGCAGTTCTAACCTGGGGTTATACTGCATATGTCATAATATAGCAAGACTTCATGTTGTTTGAAACACTGCTCTCAGTTACAGCAGATTTATGTGCTGGAGTGACTCTGCACTTGACCAGGTACTGCGAGTGGTGTGCTCTCCTAGATAGGCACCTCACCCCAGTAGTGATGGATCCGTTGTCAGGATCACTGACGGAGACTCTTGTTGGAAAGGGACTCCTTCTCTGAGATTGTCTCCTTTCAACCACCACTGAAGTACCTGCAGTAACTCACTTGTGACTGCAAATGGCTTTGAGAGTGGGTCCCTTCTCTGGCACCAGTGTGCTGTGAGGTGGAACTGAATGTCCATCATCTGGAACCTAGGACTGTGCCTGTTGCTGCAGCCATGTGGTCCAGGACTGGCAGAAAATGAAAATTACATACCTACCGTAATTCTTGATCTTCTTGGACGAAGTCTCCACCACTCATTCACACTGATTTATTTATTTAGACAGCAGTTTGGAAAACCTTTGAGCCATAGGCTCATTTACAAAGGTACCTTGTCACAAATGATGGGACTACATTGGAGGTGCTAGGACCCAGTGAGAGCAAACTTTTTTGCAGGAGGGCCTGCGCCAGAGATGGAGCAGAGAGGAGTGGCGCCGCAAGCCTTGGCTTGTGTGACAATGACTATCTCGCTGTCGACCCTGCAACCACCTCAGTACCCCCGAGGAGGTGCAGCGTAACTATCCTAGAAGGATAGCCTAACAAAAACCAGACATAAGATAGTCCGGACGACCCGTATAAGAAGGGTCAACAAAGAAGTCTTCACAGCCTAAAGATTGATAGAGTGAAGACCAACAACAGAGGTGAGCTCGGGGGATGGTGGGTGGGCGTGTGAATGAGTGGTGGGTCTTCGTCCAAGAAGATCAAGAATTATGGTAGATACGTAATTTTCATACCTTCCTGGACATAAAGGCTCCACCACTCATTCACACTGATGGGAGAGTACCGAACTAAAATTCCCCTGAGAGGGTGGCAGAAGAGACCAAGTGCTCACAATTTTAGGATAGAAGTCCATTCAGGATGGTTCTGCCAAATGAGAGATGCCGCCTGGCATGGACATCCAGGGCATAGTGCTTGATGAAAGTATGCACTGAGCTCCAGGTAGCCGCATTGCAAATATATGCAATGGGCACGTTGCGGATTTCCGCCAGGGATGCCACAACTGCTCTAATAGAGTGAGCGTACACACTGCCCTCCAGCTTAACCTGTGCCATGGAATAACAGTTGCGGAGGCATGCCACCAGCCATGCTGAAATGCATCTGATAGCAACAGACTGACCCAGCCGGGTCTCGCTGAAGGAAACAAACAGTTGTCGACCTTTGCGAATTTCTTTTGTTCTACCTAAATAGAAGTGCAGACCTCTTTTGACGTCCAAAGAATGAAGGGTATGCTCTCCCTCATTCTGGAAGTTTGAAAAGTAAGTAGGTGGGACTAAAGGTTGGTTTAGATGGAATTCTGAAGCAACCTTAGGGGGAAACTTAGGATGGGTCCTAAGAACTACTTTGTCCTTGTGACACACAGTATAAGGAAGGTCTGTGACCGAGGCATGTATTTCAGAGACCCTGCGAGCCGAGGTAATGGCTCTCAGGAAAGCCATTTTCCAAGTGAGAAATTTTAGCTCACAGGTTGCTAGAGGCTCGAAAGGCTTTCAAGTGAGCATGTCTAGCACAAGGTTCATGTCCCAGGTGTGACTGGACGTCTGATAGGGGGTCTGGTATGCAGAATACCCTTAAGAAACCTCTTAACTACTGGTAACTGAGCCAGCATTAAGGAGAGTACTGGCTCATGGTAAGCTGAAATGGCGCAAAGGTGAACTCTGACTGTAGAGTATTGCAGACCTGAATTTGAGAGGTCTAGAAGGTACTCTAGAACATTATTTGGTGGACAGGAAAAAGGATTCAAAGAGGACTTCTCACACCAGAGAGAAAAATGCTTCCATTTGGCTGTGTAAGTTTTTCTAGTGGCCGGCTTTCGCGCAGCCAAGAGAATATCCAAAACTCCCCGAGAGGCATTGAACCTGTTCACTTCTATCTCTTCAGGAGCCAGGCGTGAAGGTGAAGCGAAGTCAGATTGGGATGGACCACTAGCCCTTGGGTCAGAAGATTCGTCTGAAGGGGAAGCGCTTTCCAAGAGGGTACCGACATACTGCTGAGTAACGGAAACCATATCTGTCGAGGTCAGAAGGATGCAATGAGGACTTGAATCTGAGAAGTACCCTCTGAATTAGTGGAATAGGAGGAAAGGCGTATAGAAAGCGTCTTGTCCACTGCAGCCTGAACGCATCCTGACAGAAAATGCCAGGCCCTGGATTTCTGGAGCAGAAGAGAGGCAGTTTTGTGTTGAGTGGGGATGCAAAAAGGTCCAGGTCTGGAGTTCCCACTCTGTGAATAGTGACTGAACTACGGCTGAGTCTAGAGACCACTCGTGAGGATCTACCTCTGTTCTGCTGAGATGGTTTGCCAGTTCATTCTGCACTCCCGGCAGGTAGACCGCCTGAATTAGAGCTTTGTGCTCCAGGCATCATTCCCACGCTCCCATTGCTTCTCTGCATAAAGGAAGAGTGTGCACTGCCCTGCTTGTTGATGTAATACATCACTGCTTTGTTGTCTGTTTGAAGGGGAATGTTCTTGTGACAGAGAATGTCCTTCAAAGCCCGGACTGCATAAAGGACGGCTCTCATTTATAGAACATTTATGTGAAGCTGAGACTCGTCCTGAGTTCATGTACTTTGCATGTGGAGATTCCGACAGTGAGCTCCCTACTTCATCAGGGACACGTCCATGGTAATGGAACTCTGATGATCCAGGGGAGCAAAGGGATACCCCTGTAGAAGATTGTCCTCTTGCATCCACCAGGTGAGAGACCTCTTCAGAGGTTCTGTCACCTTGATGAGAAAGGACTGAGGGTGAGTGGTTGGGGACCACCGAGTACTGAGCATCCATTGACAGGTTCTCATGTGGAGGCGAGCTAGGGGTACAGTGAACACCGAGGATGCCATGAGACTGAGCATCCGCTGCATCGAGATAGCTCGAACCGAGCTGTTCTCTCTGATGTATCGGGCCATCTGTAGGATATCGCCCCTTCTGTCCTCTGGCAGAAAAGCTTTCGCACAGGAGGTGTCCAGAAGAGTTCCTATGAAAAGGAGCTTCTGGGAGGGCTGCAACTGTGATTTCCTGAGATTTAGCAGGACTCCCATGGATGTGAGAAAGTCCGAGGCTGTGGCTACGGCGTCGAGAGTGCCTTGCCTGGAAGGGCTTGCCAGAAGCCAGTCGTCCAGATATGGGAACACTTGAATCCTGATCGTTCTGAGATGTGCTGCACAACACTTTGTAAAAACTCGCGGCGCAGAGGATAGCCCAAAAGGTCAGGACTCTGAATTGATAATGCTGGCCCAAAGCCACAAACCTGAGGTATTTGTGATGCTTTGGGTGAACAGGAATATGCTGCTAAGTGTCCTGCATGTCCAGGGAGGCTAGCCAGTCATGTTGACGAAGCAAAGGTATCATAGTTCCTAGCGAAATCATTTTGAACTTTTCTTTGGGAAGAAATGTGTTCAATTGTCTGAGGTCCAAAATGGGACGCATGCCCCCAGTCTTCTTTGGGACCAGAAAGTAATGGGAGTAGAACCCTGTGTTCTGTTGATCCAGTGGAACTATTTCTACTGCCCTGTTGTTCAGAAGGCCTTGTATCTCGGAAGCGAGAAGCTCTGACTTGAAGTACCGACAGCCTGGGCTGACGTCTGGGGGGACGATCCGGAGGGGTCTCTGAAAAATTGAGTGAATACCCCTCGCAGATTATGCATAGGACCTATTTGTCCAAAGTTATGGACTTCCACCGGTCGTAGAACTGAGTCAGACGACCTCTGACCACCAAGAAAGAGTCCCCCTCAGGCAGCTGAGGTAGGACTTGGACCGGAAATTTAGAAGGCGACACTGGGCGCTTTGGGCCCTTGTGCTTTCTGTTGTGTTTTCTTTTGAGGCTGGAGGGTTTGATTTTTATTAAAACCTCCCTTGCCCTTGCCTCAAAAGGACTGACAGTTGTGAAATTGGTGCTTATTAACACCCCCCCCCTTGAAGGGGCGGGAGAAGGCCGAGCCAATTTAATGGCAGACCTAGTCTTTTGAGTGGTCTCTAGAGCTTGCTCCACTTGAGGACCAAAGGGATACACACTGAAGGGTAACGCCACGACCTGCTGCTGGGCATCAGTTGTCAAACCTGAAGTGCACAGCCAGGAGTGACGGCTGGTACAAATCCCCGCCATTGCCGGTCGTGAGGCAGTATCGAAAGCATCCATAGCTGCTTTAACCTGCTGGTTCTTGGACTCGATACCCTGGTTATGGTCTGAAGAAGCTCTCAAGTAGTATCCGACTCCGGCAGAGCTTCTACCAACTGTTTGAGCGAATGCCAAAGAACATACTCATATTGAGAGAAATAACCCCTGGTAGCTGGCAATACGCATACCCAGTGTGGATGCAACAAAGACTCTCTTACCTAAGTTATCTATCTTATGAGAGTCTTTGTCTATAGGTCAGGCTGTAGTAGCCTGAGGGAGGACAACCTTATCATTCTCTGCCAGGACTACAGTAAGGTCCGCAAAGGCTTGGGAGGCCAAAATGGGTTGATCCTTGGGAGCAGTTTACTTTCTATCTATAGATTTAGCCACAGAAGGAATGAGAGCGGGATTATCCCATACCATTTGAGAAAGTGTCTCAAAGTAGGGCTGTACCGGTGGAGTTAAATCCATAGGGATTTCCGGGACATGAAGGTACTGGAGCCTTAAAAGCTGCCCAGGATCGATATCAGTAGTCTGGAATTCAAATTTTTCAGCAGAGACTTAATGACAGGTCCTTGACCACAGGCTCTGCAACAGGATTAGGTCCTGGTCCTTCCACATCATCACCCAGTCGAAGGTCTGGGTCAGGCTCAATATCATCTCCTGACAGCCCAGGTGGGACTGTATGGACAGGAAAAGAGAGAGAATCAGGAGGAAAGGAGGAAGGAAAAGGATTCGGAGAGGAGAAGCCCTGAAGACTGACAGACATAAAACCAAACCTCGGTGCTGAAGAGTAGCATGGTGCCACCTGACCCAGCGTGGAGGGCGGTGCCGACAATCTCGACGGGCGGCGAGGACGCTTCGCCGGAAGCCACACGGCGCAGAGGATATGCAGACATCGCGCCCGAGGACGGCACTAACGCCTATCAACGCCAACGGCGCTGAAACCAACACAGAGCTCTGAAAACTAGGGTTTGAGGAGAAAGAAGTAAGAATACCAGGAGACAGAGGCATCGGTATGGCCCCCTGCGCCGCAGCCATGTGAGGGGGGAAGCACCTGAGTGTGGAGTTGACAGCACTGAGGAAGGAGACGCACGACAAGGGAGGTCCAACCACCCTACTTGACCCCCTCGAAGAGCCTGAGCGCCCTAGAGTGACCAGGCCAGGCAGCTGGACTAACCTCCGAGCCCACTGCTCCATCAGAGTGGCCCACTGATGAAACTGCTCATCTGAAGCCCTACCAGAAGGCAGGGAAGGTCTCCGATGTCAAAGAGGGCGGGGACCAGGAACAGAAGCCGGCGACTCCATACTGAGTGTTGTAAGGCTTTCTGGTACTGGGCTGCATAGGTCTGATACTTGGCTTGTCGGATTGCAAAAGAAGCAGATAGGTAGCCTTTTTTTTGGACATGCTGTCAATTTTTCTGGAATCCTTTTATTTATTTAAGAGTTTAACCAGGAAGGCATGCTGAGTGGAGACCGCTCGATTCCAGATGCGTCCTGGGGGGAAGGGAAGCAGGTATATGTACAAAAACAGTAAACAGCACAGGAAATACAGGATCATTAAACAGATACTCAAGGTAGCTACAATACATTTGCTACAAGGCCGATATCCCAAAGTTACACAGTGGCTGGGATACTGGAGTAATAAGCAGGCGAGTGAACGCTACAATGCTTAATAGAGACCCCAAAAAGGTGCCTAGCATACTCATACATACAATAACTATATTGAGAGGCTCTGTGAGCCCTAAGGGAACAGGTGTATGGGTGCGGTAGGAAGGGAATGAGCTAGGTACATGTGCAGGTGGGGGAAAAGTGCACCTTGAGGGGGTGGTTTAAATGCTGGCTGCTGTCTATGTACCGAATTTCGGCCGGTAAGGTGTTCCACAGTTTGGGCATATGGAAGCTAAAAGCAGCTTGTTCGACATGTGATGACGAGAAAGAGCCTGCAGTCCGAGTTCCTGAGTGCGTACACAATGGGGCATTGGACAGAAAGGACCAACTGGAGGTATGAGGGAGGGATTGCGCCCAGAATTTAGCTGTAACCCTGGCACAGTGGGCCTGTCTGCGATCCTGTAGAGACGTCAGGTTGAGTGACTTAAAGAGGGTGCAGTGGTGTGTCGAGGGTGGGCAGTCCAGGGCAAGCAGGCAGAAGGAATGATAGAGAGGATCTAACCTGGTTAAGGTAGACTTAGCGGCCGTGCTGTAGACTATATCCCTGTAGTCAAATATCGGGAGGATCAATTTCTTTACGATTGCTTTGTGGGCCGGTAAAGGTAGGCAGGCCCTGTTGCGATATACAGCGCCCAATTTGGGATGTAGTTTTTTGTGCATTGAGTCGATTTGTACAGAATAGTAAAGGTGTTGGTCAATCCATACCCCGAGGTATCTGAGAGAGGTGCAATCCTCCAGGGGGGACCAGTCAGTGGTGTGGAAAGTGGGGGTTGAGGGAAGGTGGGAGAGTCTTTTCTGCGTTAAAATTAGTGAGACAGTTTTCTTTGGATTGAGGAAAAGCTGGTTTGTATGAAACCAAAGCTGAACAGCACTGAAATCCTCCTGGAGTCTTTCTGCAGTAACCGAGGTGGAGGGACCACGATGCAACCATTACCATGTCATCAGCATACATGTGGATGAGTGAGTGTGTGCTAGCTGAGGGCAGGTCATTTAGAAAAATGGAGAACAGTAATGGGCCAAGGACCGAGCCTTGAGGGACCACGGAGGTGACAGGGAGAGGGCCAGAGGTGCAGGAGCCAATTTTTACCGCTTGAGACCTGCCTGCCAGATAGGATTGGAACCAGCTGCTGGCTGCTCCTGACAGACTGGCGAGTGAGAGTTTGCACAGTAAAAGGGAGTGGGAGACGGTATCAAAGGCTTTGGCAAGGTCGATGAAAATGGCTGAGGTGGTGTGCCCTTGTTCCATACCAGCGAGGATGGCATCTGTGAGCCTTAGAAGTGAGGTGATGGTGGAGTGCGACTTCCTAAATACAGACTGGTATGGTGTGGTGTGAAGAAAGAGGAGGAGTCGAGAAAGGGGACAAGTTAGGAGAGTACGAGGTGTTCCTATAGTTTAGCTAGGATATGGAGCAGGGATATAGGGCAGTAGTTTCCCGGTGCGGAGGGGTTCCCGCCTTTAGGGAGTGGGATGACGGTGGCTCACTTCCAGTCAGATGAGATATCAGCAAGCTTGAAGAAGAGACTGAAGAGATCTGCCAGTGGTGCAGCGATGGCAGGAGCAGACAGGTGAAACATTTTTGAGTCCATCCCTGAGGGGCATTTACCTTTGAAAGGGTTGAGAGCCTGCAGGGCTTTAAGCACTTCGGTGGTAGTAACCAGGCGAAAGGTGAAATTAGAGGCCGAGGTGGTGAGCGGAAGGTAGGGGTGAGTTGGAGGGTGGGGGAGGAGGTTAGGAGAGAAGATGCACAGCTGGTAAAAAAAGGTGTTGAAAACTACGGCCACTGCACCAGGATCAGTGACGATGGAGCCTTCAACATTTAGGGGTGGTGTGGGTGGTTGAGTAGGGGGGGAGGAGAAAAGTGAGTTGATTGTTTTCCAGAATTTAGCTGGGTGGTTTATATTTGTGTGGAAGGAGGCCTGGAAGTAGTCTGCTTTGGCCTGGCGTAGTAACGTAGAGCAGGAATTACGGAGTGCTCGGTAGAGTTGGTAAGCCGCCAGGATGCCAGTAGTCTTATGATTTCCAGGTCTGATCCCTGCCATGAAGCTGGTCTATGATAATTTGCCGTGACCCAGGGCATGTGGGCTCCCCTTACTCTAGGTCTTCTAAGTGGGGCATACTGGTCCCAGATGGCTAGAAATCTGGAGGGCAGTGCTGATGTTTGGAGCCCGTTGGATGCAGGACCAATCAACGTATGATAGGTCATTTAAGAGTTTACCAAGGTCAAGTGATTTGAATGATCTGGTGAGCAGCGTTCGGGGTTGGGGGTGCTTTGGGCTGGAATAGTTTTCTTACCATGTCGAGCATGTGGTGGTCACTTAAACACTCTGGGAGGAGACCGGCTACAAGTATTCTGTGGGGGTGGGAGGTGAAGGCCCAGTCCAACAGAGAGTGGTTCTGAGATATGTGATTTAATCGTGTAGGTTTACATATTTGTTGAGCCATGTTTAGGGCAGTTACCTGGCTATATAGCCTAGAGTTAGCAGTGGAGAGCCAGTTGAAATTGAAGTCCCCTAGGATGTGTAGCTTGCCCCCTGCTGTGAGTGACTTTAGTGTACCCAGGTGGTCCAGTGCGGCGGGCATGGGGTGTCTGGGGCACAGTAAGACCCCGCTATATATACTGGAGTCGTGAGCGGTAGAACGATTTTGATTAGGAGGAAGTTGATGGATGGCGTGGACAGGAGGAGCTGGACAGGAGTGAATTGATGTTGAGATGAGATGAACATGGCAATGCCTCCCCCTCTTTTTTTGCCCTGGCGGTCATGTTGAATGACGGTGTATTCCGGGATTGCAATTTCTGTGTCCAGGTTGAGGGACTTGAGCCAGGTTTCGGTGATTATCAGAATATCAGGACGTAGTGTTAGAGCAGTTGGCTGCAGTTCGGCGAGCTTATTGAGTATGCTACATATGTTCAGGTGGATTATCTTTAGGCCCTTTGGTAGTTTGAGTGATGGGGAGCGGGCCTTGTTTTCAGCATGAACCATTGGGATTTGCAATGGGCATAAACTTTCTGGGAGGTTTGCGGAGCTGAGCAAGCTGTGGTTGATTTTAATGCTAACAACCCTGCATAGAAGGAGGGTGGCAGGATGGAAGCCCCCATAACCCAGTTGGTCAGGAGGTTTAGAGGAGGTTCCATGATGCAGGAGGTAGCATGGGGGGGCCGGGGAGGAGCAGCTTCACTGACTGTAGTGTACTGGGCAGGCTGAGGTACTGGGTAGGAGGGTGGTGGGAGGGAGACATGAGGTGCGAGTAGGCCTAGTAAGAAGAGAGAAAGTGGCAGCATTTTTTTTTAGGTTGCTGGGATACAGTTTAAAAACTAACTGAGTTTAGGGAGGCCTCTAGTGGCTCAGTTTTAGACTGCTGTGTGTTGTAGGTGATATGCGTTAGGGAGGCCTCTAGTGGCTCAATCAGATAATCTGCTAATGAGAAAGTTGGCCGATTGACTAAAACCGACACGTGATCCACACTATAAAGCACTGAGCTCACCTAGGGTGGTGGTGGGGCAGCAGGCGCATAACGCCGGCAGGGACACTCAAACGCAGAGTTCAACTTCTGGGGAGTTAAAGCTGCAATATGGCAAAAGTCGTACCTGGGTGCTCCGACGATGACTCCGGGGGTTGCTTGTCTTGGGGGAGGGCAGGACACAGGGGCCCTCACGACCACCGAGCGCACTGAGGAGGAAAAAAGAACAACCTTTTTATAAAACCAGATAGGCGGAAACAGCAGCTAACAATTCAGCAGTTTAAAACTGAGCCTCCTGATTTGAACTGAGGGCCTAGCAATTTAATTGACTCTGCTGTAATTCGAACTAAGGTGGTGAGGGCTCAGCAATTTCAGTAGTTGATACCAATTGCTTGACTCTGCTGTAATTCGAACCAAGATAGAGGCATCTAAGCTACAACAGCATAAAGTGTTGTGTGTAGCTAAAATTCGAATCTAGGAGGGTGGTAGTACTGTTGTCCTACAATGAAATTACAGTGGCTAAAACAGTTTTAACTTGTAGACACACTTTAGGCAGTAGATTGTACTAAATTAAAGCAACCAGCAAAAGTAGTTTCAAATGCTGAAGCTGGTTTAAAATACATTAAAGCTCCCATTCGAAGTGTATTAAACACTGAGGAATCTGGTGAAAAATGGGCTAAAACAAACTTCTATGCCGACTGTCTGTGTCTGTCTGCCTTTGAAAAGGCGCCAGGTTTAAAAGTCAATTTTTTTTTCTTACACTCAAATGCCGAGTTCAATTGCTGGAGAGTTGAAGCTGCAACGTGGCAAAAGTTGTACCTGGACGCTCCGACGATTCCGGGGGTTGCTTGTCTTGGGGGAAGGTAGGACACATGGGCCCTCACAACCAGCGAGCGCACTCGGCGCTTTAAAAATAATTCTGGCAGGGGTTGCTGGTTTTGGGGGAGGGCAGGACACATGGGCCCTCATGACCACCGAGCGTTCCGATGACGATTCCGGGGGGTTGTTTGTCTTGGGAGAAGGCAGGACACATGGGCCCTCACGACCACCGAGCGCACTGGGTGCTCTGACCATGATTCTGGAGGGTTGCTCGTCTTGGGGGAGGGCAGGACATACGGGCCCTTAAGACCACCGAGCGCACTCCTTCAGGAGGGTGTAAAGCCACAGGCACCTTAGCCCTTTCACAGGCTGCCTGAACTATACACTGGTGGTCAGTGTGACAGGGTTGAACAAGCCCTGCCCCATTTGTTAAGCAGATGGAGTTAAATGCAGGGATCTGTTCTATCCTCTCCTTTTCTGTCTCTTCTCTGTCTGGTTGCGCAACCAAATTTCCTCGTGAGACCTAGGACTTGATCAACCAGACGGTCTTGCAATTCTCTGCCTCTCGCTATCTCTCTGCCCTCACTTACTGTTCTGTCTTTTCTCCCCCCTTGCATATCTGCTGGTATAAAAATATATGCAAATCTTTTTCTGGAAATGTAACTGATACTGGGACCCCTTTGTTTAAAACTGTATATATACTGTTGAAATGATTGCAAAGCTATTTGGAGCTCAAGGGGTAAACCTGAGATGCAATTTTTAAGCCTTGTGCAGAAGATGTAAACAAGAGGTCAGTTCTGGGTCACAATGTTTTTGTTGCACCTGCTGAAACTGACAAGTACATTGGAAACTTACAAGTACACTGTGTGGGAAACATGCTATTTTCTTAACGAGCTCCTGCACAGACTTATAAAAAGGAGCTGCAATGTTTTGCAAGAGAGAGACAGAGAGGAAATTGAGAAGAAAAACTCAGAAGGACTCTGTTTCCTATGTTTCTTCTGCTATTGTAAATAGTTATTCTGAACAATTCTATTTTATTTTATGCTAATAATAAAACTTGTTGCAAATTTTACAACTGCTCCTCGTTTCCCTATGCTTCCTGACTTATGCCTCGATGACAGATGGTATCAGTCTAAGTGGGATTTACGCTGTACATACTCTAAGCCAGGAGTTTTGCACGAGAGTACTAGACCTGGTACCAGGGAAGCATAGAAGAAAAGTATGGATTCTGCAGCAGCAAGCCCAGGAGTGTTTACCAGGAGAATGGCAGCCAAACTAGCAGAGACAGAAGTCCAAGGTGAGACTGTACAGATAGCACCAGTCATAGAAAAAGAACAGTCAGTGACAGAACCTGGAAGCCAGACTGCCTTTTTCAAATGGTGGGCTATACAACAAAAAGACATGGAAAAACAGAGAAAAGAAGAAATGCAACGACTCCAACGGCAGAGAAGAGACGCGGCGACAGCAGCAGCAGATGAGAGGAGAGATGCAGCGACAGGAGCAGCGGTGGCTGGATGCCTTGCAGGTTATCAAAGACAGAGGATCTGGCACAGATCCAGACGAGCAACAGGACACAGGCAACTTGAAATACATTAAACTTACAAAGTTGTGTCCCTCCGATGATATCGAAGCATACCCGACAACTTCTGAAAGGGTTGCCACAGCCTGCCAGTGGCCAAAGCAGCAATGGGCTATAAGATGGGTGCCTTAACTGACAGGGAAAGCCCAACTTGCTTACAGCAATATGGACACTGCACAGTCAGAAATCTATGACCTGGCGAAAAGTAAAATCCTGAAAAAGGTAGGACATCTCAGGTGAGACCTACAGGCAGAGATTTCAGTCTCTTAAGTACAACTCAGTCGACAATCCTTGAGAAGCCTTCACCCAACTCAGAACTCCTGATAAAATGGCTCCAACCAGAGGGCAAAACAGTACCACAGATCATCGACCCATCTGCAATGGAGCAATTCAATAATATCCTGCCCACAAATTTGCATCTTTGGGTAAAAGAACACCAACCAGAAAGTGGCAAAAAGGCCGTTTCTTTGGCTGAAGACTACCAAATGGCCAGACAGACGCCATAACAGTGAGGTAACAGCCAAGCACAGATTAGACATTTTTTCCCCATTTAAACTCAAAGTCTGATAAGAACTCTGGAGGGGGTAACCAATCTGTGCCCAAAGAGTATTTGCTAGAACTGTAATAAGCCAGGTCATATTAATGGTATTGTCAGTGGCTCAGCAGGTAGCACACTCGCCTCTGAGGCTGGGAAATCAGAAGGTTATGGGTTCTATCCCCACACCAGGCACATGGGTTAATATCCCAATACTGACACTGCAGTGTAGCATGAGGGAGGTGCTGCACTCCTGAGGTGCAGTCTTTCGGATGAGACGTTAAAACCGAGGTCCCATCTGCCTGTTGTGGTGGTAGTTCAGGTGGATGTTAAGGATCCCATGGCACTTCTCGAAAAGAGGGGCAGTTTCCCGGGTGTCCTGGCCAAATTTCCCCATTCACTAAAAATACCACTAACTGCTTAATATGGTTCAATGTCAGTTGGCATTGATCTGCATCTCCCTCCCCCGGGCCATGCCTGAAAACACGCAGAATTTGTCTATGCACTTACCTTGTCAACAAAAACTAAAGGAATACCGCAAGAAACTGCCGTAGTAAGAAGAGTGACACTGGAGCAGATTTGTCCTTAGCAAATTGAGGTAAGCACTTAACAGATGTGAAGGGACTTACAGATTCGAGAAGCAGACAGACCCTAGTACATATTGGAAGTGCTAGGAAAACAATGTCAAAAAGGACCTGGTACTGGTGCCATCTGCATCCACGGGGGCCACTCGATACTATCCCACCAGCCAAGTGACTGACTATTAATGGTGTGTCACACCAAATGAAAGTGGGGGTAGTACCCAAGTTATCTGTACCTGTGATTACTGGAAATGACTTTCCAGGATTTACGGAGTTAATCAAAGAGGGAGTAAATCCTGATGTTTCAGGAGCTGTGGTGACAAGAGCTCAGGTAAAGAAAATTTCAGATGGTAGGGACTCTTGCTTTAGCCGATTTTGATTTGAACCTATTTGAGCACAGCTCCGAGATCCAAAGTCCAAGAAAGAGAGAACATCTGAAGAAACAGTGGCAACAAATGACTGATGGACATAAGGGGTTAACATATGAAAATGCTGAAACTAAACTGATCACAGTTTGTGATTTTCTTTCAGAATAGGCTAACAATGTTTCTCTCCAGGGTTATTGTAAGCAGCTGGGGCGAAACCAAAACAAGGTGAACCTATGTTTAAAAAATGTAATGGGCTACTGTACAGAGTTTGGGTTAAACCTCAGACACAGGACCAGATAGAAAAATTGGTTATACCACAAAAGAAAAAATTACTCACCTTAGTAATGTTGTTTCTTCTAATGGAGCCTTGCTATATTATGACATATGCAGTATAACCCCAGGTTAGAACTGCTACGGAGGTGAAAGAGTTAACTTCCATGCAGAGCATGGAATCTTGAGCGTGAGCTCGGTTGAACACTCTGTCTGTTGAAGCTCAAACTTAAACTGTCAGGATCTTTACGAGCAAAACTCACTAAGTCTGTGTAGTTGTGAACCTACACTAGCTGTTGGCTACTAACATAAAAACACCTTTTGATCTTGATCCCAAAACAAAGACTCAAGTCGGGGGATTCAAGAAGAAACTTCAGCATAACACCTAAGCACCCCAGGAGGGTGAAATAAAGTGGGCATCAAAGAAGTGCCAACATTGCACTGCCCACCCACATCCCAAAAACAGAGGTTCTGAGAGGGGCAGGCTTGGTGGGGGTCACAATATAGCAAGACTCCATTAGAAGAAACAACATTACTAAGGTGAGTAATTATTTCTTCAAACAACATGAAGTCTTGCTATATTATAACATATGCAGACTACACAGCAGTACCTCCATGGAGGAGGGACAGAACCTACTTGGGAAATAGGCTCTGAAGCACAGCTGTGCCAAATCGAGCATCACTCCTAGCCTCGATATCCAAGGAGTAATGCTTAGTAAAAGTGTGAACTGTTTTCCAGGTAGCTGCTTGACATATCTCTAGGATAGGAATGTCCCTGGCAGCAGCCAGAGACGCAGCTGTACCTCTGGTAGAGTGAGCCCTCAGGCCTGAGGGAGGAACCTTACCCAGTTTTTCGTAACAGAATTGGATACAAGAGACAATCCACCTGGCAATGGATCTTTTAGTGGCAGGTTTCTCTTTACCAACCTCACCATAAGTGAGGAACAATTGGAGAGATTCGAATCTGTGGCCTTTGGTACGTTCTATATAGTAACTAAGAACATCTAAACTGTGCAATCTCCTCTCACCAGAGGAGGAATGGTCAGTGAAGTACACAGGAAGAGACATGGATTGATTAAGGTGAAAGTCTGAAACCACCTTAGGCAAAAACTTCCCGTTAGTCCTGAGGACTACCTATCTCTATGAAAGGAGATAAAAATCAGGCTCCACTGACAAGGCTTGTAGCTCACTTATGCCTGGCAGAGGTGATGGCTACCAGAAACACAGTTTTCAGGTTAAGTACTTCAGCTCTGCTGAAGACAGTGGCTCAAAAGGGTTGCAAAGCTGAGCGATGCAAATATTAAGATCCCAAGCAGGGGCAGGATCCTGAACGGGGATTGTGTGAAGCAACCCTTAAAAAACTTGGGAGAACACAGGGTGAGCTGATAAAGAAGAGGGCTTACCTGCTGACAAGAAGACAGACACAGCTGCCAAGTGCACCTTTAGGGTAGCTGGCCTTAGCCCAAGGAATTCAAATGCACCAAATAATCCAGGATCGTGGGCACACCAGCAGATTCTGGGGAAATATGTTTACCAGCACACCATATGGAAAATCTCCTACATTTTGAATTATAGGTAGCCCTGGTGGAAGGCTTCCTAGAGGCCCTCAAGATATCCAATACACCTTGAGAAAGGTGTAGGTCAGCAAACTCTAACTCTTCAAGAGCCAAGCCTTGAGATTGAGAGATGTGAGGTTCGGATACCAAACTCTCCCCTGGGCACAGGTTAACAGGTTGTGATTCCTGGGAAGGCATGGGGAGGGTGGACTGCTAAGGACATGAGGAGTGGGTACCAGGGCTGTCTGGCCCAATCTGGGCGATCAGGATCATCTTGCAGGATTGAGATCTGATTCTGACTAGCACTTTGAAAAGAAGGGAAAGGGGAAAGCATAGAGAAACTTCCTTCCAACTGAGAAGGAAGGCATCCAGAGGGACTGAGCCCAACACTGGGGGCCTGCAACAAAAAAGGGGAAGTTGGTGATTGTCTGGGGCTGCAAAAAGATCTATTTGCGGAGTGCCACATCTGGCAAATATTACCTCCAGTACTAGGGGATCCAGTGCCCACTCGTGATGGCCCTGGGAAATCCTGCTGAGAGCATCCGCTAGGACATTGTCCTTGCCTGGGAGGTGAACTGCCGTAAGGGAGGCGTTCAGAGAATATGCCAGAGACCACAACTTCATTGCTTGCACAAGGCCGTAGACCGAGTGCCCCTTGCTTGTTGATGTACCACATTGTAGTGGTATTGTCTGTTCTGACCTGAACTACCTTGTTCTGGACAGCTGTGAGAAAACCTGAAGTGCTAGAAAACTGCTCTGAGCTCCAGCAAATTGATGTGGAGCAGAGATTCCTGAGGGGACCACAGCACTTGGGTGGAAAGGTCCCCATGTGAGCTCCCACCCAAGAGGGATGCATCTGTAGTATGGGTCAAGGAATGAGACTGGGGAATGAAGGGAACCCCCGTCTCAGATTGTTCTGATCCTGCCACCACTGGAGGGCCTGGATCAGGGTTCGAGTCACTGGAATCAATTTGGTTAGGGGATCCGTCCTTTGAGACCAAAAGGCTCTCAAATGGAACTGAATGTCCCTCATCTGAAATCTCGCTCCCTGCACTACTGCTGTAGAAGCAGCCATGTGCCCCAGGAGCTGTAGAAAATACCTTGCTGGTCGAGAGACCTGCAGAGTGAACGAGGAAGCCAGACACACCAGGGTCCTTGCTCTCTCCAGAGGAAGGAAGGCTCTGGCTTCTTTTGTGTTCAGTTCTGCGCCTATAAAGGTGAGAAGCTGGACAGGCTCAGAACTGACTTTGGAAGATTGAGAAGGAAACCTAGAGATGTAAGCAGGTGCTGGGTTACTTGTAAATGAAGTTTGACCTGTTCTGGAGACTGGCCTACAATGAGTCAGTAGTGCAGATAAGGAAAGATGGCAATCTTTTGCCTTCTTAAATGAGCAACTGCTACTGCCAGGCATTTTGTGAACACCCTTGGAGCCGAGGAGAGGCCGAAGGGCATTGCTCTGAACTGGTAATGGCCTGAGGGCAGTTGAATCTGAGGTACTTTCGATGGGAGCTTCTGATGAGAACATGGAAGTAGGTATCCTTGAGGTCCAGGGAGGCTAGCCAGTCCCCTGGCCTTAGAGAGGTAAAATAATCCCAGGGTCACCATTTTGAACTTTGGTTTTAAAAGGTGCTTGTTTAGATACCGAGATCCAGAATGGGCCGCCATTCTCCTGTCTTTTTGGGGTAAGGAGTACTGGAGTACAACCTTGCCCTGGTGTATGGGTAGAACCTTCCACGGCTCTGAGAGCCAGGAGGGCAGAAACTTCTGCTTCCAGGGCAAGTGTCTCTGATGGGTTTGCAGGTGGAAAAGATCTGGCTCTCGCCTTCGGAAATTTTTGAAGTTGAGAACCAGTCCTGGCTTACTACTTCCAGGACCCACTTGTCTGATGTTAAAGACTTCCAGTCCTGGACAAAGTAAGCCAGCCTGCCCCCTACCGGTAGTGGAGAATCGGCCCTAGCTACCCCATCAGGGAGCCTGTTTTGCAGGGGCTTTGGGTTGAGGGGTAGAAGCAGGCTTACTAGAGCCCCTTCTGCCCCTTCCTCTAAAGAACCCCCTCTGGGCATAAGCAGAAGAGGAGGCATGGGCTTGGTAAAACGGCCTATGAAAAAGCCTGCCCCTGCCCCTGACATGCTGCCTTTGAGGAGTGACTTGCCTTTCTTTGGCCTGTGCACTCCTATAGGTGGTCCTATACTCATCCATTTTCTTCATATAATTCTCTGTCTGCTCCCCAAACAGAGAATTTCCCACAACAGGAAAATCCATAGCCTTAGACTGGGTATCCTGTGACAGAGCAGTACATCTGAGCCAGGCCATTCTGCGAAGAGACACAGATGTAGCCATAACTCTAGATGAAACATCATTAGAGTCTACAGCATGAAATTGCACCTTGGATGCCTCAATACCGTCCGCAGCCACCTGCTCCAGCTCCCTGGCAAGCTGTTCAGGGGCCTGTTTTGCTAGGGCCAGGACAGTATCCCACCTGGATTTCTGGTACCTAGCTGCGTAAGCCATATAATTTGCCTGTCTGAGTCCCAAAGATGCTGCCATGTACTGCTTTTTTGCCATGGCATCCATCCTCCTGGAATCCTTTTCAGGAGGGTGAAAGGCTAGAGGAATATTAGCCTTGTCACAGGCTGCAGCCTGCACTACCCCCCACATGGCTGCACTGCTGGGATACGAACTCCGTATCAGAGCCTGATAAAGCATACCTCTTGTCCATCCTTTTATCCACAGGGAGGATAGAATGAGGAGTTTTCAGAATTTTTTACTGTTTCCTAAAAGATTTATGCAAGGGAATAGACAGTCTCCTAGGCTCTGGAATATCCATCATTTCCACAAAATCAGGCTCTTTTTGATCATCAACAGCTTCCTCAACAGGGAGTTGCAGAGTGTCAGCAACTTTCTTGTAAAACAAAAAATGAGAAGGGGACACTCCTGAGGGTCTGTCCGGAGAGATGTCCGGTTCAATGGGCACATCCAGACTGTCAAACTCACACTCACTCTCCTCGTAACCCCTCCTCCCCTTCCCCTGGTTCATAAAAATCTTCAAAATCATAATCTTGAACCGAGGGAACCGACCGAACCGGCACTTGCCCAATGGTGCTGGTTCTGGACCGAACTGGGGAAAGAGATTGGACAATTTGGATAGCTTTGGCTATTTCCTCAGCGGTTGGAGAAAGAATTTTGGCCCCAAACTAGCTGACCTTCTAGCCTCTTTTAGTTGGAACCGCCCTCAGAGCTGGTTCTTCGCTTGCTCGAGAAGCATCGCCTGGTCAGAGGGCACCTCAGGTTCGTTGGAACTGAACCGGCTGGCCATCCGGTCAGTGGACTTTTGGCCTTTTCCTGAGCCTACAAACTCTTTTTTCTATGGTGGCAGCAGGAAAATTCTTACAAATCTGGCAGTCTGCATTGAGGTGGTCAAACCCCAGACAATACACATAATAATGGTGTGGGTCAGCCTTGGCAAAGGCTTCCACAGAGGCCACAGTGCTGAAACCCAGTGGGTCCGTTTTCTTTGGGTTTCTCAGACATAGTGCCAGCCTAACCAAACTTGCCCGTTAATGGCAATCCACCAAGCAAGACTCTCTTATCGTTCCCAACCGTGTCACGGGTCGTGGAAAAACCGTAATAAAATCCGCTTTTAGAACCCATAAGAACCAGGAACCGCACTCTAAAGGGCTAGAAAGTAATTTTAAACTCTCTGATCGGTTCAAACCGAACCAAAAAGACGCTTACAAGTTCCACACAGAAGAAAAATAATAAATAAGCCTATCTATTACTTACAATACCACAGACAGAGCTTGAACCGACGATTGAGGTTAAATTTCGGTAAAATAAACCGAGAATTACACTTTAAAACCGACAAACAAACCGAGCAGTAGGAGGAATCTCCGGAGCGACTGTTCAGTGAGGCGGAGTAAAGAATCTGACAGTTTAAGTTTGAGCTTCAACAGACAGCATGGAAGTTAACTCTTTCACCTCCGGAGCAGTTCTAACCTGGGGTTATACTACATATGTCATAATATAGCAAGACTTCATGTTGTTTGAAGTATAGATCCGAGTTGTTACAAATAGCATATGATAGTCCTATGACTAGTCATTTGGGGAGGAAATGCACCCTTGCCAGATTGCTGTACAGATTTTACTGGCCTGGAATTTATTAAGATGTTGCTACCTATTGCAGTTCCTGTGCAGAATGTCAGAAAGTAGCCCCAGTGACTAAAAAAAGACAAGGTGCCCCTACCTTTGACAGATGTGCCTTTTGAGAGAATTGCATTGGATGTGGTTGGCCCCTTAGACAAAACTAAAAAGGGAAATCGATTAATTTTGGTAGTATGTAACTATGCTACTCGATACCCAGAGGCTGTTCCTATGCATACTGTCACAGCCCCAAAAGTGGCAGCAGAGCTTGCCAACATTTTCAGAAGGGTAGGCATACCAAAAAAACAAGCTACTCACGTGTAACAGTAGTTCTAGGAGTGAAATATGTTGTTCATCCACACCTTCTTGGCATGTCCCTTTCCCTTTAAGGATCGCCAGAAGGTCTTCAAGCTGGCTCCTCCCACCCACCCGGGTGGTATATCCCTTGGCTCCGCTCCATGATGCCAGATATTAGCCCGCTGGAAGCCAGGTGTTGTGCATCCGCAGCTGGGGAGGTTGGGTGGGTCCGTGTGGATGAACATATACCACTCCTAGAACTACTGTTACAGGTGAGTAACCTGTTTTTCTAGGATCGTGGATATGTTGTTCATCCACACTTCTTGGCAGACTCCTAGCAGTTCTCCGGGAGGAGGGAGGCAAGGCGCACACCCCCTCTGATACTTACTTGAGGAAAAGAGATTGGAGAACTGAGGTCCCAAAACCAGCATCCCGGTGTGACTCAAGGTCTATGTAGTAATGGGTAATGAAGGTGTTTGCTGACTTCCAGGTACCAGCTCAACAGATTTCCTGGATAGGGATGTCTCTGGAAGCAGCCACCGATGCAGTGATATGGCAAGTAAAATAAGCTCCTATCCATCTGGGAGGCTCCACGCCCGCCAACTCGTAGCACAGACTTATGCAAGATGTAATCCACCTTGCAATAGACTGTTTTGCTGCAGGTCTTCCGGAAGTGGCTTCAGCGTAGGTGACAAACAGCTGGCGAACCTCTCCCCGAATTTCCACTGTCCTCTCCTTTTAATGAAAGAGCTTGTCTCAGGTCCAAGGCATGGAGCCTGTATTCGGCCTCCGAGGTGTAATTAGGGTAGTATACTGGCAGAGGTAACACCTGGTTAAGGTGAAACTCTGACAACACCTTCGGATGGAATTTCGTGTGGGAGCGCACGACAACCTTGTCCCTGTGGAAGACCAGATAAGGGGAGTCCACTCAGAGTGCCTGGAGCTCCCCTGCCCTTCTGGCAGACGTGATAGCCACAAGAAAGGCAGTCTTCCACGACAAGTGTGACAACGCACACTTGAGCATTGGTTCAAATGGCTTGCCCAAGGGCTTTGCCAGCACCAGCAGTAGATCCCATGGAGGTGGAGGTTTACGCACCGGAGGGGATATGAGATCCAGGCCTTTGAAAAGGCACCTGACCACTGTCTCCTGCGCCAACGTTGGTTGACCGGCCTGCACCCGGTAAGCAGAGATGGCTGCCAGTGCACCCTAAGGGTCGATGACTGAAGACCCCCTTTGGACAAAGACCAAAGGTAGTTGAGAATGTTAGCCACTGGACAGGACAGAGGGTCCAGGCCCGTGCCCTGACACCACATGGAAAACCTTTTCCATTTGAAGGCATAACATTTCCAGGTCGATTCCTTTCTGGATGCCTCCACAACTGTGAGGACATCCTCGGAAAGACCCAAAGCCTGTAACTCTAGCCGCTCACGTACCAGGTAGTGAGGTGCAGGGACTGAAGGTCCAGATGGTATACCTTCCCCTGACAGAGAGATCAAGTCCGGGTGTGCTGGAAGCCTCTCCGGGGGCCTGCAGCTGAGGCTGAGGAGATCTGGATACCAAAACTGGTGTGGCCAGTCTGGGGCTACCAGAATTACCTTCGTCTTGTCCTTCCTCACCTTCAGAAGCACCTTGTGGATCAAGGGAAGGCGTAGAAGAGGCCTGGGGTCCACGGCCTCGAGAAGGCATCCCCCTGCAGTGAGCCCTGCTGAAGGGGGCGGGCATGAAACAGCCTCAGCTTGGTGTTGTCCCTGGAGGCAAACAGGTCCACCATCAGTTTGCCTCAGTGGAAGAACAGGCTGTAAGCTACCTCTGGATGGACAGACCACTTGTGGGATGTCTCGCCAAAGCGGCTGAGAGCATCCGCCAGATGGTTTGAGGCTCCTGCCACATGAATGGCTAGGAGATCTGCCTCCAGACGGCTGATGAGGGTCCAGATGGGGAGCACATCCCTGCAAAGCAGACAGGAATGCGTGCCACCCTGTTTGTTGAGGTAGTACATGGTCGTGGTATTGTCTGTCTGGACTTGGACCACTTGACCCTGGAGCTGAGGAGCGAAAGTTGACAGTGCCAGTCTGACTGCTCTGAGCTCAAACAGGTTGATGTGGTATCGGGACTCCTCTGGGGTCCAGAAACTGTGGGCATTTTTGTCCCCAATGTGGGCTCCCCAGCCCATGAGAGAGGCATCGGTCGTGAGGACAGCCGTCGACTCTGGGCGGACAAACGGGATCCCTTCCTGCAACTGCTCTGGGGTGGTCCACCACTGGAGAGCATCCCACATCTTCTGGGTTACAGTGAAACAGCTGGTCAAAATGACCATGGTGCTGAGTCCATTGGGCGGCAAGCTCCCATTGGAGGGGGCGCATGTGTCACTGGGTCCAACGGACCACGGAGGTGCACACCGCCATGTAACCCAGAGAGCGCAGAAAGTCCCGGGCAGGGCGCAATTGCCCAACCAGAAATGACTACGCAAAGGGGAGAGGACCTCTGCCCTGTCTGCCGGGAGCCTAGCTCTGGCTTGACAAGAGTCGAGCTCTGCCCAGATGAAGCACATCACCTGGGTAGGTACGAGTTCAGACTTGGCCTCGTTGATTAGGAGGTTGAGTTGGGAGCAGGTCTGGAAGGCCAGGTCCCTGAACCTCTCCACCTCCTGCTGGGTGGGACCTGCTAAGAGCCAATCATAGAGGTAGGGGTAAATTCTGAACCCCCCCTTCCCCAACGATTGAGACGGGCTGCCACCACTGCAGCGCATTTGGTCAAGACCCTTGGGGCCGATGACAGGCTGAACGGCATGGCTTGAACTCGTATAGGGTCCCTTCAGCTCTGAAGTGGAGGAACCGCCAATGAGACGGACATATTGGGATGTGAAAGAACGTGTCCTGTAGAGCAAGTGAACAGAACCGCATGTTTCGCTCCAAGGATTTTATGATCTGGGACAAAGTGACTATCCAAAAGATACGTGACCTGACATACTGATTCAGGTCATGCAGATCCAGAATGGGGTGCCAGTCCCCGGTCCGCTTGGGCACCAGGAAGTACCTGGAGACAAAGCCTGGGTCTGCTGGAGAATCCGCCACTGGAGATACTGCCTCCTTGACAAGGAGCTGAGCGATGTCGTCTCGGAGAGCCGAATGAGTGAGGGCGGAAACTTTTTCCTCCCGTGGGGCGCGGGCTCAGCTTGGAGGGTACTGCTCAAATTCCAGAGGCAGACCCTGACCAACCACCTCCAAGACCCACCCGTCCATAGGCAGAAAGGAAGTGGCGGAGTCGGCCCCCCAAGGGAGGACCCAGAGCTGGTGTGACGGGAGAGGGGGTGGCAGCCCCTGCCCTGTCACTGAGCAGGCTTAGAGGAGGAGGATCCAGTACCTGAACCTCAGGCTCCTTTACAGACGTGGGAGGGCCCGGGCTTGGGCCAGGGGCACCAAACTTGAGCATGCTGCTGCCCTCCTTGAAAGGAGGATTGCTGGGCAACAGGGGAAGAATGCCAAAAAAGCTTCGTCTTCTGCTGCTTCTTACTCAAAGAACCTTTAGCAGACGTGGCGTCCAAGGTGGCCACTGGACTGCACAATACGCTGAAGGTGACCAGCCACACCTGGGCCGAAAAGATCGGTGCCCAGGAAAGGCACATCAGCTAGTTTGTGCTGAATATCTGCCAGGAAAGAGAAAAGTCTCAGCCAAAGTCCTGTGGTGAGAGGCAACTACAGCTGCCAATGAGCGGGCACAAGAATCCCCAATGTCCAGGGCCATCTGAAGCTGCTGTTTGGCAACAGCCCGGCCCTGGTCCCAGACTTGCTTGATCGTGGTCTGCATGTCCATGAGGAGATGTGGGAGGACTTCATCCAAAGACCCCAAGGGGGCATGGGAGAAGTGTGCCATGATGACAGCCTAAAAATGAGGCCGCACAGACCTTCCGAGCCGAATGACCCAAGTTTTTGGATTCCTTCTCGGAAGGTCGATCAGTGTCAGCAGAACTGCCAGTACACCTGAATACAGAGGCGGTCAACCAGGCTCTCGGCTGAAGGGTGCTCTGTGAACCCCACAAGGGACTCCATGGGCACCGCATCCACGTGGGCAGATGGAGCTGGGCAAGAGGTATGGTGCTGCCAAAGTTCTAAAGAAAGACCAACTATGGCCTCGACCACAGGAAATGCCTCCATCATGGTATCCCCTCTCTTGAGGATGTCTATGAGAGGGCATTCCGCCTTTTTCTGGATGGGCTCCAGGGGCATCAGTATAGACTCAGAGATGACTCGAAGAATGCCCTGGAAAGATGAAGGACCTTTCTCCATCTCGATCCCACTGGCCGATTCGTCATCCCCTGGGTGAGAATGGAGTCTGGTCTCGTCCGCATCTGAGGAATCCGGATACAGCAGTCGGCCGCCCAAGTCACCTTCGACCCGCCGAGGGCGGTCCGGGGTCACGGTGACCGAAAGACGCCGGGGAAGCCCAGTGTCTGGTCTAGCTTCCTTAGAAGGAGCCCTTCCCACAGGCTGCTTGGGAGGTGGTTCCACCACTATCGGTGAAGAGACCGATTTAGGCCAAACTGGAGGTTTCGCCAGCTCCGAGGGTGAGGGAACCAACCTAATCTGTTCTGAAGGAGTCAGCTTTGGCCTGGGAGGCGAAAGCCAAGTAATGGCCAGGGTAGAAGCTGGAGTCTGCTTGTGCCTGGTCAAAATCAGCGGTTGCCACATGAGGTCCTCATAGCACTGGAGTTTCCGACCGAGCCTCTCCTCATCCAAGGAGGATGAGGACGACCGATGGCGTCGCCTCTTTTTAGAGCGCCTGTGGCTCTTCCTCAGCCTGTCGGTCGAGGGGTTCCTGGACCTCAATCGAGATCGGACCGGCCAACTCGGTAGCGCGGGAGAACCCGGTGGGACCTGTGATTTCCAAGGGTCAGGGACCACATCCTCAAAAGGATTACTAGCGGGTTGGGTCTCCTTGTCAGAGAAAGAAAGGACCGTAGTACGACAGAGAATCGTCGACTGGAGTCGGCAACAATGGGTCGATCGGATCGATGATTATTTCAACCTCGTCAATCGACACTTTGGTCGACTGGCCAGACAGCAAAGCTGAGAAGCGAGTAGCCGAAGAAGCAATTTCGACCAAAGTCGAGACTGCTGGTTCCTGGGACCAAGATCTCTCCCAATCCCAAGAACGTCTTTGCCGAGACCGGGTCCTTTTCCTGTTTACGAGACAGAGAGGAGTGCATGCTTGCAGGACTCTCTCCCTTAGTCAGAAGAGACTGGCAAACTCTCGGAAAGAACCCAAGAAAGTGGAGCTCAGGTTGAGGAGAACGAAGAAGCTCCGAGAAGAAGATTCACCGGCACAAGCCGCTTCCTCCTCGAAAGCCTGCATGCGTTCCAGTTGCTTGGCGGATCCTGCGGCTGTGGAAACCGCCCAATGAGCCTCTCTTGATTTCACCGGATGGTTCCATTTTTCCGGCGTCCCCAACTTCAGGCATGCGAAACAGTTGTCGAAGACATCAAGGTGAAATGCAAGACAAAAATCGCACTTCGAGGCATCATGGTCAACACCCAAGCAATAGACGCACGTGGTGTGGGGGATCAGTGTGCGACATAAACACCGGCGAAATCCAGGGGAAGACTTGTCTTCCATTATTGAAGATAAAGACTCATGAGCACTAATGCGAACTAGACGGATTTTCAGAATAACCAAAGATATAGAAGCCAGGGCCTTCAAAATGCGGTAGCATGAGGGAGGCAACCTGAACCTGCCAGCGGAAAGGAAGATCTGGAGTCATGGGGCAGAGCCAAGAGCTATACCACCTGGGTGGGTGGGAGGAGCCAGCTCGAAGACCATCCGGCAATCCTTAAAGGGAAAGGGACATGCCAAGAAGTGTGAATGAATGAACATATCCACGATCCTAGAAGAGATTATTACTGATCAGGGTAGTAATTTTGGTGCTGCATTACTGAAGGAGCTGTACAGACTACTAGGTACCACTGCCATAAGAACCTCCCCTTATCACCCTCAGACAGACGGTCTCGTTGAGTGATTTTAATCAAACTCTAAAACGCGTGTTAAAAAGGTTTGTAAAAGGGGACGGGAAAGACTAGGACCAATACTTACCTTACCTGCTCTTTGCTTACAGTGAAGTGCCACAGGCATCTACAAGTTTTTCACCATCTGAAATGCTGTTTGGCAGACAACCTAGAGGGCCTTTAGATGTAATCAAAGAAACATGGGAAGATAACCCCACTCAAACAATCTATTACATCTTATATGTGTGCCCTGAGAAAGAAGCTGGCAAAATATGTTCAAGTCACCCACAGTAATCAGGAAGAGGCCTAAACCAGCAGAAGGTGCATTATGATCATGGGGTTAAAAAGTTTTTCAACCAGGTGAAAAGGTCTTGCTAGTGTTACCCACTACAGAAAATAAACTATTAATGAAGTGGTAAGGGCCTTCTAAAGTTCTTAGAAGTACTGGCGCAGTTAACTATGACAGCGAGACCCCTGACAGAAAAAAATCCTACTAAGATATACCATGCTAACCTCCTCAAGAAATGGGCTGAAAAAACACTAACAACTGTCATGCTAGTTTTACCAGAAACTAATGAAGATACGGATGTAGCTTATGACAGACTGGAACAAACTGCAACTGCTGATGCTGTAAAAGTGAATGTTTGTTTACTTAATCTCCGAACAAACTGCAGAAATTTGTAACCTGAAGACATTTAACAGTACTTTTACCATAGTGCCAGGCTGAGCAAAAGGGGTCAAGCACATTAATAGTGACAAGGAATGCTCACCCTATTAGACAAAGGACATACAGATTACCAGTGCACTTAAGAGCAGACGTGGTTAAGGAAATACAAAAAATGAAAGAATTGGGAATCATAGAAAAGTTGAGAAGTGCTTGATCTTCACCAATGGAGACTGTAAACAAAAAAGGGGGTGTAAGAATCTGCCTTGATTTTAGGAAACTTAATCAAGTGTCACAGTTTGACAGTTATCCTATGCCCAGGATAGATGATTTGGTGGACAGACTGGGAAGTGCTAAGTAGATCAGTATCCTCGATCTCACCAAGGGTTCCTGGCAAATCCCCCTAGCCAAAGAATCCAGAGACAAACTGATTTTGCCACTCCTTTAGGATTCAATCAGTTCACCACCATACTGTTTAGTTTACATGGCGCTCCTACTACATTCCAGTGGTACACAAATGTAATTTTATCTCCTCACACTGGTTCTTGTGCTGCATACCTGGATGATGTCGTGGTGTACAGTCCAGACTGGAAAAGCCACATGGAACACTTACGAGCAGTTATCCAATTCATCAAAAAGGCAGGTCTGACAATGAATCCTATCAAGTGTGCATTGGGCATGCAGGAAACCAGATATTTGGGCTATGTTTTGCGAAATGGAGAAGTCAAGCCAGAAGTTTCCAAGTTAAAAGCTGTCGCCAACAGTCCTGTCCCCAAAACCAATAAACATGTCAGGTCATTTTTGATGTAATACATCACTGCTTTGTTGTCCGTTTGAAGGAGAATGTTCTTGTGACAAAGAATGCCCTTCAAAGCCCAGACTACATAGAGGACAGCTCTCATTTATAAGACATTTATGTGAAGCTGGAACTCGTCTGAGTCCACGTACCTTGGGTGTGGAGAGTCCGACAGTGAGCTCCCAACCCCATCAGGGACGCGTCCGTGGTAACGGAAATCTGATGCTCCAGGGGAGCAAAGGTATACCCTTCCAGAAGATTGTCCTCTTGCGACCACCAGGTGAGTGACCTCTTCAGAGGTTCTGTCACATTGATGAGAGGACTGAGGGGAAGTGGTTGGGGACCACTGAGTACTGAGCATCCATTGACAGGTTCTCATGTGGAGGCGAGCTAGGAGTACAGTGAACACCGAGGATGCCATGAGACCTAGCATCCGCTGCATCGAGATAGCTCGAACTGAGCTGTTCCCTCTGATGTATCGGGCCATCTGTAGGATATCGCTCCTTCTGTCCTCTGGTAGAAAAGCTTTCACACACAGGAGGTGTCCAGAAGAGTTCCTATGAAAAGGAGCTTCTGGGAGGGCTGCAACTGTGATTTCTTGAGATTTAGCAGGACTCCCATGGACGTGAGAAAGACTGAGACTGTGGCTACGGCGTCGAGAGTTCCTTGCCTGGAAGGGCCTGCTAGAAGCCAGTCCAGATATGGGAACACTTGTATTCCGACCTTTCTGAGGTGTGCTGAGTGAATTGCACAACACTTTGTAAAAACTTGCGGCGCCGAGGAGGGCCCAAAGGGCAGAACTCTGAACTGATAATGCTGGCCCAAAGCCACAAACCGTAGGTATTTGTGATGTTTTGGGTGAATGGGAATATGCTGGTAAGCATCTTGCATGTCCAGGGAGACTAGCCAGTCATATTGATGAAGCAAAGGTAGCAGGGTTCCTAGTGAAATCATTTTGAACTTTTCCTTGGGAAGAAATCTGTTCAATTTTCTGAAGTCCAAAATGGGGCGCATGCCCCCGGTTTTCTTTGGAACTAGAAAGTAATGGGAGTAGAACCCTGTGTTCCGTTGATACAGCTGAACTGTTTCTATTGCCCTCTTGTTCAGAAGGCTTTGGATCTCGCAAGCGAGAAGCTCTGACTGAAATACTGACAGTCTGGGCTGTCGTTTGGGGGGGACGATCTGGAGGGGTCGCTGAAAGATTGAGGGAATACCCCTCGCGGATTATCCAGAGGACTATTTTGTCCGATGTTATGGACTTCCACCAGTTGGAGAACTGAGTCACACGACCTCCCACCGCTGAGAAACAAGTCCCTCTCGGGCAGCTGAGGCGGGACTTGGGCCAGAAACTCGGAAGGCAGCACTGGGCACTTTGGGTCCTTTTGCTTTCTGCTGTGTTTTTTTTTTTTTTTTTTTTTTGAGGCTGGGGCTCTTGGGTTTTATTAAAACCTCCCCTGCCCTTGCCTCAAAAGGACCGACTGTTGTGAAATTGATGCTTATTAACCCCCTCCCCCCGGGCAGGGGCGGGAGCAGGTCGAGCCAATTTAATGGCAGGCCTACTCTTTTGTGTGGCATCTAGAGCTTGCTCTACTTGAGGACCGAAGAGATACATACCATTGAAGGGTAATGCCATGACCTGTTGCTGGGCATCATTCGTGAAGCCTGAAGTGCGCAGCCAAGAGTGACGGCTGGTACAAATGCCTGCCACCACTCGGAAGGCAGTATCAGAAATGTCCACAGCTGCTTTAACCTGCTGGTTGTTGGACTCTATATCCCTGGTTATGGTTTGAAGAAGTTCTGAATTAGTGTCCGACTCCGGTAGAGCTTCTACCATTTGTTTGAGCGAATGCCAAAGAATATACTCATATTGAGGGAAATAACCCTGGTAGCTGGCAATATGCATACCCAGGGCAGATGCAGCAAAGACTCTCTTACCTAAAGTTTCTATCTTATGAGATTCTTTGTTTATAGGTCGGGCTGTAATAGCCTGAGGGAAGACGAACCTATCATTCTCTGCCAAGACTACAATAGGGTCCGCAAAGGCTTGAGAGGCCAAAATGGGTTGATCCTTGGGAGCAGTGTACTTTCTATCTATGGACTTAGCCACAGAAGGAATGAGAGCAGGATTAATCCATACCATTTGAGAAAGCGTTTCAAAGGAAGGCTGTACTGGGGGAGTTAGATCCATAGGGATCTGCGGGACATGAAGGTATTGGAGCCTTAAAAGCTTCCCAGGATCAATATCTGCAGTCTGGAGAGAAATAGTGGAATTTAAATTTTTCAGCAGAGACTTACATGACAGGTCCTTGACCACAAGCTCTGCAATAGGATTAGATCCTGTTCCTTCCACGTCATCACCCAGCCTAAGGTCTGGGTCAGGCTAAATATCATCTCCTGACAGCGCAGGAGGGACTGTATGGACAGGAAAGGAGTGAAAATGAGAAGGAAAAAGGTTGGGAGTCGAGAAGCCCTGAAGACGTCACACCAAGCCTCAGTGCAGAAAAAGAGCACGGCGTTGACAATCCCAATGGCGATGAGGGCGGCGCCGATCGACCCATCGACGCCAAAGGTGTTGAAACCAACACACAGCTCCGAAAACTAGGATTTGAGGAGAAAGAAGGAAGAATACCTGGAGATAGAGGCATCGGTGTGGCCCCCTGCACCGCAGCCATGTGAGGGGGGGAAAACACCTGAGTGTGGAGTCGATGGCACTGAAGAAGGCACTGCACGACTATGGAGGCCCAAGCGTCCTACCCGATTCCCCGAGGAGCCCGAGGGCCCTGGAGTGACCGGGCCAGGCAGCTGGACCAACCTCCGAGCCCACTGCTTCATCAGAGTGACCCACTGATGAAACCGCTCATCTGAAGCCCTACCAGAAGGCGGGCAAGGGCTCCGATGTCAAAGAGGTCGGTGACCAGAAACCTGCGACTCTAGAGGAGGAGACCGGCCACTGACCCCAATGACCAACCATAGACGCGCAGACATACCAGAGGGCAACCTCGAGTGATGCCTTCTCTTTTCTGAACTGTGGACCGAAGAAGAGCTCGAGGCCGAACGGTGCAGAGAATGCGACTGTTTTCTTTTATGCTTCCAGGGGGACCGCCCCT
Source organism: Neoceratodus forsteri (assembly GCA_016271365.2). Lineage (NCBI taxonomy): Eukaryota > Metazoa > Chordata > Ceratodontiformes > Ceratodontidae > Neoceratodus > Neoceratodus forsteri. The sequence continues at coordinate 1,118,812,271 of CM028130.1, read as the reverse complement.
TCCCTTGGGCATTGGACCGTCCATTGTCAGACCCCTCCCCCCTCCGGAGAAGGTGGCAGACCGCACCCAACCCGGCTGACTGAACAGCTTTCATATGAAGTCTCCCTATCGTCACCTGACCCGCTCATGGTCGACTGTGTTAATGCAGGCTAAGACTTCTTTCTGTAATAATAAATTATAGTAAGCGGTATTTATTCGAGATATACTACAAAATAATAAACTGAAAACTATGCTGCTGGTTTGAAGTTTGACTCCTGGCAGGCGAGCGACGTCATCACTGAAGCGCACTCAATGGCAGGAAAAAAGGAACTGAGGTGGTTGGAGGGTCGACGCAGAGATAGTCATTGCCACACGAGCACAGGCTCGTGGCTCCATCTCTGGTGCCGCCCTCCTGCAAAGTACTCCCGCTGGGTCCTAGCGCCTCCGGCGTAGATCCCATCAGTGCGAATGAGTGGTGGAGACTATGTCCAGGAAGATCATGTAAGTCAAGTTTATCTGCCTTGGCAAACACTTCAGAACATTTAATAACATTTTTACAAATTTTCTGACATGTTCCACGTTAAATCTGAAGAAAACAGGAACCGCAAACAGTAAATATAACAATAAGTTATTGGTTGTGGTCGGTTCTGGAACTGAGAAAAATAGTAAAACTTCACGGTTGTGGTTGGTTCGGAAACCGGGGCAAGGGAACCAGTAAACTCGGTTCAAAATATCCCAAAATTAACCTAAACCATAACCAGAGCACTAAAAAAAAAAAAAAAAAAAAAAAAAACTCCAGATAAGTGTAAACAAATATTGGTTCTCCTCTGGTTCCTGTGAACTGTGAGGAATTGAAAACAAATATAAATACACTCAAAAGTAAGGTTTTAAAATAGGGAACAAATAAACCACAGCAGCAAATGGAAAAATATCAAGAAATACTTAAGTATTTAATGAAGAAATATGTCAGGAATGACTGAGGGAGAGCTCTCCAGGGCGTCTTGACTCGCAGGCGGAGAGATAAAATCTGAGGTATTAGAATGCAGGCAGTTGACCAAGGCAACATCTGAAAACAGCACGAGCTAATGGCATTCCACCCATTAGCATTTGTTCCATTTTCTCCGGGCAGTTCCATCTTAAAAGGACACTGCAAGAGTCAGGAATATTGGAGAATTCCTGGGGCAAGAATGAGTCACCCCTTGTTTGTTGCTGTAATGCATTATTTATTTATTTATGACTTTGATAACTGGGTGAGTGCACTGATCCCCGGGACCGTTTTCAGGCACAACCCGGGCCATAACACATGGCACAGGGTGACACTGAAATATAAGGTAACTGTAGAATACATGAAACAGAAATGCATACAAGAAACAATGTTGAGCACAGTGTACAAGCATGCTGGGTAAATCCATTAAGAACAGTGAACACAGGGTTCAATATGGGACTTGAGGTGGATTGAACAGCAAACAACAATCGTTGGCACAGTGTACAAGGTAAGATACATAGAGCAGTGGGCATGTGATACACTGAATATCCATGAAGAAAAATATACAGTATGTACCCATAGTACAATGTAGTACATGGAAGATACAGTGAGAGAAAAAATGTATGCAATATGTACAGACAAGGGATTAACGTATACCATGAAAATCTAATTAACAAGGCAAAGCGGTAACAGTTGTGGGCTGGGGAGTAGTCTAACATGGGTGGTCTAATGTGGGCAGATGGGTAACCCCTGGGAGCAGAGGCAGGAGGAGTTTGCCAGGAGCCAGATTTTGAGGCAGGACTTGAAACTGTAGTGAGTGTCAATAGAATGGAGTTCAGCCGGCAGTTTGTTCCACTGCAAGGGTGCAGCAGTGGACCAAGCTCTGCTACCCATGTTGGTGGATACTCTAGGAACAGCTAGAGGGGGTTTATCAGAGCGGAAGTTGCGGTGAGGGGCAGTACTGGATATGGCTCAAGGCTACGTGTTCTTACCAGGGCCACTGGAAAATTGCGGAAAATTTTACCCAAAAATGCGGGGACATTTTTGTAGAAATTGAGGGAAAATTGCGGGGCTTTACTATACATCCCCACTGCCCCCTAATAAATCTTTTATTGTTTGCTGCAGCATGTATTGATCACATAAATTGTTAGATAAAATTTATTGCCACTTGTAAATGCTTTTAATATGAAGAAATGTGTGCGTTTTTGAAATGCACTGCAAATTAATCATTATGTAACATACTGTATCTTCTAAAAATCAAGACATCTAAGTCACTAGATTTTATTCAGTAATTTACAGTTAGTCTCTACTGAATACATTGTGAAACAACATATTTTGCCAGTATCTAGATATTAAATAATAAAGCCTGTTTAAACTACTTGTTTTGGTGCAAGAAAAAAAATAAACAGATAACCAGGGTGCCTAATAAAAGTCTAGTAAGAAAACTGTTTATGTTGTTAAAATAATTACTGTTCTTAGCACTGTAAGTACATTTTAAAATCACATGATAAAAATATCAAATCATACCAGTAGCTTTTCATTACATCATACAATAGTTTTCAATACACTGTACTTTTGTTTTACTTGGGTTGCAATTATTTTGTCTATTTGATGGTAACTGTTTAACTATACTTAACCTGTTCAGCATGTTTTTAGAAATGTTTGCTTTTTGTAGACTTTGTATGTGAGTATGCAGTTGTGGCAGATTGACATGTAAGGAATCACTATCACCAACCCCCCTCAGAAGCACATTCAAGTTTATAATCAGCAGGGCCACCCAAACTCCTGACACATTTGAATCAAAATCCTTTCAGATTGAAAGTATTTGTACAAGGAAAATCTACCCTACCATTCAAAAACAGGCATTGTGGTCAATGCTTCATTTAGGTGAATGGGGCACTTTGCACCTATTCTCACACCTATTGTTTCAGTCTCTGTATCAGCAAAAAGTTCTCTGATAGTCTGCTTTAACACAGATTTTAAGTGTTCAAGTCTACATATGCATGACCAGAGGATTCTGAAACCAAAGCAGGGAAGGGAATCACAAGAAAGCAGAGTCACATTTGATCCCTTCTCACCTCATACTGTACTGTTTGGTCAAATCCAAGTTTGTGTACTAAACTGTTAGCATATTTGAGTAGATTTCCTTCAGAATTTAAATATTTTTATACAATTTCGGTCAAAAATTCCATAAATGTAAGAAATTGTGGATTTTGTGTGGAGAAGGGTGAAAATTGCGGAAAAATTGCGCCCGCAATTTTCCAGTGGCCCTGGTTCTTACCCCTGGACAGGGCAGAACGCCTTGTAGCTCAGGCACACCTAGTGTACAGCATTCAACATATCCCAGCCAAGACTCTGTTGTGCCTTCTAGGCCTGACTGCAGTAGTAAAAGTGTCATTAGCCAGCCTGCATATTCAGATCCCACAGTGGGTCCCTAAGAGTTCAGTGGGACCAAGCCAGGGATGTTCTAGACAAACATGTGCTAGTCGCATCTCCTATAAGGAAAGCACTGGCATGGAGGATGGATAGCGCCGGTCTGCAAAAGGTAATTAACAGTGGACCTGGGCTCAGATGTGATTGAAAGGTCTGGAGACTGTACAGGACAACTCTCATCTCCAAGAAATTTATGCAGAATGTCTTTTCCATCTGGGACCAAATACACCATGTTTAGTAATGGCCCAGGTGTGCTCCCCACCTGAAGCCCGAGGCATCCAAGTTGAGAATTTGTACTGGATCTGGCATCACAAATGGAATGACCTTTTGCAGACAGGTGCTATCCATCCTCCATGCCAGTGCTTTCCTTATAGGAGATGCGACTAGCACATGTTTATCTAGATCATCCCTGGCTTGGTGCCATTGAACTCTTAGGGACCCACTGTGGGATCTGAATATGCAGGCAGGCTAATGACACTTTTGCCACTGCAATCAGGCCTAGAAGGCACAGCAGAGTCTTGGCTGGGACATACTGAATGCTGTACACTAGGTATGCTTGAGCTACAAGGCATTCTGCCCTGTCCAGGGGTAAGAACACATGGCCTTGAGCCGTGTCCAGCACTGCCCCCATGTACTGCAACATTTGACAGGGGGTCAGTACTGATTCTGGCAAACTCACAGTTACTCCTAGGTTAAGCATTTTCCTGGTATGAGCTAGGGTGAACAGCAGATGTTCCCTGGAGTGGGCCTTCAATAGCTAATCATCCAGGTAATGGAACACATACGGGCCTTCCCTGCGAAGGGATGCTGCTACCACTGCCAAGCATTTGGCAAAGGGGACAAGCCAAAGGGCAAGACTCTGAACTGATAATATTATCCCGTCCAACATGAATTTCAGATATCTTCTGTGATTACATCTGATTTTTTTATGAAGATAGGCATCTGTGATGTCTAGAGAAAATATCCAGTTCCCTGTTTGTAAGAGGGGAATCAAGAGTCTGTAGAGAGACTATCTGGAAAGAACAGTTACAGAAGAACTTACTGTAATAGTAGATCTTTAAGGGGATCTCAGTCATCAGGTCACACTGTAAGAATCACCGTTGGTGAAGCAGGATCCACAAAGATGTTCAGCAGTGCAACTGGGGCCGCCCATGCTAACGTCATCTGCCGACGTCATCAACTCTATAAAGGCATGAGTGGCCTCGCTCCCTCCCTGGAGACAAAGGGAGTATAGCTCTAGCCATGGTGGACCAGAGAGAGAGAGAGAGAGAGAGAGATGCCCAGGCCTAGAAGAAAGGCTGGATACACCAGACAGCCAGTTCCAGTAAACAGCCCCAAAAAGGGGTGGTGGTGAAAGGTAAGAAAGACCTGATGACTGAGATCCCCTCAAAGATAGTACAGTTGCGCAAGAACTTACCGTAACAGTAGGTCTTTGAGAAAATCTCTTGCAGCAGGTCATAACACATAGGAATGTCCAGCTGCAGGCGTTATTTCTCAGTAGTTGACCTGGGACCACCCCTGACAGCACCACGTGTTGTGTCCTAGCAAGTATAAAAGGGGATGATCCCAGAAGCTCCTCAGTTCTTTTCCACCTCAGTGACCGAAATGTGTATATGATCTAGCTGGCCTCCGACGGGAAAAGAGGAGGAAAAGGAAGCAACCTAACATCTTTTGGAGAGAAAAGGAATGTGTTACCCTCCTGAATCAGGAAGCAAGGGAGATGGAAGGAAGGAAGGGCAGCATGACTTTCTGCAAAAGATTCTCTCGAAGATCTACTGTTACGGTAAGTTCTTACGTAACTGTACTATGTTCATCAAGGATATCTCTTGCAGCAGGTCATAACACATAGGAATGAGTCCTCAGCAGTTGGGATGCAGAGGGGAAGAGGCAACAAAAATAAACTCAGGACAACAAGCCTTGGAGAACGACCCATCCAAAATTAATTTGCTTTTTGGAAGCAATGTCCAGGCTGTAATGCTTAGTATGTGCATGTACAGTACAGCAGGTAGCGGTTTCACAAATTTCAGCTGCTGAAATGCTGATAAAGCATGCCCCTCATGAAGTGAGGTTTTATCACTTCAGGGAGTGGCTTATCGTACTTTTTTTTTTTTTTTTTATAAACAAAAAGTAATGCAGTTGGCCAACCAAGTAGACAAGCACTGCTTGGAAACAGGAATGCCCGCTTTCCCCAGGGGCGAAGGAAACAAAGTTGTTCAGACTTGTGCACTTGTTTTGTGCGAAGATGATAATATCGTAAAATTCTATGTACTTCTAAAGTGTGGAGCAAAGATTCTCCTGGCTTCGCATAATACATAGGTAAGTGTACTGTTTGATTCAAGGTAAATTCAGATACCACTTCTGGAAGAAATTTAGGATTGGTACGTACCCTACCCTTGTGGAAATTCAGGTAGGGTTCTTTGCACATTAGTGCATGTAAATGAAAATTACGTACCTACCGTAATTTTTGATCTTCTTGGACGAAGTCTCCACCACTCATTCACACTAGTGGGACAACTCCGGAGGTGCTAGGTCCCAGTGGGAGCCAAAAATCTTCAGGAGGGTCGGCGCTGAGGTAGGACCGCACATGCGTGGTGCCGCTAGACTGGCTCACGCCGTATAGACTATCTTGACGTCGACCCTCTAACCGCCTCAGTACCTTTTTTTTTTTTTTTTTTTTTTACTGAGGAGGAGCAACGTAAACTGACCTAGAAAACTAACCTATTCCAGACATAAGATAGTCTCTGTATGAACCATGTAAGAAGATTCAATTCAACAGTATTTTCACAACCCAGCCAACGAGGGAGTGAAGACCAAAAACAGGATGAGTGAGCTCGGGGGATGGTGGGTGGGCGTGTAAACGAGTGGTGGAGACTTTGTCCAAGAAGATCAATAATTACAGTAGGTACGTAATTTCCATATCTCTCTGGACAAAGTCTCCACCACTCATTCACACTAGTGGGAGAGTACCAAGCTAAATGCAATCTCCAGAGAATGGTGGCAGGAGAAAGGAGCTCACTTAGGACAGAAGTCCATTAAGGATTGTCCTGCCAAAGGAAGGGTGCTGTCTAGCATGGACATCCAGGGCGCAGTGCTTCACGAAAGTGTGCACAGAGCTCCAAGTGGCTGCACTGCAGATGTCTGCAATGGGCACATTCTGAATCTCTGCCAGGGATGCCGCGACCACTCTGGTAGAGTGGGCGCACACCCTGCCACCCAGCTTGACCTGCGCCATCGAGTAGTAATGGCCAAGACACGCTACCAGCCAGGCTGAAATGTATCTGATGGCAACAGGCTAACCCAGCTGGGCCATGCTGAATGACAGAAAGAGTTGCTTGGATTTGCGAATCTCTTTTGTTCTGTCGATGCAGAATTGCAAAATCCTTTTTACAACCAGAGAGTAGAGGGTACGCTACCCTTCTTTCTGGAAATTTACAAGTAGGTCGGAAGGACCAAGGGCTGGTGCAGGTGGAATTCTGAGACCACTTTGTGAAGGAATTTAGGGTGAGTCCTGAGAGCTACCTTGTCCTTGTGTACAGGGGGGTCTGTGACCAGGGAATGTATTTCAGACACCCTGCGAGCGGAGGTAATGGCCACAAGGAAGGCAGCCTTCCAGTTCAGAAACTTTAAGGTGCAGGTTGCTAGAGGCTCAGAAGGTTTATGGGTGAGTATGTCTAGCACAAGCTTGATATCCCATGCGGCTACCGTCTCCTGACTGGTGGTCTAGTGTGTAGGATACCTTTAAGGAATCTCTTGACTAAGGGTAACTGAGCCACTGATATATTGTGAATAGTCTCGTGATAAGCAGAAATCATGCAATGGTGCACCTTTACTGTCAAGTATTGCAGTCCTGCGTTTGAAAGGTCTAAAAGGTGTTTGAACACCTTGCTTGGTAAGTAAGCAAGCAAAGGGTTCCAGGGCAGATTTTGCACACCAAATGGAAAATAGTTTTAACTTTGCCGTGCAAGTCTTCCTAGTAGATGGCTTACACGCTGCTAGAAGGATGTCTGAAATTCTCAGAGAAATGCTGAACTTACCCACTTCTATCTCCTCAGGAACCAGACATGGAGATGAAGGGACTGCAGGTTGGGATGGACCACTGGACCCTGTGTCAGGAGGTCCGTCTGAAGGGGAAGTGGTCTTGGAGGAACCTCTGATAATCCATTAACAGGAACCATATCTGACGAGGCCCGTATGGAGCAATAAGAATCATGCTGCCCTCCTTGTGCCTCTGACTTGAGCAGCACCCTCTGAATTAAGGGAAGAGGAGGAAATGCGTACAGAAAGCGTCCTGTCCACCGCACTCTGAATGCACCCTAACAGAAAGTGCCAGGTTTTGGATTTCTGGAGCAGAACAGAGGCAGTTTTGAGTGGGGACGCAAAAAGGTCCCAGTCCAGAGTGCCTCACTCTTCGAATAGCGATTACACGACGTTTGAGTCGGGAAACCACTCGTGTGGATCCGCCTCCATTCTGCTGAGGCGACCCGCCAGATCATTCTGGATTGCTAGCAGGTAGACCCCCAGGATCAGGGCTTTGTGCTCGAGAAAACATTCTCACACACTCATGGCCTCTCTGCACAGAGGGTAAGAGTGTGCTCCACCCTATTTATTGATGTAGTACATCACCGCCTTGTTGTCCATCTGAAGGAGTACTATTCTGTGACAGAGGACATCCTTCAGGGCTTGAGCAGCGTACAGGACAGCTCTCATCTCCAGGACATTTATGTGCAGCTGGGACTTGTCTTGACTCCACAGGCCCTGGTTGTGGAGGTCCTGAAAGTGAGCTCCCCAACCGGCCAGAGATGCATCCGTGGTGATGGTGATGGTGATCTGTGTCTCCAGTGGGGCAAAGGGAAACCCTTGGAGAAGGTTGACCTCCTGAGTCCACCAAGTGAGTGATCTCATTAGAAGCTCTGTCACTCTGATGTGGAAGAACTGTGAATGCGTAGTCGGAGACCACTGAGTGCTGAGCATCCATTGTGTGGTTCTCATCTGCAAGCGGGCCAGGGATATCGCGAACACGGACTCTGCAATGAGACCTAGCATCTGCTGCATCGAGAGAGCTCAAACCAAGTTGTTCTCCTTTATGAAGTGAGCCATCTGGAGAATGTCATTTCTCCTGTCCTCTGGGAGGAAGGCTCTTGCCCTGCAGGTGTCCAGGAGAACTCCAATGAAGAGGAGAAGTTGGGAGGGTTCACGCTGCGATTTTTCCAGGTTCAGGACTCCCCCTATGGATGTGAGGAAACTGGAAGCTGAGGAAATCACTTCCTGTGTCCCTTGTCTGGAAAAGCTCATTAGGAGCCAATCGTCCAGGTACGGTACACCTGAAATCCGAGTTTTCTGAGATGCGCCACGAGTACTACAAAGCACTTTGTAAAGACTTGTGGCACTGAGGAGCGCCCAAAGGATAGGACTCTGAACTGGCAGTGCTGACTCAGAGCTACAAAGCGTAGGTATCTGTGGTGGCTTGGGCGTACTGGGATGTGCCGGTAGGCATCCTGCATGTCCAGAGATGCAAGCCAAATGTTTTGATGAATCAGAGGGAGAAGCGTTCCTAGTGAGATCATCTTGAATTTCTCTTTGAACAGGTACTTGTTTAACTTCCGTAGATCTAGAACAGGGCGCAAACCGCTTGTTTTCTTTGGAACCAGGAAGTAGTGGGAGTAGAAACCTGTGTTCCGTTGTGCCTGCGGAACCACTTCTACTGCCCTGTTGTTCAGAAGGCCCTGAATTTCGACAGCAAGGAGGTCTGACTGAGAGGTAGACAGCTTGGGCTGACGCTTAGGTGGATGACCTGAGGGGGGTCTCCGAGAAATTTAGAGAGTATCCCTCTCGAATCATCCTGAGGACCCACTTGTCCATTGTGACGGACTTCCACTGGTTGTAAATTTGAGTCAGACGCGCCCCCCCCTACCGTCGAAGAGGAGTCCCCCTTGGGCAGCTGAGGTGGGACATGGGCCAGGTCTTCAGAAGGTGACACTGGGTGCCTTCTACGCCTGTGCCTTCTGCGGCATTTTCTTTTGCAGCTGAGGGGTTTGGTTCTTGTTAAAAGCTCCTCGGCCTTTACCACGAAAGGACTGCTGGTTATGAAACTGCCTGCGGTTTCCGCCCCGCTGAGGGGCGGCAGGGGCTGGTTTGGCTGTCTTAATAGCAGTCCTGATTTTCTGAGTGGCCTCCAGTGCCTGCTCCACCTGTTGGCCACACAGATAAACGCCAAAGGGAAAGTTCACGACTCTCTGCTGAGCATCATTAATGAAGCCTGAAGTCCTTAGCAATGAGTGACGCCGGGTGCAGATCCCGGCTGCTGCTACTCTAGAGGCAGTGTCAGAGGCATCCATAGCAGCCTTAAGTTGGTGACTGTTGGACTCAATGCCCCTAGTGATGGTCTGAAGACGCTCAGAGTTGACATCCGACTCTGGAAGAGCCTGGGACCGTTTCTTTGAGCGAATGCCAGAGGGTATACTCATACTGAAAGAAACAGGCCTAATAACTAGCAATATGCATGCTCAGGGTAGCAGCAGCGAACACTCGCTTCCCCAGAGTGTCTATTTTACCGGATTCTTTATTCACCGGAAAAGCCATGGATTCCTGGGGAAGGACAGCTTTGTCATTTTCTGCCTGACCCACTAGGGCATCTGCAAAGGCTTGAGACACAAGGATTAGTCTATCCTTAGGGGGGAGCGTACTTCCTGTCTATGGACTTAGCCATGGAAGGAATGAGTGCTGGTCTATCCCACACCATTTATGAAAGAGTCTCAAAAGAGAGCTGCACTGGTGGTGTCAGTTCCACAGGAATTTCAGGAACACGCAGATACTGAAGGTGCAAAAGCTTCCCAGGATCCACCTCAGAAGTCTGAAGAGCGAGGGTGGAATTCATATTCTTCGGGAGAGACTTAAGAGAGGTCTTCGACCACAGGTTCCTCTGAAGTGGAGGGGTTACTGTCCACTCCAAAGAATGAATCCTCATCCAGATCATCCCCTAGTCACAGATCAGGATCAGACTCAACAGAAGGGAGAGTATAGATAGGAAAGGGAGGAAGAAGTGCAGAAGGTGCCACTCCCTGAATTGGAGTAGAAAACACCAGTACCCGAGGTGTCACTGCAATGGCGCCACCAAGGCCGGAGCCGAGGGCGGTGCCACAAATGACGTCTGTCGAGTGCCAGGGGTCTCCAGACCCAACACTGGGACACCTGAACCAGAAGACCTAAAAGTATGAAGAGGAGTAGGAGGAGAAAGCAGTACCTGTGCCATCCCCTGTGCTGCAGCCATGTGAGGGGGGGAAAAGGCATGCGGAAACGGCGTTGACGGCTCCGAAGGTGTCACATGACCAGGCTGATTCAACCGCTCTGCCCGCAGGCCAGGGCAGTCGGGACAACCGCTGGACCCACTGCTCCACAAGAGCAGCCCAGTGATGAAACTGCTCACTGGACTCTGGAGCCAAGGACCGTGGCCGCTAGGGACTGAGGCCACAGGCGACCTGGACTGAGCTGCAGTTGACCTCCTGTCCCTTGCTACCGACAATCTCCATGGAGATGTACCAGAGGGCGACCTCGAGCGGTACTGCTTCTTCTTCGACTGGTGGGAGAAAGAAGAGCTCGAGGCCGATATTCTATTGTGTATACCTCTTGTATTATATATTTTTTCTTTGTTGTTCTACATTTTATATATCCTGTCTATGTAATTGCAAACTGTGTGTGGATGTGCCTCAGGACCTCCTTGTGAATAAGCTTGCTCAACGGAGTCTTTCCTGCAATAAACTTGAATAAACTTGAGCGCTGCCGAGCCCCCGACCGATCGGGAACGGGCCTGCTTCTTTTTGTGCTTTTGGAAAGACTACCCTTCCTCTCGAGCACTGGACTCAGCCCTGCTGCTAAAACAGCTTTCAAGCGAAGACTCCCTACCGTCACCGTTCTTGATAGACTCTGTCAATGGCGGGCTGAAGAAAACTTCCTTTCTTCGTTACTTCAAGCAAAAATAAATTTTTTAAATAAATAATTCTACAAAGAACTAAACTAAATCAAATACTGAACGACTAAGCTGCTGCCGTATAGATGTGAAGATCCGACTCCTGGCGGATGGGCGTCATCGTCATTGAAGTGCACTCAACGGCGGGAAAAAAGGAACTGAGGCGGTTGGAGGGTCGACGCCGAGATAGTCTATACGGTGCAGCCAGTCTCACGGCGCCATGCATGTGTGGTCCTACCTCAGTGCCAGCCCTCCTGAAGATTTTTGGCCCTCGCTGGGTTCTAGTGCCTCCATGTAGTCCCATTAGTGTGAATAAGTGGTGGGGACCATGTCCAGGAAGATCTCCGATATACGTCGATCTGATGTAATCACCACCACCAAAAAAAAAAAAATTTCCAGGAGAGAATGCAGCTTGCAGGAGGCTGCAGGTTCAAAAGGATCTAGTGTCAGTTTTTCAAGAACAAAATTCTAGTCCCAAGAAGGGACAGGGTCCCTAGGGGGCGTAAAATGAAGAATGCTTTTCAAAAAGGTCCTCATAACTTGTAGTTGAGTCAAAGGTTTGTCATCCACAGGCAAATGAATAGCCGAAATTGCTGATAAATGGACTTTTACAGAGGAATACTTGAGATCACTGCTGGACAGGGAGAGCAAATAGTCCAGAATGTGCTGTGGAGGGCAAGCATATTGGTCTAAATTGTGACTTTTAGCCCATAAGGAAATTGATTCCACTTCATGGAATAGGAAGATCGGGTAAGATAGTTTACGGGCTGCCCGGAGGACTTCCGCAACTTGTGGGGAGTTCTGGAACCTGGAGAGGGTTATGTACTCAGGATGCAGATGCAGGGAGTGAAGGTCTGGGTGCAGTAGAGAACCCCTGGCCTGGGACAGTAGAGCAGGACAGATGGAAAGAGGCAGAGGGTCCTAAACTGTTAATTGTAGTAACAATGGGAACCAGACTTTTCTCGGCCACAGAGGCACGATGAGGATCATGGCAGCCTTGTCCCCGAGGAGTCTGAGTAGAACCCTCTGAATGAGAAGGAAGGGAATGAAGACAAAGAAATGTTCCTGTCCAGGAATGAGATAACGCGTCCAACCATAAAGTTCAAGGACCTGGCACAAGTAAGCAATAACGAGGCAGTTTGGCATTTAGCGGAGAGGCGAACAGATCCAACTCCGGGCAACCCCAGCACAGGAAGACATCTTCTAGAACTGCCTAGAGGAGTTCCAATTCGTGTTTTTGAGAAGTGGATTTGCTTAGAGTGTCCACTAGAGTACTGACGACTCCTGGACATTTGCCGCAGTAAGGTGGATATCTTTTTGGATTGCAGACGACTATACTCTCATGGATTCCCTGCAAAAGGGATAAGAATGAGCCCCCCCTTGTTTCTTCAGATAGTGAACCACTGTTAAGCTGTCCGATTGGATCTGGAGGCACCCCTGTGAAAGGGGAGTCTTGAAGGCCTGCAGAGAATATAGGACTGCTCTCATTTCTAGGATATTGATGTGGAGGCGTGCTCTCTCCCTCCCCGGTCCAAGTCCCCTGGGTGCGAACTGCTTCCAGATGGACACAACAACCAAGCAAGGATGCATCTGTCATCAGAATGAGGCAAAGGATCGGGTACTGGAAAGGGATGCTGCACAACAGATTGTCCAGGGATATCCACCAGTGGAGTTCCCGGCTGGCCAGAGAGGACATTAGGACATGAGCTTCGAAATAGTTTTCTCTCTGGTCCACTGGACCCTCAAAGTTCACTTAAGGACCTTCCTGTGTAAACGTGAATGAGGTACCGTAAAAATGGCAGCTGCCATGTGACCCAGGAGGCGGAGGAAGTCCCATGCTGAGACATACCGACCGGCCCCTAGTTGAGATGCTAGTGTGATCAGTCTGTCTGACCAATCTCTGGGGAGAAAAGCCATCCCTTCAGAGGTATTTAGGACTGCGACTATGTACTGGAGACAACAGGTGTGATCCACTTTGTATTTTGGTATGCTGATTGTTATTGCCACAGAGGAGATCATCTGAGGTGTGCGTGACAAAGCAGCTGCCAACTGAGGGCTGGAAGGAGCTTTGAGAAGACACTCATCCAGGTAAGGAAAGATGTACAGGCCTTCCCTGCGGAGAGCGTCTGCCAGTACCGCAAGGCACTTCGTGAAAACCCAGTGGGCTGAAGACCAACCACAAGGGAGAGCTCGGACCTGATGGTGATGACCTAGAAAACAGAAACGGAGAAACCGTCTGTTAGCTGGATGCATCAGAATATGAAGATAGGCAGCTTTCATGTCCCGAGAACAGAGCTAATCCCCTTTGGGAAGAAAGGGCAGCAGAACTGAAGTGTCACCATCCAGAACGTTTTGTACTCTAATATACAGAAATTGAGGAATCAGAGTTCCAGAATGGGATACAAATTCCCTGTCCACTCTGGGACCAGAAAAAAATGAGAAGAAGAAGCCCCGACCCATTTGGGGGAGGGGAACAGGTTCTAGAGCAGAAGAGCTTGAATTTCTTCCGCTAGAATGGATTCTTGGTCTAGGGGTAATAAGAGGCCCGTGGGGGCAAGTGGGGAGGGATCTCCTTTAAATCCAAGGTGTGACCTGAGTGAATCAGTTGAAGGACCCATACATCCGAGGTTATCTCTTGCCACCTTTGGAGGTGTAAGAAAAACCTGCCTGACAGCCGTGGGATGGCCTCTAATCCCATGGGGGAAGGGAGGCCCTCAGGCAGTGGACTGTCCCTGCTGGGGGGGGACAGCGGGGACATAACAGGTTGCCTTAGGGTTGGCACAGAGACCAGGACCTTTCTTTTATTATTGATTTGCCCTCTTGGAGCACTCTGTCCTCTGTTCACAGGTCTGCGAAAATTCCCTCTGTAATAGGGTTTGGCAGGGGTGTGGTACAAAGTATGGACAGATTGCAAGGTACTACCTGAATTCTGTAGTGAGGTCAGTATATCTTGGGTATGAGGTCTGAAAAGCTTATGACCTTTAAAGGGTGCATTAAGTATAGACTGTTATATATCTGGGGCAAATCCAGAGACCCTGAGCCATGAAAGTCTTCGAAGGCAAATACCTGCTGATGAGGTCCAAGCTATGGAGTCGATAGTATCATATGTAGCTCTCAGCAAGTGACGGCAGACTGCCGAAGCAGTAGATAATTTGGCCTCAAGGTCCTCCTTGGAGGTAACTTCCAGAAGAGATTGAACGAAGGATTGTGTGGCCTCAAAGATTTCTTCTTGGTATTTCAGTAGGTGACCCATATAATTCAGAATTCTGAGAGTCATAGTGGGAAAAAAAAACCAAAAACATCATCTTCCCCATCACAGCAAGTTTCCATGATTCCTTATCTGGAGGCTGCGCACTAGAGTGTTTTGGTCTAGCAGACCAACCATAAGCCACATTAATGACAACCGAGTCAGCCTGCGGGGGGAGGGGTGATCCAGTGGAGCCTGGTAGGTTTCGATTGGCCCTTCTAGGAGCTGATGGGATAGAAAAAGGCTGCTGCCAAGCAGACCAGATGGCATCTTCAAACGCATTCATTAAAGGAGGAATGACCAGGGAAGGAGATTCTGGGAGACCCAAATAACTGGCTAATTTCCTACGTGAAGCATTTTGCTCCATTTCTTGGCAGCTAAACACTTTCTGAATAGGAGTCAATGTCAGAAAAATTGGGGTCATCAGGAGAGGAACAAGGAAGAGCTGCAGCGGGTTCCCCCATTATGGAAGAAGCCGGAGAGATGGAGTGGGGGGGAGGGGCACCGGGTCCTGATCCATATTGTCATCCTGATCCCCTTCCTCCCATTCTTGTAGAAAAGGGTCCTCTCCATTTCTATGTCCCTATGTAGGGGACCTGGAGAAGCCGGGGAGGAACCTGCCACTCTAGAGATGGGAAATTAGAAGAGGTAGAAACAGGCACATAAGAAGAACCCTCATGGGAATGAGGAACAGACTTCGTAAGGTCAAGAACAGTGTCTACCAATGCCTGGACATCCACCATGGCAAGCTGTGGAGAAGAGGACATAGCCGGGACTGTATGGACAGACTGTACTGGCACAAGGGATTGGGTACTGTTGAGGCACCAGTCCAGCCATCGATGAAGGATGCACAAAGGTCCCCAGAACTGTCAAAGGCAGAGCCGTAGCAGGGCTCATAATGTCTGGATTAGTTTTTTGTTGAAAAGTCCATAGATGAACCCAAAAGTGTCGTCGATGGACGGTGAGTAGATCCCCCTTGACAGGGGCAGCAGCGATGGAAGCTGCAACTGAAGCACATTCGTGAATGCTGCCGACAACCAGAGGTTGTCGACGGAATAGAAGACGACTTGGTTACAGCCTTTGAAAGGGCTGCCACCTTAGTTTTAAGGAGGAGGTCTTGCTCCAGAGAGCGGGAGGAAGAAGGCAAGCCCGTCTTCGAAGGAGAGGAGGCAGAAGAAATGAAAATTACGTACCTACCGTAATTCTTGATCTTCTTGGACGAGTCTCCACCACTCATTCACACTAGTGGGATTAGCGCCGGAGGCACTAGGACCCATCGGGAGCAAACTTTTTGCTGGAGGGTCGGCGCGAGACATGGCGCCGCGAGCAGCGGCTCGAGCAGCAATGGCTATCTCGGCGACGACCCTCCAACCACCTCAGTACCTTTTTTACCAAGGAGGTGCAGCGCAACTAACGTAAAGAGTAAATGTAACCTTAAAAAAACGGACATAAGATAGTCCGTACGACCCGTGTAAGAAGGGTCAGCAAAGAAGTCTTCACGGCCTAAAGATTTGAGGGAGTGAAGACCAACACAGCGGTGAGCTCGGGGGATGGAGGGAGGGCGAATGAGGTGGTGGAGACTCGCCCAAGAAGATCAAGAATTACGGTAGGTAACGCATTTTCATATCTTCCTGGACATAAGTCTCCACCACTCATTCACACTAGTGGAGAGTACCAAGCTGATAATCCCCAAAAGGGCGGCAGGAGAGCCAGAGCTCACGCCGACTAAGATAGAAGTCCATTAAGGATAGTTCTGCCGACGCGGAATGCCGCCTGGCATGAACATCCAGTGCATAATGCTTAATGAAGGTATGCACTGAGCTCCAGGTGGCGTGTTGCAGATATCTGCAATTGGAACATTGCACTTCCGCTAGGGATGCCACGACCGCTCTAGTAGAGTGAGCGACACTCTACCTTCTAATTTAACTTGAGCCATGGAATAGCAATGTCAAGGCATGCCACTAACCATGATGAGATGCATCTGATAGCGACAGGTTGACCCAGCCGGTGTCGCTGAAAGAAACAAACAGTTGCTGAGTCTTATGAAATTCTTGGTTCTATCTAAATAGAACCATAAAGCTCTCTTAACATCCAAGGAATGAAGAGATCGCCCCTTCATTTTGGAAATTAGCTAAGTAAGAGGGAAGTACCAGAGGTTGGTTTAGATGGAATTCTGACACAACCTTGGGAGAAATTTAGGATGAGTACGGAGAACTACCTTGTCTTTATGGAATACAGTATACGGAGGGTCCGTAACCAGGGCATGTATCTCAGAGACCCTCGTGGCTGAGGTAATGGCACCAGGAAGGCAGTCTTCCAGGTAAGAAATTTTAGCTCACAGGTAGCTAGGGTTCGAAGGCTTCTGAGTGAGCATGTCCAGCACCAGGTTAATGTCCCAGGCTGCAACTGGACGCTTAACAGGGTCTGGTATGAAGAATTCCTTTAGAAATCTCTTCACTATAGGTAACTGAGCTCGAGTCAAGGAAGAAACCGCTCATGGAATGCTGAGATGGCACTAAGGTGAACTTTAACTGTGGAGTACTGGAGACCTGAGTTTGATAGGTCCAAAAGATACTCCAGAATCTTGTCAGGAGGACAGGAAAAGGGATTCCAAGAGGGCTTTGCACACCAGAGAGAAAAACGTTTCCATTTGGAAGCGTACGTTTTTCGGGTGGCTGGCTTCCGAGCAGCCAGAAGGATGTCTGAGACTCTACGAGAGACGTTGAACCGATTAACTTCTACCTCTTCAGGAGCCAAACATGAAGGTGAAGTGATTTCAGGTTGGGATGGACCAACGAACCCGGAGTCAAAAGATTGATTTCCAAGGGAAGTGGTCTCGGAGAGGCTGCCAACATACTGTTGAGTACAGGAAACCATAGTTGCCGAGGCCAGGAGGGAGCAATGAGAATCATTTTGGTCCCCTGAGACTCGAACTTGAGGAGTACTCTCTGGATTAGAGGAAGCTGTGGAAAGGCGTAAAGAAAGCGTTTGTCCACCGCAGCCTGAACGCATCCTGACAGAAAATGCCAGGCCCTGGATTTCTGGAGCAGAAGAGAGGCAGTTTTATGCTGAGTGGGGATGCAAAAGGTCCAGGTCTGGAGTCCCCACTCTTCAACAGTGACCGAGCTACGGCTGGATCGAGAGACCACTCGTGAGGGTCTGCCTCCGTCTGCTGAGGTGATCTGCTAGGTTGTTTTGTATACCTGGCAGATAAACCCGCTGAATCAGAGACTCTGGCTCCAAGCACCACTCCCACACCCTCATTGCTTCCTTCAAAGGGATAAGAATGAGCACCGCCTTGCTTGTTGATGTAATACATCACAGCTTTGTTGTCCGCTTGAAGGAGAATGTTCTTGTGACAAAGGACATCCTTCAGAGCTCGGATCGCATAGAGGACCGCTGTCATCTCCAGGACATTTATGTGGAGATGAGTTTCAACTGAGTCCATACACCTTGAGTGTGGAGGGAGTGACAGTGAGCTCCCCATCCCATTAGCGATGCTTTTGTGGTGATGGAGATCTGATGATCCGGGGGAGCAAAGGGGAATCCTTCCAGGAGATCGCTCTCTTGAGACCACCAGGTGAGAGACCTTTGAAGGGGCTCCGTCACCTTGATGGGATAAGACTGGGGGTGAGAGGTCGGAGACCACTGAGTGGAGAGCATCCATTGGGTGGTTCTCATGTGCAACCGGGCCAGGGGTACAGTGAACACCGAGGACGCCATGAGACCCAACATGCGTTGCATCGAGAGAGCTGTAACCGATTGGTTCTCCCCGATGTAGCGGGCCATCCGAAGGATGTCGAGTCTTCTGTCCTCTGGAAGGAAAGCCTTCACGGAAGAGGTGTCTAGAAGCGTCCCTATGAAAAGGAGCCTCTGGGAGGGCTGCAGTTGTGATTTTTTTTTTTTAGATCAGCAGAACTCCCATGGACATAAGAAGACGAGAAGTCGTTTGCACGGCTTCCAAAGTCCCTTGGCTGTAAGGGCTTGCTAGAAGCCAATCGTCCAGGTAGGGAAACACTCGGAGTCCGATCTTCCTGAGATGCGCCACGAGAACTGCACACTTTGTAAAAAACTCACTCGCGGCGCAAAGGGCAGGACTCTGAACTGATAATGCTGACCCAAAGCTACAAACCTGAGGAACTTGGCGTGGTCGGGTGGATGGGATATGCTGGTAAGCCGCCCTGCATATCCAGGGAGGCCAGCCAGTCGTGCTGATGCAGCAAGGGTAACAGGGTACCTAGGAATTATTTGAATTTCTCCTGGGGAGAAATTTGTTTAACTTTCGAGGTCTAGAATGCGATCCCCAGATTTCTTTGGAACTAGAAAGTAAAGGGTAGAACCCTGTGTTTCGTAGATGCGGGGCACCGGTTCTATTGCCCTGTTGTTTAGAAGGCCCTGGATCTCGGCGGTGAGGAGGTCTGACTGAGAGGCCGACAACCTGGGTTGTCGTCTGGGAAGACAATTCGGGGGGGGTTCCAAGAAATTGAGAGAATAACCCTCGCGAATTATCCAAAGGACCCATTTGTCCGAAGTTATGGACTTCCACTGGTTGTAGAAGTACATCAGACGACCTCCCACCGG
Organism: Neoceratodus forsteri; assembly: GCA_016271365.2. Taxonomy (NCBI): domain Eukaryota; kingdom Metazoa; phylum Chordata; order Ceratodontiformes; family Ceratodontidae; genus Neoceratodus; species Neoceratodus forsteri. The sequence goes on along the minus strand of CM028130.1, from coordinate 1,118,793,083 downwards.
AGGAGAAAGTTCCCACGGGCTCCACCTGAGGGCCAAAAGATAGGAGCTATCAGGCAGCGCCATTACCTGCTGCTGAGCATCATTCGTGGAAGCCAGAAGCACGCAGCCAGGAATGGCACCGAGTACAAATACTCGCGTCAGCTGAGCGAGAAGCAGTGTCGAAAGCGCTCCATGGCGGCTTTGACCTGTTGGTTATTGGACTCAATACCTCTAATAACGGTCAGAAGAAGCTCTGACTCGAGTCCGAATCTGGAAGAGCTTCAACCATTCTTTGATAGAGTGCCACAGGATATACTCATACTGAGAAAAATAGCCTTGATAACTGGCAATACGCATACTTAGAGTGGAGGCAGCAAAGACTCTCTTACCTAATGTATCAATCTTACGAGACTCTTTGTTAATAGGTCGAGCTGTAGTAGTTTGAGGAAGAACAACCTTGTCATTCTCTGCCAGGAATACAATAGGATCCGCAAAGGCTTGGGATGCCAAAATGGGACGATCCTTGGGAGCTGAATACTTCTTATCAATGGATTTAGCCACTGAGGAATAAGAGCAGGATTATTCCATACCATTTGAGACAGCGTCTCAAGGAAGGCTGGATCGAGGAGTCAAACCGTAGGGATCTCCAAGCATGAAGATACTGGAGTCTTAATATCTTCCCAGGATCGATGTCTGTAGTCTGGAGAGAAAGAGGATCTCAGGTTCCTCAACAGAGACTTAAAGGACAGGTCCTACCACAGGCTCTGTAGCAAAGAAAGATCCTGTTTCCTCCACTTCATCACCCAACCAAGGTCTGGGTCAGGCTCAACATCATCTCCTGATGGGCCAGGAAGGACTGTTTGGACAGGAAGGAGTGAAAATTAGGAGAGGAGGAAATAGCAGAGAAACAAGGAGAGTCACCGAGGGCCCCCGGCGCCGAGAAGGCAAAACGGGTTTTTAAACGGCACCGTGGAGGGGCACGGCGCCGAAGAGGCATGTGGCGCCGCAAGAGCGCAGCCGGCCGCCGACGGCACCGCCTGACTAAGCGGCGCGCTGCCGGGCGCCCAGACCAAGCGGCGCCACAGACCAAGCGCGCCACAGAGCGTGCGTCGCAGGCGGCGCTATGCGAGACCACACGCGCCGCGGACGACACCAGTAGCTTCAGCGGCACCGAAAACGGTGCCGACGAGTCAACAGACCCCGTGGAGGGCGCCGTGAGAATGCCCCAGGAACCTGGAAAGCTAGAGAAGGAAAAAACCAGGAGATAAGGGCATCAGTGGCCCCTGCACCGCAGCCATGTGAGGGGAACACTTGCCGCTGGAGTCGCTGGCACCAAGAAGGCGCCACGCGACTAGGAAGGTCCAACCGCCCTACCTGATCGCCGGAGGAGCCCGAGGGCTCTGTGGGCAACCGAGCCAGGCAGAAGAACCAACCTCCCGAGCCCATCGCCCATAAGAGCGGCCCACTGATGAAACTGCTCATCTGGAGCCCTACCTATAGGCGGGGAGGGGCTCCGATGTCGAGGACGACGGTTACCGGAACTTGGCGACTCCGAAGAAGGAGACCGGCAAGTAGCAACGATAACCGACCGTCGACGCGCAGACATACCAGAGGGCGACCTCGAGTGATGCCTTCTCTTTTTTGACCTGTGGGCCGAAGAAGAGCTCGAGGCCCAACGGTGCCGAGAATGAGACCGTTTATTTTTATGCCGACGGGGGGACCGCCCATCCCCCCGGGCATCGGACTGACCGTTGTCGGAACCCCGCTGAGGAGAAGGAGGCTGACCGGACCCAGCCCGGCTGACTGAACAGCTTTCATCCGAAGTCTCCCTACCGTCACCTGACCTGCTCATGGTCGACTCCGTCCAGTAGAGACTTCTTCGTAAGTTAAATTTAAATATTAGAAAAATTTAACGAAAATAGAATAAAACTAAGCATACTACTATCGTGATAATGTTACAAAAAATAAACTGAAAACTATGCGCTAGTTTAGTTTGACTCTCGACAGGCGGCGGCGTTGTCACTGGGCGCACTCGGCGAGGCGGGAAAAAAGAACTGAGGTGGTTGGAGGGTCGTCGCCGAGATAGTCATTAGCCGCCGAGCCGCTGCTCAGCTGCACCATGTCTCGCGCCGACCCTCCAGCAAAAAGTTTGCTCCCGATGGGTCCTAGTGCCTCCGGCGCTAATCCCACTAGTGTGAATGAGTGGTGGAGACTTATGTCCAGGAAGATCATGCTTATTCTTACTAGAGTGTTTCCTTGGTTTCTCTGAAGCTGCTGTTAACGAGGGGTGAGCACCAGAATGGTGAGACCCCGAGGACTATGTAGAGGACTCCCGGGACTTCGAGAATTGTTCCTGTTCCAGGAAGGAAACTTTTTGCTCCATGAGGTATTTTCAAAGTTGTTGGAGTCGTCGACACTTAGTGGCCTTGTTAAATTGCTGGCACAGGATACAAGCGTGGGTATCGTGTTCAGGACCTAGGCACCTGACACACTTTGTGGAGGTCCTCAGCTGCGATCTTCTGGCCACAGGAGCACTTACAGAATGGAGGATCTGAAGAGCTCGGTAAAGGAACGTGATGATACTGGGAATGCCACTAAGGAACGGTCGGTGAACTCTTAGTTGTCAACTAAAGCTATACTACGGATGGAGAATGTGTAGCATGCAGGTCGTAGCCGAAAAAGAACTGAGGAGCTTCTGGGAACCCCCCCCCCCTTTATTTTTTTATACATGCCAGGGCACAACATCTGGGGCCATTGGGGTGGTCCCAGGTCGACTGCTGAGAAATCATCCGGAGGAAATTATGCCTGCGGCAGGACATTCCTGTGTGTTACGTGTGACCTGCTGCAAGAGATTTCCTTTATGAAGATCTACTGTTATGGTAAGATCTTACGTAACTGTTCTATCTTCTTCGGAGGTATCTCAGTCATCAGGTCACACTGTAGAGCCCCAAGCAGTTACAGGCACAATTAGATAGCCTGGGAGGAAGGCTAACCTGAAACTTAAGACAGGAGGCTCTGCAGCACGGCACTGCCAAATCCTGCATGGGCTCTGGAGGCAATGTCCAGACTATAGTGCTTGGTGAAAGTATGGATGGTATTCCAGGCGGCAGCTACACAAATGTCAGTGGCTGAGGCTCCACAGAAACAAGCCACAGAGGTAGCCATGCCTCACGTGGAATGAACTTTGACAGCTCCAGGCAACTCTTTGCCGTACTTGTAGCAGAACACAATGCAATTAGCCAACCATTTAGATAAGCATTGTTTAGAAACCTGAATGCCCTCTCTGCCTGGGGCGAAAGAAACAAATAACTGCTTTAACTTCCTACATTTTATTTATTTATTTATTTTTTAACTTAGTATGCTTTGTAATTCTGATGAAACCCCTTCAGCCTCCACGCCCCGTGAGCCAACCCCCAGAGTTCTCAGTCTCAGTGCCCCCTGGATATACTTCCCCCAGGACAGAGCCATGTCCCCTTAACTCCAGGGGTGAGAGATAATAGATGCGGCGGGGACCCAAGGCTGCCATGGGCAGGAGGCTTCATTCATACGTCGCTGAATTTTTCCATGTTGTTGCTGGCGGTGGTGGTGGTGGTGGTGGTGGTGGTGGTGGGGGGTCAAATGGATGCTGCAACACACCCATGTCAATGCATCTGACACCCCCCCCGGTGAATCATCAGCTGGCGCTCCGGTAACAGTGTATCCCGTGGTCACCTGGAAACAATGAACTGGAGTCACACTACCTCTCTCTTCCCCCCATTGGGAGTGGAGAGTTGGCGATGGCGGCTCAATTCACCACAGCCCGGCCCTCAAGCATCCTGAGCTCATTCCAGAACCTGGGACGCCTGCATTGCAGCAGTTAATCCTTCCACTGCGCTGGCCCCGACTTCCTACATTCTTTGGTTCAGAGCAGGCAATACTTCAAAGTTCTGTGCACATCTAACTTATGGGGCATTGCTTCCCCTGGATTGGCACACTCAGGAAAATAAACAGGAAGGTGGATAGATTGGTTCAATGTAAAGTCAGACACCACTTTGGTGAGAAAGTCAGATTTTGTGTGAAAAATCGAGTAAGGCTCCTCGCACCAGAGGACCTGAAGCTCTGAAATTCTTCAAGCAGAAGTAACGGCAACTTAAAATGATGTTTTCCAGGAAAAAGCATAGCTCGCAAGTTGCGGCTGGCTCAAAAGGAGACAGGGTCAACTTCTCCAAAACAAAATTTAAGTCCCAAGCTGGGACAGGAGAACAGACTGGGGGTTTCAGATGCAGGATGCCCCTCAAAAAGATACGGGAAACATCCAGCTGAGTGTATGGTACGGTCACCAACGGGCTCATGAAAGCTGATATAGTCGAAAGGTGCACCTTGAAGGAAGAGTACGAAAAGCTGATATAGTCGAAAGGTGCACCTTGAGGGAAGAGTACAGGAGACCTGAGTCAGACAGGGATATTAGGTAGTCCAGGATCTGGCTCACCTAACAAGTGAAAGGGTCCAGGTTATGCTTGGCAGCCCATATGGCAAACCTCTTCCACTTTATGGCATAGGTGGCTCGAGCTGAGAGCTTCAGAGGGGCCACTAGAACATCCGTTACTCTGTTGGAAACCCCAAATCTGGCGATGGTAACATTCTCAGGAGCCAAGCATGCAGATGAAGGGATCTGAGGTTGGGATGGACCAGGGTCCCTCCAGCCTGGGTCAGCAGGTTCCTGTAGAGGGGGAGAGGGACCAGAGGTTCCTCTGCCAGCTGCTGTGTTTATGGAAACCGTATGTGACGAGGCCAGAATGGAGCTACCAGAATCATGCTGGCCCCCTCCATCTGCCATTTGATTAGCACCCTCTAAATCAGAGGAAATGGAAAGAAGACATAACGGAATCTCTCACTTCAGGAGAGGGACAACATGTCTCACCAGAAAACTCCAGGCCCTGGAACCAGCGAGCAAAAATTGGGCAGGCTTGCGCTGAGTGGGGATGCAAAAAGGTCCAACTCTGGACGACCCCATCTATTGAACAGATCTTATACGACGGATAAGTTCCTACTCGTGCATGCTGGAATGAGTCTGGCTGAGGCTGTCCACCAGGGTTTAGCACTCTCGGGACGTGGACCACTCAGAGGGTTAGGCTGTGGTCTAATGCTCAATACCACACTCTCATGGCCTCCCTGTATTGGGGGTAGGAATGGGTCCCACCCAGCTTATTGATGTAGAACACTATGCTGAGATTGTCTGACTGAATCAGCAGCTGACCTGGAAGGAGATGTTCTGAAATGCTTGCATGGCATACAGAACCGCCCTCATCTCCAGGACACTGATGTGCAGGGAGGTTTCGATCTGGGACCAAGAGCCCTGAGTCTGAAAGGGATCCAGATGAGCCCCCGAACCCACACCAGAAGCATCTGTGGTGAGAATTTGCTTGGGGGGGGGAGAGAGGAGATCTGGAATGGGACCCCTTGCAGTAGATTCAGGAGATCCATCCACCACTGGAGCACTTTGCGGACTGGGGAAAAGACCAGCACTAACAGATCTAATTCATCCGATTGCTGGTGCCACTGTACTCAGGAGAGTCCACTGGAGGGGATCCATACCATTTCCCGATAGCTGAATTCCCGACAAATAAATTCCCAACACCGTATTCCCGACTGGGTCATTTGCCTGACATTTTTAAGCCCGATTACCACTATACTGACTGTTTAAATTCCCGACAACTAGACGATCTGGATCACACCCTCCAACATTTAATTGATGAAAATAGGTACACGGGGGGGCACGGCGGCAGTCAGAGAAAGGCTGCCGGAGATGAAGTGGGAAGCATAAAAGTGTAAACAAAAAATAAAATACATCCCAACCTAATTCCTATCAGTGGCAGGTAGAGGGATAGAACAAGATTATATCAAACACCCCCCCGCCCCCGCCATGCTCCGTTTTTCGAACACCACATGCCAAGGGAAAAACAACTGTATGCTACAATTAGGCAAAATGCATTACAAAACAACTTGGATTTAGTGGCTCAGTACAGAGTCTAGGTTTTCGCAGTACAGAACACCTTTCCAGTCCAAATAGCTACAAAGTCTTGCATAATAAGAACAGTTATTTTAAACCCACTCTTCTGCATGTTTTAGGCATCTGTGTTATCAAATCTTATGCTTCATAATTTTAAGATAATGTATCCTATCATATGTAGCTGGCGCTGTTAATAGCCAGGCTCTGTCAGGGGATTGATGCTTGGCAGACCCATGACCCAAACCATCCGGAGATTCAATTTGTGCGGCATCATGCAACAAAAACACACAGACATGGAGTCTATGATTTTAACTAGCACTGCAGCTGCAAATGGACATGTCTCATATCTGGAACCAGCAGCTTATACAAAATCTACTGCATACTGAATCCACAGCATAAGACCCGAGAGCAATGTTCTAAGTGTAAGACCTAAACAGTAGTTCTGTGAACTGACATGCCAGAATTGAGTGCAGCGCTGCAGGTTGTTAAATTATGTTAGGTAGCCAGATTCTTCAATAATCGGGAAAGTAACAATTGGTATAGCGTACCTGTCAGGGAATAACTTTTTCGGGAAAACAGGGTCAGTAAATTTCATGTCGGGAAACAAACAGTCGGGACTTCAAACCTAACCCCACTGGAGGACGCGTATGTGGAACCTGGCCAGCAGAACAGTGGGGATGGATGGCTGCTGCCATCAGTCCCAACAGCCTCAGGTACACCTTGGCAGGGATATGACTCTGGGCAACCTCCTGAGCCTGGGCAATAAGGCACTCTACCCTGTTTTTAGGCAAGAAAGCCTTCCCCCTGCACTGAATCTAGAACCGCCCCTATATATTGCAGCCTTTGGGATGGAACCAGGACAGACTTGGACCGGCTGACCATAATGCCCAGTGAGAGAAATAACTGAAGAGTTCTCTCCAAAGTCCCTAGGTGCTGTTCCCTGGATGGGGCCTTTAGGAGTCAACTGTCCAGATAAGGGAAAACACACAGCCCCTTACTTTTGAGGGCCGCAGACACTGCTGCCAAGCATTTCTTAAAGACCCGTGGTGCAGAGGGCAATTCAAACAGCAGCTCTTTGAATTGGTAATGCTCACTATGGAAATGAAACCTGTGGAACTTCCTGTGGGGTGGAAATTCTGAGATGTGCAGGTAAGCGGCCTGCATTTCCAGAGAACACAGACAGTTGCACTGCTTGAGAAGGGGCAAGAGGGCTGGCAAAGTTACCATTCAGAACTTTCTGTGCTGGACATACAGATTGTGATCCTTGAGGTCTAAGATGAGCCTCAGATCCCCAGTTCTTTTGGGGACCAGGAAGAATCCGTAATAAAACCCCTTGTTTCTCTGGCGCCTGGGTACTGACTTGATGGCCTATTTGTGCAGAAGGGACTGTACCTCCTCCCGGAGAACAGACAGGTGGGCCAGGGGTAGGTGGAGGGCACAGGAGTCGTCTCTGGGGGTTGCTTAGTAAGCTCCGGAGTGACCCCTTTCTATGATTTGAAGAATCCAGATGTCTGATGTGATGGTTCTCCATCGACTGAGATGGAGGAAGAACCGACCTCCACTTCTTAGTAAGGAACCGGAAAAGTGTGTGTGTGTGGGGGGAGTCTGGCAAAGAGTCAAGCGGAAATGGATCCAGCCACTGGGGCTGGACCGTTACCTCTAGGGTGCTGGACCACAGCTCCTGCATTGGAGGGGGCAGGCAAGATGGTGAAGGCGCTGCATTTGCCTTGGAGTCGAGTGGCTGTTCCTGGCCTGTTGGACCCCTCACGAAAGGGAGGGCACTGCCTGCTCTTGCATTGTGTATGATAGAGCGAATGGACAGATTTGAAAGCCCAGATGCCTGCAAATCATTAACGATGTCCTGGACATCTGACCCAAATAGTTCTGAGCCACTTAATGGGGCACTTAACACCTTCTGTTTGACATCTGCTGAAAGCCTGAGCGCCCACGGAGCCAAGTTTCTTGGCAACAGTGTCCGAGATATCACAAAGGGCCTGCAAGAGGTGTTTGCTAACATCTTCAGCCGTTTGCAAGCATTTAAGAACCTCCTGCTTTTGGGTACCATCTGGAAGCGCCTGGGCAGCAGCCTTGCCCTTCTTCCAATTGGCATCCTGGTACATAACCATGTAAGAGAGGTAGTTGGAAATACTCAGTCTAAGGGTGGAGAATACATAAACCCTCTTGCCCCAGAGAAGGATTCTGCGTAACTCTTGTCAGGGGGAAGGGAGCAGAGGTGTTTTGGCACCTTAGACCTGTCATGAGCTGCTTTTATTACCACAGAATCTGTTTCAAGTTGGGCAGCATAATGTGGGAAACCCTGAGGGGAATGATAACGTTCATCAGCCCTGCGGGGCATGGCTGGCACCATGTCAGGCCTGCGCCATGCTGCGGTATTAGCATTCCTCAGAGCAGGCAATATAGGAGGGATGATCTTGGGAGGAACTTTGGAATCTCCAGGAAAACCACGATCTTTTCTGGTGGCGTCCTCCTCCTCCTCCTCCTCAGTATGGAAGCTCATGGCTGAGGACAACTGCTTCATAATACGGACGAAGGCAGGGTCCTCTAGAGGAGACCTATAAGTGTGTCTGACAGAGTCCTCACTCACTGAGGAGGTTGAGTATCTAACGGAGGACACAGGTTCTTCCTCTTCCTCATTACGAAGAATAAGGAAAGGATGGTACTCCTCTTCGATGTCAACCTTTTCCAATTCTAGGTCAGATGACCGAGGTACCGACGATGGTCCGTGGGGGGAGTCGACGGCACAGGCGATGTGAGCCTACATGTGCCTAACTGGTGGACCTGTAGTGAATTTGGTCAAAACATCATTGAGGTTGGTGACAGCAGAAGACTGCATTTCGACGGTGCAGGGAGTGACGACCCGCCAGATGGGCCCTGAGAGCCTGAAGAGCCCACAGCCCGAGGACCTGAGGAAGCATCAGGCCTAGACAGGAGGGCCGTCAACGACGACCCTGTCAACGAAGAGGGGGCTGATGGCCGGGAGGTCAATGACAGTCTGCCTTGGATATTAGGCGGAGGAACTGTTGGCATTGATCTGGCAGGGACAGAGACCTGGATAGCAGATTTGAGCAGCTGTGCAGCCACAGCCAATGGAGTACCGCCAAACGAGGAAGAAGAGGGCATCGGTCCTGATCTCAGTCTTTTTATGACTTTTCCCCAAATGACCCATCTCTGGCCTTTGCGGCCTGGGAGCTTGACAACCCTGCCGGTGCCTGGAAAGGAGGGATGGTCCTGATCTCGGTCTTTTCTATGACTTTTCCACAGAGGACTTTGTCTCGGGCCTTAGTGGCCTGGGAGCTCGATGACCCTGCCAGTGCCTGGGAAGGAGGGATCATAGAGGAACCCTGCACGGAACTGGCTACCTGTTGCTCTATGAGGAAATTTTTAAGTGCCTTTCTGCATCGCCTGAGGGTTATTTGATTAAACGTCTGGTAGAGCTCACAGTCGGCATAGATGGAATAGAGAAGCTGAAGGATAAACTCTCCACATAAACAAAGTAAAAGGATCTCTTTGGAAAAGAGATTCTAAAATATTAAAGAGCCATCAAAGCCTCAAGAATAACTTTGAAGAACATAATTTTTGGACACAAAGCAGCTTATATTTCTCATTAGCTTTGTATTTCTTATCTCCATTATTTATTACTGAGGTCAGATGCATGAAAACAGAAGAGTTGTTCCCTGAGGGTTCATCAGTTACTATTGCTTCTTCTCAATCTCACGTCATAACACTGTGCCTGTGACATCAGTTATTCTCATAGCAACAGACTGTGATGTCACAGCACAGCTTTATGTTGCCAAGTAGGGAGTAAGTTATAAATGCAGATGAGCTCCAAGGGATAAAGGTCCAGTTTTTGTGGGAATTTCTTTAGTAATGAATAAAGAGGAGAAATCTACATACAATATGTGAAATACAAACTGAACTGTGTCCAACTATTATGTTTTCCAAAGTTTTTTCAAAGGTGTCAGTTGCTCTTTAAGTATAGAAACGCTGTAGGTGAAAAAAGGAGTGAAACTGTTGGAGCTTCAGGAGACCTATATCGATCGAAAGCAGACAGCGGAAAGGACACGTCTTTATAGGGTTGATGACATCGGCAGATGACTATGTGGGCGGCCTCAGCTGTACGGCTGAAAATCTGTGTAGATCCTGCTTCACCGGATGGTTAAGTTCCTATGGTGTGGCTGGATAATAGATACTCAAAGATCGCCGATGCCGACGCTGGGCCGCTCGACTCGGGGCTTCGGGATCGAGACCTTCACCATCAGAGATAAAGATGATGGGTCTCAGAGGGAGCAGGCGAAAGCCGAGGAACTTCCTGGGTTATCGGATCCCAAGGGGTGTGGATCGGATCAGCAGGCTGGTACGACCCACCCTGAGAGGTGACAGGTAGGATGGGAGTCCTAGAGAGGGAGGTATCTGCCTCATCTGGTGACAATGCGCAACTGGGTCGAGAAAGATTTTGACAGGTTGGTCGATGGATGTCTCGACCAACTGGCCCGACAGGGATACTGTCTAGCCAGCGGCCTGGGCCAAAGGACTGACCGTAGTCAAAACCTCTAGAGAAGCGTATGAATTCGAGGCCCCTAGAGTGCTCACAACCCCATGTTTGATGGCGAGACTTCTTTTTAGTCTCCTTTTTCAAAGATTTGGATTTTGTGCCATCGGAGGGGCCCTGCCCAAAGGTGTGAAGGGACTGGCAAAAAAAAAAAAAAAATCACGAAACGCCCCTACGAAAGTGGTACCAAAAGAAAGTGGCACAAAGACCCGGCCGAAGAGGCATGCTCCGAAGGTGCGAGAAGCCAGCGTCTAGGGATCGCGTTCATGGCCCAGGGCAGTAGATGCACGCGTGTGGGTCCACCCGAGACATCTTCTGCCCGCACTCGCACTTCTTAAATCCCAGTGCCAACTTCGAGTCGTCCATGTGAGAGATTCAGAAATCGCATTAAGATGAAGTGATTTAGCAGTGTTTGCAAGGGTTTGAAGTAAAGGGCCTACTCATCACGAACAGCAGTAAGGAAGGAACCTTCTTCTTTCAGCGGAAAAGAAGATCTGACGTCACGGGGTGGTGCCGAGGGAGTCAACACTTGGGTGGGTGGGAGAAGCCAGCTTGAAGACATTCCGGCAAGCCTTAAAGGGAAAGGAACACTGCCAGAAGTGTGAACAGTACATCATATCCAGGTCCCTAGAACCACATGTTCAGCCCCAGGGATGGTATAATCTATCTTAAAGAGACCATCTTGAACTTGCGCTTCCGCATGTACTGGTTGAGACTGTGAAGATCCAGTATGGGGCACCAGCCTTCCCAGTCCGTTTCAGGACCAAGAAGTATATGGACACGTAATCCTGACTGGCCAGTTTTTCCGGCTTATGGGCTATAGCTTTTTTCTCTAGGAGTTGAGCAATGTCCTCCCTGAGGGTGGAAAGCGAGTCCTGAGACACCCCGGACTCTTGAGGCACATGGAGATAGTAGGGCAGGAGAGCCTCTAAATCAAGAAATAATCCTCTGCCCGCTACGTCTAACACCCACTTGTCGGTTGTGACAGAAGAGACACAGCTGTCTTCTGATGGGGAGAGCAGCTGGGGAAAGGTAGAGGGATGACAACCCCACAACTCATCCCTCGGCAAATTTCATGGGGCACCACTATCCCTGGCCCCTACCTCCATTGGACCTTTACCCCCACACTTCTTGGGGTGCAAGGTCTGAAACTGCCTCTGCTGGGGCTGCCGCAAGGAGGCTGTAAGTGTAAGGACCTGTACTGTAAAGCTGGATTCTTAGGCTTTTTCTTCTGTTCTTTCTAGGATGAAGTCACAGAATCCAAAGTGGCACTGGACTTCTTGATCCTTGTGAGATGCCCTTCCACCGCAGGGCCAAAGAGACTGGTGCCCAGAAAAAGGACATTTGCCAATCACTGTTGGGTGTCTGCCGTTAAGGTGGCCAAGCACAGGCAAGACTTGAGATGCACAGAGACAGATGTTGACACCGCACAGGCACAAGAGTCACCCACGTCCAAGGCAGTCTGGAGCTGGTGTTTAGCCAGTGATTGACAGTGGTCTCCGATGAGCTTCATTGCCAACCGCTGTTCTGGCTGGAGGTGGAGGAGAATGATATCAAGCATGCCAATCATGGAATGTCCCCCAGTGTGCCATCATAACAGCATAGATAGCATGACAGAGACCCAGGGTAGCTGCAGCATACACCCTTTTAGCAGCGTGGTTAACCTTACGTGACTCTTTGTCTGGACGCTTGTCCATGTTTGCCTGGTGTCCTGATTTATGGAACACCAAATCCGTAATCAGACATTCAATTGAAGGGTGGCTGGAAAGCTCAAAAAGGGAGGCTATAGGGATCGCATACTTGTGGACCATGCAGGCAGAGGGTGCCAGGCAGGATGTTGGATGTTGCCAGAATGCCAGGGTCAGTCCCACGATGGCCTCTGCCAACTGGGAAGGCAACTCTTGGCTCCAATGGGATGGGCATGTACTTCGCAATCAGCTGGAGCAGCACACCAAAAGAGACCAACCCTTGGTTGGTGGAAGGTGCTGTGACCAAGCCACGATCAAAGAGCAGGGCCCCAATGGAGTCCATGGACCCGTGATCCGTGTTGTCCAATGACTCCTCAAAGACAGCCCTCGGCTGTTCTTTACCACAGACCTCCCAACATTTGTCACCCAGGGTGATCCTGACAACCGGCCTGGTGAGCTGAGCAGCTGACCCTCAGCTTTTCTCAGGGTTCAGAGTTAGAAGGGCAGAGAGGGTTTCAGATGGCGAGATATCTTTGAAGGAGAAGGTGAGAGGCCGATGTATATTCTTAGGATCTGAGAAGGAAGAGTGTGGTGTAGGGGTGGGCAGGGAACAGAGGAGAGTAGATGCACATGTGGAGAATTAAGAGTTGAACTCTGCAGCGACAGCGCTTGGATCCGAGAGGAGGGTGTTGTTTACATTTAGGAGCGGAGTGGGATTGGCAGCAGGAGGGGAGAAAAGGGAGTGTATAACCTTCCAGAATTTGGATGAGCTGTTTAAGTTAGACTGGAGGGTGGAGCTGAAGTAGTCAGACTTAGCTAGCCCAGTCAGTCTGGTAGAGTTGTTACAAACCATGCGGTAAGAGGAGAGATCTTGTGGGAGGCATGAAGATTAATGTACTTTCCAGGCTTTGTCGTGGGCATTTTGCCATGCTATAAGTTCCTGGGTGATCCATGGCAGGTAGTTCCCACATACACTTGTGCGACGCAGAGGAGCATGAATGTCCCAGACATTGAGGAACGTGCTTTGGAAGTGGAGGAAGGCATCATCGATGGGGCCGAATGTGGTGGAGGGGGCCCAGTTAGCTAGGGCCAAGTCTTCTAATAGAGGGGTGAGATTTGGGGACAATGAATTTTGCAGACTAAGTAAGTGATATGGTGGTCACTCAGGGAGTCAGGAAGTAGACCAGTACTGATGACAAGGTGGGGATGGGTGGTCAGAGCCCAGTCTATCAGAGAGTGGTTGCCTGATCTGAGGTTTAGACAGGTGGGTTCGGAGATAATTTGTGATAGATTTAGTGCAGATATTTCTGTCGGGTTTTGTTGAGGGCAGGGGCTAACCAATCATGGTTGAAATACCCCATAATATATAACTCCCCTGAAGGAGAGTTACGGTGGAGATGTGTGTAAGGAGGTCTCTGACAGCTGAAGCAGGTGTGCCAGACCGACAGTAGATACCTGCAATGTAGATTAGGAGAGAGAAGGGGAGAGTCAGCTGTAAGAATAGAAGTTCAGATGCTTTTTGTTCAGCCATGGCTAGGACTACTGAGTAGTGCAGGTCCGAGCTTACATAGATGGCAACACCACCACCTCTGGAGGCCCTGTCCTGGTGGGCCAGAGCGTAACCTGGGATAGCGACCGAGGAATTGGAGATATTTTTTGTTAGCCAGGTTTCAGAATGGGTGATGTCTGGTGCATAATGGGCTGCGAGAACCTGGAGGGAGTCATGTTTGAGGGCTAGACTTCTGATATTTAGGTGCAACAGCTGCAGGCCATGGGGGAAGAGGGCCATCAGAGAGATTTGAGGTAGCGGACATAATGACAGAGAGGTCTGAGGAGTTTCATAGAGCAGGGATAGCTTGGGGGCCAGGGTTAGGGTGTATGTCGCCTGCTGCAAGGAGCAGGAGGGCGACTGTGAGGTAGTGAGCACACAGCTGTAAGCACCAAGAAATGTGTAAGCGCAGCCTGGGTAGTGGGCGTGAGCGAGTAGAAGTGGCTGGACAGGAGGTAATTATCTGAAAGATTATCCAGGAATGTGAGGGGTTAAAGAGAGAGGGGGTAAGGCCGAGTGAGACCAAACCTGGACGAGAGGCGAACTGGTCACCAAGTTTGTGCGATAAGGGAGCCTTGTAGGGTTTGTTAGGAGAGCAGAAGAGGGTTTAGGGGAGGTAGGTGGTATATCTGAGAGGAGGGGTGGGAGGCAAATGAATAGGGTAGCAAGAAGGGGCAGGTAACCAGACAGCAGTGTCATGTCTCTGAAAACGAGGTGAAGCAGCACGCTCCAGTGAGGTAACACAATGGAAGAGGACGGGACAGCTAGGGGATTTGCTGCAGGTAAATATAATTGGATCCATGGCAGATTTAGGTAGTCAATGGGATGAGTGTCTTAGGTAGCCAATGGCTGAGGGAACTGAGAAAGGGTGGGTAGATGGTGTATTTAAAGAGTGCTGGGAGCGGGGAGGGTGGAGGGATGAAACTCAGCGGATTCAGTCCAGGCTACTGATCGGTCAGCGGCTGCAGAAGTGCCGTCCGACCGAGGGAGCTGTAGCAGCCCTGTTCAAGGGCAACCACTGGCAGCTGCCAGAGAACTGAAGGACCTTGGGGTAAAGCCCTCCCCTGTCCTGCAATGGCCCACTGCTGCCAGAGCAACTCCTCGTAGCACTGCATTTTCCACCGGTCCCTCTCCTCACCCTAGGATGAGGAGGACAAGGAGTGTCAACAGCAACACTTCCTGGTCAAACGGGATTGAGCGTGACTACCTCAAATGAGACCTGGGTCTGTTCACAAAAAGGGATTACCAAGGCACCCACCACTTTGATTAAATTGTATTACAAAAATTAAAAAAGGTTTCCCTAATGCAAGTGGTGCTTTTTAAGAGTAGTTGGTAGTAGAAATAGGTAACAATGTTTTTTTGCAATTACATCCCTAACATATATTTTTTCCAATTTAGGTTAATTTACTACTGATTTTCTTGCCTCAAAATGTGACATCAAAACCAACGTGTTTGTTGTTTGCTACTGTGAACTCATTTTACTTCACAGTATACAAACTAAAGTACTGTGTTGCTCAAAACATCTTGTTTTAAGATATCCACACAGTCCGGGCCCTTTACTATATTCCCTTTGGCTGCAGAGATGCTCAATAGTTTCCTTGATGGGTGTAATGTGTAGTGTCCTCCTTTGTTACACCCATCACAGTGAACCCCACACTGACTTCCAGTCAGTTATTTAAAATTCTTGCACTTTTCCGTACTCCCTGGATCTCTCAGTTTCTGAGAGAAAATACTGATTTGTGCCCGTTTGATCCCTCACCTGACACGGTGTCCTAGATTTGCCTATGTCTGCACATCACAGGTGGGAAGTCAGTCTGGTAGCCCAGCGTGATACTGGACTTGTGTTTGTTGTGGAAAAGGCAATTCGAGTTAATGGCAGTATAAAAGTCACGTTTGTGACTGGATCTTCCTCTTTTCCTTCACATCCAGTGAGAGTTAATGAGCGGTGTGTTTGCCACGCCTCAGTGTTACAACCATCATGGGGGAAAAGTGACATTTAGTGAACTGGGCAACCGAGATCAATCCTATAGGATAGATTGTGCACTGGTGGCATTAGTATGCAAGTTCTCCGATTTTGGAGATGGGGGCTCTTCATTTCATTGACTAAACATGCTGGAGTTAGTGAAATACACCAAAACATGTGGTGTGTCTGACTGCCCATCACGTTCTCTCATGAGTGTCTTTAGTGAGGTAAGAAATGGAGCCAGTTACTGTAATATACATTTTAAAAGGGCTATGTCCCTGTATTGTCAAGTATGTAAGCTTTGTGGTTCAGTCCCAGACCATTTACCTGCATTTTGTTTGTACATGTTCCCCTTTGAGAGAAATTAGTAGTGGAGATCTCCTCTGGACAGTTTTAACTCGGAGGCATAGGTTGCATGGCAGCAACAATATTAAATGCTTGTTCAAGCATCATGGTGTTTTGTTCTGGATGTCAGAGCTCTAGTGAAATAAATTTCATTGTGATGCTGTGTGAGCTCCAATGCAGCAACACTGCACAGCCTAGAAGGTAGAAGCTGTGAATGAGCTTGGTACATCGAACAGATGGACCTGGGTTTGATTCCTTCAACCTCCACTTGCACACTCTATGACTGAGCAAATCCCTAAACCTCCCCTGTACTCCCTGGTCATCCCTGAAAACCGGGCACCTGTGCCTAGTGGGCCTTACCTGGTTGCCACACAATAAAATAATTTTTAAATGTGCTATTAATTTAGCTGATGTTCTATTTTACCAGAGTACGTTTTTGTTTTTTTGCTGCCAAATATTTTGATGCACCTTCTGTGTCCTGTTGTATTATTTTTATTTCGGTATTCTTTACAATCTCCTTCCCATGACCTCCTTGTAACTGAGCTGTGTAGGTGGTGGAGTCATTTTACTCATGGTCTGGCACAAGGGTTAATCAGATGAAGGTCTAGGTCTCATTGTTTTGTCATTACAAGTAAGCGTGAGAGGGGCAGTGACCAAAATAACATTTTGGCTATTCTTTGCAACTGCTGTCCACGCATTTTGTACAGGGGGTTGGGTTACATAGTTACTTAAAAGTTCAGGAGGCAAAGCCTATTACTGAACTTGCCACCCAAAGGTGGTTTTAACTATCTACATAATCAAATTTGGTGTTACCCATACATTTGTCTAGTGTACCCTTAAACAAATCCATAGTTTTACTCTCAACAATTGAGGCTGGTAGTGTATTCCACAAATTAACTATTCTCTGAGTAAACCACTGAAGTCTTTTTTTTGTTCGGCAATTTACTCCTTTTAATTTCGCACTGTGAGATCTCGTATGTGATGTACAAAATTTTCTTTCAATACCTAAGGTTTCTGTAAGTCCTGGTTCATTGCGGGCCTTATAGATCAAGCAAAGGTCGCCTCGAAGGTGTCTGTACTGGATTGAATACAGGCAAAGTGTTTTCAATCTTTCACCACAAGGTTTATCAAACATACCATTCATTTTTTTTAGTCATTTTCCTTTGGACCCCCTCAAGTTGTTTCTTACCATGAACTGTGATAGGTGCACAGAATGTGGCACAATAATCCAAATGAGATCTCACTAAACTGGTGTAAAGTGGAAGGATAACCTGTGGTTGTCTGCTTTTAATATTTTTCCAAATACAGCCCATTATTCTCTGACATTTCTTTACTTTGAATGTCGTATTGTTTTCAAAGGTCAACTTACTGTTAATATTTATCCCAAGGTCTTTTTCATTTTATGTTACCTGAAGTTTTATATTGTTTAATAAGTACTCATTTTTCAGATTGTTATGACCCAAGTGCATTACTTTGCACTTCTGCTCATTAAATTTCATTTTATTATTTCTGGCCCAGATTTCTAAAGCTTCTAATTCTTTTTGCAAAGAACCTGTTGCCTCGATGGTATTAACAATGCATCCAATTTTGCAATCGTCTGCATATTTTGATATCCAAATGTTATCTGCTATCTGCATTGATGTTATCAGAATATTGAAAAGAACAGGGCCCAGCACAGATCCCTGTGGAACCCCGCTTGTAAACTCGGCCCATGAGGACAAAGCTCCCTGTACTGATGTACGTTGCCTATGATTATATAACCATGAATTGATCCATTTAATTAAGATATATGAAATTTTAATTTAACCAGATGCTCTAGAAGAATTCTATGTGAAACCCTATCAAACGACTTAGCCAGGTCTAGAAATACAACATCCACCAGTAGTCCCTTATCCAATGCAGCACTCACTGTGACCGCTTTCTTTTTTTATTTTTAACGTTGGAATAAATGCTATATAGTAATAATGTATACATAAAAAGTGAAAACATGTTTTGACTCTGCCTGTGTGAGCATTCATATTTGGTCTTTCTGAGCACCATGTGGCTTCCTTGCTAGTGGGTGGTGGTCGGGGGGGCTACTCTTAGTGCCTTTGACTCTGGTCTCATTATGGCCAAATATGAATGCTCACACAACCCTGATGCTTCGGCTTGTCTGAATCACTGTGTCTGGGTAAAATAAGAGAAGTAGTGTAGTTATGCTGTTGTTGTTATGCTGGCCAGGAAGCATGTCCCAGCTGGTCTTTTAACTTGGTCTGTGTGAGCATTCATATTCAGCCTTCACGAGCACCATGCAACTTCCCTACTGGTGGGTTTTGGTTGGGGGAGGTATGCTTGCTGAGTCTGACACTAGTCTCAGTATGGCCAAATATGAATGCTTACACAGCCTTGATGCTTCCGATTGTCCGAATCATTGTAGCTGGGTAAAATAAAAAAGTGGTGTAGTTATGCTGTGGTTATTATGCTGGCCTGGGAGCATGTCCCAGCCAGTCTTGTGACTCGGCCTGTGTAAGCATTCATATTCAGCCTTCATGAGCACCATGCGGCTTCCCTGCTGGTGGGTTGTGGTTGGGGGGTATTCTTGGTGCCTTTGATGCTGATGGGGTACTTAACAGACTGTTAATCTAACTCTTGGGAGTGCCTTATTGCAATTATAAAAAGTTATGCCATGGCCTGCTCTGATGGAGGTAAGGGACCCATTGGCGGGGAATGACCATGCCACGGTCTGGTTCTGCCTGGACCTAGGAGGGGTAGACTTCAGGGGGGCGGATTTTAAGGAAATGGGAAAGGTCTTTAAGGAGCATTTGGATGTGATTGGGTCAGACATGGACGCTGACAGTAGGTGGGAAATAATCAGGAGAGGGGTGCAGGATGCTACCAGCACCTGTGCCAGAGTAAGACAAAAATGCGGTAGGGCCCGAAAACCCTGCTGGTGGACCAGGGAGGTCCAGGAGGTGGTGTGGGAAAAGAAGGCAGCCTATAGGCAATTCAAGTGCTCAAGGAGTGAAAGGGATCGAGGGGAGTATGAACTGACGGCTAGAAGGGCCACTAGGGTGGTGAGGGCAGCTAAGGCAAGGAAGGAGCAGAACCTACCCCTGGGAAATTAGGAGAAGGGAACAAGGGGTTCTTTAGATACATTGGGGGAAAAACGAAGGGTGAAGGGCAGATTAGCAGGATTAAAACAGGGGAGAGATGGGCACAAGACCCGGGGGAGCAGGCTGAGGTACTAAATGAGTACTTCATCTCAGTTTTCACCAAGGGAAATGGGGGTGCTGCATCATACATGGGAGGAGACAGATACTGAGGAGGGGGGGGACCCTTACCGATCGGCGGGTTTGGGGAGAGGGGGAGGCATCACTGGCAGGAGGGGAGAAGGCTAAGCAGGGAGAAGAGGCAGCGGAGGTGGAAATCACAGCAGAGAGAGTGAGGGAAGCCATCGGGTCCCTTAAGACGGAGAAAGCACCGGGACCGGAGAAATTACATCCCAGAGTGCTGAAGGAACTTGAGGATGTCCTGGCGAAACCCCTGGTGGAGCTTTTCAAGATCTCTCTGAGGACAGGGTGGGTGCCCCAGGACTGGAAGGTGGCACGTATAGTGCCTATCCACAAAGGGGGGGGAGAGAGAGAGAGATCAAGGGAGGTGGCAGGGAACTACAGGCCTGTCAGTCTGACATCGGTGGTAGGCAAGGTGATGGAGGGCATTGTCAAGCAGAGGCTGGGGGGACCTGGAAAAGTCAGGGTGCCTGGATGATAGACAGCATGGATTCGTCCCAGGGAAATCGTGTCAGACAAACCTTGTGGAGTTCTATGACTGGGTGACAAGTGCCTTGGACCTGGGTAGACCAGTAGACGTCCTCTTTATAGACTTCAGCAAGGCATTTGACTTTGTTCCTCATGAGGGCCTGTTGGATAAGCTGGAAGAAATAGGGGTGGGGAATCAGATGATCAGATGGATAGACAACTGGCTCCAGGACTGGACCCAGAGGGTCGTAGTTGGCGGGATAGTCTCATCCCCAAAGAGGGTCATTAGTGGGGTCCCACAGGGATCAGTCCTTGGGCCCCTCCTGTTCAATGCCTACGTCTCTGACATAAGGATAGGTATCAGGAGTGAGATGAGTCTCTTTGTGGATGACTCAAAACTGGGGGCGGTGGTGGTCGGGAGGAGGGAGGGTGGCCCCACAGGGGACCTGGAGGCTCTGGAAAGATGGTCTAGAAAGTGGAAGCTGAGGTTCAATGCAGGGAAATGCAAGGTACTGCATCTGGGGGCCAGAAACCTGGGCCAAGTGTACACCCTGGTGGGGGTGGGATGCTACAAGTCTCAATGGCTGAGAGGGACCTGGGGGTGGTGGTGGTGGATGTCAAGATGGACAACTTGGAGACTTGTAGGAGGGCAGCAGCCAAGGCCAACAGGATGCTGGGATGCATCGCTAGGGGGATCACCTCCAGAAGGAGGGAAATTATACTCCCTCTGTGTAACTGCTTGGTGAGGCCACACTTCGAGTACTATGTGCAGTTTTGGAGGCCACACTTAAAGAAGGACATTAAACTCCTGGAGAGGGTACAGAGGAGGGCAACGAAAATGATTTGGGGCTTGGGGGACAGGACCTATGGGGACAGGCTCAAAGAGTTAAATATGTACACATTGGAAGAGAGAAGGGACCGGGGAGACATGATAGAGGTCTTCAGGTACATGAAGGGGGTAAATAAGGGAGGAGCAGTCAGGGTGCTTTGAAGGAAGGAGGAGGGGGAACTAGAGGGCATGGGTGGAAGCTGGAGGGGGAAAGATTCAGGGGAGAAAGGAGGAGATGCTACTTCACTGAGAGGGTGGTAGAACCATGGAATGCGCTGCCCAGGGGGCTGGTGGAGGCAGAGACAGTGGAGGGGTTCAATAGGGGGTGGGACAGGTACTGGGGAACGGCAAAATCCAGCGCAGCGAGAATATCCAGAACTGGGAAGGGAGAAGCCAGAGAAGGCGAGGGGGGCAGCAAGGTCAGCTCCCAGGGTGGGGGCTGACCAAATGAGCAGACACGAAAGACCGTTAGGCCTATTCTGCTGGCATTTTAGTATGTAATCAGGTTGTTCATGACAGTTTATTTTAAGGCTTTTGGGCTCCTAACAGCAAATCAGATTGCAGCATTTCTGAAAGCCTTTTTATAATATCCCATCTTTTGTTCCGTCAAATTGTCCTGAGTGTTCCATGCCTCTCCCTTGACTGAAGGATCATGTGGAGTGTGCATGCTGTCTCTTTTGTACCGTTAAATGGCTTTGAGTGCTCTGTTCCTCTCTTGTTGAATGGTCTTGATCGAGTGTTCTGTACAATGCAGAATAGTTTAAAGTAGTGTAATTATAATAAACATTTTTTTAATGTAATGTGTTTAAAAAGCCTTCAGTCTACATAAGTAAAGCTTTTTACTCATTAACAGTTAGTTGAGTGGTGCCCTTTATTACACTCGGTGATGTGTGGCGTGTCTTGTTAAACTCATCACGGTGTGTCTTGTTACAATCATTACACTAGACCCCATTTTTCTTGGGAACCTTAAATTTTTTTACATTAAAACATTGTGATTTTTTCACATGTGGGTCACAGTATCTTAAGCTGTATTACACAGTTCATCTATGGTCACCCTTTATTACACTTGCAGCGATGTGTGGTATGCCTTGTTACACTCACCGTGGTGTGTATTGTTACACTCATCACGGTGTGTCTTGTTACAATCATTACAACAGACCCCATTTTTCTTGGGAACCTTAACATTTTTTATCTTAGAACATTGTGATTTTTTCATATATGGGTCATAGTATCTTAACCTGTATTACACAATTCATCTATGGTCAATTTGAAAATTTCACTCCCATGTCACACTTTTGTAACCCCTTTTCATGAACAGACCCATCTCAACCGCCCAGACTATGGTGAGCAGGGTCTTCAGGATGCTGGCTGTACATAATGCAACAGCCCACATTCAGTGATAAGGGAGAAGATCTGAACTCAGTTGTAGGTTGGTCTCAAATATGGTCGGCCGGGGGCACCGATCAATCCATGTCCTCCTGAGTGAGGATGGGGAGCACCGGGGTCTGTGAGGCTGAGTCCTTGGTCTTGTCTGAAAACAGGTTGACAAAAATCGACAGCTTGGTCGGCCAAAGTTGAGGTCATCTGGCTCAACAGCACAGCAGAAGAGCCTTCGAACTGCCTCTCGGCTGAGGGGTGGTCAACAGCCATTGAGGGGTCGGGTGAATCGTGTGACTGGGAGGATTGCGATCTCTCCCCGTCCCTTGACTGGCAATGGTGGTGACAAGGATTTCTTCATTTTGGTCTTGGACCTGGAGCCATGGTATGCAGAGCTCTCCCCCATGATCTGGAGGGAGCTGTACACATCAAGGAACCAGTCTATGAAGGTCCAGCCAATGGCAGCCCCATGTGTGAACAGCGCAGAGGCTGAGGAGGTACCCGCCGTGGCTACCTACACATCTCTCCCAAGGGCTGCAAGCTGTGCTGCAGACTCAGTAGCTTCCAAGGCCTTTTTTGCTACCCTTAGGGCGATCCTTTGGATCTTGTTCTGAAGGCAGACTCAGCACGAGCCAGAGCTTCCTATTATCGAGGGACTCAGGAAGCAGAGAAAGGCAAAGGCTGTACCTGGCCATGTCATGTTGCTTGTCCAGGCAGTACACACGTGTTGTGCAAACTGGTGACCGACATCTTCCAGCGGCACTGAAATGAAAATTATGTACCTACTGTAATTCCTGATCTTTCTGTGCATCTTCATCATTCGTCACCTGTGGGTTCTGGCTGGAGGTCACGACCTCGCGGGAGTTTTTTTTGGGGGGGATGTGCAGAGTCAACACATGTCAGCTTTCAAGACTTCGCTGGGTGGCTGTTGGGTGTCATGCTGACTCCACCCTCCCGCCAGTTCTGAGTCGCCGTAGAGTAAGAAAGGGTTGGAAGGGACAAGGAAGTCCAAGGGACAGACACAGGAAAGGATATACAAATAAAAGGAGAAAAACAACTGAGAGGACAGAAGGAGAGTTAGAAATCTAAGGGGATTAGGAAAGGGCCCCAATCTCTGGAAGCAGAAAAAGGAGGGAAGGAGGGAGGGAGGGCAAAATCAGAAATAGGGAAGGGGAGGACATATCTTGAACCTTAGACCTGTCTCCAGGTTGTACAGAAACTGCGAAGGAGTAGCCAGAAGGCTGAACCACCAGGATTCAAGGCACAGAATAACTGGCAAACTCTGACATGAGCAGAAGCGGCTATTCTGAGAGAAAAGACAGGATACAGGGCTGTACTCCCCTTAAAACCCTCCGAGTGGAGGCGAGAAACACGGTTTAGGAAAATAATTTGAGGGATAAGTCCTAAAGGACAAAGACGGCATAGGTTAAAGGAGGAAAGAGAGAAAGAAGAGAGGGCAACCACCAACTCCCACCCCAACGGGGTGGAGCCAAGCATTATGGAGAAGGTGCCCCTCCCCAATCCTCTCCTCCTGACAGAGAGTAAAATTCCTGTGTGCCCTAGGCCACCCCTGGCCCGGACCAGCGAAAAGGAAGGGGGAGAGAAACTGGGGCACACAGAGGAGGGGGGGACCCAGAGACTGAGGTCCCGGGGGATGGAGGGTGGGATTGGGATGAATGGTGAAGGTACATAGAAAGATCAGGAAATTAAGGTAGGTACGTAATTTTCATATCTTATCTGTGTCAATCTTCACCATTCATCACCTGGGCATGAGTACTGAGCCCCCCCCCCCCCAAAGGAGGGCCCTAAACCCTAAAGGACAAAGTCCCTTAGCCCTCAGTGGGTGAGACACAGAGGGAGAACCTTTACGGGCCTGGCGAGGCCTGAGAGTGGGAAAAGTGAGACGGGGACCCCCTGCAAGGGATAGGAAGTTGCCCCGACAGACACCACCTCACCCTACGGGAGAAAAGATGGGTTCTCTGGTATGGGGCGGAAATCACCGTACGCTGGGCCAAGGGTGACAACTGGGAAAGATGCAGCCATGCTGATCACCTACTGCAGATCGCTGTTCCTACGACCCTGGTAGCTACCTCGTTGGCATCGTAAGATGCCCACGCTTCGTGCCTTGCTAGCTCCAGGCCACGTGCAGAGAGTGCAATGGCTTGTCTGGTTACCTCCGTATCAGGCATAGAGGCTAGGTTTTGACCTAGCCTGGACCACAGAAACCTATCATAGGTAGCATGGTGGGCCTGATGTGCTGAAATTGAAAGAAGCAACCATGCCGAGTAGAAAGTCCTCCTCCCTCAGAAGTCAAAATCCATAGAATCTTGATCAGGGGGCCGGTCACGGTGAGGGGTGTGAAGCCCATTGGGAGTGTCCAGCTGTGTCAATCCTGACTGAGGATGAGGCATACAATCTGGAGACTCTGGGGGGGGCACAATACCTCTGGCTCAGATCCTTAGGGCTGGGACGCTGGAAAAGGGTCTTTGCCAGAAATGCAACGACGCCTCCTGAAAAGGAGCAGGCCAGGCAGGCATCACAAGGGTGTCTGAACCGAAATCGCCTAGGAAGGCGTGGTCGAGTGCTCCGGATTGTGCTGTGTGGATGGGGTGACATGCAGATCCTCTGCGAGATCAGCAGCAGGAGAGATGTGGACAGAGGGCTCCTCTCCCCCGAAGAGGGGGATGAAGAAGCGGAGGACCTTGGAGATCCAGGGGTTGGCTGCTCAGGGTGATGGTAAAACATCTGTCTGTCCATGGCCCTGACATATGAAGGTAAGTGAGCAGCCACACCTCTGAATTGCTCCCAGGAGAGAGGTCCCCTTGGACCAAGAATGCCTGGGAGCGCAGGAGAAGGTGACAGAGGAGTGGGGACAAGGCCAATGGAAGCAGGCGACAGTCCTCTGTCCAGGCAAGACAGCGTACCAGGGGCCCCAAGGGTAGAAGGGGCCCAGGAAAACCCTACAGCTGACAGCTGATCAACCATTCTGGAATTGCCTAGGCTGTGCTCTGAAGATTCCCCCCTGTGAGGTGACCAGGACAGTGGAACTCCAAAAGGACGGTCTCTACCCTCCAAAGGTCAAGGCAGACCCTCTCGAGAAGACAGAGAGAGAAGGACGATGGTCCGCGGTATACCTATTTCCTGAACCCACGTGGGTACCGGAAAAGGGTCGCCGCATCGAACACCGACCCCTTGGAGTTTGAAAGAGCCCTCCTACACACACAAACTAACCTAGGCAGCTGACAACCCTGGTAAGTCCCTGAAGGAACCACTCAGGGAGAAGCATCCTCCCCTCCTGTGGGTGCTCTGATCAGCCCTAAAGTTGGGCGATCCAGACACACCACCTGAGGGGGTACCACCACTGAGGGGGCAGAAAACCATCCGAGCCCAGGCTGCAGAGCAATAGTGGCCTGCACCACTGCCTGTTGGTCAGCACCCCTGACCCTGGTCACGGGGGCAACGGCCCACCCCTCAGAGGGGGTCTGGCTCCGGTCAGTCGAGCAAACTATCACTGTGTCTACGTTAGCTGACAACTCCAAAGAGTCAGACAGCCTGTCCGAATCAGACTCAGATGCTGAGGCGGTAGAGACCGAAGTCCGATGCCAGACATTACGCGGACACCCGCTGCCATCCCGACTGAAGGGGATACCAGTTCTGATGTCTGCACCAGAGCCGCCGTGTAGTCTCCAAGTGTACCGCAAACAGTGCCCGAAGACATGGCGCCGAGGGCGATAGCAGAAGCGGAGTCTATGTCTGTCACGGTGCCGTCCCGGCCCACGGTGCCGCAAGTGGCACTGAAGTTAGGGATGGCGCCGACAATGGCACCAACAGCATGGCACCAAGGATGACACTGCCCATGGCGTCGTGTCCTCGCTTGGCACGGCAAGCAGCACCAGAGCTAGCCATGGTGCCATGCTCAGCCTCGGCGCCGCATAACAGTGCAGAGGCGAGAAGCAGTCAGAGAGTGCGCAGTAGAACCTCCCACGGCACCATCAGTACCGCGGACGGCGTCAACAGTGGAGATGGCGCCAAGTGATGGACCGGCACCACGAACGGCACCGAGATCCAAGACAGCACCGAGGGACGGCATCAACGACGGTGCCGACCCAGGCTTCCCAGCTCGAGGAAATGACACTGGGGGGAGCCTTCGCCCCCGAACGGGCGATCACCAGTGCGGTGCCTCCTGCCCGCCCCCCAATGGGGAACGGAATGGGCCTCCTGCACCGCAGAAGGGGCATCAGCAATGGCGGGGCTACTAGGAGCAGAAGCTCCCTCCTCCACGGTCCGTACAGAACCGGGAGGAGACCTTGAGGAAAGGCCGACAGACTGCGGCTTGGCCCGACGAGTGCGTGCCTGTCTCCCGGAAGTCAGCGGAGCTCGTCCAACTTTCAATGCACGTTGCTCGATGACATGACGGTCCATGGAGAAGCAGGCGTCACATGAATCCATGCCGTGAAGCGTGCCAAAACATGCGAGGCAACGGTCATGCTGGTTGGTGATGGAGTACTTGCGGCCATATGGGCACTGTCGCATAGGGGGCCGCCACATCTTCAACGATTTCTTGCCCCCCCCCGACCGAGACATGATCTACGGCAAAGCAAGCTAAACAAAAGACTCTATGTCGCTGACAAAATAAAGAAAGCGGTGTCGAGTGGTGGTGAAAAAAGAACCGGCAGGATAAACACACGGCGTCGAGAGACTTTCGGCGTTGATACGGCAGAAAACAAGGCTTCTTGCAGAACAACTCCTCATGAGGTGTGACCTCCACGGCAGGAGACAAAGAACTGGTGGGAGGGTGGAGTTGACTACACCCAACAGCCAACTCGCAAGTGCCTTGCAGTGAGTCGGCCTCGAGGGTGGTGCCGACAGTGCATCGACTCCACCCATCCAAAAAAAAAAAGGCTCCTGCGGGGTCATGACCTCCGGCCAAAACCCACAGGTGATGAATGGTGAAGATTGACACAGATAAGATCAGAAAATTTAAATCCAGGTTTCTTGCGATCCATTGTTGCTCCAGAGATGGAGATGAAAGAAAGTACAGTTACTTACAACTTACCGTAACAGTAGCTCCTCGAGACAAGCTCTTGCAGCAGGTTATACACTGAGGACTGGTGCCACCTGACGGCGGTTCCAGCAACTTTTTCTCTAGTAGTACCGACGTCGGAACGCCCCCTGCCGACGTCGGCTCCACCTCCAATGTCGCCCTATATAAGGGAAGAGTTCCCCACGTGCTCCAGTTCTTGAACGCCCTGCCCCCGTCAGGCAAGAAAACGACAGGCAAGTTAGAAACTGATTGTCAACGGACAACCCCTCAAAGAGGCAAAAATACCGGCCCGCACAGGGCCTGATCCCTGGGGGAAAGTGGGCGGGAAATGTACCTGCTGCAAGAGCTTCTCTTGAAGATCTACTGTTATGGTAAGTTCTTATGTAACTGTACTCTTACTTCGAGGAGAAGCTCATGCAGCAGCTTACACATAGAGGACTGAGTCCCAAGCTGTATAAACTTACAACCATCCCTGGGAAGGGGAAGAAACATGAAAAGGACAGCGAGAGAAGGGAAGATCCCTCAGGAAACCAGGCCTTGCAGAACCGAGAGGCCAAACCCTGCTATGCGTCTAGAGATGATGTTGAGGCTGTAGTGCCTGATGAAGGTATGGACAGAACTCCAGGTAGTGGCAGCACAGATATTTGCCGTCGGTACCCTCTTTAATGCTGCGAAGGAAGTAGTGATAGCCCCGGCAGAGTAAGCTTTAATCAGCCCTGTTGTCGACCTATTATGCTTCTCATAGCAATAGAAAATGCTGTGCACCACCCAGCGTGAAAATGTCTGTTTGGTGACCGGGCGACCTATGGACCGCTGGGCAAAGGACACAAAGAGCTGACCAGACTTCCTGTCCGCCTTGGTTCTAGCTAGGTAACATCTGAGAGCCCTGTGCATGTCGAAGGAATGAAGCAGGATCTCACCTCTGTTGGAGTGCTCCGGGTTGTAGACCGGGAGCTGAACCGAATGATTCAAAGTGAGCTCCGATACCACTTTTGGTAAGAACTTCGGATTGGTGCAGAGATCAACCCTGTCTTTGTGGAAAACAAGGTAGGGTTCTTTACACATGAGAGCCTGAAGCTCTGAAATGCGCCTCGCCGAAGTGATAGCTACCAAAAGCAGAGTTTTCCAGGAGAGGAAACAAAGCTCCGATTTCATAGCTGAGAAAGCAAGTATTCTAGGATGGTATTAACTGGGCAGACCAATATATCTACTTGTTTGGCTGTGGCCCAAATGCAAAAACGTTTCCACTTCATAGCGCAAGATGTCCCTGGTGGCAGGTTTTCGTGCCTCAACCAACACCTAAGCGACCTGATCAGACACTCCAAAAGAAAAAATTACTCACCATAGTAATGGGTGTTTACTCACCTGGTAAAGGTGATTGTGTTGGTTGGCATCCATGGCACTCCAGACATTACCTCATGGGTTACAGCCCACCTGATAGGCTAATGATGCACATGACCCAGATCAGATTTCCAGTATATCCAGGTCCCAGGAACCCCTGCTCTCCAGTTTGAATTTTCCATAGCTGAAAGGAAGAAAGCAGAACACAAGCAAGCTAAGCACACAATAGGGACTATTAAAATGAGACATGCAACGACAGGTAAAATAATGGGGCGAGGCCTGAGTTTATTGCCTATTCTGTACACACTATCTCGAACTAAGGTTCACTTTAGGTTTACTTGCAGTGGACTAAGGTTGAAGGAGTAGGACCCTGGCTTCTCTCCTTTTCTTCTTTGTGGAGCGCCCAACATACCCGAGGGTTTTGAGTGTTATGGATGCCAACCAACACAATCACCTTTACCAGGTGAGTAAACACCCATTGTGATTGGTTGGCATCTCATGGCACTCCAGACATTACCTCATGGGAAATAAGAAGCAGTTCAAGTCCCCGGGTGGGATTCGTATGTATCGGAGTGTTCGAGGTGTGTGGCCGCTGCGAGGACGTGGGAGGCGAAGGCCGGCCTGAAATCCTGCAGTTGCTCCAGCCTGTAGTGCCTCGCGAAGGTGTGTAGGGAGCTCCAAGTGGCTGCCCTACAGATGTCCTCAGAGGATACCAGTGCTCGTTCCGCCCAGGAGGTGGAAACCACGTTAGTGGAGTGTGCTCTGAGCCCCTGTGGTAGGGTCAGATGTCTTTCCCTATAGGTGTGGAGCACTACCCGTTTGATCCACCCTGCGATGGTGGTCTTGTAAGCTGCTAGCCCCTGACGTTGGCCCTTGGAGACGATGAAAAGTCTCGCCTTTGGCGGATGGGTTAGCGATTTGGCCAAGTAGATCGAGAGTGTCGACCGACGCCCAGAGGGTCCGGGAGCTGTTTCTCTTGAGAGCTAGGGGCGGGTCAGGGTGGGTATGTCCATCGGCTGTTCCTATGGAACTCGTGGGGATCTTCGGTTGGAACGCTGAACTGTCCGAGTCGCATTCTTGAGGGTGAAGGTGGTGTGGTGGTGCGCAGGACAGTGCACCTAGCTCCCCGATTCTTCTGGCCGAGCAGATGGCCACGAGAAAGGCGTTCTTCAGGCCTACCCAGAAAAGGTCTGCTTCGGTGAGAGGTTCGTAAGGTGGTGCCTTTAAGGAGTCCAATACCA
Source organism: Neoceratodus forsteri (assembly GCA_016271365.2). Lineage (NCBI taxonomy): Eukaryota > Metazoa > Chordata > Ceratodontiformes > Ceratodontidae > Neoceratodus > Neoceratodus forsteri. The sequence goes on along the minus strand of CM028130.1, from coordinate 1,118,763,431 downwards.
GGGGCAAGTCCCAGGGAGCGACCCCAAGTCTGGCCCTGGGTCGCATGAGGTCCACGCCTCAGGAACCGGATTGCGGTCCGGTGGGCTCCGAGGTCTCGATCAGGCCTCTGGCCGCCCCTATGGCCGCCAGCTGCACCTCAGAGGAGGGTGCCAACCCCTTATCCACCCTTGCTGTGGGAACAGTAGGATGGTGGGAGGTCCGCTTGTTCGGTACCGAGCCTCGGCGGTGGCACCACTGCGCGAAGACAGCCCATTGCCTCTCGTATGTGGAGGTGGTGGAGGCGCGACGAGACCGGAGCAGCGTGCCTATGACCGACTGGTGGTATCCGTGAGCCGACAGCCGGTCCCTCTCAGGAGCCAGACCGTGAGCTTCAGAGTTCGAGGGGCCGGGTGTAGCACAGGACCCTGTGATAGCATGTCTGGCCGGGTCGGGATCCAGAAGCTGGCTAGGCAACCTCCGTGATTGCTGCGAACCATGATCTTCGGGCCAGTACGGGGCCACCAGGATGACCGTGATTCGGGATCTCCGGATCTTCCACGACTTGAGGGATAAGAGGCAGAGGGGAACACGACGCGCCGCCTGGGCCACTCCTGAGACAGTGCATCCGTGTCTCTGGGAGTGCGTGTCCCTGAACCTGGACAGGTACTTGTCCACTTGGGTGTTGTACCTTGAGGCCATTAGGTCTATAGACACTGGGCCCCACGTCGTCTGGATCTGGTGGAACAGGTCTGGGTGCAGACGCCATTCTCCGGGATGGATCTGTTGGCGGCTGAGCCAATCCGCCCTTATGTTCAGCTTCCCGGCCAAATGGACCGCCCCCAGGTGTGTTAGGTGAATTTGGGCCCAGGTCATGACCTTCGCGGTTTCCCGTGACATGGCCCTGCTTCTGGTGCCACCCTGTTTCGCGGTTGTCTGATTTGATCAGGACCGACTGTTTCTGTATGAGGTGGCGGAAAGCCTGGAGCGCGTGGAACACCGCTCTCATCTCCAGTACGTTTATTGAGAGTAGGGCCTCTGCCGGGGACCAAGTGTCCTGCGCAGATTCGCCCCCCCAGGCAGGCTCCCCAGCCGGAGAGGCTTGCGTCCGTCTCAATGGGAATCGGAGGGTGTGCTTCCAGTGGGACCCCTCTTGTCAGATTTCCTGGAGTGGTCACCACCTCAGGGAGGATCTTACCTTGCAGGCAGCTGTACCGGGCGCAAGTTGAACTCGCTTGGCGCCCGCTTGCCAGGAATGAAGTTTTGGAGTGGGCGATATGCCATCTGGCCCATGGACGAGGTCGATGCAGGAGGCCATGTACCTCAGGAGTTTCGTGACTTCTGCTACTGTGGTGCGCGGTTGTGATCTCAGATGTCCGGCCAGGTGCCGGAGGCTGCGGATCCGCGCTGGGGTCGGTTTTGCCCAGCCGTGTGCTGAGTCGATGGTGGCCCCAGGATGCTCGATCTGCTGGGTTGGGTGGAGGTGGCTCTTTCCTCGCTCACTACCCATCCGTGGTCCCCGAGTGCCAGTACGGGAGTCTGTGTGGGCTTGCGCCTGATCCCTGGACCGCCGCTCGATGAGCCAGTCGTCCAGATATGGGACTATGTCCAGCCCTTGTTCCCTGAGCCTGGCCACCAAGGTGATGGAGACCTTGTGAAGACCCTGGGGGCTGAGGACAGGCCGAATGGAAGTGCCCGGTATTGAAAGTGCTGGCCCAAGATGTGGAAGCAAGAAACCTTCTGTGGTTCTTGATGATGGGAATATGTAGATAGGCGCCTTAGATCGATTGAGGTTAGAAGTCGCCACCCTGATCCCCTTAGGATGGATCGGACCGTCTCCATCTTGAACCGACGTGGAACCACGTACTTGTTCAGCAGTTTTAGGTCCAGAATGGGCCTGAGTTCCCCCGACTTCTTTGGCACTAGGAAGAAGATGGAGTACACGCCTTCCCCCTGCTCCTGAACTGGGACTGGTTGAATGGCCCTGTTCTGGATCAGGTCTGCCAGGATACCCTGTACTTGGTGTGGTGAGGCCCTTCTTCTGGAGATGGGGGATGAGACGAACCGCTGGGGTATGGACTGGTAAGTCAGCTCTATGGTGTATCCCCGGGAGACCACGTCTCGGACCCACCTGTCCGACGTGGTGGCCTCCCAGCGGTGGGCGAAGAGGGCCAACCGTTGGCCGACCGGGGGTACTGAGGGGGTCTCGGGGAAAAGGAGTCACTGTTTTCCCCTGAATCCTCTTCCGGCCTCCGGACCTTTGACCTCGAGGTCTGAAGGTGGAGGGAGACTTGTAGTTGTTGAAGGCGGAGGTACGTGAGAAGGATGTGGGTGCCCTACTCCGAAAGGAGTGGATTTGCGAGTAGGGTTCCCTGCGGCCTTGGCTCTTGGCTCCGGGCCGAAACTCGCGCTCTAGCAGTTGGTAGATGTGAGGGTCTTGACCTATTCCTTAAGAGGTCCCTACCTCTTCCTTCTGTTTCAAATAAGCCTGTAGGCCTTCCCCAAATACATGACCCCTTTGAGGGTAAATTCTGGAGTAAAGTCTTAGATTCTGAGTCTGCGTCCCAGAGTTTTAACCATAGTGCCCTGCGGGCCCGGTTTGTGATGGCGGTCCCCCTGGCCTGGAGGCGTAGAGAGTCCACTGCCATGTCGGTGAGGTACTTGGCTGCATCGAGGGTGCAGTGTAATAATTCAGCCTCCCTCGAGTTCGGGCTTTCCTGCTCCTGCAGTTCCTCCAACCAGCGGATCTGGGCCCTCGAGGTATAGACTGCCGCTGTCATTGCCTTGGCCATGGTACCTTCGATTTCGAATGTCGTCTTCAACATGTCCTCGATTTTCTTGTCGGTAGGGTCCTTGAGTGCTATGGTGCCGCACGGCAGTACAGTCTTCTTGCTCAAGGCTGCCACTTGGGGGTCGGGGAGGGGCCTTGCACCAGGTGTCGGACTTGTCGGCCTGAATCGGGTACATTTTGAGTAGGTTTTTCTGTTCGTCATTCTGCCCGGATCAGTGGATTGCCATTCGGTATGAATCAGTTCGCAATGGCCGGGCAGACTGGAAGGTCTCTGGGTGGTGGTCCTTAGCTGGATCATAGGGTCTAGCTTGGATTCCGTCCTCTCCCCTTCTTGTTCCTCTGTGGTAAGGCCCATGGTGGCCTTGATGACCTTCATGAGACCGGGGATTGTTTCAAATGCGCACAGTTTGGAGGTCAGAGAGGGGGTTGGTTGTTGATCCAGGTCCTCTATGTCGGAATCCAGGCCATGCTCCTCCTCCTCCTCTTCGAACTCGTCCTCTTTGTCTCTCTCCTCAGTGTTGCCATCTTGGGGAATGCTGGGGAGGGAGTCTTCTGGTGCCGGTGTCTCTTCTGGAGGATCTCTGTGACGGGGAGGCTCCGCGCTGGCTGGTCTAGCTCTGTACTTTGTGAGCGCCCCCAGTTTCTCCATGATTTTCAGCATGAAGTTTTGCTGGCTCTCCATCATTGCCACCGCAGCCTGTTGGTTTTGAATCAGTAGGGAGCCCGGTCACCCATGTCGAGGTGCTGGGGCCAGGAAGGAGGGAGCTGTGGTGGCATTCTCTCCTGAAGACAGCTCTTGTCCATGAGGCAGGCTGCGATAGGGGGCCTGGGGTTTGAGGGAGGAGGTGGCGCTGCACGCTGCATTTCTTTGCCTTAACCATCTGCAACACAAGAGAGAGAGATCTGAGCGGAGGAAAGGAACTCCGACTTTCCCCAGACCTACTCAGAAGGCTGCTAGGTAAGGGCGCTGCAAGAGGGCCTCAGCCCGAGCCGCAAGGTGGAGACTCTTCAAAACCTCTTCCGCTCATCCCAGAGTGGTCATGTTGCTCAGGGGTGCGTGCTTGCTGTGGAGGGGCCACACCCCAAGGGCTGGGGACGGTGATCGCAGGATCTGCCTGGGTCGCTGTGTGAGGCACCGGCAGTCGCTTCATGTTGTTCTCCTGGGGTCGCTATGAGAGGGACCCGAGGAATGTGAAGTCTCCCAGATGTCTCTCCTTCTGGCTTTTTTTTTTTTGAGAATTCGGAGTCCGAGGCCCTTAGTTTGTGTCGGGTCGGGGGCACCCAGGGCCCAAAGCACTGGGCCAGACTGCCGCGTTGGCCTGCTAGCGAGGAGGAGGGGGTGGTCAGCAGAGGCCTGTGCGGGCGTGGTCCCGTTCACAAAGTGGAGAGTGACCCCCACCACTGAACTCAAGTCCGTGCCGCGTGGTGGGAATCACTCTGCTGGAGACCTGAATGTCCTCGATTTTGAAAGGGAGTGAGAGAGAGAGAGAGGATACCCCAGGCGAGATGGGCCGGCAGTTCGGCCTAGGGGATGGCCCTGGGGCATCGCGTTAGCCTCCCCACCCCCCCGGTACCCTTTTTGTAGAAGGTGATGGGCGGGGAACTCTCCCGGGAGCGGTAGACCGGCTGGGCGGCCTGGAAAAGAGGCCCTGGGGCGCACGCTGGCCTCACTCTCTCCTGCAGGTAGGCTTGGGGTGAGGACTGCTGGAAAGCTGAGAGGACCTTGGGGTGGGGTCGCGGGAGGCAGAGGCGACTCGTGGACGCTTGTTCCAGGGAGACTCGGGAGGCGGGGGGGAATTCCCCGGAGTCGGGTGGGGCCGCCAGGCGGCTGCTGTCGCCGGGCTGGGCCGGTCGGGGGACTCCTGAGAAGGCGGACACGACCGCTGGAGTCGCGGGAAGCACAGGCGACTTGCAGGCCTCATCTACAGGCCGCTGAGTCTGTAGTGGAGGACCAGGTGGGCCGGAGTCGCGGGAGCAGAGGTGACTCCGGCAAGGGCCGGCCACAGGCGCGGACCCGTGTTTTAACAATGGGGATAGGGAGCCGCTGGAGTCGGGACAGGGCGACTGCAGCAACCAGGTGCCGAAGGCCGCTGAGAGAGGCGGCAAGCAGCGTTAAGGAGAGTGGGGAGGCCCTCTGAACGCAGGTCGAAGGGACCGCTGAGTCGCTGGGAGCAGAGGCGACTCATGGGCGATCCTGGGCGGCGTGGGCCTGCTGGGTGAAATGCAGGCCGCCAGTGGCATAATGAGAAGGCAGCACGCTGTTTCCTAGAGGGCCCAATGAACAAGGAAACAGCGGTTGAGTGAGAAGCCCTAAAAACGCTCGGAGAGGCCTCCAAAAACATCAACAACGAATACCAAGAAAACCCCAGAACACATAGGCGTAAATGCTAGCAACAAGAATTCCATAACACAGAAACCAATCTTCGCCAAGGGAATCTCTGGGAGCCAAGGGCTCCTTGCTTAAATAATGATAATAAGCACCAGGTACTATCCATAATTCAACAGTAGTAGCACAAAAAGCTAAAATAAAAAACACATTTCCTACCTTAAAGATAAAGAGCAGACAGGGGTTCTCTGGATGCTTCTTGCCTAATCAGATGCACAAATTACAACTGGAGAGCAGGGGTTCCTGGGACCTGGATATACTGGAACTCTGATCTGGGTCATGTGCATCATTAGCCTATCAGGTGGGCTGTAACCCATGAGGTAATGTCTGGAGTGCCATGAGATGCCAACCAATCACAATGTTTCTTCTAATGCAGTCTTGCTGTATTCTGACATAATGCAGTTAGCCCCAGCACTTGAACTGCTCTGGAGAGGAGAGAGTTAACTCTATGCAGAAGCACAGAACGTTGAGCTCGAGCTCGGGTTTCAGACCTCTGCCAGTGGTACTTCCTAGTGTAACCATCAGATTCTTACGAGCAAACTAACTAAATACTATAGTATGGAAATTGTTCAACATATAGCCAAAGGACAAAAGACTTTTTGGGCCCAAATGACTCAAGTCGAGAACCCAAGAAGGAAAGGTAGTGACAATATTTAACGATAAAACACCAGAAAAGTAACATCACAAGCTACCCCACCCAAGAGGAAGGGTACAAGGTACACCCGAGGTGCAATCACTTCCCAAAAACTAGGTTCTGAGAGGGGAGGCAGGGGGGAAGTCACAATACAGCAAGACTCCATTAGAAGAAACAACATTACTATGGTGAGTAATTTTTTTTCTTCAAACAACATGAAGTCTTGCTGTATTCTGACATAATGCAGACTACCAAGCACTTCCCTATGGAGGAGGGAATGCAGAACCTACTTTGGGAAGAGGCTCTGCAGAACTGCTGTGCCAAACCTAGCATCACTCCTAGCCTGGATGTCCAGGGAGTAATGCTTGGAGAATGTATGTACTGTTTTCCAGGTGGCTGCTTTACAGATCTCTAACAAGGGTATATCTCTGGCCGCAGATAGAGTAGCAGCTGTACCCCTAATCGAGTGAGCCCTCAGGCATGAAGGGGGTGTTCTACCCAATTCGTCATAGCAGAACTGTATACAAGAAACAATCCACCTGGCAATAGTTCTTTTAGTGGCAGGCGTACATTTCCCCACTTCACCATAAGTGAGAAACAATTGAAGACAGTCATTTCTGTGTGCCTTAGTATGTTCTATGTAGCAGCTAAGAGCCTTCTTTAACATCCAATCTGTGTAACCTTCTTTCTCCTGAAGAATGGTCAGTGAAAAACACAGGGAGAGATATAGACTGGTTCAGATGAAAATCCGATACCACTTTGGGCAAGAACCTCCTATTGGTTCTTAGGACCACTTTATCCCTATGGAAGGAGATGAAGTCAGGTTCAACTGACAGGGCCTGTAATTCACTAATCCGCCTGGCAGAAGTAATAGCTACCAGGAACACAGTTTTCCAGGTCAAGTACTTCAATTCGGCCAGAGCCAGAGATTTAAAGGGTGGCTGCATAAGCTGAGCAATGCAGACATTAAGATCCCAAGGCAGAGTGGGCTCCCTAAAGGGAGGGTTAATGTGAACCAGACCTTTGAAAAACTTTCTGAAAACAGGATGAGATGCAAGGAACAGCCCCTTCCTGCTAAAAGGAATGCAGAGACAGTTGCTAGAAGAACCTTCAGAGTGGCAGGCCTCAGGCCTACACTACTCAGATGAACTAGATAATCTAAGGTTGTAGAAATGTCTGCAGAATCAGGCACAATGCCTTTCTGAGAGCACCAAATACTGAACCTCTTCCATTTGGAACTGTAAGTTTTTCTAGTGGAAGGTTTCCTGGGGACCTTCAGAACATCCAGAACTCCCTGAGAAAGATGTAGTGCTGCATATTCTAACTCCTCAAGAGCCAGGCCTTGAGATTGAGAGACTGGGGTACCAGATCTGCCCCTGGGAGGAGGACAGGAGATTGTATGTCCTGGGCAGAGACAGGGGACGTGACACTGACAAGGACAGCAGCAGAGGATACCAAGGCTGTCTGGCCCAATCTGAAACCACTAATATCACTGTGCAGGGTTGAGTCCTGATCTTGATCAAAACTCCGAACAGCAGAGAGAGGGGAGGGAAGGCATAGAGAAAACTGCCCTTCCAAGTCCAAAATGAGAGCATCCTGGGATACCGTCCCCAGGACTGGAGGTCTGCAACAAAACAGAGGAAGTTGGTAATTGTCCGGTGCTGCAAAGAGATCTATCTCTGGAGTGCCCCACCTGGAGAAGATGACCTTCAGGATGTGAGGATCCAGGGACCATTCGTGATGTCCCTGTGAAATTCTGCTCAGAGCATTTGCTAGTACATTGTCTTTCCCTGGAAGATGAACTGCTACCAGAGAAGTCTGAAGAGAATAGGCCAGAGACTACAGCTTCTTGGCTTCTGTGCACAAGGCAGAGAACAGAGTGCCTCCCTGCTTGCTGATATACCACATTGTGGTGGGGCTGTCTGTTATGACTTGGACCACCTTGCCCTTGACTGAATCTGAGAAGCTCTGAAGGGCTAGAAAAACTGCCCTGAGCTCCAGGAGATTGATATGAAGGAGAGACTCCTGTGGTGACCAGACCCCTTGAGCTGTCAGGGCTCCCAGGTGGGCTCCCCAACCTAGGAGAGAAGCATCCGTAGTTAGAACTACTGATGGGACTTGAGGGAGAAATGGAACCCCTTGTCTGAGGTTGTCCTAGTCCAGCTACCACTGGGGAGCTTGGACTAGAGTCGTAGTTACTGGAATCAGTTTGGTAAGTGAATCCTTCTTTTGAGACCAGAAGGACCTTAGGTGAAACTGAATGTCCCTCATCTGGAACCATGCTCCCTGCACCACTGCAGTGGAAGCTGCCATGTGGCCCAGAAGCTGGAGGAACTGTCTTGCTGGGCAGGAGACCAGAGGTCGAAAGGATGAAGCGAGATCCACTAGGGCCTTCACCCTTGCCTGGGGAAGGAAAGCTTTTGCTTGTACAGTGTCCAACTCTATGCCTATAAAGGTGAGAAGTTGAACTGGTTCCAGGACAGACTTTGGAAGATTGAGAAGAAACCCCAGGTAACTGAGTAGGTCCTGGGTAGTTTGTACAGCTGACTTGACCAGTAGAGATGACTGACCCACAATGAGCCAGTCGTCCAGATATGGGAAGATGGTGATGCTCTATTTTCTGAGGTAAGCCACCACTACTGCAAGGCACTTTGTGAACACTCTTGGAGCTGATGTTAGGCCAAATGGCATGGCGCTGAATTGGTAATGGCCTGAAGGCAACTCGAACCTGAGGTATTTTCTGTGGGAGCACCTGATAGGAATATGGAAGTAGGCATCCTTGAGGTCGAGAGATGCTAGCCAATCTCCTGGCCTTAGAGAGGGAAGGATTATTCCCAGAGTCACCATTTTGAATTTTGGCTTTAAAATGTGTTTGTTCAAATACCTTAAGTCTAGGATGGGTTGCCACTCCAGTTTTCTTTGGGGTAAGAAAGTACCTGGAGTGCAGTCCTTTTCCCTTGTGTTGGGCAGGAACCTTCTCTACTGCTCTGAGAGCTAGAAGAGAGGAAACCTCTGCTTCTAGGACAATGGTTTCTGAGGCTGATACATGTGGAAAAGACGTGGCCCTCTTTTTTGGAAACTTTTTGAAGCTGAGGGCCAGTCCCTGGCTTACTACTTCCAGGACCCACTTGTCTGAAGTCACAGACTTCCAGGCCTGGAAGTAGTAAGCCAGCCTGCCTCCTACTGGAAATGGGTAGTCGACCCGGGCTGACACATCAGGGTGTCTGCTTGGCAGGAGCCTTAGACTGAGAGGAGGAGGGAGCAGCCCTGCTCATCCCCCTCCTGCCCCTCCCTCTGAAGAACCCAGTCTGTGGGAAGGAAGAGGAGGCCTGGGCTTGGTAAAAAGGCCTGCCCCTGCACTGCTGCTTCTGTGGAGTGGCTTGTCTTTCCTTGGCCTGTGCACTCCTGTACGTGGTCCTGTATTCATCCATTTTCTTCATGTAAGCCTCTGTTTGCTCCCCAAACAGAGAGTTGCCCATTACAGGAAAAACCATAGCCTTAGTCTGGGTATCCTGTGAAAGGCTAGTACATCTGAGCCAAGCAGGTCTCCTGAGAGACACAGATGTAGCCATGACCCTGGATGCCACATCACTAGCGTCCACAGCAGCATTAAATTGCTTTGTTGATGCCTCAATTCCATCAGCAGCCACCTCCTCCAGCTCCTTGGCTAGCTGGGGAGAGGCCTGTTTAGCCAGTTCCAGAACCGTATGCCATATGGATTTCTGGTACCTGGCTGTGTAGGCCATATAAGTAGCCTGCCTGAGTCCCACAGAGGATGCCAAATGCTGTTTTTTGGCCATGGCATCCACTTTCCTGGAGTCCTTATCCGTGGGGTGTGAAGCCAAAGGAATGTTAGCCCTGTCACATGCTGCAGCCTTCACTACCCCAACATGGCTGCTAGGACTATAAAGGAACTCCGCAGCTGAGTCCGATAACATATACCTCCTGTCCTTTCTCTTGTCCACAGGAGGTGCTGAATTAGGAGTTTGCAAAATTGTGTGTGTCTGTTTCCAGAAGGATTTATGAAGAGGGATAGACAGCCTTTTGGACTCTGGGATGTCCATCATTCCACAAAATCAGGCTCTTCCTCCTCCTCTGCAGCTTCAACCAAGGGAAGCTGCAGGGTTTCTGCCACCTTGTTGTAGAACAAAAAATGTGAAGGGGACTCAGACAGCCTGGGAGGAGAGACACCCGAGGGCCTGTCTGGGGAGATGTCCGGTTCAGTGGGCACATCCAGACCCCCCTGGTCATCATCATCATCACCGGGATAGTCTTTGTCTCCATCCCACTCCTCATAAGAGTCTGGATCATAATCTAGAGGAGACAGATCCGACCTAACCGGCTGTACCGGTTCGGATGGAACTGATCTAAGCGACTGAACAATGCTAATCGCTTTGGCTATTTAGTCCGAGGGCGGAGAATGCGATGCAGGATCCGAACCGGCAGACCTGCGCTTCTTTTTTGACGGAACTGGCCCCTCAGGGTCAGCTCTCCTTTTGCCCGAGGTATCGCCTAGGTCAAGAAGGCACCTTCTCAGGTTCGGCCGCAACCAAATTGGATTGGTCATCCAGATCTACCGACTTCTCTGTCTCCCGTTCCTTCAGCCTACTCAGTCTTTTTTCTAGAGTGGATTTAGGAAAGTTTTTACAGATTTGGCAGTCTGACTTGAGGTGGTCAAACCCCAGACAATAAACACAGATGAGGTTGGGGTCAGCCTTAGCAAAGGCCTCCCCACACCACTCAGTACAGTGTTGAAACCCAGTGGGACCGGTTTTCTTCTTGGGTCTCTCAGACATGGCCAACCTAACAAATTACCCTATTGCAGCTTTCAAGCCAGGTAATACAATAACTGATCGGTTACAAACCGTGTCATGGGTTTTGAAAAAGAACCAGAAAAAACACCGGTTCTTTTGAAACCGATCGGTACCGAACACCACTCTAATCCCAGATAAAGATTTAGTAAGAGACTACAAGATCGGTTCCAAACCGGACAGACTGAAAAGAAACAGAGGGAAAACAATGTTCACACTCCCCCAAAATAAACCTGCTACTACCTGTACTGTAGACAGAGGCTGGAACTGAAAATAACAAATAGCGTTTTAAACCGAATGCTTTACTTTTTACCGAACCCAACAGAGGAAATCTCCGGAGCAACTTCACTGTTAGGCGGAGTAAAGAATCTGACAGTTACACTAGGAAGTACCACAGACAGAGGTTTGAAAACCAAGCTCGAGCTCAACGTTCTTTGCTTCTGCACAGAGTTAACTCTTTCCTCTCCGGGGCAGTTCAAGTGCTGGGGCTAAATGTCAGACTACAGCAAGACTTCATTTTGTTTGAACGGACCTTAGCCAAGTCCTGAGGAGCCAAGCATGCAGGTGAAGAGAACGTAAGTTCGGGTGCAGCAGGGACCCCTCCTCCTGCAAGAGCAGGTATGTGGAGAGGGGAAGAGGCATTGGCGAGACTGACGCTAGATGCTGTAGTAAAGGAAACCAGATCTGATGAGGCCAAAGCGAAGCAATCAAGATGATTGTGGAAGGTTCTGACTGAGCCTTGAGGAGGACATTCTGAAGGAGGGGAAAGGGAAGGAAGGCATACAGGAACCTTCTGCTCCAGCAAAGGGATAACGTGTCTTGCCAAAAGGCTCCAGGCTCTGGACCTAGCGAGCAAAAACTGGGCAGCTTTGCGTTGGATTGTCACGTGAGAAGGTCTGCCTCTGGCATCCCCATAGATGGAAGAAGCGATCTACGACCTCTTGAAGCAACTCCCATTCATGGACTTGCGATCTTGTCCTGCTGAGCGTGTCTGCTAGCACATTTTGAATCCCAGGAACATGCACTGCCGTCAAAACCAGATGATGTTCCAGGGCCCAATCCCAAACCCGCATGGCTTCCCTGCAAAGGGGATAGGAATGTGTGCCGCCCTGTTTGTTGATGCAGAACATCACCTAAGTGTTGTCTGTCTGCACTAAGAGATGGCCTGGCGTCAGGACCGAGGCCAGGGCTTGAAATGCATAAAGCACAGCTCACATTTCGAGGACACTGATGTGCAGATTCGCTTCCGAGGGAGACCAGAAACCCTGGGTACGATGGTTCCCCAAGTGTACGCCCCATCCCTGGGACGAGGCGTCCGTGGTCAGAGACTGGGATGGCACCTCGGATTGTAAGGGAATGCCCTCCAGTAGATTTTCGGACGAATTCCACCAGCGAATTTCTTGGCGGACTGGCTCTGATATTCTGATCAAGGCGTCCAGGCTGTCTGAAGTTTGATCCCACTGGACTCTCAGGGACCACTGAATGGTCCTCATGCACAGATGTACCAGAGGGACTGAGACTATGGCAGCGGCCATATGCCCCAACAGCCTGAGGAGGAGCTGAGCCAGCACCATTGAGGCTGATGAGATCTGGGATGCGATGATACGAATGCGATGCACTCTGTCGGAGGGAAGGAAAACCCTCCTGATAGTGGTGTCCAGAAGAGCTCCGATGAACTGGAGAATCTAAGTAGGAGACAGATGAGATCTGTCCCTGTTCATGGTGATTCCGAGACACTGGAAAAGTGAGGTGGAATCCCTGATAGTTTCCAACAGGCGAGACCTGGAGGAGGGGGCCAGTAGAGCCAGTTGTCCAAGTAAGGAACACGTAAATGGCCCCGTCAAGTGTCAGCGCCACGACCGCCAGGTATTTGGTGAAGACCCTGGGGGCTGAGGAAAGACCGAAGGGGAGGACTTGGAACCGATGGCCCTTGCTTTCGAACCTGAACCAGAGCAACCTTCGATGGTTTCTGGTGATGGGAATATGCAGGTAATCATCCTGCATGCCCAGAGATGCCAGCCAATCTCCTGATGTTATGAGAAGAAGGAGAGTAGGAAGAGAAACCATCCTGAATCTCTTGTAGGAGACCCACTGATTGAGATCGCTGAGGTTCAGAATGGGTCCGAGATCTCCAGACTGCTTCGGAATGAGGAAGAAGTGGGAAAAGAACCCTTTCCCTGACTCAACCAGTGGAATTGGCTCGATGGCCCTTTTGTCCAGAAGGGAGGAGATCTCCCGCTGGATAAGAGCTCTGTGCTTCCTTGGGTAACGGGATGGCAGCGGTGGTCTGTCCGGAAGAATGGATTAGAACTGTATGGAGTGCCCGAAGTCCACAAGCTCCAGTACCCACTGGGCGGAGGTCACCTGGCCCCATGTGTCCGCGTAGAGTGAAAAGCGGCCTCCGACAGGCTCCCCTAGTTTGGGTACCAGAGGAGGAGGGTCGCCCGAATAGTAAGGCGTTGGGTGGGGGAGGGAGGGAAGAAGGGCGGTGACAGCTGCTCTGGATGGTTTAGAGGTGGAGGCCGAATTGCCTCTGGCTCCGCCTCTACGACCAAAGTCACCTCGCTGCGCCTCTTCCTGAAAGCGAGGTTGCTGCGACTGATGTCCCCCACAGCCACGAAAAAGTACAGTTACGTAAGAACTTACCGTAACAGTAGATCTTCGAGAAAGGCTCTTGCAGTAGGTAATGACATATAGGACTGACGCCGGCAGGCGGCAGGACCCCACGGAAAAATTTCTAGCTAGCAGTCCTGGCGAGGGACCGCCCTCACGCCAGGTGACCGACGCCAGCATAAAGGGCGGTCCTGACGCCCGCTCCAGTTCTTTCTGCCACGGGCAGAAAGGCCAAGAGAGAGGAATGGATATTTCCTCACTGGAAAAGGAGCCGAAGAAGCCTAGGGGATGGAGGGCGGAGCAGTCATTTCAACATAAAAGCCTCTCTCTAAGATCTACTGTTACGTAAGTTCTTACTTAACTGTACTATCTTTACCTGAGAGGGGCTCTTGTAGGTAATTACATATAGGACTGAATCCCAAGCAGTCTGGAACAAAGAGAGGCACTGGGAGGAGGAAAACTACTCCAAGAAGCAGTTCTAGCTGTGCAAGTCTCAAGACAAGAGGCCTTGCAGAACAGAGAGCCCGAAGCCTGCTCTACGGCAAGAGGCATTATCCAAACTGTAGTGTTTAGTAAAGGTATGGACGGAAGTCCAGGTGGCGGCAACACAGATGTCTGCTGCAGACACATGTTTGAAACAAGCCGCTGAGGCAGCTACTCCTCTGGTGGTGTGGCCTCTTACTTGACCCGGAAGGGTTTTGTTATATTTGTCATAACAGAAAGTGATACAATGAGCCAATCACTTAGACAGGCATTGCTTGGAAACACCAGTGCCTTCCTTCCCTTTTATGAGCAAAAGAGACGAACAATTAGTCAGTCTTTCTGAGATCCTTCGTCCTGTTGGTGTAGTATCTCAGAATCCGGTGAACATCCATAGTATGGAGTAAATACTCCCCTTGATTAGAGTACTGCATAAAAAGGGCAGGCAACTCTATGGACTGATTGAGAGTAGACTCAGCTACTACTTTAGGAAGAAACTTAGGATTCGTGCGAAGAGCAACTCGTTCCTTGTGAAAAATCAAGTACAGGATTTTGCACATAAGGGCCTGGAGCTCGGAAATTCTCCGAGCAGAAGTAATGGCCACCAGGAAGAGAGTTTTCCATGAAAGGAACTTCAAATCCCCAGAAGCTGCAGGTTCGAAGGGAGGGAGAGTAAGTTTCTTGAGAACAAAGTTCAAGTCCCAAGGGGGTGCGGGAGTACGGATGTGGGGCCTCAGGTGAAGGACTCCTAGGAGAAAGGTCTTAGAGACCTCCAACTGAGCAAAAGCTTTGTCTGCGAAGGGTACATGATAGGCCGAGATGGCCGCCATGTGTACCTTCAGAGAAGAATGACTGAGACCCAGATCAAACAGATGACGTAGATGCTCCAGCAGAAGCCCTGCTGAACAGGAGAAGGGTTCCACGTTCTTGGAAGCAGCCCAGATAGTGAATCTTTTCTACTTCATGGCATAAGTGGATCTGGTGGAGGGTTTTCTGGCCTCTGCCAAAATCTCCGCCACTTTGAGAGACACTCCAAAACGGGATTGGGCTAAGTCTGCAGGAGCCATGCATGCAGTTGAAGGGATCTGAGGTCTGGATGGACCAGGGTCCCCTGATCCTGGGTCAGTAAACCTCGAGAGAGAGGAAGAGGAGGATCCTCCGCGTATTGTTGTAGAAGACGGAACCAAACTTGCCTGGGCCAGAAAGGAGCAATCAGAATCATTCGTGCTCCTTCTGAAGCTAGTTTCTGCAAGACTCGTGAGATAAGTGGAATCGGGGGAAAGGCATAGACGCATCTGTCCTTCCAGTCTAGAGACAGAGCGT
The DNA here is from genome assembly GCA_016271365.2 of Neoceratodus forsteri. Classification (NCBI taxonomy): domain Eukaryota; kingdom Metazoa; phylum Chordata; order Ceratodontiformes; family Ceratodontidae; genus Neoceratodus; species Neoceratodus forsteri. Next base: position 1,118,748,416 of record CM028130.1, on the reverse strand, counting down.
CGCTCCAAAAAGCTCCTTGCTCTGGAACGAGCGAGCAGAAGATGGGAAGTTTTGTGTTTAGAGGGGATGCGAACAGGTCGACCTGTGACGTTCCCCAAAGTCGGAAGATATTGTCTAGGACCCCTTGGTACAGTTCCCACTCGCGAGTCAGAGCAGGAGAGTGACTTAGCTTGTCTGCCAGGGTGTTGTCGACTTCCCGAATGTGAATTGCCGTGAGGTGAAGGTCGTGTTGTGTTGTCCAATCCCAAACCCTCACTGCCTCCCTGCAAAGAGGATAGGACCACGTCCCTCCCTGTTTGTTGATGTACCACACCATGCACATGTTGTCCGTCTGGACGGCAAGGTGGCTGGGAAGGATGTATTGGTGAAGGGCTTGGAGAGCGTACAACACCGCCCGAAGCTCGAGCACACTAATGTGGAGAGCTTGTTCTAACTTGGACCAGAAGCCCTGGGTCCGATGAGGGCCTAGATGGGCTCCCCAACCTTCGCCCGATGCGTCTGTGGTTAGAGTCTGGTTGGGGGGAGACGAAAGAAAAGGAACTCCCCGAAACAGGTTCTCTCGAACCATCCACCATTGCAAGTCTCGAAGCATCGGCGAGGAGACCAGAACTGGGTGATCTAGATCGTCCACTAGCTGATCCCATTGAGAGCGTAGAGTCCACTGAGAAATTCTCATGTGGAGTCGAGCGTGAGGAACCGTAGGGATAGCAGCGGCCATGAGCCCGAGAAGACAAAGGACCGACTGCAGAGACCGTCCTGCGGTCGGACAGTAGACTTAATTGGGTCTGGAGGGTGGACGCCCTGTCCGGAGGTAGGAAGGTAGTCATATCGAGAATCGCCCCAATAAACTGTAGTCTCTGGGATGGATCCAGATGAGACTTGGAATGGCTGATGGTAATACCCAGGCAGGCAAAAACCTGCTGGGTAAGGGAGAGATAACGCAGGAGTTCCTCCCTGGATGAGGCCGCCAGGAGCCAATCGTCCAGGTACGGGTAAAACCTGCACTCCCCTGGTCTGCAGGTGGGCCGCCACCACTGCCAGGCATTTGGTAAACACTCGGGGGGCTGAGGATAGACCAAACAGGAGTGCCCTGAACTGGTAGTGGTCCCCCTGGAACGCAAAACCAAGGTATTTGCGATGAGATGGGCGAATGGGAATGTGCAGATAAGCATCCTGCATATCCAGAGCACATAGCCATTGACCTGGCCGGAGGAGGGGCAGAAGGCTCTCCAAAGAGAACATCCTGAACCTTTTGTATTCTACAAAAAGATTCAGGGAACTGAGATCCAAAATTGTTCTGAGATCTCCTGTCTTCTTTGGGACCAGGAAGAAATGGGAATAGTAACCCTCTCTTGCAGATGAAGGGGGACGGGCTCTATCGCTTGTTTCAGCAGGAGAGCCGAAATTTCTTCCTGGACCAAGAGAAGATGTTCCCGTGAATACAACGATTTCAGAGGGGGTGGCGAGGTGGTTTCTGAAGAAACTATATCGAGTGTCCTTCTGCTATGAGCTGGAGCACCCAAGAATCTGTGGTTATCCTCTCCCATCCCGGAAAGTGGAGGGAAAACCTCCCTCCTACCGGTTCCTCCGGGGAGTCTGGAGGCAGTGGGAGAGGAAAGGAGTCAGGTGGTGGGGGCAGCACCGCAGCTGAAGCACCTGCTGCTTTTTGGGCGGGGGTCTTAGCAGCTGTGGGACCCGCGCTTGTGCCTGCCTTCCCTGGGTTTCGCTGGCCAATTCTGTCCGCGAAGGGGACGGCGCTGCTGCTGATGGGGACGTGCACGAGAATCAACTGACTTCAGTGCTGTCCTTCTTCGTAAATCGGTGATGATGTCCTTGACATCACCTCCAGCACCGACCCCCGGAAGGGTGCTTCCTGGATAGCAGATTGCACCTCCGGGACCAACCCTGACACACGGAGCCAAGCATGACACCGTAGGCCTACAGTGAAAGCTGAGCTCCACCCAGCAGTGTCCACTGCATCGTATGTCGCACAAAGCATGTGTCAACTGGCCGAATGAGCAGAGCGGACAAGATCAGCCAACTCCTGCTTGACTTGGGAGTCAGGCAAAAAGTCCAGTTTGGCTTCCACCCAAGTCACAATGGCCTTCTGGTAGTCCCCCATATGGCCGACATAGTTCAGAGCCCTGATCCCCAGCGTGGAGGAAGCGTAAATCTTTCTCCCATACTGGTCCAGAAGGCGTGACTCCTTATCAGATGGTGACAAGCTAAGATGTTTGGGGTTTGCCGACCGGCCATGAGCGGCGCTAATCATGACCGAGTCGGCACGAGGGTGAGAATCCAGGAAATCAACACCCTCTGGAGCCTGATATAGCCTGTTCGACTTCCTGGGAAGTGGGGCTAAAGCCGACGGCTGTTTCCATATTGTGGTAACGAGGTCGGCGTGAGGCTCTATCCAGGGTGGCACCAAGGTGGGAGCTGTCACGGGCAGATCCAGATGTTCAGCAAGTTTCAGACGCGGAGGATCTGGTTCCAGGGAGTGCCACTGATGAACCTCCTGGATTTTCCTAAGCAACTCTGTAAAAGAAGGATCCTCCGGAGGAGACTTCAGAGGAGTCCTTGGCCTGGGTTTTGATGGAGAGCATGGCTAGTCGTCTCTCTCGAAGCAACCGTCGGAAGAATCAGAGGAGACCGAGGATGAAGAGGAAAAAGACTCCCTTTCCCGACCAGGGGGAGGAACGGACCCCTTGGGAAGTCCCCGGGGAAGCGTGTCCTGCCCTTCTCTGGATCCAGACGGAAGAACCCTGGAATCCAGAGTTGGTGAGGGAGTGTGCCGCCTCGGACGTACGGGAACCTGGGACAGCCCTGTTGTCGGAAGGCGGCTCTCTACCTCTTGGTGAGCTGAGCCTTGGCCTCAGCCCACCAGGAGGCCAGAGTCTCCTGCAGGTCCACCGGCGGACGCGAGGGCGGTGGAGGAGGAGGGGGATAAGGATACGGGTTAGAACCGTATGGAGCATATCCAGAACCCGGCTGCGTGTAGCCCAGCATCGGGTGTTGTGGTGTCGGGTACTGCGTCCCTGTGCACGAACAGGACGGAGGGTACCGGGAGCCGGGGCTGCCGGGTCCGGGAGCCGACGCCAGATCCGGCGCACCAGGTGGTGGAAGGACTGAAGGAGGAGGAAGATCCCAAGCTTCACCCGGGGATGGAGGGGAGAAATCCCCTGGGTCAAGCTGGGGAGACTCTGGGTCCCCAGACAGCAGCAAAGGCTGCCGGGAACCGGGTACGACGGACGTGGGAGGGTCCGTCGTCGGTTCCTTCGCCAGCTGGACATCGGACGAGCCGATGTGTGGCTTAAGGGCGAGCTTCCGGCGGGCGCCGGAGGAGCCGGGCGTCCAACTTATGAGAGCCATCACCAGAGGCAGGTCGGTAGAGGATCGCCTGGTCCGGGTGGAGGAATTGCCATCAAGGGTCGGTGTCTTACCGTCCTTCCAGGCGGACGCCGGAAATATACGCCTGACCACCGGAGTCGCCTGCGATGGTAGGCCGCAGCCCGCGGCCGAATCCAGGGGCGGAGGCCTCCAATTGCCCAGAGGCGCCCCAAGGCCCGAGCGCGAGCCAGACGGGCTGACGCCCCCTCGGAAACCTCCGAGGCGTCCGTCGAGGAGTGGTCCCCCGGAGGGAACGTTACCTGTGTCCCAGCAACTCCCGAGGGAGACGCAGTAGAGGAGCCCTTGTCCCGGTGCCTCTCCTTCTCCTTCTTCCGATGGCCTTCGGGGGAAGTGGACGCCTGCCTCAGTTTTTTGAGCTCCTTTTCCAGTGAACTCATTTTCGTCTTCAGAATATGGGCTTCCAGGGATAGCTGCCGCCTTTTCCAGGTAGCCGCGTTGAAGCTTAGGCAGTGCTGGCACTTCTCGACCGGGTGATCGGGGCCTAGGCAGAACAGGAACAGGGAATGGCTGTCCTTGTGCGGTAGTTGGGCGCCGCACGAATCGCACTTATTTTTGTGCTCGGAGGGTGTAGGGGACAACATACACAGATGATGGTACTGACGTTAGTCGAAAAAAGCAACTATTTCGGTATAAAAACGACGAAGATAGGGCTGACGAAGCACAAACTTTTCCCTGAGCTGCTGCACGAGCTAACGCGGGAAAGAACTGGAAGGCGGAATCAGGGACTGCCTTTATACCGACGCTTCCTGACGCCGGCACCTGATGGGGGTCCTCGCCAGGGACCGATAGCTAGAAATGTTTCCGTGGGGTCCTGCCGCCTGCCGGCGTCAGTCCTATATGTAACTACCTACTGCAAGAGCCCTCTCGAAGTAAGATCTCCTGTTGCACTGCTCTGATCCCATTCTCAGCCAGGTCAATCGTCCCTAGGTGGATGACGACATACAGCTCACTCCCCCTTGCAGCTGCTCCTATGATCCTGAGGATTCGTTTCCTATCTCTCCAAGCCATGGTGCCAGGCAGGCATCTTCCTACCCTTTCCCTTCCCTCCCCCAGTTCTACCCCCTTAACAATCGAGTCCCCCATCAGGAGTTGTTTCCTTCCCCTGTGGGATCCTGTGCCACCCTCCTGTGGGTCTCCATTGTGGAGGTTCCCAGCATCCTCCTTGGTTTCAACTGCGGGTGCCTTCTTAGAGGAACCATGCTCCATCAGAGTGGCGAATGAATTGTGGAGAGGCACAACTGGAGGGATGCGCCTCTCTGTTCCACCACCACACCCTCCCTGAGCCCACTGTGGTCCAACCACTCCTCTTTCTTGGAAACCTCTGAGGTAGTGGCAGTGGTCTGGGTGGGGGAGCAGGTTTTCCAAATCACTGCCAGGTCAACATGGACATGAGCAACCTCCTCCCTCAGACCAGAGAGGTGCCTGCAAATAGGGCAGCAACGCAGTTTCCAGAATGTCTCCCAGAAGACTGCTCCTCCACAGCCAGTACATTGCACCACTCCCCACGTGTGTTTCTTCCTGTTACAGATGCATTTCATTTTTTGTTTTGTTCTTGTTTTAGTGTGTGCAAGCTTGTGTCTCTACCCCCTATTTAGTGTGCTGTGCCTTTAAGGATATGAACAGGTGTATGTTAGCAGTTTTGGGTAAGTGATGTCAGAACCCCTGCTATAAAGGAAGTTATGCGCTTGGGGGTGGGGTGGGGTGTGGGGAAGGGAGTAAACCTATGCCGTGCAGAAACAATCAACTACAACTCTGACCCTCCACTCCGGGGAATGCCTTCCTTCCTTTCAGACACCTATTTCACAGAGATTAAGTATCAGGTCTAGTCACAAATGACTGCAACCATCTCCCAGCTACAGTTACTCCCTAGCAAATTAAAGTTAAAACTAAGACAAGTCAACCCCAAAAACAGAATCAATACTAGTTACTTACACAGGTCCAAAAAAAGTAAGAATTCAGTTCCGTGTGGTCTAGAAAATAACCTCCTTGATTTAAGGAATCTCTGGCTGCTTTCTCTCTCCGTCTCTCACAGAGCCGAGGTACCTTAGCTATCCCCTTTTGTGTGTGTTATTTTTTTTTTTTTTTATATTTAAGAGAGTGGAAAAAAGTTATGATAGAAGGCCTTGTAGGACAGTGCGGCCAAAGGCAGTCCTTCAGCGAGAAGCAACGTCTAAATTGTAGTGCTTCATGAAGTATGTATTGTGGACCATGTGGCTGCACTGCAGATATCCGTGATATGCAAAGAACAGACAGGCACTCTAAGCACTCAGAAACTCCAGTGCAAATTTATTAGTCAGCAGAACGCCTTACAGACCAAGCCCTGGCTTCAGCCCTGATGTGGGTCTTCCCTAGGGGCGGATATCAGCGATAGATGCCCCTTTGAAGCAAGCTGCTGTGGTGGCCATAGCTTGGGTAGAAGAGGCTAGAACAGGTCCTGGTAATGGTTTGTTATACTTTTTATAATAAAAGGTTATACAATGTGCCAACCAGTTGGAGAGGGTCTGCTTAGCTACCAGACAGCCTTCCCTGGTTGGAGCAAAGGTAATAAAAAGCTGATGAGTCTCCCTACAAGGTTTGGTATGATTTATATAATATCTCAAAATGCAATCAACATCTAAGGCGTGTAGGAAGTATTCTCCTGAATTAGAATGGTCAGGGAAGTAGACGGGCAGTTCTAAAGACTGATTTAAGGTGTGCTCCGAGACCACCTTGGGTAAAAAGGAGGGATTGGTACAAACGGAGACACTGTCTTTATTGAAAATTAAGTAAGGTTCCTAATACATTAGGGCATGAAGTTCAGAAATATGTCAAGCAGAAGTGACAGCTACCAAGAATAAGTCTTCCAGACTAGGAAGCGGAGGTCGCAAGTAGCCGCAGGGGTCGAGGGTCAGCTTTTCCAACAGGAAATTCAAGTCCTATGGAGGGGTGGGCCATCTAATAGGAGGTTTGAGGTGTAACATGCCTCTTAGAAACATCTTGGCAATGTGGTGTTGATAAAGTAGTCGCCCTTCTAAAGGTTCATGAAAGGCAGAGAGAGGCCAGATGGACTTTAACAGAGGAGTAGTTCAAGCCCGTCGAGGTGAGTGAAGCCAAGTAGTCCAACACCTTAGTCAAGGAACATGAATAAGAGTCTCAAGACCGGGAAGCAGCCCATAGGGAGAAGCGTTTCCATTTGGCATTATAGGTTTGCCTGGTGGATGGTTTACAGGAGGCCAAAAGAATGCTGACCACTGGTGAGGAGACTTGAAGGCGGGCTATGAAAGCGTCATCAGGAACCAAGTGTGAAGGTGTAGTGACTTAAGGTTGGAGTGAAGGAGAGTTCCCCGATTCTGTGTCAACAGCTCTGTCCTGACGGGTAATGGGATTGGGTCCGCTACTGAACTGTTGAAACAGGGGAAACCACACCTGCCGAGGCCACAGAGGGGCTATGAGAATCAAGGTGGCAGGTTCAAGCTGTAATTTCAGCAGAGGCTATTGCAGGAGTGGGATGGGAGTACTGTCCAAGGTTGGGACAGGGCATCAATAAACAGTCCCTTTCTGTTCGGGAATAATGGAATGTTATGTGGGGAGGCCGTGACTGTCGGGTAAGGCAAAGAGGTCGAGGTGCGGAGTCCCTCACAACTGAAAGACCATCTGAAGAACTTTGCGATGAAGTGTCCATGTGTGCGTGGAGGTCTGGCCCCTGAGAATGTTGGCCAAGGTATTGTGACATCCTGGTAGATGGACGGCAGTCAATGATAGATGCTGAAATATGGCTTCTTGCCAAACCACCATCGCCTCCCTGCAGAGAGTGCGAGATTTGGTACCTTGTTTGTTCAGGAAATACACCACCGAGGTGTTGTCTGATTTGATCAGGAGATGCCCAGGAGCAAGGTGGGGACGAAAAGCCTGAAGGGCAAGGTAGACCGCTCACATTTCCAGTAGATTTATAGAGAAGGGATGGAGTACAGGGGCCACCTGCCCCTTATCCTGTAGGGAACTAGGTGCGCCCCCCCCGGGAGGAAGAATCTGTGGTCAAGGTCTGCTGGGGAAGAGGGGACTGGAAGGGCATGACCTGAAATAGGTTGGCATGATGGGTCCACCAGTCGAGGGACGTGCATAGAGTCCACTGGATTGGTATCGTGTGTTGACAGGCAAACGCCACTGTGGGAATGGCTGCGGCCATTATGTCCCAAAAGGCATAATAGGTGTCTGGCTGTGACAAACTGCTGATTTTGTATCTGGGAGGCCAGAGACAGAAGTCTGTCTTGCCTGTCGGCAGAGAGGTAAGCCCTGGTGGAGGTGGTGTCCAGAACAGCCCCTATGTACTGGAGCTGTTGGGTAGGAGCTGGATTGGATTTGGGCCAGTTAACCGTAATTCCTAGGGACTGAACTAGAGTGAGCACCACCACCACTAGGAACTTGGTAAAGACTCTCAGGGCAGATGCGAGGCCGAACGGGAGTGCCTGGAATTGGTAGTGTTGTCCTAGCAGGTAGAAGCAAAGGAACCAATGGTGGGCAGGGTGGATGGGAATATGTAGGTAGGCATCTTTCATGTCTAATATGCATAGTCAATCACCTTGTTTTAACATTGGTATGATGGATGTTAAAGTGACCATTTGGAACCTCTTGTACTGAATGTGTAGGTTCAGTTGTCTGAGGTCTAGTATTGGTCTGAGACCACCGTGCGGTTTGGATACCAGAGAAAAATGGGATTAAAATCCCTGATGGCACTTCAAAGGAGGAACTGGATAGACGGCATGCTTGTGAAGAAGTGCCTGGAGTTTCTCTTGAAGTATGGGGATATGGTGGGGTGGGTAAGAGACAGTGGGGAGGATCAGAGGTAGGCAATGAGGTGAATTCCAGCGTATGCCCCATCCAAATGATCTGAAGCACCCACTCGTCTGATGTTATCACTTACTAGGCATCTAAATGGAGGGTAAAGCGACCACCCATGGCTTCCGAAGCTTGGTTGAGGAAGCCTGGGTAATGCCCCAGTTGGTCACTGGAAAGTGGGCTGACCGGTGCCACGCGAGGGGTTGGAACAGGAGCCCTTGGAGGTAGGAGTGGTGGTGCTGGATGTTGGTTGAGAACGACCACGGAATTCATCTCTATAGGTACCTCTGTGTGTGCCGCCTCTCCGACTGAAAAGAGGATTGTGAGCGGTACTGGTAAGATGGCTGTGTGGAATGATATATGCCATGTACCGTGTGGAAGTCCAACCTGAAGCTTGGAAATCATCTAGAAGCATCTGGGTGCCAGGACCAAAGAGTTTGGATCCATTAAAGAGGGGCATTTACCACTCTGTGCTGCACATCTGGTGTAAATCCTGACACGCATAACCAGGAATGTCGTCTAAGGGTAACACCTGCGGCCGATATCCGGGCAGAGGTGTCCACCGCATCGTACCCTGAACAGGGCAGATGTCGAGAGGTGGAGTTGCCAGTTGAAACTGTTGCCAATAATTGGTCCTTCTCCTGAGAAGGAGGGAGTTTACTGACTAGTTTTATAGCCGGAGACCAGAGGGTATGTTGGTATTTAGCCATGTGTCCCATAGAGTTTAAAATTCTGAGATTCATGGTACCCGCCTGGAAAATCTTCTTCCTGAGGTAATCAAGATGGCGGGATTTCTCATCAGGGGCAAGGAGCACATTTGCTTTGGAAGTTTGGAACGATCATGCGCCGCTGTGATTGCTACTGAATCAGCTTCAGGGATAGTGGAAAGGAAAGGATGGCTGAAAGGAGCCTGGTAAAGGCGATCCACCTTTCCAGGAATTGCCGGAACAGCTGAGGGCTGATTCCAAGCAGCCAGCACAGCATTTTGATGTTTGTATAAGTGGGGGTACCACTACAACAGGCTCCTCAGGGAGTTCAAGATAGTCTGCCATGTCCTTTCTTTGCTTATGTTCTGTAGTTGAAAACCCCGTATTTTTTTTTTTAATTTGGACCATCATCTCATGGAAGGATGGGCCAATCAGGAAGAGAGGCAGCTGCCTGACGGGAGGCATCCTCATGTAAGGAGGAGATAGTCAAAATAAAGGATGGAGGATAGAAGTAGAGGTCCTGGGGCTCAAAATCTTCAAGATCACCTGGAAAACCTTCAGGAAATTTTTCCTCTTCTGAGAAATATTCTTCCTCATAGGATTGGGGGGACCAATCAGGAGAAGGCTCTCTTAACACCTTGTTCAGGTGGAGAAGAGGGAGAACGGGAAGGGCAACCTGTCGAACATGGAGTAGAAGGTTGAGAATCCCTCATCATTTACAAGATTGTTTGCACCACGGCTGCCATGTCCATTGAAACAGTAGTGGAGGGTGGAGCAGGTTGCCTCTGAGAAACCGGAGGAATTGTGCAGGTGATTGGGCGTGATGTATAAACAGGTCTGGCCCCTGGGTGATAAAACACCAGGGTTTAAGTTCCTATCTGGCTGGCCCCTGTGAGACAGTGGTTGTGAAGGAGGAGGGGCTGTGGCCATGGAAAATCCTGCAGTCCTCCCCATGAACATCTGACTTGTCATCGACGGGGCAGTAAATGAGGAGGCAGTAGAGAGCTTAAAAGCAGTTGCCGTCAACGATAAACTACCATCGACAGGAAGTCACCAGAACTAACATACGATTCTGTAGAAACTGCTGAGAGGGCGCCAGAAAGCACCACTGACGAGAGAGTATAAACTCCCATTAATGAGGCAACAGTTCTAGAGGGCACTGTCTATGGTGGAGCACCAGTACTGGTGGCCGTTGACGAGCATCTGCCCAACGAGGATGAGGAGGATTTTTCCTTATCCCATCTATGCTTCTTATGTGAAGTTGAAGTGGAGGTCTCCTTGGGACGGGTCCCCTTCTCCAAGAGGGACAATTTCTGCTCCATTAGACGCAATTCAATTTCCTGCAGCCATCATCGATGTGCTGCCAGGTTGAATTCTTGGCAATGTCTGCAGGAGATGGTGTCGTGTGTGGGACCTAGACACCTAACACAAACGGTCTGGCTGTCGTAATGGTAGATGTTCCTAACGCAACGACATAACCGAAAAAGTGATGACATGCTTGTAGAATCTTTGGACATTAGTCGATGAAGATCGGAAACGGAGGGCAAATCTGTTCCCAGCTCAAGTTCTCGTCGATGACTGCTTCACAAGCACTAAGCTGCTGCATGCGAGCTGAAGACGGCGGGAAAATGAACTGAGGATGCCTAGGTGCAAGATGATGATGTCATGCGCGGGCGGCCCCTAGGAAAAGACTGCTAAAAGAAAGCTGCCGTGCACAGGAGCGCCCTCTGGTGACGTCCCAAGTGTATTACCTGCTGCAAGAGATTACCCCCGTGGAAGATCTGTTTTTATATTTAGTTAAAGCTTGGCCTGTGTTGACAGGATTATACTAAGGCTCTTGATCACATTAATTCCAAATACAGTACAATAACCTTCCCTTCATTTGCACAACTCCCAAAACACAGATTTGAACTGAGGGATGGGCAAGGGAGGTGGAACACTTCAACTATAAAGCAAGCTATAAACTCTTTGAATGGGTAATAAAGAACTCACCTGTGAGAAGCGCAGGGAGTGGAAGTAAACAAATCAATTAAGAATGTGAGTGGACAAGGCTTCAGCACCACCAAAAGTTAGCTGCATCAGGCTGCTATATTCAGTCCCTCGCATAAGGCAATAACCATTAAAGCATTTCATCCTCTTTATATAACAGGTATTTGAGTATATGTAATAGGAGTATTGTATTAAATTTATATACTTTTATATAGTCTTGTATGGTATGGATTTGTGCTGTATATTCATATATTTGTGTACTGTATGTATATATCTGCGCATTAAGGATCTCACTGGAAATGAATGATCTTGTCTTAGCTGAGTTATCCAATTCATTCATCCTATGTATGTAATGAGTAAAACTTTTACTACTACTACTTATATAATGTACAGAACAGATACTGTTTTTACCTTTGGTACAGCAGCCTGGAATACAAAGTCTGTCATGTCTGCCTCAGTGGTGTTCAAGGCGTTCATTGTTATAACCGTAATATTAGGATTTGTATTGGACCTCTCAAAGGTGAAATCTATCTTTAAGCCGTTCTTGCTGTATGCGGTCATTGTAGGAATGCCTGGGAAAAACAATACACATGCGATCAGGAACTGAGAATTAATGGGAAAAACTCATAAATAAAAGCCCCTCACGTGAGTGTTGGGCAGGCCCAGATTTGTACTTTATATGTAAAACAAAAACCTTTTACCGAGTTTTTTTTTTTTTTTAAGTGTATCTGAATAATTCTGACCTCCTTGAGCCAGCCATTTCAGAGTTTCAGTTGTGCCATCAGCATCCCAGAAACCCCAGCTGATGTCAAAGGCATGCTACAGGCACTGGAGATTCAACTAACTGCAATTTGATTTTTAAGCTTCTGAAACCTTGGATTAACTGTTCACAGGCCCTACAATCTTCTCAACATGAAGTTCAGGTCAAGGGGACTTTTTTCCACTGGAAACTGCCAAGCCCCATCCTCCACTAACCTGCCACTGCTGTGTTCTTCCACGACTTACCCCCACCCTAGGTGAAATTTGAGGGAAGGCCTCTCCCCAGACAAGTACATGGATCCAGTGAAAGACAGCCCGAAGGCTCCATGATGAGGAGATCAAGCATACTGGCACTGTCATTCTGATGACGATCGGTGTTTTACGGCTGTTTCTTTCCTTCCCTCTCTCAAGTCACTAGACTGTGCTGCAGCATCTAGTGGTGAGCTCATACACCGCAGTGCTACCCCTGGGGCATTTTCACTGGTCTGCCACAGGAGTCGCTGCAGTGCTGGATGCAGCATAATCTCCTTCCTGGGCATGGAAGCGCTGTCATTATCAGCACTAGCTCAATGCCTTGCCTGTGTGTCAAGGCTTTTACCGAACTCAGATCACAGACAGCAACCTAACGTGCTACAGCTGGATCAATGGATAGCCCCAAATCAATGGGATACTGGCTTCTGTAAAAATGAAGGTATCCCAGCAGAGTAACCCGGAAGACAATTTTTTTTTTGCTGTTGTCACCAACTGCTTTGTGTTTAACTTTTCTAAAGGAGGAGGGATCTCCCCAGTTTTTGAGCTTTACTCTTTCTTGTGCTGGGAAAAAAGAACTAGTTAGTTACTTGTAATTGTAGTTCTATTAGTAGTCAGGTCACCATCAACACTCAGGCAGTCTTCCACTGTGCATGCTCTTTCACTAGAAGACCTCAAGCTAGAATCCTCCTACCACCACGATAGTGCCCCTGCTCTCAGATCCACATGCCTGAAATGGGTATTTAAGGCAAGCCTTGCCTTAGGAGGTCAGGTGGTTTATGTGGATGTGAACTGAATAGTAGTAGTAGAATTAAAAATTACATACTCAAATAATTGTTGATCTTCCAGAGTATCTTCACCACTGTTTCACACTTGTGCGTCTACATTCAGAGGCACTAGGATTCCATGGAACCTTTTTCCTTACAGGGAGGGAGCTGACATCAGCTAATGGCGCAACTGCACCTCACATGGTCTTGTGTGTGCCAGCCAATAACTGCTGTTGGCTCCCTCACACCTTTCAGTTCTGTTCGTCGGGAGAGAAACAATGTGGAAAGAAAATAAGAGAGAGGACTAGATACTTTCCAGTCCAAGAGATACTGAAAGGATATAAGAAATAAAATGCACAGCCAAATAAAACCTACCAACTTATAGAGACTAAGAGTTGGGCCTACCAGGTGTCACATGGGTAGTAAGGTTTTAAAAGGGAGCGAGAGCCTTTCATCATCAAGCAGACAGGGTAAGGATAGTGATAAGAAAAATAAGGCAGAGCACTGGACAGATGGCTCTGCCAGGATCAGCAAACTGGAAGTCCCACCAGGACCCCCTTGCAAATGAGATGGAAACTGTGCCAAAAATGGAAAAATTACATCTAGACACCAAAAAGAAAAGCACCATGCTACCAGATAGAATACTGAGTCAACTTAAGAGTAAACTCCAACCTAGTTTTCTCTATACAGATGGGAGAAGTATAGGGATGAAGAGCTAAGGGCTGCAGGACTGTCAGTTCTAGCGAGTCAAAATCTGACCATCTCTTCTGGCATGGTTCGGTGGAGTGGGTGTAGCCCAAAACTCGGAGAAAAGTAACCAGGAGTACCAACCCAAAAATACTGGGATACAGGAACACTGAAATGGCAGCAAGGCTCTCTACCCTGCTGCAGTGGTGTGGTACTGGCGCTCGAACTCTCTACACAAACCAGAAAAGAAAAAATACTGCCCACCCCCCCATGGCTCCATAAGTGATTCTGCAGGCAGGGCCGAGGGCTCACAGACTATTTTATAGATAGCCTGTCGACAAGGAACAGGTCAGGAAGCATGGGAAAACCAGAAGCATTTTCATAATTCGCAAATAGCATTTTATTTTTCTCAATAACAGCAAAGTAAAAAATAAAAATGTGTTCCGTATAACTATTTACAAAGACAGTACAGAGAAAACAGTCCTGAGTGTTTCTTCTCAGTTTCAAATCTCAGTCTCGCTCTCTCACTCTCCTTGTAAAACATTGCTGCTCTTTTTTATAACAAGTCTTTGCAAGGACCTTGCTAAGAGAGCCTGCTTCTCACAGAATGTTCTTTTAAGTTTACAGAGTGTTCTTGTCAGTTTCCAATGTTCTTGCAGGTGCAGCAAAAGGAACAGAATGACCCAGAACTGACCTCTTGTTTACAGCTCTGCAAAAGGCTTAAAACATGCATGTCAGGTTAACACTCCTTGAGTTCCAAACAGCTTTTTGCAATCATTTCACCAGTATAACTTTATACAGTTTTAAACAAAGGGATCCTAGTTTCACAGAGTTTTACACAGAGATTCACATACAATTTTTATAACTACAGATATGCAAGGGGGAAGAAAAAACAGAAATAGCAAGGTAAGGCAGAGAGATAGCGAGAGGAGAATTGCAAAACCGGAGTGATCAGTTCCTAGGTCTCACAAGAAAATCTGATTAGGAAGGGTGGAATATGAAGGCCATCATCTTTATATGTTGCAGGATTATTCGTCCAGACTCCTAAAGAGAAGGAAAGTGTTTAATAATACCATGCAGCAGCTGCGCGACCTGAAAGTCGAGAATTTCTTGTTCTATCCGGCCACTTTAAAAATAAAGCACGAGGGAGCTACATACTCCTTTTGGGAAGTGGAAAAAGCAAAGGAGTTCACAAGAAATCCAAGGCAAAAGCTGCGCTGAGGATCGATTCAGGGGCTGAGAAATGGAGCCGAGAGCTCTACCTTAGAACTTGAGTGAAGGAGGAGAGAAGTAACTGGGGACGACTGCTTGTTTGTGTGTTGTTCTAAAGTTTTTGAAATTCAAGTTTGTGCTGGAGGAGAAAGAGGGTGAATTGGAAAGGCTGACAATGAGTTTACCGCCATGTGTGGACTTGATTGGGGTACTGGAATTGCAAGACTGATGGAGTGCCCAGAGGATGGTGGAGAAGAATGAAGGAGACATACATAGAGACGGGTTTGAAAGGTCATGGTGGGATGAGAGTCTGCACTAAGTGGTGGAGATATCCGGATGTAAAGGAGAAGGCCCGAAAAGCTTGTGAAGAGAGAAGCTGACTGGAGAAATGTCTGGGTGCAGGTAGGAGGGTGGGCAGGGAGAGGGGCCTAGCGCGTTGGTTTTTAGTCGCGGCCTACTCTCCCTGCTTGTCCTCACTGATACCCCCAACCAATTTATATTTTGGGAAAATTTCTGCATGGAGTAAATAAAAGGGGGGATAACGAGGAGATAGGGACACAGAAGGGAAAAGCTTCCAGATGGATATGATGGGGGCTGCAAAGAGGAAGCAGTTGGGGGTGCGAGGAGCAAGGGAAAGGAAATGCTGGAAGGCTGGCAAGGAAAGGGGAAAATTAAAATGGATAGAAGTACATAACAAGGACAGAGAGTTTAAATGGCTGTTGG
Source organism: Neoceratodus forsteri (assembly GCA_016271365.2). Lineage (NCBI taxonomy): Eukaryota > Metazoa > Chordata > Ceratodontiformes > Ceratodontidae > Neoceratodus > Neoceratodus forsteri. Next base: position 1,118,733,100 of record CM028130.1, on the reverse strand, counting down.
GGGAGAGCGTGGGAGCGCCTGCTTCAGTATCTGGGGATGAGGCAGACACTTGAGTCAGGGAGACTGATAGTGTCTAAGGAGCGGGGAAGCGTACAAGGGGAAGGAGGGGGGAAGGAAAGGAGCGAGTTAGGTAGAGGGATTTTCAAGGAAGAAAGATGGGGGGAGAGGGTGGGAAGGGAAAGAAGGAACAAAAGGAGCTGCGAGAGGTGGAAGGAGAAGTGGGTCAGACTGAAGATGGAGGGAATGGAATCAGTAGAGAAGGTGAAGGGGGGGAGGAATGGCAGGAGGGAGGGAGGGTTAGTGGACCGAGGAGGAAAGAGAAGTAGGATTATGTGTACAAAGTTATGTGTTTGAATTGTTGCTGAGTTTGTATGTTCTGTTATCGATGTTTTATCTTTTCGAACAAAGGGCAACCAGTGAAACTAGGTATATGAAACTATCATGCTATTGGTGGAAAGGCGATGATGGAAGGGAATGAATATATGTGAATGTTGATTTGCAAAAAAGTGTTAATGTAATTAACTGGCATGTTCGGGGTATTACGAATCCAGTAAAGAGGTCTATGCCGTTGACAGCTCTTAAAAGAGGGGCAGCCCATGTAGCTCTATTACAAGAAACACACCTAACAGAAGTAGAGCATGCTAAATTGGCTCGAGGATGGGTTGGAAGGTGTTACGCGGCCTCGGCCTCAGTGCGTAAAAGAGGAGTTGCCATACTAATACATAAAGGATTGAACTTGGAGGTGCAGAGAGTAATTAGGGATACTAAGGAGGGAGATTTGTCTTTATTTCGGGAACTCTGGATGGGGAGCAAATCACTTTAGGATCGGTGTATGCCCCAGCAGTGTATGAATACCAGTTTTATGCCTCTTTGCTGGATTTATTGGTATGGGAACAATTCCCAGGATTAATAATGGGGGGGGGGGAGAGACTTGAACTGGGCCATGGACTCGAAAATGGACCATTCCGAGGGGAAAAGGAGAAGCTCAAGGGCGATGCAACAGTGGCAAGAGGGGATGGCGGAGCTGGAACTGGTGGATGTCTGGCGAACGGCAAACCCGGCAATAAGGGACTATACTTTTTATTCTAACACCCACAAAACTTGGACGCGGACAGACTGTATTTACGCCACGATGGAATGGTATGCGCGGATGTGGGAGGTACGACACAGCCCAATATAAATTTCGGATCACGCAATGGTGGTAATGAAAATACAGGGGGAGAGAGAGACAGGGGACACCCCCATATGGAAATTCCCCCCTTATCTGGCTCAGAACGAGGAATTTAGAAAGCATTTGTAGGATAGTTGGGACTTGTTTATGGCAACAAATGAAAAAGAAGGAACCTCGAATAATATACTGTGGGAAACTGGCAAGGTGTTTATGAGGGAAGCAATTATTGAATACGTATCCCGTATAAAGAAAAAACGGGCACAGAGAAGGGAGCTGGAAGGTAAATTAAAGGAATTAGAAAGGAGAGTGGCTCGAGGTGAAAAGGGGAGGCCGTCCGGACACTGGATATGGTACGGGAGGCTCTAAATGCGCATCTAAGATCAGAAGCGGGGAGAGTCAACCTGTTTAACAGAAGATACATATTTGAGTGGGGAAATAAACCAGGGCCAATGGTGGTTAATCTCATGAAGGGACGAGAGACGACAAATAGAATTATGGGAGTGAGAGATGAAAAGGGTATCCTGCAGAGTAAAGATAAGGAGGTGCAGAAAGCCTTTCAGACCTTCTTTCAAAAATTATATCAGGCAGGGGATGGGGGAACAAAAGAAAGGATGTTAGAATTTTTAGAGAAAGTAAAAGTCCCGAAGGCCATGCAGATGCAGAGGGAAAAGTTAGGGAAAGCAATAACGGAGGGGGAGGTGCTGAAAGCCATCCAAAAGTTGCAGAAGGGGAAAGCTAGTGGTCCGGATGGGTATTCAGTGGAGTACTACAAATTGATGGGGGCCCGAGTTGCAAGGGTATTGCGCAGAGTGTACCAGCAGAGGGAGGGGATGGAGAAGGTTAGTTTACCGGATACGTGTTATGATGCTGTTATATGCCTCATACCAAAGGAGGGGAAGGACCCGCACCTATGCACCTCATATCTGCCAATATCACTGTTAAATTGTGATTTGAAGATAATGGCCAAAGTTCTGGCCAGCAGATTAGAGGAGATTCTCCCGGGGATGGTTCACCTGGACCAAACGGGGTTTATTAAAGGAAGACAGTCGTATCATAATATGAGGCAGCTGCTTAATATACTTTGGGGAGCGAATAGGGGAAAGGATGATATAGGGATCCTTTCAATGGACGCGGAAAAAGCATTTGACAGAGTGGAATGGAATTATCTGTTTGAAATACTGGGGAGGTCTGGTCTGGGTGAACCGCTCCTGGGATGGATAAAGGCGACGTATAGAAGGCCCAGGGCACAGATAGTAGTAAATGGGGACAGGTCAGAGTGTTTCAATTTGGAGAGAGGCACGAGGCAGGGCTGCCGCGCTTCCCCTTATTGTTTGTACTCGCAATAGAGCCTGGCGGTTGCAATTAGAGAAAATAGGGACATACAGGGAGTGTGTGGGGGGGGGAGGTAGATCACAACAGAAACTAGCACTATACGCGGATGATATGCTGTTGTTTATGAAGGACCCTAGGCAATCGGTTCCCCCACTTCTGTCATTAATAGAGGAGTTTGGGAAATTTTCCGGTTACAAAATTAATCTGGGAAAGTCAGAAGTCATGTGGTCTAAGGGGACGGGTGAGGAGATTAGACAATGAGGACTCAAAGTGGTGGAGGCGACCATGACATATTTAGGGGTCCAGGCTGGTAGATCCCTGGGGTCCTTATATAATTTAAACTATGCTAAATTGATTAAAACTATAGAGGCAGACTTAAGAAGGTGGACACAGTTGCCCGTGTCATGGCTGGGCAGAATATAATATAATAAAAATGAATGTGCTGCCCAGGATCTTGTATCTTTTACAAATGTTACACCTGGGTTTGTCCAAGGAGGATGTGCATAGACTGGAGAAGGCCTTTACTTAGAGGGGAAAGCATCTGAGGGTGAGCCTAGGGAGGTTAAAGGCAGATAAGGAAAAAGGGGGCTTAAACTTCCCTGACTTGGAAAACTATTTTTTGGCTATACAGCAGAGATATGTGGCGGACTGGGTATATAAGCCTGAAGTGGCCAGATGGGTGGAATTGGAGCAGGGAACGGCACAGGGTAAACTAACGTCATATCTTCATAGTAGAGGGTTAAGGGCGTATAAGATGGGAAAAGAGGTTAATCCCCTGGTAGTACAAGTATTGTTGGCCTGGAAGGCGTTAAAGAGGAAAGGAAACACTTTTAATGCCAGTGGCAGGGAATCCATATTTTTTGCCAGGCCTGGAGGATACAGGCTACAGGAACTGGGAGCGAAAAGGGATAAGAAGTTTGGGACATTTACTAGTGAGAGAGCGGTTTCGTTCATTACAAGAGTTACAGGAAGTAGTAGGAGGGGGTAAGAGATAGATTCAGGTATTTTCAGACTAGGGTATATATGGGAAGCCTAGGAAAGGAAAACAAAGTGTTGTATGAGGTGGATCCGGTAGAGGTGTTGATCTATGCAGCTCAAAAGCAAGAAAAAGGATTTATAGGCCAGGCGGTTAACAGACGGAAGGCTATACTCCCAGATAGGACGGTAAAAACTAGGAAATTGTGGGAAAGAGACCTCGGAAGGAACATATCGGATCAGAATTGGAAATTACTGCTCCAGATGCACTCTGGAATTACGATATACAACAAATATAAGGAGGCATACTTTAAATTCATTCATAGAGTATATCTCCCACCGGTGATCGTGCATAAGGCGCACCCTGAAGTGTCACCCTTATATGGAAGGTGTGGTTCTGAAAGGGGAACATGTGTGCATTGTTTTGGGGAATGCTTGATACTGCAGAAATATTGGAAGGAGGTGGTGGTACAGTGGGAAAGATTGCCGGACGGGAGTTACCAATGGACCCTCTGGGATGTTTATTCAGGGTGGAGAACGGGGAAGAGGAGGAATGGATATTATTACCTAGGTGGATCAGGGTACTTTATGTCCTGGCTCGACATGGGATCCAGAATACATGGGTATCACAGGTCGCACCGATAGTACAAGGGTGGTGGAAGACGGTGCTAAAGACACTGGGGCTTGAGAGGCTAACATATGTGATGGGGGGGGGAAGAGAAGAAGGATTTGAAAGACACTGGGCCCCCTTTTTGGTCTCCTTGTCGGAGGAAGAGAGCTGGATGTTATGGGAGGGTACAGTAGGTTAAGATAGAGATGGATGAAGAGAGGAAGTACAGAGAAAGTAGAAAAGATGAAGTGGAAAAGAAGGGGGAAGCTAAAATGTTTGAGGAGGGTTAAAAGAGAAGATAATGAATGATGGAAAAGTATGGGGAAATGTAGAACTGAGTACAAGACTGGATGGATAAAGCATGAGTATACTGGTTGCACTTTCACTTTACTCTATGTTATTTTATTTTAATCTAATTTAAGTTAATTTAATGTAATTTAACTTTGTAGAACCTGAGGGAAACAGTTTGGAATGAAGTGAACAGATTGATTTCTACAATGTAAGCTGGTGATAGCGGAATGAACAAGTTGTGTATTCGATCGCATGTTGAAGCTTGTTGAAAAAGCAAATAAAAATATTATACAAAAAAAAAAAATTTGATTGCATAACCAGACAGAAAAGAGATAAGGAACAGATCCCTGCATTAACCTTTCCGCATAACAAATGGGTAGGACCTTATTCAACCTTGTGACATACCCCCCTCTAAGAGGGAACCTGATTCACGAAAACAGGTTTCCAAAAAAAGGAAATTACGTACCTACTGTAATTCTGATCTTTCTGTGCATCTTCACCATTCATCACCTTTGGGTACTTGGCCAGAGGTCATGACCCCACAGAAGCTTTTTTTTTTTTTGATGGGCGAAGTCGACGCACCATCGGCCCCGCCCTCGAGGCCAATGCACTGTGTGGTGCTCGCGGGTTGGCAGTTAGGTGTTGTCGACTCCGCCCTCCCGCCAGTTCTGAGTCACCATAGAGGTGAGAAGAGGGTGGGACAAGGAAGTCCAAGGGACAGACAAAGGAAAAGATACATAAACTAAAAGAAGAAATAAACGACAGAGGACAGAACAAGCTTGAAAGACTTAGGGGATTGGGTAGGAGCCCCAATCCCTTGAAGTAGAAAGGAGGAGGGAGGATGGGTTAAGGATTTTTAGAAATAGGGATAAGAGTGAGGGGGGAAAAATAGGATAAACATACCCCAGAACCTTGGCCTGTCTCCAGATTGTATAGGAACTGCGAAGGAGTAGCCAAGAGGCTAACAGCCAGAATTCAAGGCATAGAATCACTGGCAGTAACTCCAACAAAAGCAGAGTCTGCTATTCTGGAAGAAAGACAGGATACAGGGATATTTCCCCCCCTCAAAAGGGAAATTTTGGTGCAAGAAATCTAGTTTCTTAAATTAACTGAAGTTATGTCCAAAGGACAAGGAAATGAAAGGATTGACGGGAAGAAGTAAATAAAAGAGGGCAACTGCCAACTCCCACCCCACAGGGGTGGAGCTGAAGCACTGAAGATGGAGGGTCCCACCTTCCTGACCACACACAGAAAGATCAGAATTACAGTAGGTACGTAATTTCCATATCTTATCTGTGTCAAACTTCACCATTCATCACCTTTGGGTGAGTGTCGAGCTCCCCCCCCCCGAAGGGGGTTTTAACCCTAAGGCACTGAGTCCCTTAGCTCTCAGTGGGTGACACATTAAGAGGGAGAACCTTCAAGGGCCAGGAGTGGCCCGAGAGTGGGGAGAGTGAGACAGGGACCCCCCCCGGAGGGGGTAGGAAGTTGCCCCGACAGACGCCGTCTCACCCTAAGGGAGAAAAAGTACAGTTACGCAAGAACTTACCGTAACAGCAGATCTACGAGAGAGGCTCGTGCAGTAGGTAATTACATATAGGACTGACGCCGGCCGGCGTCAGGACCCAACAGAGAAATTTCTAGCTAGCAGTCTCTGGCGGGGGACCGCCCCCACGTCCGGTGACCGACGTCATGCGGTGTCAGTATAAAGGGGCGGTCCCCCACGTCCGCCTTCCAGGTCTTTCCCACCAAAGGCCAAAAGGCAAGACGAGAAAGAAGTAGTTATTTCCCTTCCTGGAAAAGGAGCTGAAAAAGCTTAGGGGGATGGAGGGCGGATAGGTATTACCTACTGCAATAGCTTCTCTCGAAGATCTACTGTTACGGTAAATTCTTACGTAACTGTACTATCTTACTTCGAGAGGGCTCTTGCTGTAGGTATTTACATATAGGACTGAGTCCCAAGCAGTCGGGAACAAGGAGAAGCAAATGGGGGGAGGAAATTTACTCAGAAGTAGACCCTCTGGTTGTGAAGGCCTTAGGAAAGGAGGCCTTGCAAAACAGCCAGCCCGAAGCCTGCTCTACGGCGAGAAGCAATGTCCAAACTATAACGTTTCGTAAAGGTATGGGCATAAGTCCAAGTGGCAGCTGCACAAATGTCAGCCGCTGACATGTTCTTGAAACAAGCCACATAGGCAGCGACTCCTCTGGTGGAGTGGCCTCTAACTTGACCCGGCAGGGTCTTGTACTTGTCATAACAGAAAGTGATACAATGAGCCAACCATTTCAATAGGCATTGCTTAGAAACTGCATTGCCTTCTCTTTTATGGGCAAAAGAGACGAACTGCTGATCAGTCTTTCTGAGATCCTTCATCCTGTTGGTGTAGCATCTCAGAATTCTGTGAACATCCAAACTATGCAGGAGGTACTCTCCTTGGTTGGAGTGTTGCATTAAAAAGACAGGCAACTCTATGGATTGATTCAGCGTCGATTCTGCTACCACCTTAAGGAGAAACTTAGGGCTGGTATGCAGAGCCATACGTCCCTTTTAAAAAAATCAAATACGTGATTTTACACATCAGGGCCTGAAGCTCGGAAGTCCGTTGAGCAAAAGTAATGCCCACTAGGAAGAGAGTCTTCCAAGAAGGGAACTTTTAGGTCCACTGAGGCTGCCGGCTCAAAAGGAGGCAGAATAAATTTCTCTAAAATGAAATTCAGATCCCAAGGAGGGGCAGGAACCCGGATAAGGGGTCGTAAGTGAAGGACCCCTCTCAAAAAGGTCTTAGAGACTTCCAGCTGAGCAAACGTTCTGTCTGCAAAGGGGGCATGATAGGCCGAAATGGCCACCATGTGAACCTTTAAGGATGAATGGCTGAGACCAAGATCGAACAGGTGTCGCAGGTAATCCAGAAGTCAGCCGACAGAGCACGAGAAGGGCTCTACATCATTGGAGGCAGCCCAGAGAACTGCTTCCATTTCATGCCATAAGTACATCTGGTTGAGGGTTTCCTGGCCTCCACCACAATCTCGGCTACTCGGGGGGAGGGGGGGGACCCCGAATCGGGCCTGAGCTATGTTTGCAGGAGCCACGTGTGCAACTGAAGGGACTTGAGGCCTGGATGGACCAGGGTCCCTGATCCTGGGTCAGCAGAAATAGTGACAGAGGAAGAGGAGGTTCCTCTGAGTACTGTTGCAGAAGACAGATCCAAACCTGCCTGGGCCAGAAAGGAGTGATCAGAATCATTTGAGCTCCTTCCGAACAGAGTTTCTGCAAGACCCCCGTAATCAGTGGAATCGGGGGGAAGGCACAGACGAATCTGCCCTTCCAGTCAAGAGACAGAGTGTCTCTCTAAAAAAATGCTGCGTCCTGGAGCGAGCGAGCAGAAGACGGGAAGTTTTGTGTTTTGAGGGGATGCAAACAGGTCTACCTGTGGAGTTCCTCAGCGCAGGAAGATGTTGTCTACGCCCCCCTGATCCAGTTCCCATTCATGAGCTAGAGTAGATGACCAAATTAGCCTGTTTGCCAGCGTGTTCTCGATCCCCGGGACATGAGATGCCGTGATGTGAAGGTTGTGCTGTACTGACTAATCCCAGACTCGCATCACCTCTCGGCAAAGGGGTAGGAATGAGTTCCTCCCTGTTTGTTGATGTACCAGACCACACACGTTGTCCGTCTGTACTGCTAGGTGACCTGGAAACAGATACAGATGCAGAGCCTGAACAGGATACAGTACTGCCCTTAGTTCTAGCACATTGATGTAGAGGGACTTCTCGAGCTTGGACCAGAAGCCCTGGGTCCTGTAAGGACTGAGATGGACTCCCCAACCCTCGCCGGAGGCGTCCGTAGTCAACGTCTGTGAGGGGGGAGGGAGACTGAAGGGAACTCCCCGGCAGAGGTTCTCCTGAACCATCCACCACTGCAGGTCCCGAGCCATGCAAGTGGAGACCAGGACAAAATGATCTAGGTCGTCCACCAACTGATCCGAAGTGTCCACTGAGAGATTCTCATGTGGAGCAGAGTGCGAGGGACTGTCAGAATCGCAGCCACTATTAGCCCAAGGAGGCAAAAGACTGACCTGGCGCTGACCCGCCTGCGGCTAAACAACAGGCTGATCTGGGCCTGAAGAGTGGCCACCCTGTCCGGTGGCAGGAAGGCCCTGCCAGAGGTCGTGCCCAGGATCGCCCCAATAAACTGGAGCCTCTGGGACGGGATCAGATGGGACTTGACTTGGTTGATGGTAATAACCAGGCAGGCAAAGACCTGCTGGGTAAGGGAAAGGAAGTGCAGGAGTTCCTCCCTTGACGGGGCCGCCAGGAGCCAATCGTCCAGGTACGGGAAAACCTGCACCCCCAGGGTACGCAGGTAGGCTGCTACCACTGAAAGGCATTTGGTGAACACTCGAGGCGCCAAGGAAAGACCAAATGGGAGGGCCTTGAACTGGTAGTGGTCCCCCTGGAATGCAAATGCAGGTATTTGTGATGGGAAGGGTGGACAGGGATATGCAGGTAGGCATCCTGCATATCCAACGCTCACAGCCACAGTCCTGGCTGAAGAAGGGGCAGGAGGCTCTGCAGCGAGAGCATCCTGAACCTCTTGTACTCCACAAACAAGTTCAGGGAGCTGAGGTTGAAAATCGGCCTCACGTCCCGTTTTCTTTGGGACCAGGAAGAAATGGGAATAGTATCCCATTCCCTGAAGAGGAATGGGGACGGGTTCTATTGCCTCCTTCAGCAAAAGTGCTGAAATCTCTTCCTGGGCCAGAAGATGATGTTCCCGAGAGTACGACGACCTTGGGGGAGGGTGTCGAGGGGGTTTCTGAAGAAATTCTATTGAGTGTCCTTCTGCGATCAGCTGGCGCACCCAGGAATCTAAAGTGATCCTCTCCCAACCTGGGAGGTGGAGGGAAAACCTCCATCCTACCGGTTCCTCTGGAAGGCCCAGAGGCTGTGGGAGAGGAAAGGAGTCAGGTGGTGTGAGGCAGCATCGTGGCTGATGCACCGCTGCTTTTTGGGTGGAGGGGCTCGCAGCCGAGGGGCCCGCCGCCGTCCGATTTCTGGGGTTTCTTTGCCGATTCTGCCCGCGAAAGGATGGCGCTGTGTTTGATGGAGATGATACATGGAGTCCACAGACTTCAGAGCAGTGCCCTTCTCCTGCAGATCGGTGATAATGTCCTTGACATCACCACCAAACAGCACCGAACCCTGGAAGGGCGCTTCCTGAATAGCGGACTGCACTTCCGGGACCAACCCTGACACACGGAGCCAGGCATGACGCCGTAAGCCTACGGCAAAAGCGGAGCTCCTACCAGCAGTGTCCACTGCATCGTAAGTAGCACTAAGCATGTGCCAACTGGCCGAATGTGCAGAGCGGATGAGGTCAGCTACTCTGTTTGACTTGAGAGTCCAGAAGGGAGTCCAATTTAGATTCCACCTCACTAAGAATCGCCTTCTGGTAATCCCCCATGTGACCCATATAATTTAGGGCCCTAATACCCAGAGTGGAAGAGCACAGATCTTCTTCCCATACTGGTCCAGAAGATGGGATTCTTTGTCAGGTGGAGACGAGCTCAGATGTTTCGGGTTAGCTGTCCGGCCATAAGCGGCACTAATTACGACCGAATCAGCTCGAGGGTGAGAATCTAAAAAGTCAACACCCTCGGGAGCCTGATATAGCCTGTTCGACTTCCGAGGAAGCAGGGCTAAAGCCAACGGTTGCTTTCAAACAGTGGAAACAAGGTCGGCATGAGGCTCAATCCAGGGTGGCACCAATGTAGGAGCTGTCTCAGGCAGGTCCAGATGTTCAGCGAGTTTCTTACGCTGTGGAGCTGGCTTCAAGGAATGCCACTTGTGAACCTCCTGGATTTTGCGTAGCAACTCTGTAAAGGAAGGATCCTCCGGAGGAGACTTCAGAGGAGTCCTAGGCCTGGGCTTACATGGAGACCGTGGCTCATCGTCCAGCTTGGAGCAACCGGAGTCATCCGAGGTATCCAAGGAGGAAGACGATGAAGAGGAAAACTCCCTCTCCCGGCAAGGGGGAGGAATGGACCCCTTGGAAGGTCCTCGGGGAAACTTATCCTGCCCCGCCCTGGAACCAGAGGGCTCACCCCTGGTGTCCGGAGGTGGGGAGGGAGTCTGTCGTTGCAGAAGTACAGGAGCCGAAATTGGCACCGTCGTCATCAGACGACTCTCCACCTCTCTGGTGAGTTGGGCCTTGGCTTCAGCCCACCAGGAGGCCAGAGTCTCCTTCAAGTCCACCGTGGCTGAGGGGAGGAGGAGGCGGAGGGGATATGGGTATTGATTGTACCCGTAAGGCGCAGATCCATAACCCGACGGTGGGAAACCCCGCATCGGGTATTGAGGCACCGGGTACTACGATGTTGGATAGGCCGGTGTCGGGTACTGGGGCGTCGGGTACTGTGGAGCCGGGTAAGACGGTGTCTGATGCGACGACGTTGGATACCCGGGAGCCAAGGGGTCTGTTGGAGATGGTCCGGCCAGAGGGCCCACGGGCAGGCCTGGAGCAGGAGGCCTGGCGTTGGAGCGGCATCCGGGAGTGGGATGTCGCCCGGTGTTGGCAAGACCAGCATCTGAGATGGCGTCCGGGGAACCGATGTCAGGTCAGTTGGACCAGCGGGTGGACGGCCCGACGGGGGTGCAGCAGGTACCTCGGCATCGCCCGGGGATGGAGGAGTAAAGTCCCTGGGGTCAGGCTGAGGAGACCCAGGGACCCCAGAGGGCAGCGAAGGCTGCGGGGAGCCGGGAACGGCAGAAGTGGGAGGGACTGGCGTCAGCTCAGCCGCCGTGCAGGCATCGGGCAGGCCGACGTCCGACTTATCAGCGGAATCCGGGCGGACGCCGGAGGAGCCGACGTCCAACTTATCAGACCCATTGCCAGAGGCAGGTCGCGAAGAAGGAGCAGCCTTGTCGGGTGGAAGAGGGGCTGTGCGCCGCCCTGAAGGGTCGGGCGACTTATCGATCATCTCCGTGCGGGCGTCAGAAGAGCTGATGTCTGGCTTACCGGAGCCGATCGAACCAGTAGGCCGCATGGTGGTGGCTTTACTGGGAGTGGAGGCCTCCAATAGCCTGGAGGCGCCCGAAGGGCCCGAGCGAGCCAGACGGGGGCCGGGCTACCTTGAAGCCTCAAGGTAGCTATCGCGAGCGGACCCCGAGAGGACGCTACCTGTAGCATGGCGACTCCTGAAGACACGGTGGATAAGGAGCCCTCTATCCCGTGCTCCTCCTGTATTTCTTTCATGATGGCCTTGGGAAGTGGACGCCTGCCGGAGCTTTCTGAACTCCTTCTCCATGGAGGACATTTTCTTCTTTAGTATGTGGGCCTCCAGGGACTGCTGCCTCCTCCTGCGGGTGGCGGCGTTGAATTTTAGGCAGTGCTGGCACTTCTCCACCTGATGATCCGGGCCTAGACAGAAAAGGCACTGGGAATGGCCGCCCTGTGCGGAGTTAGGCGCTGCATGAGTTGCACTTATTTTTGCGCCGGAAGGTGTACAGGACATATACACCGGCCTAATGCCTGACTATTTTAATCAAGAATCGAAAAAGACGGTAAAACTACCGACGAGAGTTGACGCGAACTTACCACGAGGCGCTGACATGAGCTAAAGGTGGAAAGAACTGTAAGGTTGGCATGTGGGACCGCCCCTTTATACTGACGCCGCATGACGTTGGTCACCTGACGTCGGGGTGGTCCCCTGCCAGAGACCGCTAGCTAGAAATGTTTCCGTTGGGTCCTGATGCCGGCCGGTGTCAGTCCTATTGTAATTACCTACTGCAAGAGCCCTCTCGAAGTAAGATGATAGATTCTCTGTTGAGTGGAGTTAATCACCCTACGCCGGGCCCAGGGTGACAACCGAGAGAGACGCAGCCATGCCGTCTGCCTAGTGCACATCACTGTCCCTACGACCCTGGTAGCTACCTCACTGGTGTCATACGATGCCCTTGCTTGGTGCCTTGCTAGCTCCAGGCCATGTGCAGAGAGTGCAATAGCTTGTCTGGTTTCCTCTATGTCAGGCATCGAAGCTAGGAGTTGACCTAGCCTGGACCACAAGAACCTGTCATAGGATGCATAATGGGCCTGATATGCTGCAATAGAAAGCAGCAACCGTGCCGAGTAGAATGTCCTCCTCCCCCAGAAGTCAAAATCCAAGGAATCTTGATCTGGGGGCAGGTCACGGTGCAGGGCGCAAAGCCCACCGGGAGTATCCAATTAAGTCTATCCTGAGCTAGGATGAGGCACAGAACCTGGAGACTTCCCGGTGGCACAATACCACTGGCAGAGATCCCTAGGGGCTGGGACTCCAGAAAAGGGTCTCTGCCAGGAATGCAATGACGCTCCCTGAAAGGGAGCAAGCCAGGGGGGGCACCACAAGGGTATACTCACTGAAATCGCCTAGGAAGGCAAGAGTTGAGTGCTCTGGATTGTGTTGAGTGGGAGGGGTGATGTGCAGGTCCTCCAACATCCTCACAAGGAATCGCTGATACTCTACGAGATCAGCAGCTGGAGAGATGTGGACAGACTGCTCCTCTCCCCCAGAAGAGGGGGATGAGGAGTTAGAGGACCTCAAGAGTTCAGAAGCTGGCTGCTCAGGGGGAGAATGAAAAACCTGTCTGTCCATAGCCCTACCATAAGAGGGATATTGAGCAGCCACCGCTCTGAACTGCTCCCAGGAGAGAGGACCGCCAGGAGAAAGAATACCTGGGAGCGCAGGAGAATGCGGAAGAGGAGTGGGGACAGAGCCGACAACAGGAATCGGCTGATCTCTGTCTTGGCTAGGGAGCGCACCAGAAACACTAAGGTAAGGAGGAGCTCCGGAAAACTCCACAGCCAACAGCTGATCAACCAAAGTGGAACTGCCTAGGCTGCACCCCGAAGAATCACCCCTGTGAGGTGACCGCGGCCGTGAAAGTCCAAAAGGACTGTCCCCCACCTCCAAAGAATGGGGCCCTCTTGAGGAAACTGAAAAGGAAGGGCGGAGATCTGCACTACGGCTTCTCCCAGAGCCCGGGTGGGCCCCAGAAAAAGGCCGCCGCACGGACCCCATACCCATCGACCCTTTGGAATCCGAGAGTGCCCTCCTCCTCTTGAGAGCCAGCCTAGGCAGCTGGCAGCCCTGGTCGGCCCCCGAAGGAGCTATCCAGAGAGCAGCACCCTTCCCTCCCGTGGGTGCTCCAACTGGCCCCAAAGTTGGACGATCCAGGCACACCACAAGAGGGGGTACCACCATTGAGGGGTCAGAGAACCCTCCGAGACCAGGTTGCAGAGCAATGGTGGTCTGCATCACTGTTTGCTGGTCAGCACCACTGACCCTGGCCCCGGAAGTCACTGCCTGCTCATCAGAGGGGGGCTGCCCCTGGCCTGTCGAGGACATTACGAAGGTGTCCACATGAGCAGCCAACTCCAAAGAGTCAGACTGCCTGTCTGACTCAGAGTCCGATTCCTCCTCCAAAGAGGTGGAGATCAAAGTTCTGTGTCAAACAGTTCGTGGACGCCCACCATCATCCCGACTGAAAAGGGCAACAGAACCAGAGACTGCACCAGAGTCGGTGCAGACATCCCCAGCCACACTGCAAACGGTGCTATACAAAGTCACGACTCCAATGATGGCAGCCTTGGAGCCGGAGCCTGTCACGGCGCCATCCCGGCCCATGGCACCACAAGTGGTGCCGAGACCAGAGATGGCACCGATAGCTCCGACCGCACTCTTGGCACTGTGAGCAGCGGCGAGGTCTGAGACCCCCATGGCGCTGACCCACCCCATAGCGCCGCGACCGGCTCCAGAATTGGACACGGTGCCGAAAGCTCAACCACGGTGCCGCCGTGGATGGCACCAGGGCGAGACACAGGACGGGCCATAGAGCCTCCCACAGCACTGCTAACACCATTGGCACTGACAATAGTGCCATTGGGATCCACAGTGCCACGAATGGGCATGGAGCCCAAGATGGAGTTGACACAGGCCTTCCAGCAGCGGAGTGCGACACCAGAGCCGGCCCCGGCGGCTTGATTACCAAGCGGTGCCTCCCGCCTGTCCCTCGGGGAACAGACTGGGCCTCCGCACTCGCGGAAGGGCCTCTGCCACGGCTAGGCTACAAGAGACAGAGGCCCCTCCTCCGGTCCGTGATAGAACTGGGAGGGACCCGGAGAAAGGGCAGAGAATCTAATGACCTGATGAGTGCAAGTGCCTGTCCCCTGCTGAAAGTCATGGAGCTCATCCCACCTTCCACGTGCTGCTTGATGACACGGTGGTCCATGGAGAAGCAGGCATTGCACGAATCCATGTCGTGTAGTGGGCCACGACATGCGAGGCAGCGATCATGCTGGTCAGTGTCAGAGTACTTATGGCCGCATAGGCACCGATGCATGGGGGGCCATCCTGTCTTCAAAGTTTTCTTGCCCTCTGACCAAGACATGACCTATGGAAAACCACCACCAAACAAGACCCGACGCCGCAAAATAAAATAACAGTCTTACCAGGTGACATCAAGGGGAGCGAACAGAACCGGCAGGATAACTCTGAGTCAACAGACTACAACACGGGGTCGAGAAACTGCGTAGTTGTTGAAGGCTTCAACAGCAGAGGCAGGCCTCTAGAAAATCTTCTCAGCTTCCCACGAGGCGACCTCGACAGCGGCAGATGAAGAACTGGTGGGAGAGCAGATTCGATATCAACTAATGGCCAACCCACAAGCGCCACGTAGTGCACTGGCCTAGAGGATGGCCCCGATGATGCATCGACTCTGCCCATCCAAAAAAAAAAAGCTCTTGAGGGGTCATGACTTCCGGCCAAGTACCCAAAGGTGATGAATGGTGAAGACTGACACAGATAAGATCTATTAATTCGCCTCTAACATTAGCATATAACCTTTACAATTCAAGTTGAAACATACACATTTGTTTTTTTAACCTTCGGAATTCTACATTCCTGATCCATATCTTGACAGAAAATCAGCATTGACACTCTCTTTCCTAGATTTGTGTATCACTTTAAAATTAAATGGCTGCAGTGCCAGGTACCACCGTGTGATTCTAGAATTTTTATCCTTCATTTGGTTAAGCCAACAGAGAGGATTGTGATCTGTTACAAGCACAAATCAGCTCCTAGCAAGAAAAACTTTAGTGATTCCATGGCCCACTGTGCCGCAAGGCATCCTTTTCAATAGTGGAGTACCTTTTCTCTCTGTCATGCAATTTCCTACTTATGTATAGAATAGGATGTTCTTTCCCATCTATATGCTGACTCAAGACTGCACCTAGGACTACCTCTGATGCATCAGTCTGTAACAGAAATCGTTTCTCAAAGTCTGGGCTTCTTAAAATATAAACATGGACATAATGTAGCCTTAATGACTTGAAAAGCCTCATCACACTCTGGGGTCCATTTCATATTATTCGGGAATCGTTCCTTTGTGAGTCCAGTGAGTGGAGTAGCTAACTCAGCAAAGCTGGGAACAAATCTCTGATAATAACCAGCCAGCCCTAAATATGACCTCACATGTTTCTTGGTTTTGGGGACGGCTGTTAGCTACAGCTCCTATCTTGGAAACCTTTGTCTTGACTTCGCTGTTTCCCAAAACATAACCCAAATATCTGGTTTCCTGCATGCCCAATGCACATTTGGTAGGATTAATAGTCAGATCTGCATTTTTGATCAATTGGATAACTACTCATAAGTGTTCCAGGTGGCTTTTCCAGTCTGGATTGTATACCACGACATCATCCAGGTATGCAGCATCATAACCAGTGTGAGGGGATAAAATTACATCCATGTACTGCTGGAATGTAGCGGGTTCGCCATGTAAACTAAACAGCATGGTGGTGAACTGACAGAATCCTTCAGGAGTGGCAAATGCAGTTTTGTCTCTGGATTCTTTAGCTAGGGGGATCTGTCAGTAATCCTTGGGGAGCTTGAGGGTACTGATATACTTGGCACTTCCCAGTCTGTCCTCCAAATCATCTATTTTTGGGCATAGGATAACTGTCAAATTCTGACAATTAAGTTTTCTAAAGTCAAGGCGGATTCTTACACGCCTTCTTTTTTGTTTGTAATCACCACTGATTATGACCAAGCACTTCTCAACTCTTCTATGATACCCAATTCTTTCATGTTTTGTATTTCATTAACGTCTGCTCTTAACTGCTCTGGTAATCTGTATGTCTTTTGTCTAATAGAGTGAGCACTCCTTGTCACTATTACTTGCTCGACCTGGCACTGTGGTAGAAGTACTGTTAAAAGTCTCCAGCAAGTTACGAAGTTATGCGGTTTGTTCGGAGGTTAAGCAAACATTCATCTTTACAGCATCAGCAGTTACCGTTTGTTCCAGTCTGTCATAAGCTACATCAATATCTTCTTTATCAGTTTCTGGTAAAACTAGCAAAACAGCTTTTGGTGTTTTTTCAACCCATTTATTGGGGAGGTTAGCATGGTATATCTTAGTAGGATTTTTCCTATCAGGTGTCTCAATCTCACAGTTAACTGTGCCAGTACATCTAAGCACCTTATTTATTTATTTACGAGATTTACCAGGAAGTCATACTGAGCAACATGCTCGATTCCAGATGCAACCTTACAAGGCCCTTGCCACTTCATTAACAATTTATTTTCTGTAGTGGGTAATAGCAAGACCTTTTCACCTGGCTCATAAACTTTTTTTTTTTACCACATGGTCATAATATGCCTTCTGCTGGTTTTGAGCCTCTTCCTGATTATTATGGGCGATTTCAACACTTTTTGCCAGCTTCTGTCTCAGGGCATCCATATAAGATGTAATAGATTGTTTCGGAGTGGTGTTATCTTCCCATGTCTTTTATTACATCTAGTGGCCCTCTAGGTTGTCTACCATACAACATTTCAAATGGTGAAAAACCTGTTGATGTCTATGACACTTTCATGTAAGCAAAAAGCAGGTAAGGTAAGCAGTGGTCCCAGTCTTTCCCTTCCCTTTTTAACATGTTTTAGGGTTTGGTTAAAATCGCTCAACAAGACCATCTGTCTGAGGGTGATAAGGGGAGGTTCTTATGGCAGTGATACCTAGTAGTCAGTACAGCAGCACTAAAATTACTACCCTGATCAGTAATCTCTTCTGGTATATTCACCCTGCTGAAAATTTTGGCAAGCTCTACTGCTACTTTTGGGGCTATGACAGTACACATAGGAACTGCCTCTGGGTATCAAGTAGCATAGTCATGTACTAACAAAATGAATCAATTACCCTTTTTACTTTTGTCGAAGGGGCCAACTACATCCACTGCGATTCTCTCAAAAGGCAGCTCTATCAAGGGTAGGGACACCTTGTCTTTTTTAGTCACTAGAGCTACTTTCTGACACGCCACACAATAACTGCAATAGGTAGCAGCATCTTCATGAATTCCAGGCCAGTAAAATCTGTACAGCAATCTGGCAAGGGTGCTATCTGTAACAACTCGGATCTAAATTTTTGTGGTATAACCACTGTCCTATCTGTTCCTGTGTCTGAGGTTTACCCCAAACTCTGTATAGTAGCCCATTACATTTTTCAAACATAGGTTTACCCTGTTTTGGTTTCACCCCCAGATGCCTAAAATAACCCTGGAGAGAGTAATTGTTAGCTTGCTCCAAAAGAAAATCACAATCAGTGATCAGTTTAGTTTCAGCATTTTCATATGTTAACCCATTATATGTCCATCAGTTTTTTGTTGCCACTGTTTCTTTAGGCATTGTCTTTCTTTCCAGGACTTCTGGATCTTAGAGCCATGCTCAAACAAGTCCGAATCAAAGTCAGTGAAAGGAAGAGTCCCCACCATCTGAGATTTTCTTTGCATGAGCTCTTGTCACCATAGCTGCTGAAACATCAGGATTTATTCCCTCTTTTGATTAACTCAGTAAATCCTGGAAAGCCATTTTCAGTAATCACAGGTACAGGTAACTTAGGCACTACTCCCACTTTACATTGGGTGTGACATCCCATTAATAGTGTCACTTGGAAGGTGGGATAGTATCGTGTTTCCCCGTGGATGCAGATAATACCAGCACCTGGTCCTTTTGGACACTGTTTTCCGAGCACTTCAATATGCACTAGGGTCTGTCTGCTTCCCGAATCTATAGGTCCCTTCCCAGTCTTATCTCCCACCTTCACATCTGTTAAGTACTTGCTCCAATTTGCTTAGGACAAATCTGCTCCAGTGTGTCTCTTTTTACTATGGCAATTTTTTGCAATATGACCTGGCTTATTACAGTTATAGCAAACAAAGTCTTTGGGTGCATATTTGTTACCCCCACCAGAATTATCAGACTTGGAGTTTAAATGGGAAAGAGAGTCATTACCGGTGCTTGGCTGTTACCTCGCTGCTGTATCATCTG
This sequence comes from Neoceratodus forsteri, assembly GCA_016271365.2. Lineage (NCBI taxonomy): Eukaryota > Metazoa > Chordata > Ceratodontiformes > Ceratodontidae > Neoceratodus > Neoceratodus forsteri. Next base: position 1,118,714,370 of record CM028130.1, on the reverse strand, counting down.
TCTACCTGTTTGGTAGTCTTCAGCCAAAGAAACAGCCTTTTCCCCACTTTCTGGTCGGTGTTCTTTTACCCAAAGCTGTATGTCTGTGAGTAGGATGTGATGAACTGCTCCATTATAAATGTTTTGATGATCTGTGGGAGTGTTTTACCCTCTGATTGAAGCTATTTCATAAGGAGTTCCCCGAGTCAGGTAAAGGCTTCTTGAGGATCGTCGACTGAGTTGTACTTCAGGGACCGGAATCTTTGCCTGTATGTGTCTCCCGAGATGTCATACCTTTTCAGGATTTCGCTAAACAGTTTTCTGACTGTGCATTGTCCATACTGCTGTAAGCAAGCTGGGCTTTCCCTGTCAGGTAAGGTATCAGTCTGATTGCCTATTGCTGCTTTGGCCACTGGCAAGCTGTGGCAACCCTTGCAAAGGTTGTCAGGTATGCTTCGATATCATCTGAGGGACACAACTTTGTAAGTCTAAGGTATTTTAAGTTGTTTGTGTCTTGTTGCTCTGCTGGACCAGTGCCAGATCCTCCAGCTTTGACAACTTGCAAGCAGGCATCCGTCCATTGCTGCATCTCTTCTCTTTGTTGTTCCTGTTGCTGCATCTCTTCTTTTCTTGGCTTCTCGAGTTGTTGCATTTCTTCTTTTCTCTGTGCCTCTAAATGTTGAATCTCTTTCTCTCTGCTGCATCTCCTTTCTTCTCTGTTTCTCCGTCTCTTGTTGTTGTACATCCCACCATTTGAAGAAGGCAGACAGTCCTGCCTGCTCTTTTCTGTCCATGACTGGTGCTGGCTGTACAGTCTCAGTTTGGACTTTTGTCTCCGTTTCTAGTTAGGCTGCCATTCTTCTGGTAACCACTCCTAGACTTTGTGCTGCAGAATCCATACCTTTCTTATATGCATCCCTTGCATCAGGTCTAGTACCATACACAAAACTCCCGGCTTAGAGTATGTACTGTACGGCGTAAATCCCATTTAGGCTGACACCATCTGTCGTCGAGGCATAGGTCAGGAAGCATAGGAAAATCAGGAGCAGTTTCAAAATTCACAAGTACTGTTTAACTTTTCTCAATAACAGAAAAATAAAAAAATTTTCAGTATAACTATTTACAAAGGCAGTACAGAGAGAACAGTCCTCCCGAGTGTTTTTTCTCAGTTTCAAATTTCAGTCTCTCTCACTCTCACTGTCTTTGTAAAACACTGCTGTTCTTTTCATAACAAGTCTTGGCAGGGAGGTTGTTAAAGAGACTCTGCTTCTCACAGAATGTTCTTGTAAGTTTCCAATGTTCTTGCAGGTGCAGCAAAAAGAACATAATGACCCAGAACTGACCTCGTTTATAGCTCTGCAAAAGGCTTAAAAACTGCATGTTAGGTTAACCCCTTAAGTTCCAAATAACTTTTTACAATCATTTCAACAGTATAACTACATGCGGTTTTAAATAAAAGGGATCCCAGTTTCACATAGTTTTACACAGAGATTTACATATACGTTTTACAACTACAGATATGCAAGGGGGAAGAAGAGACAGAAATAGCAAGGGAAGGCAGAGAGACAGCAAGAGGAGGAGAACTGCAAAACCGGAGTGATCAGTTCCTAGGCCTTACACAAAAAATGTGGTTGTGCAACCAAACAGACTAGAGACAGAAAAGGAGAGGACAGAACAGATCCTTGCATTTAACCTCTTTCTGCATAACAAATGGGACATGGTCTTATTCAACCCTGTCACATAGCCCTTATAAGGGCTGCATAGCAAATTCACAGTCAGAAGGGTCTGTGAGTACAACTATAAGGTACGTTTTAGCCATATATGGCAGAAATAACTTTAAAGGAGACTGCTGAATCAGAAGTGAGTAAGGCTTCACTTCTGGTCCTGCAGTATAAACGCCAATGCCAGTGCGAGCGTCAGTAAGCATGTGGTAGAGATAACACTGACAGAGGCGTGTGTCTGCCCGGGGAGGCCAGAGGGCCATAAAACTCCGAGATAGAAGGAAACTTAAACAGGCGGTATGTGGACGGTTACACTTGTAACATTAGCTAAAAATGGAAGTATTTATTTTATTTTTTATTTATATTGCAATCAGTTTACAACCTTTGAGCCAGAGGCTCATTTCCAAAGGTACCTCATCAATAGAAGGGAAGATAATACAGATACAAAGACATCCTATAAGCGAGCATAAGCATAAAGAGACAAGCATAACTGGATCAAGGATACAGTATACATTGGTAGTATTATACAGTGCAGGTACAGGTACAATAGATAACAGGGTAGAATACAGGGTTTAGCAGCATAAGGTATGACATTTGCAAGGTGAAACAGTCAAACAGGTTACACGGTATTAGATTACAGAGAACGTTAGGATGTGAACAGGGACAGTACAGCTGGAAGTTTGATTCGTGAACAGTGTCGCATACTAGTAGGACAACATAGCAAGCAGTATCATAAAATGCCATACATGGTTAGTTCTTGACAGTAGCGAGACAGTAGGCAGCGGATATGGCAGTAATGTAGGTGGTAGAAATAAGGAGGTGAGGAGATTTTGCAGCCCGTGGGCAATGTCAGGACAAAGGTGTTTGTGCATCCGTTATGCATGTGCAGCAACGCTAGTTGAACAACTCGCTTTTGAGGGCATTTCTGAATTTGGAGATGGTGGGGATTTCAGTGATGGCGCGAGGAAGTGCATTGTACCAAGAAGGGGCTCTATGGCGGAGAGACCTCTGTCCAAGTGAGGTTCTAGCTCGAGGAACCAGGAAGGTAGCCTTGCAGGAGGTCCGAGTGCTGACTAGGGGCTGGGCTAGGAGGAGGGAGGATGTCAGCCCGGGAGGAGAAAGTCCTAGCAGGGTTTTTTTTACATATAAGGCAAGTTTGGTATTGCAGCCGTTCGTCAAGGTTTAGCATTGTAGCCAAGTCATAAAGTTGGCAAGTGTGTGTGAGCCTAGGGGCCCTAGTGATAAGCCTGCATGCCTTATTTAGGATGAGGCGGATTTTGTTGAGGGCAGTCGGTTGGCAGCACCGTAGACAGGTAGCCCATAGTCAACTAGGGATAGTATGGAGGATGTAACTCGTGCCGGAGGGCATTGGGGAGACAGTTTTATAGCTAACAAGATACCAAGTTGTATATTGTCAGGTAGCTTATGCTTCGATGTGGGTATGGTAGGTGAGGCTGAGTCAAACGAGACCCTAGGTACTTATATGAGTGGACTTGCTCCAGTTGCTGTTTGGAGCTGGAGAGGATACGGAGAGGGGAGTTGTAAGCTTTGTTTTGAGGGTGGGCAAAGAGCATGGATTTAGATTTTTTTAAGATTTAGGACCAATCTATGCTCTTTAAACCAGGTTTCAGCGTCAGTAGCCAGAGTACTGTCTGCGAGTGGGGAGGAAGGTTTGGCATGCACTAACGGCAAAGTAATAATAAAAAAGGAGTACTCAATTAAAATTTGGGAAGGCTATATATAAGTCCACATTGCAGCAAAATCAAGATACTTGATGAAACTGATGCCCCTAAAACTGAGCTAAGGAATGCACAGGAGTGTGACAGGGTTGAATAAAACAGTGTCCCATTTGTTATGCAGAAAGAGTTAAAAAGCAAGGATCTGTTCTATCCTCTCCTTTTTTGTCTCATCTGTCTGACTGCACTATCAAATTTTCTTGTGATACCTAGGAACTGATCATTCTGACTTTCACAATTCTCCCCCTCCTGCTATCTCCCTACCCTCATTTGCTGTTTCTCACCATTTCTATCTTTTCTTCTCCGTTGCTTACCTGTGGTTATAAAAATAAACGTGAATCTCTGTGTGAAACTGTTTTTTTTTTTTTTTTTAAACTGGTATCCCTTGGTTTGAATATGTATATAGTTATATATGGAAAAGGGCCCTGGTTCAGTATCCTTACCCAGTTAACAAATGAATACATAAAATATTGTTGAAATGATGCAAAAAGTTATCTGGATCTCAGGGGGTTAACCTTCAGAAGCCATTTGACCTCCACAAGTATTTGCCGAGTTGCCAACAGGAGCTCTGTTCTGGGATGGAATGTTCTATTTTGTTGCACCTGCAAGAAAGAAACTGACAAAGTTCTGATACATTTTGTGAGAAACAGGAGGTACCTTAAGCTCAGTATGCAGAAGTTACCTGCAGGGCACAGACGTCTTATAAAAAGAGTATGAACAATTTTGTTTTTTGGGGGGGGAGAGGGGGGAGACGGGGGACTGAATATTATAATTAGAGATATCCTCAGATGAAGGACTTTGTTTTGTTTCAACTGCCCGTATTAGAGCCATTCTGTACAATGTTTTATTTTTATACTACTATTATTGAAAATAAAACAACTTGAGAATGTTATGACTTCTCCTGGTTCGACGATGCATCCTGACCTGTGCCTCAACGACAAGATGGTGTGAACAGTGGGATTTACACCATGCAAACTATAAGCCAGTAGTTTTGTGCATGGATACTACACTTGGTACCGTGGAAGCATAGAAGAAAGGTACTGATCCTGAAACAGCAAGCCCAGCAGTTATAACCAGAAGAATGGCAGACAAACTAGCAGAGACAAAAATCAAAACTGGTACAGCCGGTGCCAGTAATGGAAGAGGAGGCTGGGACACCTGAAAGCAACTGTGTGTGTGTGTGAGCAATTCAAAGCTTAAAACGTGCTAGTTTCGGAATGTGTTAAGAGTCTGGGAGATTGTGGTTCTCCTTTAGGATGTTCCCTTTAATAACCTGTGAAATTACCACGGTGGAAGCAATTTACTTTAAAGGAGCTAATTTAGGCAATTCAAATGAGCTAATTTAGGCAACACATTCTATTTAAGAGTAGCCACTACAGGCATTTCAGAGTTAGGACCAAACCACTGGGTTTCACCTTGGCATTTAGTGGTTTGGCTTGCTTACATTGGAATTCCAATCTAAAAACTAGGAGAACTGAAGGCAGTACAGCGCAGTGGTTGGAGGCAGTATAGCGCAGTGGTTTAAGGCTCTGAGCTGCAAATCTGGAGACCTGGGTTTGAATACCACAGCCCCCACTTGCATACTGTGTGACCCTGAGCAAGTCACTTAACTTCCCTGTGCTCCTAGGTTGCACCTGTAAACAAGCTTTCAGCTTAGTGTGTCTCACTTGATTAAACAATTGGAAAGAAAAAAAAAAAGAACCCCTTTTTCATGGAATTAAAAGTAACAAAATAGCCAATTCAGGTAATTTAAATGTTTTACTTCTCAGATTTCTCATGGGGGTACACCGGATTCTATCTGACACCTGAAGGCATGTCTGCTTTCTTCAAGTGGTGGGTTATACAACAAAGGGGGACAGAGAAAAGAATAGATGTAGTAGCAGGAGCAGTGACGGCTGGATGCCTTGCAAGCTATCAAAGGTGGAGGATCTGGCACAGGTTTAGCAGAGCAACAAAAAACAAACAACTTAAAAGACAAACTTACAAAGTTGTGTCCCTCAGATGATACTGAAGCATACCTGACAACTTTTGAAAGAGCTGCCGGAGCCAGCCAGTGGCTAAAACAGCAATGGGCAAGGAGGCCAGTACCTTACCTGACAGGTAAAGTCCAACACGCCTACAGCAATATGGACACTGCACAGTCAGAAAAGTGACCCTGTGAAAAGAGAAATCCTGAAAAGATAGGACATCTCAGGAGAGACCGACAGACAGAGATTCCGGTTCCTGAAGCACCACTCAGTTGACAATCCTTGAGAAGCCTTCACCTGACTTAAGAGAACTCATTAAATGGCTCCAACCTGAGGGCAAAACCGTCCCACAGATCAAGACATATGTGCAATGGAGCAATTCATCAACATCCTGCCTACAGACATGCAGCTTTGGGTAAAAAAAGGCCAACCAGAAAAATGGGGAAAAGGCCATTTCTTTGATTGAAGACTATCAGATGGGCCAGACAGACCACACAGCAGTGAAGTCAACAGCCAAGGACTGGTAAGACCTTCTTTTCCTCAATTTAACTCCAGATCAGATAAGAACTCTTGTGAGGCTAACAAATCTGCACCCAAAGACTTTACTTTCTGTAAGTATAATAAGCCAAGTCATACTGCAAGAAACTGCCATAAAAAAAAGGAAGGTAACATTGAAATAGATTTGTCCTTAGCAGATAGGAGCAAATATTTAACAGATGTGAAAGTGCGAGATAAGACTGTGAAGGGACTTATCGATTCGGGGAGCAGACAAACCTCGGTACATGCTGGAGTGCTAAGAAAACACTGCGAAAGGACCAGATACTGGGGTCATCTGCATTCATGGGGACACGCGATTCTATCCCACTTAACTGACTGAGCATTAACGGGGTGTCGCACCAAAAGAAAACTGGGGTAGTAAAAAACTTACCTGTACCTGTGATTATTGGAAATGACTTTCCAGGATTTACTGAGTTAATCACAGAGAAAAGAAAAATGGAAATTACGTACCTACCGTAATTCTTGATCTCCACCACTCATTCACATTAATGGGATCTACGTCGGAGACGCTAGGACCCAGTGGGAGCAAACTTTTTGCAGGAATGCCGGCGCCAGAGATGGAGCCGCGAGCCTCTGCATGTGCAGCAATGACCATCTCGGCGTCGACCTCCAACCGCGGCCAGTACTTCCAAAGGAGGTGCAGGAAACTAACCTAGAAGGATATCCTAACTATAACCGGACATAAGATAGTCCGAAAGACCCGTATAAGAAGGGTCACGAAGAAGCCTTCACAACCTAAGATTGAGGGCGTGAAGACCAACAACAGAGGTGAGCTCGGGGGATGACGGGTGGGCTTGTGAATGAATGGTGGAGACTTCGTCCAAGAAGATCAAGAATTACGGTAGGTACGTAATTTCCATATCTTCCTGGACATAAAGTCTCCACTACTCATTCACACTAATGGGAGAGTACTGAGCTAATAATACCCCTGAGAGGGTAGCAGGAGAGACCAAGAGCTCACAAATTTAGGACAGAATTCCATTAAGGATGGTTCTGCCAAACAAAATACGTCATCTGGCATGGACATCCAGGGCAGTGTTTGACGAAAGTATGCACTGAGCTCCAGGTAGCCGCGTTGCAACTATCTACAATGGGCACAACCGCTCTGGTGGGCGTACACTCTGCCTTCCAGCTTAACCTGCGCCATGGAATAACAGTGGCGAAGGCATGCCACCAGACATGCAGAAATGCATCTGATAGCGACAGGTTTACCCAGCTGAAGGAAACAAACAGTTGTTGAGTTTTGCGAAATTCTTTTGTTCTATCTAAATAGAAATGCAAAGCCCTTTTGACGTCCAAAGAATGAAGAGAATGCTCCCCTTCATTTTGAAGTTCGCAAAGTAAGTAGGAAGGACCAAAGGTTGGTTTAGATGGAATTCTGAAACAACCTTAGGGAGAAATTTAGGATGGGTCTTAAGAACTACTTTGTCTTTATAAAACACAGTATACGGAGGGTCTGTGACCAAGGCATGCACCTCAGAGACCCTGCGGGCCGAGGTAATGGCCATCAGGAAGGCCGTTTTTCAAGTGAGAAATTTCAACTCATAGGTAGCTAGAGGCTCAAAAGGTTTTCGAGTGAGCATTTTTAGCACAAGATTAATGTCCTAGGCTGCAACTGGACGTCTGATAGGAGGTTTGGTATGCAGAATTCCTTTAAGAAACCTCTTAACCACCGGTAACTGAGCCAGTGACAAGGAAAGCACTGACTCACGATAAGCTGAAATGGCACAAAGGTGAACCTTGAATGCAGAGTATTGGAGACCTGAATTTGAGAGGTCTAAGAGAGATACTCTAGAACTTTATTTGGTGGGCAAGAAAAAGGATTCAAAGAGGATTTTGCACACCACAGCGAAAAATGCTTCCATTTGGCTGTGTAAGTTTTCCTAGTGGCTGGCTTGCGCGCAGCCAGAAGAATATCTGAAACTCTGAGAGAGACACTGAACCTGTTCACTTCTATCTCTTCAGGAGCAATCTCAGATTGGGATGGACCACAGGTTCCTGAGTCAGAAGGTTCGTCTGAAGGGGAAGCGCTTCTGGAGGGGTTTTCGACATACTGTTGAGTAGTGGAAACCATATTTGTCGAGGCCAGAAGGGAGCAATGAGGATCATTTTGTCCCCCGAGACTCGAACTTGAGAAGTACTCTCTGAATTAGAGGAAGAGGCGGAAAGGTGTATAAAAAAACGTCTTGTCCACTGCAGCCTGAATGTATCTTGACAGAAAATGCCAGGCCCTGGATTTCTGGAGCAGAAGAGAGGCAGTTTTGTGTTGAGTGGGGATGCAAAAAGGTCCAGGTCTGGAGTTCCCCACTCTGCGAATAGTGACTGAACTACGGTGGAGTCAAGAGACCATTCGTGAGGATCTGTCTCTGTTCTGCTGAGATGGTCTGCCAGTTCGTTTCTCATTCCCGCAGGTAGACCGCCTGAATTAGAGCCTTGTGCTCCAAGCACCATTCCACACTCTCACTGCCTCCTGCACAAGGGTAAGAGTGAGCACCGCCCTGCTTGTTGATGTAATACATCACTGCTTTGTTGTCCGTTTGAAGGAGAATGTTCTTGTGACAGAGAATGTCCTTCAAAGCCCGGACTGCATAAAGGACGGCCCTCATTTCTAGGCCATTTACGTGAAGCTGGGACTTTTCCCCAAGTCCACGTACCCTGAGTGTGGAAAGTCTGACAGTGAGCTCCTCACCCCATCAGGGACGAGTCTATGGTAATGGAAATCTGATGATCCAGAGGAGCAAAGGGATACCCTTCCAGAAGATTGTCCTCTTGAGACCACCAGGTGAGTGACTTCTTCAGAGGTTCTGTTACCTTGATGAGAAAGGACTGAGGGTGAGTGGCTGGGGACCACTGAGTACTGAGCATCCATTGAGAGGTTCTCATGTGCAGGCATGCTAGGGGTACAGTGAACATCAAGGATGCCATGAGACCTAGCATCCGCTGCATCGAGATAGCTCGAACCGAGCTGTTCTCTCTGATGTATCGGGCCATCTGCAGGATATCGCTCCTTCTGTCCTCTGGTAGAAAAGCTTTCGCACAGGAGGTGTCCAGAAGAGTTCCTATGAAAAGGAGCCTCTGGGAGGGCTGTAGCTGTGATTTCTTGAGATTTCGCAGGACTCCCATGGACGTGAGAAAGTCTGAGGCTGTGGCAACAGCGTAAAGAGTTCCTTGCCTGGAAAGGCTTGCTAGAAGCCAGTCGTCCAGATATGGGAACACCTGTATTCCGATTTTTCTGAGATGCACTGCGAGTACTGCACAACACTTTGTAAAAACTCGCGGCGCCGAGGACAGCCCAAAGGGCAGGACTCTGAACTGATAATGCTGGCCCAAACCCACGAACCTTAGGTATTTGTGATGCCTTGGGTGAATAGGAATATGTTGGTAAGCATCCTGCATATCCAGGGAGGCTAACCAGTCGTGTTGATGAAGCAAAGGTAACAGGGTTCCTAGCGATATCATTTTGAATTTCTCTTTGGGAAGAAATTTGTTTAATTTTCTGAGGTCCAAAATGGGGCGCATGCCCCCAGTTTTCTTTGGAACCAGAAAGTAATGGGAGTAGAACCCTGTGTTCCGTTGATCCAGCGGAACTACTTCCAGTGCCCTTTTGTTCAGATGGTCTTGTACCTCGGAGGCGAGCAGTTCTGACTGGAGTACTGAGCCTGGGCTGTCATTTGGGGGGACGATCCAGAGCGGTCTCTGAAAGATTGAGAGAATACCCCTCGCGGATTATCCGTAGGACCCATTTGTCTGATGTTATTGACTTCCACCGATTGTAGAATTGAGTCAGACGACTTCCCACCACTGAGGAATAGTCCCCTCAGGAAGCTGAGGTGGGACTTGGGCCAGCAGCTCAGAAGGCAGCACTGGGAGCTTTGGGTCCTTGCGCCTTCTGTTGCGTTTTCTTTTGAGGCTGAGGGGCTTGACTTTTATTAAAACCTCCCCTGCCTTTGCCTTGAAAGGACTGAGGGTTATGAAAATTCAAATTACGTACTTACCGTAATTATGATCTTTCTGTGTATCTTCACCATTCATCACAGATGGCTACTGGCCGGAGGTCAGGACTCCGCGGGAGCCTTTTTTTTTTTAAAGATAGGCGGAGCCGACGCAGCCTCGGCGCCGCCCCCAAGGCCGGTATTACGTGGCGCCGAGGATTAGCCGCTAGGCTGTGTCGACCGCCCGCCTACCAGTTCTCAGTCGCCGGAGAGGTAGAGGAAGGGATGGAGGGTGGGACAAGAAAGTCCAAGGGACAGAAAAAGGAAGAGAAAACTGAACTAAAAGGAGAAATAACGACTGAGAGGACAGTATAGAAAAAGAAAGACTAAGGGATTGGGTAGGGGCCCAATCTCTGGAAGCTGGGGGGAGAAATTTAGAGAGTGAGAGGTAAGAAGGATCCAGGACCCTTGTCCGTCACCAGATACTAAGGAACTGCAAGGAGTAGCAAAGCTCTCTTGCCAGAATTCAAGGCACAGAATAACTGGCAATACCCCTGAAAGCATAGTCGGCTGTACTGGAGAAGGACAGGAAACAAGGACCTAGTACTCTCTCTTGAAAGATGTTTTGGTGAAAGAAGGAGAAGACCCTCCTTTTTTTTTTTTTTTTTAGGGAGAAATAGGGCAACAGCAACTCCCACCCTATAAGGGTGAAAATGTGAGTAAGAAGGAGTGCCAGACAAAATGTACCCTTTAGGGCGAAAACTAACCCCCACTGTGTGTCCCAACTTTACCCCGCTCAGAAGAGGGTGAGGCACAGAGGGAGGAGGATCCAGAGACTGGAGTCCCAAGGGGATGGTAGGATTAGATGAATGGTGAAGATACACAGAAAGACATAACTACGTGTAAGTACGTAATTTGGAATATCTTATCTGTGTCACTCTTCACCATTCATCACAGATGGGTGAGTACTGCCCTCAAGGGGGTTGATTATTGCACCCCAAGGGACAGTGTCCCTTAGCCCTCAGTGGGTGACACACTAAGGGGAACCTCTGGGCCTGAGGAGGCCCGAGAGTGGGAGAGCGAGATGGGGTCCTCTGAGGGGAAGGAATTTGCCCCACAAACGCGCGCCTCGCCCACGGGAAAAGAGATAGGTTCCCTGTAAGCAGAGCAACCACCCCACGCCCGGGCCAAGGGTGACAACCTGAGAGGCGAGCCATGCCGATCTTCCTCGCAGATCGCTGTCCCACGACCCTGGTAGCTACCTCATTGGCGCCAGAAGATGCCCTTGCTTGGTGCCTTGCTAGCTCCAGGCCACGTGCAGAGAGAGCAATGGCTTGCCTGGTTTGCTCCGAGTCAGGCAGAGCGGCTAGGAACTGACCTAGTGCTCACCACAAGTACCTGTTATAGGCAGCGTAGTGGGCCTGATGCACAGAAATGGAGAGAAGCAACCATGCCGAGTAGAAAGTCCTCCTCCCCCAGAAATCAAAATCCGAAGAGCCCTGATCTGGGGCGGTCACGGTGGAGGCGCGAGGCTCTCCGCCAGAGTGTCCAGGTACGCCAATCCGACCGCGGATGAAGCAAAGCCCGAGACCCGGGGAGCCGCAATACCTCTGGCAGAGGTCCCTAGGGCAGGGACCCGGAGAATGGTCTCTGCCAGAAACGCATGGACGCCCCCAAAGGAGCGGGCCAAGGCAGCACCACGAGGGTGGCTGTCCCAAAATCGCCTAGAAAGGCGTGCGCCGCATGCTCCGGATTGCTAACAGAAAGGAGGGAAGGTGAAGGTCCTCCATCATCCTCACGAGGAAACGCTGATACTCAAGAGAGATCAGCAGCAGGAGAAATGTGGACAGAAGGTTCCTCTCCCCCAGAAGAGGGGGATGAGGAGCTGGAGGTCACCACAGGTTCGGAGGATGGCTGCTCAGGGGAGGTTGAAAACCTGGCTGTCCAAGGCCCTAAGGTAGGAGGAATCGAGCAGCCACTGCCTGAACTGTTCCCAGGTGAGAGGCCGCTAGGGACCAAGGATACCTGGGAACGCAGGGAAGAAGGCAGAGGGAGTGGACAGAGCCGAGAGAAGAAATCAGCTGACCTCTGCCAGGGCTAAGGAGCAGACCATGGACTCCCACGGAGGAGTCCTGAAGACTCCGCAGTCGACAGCTGCACAACCGCCTCGGTACTGCCTAGACTGCGCCCAGAAGAATCCCCAAGTGAGGCGATCAGGTCGAAGGTCCAGAAGGACGGTCCCTGCCTCAAAGAATGGGACACTCAAGGAACCCAAGGGGAAGGGCAGAAGTCCGCGACTCGCCCGGCCCAGGTCTGGTGGGTCCTAGAGAAGAAAAATTACTCATCTTAGTAATTGCTTTTCTTCTCATGGAGTCTTGCCATATTATGACATATAGCAGTTAGCCACAGCACTTGAACTGCCCGGAGAGGAAGGAGTTAACCCAGGCTGACTGGAGTTCCAAGCGCCAGCGCCTTGTTGAAAGCTCTATCTGGCTAGTTTCAAATTGAAACTGTCAGATCTTACGGAGCCAACACCAAGCAAAAGTCTGTGTGGAAAACTCTACACTAGCCAAATGGCTACCTACTAGTAGAAATAACAACAACAGAACAACACAACAATATCACCCTGACAAGACTATTAGGCCCTCCAAAAGACTCAAGTCCAGGAGGGGCCAACCCACAAGTAAAACAGAAATACCTAGTTTTCCTAATCCTAAAGAAAAGGGAAAAAGAACTATAATGGCATGACACAGTGTTTGCACCAATTTGCCAACCCCTTACCCAAGTAGAAGTTCTGAGAGGGCAGGTTGAGGGGGTATAATATAGCAAGACTCCATGAGAAGAAAAGCAATTACTAAGGTGAGTAATTTTTCCTTCAAACACCATGAAGTCTTGCTATATTATGACAATTAGCAGATTACACAGCAGTACCTCCATGGAGGAGGGCCAGAACCTACTTAGGAAATAGGCTCTGAAGCACGGCTGTGCCAAACCGAGCATCTCTCCTGGACTGGACATCCAGGGAGTAATGCTTGGTAAAGGTGTGAACTGTTTTCCAGGTAGCAGCTTGACAGATTTCCAGAATGGGAATATCTCTAGCAGCCGCTAGAGATGCAGCTGTACCCCTGGTGGAATGGGCCTCAGTCCTGAGGGGGTTCTCACCTAGTTTTGGTAGCAAAATTGGATACAAGAGACAATCCACCTGGCAACTGTCCTCTTAGTGGCAGGTTTCTTGCCAACCCTCGCCATAGGTAAGGAAGAGTTGGAGAGATTCAACCTGTGACCCTTGGTGCTCCAAATAGTAGCTTAAAGCTCTTTTAACGTCCAAACTGTGCAATCTCCTCTCACCCGAGGAAGAATGCTCAGTGAAAAATACTGAAGGGAGATGGATTGGTTAAGATGGAAATCTGAAACCACTTTAGGTAAAAACTTTCTGTTAGTCCTGAGGACTACCTTATCTCTGTGAAAAGAAATAAAATCCTTTTCCACTGACAGGGCTTGTAACTCACTTATGCATCTGGCAGAAGTGATGGCCACTAGGAAAACAGTTTTCCAAGTTAGGAACTTAAGGTCTGCTGAAGACAGAGGTTCAAAGGGGTTGCATTAACTGAGCAATGCGAACATTAAGGTCCCAGGCAGGGCTTGGTCCCAAAAGAAGGGTTAGTGAAGTAACCCCTAAAAAACTTGGAAAACACAGGGTGAGAAGAAAGGGAGGCAGGCTTTCCTGCTGATACAAAAGCAGAGACAGCTGCCAGATGAACCTTTAGGTAGCTGGCCTGAGGCCTAAGGAATTAAGATGGACCAAGTAGTCCAGCAAAATGGGCAACTCAGCAGATTCTGGGACAATTTGCTTCCCAGAACACCAGATGAAGAACCTCTTCCATTTGGAATTATAAGTGGCCCTAGTGGAAGGCTTCCTAGAGGCCTTTAAATATCAAGGACACCTTGAGAAAGGTGTAATTCAGCAATTCTAACTCCTCAAGAGCCAAGCCTTGAGGTGGAGGGATTTGAGGTCCGGATACCAAACTCTCCCTGGGCACAAGTCAGCAGGTTGTGGACCCTGGAAGGCCCAGGGAGGTGGACTGACAGGACAGAAGCAGTGGGTACCAGGGTTGCCTGGCCCAGTCTGGTCAATCAGAATCACTTTGCAGGGCTGGGATCTGATTTACTAACACCCTGAAGAGAAGGGGGGGCACATACAGGAACTTCCCTTCCTAATCTAACAAAAAGGCGCCCAGGGGACTGAGACCATTACTGGAGGCCTGCAACAGAACAGAGGAAGTTGGTGGTTGTCTGGGGCTGCGAAAAGATCTATCTGAGGAGTGCCCCATCTGGCAAAAACTGACCCCAGCACTAGGGGATTCAAAGACCATTTGTGATGACCCTGAGAAATCCTGCTGAGGGCATCCGCTAGGACATTGTCCTTCCTGGAAGGTGAACTGCTACTAGGGAGGTGTTCAGGGAATAAGCCAGAGACCACAACTTCATTGCTTCGGTGCACAAGGTTGATGACCGAGTGCCCCCCTGCTTGTTGATGTACCACATTGTTGTGGTATTGTCTGTCCTGACCTGAACTACTTTGTTCTGGACAGATGCTGAGAAAATCTGAAGAGCTAAAAAGACAGCTCTGAGTTCCAACAGGTTGATGTGGAGCAGAGATTCCTGTGGGGACCACACTCCCTGAGTGGAAAGGTCGCCCAAGTGCACTCCCCACCCCAGCAAGGAGGCATCCGTGGTGAGGGTGAGGGAATGGGAATGAAGGGGATCCCTAGTCTTAGATTGCTCTGATCCTGCCACCACTGAAGAGCTAGAATCAGAGTTTGGGTCACTGGGACCAATTTGGTAAGGGGTCCTCCCTTGGGACCATAGGCCCTCAAATGAAACTGAATGTCTCTCATCTGGAATCTTGCCCTGCACTACAGCTGTGGAGGCAGCCATGTGCCCTAGAAGTTGCAGAGTGCCTTGCTGGTCGAGAGACCCGCAGGGTGAAAGAGGATGCCAGGGCAATCAGCTTCTCTACCCTTTCCGAGGGGAGAAATGCCCTGGCCAACTTTGTGTCCAATTCCGCACCTATGAAAGTCAGCACCTGAACTGGTTCTAGAACTGACTTTGGTAAATTCAGCAGGAATCCCAGGGAAGTGAGAAGCTGCTGGGTGACTTGCAAGTGGGATTTTACCTGATCTGGGGACTGACCCACAATGAGCCAGTCGTCCAGGTAGGGAAACACAGCAACCCCTTGCCTTCTTAAGTGAGCCACTACCACAGCTAGACATTTTGTGAATACCCTTGGAGCAGAGGTAAGACCGAAGGGCATTGCTCTGAACTGGTAGTGACCTGAGGGCAGTTCGAACCTGAGGTATTTTCGGTGAGAAGGCCTGATCAGACATGAAAATAGGCATCTTGAGGTCCAGGGAGGCTAGCCAGTCCCCTGGCCTGAGGGAGGGCAAAATCATTGCCAGAGTTAACATTTTGAACTTTGGTTTCAAAAGATGCTTGTTCAGGTACCTTAAGTCTAGAATGGGCCGCCATTCTCCTGTCTTTTGGGGTAAGGAAGTATCTGAGTACAGCCCTGCCCTGGTGACAAGGAGGAACCCTTTCCACTGCTTTGCAGTTAGGAGGGAAGAGACCTCTGCTTCAAAGCAAGGGCCTCTAAAGGGCTTGCAGGTGGAAAATGTCTGGCTCTCATCTTTGGAAACTGTTGGAAGCTAAGAACCAGACCCTGGCTTACTACCTCCAGAACCCATTTGTCCGAAGTTAGGGACACCCAGTTCTGGTTGAAATAAGCCAACCTGCCTCCAACTGGTACAGGAGAATCGGCCCTGGGCATCCCATCAGGGTGCCTGCTTGGCAGTAGCCTTAGGCTGAGGGGTGGGGGCGGCTTACCCGCGCCCGCCTACCTCTGCCTCTGAAAAACCCTCTGTGCAAAAGCAGAAGAGGCTTGGGATTGATAAAAGGCCTGTGGAAAGGCCTGCCCCTACCTCTGGGTGTGCCTCTGTGGAGTGGCATGCCGCCCCTTGCCTGGGCACTTTTGTAGGTAGTTCTGTATTCATCCATCTTTTCATATAATTTTCCGCTTGCTCTCCAAACAGAGAATTTCCACCACAGGAAAATCCATAGCCTTTGACTGAGTATCCTGTGACAGATTAGTGCACCTGAGCCATGCCAACCCACGGAAAGCTACAGAAGTGGCCATGACCCTAGAGGAAACATCATTAACATCTACAGCAGTATGAAATTGAACTTTAGAGGCTTCAATGCCATCAGCAGCCACCTGTTCCACTCACTAGCCAGCTGGCCATGGGCCTGCTTGGCTAACTGTAACACTTATCCCATCTAGATTTCTGATATCTAGCCACATAAGCCATATAATTTGCCTGCCTGAGTCCCAAAGAAGCTGCTACATACTGTTTTTTCGCCATGGCATCAATCTTCCTGGAATCCTTATCAGGAGGATGTGAGGCCAGGGGATATTAGTCTTTGTCACAGGCCGCAGCTTTGTACCACACCTACATGACTACACTGCTCAGTGAGGAAGTCTGTATCAGGGCCTGATAAAGTATACCTTCTGTCCATTTTTTATCTACAGGAGGGACAGAATGAGGATTGTTTTAAATTTTGTTGTTTGCTTCCTAAATGACTTATGCAAAGGAATAGACAACCTCCTAGACTCTGGATATCCATCATCTCAACATAATCAGGCTCCTCTTGCTCATCCACAGCCTCTTCCAAGGGAAGCTGGAGGGTTTCTGCAACCTTTTGTAAAACATAAAATGAGAAGGGGACTCGGACAGCATAGGGGGAGATTCTAATGGTCTGTCTGGAGAAATGTCCGGTTCAATGGGTACATCCAGACCCTCCCAGCCACATACATAATGATCAAAATCTTTCTCCCTCCTGTGGTTCATAAAATTCCTCAACATCATACTTGAACCACTGGAACCGAACGAACCAACTTTTGCCAGCTGTTGGTGGTCTGGCCGGTCCCTGAGACAGTGACTGGACAATCTGTATGGCTTTAGTTATCTCTGCAGCAGTTGGAGAGGCAATCTTGCACTCCAGACCTGCTGATTTCTTAGATTTTTACTGGGACCGGTTCCTCAGAACCAGCCTTCCTTTGCCTGAGGAAGTCTCGCCTGGTCAGAGGGCACTCCTCTGGTCCAGTGGGTGCTGGACCGGCTGGCCATCCGGTCAGCGGACTTTTGGCCTCGCCCCTGAGCCGCCCAATCTTTTCTCCAGGGTGGCTGCAGGAAATTCTACACACCTGGCAGCCTGACAGGAGGTGGTCAGCCTCAGACAATAAACACAGTGGTGTGGTCAGCCTTGTCAAAGGCTTCTCCACAAACATCACAGTGTTGAAACCCAGTGGGCCTGGTTTTTCTTTTGGGTTTCTCAGACATAATGCCAGCCTATCCAAAAACTTGCCCTTTTTATGGCAGTGCCAGGCAAGACACCCTTATCGGTTCCTAACCGTGTCACGGGTATTTGAAAAAACCCAATTTAAAAGTTAGGTTTTTTTAGAACCGATAAGAACCGGGAACCGCACTCTAAAAGCCCAATTTATTGTTTAAAATTAGTATTTTTGCAAACCGATCGGTTCAAAACCGAACCGATAATGAATTTCCACACAGACTTTAAAATCCTGTACTTACGGTTTACCAGATAGAGCTTTGAACCGAAATGCAGTAAAATAATTACTTTTGCCGGTTAAAATGAACCGAGAAACACTCGTTTGAACCGAGAAATGAACCGAGCTGAAGGAGAGATCTCCGGAGCGACTGTTCAGTGAAGCGGAGTAAAGAATCTGACAGTTTAATTTGAAACTAGCCAGATAGAGCTTTCAGCAAGGCGCTGCGCTTGAACTCCAGTCAGCCTGGAGTTAACCCTTCCTCTCGGGCAGTTCAAGTGCTGTGGCTAACTGCTATATGTCATAATATAGCAAGACTTCATGGTGTTTGAAGGGTCGGCGCTACCGAACCCACACCCCCGACCCTTGGAGTCCGGAAGGGTCCTAGTCCTCAAGTGGCCAGCCTGTGGGCAGCTCAGCACCCAGGGCCTCAAGGGACAATCCCGGAAGCAGCACCTCCTCTCGTGGCCTCTCGAAGACCCCAAAGCTGGGCAACCGAGATGTCACAGTAGGGGTACCACCACAGAGGGGTCAAGGAACCCCCAAGGCCAGGCTGCAAGGTGATGGTGGCACGCACCACAGCCCGCTGGTCAGTACCACTGACCCTAGCTCAGAGGGAACCCGACTCGCCTCGGAGGGGGCTGGCTGAGACCAAGGAGAAACCACCAGCCTGCCCTCCCTGCAGACAACCCCGGTGGTGTACTGCCCATTTGACTCCGAGCTGACTCACGAGGTAGAGTCCGAGGCCCTAAGCCAAATAGTAGGGGGTCGAGGAAGGGACACCTTCCCGCGGGGCCCAGGAGCCAAAGCGATCCCCGCCCGCTCCACGGCACCGGGAATAGTGCCAGAAGAAGGTGGCAGGGCAGCTCGGGCCAGAAGTCCTAGGCCATGGCTAGCTGCGGCACTGTCAGGTCCACCGGCACCAGGGAAGGCACCCAGGACAGAGACGGCGCCGGCAGAAACCCCAGCCTCTGAGCCGACGATGCCGCTAGGCCGCTCGACACCGCGAGCGGCACCGAGGACTAAGGCGGTCACAGGCGACTCTGAAGGACTTGTTTCGACCATGGCGCGATGACCACCTTGCGCCGCGAGCAGCACAGAGAGTCCTCAACGGCTACGCGACGGCGCTGACAGACGACACCGGCGGCACCACGGCGCGGCCGTGCTCAACCTCGCGAGAATAGCGAAGGCGACGCCGAAGGCGTTTCACGGGCGCGCGAGCAGGGTCGGCACCGCGAACGGCGCGAAGCCCCACGGGCGCCGACAAGTCGGGTCGGCACCGGCAGATCCCGCGCATCGCGAGCGGCGCCAAGGCCCCGGCGGCACCGAACGACAGCGCCGACCCGGCCCCGCGCGACCACGGAGCGACACTGGGAGCCTTCACCCCTGGCATTGCCGGACCGGCGCCCCGCCTGCCTCCCCGGGAGGAAGCGGATCGGCCTCCTATGCCGCTGAAGGAGAGCCTCGCCATGGCTAGGCTAGAAGAGGCCGAGGCTCTCCTCCTCGGGTCCGTAGAACCGGAGGGGACCCGAGGAAGGGGCCGAGAACGCGCTTGGCCCGACGAAAGGCGCAGCCTACTCCAAAAGTCGGCGAGCTCGCCTGACCTTGAACGCCGGCTGTTCTAAAAACCCCGCGGTCCATCGAGAAGCAGGCATCGCATCTAATCCATGTCGTAATGGGCCAAGGCACGAAGGCACCGGTCATGTTGGTCGGTGACGGAGTACTTCGGCGGCCGCACGGGCACCGACGCATAGGGGTCAGCCTCGCCTTTTTCGGATTTTGCCCTCCGACCGCGACATGACCTACGGAGAAAAAAAAACACCAAAACAGACTCGACGCCGCTTAAACAGTAAAATAAGGAAAGATCTTACCGGCGACGTTGAGTGGAGGCAAACACAGAACTAGTAGACCGATGACTAGAGACGCAGGCTTCAAGGCCTAAAAATTTAGTATAACGCTTCTTCAGGCTTCCCACGAGCACTCTCGACGGGCGGGAGACGTAAGAACCGGTAGGCGGGCGGAGTCAACACAGCCTAACGACAATCTCGAGCGCCACGTAAGACGCTGGCTCGAGGCGGCGCCGAGGTTGCGGCTGGCCCGCCTATCTTTAAAAAAAAAAAAAAGGCTCCCGCGGGGTCCTGACCTCCGGCCAGTACCATCTGTGATGAATGGTGAAGATTGACACAGATAAGATCTGGCGTTTGTTAACACCCCTCGAGAGGGGGCGGGAGGAGGTCGAGCCAAATTAATGGCTGACCTAGTCTTTCGTGTGTCCTCTAGAGCCTGTTCTACTTGAGGGCCGAAGAAGTACACACCATCGAAAGGCAACGCCATGACCTGTTGCTGGGCATCATTCGTAAAGTGTGAAGTGCGCAGCCAGGAATGGCAGCGGGTACAAATGCCTGCAGCTCGGGAGGCAGTATCGAAGGCGTCCATAGCTGCTTTGGCCTGCTGGTTGTTGGACTCGATACCCCTGGTTATGGCTTGAAGAAGCTCTGAATTAGCATCAGAGTCCAGTAGAGCTTCAACCATCTGTTTGAGCGAATGCCAAATAATATACTCATATTGAGAGAAATAGCCCTGGTATCTGGTGATACGCATACCCAAGGTGGATGCAGCAAAGACTCTCTTACCTAAAGTATCTATCTTACGAGATTCTTTGTTTATAGGTCGAGCTGTAGTAGTCTGAGGAAGGACGACCTTATCATTCTCTGCCAAGACTACAATAGGATCCGCAAAGGCCTGGGAGGCCAAAATAGGACGATCCTTGGGAGCAGCACACTTCCTATCTATGGACTTAGCCACAGAAGGAATCAGAGAAGGATTATTCCATACTATTGGAGACAACGTCTCAAAGGAGGGTTGTACAGGGGGAGTTAAATCCATAGGGATGTCCGGAACAGGAAGGTATTGGAGTCTTAAAAGCTTCCCAGGATCGATGTCCATAGTCTGGAGAGAAAAAGTGGAATTCGAATTTCTCAACAGAGACTTA
Source organism: Neoceratodus forsteri (assembly GCA_016271365.2). Classification (NCBI taxonomy): domain Eukaryota; kingdom Metazoa; phylum Chordata; order Ceratodontiformes; family Ceratodontidae; genus Neoceratodus; species Neoceratodus forsteri. The sequence continues at coordinate 1,118,693,861 of CM028130.1, read as the reverse complement.
AAAGACAGGTCCTTGACCACAGGCTCCTCAACAGGATTAGGTCCTGCTCCATATCTCCTGACAGTCCAAGAGGGACTGTATGGACAGGAAAGGAATGAAAATCAGCAGGAAAAGAGGAAGGAAAAGAATTCGGAGAGGAGAAGCCCTGAAGATTGGCAGATGAAAAGCCAGGCCTCGGCTCTGAAGATGGAGCCGAAAGGCCGCACGACGCCAACAAGGCAGACGACACCGAAGAACACTGTGCCAAAAAAAAAAACACAGCGCCGACAGGCGCATTGGCACATAAATCAGTGCAGAGCGACCCGCCGACGGCGTCGACACCAACCCAGGGCCCTGAAAATTCAGAATTGAAGGGAAAGAAGAAAGAATACCAGGAGATAAAGGCATCGGTGTGGCCCCCTGTGCCGCAGCCATGTGGGGTGTGGGGGAACAACTGAGCGCGGAGTCGACAGCACCGAAGAGGCCGTCGCATGACAAGTAAGGCCCAATCGCTCTGCCCGATCTCCTGAAGAACCCAAAGGCCCCAGAGTGACCGGGCCAGGCAGCTGGACCAACCTCCGAGCCCACTGCTCCATAAGAGCGGCCCACTAATGAAACTGTTCATTGGAAGCCCTACCAGAAGGCGGGGAAGGGCTCCGATGTCGAAGAGGTCGGTGACCAGAAAGAGAAACCGGCGACTCTGAACGAGGAGACTGGCAACTGACCCCAATGACCGACCGTCAACATGCAGACATATCAGAAGGCGACCTTGAGTGATGCCTTCTCTTTCTTGACCTGCGGGCCGAAGAAGAGTTCGAGGCTGAACGGTGCTGAGAATGCGACCGTTTTTGTTATACTTCCAGGGGACTGCCCTCTCCCTCAGGCACTGGCCCGTCCGTTGTAAGACCCTCCCTCCAGAGAAGGTGGCAGACCGGACCCAGCCCGGCTGACTGAACAGCTTTGATACGAAGTCTCCCTACCGACACCTGACCCGCTCATGGTCGACTCCCTCAATGTAGGCCGAGACTTCTTTCTTTAATAAGAATAAATAATCTTAAGTGGTACTTTATTCGAAAAAATACTGCAAAATAAAAAACTGAAAACTATACTGCTTGTTTGAAGTTCGCGTCCTGGCGGGTGAGCGTCGTCATCACTGAAGCGCACTCGATGGATGGAAAAAAAGAACCGAGGTGGTTGGAGGGTCGATGCCGATATAGTCATTGCTGCACGAGCAGAGGCTCGTGGCTCCATCTCTAGCACCGGCCCTCCTGCAAAATGTTTGCTCCCGCTGGGTTCTAGCACCTCTGGCGTAGTCTCATTAGTGTGAATGAGTGGTGGAGATTTTATGTCCAGGAAGATCTGGTGGGTACTAGCTGGAGGGCGCAGGACCCCGCAGAAAATTTTGCTTTAGAAAAAGCTTTAACTGCTTTAAGAGGGAGACACAACGTCAGAGACGGTGCCACCCGAGGCCGATGCACTGCGTGGCTCTCATGGTATGGCCAGTAACCGACACTGTCCCTTCCATTCCTTCAGTTCTGCTCACCAGAGAGGGAGGCTAATAAGAGAAAATAAGGGCAGAGGGATGGGCAAGGTATCCCAAACGGACAGCAAAAGGTAAGAATATGAACTGAAAAAGGAGTAAGCCAACAGGAGAGGACAGATTCTTTTTTTCCTTTTAAACTACTGTGCCTAAGAGGGTGTGGACCTGGGGTCCCAATCTCTGGCAGAACCCAGAAAAGGAGAACGAGAGGAGGAGAGGAAGAGAGGGAAGTGAAGACAAAGGATAATAATAATAATACTCCCTTGCACCATTCCCAGTGGGCCCAATCAACTGATGTTGTTCGGCTCGACCCTCTTGATGAGAAGCCACTGTGCTCGCCCCTTTTTTGTGCCCCACCCCCTTTCTCTCTCTTTTTTTTTTTTAAACCTCAGGGGACAGCCCAGGGTCTGGGTACCTGAAACACAGGAGAGGGATCTCACCTTTGCCAAGAAAAGGAGTAGGCAGGAGACACATCTGACAATAGTTTTAGGCCCACTAGGGAAAATCAGACCTAATGTCACCTCTCTCTCCCTCCATTTTCTGGCGGGGGGGGGGCAAGAGATAACCCCCGCCCACTTTAGACAGGATCCTAAAGGACCTGTTGTAGAAAGGAGATTCTGTATCTAACCCTACCGAGGAGGTGGCATGACAAGACAGGACCGCATAGTTTCCTGACCCTGGTGTCTGAAGGACTTAAGCTTCTAGTAGTCGGCCTCCAAAGCGACCCACCACTAAAAGGCAGAAAACAAGACAGAGCGGGTCCCCGGGGGCCCCAATCTGGACAGAGGACCAGAGAGCATCCCACAGAGGTGGGGTACTAGCAGTAAAGCCAACCCTGGCATTGCCTATGACAAGAGCCCTGGGGAACCGAGGAAAGGGCCAGAGACCCCTACTTTCCCTCCCCCCCGGTGGGCCCCTGTTGCTTCTAGGAAGTGGCAGGGGACCCAGAGGTACCAGTGGGACTGAGCCCACAACTGAACTCAACTATTGGGGGGGGGGGGGAGGAGACAAGCAGGCAGGAGGCACTGTTCAGAGGCTGAGGCCCATGAGGGGATGGAGGGTGGGAAGCGGTGATGAATGGTGAAGATATACTGGAAGATCAAGAATTATGGTAGGTACGTAATTTACATATCTTCCCTGTATCAATCTTCACCATTCATCACTGGTAGGTGAGTACCAAGACCACAAAGTGGACCGGTACATCCTTGAAGCTGGACCACCTTTAGCCTCTCGTGGGGGAGTCACGAGGAGGGCCCATTGCGGGTCTGGCCAGACCCACCTTTCATTGAGAGTCAGGACAGGCTTCCTGACCAGCAGGAGAGGGAGGGTGCCCCCACAGTTCCCGCCTGGCTCTTCGGAAGAAAAACTGGGTCCCTGGAAAAAAGGCGAGGCAGTCACCCTATGCCGGGCCAGGGGTCACAACCAGGATAGGTGAAGCCAAGCCATCCTCCAAATGCAGACTGCCGATCCCACTGTGGCGGAATTAGGCTACACCCTTGGCTGTGACTGATGATCACTTTTCTATCTCCTTATTTCCTAGCTACCAAAACTTCTGTTGCGCAACAGTAAACGCTTTTTTCTTTGCTCCTCTTCTTTTACCCCTTACCCTAGGTCGGCCACCTAGCATAGCTCTTTACTATCCCTACTGAACTTCCTACTAGTTCTCTCTTTCCATTCTTTCTCCATTTCCATCCATTCAGTCGTTGGAATGATGCCAAACACCTGTAAAGTGCATTTTGTGTACAAAAAGCACGAAGGCTATTTTAAATTAAATAAATATAGTTAATAAAGCCTTTTGAAATAAAAAAGATTCAGAAGCCATATAAAATAATTTCACGATTAGTACAGTTATAAGAAATCCTTACTGTATTTTCATAAAGTCACAATATAAACTTGTTACTGTATAAAGTTCTATGTATGAGGCTGAACAAAAGAATGTAGTATGCTTTATAAAAGTGCTTAGTAACTGTGGATCACAGATACAGAGAGTCAGTATCTGTGGAGATATGCACTATACCTTTAACTGAACCACGAAGTCCCCTGAAACAAAAAACCCTTGGTTTTGAAACATGTCCATACAAAGGGCTCAGTCAGGTGACCCCACCAAAAAATATAAAATCTCTTCACTGAGTTCAGTTCAGGAGCCAGCTGAGTTCAGTCTTGACAGTGAAGAAGAGAGGTGCTACTGTAGACAAGCTGTTGAATGCAGATCAGAAAGGTCTTAGGAGCTTTAAGATCCAGGACTGTATTATGTGAGAAACTACTGATGTTAATTAACGATTTTCTTTGCAATTGTTTTATTATTTTTCAAATTTTTGGAAAATAAATCTCACACCACGGTGTGTTTTAAAACTGTAAATTTGCCTTGTCTGAAGTTTATTTCCACACGCTGTGACGCCCACCAGCCTGGAAGCTAGCGCATTGGCATCATAGGATGCCAGCGCCTGGCGTTTCGCTAACTCCACACCCCTTGTGGTGATGACAATGGCTCACCTGGTCACCTCGCAATCAGGCAAGGCCGTAAGGGAAGTACCCATTGCGGCCCACATGTGCCTTACATACAGTAGGTTACCATGTGTGCCTGATGTGCTGGTATACAATAGCTAACAGGAGATGCGATAGGGCAGAAACTCTCCTGCCCCAGTAATTAAACTCTGCAGAGTCCGCAACAGGAGGACGGTCTCCTGTAAGGCGCAGATGCCCAGAAGTGGTGTCTAGCCACTCCAGACCTGAGGTGGAGTGGGGCAAAGACCCTGGAGACCCCAAGGGGCCCAATACTGATGCTGGAAGTCCCCTGGGGCAGGGGAAGAGGCGGCACGCAACTGCCAGGCACTGTATTACTCCTCCATAAAGGGTCGCAGCCACGGAGGAATGAGCAGAGACTCCAAGCTAAATTCTCCAAGGAATACATGAGTCGCATACTTGGTATTGCAGCTTTGAGAGGGGGACAGACTGAGCTCCACCGGCATTGTCGACAAGAATTGCTGACATGCAGTGAATCAGCATCTGATGAGTGGTATAAATGGGGTTCCTCTTCCTCCAAGGAGGAATCTGATGAAATGGAGGGGCTCAGCATAGGGAATGACAAAGCCGTGTCCAGAGAAGAGAAGAGAAAACCACTTGTCCATGGCCCTACAGAATTGAGGGAATGAATCCACTGCAGCCCTATGCCCTTCCCAGGTGAGAGGCCCAAAGGGACTAGAGAGACCTGGGGAAGAGGATATGAAGGGCTGGGAAGTGCTGTCCTAAGGGACTTGATCCACTCTGCTAGGGTCAGAGGCATGAGCGGGGGACCCCTCTATCGTGATGGGGATGTGCTGTCCGGAAGCCCCTTGCTGTTGAACCACATCAAAGCCAGCAGGAAGGGACCCTAATGGGGAAGACCCCTGGTGGAGAGACAGAGCCCAGCATGTCAACAGGGAGGCCCCTGTTCCCACCTGATGCAGGACTCCATTCCCCAGGACAAGGAGGAGAGGCTGGAGCCACACTTTGGCTCCTCCCATGGGCGGCCGAAGCCCGAGTAGCGCAAGGTGAGGTCTGACTTCAAAGACTCCCTGAGAGGACAGAACCTGCCCTCAATTCAGGTCTTTAGCAGCCAACAACCTAAGAGAAAGGGGTAGTGAGAAGTCGGCCCTCAGGTCATCCTCCGCCTCTCACCCACTCTGAAGTGGCACCAAAGGGAGTCAGCATCTGCACCGTGCCACCCTTCCCAGGCATGGGCCCCAAAGTGGCACCATCACAGAGATTTGAGCCTAAACGCACTGGACCCTCCATGGCACTGACACTGGAGCCAATCTCAAAGACAATGCCAACCTCATCACCAACAACAGCGATGCTGCCGCCCGTCGCAGCCTCAAAATCGAGAGTTAGCGTTGAAATCTGCAAGGACACTGACCCATCGCCGATAAATAGGCACTGCACCGGCCGCGGCGGTGTTCCCCAGGCACACCACATGTGGCATCATCACCAGAGGCGGTACTGAGAACAGCACCAGAGACCCCAGTGGCGCCGACCGCAGTGCCTTCAGACCCCTAGGCGGCGCAGAGTACAGTGTCATCGTCCAGGCTGCATTCTCTCAAAGTCCCCAAGTGGAATCTAGAGGGCGACTGCTCCGAAGAGCGAGGTTGCCACTCTGAGCCACTCCCTGAATCTGAGGGGAAGAAAACAGAAATGCCCAGGGAAGTGACCCCCATCACCCTATCAGTCCCGACACTCAGAACGGAAGAAGGGTCCTGCTCACTGACCGCAGAATTGGGGTCATGAGTTGAGACTACACCCTCAAGCATCCGGCGGGGACTTTCTGGCGAGTTCTGCGGAAGCTGGGCCTCGGCATCAGGGTCTGCCGGTTCTCCAAGGAAGAACCAGGTCTGGAGCTGCCAAACAGGGGGGCCACCAAACCCACGACTGCTCTCCCAGACGCTAGGGCTCAACGGAACGTGAGCCCTCAGCCATCTGCTCTCCCCTGGTGCATGTAGCCCTGGGGCCAGGTCTAAAAACCTTACCGTGGCAGCCTGTGTGCATTGCTTGCCTCCAAAAGGTTGGGGGGGGATATCACATTCCAACCTCGCTGCGCACAGTTCTAGGGTGCGCTAGTCCATGCTGAAGCAGGTATTGCATCTGTCCAGGTCGTGATCCGGCCCCAAGCTGATGAAGTACCGATCATGCGGGTCCGTAATGATGAAGTGACCTCCACAGGGGAACAGACGCATGGGGGAAGAGTCCCCACCTTAGATGATTTATGCCCTGAACCTGACATGACTCAGCTGCGATCAACAAAATAAAAAAAAATAAAAAGGAAAAGCATGACGTGGAACAGATTGGTACTGAAACAGCGTATAGAATGGCATCGAGTAATGCTATAATGAGCAGAATGATAGGAAAACAGATTGAAGGAATGGAAGGGAAGGCGTTGATTACTGGCCAACCCGCGAGCGCCACGCAATGTGATGGCCTCGAGGGTGGCGCGATCTCCGCCGCCCCGCCTCTTAAAGCAGTTAAGCTTTTTCTAATGTCCAAGGATATATTAAAAACCGCAGGCCACAGACCACTAGTTATTATACATGCCGGTACAAATAATATAAAAAATCAAAGTGAACAATCTACTGAAAAGTTTGTAGGGCTTGTTAACACCTTAATGGATAGAAAGTGTGAACTTGTCATATCTGAAATAATTCCCGTCTCTGGACCAAATGAATATCTAAACTATAAAATCAGAAACATAAATAACTGGTTAAGAAAATGGAGCTTAAAGCAAAATTTTGTTTGTATTACTTATTGGGAAGAGTTTATTGCAAACAAGGAACTAATTTGTTGGGATGGTTCACATTCTAGTAGAAGAGGAAATGCATTAATTGCAAGTAGACTAAACAATGTTATCACCTCAAGTTTAAGCTAAGTATCGGGGGGTAACTTTACACCATCTATCTAGTTTAAAACATAATACTGAAAATAACTATAGTAATGATACTACTTCTATAGACACCTTAATTAATAAACCAGTTCAAGAAACAAATAAAATAGAGAATTCAGGTGTAAAGAAAATACAAACTTTATTAGTTAATGCTAGAAGTCTAAACAACAAGTTAGGAGAGCTTACTTATAAACTAGTCAAAAACGACATTGATATATGTGCTGTAACGCCGATGGAGACTGGGCTACTAACATACCAGGTTACTCTGTAATATTGAAAAATCATAATACTAAAAAGGGTGGAGATGTGGCACTATATATTAAAAATAATCTCCAATATTGGGAACTAAATCAATACAATCATACAGAAAGTGAATAAGTTGTGGTACAGATTACATCTCTGCCAAACCCACTCATAATAGGGGTAGGATATCGTGCGCCAGGTCTAGATACTGAGGAAAACACAGGTTACTCACCTGTAACAGGAGTTCTAGGAATGGTATATGTTGTTCATCCACACTTATTGGCAGGTAACCTTGCCGCTTTAAATCTTGCCGGAAGGTCTTCAAGCTGGCTCCTCCCACCCACCCGGGTGGTAAAACTCTCGGCTCCGCCCCATGACGCCAGATCTGGCCCGCTGGAAGCTCAGGTTGTGCGTCGAAGCCGGGGAGGTCGGGTGGATGAACAACATATACCATTCCTAGAACTCCTGTTACAGGTGAGTAACCTGTATTTCTAGGGACATGGATATGTTGTTCATCCACACTGTCTGGCAGACTCCTAGCAGTTCTCCGGGAGGAGGGAGGCAAGGCGCACACCCCCTACTTAGGGAATAGAGACTGGAGAACCGAGGCCCCAAAACCAGCATCCCGGCGTGACTCAAGGTCGATGTGGTAATGGGTGATAAAGGTGTGTGCTGACTTCCAGGTAGCAGCCCTGCAGATTTCCTGGATAGGGACACCCCTGGAAGCAGCCACCGATGCAGCAGTATGACGGTAGAATGAGCTCTTATCCTCTGGGAGGCTCCGTGTTCGCAACTTATAGCAGAGATCTATGCAGAGGTGACCCACCTGCTTATCGCCCGCTTGGCTGCAGGTCTGCCAGGTGCGGCTTCAGCTTAGGTGACAAACAGCTGGCGAACCTCTCCTCATTTTCAGCCGCAGGCGCCTTTATAATAAGCGAGCGCCTCTAGGTCCAAAGAATGGAGCCTGTATTCGCCTCCGAGGTGTGATTGGGGTAGAACACCGCAGAGTCAACACCTGGTTAAGGTGAAACTCCGACATCACCTTCGGAAGGAATTTCGGGTTGGGGCGCAGGACAACCTTGTCCCTGTGGAAGACCAGGTAAGGAGACTCAATGCAGAGCGCCTGAGTTCTCCCATCCTTCTGGCTGACGTGATAGCCACCAAGAAGGCGGTCTTCCATGACAGGTGAGAAGACTACACCTGTGCATTGGTTCGAATGGTTTGCCCATGAGCTTTGCCAGTACCAGCAGTAAATCTCACTGGAGGTGGAGGTTCTCGCGCGAGGAAATGTGATCAAGGCCTTTGAAAAGCGCCAGACCACCTTCTCCTCGCGCCACCGACTGCTCCTCGCCCGCTCCCGCAAGCAGGAGATGGCTGCCAGGTGCACCTTTAGGTCGTCGACCCAAGCCCTTGACTAGAAAGGACCATAATAGTCCAAAATGCTTGCTAAGGAACAGGAGGAAGGGTCCAAGCTCCTTACCCTGACACCAAATGGAAAACTCTTCCATTTGAAGGCATAGCATTTCCTGGTCGACTCTTACGGGACGCCTCAACAACATTGAGGACCTCGCCGGAAAGACCCAGGCCTGGAACTCTAGCCAGCAGAACCAGGCCGTCAGGTGCAGGGATTGAAGGTCCAGATGGAACACCTTCCCCTGATTGACTGAGAGCAGGTCCGGGCGAGCTGGAAGCTGCCTCGGAAGCCTGGAGCTGAGGTTGAGGAGATCTGGGTACCAGAACTGGCGGGGCCAGTCTGGGGCTATCAGAATCACCTGCGCCTTGTCCCTCCTTGTCTTCAGAAGCACCTTGTGACTCAAGGGAAATGGGGGAAAGGCGTAAAAGAGGCCCGGGGTCCACAGCCTCGAGAAGGCATCCCCCTGCAGTGAGCCCTGCTGAGGGGGGCGGGCATGAAACAGCCTCAGCTTTGCATTCTCCCTGGAGGCAAACAGGTCCACCTGAGGTGTGCCCCAGTGGGAGAACAGATCTTGTACTACCTCCGGCAGGAGAGACCACTCGTGAGATGCAGCCCCTATCCAGCTCAGGGCATCGGCAGGGTGCTGGAGGTCCTGCCACATGAATGGCTAGGAGATCCGCCCCAGGCTGTGCATGGAGTGACCAAATGCGGAGAGCTTCCTTGCATAGAAGCATGGAGCGCGCCCGCCCTGGCGGTTCAGGTAGTACATGGTCGTGGTATTGTCCGTCTGGACTCGGACCACTTGACCCCGGAGAAACAGAGCAAAGGCGGTGAGAGCTAGGCGGACTGCTCGGAGCTCCAGCAGGTTGATGTGGCATCGGGACAGCCGCGGGGACCAGAGGCCGTGCACTCGGTGTTCCCCCAGATAGGCACCCCAACCCATCAGAGAGGCATCGGTCGATAGAGAGACCGTCGGCTTGGGGCGGACAAACGGGATGCCCTCTTGCAGATGGGATGGAACGGTCCACCACTGGAGAGCGTTCCACATCTCCTGGGTCACTGTCACTAGCTAGTCCAATGGATCTCAGCGTTGTGACCACCGGCTGGCCAGTCCCCACTGAAGGAGGCGCATGTGCCAGCGTGCCCAACGGACCACGCTGGTACAGGCCGCCATGAGACCCAGGAGGCGCAGGAAGTCCCGGCAGGCGCGACTGCCCAACCAGAAATGACTGGGCAAAGGAGGTAAGAACTCGCCCTGTCTGCCGGAGCCGTGTTTGGCTCAAGAGAGTTGAGCTCTGCCTCGGCGAACAGGATCACCTGCTCGCTCGAGTTCCAACTTGGCCTCGTTGATGAGAAGGCCGATTGGAGCAAACCTGAGGGCCAGATCTCTGACCGCCTCCACCTCCCATCTGGAGGGGGTGCTATCAGCCAATCGTCCAGGTAAGTGGCACACCCGACCTCGGCGCCGCAGGAATGCTGTCACCACTGCCATGCATTTGGTGAAGACCCTGGGAGCTGGAGATGTCAAGGCGTGGCTTGGAACTCAAGAGGGATCCTTCCGCTTGAAAGCGGAGGAATCTCCGGCGTGACGGACGGATAGGACGGAAAGAACGCGCCCTGTAGGTCCAGAGAGCAGAACCACACGCCGTGTTCCAGAGATGGTATTATCTGCGGCAGAGTGACCATTCTGAAGGTCCGAGACCTTAGGAACTTGTTCAGGTCGAGAATGGGGCGCCAGCACCCCGTCCTGCTTCGAACCAGGAAATACCTGGACATGAACCCTGGTTCTAAGGGGGGCCTCTGCCTCCGTGATCACCTCCTTTTTGGAGGAGAGGAGTCATCGCTTCGACGAGCCGCCAGTGAGGCTGGCGGACCCAGAGGCCCCGAGGTGCGACGGCTCTGAAGGGCAGGGCCTGCTCGACCCCAGAGGTAGGCTTTTTCCACCACTCCAGTACCCACCTGTCCGTGGTAACAGCGGACCAGGCGGAGAGGAAGTGTCTGAGGCCACCCACGGGGGAACCAGGGTGAGGTGACAGGGATGGGGCGACAACCTCAGCCCGCCACTGGGCAGGCTTGGAGGAGGGACCGCCGAGGGACCTCCTGGGCTCTTACCTCCTGCTTCCTGTTGGAGGAAGCCGACGGCTTGGGTTTGGGATACCAAGCTCGAGCCTGCCGGGGCCCTGACGTTGTTGGCCGGAAGGGCTGCTGGCTTATAGAAGGACGAAAGGGGTTTAGGGCTGTGGCTTGCGGCCTTTGTCCTTCTGAGCGGAAGAGACCGAGTCCAAGGTAGCACTGGACTTCTCGATCCTCTGCAGGTGACCTTCCACCCCAGGGCCGAAGAGGTCAGTCCCCAAAAAGGGAACATCCACCAACTTGTGCTGGGTATTCGAGGTAAAGGTGGATATCCTCAGCCAAGCCCGACAACGCATGGCCACTGTGGCCGCCACAGACCTGGCACATGAGTCCCCGATGTCTAACGCAGTCTGGAGCTGCTGTTTGGCCGCTGCCCTGCCCTGGTCCCGCACCTGCCTGACCGTAGTCTGCAGATCTGCTGGAAGATAAGGGACAACCTCATCCAGGGAGCCCAACAGGGCGTGAGAAAAATGTGCCATGAGGATGGCCGAACTGGCTTGAAGGCAGAGAGAGGACGCAGCATAGACTTTTCGCCCGGCATAATCCAATTTCTTGGATTCCTTGTCGGGAGGTTTGTCCACATCCCTGGCGTTCCCGGCACGCCGGAAAACGCTGTCGGTAACCAACCCTCGGCCGAGGGATGTTCTGAAAACCGACAGGGAACCGTAGGGACCGTATACTTTGGCCAACCTGGCCGAAGGCGCAGGGCAAGAAGCAGGATGCCAAAGTTCCAAGGCTCGACCCACTATGGCTTCGCCAACGGAAAGGCCTCCAGGAGAATCCCTCGGTCCAGAATCTCCTGAGGGGATACCTGGCGGTTTAGAAACGGGTTCGAGCTTCATCCTGGTGGACTCCGAGATGAGTCGAAGCAACCCCTAAGAAGGACGCAGGGCTATCGCCCACTGACTGCCTCCCAAGGACTCCAAGTCCATGTGCTTGAGAAGAGGAGGAACCATCCTCGACTCAGAAGAGTTCTCAAAGAGCTGCTCTGGCCTGAGCCACCTCCACCTGCCGAGGTTTATCGGGAGTGAGGGTGACAGACAGCCTATGGGGCAAACCCAAGGCCGACCGAGAATTTTTGGTCGGAGCCCCAACTAACGGCTGTGGAGGCGGAGGTTCCACCAGAATCGGTGGGGCAGCTGGAACTGGCCGAACAACCGGCCTGAGAACAGGCTCCTCGACTACAATGAGGGGTTGTTTCGGCTGCTCCGGTGACAGCCACTTAATGGCCAGGGAAGACGACTGGGTCAGCTTATTCCCGGTCAAAAGGAGCTGTTGCCACATGAGTTCCTCGTATTCGGACGCTAACTTGGCGCCTAAAGCCTCCCTCGTCTGAGGAAGAGCGGGCGCCCACTCTGTCAAGGGTGCTTAGAGATCGCTTCTATGGCGGCGGGATCGGTTGGACTTGCCGTAGGATGTCCGAGACCGAGAGTCCTCGACTTAGCCGAGGAAGGCGAGGATAAGTGTCGGAAATCGGCACTCCCCTCGGCTCAGACGATCCCACCGAAGGCTCCGGAACCAGAGGCACAGACGAGCCGACGGGATCCTCAACTCCCACCGGGGGAACCGTGGAGAGGGAATTCTCAGCTTCTCCAGCCGACAACCCGTCTAACGGGTCGAGAAAAATCTCGACCGCGTCGATGGGAGTCTCGGTCAACTGGCCTGACGGGGACACCGTGAAGCCAGTGGCCGGAGCTGAGGGGTCGAATCAAGTGAGATCGTCGACAAAGGGAGGGGGATCTTCCCGCCTCCCAAGAGCGCTGATGGAGAGACTTACTTTGCTCTTTTGGACCTGGGAAAGGTCCCGATAGTTGGACCCTCACCTTCGCCGAGGTCAGACAAAGCTCCCAGAAGCCGAGCACGTGGCACCGAGAGAGAGCGACAAATGCCGCAGCCGAGGTAGAAGCGCCCGCGCTGCCTCCTCTTCGAGGGCGATCATCTGCTCGAGCTGATCCGCCGAGCCCGCCGCCGCGGACACCGCCAATCGGGCCTCTTTAGATTTCACCGGTGGAATTCTTTTCTCGGGGCGCCCCAGTTGTAATCGGGCAGCACGGCCTTCAAGGACGTAGGCCGAAAAGGAAGAGCACAAGTCGCAGGCCTGCGTGGTCGTGCTCAAGGCCCAGGCAGTAGACGCACGGGAGTGCGGATCCGGCCCTAGACATCTTCTGACCCGCAAGGGCACCTCCAAAACCAGGAGTCGATTTGTCCATCAGTGAGTCGTGAGGAGAAGAAGACTGAAGTCTTTAGCAAAAAACTTTTGATTTCAAACTCAAGAAATAGGAATCAGTCTTAAACGCAGCGCTGCAAGGAGGGAACCTGAGCTCTAAGCCGTAAGGAAGATCTGGCGTCATGGGGCGGAGCCGAGAGTTTTACCACCCGGGTGGGTGGGAGGAGCCAGCTTGAAGACCTTCCGGCAAGATTTAAAGCGGCAAGGAACCTGCCAATAAGTGTGGATGAACTACATATCCATGTCCCTAGAATTCTTTTTTTCCCCCCATTTTCTTCCTGTTTTTTTTTTTTTTTTATAAACAGAGAGAGAATCTCATCTCTCATACTGACAAACTTGTTCCATACCTTCTGTCTTCATCCCTATCTTCCCTACTGGTCTAAGTATCCGTTCTTATAAAATTCAGCAGAAGACGAAGACCTAAGTACTTGAAGAGGATCGCTCCAGGAAGTCTATCCTGACTGGAGGACTGCTCAACTGGGAAAGCTGGGAGTCAACCCTACAGGTATCACACAAAAGTGAAGCAGCCTCATTCGACCACCAGTGGTGGAAGCATCCAGACTGGACACAGGGTTTGCCCAGGAACGAGCCCCGATGTCCCAATCCCCTCTGGCCAGAAGGACGGGGAGGGGAAAAAAGGGGCTGGGTCGCCCAGTGTCTGATCATAGGGTGGGCATAATGAATGGTGAAGATATTTGGGAAGATCATAATTATGGTAAGTACGTAATTTCTATATCTTACACAAATTAATCTTCACCATTCATTACTGATGTGTCAGAGTACCCAGAAGGCGAACCCTGGGGGAAAGGATATTCCCCCAGCCTCCTGTGAGAAGAAAAAGACATGGGAGGAAGGGGCCGATCCGGGCCTGGCTAGGCCCGAGAGCTTGACAGGGCTGGCGAATCCTCCCAGGATTCGGGAGGTGGAGTGTACCCCTGAAGAACTCACCATGCCCTGTGGGAAAAGTGGGCCCCCTAGAAAGGTGAGGACATCACCCTACGCTGGGCCAGGGGTAACAACCTGGATAGGTGAAGCCACGCAGCCCCCCTAATGCAGACAAGAGTATCCTACCAGCCTGGAAGCCACCTCGTTGGCACCGTAGACAGCCCTAGAGAGATGTCTTACTAGTTCCAGGCCTTGAGCGGTTAGGCGAATGGCTTGCCTGGTTCCCTCACCATCAGGCAGCGCTGCTAGTACTTGCTGTAGCAGGGAACAGATATGCCTAGCACAGGCCATCTGGTGTGCTTAATGAGCCAACATCTGCAAAGGAGACGCGCCAAACCGCCCCCACCCCCCCAAAAATCAGTCGAGCTCGGCTGAGTCCGAGTTTTTGGGTGCCGACTAAACGCTGTTGCCCAGAGGTGGAGTCCAGGAACCCCAGGCCTGAAGAAGAGGAATGGCACCAGGAGACCCCACTGCTGTGCAGTATCTGTGCAAACAGTCCCTAGGGGCAGAGGGTCATAGCCAGATGGCGTGTGATGTCTCCTGTAATGGCCTTGGCCAAGGAGGGATGACCAAAGTGTCAGTGCTGTACTCCCTTAGGAATGACAGCATTGCACGATCGGGTTCCATCCGACAGGGTGGGAGATATGGAGCTCCCTCATCATCTCGGACAGGTAACGCTGGTAGGACAAAAGGTCCCCCACAGAGGAAAAATGGGGTGAAGCACCCTCTTCCTGCACTGAGGAAGCCGAAGAAGAGTGGGAGTCCAATTCAGAGCTAGGCGGTGCTGAAGTGGGAGGTCTGAAAATGACCTCAGAAACAGTCCTGAAGTAACGGGGGAACAGTGCCGCGCCACCACCCTGAATTGTTCCCAAGAAAGGGGGGTCTTCAGGGCTAAGAAAACCTGGAAAAGTGGGTAGGGGAGGCAGAGACAGAGGAAGGACAGCCTGGCTAGACCAAGGAGTACCTCTGCCAGAGCACTGGGTTCGTCCAGATGTGCCCAGATTAGGGGAAGAACTGGCAAAATCTGAAAACCCCAGCTCGCCCAACCCCTAAGGAGTGAGCTGGGAGACGCCCTTGGGAGTAATCCCCCGGAAGGTGAGGCTGGAGTCGTGCAGCACCACTCGGGAGAGTCCTGCCCTCACCCACTGCAGAACTCCCTCCTGGGGGATATGCTGAACCGGACAGTCCTCAACAATGACCCCCCAGAAGCCCCAGGATGTGCAGGTCGTTTACAGACTGGTCCACCAGCCACCTTCTCCTGGGAAGATCTATCCCTCTTAAGAGGCCCAGTGGAGGAATCTGGGCTTGCCCCCCTCGAAGGGAAAGAACCCCCCACCCCTGAAGAGGTTACAGGATTTCCCCAAGGTTCCTCTTCGACAGCCAGAATCCTGGTCACTGAAAGACAGGACCCAGCCGAGGTACAGCCAAGAGAGGAGGAGGGCCCGGCTGTAGCTGAGGAAGAGCCGACGCTGACCTCAGTGCCAGCAAGAGAGGCAGCACCGACCTAGCTCCGCCCATGGCGTCGCCACACTCCAGAACCAGAGAACCAGAGGAGGTGCTGGAAAAGTCCGGGACAATGACAAGGCCGATGGCACCACCCTCGGGATGAGAAGCCGGTGCCGGGAACTCCAGCAGCCCTGGAGATGTCCGAGCAGAGTCCAAAGAGCCAGTGGCCTAATCGGGCTTGCTCCCATCACCAGCCCTCCAAGGCAGGGGAGGAAACAAGGGCCATTTCCAACTGGGCCACACCTGAAACCCTGGACCCCTGGCACCCCGAGAGGCATCAAGGGGAGGCTTGGACACGCCAGCCATATCACTCCACTTATTGGCACCGGAGATGTGCCAAGAGCCAAAGCTGGCGAAGAGTGTAGTCTCGAGAGGACCTCCAGAGGAGAGCTCGAGTATAGCTTTGACTCCACCTCGCGGGTCGTCCGATCCTTCGAGGAGGAGCCGGACTGCGAGGGGTGATCAGTCACCTCCCTGAAGGAAGACGACCTCCCCACCAACCCCTCACAGGAACCTGTGCCCCAGCAAGAGGAAGAGAGGAAACCCCTACCCCGCTGGGTCGTATGGGCCCCGGGGGGGGGGAGCTTCAGGGGTGGAGCCCAAAGTTCATGCCTTGGCATCCCGAGTCCACTGATGCCACTCGAAAGTGGGGGTTCCCTACCCAGCGTCCATAGAAAAACAAACAGGCGTCACACTCGTCCATCGGATGGTGGGGACCCAGGCAAGAAAAGCAACGACTGTGGTGGTCTGTAATTGTAATGAAGTTGCCACAGGGGCACCGAAATAGGGGCAACTCCGGACCGCTTCGACTTAGAAAGATGCCCTGACTCAGAGATACCATTGCTGTGGCTTGAAAATGAACAAATTAAAGGAAAAAGGTACACCTAGTACCAAAATAAACTTGGGTAAAACAAGAAAACTCCAGCACCGAATGGCACCACAGAAACTGAGGCCCAGACAGTGATGCAGTTGCTTACAGAGATTCCCCATGCAGGATCCTTCCTTGATGGTGGAAAAATGGAAATTACGTACCTACCATAATTGTTGATCTTCCTGGACGAAGTCTCCACCACTCATTCACACTGATGGGAGTACACCGGAGGTGCTAGGACTCAGCAGGAGCAAACTTTTTCAGGAGGGACAGCACCGAGATGAGCCGTGAGGAAGCGGTGCCGCAAGTCAGGCACGTGCGGTATAGACTACCTTGCTGTCGACCCTCCAACCGCCTCAGTACCTTTTTTCCCCCGAAGAGGTGCAGCGTAAACAACCTAGAGAGGACTAACCTAAATATCGGACACAAGACCCATGTAAGAAGGGTCAAAGAACAAAGTCTTCATAACCCAACGATTGAAGGAGTGAAAACCATAAACAGAGAAGTGAGCTCGGGGGATGGAGGGTGGGCGTGTGAATGAGTGGTGGAGACTTCATCCTAGAAGATCAAGAATTACAGTAGGTAGGTGTTCCATATCTTCCTGGACATAAAGTCTCCACTCATTCACACTAATGGGAGGGTACCAAGCTAAAATAATCCTCCACCCCCCCGAGACGGGTGGCAGGAGACAGGAGCTTCCTTAGGACAGAAGTCCATTAAGGATTGTCCTGCCAAAGGACTGATGATGTCTGGCATGGACATCCAAGGCGTTAGTGCTTTACAAATGTATGCACGGAGCTCCAAGTGGCTGCAATGCAGATGTCCGCAATGGGCACACTGCGGATTTCAGCCAGAGAAGCTGCAACTGCTCTGGTAGAGTGAGCGTACATGCTGCTTTCCAGCTTGACCTGTGCCGTGAAGTAGCAGTGGCGAAGGCGTGCCACTAACCATGCTGAAATGCACCTGATAGCAACAGGTTGACCTAGCCGGGTCGGGTTGAAGGAGACAAACAGTTGTTAAGCATTGTGGATCTCCTTTGTCCTGTCCAGGTAGAGCCGCAAAGCTCTCTTTACATCCAAAGAATGAAGGGTATGCTCTCCCTCATTCTGGGAATTTGCAAAGTAGGAAGGAAGGACTAAAGGTTGATTCAAATGAAATTCAGACACAACCTTAGGAAGGAACTTAGGATGAGTCCTAAGAACCACCTTGTCCTTGTGAAATAGTGTACGGAGGATCTGTGATCGAAGTGTGAATTTCTAATACTATACAGGCAGAAGTAATGGCCACCAGGAAGGCCGTCTTCCAAGTTAGATATTTCGACTCACAAGCAGCTAGAAGCTCGAAAGGTTTACAAGTGAGCATGTTTAGCATGAGGTTAATGTCCCAGGCTGCAACTGGAAATCTAATGGGCGGTCTGGTATGCAGAATGCCCTTAAGAAACCGTTTAGCTACAAGTAACTGAGCCAAGGACATATAGAAAGTACAGGCTCATGGTAAGTGGAAATTGCACAAAGATGAACTTTGACTGTAGAGTACTGTAGACCTGTGTTAGAGAGGTCTAAAAGATACTCCAGGACTTTACTCAGTGGGCATGAAAAGGGATTCCAAGATGATTTCGCACATCAGATAGAGAAATGCTTCCATTTAGCTGTGTACATTTTTCTAGTACCTGGCTTGTGTGCAGCTACGAGAATATCTGAAACTCTATGAGAAACGTTAAACCTGTTCACCGCCATCTCCTCAGGAGCCAGGTATGGAGGTGAAGGGACCTCAGGCTGGGATGAACTACAGGGCCCTGGGTCAGAAGGCTCGTCTGGAGTGGAAGCGGTTTTGGGGAAGTTTCCGATAACCTGTTGATTAGAGGAAGCCAGATCTGGCGAGACCAAAATGGGGCAATGAGAATCAGTCTGCCCTCTTGTGTCTCCAATTTGAGCATCACTCTTTGAACTAGGGAAAGGAGGAAATGCGTACAGAAAGTGTTTTGTCCACTGCAGACTGAATGCATCCTGACAAAAAAACACCAGGTCCTGGATTTCTGGAGCAGAAGAGAGGCAGTTTTGTGTTCAGTGGGGACGCAAAAAGGTCCAGGTCCGGAGTTTTCCACTCTTTGAAGAGTGACTGAATGACTGTTCAGTCGAGAGACCACTGAGACTGTCTGCCAGTTCGTTTTGTACTCCTGGCAGGTAGACCATCTGAATCAGAGCCTTGTGCTCCAGGCACCATTCCCACACTTTCATTGCTTCCCTGCATAATGGGTAAGAGTGTGCACCGCCCTGCTTGTTGATGTAATACATCACTGCCTTGTTCTCCGTTTGAAGGAGAATGGACTTGTTGCAGAGTATGCCCTTCAAAGCTCGGACTGCATACAGGACGGCCCTAATTTGCAGAATGTTTATGTGGAGTTGTGACTCGTCCTGGGTCCACGTGCCCTGGGTGTGAAGATCCTGGCAGTGAGCTCCCCAGCCCAGTAAAGATGCATCTGTGGTAATGGAGATCTGGGGATATAGAGGGGTGAAGGGATATCCTTCCAGAAGATTGTCCTCCTGAGACCACCAGGTGAGTGACCATTTCAACGGTTCTGTCACCTTGACGTGAAAGGACTGAGGGTGAGTGGTTGGTGACCACTAAGTACTGAGCATCAACTTAGAGTTTCTCATGTGGAGATGAGCCAGAGGTACACTGAACACCGAGGATGCCATGAGACCCAGCATCCGCTGCATCGAAAGAGCGCAAACTGAGCTGTTCTCTCTGATGAAGCAGGCCATCTGTAGGATATCGCTCCTTCTGTCTTCCTAAAGGTAGGCTTTTGCACAGGTGGTGTTCAGAAGGGCTCCTATGAATAAGAGCTTCTGGGAGAGCTGCAGCTGCGACTTTTTCAAGTTGAGCAGGACTCCCATGTATGTGAGGAAGTCTGCGGCCATAGCCACAGCCTCCTGAGTCTCTTGTCTTGATGGGCTTGCGAGAATCCAGTAGTCCACATATGGGAATACTTGAATTCTGATCTTCATTAGATGCGCCGCAAGAACTGCACAGCACTTTGTAAAGACTCAAGGCGCAGAGGATAGCCCAAAGGGCAGAACTCTGAATTGGCAGTGCTGACCCAAAGCCACGAACCTTAGGGTACTTGTGGTGCTTTGGGTGTATGAGAACGTGTTGGCAGGTGTCCTGCATGTCCAGGAAGGCTAGCCAATCATGTTGATGAATCAAAGGTAACATGGTACAGAGTGATATCATCTTGAACTTTTCCTTGTAGAGGAACTTGTTTAACTTTCTGAGGTCGAATACGGGGCATACCGTCAGTTTTCTTTGGAACCAGAAAGTAGTGGGAGTAGAAAATGGAAATGATGTACCTACCATAATTCTTGATCTTCTTGGACGAAGTCTCCACCACTCATTCACACTAATGGGAGTTTGCTGGAGGTACTAGGACCCAGAGGGAGCAAACTTTTTTCGAGAGGGTCGGCATCTGAGATGGAGCTGCGAGGAAGTGGCACTGTGAGCCCTGGCTCGTGCGGTAATGAGTATCTCGGCGTCGACCATCCTACCACCTCAGTACTTTTTTTCCCTGAGAAGGTGCAGCATAACTAACCTAGAAGGACTAACCTACAAGTCGGACATAAGATAGTCTGAATGACCTGTGTAAGAAGGGTCAACAACAAAGTCTTCAAATCCCAGCCATCGAGGGAGTGAAGACCAAAAACAGAGAAGTGAACTCGGGGGATGGTGGGTGGGTGTGTGAATGAGTGGTGGAGACTTCATCCAAGAAGATCAAGAATTACAGTAGGTACTTAATTTCCATATCTTCCTGGACACAAAGTCTCCACCACTTATTCATACTAATGGGACAGTACCGAGCTAATAATCCCCCGAGATGGGCAGCAGGAGATAGAGCTCACATACTTAGGACAGAAGTCCGTTAAGAATGGTCCTGCCAAACGACACATGTTGCCTGGCATGGACATCCAAGGCGTAGTGCTTAACGAAAAAATGCACTGAGCTCCAAGTAGCCACATTGCAAATATCTGCAATGGGCACTGTGCGGATTTCCGCCAGAGATGCTGCAACTGCTCTGGTAGAGTGAGCATACACTGTGCCTTCCAGCTTGACCTGTGCCATAGAATAGCAGTGGTGCAGGCATGCCACCTGCTACGCTGAAATGCATCTAACAGCGACAGGCTGACCCAGCCGGGTTTCGCTGAATGAAACAAACAGTTGCTGAGCCTTGCGAAATTCTTTTGTTCCATCTAGATAGAATCGCAGGGTTCTCTTAACAGTCAGTGAATGGAGGGTACGCTCCCCTTCATTCTGGAAGTTCGCAAAGTAGGTAGGAAGGACTAAAAGTTGGTTTAGATGGAATTCTGAGACAACCTTAAGGAGAAACCTAGGATGAGTCCGAAGAACTACTTTGTCTTTGTGAAATACAATGTAAGAGGGGCCCTGTGACCAGTGCAAGTATTTCAGAAACTCTCCGGGCTGAAGTGATGGCCACCAAGAAGGCAGTTTTCCAAGTGAGGAACTTCAAGCCGCAAGTAGCTAGAGGCTCGAAAGGTTTACGAGTCAGCGTGTCTAGAACAAGGTTAATGACCCAGGCTGCGACTGGACATCTGACAGGAGGCCTAGTATGCAGAATACCCTTAAGAAACCTCTTAACTACAGGTAACTGAGCCAGTGACATGAAGAGTACTGGCTCATGATATGCCAAAATGGCACAAAAATTAACTTTGACTGTGGAGTACTGCCGACCTGTATTTGAGAGGTCTAAAAGGTACTCCAAAACTTTATTCGGTGGGCAGGAAAAAGGGTTCCAAGAGGATTCTGCACACCAGACAGAGAAACGATTCCATTTGGCTATGTAGGTTTTTCTAGTGGCAGGCTTACGCGCAGTCAAAAGATTATCTGAAACTCTACGAGAACAGTTGAACCTATTCACCTCTATCTCTTCAGGAACCAAGCGTGAAGATGAAGCGGCCTCAGATTGGGATGGACCATGGGACCCTGGATCAAAAGGTTTGTCTGAAAGTGTGGGGGGTTCCGACAGACTACTGAGTAGCGTGAACCATATTGGTCGAGGCTAGAAGGGGGCAATGAGAATCATTCTGCCCCCAAGACTCGAATTTGAGAAGTACCCTCTGAATTCGGGGAAGAGGAGGTAAGGTGTATAGACAGCGTCTTGTCCACAGTAGCCTGAATGCATCCTGACAGAAAAAGCCAGGTCCTGGATTTCTGGAGCAGGAGAGAGGCAGTTTTGCATTAAGTGGGGACACAAAAAGGTCCAGGTTTGGAGTTCCCCATTCTTTGAAGAGTGAATGAACAACAGTTAAGTCGAGAGAGCACTTGTGAGGATCTGTCTCCATTCTGCTGAGACTGTCTGCCAGCTCGTTTTGTACTCCTGGCAGGTAAACTGCCTGGATTAGAGCCTTGTGCTCCAGGCACAATTCCCATACTCTCATTGCTTCCCTGCATAATGGTTAAG
The DNA here is from genome assembly GCA_016271365.2 of Neoceratodus forsteri. Taxonomy (NCBI): domain Eukaryota; kingdom Metazoa; phylum Chordata; order Ceratodontiformes; family Ceratodontidae; genus Neoceratodus; species Neoceratodus forsteri. The sequence continues at coordinate 1,118,672,120 of CM028130.1, read as the reverse complement.
ATTGTGCACTGCCCTGCTTGTTGATGTAATACATCACTGCCTTGTTGTCCGTTTGAAGGAGAATGTTCTTGTAACAGAGTATGTCCTTCAAGGATCAGACTGCACAGAGGACGGCTCTCATTTCCAGGACGTTTATGTGAAGCTGGGACTCGTCCCGAGTCCACGTACTTTGGGTGTGTACATTCTGGCAATGAGCTCCCCACCCCATCAGGTACGTGCCTGTAGTACTGGAGATCTGATGATCCAGAGGAACAAAGGGATATCCTCCCAGAAGGTTGTCCTGCAACCACTAGGTGAGTGACCTCTTCAGAGGTTCTGTCACCTTGATGGGAGAGGACTGAGGGTGAGTATTGAACACCCACTGAGAGGTTCTCATGTGGAGACAAGCTAAGGGTACAGTGAACACTGAGGATGCCATGAGACCCAGCATCCGTTGCACTGAGATAGCTCGAACCGAGCTGCTTTCTCTCATGTATCGGGCCATGTGTAAGATATCGCTCGTTCTGTCCTCTGGGAGAAAAGCCTTCGCACAGAAGGTGTTCATAAGAGTTCCTATAAAGAGGAGCTTCTGGTAGAGTTGCAACTGCAACTTGTTGAGATTTAGCAGGACTCCCATGGACTAGAGAAGTCTGAGGCCATGGCTACGGTGTCCAGAGTACCTTGTCTGGAGGAACTTGCTAGGAGCCAGTTGTCCGGATATGGGAACACCTGTATTCCTATTTTCCTGAGATGAGCCACGAGAATTGCACAACACTTTGTAAAAACTTGAGGCGCCGAGGATAGCCCAAAGGGCAGGACTCTGAACAGATAGTGTTGACCCAGTGCCACGAACCTTAGGTATTTGTGGTGCTGTGTGAGTATAGGGATGTGTTGGTAGGCATCCTGCATGTCCAGGGAGGATAGCCAATTGTGTTGATCAAGCAAAGGTAGCAGGGTACCTAGTGATGTCATCTTGAATGTCTCCTTGTGACGGAACATGTTTAACTTTCTGAGATCCAGAATAGGGCGCATGCCACCGGTTTTCTTTGGAACCAGGAAGTAATGGGAGTAGAAATACAGGTTACTCACCTGTAACAGGAGTTCTAGGAATGGTATATGTTGTTCATCCACACTGTCTGGCAGGTTCCTTGCCGCTTTAAATCTTGCCGGAAGGTCTTCAAGTTGGCTCCTCCCACCCACCCGGTGGTAAACTCGGCTCGCCCCATGACGCCAAGATCTGGCCCGCTGAAGCCCAGGTTGTGCGCGAGCCGGGAGGTCGGTGGGTCATGGGATGAACAATATATACCATTCCTAGAACTCCTGTTACAGGTGAGTAACCTGTATTTCTAGGACATGGATATGTTGTTCATCCACACTGTCTGGCAGACTCTAGCAGTTCTCCAGGAGGAGGGAGGCAAGGCACACCCCCTACTTAGGGAATAAAGACTGAGAACCGAGGGCCCCAAAACCAGCATCCCGGGTGACTCAAGGTCGATGTGGTAATGGGTAATGAAGGTGTGTGCTGACTTCCAGGTAGCAGCCCTGCAGATTTCCTGGATAGGGACGTCCCTGGAAGCAGCCACCGATGCAGCAGTATTACGGGTAGAATGAGCTCTTATCCCTCTGGGAGGCTCCATGCCCAACTTATAGCAGAGATCTATGCAGGAGGTGACCCACCTGCTTATCGTCCGCTTGGCTGCAGGTCTGCCAGGTGCGGCTTCAGCGTAGGTGACAAACAGCTGGCGAACCTCTCCTTGAATTTCAGCTGTGCGCTCCTTATAATAAGCGAGCGCCCTTCTAGGTCCAAAGTATGGAGCCTGTATTCTGGCCTCCAAGGTGTGACTGGGGTAGAACACCGCAGAGTCAACACCTGGTTAAGGTGAAAGTCCCGACACTACCTTCAGAAGGAATTTCGCCAGGGGCGCAGGACAACCTTGTCCCTGTGGAAGACCAGGAGTGAGACTCATGCAGAGCGCCTGGAGTTCTCCCATCCTTTGGCTGACGTGGATAGCCACCAAGAAGACGGTTCTCACGACAGGTGAGAGAGTTCACCTGTGCATTGGTTCGAATGGCTTGCCCATGAGCTTTGCCAGTACCAGCAGTAAATCCCACGGAGGTGGAGGTTCTCGACCGGAGGAAATGTGATCAAGGCCTTTGAAAAAGCGCCAGACCACCTTCTCCAGTCACTGACTGCTCCCCGCCCACTTCCGTAAGCAGAGAGATGGCTGCCAGGTGCACCTTTAGGTCGCCGACCCAAGCCCTTGACTAGAAAGGACCATAAATAGTCCAAAATGCTTGCCAAAGAACAGGAGGAAGGGTCCAAGCCTTGCCCTGACACCAGATGGAAAATCTCTTCCATTTGAAGGCATAGCATTTCCTGGTCGACTTCACGGACGCCTCAACAACACTGAGGACCTCGCCGGAAAGACCCAAGGCCTGGAACTCTATCGCCAGGAGCCAGGCCGCCAGGTGCAGGGATTGAAGGTCCGGATGGAACACCTTCCCCTGATTGACTGAGAGCAGGTCCGGGGAGCTGGAAGCTGCCTCGGGAGCCTGGAGCTGAGGCTGAGGAGATCTGGGTACCAGAACTGGCGGGGCCAGTCTGGGGCTATCAGAATCACCTGTGCCTTGTCTCTCCTTGCCTTGAGAAGCACCTTGTGGATCAAGGGAAATGGGGGAGAGGCGTAAAAGAGGCCCGGGGTCCACAGCCTCGAGAAGGCATCCCGCTGCAGCAAGCCCTGCTGAGGCGGGCGGGCATGAAACAGCCTCAGCTTCGTGCTCTCCCTGGAGGCAAACAGGTCCACCTGAGGTGTGCCCCAGTGGGAGAACAGATCTTGTACTACCCCCGCAGGAGAGACCACTCGTGAGATGCAGCCCCTATCCGGCTCAGGGCATCGGCCAGGGTGTTGGAGGCTCCTGCCACATGAATGGCTAGGAGATCGGCCTCCAGGCTGGCAGACGAGTGACCAAATGCGGACAGCTTCCTTGCATAGAAGCATGGAACGCTGGCCCCGCCCCTGGCGGTTTAGGTAGTACATGGTCGTGGTATTGTCCGCCTGACTCGACCACTTGACCCGGAGAAACGGAGCAAAGGCGGTGAGAGCTAGGTGGACCGCTCGCAGCTCCAGCAGGTTGATGTGGCATCGCGACTCCCGCGGGGACCAGAGGCTGTGCGCTCGGTGTTCCCCCAGATGGGCACCCCAACCCATCAGACAGGCATCGGTCGATAGAGAGACTGTTGGCTCGGGGCGGACAAACGGGATGCCCTCCTGCAGATGAGATGGAATGGTCCACCACCAGAGAGCGTTCCACATCTCCTGGGTCACCATCACTAGCTGGTCTAATGGATCGCAGCGCTCTGACCACTGGCTGGCCAGACCCCACTGAAGGGGCGTGATGTGCCAGCGTGCCCAACGGACCACGCCTGGTACAGGCCGCCATGAGACCCAGGAGGCGCGAGGAAGTCCCGGTAGGTGCGATTGCCCAACCAGAAATGATTGGGCAAAGGAGGTAAGAACCTCGCCCTGTCCGCCGGGAGCTGTGCTCTGGCTCAAGAGAGTCGAGCTCTGCCCGATAAACAGAATCACCTGCTCGCTCGAGTTCGACTTGGCCTCGTAATGAGAAGGCCGACTTGAGAGCAAAACCTGGAGGGCCAGATCTCTGGACCGGGCCCACCTCCTGTCTGGAGGGCTGCTATCAGCCAATCGTCCAGGTAAGGGTACACTCGACCCCCAGGCCAAGAGGGAAAGCTGTCACCACTGCAATGCATTTGTGAAGACCCTGGGAGCTGAAGACAGGCCGGGGCATGGCTCGGAATCGGAAGGGATCCCTCCGCCCAAAGCTTAAGGAACTCCGATGTGACGGACGGATAGGACGGAAAGAACGCTGTCTGCAGGTCCAGAGAGCAGAACCACACGCCTGTGTTCCAGAGATGGTATTATCTGCACCAGAGTGACCATCCTGAAGGTTCGAGACCTTAGGAACTGTTCAGGTCGGCAGGTTTCGAGAATGGGCCCCAGCCTCGCCTGCTTGGAACCAGGTACCTGGACACAAACCCCAGGTCTGAGGGGGGATCCGCTACCTCCCTGATCACCTCCTTTGAGGAGGAGAGCGGCGTCGGCCCGACGAGCTGACAGGAGAGGTCATGGACCCCGAGGCCCCCGAGCCGCGACGCTCTGAAGGGCGGGGCCTGCTCGAATTCTAGAGGCAGGCCTTTTCCCACCACCTCCAGTACCCACCTGTCCGTGGTAATAACGGACCAGGCGGAAAGGAAGTGTCGGAGCCGTCCCCCCACGGGAGGAACCAGGGGTGAGGTGACGGGGATGGGGGCGACACCCCTCTGCCCATCACTGGGCAGGCTTGGAGGAGGGACCGGCCGAGGGACCTCCTGGGCCTTTACCTCCCTGCTTCCTGTTGGAGAAAGCCGACGGCTTGGGTTTGCGATGCCAAGCCCGAGCCTGCTGGCCCTGACGTTGCTGGGCCGGGCGCGCCGGGGGCGGGCTTAGGCTTAGGCTTGCGGCCTTTGTCCTTCTGAGCGGAAGAGACCGAGTCCAAGGTAGCATTGGACTTCTCGACCCTCTGCAGGTGACCTTCCACCCAGGGTCAAGAGGTCAGTCCCCTAAAAGGGAACGTCCCACCAACTTTAAAGGGTATCCGGGCAAAGGTGGATATCCTCAGCCAAGCCCGATGACGCATGGCCACTGCGCCCACGACCCAGCACATGAGTCCCCAATGTCTAAAGCAGTCTGAGCTGCTGTTTGGCCACTGCCCTGCTCTGGTCCCGCACCTGCCTGACCGTAGTCTGCAGATCCGCTGGAAGATGAGGGATGACCTCATCCAGGGAACCCAACAGGGCATGAGAAAATAATGCCATGAGGACGGCCGAACTGGCCTGACGAAGGCCGAGAGAGGATGCAGCATAGACTTTTCACCAGCATAATCCAATTTCTTGATTCCTTGTCGGGAGGTTTGTCCACATCCCTGGCGCCCGGTGCTTGGAAAACACTGTCAGGTAACCAACCCTCAGCAGAGGGGTGTTCCTAAAACCGGCAGGGAACCGGTAGGGATCGATACTTCTGGCCAATCCTGGCCAAGGCGAGGGGCAGGAAGCAGGGTGCTGCCAACGCCTCCAAGGCCGGGCCACTATGGCCTCTGCCACCGAAAGGCCTCTGTGGGAATCCCTCGGTCCAGAATCTCCGTGAGGGATACCTGGCCATGAATGGGTTCCTGAGCTTCATCCCGTGGACCTCTGATTGAGCCGGGCAATCCTAGGAAGGACGTAAGGGCCATCGCCCACCCGACTGTCCTCCTGAGACCCAAGTCCATTCGCTTGGAGAAAAGGGAGGAATCATCCGGACTCGAAGAGTCCTCAAAGAGCTGCTCGGCCTGAGCCACCTCCACCCGCCGAGGCTTATCGGGAGTGAGGTGACAGACAGCCTATGGGGCAGCCCCTGAGCCGACCGAGAATTTTTGGTTAGAGCCCCAAATAACGGCTGTGGAGGCGGAGGTTCCACCAGAATCGGTGGGGCAGCTGGAATTTGCCGAACAACCGGCCTGGGAACAGGCTCCTCGGCTACAACGAGGGGTTGTTTCGGCCGCTCCGGTGACAGCCACTTAATGGCCAGGGAAGACGACTGGGTCGGCTTATTCCCGGTCAGAAGGAACTGTTGCCACATGAGTTCCTCATACCTCCCGACGCAACTTGGCGCTGAAGTCTCCTCATCCGAGGAGGAGGAAGAGGAAGAGTGGCGCAGCACCGCGGTGCCGAGGAACGCCTATGGCGCGGCGGGATCGGCTGGACCGCCGAAGAAGTCAGAGACCCTCGGCTAGGCCGAGGACAGCGGGAGGTGTCTGAATCGCACTCCTCGTTCGGAAGATTCCACCAAGGCCGGAACCGAGGCACAGATGAGCTGACGGGACCTCAACTCCACCGGGGAACCGGGAGAGGGATTCTCAGCTTCTCCAGCCGACAACTCCATCCAACGGGTCGAAAAATCTCACCACGCCGACGGAGTCTCGTGGCCAACTGGCCTGACGGGACACCGTGGAAGCCAGTGGCCGAAGCTTTAGGGTCGACTCAAAGTCGCATCGTCGATCACTGTGAGGGGGATCTTTCCTCATTCCTAAGAGCCGCCGACGGTGAGATTTACTTTGCTCTTTTGGACCGAGAAAAGGTCCAGAAGAAGTTGGACCCTCACCTTTCATGAGAGGTCAGACAAAGCTCCTTAAAAGCAGCTCGAAACGAGGCACCGAGAGAGCGGACAAATGCCGCAGCCGAGGTAGAAGCTGCCCCGCCGCCTCCTCTTCGAGGGCGATCATCTGCTCGAGCTGCCGAGCTCCTGCCGCAGCCACCGCCAACCGGCCTCTTTAGACTTAACCGAGGAATTCTTTTCTCGGACGCCCAGCTGTAAACGGCAGCACGGTGTTCGAGGACGAGGGTCAAAAAGAAAGCACAGGTCGCAAGCCCGCGGTCGTGCTCAAGGCCTAAGCAGTAGACGCACGTGGAGTGCGGATCCGTCCGAGACATCTTCTGCCCGCAAGGGCATCTCCGGAAACCGGGAGTCGATTTGTCCATCGCAGCCGCGAGGGAGAGAAGACCAAAGTCTTTTTAGCAAAAAACCTTTAATTTCGAAGATTCGAAGAATTAGGAACCAGTCTTATACGTAGAGTGTTAAGGAGGGAACCTGAGCTTCCAAGCGGTAAGGAAGATCTGGCGTCATGGGGCGGAGCCGAGAGTTTTACCACCCGGGTGGGTGGGAGGAGCCAGCTTGAAGACCTTCCGGCAAGATTTAAAGCAGCAAGGAACCTGCCAGACAGTGTGGATGAACAACATATCCATGTCCCTAGAAACCTGTGTTTCATTGATCCAGCAGAACTACTTCTACTGCCCTGTTGTTCAGAAGGCCTGTACCTGGAAGCAAGAAGGTCTGATTGTACTGCCGACAGCCTGGGCTGTCGCTTGGGGGATGATCCGAGGGGTTTCTGAAAGACTGAGAGAGTACCCCTTTGAGGATTATTTGGAGGACCCATTTGTCTGATGTTATAGACTTCCACTGGTTGTAGAACTGAGTCAGATGTGCTCCCACTGCTGAGAAGAAGTCCCTCTCAGACAGCTGAGGTGGGACCTGGGCCAGAAACTCAGACGGTGGCACTGGGCGCTTTGGGCCCTTCTGTCTTCTGCTGCTGAGGGTTGTGGTTTTTGTTAAAAGCTCCTCTGACGCGAAAGGACTGACGGTTGTGAAATTGACGCTTGTTCGCACCCCCCCCCCCGGAAGGGGGCAGGTGCTAGTCCAGCAGTCTTAATGGCAGATCTAGTCTTCTGAGTGACCTCCAGAGCATGCTCCACCTGGGGGCTGAAGAGATACATACCATCAAAAGGCAAGAGCATGACCAGTTGCTGGGCATCATTTGTGAAGCCGAAGTACGTAGCCAAGAGTGGTGACGAGTGCAGCCGCCACTGCTCGTGAAGTGGAATCAAAAGCGTCCATTGAAGCTTTAACCTGTTGGTTATTGGACTTGATACCCCTGGTTATGGTCTGAAGTAACTCTGAATCAACTTCCGATTAGGGAAGAGCTTCTACCATTTGTTTGAGCGAATGCCAAAGGACATACTCATATTGAGAAAAACAGCCCTGGTAACTTGCACTGCGCATACCCAGGGTGGTGGCAGCAGAGACTTTCTTACCTAAGGTGTCTATCTTGTGAGATTCTTTATCAATCAAAATCTTTATTTAATCAATCAAAATCTTTATTTAATCAGGCGAACATCATTGAGCATAGCTCATTTACAAGATGGACCTGAGTGGTCAAGAAGTGCAAGTGTTAATACATTGACAAGGGTAGCATAAACAGTAATACAATGACAGGGGTAACATAAACAGTAATACAATGACATAAGTGCTAATATATAACAATATACATATGTACATGGCACATTAAAACCTTTTAATCTGTGAGACAGAAGGCAATGGCACATCAGGAGTAATATGTAGATTATAGGACCTAGCAGGCATTTTGAGGGTGAATCTTGGGACTGGAAGCGGAGTTTTATCAGCATATAGGAACACGAAAAAGAAAGGGGGGGTAGGTAGGGCCGGGTTTAGGCTCTGTGGAAGCAAGCCGTGGTTCTGGGAATAGGGTGGTGAATAATCTTTTGAAGGATATTATGGGTAGGAGGTTATTTAGCTTCATGGTTTTTGGAGTGAATTCCAAACAATTGCTAGTGAGTAGCTGATAGCAGCCCTCCCAAACTGGGTGCAGACATTGGACCTTAAGAATGATAATTTTGCTGATCCTTAGGTTGTATGGCCTAGAAGTAATTTGAGTAAAACAGTCTGAGATATAGGTAGGTAGCTTGCCTGATAAGGCTTTAAATATCCAAATTGCAGCATTCCTATTTCTTCTGTGTTGTAATGATGTCCAGTTAACTGCCTTATAAAGGGAGCAATGATGGGTGCTGAAAGGAAGGTCAGTAATGAATCTGATGGACCTGTGGTATAGGGTGTCCAGTTTATTTAAGAGGGGGAGAGAACAATGTCCGTACAGAAAGTCAGCATAGTCAATGAGGGATAGGAATGAAGCCTGGATTAATCTTTTTGGAGTCTCTGTTGAGGTAGTGCTTTATTTTAAAAATAAACCAAGCCTTTGTCTCAGTTTCTTCAGTAGCTCCTCAATATGGACAGAATAGTCAAGTTTGTTATCAATCCAGACTCAAGGTATTTGAAGTTATCAATTAATTCCAGCTCTCCAAGTAAGGTGGTTAGTTGTAGGTGGTGGATGGTGGGGTGGCAGAGCAACTCTGAGGTAAAGAACATAGCTTTTTGTTTTTTGCATTTAGAAGTAGTTTTTATCCAGTAGGTTGTGTTGTAGGATGGAAAATTCAGATTGTAGCAGTTCACAGGCTTTAGATAATGAAGAATTGCTAACATATAATACAGTATCATCAGCAAACAGATGGATGTTGGATTGAGTGAGGTTAGCATCAATATTATTAATATAGATGGCAAAGAGGATGGGGCAAGAATAGAGCCTTGTACACCTCTTAACAGTGGTTTTAGGTGGATAGGTAGTTTCCATTTTTTACCAGTTGTGACCTATCTGATAGATAGCACTTGAACCAATTGAGTGAAGGGAATCCAACCCTAGTGAGCCAAGGGAGGTGATTAATGATTCATGATCCACTGTGTCAAATGCTTTGCTCAAATCAGGAACACAGCACAGGTACTGTTCTTATCCATAGCAATCTGCCAGTCGTTGGTTACTTTGGCTAGGGCGAATGGTGCTATGCCTTGATCTAAACCTGATTGTGCTGTATTTAGGAGGTTATTGTTATCCAGGTAGTCCCTTAATTGTGAGTTTACTTAACTTTTCGAGCATCTTGGATAGAACTGATAGGATGGAAATGGGCCTGTAATTATTGAGGTCCATGGATCACCAGATTTGAGTAAAGGAACTACTTGAGCTGTTTTCCAAGTGGAGGAATGGATCCAGCGTGAGGGAAAGATTGAAGAGATGAGTGAAGGGGGCAGATAAGACTTGAGATGCAATCTTGAGGAAGTAGGGGTCCAGGAGTCTGTACCTGCACTTTTGAAGTATCTAAATTGGAGAGGAGATCTTCCACTTCTTTCAAGGATATTGGGTTGAAGGAGAAGGTTGATGTAGCCTTTGACCCACGGTGGATTGAAGGTTCAAGGAAGATCTCAGGAGATTTGCAGGTGAAGAGTCAAATGCTAGTCCAGCTGTGGTGAAGTGGTCATTGAAGGTATTTAGGATTTGTTTGTCCGTAATTTCTGTGTTATTTAGTAGCAGTTTGCAGGTTAAGGCAGGAGTAGAGTTTTGGCCCAAGATACCCTTTATAGTTCCCCAGATCCTGGTTGGGTTATTATAGGAGGCATCCAATTCAGCTCTATAATAGGCAGCTTTGGCAGATCTTATTTGTGTTGTACATTAATTTCTTGCTTTTCTGAAATTTAGCCAGTCTCTGGAATCCTTAGTTTTTCTTGCCTTTTCCACAGTTTGTCTCTGGCTAGCAAGGCTGTTTTAAGATCAGTGGTGAACCAGGGGCAGGACCTTGCTTTAGTTCTGATATTGGTGAATGGTGCATGAATGTTGAGAGCATTAGTGATAATGTCCTTTTAGATCTGGAGAGCTGTTTCCACTGAGGTTGTAAGGTAGAAATCTTGCCAATATATTGTGTTACTCAGGTCATGAGGTATCTGGTATGTTGAACTTCTTTGACCTTTTGAGGACAAATTCAGCAGGGTTGGGTGGTTTGAGGAAGATCTTATGCCAGCTATGTGACAATGGTCACTTACATCATTCGGTAGTACTCCTGCATGCGTATATAAGTGAGGCTTGTTTACCAAACATAATATCCAGGAGTGAGCTGTTGCTAGAATTTTTAGGTTAACCCTGGTTGGGTCTTTAATTAGCTGTGTAAAGCCATAGGTGTCACAAAAGTTACCAATGGTGCAGATGCATTAGATAGCCAGTTTAAATTCAAATCACCAAGGATGATGGTATCTTCAGGGCCTAGATTGGTTATTGACCCCAGGTGAGATAGTAATTTGAGGCCTGCTGAGGGGGGCCTATAGCAGCCAATCAATTTAAATGAAGACAAGTTAGAAAGGGATATTTTGATTGACAAACATTCAAATTCCTTTGGTTCGGATGTGTTGAGGCAGGTAGCAGAGATGGTGTCCTTAATGTATATGGCCACCCCACCACCCCTGGAAGGGCGATCTGCTCTGAAGAACTGATAGTTGGTAAGGTTTACAACACCATCTTTGGTCGAAGGTCTGAGCCAAGATTCAGAGATGACCAGAAAGTCAGGCAGGGTATGTGCCACCCAGGCCTGTATTACGGAGAATTTTTTTAAGAGGCTGCAGGCATTGAAGTGTAGGAAGCTTAGGCCATTTATCGAGGATAGATCAGCAGGGGAAAATAAACTTTCAATGGGGCCAGGATTTATTTCAATGGTACCAAAACAGATCAGAAGGTAGAAGATTAATTTGAGGAGGGCACCAAGGGACAGGGATAGTGAGTGGTCAGAGCGTTTCCTCCTAATCCTGGGTGCCTGCTGTGAGATGAGTGATGGTCCTGGTATATAGGTGCGAATTTTATCATAGCATAATAATTTAATGGACATTTTATAGGCCGGGCTGTAGATGCCTGATGAAGGACGGCCTTATCATTCTCTGGTAAGACCACAATGGGGTCAGCAAAGGCTTGTGAGGCCAATATGGGGCAATCCTTGGGAGGGGCATACTTCCTATCTATGGACTTGGTCCTGGAAGGAATGAGAGCCGGATTCTTCCACATCATCTGAGGGTCTCGAAAAAGGGCTGTACTGGAGCTGTTAAATACATAGGGATCTTCGGAACATGGAGGTACTGGAGTCTTAAAAGCTTCCCAGGATCGATTTCTGTAGTCTGGAGAGAAAGAGTAGAATTTAGATTTTTAAGCAGAGACTTAAAGGAAAGGTTTTCAACCACAGGCTCTGTAGAAGGATTGATCCCTGCTCCCAAGGCAATGTCATCAACATCATCACCCAGTCGAAGATCTGGGTCAGGCTCAAAATCATCTCCTGACTGTCCAGGAGGGCTGGTATGGACAGGAAAGGAGTGAAAAATCAGGAGGAAGAACAGACGAGGAACGAATCTGAATAGAGAACCCCTGGAGGCTGGATGACGCCGCACCAAGCCTCAGCACAGACGAAACAAAAAAAAAAAAAACGCGCCGAGCACAAGGAGGGTGGCGCCATCGAAAACTGCCAGTCACACGGTGCTGACTACCCCCCGCGCCGCCACAGCCTGCAGCGCCCGCCGGCTGCATTCTGGCATTGCGGATGATGGCGACAAAGCCCCCGAAGCCGCGGACGGCGCAGAGAGTTTCCCCGGCACCGCAGACGGCACCGAGAGAGTTCCAAGGGTCTGAAAACTGTGATTTGAAGAAAAAGTTGGAAAATTGGCAGGAGAGAAAGGCATCGGTGTGGACCCCTGTGCTGCAGCCATGTGAGGGGGGATAAACACCCGAGTGCGGAGTCGACAGCACCAAAGAGGTCGCCTCGCAACTAGGAAGGCCCAGCCGGCTTACCCGTTCCTCCGAACGGCCCGAAAGGCCTCGGAGTGACTGGTTCAGGCAACTGGACCAGCCTCCGAGCCCACTGCTCCATAAGAGCAGCCCACTGATGAAACTGCTCATCGGAAGCTCCTCCAGTAGGTGGGGAGGGGCTCCGGTGTTGAGGTCGGTCGGTCACCAAAGACAGAAACTGGTGACTCCAACAGAGGTGGAGACTGGCACCTGGCCCTAACAACCGATCGTCTACACACAGACATACCAGAGGGTAACCTCGAGTGATGCAGTTTCTTCTTTGACCTGTGTGCCGAAGAAGAACTCAAGGCCGAACGGTGCCGTGAGTGGGACCATTTCCTTTTATGCTTTTGGGGGGACCGCCCATCTCCCTGAGCATTGGACCATCCGTTGTCAGATCCCCCACAGAGGGCGGCAGACTGGACCCAGCCCGGCTGACTGAACAGCTTTCATACCAAGTCTCCCTACTGTCACGTGACCCACTCATGGTTAACTCCATCAATGGAGTGCTGAAGACTTCTTTGTTGTTATAAGTAGAATTAAATACAATCTGTACTTATTCGAAGATAAACTGCAAAATAAAAAAACCCGAAAACAAAGCTGTTAGTTTGAAGTCTGACTCCCAGAAGGCGAGTGTCATCACTGAAGCGCACTCGACGGCGAGAAAAAAGGAACTGAGGCGGTTGGAGGGTTGACGCCGAAATAGTCATTACCACACGAGCCGGGGCTCACAGTGCCACTTCCTCGCGGCTCCATCTCAGACGCTGGTCCTCTCGAGAAAAAGTTAGTTCCCGCTGGGTCCTGGCACCTCCAGCAAACTCCCATTAGGGTGAATGAGTGGTGGAGACGATGTCCAGGAAGATCCTGTGTTTCGCTGATCCAGCGGGACTACTTCTACTGCCCTGTTGTTCAGAAGGCCTTGCACCTCGGAAGTAAGAAGGTCTGACTGCGCAGCAGACAGCTTGGGCTGCCGCTTGGGAGGATCATCCAGAGGGGTTTCTGACAGGTTGAGAAAGTACCCCTCGTGGATTATCCTGAGGACCCATTTGTCTGATGTTATCGACTTCCACTGGTCATAGAAATGAGTCAGATATCCTCCTACTGCTCAGGAAGAGTCTCCCTCGAACAGCTGAGGTGGGACCTAGGCCGGAAACTCAGAGTGGTACTAGGCGCTTTTGGGCCCTGTGCCTTTTGCTGCGTTTTCTTTTGTGGTTGAGGGGTTTAATTTCTGTTGAAACCTCCTCTGCTTTTTTCACGAAAGGACTGACTTATGAAACTGATGCTTATTCCCGCCTTCTCGAGAGGCAGCGGGAGGGTGTCTGGCTATCCTAATAGCGGACCTAGTTTTCTGAGTGGCCTCTAGTGCTTGCTCCACTTGAGGTCCAAACAGATACATACCGTCGAAAGGTAAGGCCATGACCTTTTTGCTGGTCATCATTCGTGAAGCCCGAAGTGTGCAACCAAGAATGGTGATGGGTGCAAATACCAGCCGCCGCTGCTCTGGAGGCAGTATCGAAAGCATCCATGGCAGCTTTAATCTGTTGACTGCTGGACTCGATACCTCTGGTACTGGTCCGTAGTAGCTCTGAATTAACTTCTGATTCGGGCAGAGCTTCTGCGGTTGCTCTGAGCGAATGTCAGAGCACATACTAGTACTGAGAAAAATAACCCTGGTAGCTAGCAATGCGCATGCCTAGGCTTTAAGCAGCAAAGACTCGCTTACCCAAGGTGTCGATCTTGCAAGATTCTTTGTTTATAGGACAAGCTGTGGATTCCCTGAGGAAGGACAGCCTTATCATTCTCTGCCAGGACCACTATGGCATCAGCAAAGGCTTGAGAGGCCAGGATGCGACGATCCTTTGGAGGGGCATATTTCCTATCTATGGACTTTGCCACAGAGGGAATTAGAGCCAGGTTGCTCCACACCATCTGGAAAGGGTCTCGAAAGAGGGCTGCACTGGAGGGGTTAAGTCCGTAGGGATTTCTGGAACATGCAGATACTGGAGATGTAAATGCTTCCCAGGATCGATTTCCGTGGTCTGAAGAGAAAGGGTAGAACTTAATTTCTTGAGCAGAGACTGAAAGGAAAAGTCTTCGACAACAGACTCTGCAGGAGGACTGATCCCCAACCCTAAGGTGGACTCGGCATCAAAATTATCACCCAGCCGAAGATCAGGATCAGGCTCAATGTCATCTCCTGACAGTCCAGGAGGGACTGTATAGCCAGGAAAGGGGTTAAAACCAGGAGGAAGGAGGAGGAGCAGACAGAATCGGAGTCAAAAGCCTCTGAAAAGCAAGCAGCGTTGCCGATGCCACCAGAGTGGACGGCACAGAGTACAGAGGTGGTGCCAACACAGAGAGTAGCACTGGATGTGGCGCTGGCAGGAGCCGCGGCACGAGTGCGACACTGACATCACACCAGGCACCAAAAACAATGCCAGCAGTGGTTGCGGCACTGTGCACAGCCCCATGGCGCCCTGAGCAAACTCAGTGTCAGAGAAGACGGCTCCGATCGCGGCGCTGGGAAGGTCGGCACTGCAGCAGAAGTCTGCAAACTGCAATTTGAAGGTAAAGGAGGAAAAATAGCAGGAGACAAAGGCATCAGTGTGGACCCCTGCGCCGCAGCCATGTGACAGGGATAGACACCGGAATGCATAGTCGACGGCACCGGAGGAGGCGCCGCACGGCTCTGCAGTCTCATCTGCCCCACCTGCCGATCCGAAACCGACAGACCCCAAGGCCCCGGTGATGGACTAGCCTGTTCTGGCAGTAGGGACAACCTCTGTGCCCACTGTTTCATAAGAACGGCACAATGGTAAAACTGCTCACTGGAAAACCCTCCAGCGGGCGGGGAGGGACTCCAGTGTTGAAGATGCCGGTTGTCAGAGACAGAAGCCGGAGGAGACTCTGAAAGAGGCGGAGACCGGCTCTGGGGCCCGACAACTGACGGTCTACGCGCAGATGTACCAGAGGGCGACCTCGAGTGATGCAGTCTCTTTTTCGACCGGTGGGCCGAAGAGCTCGAGGATGAATGGTGCAGAGAATTGGACAGTTTCTTTTCCTGTTTATGGGGAGACCACCCCTCTCCCCAAATCAGTGGACCATCTGTTGTCAGAACCCCCCCCCAAGAGGGTGGCGGACCAGACCCAGCCTAGTTGACTGGACAGCTTTCATACAAAGTCTCCCTACCGTCACCTGCCCCACTCATAGTCAACTCCGTCAATGGAGGACTGAAGACATCTTTCTTGTAGAATAATAAAAGTATACTTTTAAAATGTAATCAGTACTTTCGTGAAATCTTACAAAACAATAAAAGTGAAAACTAGCTGCTAGGTGAAGTTTTGACTCCCGGCGGGCGAGCGTCGTCACTGAAGTGCACTCGATGGCGGGAAAAAAGGAACTGAGGTGGTTGGAGGGTTGAGGCCAAGGTAGTCTATACTGCACGAGCCTAGCTCGCGGTGTCGCTCCCTTGCGGCTCCACCTTGACACTGGCCCTCCTGAAAAAGTTTGGCTCCCGCTGGGTCCTAGCGCATCCACTGTACTCCCATGAGTGTGGATGAATGGTGGAGACTTTATGTCCAGATCAGAACTGAGGCCTGGGAGGAGTCGGCATCGGTTACTGGCCAACCCGTGAGTGCCACATAGATTGCTGGCCTCAAGGGCGGTGCCATCCCGACGTCTCCACCCACACAAAACATTTTTTTAAAGAGGCTTTTTTATTTCCGTGCAGGGTCCTGACCTTCAGTAGGACCCATCAGTAATGAGTGGTGAAGATTAATTTGGGTAAGGTCCAGCATTCCCATGTGACTCTGGTTGATGTGGTCGTGGGAAATGAGGATGTGTGCTGACTTTCAGGTAGTAGCCATGCAGATTTCCTGGACAGGGATGCTCCTGGAAGCAGTCATCAAGGAAGCAGTATGTCTAGTGGAATGAGGCCTAAGCCCTATGGGAGGATCCCTACCAGACAACCTATAGCAGAGGTCGATGTAGGATGTGATCCACCTGGCAATCGTCTGCTTTGTTGCCTATATAATAGGCACGGTTGCAATGTACAAGACAAACATCTCATGAGCCTGTCTGCAAATTCTGGATGTGTGCTATGTAATAAGACAGCATACTCCACAGGTTCAAGGTATGAAGCCTGCGGTCAGCTTCTAAAAAAAGATGGGCTGTGTCACTGAGGCACAGGTCAGGAAGCATAGGAAAACTAGGAGCAGTTGTAGAATTCACCAAAAATATTTATTTGTACTAGCAAACATAAAAAATAAAACTGTTCCGTATAACTATTTACAAAGGCAAAATAAAATAGAGGAGATCTATCAGAGTTGTCTTTCAGTCCTTGCAACAACCCTCCTTCTTAACAAGCATCCTGTTTTTTTCTAAAATGTCCTTGTAAGTATCAGGCAGGTGCTGCTAGAACACAATGTGCCTGAGCTTAAGTCCCTTCTTCACAGCTCTTCTGCAAAAGGCTTAAAAATTGCACTCTGGTAACCCACAGAGTTTCGAACAGCTTTCTGCAATCATCTCAAACTATAATTATATACATTTAAAAAAATAACACTATATCATTTCTAAACAAAGGAATCCCAATATCAGTTACACATATAATTAATATATTAGACCTCACTTGGATTATGGAGCAGCTTTTTGGGCACCATATATGACAAAGGATAAGAAACTGTTACAGGGCGTTCAGAGAAAAACAACAAAATTAATTCCAAGACTGAGAAATTTACCTTATGAGGACAGATGTAGGGAGCTAAACCTGTACACCCTAGAGGTTAGGCATATGAGAAGAGACTTGTTGCTTCTATATAAAATACTCCAAGATGGCCAATTGATGCAGGAATATGGGATGAGATATGCTACCAAACCAAATAAACTTAGATGTAATAAACACCAGCTTTTTGTACCAAGAGCATCAAAAAACAAAAGATCATTTTTCTTTTCCATTAAATCAACAGAACTATGGAATAAATTGCCACAATCTATAGTCAGCTCAGTCACTACTTAATTCATAAACAATTTGGATTAAAATATAACAGGTAAACAGACAATTGTCCCACAAGTTGTGGGGGGTAGACTCGATGGGTCTTATGGCCTTCTCCTACCGTAATAAACCGTGTAAACATTCCCACATAATGATTTGTATATATTTTTATATCAGCAGATATGCAAGGAAGGAAAAGACAAACAGCAAGGGAAGACAGAGAGACCGCGAGAGGCGAAGAATTGCGAGAATGGGGTGATCAAATCCTAAGTCTCACAGGAAAATTTGGTTGTGCAACCAGACAGACAAGAGAAAGCAAAAGGAAAGAACAGATCCTTGCATTTAAACACTTTCTCCATAACAACTGGGACAGAGTACTATTCTACCCTGTCACAGGCTGGTGAAATACACTGGTAAGTTAATCACATGGTTATGGTAAAACTCCAATATCACCTACAGGAGGAAGTTCAGATTGGGGCGAAGGACAACTCTGTCCCTGTGGAAGACCAAGTAAGGAGGCTACACCAAGAGCACCTGGAGCTCCCTAAACTTTCTGCCTGACATAACAGCCACCAGGAAGGCAGTCTTCCATGAGAGGTGTGACATCTCACACCTGGGCATTGGTTTGAAAGGCGTGCCCATGAGCAGTAAGTCCCATGGTGGAGGTGGTTTATGCAGTGTTTGGGACAGGTGGTCCAGGCCCTTGAAAAAGTGCCTGACCACCTATTCCTGGGCCACTCTCTAAGTACCAGCCTGCACCCGGTAAGCAGAGATGGCTGCCAGGTGCAACTTAATGGTCACCGCCCGCAGTCCCAGCTGGAAAAGGTACCACAGCTAGGCCAGGATACTAGCCAAAAGGCAACCAAGGGGATTCAGCCACTTGCCCTGACACCAAATGGAAAACCTCTTCTGTTTAAAAGCATAGCATTTGCGAGTCAATGCCTTCCTGGAGACCTCCACAAATTGTTGTACATTCTCAGAGAGACCAAAGGCCTGGAACTCTAGCCACTCAGGAACCAGGCCGTGAGGTGCAGGGACTGAAGGTCAGCATGCAGGACCGTCCCCTGATGTCTGTTCAGCAGGTCCAGGTAAAGAGGCAGTCTCCACAAAGGCCTGCTAAGGCTAAAGAGATCCACGTACCAGAAATGCTGTGATCAGTCTGGAGTCATCAGGATCATCTCTGCTTTGTCCTTCCGGGCCTTGACCACCCCCTTGTGGATCAATGGGAAGGAAGGCGTATACAAGGCTTGAGGTCCACAGCCTCATGAAGGCATCCCTCAGCAGCGTCCCAGACTGTGGGGCACAAAACAGCCTCAGTCTGGCATTTTCCTAGGAGGCAAACAGGTCCACCAAGGATGTGTCCCACAGAGAGAACGGGTGTTTCACCACCTCCTGCTCCACGGACCACTCATGTGACATCTCTCCTACCCACTGAGAGTGTCCGGCAATTGACTGTTCTTTCCTGCGACATGAACTGCCAGGAGATCTGTACCCAGGCTGCACACGGTTGTCCAAGTGTGGAGTGCCTCCCGATACAAGGGTATGGAGTGAATTCAACTGTGCATGCTCAGGTAGAACATGGTCATGGTGTGGTCCATCTGGACTTGCAAGACCTGACCCCTGACTACTGGAGTGAATTCCTTCATAGCCAAATGCAGAGCATGGAGCTCCAGCAGGTTTATATGAAGACAGGATTCCTAGGATGATCAGAACCCATGGGCTCTTTGGTCTCCCAAGTGTGCTCCCCATGCCATCAGAGATGCGCCTGTTAGCATAATGGTTATTTCTGGGTGGACAAACAGGATCATCCAACATCGGCTGGGTCACTGTGACCAGCTGCTTCCAGTGGCCTAGGCACTGGGACCTCTGACAGCCCAACTCCCACTGGAGGTGGGGTATCCACCAGCGGTCCCAACAGACTATACTGGTGCATGATACCATGAACCCCAACAGGCTCAGGAAATCCCAGGCAGGGCGCAAAAGCCCATCTGGAAATGAGTGGGCTATAGAGGTACGAGTCAGCATCTTGGTCCACAAGGTGGCAGGCCTTGGCCTGCAGGGGGTCTAGTTCTGTGCTAATGAACTTAACCATCTGCTTTGATACCAGTTCTGACTTGTCCTAGCTGACCAACAGGCCCAAGCCTCGGCAAGTCTGAAGAGCCCCAGAGGAGGCCACGAACTCAGGATCCGAGTTGCCCGAGGACTCCTCAATAATGGCTCTCGGCCATTTCTCACCACAGACCTGCTAGGTATCCCTCTCCTGGTGTGATCCTGACAACCAGCCTGGCAAGCCGGTGGCTCCACCCGAAGAGGTGGAGAAGCAACTGCAGTATGCACCTGCATGTTGTGGACCAGCAGGAGGCTGGTAGCGGCCAGAAGATCAAATGTGCAAGGGGTGGAGCCCTATCCTGGACCGCAATGGCCCACTGGTGCCAGAGGAGCTCTTCACAGCACACAAGCATCTTACAGCAGTGTCTCTCCTCACCCGAGGATAAGGAGTACAAGGATCATCATCTGCGATGACTCCCAGTTGAGTGGGATCGAGAAATACAGGTTACTTACCTGTAACAGGAGTTCTAGGAATGGTATATGTTGTTCATCCACACTTTCTGGCAGGTTCCTTGCCGCTTTAAATCTTGCCAGAAGGTCTTCAAGCTGGCTCCTCCCACTCACCCGGTGGTAAAACTCTCAGCTCCGCCCCATGATGCCAAATCTAGCCCGCTGGAAGCCAGGTTGTGCGTAGAAGCCGGGGAGGCCGGGTGGGTCGTGTGGATGAACAACATATACTGTACCATTCCTAGAACTCCTGTTACAGGTGAGTAACCTGTATTTCTAGGGACATGGCTATGTTGTTCATCCACACTGTCTGGCAGACTCCTAGCAGTTCTCTGGGAGCAGGGAGGCAAGGCGCACACCCCCTACTTAGGGAATAATGACTGGAGAACAGAGGCCCCAAAACCAGCATCCGGCATGACTCAAGGTCGATGTGGTAATGGGTAATCAAGGTGTGTGCTGACTTCTAGGTAGCAGCCCTGCAGATTTCCTGGATAGGGACGTCCCTGGAAGCAGCCACTGATGCAGCAGTATGGGGGTTAGAATGAGCTCTTATCCCTCTGGGAGGCTCCATGCCCACCAACCTATAGTAGAGATCTATGCAGGAGGTGACCCACCTGCCTATCATCCGCTTGGCTGAAGGTCTGCCAGGTGCGACTTCAGCGTAGGTGACAAACAGCTGGTGAACCTCTCCCCGCACTTCAGTGGTCCGCTACTTATGATAAGCGAGCGCTCTTCTAGGGTCCAGAGTATGGAGCCTATATTCGGACTCCGAGGTGTGATTGGGGTAGAACACCGGCACAGTCAACACCTGGTTAAGGTGAAACTCCAACACCACCTTCGGAAGGAATTTCAGGTGGGGGCACAGGACAACCTTGTCCCTGTGGAAGACCAGATAAGCAGACTCGATGGAAAGCGCCTGGAGCACTCCCAGCCTTCTGGCTGACGTGATAGCCACCAAAGAAGGCGGTCTTCCACGACAGGTGAGAGATGTCACACCTGTGCATCGGTTCGAATGGCTTGCCCATGAGCTTAGCCAATACCAGCAGTAGATCCCATGGAGATGGAGGTTCTTGCACCGGAGGGTATATGTGATCAAGGCCTTTGAAAAAGCGCCCGACCACCTTCTCCTGTGCCACCGACTGCTTCCCGGCCCGCGCCCGTAAGCAGACATGGCTGCCAGGTGCACCTTAATGGTTGCTCGATCAAGCCCCAATTGAGAAAGGGACCACAGGTAGTCCACAATGCTTGCCATGAACAGGAGGAAGGGTCCAACCCCTTGCCCTGACACTAAATGGAGAATCTCTTCCATTTGAAGGCATAGCATTTCCTGGTCAACTCCTTATGGGAAGCCTCAACAACGTTGAGGACCTTGTCGGAAAGACCCAAGGCCTGGAACTCTAGCCGCTCAGGAACCAGGCCGTCAGGTGCAGGGATTGAAGGTCCGGATGGAATACCTTCCCCTGACTTGACTGAAATCAGGTCCGGTCGGGCTGGAAGCCGCCTCGGGAGCCTGGAACTGAGGCTGAGGAAATCTGGATACCGGAACTGGCGGGGCCAGTCTGGGGCTACCAGAATCACCTGCGCCTTGTCCCTCCTCGCCTTGAGAAGCACCTTGTGGATCAAGGGAAATGGGGGAAAGGCGTAGAAGAGGCCTGGGGTCCACGGCCTCAATAAGGCATCCCCCTGCAGCGAGCCCTGCTGAAGGGGGCGGGCATGAAACAGCCTCAGCTTCGCATTCTCCCTGGAGGCAAACAGGTCCACCTGAGGCATGCCCCAGTGGGAGAACAGATCTTGTACTACCTCCGCAGGAGAGACCACTCTGGACGTAGCTCCTATCCGCTTAGGGCATTGGCCAGAATGTTGGAGGCTCCTGCCACATGGATGGCAAGGAGATCCGCCTCCAGGCTGCGCACGAGGGACCAAGTGCGGAGAGCTTCCCTGCACAGAGCCATGGAGTGCATCCCACCCTGGTGGTTTAGGTAGTACATGGTTGTGGTTTTGTCCGTCTGGACCACTTGACCCCGTACAAACGAAGCGAAGGCGGTGAGAGCTAGATGAACCACTTGAAGCTCCAGCAGGTTGATGTGGCATCGGGACTCCCGAGGGGACCAGATGCCGTGCACTCTGTGCTCCCCCAGATGGGCACCCCAACCCATCAGAGAGGCATCGGTCGATAGACTGTCAGCTCGGGGCGGACAAACGGGATGCCCTCCTAAAGATGAGCTGGAAAGATCCACCACTGGAGAGCGTTCCACATCTCCTGGGTCACTGTCACTGGCTGATCCAAAGGACTGGAGCGCTATGACCATTGCCTGGCCAGTCACCACTGCAGGGGACACACGTGCCAACGGGCCCAGCGGACCACGCTGGTGCAGGCCGCCATGAGTCCCAGGAGGTGCAGGAAGTCCTGGGCAGGGCGCAATTGCCCAACCTAAAATGACTGGGCAAAGGAGGAAAGAACCTCGGCCCTGTCTGCTGGGAGCCGTGCTCTGGCTCGCAGAGTCGAGCTCTGCCCCGATGAATTGGAGCACCTGCTTTGGCACTAGTTCTGACTTGGCCTCGTTGATGAGGAGGCCAACTTGAGAGCAGACCTGGAGGGCCAGATCCCTGGACCGCTCCACCTCTGGTCTGGAGGAGGCCGCAATCAGCCAGTCATCCAGGTAGGGGTACACCCGGACCCTTCGACACCACAGGAATGCTGTCACCACTGCCATGCATTTGGTGAAGACCCTGAGAGCTAGAGAAGGGCCGAAGGGCATGGCCCGGAACTCGTAGAGGGACCCCTATACTCTGAAGCGGAGGAATTGCTGGTGGGACGGACAGATTGGGACGTGAAAGAATGCGTCCTGGAGGTCCAGAGAACAGAACCACACGCCTCGTTCTAAGGATGGAATGATCTGAGACAGAGTGACCATCCTGAAGGTTCGAGACCTTAGGAACCTGTTCAGGTCGTGCAGGTCTAGAATGGGGCGCCAGCCCCCCATCCGTTTCGGGACCAGGAAGTGACTGGACACAAACCCTGGGTCTGGTGGAGGATCCGCCACCTTCCTGATCACCTCCTTTTGGAGGAGCAGGGCAATGTCGGCTCGACGGCCCGACACAGAGGCTGCGGACCCCGTAACCCCCTGTGGGGCGACAGCTCGGAAGGGCGGGGCCTGCTCGAACTCCAGAGGCAGACCCTTTCCTATCACCTCCAACACCCAACGGTCCATGGTGATAGCGGACCAGGCAGAAAGAAAGTGGAGGAGCCGTCCCCCCACGGGGGGAACCCAGGGGGAAGTGACGCAGTTGGGGGCGACACCCCTCAACCCGTCACTGGGCAGGCTTGGAGGAAGGACCGGCCAAGGGACCTCTGGGGCCTTTTCCTCCTGGCTTCCTGTTGGAGGAAGCTGCAGGCTTGGCTTTGGGGTGCCAAGTGCGAGCCTGCTGGCCCTGATGCTGGTGTTGCTGGGCCGGATGTGCCGCAGGGGCAGAAGGGCGAAAGGACTTATACTGCTGTCTGCAGCCTTTGTCCTTCTGGGCAGACGTGACAGAGTCCAAGGTGGCATTGGACTTTTCAATTCTCTGGAGGTGGCCTTCCACCCCAAGCCCGAACAAGTTGGTACCCAGGAAGGGGACGTCTGCTAACTTGTGCTGGGTATCCGCCGTAAAAGTGGAGATCCGCAGCCAAGCTCTGCGGCACATGGCCACTGCGGCCGCTACTGACTGGGCACAGGAGTCTCCAATATCGAGAGCTGTTTGGAGCTGCCGTTTCGCCACTGCCCTTCCCTGATCCTGCACCTGCTTGACCGTAGTCTGCAGATCAGCCGGGAGATGAGGGCTCACCTCATCCAAGGAGCCCATAAGGGCGTGGGAGAAGTGCACCATCAGTATGGCCGAACTGGCCTGATGGAGGCAGAGGGCGGACGCAGCATATACTTTACGCCCGGCATAGTCCAGCTTTCTGGACTCTCTGTTGGGGGGCATGTCCACGTCCCTAGCGTTCCCGGAACGCCGGAAAACACTGTCGGTAACCAGCCCCTCTGCAGAGGGGTGTTCTGAGAAACAGGACAGAGACCCGGTAGGGACCACATACTTCCTGGCCATCCTGGCCAAAGGAGCAGGACAAGAAGCCGGCCGCTGCCACAACTCCAAGGCTGGGCCAACAATGGCTTCAGCGACCGGAAAGGAAAATTACGTATCTACCGTGAATTCTTGATCTTCTCTTTGTATCTTCACCATTCATTACTTCCTGGGTAAGCCGGAGGCGCCAGCACCCGCCACGGGAGCTTTTTTTTTTTTTTTTAAAGTTGCCTAACGCCCCGCCTCGAGAGCGACGCCATACAACATGCGCGAGGGGGCCGTTAGTAGCGATTCGACTCCTCCTCCAACTCAGTTCTGTGAGCCGGAGAGGCAAAATGAAAGCAGAAAATATAGATAGCGAGGCAAGATAGCCGAGGGATAGCAAAGCAAGGAAGAATGAACTGAAAAGGAATAAGCCGATGGAGGAAGGACAGAGGAGATAAGAACATCCCTAGCCTAGGAGTGCAGGCTCCTTACCTGGGCAGACTCTAGGAGGAGAGATGAGTAAGGAAATGAGAAAATAGAAGAAGAAGAAGAAGAAAGAGAAGAGAGATGGGATGTTGAAGGGACCAGAATGCCGAACTAGCATAGTTAGCTTTGTAGCTGAAGGCTCGACTAAAGGGGAAGCAAGAATCCCGGAGATAGAGTTGAAGAGAAGGTTCACCAACCCACTAGACAGACTCCAGGAGGGCATAGTCCTCATCTTCAACATGCCATTGTTCTTGACACCCACCTCGGCTCCTGGTCATGAAGACCTTTAACTGGAGGACAGCCGAGGAGGGAAGAATAAACCCTCAGCAGCATGAGAGCGCTGCTCAGGGTTTAGAAATGGAAAATGTAAGCCTTCTGTATGCCCAAGATAGAAACGGGACTCAGACTGACTGGCTAAGGCCGCCAAGGCTTAGGCTGTTAAGATTGGATATGGTCAGCAGAGCTCTACTGTAAAATTGTCCAGGAGGACACTTAAAGGAGAAACCACTAGCAAACAGCGAGAAGGATAGCCTACCTTCTCATTTGCCTTCTTGTTTGATTTCTCCTTTCCTTTTTTTATGAGATAAAAAAAATTTTAACTAGATGCATGACCCAGATACCAAGATGCCTATAGCAGTCGGAGAGAGTTCCCCAGCATTTTTTTTTTTTTTTTTTAGAAGAGAAAGGAACAGACGATTGCCCTCTGCTCTGCAAGGCAAGAATAGAGGGGATTAGATTTCAGGGCAACTATCTGAACACGGGATTGCAGGATCAAACTGAATAGCCTGAGCCAGGCCAAACAACCCCAGAGGTATCTTGCCATAAGAATAGCAAGAGATAGTTGTGCAGTCTGATCGCCAATGCAATCCGCGTAGATGGCCCATGAATCTTAGAGTAAATAATTTTTCTGGATTTAACCCCCCAGAAGTTAATTTTTTTTTTTGGGAAAATGAAGCAATTTTCCCTATATTTTATATAAATGCAGAGAGAGGAAGGAGACGGAGGTGGAGAAGCACAGGAAGAGGCCACTGAGGGATGGTGGATGGGTGATGAAGATGAAGATACAAGAGAAGATCAAGAATTACGGTAGGTACGTACTTTCCTATCTTCCCTTGTCAATCTCACCATTCATTACTTCCTGGTGAGCATTAGCCCTCTTCCCCTGGAGGGGAAGAGGCCATACCCTGAGGGAACAAGACCCCAGCCTTCTGTTGGTGAGAAACAGAAGGAGAAGACCCTGGCTTATTCAGAAAGCCTAAGTGGGAGAAGAGCTAGAGGTGCCTCCCGAGGACGAGGAGACGGAGGAGCCCCTGTAAAAGTCTCCTAGCTCTGGAAGAGAAAAGACGGTCCCTGAAGGCGGAGCTAATCACCCACGCCGGGCCAGGGTGACAACCTGAAAGACGGTGCTGCGCCGCCGCCTGATGCAGATCGCTGTCCCCCAAGCCTGAAGCCACCTCATTGGCGCCATAAGATGCCTTGCAATGTGTCTTGCCAGCTCCAGGCCTACCGCGGAGAGGGCAACGGCTTGTCTGGTTTGTCTCGCATCAGGCATAGATGCCAGCAGCTGGACATCACCACCACAGATGCCGGCTTGTAGGCAGCGCGGTGAGCCTGATGATGCAATACATGCACTCGCACGAGAAGAAGAGAACACTTCTTCCCAACGGCCGAACTGGAGAGAGTCCGAACTGTGGGCGGTCGGCGCCAGGCAACGCGCCCAGAAGGAGTATCCAGGTATACCAAACCTGAGGACGGGTTGGGAAGGAACCTAGAGACTCAGAGGGGCACAATACCTACGCTGGCAGTCCGCTGGCTGGGGAAGAAGCGGTAGGGGACTGCCATGACCGGATAGACGCCTCCTGAAGGAAGGCCAGGAAGGTACCACCAGATGCTGGGCACTGAATTCACCAAGGAATTCACGCCCTCTGCTCGGGTATTGTCTCTTCGAACGTAGGAAACGGAGATCCCTCACCATCTCGAGGAAACGCCTGATATTCTGTGAAATCAGCATCGGAGGACAGATGAGTAGGGTTCTCTCCTCGGAGGAGGGAGACGAGGATGATGGGGAACTGGAATGCCCAGAGGATTCCTGCGGCGTGTGGGAGAGTCGAAAGTCCCGCCATGCATGTATCTAACATGATGAGGGGAAGGCCCCAGAGAACCTGAACTGCCCCCAGGATAACGGACCCTGTGAGGGACCGACATGGCCTGGGAGCGGGGTGGTGGAAGGCAGAGGATGGAGAGGGCACCTCCGCTGAGGTAACTGTCGCTAGGGCCTGAACCGGGAAAGGAGCCCCGAAAGAGGGATCCTGATATCAGACCAGGCCGCAGAACGGAACTCTGGGGAAGCGGAGCCTGGAAGAGCCCTGGGGGAGAACCTCCCCTATGACGACGCCGGGACTGCATGGATCCAGAAGGGCAGTCCGCACAAACGCCGCCGGAGGACACCCTAGAACCCTGGAGGGAGGGGCAAGGCTCTGCACTTCGGCTCCTGGCCACCCCCCCTGGAGTGGCCAAAGAAGACCGAGCAGCAGACCCCCTGCCCCTCAACCCCTCGGACTCCGAGAGGGCCCCCTCCCACCACAGGCCCCCTGTCCCTAGAGAGGGCAACAGCACTCCGTAGGTAGCTGTCACCGGCCTCCAGAGAGGGGAGCCCCCGCGCCACTCCCACGCTGCTCTCCCTGGCTCCCGCCACCCCCAGCCGGGGAACCTCAGGAGATGACGGAAGGGGGACAGAGGGAGGGCCCCACATGCCGCCTGGCACCTCTAGCCACCGGGGACCCAGACTCAAGAGTGGGGTGCAGGATGGGTCCATCGCTTGAATCATCGCCTCTGAGGAGTGACCGAGATCAGCAGGACTCAATGCTGGCCACCCCAGGGTTCCTGAGGCTAGGCTGGGCCGGAACGCCCCCGTACTAAGGGAGCGCGCCACCTCCGCCGATGCAGCGCCAGGCTCAGCCCATTACTTCCCCAATGGCGCGCTGCAAGGCCGGGCACCGGGAGGAAGGACAAGGCCCACGCGCCGGGCGCTGTCGAAAGCGAGGCGGCACTGGCCGACGGCGCCGCTTGTCCATCGACGCCAACGGGCGCCAGGGCTCAAAGCGGTACCGCTAACGGCGCTACTCGACGGGCTGGCGCCGCGAACGGGCGCTGATCCCAAGCAAGCGTTGCCAACGGGCGCCAGCCTGATCACCTGCCGCAACCGCGCCGACTCAAAACGGCACCGAAACGGGCGCCGGATCGATCACCGCACCGCGAACGTGCCAGGATCCAAACAGCGCCAAAAGGCGCGCCGAGGGTCCACCCAGCCGGGCCCAAAAGTCGAGGGCCTCGCCACGGGGGAGCCTGCACTCGAAGAGGTGACTGCCGAGGCGTCCGGCGCCAGCCCCGGAGGGACTACGACGCCCTCGACACCGCTGAAGGGGCCTCCTCGCAAGAAAAGACGAGGAGACCCTCCTCCTCAGATCGTGAGCAGGCCCGGAGGGACCCGGGAAGGGCCTAGAGACCTTACCTGGAGAATCCCTTGAGCGACGCCGCCCCCGGCGGTCGGGCGGGGCTTTGCCGAGCTTGAACGCGCTGGACTTCGGACACGCGGTCCATGGAGAAACAGGCGCGCATCTAATCCACGCCGCGGTTAGGTCCCAGGCAACGAAGATGAACGCTATGCCGGTCCGAGACGGAGAAATGCCGGCACAGTAACACCGACGATAGGGGCGCCGCCTGCCTTTCAAACACGCTTAGCTCGGAACCGACATAACGCCAAATCAACAAGAAAAATAGGAAAGCACACCCGCGCCGCTTAGAAATAAAAAGAACGGTCTTACCGATTGCGCCGAAAGTGCGGAAAGAGGAGTCGCTGGACGAAGTCAAAATATGGACGCCCGAACAGGTGCTGCCTCGACAGCCGGAGAAACAGAACTGAGTTGAGGAGGAGTCGGTCAGCATAACGGCCGCCGCGCATGACGCCGCTCGCGGGGGGACTGTTAGGGCAACTTAAAAAAAAAAAAGTTTCCAGACGGGTGCGCTCTCCGGCTACACCCAGGAAGTAATGAATGGTGAAGATTGGACAAGGAAGATAGGCCTCTGTGGAGAATCTCGGTCCAGTATCTCCGTGAGGGATACTTGGCCCGCTTGATACGGGCTCGAGCTGCATCCCGTGGACTCCGAGATGAGCCGAAGCAGACCCATGAACGATGATGGTCTCTCGTCCATCGACTGCCCCCCCCCGGAGAACTCCAGGTCAAGGGGCCTGGAGAACAGGGAGGAGTCGTCGTCAGACTCCGAGGAGTCTGCAAACAGCTGCCTAGGGCCTAAGCCACCCTCCACCTGCTGAGGACGGTCGGGAGGTTGTGGAGGCGGTGGTTCCACCACAATCGGTGGGGCAGCTGGTTTCGGCCGAACAACCGGCACCGGTTTGGGCACCTCGACCACAGAGAGGGGTTGTTTTGGCCTTTTGGGTGACAGCCACTTAATGGCCGGGGAAGGCGACGGCATCGGCTTGTTCCCGGTCAGAAGGAGCTGCTGCCACATTAAGTCCTCGTAGCGTAGACGCAATTTGCGCTGAAGCCTCTCCTCCTCCAAGGAGGAAGATGAGGACAAGCGGCACCACAGTCTTCCTCGGTGCCGAGACCGAGACCGCCGGGATCAGCTGGACTGAGAAGAGGTCCGCAACTGAGACCGTTGGTGTTTCCGAGGGCGGGTCTGGGAGGGAGCAGGAGAAATCCGTTCCTCCCTTGGCTCGGGAGCCTTAACCAGTGACTCCAGCACAGGAGGCGCAGGCAAGTCCTCGGTTTCCACCGGGGGGACTGACGAAGAAGGGTTGTTGGCTTCTCCAGTCGACAGCATGTCCGACAGGTCAAGAAAAATCTCGACCGCGTCGACAGGTGTCTCAGCCGGATGACCTGATGGGGACACCATGAAGCCAGTGGCCTTAGCAGCAACCTCGACCGAAGTCGAGTGTCGACTGTCTGGGGAAGGGGACCTTTCCCGCTCCCACGAACGTCGACGGTGGGACTTACCCTTCAAGTCCTTCTTCTTGGCCCGAGAGGAGTGTCCCGAAGGCCCCTCACCTTTCGTGGAGAGGGACTGGCAAAGCTCCTTAAAAGAAGCTGTGTAGGAGGATCCCAAGGAGAGCTGGATAAATGCCGCAACCGAGGAGATGAAGATGCGGCCTGGGGCACCTCCTCCTCAAGGGCGATCATCTGCTCGAGTTGCTCAGCCGAGCCAGCCACCACGGAGACCACCCAACGGGCCTCCTTGGACTTCACTGGCGGATAACGTTTCTCGGGGTGCCCAAGCTGGAGCCGGGCAGCATGGTCTTCGAGGACGTCTACCGAAAAAGACTTGCACAACTCGCAGTCCTTCGGATCCTGGTCAAGCCAGAGGCAGTAGACACACGTGGAGTGCGGATCGGTCCTGGACATCTTCTGCCCGCATGGGCACCGCTGAAAACCGGGAGTCGATTTGTCCATCGCAGCCGTGAAGGAAGAAGTAGACTGAAGTCTAGAAAACTTTAAAATTATTTTCGGGTGAACCGAAGAGTTAGGATCCAGTCTAAACGCAGAGCGCTAAGAAGGGAACCTGAGCTTCCAAGTGGTAAGGAAGATCTGGTGTCATGGGGCGGAGTCGAGAGTTTCACCACCCGAGTGGGTGGGAGGACCCAGCTTGAAGACCTTCCGATAAGATTTAAAGCGGCAAGGAACCTGCCAGAGAGTGTGGATGAACAACATATCCATGTCCCTAGAAATGGAAATTACATACCTACCGTAATTCTTGTTGTTCTTGGACAAGTCTTCACCATTTATTCACAATTCTGGGTTCTAGCCAGAGGTGCTAGGACCCTGCAGGAGAAAAAAAAAATCTTCAGGAGGGCCAGCGCCATGGTAGGACTGTGCATGCGCGGCACCGCGAGATCAGCTCACGCCTGTATAGGCTACCCCGATGTCGCCCCTTCAACCGCCTCAGTACTTTTTTTTACTGAGGAGGTGCAGCATAAATAAAACTAGATAAACACCTAACCACATAAGAAGGGTCAATTAATGTCTTCACAGCCCAAACCAGTGAGAGGGTGAAGACCAGGAACAGAATGAGTGAGCCCAGGGGATGGTGGTTGGGCATGTGAATAAACGGTAAAGACTTGTCCAAGAAAATCAAGAATTACGCTAGATAGGTATATAACTTCCATAATTAGATACAATTGTGGGGAAGATAAAAGATAGAACCCAAAAATGTCACAGGGCCAAAAAAAAGGGAAAAGGAGGGTGGGCGCACAAGCTGAAAAGTAATGTGCACAAATGCCGGCAATTTGGGGAACAATATCCCAGACCTAATGGCATTAATGGAAGATGCAAACCTGGACATAGTAGCCGTTAAAGAAACATGGTACACAGGGAACAATGACGGGGATATAGCCATACCAGGATACACACTTCTTAGGAAGGATATGGACCCGGAGGCCTTCAACTCCTGATGCTTAACAGTGAGCCTATAAATAATAAAATGTTAAAATAAATCAAAGTTCTACTGGAGGAAGATGGGATGACACTGCCCTGCCAGACATGGGGCAGGTGGGATGCCTCCTGTGGCCGGGTTTCCTATACAACCGTAGAGTAGCTCACCCAGTCTAAACTTACCAGGCTGAAAGGCAGAGTTACGTAAGAACTTACTGTAACAGTAGATCTTCGAGAGAAGCTCCTGCAGCAGTGGGGTAAGACCCCACGGAAAACTTCTAGCCAGCAGTATACAGTGGGGGACCAACCCCTGATGTTAGCCCGTCACCGACATTGGCCTACTGAATACAAGGGGTGGTCCCCCAGCCCTACCTCAGTTCTCCCACCGGAGACCCGGCAATCCAGATAGGAAACTGAGGAGGGACCTAGAAAAGAGCACTAACAGGGGGAAAAGAGGGAGGGAAGCAGCGCCTGCTGCAGGAGCTTCTCTCAAAGATCTACTGTTATGGTAAGTTTACATAACTGTACTATCTTACTTCAAGGACAGCTTCTGCAGCAGGCAACACCAGTACGACTGAGTCCCAAGTGGTACCCAGAAACAAGCCCCATCAACTGGGAGAAGGGAAGAAACAGTGGTATCAATCCTTCAGAAAAGGAGACCCTGTGAACTTCCGGTGGAGACATGGCGGCGTGAACACGCACAGATCGAGCTCCTCCGTAGCACTGATTTAAAATAACACTTCTCGCCCCGTATACAGATAAAAATATTTTGAATAAGGACTTCCCACCTTCAGACAGCTCGGGAGAGACACCGCAGATAATTAATCTAGCCTCAGATGTTATGGTGTGCCTGGAGAGAAACCGATTTCAAACCCTGCTCAATCTCCCTGAGACTGAAGACAGCGGCCTACTGGACAGCGACACCTCCTCGCATTCAGCCTCCCAGACGGATAGAAAATGGGGAAAGAGGAGTGATAAAAAAAAGAACATCCACAATGGAAAACTTACCCTTATAGGCCATTCTTTCTGCTATCTCGGAATTTAGGTCCGAAATGTGAGATGCTCTGCAGGACATTCGCACTGATCTTGGGCAACTACAAGCGAGGGTAACTAAGGCGGATGTTCAGATTTCGGACAACACCTCCAAAATTACAATGCTGGAACAGGCGGTTCATTCTATAGCTGAGGAACAGCTAAATTTAGCCTTGAGACAGGAAGATGTGGAAAATAGGGGGCACCATAAAAACATTAGACTCTATGGGTTGCCGGAGGGAGAGGAAGGCAACAACCCCAACGTCTTTGCGAATTATTTTCTACCTTTAACCCTAGATTTGGGCACAGAATTTCGAATCGACATCGAGAGGGCTCATCGTGCGCTTGGGCCTCGTCCCTCTAAACCCAATGCCAGGCCGAGATAATTTGCTATTAGATTCAGCAGCTTCTCACAAAAGGACCAAATCTTAACTAAAGCATGGCACAAACAGAAGGTCCTGTTGGGCGAACACCGCATTCTGTTTGACAATGACTACGCCCCAGCAACCCAGCGGTCTAGAAGGGAGTATTCCCCTTTGTTTCCTCTCCTGAGAGCAAAGAATCTGAAATTTCGCAACCCCTATCCGACGAAGCTGGCTATCCTCCCCCATGGCCTTGTCACATATAATTTAGGCCAGAGGCCAAATCGGATTTACTTCAAAAGAAATAATATCGGACAAGGATTTCAAAGCGACGTCAAAGGTGCAGGGCGCCCTCAGGACATGAATCTCAAGATCTCGTCCGAGCAAATACAGGGGACCAAAGGATTCAGAAATTGCTTAATAAAGTGAAATCTCTCAGAAATTCAACTTTACATCCAGTCTGAAAGCTAAGTACATTATGAACGGCATTTTATTATTATATTAAGGGATGGGTTTGGGGGTATTGACTGTTTGTCCCTACTGCACGCTTGAGGGTTGATATATAGTTCCTCCAAGGATTAGTTTTAGTATACAGAGCCTACATTCAGTACAAGGATATTACATATGCCGTATGGAACGCTTCGCTTTCCTTCAATAGCCGAGGGTGTTTTGTTGGCCCCCTGAGGCCTTATTCCCGGTCTGGGCCCCCTCTCCTTGGGGTTTCTCCCCCCCATTTTTTTTCCTTACCCAGAAGGCTGCTTCGACGCCAGGAACTAGTTGGGCTGAAAACTGATCAACATCAAGAAAGGATTCTTTTAACTCACAGCCCTTTATGAGAAGATCGGCTCTCGGGTTATAGGGCATCGCAGTTAAATGTGGGTTGAGCCTTACTGTTTAGTTTTATGGATCGATAGTCAAACAATTTAAGTTCCACAGTTAAAAAATAGACTACAGGACAAATTTTGCCCTAGGTATCTGGATCCCTGAAAAGATTTCAACGGGCTATGCTTTTGGTTAAGCCCCTTAGTTCCCCCTTTCTTGTAGTTATACATTGAGAAGCCTTATATCCTAGTTTTATTTTCTGTTATATCCCTCCCCTGTGATTATCCTTGCAGATACCATTCTTTTTTTTTTTTTTTTTTTTAGTTTTGGCCTTGTTTAATATATCAACACTAGATGGCACCGTGTGCACTTCCTTTAGATACATATAACCACATCTAAGGCCTATAAATAACTAGAAGGGAGATTACCCCCTTTTTTTCTTTCCCCAAATAAAGCTCAAGCTGAAACCCCTAGGCGATGAATACTCCTCAGTTTGACTTTTCCATCTAAAATATCAAGCTTACTGTAAGGGAGTTATGAAGAATTTTTTCTTTTTTATGTAGTTTAATCTCTTCAATTTAGAACTGTTGTTGTTTTTCTCAATGAGGCTTGATTCATTAGCTCGATGTGTGGGGAGCTCTCCTCTGTTAATTTGGAGGGTTACCTTATGGTTTGATGCCATTTTAGGAGTTATGTTCCACCAATACAGGAATAGGTTCCAATAGGACCTAATTCCTTGAGAGGGAGTTCCCTCTCGAGTGGGTGGGGAACCACATTTCGTGGATTGTTTCCCACTCACCTGGGAGGAAGTTTTCTTCTTCCCAGGACTTGGGTTGGAGATGGACAAATCTCCCCCTACTGTGAAAGAACACCTGTATATAGTTCTTTCCTTTGGGAAGTTTTTGATTCTAAAGCTTGCTAAAGAGAAACTGTATATAGTTATCCCAGTTAGGGGATTGGGTTATACAGAAAGGTTTTGGTGACGTTATCTAGTTCAATTTCTACTGTTGATTTTAAAAATGGATGACGACACACTTTTTTAATGCAGTTGGTTTCCCGGTTCTGGTTGGATGGGTTGCTCTCGTCAGGGCAGATGCATTTAAGGATGCCACTCAATCTGGCATTGCAGTGTTTGGTCTAATTAGACCGCTGGAGCAAGAGTGGTATACAGTACAAATAATTTTTTTTAAGATTTTCCCTGTGCAGGATCCAACAACCTCCATCCCTTATAATTATACCTCTTTCTCCAGGGGATTATGGCTAATGCTCCAGTAAAAACTCAGACCTGTCAGTTTGACCTCTGTGGTAGGGAAAGTGATGGAATCACTTCTGAAGGAAAGAACTGTTGAGTACCTAAAGGCCAGTGGGGCACAGGACCCATGGCAGCATGGGTTCACAGCGGGAAGATCATGTCAGACGAATCTAATTGATTTCTTTGACTGGGTGACCAAACTAGTAGACCAGGGAGGGGCTGTGGACATGGCCTACCTAGACTTTAGCAAGGCATCTGACACAGTCCCACACAAAAGATTAGTAGTCAAATTAACCAGCCTGGGAGTGGGTCCCAGGATGGTAGCTTGGGTAAAACACTGGCTGAACAACAGGACACAGAATGTAATTGTAAATGGAGTCCACTCTGAAGAAAGAGGGGTTACTAGTGGGGTACCGCAGGATTCAGTACTGGGTCCAGTCCTTTTTAATATCTTTATAAGTGACATTGCAGAGGGACTGGAAGGAAAAGTATGCCTCTTTGCAGATAACACAAAGATCTGCAACAGGGTTGATACACAAGGAGGCGTGGAAAGGATGAGAAGGGACCTGGCAAGGTTGGAGGAATGGTCAGAAGTATGGCAGCTTGGATTCAAGGCAAAGAAGTGCTAAGTAATGCACTTGGGAAACAAAAACCCAGGGGAAGATTACACAATTGGGGGAGGGTAATAACAACAAAAATGGAAAGGGCCCTGGGGGTAATCATATCAGATGACCTTAAGGTTGGCAAGCAATGTGAGAAGGCAGTAGGGAGGGCTGGGGGGATACTGGGATGATTAGGGAGAGGTATCACCAGCAGAAAACAGGAAGTTGTTATCCCCCTTAACAGATAGTTGGTGAGACCCCATCTGGAGTACTGCGTCCAGTTCTGGAGACCCCATCTCTGCAAGGACACAGACAAGGGCAATGTGAGGAAGTATTTTTTCACAGAGAGGATGGTGGACGCATGGAACAGCCTTCCTGAGGAGGTTGTGGGGTCTAAAACTGTGGGAGAATTCAAGAATGCATGGGACAGACATAAGGCAATTTTTGTGGTGAGTAGGAAGAAATAGGCTGCTGGTTAAATAGGATCTGCAGCTTATCCTCTAGGTAGGGAAATGGGCAGAATAGGTCGGCCAAGTGGTCTTTATCTGTCGTCAAAGTCTATGTTTCTGTGGTGGAGAGTCGCTTTTGCTGCTGCAAGGCTCTGCTCAAGAGAAGAAAGCCTGATAAAAAGAAAGGGGAATTAACAGACTGGGCAGTTGCCTAGGTCTAGGAAATGTCTCTGAATGAGAGAAATCTCTTAGAGAAAGAGATGACCCATATCGTCGCCGGATTGGACTCCCACTCTCACAAGGGGGCTATATACCCCTATCAAAGGAGCGGAAGAGCCAGAGCGGCTTCCGACCATTAAATTAGAATGTTCCACAGAGTGTAAGTGTCTTGACAATGGAAAAAGTCTAGACGCAAAAGTGTGTGGTCCACGGACGCAGTGTGAAATACTATAGTGGACCATATTACTGAGGAACTACTGAAAAGATTTTCCATCATGGCTCTGATGATAGAGAGAACATGCCCTTCAGTATATTAAATGAGTTGTCTGCTGTATTACTTGACTGTAAAGACCCATCTAGATGCACTTCTACCCCAGAAGGACCTACAAGAGAGATCTAGGTCAGAGCCACTAGCGACTCCGCCATTAGGCAGGATGTCGAGGAGCTTGGTACCACGTACGGAGCCGAGAAAAGTGCTGAGCGGAATGAGATTCCGCTGGCAGAGCAGTACAGCAGAGTTCCATCAGCAGAAAACTGCTGGATGACACAAGATCCCACATAGACTGCCACTCACTAAGATGTGTGGAAAAAATAATTAGCAGAACAGGAGTTCATTCTGCAATAAACATTCCGCCGCAAGTTCTGTGGAAAAGAAGTCCGAAAAGGAAAAATGTGTCACTAATTCTGCCATACAGCACCCACTAGCACCCGTGAGGTGCCAGCATCACTCGTGGCATAGGAGTGCACCAAGCAGTGCCTATGCCAACCTGGGCGATACCCGAGGGCAGCCGCGGCAGTACCCGCAGGCACCCCCGGCAGCCATGAAGTAATGACACCGAGGGCACCCCCGACACCCATGGTACCCATGACACCCATGACAAGAATGGCACCTGAGGGCACCAGTGGCACCCATGGGCACCTGCAGTGCCACCCGTGGCACCCAAAAGTGCCCCCAGGCACTACCCATGGCACCGCGGTGCACGGCTCCACCCAGACACCCTGTGGCACCACTGACGGTGCCGACACACAACAGCAACAGAGCAGCCACGGCACCAATATTGGTGAGCTTACGGCGCCGACCACGCATGCTGACCAAGGCACAGCGCCAACCAAGGCACTGGAGGTCTCGGCAACGCACTAAGGCACCAAGCCAGGGCTCCGAGGCACGACGCCCAAGGAAAATGCCAATGGAAATCCTGAGAAGGGGAGAAGGAAAAAGGTGGTGCATGTGCCAGCCCCTGCATGGAAAAGGGAAAGGGGATAGGCATGAGGGGTCAACACGATGGCAAAGGCACCAAGAGGGCACCTCGCCCATCGTGATCCAATCGACCCGGCCCTGGTCCAACGGCTCCGGGACCCAGAGGTCCTGACATCAGTAACAGAGCCAGGAAAAACTAGAAAGTCAAACCCCTGCTCCACTGGAGCGGCCCAGAGGTAAAACTGCCCACCGGAGCTCCAATGCTGACAGAGAAGGAGCTCGGAGTCGAGAATGCAGCCATTAGGACTGGGACCAAGAGCAGCCCACCAAAGTCTGTTCAGGCCCATCGCCCCTCCCGAACAATCCTCGTGCAGACGTATCAACGAGCAACCTCGAGCGGCACCGATTCTTCTTCCCCAAAAGAGAAAGAAGAGCTCGAGGTTAAGTGGAGCCGGATCCCCGGAACCACTAGATTTCTGCTTCGGAAGACTGTCCCCCCCCCGTTAATTAAGGGCGGCGGACCGGACACAGCACCTCTGCCATAAAAACTTTCAAACAAAGTCCTCCTACTGTCACCGCTACTGTCTAAAGACGACTCTGTTGATGGTAGGAATGATTTTTTTCTTCCTAATCTTCTTCTTGTTCGTAAAATAAGAAATTGCTACTTAAAATATAAAATTAAATGTTAAAAGCTGCTGTTGTATAGACGAAAACAGACTCTAGCAAATGAGCGACGTCGACATCCAAGCGCATTAGACAGCGGGCGAAAAGGAACTGAGGCGGTTGGAGGGTCGACGCAGAGATAGACTACACAGGTGCAAGCTGGTCTCGCAGTGCCGCGCATGCGTGGTCCTGTCTCGGCACTGACCCTTCAGAAAATTTTAGGCTCCCACTTGGTCCTAGTGCCTCTGGCGCTATCCCACTAGTGTGAATAAGTGATGGAAACTTAGTCCAGGAAGATAGGGGAGATGCTGTTGATGGGGGACCTTAATATTCCAGACGGTAAATAGAAATTACGTTCTTACCGTAATTATGATCTTTCTGTGTATCTTCACCATTCATCACAGATGGGTACGGGCCGGAGAACAGGACCCCGCGGGAGCCTTTTTTTTTTTAAAAGGATAGGCGGAGCCGACCAGCATTGGCGCCGAGCACAGGCCGTTAGTTGGCCCACTCCGCCTGCCTACCAGTCTCTGAGTCGCCGGAGGTAAGAGGAAGGATGGAGGGAGGGACAAGAGAGTCCAAGGACAGAAAAGGAAGAGGAAACTGAACTAAAAGGAGAAATAACGACTGAGAGGACATCATAGAAGAAGTAAAACTAAGGGGATTGGGTAGGGGCCCCAATCTCTAGAAAAGAACAAAGGAAGGGGGGGGGGAGAGAATTTAGGAGAAAGTGAGAGGTAACAAGGATCCAAGACCCTTGTCCGTCACCAGACTGTATAGGAACTGCAAGGAGTGGCAAAGCTCATCTGCCAGAATTCAAGGCACAGAATAACTGGCAATACTCCCAGAAGCAGAGTCGGCTATTCTGGAGAAGGACAGGGTACAGGGACTCAGTACTCTCTCTGTAAAGATTTTTGGTGAAAAAAAGGGTTGTCTTTTTTTTTTATAAATATAAGGATAACAGATGGAGGGCAACCACCAGTTCTCACCCCATAGGGGTGAGGATAAATAGTAGACAGGAAGTGCCACTCGAACTGTACCACTTGGGAAAGAAAATTACCCCCGTGTGTCCCAACTGTACCCCGCTCAAAAGAGGGGTAGGCACAGAGGGAGGAGGATCCAGAGACTGGAGCCCCAGGGGGATGGCGGGTGGGATTGTGATGAATGGTGAAGATACACAGAAAGATCATAATTACGGTAAGAACATAATTTCTATATCTTATCTGTGTCAGTCTTCACCATTCATCACAGATGGGTGAGTACCAAGCCCCCCCGAAGGGGGTTGACTAATTGCACCCTAAGGGACAGAGTCCCTTAGCCCTCAGTGGGTGACACAATGCTGGGAACCTCTGGGCCTGAGGAGGCCCTAGAGTGGGGAGAGCGAGATGGGTCCCCAGAGGGGAAGGAATTTGCCTGACAGACGCCATCTCAGCCTCTACGGAAAAGAGACAGGTTCCCTGGTGAGTGGAGCAGATCACCCTACGCCGGGCCAAGGGTGACAACCGGAAAGGCGAAGCCACCTGATCTTCTGGTGCAGATTGCTGTCCCTATGACCCTGGTAGCTACCTCACTGGCGCTCATAAGATGCCCTTTGCTTGGTGCCTTGCTAGCTCCAGGCCACGTGCAGAGAGTGCGATGGCTTGCCTGGTTTGCTCCGAGTCAGGCAAAGCAGCTAGAATTGACCCAGCGCTGACCACAAGAACCTGTTGTAGGCTGCATAGTGGGCCTGATAAGCGGAGATGGAGAGAAGCAACCGTGCGAAGTAAAGTCCTCCTCCCAGAAATCGAACCAAGAGTCCTGATCTGGGGCCGGGTCACGGTGAGGGCGCGAAGCCCATCAGGAGTATCCAGGTGCGCCAATCTGACTCGGATGAGGCATAGAACCTGGAGACTCCGGAGGAGCGCAATACCTCTGGCTGAGGTCCCTAGGGGCAGGAACTCCGGAGAAGGGCCTCTGCCAGAAACGCATGGACGCCTCCCGAAAGGGGGCAGGCCAGAGGGGCACCACAAGGGTGGCCGCCCCGAAATTGCCTAGAAAGGCATGCGCCGCATGCTCTGGATTGCTCGCAGATAGGGGAGAAAGGTGAAGGTCCTCCAACATCCTCGCGAGGAAACGCTGATACTCTGAGAGATCAGAGGCAGGAGAGATGTGGACAGATGGTTCCTCTCCCCCAGAAGAGGGGGATGAGGAGCTGGAGGTCACCATCTGCTCTGAGAGTGGCTGCTCGGGGGAAGGTTGAAAAACCTGACTGTCCAATGCCCTAACATAGGCAGGGAACCGAGAAGCCACCGCTCTGAACTGCTCCCAGGTGAGAGGCCCGGTAGGACCAAGAATGCCTGGGAGCGCTGGAGAATGCAGCAGAGGGTAGGGGCAGAGCCGAGGGAAGGAATGGCTGGCCTCTGCCAGGGCTAGGAGCAGACCATGGACACCCGGGAAGGTGTCCCGAAGACCTCATGAGTCACAGCAGTACAACCACGCTGGTACTGCCTGGCGCTGGCGCCCAGAAGAATCTCATGAGGCTGACTGGGGCCGATGGGTCCAGAAGGACGGTCCCCTGCCTCCAAAGAATGGGACCCTCTCAAGGACCCGGAAGGGGAAGGACGGAAGTCCGCATCTGGCTTCTTCCAGGACCCGGTGACCCCAGAGAAAGGCCTACTAGGGACCCCACACCCCTCGACCCCTCAGAGTCCGAGAGAGTCCTGGTCCTCTGGAGGGTCAGCCTAGGTAGCTGGCAGCCCTGGGATGTCCCCGAGGGGGAAATCCAGGGCGCAGCACCCTCCCCACCCGTAGGCTTCTCGACAGGCCCCAAAGTTGGGCGATCAAGACACACCACGGGAGGGGGAACACCTGCTGAGGGGTCCAGGAACCCCCCCAGGCCAGGTTGCATGGCTATAGTGGCACGCACCATAGCCTGCTGGTCAGTGCCACTGACCCCGACCTGGAGGGGAACCCGACGCTCCTCAAGAGGGGGCTGACTCCGACTGAAGAGACCACTGGTTCACCCTCCTGTGCAGGCAACCCCGAAGGGTGTGACTGCTCGTCTGACTCTGAGCCCGACTCCACCTCAAGAGGTGGAATCTGAGGCCCTAAGCCAGACGGTAGGAGGGCGAGGAAACGCGACTCTCGCCAAGGGCCCAGAAGTCATGGCAGTGGTCGAGGCAGCACCGCACCTCCACGGCCCCGGGGCGGGCTGGCAGAAGGGGGCAGGACGGCCGGACCAAAGGTCCGAGGTTAGCCAGCCGTGGCGCTCGTAAGTCCACCGCACCGGAGCGGCACCGGGACAGAGACGGGCGCGGCGGCAGCCCCGGAGTCGCAGACACCGCCAGGCTCCCCGGCGCCGCGAGCGGCACCGAGGGCCGAGCGGCGCCTGGCCGCCCGAGCAGGCTCGACGCCGACGACACCGCCGCCCCCGCCAAGCGGTGCGCATGGTTCAAAACGACCCGGCCGAGGCGGCCAGGCTTCCCGGCGCCGAGCAGAGGCGGCGCCGAAGACGGCGACGACCAACGCACCTCGCAGGTCTCGCTGGGCGCCAGTGCTCAACCCTCAGCAAGAGCTGCCTGAGGCGAGACATAGCAAAAGGCGACGCCGGATCCAGGGTCGCGCGCTGTGAGCAGTACCGGTGCGCAGCAGCGCCGACAGAGCCACGGCGCCGAGACGCAGACGGCGCCGACAAGGCCTCGGCACCGCCGAACGGCACCGGGAGGCCTCCACGGCACCGACCGACGGCGCCGGGGAGGGCGCGACCCGGCCTTCCGAACCACAGGAGCGACACTGGGGGCCACCGAAGAGGTGATTGCCATAGCGGGCGCCCGCCTCCTGGGAGGAAGCGGACGGGCCCTGTGCCGGGAGGAGTTTCAACCAAGGCAGGCTACGGGGTTGAGACTCCTCCTCCACGGTCCGTGAGCAGAACCGGAGGGGACCCGGAGGAAAGGCTTGAGAGAA
This sequence comes from Neoceratodus forsteri, assembly GCA_016271365.2. NCBI lineage: Eukaryota > Metazoa > Chordata > Ceratodontiformes > Ceratodontidae > Neoceratodus > Neoceratodus forsteri. The sequence goes on along the minus strand of CM028130.1, from coordinate 1,118,630,982 downwards.
CGCGGCTTGGCCCGACGAGTGCGGATCCTACCTCCGAAAGTCGGCGGAGCTCGTCCAACTTTCCACACGCGCTGTTCGAGAACACGCGGTCCATAGAGAAGCAGGCGTCGCATGAATCCATGTCGTGAAGCGGGCCAAGACACGAGAGACACCGGTCATGCTGGTCGGTCACGGAGAAATTGCGGCCACACGGGCACCGACGCATAGGGGGCCGCCCCGCCTTAGATGATTTCTTGCCCTCCGACCGCGACATGACCTGCAGAAAAAAACACCAAAAATAGACTCGACGTCGCCAAAACTATAAATAATGGAAAGATCTTACCAGAGACGTCGAGTAGGGCAGACTAGAACTAGTAGACCGACGAACTATCGACGATAGAAGGCTAAGGCCAAAATTTTCAAAAACACTCTTCAAGGTTTCCAACAGGTGACCTCGACAGCGGAGACTTAAGAACTGGTAGGCAGGCAGAGTCGAACAGCTTAACGGCTAATCCTCGAGCGCCACGTAGTACATCGGCCTCGAGGGCGGTGCCGATGCTGGGTCGGCTCCGCCTATCCTTTTTCTAGACTTCAGGAGGGCTGACTTTGGCAAGATGGGAGAGTGCCTTAGAAAGCACTAGCAAACAGGCTAGGAGGAGGTGGAGCAACAATGGGGAAACATCAAACTGCCATCACAGAGGCAACAAGCTTTGTGTGAAGCAAATAAATCAAACGAAAGAAAAGCCACTCATGGTTCTCAAAAGGTGAAGTGTGAAGGTCAGGGAGAAAAAGATAGCATTTAGGAAGTATAAGGAAACACAGAAGGAGCAGGACAGAGAACTGTACCAGTTAAGGTAGAAGGAAGGAGGGGAGGTAGTCAGAACAGCAAAGGCCCAAAATGAGGAAAAGACAGCCAACTCAGTTAAGAAGGGGGATACAACCTTTTATAGGTATATCAGGGAGCGTAGAGAGACAAAGGGAGGGATAGAGAGGCTGAACAGAATGGGCGATAGGTGGGCAGAGAGGTACAGTGAAAAAGCAGGGATACTGAATGAGTACTTCTGCTCAGTATTCACAAAAGAGGAGAAGAGGGAGGTGCCTAATCCAATTAACAGAAGCACTCTGGATGGGGGGGGGGGGGTTGATCCCAGTCATTTTGCAGAAAAAAGGGTTCTGAAAGAACTCCTAAAACTGAAAGTGGACAAAGCAATGGGGCCTGATGGAATTCACCCCAGAATTCTAAAACAATTAAGGAGAGAACTAATGACACCACTGACTACCCTTTTTAACAAATCTTGGGAGGATGGTGTGGTACCTGAGGACTGGAGGAAGGCGGATGTGATTCCCCTTCACAAAAGTGGGAGCAAGACAGAGGCAGGAAATTACAGACCTGTCAATTTGACCTCTGTGGTAGGGAAAGTGATGGAATCACTTCTGAAGGAAAGAACTGTTGAGTACCTAGAGGCCAGTGGGGCACAGGATCCAAGGCAGCATGGGTTCACAGCGGGAAGATCATGTCAGACGAATCTAATTGATTTCTTTGACTGGGTGACCAAAGTAGTAGACCAGGGCGGGGCTGTGGACGTGGCATACCTAGACTTTAGCAAGGCATCTGACACAGTCCCACACAAAAGATTAATAGTCAAATTAACTAGCCTGGGAGTGGGTCTCAAGGTGGTAGCCTGGGTAAAACACTGGCTGGACAACAGGACACAGAAGGTAATTGTAAATGGGGTCCACTCTGAAGAAAGAGGGGTAACTAGTGGGGTACCGCGCGGCTCAGTACTGGGTCCAGTCCTTTTTAATGTCTTTATAAGTGACACTGCAGAGGGACTGGAAGGAAAAGTATGCCTCTTTGCAGATGACACAAAGATCTGCAACCGGGTTGATACACAAGGAGGCATGGAAAGGATGAGAAGGGACTTGGCAAGGTTGGAGGAATAGTCTGAAGTGTGGCAGCTTGTATTCCATGCAAAGAAGTGCAATAATGCACCTGGGAAACAAAACCCAGGAAAGATTAACAATGGGGGTTGGGGGAGGTAGTAACAACAACAAAAATGGAAAGGGACCTGGGGGTAATCATATCAGATGACCTTAAGGTTGGCAAGCAATGTGAGAAGGCAGTAGGGAGGGCTGTGGGGATACTGGGATGTATAGGGAGAGGCATCACCAGCAGAAAACAGGAAATTGTTCTCCCCTGTACAGACAGTTGGTGAGACCCCATCTGTAGTACTGCGTCCAGTTCTGGATATCCCATCTCCACAAGCACAGACAGGATGGAGGCAGTCCAGAGGAGGGCAACTGAAATGATGCAGGGTCTGCAAGAGAAGCCATATGAGGAGAGACTAAAGGAGCTTAATATGTATACCCTTGAGGAAAGGTTGGGGGGAGAGATATGATAGAAACTTTAAAGTACCTCCGTGGAATCAACAGAGTCCAAGAGGGTAGCATCTTTCAGAAAAAGAGATGTGCAAGAACAAGGGGACACAATTTGAAGATGATGGGGGGACGGCTCTGGGGCAATGTGAGGAAGTATTTTTTCACAGAGAGGGTGGTGGACGCATGGAACATCCTTCCTGAGGAGGTTGTGGGGTCTAAATCTGTGGAAGAATTCAAGAATGCATGGAACAGACATAAGGCAATTTTTGTGGGTGGTAGGAAGAAACAGGCTGTTGGTTAAATAGGATCTGCTGCTTATCCTGTAGGTAGGGAAACTGGCAGACTAGGTGGGCCAAGTGGTCCTTATCTGCCGTCAAAGTCCATGTTTCTCTATGTTCTATGTATTGGGAAGGCCCAATAGAGATCCCTGTAATTAATGGTGAGGCATTAATATGTCAGATAAGAGGTTCAAGGTACAGACTGAACAAAAAAGGGGATAGTGGACAGCCTTGTCTGGTACCTTGTTGAAGTGTGATGGGGTGAGAAAGCACCCCATTACAGAGTATACGAGTCGTGGGGCGTGAGTATAACAACTTGATCTATCGGATGAACTGAGAGGGGAATTTATAGTTGGGCAACAGATGATAGAGACAATTGCACGAGACCCTGTCAAATATAGCAGCGCAGTAGGGATACTGGAGTCCCCAGATGCAGAGATAAGGTGAGTAATTTTACGAAGATGGTCTGAGGAGAGTCTGCCAGTTACAAAGCTGACCTGTTCTGGACTGATCAGAGCATGTTAAGCAGATTGGCAAGAATGTGAAAAGAATTTTGAGATCTACATTAATCAGTGAAAAGGCCAATAGTTGAAGACGAGTGGAGGGTCTTTGCCGGGTTTAGGAAGGACTACTATTGTGGCTTCACTTAGAGAGAGGTCAGATAAACCATGTTTGTATATATTGGTTGTAGGTGTCAAGCAGCGTGGGCACAAGATGGGATTTGAAAGTTCTGTAAAAGTCCGCAGTGTAACCGTCCGGACCTGGGGCCTTGTCAGACAGGAGTGCATCCATAGCGGACATATGCTTCACTGTTGTGAGAGGGGCCTGCAAGTATTCTACTTGATGTTGTTCTAATTGTGGGAGCTGAACATCCCATACAAACTGATCCAGAAGGTCAGGATTAAAGATACCCGAGGGCCAGGAGTACAAAGTTTGATAATATTCTTTGTAGCAGCTGACTATATTCCGGGGTGAAGTGACAATGCCACCTTCAGGGGTACGAAGAGAGGACACAATTCTATCAGTGGCTTGAGCCCGGAGGTGCAGTGACAGTAATTTCCAGGCTTTCCCCCCCTGGTCAAAATAGTGGGCCTTGGATCTCAATACATGGTGCTCAGCTCTGTCACTTAAGAGGGTGTTATAGCGGGAGGGGAGGACCTCCAATTGATTGAGTTCCTTGGAGGTTGGCTGATGGGGAAGGGACATTTCCAACTGCTGGATTTGCTGAAGCAGGTTAGCTGTAGTTTGGGTGGCAATTCTCTTCCAAATAGAGGCCAGACGAATGATTCCTCCACATGTGGTGCATTTCAGTACTCCCAATAAGAGATCAGGCTTTGCCATGGTAGGGGAATAGTTGGTTAGAAAGGTGGAGACAAAGGTTTGGAGGTGAGAAATGAAGTTATCTGATTTTAATAATTAAGAGTTAAACCTCCAAACCTTATCCCTATTACTTTCAGGGCACAGCTGCCAATGCAAAAAATGTGGGGTGATGGTCTCAGATTACCTTAGAAAGATAGTTACAGGATAAAACAGTAGGAAGGTGCCCAATTCCCAGCAAGTAGTAGTCTATTCTGGAGAAAGAGTTATGTGGGATCGAGCAAAAGAACAGGTTACTCACCTGTAACAGTAGTTCCAGAAGGGGTATATGTTGTTCATCCACACTTCTTAGCATGTCCCTTTCCCCTTTAAATCTTGCCGGAAAGCCATAAAGCTGGCTCCTCCCACCCACCCGGGTGGTAAATACCTCGGGTCTGCCCCATGATGCCAGATCTTAGCCTGCTGGAAGCAAGGTTGTGCGCCTAAAGCTGGGGAGGTCGGGTGGGTGCGTGAGGATGAACATATACCACTCCTAGAAATAAAAATTACGTACTTACCGTAATTATGATCTTTCTGTGTATCTTCACCATTCATCACAGATGGGTACTCGGCTGAGATCAGACTCTCGCGAGCCTTTTTTTTTTTTTAAAGGATAGGCGGAGCCGACCCAGCATCGGCGCGCCACGAGGCCGACGTACTACGTGGCGCTCGAGGATTGGCCGTTAGGCTGAGTCGACTCCGCCTGCCTACCAGTTCTGAGTCGCCGGAGAGCTAAGAGGAAGGGATGGAGGGTGGGACAAGAGAGTCCAAGGGACAGAAAAAGGAAGAGAAAACTGAACTAAAAGGAGAAATAACGACTGAGAGGACAGCACAGAAGAAGTAAGACTAAGGGGATTGGGTAGGGGCCTCAATCTCTGGAAACGGAAGAAGGGAGGGAAGGGGTGGGGGGGGAGAGAAATTTTAGGAGACAGTGAGAGGTAACAAGGATCCAAAACCCTTGTCCGTCACCAGACTGTATAGGAACTGCAAGGAGTAGCAAAGCTTTCTTGCCAGAATTCAAGGCACAGAATAACTGGCAATACCCCAAAAGCAGAGTCGGCTATTCTGGAGAAGGACAGGATACAGGGACTTAAGTACTCTCTCTGTAAAGATATTTGGTGAAAAAAAGGGAATTTTTTTTTTTTTAAACAGGTGGATAACAGAAGGAGGGCAACCACCAGCTCCCACCCCCTAGAGGTGGAGATATGTAGTAGAGAAGGAGTGCCACTCGAGCTGCAAACCCTTAGGGAAGAAACTACCCCCCTGTGTGTCCCCACTTTACCCAGTTCAAGAAGAGGGGTAGGCACAGAGGGAGGAGGACCCAGAGACTAAGGCCCCAGGGGGATGGCGGGTGGGATTAGGGATGAATGGTGAAGATAACAGAAAGATCATAATTACGGTAGGTACGTAATTTTATATCTTATTTGTGTCAATCTTCACCATTCATCACAGATGGATGAGTACTGCCTCTCAAGGGGGTTGATTACTGCACCCAAGGGACAGAGTCCCAGCGCCTCAGTGGTGACACACATGGGAACCTTCTGGGCCTGATGAGGCCCGAGAGGGAGAGCTTAGACGGGTCCCCCGAGGTGGAAGGGAAGTTGCCCCGACAAATGTCGCCCCGCCCCTACGGAAAAGAGATAGTTCCTGGTGAGCAGAGCAAATCACCCCACGCCGGCCAAGGTGACAACCGGAAAGGCGGCCATGCCGATCTCCTGCAGATCGCTGTCCCTATGACCCTGGTAGCTACCTCACTGGCGCCGTAAGATGCCCCTTGGTTGGTGCCTTGCTAGCTCCAGGTCACGGCAGAGAGCGATGGTTTTGCCTGCTTTGCCCGAGTCAGGCAAAAGCAGCTAGGATCTGACCTAGCGTGACCATAAGAACCTGTTGTAGGCTGCACAGTGGGCCTGATGAGCAGAGATGGAGAGAAGCAACTGCATCGGTAGAAGGTCCTCCTCCCTCAGAAGTCAAAACCAAGGAGTCTTGATCTGGAGGCCGGTCACGTGGAGGGCTGCCCATCAGGGTGTCCAGGCATCAATCGGACTGCGGATGAGGCATAGAACCTGGAGACTCTGGGAGCGCATTACCTCTGGCTGAGGTCCATAGGGCAGGAACTCGAGAAGGGCCTGCCAGAAACGCACTGACGCCTCCCGAAAGGAAGGCTAGGGCGGGCACCACAAGGGTGGCCCGAAATCACCTAGAAAGGCGCATGCGCCAGATGCTCAGGGATTGCCACAGACAGGGGAAAGGTGGTCCTCCATTATCTCACACGAGGAAACGCTGATACCGTGAGATCAACGGCAGGAGAGATATGGACAGATGGTTCTTCCCCAGAAGAGGGAGATGAGGAGCTGGAGGTCACCATGCGCTCTGAGGGTGGCTGCAGGGGGGGGCGGGGGGAGGTTGAAAAACCTGGCTGTCCATGGCCCTAACATAGGCAGGGAACCGAGCAGCCACCGCTCTGAACTGCTCCCAGGTGAGAGGGCCGCTAGGACCAAAAATGCCTGGGAGTGCTGGAGGATGTGGCAGAGGGATAGGGGCAGAGCCGAGAGAAGATGTCGATTGACCTCTGCCAGGGCTAGGGAGCGGACCATGGACACCCGAGGAGGGTGTCCCGGAAGACTCCACAGCCGACAGCTGTACAACCACGGTACTGCCAAGGTTGCGCCCAGAAGAATCCCCCCAGTGAGGTGATCAGCGATAGGTCCAGAAGGACGGTCCCCGCTTCCAAAGAATGGGACCCTCAAGGAGCTGGAAGGCGGAACTGATGCCGCGTGCTTCGCCCAGGGCCCGGTGGGACTTCAGAGAAAAGCGACGCCGACCCTCACACCCCACCCCTCAGAGTCCGGGAGAGGTCCTGGTGCTCAAGAGGCCAGCCTAGGTAGCTGGCAGCTCTGGGCTGCCCCCTAAGGAGACCCAAGGAGCAGCACCCTCCCTCCTGCAGGCTTCTCGATGGGCCCCAAAGTTGGCGATCGAGACACACTCACCTGAGGGGTACCACCGCTGAGGGGTCGAGGAACCCCCAGGGTCAGGTTGCATGGCAATGGTGGCACGCACTCATAGTCTGCTGGTCAGTACCACTGACCCTAACTCGGAACTACCTGACGCCCTCAGAAGGGGCTGGCTATGACTGTCGTGGAGACCACTGGCTCACTCTCCTCCGCAGACAACCCCGAAGGGTGTGACTGCCCGTCCGTCTCCGAGCTCGACCAAGAGGTAGCGCCTGAGGCCCTGCCAAATGGTAGGAAGGCGGGAAGGCAACCTACCAAGGGCCTGGCAGTCAGAGCAGTGGCCGAGGTGGCACCATGCCTTCCACAGCCTCGCAAGCGGGCTGGCAGTAAGTGCCAGGCCGGCCAGGCTAGGGTTCAGAGCCAGGCCAGCCGGCGCCTGCGAGTCCACTGGCACCAGGGGCGTACTAGGGACAGAGACAGCCAAGGCAGCCCCAGCTACAACCCCGGCGCCCGGACGACACCGCCAGGCTCCTCGGTGGCGCTGATGGCACCGGAGACAGAAGCGGTGCCGACGTGCCCGGGGAGTGACTCGCCAGCCGACATCGCAGGTTCTCAGTGCCAAAGGACAGGCGGCGCCCGACAGCCCGGCAGACTTGGCCGTCAACACGACACCGCTAGGCCCCTGGCACCGCGATGGCACCGGAGCACCAACGGCGCCGAGGGACGACACTTCACCGCCGACAGCCCCACGGCGCTGCAGCTCAACTCGGCGCCGAGGACGCACCAAGGCCAGACAGCACGAAAGGAGACGCCAATCTGTGGTCACGGCGCCACAAGCGTGCCGAGAGACCAGTCGCCGACAGAGCCCACAGCACAGCGAACAGTGCCACCCGGCCTTCCGGACAGCGGAGCGATACCGCTGAGCCTCACCTTCAAGGGGCGATTGCCGAAGCGGCGCTCCCGCCCGCCTCCCGGGGAAGTGGACAGGCCTCCTGCGCTGCGGGAGGAGCCTCGACAAGGCCAGGCTACTAGTAGCCAGGCTCCTCCTCCTCGCCCGTATAGAACTGGAGGGACCGGAGGAAGGCCGAGAGAGCGCAGCTTGGCCCGACGAAAGTAACTTCCTCCGAAAGTCGGCGGAGCTCGCCCACTTTAAACGCGGGCTGTTCGAGGACGCGGCGGTCCATGGAGAAGCAGGCGCCGGACGAATCCATGTCGTGAAACGGGCCAAGACACGTGAGACACTGGTCATGCTGGTCGGTAACGGAATACTTGCGGCCGCACGGGCACCGACGCATAGGGGGCCGACCCGCCTTGGAAAACTTCTTGTCCTCCGACCAAGACATGACCTACGGAAAAAAAACACCAAAAACAGACTCGACGTCGCAAACTTTAAATAAAAAGGAAAGATCTTACTGGCGACGTTGAGTGGAGGCAGAACCCAGAACTAGCAGGTAACTGACGGACCGAACGAATGAAAGGCGAAGGCCTAAAATTTTCTTCAAAAGTTTTTCTTCAGTTGGCTTCCCACGAGGTGACCTCGACAGCGGGAGACGAAGAACTGTTAGGCAGGCGGAGTTGATGCAGCCTAACGGCTAATCCTCGAGCGCCACGTAGTATGTCGGCCTCGAGGGCGGCGCCAATGCTGCGTCGGTTCCGCCTATCCTTTAAAAAAAAAAAAAAAAAAAGGGCTCCCGCGGGGTCCTGATCTCCGGCCAGTACCCATCTGTGATGAATGGTGAAGATTGACACAGATAAGATCTACTGTTACAGGTAAATAACCTGTTCTTCTAGGAGCGTGGATATGTTGTTCATCCACACTTCTTGGCAGACCCCAAGCAGTCCTCCGGGAGGAAGGAGGCAAGGCGCATGCCCCCTACTTGGGAAATAAAGACTGTAGAACCGAGGCTCCAAAATCAGCATCCCGGCAAGACTCAAGGTCTATGTGGTAGTGAGTAATGAAGGTGTTTGCTGACTTCCAGGCAGCACTCCGACAGATTTCCTGGATAGGGATGTCCCAGGAAGCAGCCACCAATGCAGCAGTATGGTGGGTAGAATGAGTTCTTATCCCTCTGGGAGGCTCCTTGCCTGCCAACTCATAGCACAGACCTATGCATGATGTAATCCACCTTGCAATGGTCCGTTTGGCTGCAGGTCTGCCAGAAGCGGCTTCAGCATAGGTGACAAACAGCTGGCGAACCTCTCCATGAATTTCCGCCATTCTGTCCTTATAATAGGACAGAGCACATCTCAGGTCCAGAGTATGGAGCCTGTACTCTGCGTCCGAGGTGTAGTTAGGGTAGTATACCGGCAGAGTCAACACGTGGTTAAGGTGAAAGTACAGTTACGTAAGAACTTACCGTAACAGTAGATCTTCGAGAGAGGCTCTTGCAGTAGGTAATTACACATAGGACTGATGTCGGCAAGCGGCAGGACCCCACAGAAAAATTTCTAGCTCGCAGTCCCTGGTGAGGGACTGCCCCCACGTCAGGAGACGTCGGCATAAAGGGGCGGTCCCTGACGCCCACCTTCCAGTTCTTTCCCGCCACAGGCCAAGAGAGGCCGGACAAGAGAGGAGCGGATATTTCCCTCAATGGAAAAGGAGCTGAAAAAGCTTAGGGGGATGGAGGGCGGGAAGATATTACCTACTGCAAGAGCCTCTCTCGAAGATCTACTGTTACGGTAAGTTCTTACGTAACTGTATTATCTTACTTCGAGAGGGCTCTTGCAGTAGGTAATTACATATAGGACTGAGTCCCAAGCAGTCTGGAACAAGGAGAAGCACCGGGAGGAGGAAATCTACTCCAAGTAGAACCTCTAGCTGTGCAAGCCTTAAGATAGGAGGCCTTGCAGGACAGCCAGCCCGAAGCCTGCTCTACGGCGAGAGGCAATATCCAAACTGTAGTGTTTTGTAAAAGTATGGACGGAGGTCCAGGTGGAGGCAGCACAGATGTCTGCTGCTAATACATTCTTGAAACAAGCCGCTGAGGCAGCAACTCCCCTGGTGGAGTGGCCTCTTACTTGACCCGGCAGGGTCGTCTTGTACTTGTCATAACATAAAGTAATGCAATGAGCCAACCATTTGGATAGGCATTGTTTAGAAACGGCATTGCCTTCTCTTTTAGGTGCAAGAGAGACAAACAATTGATTGGTCTTCCTGAGATCTTTTGTCCTGTTAGTGTAATATCTCAGAATCCGGTGAACGTCCACAGTATGGAGTAAATACTCCCCTTGATTGGAGTACTGCGTAAAAAAGGTGGGTAACTCTATGGACTGGTTCAGAGTAGACTCTGCTACTACCTTAGGAAGAAACGTAGGGTTAGTGCGCAGAGCCACACGTTGCTTGTGAAAAATCAAGTATGGAATTTTACACATCAGGGCCTGGAGCTGAGAAATTCTCTGAGTGGAAGTAATGGCCACCAGGAAGAAAGTCTTCCATGAAAGGAACTTCAAGTCTGCGGAAGCTGCCGGCTCAAAAGGAGGCAGAGTAAGTTTCTCGAGAACAAAGTTCAAATCCCAAGGGGGAGCAGGAGTACGTATAGGAGGTCTCAGATGGAGGACCCCTCTAAGGAAAGTCTTAGAGACCTCCAGTTGAGCAAATATCTTGTCTGCAAAGGGGACATGATAGGCCGAGATGGCCACCATGTGAACTTTCAGAGAAGAATGACTAAGACCCAGGTCAAAAAGATGGCGTAGGTACTCCAGCAGAAGCCCCCTTAACAGGAAAAGGGTTCCATGCCCTAGAGGCAGCCCAGATAGTGAACCTTTTCCACTTCATGGCGTAAGTAGATCTAGAAGAGGGTTTTCTAGCCTCCACCAAAATCACCATCACTTGGGGAGAAACCCTAAAGCGGGATTGAGCTAAGTCTGCAGGAGCCATGCATGCAGCTGAAGAGATCTGAGGCCTGAATGGACCAGGGTCCCCTGATCCTGGGTCAGCAAACCTCGTGATAAAGGAAGAGGATGATCCTTTGAGTATTGTTGTAGAAAAGAGAACCAAACTTGCCTGGGCCAGAAAGGAGCAATCAGAATCATTTGTGCTCCTTCTGAAGCTAGTTTCTGTAAGACTCATGGGATAAGCAGAATTGGGGGAAAGACATAGATGAATCTGTCATTCCAGTCTAGAGACAGAGCATCTCTCCAGAAATGCCTCACTCTGGAACGAGCGAGCAGAAGATGGGAAGCTTTGCGTTTAGAGGAGATGCAAACAGGTCGACCTGTGGGGTTCCCCAGAGTCGGAAGATACCCTCCAGGAACCCCTTGGTCCAGTTCCCACTTAGGCAAGAGCAGACGAGCGACTTAGCTTGTCTGCCAAGGTGTTGTCGACTCCCGGAACATGAACTGACGTGAGGTGAAGGTCGTGTTGTGTTGCCCAATCCCAAATCCTCATTGCTTCCCTGCAAAGAGGGTAGGACCGAGTCCCCCCCCCTCCCCCGTTTGTTGATGTACCAAACCACGCACATGTTGTCTGTCTGAACGGCTAGGTGGCCGGGAAGGATGTATGGGTGAAGGGCTTGGACAGCGGGCCCGACGTTTTGTGGCCCGCCTTTCCTGGGGCTTCGCCTTGGGCCGATTCCGTCTGCGAAAGGGACGGCGCTGCAGCTGGTGGGGATGGTACATGCAGTCAACAGACTTTAGTGCCGTCCCCTTCTCCTGCAATTCAGTGATGATGTCTTTGACAACCCCACCGAAAAGCACCGACCCCCGGAAGGGAGCTTCCTGGATAGCGGACTGCACTTCCGGGACCAACCCTGACACATGGAGCCAAGCTGATTTATCGAAGCTTCACGGCGAAAGCTGAGTCTGCCCAGCAGTGTCCACTGCATCATAGGTCGATAAGCATGTGTCGACTGGCTGACCATGCAGAGCGGACAAGATCAGCCAACTCCTGCTTGACCAGAGAGTCCAGCAGGGAGTCTAGTTTGGGTTCCACCTGAGTAAGAATGGCCTTCTGGTAATCCCCCATATGACCGACATAGTTCAGGGCCCTAATCCTCAGCGTGGAAGAAGCGAAGATCTTCTTTCCATACTGGTCCAGTAGGCGGGATTCTTTGTCAGGTGGAGACGAGCTAAGATGTTTTTGGGTTAGCCGACCAGCCGTGGGTGGCACTAATCACTACCGAGTCAACACGTGGGTGAGAATCTAAAAAAATCAACACCCTCGAGAGCCTGGCATAGCCTATTCGACTTCCGCAGAAGTGGGCCTAGAGCCGACGGCTGCTTCCAGATGGTGGTAATGAGGTCGGCATGAGGCTCTATCCAGGGTGGCACCAAAGTGGAGCTGTCATGGGCAGATCCAGATGCTCGGCGAGTTTCAACCGCTGAAGGTCTGGTTCCAAAGAGTGCTACTGATGAACCTCCTGGATTTTGCGTAGCAACTCCGTAAAGGTAGGATCTTCCAGAGGAGACTTCGGAGGAGTCCCTGACCTGGGCTTCGACGGAGAGCATGGCTCGTCGTCCCTTTCGGAGCAACCGTTGGAGGAGTCCGAGGGGGAAGAGGAAGAAGAAGAGGAAAAAGACTCCCTTTCCCGACCCGGGGGAGGAACGGACCCCTTGGGAAGCACCCGAGGAACCGTATCCAGCCCCTCTCTGGACCCAGAGGGGAGAGCCCTGGTGTCCGGAGGTGGTGAGGGAGTGTGCCGCCGTAGACGTACGGGAACCTAGGATGGCACAGTCATCAGTAGGGGGCTCTCCACCTCCCTGGTGAGCTGAGCCCTGGCCTCAGCCCACCAGGAGACCAGAGTCTCCTGCAAATCCACCAGCAGCTGTGGGGGAGGTGGAGGAGAAAGAGGAGGGGGATAAGGGTATGGATTATACCCATACAGGGAGTATCCGAAACCCGGTGGTGGAAAACCAGGCGTTGGGTATTGTGGCGTCAGGTACTGCGGTGTCGGAAAGACTGGCATTGGGTACTGTGGCACCGGATACTGTGGTCCCAGATACGATGGCGTCGGATAGGACGGAGGGTATCTGGGAGCCGGAGGAGCTGCCTGAGCAGATGGTCCGGCCGGCGGCCTCACAGGCAGGTCCAGATTGGAGAGCCCAGAGGGCGGAAGGCCTGGCGTTGAGGCGACATCCGGGAGCGGGATGTCGGCCAGAGTCGGTAAAACCCGCGTCGGAGCCGGTGTCCGGGGAACCAACGTCAGATCCGCGCTTTAAAGGAGGATGGTCTGACAGAGGAGGAACCCCTAACGCGTCAGGGATGGAGGGAAAACTCGGGTCAGGCTGGGGATTCAGGGTCCCCGGAGGGCAGCGAAGTCTGCGGAGAACCGGGGACGACGGACGTGGGGAGGTCCATCATTGGTTCTTTCGACAACCAGACATCGGACAAGCCGACGTGCGGTTTTACAGCGAGATCCCGGCAGGTGCCGGAGGAGCCGGCATCCGACTTATGGGATCACTCGCCGGAGGCAGACCGAGAAGAAGGATCGTCCTGGTGCGGCGGGAGAGGAGCCACGCACCGCTTCTCGGGCGGTCGTGGCGCCTTACCAGTTTTTCGTGCGGACGCCGGAGGAGCAGACGCCCAGCTACCGGAGTCGCCCATGCCAGTAGGGCCGCCGGCTACGGCCAACCGGGGGCGGAGGGCCTAATTGCCCAGAGGCGCCTGTTAAGGCCCGAGCGCCGAGCCAGACGGGCGGGCCGACGCCGAGCCGTCGAGGAGCGGTCCCCCGGAGGGGACGTTACCCGAGTCCCGGCGACTCCCGAGGGAGACATGGTGGAGGAGCCCTTGTCCCACTGCCTCTCCTTGTCTTTCTTCTTCCGATGGTATTCGGGGGAAGTGGACGCCTGCCTCAGTTTTTTTGAGCTCCTTCTCCATCGAACTCATCTTTTCTTCCAAGATGGGCTTCAGGATTGCTGCCGCCTTTTCCGGGTAGCCACGTTGAAGCTGAGGCAGTGCTGGCACTTCTCGACAGGGTGATCGGGGCCTAGACAGAACAGGCACAGAGAATGGCCGTCCTTGTGCGGGAGTTGGGCGCCGCACGAGTCGCACTTATTTTTGTGCTCGGAGGGTGTAGGGGACGACATACACCGACAATGAACTTACGAATGTCGAAAAAAGGCCAAATTATTCGGTTAAAACCGACGAAGAGAGGCTGACGAGGCAACAAACTTTTCCACAAGGCACTACACGAGCTAACGGCGGGAAAGAACTGGAAGGCGGGCATCAGGGACCACCCCTTTATACCAATATCTCCTGACGTAGCAGTCCTCTGTGACTGCTAGCTAGAAATTTTTCCGTGGGATATTGCCGCCTGCCGTCAGTCCTATATGTAATTACCTACTGCAAGAGCCCTCTCGATGTAAGATAATCTGATACCACCTTCGGAAGGAATTTCAGGTGGGGGCGCAGGACAACTTTGTCCCTGTGAAAGACAAGATAAGGGGAGTCCACCGAAAGAGCCTGGAGCTCCCGTCCTTCTGGCTGATGTGATAGCCACCAGGAAGGCAGTCTTCCACAACTGTAGGAGCTCACACTTGTGCATGGGTTTGAATGGCCTGCCCATGAGCTTTGCCAAAACCAGAAACAGATCCCACGGAGGTGGAGGTTCACGCACCGGAGGGGATATGTGATCCAGGCCTTTGAAGAAGTGCACTACCACTGTCTCCTGTGCCAATGTCAGCTGACCAGCCCATGCCCGGTAAGCAGAAATGGCTGCCAAGTGCACCCTAAGGGTCGAGGACCATAGACCCCCTTTGGAGAGAGACCAAAGATAGTCCAGAATGTTAGCCACGGAGCAGGATAAGGGGTCCAGACCCTTACCCTGGCACCAAATGGAAAACTTTTTCCATTTGAAGGCATAACATTTCCTGGTCGATTCCTTACGAGATGACTCCACCATGGTGTAGACATCCTCAGAAAGACCCAGAGCCTGGAACTCTAGCCACTCAGATACCAGGCTGTGAGGTGCAGGGATTGAAGGTCCGGATGAAATACCTTCCCCTGGTTCAATGATATCAGGTCCGGGCGTGTACAAAGCCGCTCCAGGAGCCTGCAGCTGAGGCTGAAGAGATCTGGGTACCAGAACTGGCGCAGCCAATCTGGGGCTACCAGGAACACCTTCGTCTTGTCCCGCCTCACCTTGAGTAACACCTTGTGGATCAAGGGAAATGGAGGGAAGGCGCAGTGGAGGCCTGGGGTCCACGGCCTCAAGAGGCATCCCCCTGCAGCGAGCCCTGCTGAGGGGGGCCGGCATGGTACAGCCTCAGCTTGGTGTTTCCCCTGGAAGCAAACAGGTCCACCAATGGTTTGCCCCAATGGGAGAACAGACTGTAAGCTACCTCTGGATGGACAGACCACTCGTGGGATACGGCTGAGAGCATCCGCCAACTGGTTCGAGAATCCTGCCACATGAATGGCCAGGAGATCTGCCTCCAACCGGCTTACGAGGGTCCAGATGCAGAGTGCCTCCTTGCACAGCAGACGTGCCGCCCTGTTTGTTAAGGTAGTACATGGTCGTATTGTCCGTCTGGACTTGAACCACTTGACATCGGAGCTGAGGAGCGAAAGCTGACAGTGCCAGTCTGACTGCTCTGAGCTCCAACAGGTTGATGTGGCATCGGGACTACTCGGGGGTCCAGAACCCGTGGGCCCTGTTGTCCCCCATGTGGGCTCCCCAGCCCATGAGAGAAGCATCAGTCATAAGGAAGATCGTCGGCTCAGGGAGGACGAACTGGATCCCTCCCGCAACCGCTCTGGGATGGTCCGCCATTGGAGAGCATCCCTCATCTTCTGGGTTAAAGTGATCAGCTGGTCGAAATGACCGTGGCGCTGAGTCCACTGGGCGGCCAGCTCCCACTGGAGGGGGCGCATGTGCCATATGGCCCAACAGACCACTGAGGTGCACGCTGCCATGTAAGCCAGAAGGCGCAGAAAGTCCCAGGCTGGGCGCAAGTGCCCAACCAGAAATGATCGGGCAAAGGAGGAGAGAATCTCTGCCCTGTCTGCCAGGAGCCGAGCTCTGCCCCAATGAAGCCCATCACCTGAGAGGGCATGAGTTCCGACTTGGACTCATTGATCAGGAGGCCGAGTTGGGAGCAGGTTCGGGAGGGCCAGATCCCTGGACCTCTCCACCTCCTGAAGGGAGGAACCTACCAAGAGCCAGTCGTCGAGATAAGGATAGATTCGTACTCCTCGACGCCGAAGATGGGCTGCCACCACTACAATGCACTTGGCGAAGACCCGTGGGGCTGATGACAGGCCGAACAGCATGGCTCGGAACTCGTACAGGGTCCCTTCGACCCTGAAGTGGAGGAAACGCAGATGGGATGGACAGATTGGGACGTGAAAGAACGTGTCCTGCAGATCCAGTGAACAGAATCACATGTTTCGCTCCAGGGATGGTATGATCTGGTTCAGAGTTACCATCCGGAAGGTGTGAAACCTGGGATATTGATTCAGGTCATGGAGATCTAGGATGGGGCGTCAACACCCCGTTCGCCTGGGCACCAGAAAGTACCTGGACATGAAGCCTGGGTCTGTAGGAGGATCTGGCACTAGAGCTACCGCCTCCTTGTGGAGGAGCTGAGCCATGTCGTCTCGGAGAGCCGACTGGGTGCAAGCTGAAATCCTTTCCTCCCGAGGGGCGCGGGCTTAGCTGGGAGGGTACTGCTCTAACTCTAGAGGCAGTCCCTGACCGACCACTGCGAGAACCCACCTGTCCCGAGGTGAAATCGGACCAGGCGGAAAGAAAGTGACGGAGCCGGACCCCCACGGGAGGACCCAGAGCTGGCGTGGTGGGTGGCAACCCCCAACTGAGCAGGCTTAGAGGAAGAGAAGGCTCCTGGACCTGTGCCTCGGCCTCCTTTACGGGTTTGTTGTGGACCCTGCTTGGGCCTTGGGCGCCAAGCTTGAGCCTGCTGCTGACCTCCTTGATAGGAGAGTTGCCTGACCGCAGGGGAAGAATGCCAAAAAGACGACTTCTTACGCTTCTGCTGGTTCTTGCCCGAAGAACCCTTAGCAGAAGTAGAAAGCAAGGTGGCACTGGACTGCTGTATGCACTGCAGGTGACTGGCCACTCCTGGACCGAACAGGTCAGTGCCTAGGAAGGGCATGTAAGCTAACTTGTGCCGAGTATCCGCCGGGAACGAGGAAAGCCTCACCCAAGCCCTGCGGGGGGGGGGCCCCTGTGGCTGCTAAAGAGCGGGCACAAGAATCCCCGATGTCCAGGGCCGTATGGAGCTGCTGTTTTGCAACAGCATGGCCCTGATCATAGACTTGCTTCACTGTGGTCTGCATGTCCGCCGAGAGATAAGGGAGGACTTCATCTAATGATCCTAGGAGGGCATGAGAGAAGTGTGCCATTATAACAGCCGAGCTGGCCTGATGAAGGCCTAAGGAAGAGGCCGCATAGACCTTACGGGTGGAATGGTCCATATTTTTGGACTCCTTGTCCGGGGCTCGGTCAGTGTTGGCTGAGATACCAGCATGCCTGAACACAGAAGCGGTCACCAGGCTCTTGGCTGAAGGATGTTCTGTAAACCCTGCCAGGGACCCCACTGGCACAGCATACTTGCGGGCCATGCAAGCAGATGGTGATGGGCAGGAAGATGGGCACTGCCAAAGCTCAAGGGCTGGACCAACAATGGCTTCGGCCACTGGAAAGGCCTCCGTCGGGGAATCCCCCCTTTTGAGGATATTCGTAAGGGGTACTCCGCTTTTTTCTGGATGGACTCCAGGGGCATTCCAGTGGATTTGGAGAATGCCCTGAAAAGAGGAAGGGCCTTCCTCCAAACCGGCCACAGACTCATCATCCCCAGGATGGGAGTGCGATCCGGTGGCATCCGAGTCCGAAGAGTTGGGATACAACGGCCTCCAGCCTAGGTCTCCCTCGATACGCCGAGGGCGATTGGGGACGACCGTTAACAGATGTCGGGGAAGCCCGGTGTCTGTTCTGTCCTCTTTTGAGGGAGCCCCTCCCTGAGGCTGCTTAGACAGTGGTTCCATCAAAATCGGTGGAGAGACTGAGGCAGGCCGAACCGGGATATGGGCCGGCCCCACGGGCGGGGTAACCAAAAACTTCGGTTCCGGAGGGGGGTTTGCATCGGCTTAGGAGGCGGAAGCCAAGTGATGGCCGGCGGGGCCAGCTTCTGCCCGGAGAAAATCAGCTGTTGCCACGAGATCTTCATAGTGTTGACGGAGTTTCCGCCGAAGCCTTTCCTCGTTCGAGGAGGATGAAGATCTGTGGCGACGCCTCCTCTTACAGTGTTTATGACTCTTTTTCGGCTGTTCAGCCGAAGGGGTTCTGGACCTCGATCGAGGAAGTCGACTCGTTCGATCGGGAGACACTGATGTCGGTGAAAACTGAGGGTCCGGAACAGTTTCCTCAATGGGGACACCAGCGGGGTGGGTCTCCTCATCCAGAAAAAACAAGGACTGGAGTCCTTTCCAAAGAGTCATCGACTGGAGCCCGCACCAGAGGTTTGATTGGGTCAAGAGTAATCTTAGCCACATCGGCCATTTCTTCGGTCCCCTGGCCAGACTGGATGTCCAAAAAGCTGGCGGCCGAGGATGCGATCTCGACCGAGGCTGAGACCGCGTGCGCTTGGGACTCAGACCTTTCTCAGTCCCAAGAACGTCTTCGCTTGGACGAAGACATCGGATCCTTATCTTCCTTGGCAGGGCGAGAGGAGTGCAAGCCCGAAGGCACCTGACCCCTGGTGGGGAGAGAGTGGCACAGCTCTTGAAGGAGCCCGTAAAGGTGGAGCCAAGGTTGAGTGGAACAAAAATGCTTCGATTGGCCGAAGCTTGAGCTGCTTCCTCCTTAGATGCCTTCATTTCCTCCAGCTGCTCGGCGGATCCAGAGGCTGCGGAAATGGCCCACCTTGCTCCTTTGATTTTACCGGTGGGTCTTTTCTCCGGTCTCCCCAGTTTTAAGCGTGCCTTGCGGTTGTCCAGGACGTTGGGATGAAAGGCCAGGCAGAAAGTGCAAGACGAGGTATCATGTCCTACACCTAGGCAATAAACGCACGTTAGGTGGGGATTGGTGCGCAACATCTTCTGGTCACAGGTACGCTACAATCGGAATCGCTAACTCGAAAGAGTTTCAAGGTTATTTTTTGTAAAAACTGACGCTTTGAATCCAGGGCCTACGAATTGCTGAGAGCACACAAGGGAACCTGTATCTTCCAGCAGAAAGGAATATCTGACGTCATGGGGCATAGCCTAAGTATTTACCAGTCGGGTTGGTGGGATAAGCCAGCCTGAAAACTTTCCGGCAAGATTTAAAGGGGAAAGGGACATGCTAAGAAGTGTGGATAATAACATATCCATGCTCCTAAAAAGAATATTCTTTATTTGTGTGAAATAAAGTCCTCCAGGGGTCAATGCGTCCTATTGAATCCATTAACTGCCTGAGTGCTATCTGCGTGGAGATGAAGATTGAGACTTCAACCTGGATCTGTCCAGGCAGTTACTATGAACCAAATTCCAGTCCCCTCCTAACAGAACAGGTAAAGTGTACCAAGGAGCTAAGTGGGTCATTAGAGAGGTGAAGAATTGAGGATCATCAGAGGTTGGGCCATAAACTGAGGCCAACACAACCTCAGAGTAGCCTATCAGGGCCTTTAAAATAACCTACCTCCCCTAGGAGTCCATAATAGAGTCAAGAAGTCTAAATGGGACCTCTCACACCAAGACGGGTGACTCTATGAGTGGCTCACACCTGTACCCAGAATCCTGACCCACCCAGGACCTCCAAAGCTGGAGTCTGGAGGAAAGGAGATACGTCTCCTGTAGGAAACCAACATCAGCATTTAATTTATTGAGGTGCAGGATGATTTTAGTCCTCTTGGTAGGAAATTGGGCCCCTTTTACATTCCACTAGCAAAATTTGAGGCACAGAGCCATAGAGCATGGAGTAAGATATAACACTGCTTAAAACAACGTACAGCTTCTAGCTGATTGCCCATTGTCTTGTAGTGATCAAAAATGACAGGATAAGTGGTGCATATCCCCCCAAACCCCCCATAGCTGCAAAAAATTCCCATCTAACTCCATCCCACTGCCCCCACAAAATCTAATATCTACTCCCATTCCTCCCTTTGTAACCCCCATTGCTGCATGGTAGTACATACAGAATGAAAACAGCCATATGAATCCACTATTAACCAAATGAGAAACACTTAAACCTGTATATGAAAGAAGAGTGGTAATAACCCCCCTTTTTTCGGTGCATGATGCTGCCAGATAAAGCAAATATTACCCTTGCGCCCCCCCCATGCTCCTTTGCTATAGTACTAGAATAATCATGTTAAACATCATACCAAACATTAAACAAGTAAACTTGTGAATGTAGGGGGTAGGAAAAAAACATGCCCCCCCCGAACAATTAATACTATTTTCAGACATTAACATTGTGGGAAAGAAAACTCAACCAACGAGTCCCTCAAATATGTTCAGCAATGTAAACCTGGTGCCTCTAGAAGTCCTGAGTAGTTACCAATTTCTGTATTTGGTAATTAGTTCACAAGGGGGCAGTAATGCCCTGGATATCCCTGCCAGCAATAATTTGAAAAAACCAACCCGAGGTTGACAATATGCACTGGATCAGTTTCAAGTTACACTGACCCTCAAAAAGTTTTTTTCTATAGGTCTTAACAGCGTGACACCAGAGTCCATACCAATAGGGTAACAGCCACCAGATATCAGTCTTGAATAGAAGTGAGGGCCGTCCGATGATGTGCACATTCATGGAGCAGGATTATGTGCGCAGTCTTAAAGTAAAGGCAGGGGGGACAGTGTGGCCTCAACGAGATTGCATAATCCAAGGAAACATCTTCGACTTCTGTCCTGGGTCCGGTCCTTTCTCTTCAGCACTCCAGAAGAGTTGAGGCAGTTCTTCAGAGAGCAGGCTGGCTAGCAGGTTAGTCTGCAAGTGTATGCTTCCAAATTAAGGATCTGCCGAGGGAGAAAGGACACTTTGGTTGTACGCACATCTATTTAATTTGCTGCTGCTGATACGACCAGGCAGGAGGGGAATAGACGAGTCAGTGATGTAGGGCAGGAGGATTTCACCTCCCTGTACCTCCGCTGAACCAACAAGACCTGTGGCCAGGCACATAGAAAGGGTAGGCCTGGGCATAACAGGGGATTTACTTTGTGGTGAGCCGGGTAAAGAATTGGTGCACAAAAATGAGCCTATACGAGTTGCAGCTTACTACAGAGGAAGATGATCAGTGGTTAGATTATTTTAGTTCAACAGGGACAGGCAACCCGTAAACCTATTTGCCCCCTGAGGATATCAATCTTGTAAAAGAGCAACAAAAATAACCTTAGTGTCTGCACTCCCATAGTATGCTGATGAGAAGTCATTTCTTGAATAGATCTGGGAGAAGGCGAAGTTCATTCACTGTTTGTTCAATAGTATAAAATAATGGAAAGTTTCCTGTATTTTGACTTGTAGGAGAGCAGGGTATAGCATATGGAAATTAATTCCTACAGGAATCAAGCGGGTCACTGTTGGGTGAAAGGAACCTCATTTTTGTCTGACAGAGGCTGGTAAATCTTGGGAAATGCAAATTTTGTGCCCTTCCCATACCACAGCCTGGATGTCTCGCAATTTAACCAAGATGTGTTTGTCCAGAAAGTTCAGGAGTTTTAGAATGAAGGGTCTGGAAGGTGAATCAGGGCAAGGTTTGGCCCGTAGCACTCGAAAGGCTCATTCCACGATATATGAGGGCCCATTTCGACAGGGCCCTGCTAGCTTCTCCAAAAGCTTTTGCATGAACTAAATGGGCGAAGAGCCTGCTGCATCTTCTGGGAGCCCCATTACCACGAAGTTATTTCGGCGACTGCGGCCTTGGAGGTCCTCGAGTTTTAAGTTCCATTTTGTGCAGCTGCCGTTTAAGGGAGATCATATCAGGGTCTATTTTAGCTTTCCACTTTTCAATCAAGATGGTGCGTGCTTCCGTGTCCCCCACCCAGCATGAGACATCCCCCAGGTCTCTTCTGATGGAAGAAATCTCCGAAGTGAGGAGTGCCAAGGCATCCTTCAAGGGCTGCATCTCGGTCAGGAAGGACTCCTCTGTAAGTG
The DNA here is from genome assembly GCA_016271365.2 of Neoceratodus forsteri. Classification (NCBI taxonomy): domain Eukaryota; kingdom Metazoa; phylum Chordata; order Ceratodontiformes; family Ceratodontidae; genus Neoceratodus; species Neoceratodus forsteri. Next base: position 1,118,609,010 of record CM028130.1, on the reverse strand, counting down.
GTATAGCAGGCGCCTTGCTAGTATTTGCTGGGGTAGTCTTAGGAGGTTGCTGCCTGGATGTCTTTGTGGCCATGTCTGGTGAGGGAGGCGGAATATGATGTGGCAGCTCCGTCTTCATGTTAACATCGATGGCAAGCGAATCTTTAACTTCTACTGTCTCCGTGATGTTGTTGGAGTTCTCTGACGATACCTCTCTGAATTTGAAGATAGCTGGAGTTGGTCTGATGATTTTAAATGACGTTTTAAGGGCGTGATAGTGGGAGAGAAGCGAGGTAGTTGTTTCCACTAGCTAGACATCACTTGACTCCCTTGTGGAATGGGCTTTAACCGGGACCGGTAAAGGCTTATCATATTTCTGGATTTCTGGTAGCAGAAAACAATGCAGTTAACCAACCATGGTACTGAATTGGCCTTTGCTCTGCACTGTAATTGGTGTTTTACTCTGTCATCCATAGGCCACTTGTTAACCTAGCAGTATTAGGGTTTTTTACTGTGCTGCACATCGCGAGGACCCTGTGACCCCTAGTTCGACTTCCGGGTCGCCACTCGCGCTAAAAGCTCGCCCCTGCAGCGAGCAAAGCACAAAAAAATACTGTCTGCAAGATTGCACAGGTCCCAGACTGTGCCTGGTAGGACCTACTTCATTTAAAGTGTTTTATTTGTTAACTGTTTGAGCCCTGTTACACCGCCGTGCAGGCAGGAACCGAAGAGAGCTGGTAACCAGACAACCGCTAACAGTCCTTAAACCAGCTTGGGGTTTCTGTACTGAATTGGTGTTTGCTCTGCACTGTAATTGGTGTTTTACTCTGTCATCCATGGGCCACTTGTTAACCTCGCAGTATTAGGGTTTTACTGTGCTGCACATCATAAGGACCTATGACCCCTAGTTCTGCTTCGATTCGCCATAGCGTGTAAAAACTCGCCCCTGCAGCGGCAGAGCCCTGAGATTCCCAGAGACACGCTGCCATGCGTGTTCGCCAGGACTGCAGGGACCAGGGCCCCGAAACTGTAAGTAAACACATCCTTGCTATAATACACAGTTACTTCACCAGGTGTTCTGCCTGACATACTAACATGGAGGCTCCAAATAACTATTGCCTGTCATGCGCTATGTATGCCACTGGTCCCCAGATTACCAACTTTGTATGTAATAAATGTTTAATGGTGGAAGCCCTCCAGGAAGAAATTGACAGTTTACTGGCTTCCACAACAGTTGGTCCCGAAATTGAAGCATTGGAGGACTATACTGACTCTATGTTGGGACAGTCATTATCTTTAGTCCCCCCATCTGCGGACGAGACAGCAACTGTTATAAGTACTAATGTCAATACCTCCTCTATTCCTGCTGTATTTCAAGAGGAGTCTGATAGTTGGGCAATGGTACCCAAGGGTAAATCACAACGTGGGGGGGGACAGATTGGATGCAATATGTTACCCCTACCCTTATTCAATAAATATGATCCACTCAAGCAGGACATAAATGCTCCATCCCACGATGTCACTACCAATACTACCTGCAATGCCCCCCTAGTCAGTAGTCCTCCCCGTAGGAGAGAGAATAACTGTACAGTGTTCCCCACACCCAAACAAAATAAATCCCGAACAAAAGACCAAAATCACGATTCAGTTATTTTACCACCGAATTCTAGCAACATAGAATCTCACCCACTAACTAAACAAATCTTTGTTCTTGGTGACTCAATTATTAAACACTTGGATCGCCCTATATGTAACGTGGACAAATTCAACCGCATTCTGCACTAGCTTTGCGAGGTGCTCGTGTTCTCTGACATCACTGCTACTGCAAAAATATACTGAAAGGGGCTGGTGAAAATCAGTGTTCATAGTACACGAGGTACAAATGATATAAATAGAGGTAGTATTGACTAACTTAAACAGGACATTATAGCTCTCAATAATGTACTAGCGGAAAAAATAGCATACCATGCTTCTCAGAGATTCTACCCGCATCGAGAGCTTGATGATATTAATACAAAGATTAAGGCCTTTAACGACTGGCTCAGACGATGGTGTCTCCGACAGAACATTCTCTGTCTAACACATTGGGAAACCTTCTATCTAAGAGACTCACTGTACTGCTGGGATGGACTCCACCTCAGTCGCAGGGGTAGTTTACTCCTGGGCAAAAGCTTTACAACAGCCATTAACAAACTTTTAAACTAAAACCCAGGGGAGAGATCAGTGACAGAAGATCCTGTTCTCTAAAGAAACCTACTACTGACATTTCTGAGTGTGAGGTACTCAGTTTAAATGCTAGATCTTTAAATCAGGTTAAAATGGCTGAATTAGAAGCTGTGTGTCAACTGAATAAATATGGACTCATCTCCATTACAGAAACTTGGTGGGACCCTGATACTTCTTGGATCCAGCACATCCCAGGGTATAAACTGTATCATAAGGACCGCCAGGGACAAGTGGGCGGTATGTCTATATGTTAGAGACGACATATCCTCATTTCAAATCCCCTCAACAAGCGATACTGAATCAATCTGGGTTAACATCCAGTTCAAGGGTTACCACAGCTGATGGCAGGGACATGCTACAGGCCCCACATCAAATAAAGAATATTCTACTTGCTTAAATAATGAAATCTTAGATATGGCCTCTAAAGGGAAAATCCTTATACTGGGTGATTTCAACCTGCCTACTATAAATTGGTATTCTTTAACTGGAAGTACGAGGGTCGAGAAAGACTTAATCACACTCATGGTTGATATGGGCCTTGAACAAATCGTTACAGAACCAACACGAGGTGACAATATACTGGACTTGGTTATTACTAATATGGGAACTTAATATCTAAAGTTATAATTGGTGCCCCACTAGGATCAAGTGATCACTACACCATTTCCCTTACACTGTCATTCTGTCATCATATCACCAACTGTACAATTGAAAACTATAAAAAGCTAATTTCAACGCTATTAATAACCAATTAAACTCAATTCCTTGGGATACAGCACTATCCTCTCTTACCATGGAAGAATCCTGGGACTTTTTTACAACTTCCATTTATAACTCAGAAAAATTATATGTTCCTACAACAAAAAAATATAATAAAAAGGGGAAAATACCCCTGTGGTTTAACAAAACTATCAAAGCTCTAATTAAGAAGAAGCAAAGGCTATTTGCACGAGTTAAAAACAGTAAGGGTGACACCAGAAAATTATTGTTCACTCAATACAGGGAAACTCTAAAATCGCTAAAACAAGCTATTCTGCAATCTAAAAAGAAACTTGAGTTTCGTCTGGCCCATACCAAAAACAACTATAAATCACTATTTTCCTACCTTAATAATAAAAAAATAAATAATAGACACATGGGGCCCCTATACATACATGACACAATTATATCTACAGACAGAGATATGGCAGACACATTTAACAAGCAATTCTGCTCAGTATTTACCAATAAAGAGGTTCCTAAACGATTCAAACCTGCGAACAATGTTACCCCCTCTTACATCATCACCGAGGATGATACACTAAAAAGCAATTTTATCCCTAAAACCTAATTCCAGTCCAGGTCCTGATAACATCAGCCCACGATTTCTAATAGAGACAGCAACTGCTATTACTAAACCACTCTCAATTATATTCAACAAATCCTTATATGAGGGAATTATCCCTCAGGACTGGACAATGGCTACTGTGGTCCCAATCTTTAAGAAGGGTAACCATTCTAGACCAGAGAATTACCGTCCGATAAGTCTGACTTCTGTTATAAGCAAGATCATGGAGAAAGTTATTAAGAATCTACTGGAGCACGAATCTATTGGGGGTAACTTGACTGACACTACACACCATGGCTTTAGACAGGGATACTCCTGTACTACTAACTTGGTTTCCTTTTATAATCATGTCAGTACGGCATTGGATAATGTCATCCCTATGGATGTGATACTTCTCCGACTATAGTAGAGCATTCGACAAAGTCCCTCATGACATCCTACTTGACAAAATGAATGATATGGGATTCTCTTACTACATAATCAACTGGGTGTCAGGTTGGTTGAATGGAAGATATCAGCAAGTCAGAATTAATGGCTCACTTTCCCATCGAGTATGACCAGCAGGGTCCCACAGGGGTCTGTGTTGGGACCCACCCTGTTTAACATCTTTATTAGTGATCTGCAGGCTAGCCCTGAAAATGTTCTCTCAAAATTTGCTGATGACACCAAGCTGTGTGGCTCTGTTCTTACATCCACGAACAGAGAAACTATGAGGAATAACTTAAAATCCATCGAAGAATGGGCAGTTTTAAACAAAATGACACTCAACTCAGACAAGTGTCATGTTGTACACTTTGGTAAGAACAACCCTAGGCAGACTTATTTACTGAACAGTGTGGCCCTTCATGTGTCACCATTAGAACGTGATCTCGGGGTAACCATTAATAATAAACTATCCTCTAGTGATCATTGCAGGATGAGACCTAGGAAATCTAACGCCTTGCTCATTCGAATCCAACGTTCGTTTGTGTCTAGGACACAGGAATGCATAATCCCCTTGTACAGAGCTTATGTCAGGCCCCATCTGGACTATGGATCCCCCTGCTGGAGTCCCTACCTGGGGCAGAACATTGACAGGGTTGAGAGGGTGCAGAGGAGAGCCACAAGAATGGTCCCTTATTTATCTGAACTTGACTACGAGGAAAGATTAAGTTACAGGGTTACACTCACTACTACAAGACGACTAGAGGTGACCTTCTCCTATTGTACAAAAATCAAGAATTCTCAGGAGTTAATGCACCACTGTGGCTTACATTCTCTTCCAGCTGGACTTCCCCACGGTATCACAACAACCAGATATTTGTATCTAAAGCTAAAATAACAAAAAGGTTAAACTACTTTACAGTAAGAACCCCCAAACTGTGGAATCTCCTTCCACAATATTTAGTGAACAGTAGCTCTAATACAGTCTTCAAAAAGGGGCTGGATTGTTGGCTCGAGTCTAACAACTTCAAGGTATAATTATCCCACCAATGTGGTTGGGGACAATCTCGATGGCCAGTAGCCTTCTTTTGTCCTTTGAAACCAAGTAAACCATTTGGATAATGTCTGCTTAGAAACCGGAGCCCCCAGGGTCCTTGGGGCAAAAGAAACAAATAACTGATCTGATTTTCTGAAAGAATGTGTGTGGTTCTGATAATAACAGAGCACCACATGGACATCCAGTTGAAGTGCCCAACCTCAACTGATTGGGCAAAGGAGGTAAGGTCCACTGCCTGGTCTGCAGTTAGTCGGACCTTGGCCCGGATGGAGTTGAGCTCTGCCCCGATGAAGTGGATGATCTGCAAGGGGTTGACTTCCAACTTGGCTGGGTTGATGAGCAGACACCAAATTGAGCAAGTCTGGAGGGCCAGATCATTGGACCGCTGCACCGCCTCCTGGACTGGACCGGCAATCAGCCAGTCGTCCAGGCATAAATAGATCCAGACCCCATTGTGCCTCAGGAATGCTGCCACCACTGCGATGTGCTTGGTGAAAACCCTGGGGGCTGAGGAGAGGCCAAAAGGAATGGCCCAGTCCTTTCACAGAAGAAAGGGTTCAGCAAAAACTCCTAAAACAGAAGGTGGGCAAAGCAATGGGGCCTGATGGAATTCACCCCAGAGTAAGGCCTCCCCTCGATTCGAATACTCTGGGTAATAAACAGGCAAGTGGATGTCCTGTTTTAGCGTAAACTCGGACGCCACCTTGGACAGAAACTTAGGACTGGTCCGCAAAGACACCTTGTCCTTGTGGAACACTAAATAAGGCTCTTTACATGTCAGAGCCTGAAGTTTGGAAATCATTCAAGCAGAAGTAACAGCAACTAAAAATAATGCCTTCCACGACAGAAAGCATAGCTCGACGACTGTGGCCGGTTCAAAGGGAGGCAAAAACAGGTTACTCACCTGTAACAGTAGTTCTAGGAATGGTATATATTGTTCATCTACACTTGTTGGCATGTCCTTTCCCTTTAAGAATCCTGCCGAAAGGTCCTGAAGCTGGCTCCTCCCACCCACCCGGGTGGTATAACCCTCGGCTCCACCCCATGTCACCAGATCTTTGACCGCTGGAAGCTCAGGTTGTGCATTGAAGCCGGGGAGATTGGGTGGGTTTGTGTGGATGAACAACATATACTACTCCTAGAAAGCGCAGTTACATAACTTACCATTGCAGTACGTCATTACTTCTGGGAGGTTCCAGCAGAGGGCGCTGTCACACAGCAGCTTCTTCAGCAGTCTTACCAGGGACCGTCCACCCATGACATCATCTCCTTGCTCCCTATATAAGTGTGGGCAGTCCCTGGTATCCTCTGTTCTCCGCCGGATTCAGCTCGCAAAGGTGAAGACCGAGGGAAACCGAGGTACCAGCGAGTCCCAACCCCAAGTCCTTCGATCAGGATTTCCCTGTTAGAGAAGATGGGGGGATGGAGGGCCGGATTGGACCTACTCCAAGAGACATTCCTCGAAGATCTACTGTTACGATAAGTTCTTACGTAACTGCACTATCTTCTACAGAATGGTCTCTTGCAGTAGGTCATTACTTCTGGTAGAGTTCCCAGCAGTTATGTCCATGAGGGAGGACAATTATGACAGGATGCCCTGTAAGACGGCACGGCTGAAGGCTGTTCTGCGTCACGAGGCAACATCCAGATTGTAATGCCTGGTAAAGGTATGGATGGTAGACCAGGTGGCCCGCATTGCAAATATCAATAATGGAGGCACCCTCAAAACAAGCCGCTGTGACCGCTATAGCCCTACTGGAATGGGCTTGGACGTGGCCGGGTAACGGTTTGTTGTATTTTTTGTAACAAAATGTAATGCAATGGGCTACTGCACTGTTCTAAGTGCCTGGACAAGCTCCGTCGACAAGGAAGGCACAACAGAATGCTCTGTCGGTGGTGCACATGTAGAGGAAGTCACCATCGACGTGCGTCATGGCACAGAGTGAGAGGAGGATTTCTCCTTCTCCTTTTTGTGCTGAGAGCGAGACCCTGAAGCCAGGGAGCCCGTGGAGCGAGCCCCTGGGGTCTTGCCCAGAGAAACCTGTTGTTCCATGAGCTAATTTTTGATTTCTAGCAACAGTCGTCGACGGGTTGCTTGGTTAAATTCTTTACAAAAAAGCACAAGAGGTGGTGTCGGGTGTGGGTCCCAGACACCTAACACAATATAAATGGTAATTAAATCTGAAAATCTTCCTGCCACAAGTGCAAGAATGGAATAAAGCTTCCCTGCTTGAAAATGCTTTCTTCGACATTCGTTTGATTCAGTTCTCATCAACGACTGCTACAAAGAAGATTGAGCTAGGTGCTGTGCGAGCTGAAGACGTCAGGAAAATGAACAAAGGAAACCAGGGACCGTCCACACTTATATAGGGAGCAAGGAGATGATGTCATGGGTGGGCAGTCCCTGGTAAAAGACTGCTGAAGAAGCTGCCGTGTGACAGCACCCTCTGCTGGAACCTCCCAGAAGAAATGACCTACTGCAAGACACCATTCTGTAGATGATCTACTGTTACAGGCCAGGAATCTGTTTTTTTTAGGATCATGGATATGTTGTTCTATCCACACTTGATGGCAGACTCCTAGCAGTTCTCCGGGAGGAGGGAGGAAAGGTGCTCACCCCCTCTGAAAATACTTACTTGGGTAACAGAGACTGGAAAACTGAGGCCCCAAAACTAGCATCCTGACGTGACTCAAGGTTGATGTGGTAGTGGGCGATGAAGGTGTTTGCTGACCTCCAGGTAGCAGCCCTGCAGATTTCCAGAATAGGGACATTCCTGGAAGCAGCCATCGATGCAGCGGTATGGCAGGTGGAATGAGCTCTTATTCCTCTGGGAGGCTCCTTGCCCTCCAACCTATAGCAGAGATCAATGCAGGATGTAATCCATCTGCCAATCGTCTGCTTTGCTGCAGGTCTGCCAGGTGCGACTTCAGCGTATGTGACAAACAGCTGGCAAACCTCTCCCCGAACTTCAGCTGTCTGCTCCTTATAGTAAGACAGCGCTCATCTCAGGTCCAAAGTATAGAGCCCATACTCGGCCTCCGAGGTGCAACTGAGGTAGTACACTGGCAGAGTCAACACCTGGTTGAGATGAAACACTAACACCACCTTCAGAAGAAATTTCGGGTTGGGGCGCAGGACAACCTTGTCCCTGTGGAAGACCAGAAAAGGAGAATCCACCAAGAGTGCATGTAGCTCCCCAGTCCTTCTCGCTGACGTGACAGCCACCAGGAAGGCTGTCTTCCATGAGAGATGTGACATCTCACACCTGTGCATCAGTTCAAATTGCTTGCTCATGAGCTTTGCCAGTACCAGCAGTAGATCCCATGGAGGTGGAGGTTCGTGCAATGGAGGGGATACATGGCTGAGGCCTTTGAAGAAACGCCAGACCACCTTCTCATATGCCACGGTCAGCTGACCGGTCCGTGCCAGGTAAGCAGAAATGGCTGCCAGGTGCACCTTAAGGGTCGTAGACCGAAGATCCCCTTTGGACAAAGACCAAAGGTAGTCTAGGATACTAGCCACTGGACAGGTTAAAAGGTCTAGGCCCTCACCCGGACACCAAATGGAAAACCTTTTCCATTTGAAGGCATAGCACCTCCTGGTCGACTCCTTCCTAGATGCTTCCACTACTATGAGTACATCCTCAGAGACCCCCAAAGCCTGGAACTCCAGCCGCTCAGGAACCAGGCTGTCAGGTGCAGGGCTTGAAGGTCCAGATTTAATACCTTCCCCTAATTGACAGATAACAGGTCTGGGTATATTGGAAGACGCCACGGAGGCCTGGTGCTGAGGCTGAGGAGATCTGTATACCAGAACTGGCATGGCCAGTCTGGGGCTACCAGGATCACCTGTGCTTTGTCCCTCCTGACCTTGAGGATCACCTTGTGTACCAAGGGAAGTGGAGGCCTGGGGTCCATGGCCTCGAGAATGCATCCCCCCAGCAGTGAGCCCTGCTGAGGCGGGTGGGCATGAAACAGCTGCATCTTGATGTTCTCCCAGGAGGCAAACAGATCCACCTGAGGTCTGCCCCAGTGGGAGAACAGGCGGTGTACTACCTCTGGATGGAGAGACCACTCGTGGGACGTCTTGCCTACATGGCTGAGAGCGTCTGCCAGTTGATTTGAGGTTCCTGTCACATGGATGGCTAGGAGATCTGCCTCCAGTCAGCTGACGAGGGTCCAGATGCGGAGCACTTCCCTGCACAATAGCTGGGTGTGCGTGCCACCTTGTTTGTTGAGGTAATACATAGTCGTGGTATTGTCCGTCTGGACTTGCACCACTTGACCCTGAAGGAGTGGAGCAAATGCTGACAGTGCCAGTCTGACTGCTCTGAGTTCCAGCAGGTTGATATATCAGGATTCCATGGGGGTCCAGAACCTGTGGGCTCTGTGGTTCTCCATGTGGGCTCCCCAGCCTGTGAGAGGCGCATCGGTAGTAAGAACGACCATCGGCTCAGAACAGACCAATGGGATCCCTTCCTGCAAATGATCCAGGACGGTCCACCACTGGACAGCATCCCACAACTTCTGGGTTATAGTGACCAGCTGGTCGAAGAGTAACACTGGGTCCACTGGCTGGCTAGCTCCCATTGAAGGGGGTGCATATGCCACTGGGCCTATCAGACCATGGTGGTGCAGGCCGCCATGTACCCCAGAAGGAGCAGAAAATCCCAGGAAGGGCGCAAGTGCCCAACCAGACAATGATTGGGCAAAGGAGAAGAGAAAATCCGGCCTGTCCATCAGGAGCAGGGCTCTGGCTTGGCAACAGTCGAGCGCTATCCCGATAAAACATATCACCTGTGAAGGTATGAGTTCCGACTTGGCCTTCTTGATTAGGAGACCAAGGTTGGTGCAGGTCTGAAGGGCCAGGTCCCTGGACCTCTCCACATCTTGCTTGGTGGAACCCGCCAAGAGCCAGTTGTTGAGATATGGGTAGACTCTGACCCCTCGATGCTGAAGATGGGCCGCCACAACTGCAATGCATTTGAAGACCCGAGGGGCTGACAGGCGAACGGCATGGCTCAGAACTCGAATAGGACTCCTCCTCCTGCCCGGAAACAAAGGAACCTCTGGTGAGATGGGCTGGTCAGGATGTGAAAACCATCTTGGAGATCCGGAGAGCAAAACCACAGGTTCTGCTCAAGAAATAATATGATATGGGATAGAGTTACCATCTTGAAAGTGCAGGACCTGAGGAACTAATTCAGGTCGTGCAGATCTATAATGTGGCACCAGCCTCCCATCTGCTTCAGAACCAGGAAGTACCTGGATATGAACCTTGGGGTTGACTGGGGGGAGGGCGTGACTCTGGCCTGCGTCATGCGAAGGAGCTGGGCAATGTCGTCTCGAAGAGTCGACCGAGTGTGTACGGACACCATATCCTCCCGTGGGGAGCGGGCTTGGCTTAAGGGTACTACTCAAATTCCAGAGGCAGTCCCTGACCCACCACTTCTAGAACCCACCTGTCCGTGGTAACAGCCCATCAGCCTCCCTCTAATCTCATGCTGTGTCCTCTTGTCCTGCTATTTTTCTTATATTGAAACATGTTAGACTCTTTCATCTTGTTAATGCCCTTAAGGTGTTTGAATGTTTCGATCATATCACGTCTCTCCCTCCTTTGCTCTAGGTTATACATATTGAGTTACATTAATCTGTCCTCATATGTTTTCTGATGCGGTCCCTGAACCATTTTGGTTGCCCTTCTCTGGACTGCCTCAATTTGGTTAATGTCCTTGTGAAGGTGCAGCCTCCAGTACTGCATGCAGTATTCCATAAGGGGCCGAACCAGTGTCTTGTAAAGAGGGATTATTACCTCCCTCTTACTACTTGTGATACCCCTACTAATCCACCCCAACATCCCCCTAGCCTTACCTACTGCTTTAGAGGTCTGCTTGAATGATTTCATGTCATCTGTGATGATGATGCCCAAGTTTCTCTCTTCCCTTGTGACTGCCAGCAACTCCCCTCCCAGCCTATAGGTGGCTTCAGGGTTTCTCTTTCCTGTTTGCATGATCTTCCACTTCTTTCTGTTAAACCCCAGTTGCCACTCTTCCGACCAGTTTATCCAGATCTCGTCTCATTCTGCCCACCCCATCTGGATCATCTACTCTGTTGCAGATCTTGGTGTCATCTATAAACAGACAAACCTTACCCTCCAGGCCATCTGCAATGTCACTGATAAAGATAATGAAGAGGACTGGCCCCAGGACTGATCCCTGAGGTACCCTACTTGTGACTTGCATCTCTTCTGACTGTATACCGTTTACCACCACTCTTGTTTTCTGCCTGTCAACCTGTTTGCCACCCAGCTGACCAACTTCTGACCCACCCCGAGCCTACTCATACTAACATACTATTTGCCAGCAGATTAGGCCTTACGGTCCATCGAGTCTGCTCGAACTTTAGATCCTTAGTTGGGTGCTGAGACCCTCCCATCCCTTGTGCTCCAGAAACCCGTATCATCCATCCCCACCCCCCTGGGACAGGCCATCATCTGATACATACACTTTCTATGTCTGTCCCATCCTCTCTTGAAGCCCTCCACTGTGGATCTCTGAACTAGCTCACCAGGCAGTGCATTCCAAGGGTCCACCACCCTCTCAGTGAAAAACCTCCTCCTCTTTCCCCCCCCTCACCCTTCCAACTTCAAACCATGCCCTCTGGTGATACCTCCCTGCTTTAGTCTAAAGATCCCCTCCATGTTTACCCTATTTATTCCCTTGAGGTACCTGAAGACCTCAATCATGTCCCCTGCCTCTCCTCTCCTCCAATGAAAACAGGCAGAGCTCCTAAGTCTGTCCTCATACGTCAAATCCCTAGCCCTCGTATCATCTTTGTTGCCCTCCTCTGTACCTCTCCAGGAGCTGTATGTCCCTCTTCAAGTGTGGTCTCCAGTACTGTACACAGTACTCAAGGTGTGGTCTAACCAGTCCATTGTACAGCTGGCAGAATCACTTCCTTGCTCCTAGAGGTGATCCCCCTCACGATGCATCCCAACATCCTGTTTGCCTTGCTAGCAGCTCCTCCTGCACTGCTCAGAGTTATTCATACATGCCATGCACCATGACCCTAGGTCTTTTCCCCAATTGGGGCCTCCAAGCGCCTCCCCTCCAGGGTGTACCTGTGTTTAGGGTTTCCACCAAGATGCAACACCTGCACTTGGTGATATTGAAATTTAATTTCCATGTGTGAGCCCAGCTTTCCAGGGTGTCCAGGTCCCTTGCAGGGCCAACCTCCCTCTTCTCCCTCAACTACTGCTCCCATCTTGGAGTCATCCTTGAAGAGACTCATTTCCACCCTATACCATCCCTGATGTCCGATATGTATGCATTAAACAGGATCGGACCCAGGACCGAGCCTCGGTGACCCCACTACCAACTTCTCTGGGGTTCGAGAGCCCCACAGACCACTACTCTCTGAGTCGTCCAGCTAGCCAGTTTTCAATCCATCTGACCATCAAAGGGCCTACTCCTAACCCCATCAGTTTCTCCACCAGACCATTGTGGGGGACAGAGTCAAACGCCTTGCTGAAGTCCAAGAATAATACATCCACAGGCTTACCCCTGTCCAGTTCTGATGTTACCCATTCATAGAACTCCACAAGGTTGGTTTGACATGATCTACCTGGCACAAACCCACGTTGCCGACTATCCAGACCTCCCACCTCCTCCAAGTACACCCCCAATCGTTCCTTTAGTATACTCTCCATTAATTTTCCCACCACCGAGGTCAAACTGATGGGTCTATAGTTACCTGGTACTTCCTTCGACCCCCCTTTATGGATTGGTACCACATGTGCCTCTCGCCAATCCCTAGGTACCTCCTGTCTCAAGTGACCTGCTGAAAAGCTCCGCCTAGGCTAGAGCCAGTATGTCCGCCAATTCCCATAGTACTGGATGAATGCCATCCGCCCAGGAGATATGTCTTTCTTTGGGCCTTGAGGGCTAACCACACCCTTCTGCGGAGATAGCATCATCCGACCCCTCCACCTTACTGGCCTTTTATCTTTACCCAGATGTGACACCCCTGGGGTACCTCTCTCTCCCTCTTGCTCCATTTCTGTTGCTCCCTGATCCCACTTACTGGCGTTCTTATCCCTTCGTGGCCTTGCTTTGTAGATATCCCATCCCTCCCTAGTGAACACAGAGGCAAAGTACTCGTTAAATGCCTCTGACTGGTCCTCGCCTCTTCCACCCACCCTCCTTCTGATCTCAATCTGCTGAGATGGCCCTTAGTTTTCTCCACTCCCCAATGTACGGAAGAACCCTTTTCCTCCATGTATCCCTGTGCCAGCCTGCTCTTTTACTGGACTTTGCCCCTTCACCATACGGTGACTTTTCTAGATGCAAGCTGGTACATTTCCTTATCCCTATCCCTCTTGTTGTTTTATATTTTTTGTAGGCCACCTTCTTTTCTCTGACTGCTACCTGTACCTCACTGGACCACCAGCATGGTTTATGTGACCTTGCTCCCTTACGTTTAAACTTAGAGCAGATCCTGATTGCCTCATGAAGTCCCCGGTTTATGACCTCCCATCTCCTTTCTACACTTGTCATTGAGGTAATCCCCATCAAGTGATCCTTGAGAATATTTCCATGCCCATAAAGTCTGCCCCTGAGTCCACTGCAGTGTCCTAGATCTCCCCTCCCCATGCTTATTTGAAACCAGACAGTGTTGTGGTGGCTCCCCAGTCAGGGGCTCTTGTCCAACCATGTCCTTACCAGATCCCCATCTGCCAGAGACCACATCCAGGACATGCCCCTCCCTTGTGGGCTCCACCACATGCTGTGTCAAGAACACATCCTGGAAGCCATCCAGCAGCCTCTGCTCCTTGGCCACCTTAGAGGACATGGTTCCCAGTTTGTACCTGGCATATTAAGGTCCCCATCAACACCACTCCTTCCTTTTGGTCCACACTGGGCAATGATGTTGTCCAGCAAACCATCCTCTAGAACATCACTCATCCCGGGGGCCTATATGCTACACGAGCTTGACCTTATCTCCTGCTGAGGATTGTGGGTGACCCATAAGGCCTCCTCGTTTCCCTCTGCCTCTTCTACCTTAGCAATTTCTATGTCATCTCTAATGAACACAGTCACTCCACCCCCTCTGTATCCTTCCTGAGCATAGTGTACCCCTGACGTTTAGGTCCCAGTCATGGTTTTTGTTGGTCCACGTTTCCGTGACCGCCGCCACATCCACCCCCCACCGAACAGCATGGCCTGGAACTCTGGCAACTTGTTTCCCAAGCTCCTGGCATTTACTAACACCAACCCCCACCCTTATCCTCTTTGTTGAACCCACCCAGATTCCTTATACTTCCATCCTCCCTCTGCTCCTCCTGAAACCTCCATGCCCAATCTGTTTCCCCAGCAGGCGTGAAGCTATCCTCATCTGGAGGAGAGGGCTTGTCAGCCCTCCCTTATCCCTTCCCCCTCAAGTTTAAACCCCACCTTTCTTGTATGTAGTCAGCCATCCCTGTTTAGGACTTCCTTCCCTAATAGGGGCAAGATGAAACCTGTCCTTGGTATATAGTCCCTTATCCTCCCAACCCATTCCAGTTCCCCTAACACCCCAACCCACTCTCTTCACCCACTTCCCAGAGCCAGTCATCAACTCCTAGCTTCATTTTTTTCTCCACTGAGGCCTTTGTACTGCAATATCTTCGAAAAGGAAATGTTGCATCCATTATCCCGACAGACTCTGGCAAGTTCTTGGAACCTTGCTTGGATTTCCAAAATGCTATTTCCCTCTAGATCATTAGTTCCCAAATGCACCAGGAAATCCAGTTTCCCTCCACAATCCCTAACCATTTCATACACCATGAACTTTGCTCTGTGCACTGTCAGCCCAGAGATACTCACTACCTTCACCTGGCTATGGCATCCACCCCCCTGTCCCTCCCACTGGATACCCCTAATCATCGAGTCTCCCAATAACAGAACCTTAACACCGCCATCATCCTTATGGTTACCTCCACTATGCCCTCTCAGCCCCCTTTATTCATGATCTCAATTTCGTGGGAGTCTTCCTGCCTTATTAGAGACCCCCTTGTCACCCTCCCCTTTCTGCCTCCCTTGCTATTTTGCCCACTTAACTCAAACTCCCTCTGAATAGGTGTCCCCTTTAAATACAGGTTACTCACCTGTAACAGGAGTTCTAGGAATGGTATATGTTGTTCATCCACACTATCTGGCAGGTTCCTTGCCGCTTTAAATCTTGCCGGAAGGTCTTCCAGCTAGCTCCTCCCACCCACCCGGTGGTAAAACTCGGCTCCGCCCCATGACGCAGATCTGGCCCGCTGGAAGCTCAGGTTGTGCGTCAAAGCCCAGCCGGGAGGCGAGGATTGCGGATGAACAACATATACCATTCCTAGAACTCCTGTTACAGGTGAGAAACTGTATTTCTAGGGACATGGACATGTTGTTCATCCACACTATCTGGCAGACTCTAGCAGTTCTCCGGGAGGAGGGAGGAAGCGACACCCCTTAATACTTACTTGGGGAATAAGGACTGAGAACCGAGGCCCAAAACCAGCATCCCAGGCGTGACTCAAGGTCGATGGTAGTGAGTAATGGTGTTCGTGACTTCCAGGTAGCAGCCCTGCAGATTTCCTGGATAGGGACGCCCTGGAAGCAGCCACCGATGCAGCAGTATGGCTGGTAGAATGAGCTCTTATCCTCTGGGAGGCTCCATGCCCGCCAACTCATAGCAGAGATCTATGCAGGAGGTGACCCATCTGCTTATCGTCCGCTAGGTTGCAGGTCCACAGTGTGCTTCAGCGTAGGTGACAAACAGCTGGCGAACCTCCCCGAATCCCAGCCGGCGCTCCTTGTAATAGGCGGCGCCTTCTAGGGTCCAAGTATGGAGCCTATATTCGGCCTCCCAGTGTGACTGGGGTAGAACACCGCAGAGTCAACACCTGATTAAGGTGAAAGCTCCGACACCACCTTCGAAGGAATTTCGGTGGGGGCGTGGGACACCTCTGTCCCTGTGGAAGACCAGGTAAGGAGACTCGATGCTAAGCGCCTGGAGTTCTCCCATCCTTCTGGCTGACGTGATAGCCACCAAGAAGGCGGTCTTCACAACAGGTGGGGAGACCACACCTGTGCACTGGTTCGAATGGCTTGCCCATGACTTTGCCAGTACCAGCAGTAAATCCCACGGAGGTGGGGTTCCGCACTGGAGGGAAATGTGATCAAGGCCTTTGAAGAAGCGCCCGACCACCTCTCTCCTGCGCCACCGACTGCTGACCGCCCGCGCCTGTCAAGCAGAGATGGCTGCAGGTGCACCTTTAGGGTCACGACTCTAAGCCCTTGACTAGATAGGGACCATAGATAGTCCAAAATGCTGGCCACAGAACACGAGGGAGGGTCCAAGCCCCACCCGACACCAAATGGAGAATCTCTTCCATTTGAAGGCGTAGCATTTTCTGGTCGACTCTACGGGGTCAACGACGTTGAGGACCTCGGTCGAAAGACCCAAGGCCTGGAACTCTAGCAGCCAGGAACCAGGCCGCTGATGCAGGATTGAAGGTCCGATGGAACACCTCCTGATTGACTGACAGAGGTCCGGGCGAGCTGGAAGCTGCCTCGGGAGCCTGGAGCTGAGGCTGAGGAGATCTGGGTACCAGAACTGGCGTGGCCAGTCCGGGGCTATCAGAATCACCTGCGCCTTGTCCCTCCTCGCTTTGAGCAGGACCCTGTGAATCAGGGGAAAGGGGGGGGGGAGGCGTAAAAGAGGCCCGGGGTCCATGGCCTCGAGAAGGCATCCCCCTGCAGCGAGCCCTGCTGAGGGGGGGCCGGCATGAAACAGCCTTAACTTCATGTTCTCCCTGGAGGCAAACAGATCCACCAGAGGTGTGCCCCAAAGGGAGAACAGATCTTGTACCACCTCCGGCAGGACAGACCACTCGTGCGATACAGCCCCTATCCGCCAGGCGTGACGGCTAGGTGGTTGGAGGCCCTGCCACATGAATGGCCAGGAGATCCGCCTCCAGGTTGCGCAGCATAAGTGACCAGATGCGGAGAGCCTTGCATAGAAGCATGGAGCGCTGTCCCACTCCCTGGCGGTTCAGGTAGTACATGGTCGTGGTATTGTCCGCCTGACTCGGACCACTTGACCCCGGAGAAACGGAGCAAAGGCGGTGAGAGCTAGGCGGACCCACGAGCTCCAGCAGGTTGATGTGGCATTGGGACTCCCGCTGGAGACCAGAGGCCGTGGTACTCTGTGTTCCCCCAGATGGGCACCCCAACCCATCAAAGAGGTGTCGGTCGTCAAGAGACCGCCGGGTCACAGACAAATGGGATGCCCTCCTCAGATGGGATGGAACGGTCCACCACTGGAGAGTTCTCACATCTCCTGGGTCGCCACCACAAGCTGGTCCAAGGGATCGCGAGCGTGACCACTGGCTGGCCAGTCCCCACTGAATGGGACGCATGTGCCAACGTGCCCAACGGACCACGCTGGTACAGGCCGCCATGAGACCCAGGAGGCGCAGGAAGTCCCGGGCAGGGCGCGATTGCCCAACCAGAAATGATTGGGCAAAGAAGGTAAGAACCTCGGCTCTGTCCGCCGGGAGCCGTGCTCTGGCTCATAAAGAGTCGAGCTCTGCCCCGATGAACAGTATCACCTGCTTCTGCTCGAGTTCGATCGGCCTCCTGATAAGGAGGCCGACTTGAGAGCAAACCCGAGGGCCAGGTCCCTGGACCGCCCGCCTCCTGACTGGAGGCTGCTATCAGCCAATCGTCCAGGTAAGGGTACACCCGGACCCCCCGGCGCTGCAGGAATGCTGTCACCACTGCCATGTATTTGGTGAAGACCCTGGGAGCTGAAGAAAGGCCGAGGGGCATGGCCTGGAACTCGGTACAGGGATCCCTCCGCTGGAAGCCGGAGGAGGAACCTCCAGTGAGACGGACGGATAGGGACGTGAAAGAATGCGTCCTGAAAGTCCAGAGGACAGAACCACACGCCGTGTTCCAGAGATGGTATTATCTGAGCCAGAGTGACCATTCTGAAGGTTCGAGACCTTAGGAACTTGTTTAGGTCGTGTAGGTCAAGGATGGGGCGCCAGCCCCCGGTCCGTTTCGGGACCAGGAAATACCTGGACACAAACCCCGGGTCTGAAGGAGGGTCCTCCACCTCTCTTATCACCTCCTTCTGGAGGAGGAGAGTGATGTCGGCTCGACGAGCCGCCAGTGAGGCTGGGGACCCCGAGGCCCCCCGAGGGGCTACGGCTCTGAAGGGTGGTGCCTGCTAGAATTCTAGAGGCAGGCCTCTTCCCACCACCTCCAAAACCCACCTGTCCGTGGTAACAGCGGACCAGGCGGAAAGGAAGTGCCGGAGCCGTCCCCCCACGGGGGGAACCAGGGTAAGGCGACGGGAATGGGGGCGTACACCCTCAGCCCGTCACTGGGCAGGCTTAGTGGAGGGACCGCCGAGGAACCTCCTGGCCCTTACCCCTGCTTCCTATTAGAGGAAGACGACGGTTGGTTTGGGGTACCAAGGTCGAGCCTGCTGGCCCTGACGCTGGTTACTGGGCGGTGCTGGCACAGAAGGGCAAAGGGTTAGGCTGAGGCTTCATGCCTTTGTCCTTCTGGGCGGAGGAGACCAGTCCAAGGTGGCATTGACTTTTCGGATCCTCTGGAGGTGACCTTCCACTCCAGGGGTCAAGAGGTCTGTTCCAGGAAAGGAACATCCGCCAGTTTGTGCTGGGTATCCGAGGTGAAGGTGGATATCCTCAGCCACGCCAGACGCATGGCCACCGCGGCCGCCACTGACCTGGCACAAGAATCTCCGATGTCGAGAGCAGTCTGGAGCTGCTGCTTAGCCACTGCCCTGCCCTGATCCCGCACCTGTTTGACCGTGGTCTGCAGGTCCGCGGGAAGATGGGGAACAACCTCATCCAGGGAGCCCAACAGGGCATGGGAGAAGTGTGCCATCAGAACGGCCGAACTGGCCTGACGAAGGCCGAAAGAAGAAGCAGCATAGACTTTTCGCCCGGCGTAATCCAATTTCTTGGATTCCTTGTCGGGTGGTTTGTCCACGTCCCTAGCGTTCCTGGCGCGCCGGAAAACGCTGTCGGTAACCAGCCCCCGGCAGAGGGGTGTTCCGGAGAAACCGGATAGGGAACCGGGGGGACCGTACTTTCCAGCCATCCCGGTCAAGGCGCAGGGCAGGAAGCAGGATGCTGCTACAGTTCCAAGGCCGGACCAACGATGGCTTCGCCACCGGAAAGGCCTCCGTCGGAGAATCCCTCGGTCCAGAATTCGCGGAGGATACCTGGCCCGTTGAACGGGTTCGAGCTTCATCCTGGTGGACTCAGATGAGCTGAAGTAAGCCAAGGAAGGACGAAGGGCTATCGCCCACCGACTGCCCCTGAGGACTCCAAGTCCATCCGCCTGGAGAACAGGGAGGAGTTATCTTCAGACTCCGACGAGTCTTGAACAACTGCCTTGAGCCTGAGACACCCTCCACCTGCCAAGGTTTATCGGGAGTGAGAGTGACCCGACAGCCTATGGGGCAGCCCCTGAGCCGACCGAGAACCCTGGGTCGGAGCCCCAACTAACGGCTGAGGAGGAGGCGTCCACCAAAATCGGGGCAGCAATAATTTGTTGAACAACCGCCTGGGAACAGGCCTCGATCACCGCAGAGTTGTTTCCGGTTGCCCGGTGATGACAGACTTAATGGCCGGAGAAGCAGACTGGCCGGCTTATTCCCGCCACAGAAGCTGCTCATATTTCCCGACACAACTTGCGCCGAAGCCTCCCCTCATCCGAGGAGGAGGAAGAGCGGCGGCGCCGCTTGGCACGGTGCCGAGACCGCCTAAGACAGCGGGATCGGCTGGACCGCGAGGAGGTCCGAGACCGAGAGTCTCGGCTAGGCCGAGGTCGGCATGGCGGGGTACCAGGAATCGGTACGCCCTTCGGCTCGGACGACTGCACCGACGGCTCTGGAACCGGAGGCACAGATGAGCAGACGGGATCCTCAACTCTCGCCGGGGGAACCAGGGAGAGGGGAATTTCAGCTTCACCAGCCGACAACCCGTCTAACGGGTCGAGAAATATCTCAACCGCGTCGGCGTGTGTCTCGGTCAACTGGCCTGACGGGGACACCGTGAAGCCAGTGGCGAGCTGAAGCATCGACCGACGCACTGTCGACAAGGGAGGGAGATCTTTCCCGCTCCCAAGAGCGTCGACGTATGGGACTTACCCTTACTCTTTTGACCGAGAAACGGTCCAGAAGAGGTTGGACCCTCGCTTTTGTCAGAGGGTGATGCAAAGCTCCTTAAAGGAGTCAATATGAGGCGCCGAGAGAGACGGACAAATGCCACGGTCGAAGATGGAGCGCCGCGCTCGCTCCTCCTCGAGGGCTATCATCTGCTCTGGTTGTTCCATGCAGAGTTCGAGTCATGACACCCCAATCGGGCCTCCTTCATCGAACCGAGGAAATCTTCGACGCCCAACTAAAGACGTGGCACGTATCTTCAAGGACATAGATCGAAAAGGAAGAGCACAGGTCGGAAGCCTGCGGATCGTGCTCAAGGCCCAAGCAGTAGACGCACGTCGAGTGCGGGTCTGTCAGAGACATTTTCTGCCCGCAGGGACATCTCCGAAATCCGGGAATCGATCTGTCCATCGCAGCCGCGAGGAGGAGAAGACCGAAGTAATTCGTAAGTATTTGAAACAAGTTTCAAAGTTAGAAGAGTTAGGCACCAAGTCTTAATCGCAGAGTTTTACGGAGGGAACCTGAGCTTCCAAGCGGTAAGGAAGATCTGGCGTCATGGGGCGGAGCCGAGAGTTTTACCACCCGAGTGGGTGGGAGGAGCTAGCTTGAAGACCTTCCGGCAAGATTTAAAGCGGCAAGGAACCTGCCAGATAGTGTGGATGAACAACATATCCATGTCCCTAGAACCCTCTCTTATCCGAACCATTTATCCTGGCCCTGATGGTTTCTCCTTCCCCCACACCGCCATCCTCCCCCCTTGTAATAGTACCCCTGCCTCCAGAGGCTCTCTGTGGGTCCCCTTTAGCTAGGGCCCCATCCTTGGTACTGACCCCCCTGCTGAAGGGGGGCTCCTCTCCCACCTCCTTGTCTCTCAGTTTCTCTCCAATCATGCTCTCCTCCCTCATGTCTGGAATATGTTGCATCTCCCCCATTTGCTTAACATATATGTTTCCCCTTCTCCCAATGGGACTATTTCTATCCTTTCCATAGCCAGTCTGTGATGCCCTATGGGTATCAGACTCCCTCCCCCTGGCCTCTGTATAAGTTTTCTCATTTCCACCAACCCCTTCCTCCCCCTCTAGGTTGCTTAGTAGCTCAAATTTATTGTGACACTCTATGTCAGCCTCCATCAAGTAACCCGAGTTTCCCCTGACTGCACCTCTAAACTGCCCCTCTTCTTCTGTTCACCTTAGGAGCTCCCTTCCCACAGTCTGCTGTTTTAGGCTTCCGCACAACAGCCCCTCCTGACTCTTCCCCCTCCACTATCTTTGTATTGAGAATGTTCACCCCATACGCTTTCCCCTTAGCATCAACTTCCCTATCTAAGGGTCCTCTGTCCCTAATATACCCCCTCTGCTTGCTGTAACATAACGTCCTGTAATTTCAGAGTGTTGCCCCAGCCTCCTCAGCCCCACCCTTCTGCTGCCCATATCTACACCCTTATCCTTGGACACCCCAGCTTACTCCTTAACTAATATACCTCACTCCTGATACAAGATAGTTGTTCACAGAGTGGGCAGCCTCCTCCAGGCCCAATTTAGAATTATTGCTAACCCACAGCCTGCGCAGCCTACAACCCTTCCGGTGATGCCTGCCATGGTGGAATATGGCCACCCTGTTTATCCCCTCTGTTTATAATGGCACACCCCCTTTTCTCAGTCCCTTTCCCCTTGAATACAGTTTCTCTCTATACTGACCGTAGTTATTTACAAACCCAATTTCAACCCCACCAATAAAGTTCCAAAGTCTCAAAAATACATACAGTCCAGTGTGTGTTCGGTCCCACTAACAGTGTGTGTAAGCAGACATCAGGTACCGTATGATGTCACAGGCCCACCAGCTCCTGTTGCTTCAAATTTCAGTCCTAAAACAGAAATACTCAGCCCTTCAATCCCAACCCCAGTGGTTTTCAGTATTTAAGAAAGCCTACAAAACAGGGTGGGTGGGAGGGCTCTTACCAAACACCAGGCAAACACCACATTTAAATTTCCCTCTAATTAACCTTGACAAACAACAGTCCCCAAACCTCCAAAGTTACAATATCACAGCCCAAGTAACAGTTCTAATTCAAGGTAATAATTTTTACCACATAGAGCTAATTTCACTTACAAACTATTCAAATATTTCAGTTAAAACAGAATATAACCCCAGACCTCTGTCCAACCAACCTGCTGCTTTGAGTTCCCAAGTACTCAGCTTATTAATCTTCTATGTGGAACAGTATCAAAAGCTTTGCTGAAGTCAAGGTAGGTGACATCAGCTGCTCCCTCTTGGTCCACCACTCTGGTTACCCAGTCAAAGAAATCTATGAGATCAGTTTGACAGGACCTTCCTGTTGTAAACCCATGCTGTCTTGGACCCTGTGCTCCTATGGATTCCAGGTGTTGCACTATCTTTTCCTTAAGGAGTACCTCTATAATCTTGCCCACTACTGAGGTAAGACTGACTGGTCTGTAGTTCCCTGCCTCCTCCCTGCTACCACTCTTGTGCAGCGGGATCACATGAGCCCTTCTCCAGTCTTCTGGGGTGCTCTGCCAGGAAAGGCTTGGTTTTAGGAGCTTTACAAAGCTGGTCAGTCTTTCTCAGGACTGCAGAAGCCGAAGAAGGGTGCTTCCACACCAACATGGTGACATCCTGGTAAGAAGGAACTAGAGGAGGCAGGACTACTGGCTTGGGGTCTTGTAATTCCAAATGTTCGGCCAGCCAGTGCCTCTCCGAATCGAGGTCCTCAGTGTCCTAGCCATTTAGGGCTTGGATGTGCCTCATCACGTCCATGAAGCTGAGATCATCAGGAGGTGACAGAGGCGTGTCCAAAGGATGGACTGGAGCGGGAGAAAACCCATCTGAGTCATAATGGAAGCTTCCACTATAGCTCCCTGACTCAGAGGACCAGGAATAGGACGCGTACCTCTGACAATCGCGGGAGCTTTACGGCGTCTGGAGGTGGACCTAGAGGAGGCGTGCCTTTTGTTACCCCTGGAGGATTTAGGCAGACTGGGCTCTGAAGTAGGAAAAGGTCTCCGCGGAGGAGCTGGCTGCCTATATGGAGGAGTGGGAGCTTTTGGCTGAGACTTCTTGGGGGGCAGTTCAGGTCCTTTCAGCAACAAATTGCCCTTGATGGTGTTACGTGAAAAGGGCTCCCACTTCCAACAGAGGAATCAGAGGAGCCCTGGATCTTGAGGAACATTCCCCAGTGGAACTGGCATTGGGTTGGTAGATGGGGATGGGTCCGTGAGTCTTGAGAGGACAGGCATCGGGGTGCCCGGCGTAGGGTTGCCTGATGGCGGATCACCAACCATCTGGTTGCTGGGTGCGTGAGGTCTAGTGGCGGCAGTTCCTTGGGCATCTGCCCTGTAGGGGTCGAAGGACCGGCCGGCGATCGAGGAGTAGGTGACTCTGGGGTTGTTTGGTTCGAATCCGGTGCAGTCTGAGTCAAACTGGTGGGAGGCTTCCAAATGCCAGCCGTGGTACTAGCCGGCAGCTGATGAAGTAGTGTCCGCCCCAGAGAGCAGGCGTCCAGTCGGTGATCCTGCTCCTGGCGCTGAGGAGGGCCGTCAGACCCTGGATGGTGTGACAGGTCGGCACCCCAACTGGGCGGGCAGCGGGTAGGGATCCAGCATCCGAAGGGGCAGCACTGGCTGGTCCTCCTGGCCTCGGTCAGGTAGCATGGACATAGGACCAAAGGCACAGGAGAATTAGGACTGAAGACAACCATGGCCCCGAAGGCTCCCCACCAGATGACAGCACCAAGCAGGGAGCCTAACCAATGGCCACCTGGTGGAAGAGGGAGGCTGCTGGGGTGGGGTGGAGCCCAACCTCTTGAGGAACAACTCTAGTTGGTCATTGCGTGGTGCAGGGACTGAGCACGGGAGCTTGACCAGGACCTCTCCTTGTCCCATTCCCGGTGAGTATGCTTCCCTGGAGACTTCTTCTCTTGGTCAGAGCTCGAGGACGACGATGACCGGGTGGGACTAAAGACTCCATGGTAGCCAGCTGTTGTTCGAGTACATGACTCTTGAGGGCCTTCAAGTGGGGGATCCTAGTTCTCCCAACTGAAGCTGCGGCAATGCTGGCAGGCCTCTGTGTCGTAGTAGGGGCCAATGCAGAAAAGGCAGGACGAATGGCAGTTGGAGTGAGGAATCTGGTTGCCGCAAGCACACTTATTCGGCTGCCGCTCTGGAGATGAAGAAGAAGACGAGGAAGCCATACAGGAACAAGTTAAACCTTGGGAATAGAAAAAGCGCAGTTAACACACGACGAAAAGGCAGTCGACTGAAGCAAGGAGGAGTCCGTGGAGCCGATGTGCCCGGGTTGATGGCGGGAAAAGAACTGAGGTAGGGCCGGGGATCACCCCTTATATACCATAGGCTGAGGTCAGAGGCAGTCCCCCTCTGTACACTGCTGGCTAGAAATTTACCGTGGGGACCTTGCACCTGGCGGCTTAGTCCTACTAGTGTTGGCTGCTGCGGGAGCTATCCTCAAAGTAAGATCTGCGAAACACTGTAAAGAGTTGAGGCACTGAGGACAGCCCAAAGAGCAGGACTCTGAACTGATAGTGTTGACCCAAGGTCAAAATACGGAGGTACTTGCAGTGACTTGGGTGCACTGGTATGTGCTGGTAGGCATCCTGCATATCTAGGGATGCCAACCAGTCGTACTAATGAAGTGGAAGTAGCGTTCCCAGGGAGGCCATCTTAAACGTCTCCCTGAATAAGAGCTTGTTTAACTTTCTGAGGTCGAGAATAGGGCGCATGCCGCCCATTTTCTTTGGAACCAGAAAGTAATGGGAGTATGTGGTGGGGGAACTCCCTGTCACGGTAATGGACCATCTTTTCTCATTTACTGAAACTTCTGTTGCAACAGTTCTCTCATTTCTCCTTTTATTCTATCTCTGTATTTTCTAGTCTAAAAGGCTGGCCACCTTTAGGCACCCCCTCGCTCCTTTTCTCTTAGCTATCAGCCACTTTTATTTCCTTTTTTCCTCTTTAAAGGTCCAGCTATTGGGAGGTTAAGTAAGTGACCTCTGCAACATTTTGATCAAAAGAGCCCATGTGGGGATCATAAGGAAAAGCACTGGTACTAGTAATGAAATGCCCTGAGCAACAGTACACTCAGAACAGGAATGTATAAACTGTTATTTGCCAGAGCAAATGGTTCAGACGTTTCATTAATGAAGCACCCCCCTTTTATGTTTCCCTGCTGTCCCGTAGTATTATGTATAAAACTGCTGAGATATTAAACAGACTCCTGGAGGAGAGATGCAGACGTTGAGTCCTGGTCAAGTACAGTGGCATATTAACCTACAACAAAACTAAGAGGACTGTTTTGATATAAGAATAACAAAAGCTTGTGTCTGTTTCTTTCAGATGTTAGCTGCCCCTTTTAAGATATGTTTTGCAGAAGATGGCACGTCCCGGCAGGAGAGTTTGGGAGTACAGAATGTTCTGATCTCAGCTCTGACCTTCCCAATGTTGTAAACAAACCTGCAAGTGCCAACTGAACTGTTCTCTATGGAGCAACAGTGGCCCCCTAGTGGCTAATTTTATGTCATGTCTGATGTCAATCACAGGGGAGTGGAACTTTCCTAACTTCTAGAGAGCCTATAAAAGCTCTAACTCAGTTCTGGAATTAGTTTTTAGGCAGACGGAGATAGAGGGTCAGTTCTTGCTGGCTGGTGTACGTAGAGGACTGAGAGGAGTCCCATACTACTGCTGAGTGGAAGCTGAGAGAAGTTTGCCACATCCTAAGAACTTTATCTGTGTTCATTTTCTGTTTATTTTTTATGAAGTCTCTCTTTTACATCTACCCTGAAGAAATGTTTATGAAGCAATAAACATCATACTACACAAAGTGTGTTAACCTTATAAGAACTGTGTTGTGTCCATCTATTATCCCACACTCCCACAGAGTAGAAACTGGTGTCCCTTTCTGTCCAAGGAACTACTTCTACTGCCCTGTCTCTGAGAAGGCCCTGTACCTCGGAGGTGAGAAGGTCTGACTAAGTGGCGGACAGGCTGTGCTGTCACTTGGGTGGATGATCTGGAGGTATCTCTGCTAAAATCAGGGAGTAACCCTCTGGAACAATCTTGACCCATTTGTCCGAGATGATGAGCTTCCACTGATTATCAGACAACCTCCCACTGTCCCTGAGATGTCCACCTCGGGCAGTTGAGGTGGGACTGGGGCCAGATTTTCAGAGGGTGGCACTTGGCGCATTCGGGCCCTGTGCCTTGTGCTGTGTTTTCTTTTGCATCTGAGGAGTCTGTTTTTTGTTAAAGGCTCCTCGGCCTCTACCTCAAAAGGACTGCCTGTTATGAAACTGTCAACAATTCCCACTCCTTTGCAGAGCAGAAGGAGCTGGCCTGGCCATTTTAATGGCAGTCCTGGTCTTTTGAGCGGCTTCCAGTGCTTGCTCCACTTGAGGGCCAAACAGATAACCATCAAATGGAACATTTATGATGCCATTTCTTGTACATCAGAAGAAACTCCTGATATTCTGAGCTAAGAGTGCCACCTGATACATACCCCGTGGCGGCAGCTCTAGCAGCAGTGTCTCAGGCAACCATAGAAGCTTTCAAATTATGACTGTTGGATTCTATGCCCCTCGTAATAGTCTATAGATGCTCCACGGTAGAGTCAGATTCTGGGAGGTTCTCAACCAGAGACTTAAGAGTTCCAAAGCACATATTCATATTGAGAGAAGTGTCCCCGATAACTGGCAACATGCATGCCCAGAGCAGCGGCTGCGAAAGCCCGTTTTCCAAAGGTGTCAATTTTGCGAGATTCCTTATTGATGGGGTGAGCCAAAGCCTCCCGGGGGAGAGCAGCCTTGTCATTCTCTGCAAGGACCACCAAAGCATCTACAATACTTTGAGATGCTAAGAAAGGTCTGTCCTTGGGGGAGAGGGTATACCTCTTGTCTATGGACTTGGCCACAGAAGGAATGACAGCCGGCCTCTCCCACATTGCCTGAGACTAAGAGGGGAGGACAGGAGGTGTAAGGGTCATAGGGACATTAGGAATATGAAGGAACTCCAGATGCAACAGCCTATCTGGATCTATAGTGGAAGTCTGTAAGACCAAGGTTGTCACCATGTTCCTGAGGACAGACTGGAAAGAAAGATCTTCGACTAATGTCTCAGCTGAGAAAGAAGGCTTCTCACCAAGGCACGAGACATCCTCACCATCATGAGACATCCTCACCGTCGTCAGACAAGATAAGGTCAGGGTCCGACTCATCGTTCTCTACTTCAACCCTGGAGAAATCAAGCACTGAGAGGCCGAAGCCTGGCCTGGGGTTAGACTGGAGACACCAGAACCGGCAACTAAATTGATGACATCGGTGTTGCGTGTGGCACTGGAGGAGCCAGGAGTGCCAAGGGCCCCGGCATTGCGTGTGGCGCAGAAGGCACCGCTGGACACGGAACTGGAGTCCGAGAACCACCACCACACCTGGAAAGAGAGGGGGGAAGGAAGAGGTACCTGTGCCGGCCCCTTTAAAGAGTCAAAGAGAGGGGGGAAAGCACGTGGAATGGGTGTCAATGGCAACGGCACCGATGAGGAGGGAATGTCTGCCACCGACACCTAACGCACATGTTGTCCCGAATGTCCCGCCCACAGCCCAGGGCACCTAGGTCCTGGAACTGGGTCCACCGGAAGAGGCACTCGAGACAGACGCTGTACCCACTGCTCCATCTGAAAAATGAAAATTACTTACCTACCGTAATTTCTGATCTTTCTGTGTATCTTCACCATTCATGACCTTCGGGTTCCGGCTGGAGGCCACGACCCCGCAGTTTTTTTTTTGATGGGTGGAGTCGATGCAACGACGGCACCGCCCTCGAGGCCGACACACTGTGTGGCGCTCGCGGGTTGGCCGTTAGGTGTTGTCGACCATGCCCTCCCGCCAGTTCTGAGTTGCCGTAGAGTAAGAAAGGGTTGGGGAGGGAAGGACAAAGAAATCCAAGGGACAGACAAAGGAAAAGATATATAAACTAAAAGGAGAACTAAACAATGGCGAGGACAGAAGGAGAGTTAGAAAATCTAAGGGGATTGGAAAGGGGCCCCAATCTCTGGAAGCAGAAAGAAGAGGGAAGGAGGGAGGCAAAACTAGAAATAGGGAGGGGGAGGACATACCGTGAACCTTTGACCTGTCTCCAGACTATATAGGAATTGAGAAGGAGTAGCCAGAAGGCCGATTTGCCAGAATTCAAGGCACAGAATTATTGGTAATAAACCTCGACATGAGCAGAAGCGGCTATTCTAGAATAAAAGACAGAATGCAGGGTTGTCCTCCCCTGAAACCACATATCTGGAGATGAGAAACAAAAGTTTCTTAAATTAGGAAGAGAGAAAAAAGAAGAGAGGGTAACCACCAACTCCCACCCCAAAGGGGTGGACACGAGGCACTGAGGAGAGAAGTGCCCTCTCCCCCACTGTCAGAAGGTAAAATTCCCGTGTGCCCAAGGTCACCCTGCTCCTGACCAGTGGAAAGGAAGGGGGGGGGCACACAGAGGGTGGGGGGGGGACCCAGAGACTGAGGCCCCAGGGGGATGAAGGGCAGGACTGTGATGAATGGTGAAGATACACAGAAAGATCAGGAATTATGATAGGTGCATAATTTCCATATCTTATCTGTGTCAGTCTTCACCATTCATCAACTTTGGGTGAGTACTGAGCCTCCCCGAAGAGGCCCTTAGACCCTAAAGGACTAAGTATCAGTGTCAGTGGCTCAGTAGGTAGCACACTTGCCTCTGAGGCCGGGAGATCAGAGGGCTGTGGGTTCAGTTCCCACATCTGGCACTTGGGTTAATATCCCAGTACTGACACTGTACTGCAGCATGAGAGGGGTGCTGCACTTCTGAGGTGCCGTCTTTCGGATGAGACATTAAACCGAGGTCCCATCTGCCTGGATTGGTGGTAGTTCAGGTGGCTGTTAAAGATCCCATGGCACTTATTGAAAAGGGCAGGGTAATTTCGCCAGTGTCCTGGCCAAATTTTCCTCATTCACTAAAAAAAAATATCACCAACAGCTTAATTTGGTTCAAGGTCAGTTGGCATTCATCTGTATCCCCCTTCCCTGGGTCGTGCCTGAAAATAGGCAGGATTTGTCTAGTGCACTAACCTGGTCAAAAAAAAAACTAAATTAAAAAAAATAAATAAGTCCCTTAGCTCTCAGTGGTCGAGACACTGGGAGGAAGAACCTTCACAGATCTGATGAGGCCAGAGACTGGGGAGCGTGAGACGAGGACCCCCCCCCAGAGGAGGCAGGAGGTTGCCCCGGAAGACGCTGCCTCATCCTACGGGAGAAAAGATGTATTCTCTGGTACGCGGAGGAAATCACCCTGCGCCGGGCCAAGGGTGACAACCGGGAAAGATGCAGCCATGCCGTCCGCCTAGTGCAGATCGCTGTACCTACAACCCTGGAAGTTACCACACTGGCATCGTAAGATGCCCTCGCTCAGTGCCTTGCAAGCTCCAGGCCACGTGCAGAGAGGGCAATGGCTTATCTGGTTACCTCTGAATCAGGCATAGAGGCTAGGAGTTGACCTAAGCTGGACCACAGAAACCTATCATAGGTAGCACAGTGGGCCTGACGTACAGAAATTAAAAGAAACAACTGTGCCGAGTAGAAGGCCCTCCTCTCCCAGAAATCAAAATTCATAGAATCTTTATCCTGGGCACGGTCACGGTGGAAGGCGCAAAGCCCAACAGGAGTGTCCAGCTGCGTCAGTCCTGACTGAGGATGAAACATACGACCTGGAGACTCCTGGGGGGGGACCTATACCTCTGGCTCAGATGCTGAGGAGTTGGGACTCTGGAAAAGGGTCTTTGCCAGAATCACGACGACGCCTCCTGCAAAGGAGCAGGCTAGGCGGGCACCACAAGGGTATCCGCACTGAAATCGCCTAGGAAGGCGAGCGTCGAATGCTCTGGATTGTGCTTACTGGGTGGGGTGATATGCAGGTCCTCCATCATCCTCATGAGGAAACGCTGATACTCTGGGAGATAAGCAGCAGGAGAGATATAAACAGAGGGCTCCTCTCCCCCTGAAGAGGGGATGAGGAAGCAGGGGACCTCTGTGATCTAGGGGTTGGCTGCTCAGGGTGACTGTGGAACACCTGTCTGTCCATGGCCCTGACATACGAAGGGAAGTGAGCAGCCGTACTCCTGAATTCCTCCCAGGAGAGGGGTCCCCTAGGACCAAGAATGCCTGGGTGCACAGGAGATGGTGACAGAGGAGTGGGGGCAAGGCCAACTGCAGAAGGCGACCATCCTCTGTCCGGGCAACAGAGTGCACCAGGAGCCTCAAGAGAAGGAGGAGCTTCGGAAAACCCAACAGCTGATCAACCACGCTGGAACTGCCTAGGCTGTGCCCTGAAGATTCCCCGCTGTGAGATGACCGGGACCGTGGAATTCCAAAAGGACGGTCCCTACCCTCCAAAGATCAGGATCCTCTCGATGAGACAGAGAAAGAAGGGCGGGGGGATCTGCGCTACGACTCCTTCCCGAACCCGGGTGGGTCCCGGAAAAGGGTCGCAGCACTGAACCCCAACCAGACTCCTCAGAATCCGAAAGAGCCCTCCTCCTCACAAACACCAGCCTAGGCAGCTGACAGCCCTGGTCAGTCCCCGAGGGGACCGCCTTCCATGGGTGCTCCTATCGGCCCTAAAGTTGGGCGATCCAGGTACACCACCCGAGGGGGCACCCCAACTGAGGGGGGCAGAAAACCCTCTGAGCCCAGGCTGTAGAGCAATAGTGGCCTGCACCACTGCCTGCTGGTCAGCACCCCGATCCTAGACTCGGGGGGGCAACCGCCCACTCCTCAGAGCAAGGCTGGCTCCGGTCAGTCGAGGAAACTACCAGGGTGTCCACATGGGCCGCCAACTCCAAAGAGTTGGACAGCCGGATCGAACCAGACTCTGACTCTGTCTCCGAGGAGGTAGAGACTGAAGTCCGGTGCCAGACTGTATGAGGACGCCAGCTGCCATCCCAATCGAAGGGGGTACCAGTCCGGGTGCCTGCACCAGAGCCGGCGCTGAACTCTCAAAAGGCACCGCGAACGGTGCTCGAAGAAGACACGGCGCCAAGAGTGGTAGCAGAAACGGAGTCTATGGCTGTCTCGGCGTGGTCCCGACCCATGGCGTCGAGAGTGGCACCGAAGTTAGGGACGACGGCACCAACAGCTCCATCAGTGCCGCTGAGAGAGATACCCCCCAAGGCGCCGTGTCCTCGCTCGGCGCATCAAAAAAAAAACGGCACCAGAGCTAGACACTGCGCCGTCCCCAGCCTCGGCACCACGAGAAACGGTCGAAGATAGCGCTGTAGAACCTTCCATGGCGCCGTCAGCACCATCGGTGCCGCAAACGGCATCGTCAGCAGAGACAGCGACGACCACGGTGCCAAAGCCCAAGATGGCACCGATGGACAGCGATGACCCAGGCTTCCCAGCCTGAGGAAACACCACCATGGAAGCCTTCGCCCCCGAAGGGGCGATTGCCAGAGTGGTGCCTCCTGCCCGCCCCCTGGGGGGAGGGACTGGGCCTCCTGCACTGCAGAGGGAGCTTCTGCAATGACGAAGCTACTAGGAGTAGAAGCCCCCTCTTCCGTGGTCTGTACAGAACTGGGAGGGGACCCGGAGGAAAGGCCAAGAGACCGCGGCTTGGCCCGATGAGTGCGCGCCCGTACCCCGAAAGTCAGTGGCGCTCGTCCAACTTTCCACAAATGTTGCTTGTTGACACGATGGTCCTTGGAGAAGCAGGCATCGCATGAATGCATATCATGAAGCGGGGCCAAGACACACAAGGCAACAATCATGCTGGTCGGTGATGGGAGTACTTGCGGCCTCCCAGGCACAGACGTATAAGGGGCCACCTAGTCTTAAATGATTTCTTGCCCCCCGACCGAGACATGATTGACGGCAAAACAATTTTAACAAAGACTCGATGTCGCTGACAAAGAACAGCAGTAGGCCTCTTGATAGCAGCTCCACACGAGGTGTGACCTGTACAGCGGGAGACAAAGAACTGGTGGGAGGGGTCGATGACACCTAACGGCCAACCCGCGAGCACCACACAGTGCATCAGCTGGAAGGGTGGCACCGTTGGTGCGTCGACTCCTCCCATCCAATAAAAAAAAATAAGCTCCCATGGGGTCGTGACCTCTGGCCAGAACCCAAAGGTGATGAATGGTCAAGATTGACACAGATAAGATCCCCTATTAAGGAAACAGAAAATAGAAATTACGTACCTACCATAATTCTTTGTCTTCTTGGATGAAGTCTCCACCACTCATTCACACTGATGGGGATCTACACCGAAGGCACTATGACCCAGCGGGAGGCAACGTTTTTCCAAGAGGGCTGGTGCCAGAGATGGAGCTGCGAGCGGCAATGACTATCTCAGCATCAACCCTCCAACCGCCTCAGTACCCCCGAGGAGGTGCAGCGTAACTAACCTAGAAGGATAGCCTAACAAAAACCGGACACAAGATAGTCTGAACGACCCATATAAGAAGCGTCAACAAAGAAGACTTCACAGCCTAACACTGAGGGAGTGAAGACCAACAATAGAGGTGAGCTCGGGGGATGGTGGGTTGGCGTGTGAATGAGTGGTGGAGACTTCGTCCAAGAAGATTAAGAATTACGGTAGGTACATAATATCCATATCTTCCTAGACTTAAAGTCTCCACCACTTATTCACACTGATGGGAGAGTGCCGAGCTAATAATACCCAGAGAGGGCGGCAGGAGAAACCAAGAGCTCACAAATTTTGATGTTCGCCTGAATAAATAAAGATTTGATTGATTGATTGATTGAAATTTAGGACAAAAGTCCGTTAAGGATAGTCCTGCCAAACGAAAGACGTCGCCTGGCATGGACATCCAGGGCATAGTGCTTGACGTAAGTATGCACTGAGCTCCAGGTAGCCGCACTGCAAATGTCTGCAATGGGTACGTTGCGGATTTCTGCCAGGGATGCTGCGACTGCTCTAGTAGAGTGAGCGTACACTGCCCTCCAGCTAAACTTGCGTCATGGAATAACAGTGGCGAAGGCATGCCACCAGCCACGCCGAGATGCATCTGATAGCGACAGGCTGACCCAGCTGGGTCTCGCTGAAGGAACAGTTGTTGAGCTTTGCAAATTTAATTTGTTCTAGCCAAATAGAAACACCTAAAGAAAGAAGAGTACGCTCTCCTTCATTTCGGAAGTTCGCAAAGTAAGCAGGTAGGACCAAAGGTTGTTTTAGATGGAATTCTGAAACAACCTTAGGGAGAAACTTAGGATGGGGCCTAAGAACTACTCTGTCCTTATTAAATACAGTATATGGTGGGTCTGTGACCAAACCATGTATTTCAGAAACCCGGCGGGCCCAGGTAATGGCCACCAGGAAGGCCGTTTTACAACTGAGAAATTTCAGCTCACAGGTAGCTAGAGGCTGGACAGGCTGGAGTGAGCATGTCTAGCACAAGATTAATGTCCCAGGCTGCGATTGGACGTCTGATAGGAGGTCTGGTATGCAGAATACCCTTAAGAAACCTCTTAACTACAGGTAACTGAGCCAGTGACAAGGAAAGTACTGGTTCATGATAAGCTGAAATGACACAAATGTGAACTTTAACTGTAGAGTATTGTAGACCTGAATTTGAGAAGTCTAAGAGGTAATCTAGAACTTTATTTGGTGGGCAGGAAAAAGGATTCAAAGAGGATTTTGCACACCAGAGAGAAAAACACTTCCATTTGGCTGTGTAAGATTTTCTAGTGGCTGGCTTGCATGTAGCACAAAGAATATCTGAAACTCTTCGAGAGACATTGAACCTGTTCACCTCTCTCTCTTCAGGAGCCGAAGGTGAAGTAACCTCAGACTGGGATGGAAAACAGGACCCTGGGTCAGAAGGCTCGTCTGAAGGGGAAGCGCCTTCGGAGAGGTTGCCGACATACTATTGAGTAAAGGAAACCGTATCTGTCGAGGCCAGAAGGGAGTAATGAGGATCATTTTGTCCCCCCGGGGCTCGAATTTGAGAAGTACTCTCTGAATTAGTGGAAGAGGAGGAGGAGGAAAGGCATATAGAAAGCGTTTTATCCACTGCAGCCTGAACGCATCCTGACAGAAAATGCCAGGCCCTGGATTTCTGGAGCAGAAGAGGCGCAGTTTTGTGTTGAGTGGGGATGCAAAAAGGTCCAGGTCTGGAGTTCCCCACTCTGCGAACAGTGACTGAACTACGGTTGAGTCGAGAAACCACTCTTAAGGATCCGTCTCTGTTCTGCTGAGAAGGTCTGCCAGTTTGTTCTGCACTCCCGGCAGACAGACCGCCTGAATTAGAGCCTTGTGCTCTAGGCACCATTCCCACACTCTCACTGTTTTCCTGCATAAAGGGTAAGCGTGTGCACCACCCTGCTTGTTGATGTAATACATCACTGCTTTGTTGTCTGTTTGAAGGAGAATGTTCTTGTGATAGAGAATGTCCTTCAAAGCCCGGACTGCATAGAGGATGGCTCTCATTTCTAGGGCATTTATGTGAAGCTGGGACTTGTCCTGAGTTCACGTACCTTGGGTGTGGAGATTCTGACAGTGAGCTCCCCACCCCATCACGGACACGTAAGTGGTAATGGAAATCTGACGATCCAGGGGAGCAAAGGGATACCCTTCCAGAAGGTTGTCTTCTTGCGACTGCCAGGTGAGTGACCTCTTCAGAGGTTCTGTCACCTTAATGAGAAAGGACTGAGGGCGAGTGGTTGGGGACTACTGAGTACTGAGCATCCATTGAGAGGTTCTCATGTGGAAGCGTGCTAGGGGTACAGTGAACACTGAGAATGCCATGAGACCAGCATCCGTTGCATCGAGATAGCCTGAATTGAACTGTTCTCTCTGATGTATCGGGCCATCTGTAGGATATCGCTCCTTCTGTCCTCTGGTAGAAAAGCTTTCGCACAGGAGGTATCCAGAATAGTTCCTATAAAAAGAACTTCTGGAAGGGCTGCAACTGCGATTTCTTGAAGTTTAGCAGGACTCCCATGGATGTGAGAAAGTCTGAGGCCATGGCTACAGCGCCGAGAGTTCCTTGCCTGGAAGGGCTTGCTAGAAGCCAGTCATCTAGATATGGGAACACTTGTATTCTGACCTTTCTGAGATGTGCTGCGAGAATTGCACAACACTTTGTAAAACTTGTGGTGCAGAGGATAGCACAAAGGGCAGGGCTCTGAACTGATAATGCTGGCCCAGTGCTACAAACTGTAGGTATTTGTGATGCTTTATGTGTATAGGAATAAATTGGTTAAGTGTCCTGCATGTCCAGGGAAGCTAGCCAATCATGTTGATGAAGCAAGGGTAACAGGGTCTCGAGCGATATCATCTTGAACTTTTCCTTGAAAAGAAACTTGTTTAACTTTCTGAGGTTCAGAATGGGACGCATGCCACCGGTCTTTTTCGGGACCAGGAAGTAATGGGAGTAGAAACCGGTGTTTCGTTGATCCAGCGGAACTATTTCTACTGCCCTGTTATTCAGAAGGCTTTGTATCTCTGAGGCAAGAAGGTCTGACTGTACTGTTGACAGCCTGGGCTGTCGTTTGGGGGACGATCTGGAGGGGCTTCTGAAAGGCTGAGGGAGTACCCCTCCCGGATTATCTGGAGGACCCATTTGTCAGATGTTATGGACTTCCACTGGCTGTAGAACTGAGTCAGACGTCCTCCCACCGCTGAGGAAGAGTCCCCCTCGGGCAGTTGAGGTGGGACCTGGGCCAGGAACTCAGAAGGTGGTACTGGGCACTTTGGGCCCTTGTGCCTTCTGTTGCATTTTTTTTTGAGGCTGGGGCTTGTTTTTTTGTTAAACCTCCCTGCCCTTGCCCCAAAGGACCATGGTTTGAAATTACGCTTAACCTCTTTCCAGAGAAGGGGTAGGAGTGGTCGAGCCGCTTTATTGGCCGACCTAGTCTTCTGCGTGGCCTCCAGAACTTGCTCTACTTGGTCTGAACAGATACATACCGTCAAAGGGTAACTCCATGACCGGCTCTTGGGCATCATTCGTGAAGCCCGGAGTGCGTAGCCAGGAGTGACGGCTGGTACAAATGCCCACCGCTACCACTCAGGAAGCAGTTATCGAAAGCGTCCATAGCTGCTTTAACCTGCTGGTTGCTGGACTCGATACCCCTGGTTATGGTCTGAAGTAGCTCTGAACTAGCGTCTGACTTGGGCAGAGCTTCCATCATTTGTTCGAGCGAATGCCAAAGAACATACTCATATTGACAGAAATAGCCCTGGCAGCTGGCAATCCACATATCCAGGGTAGAGGCAGCAAAAAACTCTCTTACCCAAGGTGTCTATCTTGCGAGATTCTTTGTTTATAGGTCGGGCTGTAAATGCCTGAGGAAGAACAACCTTATCATTCTCTGCCAGGAATACAATATGGTCCGCAAAGTCCTGGGAGGCCCAAATGGGTCGATCCTTCGGAGCAGTATACTTCCTGTCTATGGACTTAGCCACAGAAGGAATGAGAGCGGGATTATTCCATACCATCTGAGACAGCATCTCAAAAGATGGTTGTACCAGGGGAGTTAAATCAATAGGGATCTATGGGACATGAAGGTATTGGAGTCTTAAGAGCTTCCCAGGATCGATATCAGTACGCTGGAGAGAAAAGAAGTATTTAAATTTTTCAGCAGAGACTTAAATGACAGGTCTTCAACCACAGGCTCTGCAGCAGGATTGATCCCTGCTCCTTCAACATAATCACCCAGTCAAACATCTGGGTCAAGCTCAATATCCTCTCCTGACAGTCCAGGAGGGACCATATGGACAGGAAAGGAGTGAAAATCAGAATGAAACAAAGAAGGAAAAGGTTTCAGAGTTGAAAACCCCTGAAGGCTGGACAGCACCGCACCAAGCCTCGGCACCAAAGAACACTGCGCCGAGAGGCAAGGGAGACGGTGCGAAGCAACCAACATGGCGTGAGCAGGCTGTCGTATGAAGAGAGATCCATCAGCGCCGAGAGAGCTTCGGTGGCACTGAAAGCAATCCCGAAGACTCGATTTGAAGAAAGAAGGAAGAATACCAGGAGATAAAGGCATCAGTGTGGCCCCTGTGCACGTGGTCATGTGAAGGAAAACACCTGGTAGCGAGTTGACGGCACCGAAGATGGCGCAGCGCGACTAGGAAGGTCCAAC
Source organism: Neoceratodus forsteri (assembly GCA_016271365.2). NCBI lineage: Eukaryota > Metazoa > Chordata > Ceratodontiformes > Ceratodontidae > Neoceratodus > Neoceratodus forsteri. The sequence continues at coordinate 1,118,571,615 of CM028130.1, read as the reverse complement.
CGCCCTACCCGCTCCCTCGAAGGCTTCGGAGTGACCGGGCCAGGCAGCTGGACCAACCTCTGAGCCCACTGCTCTATAACAGCGCCCACTGATAAAACTGCTCATCAGAAGCCCTTTCAATAGGTGGGGAAGTGCTCCGATGTCGAAGAGGTCGGTCACCGGAGACGGAGACCGGCGACTCTGGGGGAGAAAGATTGGCATCTGACCCCAACGACCAACCATCGGCAGCAGACATACCAGAAGGCGACCTCGAGTGATGCCTTCTCTTTTTTTGACCTGTGGGCTGATGAAGAGCTCGAGGCCAAACGGTGCCGAGAGTGCAACCGTTTTCTTTTATGCTTCCAGGGGGACTGCCCATCCCCCCGGGCATCGGACCGTCCGTTGTCGGACCCTCCCTCTGGAAAAGGCGGCGGACTGGACCCAGCCCAGCTGACTGAACAGCTTTCATACGAAGTCTCCCTACCGTCATCTGACCCGCTCATGGTCCTCAGTCAATGGAGGGCTGAAGACTTATTTTTCTTAAGTAAAATTTAAAAGTAAGTGGTACTTATTCGTAAATAAATTACAAAACAAACTGAAAACTATGCTGCTAGTTTGAAGTTGGACTCCAATGGAGAGTGTAGTCACTGAAAGCGCCTCGTGCGGCGAAAAAAAGAACTGAGGCAGTTGGAGGGTCGGCGCGAGATAGTCATTGTCGCACAAGCCAAGGCTCGCGGCTCCATCTCTGGCGCCGGCCCTCTTGCAAAAAAGTTTGCTCCAACTGGGTCCTAGCGCCTCCGGCATAGATCCCCATCAGTGTGAATGAGTGGTGGAGACTTTATGTCCAGGAAGCGCTCCAAACAACAGGAGGCATCACTAGGACTCAAAGTCAACAGATGCCCAAAAAATTAATAGGTACCCACAGGTTTCCAACACCAGTGATACAGAAGTGAGCAGAGCCCTGTAGGTCCTAGCAGGGAAGGAAGTGTGGGAGTTCAGAATACAGCAAGATTCCCTTAGAAGAAACAAGATTACCATGGTTAGTAATGTTTCTTCCAAACCCCAGGAAATCTTACTGTATTCTGACAAGTGCAGACTACCCAAGCAGTGCCTTTGGAGGTGGGCAGAGGACCTATTTAGGAAACAGGCTCTGCAGAACTGCTGTGTCAAACCTGCCATCACTTCTAGCCTGGGTGTCCAGGCAGTAGTGCTTGGTAAATGTGTGAACTGTTTTCCAGGAAGCTGCCTTACAGATTTCCAGAAGAGGGATGTCTATGGAAGCTGCTATTGATGCAGCAGTCCCACTAGCAGAATGGGCCCTAAGCCCTTGTGGGGGCTGCTTTCCCACTTTACCATAGCAGAATTGGATACTTGACACAATCCACCTTGCTATGGATCTCTTTGTGGCACGTTTACCTTTGCCAACCTCTCCACAGGTCTGAAAGAGCTGGGTTCTATCCCCTCTGTGACCTTTTGTGTGTGCTCTAGGTAGTAACTAATAGCTCTCTTGACATCCAAGCTGTGTAGTCTACGCTCACCTGTGGAGGAATGATCAATAAAGAAGACTGGCAGGGTGACGGACTGATTAATGTGAAAGTCAGATACCATCTTAGGGAGAAATGTATTATTTGTCCAGAGTACCACCTTGTCCCTATGGAAGGCCACATAATTGGGCTCCATGGACAAAGCCTGAATCTCACTAATCATTCTGGCAGAAGTAATGGCCACTAAAAATACAGCCTTCCAAGTCACATACTTAAGGTCATCGGATAACATGGGCTCGAAAGGAGGCTGCATAAGCTGTGCTATGCAAATGTTGAAGTCCCACACGGGGGAAGGGGCCCTATGAGGAGGGTGCAAATGCAGTAGTCCCTTAAACTTTTGGAACACTGCATTAGAAGCCAAAGAGGATCGCTTACCTGCCGACAGGTAAGCAGACACTGCAGCCAGATGCACCTTCAAAGTAGAGGCCCTGAGGCCTAGAAAGTGAAGATGGGTGAGATGGTCAAGAACTACTGATAATCCAGCCTGGGTATTATCCAAGTTTTTGTCCCTGCACCAGAAAGAAAATCTTTTCCACTCAGAAGCATAGATTTTTCTGGTAGCAGGTTTTATGGATACCCGAAGGAGCTCTATTACCGCTTTTGAAAGATTCAGATTTGCATACTATAGGTCCTCAAGAACCAGGCTTTGAGTCTGAGGGATCGAAGGTTGGGGCAGAGGATCCTGCCCTGGGAGGTGGTCAGCAAATTGCGCCTCCTGGGTAGGCTGATTGGCTTGGCTACTGATAAGAGACAGAACTAGGGAATACCATGGCTGTCTGGCCCAATCTGGAGCAATGAGGATCATTGAGGCTGGCTGGGATCTGAGCTTGTTCAGGGCTCTCAGCAACAATGGGAAGGGAGGGAAGGCATACAAGAACTTCCCTGTTCAATCCAGGGTCAATGCGTCCAGTGGCACTGTGCCCTTCAGTGGGGGTCTGCAACAGTACAGAGGGAGCTGGTAAGTGTCTGGGGAAGCAAAGAGGTCTACCTCTGGAGTGCCCCACCTTCTGAACACCAACTGTAGTACTTGCTTGTTTAAGGACTATTTGTGATAGTTCTGATTTATTCTGCTCAGTGCATCTGCCAGCACACTGTCCTTCCTTGGAAGGTGGACTGCTGACAGCAAGATGTTCAGGGAATAGGACAGGGTCAATATTTTCATAGCTTCTGTGCACAGGGGTGTGGATCTTGTGTCTACCTGTTTGTTGATGTAGTACATAGTAGTCATGTTGCATCCTGACCTGGACCACCTTTCCTTGCAGCATGGTGGCGAATGCCTGAAATGCTAGGAACACTGCCATGAGCTCTAACAAGTTAATGTGCAGCAACGACTCCTGTTTGAGCCAAGTACCAAGGACAGTATGCTCCCCTAGGTGTGCTTCCCACCCTAGCAGGATGCATCTGTAGTGAGCACCACAGATGGCTGCTCTTGGAGGAATGGAACCCCCTGTCAGAGGTTTTCCAAATCCTGCCACCACTGGAATGCCTGCACAAATGTTTGAGTGACTGGGACCAGCTTTGATAACCTGTCTCTTTTCTGATGCCAGTAATGCTTGAGGTAGTATTGAATATCCCTCATCTGAAATCTTGCTCCTGACACTGTGGCAGTTGAGGCTGCCATATGGCCTAACAACTGGAGAAAGTGCCTGGCCGGTCTTAGGCTGTGAGGCTTGAAGAAGCCTACCAGCTGCCTGAGAGTGTCTGCCCTCAGCATGAGGAAGAAAGGCCCTTCCTCTGACTGAATCCAACTCTGCTCCTATACACTCAAGGAGCTGTACTGGCTGCAGTGCTGACTTCTGCTGGTTTATCAAGAACCCCAGGGACTGTAACAGTTCCTGTGTCAAGGCCAGAGACTGCTTGACCATCTGAGGAGACTGCCCTACTAACAGCCAGTCGTCCAAGTATGGAAAAACTGCCACTCCCTGCCTTCGTAGGTGTGCCATAAGAAAAAAATGACTCACCTTAGTAATGTTGTTTCTTCTAATGGAGTCTTGCTGTATTCTGACTATTGCAGTGATATCCAACCTTTGAACTGCCCCAGAGAGGAAAGAGTTAACTTTCCATGCAAGGCATGGAACGCTGAGCTCGAGCTCGGTTGAGAGACTGTCTGTTGTTTGAACCAAAACCGCCAGATCTTTACGAGCTATACTCACTGGGCGTCCTGTGTGGAAACTGTAAACTCACACTAGCCAACTGGCAACTAAATTTAATAAAAAGATTTTTTGGTTCCAAGGCAAACACTCAAGTCAGAAATCCAAAAACAAAACACAATACACACCCAAAATAAGAGGGTGAGGAAAGGGGCACCTCTAGGGTGCCAACACTGTTCCTGCTCACCCACATCCCAAAACCCAGGTTCTGAGAGGGAGCGGGGGTCAGAATACAGCAAGACTCCATTAGAAGAAACAACATTACTAAGGTGAGTAATTTTTTCTTCAAACAACATGAAGTCTTGCTGTATTCTGACTATTGCAGACTACCAAGCAGTACCTCCATGGAGGAGGGACAGAACCTACTTTGGGAACAGGCTCTGAAGCACTGCTGTGCCAAACAGAGCATCACTCCTAGCCTGGATATCCAGAGAGTAATGCTTGGTGAAAGTATGTACTGTTTTCCAGGTGGCTGCTTGACAAATCTCTAAGATAGGAATATCCCGCAGCAGCCAGGGAAGCAGCTGTACCTCTAGTAAAGTGAGCCCGCAGGCCTGAGGGTGGGATTCTACCTAATTTTTCATAGCAGAATTGTATACAAGAGACAATCCACCTGGCAATAGATCTCTTAGTGGCAGGTTTTCCCTTGCCAACCTCACCATAAGTGAGGAACAATTGGAGGGAGTCAAACCTGTGACCCTTGGTGTGTTCTATGTAGTAGCTAAGGGCCCTTTTCACATCCAGTGCTGTGTAGCCTCCTCTCCCCAGAGGAAGAATGGTCAGTGAAGAAAACAGGAAGAGACACAGACTGATTAAGGTGGAAATCTAAAACCACCTTAGGCAAAGACTTCCTAGTAGTCCTGAGGACCACCTTATCTCTATGGAAAGAGATAAAATCAGGCTCCACTGACAGGGCCTGTAACTCACTTATGCGTCTGGCAGAAGTAATGGCTACCAAGAACACAGTTTTCCAAGTCAAGTACTTAAGCTCTGCTGAGGACAAAGGCTCAAAAGGGGGTTGCATAAGCTGAGCAATGCAAACATTAAGGTCCCAAGCAGGGGCAGGGGCAGGGTCCCTGAAGGGAGGACTGGTATGCAGCAATCCCTTGAAGAATTTACTGAATACAGGATGAACTGAAAGGGAAAGAGGGCTTGCCTGCTGACAAGAAGGCAGAGACAGCTGCCAGATGCACTCTAAGTGTAGCTGGTCTGAGCCCCAAGCTATTGAGATGAACCATATAGTCCAGGACTGTAGGCAACCCGGCAGACTCTGGAGAAATATGCTTACCAGAGCACCAAATAGTAAACCTTTTCCATTTGGAGTTGTAAGTCTTTCTGGTGGAAGGCTTTCGAGAAGCCTTTAGAATATCCAGAACACCTTGAGAGAGATGCAAATCAGCAAACTCTAACTCTTCAAGAGCCAGGCCTTGAGATTGAGAGATACGAGATTCCGATACCAAACCCTCCCCTGAGAACATGTTAACAGGTTGTAATTCCTGGGAAGAGAGGGGAAGGTAGACTGCGAAGGACAGCAAGAGAGGGTACCAGAGCTGTCTGGCCCAGTCTGGAGCAATCAGAATCACTTTGCAGGGTTGAGACCTGATTTTGACTAGTACCTTGAACAGGAGAGGGAAGTGGGGAAAGCATACAGGAATTTCCCTTCCCAATTGAGAACTAGAGAATCCAGGGGGACTGAGCCAAACACTGGGGGTCTGCAGCAAAAAAGAGGAAGTTGGTGATTGTCTGAGGCTGCAAAAAGATCTATCTGTGGAGTGCCCCATCTGGAGAAGATCACCTTCAAAATTAGGGGATCCAGGGACCACTCGTGATGGCCCTGAGATATCCTGATGAGAGCATCTGCCAGGACATTGTCCTTCCCTGGGAGGTGCACTGCTGTTCAGAGAGCGTTCCAGGAACAGGCTAGAGACCACAACTTCACTGCTTCTAGCACAAGGCCGTAGACCGAGAGTGCCCCCTTGCTTGTTGATGTACCACATTGTGGTGGTATTGTCTGTCCTGATCTGAACTAGTTTGTTCTGAACAGACTTGGAAAAACTTGAGTGCTAGAAACACTGCTCTGAGTTCTAAGAGATTGATGTGAAGCAGAGATTCTTGAGGTGACCACACCCTGGGTGGTCAGATCCCCAAGTGGCTCCCCAGCCCAAGAGGGAGGCATCTGTGGTAAGGATTCGAGAATGAGATTGAGTGACAAAGGGAACTCCTTGCCTTAGGTTGTCCTGATCCTGCCACCATTGCAAAGCCTGGATCAGGGTTCGAGTCACTGGGATTAGCTTGGTCAGAGAATCCTTTCTCTGGGACCAGAAGGCTCTTAGGTGGAACTGAATGTCCCTCATCTGAAATCTTGGTCCTTGGACCACTGCCATAGAGGCAGCCATGTGGCCCAGGAGCTGCAGAAAATGCCTTGCTGGTCGAGACACCTGAAGGGTGAATGAAGAGGCCAGTGTCACAAGGGTCCTTGCCCTGTCCATGGGAAGGAAGGCTCTTGCCCTTATTGTATCCAGCTCCGCCTCTATGAAGGTGAGGAGCTGCACTGGCTCTAGAACTGACTTTGAAAGATTTAGAAGGAATCCTAGAGAAGTGAGCAGTTGCTGAGTTATCTGTAGGTGTGACTTGACTTGATCTGGAGACTGACCCACTATGAGCCAGTCGTCCAGGTATGGAAAAATGGTGATCTTTTTTCTCCTTAGGAAAGCAACCACTACTGCCAGGCATTTTGTGAACACCCTTGGAGCTGATGTTAGCCAAAGGGCATTGCTCTGAATTGATAGTGGCCTGAGGGCAATCCTAACCTGAGGTACTTTATGGGAGCATCTGATGAGAATGTGGAAATAGGCATCCTTGAGGTCCAGGGAAACTAGCCAGTCCCCTGGCCTTAGAGAGGTAGAATTATTCCCAGAGTCACCATTTTGAACTTTGGCTTTAAAGGTGCTTGTTTAAATATCCGAGATCCAGGATGGGCCGCCATTCTCCTGTCTTTTGGGGTTAGGAAGTACCTGAGTACAATCCTTTTCCCTGTGTAGGGGTGGAACCTTTCTATGGCTCTGAGAGTCAAGAGGGAAGAGACCTCTGCCTCTAGGGCAAGGGCCTCTGAAGGATTTGCAGGTGAAAGCATCTGGTTCTCATCTTGGGAAATTGTTTGAAGTTGAGAATTAGTCCCTGTTTACTACTTCCAGGACCCATTTGTCTGATGTTAAAGACATCCAGTCCTGGAAAAAGCCAGCCTGCCTCCCTATGGGTAGTGGAGAATCGACCTGGGCAAACCCATCAGGGTGCCTGTTTGGCAGGGGCTTTAGGCTGAGGGGTAGTAGCAGGCCTGCTTATACCCCGTCTACCTCTCCCTCTGAAGAACCCCCTTTGAGCAAAGGTCGAAGAGGAGCCTGGGCTTGCAGAAAGGCCTATGAAAAGGCCTGCCCCTGCCCCTGGAATGCTGCCTCTGGGGAGTGGCTTGCCTTTCCTTGGCCTGAGCACTCCTATAGGTGGTCCTGTATGCATCCATTTTCTTCATGTAGTTCTCTGTCTACTCCCCAAACAGAGAATTACCAATAACAGGAAAATCCATGGCCTTAGTCTGGGTATCCTGTGAGAGGCTAGTACATCTGAGCCAAGCCATCCTACGAAGGGTCACAGATGTAGCCATGACTCTAGATGAAACATCATTGGAGTCCACTGCAGCATGAAAATGCTCATTGGATGCCTCAGTACCATCAGCAGCCACCTGCTCCAGCTCCTTGGCAAGCTGGTCAGGGATCTGTTTAGCTAGAGCCATCACAGTGTCCCATCTAGATTTCTGGTATCTAGCTGTGTAGGTCATATAATTAGCCTGCCTGAGTCCCAAAGATGCTGCTATGTACTGTTTCTTTGCCATGGCATCAATCCTCCTGGAGTCCTTATCTGGGGGGTGTGAAGCCAAGGGTATATTTGCCTTATCACAGGCAGCAGCCTGCACTACCCCAACATGGCTGCATTGCTGGGACAGGAACTCCGTATCTGAGCCTGAAAGAGTATACCTCTTGTCCATTCTTCTATCCACAGGAGGTATGGAATTAGGAGTCTTTAAAATTTTAAATGTCTGTTTCCCAAAAGACTTATGGAGTGGAATAGACAGTCTCCTGGACTCTGGGATGTCCATCATCTCAACATAATCAGGCTCCTCCTGATCCTCTACTGCTTCCTCCATAGGAAGCTGGAGAGTTTCAGCCACTTTTTTGTAAAACAAAGTGGGAAGGGGACTCAGAAAGCCTAGGAGGAGAAACACCTGAAAGTCTGTCTGGGGAGATGTCCAGGTCAATGGGCACATCCAGACTTTCATAATCACCATCACTATCCTCATACTCTCCCTCCTCCTCCTCCTCGGTTCATAAAAATCCTCTAAATTATAATCCGAACCGGGTGAACCGACTGAACCGAGCCCCTAACCGATGGTGCCGGTTCGGTCGGAACCGAAGTTAGCGATTGAACAATCCTTATCGCTTTGGCTATTTCATCAGCGATCGGAGAAAGAACTTGTGGATCCGAACCGGCTGACTTATCCCTTCTTTTTCTTTTAACCGGAACAGACTCCTCAGAGTCTGTTCTCCTTTTGCCCGAAGAAGTTTCGCCCTGGTCAGAGGGCACTCCTTCTGGTTTGGTTGGAACCGAACCGGGCTGGCCATCCGGGTCAGCAGACTTCTTGGCCTCCCTTTCCCTCAGCCTACCTACTCTCTTTTCCAGGGTAGCTGTGGGAAAACTTTTGCAAATCTGGCAGTCTGAATCGAGGTGGTCAAACACCAGACAATAAACACAGGTGGTGTGGGGTCAGCCTTAGCAAAGCTTCCCCACACACACTACAGTGCTGAAACCCAGTGGGCCGGTTTTTCTTGGGTTTCTCAGACATGGCCAGTCCTAACCAAAACTTATCCTTTTTGGCAATTCCCAGGCAAGACACCCCTATCGGTTCCTGACCGTGTTACGGGTTGTGGAAAAAAACGTAATGAAATCCAGTTTTTTTTAGAACCAATAAGGACCAGTTACCACACTCTAAAAAGCAGAACAAACTTTTTTACAAACCTGATCGGTTCAAACCGAACCGATCTGATGTTCTACAAGTTCCACACAGAAACTAATAATAATAAACCTATCTAGTACTCACGGTACCACAGACAGAGACTGAACCACAGGTTAGATAGAAGAAATTCGTTGAACCGACTAAACTGAACCGAGCGAAGGAGAAATCTCCGGAGCGACTGTTCAGTGAGGCGGAGTAAAGAATCTGGCGGTTTTGGTTCAAACAACAACAGACAGAGTCTCAACCGAGCTCAAGCTCAACGTTCCATGCCTTGCATAGAAAGTTAACTCTTTCCTCTCCAGGGCAGTTCAAAGGTTGGATATCACTGCAATAGTCAGAATACAGTAAGACTTCATGTTGTTTGAACCACAGCCAAGCATTTTGTGAACACCCTTGGAGCAAATGTAAGACTGAAAGGCATTGTTCTGAATGGATAGTGGCCTGATGGAAGTCTAAACCGGAGGAATTTTCTGTGAGACTGCTTTATTAGGATATGGAAGTAGGCATCTTTTAAATCCAGAGATGCCAGCCAGTCTTCCCTGGCTTAAGGTTGGCAGAATCGTTTTTAAGATGACCATTTTGAATTTGGGTTTCAGTAAATGCCTGTTCAGGTGTCTGAGATCCAATATGGGTCACCACTCCCCTGTTTTCTTGGTTGTAAGGAAGTATCTTGAGTAAAGGCCCTTTCCTTTCTGTAAGAGAGAAACTGGCTCCACTGCTTCTAATGAAAGCAGATCCAACACCTCCTTTTCCAGTAAGAGTGTCTCTAAGGGGGAGGAAGGTTGAAAAACTCTTGCCCTCAGTCTTGGTACAAATCTGAAACTGATTGCAAGACCCTGACCCACTACCTCCAGAACCCACCGATCTGTGGTGATGGACTGCCATTCCTGGAGATAGTAGGTCAGCCTACCCGAGCAGATCCCTCAGGGTGTCTGCTTATTTTGAGGTGCTGACTGGGTGCTGGGGCTAGTGCGGTTGGTGCCTCTCCTGCCCCTGAAGTAACCTCTCTGCTGCTGATATTGTGGATAAGCTTGAGGCTGGAAAAAAAGGTCTGTAAGGTCTGCCCCATGACCCCAGACATGTTGCTTTTGGGGGGTAGAAGCCTTATCCTTAGCAGCAGCACTTTGGTATGCTGCTTTGTATTCATCCATCTTCCTCATGTAAGCCCCTGTCTGCTGACTGAACAAAGATGAAGGCTCACATGGGAAGTATGTGGCTTTGGACTGGGTATCTTGGGTAAGATTGGTAGTCCTTTAGCCAAGCAAATCTCCTGAGAGACACTGAGGAAGCCATCTGCCTGGCTGCAGTGTCACTGCTATTCACTGCCATTCTGAATTGGACCTTGGTGGCCTCTACCAGGTCTGCTGCCATCGATGCTGGTACAGATTTTGTAATGTCCAGCACAGTTTCCCAGAGTGTCCTTTGGTACCTGGCAACATAGGCCATGTATGAAGCCTGCCTAATTGCCAGGGAGGAACCCAAATATTGCTTCTTTGCAATAAAATCCATCTTTCTGGAATCTTTATCAGGAGGATGGGATGCCAAGGGAATGCCTGCTTTATCACAGGCTGCTGCCTGTACCACACCCTCATGGCTAGGGTGACTGAACAGGAACTCTGCCCCACCCTTAGCCACCCAATACTTCTTATCCACTTTTCTATCAACTGGTGGAACAGAAGTTGGGGTATGCAGGATTTTCATGACCTGCTTCTTCAGGGACATGTGGATGGGCAGTAAAACTAGTTTAGGAGCCTGAATATCCATCATCTCTCTCTATAGTCCTGTTCCTCCTCCTCATCAGTCGATTCCTATGTGGGGAAGTCCAGGGACTGAGCCACCTGTTTCACAAATTTAAAATGAGAATTAAAGTCCTCAGTTCCCTTGTCAGGGGAGTCAGGACGACGAGGATCAGGTGAACTATCTGGATCAATGGATTCACCATAATCCTCTTCCCCATCAGCATCATCCTCACATTCCTCAGCAAAAGTATCCAATTCAGGTTCCAAGGAACTGGGAACCGAAGTGGAACTAGAAGGATCCAAATGTGGTAAACCTGAACCTGAACAGGGTTACCAGTTGAAGCGCATTGAATTATCCTAATAGTATTTGCTATTTGCTCAAGCCTGAAACCGGGTTACTTTGTTGCGGTTCAACCGCTGAATGTTTTTCTTTTTCTCCTTCCTGTGGCTGCTGGTATAGTGGCGGGGTCAGCAGGTCTCTTTTTTGCCGATGAACCGTCACCCTTGTCAGAGGGCTGATCCTCCAGTTCTTTTTGGCCCGAAATCTATTTGTCTGCAGCCGGTTCAGCAGCATTCTCAGGCATCTTCTCCTGCAGTCGTTTTAAGCGCCTCTCAAGTGTCGACTGAGGAAGTTTTTACAGATATCGCATTCCTCTTTGAGGTGGTCAAACCCCAAGCAAAAAACACAAACAAGATGAGTAATTGCTTTTGCAAATGGTTCCCCACTCTCTGTACAATGTTGGAAACCTGTGGGGCTCGTTCGCTTCTTGGTCTGGGACACTAACTGGTTTTGAAAAACTGAACTAAACGGAGAAGTACCCCGGTAAATTTAAGCTATCAAAAATTGCCTTACTGGATGGTAAACAGTAAATTTAACTTAAATAAAGACACAAAATAATATTGGTTCCTTCCCAGTTGGAAGAACAGAGGAGGAACCGAAAAGACCAAAACTACACTAATCTAATTCTACCTGTGAACCGAGGACAGTGCTTCAAAAATCAAAGTAAACAGACTTTAAAATAAACACAGAAAATAATCTTTTCAGTTGGAGTGAAGGAGAACTCTCCAGAGGCGTCTTACTGAGGCAAGCGGAGTAAAGAATCTGACGGTTGCAGGAAGTGCAACCAGGGACAGTGATTTGAGAACTGAGCTCGAGTCTAACATTCCGCTATTAGCATAGGTTCTATTAACCATTTCGGCTCCAGGGCAGTCTAATGGTGAGACCATACTGCACTTGTCAGAATACAGTAAGATTTCCTGGGGTCTGAAAGGCATAACATGAGTGGGTCCGTCCATGACATCTTCTGCTGGCATGTGATGCACTGTTTGAAACAGGAAGCTTGTTTCAATTCCTCATGTTCCATCTTCCATCACTGAGGGCTAGAGAAGTACCAAGGAAAGAGCAGAATACTGAAAAGTTGAAAACGATCGAAATTTGCCAATGACCCACTTTTTAGGCTTTATAAAGTGTGGAGCTGCGGAGGAGACCAAACTCTTCCAGCAGAAAGGAAGATCTTATGTCACTGGGTGGAGCTGAGGAATCTACCACCTGGGTGGTGGGATGAGTTTTAAAAACATTCTGATGAATCAGCTCTTCTAGAAGATCTGCCATTGTGTAAATAAGTGAACCATATCCACGCCCCTAAAAATCAACGCTGCGCGTGCATGTGCTTCCACAAGTCATTAAGTCAGTGAGCTGTAGTGGTTATCTGACATACTGCAAGAATTCAGGCTAGTCCACGGTGATGTCCATGACTATTCTTCATGGTTCGTCCACCAAGATAGTGACTTGACACTTGGCATCTCTCCTGTTATTATGGAGCATCCTATGCATGCTAACTTAAAGGGGAACTGTCATCTACAGGATTTCTTAATGTCTGAAAGCCCATAAAAAGCTAATCTGAGTGAGGCACTGTGTTTATTTGCGAGTCTTTGCAGTTGTCACAGAGTCACTCTGAAGTGTTAAGTGCCATAAAACTTCTTGTAATTGTCACTGCATTTAAAGCTTTCTGTGGTAAGAAAACCCCCAATATGTGAAAAAAAAATAACAGAAAACAGTGTTGGGATCCTGATTTAAATAGTGCAGTACAGCAAGCGGCAAAGCTTTGGGGGGGGAGGGCGCTAAAGCTGTGGTGGGTTTCCCTATCTTCATTCCCTGCAGGTAGTTATAGGTTCCTTGCTGACTGTCCTATGAAGCTGTGAGTGTGTGCATTGTTACACAGACAAGGCGCTGTATAGTTCAACCATTTGTGTGCTTTTAAATGTGCATTAAAACCATGCTTTGTCTCCAGGTTTATTTCTTTATTCTAAAAGTCACAGTCCTGTATTAGGAAGTGATAGTAAGGAGTAGGAAACAGAAGATTAATGTAGCCACATAAAAAAACTAAAAAGGAGCAACACTTTAATGTGGTTGCTCTGTATCAGTTTCCCTACTTTTGCTGTGCCCTCGTGGTTTCATTTCCTTAAGTATACTCACTTGTTTGGGGTAATGGTTTTAGGCTTTGTGTAGCAGGCTGTATAGCTTATTTTAAAAGGCAGATTATTTTGAACTACTTCCTGCTTGAAATCAGTTAAAACATACAGTAGATTAAAACTGCTCAAGTAATAAAACACAGAGAGGCATGTTTGAAATTACCTGTTTTTGTGTTTAAGTAGGTTTGGAAAGTGCTGCTGCTTCATGTCTCCCCATGCCTCAGTGTTCTATAGTGCTGTCCAGCCATAACTTAACCCCTTATATACTGCTACAATGATTGATGGGTGGTGCTTCAGGGGATGTTTAAAAGAAACAATGTTTAAAAGCTGTTTAAAATAAATCTGTTAATCGGTATAGTTATTATGTGCAAATTAATGAATACAGTGATCCTAGTAAGTTTAAAACAATTCTAAATGAATTTAATAAGTTAAATGTTAATGGGCGGAGTTAGCTCATCACATGATTGGTTTCTTCTGTATAAAAGCACTGTTCTTCGGGTTGTGAATTCAGATAGGTTTTGAGTCTGGAGGCAGACTTCAGGGAGCTCTGCGAATTGCTCCAAGATGCTGGATTAAACTATCAGTAATCTTTGATTTCTACTGTCGTATCAGTTCGCTGTAACATGTGTCCTGATTTTAGTTAACTTTTGAAGAAGAAAAATTATTTTGAAAACTTAGACTGTTCGTGTGTCAGACTACCAGTACTGTCCACTTGTTCACCTGCACCCTACGACAGCAGTCCAGAGTTATTCATATGTGAATCACCCTGTAATTGGGGGCTGGTGGCAGCCATATGTTTTGGGCTCCTGACAGGAAATAATGTCACTGAGGGTCTTGGTCCTCTCTGACTGTTTTTAATCCAACAGGTTAAAAAGGAATTCAACTGTTTATTAAGTGTGTTTTAAGGTGGTATTACAACACTTTCTACATCTATAATAATAGTTTTGAATGTACATTGAAACCAGCGAGTGATCACCTTTACATCTGTATTGACATGTTCAGCTAGCAGTATAGCCTAGAGGTTAAAGCAATCCTGAAGATGGATTACTTTTACTAAGAGTTTGAAATGTAAAGGTGGCTATACTGCCAGTGCTATAATGCCGCTTTAGCCAGCTTTTACCTTCCTCTACAATGGCGATTAAGGTTTATGACCGGGCAAAACATATGGACGTGGGTTTGACAACAGTATCAAAACATTACACGATTTCACAAAATCTCATGAAATTCAACTTTAATTACTGATTTTATTTTGGACTCTGGCTGCTTATAACTTGGCTTAACAGATTAGAGTTGACAAACACAGCCTCTTATTTTTTGTCTTTGGTAACCACGTAAGGCCCACTATGTACAAGTGCCTGTTTTTAGGGGCGACCTGGGAGCACTCGGCGGTTAAGTGACTTGCTCAGAGTCACACAGTATGCAAGTGGAGGTTGTGAGAATCAAACTCAGGTCTGGTCTGCTGGATGTACCAAGCTTGTTCACACCTCGTTCCTCTAGGCTATACTGCCAACCTTATTTGCAGGGATATACCCTAGTCAGGCTGACCCCAGCCATTATTCTGTTGGCTACCGGGTTTTTCTCCACTTTTCCCCCCTCCCAACTGCAACCAATGTTGTACATTGGCTGAAGTTGGCAAAGCATATTAGCATAAAGTGAACGAGGGAAACGTGCGGGTACTCGTGAGATGGTGGCCGAAAGCAACAGAAACCAAAAGTTGCAGCTCGCCGTTTCGCTGAGTGGGCATTTTTGCAGCAGCTGGGAAAGCTGGTCGATCTTACTTCGAGGGCATCTCCTGCAGCAGGCCACACTTATCAGGGTTTTAAATAATTGATTAGCAGTTTTTTTTCTTGGGACAATACTAACTGTACAGAAAGTATTTATATACTGTAGGTTTTCTAGAAGTGTTATGTTTGTTAAACACAGTGAAGCAAGTGCTATGCATTTTCACAATGTTTTAGAACTTTTATGAGCAAAACGCTAATCAATTTTTAGAGTTAAATAAAACCCCTGCTTATGGAACTTTAGCCACCAGGCACTAGTGCCACACGGAAGCTTTTCTAGCTAGCAGTCTACCATAGAAACAGATTTTGACGGCAGATAGGGAACACCTAGTCTGCCTATTTCCCTACCTACTCAACTCCTGATCCTAAATGATCAGCAGCTTACCCTCTTTCCTACCACTAGGGTTGGCTTCTGTCTATCCCATGCATTCTTGAACTCACCAATCATTTTAGCCTGTACAACCTCTGCTGGGAGGCTGTTCCATGCAGCCAGCACCCTTTCTATGAAAAAATACTTCTTCACATTCCCCCCAGTCTCCCCTCTCTGCCTACTGTAGTCCCTTGTTCTGCACATCTGCACATTCTTGTTTTGAAAGATACTGCACTACTGGACCTTGTCGATTCTCCTGAGGTACTTGAATGTGTATCATATCCCCCACTCTCTCCTTTCCTCCAGGGTATACATATTGCAGTCTTTCATTCCTTCCTCATGTGTTTTCTGGTGCAATCCTTTCACCATTTTTGTTGACCTTCTCTGGACCGCCTCTATTCTGTCAATGTCCTTCAGGAGATGCAGTCTCCAGAGTTGAACACAGTATTCCAGATGTGGCCTAACCAATTGTCTGTACAGTGGTATCACCACCTTTTTTTTTTTTTTACACTGGTGATGCCCCTCCCTATGCACCCAGCATCCCTCCGACCCTCCCCACCACCTTTTCACATTGCTTGGCCACCTTCATGTCATCTGTTATGTTTATCCCCGGTCCCGTTCTAGTTCTGTTGTTGAATACCCCCCACACACACTTTTTGTATTCCTCTAGGATTCCTGTGGCCCAAGTGCATGACTTTGGCAGCTTAAATTCAATGCAAAAAAGGTACACTCTCTTGACCACTCCTCCAATTTGCCTAGGTCTCTTCTCATTTTTTCCACCTCGTCTGGAGTGTCTACCCTATTGCAGATCTTGGTGTCATCTGTAAAGAGGCACACCTTCCCTTCCAGCCCCTCCGCAATGTCACTAATGAAGACAGTGAAGAGGACTGGCCCCAGAACTGAACCCTGTGGCACCCCCCACTGGTCACCGCTCTCTCCTAGGATTGTACTCCGTTCACCATCACCCTGTGTACTGTTGCTCAGCCAGTTCCTGACCCATCGTACCACCTTGAGACCTACTCCCAGACTGTGCAACATGTTTACAAGCCTCCTGTGTGGGACGGTGTAAAATGCCTTACTAAAATCTAGGTAGGCCATGTCCACCGCCTCTCCCTGATCCACCACCTTGGTTATCCAGTCAAAGAAGTCTATCAGATTTGTTTGACAAGATCTCCCTGCTGTTGTGAATCCATGTTGCCTCAGGTCTTGTGCCCCACTAGCCTCCAGATATGCCACAATCCTTTCCCTTTAACATGGATTCCATGATTTTCCCCACCACCGAGATCAAGCCTGTAATTCCCAGCCTCCACCTTGCTCCCACTTTTATGCAGTGGTACCACATTCACCCTCCTCCAGTCCTCCGGGACCACATCCTCCTCCCCAGTAATTTGTTAAATAGGATTGTCAGTGGTGCCCCTAGTACCTCCCTGAGTTCTTTCAGTATTCTGCGGTGCATTCCATCCGTTCCCACTACCTTGTCGACTTTTAGAACCCTCTCCTCCTTGAATGGACTGGTGTCCACCTCCCCACATGCATGTTTCTATCCCCTAATGTTGGTCCTTCCTCTTCCTTTATAAATACTGAGCAGAAGTATTCCTTTAGAATTTCTGCTTTTTCTAGGTCCCCTTCTGCACGCTCCCACCCCTTATTCAACCTCACAATCCCTCCACTGGTATTCTTCCTTTCCATGATATACCTGAAGAAGGTTTTGTCACCTTTTACTGACTTTGCTGTCCTTTCTTCAGTTTGCACCTTTGCGCATCTGACTGCTTTCCCCACCGCCTGTTCTGCCTGGTACACTTCCCTGTCTCCCTCCCTCTGTGTTTCCTTTTACTTTCTGAATGCCTGTTTTTTTCCCCTAACCGTCCCTGCTACCTCTTTTGAAAACAATAGTGTTTTTTTTTTCTTTCTTTTTGCTTTATTAGCTTCACACAGAGACCTGTTGTCTCTGCTATGGCTCCTTTAAGTTTCTGCCACTGTTCCTCCACTCCTCCCCCTCTGCCAAGATTTTCCAGAGGTGTCCCCCCAATTTTGCAAAATCTGCCCTCTTGAAGTCCAGGATCTTAACTTTCGAGTGGCTCAACTCTACTACTGTCTTTACCTTAAACTACACTGTATGGTGATCGCTGGTCCCCAGATGACTGCCCACTGATGGATCTGCTATTCTTTCACCATTTGTGAGAACCAGGTGTAGTATTGCTCCTTCACCAACTGTCAGAGGCACACTCCTTCCAGGGCATCCAAGATGTGTCTGCTCCTGGTACTGGCTGCTGCATGTGTGTTCCAGTTAACATCTAGCATGTTTGGGTCCTTCACCAGCAACACCTCCCCCTTCTATACCATTTTGTGTATGGTTTCCACTAATACCCTGTTTATGTCTTCCCTTTGTGCTGGAGGTCTGTAGACAACTCTAGTGCAGATGGTGGTGCCATTTCTCATCTCTGTGACCCACAGAGCCTCTTCCCCTTCCAGTCTTCCTCCTATCTGAGTTACCTTGATCCCCTCTGTGATGTACACAGCCACCCCTCCCCCTTTTTGCCCTCCCTGTCTCTCCTGAAGATTGTGTACCTTGTTATGGTAACATTACAGTCATGGTTTCCTGTGTACCATGTTTCAGTAACCGTGACGATGTCTAGGTCTTCCTCCACCATCAAGGCCGCTAGGTCTGGGATCTTGTTTGCCAGGCTCTGGGCATCTGTACACATGGTGTTCCATGTTTTGGTCCCCCCACCTGCACCAGCTCCCCCCATTCCAAACCCCAAGTCCTCCCTCCATGCCTCCCCTGCTGTTTCCTTCCTTTGCTTCCGCGGCTCCGGTATCAATCTGTCTACATCACCCTGTGGAGGGCAGCTGGTTTTACTTGCTTAATCTGCCATCCCTTTGGCTTGTTTAAATGTTCCTTCTCCTCTCTAGTATCTGTCTACCTTAACCTGTGGGGCAGTTGGTATTTCCTTGCTTAATTCCATACCCCAGCTAGTTTAAATGTTTGCCAATGAAACATTTAAACCTCTCACTAAGGATCTTGGCTCCCTCCCATACAAGCCCGCATCTCTCCAGGAGGTCCCCCAGTCCCAATGAAGCCAAATCCCTAAGCTCTGCACCAGCACTTTAGCCATTCATTGAATCTCCTGGGGCAGAGTACCCTGGCCTCCTCCTTGTCGCAGACAGGTAGCACTTCCAAGAAAGTTACTGTGTGCACCACCTGTCTAACACCCCTCACTATCTCTGAACTCCCTGTGCACTGCCCTGACCTTGTCCCCAACCAGGTCACTCATCCCCAGGTGGAGAATTACATCTAGCTTGCCATCCCGTCTTGCTGCCCCAGCAATCTTTTGGATTTACTTTCGATCCCTCCAAGCCATGGTGCCTCTGTTTCCCACCCCTCAAGACTACCCCTCCTAATAACAGAGTCCCCCACTAGGAGTAGCTTCCTTCTCCTCTGGGGTCTCGTGCCACCCCCCCTGGGGATCTCCACTGTGGAGGATCCCCACATCCATCTTGTCCACCACAGTAGGTGTCTCACTGAGACAGTCCCGCCCTGCCAGAACAGTGCAGGAGTTGTGGATTGGAACCATAGGTTGGATGTGCTTCTGCCCCATCTCCCTCATCCTCCCTGAGCCCACCTTTGTCCAACCGCCCCTCATTCTTAGCATCCTTTGAGGCAGCGGGTGTAGATTTGGTGGTCCCTGGGCTGGTGAGGAAGCCTCCCGAACCCTAGCCAACTCATCAGGGAGATGAGCAACCTTTTCCTCAACCCAGAGAGGTGCCTGCAGATGGGGCAGCACCACAGTCTCCAGAAAATCTCCCTGAAGACTGCCGCCCCACAGCCACTGCACCACTCTCAACATGACTGTTGACTTTTTTCTTCTCTCTCTCTCTCCTTTTTATTCTGCCTTAATGCAGGAGTGCAGTTCCAAAGGTGTCTAACTTGTGGTTGTAAGAGTAGCTGTACATCTACCTTCCTGTCCTGAAGCAGGAAGTTGAATTCAGTATACTGGGTATATGCCTATAAGGAAGACTAGTCGGGAGCGTGGGATGGGGAGGGAGGGTGGGCCTAATCCCCTGTAAAAGCTGTGGAAAAAAACAATCCGCTCAGCTCCCTGGATATGTGAAATTTAAACTCAAGTGCAAATCGCTGTAAGTAGAGGAGTCGTTTGTCCCATTTAAAATTACTGACAGTTGGCCCGGTGGCACTGAGGGCCAAGGTGCTGGATGCCACAACTCGCACCATGCCTCGGTTCAGGAACGTGCTCGGGACGTTGGCAGGAGAGGGAGAGGATTGAGTGACCGGAGGACAGCTCTCCTCTCCTGGGGGGGGGCATGCTCGGCACTTGATTAGCCTCTGGCGGAAGTCGGAGGCACGGCAAGCACAGAGCTCACTCTTAGGGGATGGGGAGTGGTGACATCGGCAGTGACACCATGACGTCTGGGTACATGCCACTCCCCCAGGGAAAATGCTTGCCAGGCTTCGGGAGGATGGAGCACCGGAGTAGACCCCTAATTACTCGCACCTGCCTAGCCATCTGGTTCCCGATGAAACCAGAATTGTTCGAGGTGTAGCAGCCACACCTTGTCCGTGCCCAGGGGGTAAGAACCGTGGCTCCATGGGGTGAACTAGAGAACTCAGGTAAGGTAGCAGAAGCGGGGGCAGACGCCACTGGTGCTCCTGATAGTGCGGAGCTTGGAGAGGCGGGAGGTGGATAAGAAGAGACTTTAAAAAACATTACTGACAGTTTAGCTCTCTGTAATGCCACAACCATGTAGAGTTTACCCTGTAAACCACAAAACAAATGTTAGGAAAAAAGCAAACTAATCTTATTTTACCATGTGTGTCCTTCCCCAAAGAAAAGTGTGTTTAGCCCGAAGTTGTGGTAACGAGTGCGCTGCTTTCCTCTCTCAGCTCACTCCGTGTTAGCCGCTTTCCCAGCTCAGCTCACCTCAACCTTGCAAAGTAGAATGAAGTTAGCCCTGTGTGCAGGAGTTGCCGTTCCTGGTCTCTGGCTGCTGAAACAAGGAACAAGCTGTGCTAAGAAGACACAGCAGAGTCCTCTGACCCCCTTTCTGTTCCTCTGGTCAGTAAGGACTCCAAAGGGTCACCCACTCCGAAGTCATATGCCGATGTCAACCTATCCTGTAAGTGTGGGTGACCCCCCGCCTTCTCAGTTCTTTTCCTGTTGGTCATCACATGATGTCAGACTTCATGGAGATCCACAGCTTCTGTCAATTGCCTTTTGCCGAAGTATTTAGTCGAACTTCATCTTCTTTTATTTTTCTCTCCCTAGTGTGCATCACTGTAGCGATAAATTGATTTTCAGACTTCGTGTATGCCGAGCTCCGCCTCCTGGAACCTCTTCAAGAAGTGTGCCTGTGAGCAGAAGATCCCAGAGAAGGACAACCACGAGGCCTGCATCTGCTGCCTAAGCCCAGAATACGACACCCAGGCTTGTGTGATCTGCTGCAGCTTCAACCAGGCCACCAGGATGCACCGGGTGCAGACCTTGGAAACTCTTCTGCTAAAGCAGAAGGTCGCTCAGATGGAGAAGAAGCTTCAGGAGCGAAGTTCCTCTGCTTCCCTTTCAACATCCTCGGGCTCGCAGCTCTCCAAGGCCCAGGACAAGTCAGTGGGGGAAGCATAAACATCGAGACAAGGACTGTCCTAAAGAGAAAACCCAGTCCTCATCGTCTTTCTCTCAGTCGCTGCTTCATGTGACGAAGGTGGTGGGACCGTCCTCATCATCAGGGACGGCCCCTTCGGCCTTGCACACCCTTTCTCCTGTAGGGCTACCATTGACAGCTGCCCCACCAATCTGTTGGTGGTGGGTGTTGGTTCTAGGGGTTCTGGTGCCTCATCCACTTCTCAGCCTCTGCTGTTTAGGCCCTTGTTTTTGGTGGGCATTCAGTCAGGTGGCTCAGCTGGCTCATCACTGACAAGCTCGGCTCTGACAGTCACAGGGATACAGTCTAGTCCCGGTTCCCAGTCTCGACCATTTCTAGAGCTGTTATCTTGGACCCGGAGCCTCTTCTCCGATGCTGACCCACATCAGGGAGCCTTCCCACAGGCTCCAACCTGTCTGGCTGCCCTCCCTGATGCTGGCCCTGGCACAGACCCCAGCTCCCCCTCTGCAGACGACAATGGGCCCGATGCAGATTGGACTTCCACTCCATGCTCACTGCCTTGTGGGAACTGACCCCTCCCCCCAAACACAAGATCAGTCACCGTGGAGGCCCCATACTCCTCCAGCAGGGCCGTGGTACACGCCCTAGGATCCTAGCTCCTCCCCTTAGAACTCTGGGGACAAGGGCGGGTGCTGTCCAGACCGTATTCCTTCTGGACAACGGCGATGGAGGAGCTTCTTACCACTCCTCCTCCACAGTCTTGTCCGACAGCAAAGAGACCCCAAGGTACATACTGTGGTCTCCCCCAGATGACCAGTCCTTTGTCTCGGTTATGATACAGCTAAAATCTGCCATGTGCTTCGACACCAAGGAGCAAGATCCCACTTATTGTCGACTAGCCACTTATTTGAGGCTGCCAGTTGCTCCTCCATTGGTCATTCCTCCCTTGATTGAGCCCTTTCGAGGATATCACCATGGCTGTCTGGCACTGGCCAAACCGGATACCAGCCATACCTTGGAAGGCAGACAAATTATACCAAGCTCCGTCAAGAAGGCCTTTCTTCGTCGATCAGCCTCAAGCAGATTTGGTGATTACCAATGCCGCCCATGTCTGCAGAGAGGCCTAAACACCCTTAGTTCCCTGCCCCCAGATAACAAGTTTTGAAGGCTGGACCACACTGGCAAGAGAAAGTACAGTTTTGTACTTACTATAATGGCAGATCTTCAAGAGGATCTATTGCAGCAGGTACTACTCTTGGGAGTCTGCCAGAGGGTGTTCTTGTGGACGTTAGCTTTCACCAGCAGTGCCTTGTGGGGGCTGCCCACCATGATGTCATCACTCAGTGCAGTATAAATAATGTAAGTGGGCAGCCCCTAGTATCATCAGTTCCCCGCTGGCCACCAGCTAGCTGAGCATGACTCCGAAGGAGAACTGAGGAGACCAGTGGTGCCCTCTCTGAATATAGATAAACTGCTCTCCCTGAGAAGGAGGCGGATGGAGGAAGGGTACATACCTGCTGCAAGAGATCCTCTCGAAGATCTACCGTTACGGTAAGTACGATACTGTACCATCTTCATCAAGGGCATCTCTTGCAGCAGGTACTACTCCTGAGATGATTCCCAAGCAGTAATCATGTGGAAGGGAGGAGAATCAAGAAAGGAGGCCCTGCAGGACAGCACGCCCAAATGTGGCACGGCACCTGGAGGCTATATCTATACTGTAATGTTTTGAGAACATATGCATGGTAGACCATGTGGCAGCGTCACAAATATCCGAGATGTAAACCCCTTGCAAACACGCAGCTGATGTAGAGAGGGCGCTCGTGCAATGGGCATGCACGTTACCCGGTAATGGTTTACTGGCTTTCTGGTAACAATAAGTGATGCAGTTTGCCAGCCAATGAGACACTGTCTGATGACAGGCTGTCCTTCTTTGCTAGAGGCAAGGTTACAAACAGCTGTTTGGACTTTCTTGTAGGTTTTGTACGTGAGATGCAGACTTGTAGAATTAGATGGACTTCCAGGGTATGTAACAATTGTTCTCCTGGATTATAATGGTTGGGAAAGTATACAGGAAGGTATACAGATTGGTTTAACGTGAATTCCAATATCACTTTTGGTAGGAAGGCTGGATTGGTACATAAGGATACCCTGTCTGTACGGAATACCAGATAGGGTTTGGAGCACATAAGTGCCTGCAATTCTGACACACGTCGGGCTGAAGTTATGGCTACTAGAAACAGGGTCTTCCAAGCTAGGAAGCATACGTCACAAAGGTCAGCAGGTTCAAAGAGAGTCAACGTGAGCTGCTCTACAACAAAATTAAGGGGGGGGGGACTGGTCTATGTATTGGAGGCTTCAGGTGAAGAATACCCTTGAGAAACATTTTTGAGAGGTCTAGCTGGGCTACTGTGCGACCTCCTATAGGTTCATGGAATGCTGAGATGGCAGCTAAGTGGACTTTAACAGACGAGTACCCTAGGTTCTTTTTAGAGAGCACTGTAAGGTATTCCAAGATATCTGGGAGCAGGCAGGAAAAAGGATTTATCCCGTTCAGGGCAACCAAATGGGCAAATTGTTCCATTTGTCTTGATAAGCCTTCCTTGTGGATGGTTTTCTCGAAGCCAGTAAGATCTGGGCCACGTCCTGGGAAACCTTATGTCTGTTTATGAATACGGTTTCAGGAGCCAGGCATGAAGATGCATTGAGCGGAGGGGGGCATCACCAGCAGAAAAAGGGAGGTCATAATTTCACTATAGAAGACACTAATGAGGCCCCACCTGGAGTACAGTGTACAGTTCTGGAGACCTTACCTACGTAAGGACATAGACAGGGTAGGGAAGGTTCAGAGGAGGGCAACAAAGATGGTACATGGATTGCACCACAAGTCCTATGAGGACAGGTTGCAGGAACTGAATATGTACTCCCTGGAGGAGAGGAGGGAGAGAGGGGATATGATAGAGACATACAAGTATCTTACAGGGAGGAACAGGGTGCAGGAATACATTATTTTAAGCGAAAAGATGTTACAGGACTAGAGGGCATGGGATGAAGTTGGAGGGAGGACGATTCAGAGGAAACGAAGGAAGAATTTCTTTACAGAATGGGTGGTGGACAAGTGGAACACCCTACCAGAGGAAGTGGTGGGGGCTGAAACAATCACGGGATTTAAGAATGCATGGGATAGACACAAAGGAATTCTGGAGGTCAGGGGTAAGGGGCAACAAACTTCTAGGAAAACAAACTGAACTTACAAGCTCAAATGGGGAGACTGGGTGGGCCATAGGCCCCTATCTGCTGACACTGTCTATGTATCTATGATGTTAGGTTAGAAGATCCGGGCAGAGTGGCACTGAAATGGGGTCAGTCACTGTCAGCTGTTGTAGAAGTGGGAACCATACCTGTCTGGGCCAGAATGGCGCTATCAATATAATTTTTGCTGGTTCCCGTTGAAGATTCAGGAGGACCCTTTGGAGGAGAGGGACGGGAGGAAAGGCATATAAAAATCGTCCTGTCCATGGAAGGGAGAGAGCATCTATAGAACACCCCTCCTTGTCCGGCAAAGTGGTACAAAAGGGAGGTAGCTCGTGGTTGGTCGGAGACAAAAACAGGTCCATCTCTGGTGTCCCCAGTGAGGAAATATGTTCTGTGGGATCTGGGCTTGTAGTGTCCATTAGTGGCCCGGTGTGTGACGGCTGAGGTGGTCTGCCAGGACATTCTGTGCGCCTGGACGTGGACGGCTACGAGTATCAATTGTTGACTTATGGCCATTGTCCCAACCTTAGTCGTTTCGCGACACAGGCTTTGGAACTTGGTGCCCCCTTGTTTGTTAATATAACAGACCATGGCTGTGTTGTTGGTTTGCATGAGAAAGGGACCTGGCTTTAGGAGTGGTTGGAATGCCTTGCGCACGAGTCGCACTGCCCATATCTCTAAAACGCTGATGTAGAATCTGGCCGTGGAGGCATCCCATGAACCCTGGGTTTGATTCTGTCCTAGGTGGGCACCCCATCCTTTGGAGGATGCGTCCGTAGTTAGTGTTTGGGTTGATATGGGTGCTTGGAAGGGCATACTTTGGTCTAGGTTGGACTTGACTGTTCACCATTACAGAGCCTTGCGTAATGCTGTGGTAATCACCAGTTGGTCTTCCAAATGGCCAGTACATTGAAGCCAGTGGCTTTGTAACTCCCACTGGACTGGTCTCATATGTAGCAGAGCATTGGGTATTGTGGAAACGGCTGCGGCCATGTGGCCTAATACAGCTAGAAATTGGCATGCTGTTATGGTTATGGCTGTACTGTATTGGGTAGCCACAGACATTAGAAAGCGACACCTGTTGTCTGACAGGGAATCTCTGCTGCGGGTGGTGTCTAGAATAGCTCCAATATATTGGATTTGCTGAGACAGGTCCAATTGGGACTTTAGCAGATTGACTGTGATCCCTAGATAAGAAAAAAGATTGAGGGTGGTCTGGAGAGAGTGAATGAGTCTGTCGTCCAGGTAAGGGAACACAAAGTGCCCCTGCCTCCTCACGGCAGCCGCCACCATGGCCAGACATTTTGTGAATACCTGGGAGAGGAGGACAGGCCAAATGGTAGGGCTCTGAATTGGTAGTGGTGACCCAATAGCTGAAAGTGTAGGTATCTGCGGTGGGCCGGATGAATCAATATATGAAGGTATGCATCCTTCATGTCTAGGACACATAGCCAGTCCCCTTGGTGTAACAGAGGAAGGACAGTGGCTAAGGTTACCATACAAAACCTCTTGTACTGGGTAAATCTGCTGAGGTTTCTGAGATCTAGTACTGGGTGTAGATCTCCTGCATGTCTGGGTACTAGGAAGAAGTGGGAATGGAATCCCTGGCCCTGCTGGTTGGAAGGGACTGGATGGATTACCTGTTTCTGTTTTAGAGATTCTAATTCTTCCCGCAGGACCGATATATGTTCTGCTGGGAAGGAAATATGTGGAGGTGGGTGTATTGGCGGGTAGGATGTTAGTTCCTGCGTGTGCCCTAACTTTATGATTTACAGCACCCATTCATCTTGTGTTATTCACTGCCATGCCTCTAGATGGTCTGAAAAAAGTCCTTCCACAGCCTCTGAGGCTAGCGAGGACCTGAGGCAAGTCATATGGATAGGGAAGCACCCGACCCAATGGGGGGGGAAGTGCGACCTCTGCAGGAGACAGAAGAAGAGGCACGACTGTACTGTTGGGACTGCTGTCGGCCCTGGTAAGATTGTCTGTTGTTGCCCCTTTGGAGACCTGACCTATGAAACTGGCAAGGTTGGGAGTATGTCTTCTGTACTCCTTGCTGGGAGGCATGGTACATTCCTTGTACCATGTGAAGGGTACATCCTGACGTCTGTAAATCATCCAAGATAGTCAGAGTTGTGGAGCCAAAGAACTTGTCTTAATTGAAGAGAGCATTAAGAATTTTTTGCTGAACAGTGTGTGAAACCTGAAACCCTGAGTTAAGCATGGTGTCCGAGGTTCACCCCCATGGTCGTGGTCCAAGTGTCAGCGACATCGTACGTAGCACGTAACAGATGGTGGGAAAGACTGGTCCCCATGTTGAAGGTAGAAAGTAGTTGGTCTTTCTCCTCCGATTGAGGGAGTTTGTTGGCCAAGTCTGAGGCTGCATTCCAGAGTGTTTTCTGGTATTTCAGCATGTGTCATATGAAGTAAATTCATAAATTTAGGGCGGCCGCCAGACAGACCTTTTTTCTCCCATTAGGCATGTATGTCTGGATTACTTGTCAGATGGAAGAGAACTTAAATGTTTTGGCTTCTTAGCTCTGCCATGGGCTGCATTAATCACAACAGAATCAGTCTGTGGAGCTGTCATGAAGAATGGATGGTCTATGGGCACCTGATAAAGGCAGTCTGCCTTCCTGGGAACTGCAGAGATGGCTGCCAGTTGTTGCCAAGATGTGAGGATCGCATCCTGATAGGCATGAATAAGAGAAGGGACTACTACCGCCGGGTCTTCGGGGAGGTCCCTGTAGTCAGCCATGTTTTGTCTTTGTTTGTCTGGCTCCTTAGTGGTGAACCCCATCACCTTCTGGATTTGAGTCAATGTCCAGAAATGAGTGGTCATCCGGGGGAGACATGGGTGTAAGTCGGTCTGGGTCTTCCTCCAAGGAGGATATTGCAGAATTTGTAGAGGGAGGTCGAAGCCTGTCCCCTGCATCAAAATCCTCTTTATATTCCACTTCATAGTCAGGGAGGAGTTCTTCCTCAAGCAATGGATATGAGAAAGCAGGCGATGGCTCCCACGGTGGGACAAATGTAGTTTCTACCCTAGGCCTCTTTGGAGGGGGAGGCAAAGGGGAGAAGGATGGTGTAGGTCTTACTGGCTTAGTCTTTAGGGTAGGCTGCAAGGCCTGCACAACTTGTAGCACCTTCCGGACTACCGAGGCCACATCCACTGAGGAGGAGGAGGAGGAGGTGGCTTGAGCCACAGTGGCAGAAGCTGACAAAAAGCCCGATCCTGTGAGCTGCTTAGAGGCAATATGGAGGAGATAAGGCATGGTTGAAGATGCAAATGTGGAGCAGAAGCATGAGGCACTGTAGCCCTGGAGTCTGCATACGGTTCACTATGGGTGGCCACTTGCATAGGGGGTGGCAATACAGGCAGGACCGTAAGGGAGAAACCTTTTTCTTTAATGACATAACCTTACTCCATCGATGGAGACTGAAATGGCGAAGTATCTGAATGGTGAAAAGTCATCAGCAATGAATCTGCCCTGTCCATACAGGAGGACCAGGTCGCTGTTCATGAGTAGCTGTGGGCTGTTGTAGAGGTAGATGAGGTTATGACAGACAATGCTGTAAACAGCGTAATCGAGGACAGGTAAGGTCATCATCAACGAGGGCCTTGGTTTCTCCGTAACATTTTTCACTTCCATTGACAAGGAGCCAGCTGAAGAGGTGGTCATCGACGAGTGGGCCCTTTTGCCTTCCGAAGAAGGAGTCTTGTTCTTGTGCTGCGAAGATGACGACTGGAAGTGGGCACAGGTCCCCTTCTCCAGAAGAGCAATTTTTTTGTTCTATGAGGTGAGTTTCAATTTCCTGCAGTCGTCGACGGGTGGCCTGGTTAATTCTCTGCAAATAGAGCAGTCAATCACATTGTGGGCAGCCCCTAAGCACTTGACACACACTGGGTATGTGTCGTATCGCTAGATCTTTCTGCCACAAGGGCACTTTCTAAACAGAGTCTCTAAATGAGACATTCGGGGTAAAGGTTGGAAGTGAAGAGAACAGTGAACCATTCCAAAGTCTTCTCCATGTTCTGTTTGCCTTGTCGATGTCGTCGTTGAAGCACAGGCGAGCAAGCTAACTGTGCAGCAAGCTGATAGACAGCGGGAATAGAAATGGAAATTACGTACCTACCGTAATTCTTGATCTTCTTGGATGAAGTCTCCACCACTCATTCACACTAATGGGATTTACACCAGAGGCACTAGGACCCAGTGGGAGCAAACTTTTTTGCAGGAGGGCCGGCACCAGAGATGGGGCTGTGAGGAGTGGCGCTGCGAGCCTCTGCTCGTGAGGAAAGGACTATCTCGGCGTCGACCCTCCAACCACCTCAGTACCTTTTTTTCCAAGGAGGTGCAGCATAACTAACCTAGAAGGATAGCCTAACCAAAAAACGGACATAAGATAGTTCGGAAGACCCGTATAAGAAGGGTCAAGAAAGAAGTCTTCACAGCCTAAAGATTGAGGGAGTGAAGACCAACAACAGAGGTGAGCTCGGGATGGATATGAGGGAGGAGACTTCGTCCAACAAGATCCAAGAATTACTGTAGGTACGTAATTTCCATATCTTCCTGGACAAAGTCTCCACCACTCATTCACACTAATGGGAGAGTACCAAGCTAATAATCCCCCGAGAGGGTGGCAGGAGAGACAAGAGCTCACAAATTTAGGACAGAAGTCCATTAAGGATGGTTCTGCCAAATGAAACGTGTCATCTGGCATGGACATCCAGGTCACAGTGTTTGACGAAAGTATGCACTGAGCTCCAGCTAGCCGCATTGCAAATATCTGGAATGGGCACGTTGCAGATTACCGCCAGGGATGCCACAACTGCTCTAGTAGAGTGAGCATACACTCTACCTTCCAGCTTAACCTGCGCCATGGAATAACAGCGGCGAAGGCATGCCACCAGCCATGCTGAAATACATCTGATAGCGACAGGTTGACCCAGCTGGGTCTCACTGAAGGAAACAAACAGTTGCTGGGCTTTGCAAAAATCTTTTGTTTTATCTAAATAGAAGCGAAAAGCTCTTTTGACGTCCAAGGAATGAAGAGAAAGCTCCCCTTCATTTTGGAAGTTTGCAAAGTAAGTAGGAAGGACCAAAGGTTGGTTTAGATGGAATTCTGAAACAACCTTAGGGAGAAACTTCGGTCGTAAGAACTACTTTGTCATTATGAAACACAGTATACGGAGGGTCTGTGATCAAAGCATGCATCTCAGAGACCCTGCAGGCTGAGGTAATGTCCACTAGGAAGGCAGTCTTCCAAGTGAGAAATTTCAACTCACAGGTAGCTAGAGGCTCGAAAGGTTTTCGAGTGAGCATGTCTAGCACAAGATTAATGTCCCAGGCTGCAACTGGACGTCTGACAGGAGGTCTAGTATGCAGAATACCCTTAAGAAACCTCTTAACCACAGGTAACTGAGCCAGTGACAACGAAAGTACTGGCTCATGAAAAGCTGAACCGACACAAAGATGAACCTTGACCATAGAGTATTGCAGACCTGAATTTGAGGGTCTAAAAGGTACTCTAGAACTTTAATTGGTGGGCAGGAAAAAGGATTCAAAGAGGATTTTGCACACCAGAGCGAAAAACGCTTCCATTTGGCTGTGTAAGTTTTCCTAGTGGCTGGCTTGTGCACAGCCAGGAGAATAACAAACTCTGCGAGAGACACTGAACCTGTTCACTTCTATCTCTTCAGGAGCCAAGCGATCTCAGATTGGGATGGACCACAGGCCCCTGAGTCAGGAGGTTCGTTTGAAGGCGAAGCGCTTTCGGAAGGGTTACCGACATACTGTTGAGCAACGGAACCATATTTGTCGAGGCCAGAAGGAAGCAATGAGGACCATTTTGTCCCCCTGGGACTCGAACTTGAGAAGTACCCTCTGAACTAGAGGAAGAGGTGGAAAGGCGTATAGAATGCGTTTTGTCCACTGCAGCCTGAATGCATCCTGACAGAAAATGCCAGGCCCTGGATTTCTGGAGCAGACAAGAGGCAGTTTTGTGTTGAGTGGGGATGCAAAAAGGTCCAGGTCTGGAGTTCCCCACTCTGTGAATAGTGACTGAACTACGGTTGAGTAGAGAGACCATTCATGATGATCTGTCTCTGTTCTGCTGAGACGGTCTGCCAGTTCGTTCTGCATTCCCGGCAGGCAGACTGCCTGAATTAGAGCCTTGTGCTCCAAGCACCATTCCCACACTCTCATCTCTTCCCTGCATAAGGGGTAAGAGTGAGCACCACCCTGCTTGTTGATGTAATACATCACTGCTTTGTTGTCCTTTGAAGGAGAATGTTCTTGTGACAGAGAATGTCCTTCAAAGCCCGGACTGCATAAAGGATGGCCCTAATTTCTAGGACATTTATGTGAAGCTGGGACTCTTCCTGAGTCCATGTACCTTGAGTGTGGAGAGTCCGACAATGAGTGCCCCACCCCATCAAGGACGCGTCTGTGGTAATGGAAATCTGATGTTAGAGGACAGCAAAGGGATACCCTTTCAGAAGATTGTCCTCTTGCGACCACCAGGTGAGTGACTTCTTCAGAGGTTCTGTCACCTTGATGAGAAAGGACTGAGTGTGAGTGGTAAGAGACCACTGAGTACTGAGCATCCACTGAGAGGTTCTCATGTGCAGGCATGCTAATGGTGCAGTGAACACCAAGGATGCCATGAGACCTAGCATCCACTGCACCAAGATAGCTCTTACTGAGCTGTTCTCTCTGATGTATCAGGCCATCTGTAGAATATCAGTCCTTCTGTCCTCTGGTAGAAAAGCTTTTGGACATGAGGCGTCCATAAGAGTTCCTATGAAAAGGAGCCTCTGGGAGGGCTGCAGCTGTGATTTCTTGAGGTTTAGCAGGACTCCCATGGACATGCGAAAGTCTGAGGCCGTGGCAACGGCATTGAGGGTTCCCTGCCTGGAAGGGCTTGCTAGAAGCCAGTCGTCCAGGTATGGGAACACTTGTATTCCGATTTTTCTGAGATGCGCTGAAAGTATTGCACAACACTTTGTAAAAACTTGAGGCGCCGAGGACAGCCCAAAGGGCAGGACTCTGAACTGATAATGCTGGCCCAAAGCCATGAACCTCAGGTATTTGTGATGCCTTGGGTGAATAGGAATATGCTGGTAAGCGTCCTGCATGTCCAGGGGGGCTAACCAGTCGTGATGATGAAGCAAAGGAAACAGGGTTCCTAGCGATATTTTGAATTTCTCTCTGGGAAGAAATTTGTTTAATTTTCTGAGGTCCAAAATGGGGCGCATCCCCCAGTTTTCTTTGGAACCAGAAAGTAATGGGAGTAGAACCCTGTGTTCCGTTGATCCAGCAGAACTACTTCCACTGCCCTGTTGTTCAGAAGGCCTTCTATCTCGGAGGCGAGACGTTCTGACTGAAGTACTGACAGCCTGGGCTGTCGTTTGGGGGGATGATCCGGAAGGGTCTCTAAAAAGATTGAGGGATTACCTCTCGCGGACTATCCATAGGACCTACTTGCCCGATATTATGGCCTTCCACCTTTTGTAGAATTGAGTCAGATGACCTCCCACCGCTGAGAAAGAGTCCCCCTTGGGCAGCTGCTGTGAAACTTGGGCCAACAACTCAGAAGGCGGCACTGGGCACTTTGGGCCCTTGCGCCTGCTGTTGCGTTTTCTTTTGAGACTGAGGGGCCTGGTTTTTACTGAAACCCCCCCGGCTTTGCCTCGAAAGGACTGACGGTTATGAAACTGGCGTTTGTTAACTCCCCCTCGAGAGGGGGCGGGAGGAGGTCGAGCCAATTTAATGGCTGACCTAGTCTTTTGTGTGGCCTCTGCAGCCTGTTCTACTTGAGGGCCGAAGAGATACACATCATCGAAGGGCAATGCCATGACCTGTTGCTGGGAATCATTCATGAAACCTGAAGTGCACAGCCAGGAATGGTGGCGGGTACAAATGCCCGCCGCCGCCACTCGTGAGGCTGTATCGAAGGCGTCCATAGCTGCTTTAACCTGCTGGCTGTTGGACTCAATACCCCCGTTTATGGCTTGAAGAAGCTCTGAATTAGCGTCAGAGTCCAGCAGAGCTTCAACCATTTGTTTGAGCGAATGCCAAAGAATGTACTCATATTGAGAGAAATAGCCCTGGTAGCTGGCGATATGCATACCCAGGGTGGATGCAGCAAAGACTCTCTTACTTAAAGTATCTATCTTATGAGATTCTTTGTTTATAGGTCGAGCTGTAGTAGTCTGAGGAAGGACGACCTTATCATTCTCTGCCAAGACTACAACAGGATCCGCAAAGGCTTGGGAGGACAAAATAGGTCGAGCCTTGGGAGCAGCATACTTCCTATCTATGGACTTAGCCGCAGAAGGAATGAGAGCAGGATTATTCCATACTATTTGAGACAGCGTCTCAAAGGAGGGTTGTACCAGGGGAGTTAAATCCATAGGGATGTCCGGAACATGAAAGGTATTGGGAGTCTTAAAAGCTTCCCAGGGTCGATGTCCATAGTCTGGAGAGAAAGAGTGGAATTCAAATTTCTCAACAGAGACTTAAAAGACAGGCCCTCGACCACAGGCTCTGTAATAGGATTAGGTCCTGCTCCTTCCACATCATCATCCAGTCTAAGATCTGGGTCAGGCTCAATATCATCTCCTGACAGTCCAGGAGGGACTGTATGGACAGGAAAGGAATGAAAATCAGAAGGAAAAGAATTCGGAGAGGAGAAGCACTGAGATTGGCAGACGAAAAGCCCGGCCTCGGCGCCAAAGAAGAACATGGCGCCGAAAGGCCGCACAATGCCGACAAAACAGATGGCGCCAAAGAAGAGGATGGCGCCGAACGACCCACCGACGCTGACACCAACCCAGGGCCCTGAAAATTCTGATTTGAGGGGAAGAAGAAAGAATACCAGGAGATAGAGATATCGGTGTGGCCCGCTGCGCCGCAGCCATGTGAGGGGGGAAAACACCTGAGCACGGAGTCGACGGCACCAAAGAGGGCGCTGCATGACCAGGAAGGCCCAATCGCCCTGCCCAATCTCCAGAAAGAACCCAAAGGCCCCAGAGCAACCGGGCCAGGCAGTTGGACCAACCACCGAGCCCATTGCTCCATAAGAGCAGCCCACTGATGAAACTGCTCATCGGAAGGACTCCGATGTCGAAGAGGTCGGTGACCAGAAACAGAAACCGGCGACTCCGAATGAGGAGACTGGCAACTGACCCCAATGACCGACCGTCAACATGCAGACATATCAGAAGGTGACCTTGAGTGATGCCTTTTCTTTCTTGACCTACAGGCCGAAGAAGAGTTGGAGGCCGGACGGTGCCAAGAATGCGACCATTTTCTTTTATGCTTCCGGGGGGACCGCCCTTCCCCTCAGGCACTGGACAGTTCGTTGTCAGACTCCCCCCTCAGGAGAAAGCGGCGGGCCGGACCCAGCCCGGCTGACTGAACAGCTTTCATAAGAAGTCTCCCTACTGTCACCTGACCCGCTCATGGTCGACTCCCTCAAAGTAGGCTGAGACTTCTTTCTTTAATAAGAATAAATTATCCTAAGCGGTACTTTATCCGAAAAATACTACAAAATAAAAAAACTGAAAACTATGCTGCTAGTTTGAAGTTTGACTCTAACAGGTAGTGGCGTGTCACTGAGCGCACTCGATGGCGAGGGAAACGGAACTGAGGCGGTTGGAGGGTCGATGCCGAGATAGTCATTGCCGCACGAGCAGAGGCCGCAGCACCTCTCACCTACAAAGTTTGTCTCACTGGTCCTAGGCGCCCGGGCGAGATCCCATTAGTGAATGATTGGTGAGACTTTATGTCCAGGAAGATCTGAGAATAATGGGGGCTGCCCACTTATTTATACTGCACAGAGTGATGACATTACAGTGGGCAGCTCCACTAAGCACTGCTGGTGAAAGCTACCGTCCACAAGAGCACCCTCTGATGGACTCCCAAGAGTAGTACCTGCTGCAAGAGATGCCCTCGATGAAGATCCTTTGCCTCTGCCACACTGAGCAACAGAGTGCTGAACTACATTGTCCATATGGTCTAGTATGAAAACCAGATCTGAGATCAGGCCCTTGAAACTGCCAGGACCCTACCAGAGGACCCCTAAAACAGCAGACGGTGCTGTCTCTCAAAGCAGGTTTTGAAGTCAGCATCCCCCTCCTTAGGGTGGCCTACAACGCCTAAGATGCTTCAGCCAGGGCTGCAGCACCGGGCGTTTGCTTGTGAAGACACTCTTGACTGAGAGTGTCAGGCTTTGCCCAGGATGTTCAATTATCCATCCTGAATGCCCCCTTTAGAGGCTTCAAACTGTTTGGTGCAGATGTGTAAGACATACTGTCTCAACTGCAAGCTTCTGACGGCATCTTGCGGTCCATTCACTCCATGTAACACACCAACCAGCCAAACAACAGTGACCAACGAGTGCCCTTTCGGCGGCCTTCCCATAGACCTAGGCCCTCTAATAAGCATCTGGGTAAGTGCAGGGCTGCCCCTGCCTTGCCCACCCCCCTCCTCCACCACAGGAGGAAAAGAAAAAAAAAAAACGAGGAAGAGGTGCAGTTCTGGCTGCCCTGCCAGTTCAACCTGACCCTTCCCACCACGTAAAGCAGGAGGTGGTGGTAGTGGGTCGCTTCTCCCTGCAATTGGAAAAGTAGAGGAAAATCACCAGAGATGCTTGGGTAATACAGCTCATAGAAAGCAGCCACACACTGGAACTTCTGGAGTGGCCGCCAGGAAAACCTCCAGTCCTGCCCTTTTACCCTCCAGACTACATTTCAGTGCTCTGGGAGAAAATCCAGTCCTTGTTGTGAAACAGAGCCACAGAGCCTGTCCCAAAGATTTAACAGGGCAGAGGGTTCTACTCTCACTTCTTTCTGGTCCCCAAATGCACAGAAGACCTCTGGCCCATTCTAGACCTACAGGAGCTAAATCTGTTTATTCAGTACAAAAAATTCCAGATGCAGACACTTCAGGGTCTGCTGCCCCTTCTACACCAAGGGACTGGATCTGATCCCTTGACATGAAGGAGGCCTACCTGCACATCCAGGTACATGCAACACATAGACAGTATCTCAGGTTTCATTTCCAGAGGGCACACTTCCAGTTCTGGGCCTTGCCCTTTGGCTCGTCTTTGGCCCCTCAGGTGTTTAGCAAATGCTTGGCAGAGGTAGCAGCTGCCCTCAGGCAGGAGGGACTTTATGTCTTTCCTTACTTGGATGACTGGCTTCTCAAAGACCAGTCCAGGGGGTGCCAATTACAGACTTTGGAACATACCACCTGCCAATTCCAGGATCTGGGCATCACAGTCAACCTGTTAAATCAGTTCTGACCCCCTGCCAGTGCCTTCAGTATAAAGGGGCAGTCCTGGATACCTCTCAGGGCATGGCCTTCCTGCCCCAGGACCGGGCAGATCACCTTATAGCTCAAGCCCGCCTACTGTACAACACCTGCTACAGTATGTCCCAGTCAGAACCTTCCTCCAGTTCTTGGGCCTGATGGCTGCAGCTATAGTTACAGTGCCACTAGCCAGATTACACATGGGGATTCCTCAATGGACATCGAGGGTCAAGTGGAACCAACGACCTGAACACATGGTCCTGGTCTCCTCTCCGGTAAAAAGGGTTCTGCTCTGGTGGATGGAACCCAGCAACCTTTTAAGAGGTGTTCCTTTCCTCATTCCCTCCCCCCCTCAGCAGAACCTCACAACAGATGTTTTGGGATGGGGTGGGGCACTCACCTAGGGCCCCACCAGACCCAAGGGACGTGGTCCCAGATGAAATCCTCTCTCCACATAAATGTCCAGGAGATGCAGGCCATTCTTTATGCTTTGCAGGCCTTCCAGACTCAGCTATCCCCAGGTCTTCTACTAGTGCAGATGGACATCAATGTAGTCCACTAAGTCAACAAGCAAGGGGGCACCCACTTGTACCTCCTCTGCCAGGAGGAAATGGGTATTGAGCTCTGGATTATGGTCTCGAGTTGGCAGCTGTCCATGTCCCAGGTGACCAAAATGTCCTGATGGACACCCTAAGCTGGTTGCAGTCAAGGGTGCATGAGTGGTAGCAGCTGACCTCAGTAGTAGAAGACCTGTTCGACAGGTGGGGTTTTCCAGAGTTGGATCTTTCTGCGTTCCCACTCAACGCGCAACTGCTGCTTTTTTGCTTGCTCAATCTAGGGCCTGGAGTTTTCTCTTGAGACGTGTTGTCCCTCTCCTGGAAAGGGAGGTTTCTGTACGCATTTCCTCCCTTCCCCCTGCTTCCGAGGATTCTGATCAAACTCCAGATGGAAGGGGCCATGATGATCCTCACTACCCCCTTCTGACCTCATCAGCTCTGGTTAGCTTTACTGCAACAGCTGACAGTGGAACCTCCAGTACCCCTTCCTCTGTGCACCGGCTTGCTCTCCCAGGATCGAAACACCCTAGTCCATCTGGACCTCAAATCCCTGCATCTTCATGCCTGGCTCCTGAGGACATAGCCATAGCTCAGTTCAGGGCATCAGCCAAGGTGGCTGATGTCCTGGTGGCGGTTAGGAAGCCATCCACTAGGGCCACTTATTCTATGAAGTGGAAACACTTTGCGCTGTGGGCTGCTTCACGTCAGCTGGTCCCTTCACTTGCCTGGTGAATCAGATTCCAGAGTACTTGCTGTCCCCTTCACACTCTGTCCTAAAGGACTCTTTTTTTTTCTTCTTTTTTCTGATTCTATTTCTGGCCCTCCAGCCTGGAACTCTATAAGACCACTGCACTCGCCGTGTAGCTGTACCGCCCGCTGTGTTCCCCAGCCATCTTCAGATAGTTACAGTTCCCCGGGTCGGGGGACTACAACCTGGGGAGACCGAAAGGGCAGTGGCGGGGAACCAGCACTGGGCATGTGGCAACGGCACTGGCAGGGCTATCGCCTATCCGGGCTGAAGGGGTATTTCTGAATGTAACCCCAAACACCTCCCCCCCGACGCTATGGCACACGGCAATCCTGCCTGCGTCAGCCACGCTCCTTGCATGCAGCCCGGCATCTCGTGGTGCCCCTTGGTCTCCACCAGGGGTCGCCAGAGCACCGGACAACCCATGCCCTCCCACTTGGGAAAGGAGAGCAGCCCAGCAGGCGCTCAATCCTTCTCCCTTCTCTGCCGACCCCGAGCTCACTCCCGAACTCAGGTCGTCGGTGTGGCGCAGGGTGTGGCATCCAGCGCTTCAACCCTCAGTGCCACCAGGCCGACTAAGGACTCTCTCAAAGTGCACGTCTGCCATCTCTGCCTTCCATGTGCCTGTTGATGGACATACGGTGGCACAATTGGAGGTGTCCTGTGCTTTTCTGAGAGGCATTCTTCACCTGAAGCCTCCGATCACAATCCAGTCCTGCCTTGGGACTTGAATTTTGTGTTGGAAAAAAAACTAACTTTGGCTCCTTTTGAACTGGCTGCGACGTGCGAGCTACGCTTTCTGTCATGGAAAGCATTCTTTTTAGTTACTATTACTTCCGCTCGAAGAATTTCAGAGCTACAGGTGCACATGTGTGAGCAGCCTTATCTGATTTTCCATAAAGACAGGGTGTCTTTGCATATGAATCCTAACTTTCTTCCTAAGGTGGTGTCTGAGTTTACATCAATCTATCCACCTTCCTGTTTATTTCCCAGAGCATGCCAATCCAGGGGAAGCATTGCTCCATATGCTACCGCAGATGTGCAAAGAATTCTGCGTTACTACACACACCATATGAAGAACTGTAGGAAGTCCAAACAGTTGCTTGTGTCTTTCATCCCTGGGAAAGAGGGTGTTCCTCTTTTAAAACGATGCTTGTCCAACTGTATCACTTATTGCCACAGGAAGTATGGCAAGTGCCTTTCTGGTGCTGTTGGTGGCAATTCCACCAGAGGCATGGCCACTTCTGTGGCCTGTTTCAGGAATGTGTCAGCTGCAGAAATATGTGCTGCTGCTACTTGGGAGTTCTGTCCACACCTTTACCAAATACTACAGGCTGGACATTGCTTCTAGGTATAGGGCCAGCTTTGGCCTCACTATCCTCCAGGGCCTATTTTCTTAGGTTCGAGGTTTTTTCCACCCAGACTGTGCTGTCCGCTGATGGAACTGCTTGAGACTAGTTCCATAGGTGTGGCCTGCTGCAAGAGACACCCCCTAAGTAAGATACTACAGTTACGTAAGAACTTATAACAGTAGATCCTTGAGAGGATCTTTTGCAGCAGGACATGCCATCCCTCCATCCCTCCCCCATGGACCTGGGAGGCCCTTCTGTGCCTGTTACTTCTCCACAGTTTTCATTTTGGAAGGAACCTTCAATTCCTCCTCGGTTTCCTTCCCTGGGACTAGGATGCTTATGGTCTCTGGCAGGAGAACCGAGCAGAGCGTGGGGGCTACCCACGCTTACAGAACAAGTCAACATTAGCATATGATGTCAAAGTGGGCGGCCCCCTGGTAGACTGCTAGCTAGAAAAGCTTCCGTGTGGCCCTAGTGCCTGGCATCTACAGTCCCATAGGTGTGGCCTTCGTCAAGAGATCCTCTCGAAGATAGTACAGTTACCTAGGAACTTACCGTAACAGTAGATCTTCGAGAGAGGTTCCTTCAGTTGGTCATTACATATAGGACTGAGTCCCTTGGAGGAGAGACCGAGAGAAACAAGGGAGGAGAGAAACAAACTCCAACAAAACTGGGAACTAGAATGAACCCAGCCTAGGACAGAAGGCCCTGCAAAACAGCTAGGCCAAAACCAGCCCTCCTCCTAGAAGCAATATCCAGACTGTAGTGTTTGGTAAAGGTATGGACAGAACTCCAAGTTGCTGCGGCGCAGATATCAGCAGAGGACACGTTCCGCAAAAAGGCAGTGGAAGCAGCCATGCCCCTGGCAGAGTGACCTCTGATGGGACTTGGCAGAGGTTTGTCATATTTTTGGTAACAGTAGCGAACACAGTTACCTAACCAACTGGAAAGGCACTGCTTAGAAACAGCTTTGCCCGACGACCTGGGGGCAAAGGAAACAAAAAGCTGATCACTGTTACGGATATCCTTTGTTCGGTGTAACACCAAAGGATCCGATGGATGTCCATGCTGTGCAGGAGTGCCTCACCTCTGTTCACAGGGGACGGAAAAAAAAACTGGAAGTTCCACTGATTGGTTCAGTGGGACTTCCGACACCATCTTGGGTAAAAACTTAGGATTTGTCCTAAGGACGACCCGGTCCCTATGGAAAATTAGATAAGGCTCTTTACACACTACAGCCTGAAGCTCCGAAATCCTTCGAGCTGAAGTAACAGCAACCAAAAATAATGTCTTCCAAGAGAGGAAGCACAAATCACAGCTCATCGCTGGTTCAAAGGGAGGGAGAGTAAGCTTCTCCAACACGAAATTCAAATCCCAAGGGGTTGTAGGGCTGCGGATGGGGGGGGTTCAGATGAAGAATCTCTTTCCAAAAGGTTTTTGAGACTTCCAACTGAGCCATGGGTTTACCATCCACCAGCTCATGGTACGCCGAAATTGCCGAAAGGTGGACCTTCAAAGAAGAATACAACAGACCAGAGTCTGAAAGATGGAGGAGGTATTCCATGACTTGCGGGGCAGAACAAGAAAATGGGTTCCAAGATTTGGAAGCCACCCAAATGGAAAAACATTTCCACTTCATGGCATAAGTGGAATGAGTAGAGGGTTTTCGTGCCTCTACTAAGACTTGAGCGACTCAAGAGGAGACCCCAAAGCGAGAAACCATTGTGTCTGTAGGAGCCATGCAAGATGCAGCAGTGTTCTGAGCCCCGGATGAACAAGACGACCTTGATCCTGGGTTAAGAGGTCGTGAGTCACCGAAAGTGGAACCAGTGGTTCTCTTGCTACCTGTTGCAGCAGAGGGAACCAAATCTGTCTCAACCAGAGTGGGGCGATAAGAATCATCTTTGCCTTCTCTTCCTGAAACTTAAGGAGAACCCTCTGGAGAATGGGAAACTGAGGGAAGGCGTACAAAAATGTCCCTGTCCAGGAGAGAGACAGCGCATCGTGCCAGAAAACACCATGCCTGGTGTGGGCATATTCTTCACCAACCTTGAGTGCCATGGCGGCCACGAGGGCAGTGCTGGCCCTACGCTGGCTCCGCCCATGGAAAAAAAAAAAACAGTCTCCTGCGGGGTCCTGGCTCCGGCGCAGTACCCAATAGTGATGAATGGTGAAGATTGACACAGATAAGATCTGGGAAGTTTTGCGTTGGAGTGGGAGGCGAAGAGGTCGAGTTCCGGACACCCCCACTTTAAGAAGAGAGACTCTGCCACTTCCTGATTTAGTTCCCATTCGTGACAGGGTCCAAGACCTGCTGAAACTGTCCACCAGGACATTCTGAATGCCTGGAACGCGCACGGCCACTAGGGCCAGATTGTGCTGGACTGCCCAGAT
The DNA here is from genome assembly GCA_016271365.2 of Neoceratodus forsteri. NCBI lineage: Eukaryota > Metazoa > Chordata > Ceratodontiformes > Ceratodontidae > Neoceratodus > Neoceratodus forsteri. Next base: position 1,118,531,272 of record CM028130.1, on the reverse strand, counting down.
CCACACCCGCATCGACTCCCTGCAAAGAGGGTACGAGCGAGTTCCTCCTTGTTTGTTGAGGTACCAAATTACTGACATATTGTCCATCTGGACAAGCAGTGATCCCTTGGGAAGGGGGGGTCTGGAATGCCTGTAAGGCATACAAGATCGTCCTCATCTCCAGAACATTGATGTGTAATGATGCTTCCAAGCTGGACCACAGCCCTTATGCTTGGTGCTCCCCATCCCATATTTTATGCATCCATAATCAGGGATGCAGAGGGAGCCGGGCTCCTGAAAGGAAGACCCAAGGAAAGGCTGCAGGGTCCTCTACCACAGCAATTCTATCTGAACTGCCAATGACACCAGGACTGGATGGTCCAGGTCGTCCTGGAGTTGATCCTACTTCACTTGCAAGGACTGCTGAGTAACTCATGTGGAGCCTTGCCAGGGGAATGGTAGTGATGGAGGCTGCCATCAGGCCAAAAAGGTGGAGGACCTCCTGTGCCAGGATGAAGCCACCAAAGAAGCCTGACGGACCAGGGTCTCTGGCCAGTCTGGAGGAAGGAAGGCTTTGCACTGGACCATATCCAAGATTGCCCCAATGATTTGAAGTCTATGGGACGGGATCAGGGATGATTTGGGGATACTGACAGTAATCCTCCGTTTTGCAAAAAGGTCCAGAGTAAAGGACAGAGCCTCCAGTAAGGAAACCCTGGAAGGGGCCTAAATCAGCCAATCGTCCAGGTAAGGGAAAACCGCAATACCTTGGCGGCACAGAAAGGCTGACACTGCCAGGCACCTGGTAAACACCAGGTGCCGAGGACAGACCAAAGGAGGCCCAAAGGAAGTGCTCCCCTGGAATAGGAACCTGAGGAATGGTGGCTGGATTAGATCAGAATGTGCAGGTAGCATCCTGCACGCCCAGAGCCCAAAGCCAATGGTTCTCCAGAAGAAGTGGAGAAGACTCTGGAGCTTCAGCATCCAGAATTGTTTGTACTCTACTTAACAGGTTGAGACTGTTGAAGTCAGAAATAAGTCTCTGCCTTTCTGGAACCAGGAAAAATGGGATGAAACACCTTCCCTTTGCCGGAGGGGATACGCTGTATGCTTCTTTGAGAAAGAGGCTTTGAATTTCTTCTTGAACTAGAAGAGCCTGATCCCTGGAGTAGGAAGACCTTTTTGTTAGAGTCTGGTGGGATCTCCAGAAACTCTATGGTGTGTCCGGCGGACACCAATTACAGGACCCATGCATTGAGGTCATGCCCTGCCACTCCTGTGCGTGGCGAGCGACCCCCACCGTCAGGCTGAGGAGGTGGTGGGGCTAGTGAGTCAGGAGGTGGCAGGGCAGTCAGGAGGAGGACCTCCTGAGCGTCTCTGGTTCTTGGAAGCAGGAGGAGTGGCGGAACCTGTGGCCTTGCGTTTCCCTTGGCGTCGAGCCGGGGCCTGGAGAAGATGTGCTCATGTGCTTGGGCATAGACGAGCGATCATGAGCAGACAAGATAATAACAGAGTCTGCCTTCAGATGTGCATTGAGAAATGGAGCCTCCTTAGGTGCCCGGTAAACCCTGTTTGCCCTCTTGGGGACAGAAAAGGGAAAGGGGAAATTGTTTAACCAGGAAAGGCACACTAAGCAGAAGCTTGTTTCCAGGTACGACCAGGGAGCAAAAGGAAGTTAAGTGACTTGCTCCGGGTCACACAGTATGCAAGTGGGGGCTGTGGGATTCAAACCCAGGTCTCCAGGTTTGCAGCTCAGAGCCTTAAACCAATATGCTATACTGCCTCCAAGCCAGGATAGAATGAGGTATCTGCCCGACCCTAGAGGTGAGATCCTGGTGAGGTCCAATCCATGGGTGAATCTGTACCGCGGACAAGAGACTCCAAGTGCAGATGTTCGGTGAGTCTCTGTCGTATAGGGTCCTGTTCCTCCAACTCCCAGTCAAAAAAGTCTTGCGTGGACCTCAGGAGGGCCGAAAGGCAGGGTCCTCCGGGGGACTTGGAAACCTTGCCCTTCAGAACCCTGGGGTTCACTAGGTCCTCCGCCACTATCGCCATCATCTCCTCCTCATCAGGGAGAATGGTTTTGCGGACCGTCCCCCAGACCTATAGTGTGGATGGAGAAGAAAAACTCCTTGGGGATGTAGATCTAGGAGAGCACGGAGGTGGGAGCCTGCTTTCCAGATCTGACACCAGCTCTGAACGTGCTCCCTGCCACCAAGACTGATTTAGGGTCTTGAAGTCTGGCGCGAACAGAGCTTGGGGAGGAGGCAGAGGTTGGGGGGAGGAGGGGATTACAGGGGGGAGGTGGGTAGTGATACCCCTGGTAACCAGAAAAGTGACAGCCCTGGTAGGGATTGTACCCAGGGTAGTACTATCCTGTAGTGCTCCAATCAGGAGGAGGATCAGCCGGGTAATGGTCCGCTGGATACCCCGGGGGGGTAATGAGGGACAGTCCGGGTCTAGAATAACTCTCCAGAGGATCGACAGAAACACGTCGGGCCCACCGTTGTATAGATTGGTGGCGGATCCAGCATCGGGATTGCCATTGTCTGGGGTTCCGACACTGGGATTGGCACCACCCAATCTGGCGCCGGAAAAGAATAAGGCATTGGAGCGGCCGGCGTCTGAACTGGACGAAGGGGGCCCGATGGAGGAACTGCATCTGGTGCCGGAGATGAAGGCTGGGGCAGACGACTGGGCCCTGGCTCTGAGACCGTCGGAGGTTCCAGCGTCGAGTGAATGCGAGCCGGATCCAACTGTGGTATCAGGGCCGGGATAGTCGCCGGGTCTGGAGAGATCCCACCCGAAGGGAGAGGAGGGGCCTCCACAACAAGGCCGGACGGCTGAGGAGGAGCCTCCTTCCCGGGGATCCCGTCAGGGGAGTGCGGAACGGACCCCGAGGAATGGTCTTGTATGTTGAGGGGCTCCGCACTGTCCTCGCCTGAAGTATCTGCCTGAGAAGGGGAGGGTACCAGCGGGAGAGAAGGGGGGAGAGGGACAGTCTCCCCCTTGCTCTTACGGATGTCGGGTGAGGCGCCATCAGGCCTAGATGGGAGAACCACGCTTGAGCAGCCATCAGAGACGAAAGGCTTACCAGAGTTAGAGCTGGCGGGAGGAGCCCCTCACGACTTTTTGGCTACAGCAGGATGGGTCCCTCAAGGCCTGGGGAGACCACTTACTGGTGGCCGGGCAGTTTCCGCAGGCCGACTTAACGGCAGTAGCGGTGCGGCGGATGGAGGAGCCGGCAGTCAACTTAACCATGGAAATTTTGTCTGACATACCATCAGAGGTCTTCACTTTAGGCGGCGGCTGAGAAGTGGCCTTGCTCGTCGAGGGCCGAGAGGTCTCAGCAGAACCCTCCCACTCTCGAGCTTTCTCCTCTCAGTGCTCTTTTTTGGAAGGAGAAGATTTTTCTGAAGAGGACTCGTGGATCCAGTCCATCTGCTTTTACAATGAAGCAAGACAGACTTTTAAAAAGTGGGCCTCCAAAGCTTGCTGCCTCCTTTTTCTGGTGGTCTGGTTGAAAGGCTGGCACTCTGGGCAGGATGAGACAAGATGATCTGGGCCCAGGCAGATCACGCACTTAACGTGGCCGTCCTTGTGCGCCGCAGGATAAACACTTCTTCTTAGGTGAAGACATACATGTAGAATAAATTAGAGAATTTAGAAAAAGTGATGGAAATTAAATCCAACGCAAGAACTTTCATGATGATTGCTAAAGGAAGTCTGCCAAGCAACCTGACATGAGGCGACAGCGGGAGAGAACTGGAGGGCAGGCGTGGGGACCGCCCATTAGATACGGTCATGCTGACGTCTGTCACGTGACATCGGGTGGGCGGTCCCCCGTCAGGTATTGCTAGAAAAGTCTGCCATGCGTCCCAGACACCAGGTGGCGCTAGTCCTATATGTAATGGCCTACTGAAGGAACCCTCTCCAAATAAGATCTACTGTTATGATGAGTTCTTACATAACTGTACCTTTTCCTTTAATGTAATGCTGCACTAAAAATCTAAAACATTTAAATTGGCTTGTAGGGCCGGCAACTTCCTGATCTGGGTTGCCTGCCCAAAGTGTTTTATCAGCTCTTTGAAGTCTCTACGAAATAGAAGAATTTTCTAAAAAAAAAAAACAAACATTTTCAGCCACTGAATTGACATCCTGTAACAACCATGAGGTATGTTACAGTGGGGGCCCCTTTACAATAAATATCGCTAATCAGGAGATCTTGACGCAATGTGTTGTCCTACTGTTTTCCTCCTGAAGTATAGCACCTTGCATTGGACCACTCTGAATCTGAGACTGCAGGAGTGGTGCTTTTAAGTCTTTCTGAAGTTTACACCCATCTTCAAGGTAATCCATCACACTGGCCAGAATAATGTCACCAGAAAACTTAAACAGCCTGCTGAAGACACCAGCTTCCATATCACTGATCAAAAAGTTGATCAGTGACCTCAGCACCTATCCTGGATTGACTCTGCCAAGTACCCACCTCCACTATGAGTAGTGTCTGTCAACCATAACGCTCGGCTTCTTACCCTACGCAAGTCAACAATCCTCGTGTAAAATGCACTGGTGGACTTTGACCAGAAGCTTATGATGTGCCGCAGTGCCAACAGTCTATGTCTGCAGCCCTGCCCCTGGTCACCCTCTCGGAAGGTCCTTGGGTTTGTTTTGCATGATCTGGCATCAAGCCATGCTGAGAACCCTGGCCTCCATTGGTCCTTTATGTCCTTGATAACAGATTTCAGGATTTTGCCCAGAACTTAAGTCAGTACGAACAGCATGTCGTGGAGTGATGAAAAGCCACTGACCACCTAGAGTGAGTGGATGCATACATGTATAGGGCCTATGGGCAGACTGGATGGGCTTAGCAGTCCTTATCTGCCGACAATTTCTATATTTCTATGTAGTTGCTTGGGTCTGACTTTGCCCTCTTGAAGATGAGGACCTCATTGGCCACTCTCCCACCCTCCAGCACTACACCTGTATGGACAGACTCATGATAGACTACCGAAACCCACAGCACCAATTGCTTCTTTAGCTCCACTATAATCTATCTATATGTGTATGCACCATAATCGGTGTATTAAGCTTAACAGTGCAAGGAGATTAACCGGCAATAGGTAGCTGATGCATGTTTTATACTGTTTACTATGAATACAAGGCAGACCACTTGCTTTTGTCCCTCTACCACAAGGCAAGTCAGTGTGACAAGTCTGCCTCTATCACCGAGAAAAAGCTGCAGTGTCAGCTTTGTTTTGAAAACACTTTGTGGGAAGAGCCACAAAATCAGATTTTCCTACCTGCAGCGATGTCATTAAACAAGGGCTGTGAGGCTAGTCCATCCAGAAGGAATGAAGGCTGTGATACAGGCGGCACACGAGCTGGAGTGGGAACACCTGAGCAAACACACACACACAAAAAAAAAATATCAGTGAGGAAAAAAACGAGACAAACTTAAAATTAACACCCTCTGCAAAGTTTAGAACACAATAAGAAATCAAAAACGTGACAGGGTGTATGTTTATAATGTATACATTTATGACTGGATATGCAGATATCCTGGGGAAGGGGGCGATAAGTAAGGCAAGGCAAATCAATTTTATTTATACAGTGCCTTTCCCAAGAGCTCAGAGTGCTGTACGTACTGAAACAACAATAATGCATGTTAAAACAATTTAAAATATAACAGCAGAAACAGTGTTAATTAAAACTAACTATAACTAGCTAACTAGGAAATGCTTGCTCAAGTAAGTGTTTTCAGAAGACCTTTATTTTTAACTCTTTACAAGTTTTACATAAAACTTACAATAAGAAATATACAGAAAGTTACACGAGTGACTACACAGATAACATTCCCTTACCAAGGATTAGCTAGGCACACTCCCTTAAAAGGAAGCTGTCATCACTAAGAGCCCCACACTTTCATCCCAACTCACAATGTGTGGTAAAAACATTACTGTTTACTGCAGTGTAGTAGACTGTGTCACACGAATTCTGTTGACTTGCAAGCTGACATTTTCTGTAACAAAAATCCCAGAATCCCCTGCTGCTGACATCAGAGGAGGGCTGCAGCAGTAGGAGATTCAACAGCCTGCAGTACATGTTAGAAATTCCTAAGCTCTGATCTCATTTGCTGTTCCTGCTGTCCTTAGGGTTGCCACCTTTGGATGAGATGAAAACTGAATACTAAACCACACCCCCAAACTCCACCCTTAACCCGCCCCTTTTATGACTAATAAGGGCATCGCTTGGACTCTGATTCACTTGATTTATTCAGAATTGCTGCTCATATGACATTGTGTACAACTTTTTTAAATTACATCATGATTATTATTTTTGGTTTATTTGATTTAGATTTAAATATTTTACATTTCAGTGTGTGTTAACATTCGGTGGGGTTAGAGAAGGGGTTCAGGGGACTTTCCATCCTGTGTACATAGCTTAGCTGACAAATTGAGTGACTACAAGGACACCTCTGACAACTGGCTAGTTTGGATCAGGTGGCCTTTTCTGGTAAAACTCTTTCAATAAATAAACTACACCAGTAATGGTGGACGAGATGTAATTACAAATATCATCTGCCATTTTAAGATGTGCTACTGCCCCCTCCCATTGCTCCTACTCTAAAGTTATGTGTAATGTCAGAGACGTCTTTAAAAGTGGTAGGAACTATTCTATGCTGTTAAATACCCTATTTTGTTTTCCATGTCAGGCATACATAGCAGATAGCATGTTATGTGATATATAATGTGGAGGCAGTATAACACAGTGGTTTAAAGCTCTGAGCTGCAATTCTGGAGACCAGGGTTTGAATCCTACAGCCCAAACTTGCATACATTGTGACCCTACACAAATCACTTAATTCCCTCGTGCTCTCAGGTTGCACCTGTAAACAAGCTTTAGCTTAGTGTCTCTCTTCTGGTAAAAAAAAAAATAAACAATAATGTTTTGATAAATTGCCTAAGTTTGTAGTCCCATCAAATATAGATTGTGTTCCTGTCATCTCATCACCTACTACTCTCTCTCTCTCTTTTCCTCTTCTCATTTCTGTAGCTTAACATGACATTAGACACATTATTCTGTGCTGTTCATCTGAAAGGCCTGGACTGGTCTTTCTGGAATATCCAAGTAGTATGAAAACTGACAATAACTACTGAGGGGAGAGAGGCATAATATTGCTAGAACTGAAATAAAATATTAGATTATTAATTTAACAACAAAAGGGGTAACAAATATTAAAATATAGGACAGACCCTAAAAGAAACAAGCATTTGTCAATGCCGAATGTTTGCTTGCTGGCATTGGCAATGGTAGTGTAGAAGTTACAGAGCTGCATAATAGGAATGGCAGTGAAGTATTGAACTGAAGCCAACCCCACCACTACCCTGCAGAGAGTGACAGGCATTGGAGGTGCATTTGGTCATTTTTAGGAATTTGTTCACCAAATTTTCAACATAGCCATTTTAAGACCTCTGCTCATGAATAGTGTCACTGTGATTTTCTTAATTTGTCCCGAACATTGATTTTGCACACCAGCTGCACCATTGTGCACTACATGGGCGGAAACACGTTTTGGGTGAGATGTGAAAAATGACAGCTGTACTGCTCATAAGAAGGTGTGGTAAAATGGCAATGTTGAAAATCTGGAGTGAACATATTGAAAGTTTGCAAACTTACGAGCGCATGAGGAACTGTGCAATGCACGCCATAAAACAGTCATTTGAGTTTTACACAAATTTTCAACGATTTTGAGACCCCTTCATGAATATATCACTGTCATGGCGTTATTCAGCCGAAGGGTGATTTCGCAGTCACTGCACGAATCACCCTTGGGCCCGAAAATGCCATGACAGTGACATCATTCGTGAGAAGGGGTCCCAAAAACCCCATGTTGAAAATTTGGTGCAAAATTCCAAAAATGCCTGAGATATGCAATAAAGTTGAAACCCTCCATCTAGCCCATTATACAGCTTACCGGCATTTCCTCAGTTCGCGGTCGGCTTTGAAGAGTGCAGAGTGTTCCCGTCCACCGAAGATCATCATCGTCCGATGTCCGGAGGTAAGTATGGGGTGGGGTTAGTGGAGGAGGCAGGTGTGCAGTGGTGAGTGCGGGTTGTGGGAGGTGTGCTGGGAGACTACGTGGGATTGTTTTTATTTTCTAGGTTGAAAAAAAATTAGACGGCGGAGCGTTTGCCACGTTGGGTGGGCTCCCCAGCATGGCACAAGGCGGATGGAGCGCTTCAGTCGACGGGGATTGGGCACCCCTGTCGGCCATGATTTGTTGCCACGCTTGGGGTGGGCTCCAGCATGGCACCTTGTACTGGGGAGTAGCTGACAGGGATTGGGCACCCATCAGCTATTAGCTGGCATTTGGGGAAGCAGCACAAGCTGATGGGGATTGGGCACCCCGCTGGCTATAACGTGTGCAGGGAGGGGGAGTTTTGTGTGTGTGGTGTAGGGGAGTGGCGCATGAGCAGGCGACATCTTATCGCTGCTCACCTGCCGTAGCTCCCCTTTCAACTGTATGCCACTGCATTTTGGAGTGTACATAGACAGCTCAGAATGCATTGGCTTACAGGGGCTGCGCCTGCCAGCACACTGACTGAATTGGAGGAGGAGGTGACACGCCTCCGAAATCTCGGATGATGGCACTATGTTTCTTGCACATGCGTGCAAGCAAACATAAAAATGGTGAACACTTAAAGGTATAAAATTATTCCTTATCACAGCAGTCAAAGACCATACTCACAATGCAGACTGGAAAGGATTAGTTTGATTTGCTGCTAATGGTCTTAATAGCCCTACTTTACACCTCTGACTGACTGGTATACAAACAAAGGTCTGCATGACATCAGAATTTGTTTGTAATCTGACCATGCAAGTAAAATGGTGAAGGGTTTAACAAAATCTGTTTTACAAGCATGTGAGGCTTTGTGAGCATTCAAAATGGCTGAAAAAGTACTACCTCTGAATAAAACTGGATTAGCAGGTAAAGTTTCTTAAACACATTGTACAGTCCATACTGGGACAGAAGCTACCGTAATGTGGTGCCTGTCTAGTTTCAGATGGTATTGTTTACCCTTCCCAGGAATAATCTTCAATTTGCTGGTGTGAAGTTAGAGGTGACAACTGAGCAGACAGGGACACATTTGGCTCTTTAAGTGCCCTGCTCTTGAAGGCACTTCCTGATTAGCATGCACTGCAAGCAAACAATCACACTACAATGCCAGACACTTGCTTACAGTCAGATGAGAAGAAAATGAAACAGTTAGTGGGGAATCTAACAGGTGCTGCTTGACCCACCATAAAAACCGAATTTGCAATGGTGAAAACAGGAGGACCGAATCTGGACCTAGAAAACCGAATCATTCGGTCAAAAACCAAGTAGGTGGTAACCTTAGCTGTCCTCCCCGCACTAGGTACAGTCACAGATGACTGTGTTTAGTCCCGGGAGAACAGCTGAACCAGCAAACTTATGGTCAGAGAGTATAAAATCTCTAAACTACACTACAGGCTATTGAGTCTCTAACTGCTGCAGCTCTCCTCTGATGTCAATTGCACGAGATTCTGGTATTTGTAGTTACAAAAATGTCAGCTTGCAGGTTAAGCTGACTACAATATTGCAGTAAGCAGTAAGTAAACAAAATGTTTTTGCTCACAGAGTGCAAATTAGGACCAGTCCCATACTTGGGTGTGGGACTCAGTGTGGACAGTTCCCCTTTAAGTTACTACACTGATGGAAGGGTCAGTATACAAACAAGAAAAAACTCGGAATACATACAACAGCTTATAAATGGAAATTACGTACCTACCGTAATTCTTGATCTTCTTGGACGAAGTCTCCACCACTCATTCACACTGATGGGAACTATGCTGGAGGCGCTAGAACCCAGTGGGAGCAAAATTCTTGCAAGATGGCTGGCGCCAGAGATGAAGCCGCGAGTAGCGGCGCTGCGAGCCTCGGCTCGTGCAGCAATGACTATCTCGGTGTCGACCCTCCAACCACCTCAGTACCCCCGAGGAGGTGCAGCGTAACAAAAAACCTGGACATAAGATAGTCCGATCTACCCATAAAAGAAGGGTCAACAAAGAAGTCTTCACAGCCTAAGATTGAGGGAGTTAAGACCAACAACAGAGGTGAACTCGGGGGATGGTGGGTTGGCGTGTGAATGAGTGGTAGAGACTTTGTCTAAGATCATCAAGAATTATGGTAGGTATGTAATTTCCATATCTTCTTGGACGTAAAGTCTCCACCACTCATTCACACTTATTGGAGAGTACCGAGCTAATAATCCCCCAAAAGGGCAGCAGGAGAGACCAAGAGCTTAAAAATTTAGTACAGAAGTCCATTAAGGATAGTACTACCAAACGAAAGATGTCGCCTGGCATGGACAGCCAGGGCATAGTGCTTGACTAAAGTATGCACTGAGCTCCAGCTAGCCGCATTGCAAATGTCTGCAATAGGCATGTTGCGGATCTCTGCCAGGGATGCCGCGACTGCTCTAGTAGAGTCAGTGTACACTCTACCTTCCAGCTTAACCTGAGCCATGGAATAACAGTGGCGAAGGCATGCCATCAGCCATACCGAAATGCATCTGATAGCGACAGGTTGACCCAACCGGGTCTTGCTGAAGGAAACGAAACAGTTGTTGAGCTTTGCAAATTTCTTTTGTTCTATCCAAATAGAAACACAGAGCTCTTCTGACATCTAAAGAATGAAGGGTAGGCTCTCCTTCATTTTGGAAGTTCGCAAAGTAAGTAGGTAGGACTAAAGGTTGGTTTAGATGGAATTCTGAAACAACCTTAGGGAGAAACTTAGGATGGGTCCTAAGAACTACTTTGTCCTTATGAAAACACAGTATACAGAGGGTCTGTGACCAAGGCATGCATTTCAGTGACCCTGTGGGTCGAGGTAATGGCCACCAGGAAGGCCGTTTTCCAAGTGAGAAATTTCAGCTCACAGGAAGCTAGAGGCTCAAAAGGTTTTCCAGTGAGCATGTCTAGCACAAGGTTAATGTCCCAGGCTGCGACTGGATGCCTGATAGGAGGTCTGATATGCAGAATACCCTTAAGAAACCTCTTAACTACTGGTAACTGAGCCAGTGACAAGGAAAGTACTGGTTCATGATAAGATGAAATGGCACAAAGGTGAACTTTGACTGTAGAGTATTGTAGACCTGAATTTGAAAGGTCTAAAAGGAACTCTAGAACTTTATTTGCCGGGCAGGAAAAAGGATTCAAAGAGGATTTTGCACACCAGAGAGAAAAACGCTTCCATTTGGCTGTGTAAGTTTTTCTAGTGGCTGGCTTGCACGCAGCAAAAAGAATATCTGAAACTCTCCGAGAGACATTGAACCTGTTCACTTCTATCTCTTCAGAAGCAAAGCGTGAAGATTAAGCAATGTCAGATTGGGATGGACCACACCCCTGGGTCAGAAGGTTCATCTGAAGGGGAAGCGCTTTCAGAGGGGTTTCCGACATACTGTTCGGTAACAGAAACCATAACTGTCGAGGCCAGAAGGGAGCAATGAGCATCATTTTGTCCCCCTGGGGCTCGAACTTGAGAAGTACCCTCTGAATTAGTGGAAGAGGAGGAAGGCATATAGAAAGCATTTTGTCCACTGCAGCCTGAATGCATTCTGACAGAAAATGCCAGGCCCTGGATTTCTGGAGCAGAAGACAGGCAGTTTTGTGTTGAGTGGGGATGCAAAAAGGTCCAGGTCTGGAGTTCCCCACTCTGCGAATAGTGACTGAACTACGGTTGAGTCGAGAGACCACTCATGAGGATCTGGTTCTGTTCTGCTTAGACAGTCTGCCAGTTCGTTCTGCACTCCTGGCAGGCAGACCGCCTGCATTAGAGCCTTGTGCTCTAGGCACCATTCCCACACTCTCATCGCTTCCCTGCATAAAGGGTAAGAGTGTGCACCGCTCTGCTTGTTGATGTAATACATCACTCCTTTGTTGTCAGTTTGAAGGAGAATGTTCTTGTGACAGAGAATGTCCTTCAAAGCTCGGACTGCATAAAGGACAGCTTGTCCCGAGTCCATGTACCTTGGGTGTGGAGATTTTGACAGTGAGCTCCCCACCCCATCAGGGACGCATCCAGGGTAATGGAAATCTGGTGATCCAGGGGAGCAAAGAGATACCCTTTCAGAAGACTGTCCTCTTGCAACCATCAGGTGAGTGACCTCTTCAGAGGTTCTGTCACCTTGATGAAAAAGGACTGAGGGTGAGTGGTTGGGGACCACTGAGTACTGAGCATCCACTGAGAGGTTCTCATGCGGAGGCCTGCTAGGGGTACAGTGAACACAGAGGATGCCACGAGACCCAGCATCCGTTGCATCGAGATAGCTCAAACTGAGCTGTTCTCTCTTATGTATCAGGCCATCTGTAGGATATCTCTTTTTCTGTCCTCTGGTAGAAAAGCTTTAGCACAGGAGGTGGCCAGAAGAGTTCCTATAAAAAGGAGCTTCCGGGAGGGCTGCAACTGCGATTTCTTGAGATTTATCGGGACTCCCATGGACGTGAGAAAGTCTGAGGCCGTGGCTACAGCACTGAGAGTTCCTTGCCTGGAAGGACTTGCTAGAAGCCAGTCGTCCAGATATGGGAACACCTGTAGTCCGATCTTTCTGAGATGCGCTGTGAGAACTGTACAACACTTTGTAAACACTCGTGGCGCCGAGGATAGCACAAAGGGCAGGCCTCTGAACTGATAATGCTGGCCCAGAGCTACAAACCATAGGTATTTGTGATGCTTTGGGTGTACAGGGATATGTTGGTAAGCGTCCTGCATGTTCAGGGAAGCTAGCTAATAGTGTTGATGAAACAAGGGTAACAGGGTCTCGAGCAATATCATCTTGAACTCTTCCTTGAAAAGAAACGTTTTTAACTTTCTGAGGTCCAGAATGGGACGTATGCCACCGGTCTTTTTTGGGACCAGGAAGTAATGGGAGTAGAAACCTGTGTTTCGTTGATCCAGCGGAACTATTTCTACTACCCTGTTGTTAAGAAGGTCTTGTATCTCGGAGGCAAAAAGGTCTGACTGAGCTGCTGACAGCCTGGGCTGTCGTTTGGGAGGATGATCCGGAGGTGTTTCACTTTCTGAAAGGCTGAGGGAGTATCCCTCACGGAATATCCAGAGGACCCATTTGTCTGATGTAATGGACTTCCACTGGTTGTAGAACTGAGTCAGTCGTCCTCCCACCACTGAGGAGGAGTCCCCCTCGAGCAGTTGAGGTGGGACCCGGGCCAGAAACTCAGAAGGTGGCACTGGGCGCTTTGGGCCCTTGTGCCTTCAGCTGCGTTTTCTTTTGAGTCTGAGGGGCTTGGTTTTTGTTAAAACCTCCCCTGCCCTTGCCTCGAAAAGATTGACTGTTGTAAAACTGACACTTATTAACACCCCCCAAGCGGTGGGAGTGGGTCGAATCATTTTAATGGCCGACCTAGTCTTGTGTGTGGCCTCCAGAGCTTGCTCTATTTGAGGTCCGAACCGATACATACCATCAAAGGGTAATGCCATGACCTGCTGTTCGACATCATTTGTGAGGCCCAATGTGCGTAGCCAGGAATGCCGACGGGTACAAATGCCTGTCACCGCCGCTCGGGAAGCGGTATCTAAAGCGTCCATAGCTGCTTTAACCTGCTGGTTGTTGGACTCGATACCCCTGGTTATGGTCTGAAGTAGCTCTGAACTAGTGTCTGACTCGGACAGAGCTTCTACCAACTGTTTGAGCGAATGCCAAAGAACATACTCATATTGAGAAAAGTTGCCCTGGTAGCTGGCAATACGCATACCCAGGGTGGAGGCAGAAAAGACTCTCTTACCTAAGGTGTCTATGTTACGAGATTCTTTGTTTATAGTCCGGGCTGTAGATGCCTGAGGAAGAATGTCCTTATTCTCCGTCAAGACTACAATGGGGTCTGCAAAGGCCTGGGAGGCCAAAATAGGTCAATCCCTGGGAGCACCATACTTTCTACCTATGGACATAGCCACAGAAGGAACGAGAACAGGATTATTCCATACCATTTGAGAGTGTGTCTCAAAGGCAGGCTGTACCAGGGGAGTTAAATCCATTGGGATCTCCGGGACATGAAGGTACTGGAGTCTTAAGAGCTTCCCAGGATCGATATCTGTAGTCTGGAGAGAAAGCAGAATTCAAATTTTTCAGCACAGACTCGCATGACAGGTCTTCGACCACAGACTCTGCGACAGGATTAGGTCCTGTTCCTTCTATGTCATCACCCAGCCAAAGGTCTGAGTCAGGCTCAATATTATCTCCTGACAGTCCAGGAGGGACTGTATGGACAGGAAAGGAGTGAAAATCATAAGGAAATGAGGAAGGAAAAGGGTTCGGAGTCGAGAAGCCCTGATGGCTGGAAGACGTCATACCAAGCCTCAGCACCGAAGAGCACGGCACCGCTTGACATAACGCAGCACACGGCGCCGACAGGGCCCCAGGCGTAGAGGACGACACTGAAAAGAGAGAATTGCAACGGATGTGGTTGGTTCTTTAGACAAAAGTAAAAAAGGGTTAATAGATTTATCCTGGTAGTATGTGACTATGCTACTCGATACCCAGAAGCAGTTCCAATGTGTACTGTCACAGCTTCAAATGTGGCAGCAGAGCTTGCAAATATTTTCAGCAGAGTGGGCATACCTAAATAAATTATTACTGATCAGGGTAGTAATTTTGGTGCTGCATTACTTAAGGAGCTATACAGAATACTAGGTATCACTGCCATAAGAACCTCCCCCCCTACCACCCTCAGAAAGACGGGTCTTGTTGAGCATTTTAACCAAACCCTAAAACACATGTTAAAAAGGTTTGTGGAAGGGAAAGACTAAGACCAGTACTTGCCTTACCTACTTTTTGCCTACAGAGAAGTGACACAGGCATCAACAGGGTTTTCACCATCTGAAATGATGTACAGTAGGAAGCCAAGAGGGCCACTGGATGTGATAAAAGAAACGTAGGAAGATAACCCCACTCAGAAACAATCTATAACGTCTTATCTGTATGGCCTAAGAATGAAGCTTGCAAAATATGTTGAAATTGCCCATGGTAATCAGGAAGCGGCCCAATACCAGCAGAAGGTATATTATGACCATGGGGTAAAAGAAAAAATTTTCGAGCCAGGTGAAAAGGTTTTGTTACTGTTAACCACAACAGAAAATAAACTGTTAATGAAGTGGCAAGGGCCTTCTAAGGTTCTTCCGATGTACTGGCACCGTTAACTTAAGAGATTGAGTCCTCGGACAGGAAAAATCCTACTGAGATATACCATGCTAACCTCCTCAAGAAATGGGGTGAAAAAATGGCAAAAGCTAGTTTTACCAGATACTGATAAAGATACTAATGTAACTTACGATAGATTGGAACAAACTGTAAATGCTGACGCTGTAAAGGTGAATGTTTCCTTAAATTCAAGAACTGCAGACATTCGTAATGTGCTAGAGACATTTAACAGTACTTTTACCACAGTACCACGCTGAGCAAAAGGGGTTCAGCATGTTACAGGGACAAGGAATGCTTATCCCATTAGGCAAAAGACATACAGGCTACCAGAGCGATTAAGAGCTGAAGTGGTTAAGGAAATACAAAAAATGAAAGAATTGGGCATCATAGAGGGGTCAAGGAGTACTTGGACATCTCCAATGGTAACTGTAAACGAAAAAGAAAGGGGTGTTAGAATCTGCCTTGATTTTAGGAAACAATCAAGTGTCAGAATTTGACAGTTATCCTATGCCTAGAATAGATGATTTGGTGGACAGACTGGGGAGTGCAAAGTATATCAGCAACCTCAATCTCACCAAGGGTTACTGGCAAATACCTTTAGCAAAAGAATCCAGAGACAAAACTGCATTTGCCACTCCTGTTGGATTCTATCAGTTCACCACCATGCTTCTGGTTTACATGGTGCGCCAGCTACATTCCAGCGTTACATGGATGTAATTTTATCACCTCACACTGGTTATTGTGCTGCATACCCGGATGATGTCGTGGTATACAGTCCAGACTGGAAAATCCACCTGGAACATTTACGAGCAGTTATCCAAGCTATCAAAAATGCAGGTCTGACTATTAATCCTACCAAATGTGCACTGGACATGCAGGAAACCAGATATATGGGCTATGTGTTGGGAAATGGAGATGTTAAGCCAGAAATTTCTAAAATAGAAGCTGTAGCTAACAGCCTTGTACCTATAACAAAGAAACATGTTAGGTCATTTTTAGGGCTGGCTGGTTATTATCAGAGATTTGTTCCCAACTTTGCTGAGTTAGCTACTCCCCTCACCAAACTCACAAAAAAACGGTACTCAAATAATGTGAAATGCACCCTAGAGTGTGGTGAAGCTTTTCAAGCCGTTATGGCTGCATTATGTTCAGCCCGTTTTAAGAAGCTCAGACTTTGAGAAACCATTTTTGTTACAAACAGATGTATCAGAGATAGGCCTAGGTGCAGTCCTGAGTCAAAATATAGATGGGAAAGAACATCCTATTCTGTACATAAGTAGGAAGTTGCATGACAGAGAGAAAAGGTACTCCACTATTGAAAAGGAATGTTTAGCAGCAAAGTGGGCCATGGAGTCCCTTAAGTTATTTGCTAGGAACTGACTTTGTACTTATAACAGATCACAAACCTCTCTGTTGGCTTAACCAAATGAAAGATAAAAATTCCAGAATCACAAGGTGGTACCTGGCACTACAGCCATTTAAATTCAAGGTGATGCACAAATCTGGTAAACAGAATAGCAATGCTGATTTTTTGTCAAGATATGGATCAGGAATTGAGGGTTCTGAAGCTTGAAAAACAAATGTATGAGTTTAAACTTTACTGTTTGCTGTAATATTATGGAAAAAAGGATACTGCTCATGTGCTTAATTTCTGAAAGTTATTAGCTAATATTATTGGAGAATTAATAAATAGTTTTGGAAACCTGTTTGATAAAACAGTTTACCTCTTAAGGAGGGGGATGTATGTGACAGGGTTGAATAAGACCCTGTCCCCGCTGTTATAGAAAATGTTTAAATGCAAGATCTGTTCTTTTCTCCCCCTTTCCTGTCTCTTGCCTGTCTGGTTACTCAACTAAATTTTCCTGTGGGACCCAGGCATTAATCACCCCAACAGTCTCGTAATTATTTGCCTGTCGCTATCTCTCAGTCTTCCCTTGCTCTTTGTCTTTTCCTCCCTTGCATATCTGCGGATATAAAAATATATGCTAATCATTATGTGGGAATGTAACGGATATTGGAGTCCCTTTGTTTAGAAATTCTATAGTGTTAATTTTTGAAATATATACAAGTATAATTTGAGATGACTGCAAAAAGCTATTAGAAACTCAAGAGGTTATCGAAGTGCAATTTTTAAGCCTTTTGCAGAAGAGCTGTGGAAAAGGGGCCTCAGCTCAGACACACTGTATTCCTGCAAGCACCTGCCTGAAATATACACCACCACTTTGGAACATGCTTGCTAAGAATGGGGAGTTAGAAGGACTTGCAAGACAGAGCTGCAACTGCTTGCAGAGATGGACACAGAGATTGAAGGAAAACTCTGATGAATCTGCTGTTTATTCTTCCTTTGTAAATAGTTAATCTGAACAAGTTTACTTTTTTATGTTACTGCTAGTGTAAATAAATAGTTTTTGTGAATTTTACAACTGCTCCTGGTTTTTCCTATGCTTCCCGACCTGTGCCTCAACAACAGTGTCTTCCATGGTGCTGATCAGCTGATCCCTGGAGGGCGCTATCAAGAGCCAATCATCCAGGTAGGGGAAGACATAATGGCCTTTCTTCCTGAGGGCCGCAGGCACTACTGCAAGGCACTTTGTAAAGACTTAGGGAGCCAAGGACAGGCCGAATGGCAAGGCGTGGAATTGGTAGTAGTCGCCTTGCAAGCAGAAGCGAAGGAACCTCCTGTCGGGATGAAAGAACAAAATGTGGAAGTAAGCGTCCTGCATATCTAGGGAGCACAGCCAATCCCCCTGGTGAAGGAGAGGGAGCAGGCCTGGAAGGGTGACCATCCTGAAACATTTGTATTCTATATACTTGTTCAGGTGGCTAAGATCCAGGATAGGCTGTAGGTCTCCTATTTTCTTTGGAACTAGAAAAAAAGTGGGAATAAAAGGCCTTTCCTCTTTGAGCTGGTGGAACTGATTCTATGGCCCAGTTGAACAACAGCGCTCGGATGTCCTCTTGAATAAGGGCGATGTGGGACTGTGGGTAATGGGAGGTTACGGGAGGGTTGTCCGGGGGCATCTCCATGAACTTTAGAGTATGCCCTTTCTCCATCAGCTGGAGAACCCACTGATCTGTGGTTATCATGTGCCATCCCTCTAGATATGGAGAGAAGTGAGCCCCCCCACCACCTCCCCCAGAGATTCTGCCAGGGAGGGGGATCATGTAAGGAGTCAGGCTGAAGAACCGAGGACAGACAAAGGGGCCTGGGAGGTTTTGGAGACTCTGGGGGCCAAACCTCCAGAGGCCTGTGAAGTGGCCTTGCATCTGAAGGGACTTCTGGGCTGTTGCCCGGAGGACCGATAAAACGGCCAGCAGTGATTCTGCTTCTGGTTAGATCTGCACATGGTATGGACAGATCTGATAGCCTTGCCGGATTTCTGAAGGCGAGTTATCTTTTGCGATTCCTCACCAAAGAGGACTGAATCCTTAAAAGGGGGTGTCCATAATGCCCGCCTGGACGTCCAGGGTAAAACCTGAGATGCGGAGCCAGGGAAAAATGGCGAAGGCAGACCCTGGTGACCGCTGCCTAGTGATTAAATCTGCCCTGTCACTGAAGGAATGGAGAACATGAGTGCCTACGTCCGAACCCAATTTCAAAATATGCAACATTTCAACTTTCTGAGGACTATCCTGCTGAGCCTGAACCATCTCCATAGCCTTTTCCCACAGGGTGTTCTGATACTGGACCATGTGGGCGAAACAATTTAGGGAGTGAATGGCACAGGTGGATGATGCGTAGACTTTTCTGCTGAACTGGTCCACCTGCTTAGAATTTTAGTCTGGAGGCAGAGTGCTGAGATGCTGGGGCATCTTGGATCGATCATGGGCCACCGTAATAACCGTGGAGTCTTCAATTGGTTGCTCCCCAAGGAAAGGCTCATCTCGAGGAGCATTATAGAGGGGATCAGCCTTCTTGGACACAGCAGAGGTAGTAGATGGATGGATGTTTCCAAGCAAATCTGGTGACATCCTTAAATGGATCCACCAGAGGAGGACCCACCACAGGCTTTGGAGCCTTTTGTCAGAGCAAAATGGCAACTGCGCCTCTCACGGTCCAGATCTTCAGTGACCCAGTCCATGTTGGACTGGATATGCTGCATGACCTCCAAGGTGATCGGGCGGAGACCTGGGGATATCCTTGGGGTCCGATGGGGGAGTAGACACCCCTGAATTGGACAACACAGAGGATGAGGAAAAGGAATGCCGGTACTACTCCCCCAAAGAGGAAGATCGTGAGGTTGAACAATGGTGCCTATGGCTGTGTGACCTATGGCAGCGCCTGTCCGAGGACCTGGAGGATGAGCGATGGTGCTTTCGACCGTGATGTTTAGAGTGGTCCCTTCCAGTGTCCTCTGGTTGCGGGGGAGGATCTTTAGGAGGTGGCATAGGCTGCCAAGGGGGAGCCTAAGGCTTAGCTCCTGAGGGAAGAGGGTCCTTAGGAGGGGGTGTGGGAGGCCTCTTCAGAACCAGATCACCCCAACCACATTCCACCAGCACGTGAAGAGAGCTGTGAGATCCGGCAATGGGTTCTGGGGTGTAGAGGGATTAACCGGCATCACTGGGGGGAAGGGACATCAGAAGGTCCCAGCATCTATTCCTTTGGTGGCGGCAATCCAGGTGTCAGGTCTTGAGGATCTGGGTTGACCATCGGCAGCCCAGTGGGCATCTAGTTGTCTGGCATCAGCCTGGTAGGTGTCGTCAGACTGAACGTTGGCGTCCCTGGAGACATCTGAGCAATGTTAGGGTCAGCTAGTGACATCAGGAGTTCAGGCGATGATGGAAGGGGTGTCGTCGGGGTAGACATCAACCTGACAGGCGCAGACTGATGCCAGTCTGGGGAAACAGCTGGCTTCGTCTTAGGTGGAGCTTGCCAAAGGGAGTCAACTCCAGAATAGGGTAGAGGCGTCCCTCTCCTGTGGGAGGTGAGCACATGCCCCTGATGTCGCTCGGTGGTGTCAGAAGGTAAAGATCCATCGCCCGAAGACCTGGCTGATCTACCTGCTGTCTGGTGAAAGGGCCTGAGCATCAGGGGCTGAGAGGCTAAGGACAAAGGCCCCAGCCCCGAAGAACCGCAGCCCAAAGTCTGGATGAGGATGGGTGGTTTGACCACCGTGAGCCCGGAGGGGTGAGGGCTGCTGTGGAAGCAGAGTCCAGCCTTCTGTGGGAGGAAGTCCTGGAACCGGTCGCCTTCTGGTGCGGGGACCAGGAATGAGAAGCTGACCGAGGTTTGTTCTTGTGTTTGTCCCGGTTTCTGTACTTTCTGTTGGACGACTTCTCCTTGTGAGAAGCCGAAGAAGTCGAGGCCCCCGAGATTGGGGAGGAGGAGGTGCTTTTCCCCCTGGATCTCCTTCTCCATCGCAGCTATTTTCTTTTCAAGCAAGATGCTTCTGTCTGAGGATTCTGGTCCTCTGGATGAAGTTCAAGCAGTGCTGGGTAGGCCTCTGTATCGTGGCTGGGGCCTAGGCAGAAGAGGCAAGAAGTGTGGCTGTCCTTAGAAGGGAGCTGCTTGCCACAAGCACACTTGGACCATCGCCACTCTACACATGAGGTCGGAGAAGAAGACATGCAGACAAAATACTGAAGAAATAAGAACTTTTTGGTAAAATAATAAAGCGTGCGTAATCATGAAAAAATGATGGCCGACTAAGGCAGAAGGCATCTGTGGAGCCAATGTGGGCAGGTTGATGGTGGGAAAAGAACTGCGGTTGGGATGGGGGACCGCCCCTCTTATACCACTGGCTGACATCAGGGGTGGGCAGATGTCATGGGGCGATCCCCCACTCGACACTGCTAGCTAGAAATTTTCCGTGGGGTCCTGGCGCCTGCCAGCTTCAGTCCTTATGGTATAGCCTGCTGCAATAGCTACCTTCGAAGTGAGAGCTCTCATTTCTAGGGGCATGGATATGGTGCACTATCCACCTGCTGGCAGACTCCAAGGAGTTCTCTGGGAGGAGGGGGCAAGGCGCACATTGCCACTCGGAATAAAGGGACTGGAGAACTGAGGTCCCAAAACCAGCATCCCGTCATGACTCAAGGTCAATATGGAAGTGGGAAATGAAAGTGTGTGCTGACTTACAGGGAGCAGCCCTGCTGATATCCTGGATAGGAATGTTCCTGAAAGCAGCCACTGACAGCAGTATGTTGGGTGGAATGAGCCCTAAGCCCTACAGGAGGCTCCCTACCAGACAACTTACAGAAAAGGTTAATGCAGGATACAATTCATCTGTTAAATGTCCACTTAGCTGCCAGGGGCAGTTTAAGCATAGGTGAAAAAAACTGGCAAACCTCTCCCCGAACTCCAGCTGCGCTCCATGTACTAGATAAGCACTTGCCTCAGGTCCAACATACGGAGCCTGTGCCTGGCCTCTGAGGCTGGACTGGTGAGGTACACCGGGAGATGGGTCAACTGGTTAAGGTGAAACTCTGAAACAACCTTTGGGAGGAACTTCGGGTTGGGGCAGAGGACAACCTTGTCCTGTGGAACACCAAATATGGAGACTCTACCAAAAGTGCCTGGAGCTCACTGATCATTCTGGAAGAGGTGATGGCCACCAAGAAGGCAATCTTCCATGACAGGTGAGAGATATCACACCTGTGCACTGGTTTGAGTGGCTTGCTCATGAGCACTACCAAGACCCGTAACAGGTCTCATGGTGTTGGTAGTTCACGCACTGGTGGGAATAGGTAGGTCCTTAAAGACGTGCCTGACCACCTTTTCCTTCGCCACTGTCAGTATACCAGCCAATGCCTGGTATGCCGAGATGGCTGCCAGGTGAATCCTGAGGGTCACTTGACCTCAGGCCCGACCGGGAAAGTGACCACAGGTAGTCCAGAATGCTAGCCAGGGGGCAGGGCAGGGGGTCTAGCTCCCTGCCCTAGCACCAAATGGAAAAGTGTTTCCATTTGGAGGCATAGCACTGGCAGGTTGTCTTGTTCCAGGAGACTTCAACAACCTGGAGAACCTCCTCGGAAATACCCAAAGCCTGGAACTCTAGCCGCTCAAGAACAAGGCTGCCAGGTGCAGGGACTGATGGTGTGGGGGCGAAGATCTTCCTCTTGTGATTGGACAGCAGGTCCAAGCATAGAGGCAGGCACCATGGAAGCCTGCTGCTTCTGAGGCTGAGGAGATCTGGGTACCAGAACTGGTGTGGCTATTCTGGGGCTACCAGGATCATCTGCGCCTTATTCCTCCATGCTTTGACCAGCACCCAGTGGATCAGGGTAAAGAGAAGGTGTAAAACAGGCCGAGGATCCGGGCATCCCCCATCAGTGTTCTGCACGGGGCGCGCGATGGCGCACAGAACCGCCTCAGCTTTGCGTTCTCCCAGGAGGTGAGCAGGTTGACCAGGGGAGTGCCCCATTGTGAGAATGTAGTTACGTAAGAACTTACCGTAACAGTAGATCTTTGAGAGGAGCACTTGCAGCAGGCAACACCATTAGGATTGAAGCCGGCAGGCGCCACGACCCCGCAGAAAACGTCTAGCTAGCAGTCATTAGCAGTGGACTGCCCCCTGACGTCGGCCAGCCCTGATGTCCGCCTATAAAACGGGCTGTCCCCCAGCTCCACCTCAGTTCTCCCATCAGAGACACTGGCACATAAAAGGAATTGGAGAACTGAGACGGTTCCTCTACATTGAGGAAAGCGAGGCATCAGAGATGGAGAAGTCAACACCAAGGGGGTGGAGGAATAGAAAGCAGCACCTACTGCAAGAGCTCCTCTCGAAGATCTACTGTTACAGTAAGTTCTTACGGAACTGTACTATCTCACACTGAGGGGGCTCTTGCAGCAGACAACACCATTAGGACTGAGTCCCAAGCAGTGAAAGGACTGACCCCAGTTAGCTGGGAGGAGGCAGAGAGCAAAATAGGACAATCCTCAAGAGAGGAGGCCTTGTAGAACTGCAAATCCAAAACTTGCCCTATGTCTAGAGGTAATGTCCAGACTGTAATGGTGAATGAAAGTATGGAGAGAGCTCCAAGTAGCAGCTGCACAGATATCAGCAGCAGACACATTCCTGAGAGACGCAAAGGCGGCAGCCACTCCCCTGGTACAATGCCCTTTAACCAAGCCCAGTAAAGGCTTGTCACACTTTTTGTAACAATAATCAATGCAACTGGCTAACCATTTTGACAAACATTGCTTAGAAACAGGAGCCAACCATTTTGACAAACACTGCTTAGAAACAGGAGCCCCAACTCTGTTGGGGGCGAAAGAAACAACTGATCAGACTTTCTAATGGCCTGACTGCGATCTGAGTAGTAGTGAAGCACATGGTGGATATCCAGAGTATGAAGTAAGGCCTGCCCTAAACTGGAATACTCTGGGAAACATACAGGAAGGTGGATGTCTTGCTTCAGAGTAAACTCTGACAATATCAGAGCCTGAAGCTCAGAAATCCTTTAAGCAGAAGTAATATCAACTAAAAACAGTGCTTTCCATGACAGAAAGCAAAGCTCGCAGCTTGTGGCAGGCTCAAAGGGAGGCAAAGTAAGCTTCTCTAAAATAAACGGTCCCATGGAGGGACCGGGTCCCTGATGGGAGGCTTCAAATGCAGTATGTCATGCAAAAAGGAGTGTGAAAGATCCAACTGGGCAAGGGTCTTACCTTCCATAAGTGCATGGTACGCAGAGATGACGGATAAGTGCACCTTAATCGAAGAGTAACCGAGGTCGGAGTCTGACAGGGAAAGGAGGTACTCTAGGACAACATTCACCAGACAGGTGGAGGGATCTAGGTGGCGAGCACTGGCCCAAATACAGAACCGCTTCCCCTTCATAGCATAAGTGGCTCTAGTGGAGGGCTTCCTAGCTGCCACTAGGACATGTCACCCCGGGAGGTGTGAACCCCAAATCGAACAGCTGCTAAATCTGCAGGAGCCATGCATAACGATGCAGAGACCTGAGGTCCGCGTGGATCAGAGTGCCCTGCTCCTGGGAGAGCAGGTCTGAGCACGGGGCAGAGGGACTGGAGGTTCTACTGCTAACTGTTGGAGAAGTGGAAACCAAATCTGGCACAGCCAGTAAGGGGCTGTTGAATCATCTCTGCTCCTTCTGACAGCAACTTGAGAAGGACTCTCTGCAGTAATGGAAAGGGAGGGAAGGCGTACAGAAACCTCCTTGTCCAGGCCCTGGATCTAGCGAGCAAAAACTGGGCAGTTTTGCACTGAATTGGGATGCAAAGAGATCTTGCTCTGGACAGCCCCACCTGTCACAGAGGTCTTCGACCACTGAGGGAAGAAGTTCCCATTCGTGAGCCTTGGACTGAGGCCGACTTAAGCTGTCGGCCAAGGCATTCTGAACACCTGGAACATGTACAGCGGTCAGGTCCAGGTGATGCTCTATGGCCTAGCACTAGACTCTCATGGCCTCCCTGCAGAGGGGGTAGGAGTGCATTCCTTCCTGCTTGTTTATGTAAAAGACCACTAACATATTGTCTGTCTGGATCAAAAGAGGGCCCAGAGGCAGGTACATCTGGAAGGCCTGCATGGAATACAGGATCGCCCACATCTCCAAAACATCGATATAGAGAGATGCTCCTCCTGTGAGGACCAGGTCCCTTGAGTCTGATGGTCTGCCAGATGGGCACCCCAGCCTGACACGTTCGTGGTCAGGATTTGAAGAGGCAACTCTGTCCAAAAGAAGACCCCCTTAGAAAGGTTGGAGGGGTTCAACCACCATGCCAGAGTCTGCCACACAGAGTTGGAGACTGACACTGGTTGTTGCAAACTGTCCATGTGCTGATCCCAATGGACCTGAATGTTCCACTGGCCAACTCTCATATGCAGGCGTGCCAGGGGAACTGTAGCAATGGCCGCTGCCATGTGACCCAGTAGCCTGATATATGATCTGGATGGAATCTGGAAAGACGATAAGACCAGTCAAGCCTGTGCCTGAAGACGTCCTGCCCTGTCTGGGAGTAGAAAAGCTTTGCCTTGGGCAGTGTCCAGGATTGCCCCCATGTACTGAAGCTTCTGGCTCAGCCAAGGGGAGGATTTGGGGAGAAAGTGGCTTCTATAGTTCTGAGCAACTGCTCTCTGGTGGGAGCTGTCAGGAGCCAATCGTTTAGGTAAAGGAAGACGTAATGGTCATCCCTCTGTAAGGCCGCAGCTACTACTGCGAGGCACTTTGTAAAGACTCATGGGGCCAAGGATACGCTGAAGGGCAGGACCCAAAACTGGTAATGGTCTCCTTGGAGGCGGAAGCCCCCATTATATCTTCTATACGTACACTCAGTCCTTTCAGCGATGTCCTACCTAATACTGCAGGTAGAAAACGTGTCAGGGAAGAGGAAACAGGAGATATCTCTGGAAATTTTTGGTGCCTTGTAAGTAACCCTAGGGCTACTAAGAAAGGATGCAAGGCCCAGCAATTTAATCTCCCTACATCTAATAGGTATGGCCTCTTCACAGATGATAGAGAGTTCTACTTTAGTCCAACCTAATACTAGCGAGTCTGACATAGTTACCTCTTCTGGTCAACTACTTCACAATACTACCTCCCCCTATGATTACTGCTATCCAAAATACCACTCCTGTTCATGATACTTCAACAAATATGGACGTTACATCTTCCCCTAGTTCAAACACATTTAATCAAATATATGTATTGGGTAACTCTATAATTAAACACTTAGACAGGGCTATTTGTAATCCTGACAAAAGTAACTGAACTGTGTCCTCATTTCGAGGTGCCAAAATATCTAACATCACTAAAATGATCGATGATATTATACCTGAAACTAGTGCTATTCCTTTAATTATTATACATGATGGGGTCAACAATATTATACATGATTCTGTGTATAAGATCAAACAAGATTACGTTGCATTAACAAACACACTTGCGGATCTTGGGGCTGTATTAAGTTTATCTGAGATTCTACTAATTCCTAGGGCAACAGAAAAGCAAACTAGAAAGATTAAAACCATAAATGGATGGCTACGTAAATGGTGTTTGCGACAGGGTCTTACTTGCATTACCCACTGGGAAGAATTTCATAATAACCCTGAATTATTTTGTTGGGATGGATTACATTTAAGTAGCAGGAGTAGTACACATTTAGGTAAACAGTTTTTAGACCAACTAGCATTACATTTAAACTAAGTGACCAGGGGAAGAAAGGGAAATTGCCCATTTCTCTTAAAAAAAAAAAAAAAAACTTAAAACTTCCACTTTCAAAACTTCTGATTTAAAATGGATGTATTTCAATGCCAGAAGCCTAAATAATAAGCTGGATGAGTTAACAATTAAGAGTTTTACATGATAAGATCGATATTATTTCTATTTCTGAAACCTGGGGAGATAATAAAGCATCCTGGGAAACCCAAATCCCAGGATTTAGCTGTTTTAAACTTAATCGTACCTCAAGAAAAGGAGGCGGCGTTGCCTTGTTTATAAATAAAGGCATTAAGTCCATTAATGTGTCTGATAAGATTTGTACTCATGAACTTGATACAGAAAGTATCTGGGTTAAATTATTTCCTTTAAACTCCCCACCTCTTATTGCTGGTACCTGTTATAGACCTCCAGATTCGTCGTCTGTATATTTTGATGCACTAGTAATGGAAATGGAAAATGCTGTGGTGATAGGTGATAACAGAATAACTGGAGATTTCAACCTAGGCAATACTGATAGGACAAAGAAGTCATGTACTTCTAGAAATTGTAAACGACTTCTTGACATCTGTAAACAAATAAGATTAAACCAGCATATCATGTCCCTGACTAGAGAGGATAGGATTCTGGATCCTGCATTAGCAACTGACCATCTGTATCTTAAAGATGTCAAAATCAGTACACCAGTAACAGCGACCATAATTCTGTGTCTTTCACTTTATACACGGTTTGTACACCTTCTGTTGGATCTACTAAAATGTATTTATATGACCAAGCGGATCTTACAAATTTTAGGAAAGAATTAAATTCCATCACATGGGAAACTGCCCTTCAGGGTTTAAATATTGTTGAATGCTGGAACTATTTTAAAAATACTTTATCTTACCTTAGTGATAAGTATATACCTACCAGACAAAAATATTTAAATAATAAATACCGTCCCAAATGGTTTAATAATTCATTCAAATGACTGGTTAAACTAAAAGATAAAAAATATTGTTCCTACTTGAAATTAAAAACTTCATATAATTGGTCTGCTTATTTATCTATACAGAAGAGTTGTAAGTCCAAAATAAGAAAAGCCAAAGTTAAATGGGAACAAAACCTTGCTAGAACAGCTAATAAAAATAATGGTAAACAATTCTATTCATATATTAACTCTTTAAAAAAATCCACTAGTCAGGTCGGACCGTTATTGTTTACCGACACACTGATCAATGACCCCAAAACCATGGCTAATCAGTTTAACTTAAAATTTTGCGATATCTTTAGCCCCAGTCAACAAAATGCACTAAGCTGTAACGTCAATAATCTCACTGATACGAGTAAGATAACATTCACTGTAGATCAAATCTGTCTCAAACTTTCTGCACAAAAAGGTAAAACTTGTCTTGGAGCTGATAATATTTCTGGACATTTATTATCCCTTTTATCGTATAGCCTAGGTCATCCTCAAATTATTATTCAAGGGTTTTCTCCTTCATAATTATGTTCCAGATGACTAGAAACATGCCCATGTCATTCCTATTCATAAAATGGGCCCAAAAACTATTTGGGAAAATTATAGGCCCATCAGCCTTACCTCTTCTATGTGTAAAGTCATGGAAGATTTGATCAAGGATATAATCACACCAAATCTTGAACTAGCTGATCCAGAACAACATGGTTTCAGGCAGGGCAGAAGCTGTGTCACTAATCTTATGTGTTTTTATGAGACTAAGTTCTACACTTGACAGGAAAATCCCTTATGACATAATTTTCATTGACTTTAGTAAAGCCTTTGATGCACTGCCCCACTGGGCATTACAAGCAAAATTAATGTAACTTAATATTAATAAATCAGTATTCAACTGGATATGTAGCTGGCTAAGGAACAGATCTCAGAGTGTACTAATTAATGGTGAACTCTCTGACGTGGGTCTCGTGACTAGTGGGGTACCACAGGGCTCCGTTTTGGGCCCCTGCCTTTTCCAGGCTTTTATAGCAGATATGACTAAAAACTGTATTTCTAATGCTACCAAATATGAAGATGATTACTTGGTATTACTTGGTTAGATGAGATACAAGGAGGCATGGTGCCCATCGAGAGCATCTCCCACAAATACTGTGGATCATTGTTTGCCAATCGTGTTCAACCATAAGTCTAATTTGAGTTTAAAATTCTCGAAGTTAGTGGTGTTAACAAGATCATTGGGTAGTTTATTCCATATTCTGGGGACTCTGGTTGTAAAGAAGTGTAGTCTTTTGTTAGTACTCGCTTTTGGGACAATTAGTTGTTTATTATGTAATCTGGGAACTAGTTTTCTTTTGGTGTAATTTAGTTCACAGAGTTGTATCATGTTAGGTTGTTTCAAGATTCTGTAGAGGAATAAGAGATCTCCCCTTAGTCGTCTGGTTTCTAATGAGTAAAGATTTAATTTTTTCAGTCTAGTAGCATATGATAGGTGTGCCAAATGAGGTATCATCCTTGTTGCTGTTCTTTGGATGGTTTCAATAGTGGCGATGTCTTTTTTGAGGTATGGGCACCAGAATGGTGACCCATAATCAGTATGTGGTCTCACATAGGTCCTATACAGTGGAATAATACAGTTTTCGAGTTTTGATACAAATGTACGGTTTACTCTTCTGAGTAGCCCATTTGAGTATTTTGCTAGTTTGTTACAGTGGTCGCTTGAGGATAGTTTGTTATATTTACTCCAAGATCTCTTTCACATTTTGTTGTTTTTAAAATTATGTTATTTAGTTTATAAGTGTGATGTGGATTGTTATTACCAAAATGAAGTACAGTACATTTGTTATTGTTAAATGCCACACCATTTAGTGTTGCCCATTTTTCAATTAGGTGTAAATCTGTACACAGTTGGTTTATATAATCTGGAGTATTAACCCTTCCTCCTAGTTTGGTGGCATCACCAAATTTTGATAGGTGGGTGTTTGAGCTAACCTGCATATCAGATATAAAGATATTAAACAGGACAGGTCCAAGCACGGAACCCTGCGGCACCCCACTAGTCACCTCACCCCTATCAGACAATATTCCGTTAATTCTGACTTGCTGGGTTCTGTTAACCAGTTTTGCACCCAGTTGATTAGTTGTGCAGAAATTCCAAGTGATATCAGTTTGTTGATTAGTTTTGTGTGAGATACACAATCAAAAGCCTTGCTGAAATCCAAGAGAATAACATCCATGGGGATTCTTACATCTAATTTGTTGTGAATCTGATTGTAGAAGGCAATTAAATTAGTAGTTGTTGAATATCCCTGTTTGAAACCATATTGTGTGGTGTCTTGAAGGTTTAAGTATAATATTTCATCTTCCATTAGAATTTTAATTAATTTTTTCTAATATTTTACATGGCACAGAAGTCAGGCTTATGGGTCTGTAATTTTCTGCATCTGATCTATTCCCCTTTTTAAAGATTGGTGTTACATATGCAGTCAACCAGTCAGTGGGAACTGATGATTCATTTAGAGATTTGTTAAAGATAATAGCCAGTGGTGTAGATATTGTATCAGTGGTTTCTACCAAAAATCTGGGACTAATCATATCTGGTCCGTGGCTTCCATTTTGTTTAGAGTTTTCAAAGCCAATTTAATTTGGTTAATAGTTATCAAATGATTATGATTGTTTGGTTGTTTGGCTATTACAGACTGAACTGTATCTGTATGTGAGAACACTGAACAGAAATATTTGTTTAGGTGATCAGCAGTAGTTTTATCAGATATTGTTGGTGTATTATTGATTACTAATGGCCCAATTTGTCTTGTATTACCTTTGTTTTTGCTTAAGTAAGAATATAGTGATTTATGGTAATTTTTGTGTGTGCTATTCTGAATTCTAGATTTCGCTTTTAATTTCACAATTGCAGATTTAAGCTTTTTACAGAACCCTATGTAGTATTAAATTTTCTTTATTGTTTTTTTTTAGTCTAGAAAAACATCTTTCTTTATGTTTAATTAGTTTCCTGATGTTATTATTTAACCATTTGGGAATGTATCCTTTTGGTTATATTTGTTTTGTTGGTACATATTTAGATTCTAGATTCAGAATAGTTTCCTTGAACTTGGTCCAGGCATGCTCAACTGATAAAGAAGAAAGAGTATATTCCCAGTCTATATCATTTAAGTAATTATTAATTAGTTTAAAGTCTGCTTTGTCGTACTGTTTAAGTGATAGTATTTCTTACATATTGTTGGTGTTGAGGTATGCTGAAAATATGGATTTATGATCGCTGTTTCCAAGAGGGTCTAGCAGAGATAGTTAGAAATGATGATTAAAATCGGTGGAACTTGTGCCACCCCTGATCAAGTTGAAACCCTGCAGCGTGATATAAAATAAGATCTCTGGACAATTAAGTGGGTATGCAACTTAACAATAAATGCAAGGTAATACACCTAGGACATCAGAACCCCAATCCATATACCTTGGGAAACACAACTTTACTAAGTACAACTGATGAAAAGGATCTTGGAATTAACATTTCAAATAAGTTGGATCATTCAAATCAAATTAATCAGGTTATCAGTAAGACAAATAAAGTTATATGGTCTGTCGACAATATTAAATCCCAACATTATGATGCCCTTGTACAGGGCTTATGTAAGACCACACTTGGAATCAGCTTCCCAGTTATGGGGTCCACACAAGAAGTGTAATCATTTCCAACTTGACAAAGTACAAAGAAAATACACAAAACAATTGCTAGGGTTACATACTGCATCATATAGTAACAGATTGAAATCCCTAAATTTAATGTTATTAGAGACCGCGTCGATTGAGGTGTGATCTTCTGTTCCTCTTTGATATTATAAACGACCCTATCTGATAACAGAATTGGGTTTAGAATTTAAATATAATATACACAATACCAGAGGGCATTCATTACAATTAGCTGGTAAATATTTTCATTGTAATAATAGGAAATATTTATTTACACTCATGGGTTATTCATCCCTGGAATTCCTTGCCATTGAAGGTTATAATCAGCAAATCAAAACAAGAATTTAAAAGATGACTCAATTCATTTTTACTTACAGATGGGCGACTTAAGTATTATTAATCTTGATATGGCTAGTATAGGAGCACCTATGAGCGTTCAGCTTCCTTGCTCCTCGCTTTCCTTAGTATGAACCTCCTGTAGGGTAGGAATACCAAGATCTGAAGATAAGCGTCCTGCATGTCCAGAGAACAGATCCAGTCCCCTTGATGAAGCAGAGTGAGAAGGCCGAGCAGAGTGACCATCCTGAATCTCGTATATTCTATATATGGATTCATGTTGCTGAGGTTGAGGATGGGACGCATGCCTCCCGTTTTCTTCGGAACCAGGAAGAAATGAGAGTAGAATCCCTTCCCACATTGTGCCAGGTGGAAGGGTTCTACTGCCCTTTTCTGCAGCAGCGCTTGGATTTCCTCTTGGATAAGGGCGAGATGGGCCAGACAGTAGTGGGAAGGCAATGATGGGCTGTTTTGGGGCATCTTTGAGAACTCTAGAGTGTGCTCCTTTTCCACAAGTTTTTTTTTCAGTTTAGTTTTATTGATTTTCAAACGCACATACAACTACATTTCACATACATATAAGAGCAGAGAAAGAGTACAGAATTAATATAGTCCAAAGTCTGCACATAAAAGAGGGTGCATCGAGTTCAAAAGCAGCATTATGCAAAACATAGCAGTTGAAAGGGAAACATTACCTTAAATAGTAGCATCAATAAATGAAAGTGAGACATGTCTCTAGAGAATATTCACTGCTCTGTCATAATGTCGGGTAGTTTCTCTGCTTGGCAATGAAGTAACTACTACAACTAAGATCAGATAAAGTACAGTTACGTAGAACTTACCGTAACAGTATATCTCGAGAACAGCTCTTGCAGCAGGTTACACCATTAGACTGAAGCCAGCAAGCGCCAGGACCCCACGGAAATTTTCTAGCTAGCAGTATTCAGCAGGACCGCCCGACGCCAGGCACAGTACCATAAGGGGCGGTCCCCCATAATCCCCAGTTCTCCCGCCGGAGACTCCCGGCCTCTGTATGACATCAGAAGAGGAGACTGAGGATCCGCCATCAAATGACAGTCAGAGAGATGCTGAGACACCTGATCCTAGGAGAAGGATGTTGGAACTAGAATCTACCTCCAGTGGGGATGGTGGGAGGGAAAGTACTTGCTGCAAGAGCTGTTCTCGAAGATCTACTGTTACGGTAAGTTCTTACGTAACTGTACTATCTTACTTCCAGAAACAGCTCTTGCAGCAGGTTACACCATTAGGACAGATTCCCAAACAATCATGGAAATCCCACACCACTGGGAGGAGGGAAAGTAGAAATCTTTCATGAAACCGAAGCCCAAGACAGAAGTCCTTGAAGGACTGCTAGACCAAAACCTGCTCTTCGCCTCGACGTAATATCCAGGCTATAATGCCTGATGAAAGTGTGCACGGAGCTTCAAGTAGCTGCAGCACAGATGGCCGAGGTGGACACATTCTTAAGGGCCGGAAAGGAAGTAGCCACCCCTCCTTGTGGAATGACCCTTAACCGCACCCGGTAAGGGTTTGTTGCGCTTCTGGTAACAGAACGTGATACACTGAATGAGCCACCTGGACAGCGACTGTTTGGAAACAGGAACTCCCATCATCCTGTGGGCAAAGGAGACAAACAACTGGTCCGATTTTCGGTGGTGTTTGGTTCTGGTCAGGTAGTATCGGAGACACCTATGCACATCTAGAGTCTGCAACAGGGTCTCTCCTTGATTCGAATAGTTGGGAAAGTACACTGGTAGATCGATGTCTTGATTAAGGGTGACAGCTGAGACCACCTTAGGCAGAAATCTGGGATTAGTCCATAGGGATACTCTGTCTTGGTGAAAAACCAAATAAGGCTCTTTGCACGAGTGCATGGAGTTCAGAAATTCTTCCGGCCGAAATAACGGCAACTAAAAACAATGTCTTCCAAGTGAGAAGACGTAGCCTGCAATCCGCGGATGGTTCAAAGGGTGGCAGCGTGAGCTGCTCCAGGACAAAGGGTAGATCCCATGGCGGAATCGGATCCTTAATCGGAGGTCTAAGGTGGAGAATACCTCTCAGGAAGGCTCGTGCCCGTGTCCAACTGGGATATGGTGTGTTGGCCTATCGGACAATGGTAGGCTGATATGGCACAGAGGTGTACTTTGATTGAGGAGCAAGTCAAGTCTGTCTGAAAAAGAGACAGGAGGTAGTCCAAGACCGACTTTTCTGGACAGTCTAGAGGCGAAAACCCCCGCGCTTGAGCCCATATGCAAAAACGGCGCCATTTCATGGTGCAAGTAGCGTGAGTGGCCGTTTTTCTCGCAGCCATCAGAACATCAGCTACCTCATGCGAGACCCCGTGTCACAAAATGGCTATGTCTCTAGGAGCCAAGCGTGCAGGGTCAGTGAACGAAGGTCCAGATGGACCAAGGAGCCCTCCTCCTGAGACAAGAAGTGAGAGCTGATTGGCAGAGGCACCGGAGGTTCCCGGGATAGTTGATGTAGCAAAGGGAACCAGATCTGCCTGGGCCAGAATGGCGCGATGAGTATCAGCATCGCTTGCTCTGTGCGAAGTTTCAGAAGAACCCTCTGGATCAATGGAAAGGGGGGGAAGGCAGAGAGGAATCTGCCTGCCTAGGAGAGGGACAACGCGTCTCGTCAGAAAACACCAGTCCCTGGATCTAGCAAGCAAAAATTGGGCAGTTTTGCGCGTTGGATGGGGACGCGAAAAAGTCTAACTCTGGTGTACCCCATCTGTGAAACAGATCCTCTACTATCTCCTGGAGTAGTTCCCACTCATGGACTCTGGCCTGAGAGCGGCTCAGGCTGTCTGCGATGACATTGTCCACTCCTGGGACATGAACAGCAATGAGGTTTGCGCCGTGCTGCAAAGCCCAATCCCACACACTCATGGCCTCCCTGCAAAGCAGGTAGGAATGGGTGCCTCATTTGTTGAGGTAATACATCACCGCAGAATTGTCTGTTTGTAACAGAAGAGTACCCGGTGGAATCTCCGACTGGAAGGCCTGCAGGGCATAAAGAACTGCTGTCATTTCCAGGAAGTTTATGTGGAGATAAGACTCTTGGGCTGTCCACAAGCCCTGAGACCGGACACCGTCGAGGTGTGCTCCCCATCCGCGCCCTGAGGCGTCTGTGGAGAGTGTCACAATCATAGACGGCGCAATGAAGGGGACCCTGCTGAAAGATTCTTCGGATCTAGCCACCATTGCCAATCCCGGATTATGGTCTTCGTGATCTGGATTGGAAGCTGCAGATGGTCTTGCTTTTGATCCCATTGGACCCGTAACATCCACTGGGTGACCTGCACGTGGAGATGAGCAAGCGGGACTGTTGCAATGGCCGTAGCCATGTGTCCGAGCAGGCAAAGGACCAATCTGGCAGGAACGGTCTTCTCTGCCGAAATGTCCCTGATGGGGGATCTGATGTGTTCCGCTCTGTCCTGGGGAAGAAAAGCTTTCCCTTGGACGGTGCCCAGAACTGCACTTAAGAACTGCAGAGTCTGAGACGGAACCAGACAAGACTTCTCTTGATTGATCAAGATGCCCAGCGTCTCAAACAGAAACGGAGTATACAGAATGGCGGACATCAAGGCCTCCAGAGAGGGCGCCATGAAAAGCCAGCCGTCCAGGTAGGGGAACACGTAGAGGCCTTGACTCCTCAGAGTCGCCGCTACGACTGCCATACACTTTGTGAATACCAGAGGTGCCGAGGACGGTCCGAAAGGGAGGGCTCGGAACTGATAATGGTGGCCCTGGAACTCGAAGCGCAGAAACTTCCTGTGCGCTCGAGCGATGGGTATATGCAAGTAGGCGTCCTGCATGTCCAAACATGCTAGAAAGACACCCTGCTTGAGCATGGGATTCAGACCTGGAAGGGTCACCTTTCGGAAGCGTTTGTACAGGACCGACTCGTTGAGGTCGCTGAAGTCCAGGATCGGACGGAGATCCCCTGTTTTCTTGGGAACCAGAAAGAAGTGAGAATAATATCCTATGTCCCTCTGGTTCCGTGGAACGTGCTTCTCATCTTCTTTTTCCAGGAGCATGAGCACCTCCTGCCATATAAGCAGGGCGTGCTGACCCGAGTAACAGGAAAGCAGGGGAGGTCTTGCCAGTGGGTGGTCAAGAAATTCTATGAAATGGCCCTTCTTGACCAACTGGAGAATCCACCGGTTGGTGTTGATCGACTGCCACCCTAAAAAGTGACGAGCGGTGCGACCCCCAACCTTTTGCGCCCGTTGATCCAGAGGAGGGGCAGGGGCCGGGAAAGAGTCATGCTGTGGCAGCACTGGTCCCTGCAGGCTGGGCCGGTTTAGTGTAACGTTGGGCTCTGCCTAGGGACAACTTAGCTTGGGCTTTTCGCTGAAAGGAGCCCCTTTGTTGCTGGCCGGAACGTGGCTGTTGTCTTTGTTGCTGGCTGTGAAAACGGCTCTGGTTCCTACGAAAGGAACCGGGCTTGGGTCTGTACATGGCCTGTATAGACCTGACTGTCTTCCCAGCGTCCTGAAGTTTGGTCATCACCCTCTCCGAGGGTTCACCAAAAAGTACTTTGCAATTGTATGGGACGTCAAGAATGTTCTTCTGTACATCTGGGGTGAAGCCGGAGACATGGAGCCAAGAGTGTCGCCGAAGACAGACGCCTGAAGCTGCAGCTCTGGTGGACGAGTCCGCAGAATCGTCTCCACATCAGACCCTGTGCGGAGGAGGTTTAGGAGCTCCGCCTTCTGCTCACCATCTGTAAGTTTATCGACCAGGTCCTGGCCTTGTTCCCACAGGGCGTTCTGAAATTGTACCATGTGGGTTAGGTATTTCAGGGACCTGATGGAGCATGTAATGGCCACATACATGCGTCTCCCCAGGGCGTTCAATTGTTTGGATTCCTGGTCCGGTGGCTGTGTGCTCATGTGTTGCGGTCTCTGGGACCAGTCATGTGAGGCCGTAATGACCAGGGAGTCTGCCAGAGGTTGTTGAGCCAAGTACTGGTCCTCTCTCGGGGTCTTGTACAGGCGGTCAGCTTTCTTCGGCACCGCAGGAGTGGAGTGCGGACGTCTCCATGCAGCCTTGGTGATGTCCGCGAAGGTGTCTACCAAGGGTGGCACTACCACAGGCTTTGGATCTTTCTGCCGAAGATAACGGGCAAGGTGCTGTCTTTCAGGGTCGAGTTCTTCAGCATTCCATCCCATGTTGTCCTGGATGTGCCTCATGATCTCAGAGAAAGAGGGGTCATCCGGAGGAGACCTGGGAAGGTCATGTGGGTCAGGTGATGAAATGCTGAGTGGAGAAGGAGATCTGGAGTAATCCCAGGTATCCGATCTGGAGTCCTCCCCCGACAGGGTATATCGACGACGTCTAGGTCGCTTGGGGCTGGGAGACCCTGATGGAGATCTTGAGGGAGGCTTTCTCTGATCCTGGGATCTACCCATAGGAGGTGGAGTCTGCTCCTTGGGGGTTGGTGGTCATCCTGCTGGCCCCTGTAGTGGAGGATGGGGCGTAGGAGGCGAAAGAGTAGGAGGAGGGGGAGAAGGAGGTTTCACTGGGACCATGTCTTTGCGGATGGTGTCTCACCAGAAAGTAAAGAGTTCCTTTACTTCTTGAATATTCATGCCCGACAGCGGGCCTGGCGCCGGTGGTCTGTCGCCGGGGTCGGGCGTCAGGTCCTCGGGTGTCTCCGGGGTTGGTGAAGGTTCCCTTGGAAGCCCGGCATCCTCTGTGTCGCCCGCCTGGTCTTTGGGAAACACAGTGTCCTCCTCTGTGGAGTCCCTGTGACCGGTGTCAACCGGTGACTGGGGAGCGGTCTTTGGCTCCGGTGAGGCTGACGTCTGTTGCTTGGCCGACGACTTCGGGTCTGGTGAACGCCTGGCCAGCATCTGGTGGCTTGGCTGATGTTCTCGGCTCCGAACACCTGGCCGACGTCGGGTCCGTCATCTGCTTGAGGGACGTCAGGTCCTTCGTCTTCCTGGGTGGAGGGTCCGGGCCCCTAGGGGGCTGGGAGACTGACCTGGAGTCGGGGTCCTGACGTCGGGTGGAAGAGGAAGACTTGTGACGTTCAGAGGACTTTGAAGAGGCCCGAGAGAGAGTACAGGAAACAGAGGGCCTGGAAGTCTTAATGGGCTGAAGAGTCGAAGAACCGCTGGAAGCCCGGACCTTGACCGGAGGGGGCTGAGACCTAGCCCTGGAGGGAGAGCGGTCTGATGGGATGGATCCTAAGCTCTGCGAGTCCGAGGCCCGGTTTGGGGATCTGGACCTTGCATTCTCCCGGTGTTTGTGGACCTTGGAGAAAGAATCGCCCCTGGAGGAAGGTTCCTTGTCCATCCTGTTAAGTTTTTCCTCTAGCAGGTAAGCCTGAAGTGCCTTCTGACGGCGGATCCTGGTGCGGCTGTTGAACCCCTGGCAAAAGGTGCAGGCCTTAGTATTGTGGTCTGGGCCTAAGCAACACACGCAGGAGGAATGAGGATCCTTGAAAGGGATCTGTTTTCCGCAGGCACACTTTGAAAGGTGACCTTCAAATGAAAGAGTTGGAGAGAACATTAGTCGTATAGAAACTCTGGAAGTTCTAAGTCATTGTGCACTAGGTAGAGACAGAGAGGCCGATGCTGGTGAGTCGATGGCGGAAAATAACTGGGGATTATGGGGACCGCATTACTGTACTGTGCTGGACGGGGCGGGACTGGCTGGGATGGGTCCCCGCTGAATACTGCTAGCTAGAAAATTTCCGTGGGGTCCTGGCGCCTGCCGGCTTCAGTCCTAATGGTGTAAACTGCTGCAAGAGCTGTTGCTCGAAGTAAGATCTATACATTGTAAATATATATTCACGACACAACACTCCATTGTCAGGTTGCATGGAAGCACTATAACTGGTGCATGGGCAATCCGGAAAAAAAGAAAAGTGTGAAAGTAAGTATCAGCAGTGACCATGCCTGGGCCTCACCCTATTCCTGTCCTCAGTTTCAAATAGGCAAGGAAGGGATCCCAGGAAGCAAAGTATGCAGCGCACTTATTGACTATGATATGTGACATGCGATCTAGTGAGGCCAAAAGTATAAGTGCATGGAGGAGCTCAGAAAAAGTTGGGATTTCTGTGGATCTCCAGTGACATAAAATTAGACGTTTAGCTGACATGCCTAACTGGGCGAGCTAGCGTAGTTGCTGAGGTTTTAGGTGAGCTCCTTGGGGTGGGAGACCCAAAATCCAGACCAAAGGGTCTAAATGTATAGTACAACATAACACTTGGGTAGCAAGCTGGGCTACTTGTGACCAAAAGGAAAGTAAAGGGCATTGCCACTTGATATGAAGTAGGTCTCATGGCTGGGCCAAACACTTCCAGCAGAGATTATTGTCCAGAAGCTTCACTTTTAGGAGAACTACAGGTGTTCTATACCAATGATGCAATATTTTATTTTGAATCAATCTGTTGTGCAGATCTGGATAGTGCACAGGTGCCAGTTTCCAGCAACGGGCCCAGCAAACATCTTCTAACTTTCAAAAAGCATCTCTAGATATGAGAAACAGATTTCTGGATAGGGGCTACAATTATTTGGATACTGAAAATGCATATGAAGCCTCGAGTAAGTGGGATAGAAATGATCTATTACAAAATGAAAAGTTAAATGTAACTAAAACTGAGAGGTTTACTATTGTTACATCTTTTTCAGCTCATGCATCACATGTCGAGAAGATTTTAAAAGATAAGTGGCATATTTTGAAAGGAGACCCAGGTCTGATACAAGTTTCCAGTAATGTATCACGGATTACATATAGGAGAGCTAGTACGTTGAAAGACACATTGGTGCAGTTTTCAGAAACCGAATTTGTCAGATCATATCTGGTTAACGAATAGAGCTGTGGGCTGTTTCACTTGTAAAAAAAATGTTCTTGTTGCAAACAAGCATCAGTGGGAACAAGTTTTGTTAATCCACATAATGATAAGAAGTTTGAGATTTGTCAGTTCATAACATGTGAAAGTATAGGAATTATTTATGTGGCGATGTGCTCCTGTGGTGTTTTTTACGTTGGCAAAACCAAGAGAAAGTTTAAAAATAGGATTGCTGAGCACTGTATAGAGCTATAAAAAATTCTGATTTAAAGTATGCAACTGCTTTACATGTGAATCGTTCTGTAAACCCTCGAACACGTTGTTTCTCTTTTAGAGCAACAGACAAAGTGTGTGTGAATCCAAGAGGTGGGAAATTTGATAATTAAAAAGAGAGGGTTTTTGGATTTATATGTTGCAGGCCTGTAAATATCCTGGTCTTAATGGGATGTTTGATGTTATGCCATATTTGAAGTAAATAGCTAATGATGTTTCAAATATATTGCTATATTGTTATTTATATATTTTTTTTTATTTTGCAGAGAACAAATGTGTTTTTCTCCTCAGTGATATACACGTTGAGTGACCAGAACAAGATCTCTAAGAAGTGAAATGAAATGAAGCTTTGGATTGCTTTATTTAACATTTGTGCAATATTTTACTTAATTTAAGTGATATTAAATTGTGTTTATGTATTTGCTTTTTATGTATTAAAAGAACTGTCTTTTTAAATATATTGTATTAAACATATATGGATGCATTGTTATGACGTCATTTGGTATGTGTGTATATAAGGCGACCTGTTTGTAACATTGTTAGCCTTTTGATAAAGGATTGAGATCCAAACGCTGTCAAGGTGTTGTGTGTGGCACTCTAAATAAATATTTTGGGTATTTAAATAATTCTCAAACAGCAGCGTCTTATATTATATGTGGTGGTGAGTGCTTGACTATCTTTGAAGTAATAAATATTCTAACTTAGTGTTCAGAGCTTTTTCCCATTTTTGCTGAGACTCCTAGACTGTGAGGGGATACTATCTCTTATACTAGCGTGAATGGAGCTGGCTTGGCCTTTGGGAAGCTGAAGCCATTCAGATAGCTTCTGAGGTCCGTCCCCCACAGGCGGTGGACGTTTCAAATAATCTGAGAGGGAGCCTGGAACTGTAAATATCTCCAAAAATCCCCCTTCCCCATATCTTTTATGCTGGCAAGATCCTGAAAGGATTGAATCCTTCGCTCTGTCGTGTCAAGGACATCCGACAGAACTCTGATACCTTTGCTCTCCCACTGCGGCCAGTAAATGGGCATGTTGTCCATCAGAATGTGTTTGTTGCAATGTATGGGAGTAAAGGGCAGGGGCCGGGGATTGGCTTTGATCCATATGTGCACTCTGTTCCATTGTTGAGCCGCTGGGGCTATCATGGGATGGACCTGCATATGCTTAGATGAGAGGATGTAAATCTGGAGAGAAAGACGGTGGACCTTAGCAGTTTCCTTTTCCATGTACAGCCATTGTGGTGAGCCTGAGGAAAGTGTGCTAAACCACTTTAGGGACTGCACTGCCGAATAAGCCCACGTATAGCCTTCCAGCCAAGGCAAACACCTGCCACCTACCTTCCAGTGATAGCGCAGTTTGCTTCTGCTATACAGGTGTTTTTTTGTTATCCCAGAAGAAGTTACCAATTATGGTGTCTAGGGTGTGGAGCCACTTGGTAGGTGGAGCCAATGGAATGTGAGACAGGGGTATAGGAGCTTGGGAGCAGAGATCATTTTAAGGGCTAATATTTGCCTGCCAGGGTAAGATAAAGCGCTTTCCACCTATCCAGCTCTGTTTTGAGATGTGCAGCTAATGGTTGCATATTAAG
Organism: Neoceratodus forsteri; assembly: GCA_016271365.2. NCBI lineage: Eukaryota > Metazoa > Chordata > Ceratodontiformes > Ceratodontidae > Neoceratodus > Neoceratodus forsteri. The sequence goes on along the minus strand of CM028130.1, from coordinate 1,118,490,246 downwards.
ATCCCACACTTTGGAAAGATCATAGGGGACATGAATACCGAGATATAACAGGGATCCTGGGGCCCATCTGAGGCCTAGAGGGGCCACCATATCTGGGGTGCAGACAGGGTTAAGAGGGAGCACTTTGGTTTTGGATTTATTGATTCTGAGGCCTGATATGCCTGAAAAGTCAGACAGAAGAGAGAGAAGAACCGGGAGGGAAGTAGATATATCTTCTAGTGGGACCAGCAGGTCGTCCACATACACAAGAGTAGAGTACGCTTGGGACCCTATAGATATTCCCCAGATGATGGGGTGTTGCCTAATAGCAGCTGCAACTGGCTCAGCTGCAAGAATAAAAAGAAGGGGGGATGGGGGCAGCCTTGCCGGGTACCTCTCCCAAGCTGAAAATGTTCACAGACCAATGCGTTAGTCCGCACTCTGGCCACGGGATGATGGTAAAGTGCCTGTATCCACTTCTGGAAATGGGTCCCAAACCCAAACTGTTGTAAGACCAGCCCAGGATAATCCCATTCCAGAGAATCAAAGGCCTTTTCCAAGTCAATAGCCAGTGCCGCCGCTGGAGTGGGAAGTGTTTGGGCTTGCCACATAAGATTGAGTAGGGATCAGATATGGTCTCTACTGAAACTACCCAGGACAAACCCCACCTGTGAAGGGTGGATAAGGGAGAGAAGAAGAGGATTTAGTCTGGTGGCCAGGACTTTGGCAAATAGTTTGCTGACTATGTTGATAAGGGAAGAGTGGCTGGTGGATTGCAGGCATAGTAGAATCTTTGCCTTTTTTTGGGAAGACAGTAATAACTGCCTCTTGTAAGGTGGTGGGGGGGGGCGGAAGATACCTCTATCTAGGGCCTCAAACACCGAAGATAGAAGAGGGGTAATTTGAGGAGAGAGGATTTGTCAGAACTCTACTGGAAACCTTCCCCTCCCAGGGTTTTACCCATGTGCAAGGTCTGTAAGGCGACTACTACGTCAGAGGGAGAGATGGGCATATCTAGATGTGCTGCCTGGGAGAGCTGTAGAGTGGGGAGCTGGAGAGAAGAGAGGAATGCCTCTGCAACCTTCAAGTCCTGCCCCCTGGTGGAGGTGTATAAATCTGAATAAAACTGTTTCATAATTAGATTGATGTGCTGGGGTCCGTTTGGGTTGCACCAGAGGGATCACGGAGACCAAGAATATGGTGCTTGGCCTGCTGTTTGCGTAGTTTATAGGCTAAGAGCTTACTGGCCTTTTCCCCACTGTTCCAGTAATGATGACGCAGTCTGAGTATGGCAAGCTCTGCCTTCCGGGAGAGCAATTCGTCAATCTCTATACGAGTTCTAAGCAGCTCTTTCCCCACAGGAGAGCTTGGCTGCATTTTAAGGGTCTGTTTAGCTAATGTTTCTAGTGTTTTAAGATGTGATTCTAGGGATTTCAAAAGATGTTCCCGCTGTTTCTGTCGTTTAGAAGCATACACAATTATTGCCCCTCAAAGACAGACTTTAAGGGCTTCCCAGGTAATACCGGGGGAGCTATCCTGGGGAGAGCTTTCTGCTAGAAAGAGGGCGGTTTCGGAGGATATCCACTGCACAAAGTCTGGGTCCTTAAGGAGAAGAGGGTCCAGTTTCCAAGAGGAGGATTTAAAAGGGTGTATGCCCCAGAGAGTGTGTAAGTGGACCGCGGCATGGTCAGATATAACCTGGGCATGATCACTGAGTCAACTGTATTTTGGCAGATATCCACAGAGGCTAGCTAAAAATCCAGACGGCTGTGTGTACCATGCACCGGGGACATATAGAAGTAGTCCCTCGTCTTGGGACGCAGGGTTCTCCAAATGTCTGTAAGGCCAAATTTGACCATCATCTGTTGAAAAGCTAGCCAGGCCCTGGGGTGTTGTGCGGCAGTCGGATTGCTACAATCTAACGGAGGTGCCAAGGCTAGATTAAAATCTCCCCCCAGAATAACTGGGGTGTATGTGGGAGCAAGGGAGCTAAGTTCTTGGGCCACCTTGTGAAAGAAGGTGGGGGCATCCTCATTCAGAGCATTTATGCATTCCAGAACCAAGGGGCTTTCTGGGGTGTTTAGTAGAGTGAGCAACCATCTGCCATGAGGATCGGTCGGCACCAAAGTGGGGGACCAGGTGAGAGATTTATGAAGGAGTATAGCCACCCTCTTTTCCTGGAGGAGGAGGAAAAGAAAGACTTTCCCAACAGTCTCTTGCCAGTTTATTATGATCCTGCATTGTCAGTTTTGTTTCCTGCAGAAAAGCGACCACGGTCCTCAGCCTCTTAAGATGGGCTAACACCTGTTTACACTTTACCGGGGTGTTCAAGCCCCGTACGTTCCAGGTGTAGCAGTGGAGGTCACCCATTATTGCGTAAAACATGAAAAGTGCTGAAGGATAAAAGATAGGCACACTGAACTGAGGCTGAGGTAGCAGCTGCACTAATCTGCAGGAAAGGCCCATCAAGCCCCTGCCCCCCAGAATAGGCATTCCAACTAGAGTCCTGCACTACAATGCAACGAAACAGTTCCTGGTCACGTACATTAATATTAACAAGACACGGGCAAATGGGCCAACAAACAGTAAAACTATTTACAAACAACTTGAAAACCAGTTGAAAACTCTTGCATGGAAGGAGATAGTTATGCCGGCAGGCAAGCTGCTGAGGCCATCTATGTCCTTCTTGAGGGGTGGAGATTGGAGGAAAAAAAAAAAAAAAAAGGTCACGCCGAGTACTCAAGGCATTGCCTGTCACTATCATAGGCTGCCTATTAGGGGCCCTGTCCCATCTGGGATTTAAGACTGTGGGGAGAGATAAGAGTGAACGAATCTGCATCTCTCGGGGGGGGGTTGCTCAGTATTCTGAAAAGGAGAGGGAGGTGGATCTGGTAGCCGAGGGGGTACTGCAGAAGGGGCATCAAACTTATACGAAAGCAGATCCCAGTACACGAGCTGAGATCTATCGGATGAAGCTCCTCCCTGCTAGAATCCCTCATCACAGACACGCAGATGGCCCACAGACTGGCAGGATGAACTTAGGAACACTATCCAGCCCCAAGAGGGGTGGTGTTCATCTCTACATGAGAAAACAACCTAGTCCCTAAAAATTAAGAGATACAGTGAGGTAGCCCGATGGGCTAAATATGTACATATCTCACAAGCATCGAGGCCCCCCATCAGTTTAGGAGAAATAAACATCATAGAATACATTATCAGCCTTGTGATTTAAAAGATATCAGAGCACAGTAGCAAAGGTAAAATAGAAATAAAACAAAAGAGTCTAACATCAGCTCTAACAGTCCAGTATCATAGGACAGAAGGCGTGCGCTGCCCGAGGTCTTAGCTGGTGCTTAAGTTTAATTAGAAGGCCTATGGAGGGGAAACAGTACACAGATTAGGGTATAGAGTCAACAATGAGAAGGAACGCATAGCCTCTATTGGTAATCCCTCCTTTACTAGCCCCGCTGAGTGATTATTATAACAGAGAAGTCTTACTCTTTCTCCAGATCAGGGCGGCTTCTCCTTCCCCGGCAAGGCAGCTGAATGCGGCGGGGCCTCGCAATGCTGATCTTGATGTAGCAGGACGCTGGGGGCCTCTGGTGAAGACCTGGTTGTGGGGAATACTGTGTTTTCATTGCCGCCACCGAGGCCCATGACTTTGGCGCTCTCTGGGGTAAGTGAGCAAGCTGCTGTGTAGCCTCCTGGGGGGGTAGTGTCCATCCAAGTTGTCAAGATGGCAAACTTGTTGGGGGAATGGAACTGGCTTAGAGAATCCTCCTTGCGGTCTGAGCTGGCGTCCTCTTGATTTTGCTCCGTCGGGTGCTGCCTCTTCTTGTGGCACTGCGAGGGCATCCGCTTGCTGCTTCTAGGAGGGCGAGGGGCTTCGAAACACTGGACGGCGGTCTCACCGTTTTGTGATGCTGTGCAATGTAAGTTGCTCACTGGGCCCTCAGCCTTATTGAATAATACCTGGTCCTGGGAGTCTTTAGGGTATTCCCTCTGAAGAAAATCCATGATAGTTTCGGGGGAGAAAAAGAGAGTTGGGGACCCACTGATGTTTATTTTCATTGTCGCTGGACAGGGTAAAGAAAAAGGAACTTGATGCATATGCAGGATCCTGTGACAATCTGTATAAGCTTTCCATCTTTTGGAGAGCTCCTTTGAATAGTCCTGGAAGATTTGGATCCAGTTTCGATTCCAGGAGATAGAGCTCTTAATTCTGTCCACTTTCATAACTTGCTCTTTTTGTCGGAAATCTAGAAATCGGGCCAAAACTGGCTGCGGACATTCTCCGGGTTTGGGTGGCGGAGCAAGCGAGTGGTGAGCACGTTCGATATGGAGGATGGTAACAGATGGCAAGCCAAGGATCTGAGGCAATGCAGTTTGCAAGAAGCCGATGGTATCTTGTTGCTCCATTCCTTCAGGGAAGCTGATGAACCGCAAATTATTGCATGACTCACAGTTTTCCACTTTGTCTTGGAGCAGGTGTACGATGTTCCATCCGTCTGTACATCATCTTCTATACATATGTATGCTGATGATACGGTTTTCTCCTCAGGGCCATCGCCTTGGATGTTGCCTCAGGCTTCAACGTGATTATAATAATGTCCAGTGTTTTTCAATCTCACCAACTCTTCCTAAATGCCAAGAAATCAGTGGCTATGACGCTCGGCACTAGACAGAAACTGTCAAGGCACCCATCTTACCCCGCTTTCACTACTCTCGACGGGGCAACTATAGATGCCATGGCGTCCTTCAGGTTTCTGGGCGTTTGGTTGGATCAACATCTCACTTTCTTGGACCATATACAGTCGTGGCCAAAAATACTGGCGCCATTGCAGTTTTTTCTAATAATGCACCATTCCTTCCAGAAAATTGTTGAAATTAAAAAATATTTTGGTATCCACATATGTATTTCTTTGGTTTGCAGTGGGATAAAACACAGAAAGCAGAAAAATTTACTAAGTCTTAGCTTATTCCACACAAAAATCCTTAAATGGCCCGGACAAAATTATTGGCACCTTTTAGAAGTAGTTAGAAATAATTAGATTTCAAGCAGGTGATTCTCCTTCACTTTGGAATTGAACTCATCTGTGGTGAGTTGCAGGTGCCTGCAATATAAAAATCACTCATTCAACCAGTTTGAATAGAAAAGGACTCATTCTCCTGCTCTGTGTCACTGTGTGTACCGTAATGAGCATGGAGAAAAGAAAGACAGCCAGAGAATTGTCTGAGGAGGTCAGACAGAAGATTGTAGCCAAGCATGGACAATCTCAAGGCTACAAATCAATCTCCAGAGACCTTGATGTTCCTGTTTCCACCGTACATAATGTTATCAGGATGTTTAAGGACCATGGCACTGTAGCCAACCTCCCTGGACGTGGCCGCAAGAGAAAACTTGATCGAAGATTGCAGCGCAGGATTGTTCGAATGGTGGAGAAAGCACCTCGATCAACTGCCAAACAGATTCAAGCTGACCTTCAGACACAAGGTACGACAGGTAGAAGACCTGGTTTGCTGGCCAAGGCACCTAGCTTCACCTGAGCTCTTTCCTTCTAAGATTGCTTGAAAGGCAGAGTAGAGAACCTTACCAGAGCAAGGGAAAAGGATTAAGACTTCTTTTGGCTAGGCAGATTTACGGTGTGTTTTTATTTTGTACTCACAGGGATTGCTACTGTTTGTTGCTAACATTTCATTGCTTTATTTTCTCTGATTCAAATTGTTGTTGCTGGTATACCTTCTTCTGCATTATTACAAGGTGTGCCTACAGGTGTGTGCTAACAGATTACTGATGTAATCTTCTGATTCCAATTGTCTTTTGCAAGGTATATCTTCTGTTACTGCTTTATTTTTCTCTGTAGCAAAGTGTTTCTTACAGTGTATATCTTATCTGAAATTATTACAGGTGGAGCTTACATTTTTGTGACTTTTATCACTGGGCTAAGCAAAATTACTGTTTGACACTGTTTTATTTTATTCTTTTTTTGTTGAAAAGGTTTGTTGTCTCAGAGGTGTTTCAGTCTCCTTCTCACATTGAAGGAGGTAATTGCTTGCCTCCCACAGTTCTTCCAAAGGATTAGGTGTGTATCTGGGGGTGGAGCTGGCAAACTGTCAGTAATTTCCAACAGAAAGAAGGCTTAAAAGGTCAGGTTAGTTGCTATCTTGGAGGTAGAAGACCTGGTTTGCTGGCCAAGGCACCTAGCTTCACCTGAGCTATTTCCTTCAAAGATTGCTTGAAAGGCAGAGTAGAGAACCTTACCAGAGCAAGGGAAAAGGATTAAGACTTCTTTTGGCTAAGCAGATTTACTGTGTGTTGTTGTTTTTATTTTGTACTCACAGGGATTGCTACTATTTGTTGCTAACATTTCATTGCTTTATTTTCGCTGATTCAAATTGTTGTTGCTGGTATACCTTCTTCTGCATTATTACAAGGTGTGCCTACAGGTGTGTGCTAACAGATTACTGCTGTAATCTTCTGATTCCAATTGTCTTTTGCAAGGTACATCTTCTGTTACTGCTTTATTTTTCTCTGTAGCAAAGTGTTTCTTACAGGGTATATCTTATCTGAAATTATTACAGGTGGTGCTTTACAGATTTTACAGTTTTATCTAACATTAGGATAAGCTTTCAGGGTTACTGCATTTGTTGTTGACTGATTGTTTCTGCTCTTACCTCCTTGTTCTTTCGTCCGTGGTTCTTCTTTATCGGCAGGGGAAGGGCCCAACCAACCACCCCACACTACACTCCTTTTATAGGGTACCACAGTTGTGTCATTTCCTGTGGCAGAGCAGGAAGGGGCGGATCAGTGGGGCATCCACAAGGTGAGCTCATTTACAGGGGCACTAGTAATTTAACTTGGTATAACAAGTTATACAAAAACAAAACACAAAATCAAACCATTACTTGCATTTTCTTCCTTCTAATTACTCTGACTAGGTTATAAACCCAGCAACTTATCTGGAATGGATATCATTAACTGCAGGTACTGTGGAACAATTTTCAGAAGGACAGTCTTACAGGATTTAGGACACTGTCCTACATGCTGGGCCATTGGAGATCTTAGGGCTCAGCTCCGGGCAGCATGGGCAGAGATTGCACCTCAAATTTCATATTCAAGAGGAAATACATTATAAGAACCACCCACCATTTCCCCAACATCCAACAGAAAAACCTCGACCGCAGAGGGTAGTTGGTCCAGGAGGTTGGCAGGTGGTTAGGAGGGGCAAATCGGGTGCCCCATCACTCTTTGCTCTCCAACATATTACCTCCAAAAACCATATAAACACTACAAACAGGTATCTGCCTCTATCTCTGAAATCAAACAAAGGGGAAGAGGACACTGCAGAGCACGACACTGCAGCACAGGAGCTAGCACAACAAAACTCACCCAAATCAGGAACCAAAACAAAATAAGCAAAAAGGAAATCAAAAAAACTTCTGATCATAGGAGACTCCATGATTCGGGGAGTTGATACCCATCTCCTGCCAGGGGTAATGGTCAGATATCTCCCAGGTACATCAGCATGGAGAGACACGGACCGCATTGATAAAATTGTTCACAAAGCAGGAGAAAACATTGATGTCCTGGTAAACATAGGGACTAATGATCTCGCCAGCCGGTCAGTTGTGGAGACCAAGGAACACATGACCAGGCTGGGTGACAAACTATCATCCATTTCATCCGGCAGCTCCTTCTGAGATCCTGCCAGTCTGGGAGAGGGGGACAGATGGACGGAAGGTCAGAGAAGGGGAGATAGGGGAGCTAAACATGTGGCTCAAGGGCTGGTGCCAGGAAAAAGGACACAGATTTGTAGGGAACTGGCAACAGTTCTGGGAGCGAAAGTTCTTTAAATTTGACAGACTGCATCTGACTAAGGAGGGAGTCAGTGCATTGGGGCAGAAGTTTGATGTCTTTGCAGAATATTTAAACTAGCAAACAGGGAGAGGGGTGCAGCACCCCATAAGTCGAATGGGAAGAACACCCCTCCCCCCTCAGCTAGTGGTCAAACAGGGATTCAGCATGATTGCAGTTCATTTGCATCACCAGGTAAGAAAAAAGGTCAGTCTCCCCATACGATGCACAGGGGAAATGCCAAACCTCACCCAACAACGAACACACTGAAATCTGGCCAATGGAAAATCATGTACACAAATGCTCACAGCCTGGGAAATAAGATCCCAGACCTGCAGGCAATAATGTCAGAGGCTAAACTGGACATAGCAGCAATTAGTGAGACGTGGTTTACCAGTAACCACACTTGGGAGACTTCAGTACCTGGCTATGTATTGTTCAGAAGAGACCGAAGTGCAAAAGGGGGTGGAGTGGCCCTGTATGTCAATGAAAATATCAAAGCTACAGAAATTCAGAATACACATAAGGAGCCAGAAGAACTGTGGGTCACGCTGGAAACAGGAAATGGAACAGCCATAAGAACCGGGGTTGTCTACAGGCCCCCAGACCAGGGGGAGGACATAGACACATTACTGTTAGAAGATATACAAAACATGACAGCTAAAGGGGAGGTTCTGATAATGGGAGACTTCAACATGCCGGATACAGATTGGTCAATACCAGCAGGAACATCTGCCAGAACTAGACACATGGTGGATTCCTGCAGGGAGGCCTCAAACAACTGGTACAACAACCCACAAGAGACAGGGCTATCCTAGATCTAGTACTGACTAACAGGGAAGGGATCACAGATCTCCAGGTAGAAGGTCACCTGGGGCCAGTGACCATCACATGGTATGGTTCAATTTGGCTACTACATCTAAATCATCCCATTCCAAGGCAAAGATATGGGACTTCAGAGGAGCTGACTTTGATAAGATGGCCAACAGAGTTAAGCTAGCCCTGGCAAAAAGAAACACAGGTGAGGAGATACAGGCAAAGTGGGCAAGCATTAAGGATGCAATACTTGAAGCAACATCCCATTGTGTTAGACAGAAAAGGAAGTGCAAAAGAAGAAGGAAACCACTTTGGTTCTCAAATACAGTAGCAGAAAAGGTCAGAGCCAAAAGGCTGGCCTTCAGGAAATATAAGAGAACACAGCGGATGAAGATGGGGAGGCATACCAAACTGCCCTAAGGGAAGGCAGTAAGGCAGGCAAAGTCCCAAACTGAGGAAACACTAGCACGAACAGTAAAAGAAGGTGACAAGACTTTCTATAGATACATTAGTGAAAGGAGAAAGTCCAGAGGGGTATTGCTAAGCTTAATGGAGAAAGGAACATGTGAGGAGGAGGACTCTGTAAAAGCATCTATCCTAAATAGATGCTTTTGCTCAGTATTTACTGAAGAGAAGGTAGGGCAGGGCCCACAGCTCACGCACCATGGACACGGGGAGGGAGGTGAGCACTACTCCTTCACAAAGAAAGGGTCCCACAAGAGCTCGCTAAGCTCAGGGTGGATAAGGCAATGGGACCTGATGGCATACATCCCAGGGTACTTGAGGAGCTAAGGGTGGAACTAGCAGAGCCATTAGCAGAACTATTTAGTGAGTCTCTGAGAACAGGAGAGGTCCCAGAAGACTGGAGAAGGGCTCATGTGATCCCCGCCTCCACAAAAGTGGTAGGGGAGGAGGCGAGGACTACAGACCAGTCAGTCTTACCTCAGTAGTGGGCAAGATTATGGAGGCACTCCTTAAGAAAGGATAGTGCAACACCTGGAATCCATAGGGCATAGGATCCAAGACAGCATGGGTTTACAAAGGAAGGTCCTGTCAAACTAATCTCATAGATTTCTTTGACTGGGTAACCAGAGTGGTGGGACCAAGGGGACAGTTGATGTAGCCTACCTTGACTTCAGCAAAGTTTTGACACTGTTCCACACAGAAGATTGATAAATAAGCTGGGTAGGCTCGGGTGGGTCAGAAGTTAGTCAACTGGGTGGCAAACTGGTTAATGGGCAGAAAACAGAGGGGTGGTAAATGGTATACAGTCAGAAGAGATGCAAGTCACAAGTGGGGTACCTCAGGGATCAGTGCTGGGGCCAGTCCTCTTCAATATCTTCATTAGTGACCTTGCAGATGGACTAGAGGGTAAGGCTTGTCTGTTTGCAGATGACACCAAGATCTGCAACAGAGTAGATGATCCAGATGGGGTGGGCAGAATGAGAAGAGATCTGGATAAACCAGCAAAATGGTCAGAAGAGTGGCAACTGGGATTTAATGCAAAGAAGAGCAAGATCATGCACATAGGGAAGAGAAACCCTGAAGCCACCTATAGGCTGGGAGGGGAGTTGCTGGCAGTCACAAAGGAAGAAAGAGACTTGGGCATCATCATCACTGATGACCTGAAATCATCCAAGTAGACCTCTAAAGCAGTATGTAAGGCTAGGGTGATGTTAGGGTGTATAAGTAAGGGTATCACAAGTCGTAAGAGAAAGGTAATAATCCCTCTTTACAAGTCACTGGTTAGGCCCCATCTGGAGTACTGCATGCAGTACTGGAGGCCACACCTTCACAAGGACATTAACCAAATTGAGGCAGTCCAGAGAAGGGCAACCAAAATGGTGCAGGGACTGCATCAGAAGACATATGAGGACAGATTAACTGAGCTCAATATGTATACCCTTGAACAAAGGAGGGAGAGAGGTGATATGATCGAGACATTCAAACACCTTAAGGGCATTAACAAGGTGAAAGAGTCTAACATGTCTAACTGGAAGGAAAAGTATGTCTCTTTGCAGGGGACACAAAGATCTGCAACAGAGTTGATGCACAAGGTGGGGTGGAAAGGATGAGAAGGGACTTGGCAAGGTTAGAGGAATGGTCAAATGTATGGCAGCTTAGATTCAATGCTAAGAAGTGCAAGGTAATGCACCTGGGAAACAAAAGCCCAGGAAGAGTACACAATGGGGGGTGAGATACTAACAACAACAAAAATGGAAAGGGACCTGGGGGTAGTCATATCAGATGACCTAAAGGTGGGCAAGCAATGTGAGAGGGCAGCAAGGAGGGCTGGGGGATACTGGGATGCATAGGAGAGGCATCACCAGTAGAAAACAGAAGTTATTATCCTCTGTACAGACAGCTGGTGAGACCACATCTGGAGTACTGCGTGCAGTTCTGGAGACCCAATCTCCGCAAAGACATAGACAGGATGGAAGCTGTCCAGAGGAGGGCAACTAAAATGGTGCAGGGTCTGCACCGGAAGACATATGAAGAGAGACTTAAGGAGCTTAATACATATAGCCTTGAGGAAAGGAGGGAGAGGGGGGACATGATAGAAACTTTCAAGTACCTCAAGGGAATCAACAAAGTCCAAGAGGGTAGCATCTTTCAAAAAAAGAGGTGTGCAAGAACAAGGGGGCACAATTTGAAGATAGAAGGGGGCAGCTCAGAGGTAATTTAAGGAAGTATTTTTTCACAGAGAGGGGTTGTGGATGTATGGAACAGCCTTCAGAGGAGGTTGTGAGTCAAAAACAGTGGTGGAATTCAAACATGCATGGGGGCAGTCATAAGGCAATTCTAGGGGTGGGGTAGGAAGAAGTAGGCTGCTGGTTAACTAGGATCTCCCGGCTTATCCATCAGGTAGAAATGGGCAGACTGGTAGGAACGAGCGGTCCTTATCTGCATCAAATTCTATGTTTCCATGTTTCTATGTTTAATATATAAGAAAAATAGCAGGACAAGAGGACACAGTATGAGATTAGAGGAGGCGATTAAGGGGAATGTGAAGAAATACTTTTTCACAGAAAGGGTGGTGGATGCATGGAACGGCCTACCTCAGGAAGTGGTGGCTATGAATACAATGCAGGGCTTCAAACAGGCATGGGATAGGCATAAGGGAGCAATACAGATGAGTATGAATAGATGGACCACTGACAGAGCAAAGGCCAATGGCACATTTATAAGGTAGAAAAAGAAATGGGCAGACTGGATGGGCCTTGCGGTCCTTATCTGCTGTCAATTTCTATGTTTCAACTCGCACCATCTGTCGCCAACTCAATGAAAGGGGGTTATATGGTAGGAGGCCCAGGAGGACCCCACTGCTGAGAGAGAGAGAGAGAGACGTAAGAAAGCCTGACTGGGGTTTGCCAAAACACACCTGAACAAGCCAAAATCCTTCTGGGAGAATGTCCTGTGGACAGATGAGACCAAATTAGAGCTTTCTGGTAAAGCACATCATCTCTATGTTTACAGAAAACAAAATGAAGCCTTCAAAGAAAAGAACACCTTCCCTACAGTCAAACATGGAGGTTCAGTGATGTTTTGGGGTTGCTGTGCTGCCTCTGGCACTGGGTGCCTTGAACGTGTGCATGGCATCATGAAATCTGGAGATTACCAGGGCATTCTGGAGCGCAATGTTGAACCCAGTGTCAGAAAGCTGGGTCTCCGTCGAAGGTCATGGGTCTTCCAGCAGGACAATGACCCTAAACACACTTCAAAAAGCACCCAGGAATGGTTCAAGACAAGACACTGGACTGTTCTGAAGTGGCCAGCAAAGAGTCCAGATATAAATCCCATTGAAAACCTGTGGAGAGATCTGAAAACAGCAGTTGGGAGAAGGCACCCTTCACATCTGGGAGAACTGGAGCAGTTTGCACAAGAAGAGTGGGCCAAACTGCCAGTAGAGAGGTGCAGGAAGCTCATCCATGGCTATAGGAAGCGGTTGATTGCAGTTATTTTGACCAAAGGCTGTGCTACCAAATATTAAGTCTAGGGTGTCAATTTTGTCAATGCCATTTCTTTTCATTTTCTGATTTAAAAGGATATATTCAATTCTGAATCAAAAACAAAGGTTATGTAATAACAAAGAAATAAAGAATTGTGGAGACCAAATACTGTACTGTTGTTAATTTCAACTTGTGTTTAGAGGAAATTGTGAGTTATTTGAAAAAGTGCAAGGGCGCCAATATTTTTGGCCACGACTGTAGATGCCATAATGAAAAATCTTCACCCTAAACTCTGTGCCTATATAGAAACCGCCTGCCTTCCCGCCCCAGGCAAGGCGTGAAATGGTCCAAAAGATGATTCTCCCGATCATCGATTACTGCGATGTTGTCTACTGCTCTGCTCCTGCCACCTCCTTAGCTAACTTGGATACACTTTTCAACTCCTTCTGTCGGTTTGCCCTTGATGCACCTCCCCTAACCCATCGCTGTCACATTTATAGTGCTTTAGCCTTCCCATCTCTAGCTAACAGGCGGCTGCATCACTGCGCAAAGTTCATTTCTAAGTACTGGCTTGGCACACACCCTCCTTATCTTACTTCCTCCATCTCCCCTCCTCAGATCCCACGGCCACAGAACTCTGTCAATTCCCCAGAGATCCACCTCAATTGGCCAGTCCTCTTTTTCCTACCGTCTCCCTAAACTGTGGAATGCTCTTCCTACACAAATCTGATTCTCCTCCTCACCTGGCTCAATAAATAAAGCACTATACAATTTCCTCTCTGTTAACTGCACCTGCCCCTAACTCTCCCTCCCTACCAGTCCAACAACCGGACTGCTGCCCTGTATATCTACGCATAACCTAATCAGAGCACCTATAGTTTTAGCACATAGTTTTGCTCCTAGTTGTTTTATCTGTTATAATCGGTCTCTCTAATGTCTATTTCCTCGAAGCCTGTGGGACTCGCCATGACCTTCTAGCTCAATCTCTGCTACATTGCTATTTTCCTCACATGGTGCTTTTAACTATTAGTCCACGCATGTAGGCCATAGGAGCACTTGTACTATGTTAGCCACTATTTGGTCACCCATAAGGTCACTTTACATGTTTAAACTTTTCTACCTTGTAATTTATGCTTTATGCACTTTGTGCAACTTGCTTGTACTTTATACTACGATTGTAACCCCCATTACCCGCTCCCCCAGGTCATACTGGGAGACGAGCAACTTGTTCACTGTACCTTACCTGGTGAAACTTTTCAATAAATAAACAAACAAACAAACAGTATGAGTCTGGCCTGCTCCCTATTAGTAGCAGTTAGCTCCTGGAGGGCTGCATCGTGGGCTTTAAGGTGCCATTCTGTATGGAACATATAAGTTTCAATTGCTTGCAAAGTTTGTGTATTGCTGTTGAGGCGAGAGTCATTTGTGCCATCTGGGCTAGCAGCTGAACATTTGTTCTGTTTTGCAGTTTCTGCAGTGGGAGGTGGAGGACGCCATAGTGTAGGCCCCAAGATCAGAAGGAACTCCGGCTTGCAGCTAACCAGCCCTGGTATGAAGAAAATAAGGACTGAAGAGCGTAGCAGGTACATCCCTCTTTCAATTTCTGTGCCAGAACCAGGTGAAAAAAAAGTCCCTATAGAGCCGGAAGAACAAGGATGCTGTCCCACAGGCAGGGAGCAGAGCACCTAAGCTGCCATTACAGTCCAAGGCTAAGCCATGCCCCTCCTTTTCCACAAGTTGAAGCACCCACTGGTCTGCAGTTATCTTGTGCCAACCTTCTCGGAAGAGCAAGAAATTACCCTCCACCAGAGTTTCAACCGGGGGGGGGGGGTCGGATAGGGAGTAATGCTGAGGATCCTGGGACAAGCACAGGGGCCTGGGAGGTTATAGGAGCTCCGGGGGCTGAAACTCCAGTGGCCCGAGTAGGCACACCTGGGTTGTTGCTTGGCAGGGCGACGAAAGGGACGCTTTTGGGAGGATCTAGGCTGAGACAGTTTAAGGTTTGTAACAAGCACAGTCTAGCCTGACTCTTGAAGGCGAATAATATATTCCGCGAGTCCTGGTTGAAAAGAACAGGACCCCTGAAAGGGGCGTCCAAGATCTTGGACTGCACGTCTCAGGCAAACCCAGAGACCCTGAGCCAGGAGTAGCATCGGAGGCAAACTCCTGTGGCAGCTCTGCCTGCAGAGTCCGCCGAGTCACAGGAGGCTTGGAGAACGTGGGTCCCAACATCAGAACTTCAGAAGGTGCAATAGCTCCGATCTGCCCGGAGTATCTGGCCGAACTTAAGCCACCTCCAAGGCCTTCTCGTACCGGATCATGTGGGCTAGAAGTTCAGAGAACGGATAGTGCAGGTGACAAACGCGTAGACCTTCTTGCCAAAGTGGTCTATCTGTCTGGAGTCTTTGTCGGGAGGCAGCGTGCTTAGGTGTCTGGGCGCTGAAGCGGTCATGGGCAGTGTTAGTACTACCAGATCAGCCTCTGGATGCTCCCCATAAAAAGGCTCCGCTCATGGAGCATTATATAAGCGATCTGCCTTCTTGGAGGTTGCCCGAAGTAGAGGAAGGGCGTTTCCAAGCAGCCCTGTTGGCGTCCTTGAAGAGGATTCAATAGGGAGGAACAACCAAGGGCAGTGACTCCTTATGAAGAAGGTAGCCAGTGGCGTCTCTCTGGGTCCACCTTCTCCGTATCCAACCAAAATGGATTGGATGTGCACCATCACCTTCATGAGCACTGAGGGTCATCTGGAGGAGATTGAGGTGCATCTCTGGGTTTTCTGGTTCAGAGGGTACATCCTAACCTTCAGACTCCTCCTTTGAGGAGAAATATCCTCCTTACTCACCCAAGTCCGGGGATGGAGAGGCGGCGATGCCTTTGGTGAGGCCTCGGACGAGACAGCGCCCATACTGTCAGGCTGTGGCATCCGTTCTCTAGGAGGTGGCATGGGACCTGATCCAGAGTCGAGTAAGATCCCTAGGGGCAGGAGTAGGATGCTCCTTTGGGGACTCCTTGTCCTTGGAAGTATGCCCACCAGGTGGCAAACAGCGCATTAAGGTCTGTGGGCGAATTCTAAGGCAACTGGAGGAGCTGGCTTCGGCAGGGTAGGCTTGGAGGGCCCCGGCATCAGTTCCTTAGGTTGCGGTAACCCGGGCATCAGGTCTACTGACTTCAGGTTATCGGGCCCCTGAGGCTGAGAACCATCAGGCGCCAGTCTGACAGGGTAAGCAGGACCGGATGTCAGACCACTGGGTGTTGGATGAGTGAGTACAGGGTTCGTGGCGATGGTGCAGGATTAAGGTGCAACTGCTGAGGCGTCACTGGAGTCGTCAGGGGTTGCTGGTGTCGACCCGAACAGGGAAATGGGCTGATGCGGTCGGGGAGAAGCCTGTGCTGAGAGCTTTGCTTCTGCAGAGCAGGGCAGAGGCGTCACTCTACGCTGGGGAGGTGGCGCATGCTCCTGGCCCTGCCAGTGGCACTTGACCCTGAAGTAGGGGTTGACTTAGCGGACACATGGACCAGGAGGGCAACAGGTAAAGACCACCACTCGAAGATCTGGTTAAGCCACCTAGCTGAGGACCTGAGCTTCAAGGGCTGAGAGGCTGAGGACGAAGTCCCGAGCTCGGAGGAACCTCCGCCCATGATGGTAACAAGAGCGGGAGGTTTTAGCAGCAGGAGCCCAAAAGGAGTGAGGGTTGCCAGGCTAGCAGGGGCCTACCTCCCATGGGAGGAAGACCCAGACTCGGTCGCCGCCTTACGCGGGGATCAGGAAGCTGACCGGGGTTTGTCCCTGTGCTTCTCCCGTTGATTGTGCTTTCCCGAAGACTTCTCTATGGAGGATGAAGAAGTAGAGGCCCCAGAGTCCGGGGAAGATGATGTACTCTTGTGGAACTCCTTCTCCATCACTGAAAGTTTTTGCTGCAGCAGGAAGGCTTCCAGGGTCTTCTGGCAGTGGAGCTGGGTGCACTGGTTAAAATCCTGGCAGCGCTGACAGGCCTCAGTGTCGTGGTCTGGGCCTACGCAAAGCAGACATGAGTGGCCATCCTTGTGGGGAAGCTGCTTCTCACAAGTACACTTCGTTCACCACCACTCTACAGAGGAGGATGGAGAATACCTGCATGAAATACTGTAACTTTGAAGAAAAATTCAGAAAATAAAGCACGAGTAATGCATAGAAAATTGTGGTCGACTATAGCAGAATGAATCCATGAAGGTTTGACTTGCGCGGGTTGACGGTGGGAAAAGAACTGAGGTGGATCTGGGAGACTGCCCCTTTAATAGGCGGATGTCGGGGGCAGGCCGTCAGGGGGTAAATCCCCGCTAATGACTGCTTGCAAGAAGTTTTCCGTGGGGTCCTGGAGCCTGCCAGCTTCAGTCCTAATGGTGCTGCCTGCTGCAAGAGCCCCCTCGAAGTGAGATCAGGTGGTTCACCACCTCCTGATGAAGGAACCGTTTGGAGATACCTCACCCCACCCGACTGAGGGCATCTTCTAGCTGTCTGAAGGCTCCGGTCACATGAATGGCCACAAAATCAGCATGCAGCCTGCCTGCAGAGTCCAAGGGTGGAGAGCTTCCAACATAGTAGGAAGAACGTGTTCTGCCCTGCCCGTTGAGGCAGTACATGGTTGTGATATTGTCTGTCTGGACCTGCACAACCTGACCCGAATACATGGAACAAATGCCGTTGGAGCAAGACACACTGCCTGGAGCTCCAGCAAGTTGATGTGGCATCGAGATTCCTTGGGGTCCAGAGCCCGTGTGCCCTGTGGTCCCCAAGTGGTCTCTCCAACCAACCAGTGATCTGTGATTGTCAGAAAGACCGTCAGCTCTTGGTGGACTAACAGGACTCCTCCTGCAGGTGTTCTAGGACCAACCACCATTGAATGGCATCCCACACTGGCTGTGTCAACATGACCGATTGATCCAGGTGACCAAGGTGTCGAGACCTCTCAAGGGTCAGCTCACACTGCAGGGGTGCACTGGCCATCAGGCCACTGAACCACACTGGTGCAGGGCGCTATTGCCCCAGCAGCCGCAGGAAGTCCTGGGTAAGACGCAATTGCCCAACCTGAAATGATGAGGCAAAGGAGGCAAGGTCCACTGCGAGTCGCGCCTTGCTATCTCTGCCCTGATGAAGTGGATCGTCTGTGAAGGGTTCAGTTCCAACTTGGCGGGGTTGATGAGTAGACCCAAGGCTAAGCTGGTCTGCAGGGCTGGATCCATAGACCACTCCACCACTTCCTAGGTTGGACCAGCAATCAGCCAGTCATCCAAGTATGAATAGACCCAGACGCACCTCAGGAATGCTGCCACTACTGCAATGCACATGTTGAAAACTCTGGGGACAAAGAGGAGACCAAAACGCATAACCCAGAACTCGTACAGACCCCCCCCCCCAAAATGTGGAACCAAAATGGGACAGACTGGGATGCGAACTACAGGAGAGGCCACCCCAAGGAATTGTCCTGGTCAAGGATCTCCGTCAGGGGGTGCTTGGCCCGCTTCTGGACTGGCTCCAAAGGAATCACCATAGATTGGGAGAGAAGGCGGAGCAAGGCCCTAAAACAGATGGGACCATGATCAGCAACAACTTCTTTGGAAGATTTCAGATTGAAGACCAGTGTCCTAGAGGACTGCATGGAGAAGCCATCCATGTTAGACGACTCCTTGAACAGCGTCCTCAACCCGCTACACCATGGACCACTCTGGATTTATCAGAGTGCGTTATCTGGACTGAAAGATGGCCAGGAAGGCTGGAAGCCGGGTTAGCAGCCTTGGACAGGGCTCCGTGCAAGGGCTGCTTGGGTGGAGGCTCCACAAAGATCGGTGGAGAGCTGGGTATGCTCAACCGGATAGGGCTTATCTGGAACAGGCTTCACCACAGTAGACCACGTGAAAGCTGGGCCTGCGGGAGGCACTAACCTTGCCCAAGGACCCACTGCAGCTATATGAGCATCTTGTGGCGGCCTGCAACTTGCAGTGGAGCCTCTTATTGTCTGAGGACAAGGAGGAAGAGAAGCCGATGGCACTTCCAGAGGGGTCAACAGCGAGAATATCCTGAGTCCCGAGACCAGGTGTTTGACCTGGACCTCAACCAGTGACGAAGAGTGTTGCCACTGAGGAGACGCGGGAGGAGGGGCCGTGTATACCACATGGAGTGGGTCCTGCCTCGAATCTCCTGAGGGGGGAAATCTCCTGGGAGAAGACAGCCTGGTTGACTGACTTTTCCTGTCCCTCATGGGAGAGGGCCGAAAGGATGGGAGTCTGGGAGGGACGATCATCCCCCAACTTGTCTGACAATGGGTCAACCAGGTTGAGAAAGATCTAAGCTGGCTAGTCAGCCCGCGTCTAAGCCAACAAGCTCAACAGGGACACCATGGAGCGAGCAGCCTGCCCTTCAGCCCTGGAAGGATCGATCAAAGCCAAAAGCTCGACGGCCGTTGAGCGGTCTAAGGAGTTGCAACAGCAGGAACAGCGAGCCAGCTCCTGGTCCCACAACTATTTTTTTTCCAGCTTTGCCTTCGAGGATCTGTCCCCTTGAGATGGGCCCTCCTGAGGGTCTGTAGGACTGACATATCCTGGAATAAAAGAAGCCCCTTGCACTGGTGCCCACCAGGAGCAGCACGTGGCTGAAGAAGAGACTGCTGCCTCTTCAAGAGTGGCCAACTGAGAGCTGAACCCACCAGCCTCGAAATGGCTTGGCGGAGTGTCCTGGGACGGAGGATCCCGTTCATCCAGGTGGCCAGGAGGAGATGGGCATACTTGTCCTCCGAGACAGGAGAGGAGCAGGGTGTTGCACAGGCTGCAAGTCCTGCGAAGTTGTGTTCCCCCTAGACACGTCTGCGCACAAGGCTTGAGGTCAGTAAGTAACATCTTCTGGTTGCACGTGATGCAACATTTGAACTCTGGGCAGTTTGGGGTTCATCGCACTCCATTTTCTGATGGTTTTCTGGTGATGATAAACCAAAAGGAGAAAACACCTGAAGATGCAGTCAGGAAAAATGGGCCTACATCAGCTACAGATTACTGCATAGGAGACCTGTCTCTTCCAGCAAAGAGGAAGATCTGACATCAGAGGCTGGAGCCGAGGAGGATATCACCTGGATAGGTGGAAGGAGCTTATAGCTTGAAGACGTTCCAGCTGGAATTAAAGGGAAGGAAGTATGCCAGCGTGTGGATGTGCACCACACCCATGTCCTAAAATATAACCTTCCATGAAACAAAAGTGCAAGGCACAACTACGCAGCTGGTTCAATGGGAGCCAAAGTAAGTTTCTCAAGCATGTACGGAGGTCCCACGGGTGGGGTGGGGGAAGCGAACAGATTGCGAATGGGAGGTTTCATATGCAGAATATCTCTCAAAAAGTCACGGCAGATGAACTGAGCTACCATTATGCCCATCAACAGGATCACAGAAAGCTGATGTAGCTGCCAAATGCACCTCCTGTGAGGAATACTACAGACTGGAGTCTGACAGTGCCAGCAAGAATTTAAACACCGCATTGGACAGATAAATAGGTCCATATTTTGGAAGTAGCCCTGAGGTAAACGCTTCCACTTCAGATTATAAATGTCTGGTGAAAGGTTTTTCTGGTTCCTTCAGTACATCAGCCACTTTTGGTGACACCCCAAACCATGCTACGGCTATACTGAGACTGGGTTGAATAGGACCCTGTCCCAGTTGTTATGGAGAAACAGTTTAAATGCAAGGATCTGTTCTTTCCTTTCCTTTCCTGTCTCTTGTCTGTCTGGTTGCCCAACCAAATTTTCCTGTGAGACCTAGGATTTGATCACCCTGACAGTCTCAGTTCTTTGCCTCTCACTGTCTCTTAGTCTTCCCTTGCTGTTTATGTCTTTTCCTCACTTGCATAGCTGCTGGTGTAAATACATATGCAAATCATTATGTGGAAATGTAACTGTTATTGGGATCCCTTTGTTTATAAATTCTATAGTGTCACTGTTGAAATGTAGATAATTATAGTTTGAGATGATTGCATAAAGCTATTGGGAACTCAAGGGGTTAACCTTAGAGCAGTTTTTAAGCCCTTTTTCAGAAGCTGTGGAGAAGGTGCCTCAGTTCGGGGACATTGTGTTCTTGCTGCACCTGCTTGAAACATACAAGAGCATTTTAGAAAAAAACAGGATGCTTGTTAAGGAGAGGGGTTGCAAAGACTTATAAGAAAGAGCTGCAATATTTTGAGAGACACAGATTGAAGGAAAACTGTTTATTCTGCCTTTGTAAATAGTTATTCTTAATTTGATTTTTTTTGTAACTGCTAGTACTAATAAACATTTTTTTGCAAATTCTACATCTGCTCCTGGTTTTCCCTATGCTTCCTGACCTGTGCCTCGGTTTACATGTCTTCAGCAGCCATACAGTTAGGTGTAGGGACTTCAGGTCCAGATGAACCAGGGCCCTGTCCTGTGACAACAGGCCTCTGCACACACAGGCAAAAAGTACCGAGGTTCCACTAGTACATATTGCAGCAGAGATACCATATTTGTCGAGGCCACAGAGATGCAGTGAGGATGAGGTTGCACCCTGCAGCTGTAGTTTCAGTAATACTCTCTGTATTAATGAAATGGGAGGGAATGTGTACAGAAACTTTCTTTTCAAAGAAAATGCATCTCGCCAAAAAATGCCAGCTCCTGGAGTGAGCGAGCAGAAACGCGGAAGTTTTTCACTGTGTGGGGATGCAAAAAGGTCCAACTCCAGAGATTCCACCTTGCGAATAGGTCATCTACCACAGAGGTCAGCAGTTCCTATTGATATCTTGGACTGTGACCTATTTTTATTTATAGAAAAGTTTCAGCAGGAAAGGCACACTGAGCTGGGAGTTTGTTTCTTCTTTATTTATTTAATTAGTATTTTGGAAAGACCTTTGAGCGTGAGCTCTTTTACAAAGGTTCCACATTAGGGTGGAAAATAAGACAATACACATATTCAGTGGTTACAGAGGCCTGATAATTAGGCATTAAAGATCGACTACATGAGAATTAGACAAATAGGAGAAAAACAGAGTAGTTGTAATAGAATGCTAAGCTATTTCTAATTGGTTGCCCTAGGTAGAACACCCCTGGAAACCTCCAAATCCGTTGACTGACTATGGCAGAGTAACTGCACAGGTTTAACGCTATCCCAGATGGCGAGAGGCTGGGTGACAGTGAAACAAGGGGACTGGGTTTGAACCTACTGTAGAGAGCGAGAGGTGGCGGGATGGAGGGATAGTGAAAGGGGGGCAGCTCAGAGGGCTTTGTCAAGTAGTGTGTGTGTGGTGGTGGGGGGGTTAGGGAAGGGCAGTATCAAGAGCATTTAAAGAGGACTGATAGTTTACTTAAGCCCTTGGCTAGGCTGGAATGGAGGCAGGGTTCTCTAGGTAGCCCTGCTGGGTGCTACCTTGGGGGTAGGTCTGTATCAAGTGGGGCCTGAGAAGCAGATGCATTTTGAGCTAGACATTAGGTGCTGTTTGATGCCTGCTTTGAATTGAGACAGGCTGTTTGTAATTTCATCAGGAGTTCATTTACCCAGAGGGGGGGCCCGAAAGGAGAAAGCACGCTGCCCTAGTGAGGTTCGGTGGAATGGTATGGACAGTGCTCCGGTCTTCCTCCCTCTGGTGATGTGTGATGAGGGAGAAGCATCGAGCAGGTTTCCTACACAGGGTGGGGTTTTCTGAGAAGTGCCTTCTTTCCCAGGAGGCAAGTATGGTATTTGATCCTGTCTGTTAGGTTAAGCAAGTTTGTATGCTCATACAGGGTGCAAGTATGAGTGTAGTGATCTGCACACAGGGTGAGGCGGCATGTCTTACTGAGTGCAATTTGGACCCTTTTGAGCACTGTATCAGTAGCAGCTCCATAAACCACCAGCCCGTAGTCTATCGTGGAGAGAATGGAGCTGGAGACTGAGATTCGGAGTACTTCTGGGGTGAGGATTTCTTATGCCTATAGAGGACCCCTGATCTTTGTGTTTACTCACTCTGGACAAGGAGCCTACGTGTGTGCGATAAGAGACAGCTCATCCATGGTGACTCCAAGGTACTTGAACAAGTGCACCTGCTCAATCTGCTCACCAGCCTTATTGGTGATTTACGAGGGCATGCCAAGCGCTTATTTTAGGTTGCATTGTAGCATGACCTTGGTTTTCTTGTAATTTAGTAGCAGCTTTTGCCTACTGAACCAGTCCTCGAGTTTATTTGAAAGAGTTCTGTAGTTCTGTTTGTAGGGCAACCTGAGAGGCGCTGCTGCTCAGCAACACGGCATCGTTCTCATACAGGATAAGTTTGGTGTCACAGGCTGTGGGTAGGTCGTTTACAAAGAGGCTGAAAAGCAGGGACCCTAGAATTGATCCTTGAGGGACTCCTAGGAGTACATCTCTGGAGCTGGATAAAGTCTACCTGATTTTGATTCGCTGGCTCCTGTGTGTTAGGTAGTCACTGAACCAATTCAGGAAGATAGGTGCCACACCCAATCTTTGGAGCTGGAGTACTAGCAAGGTGGTTGACTGTGTTGAAGGCTTTGGTGAGGTCAATGAATTACCTACCAATCTGCCTTCAGCCAGCACCTTGTGCGCATAGTCAGTGTATTCCAGCAGTGCCGCTTGCATTGTGTTTCTGCCTAAAACCATGTTGGTTTGGGCAGAGCAGATTGTACTTATTGAGGTATTCTGTGAGTTGATTTGCCACTTATTTTTTCCAAAGCTTTGGATGGGGGTGGGGAGAGGATAGATATTGGCCTGTAGTTTGACACCAGCACCTTGTCACCATTCTTATGTACTGGAGTTACCAGGGCTTGCTTCCATACCTCCGGAAACTGAACTAGAGCCAAAGATTTATTAAATAGCATTGTTATGGGCATAAGAACATCAAGGGTAAGAGAAAGTAACTTCATGTCTAGCCCGTCACTCCCCAATCTGATTTTACCTAGGACTTTATTGATCATTGTTAGGGCCTCCTTCACTGTCGCCTTCTTAAAGTAGAAGGCTGGATGGTTGGTTATGGGCAGGTTGGTACAACCTTGGTCCTCCACAGGCAGAAGGCAGTCTGGAGGCAGCAATGAGGACAGGTCTGTAAAGGCCTGGTTAATGGCATCAGCAATGGCTAGTGGATCTGAGGAGGATGAGTTATTAATGTTGAGCATCTTAGGGTGCTGCTTTTGATCTTCACCAAGGATGTTCTTGATGTCGTCCCAAAACCTCTTTCCATCTCATGCGTTGTTAAACTGGGTCTTATGGAAATCGGCTTTTGCAAGCCAGATAAGTTTGGTGCACAGATTTCTAGCCATTCTGTAGGTCATGCTTGCTATCAGAGTTTAAGGCTTTTTCCCCCAGAGGCAGTCCCTCTCCTTTAGGAGGGAGAGGAGCTTGCCATCAATCCAGCTGTTTACCTCCCCCCGAATTTTCCGTTTTGTGCGTAGATATCACAGATGGAATTGAAGCCCTCAGCGAAAAAAAAACTAAGGGCCTGGTCCAGCGTAGGTGCCTTGTTGATAGGGGACCAGTTGTAGGCAGACCGGGCCAATTTGAGGGATCCAAGTTTGCCTTTCCACAGAATCCTGCTCTCTATGAGGCAGGGTGGGCTTTCGGCAAGTTTAGTGGTCCATATAAAGGAGATCGGGAAGTGATTTCTAGGTGCGTCTTGGGGGAAGGAGGAAATGGTACAAAATGCGGCTTGACAGCTACATGACATTTGTATGGACTTACAACTCAGAGATAGCATTCAATAAGAATATACATTTGAGAACAGTTACAATACAAGACGTGAGAACTAAAGTAAAAGGAAAACAGTTTGCAATCCAATACAGATCACAGAAGTAGCGCACCAGTGCAAATCTATTGATAACAGGTACTGTACAAGTCATGAATAACTGGAGTATGAGAAGCTGATACGAGGCCGTTAAAATATTGAGCAGATGGCTCTTAAGTGCCTGTAAACAGTAGACTGCCACTTGGGAGAAGGGGACAGGAGAGGCGAGGGCAGAATTTAGGATCAATTACAGTAGAGAAGTGAGGCTTCTGAGGTGGTTTGAGAGGGTCCAAGGAGGGGCGGCCAAATGACATGAGGAGGAGCTCCAGATTTTAGGAAATGGTGGCTGAACACTGCTTGACCGATGGTTATGAGACTGGAGGCACTATAGGTATCGAATATCAGAACTTCTGAGGAAGTAGGTTTTTTTTTTTTGGGGGGGGGAGAGAGGTAGGAGGGGAGAGTGCTGAACCAGAATTTGCACACAAATTTTGCACAGTGGGCATGGCGTCTGTACTCCAGAGAAGGGAGGGAGACTGATACATAGAGTAGTGATGAGTGCAAGGGGGACAATCAAGAGCACAGCAACAGAAAGAGTTGGAGTGTCCAGTCTGGCTAGAGTAGTGCCTGGGGCAACACTACAGACTATAGAAACATAGAATTTGACGGCAGATAAGGACCGCTTGGCCCACCCAGTCCGCCCATTTCCCTACCTGATGGATAAGCTGCAGATTCTAGTTAATCAACAGCTTACTCCTATGTTGCCATAGTCGAAGATAGGGAGGATCATTCTCTGGATGACAGCACAGCGTGCTGGCAGTGGACAGTCACAGTTTCTGTGCAGGGCATCCGTTAATTGGTCTCACTGCACTCTGTGTCCACTGTAGTATCTGCATATGCAAGCGAGTCAGTAGTACAGTTACAATAGCTGCCATAAGATCCACGAGCACAGGAAAGTCCTGGCTGTGACACAATGACTGCTGTACACCAACTGCGCTTGAGCCATGAGGCGTTCTACCTTGTCCAGGTAGAAATGCTCTGCCCTATGCTGTGTCCAAGACTGCACTTATATTTGGCAGCCTCTGGCAAGGGAAAGTACTGACTTGGTACATTCACTGTAACCCCACAGGTCTTTGAACAATTGCCTTGCTCAAGACAGGGTGTGTTCAAATTGGCTCCTGGACCTGGCCTTCAATGTCGTCCAGGTATGAAGAGACATACAGAGCTTCACCGCGAAGGGCTGCTGCCACCAGAGTTAAGCATTCGGTAAAGACCCAAGGTACAGAAGACAAGCTAAAGGGCAATAACTCTGAACAGGAAGTGCTCCCATTCCGGGACAAGTATCAAGTACTGTTTTTTTTTTTTTATTGTTAGTTTTCATACACACATGCAGCAGGTAGGTATTGTACAATATATAATGCAATCATAAAATACAATTATTCATTTTATGTGTTAACGGCCGGAGTCACTGGAGTTATTAAAAGTTATGGTTACTTCCCCCAGAACACCAGACCATAGATTAAATAGCAATGCTGTAAATACATTCAAGGAACATAAGCTGGATCTACCAGAGTAGTAAAGTACCCAACCCTGCCATTTAAGTCTGAATTTCTGCATATGGTCTTGAAGAGTTGCCATAAGGCTTTCCCATCTGGTAGATTTCCAGCATAATGGATCTCTAATCCTGAATGGAAGGTATATGTGCAGACACCCATTTTCTGGTGATGGCCTTCTTGGCGCTTAAGGAATATGGGCAGCACGCTTTGGTCCACGGGAGAGCGTCTGGATATATCGAGAGCAGTACAATTTCCCTGTTAATTCTACTGGTTCCCTAGACAAGTAGAAGGCTCCAACTGAAGGCCACACCAAAAGGCATGAGGTGGGGCACTGCCACAAAATATGGCCCAGATCTGCTAGACAACATCTATATTGTCTCCAGCAATGACCATATGCGTCGGGAGAAATTTAGTTAGGACTGCCGGAGCCTCGAAAAACCTGGTTCAAATTTTCCAAGAAAACTCCTGCCAAAAGAGGAGGTGGTCACCCTGACAGCTGGCAGAGTCGTGGCTAACCAATCTACAAACTGAACCTCAAAAAGAGATCCTCGTTCCACTAATCTAATGGTCTGTCAAGTACTGTTCCATGTAGAAGTTTAGGTCTCACAGGTCTAGCATAGGTCTGAGATCTCCTGTCTATTTGGGGACCAGGAAGTACCAGGATTGCCTTTTTGGTGTGAAGATACAGGTTCTATGGCACACCTGGTTGGTGAAGCTTGTACCTTTTCTGTCAGGGACAGATGTCCTGAGGGAATAGGCTGAAAGAGACATAAGATGCTCTAGACTGGGGTTTCTAGCCACTCCAGAGCATGCCCTTTGCAATTATCTCCAGAAACTACTTGTCTGTAGTAACCTCCTTCCATTACGTTAAATGAAGGGAGAAGTGACCCCCTACCTCCATCTCCTGTTGTTGAAGTGGTTTGTGGGGAGTCCAGCATGAGTCATGCTGAGCCGCTGGGGGCAGCACCGCAGCTTTAAGGACTTTGGAATGGGCTCCTGGGGAAGGGGCAGCTGGCAAGGCTCCACCACTCTTACCTCAGCCTTGTTGACAGTAGGCTTGATGGCCACCTCTGGCAGCAGGCTGGAGAAAGATCCTTTACCTCTACCAGGTGTGGAGTACAAGATTTAACTGACCCTAAGATAATTTTGGGACCTGAAGGCCTCTTGAAGCCTCTTCTACATGTTATCCAACAGTTTAGTGCCTCTGAAAGGAGCACTCAAAGCAGTCTGCTGCATGTCTGTTGCAAACCCAGCCACCCTGAGCCAAAACACCTTTCCTCGCAAATACCAGTGGCAGCTGCCCTGGCAGATGCATCGGAGGCATTATATGCTGAGTGTAGCAGATATTTAACTATCTCAGCTCCACCATTCAGATTTTTAAGCAATTCATTCTTGGCAGCACCTTCTGGGAGTGTCTGAGCTGCAGCTCTCGAACCTTCAAAGACTATTTTCATATCTGATCATTTGAGATTGACAGTTTGCAATACACAGGCCTAATAAGGGAGAGGCATATGTTTGCCCATCACAGCAAGCCTCCTGGATTCTTTATCAGGTGGCCGGGTACTCATACAACATTCTTTGGTGCCCTGGATCTGTCATGGGCAACCATTATAACCACAGAATCAGTTTCTGGCTGGTTGTCATAATAAGGCCTGGCAGTAGGGGTAGGGTACTGACTGTCAGCCTTTTTCGGTATAGCTGGTATGATATTAGGCCTATACGAGGCAGCAAAGGTGGCATCCTCCAATGTAGGATAAACTGGAGGAACAATGATGGAGGGAGTGGAGGGAACCTCCAGAAATTCCAGAGTTTTTGCGAAGAATTCTCCTCTTCCACAGCAAATCCCATGGAAGTTTGCATCTGCTGCACCACTATTTGAAAAGCAGGGTCTTCAGGAAGCGATCTGGGTGTATACACTACAGAATCCTCACAGCAAAAGGGCACAGTGGAGCTGGAACGTGGAGATGAAATGCGGAGCATAATGTTCCTCTCCATATTCTTTGCTCGCTTCATAATTCTCCTCCATTATGGGGTCTGCATTATATTCCTCCTCGTTGTCGGTGTACCAGTCAGCGATAAGCTAAGATGAACTCACTGGCTCTGCTCAGGTGCTTAATTTGTACCAGCCGAAGAAGCTTACAGGGCCTGAGACACTGGACCCCTGTCAATGGCAGTGCAGGCTAAAGGGACAAGCCTGCAAGTATGCGCCGTATCATATCTGAAAAAAACATCAGGACTGCCTGTGCGTTGATGATGTCCTGGCCAGGGGCCGTGACTGCCACAGACGACAATGGGCCTGCTCCCATCGACGATAGTGACGTACCATCCGTAGTACGTACAGTAGTGCCTAACCCAAACTCTGACCTTAGTGTCTGTTCAACAGTTGGGGGCACGTGTCTCTGTTGCCGTAGCAATGATGATGCAGGATGACTACCTACTGGCCGCAACGGTGACCTGAATCTCGCCAGGGAAGCTGACCTATTTTTATCCTCATGCTTATGTCTCGATGATGCATCTTTTTTGTGGTCTTTTGACTTCAACGACAATAACTCAGTTTGACCCTTGGCTTTTTGCATGGCGCTAGAGTATTTTCTAACAAAACTTTGAGCCTTTTTCTGTGTCACCTTGTTGCTTGACTGAAATACTAGAAAAATCTCACAAGTCCTCACATTGCAAGAGAGGCCTAAACAGCAGACACACTTTGTGTCATCTCTGTAGGGTTTTTTTTCTCTGCACTGCAGTACCAGAACAATGTTACTGGTTTCGGACGCATACAGAGTTGGTGATATTACTAATATATTAGAATTACTTTCTATGAAAATAATAAATGACAACAGCTAAGCTGAATTTATTTTCACAGGTGGTCCGATGAGTACAGTCGATGGTGGGAAAAGAAATGAGGCGACGTGGGGCTGACCACATTTATGGAGACGCTTACGTGGGACATCATCGTTGGCAGCCTCCGGCTAGCAAATGTTTCCATGTGATCCTAGCACTGATGTGGGCACAGTTCCAAAGGTGTTGTATAAAGGAAGAGAAACATTCTAGGAAGATCCGAGGTCCCCGATTTAGAATCCCAGCATGACTCAAGGTCGATGCTGCAGTGGAAAATGAAGGTGTGGTCTTTCATCCACATAGCAGCCCTACAGATTTCCTGTACTGGGATGTCTCTGGAGGCAGCCACTAAAGCAACAGTACATCTGGTGGAATCAGCCCTAAGCACCTTGGGAGGCTCCCTACCAACCAAGCTATAGTTATCCTCCTGCCAATCATCCACTTTGCTGTTGGGTCTGTCAGGCGCAGCTTCAGTGTATATAACAAATAACTGCAAGCCTCATCCCAAACTCCAGCCAAGCACTTCCTATAAGAAAGCACACTCCGCAGGTCCAGGGTATGGAGCCTGCGATCAGTCTCTAGAGTTAGGCTGGTAAAGTATACCGGTTAGTAGGAAGGAACTTCGGGTGGGGGCAAGGGACGACCTTGTCCTTGTGGAAGATCAGATAAGGAAAGTCCACCAAGAGCACGTGAGGCTCGCTAATCCTTCTGGCTGACGCGATGGCCAACAAAAAGGCCATCTTCCAAGACAGGTGTGATATCTCAAACCTGTCCACAGGCTTAAAAGGTTCATACTAAGGTCAATAAGAGCAAGGGGGCCAGTTAGACCCATAACTGCTCTCGTTACTTATAGCAGCTACAAATTGATCCAGACAGTATAAATTTGTCCAGCCTAGTTTTAAAAATCAATTTGGAGCTGCTTACAATCACTTCTAAGGGTAATAAGTTCCACGGTTTAATTACATAAAGTGTACAGAAGAACTTCCGAGGGAGATATTTAAATTTCCTTAGCTGCAACTGAAGGGGATGTCCCCTAAGATTATATGCTTCATCCTTAAAGCAAAAGCCTAGAGTAGTAATTAAATATGGGTCATTTATAATATCATACATTAGGAGTACGTCACCTCTTAAACGGCCAATGTAGAGAGGCATCAAATTCAAGACAGTAAGTCTAGTTTCGTACGAGACGTTAGTAAGACCATTTACCATCTTTGTATATCTTCTTTGGACTCTTTCCAACTTAGCGATGTCCAACTTTTTATATAGACACCACAGTTGGGAGGAAAAGTCCAAATGGGGAATGATATAGGCTTGATAGAGAGGTAACAAAACCCGCCTATCTCTAGACTTGATATTTCGTTTAATGGACCAAGTGACCCGATCAGCTCTAAGGATAACCTCATTTATTTGGGTGCTAGGAAGGAAGTCATCAGTAATCAAGACACCCAAATCTTTTCAACATCAGAAACAATTAACACCTAGTTATCCAAAGTATATGTGTGCCTGGGATTACTAACTCCAAAATGAATGATTTTATACTTGTTATGATTAAGTTTCATCCCCAGGAAGTGATCCAGTTAGAAAGCTGATCAAGGTCATTCTGGATAGAATAGATTTGATCTGAGTTTACAAAGTCCACCTATTTTAATATCATCTGCATATTTTACCATATTAGAACAACTAAAATTAATATCTGCTAAAAAATGAAACAAACAGGGGCCCAAATGGAACCCTGTGGCACTCCACTAGCAACTAGACCCCTATTAGAAAAATTACCATTTATCAAAACTTGTTGTGATCGTTGGCTTAACCAATTTGCTATCCACATAATCAAATTCAAATTAATACCAGCACAGTGTAATTTCTGATTATGCCCAATGTGGGAGAGAATCGAAAGCCTTGCTAAAATCAACATAGATATCATATGGTGTTCTGTACTCTAACTGTAAACTTAAATCTTCATAAAACAAAATAAGTTACTAAGGCAACTCCTCCCTTTTTAAAACTGTGTTGTTCAACGAATCTGATCGAGGATGGAGTAATCAAATCCTTAATTAGGCTAACATTTTACCCATAGGGGACGTAAGGCTAATTGGTCTGTAGTTTTCCCCAAAGATTTTTAGGGTCCTTTTTATGGACTGGAACAACATAAGTGATTTTCCAGAATGAAGGCACATAATTATAATTCTAACAATTTTCATATAGTAATTTAACTGGCATGGATACACAATCGGCTAATAAATACAAAAAGTGACCAGGTGGGTCATCAGGTGACACACTAATTTTACCTTTTAAATGAAGTAATTTAGTATGAACATCAGATTCTAATATAAGTATATGATTACCAGATGAAGGAAATATAATATTACGATCCTTGGTTGTAAGAAACTGTTTACAAAAATTTGTATTAAAAATATTTGCCATATCTGATGGGTCAGTTATAAGAGTTTCGTTAAATAAAAGGGACCAACCTGATAGCGGGTTTTAAGGGAGTTTATATATGCATAAAATAATTTTGCATTATCCTTACATGTACCGAAGCTAATTTTGACTCCACTTCCTTTTAGCCCTTCTAATGTTGCATTACATTTCTTTTGAATACTTAGATATGAACTCTAAATCTGAGTTGAAGGGGACCGTAGAATAAGTAGCATAATATTTATATTTTTCTTTATTAGTTTATAAAGCTCCTTAGTCATCCATCTAGGTTTTTATGAGAAAATTTCATTTAGTTCTAGACGGAACATAACTATTCCTCAAATGAGTGACTTTAGTAAGAAAATAATCATAATAATCATTAATATCAAGGAGCTGAACACAGATGCCCAATCAACACAGTTCAGCTCTTTTTTATACTATCAAGATCGACATATATCGTATAAAAAAAATCTTAGAGATACCAGATGTGGTTGAAATGGTAAAGTTCAAGAAAAAACTAATTGAGCCATGGTCACTGTTGCCAATAGGTGACCAAACAAGGATACTGCTAACAAGATGCTGAGAAAAAACTAAATCGAGAACATTAGGATTCCCATGAGCACAGCCAGCACCAGCAGTAAGTCCCATGATGGTGGTGGTGGTGGTAGTTCATGTATTTGAGGGACATGTGGTTAGGCCTTTGGGGGGAAAAAAAGCATCCGATCACCTTCTCCTGGGCCACTGTCTGCATACCAGCCCGCACCTGGTATGAAGAGATGGCTGCGAGGTGCATACTGAGGGTCGTCATTTGCAGCTCCAACTAACAAAGAGACTAGAGGTACTCCAGGATGCTCGCCCACAGGGCAGGCAGGAGATCAAGCTCCTTGCCCTGACACCAAGTGGAATATCTTTTCTACTTGAAGGTGTAGCCCTGGCGAGTCAATTTTTTCCATGAGACCTCCACAATGTGGAACACAACTTTCAAAAGACCCAAGGTGTGGAACTCTAGCTGCTCAGGATTCAGGCTGCAAGGAGCAGGAATTGAAGTGCCGGATGCAGGACCTTCCCCTATTGTCTGGTCAGCAAGTCCAGACGACAAGGCAACCACAATCGAGGCTTGCTGCTGCGGCTGAGGAGACCTGGATACCAGCATTGTCTGAGCCAGACTGATGCTATCAGGATAACCCATGCCTTGGCCTTACAAGCCTGGACCACCAACTCAAAGATCAAGGGGATGGGAAGGAAGAGTGTACGTGAGGCCCAGTTGGCGGGGGAGACACAAAACAGCCTCAGCTTTCTGTTTATCCAGGAGGCAAACAGTTCCACCAGAGGGGTGCCACAACGGGAGAACAGATGGCTTACCACTTC
Source organism: Neoceratodus forsteri (assembly GCA_016271365.2). NCBI lineage: Eukaryota > Metazoa > Chordata > Ceratodontiformes > Ceratodontidae > Neoceratodus > Neoceratodus forsteri. The sequence continues at coordinate 1,118,457,735 of CM028130.1, read as the reverse complement.
CAGATGCAGGGACCACTTGTGTGAAGTCCCCCCCCAAGCTGAGAGTGTCTGCCAGTTGACCGTTTAACTTCTGCAACATGTACTGGCAGAGATCTGCACCCAAGCTGTGCACGAGGGTCCAGGTACGGAGCGCCTCCCAAAACAGAAGAAGTGAGTGAGCTCTACCCTGCCTGTTCGGGTATCGTCTGGATCTGCATGACCTGACCTCTGACCAGAGGAGCAAATTCTGTGACGGCTAACCGCACTGCAGGTTGATGTAGTGACAGGACCCGCTGGGTGTCCAGAACCTGTGGGCTCCCAAAGTGTGCTCCCCATCCCAACAAAGCAGTTCGTCATAAGCATGATGGTTGGTTCTGGGTGGACAAATGGGATTCCTTCCTCCAGATGGACAGGGACCAGCTTCGGTGAGCTAGCCAACTGGCAGTCATTATTTGCAGATATATTTCTGTCATACTTTTTTTGATGTGATTCTGCGTATGTTAAATGCCACAAGAGAATGCACCGTGTTACTGAAAGGTCACAGGAAGAAAGAAAAGGTCTTGCATAATATGTGACATTCCTATGTGACCCAGGAAAACGGCTATTAGCCAGGAAGCTGAAAATTACATTTTCAAACGGGATGGAAGTCCCTGGTTAGCTAGCGGTGTAACAGTCTCTAAGGATGAGAGAAGCTATCTCCCCTGTCGTAAACCTTTAAGATCAAAAGGAGAAATGGTTTTAGGCAGGAGGTGTCGGCAAGGTTACCACATTCTGATTACATTTTTTTAGTAGTGCCAGGAAGTGGTGATATGAGAACCCAAATACGGAAATAAATAATTCCTTAAAATCTGGACACCTGCTGGCCTAACGAGGAGATCACCAGCTATAAACCAGAATGGGTTTTGTTCAGACTGCCAGAGGGACTATAAATATCCCCTGTAAACAGAGGCTCATTTGCAATGCACTTTGGACACTCTTCTGACAATACACAGAACAACCTGCCTGTGGCTGAAAAGGGAGAAAGGCTTTTTCAGACCTCACTTATTCTTCCAGACTACAATTTACTACGAAGTTAAGGTAGAACTTTAGATAACAGTTATAGTGCATTTTTCATCTACATTTCCCCTTTTATGTGTGTTTATCAGTGACCAAAATGTATTTTTTTTTTAGGTTATTTATTCCTCCTGGGTGGGGGGTGTTGCCTATGGTGCCCTCCTTTATCTGCCTGGCCCACTGCACCGCACCACATGCAGTACTTGTGCTCTACCCCCTCCTCCGTTCCTTGTCGTAAGCTACTTCATGGTGGGTATTTACCCCATCACTGCAGAAAACCCAGTGTCACGATCCAGGAGGAGCACCCTGAGTGCGAGTGGTGCAGTGCCATTGGGACCAGACATCATGCACGCCGGAGGATTTTTTCATGATTCCTCCCCCACCCCCAATGGCACGGGTGTGCAAAGTCGTCAGGGACACTGCAATGCATGCTTCTGCGCACTGCACGTCAGTCAGCCCTTGCCAACCCACACTGTAACCCCTGAGCCTGCACCAGCCCCTGCCACCGCCAGGAGCCAGTGCCTCAGTGGTCGCCCCTCCCACCCTCCCTGGAGAGCAGTTCATGGAATGCTCAATCCTCCTCCTTCTGGCCGACCCATTGACACCCGAGGTCACTCCTGACCCTGGGTCTTCGGCGTAGTAAGAGGTAAGGCGCCAGCACCTCAGCTCTCTACACCACCAGGCCGCTAAATATTTTAAAAAATTTTTAGTTGTAACTGTATGATCATTAATTATTTTAGTAAAAACATTTGTTTTTAAGAAACCTGCTTGAGCAAGATTTTTTTATGTGTGTGGTTGTGGGATGTTTAATATAATCTGTGACTATACTGTTATTGCTAAAGGGGTGTCACCATAAGCTACCAATCGAACAAGGGTCTGTACAGGGAAATCTGGGTAAAGATAGGGAGAATACAAAAGTCTCAAGGAAGAGTCTGTAGGGATTTGAACCAGGTTACTGCATGCCCATGGGAGAAGACAAATCAGGGTTACAAGGCTACTCCGAAGAGACTACAATGCTTGGATCTTCCCCCTTTCTAACAACCAAGAAAGGGTTCTCATTTGGCTACAAGACTCGAGACTGGTATGGTACCCTTATCCAGAGTAAAGAGGGAGCCCTGGGGCCTTGTGGTGGGTGTTCAGTCGTGACCTCGGTGAGTATTCTAGAAGGACACGGGGAGGGTATACCTGTTTTCCTCCTTCCTGTCACGGACTGCACTTACGGGTGGGCACTGTGAGCTCAGTGGACCTGACCTTCAGGAGTGGGTTCGTGACACCAGCAACCTGGCATGCCACATAGGCAGAGTCAGGTGACCTAGGTGCTGGGACCTCTGGAGGCCCAGCTCCCACTGCAGGTGGTGGAGGCCATGTACCCCAGAAGCCACAGGAAATCCTGGGCAGGGCACAAGCGCCTGACATGAAATATGGGGTAAAGGGAGTATGGTCCTGAGCCCTGTCTGCAGGGAGACGCGCCTTGGCCCACAGGGAGTCTAGCTCTGCCCCGATGAACTTGATGACCTGCGAGGAGATCAGTTCAGACTTGTCCAACCTCTGGACCAGTTTACAGCTTCCTTGGACAGGCCAGCTACCAGCCAGTTGTCCAGGTAGGGATACACCTGATGCCTCTGTGCTGCAGGAAGGCTGCCACCACTACCATGTCCTTGGTGAAAACCCTGGGTGTGCATGACTAATAGTGAACCCCTTCACACAGAACCGAAGGTACCACCATTGGGAGGATGGACTGGGATGTGGAAGAACGCATCCTGGAGATTCAGGGAGTAGAACCAATATACCCTTCTCCAGACATAGTATAATGTGACTCAGAATGACCATCCTGTAATTAAAATTATGTACTCGCCATAACTGCTGATTCTCCAGAATATCTTCACCATTTGTCATACTTATGGGTCTAAGCTGGTCAGTAACCACCACCAGCCTCCTCCTTCTTCGGTTCTGTTTGCCAGCAGAAACTAGTGGGAGAGAAAAATAAAGAGGAAGAGGGCTCAAACTCTTAGCCCAAAGTGATAGGAAAAGAATATGGAATATTAAAAATTTAAAATAATAAAACCCAATTATCAACATAGAGGAACTAAGAGGTGGGCCTAAGTGGCACAGGGTAGCAAGTGTAAGAGCTAGAGCCTCGTAACCACCTGAATAGGAAGGTGGAGGGGAAAGGGCAGCAGCCCTGGCATATAGTTGCGGTTGGTCTACAGAGAGATCCAAAGGAATGCCAGGAATATGATGGCAGGAGCCAGTTTAGGGAAGAGGTCTTGTGCTCACAGAGGACAAGGACCTAAGATTAAAATGAAATCTATAAGACAGCAGACAAGCTGGAAAAGACCAACAGCACTGCTATCATCCTCTTGCCACTCTACACAGTGAAGAGATTGAAAAGAAAAGATCCATCACCTATGTGAGTGGCAGAAAGCAGCTTGACAGGCGGAGTACACGGAAAAAATAATGCAAAAAACACCCTAACATCTTCTCCTAGCACTAGAGATGAACGCTACACCTAGAAACGAGACTACTCTACAAGCAGGCAGAGGCTGGACGTAGCTGCAAGATGGAGACTAAGGTACCGGGAGTACCAATTCACCTCCTTGGAAGGGAGAAAGAGTGGGAGACGTAAACAAAAATTTTAAGAACAGTGAGTTTCTTTTTTTGGGGTGGGACTTTCCTTTTTTTTTTTGAAAAAAGGAGAGCGTTATCCCGCTTTTTCTTCTTCAAAACCCGCTGGCCGCCCGTGGTGCTGAGGGTTGAGGCGCTGGATGCCACACTCGCTGGCAACCCAGGTTCAGGAACGAGCCAGGGTTGGCAGGGAGGGAGGATCACGCCCGATGGACAGCTCTCCCTTACTGGGAGGGTTCTGGGCATGCACCGCTCTGTAGCGGCATCTGGCGGCAGTCGGGTGCAGCTCGGGGCATTTGGCGTGGAAGGTAATAAGGGAGGAGCTTGGCAGGCAGCGGTACACTGTGCCTAGCCGCTACTGCATGTCTGAGCTCCTCAGGGGGAAAAAGTAAGAAATACTCCTTCATTGGGGATAGGTGAAGGTGCCTCCTCCTCCGATCCACACTCTCAATGCTGGGCTCTCTCCTTTCCGTCACCCCCCCCCCCAGGCCTGGCGCTCTACACTACAGAAAGAGAGCCTTGGGCAGATAAGGCGGCCCTTTCGCATGGGGGTTCAGATCCGGGAGTTCTGCCGGATTGGAGTAAGGAGTAAGAGTCACAGCGGGAGGTAGAGATCACGGACAGGAGGTAGCTGGAGAGAGTTCCCCTCTGGAGGCGAAGAAACAAAGTCGACCCAAAAAAAAAAGCCCAGCAGGGTGGAAGTGGCCAAGAAAGCCCAATTCCAGAAGTGATAGGGCTATCCCTCAAGGGGAGGAGAGAGAGCTTTGAGGGAATGGTAAGAGGATGCCATGTGCCCTGAAAGAGAGTGTGAGCTCCCAGAGATCCCGACATTTTCATAGGTGGGGATGCTGGGCGAGGCGTGTGAAGGAATGGTGAAGATATTCTGGAAGATCAGCTATTAAGGTGAGTACGTAATTTTCTTACCTTCCAGGAATCAATTTCACCACTCATTTCCACTTATGGGTCAAAAGTACCAAAGCTTTCCTCAATACAAGGGAGGAAACGGCTCACTATAAGGGAAAACATACTTCTCTTAGCCCTCTGTGGGGATGACTACTGGAGGGCAGGTACTCCTTACAGGTCTAGCAGGACCCGAGACAGATCAAGGACAGGAGGAGGCTCCTGTGGCCTGGGAGCAGGAGGGTTCCCAGACAACTCATGCGTGACACTGCGGGAGAAGAAATGAGTCCCCTGGTATTGTGAAATAAGTATCCTAAGCTGAGCCAGGTGTACCAACCAGGAGAGGCAAAGCCATACCATCCACAGTGTGTGAAAAGTACTTCCAACCAGCCTGGAAGCTACCTCATTGGCGTTGTAAAACACCCTCGCTTAGTGCCTTGCCAGCTCTAGGCAGAAAGGAGAATGGCCTGGCTGGTTGCCTCACAATCTGGCATGGATGCTCAGAGATGACTCAGATGCTTGCCATAAGCTGCCTGGTATGCACAAATGCACATTAGTGTGTTCCACCACAAAAACTCTCCTGCCCCAAACATCAGTGTCTGCAGAGTCAGTGTTGAGGGTGGTGGTTGGGGGTTGCTGCACCAAAATCCCAGTGGTGGGGTGAGGTATAGTACCTGGAGACCTCGTGGAGAGCAATACCTGTGCTGGACATCACAATGGAAGGAGAGGGGGCAAAGTGACAGAGCCAGATGCAGCTGGATGCCTCTGTAAATGGCTGGGGCCACGGTGGTATAACAGTACTATTACTGCCGTTTTCACCAAGGAATAACTACCAGGGTAGCAGTACTGCGACCGACAAAAGGTTTAAGACTCAGCTTCTGCATTATCTCCAAAAGGAATTACCGATACAGCGAGTACTCAGCATCAGAGGAGAGATGGGCCATAAAAATCCTCATCCTCAGAGGTGGAAATGGGACAGGAAGAGCTGGATTCAGGTAGCAGTGATGTCAGGATGCAGGACCTCAGGCCTAAAAACAGCCTGATCAGTTCTGAGGTGAAGCTGGTGGAACATACCAGCCACTGAGCTGAAATGGTCCCAGGTCATGGACCCCAGAGGATCAGAAAAACCTGGGAGAGAAGAGAGAGGGCCTGGCGAACTCACCCATCTGCTAATGTCCAACATTTGTGGACCAGCCCAGATGGTGCTTGGGGGAGACAGACAAGACAGCAGATCCCACTTATGACAGGACAAGATGGTTACAGAAAGTGGCTGGGCCCTGGACTAGTGCTGTGACCCCTGCCACAGTTTCCACCACCTCTGGACAAGGGGTGAGCCACAGGCCCAGTGACCTGCCTCATCTCCTCGCCCGTACTGACCTTGTACCCCCAGACCAATCCTAGACTCTTTGCTAGGGTCTCCACTACAGTCAGCCCTGGATCCAGTACCACCAGCGGCCCCATCCCCATCCCTAGCACCGACCTGAGGGGCAATTCCAGAAAAGATGTCCCCGCCCTGAGACAGACTCGGAACCAGGCCCAGTAAGGCCTCCATCCTTGCCAACCCCGTCCACAGGCCCAAGGTTGGCACCATTATCCTCCCCAGGGGAGCTGGGGGAGGTGCTGCAAGCCGCTCTTGACAGAGGAGCTCGTCGCCGCCACTGTCGGACTCCAGTCCTCTGCGTCAGTGCCCTCAGGGGTTGGGACTGGGAGAAAACCAAAGGCAAAAAATCTCCCTATCTCGTGCGGAATGACACTGGGTCCACGCAACGTCGGGACCCGGCTGAAAAGACCCGAGGAAGGTACAGTAATCCTCGGGGCAGAGACCTGGAGGAAGTAAAAAAATATAAATAAGCGGCACAGAAAAGCACTGCCAAGAAAGAAGTGTCTAAATGGGTGACAAACTGAGGAAAAAAAGTGACGCAGTTTCAGTGATGAAGCTCCCACGATGCACACCCAATGGCGGTAAAAACAGAGTTGAGGCAGGAAGGGGGCTGACATCACTTACTGGCCAATCAACAAGCACAATGTCACTATGTCTGCCTCATAGGTGGCGCCCACACAAACATCGGTCTTGTAAGCTTTGAAAGACTTTGCTCCTGCGAGGTCCTATCACCTCTGGCTTACACCCATAAGTGGGAATGAATTGTGAAGCTTAATTTGTGGAAGATCTTGCACTTCCGGATGAACTGGTTCAGACAGTGCAGATCCAGTACTGGCCCCAGCCCCACATCTGTTATGGACCAGGAATTACCTGTATATGTCCAGGTACTTCCTTTTTCAGGACCAGGAAGTACCTGGACACCTTCCTCTGACTTACCAGGGCGTCTGGGATGCCGCTATAGCTCCTTTTGCCAGGAGCCAAGTTATGTCCTCCTGTATGGTGGGCAATGAGTCCTGCAACACTGAGAACTCCTGAGAAACGTGAAGTTGATAAGGCAGAGAGCCTCATTCTGTCTGTCACCTCCAGTACACACTTGTCTGTGGAAATGATGGACCGATGAAGCCAAAACTGGCGTGACTGACCCCTCACAGGGAGCCTTGTCAAGGACTGGACAAGCTGGAAAATGAATCTCAGATCCATCACTGGCCAGCTCTGGAAGAGGCACCAGCCGCTGGGGCTAGAGGAGCAACACCCCTACCTCTTTTCGGCCCCTGGCCACTGAACTTGGCCCCTGGGGTGCCAGGCTTTGTACAGACCCTGCTTGGGCTGCTGTGGCTGAAAGAATCTGTATTGGAAGGTCATATTTTTAAGCTTCTGAGCCGAACGTCATAAAATCTAGGGTGGTACTGGACTCCGCAATCCTTGTGAGATGCCCTTCCACACCACGCCCAGGCCAAAGAGTTCGGATCCCAAGAAGTGGACATCAACCAGCTTGTGCAGAGTGACCGCCACGCAGGTGGAGAGCCTCAGTCAAAGCCCCTGCAACACGTCACAATGGTGGCTGCCATGGCATGGACACATGAGTCACCCATGTCTAAGGCAGTCTGGAGCTGGTGTTTAGCTAGCACTTGATCCTGGTCCTTGACCAACTTTACAAGCAACTGCTCGTCGGCAGGGAGGGGAGGGTGGGTTTCACCCTACATTTTCAAAACAGAGTGATCAAACTTGGTTATCAGGACAGCATATAGCTGGCCTGATGCAGGTCCAGAGAGGAAGTGGTGAGGACCTTCTTGGCCACATGAGTCAAGTTTTTCTGACTCCTTATTGGGGGGCTTGTCCACATCCCCTTGATCCCTGGACTTCCAGAAGGATAAGTCCAAGATCAACCCCTTGGCAGAGAGGAGTCTCAAACGTCACTTGCCCATGGTTGGTGGACAGTTTGCCAACCAAAACCCAACTGAAGGTATGGGTCTTTGACAACAATATGGACAATCCATCAGAAGTCATTTGAGGACTCCTCAAAAATGACCCATGACAGCCTGCCACCATGGACCACCCAAGTGTCTTCTGACTGGCTGATTTTCACTGACAGCCGGCATGGCAAGCTCGCTCCGGCATGGAGTTCTTAGTCGGGGGTTCTACCAACAGCTGTGGTGGAGGAGACTCCACCCGCAAGGGTGGCAAGGCAGATGCCACGGACATCCGTTGAGAATGAGCCGGTGTAGGCATCACTTGCAACTACCACATGACCACAGGTCCGGGGGGCAGATCCCTACCCTGCTCCACAATGATCCACTGCTAACAGAGAAGCTCCTCGTAGTGCCTATACATCCTGCAGCGGTGCCTATCCTCACCCAAGGACACTGAGGGGCATGGATGGTGGTGCCTCCAGGTTGAGTGAACAGAGTGTGAACAGCGCCTGGACCACAACCTGAGGGCCGACATCCAGAAGACGCCAGAGGATCGGTACAGACTACATGCTGAGGCACATTTACCAGCATTGGCTTGGAAAGCAAGACCACCAACAGAGGCTATCCCGAGAGAAACCAGTCGGGGTCAGCGTGGCTCAGTTGGTAGCACATCCGCCTCTGGGCCAGAAGGTCGTGGGTTCTCGTCCCACACCGGGATTGTACTTGCACCTAAAAATCGCTGCCATACGAGTGCAGTATTGGGGGGTGCTGTACTGCTGTGGTGTTCCGTCCTTCGGATGAGACGTTAAACTGAGGTCCTTCTGCCCATCCTGGTGTTGTCCTGGTGGGTGTCCAGGTGGAAGTAAAAGAACACAGGGCACTCTTCGCAAAGAGCAGGGAACATTCCCGGTGTCCTGGTCAACATTCCCCTTCCCATAAACCAGTTCATGCAATTATCCAGGCTGTGTGTGGGTGATGACGCGAGATATGGCTGCCACCACACATTCAGTCGCTTCACTACCGGTCTAGCATTGCTTGTAAAGCGCATTGGGATACTGTGTATGAAAAGCGCTATATAAATGCTGATTCTTCTTCTTCGATGACCTGGTTGAGAAACAGGAGAACTAGGGTCTGGTTGATTGACCAGAGATATTGGGGAGTGGCCTTGGGAAAAGGCCCAGGGAACTTACCTTGGCACTATAGATACCATGCATGCCTCCACACGTGGGTGGGTGGGGGGACCAACTTCATTGCATGGAACTCCAGGAAACGCTTGATCATAGAGAAGCAGGCATCACATTGGCCCAAATCACAGTCAAAGCCATGGCAGGCATAGCACTTCAGATGCTAGTACACTGCTACTATAGGGCTCCCACAGGGGCACTGATGATTTGGGGGACTCCACCCTTTCTTTTGCCCCTTCCAACTTGACATCTCAATAGGTGAAAACAACAAAACAAGAAACAAAAGAATCAGGCACTGAACTGGAGAAAAAATGAAGCCATGAAAACAAACTGGCATTCGATGTCAAAAGATAAATAGCGGCATTGAACTGAGGAAAAAAAAAAAATAGGTTACTCACCTGTAACTATTTCTAAGAGTGGTATATGGCTCACATCCACACTCTGGCAGTTGAACTCGAACAATGTTACTGGATGTAATGTCTTCAAGCTAAGCTCCTCCTGCCACCTGGGCAGTATGTCCCGACCCCCATTATGTCAGATCTCTCACACGGAAGCAAGATCAGGAGACACTTACCAGGGAAGGCTGGATGGGTTGTTTGTATGTGAACCATATACCACTTGTAGAAATTCAAATTATGTACTCACCGTAATTCTTGATATTCCAGAATATCTTCACCGTTTATTCACACAATTGGGTCTGTGTCAGAGGCATTAGGACCCTGTGTGAGCAAAAGCTTTAACAGCCAAGAGCCAGGGGGGCCGATATCAGTGATGGCCCCACCATAGAGGCAGACGGATGATGTAGCATTTGTGGACTGGCACACACCGGCCCCCTCCCTACCTCAGTTCTTTTAGCCAGGAGAGAAACACAGTGGGCCAGAAAGACGGGCTAAACAGACTGCCCAAAGGGACAGGTAAAAAAATATAAAACAAAAGAATAAAACCAGACTAGAACAGAAGGGTGGGAGGAAGGCACTAATATAGCAAGTTTGAAAGAAAGGCTGAGGCAATCTGGGCAGGCACAAGGAAGAAATGCACCCCTTCCCTAAAGTAGTAGGCAAGGGGAGCCAGGGATCTGAAGGCTCCAAGAAGCCAAAAAAATAGTTACATAACTTACCGTTCACAGCAGATTTTCAACAGAAGCTCCTGCAGCATGCAACACTGGCAAGACTAGCCGCCAAGCGCTAGGACCCCACGGAAAACTTCTAGCTAGCAATACACAGCAGGGGACTGCCTCCTGATGTCGGCCCACACCCGACGTCAGCCTATGAAATAAAAGGGGCAGTCCCCCAGCCCTACCTCAGTTCTTCCGCTGGAGACCTGGCAAGCACAAGAAGGAGATCAAGGGTCTAGAAAAAAGAACACACAGGAGAAAGGAAGTAGAGGAAAGCAGCACCTGCTGCAGGAGCTTCTCTCATAGAGCTACTGCTACGGTAAGTTCTTATGTAACTGCACTATCTTACTTCGAAGATAGCTCCTGCAGCAGGTAACACTGGTAAGACTGAGTCCCAAACAGTGCCAGGAAGAACCCCCTTTAAAAGGGAGGAGGAAAACAGCAGAGTCAATCCTTCAAGAAAGGGGACCCTGCAGGACCACAAGGCCAAAGCCTGTCCTGTACCTGGAAGCAGTGTCCAAACTATAGTGGTTGATGAAAGTGTGGATGGAACTCCAGGCAGCAGCTACACAAACACCTGCCGCTGAAGCCCTCCGCAGTGAAGTAAAGCAGGCAGACACTCCCCTTGTGGAATGGCCTTTAACCAGGCCTGGTAAAGGCTTATCATATTTCTGGTAGTAGAAAACAATGCAGTTAACCAACCATTTGGACGTCTGCTTAGAAACGGGTGCCCCTAAATCTCCGAGGGCAAAGGAGAACAACAACTGATCAGATTTTCTGATAGACTGGGTGCGGTTTTGATAATATCGGGAGTACCCTATGGACATCCAGAGTATGAAGTAAGGCCTGCTCTCTTGATTCGATTACTCTGGGTAATAAACAGGCAAGTGGATGTCCTGGTTCAGTGTAAATTTTGGACGCCACTTTAGGCAGAAACTTAGGACTGGTCTGCAAGCACACCCTGTCCTTGTGGAAACCTAAATAAGGCTCCTTATACACGAAAGTCTGAAGGTCAGAAATCCTTTGAGCAAAAGTAACAGCAACGAAAAAATGGAAATTACATACCTACCATAATTCTTGACCTTCTTGGACGAGTCTCCACCACTCATTCACACTAATGGGATCTGCGCCAGAGGCACTAGGACCCAGCGGAAGCAAACTTTTTGCTAGAGGGTGGGCGCCAGAGATGGAGCTGTGAGGAGTGGCACCGCGAGCCTCAGCTCGTGCGGTAATAACCATCTCATCGAGCCCTCCAACTGCTCCCTCAGTACCTTTTTTCTGAGGAGGTGCAGCGTAAATAACCTAGAAGGACAGTTTAATCCAAAACCGGACATAAGATAGTCCGGACCACGATAAGAAGGGTCAACAAAGAAGTCTTCACAGCCTAAAGATTAAGGGAGGAAGACTAACAACAGAGGTGAACTCGGGATGGTATAGGAATGAGTGGTGGAGACTCATCCAAGAAGATCAATACTACGGTAGGCACGTAATTTCCATATCTTCCTGGACATAAAGTCTCCACCACTCATTCACACTAATGGGAGAGTACCGAGCTAATAATCCCCGAGAGGCCGGCAGGAGAGACCAAGAGCTCACAGTTTTAGGACAGGAGTCCATTAAGGATGGTTCTGCCAAAACAAAAATGTCATCTGGCATGGACATCCAGGGCACAGTGTTTGATGAAAGTATGCACTGAGCTCCAGGTGGCCGCATTGCAAATATCTGCAATGGGCATGTTGCGAATTTCCCCTAGGGAAGCTGTGACCACTCTAGTAGAGTGAGCGTAGACTCTGCCCTCCAGCTTAACCTGCGCCATGGAATAACAGTGGCAAAGACATGCCACCAGCCATGCTGAAATACATCTGATAGCGACAGGTTGACCCATCCGAGTCTCGCTGAAGGAAACAAACAGTTGTTGAGCTTTGCGAAAATCTTTTGTTCTATCTAGACAGAAACGCAAAGCTCTTTTGACGTTCAAGGAACGAAGAGAATGCTCCCCTTCATTTTGGAAGTTCGCAAAGTAAGTAAGAAGGACCAAAGGTTGGTTTAGATGGAATTCTGAAACAACCTTAGGGGGAAACTTAGGATGGGTCCTAAGAACTACTTTGTCTTTATGAAACACAGTATACGGAGGGTCTGTGACCAAGGCATGTATCTCAGAGACCCTGCAGGCCAAGGTAATGGCCAGTAGAAAGGCCGCTTTCCAAGTGAGAAATTTTAACTCACAGGTAGCTAGAGGCTTGAAAGGTTTTCGACTGAGCATGTCTAGCACAAGATTAATGTGCCAGACTGCGACTGGACGTCTGATAGGAGGTCTGTTATGCAGAATTCCCATAAGAAACCTCTTAACCACAGGTAACTGAGCCAGTGACAAGGAAAGTACTGGCTCATGATAAGCTGAAATGGCACAAAGGTGAACCTTAACTGTAGAGTATTGCAGACCTGAATTTGAGAGGTCTAAAAGGTACTCTAGAACTTTATCTGGTGGGCAGGAAAAGGGACTCAAAGAGGATTCTGCATACCAGAGCGAACAACGCTTCCATTTGGCTGTGTAAGTTTTCCTAGTGGCTGGCTTGCACGCAGCCAGAAGAATATCTGAAACCCTGAGAGAGACACTGAACCTGTTCACTTCTATCTCTTCAAGAGCCAAGCGTGAAGGTGAAGCAATCTCAGATTGGGATGGACCACATACCCCTGAGTCAGAAGGTTCGTCTGAAGGGGAAGCAGTTTCGGAGGAGTTTCCGACACACTGTTTAGTGGAAACCATATCTGTCGCGGCCAGAAGGGAGCAATGAGGATCATTTTGTCCCCCTGGGACTCGAACTTGAGAAGTACCCTCTGAATCAGAGGAAGAGGCGGAAAGGCATATAGAAAGAGTTTTTCCACTGCAGCCTGAACGCATCCTGACAGAAAATGCCAGGCCCTGGATTTCTGGAGCAGAAGAGAGGCAGTTTTGTGTTGAGTGGGGATGCAATAAGGTCCAGGTCTGGAGTTCCCCACTCTGCGAATAGTGACTGAACTACGGTTGAGTCGAGAGACCATTCGTGAGGATCTGTCTCTGTTCTGCTGAGACGGTCTGCCAGTTCGTTCTGCACTCCTGTCAGGTAGACTGCTTGAATTAGAGCCTTGTGCTCCAAGCACCATTCCCACACACTCATCGCTTCCCTGCATAAGGGGTAAGAGTGAGCACCGCCCTGCTTGCTGATGTAATACATCACTGCTTTGTTGTCTGTTTGAAGGAGAATGTTGTTGTGACAGAGAATGTCCTTCAAAGCTCGGACTGCATAAAGGATGGCTCTCATTTCTAAGACATTTATGTGAAGCTGGGACTCGTCCCGAGTCCAAGTACCTTGAGTGTGGAGAGTCTGACAGTGAGCTCCCCACCCCATCAGGGACGCATCTGTGATAATGGAAATTTGATGACCCAGAGGAGCAAAGGGATACCCTTCCAGAAGATTGTCCTCTTGTGACTACCAGGTGAGTGATCTCTTCAGAGGTTCTGTCACCTTGATGAGAAAGGACTGAGGGTGAGTGGTCGGGGGTCACTGAGTACTGAGCATCCACTGAGAGGTTCTCATGTGGAGGCATGCTAGGGGTACAGTGAACACCGTGGATGCCATGAGACCTAGCATCCGCTGCATCGAGAGAGCTGAAACCGAGCTGCTCTCTCCTATGTATCGGGCCATCTGAAGGATATCACTCCTCCTGTCCTCTGGAAGAAATGCTTTCGCACAGGAGGTGTCCAGATAGGTTCCTATGAAAAGGAGCCTTTTGGAGGGCTGCAGCTGTGATTTTTTTAGGTTTAGCAGGACTCCCATGGATGTGAGAAAGTGTGAAGCAGTGGCTACGGCATCTAGAGTTCCCTGTCTGGAAGGGCTTGTTAGGAGCCAATCGTCCAGATATGGGAACACCTGTATTCAGATTTTTCTGAGATGCGCTGCGAGAATTGCACAACACTTTGTAAAAACTCACGATGCCGAGGATAGCCCAAAGGGCAGGACTCTGAACTGATAATGCTGGCCCAAAGCCACGAACCTTAGGTATTTGTGATGCTTTGGGTGAACAGGAATGTGCTGGTAAGCATCCTGCATGTCCAGGGAGGCCAACCAGTCGCGTTGATAAAGCAAAGGTAACAGGGTTCCTAGTGATATCATTTTGAATTTCTCTCTGGGAAGGAATCTGTTTAGTTTTCTGAGGTCCAAAATGGGGGCATGTCCCTGTTTTCTTGGAACCAGAAAGTAATGGGGAGAACCCCGTGTTCCGCTGATCCAGCGGAACTACTTCCACTGCCCTGTTGTTCAGAAGGCCCTGTATCTCGGAGGCGAGAAGATCTGACTGGAGAGCCGACAGCCTGGGCTGTCGCTGGGGACGATCCGGAGGGGTCTCCAAAAGATTGAGGGAATACCTCCTGGATTATCCGGAGAACCCATTTGTCCGAGGTTACGGACTTCCACTGATTGTAGAAGTGAGTCAGATGACCTCCCACCGCTGAGGAAGAGTCCACCTTGGGCAGCTGAGATGGGACTTGGGCCATCAAAGCAGAAGGTGGCACTGGGCACTTTGGGTCCTTACGCCTTCTGCTGCTTTTTCTTTTGAGGCTGGGGGGCACGGTTTTTATTAAAACTTCCCCTGCCTTTGCCTCAAAAGGCCTGACAGTTATGAAACTGGCGTTTATTAACACCCCCTTGAGAGGGAACAGGAGGAGGTTGAGCAAATTTAATGGCTGACCTAGTCTTTTGCGTAGCCTCTACAGCCTGTTCTACTTGAGGGCTGAAAAGATACACACCATCGAAGGGCAACGCCATTACCTGTTGCTGAGCATCATTCGTGAAACCTGAAGTGCGCAGCCAGGAATGACGGCGGGTACAAATGTCCACCGGCGCTCGCGAAGCGGTATCGAAAGCGTCCATAATTGCTTTAACCTGCTGGTTGTTGGACTCTATACCCCTAGTTATGGTTTGAAGAAGCTCTGAATTATTGTCCGACTCCAGTAGAGCTTCAACCATTTGTTTGAGTGAATGCCAAAGGATATACTCTTATTGAGAGAAATAGCCTTGGTAACTGGCAATACGCATACCTAGGGTGGAAGCAGCAAAGACTCTCCTACCTGAAGTGTCTATCTTACGAGATTCTTTGTTAATAGGTCGAGCTGTAGTAGCTTGGGGAAGGACGACCTTATTCTCTGCCAAGACTACGATAGGATCCGCAAAAGCTTGGGATGCCAAAATGGGTCGATCTTTGGGAGCAGCATATTTCCTATGTATGGACTTAGCCACCGAAGGAATGAGAGCAGGATTATTCCATAGCATTTGAGATAGCGTCTCAGAGGAGGGCTGTACCGGAGGAGTCAAATCCATAAGGCTCTCCGGAACATGGAGGTACTGGAGTCTTAACAGTTTCCCAGGATCGATATCTGTAGTTTGGAGAGAGAGAGAGAGAGTGGAATTCAAGTTTTTCAGCAGAGACTTAAAAGACAGGTCCTCGACCACAGGCTCTGCAGCAGGAATAGATCATGTTCCTTCCACATAAACACCCAGCCTAAGGTCTGGGTCAGGCTCAATGTCATCTCCTGACAGTCCCAGAGGGACTGTATGGACAGGAAAGGAGTGAAAAACAGAAGGAAATGAGGAAGGAAAATGGTTAAAGAGATGGAGGCGCTAACAGGCCTCGGGCGCCCCAAAAGGCGCGCATGCGAGGCGGACGGCGCAGAGAGCCTGGATGGTGCTGACGACACATGGCACAGAGGATAAAAAGCGAAAGTTAACGGCGCCACAGACGATCAAGGCTGAAGACGGGCGCTGAAGGCAAGCATCGATACTGAGGGCATCAAAACATCCCAAGACTCGAAAACAGGATTTGAGAAGAAGGATGAATACCAAGAGATAAAGGCATCGGTGTGGCCCCTGAGCCGCAGCCGTGTGAGAGTGTGTGTGTGGGGGGACACCTGCGCCGGAGTCGACGGCACAGCAGCGGCTAGGGAGGCTCAACCGCCCTACCTGATCTCCTAAGAAGCCCGAAGGCCCCTGAATGACCGGGCCAGGCAGCTGGACCAACCTCTGAGCCCACTGCTCTATAAGAGCAGCCCAGTGATGAAACTGCTCATCTGAAGACCTACCAGAAGGTGGGGTAGGGCTCCGATGTCGAAGACGTCTGCTACCAGAAACAGAAACCAGTGACTCTGAAGGAGAAGACTGGCAACTAGCCCCAATAAACTGACCCGTCTACGTGCAGACAAATCAGAGGGCTACCTCGAGGTGATACCTTCTCTTCTCGACCTGCTAGGTCGAAGAAGAGCCTCGAGGCGAGAAGGTGCCGAGGTGACCATTTACTTTTATGCTTTTGAGGGACCGCCCACCCCTTGGGCATCGGACTGTCTGTTGTCAGATCCCTCCTCCGGAGAAGGCGGCGGACCGGACCCAGCCCGGCTGACTGAACAGCTTTCATACGAAGTCTCCCTACAGTCACCTGATCCGCACATGGTCGACTCAGTCAATGTAGGCTGAGACGACTTCTTTAATTAAGAATAAATAACCTAAGCAAAACTTATTCAAAATATTACTACAAAACAATAAAACTGAAAAACTAAGCTGCTAGTTTGAAGTTCGACTCCCAGCGGGCGAGAGACGTAGTCACTGAAGTGCACTCGGCGGGAAAAAAGGAACTGAGGCTGTTGGAGGGTCGACGCCAAGATATTCATTACCGCACGAGCTGAGGCTCGCGGTGCCGCTCCTCGCTGCTCCATCTCTGGCGCCGACCCTCTAGCAAAAAAGTTTGCTCCTGCTGGGTCCTAGTGCCTCCGGTGCAGTTCCCATTAGTGTGAATGAGTGGTGGAGACTTTATGTCCACGAAGATCTTTCCTTTACCCCATTGTCATAATGCACCTTCTGCTGGTTTTGGACCTCTTCCCGATTACTATGGGTGATTTCAACATATTTTGCAAGCTTCTTTCTCAGGGTACACATATAAGATATAACAGATAGTTTTTGATGGGGGTTATCTTTCCATGTTTCTTTTATTACACCTAGTGGCCCTCTAGGTTAGTCTACCATTCAGCATTTCAAATGGTGAAAAACCTGCTGATGCCTGTGGCACATCTCTGTAACAAAAAGCAGGTAAGGCAAGTATTGGTCCCAATCTTTCCCTTCCCCTTTTATAAACCCTTTTAACATGCGTTTTACAGTTTGATTAAAATGCTCAATAAGACCGTTTGTCTGAGGGTGATAAGGAGAGATTCTTATGGTAGTGATACCTAGTAGTCTGTACAGCTCCTTCAGTAATGAACCACCAAAATTACTACCCTGATCAGTAATCATTTCTTTAGGGATGCCCACTCTGCTGCCACTTTTGAGGCTGTGACAGTGCACATTGGAACTGTCTCTGGGTATTGAGTAGCACTGTCACATACTACCAAAATGTATCCATTTCCCTTTTTACTTTTTTCTAAGGGGCCAACTACATCCACTGCAATTCTCTCAAAAGGCACATCTATCAAGGGTAGGTCACCTTGTCTTTTTTTTTTTTTTTTTAGTGATGGGGACTACTTTCTGAGACTCAGCATATGAACTGCAATAGGTAGCAACATATTCATGAATTCCAGGCCAGTAAAATCTGTACAGCAATCTGGCAAGGTGCGATCCCTCCCTCAGTGACCAGCCATATCATGTGCTATCTGTAACAACTCAGATCTACACTTTGTGGTATAACCAATTGTTCTGTCTGGTCCTGTATCTGAGGTTTAACCCAAACTCTGTAGAGTAGCCCATAACATTTTTTAAACACAGGTTCACCCTGTTTTGGTTTTACCCACAACCCTTAAAAATAACCTTGGAAGAAACATCATAATCAGTGATCAGTTAATTTTCAGCATTTCATATATTGATATCTTTATGTCCATCAGTCTTTTGTTGCCACTGTTTCTTCAGGTGTAAGTAGTCCTTTCCTAGACTTCTGGATCTTGAAGCTGTGCTCAAACAAGTCCGAATCAAAATCAGTGAAAGGAAAAGATTCCCCACCATCTGAGATTTTCTTTGCCCGAACTCTTGTCACCACAACTGCTGCAACATCAGGATTTTCTCCCTCTTTGATTAATTCAGTAAATCCTGGAAAGTCATTTCCAATAATCACAGGAGGTAACTTAGGTACTACCCCACTTTCACTTGGTGTGACACCCCATTAATAGTGAGAGTCACTTGTCTGGTGGGATAAAATGAAGTGTCCCCGTGGATGCAGATGACACCAGTACCTGGTCCTTTTGGACACAGTTTCACAACACTTCACTATGCACTAGGGTTTGTCTGCTACCGAATCTATAAGTCCTTCACAGTTTTATCTCCCACCTTCACACCTGTTAAGTACTTGCCCCAATTTGCTAAGGACAAATCTGCTCCAGTGTCAGTGTCACTCTTCTTATGGCAATTTCTTGCAATATGACCTGACTTATTACAGTTATAGCAAATAACATCTTTGGGCACACATTTGTTAACCCAGAGTTCTTCTCAGACTTGGAGTTTAAATAGGAAAAAGAAAGTCTTACTGGTGCTTGGCTGTTACCTTGCTGCTGTGGCATTTGTCTTGCCATCTGATAGTCTTCGGCCAACGAAACAGCCTTTTCCCCACTTTCTGGTCGGTGTTCCTTTACCCAAAGCTGCACATCCGTAGGCAGGATGTTACTGAATTGCTCCACTGCAAATCTGTCGATCTTTGAGACTGTTTTGCTCTGATTGGAGCCCTTTTATCAGGAGTTCTCAAAGTAGGGTGAAGGCTTCTCGAGGACTGTCGACCGAGTTGTACTTCAGAGACCGAAATCTCTGCCTGATATGTCATACCTTTTCAGGATTTCACTTTTCACCAGGTCATAGTTTTCTGACTGTGCAGTGTCCATATTGCTGTAGGCAAGTTGGGCTTTCCCTGTCAGGTAAGGTAGCAGTCTGATTGCCCATTTCTGCTTTGGCCACTGGCAGGCTGTGGCAACCCTTTTAAAGGTTGTCAGGTATGCTTCAGTATCATCAGAGGGACACAACTTTGTACGTTTAAGGTATTTTAAGTGGTTTGTGTCCTGTTGTTCTGCTGGACCAGTGCCAGATCCTACAGCTTTGAGAACTTGCAAGGCATCCAGCCATTGCTGCTCCTGCCATTACATCTCTTCTTTTCTCTGATATTTGAGTTGTTGCATTTCTTCTTTTCTCTGTGCTTCTAAACGTTGAATTTCTTGTTCTCTCTGCTGCATCTCCACTCTTCTCTGTTTCTCCGTCTCTATTTGTTGTAGAGCACACCATTTGAAAAAGGCAGTCAGGCTTTCAGGTTCTGTCACTGCCTGTTCCTTTTGTATAACTGGTGCTAGCTGTACAGTCTCAGCTTGGACTTCTGGCTCTGCTAGTTTGGCTGCCATTCTCCTGGTAACCACTCCTGAGCTTGCTGCTGCAGAATCCATACCTTTCTTCTGTGCTTCCCTGGCACCAGGTCTCATACCCACGCACAAAACTCCTGGCTTAGAGTATACACAGCGTATATCCCACTTAGGCTGACACCATCTGTTATCGAGGCACAGGTCAGGAAGCATAGGAAAACCAGGAGCAGTTGTAAAATTCACGCGTTTTATGATCAGTAAATAAAAAAAATAAAATTGTTCAGTATAACTATTTACAATGGCAGTATAAACAGAGAATGTCCATCTGAGTTTCTTCTCAACTTCCAATCTCAGTCCGTCTCAGTCTCTGTATCTCTCTCTTGCAAGAAATTACAGCTGTTTTTAGAAGTCTTTGCAATCCCCGCTCATTAAAACAGCATGCCGAGACTTCCGGTGACGTCACGGCTCCAGCAACAGCTTGAGAGTTAGGCTCCCTCCCTTGGAAGAACTGCAAAACCTGCAAATCATTGAATTTCTATCCAAAATGATAAAATATGTCACCCGGAGGTGTCAAACAAGACAAAGTAGACAAGAATAGCCAAAAAACAGCAAGTAAGAAGCCCAGCTGTAGTGGATTGCTAGAAAACCGTCAAGCCCATAGTCAAGAGTGCGTCCCTCACCAGCCATCACGGCTCTGAATATGATACCGAAGGAGAGACTGAGGTGTTGTCAAGATCACGCTTTGAAAAGCTTCTGCATGAAATTCAGGACTCTAGTACTGAAAACAAAAAAGAATTTAAAAACTTAAATGTCAAACTAAACAAAATGGAAAACTGAATAGAGGGGGCTGAACAAAGGATTGCTGATGCGGAGAGTACCGGAGAAATCCTATCCCAGGCTGTGGGTTCGCTTCTTCAACATACCCTGGCCATGCAAGCAAAATGTACTGATTTAGAGGGTAGGTCCAGAAGGGATAACCAACCGTTTGTATGGTCTTACTGAGGAGCTGAGATACAACCGATGTCTCTGTTTTTGAAGATCTGTTAAAAGATGTACTGGGTCTACCGCCAAGATTACCAGCTTAGGGTGGAGAGAGCGCACAGGTCTTTGGTCCCCAAACCCGGATCTCATGGCTTGGCCACGCTCAATAATAATAAAATTTTCAAGCTATCGCACCAAGGAAGACATCCTAAAAAGGAAAATTACGTACCTACCGTAATTCTTGATCTTCTCTTGTATCTTCACCATTCATTACTTCCTGGAATTATTAAGCGGGCGCACCGTCACGAAGCTTTTTTTTTTTTAAAAAGTTGCCCTAACGGCCCCGCCCTCGAGGCGGCGTCATGCGTCATTGCTTGGCGGCGTTAGTAGCGTGACCGACTCCTCCTCCAACTCAGTTCTGTGAGCGGAGGCAAAAATGAAAGCAGAAAATATAGATAGCGAGGCAAGATAGCCGAGGATAGCAAAGCAAGGAAGAATGAACTGAAAAAGGAATAAGCCGATGGAGGAAGGACAGAGAGATAAGAACATCCTAGCCTAGGAGTGCAGGCCCTCCTTACCTGGGCGACTCTAGGAGGAGAGATGAGTAAGGAAATGAGAAAATAGAAGAAGAAGAAGAAGAAGAGAAGAGAGATGGGATGTTGAAGGGACCAGAATGCGAGCGAGCATAGTTAGCTTGTAGCTGAAGGCTGAAGCTAAAGGGAAGCAGAATCCCGGAGATAGAGCTGAAGAAAGGTTCACGAACCCGCTAGACAGACTCAGGAGGGCAGTCCTCATCTTCAACATGCCATTGTTCTTGACACCACCTCGGGCTCCCTGGCGCGGAAGGCCTTTAACTGGAGGACAGCCGAGGAGGGAAGAATAAAACCCAGCAGCATGAGGCGCTGCTCAGGGGTTAGAAATGGAAAATGTAAGCCTTTCAGGAGTTCCAAGATAAAACAGGACTCAGACTGACTGGCTAAGGCCGCCAAGGCTTAGGCTGGCTAAGATTGGATATGGTCAGCAGAGCTCTACTGTAAAAATTGTCCAGGAGGACACTTAAAGGAGAAACCACTTAGCAAAACAGCGAGAAGGATAGCCTACCTTCTCATTTGCCTTCTTGTTTGATTTCTCCTTTTCCTTTTTTTTTTTTTACAGATAAAAAAATTTTTTTTTTTTTAACTAGATGCATGACCCAGATACCAAGATGCCTATAGCAGTCGGAGAGAGTTCCCTCAGCATTTTTTTTTTTTTTTTTTTAGAAGAGAAAGGAACAGACGTACTCGTTCCTCTGCTCTGCAAGGCAAGAATAGAGGGGGGATTAGATTTCAGGGCAACTATCTGAACACGGGATTGCAGGATCAAACTGAATAGCCTGAGCCAGGCCAAACAACCTCAGAGGTATCTTGCCATAAGAATAGCAAAGACAGTTGTGCAGTCTGATCGCCAATGCAATCACGAGATGGCCCATGAATCTTAGAGTAAATAATTTTCTGGATTTTAACCCCGAGAAGATTTTTTTTTTTTTTTTTTTTGGAAAATGAAGCAATTTTCCTATATTTTATATAAATGCAGAGGAGGAGGACAGGAGGTGGAGAAGCCACAGGAAGAGGCCACTGAGGGATGGTGGGCGGGTGTGAGTAATGAATGGTGAAGATACAAGAAGATCAAGAATTACGGTAGGTACATAATTTTCCTATCTTCCTTGTCAATCTTCACCATTCATTACTTCCTGGTGAGTAGCCAAGCTCCTCTCCCCTGGAGGGGAAGAGGCCATACCTGAGGAACAAGACCCCCAGCCTTCTGTTGGTGAGAAACAGAAGGAGAAGACCTGGCTTATTCAGAAAGCCTAAGTGGGAGAAGAGCTAGGAGGTGCCTCCCAAGGGGCGAGGGAGACGGAGGGAGCCCTGTAAAGTCTCCTAGCTCTGGAAGAGAAAAGAGCAGGTCCCCGGAGGCGGAGGCGAATCACCCTACGCCGGGCCAGGGTGACAACCTGGAAAAGACAAGCCATGCCGTCCCGCTGATGCAGATCGCTGTCCCGCAAGCCTGGAAGCCACCTCATTGACGTCATAAGATGCCCTTGCTTGGTGTCTTGCCAGCTCCAGGCCTACCACGGAGAGGGCAACGGCTTGTCTGGTTGGTCCCAGTATCAGGCATAGATGCCAGCAGCTGGGACATCATCGACCACAGATGCCGGTTGTAGGCAGCGTGGTGAGCCTGATTGATGCAATACATGCACTCGCACGAGAAGAAGAGACACTCTTCACTTCTTGGCCGAACGGAGAGAGTCCGAACTGTGCGGTCGTGCGCCAGGCAACGGCGCCCAGAAGGAGTATCCAGGTATACCAAACCTGAGGACGGGTTGGGAAGGGAACCTAGAGACTCAGAGGGGGCACAATACCTACGCTGGCAGTCCGCCGGGGCTGGGGAAGAAGCGGCAGGGGACTGCCATGACCGGATAGACGCCTCCTGGAAGGGGATAGGCCAGGAAGGTACCACCAGATGCTGGGCACTGAATTCACGCGTCTCCCGTTCGGTATTGTCTCTTCGAACGTAGGAAATCCGGAGATCCCTCACCATCCTCGAGAGGAAACGCTGATATTCTGTGAAATCAGCATCGGAGGACAGATGAGCAGGGGGTTCCTCTCCCACGGAGGAGGGAGACGAGGATGATGGGGAACTGGAATGCCCAGAGGATTCCTGCGGCGGTGGGGAGAGTCGAAAGACCCGCTCATGCATGTATCTAACATATGAGGGGAAGGCCGCCGCAGAACCCCTGAACTGCCCCCAGGATAACGGACCCGTAGGACCGACATGGCCTGGGAGCGGGGGTGGTGAAGGCAGAGAGATGGGAGAGGGGCACCTCCATGAGGTAACTGCTCTCAAGAGGGCTCTGGAATCCGGGGAAAGGAGCCCTGGAAAGAGGGATCCCGGATATCAGACCAGGCACGCAGAATGGAACTCTGGGGAAGCCGGAGCCTGGAAGAGCCCTGGGGAGAACCTCCCTATAGCCTTGGGACTGCATGGATCCAGAAGGGCAGTCCACACAAACGCCACCGGAGGACACCCTAGAACCCTGGAGGGAGGGCAAGGCTCTGCACTCGCCTGGCCACCCCCTGGAGTGGCCAAAGAGACCGGCAGAACCCCCTGCCCCTCAACCCTCGGACTCGAGAGGCCTCCTCCTCGACCACAGCGTCCCCTGTCCCTAGAGAGGGCAACAGCACCCGTAGAAGGTAGCTGTCACCGGCCTCAGAGAGGAGCTCCCCTCGCGTCACCCCCAGCGTGCCCCGGGCTCCCGCCACCCCAGCCGGGAACCTCAGGAGACGACGGAAGGGGGACAGAGGAGGGGCCCGCTGCGCCGCCTGGCACCTCTAGCCACGGGGACCCAGACTCAAGAGTGGAGTGCCAGGATGGGTCCACGTCTGAATCATCGCCTCCGAGGAGGCGAGATCAGCAGGACCTCAATGCTGGCCACCCAGGGGTCCCTTGAGGCCACGGGGCCGTCAGCCCCAGTACCAAGGCGCCGCTCCGCCTCCTTCACGCCGGATGCAGCCAGGCCTGCTCCACACCCTCAATGGCGCGGCCAGGGCCAGCACCGCCTGGAGAAGGACAGGCCAGGCGCGGGCGTCGAGCGGCGGCACCGCCGACAGCGCCGCCTTGTCCCACCAGGCGCCGAACGGCGCGGGATCTAGCGGCGCGCCAACGCCCTGCTTGATCACCGGCGCGCGACTCAAAACGGGTGACCGGAACAGGCGTACAAGAGTCGATCACCGGCACCGCCAACGTGTGCCAGGATCCGGAAATGGCGCCGAAGGCAGCGCCGAGGGTCCACCGAGCCGGCCCAAAAGTGCGAGGCCTCGCCACGGGGAGCCGTCCACCTCCAAGAGGTGACTGCCGAGGCGGTGTCGCGCTGCCCCGGGAGGGACTCACGACGCTCCCCGACACCGCGAAGGGCCTCCTCCTCGGCAAGAAAAGCGAGAGACCCCTCCTCCTCAGACCGTATAGGCCCGGGAGGGGAACCGGGGGAAGGGCCTAGAGACCTTACCTGAGAATCCCTTGAGCGACGTCGTCCCCCGAAGGTCGGCGGGGCTTTGCCGAGCTTGAACGCGCAGACTTCGAGGACACGGCGGTCCATGGAGAAACAGGCGTCGCACGAATCCATGTCATGGTTGGGTCCCAGGCAACGAAGACAAACGTCATGCCGGTCCGAGACGGAGAAATGCCGGCCACAGTAACACCGACGCATAGGGGCGCGGCCCGTCTTCGTAAACACGCTTGAGTTCCGGAATCAGACATAACGCCAAATCAACAAGAAAAACAGTAGGAAAGCACACCCGCGCCGCTTAGAAATAAAAAGAACGGTCTTACCGACAAGGCCGAGTGTGCCGAAAGAGGAGTCGCTGACGCAGTCAAAAATATGGACGCCCGAACAGGTGCTGCCTCGACGCGGGAGAAACAGAACTGAGTTGGAGGAGGAGTCGGTCACATTTAACGGCCGCCCGCGCGCATGACGCCGCCTCTCGAGGCGGGCCCGTTAGGCCTAAAAAAAAAAAAAAAGCCTGACGGTGCGCCTCCGCTTACACCCAGGAAGTAATGAATGGTGAAGATTGACAAGGAAGATCGAGCATGGCAAAAGAAAGAACTTAAATATCTGGATTCCTGACTGACCTTAGACCAGGATTTTCCACCTGAAATTCAGCAGGCTAGACAGCGTTGGGTGCCATATTTTAAAATCTGTGGAGAGCAGCAACTCCGGTTTCAGATACCCTACCCTGCGAGATTCAGAGTTTTCTGGGCTGATGGTGTAAAACTCTACAATACCACAGAGGAATTGAACAAAATATTGACAGAGAAGGGTATCTCTCCTCCACATCTCGATCTGGAACGTCCTAAACGGAAGCTAGTGGAGCAGTCGGGTGGCACCTGGTTGCAGGACAGAAGAAATCTGGAGCATCGCTGGAGGCGTTAGGCGACCCTGGAGAGGTGGCTGGGAAGAGGCCAAGAATAGAATCGACCATGACTTATATCAGGAGGCCAATATCTTTGGGCTGAGACTTTTGAGGAAAAGGTACTGGTGAACATCATCAGCAGGGCTTGGAGCGAGGAGGACCCAGTGATGTGTGGCAAAATAGAAGCTGGTTGATCAGCCTAGATTAAGAACTGGAGACTGAACTGGCTGTAAAACTGGTCCACCAGTGCTGCAGTTAATTTCATTTAGGTTTCCAGTGTTCCGTGTTGGGTCCCCCTAGCATTTCCAGCTGTCAGACAAGCACTTGGGAACTAAGTGACTTTTCTCTGCGTTTTCAGTTTGCTGGACTTCTGACCCCGCTTCCACCGCTTGCGCCAAGCCGGTTTTGAAGGGAGAGGAGAGCATCAGATAAGCTATGGTTGCGGCTCCCTTCAGCCATATTTGGAGAAATAGCCCATACTAAAAAGCAGAATTTAGAGTGTTGCTAATGGGCTATCTGTTGTATATGAATAATTCTATATTGTCTTCAGAGTTGTGTGAAGAATTAAAAGGGTATACTAAATAGAGAAGTTCGGGGGTGGGGAGAGGGAGGGTACTATGCTGACTGGAGCTAATTTAAAAGATGAGGGATGCCGTGACCTATCAGTCCATTCACAAGAGGGGCCATGTTATGGACACATGGCTCCAGGGGAGGGTCCCATCCATTTGGAGCAATTGAAATCCTCCTCTTCTCCAATTCCCGCCGAAAGGAAAGGGGACAGGAGTAAAGAAACCTGAAATAACAGATTTCCTACCTAGGAAGTACAAATACTGTTATGGTTATGTGGTTCTATTCGCTGCCCTGTTGGCAGACAGTTCTGTCAATTATAAGGGTCTCACATTAGAGGCAAATGATGCACACTGGCTGTTGGGGGTGGGGGCTGTTGGTGGAAGGAGAGGAGAACAGATCTACAGGAGAACTAAGGCACTGTAAAGGCTAGAGATAGGAAGTTTTTCTCATACAATGTACACGGCCTTTCTAGCCCAGTTAAATGTGCTAAAATACTGGGGTATACGAGAAAGATGGAGGTAGACCAATTTTTTTTTTTTTTTTTTTAAACAGGCGACGCACCTATCCCCAAAGAAACATACTAAGTTATGCAGTATGGGCTCTGGTAATAACGCAACTGGCTCAAACGGGAGGGGGAGGCGGAGGGGGTAAGCAATCTTAGTTCCCAGGCGTACTCCTTTTATAAAACAGGATGAACTAGTGGACAAGGAGGGAAGGTACGTTTTGATGCGTGGGACTCTCCAGGGCAAACCATTAACATTAGCGTTGGTCTATTTTCCCCCGGGCTCACACTCAGCATTATACTTGAAGTTCCTTACCACATCACAAGAATGGGCTCAGGGAGAGGTGTTTTGGGGAAGGGACTTGAACCTACTTTTTAATCCCACACTGGATTCTACCACCTGGACCCCGAAAAAAGATCATGGGACAGCAAAAAGGGTTAAAAGACAGTTGAATGAGTTAGGATATGTAGATGTAACCCCCACCCAGGTATGCCGTTTCTATCTTGACAGCTCTACCTGATGGGCTGGGTTCGGGGGAAGGAATATGTCACTCGGCACACTGGCTAGGTTTGACTACTCTGCACAATGGCACCCAAGTAACTCCGGACAAAGGAAGCAATAACTGTAATGTCCAATACCAGAAGTGGGATTCTAAAGTGTGGCCTTTATTCACATCCAACAGGATAAACAAAGCACAGATGGACCCCCAAGGGGCTACACTCCTGGTAATGCAGATTTAAGAAGACCAGAACACATCCTCATCACTTTAGCCCTCAGGCTCTGAAACACACTGGGCACACAGCCCGAACTTGTACGCTGCTCTGGGTTTTCTCTGGCTCGGCTCCCTTGCCAGCCACTTGGACACTTTCTATAGCATGGAAACATTTACTGGTGGCTCCTAAACCACCTATGAGCACTTCTGCTCCATAAGAGAATCTTCCTCATCAATCCCACATCAGGGTACTTTCCTCAGGCACTGGCCAAGTACCTGAGAGAAAGTAACAGGTGTCCCAGAGCAAATCCGTAGAGATGAATTTGGTTACTACTGATGGGGGGGGGGGGGTCTCCCACCTCTTGCTCCCATAATTCATACCCAGCCATTTCTCTGGACTGCAATACCTCATCCTTTAAAACACTCTGCTGTGTAGATTCTTTTTAAATGTATTCCACATCCAATCTACTGTCTTTACATCCCATTTGTGCTGAACTTGAATATACTTATTAAGAGGCTGTGTCCATTACTCTAGACCCCCCACAGAGTTAAACAGTCCAATCCCACATCTTCCAAACTGTACTTGGCTGTCTTTTTCCTGACCCACAGTAACAGTCCCTTTAGTTTCATCTTGATTCAGGTGAAACACATGGCCCTTTGCAAAGCGAACTCACCCCTTGGTTGCAGGTGCCTCACAGACGTTTTCTCCTCAAAGAACTCTCGTCCAGAGCTTCTGGTGCCTCAGCACGAACTTAAATCAGGCAGCTTCTTTTCTCCCTAGCCGGACCAGCGGGGGTTGCCCCTGAAAGCAGGCTGATCCCCCCCCCCATCCCCGCAGGGATGGGGCCCTGAACCACTGAAAGCGGTCTCCACCACTTCAATGTGCTCTTCTTGTGTTCCTCTTCAGTTGAGAACATACACCTAGACAACAAAAAATAGCTCTTTGACAGAGCTTAGAGCTCTGAGGGCCTGCTTACAGCAGAGCACCTCTTCTACTGACTGCAACAGAACTGAATCACTTCAAATTCCCCAACGTTTCTACTCTAACCTCCAACTGCAACATTCCAGTGTGGCTTTATGCAGCTGCGATAGTTCTAAATGATGTCATCCCTCAGTCTCGGCTGAGACTGAGAACAGAGTGATACAGGGTGAAATCTATTGAACTGGAGTTTCCCAAGCTGCCTTCCCTGCCTACCACTAAGTCTTACTGGGATTCTAGTAACCCCGGATAACGGTGGGGTTACATAGATATCTGGTGCCACCTTGAGGGGAAAAAGAGGGACTACACCTTTTATTCAGCAGTGCACCAAGTGTACACTAGATTAGATTATTTTTTGGTTCCTAAGGAGGTGGTGGGTCAGGTACAGAAGGTCTCGATTGGAGAGTTTTTGTTCTCAGATCATGCTCCGATTTTCATGACCTTCCGTTTCAGAGAGGTGAGAAGGAACACCTTTTGGAGATTAAATTTATCTCTACTCCATGATAAGGAGGTGGTGGAGTTAGTCATGCAGATGGTAGAACAAACTCTAAAGGAGAATGATAGACCTGAGACCTCGCCTGCTGTTCTTTGGGATACCCTAAAGGCAGTCCTGGGGGGATTTATCAGATGGTCTAGTAGGATAAAAAGGAAAGAGGCCAAAAAACTGAATTGTAACTCAGATTAAACAACTTGAAGCACAACAACAAATCAAAGTAGATAAGGAAAGGACAGGGAATTAAAAAAAGCTAAAACCAAGTCTCTCTAATATTCTCGACTATGCCATAGAACAAAAATTATTATTGAGGCAAAAATATTACGAGAGGGGACCCAGGTCCTTAAGACTTTTAGCTGGGAGACTGAGGGCTCAGCGGAGTAGGGCAACAATACAAGCAGTACTACACCCAAACACAAGTAAAGTAGAAAAAGAAATAGGGGGAATAGCAAATTCTTTTCGGGATTACTATTCAACATTATATAAACAGGGGACTCAACCATCCTGTACCCAGATAAGGAAATTCTTGAGGTGTTTAGACTTACCCTCGGTTTCTCAGGAGCAGGCAGCTCAAATGAACCGGACAATAGGGGACGCCGAGGTGGGCGTGGTAATTAGGAACGTAAAGTCCTTAAAATGTCCAGGGAAGGATGGCCTCCCCGGAGAATTTTACAAGTTGTTTAGAGGTAACGTGGCCCCCATTTTAGGTAGACTTTTCCGTTTTATACAGAAAGACAACGGGAAGATATCCCCTTCCTGGTCACAGACAATTTCTGTGATCCCAAAGCAGGGAAAGGATCCTCTATTGGCATTCTTCATACCGTCCCATTTCAATTTTAAATATTGATTACAAAATTTTGGCTTCTGTCATGACTAAAAGGCTTCAGACGTTGATACCTCAGTTAATTAACCTGGACCAGACTGGCTTTATTCCGGGGTGCCAGGCCCAGGACAACCTTAGAAAGACCGTCCACATAATTGACTAAACAACACTAAGAGGACTGCTCGTTTGGTTAGTATCGATGCTGAAAAAGCATTCAATAAAGTTTCATGGAGGTTTCTGGAGGAATCCATGGCCTGCTTTGGATTAGGGAAGTCTTTCCAAACTCTGATTTCAAGACTTTATAACATACCAACAGCCTACATCAGGGTAAACGGTCATCATGCTCCGAGGTTTCAGTTAGAAAGGGGGACCAGACAGGGATGTCCACTGTCCCCCTTTCTATCTGTATTATACATTGAACCTTTGGCGGAGTGTATAAGAAGGGATGAGGGGATTAAGTGAGTTTGGGTGGCCGGTCATCAGCATAAGATTTCTCTATATGCGGACGATGTGCTTTTATACATGGAGAGTCTGCAGAGTTCCTTGAGAAAGATAATGGAAAGATTGACAGTTTTCTGAGCTAGCCGGCTATTCCTTGAATACTTCTAAGACCGAGGTTCTGAAGTTTGGCTATAGCCCTTCTATGGAACTAAAGAGACTTATCCTATGAGATGGGACATGATACAGATGAGGTATCTGGGGATAAATACAAGTATCTCCTCTTCCCAATTGTATCATTTGAACTATGTAACAATGGTACAACAGTTAAGAGGACCTCATTAGATGGAATTTACTACCACTCTCATTTACATGATCGAACTCAAGCAGTAAATGATTGCCCCTCCCGATTTTTGTATCTTTCCAGGGTACTCCATGTGTCTCCAAGAATGACCTGGAGACTTGGCAGAGAATGCTTCTGACATTTATTTGGGCAAACAAGAGGCCTAGAGTAAGAAAACAGACCTTGTTTTTACCCAAAGAACAGGGTGGGCTTGGGGTACCAAGGCTGGCAGGTTATTGGGAAGCTTCCCAGATGAGAATAGCTCTGCTTTGGGAACACCCAAGGTACAAGGCGACTTGGAAGGATACTGAGCTGGGACGTTGCCCATCCATCCCGCCCCCCCGTTGTCAGCAATACTGTTTCAGACAAAAGGTTATTCTGGAACTCTCGGAAGGTTACTCTCTGCAACTCGCACCACTTTAGTAGGGTGGAGACGGGGGATGGTGAGGGAGATGAGGCACGGGGGACACTGGAGATATGGATGGTGGGCTTTTGACCCAACTTTTGGACCAGCAGTATGGGATAAATGGTTCCTGGTAAGAGCTCAGGAAGGGCTGCAGGCACCCTGGCAGCTTCTGGGGAGGGAGGAGGGAGGACTGTTGTCTTTTGAGGTGGCCTAGAGATATTTTGGTCTTTCCCCAGCAGATAGAATGAGATATCTACATATTAGTAGCTTCATCAATAAAAAATTAAACTGGAATGATGCACAGGGGTAGGGGGCTACATAACAGACATTTGAACAAATCTGGAACTCTGAGAATGCACAAAGTGCTATATCTCAGTTGTATAAAAGAAGTCTGCAGCAGATCACTTCAAATTTGCAGTATGTTAAAAATGCCTGCGAACAAGGGTTGAATATAACTATCTCAAAGCGGGAATGGGTAAAGGGTTGGAAAAATATTTGGAGGGTGTCCTCTTCCCTTCCTGGAGGGAATTTTTATGGAAAATTTGGATTAGATATTTTAGAGTACCACTGGTAGTCTCCAAGCAACAAATAGGTGTCCTCCTGGATGTTGGAGAAACTGTGGAGAGGGTGTTGCCATGCATGCACATATATTTTGGTCATGCCCAATTATTTCAGGCTTTTGGATGGAAGTGGTTTCTCTCTGAAGCAGATATTTCAGCTCCAAAATCAGCCTGGACCAAATTTTAGTTCTAGGGGATTGCGGGAAAGATTGAGGCGGAAGCTATATACATCTGGCAGATCCTGCTTGCAGCTTCTGTGAAAACAAATAACGGAAGATGGTTACAATCAATTACTCCAATGAGGCAGGATTGGTTAGAGGCGGTAGCACAGATTCGACAACTAGAAGAACTAACATTTAAAGTACAGCAGAGATCCCCGACCTACCTGAACCGGTGGACCAGATGGACGGTCTGGTTGGGGAAAGAGGACTGATGGCAAATCCTAGGGAAGGTGTTGTGGGCCCCCGCCCTGCCTCCTTCTCCTGTCCCTCCCCCCCGGGCGACCGGCCCTGACCTCCGCCCCCACAAAATACAAATCAAATTAAATAAAACTAGGTAAAATTAAACAAAACAACATAATAATATAAATGGGATGGTGCCCCAGGTTTTGGCAATGCTGAGAGCTGGACTTGGAGGGTTCTCTGGTGTGCTCCACAATTTTAAGAATGAAATGACACAGCCATAGCTGGGTGTGCAGATTTTATACCTCTTAGGCAAGGAAATTATTATTATTTATTTATTTATTTTTTTTAAACAGCTGTATAATTTCAATAGACTTAGAGGTCTCAGGATTAGAGCAAATAACAGGACTTTGAGACCCTGATTCGATTTTCTTTTATTTTACTTTTACAGTTTAACATTTAATTTGGTTCCTGTTTTTTTTATTGTAAACCTGTAAGTTCTCCCAAAGGGAGATACAAGTTGTTTTAAGGTTTATAGTATCTATGCAAAATTCCTGAAAACTTGAAGAGTTGAAAGGAGTGTCTAGACTGAGAGACCTTATGGATCAATTCCATCTATATGAATACTAGAGCAATGATAGAATGAATACTTTTTATTCTTATGATGTTACTCCCACAAGCTTTGTATAATGTCATATAATTCTGACACTTATAAGATGTAAGCTGCTGGATTGACATGAAACCAAGTATTAAAAAAAAAAAAACAGCATGCTTTTCTCACAGTGTTCTAGTAAGTTTCAGAAAGTGCAGCAAAAAGAACATTATGACCCAGAACTGACCTCTTGCATATAGCTCCTCAAGAGAGTTTGCAAACTAGCTGCTCAGGTTGACCCCTTGAGTTCCAAAAAGCTTTTTGCAATCATTTCAACTGTATAACTATATACATTTTTAAACAAAGGGATCCCAGTATCAGTTATATTTCCCCATAATGATTCACATATATTTTTATACCAGCAGATACGCAAAGTGAGAGAAAAACAGAACAGCAAGAGAAGGTAGAGAGATAGCGAGAGGCAGAGAACTGCAAGACCATTGGGGTGATCAAGTCCTAGATTTCATGAGAAAATCTGGTTGTACAACCAGACAGAGAAGAGACAGAAAAGGAGAGAACAGAACAGATCCTTGCATTTAAACTCTTTCTCCAGAACTGGGACAGGGGCCTATTCAACCCTGTCACCCTGGGGCAAAAGGGGTAACAGACCCTGGAAGGTGATCATCTGGAAGCAGTTGTGCTCGATGTACAGATTCAGATGGCTCAGGTCCAGAATAGGGCTAAGATCCTGGTCTTTCTGGGGACGAAGAAGAAGAAGAGGAGCAAAACCCCTTCCCCATTGAGCCTGAAGGATGGGCCTATGGCTTTTGAAGAACCTGAATTTCCTTCCAAACCAGACACAGGTGGGCAGAAGGATATATGGAGTTTATGGGGGAATTTTCTGGAGGCCACTCTAGAAAATCCTGAGTGTGACCATGCTCTATGATCTGAAGCACCCAGTTGCTTGTGGTCACCCCCCCACCTCTTTAGGTGGAGGGAGTACCAAGCCCCGAGCCTCCCTTGGAGATCCTTGGCTGGGGGGAGGGGGTTGGCTAAGGAGTCAGGAGATGGGGGCAGGCACAGGTAGGGGGGCTGCGGGAGGGGGCTCTGGTGGCAGCAGCAGGGGCCACTGTGGCCTTATGCTTGTACTGACCCTTGACAGGCTGGTTCCAAGACTGCTTACGGGAGGACCTGTGAAAGGACCGATGCTGGCCTGGCTCTGAGCTGAATATGACAGAGTGAATGGACAGACTTGAGGGCCTGCCCTAAGACCTGCAGGTTAGAAATGAAGTTCTGGACCCCTCCCCCCAAAGGACTGAACCCTGGAAGGGGGCATCCAAAATGCTGGCTTGCACGTCCGAGGCAAGCCCTGATACCTGGACCAAAGAATGGCGCCAGAGGCAGATCCAGCAGCTGCCCCACGCCCAGAAGTGTCCACAGCATCATAAGCTGCCAGGAGGACATGACTGCCAATGACTGAGCCTGACTTCATAAGTTGGGCGAGCTATGTCTTAGCAGGGATCCTCTAGCAAGGTCTGCACAAGGTCCTTGGCTTGGTCCCAAAGAACATTCGATACTGGACCATATGGGCCAGATAATTTAAGCCGGATAGCCAGAGTGGTAGAGGCAAAACACGTTTGCCTGGGTGATCCAGCTGCCTGGACTCCCAATCCGGGGAAGGGTACTATGGTGCTTGGGCTTCTTAGTATGGTCATACAGAGGAGGGATGGTAGAAGGATGATTCCAGGCTGCCCTAGTGACATCCTTATGAGTCAATTAAAGGGGCACCACAATGGGGAGGTATCTCGCTGCTGGAGGTAGATAGCCAAATGGCCCCTCTCTGGGTCCTGCTCCTCCGTCTCCCAGTCCATAATGGACTGGATGTGGCACATGAAATCCATGAAGTCTGGATCGGGGAGAGAGAGAATACTTTGGTACCTCCTTGGCATGGTTCTCCCCATCTGAGGACTCCCCAGGGGAGGAGGAAGACCCCAAACAATCAGAGTCATCCTCAGTAGAATCACTATCTGGAACAGATGATGGAGGCAGCGTTTGTCCCTTTGAGAACCAGAGCTGACATTAGGTCAAGCCCTCAGGCCACCCCCGCCCGACATGCAGGGTTCGCTCGGTCCAGCCGGTCTGGATTCTGGGCCTGGGGGTCCTGGAAAGGATGGAGGGAGGCATAGAGGCTGTCCTCGAGAGATGAGGTTCTGCTTTTACATGAGGACCACCACACAGAAATGAAAATACGTACCTACCGTAATTCTTGATCTTCTTGGACGAGTCTCCACCACTCATTCGCACTAATGGATCTGCGCCGGAGCACCAGGACCCATCGGGAGCAAACTTTTGCTGGAGGGTGACACGAGAGATGGTGCGCTGAGCTGTCCGGCAATGACTGTCTCGGCGACCCTCCAACCGCCTCAGTACCTTTTTTACCAAGGAGGTGCAGCGCAACTAACGTAAAGAGTAAATTTAACCTTAAAACCAGACATAAGATAGTCCGGATGACCCGTGTAAGAAGAGTCAACAAAGAAGTCTTAAAAGCCTAAAGATTTGAGGGAGTGAAGACCAACACAGCGGTGAGCTCGGGGGATGGAGGGTGGGCGTGTGAATGAGTGGTGGAGACTCGTCCAAGAAGATCAAGAATTACGGTAGGTACGTAATTTTCATATCTTCCTGGACATAAGTCTCCACCCTCATTCCACTAATGGAGAGTACCGAGCTAATAATCCCCAAGAGGGCGGCAGGAGACCAAGAGCTCACGTGTTTGGGACAGAAGTCCATTTAGGATAGTTCTGCCGAAGGTGGAATGTTGCCTAGCATGAACATCCAGTGCATAATACGAAGGAGGTATGCACTGAGCTCCAGGTGGCGGCATTGCAGATATCTGTAATTGGAACATTCCGAATTTCCGCTAGGGATGCCGCGACCGCCCTAGTAGAGTGAGCGTAAACTCTACCTTCTAACTTAACCTGTGCCATGGAATAGCAATGTCGAAGACATGCTACCAGCCACGATGAGATGCATCTGATAGCGACAGGTTGACCCAGCTGGGTCTCGTTGAAGGAAACAAACAGTTGCTGGGCTTTGTGAAAATTCTTGGTTCTATCTAAATAGAAGCGCAAGGCTCTCTTAACATCCAAGGAATGAAGAGACCGTTCCCCTTCATTTTGGAAGTCCGCAAAGTAAGAGGGAAGGACCAAAGGTTGGTTTAGATGGAATTCTGACAACCTCGGGAAGAAATTTAGGATGAGTGCGAAGAACTACTTTGTCCTTATGGAACACAGTATACGGAGGGTCCGTGACCAGGGCATGTATCTCAGAGACCCTGCGGGCTGGGGTAATGGCCACTAGGAAGAGCTGTTTTCCAGGTAAAAATTTTAGCTCTACAGGTAGCCAGGGGTTCGAAAGGTTTCCGAGTGAGCATGTCTAGCACAAGGTTAATGTCCCAGGCTGCCACCAGACGCCTTATAGGGGGTCTGGTATGCAGAATTCCTTTAAGAAATCTCTTAACCATAGGTAACTGAGCCAGAGACAAGGAAGAAACCGGCTCATGATACGCTGAAATGGCACTAAGGTGAACTTTGACTGTAGAGTACTGGAGGCCTGAATTGGAGAGGTCCAAAGGTACTCCAAAACCTTGTCTGGAGGACAGAAAAGGGATTCAAGAGGACTTTGCACACCAGAGCGAAAACGCTCCACTTAGATGCAAGTTTTCCGAGTAGCCGGCTTCCGAGCAGCCAGAAGGATGTCTGAGACTCTTCGAGAGACATTGAACCGGTTCACTTCTACCTCTTCAGGAGCCAAGCTGAAGGTGAAGCGATCTCAGGTTGGGATGGACCAGCAACCCTGAGTCAAAGGTTCATTTGCAGGGGAAGTGGTCTCGGGGAGGTTGCCAACATACTGTTGAGTAGAGGAAACCATAGTTGTCGAGGCCAGGAGGGGCAATGAGAATCATCTTGGTCCCCTGGGACTCGAATTTGAGAAGTACTCTGAATTAGAGGAAGAGGTGGAAAGGCGTAAAGAAAGCGTCTTGTCCACCGCAGCCTGAACGCATCCTGACAGAAAATGCCAGGTCCTGGATTTCTGGAGCAGAAGAGAGGCAGTTTTGCGTTGAGTGGGGATGCTAAAAGGTCCAGGTCTGGAGTCCCCACTCTTTGAAAAGTGACCGAACCACGGCTGGATCGAGACCACTCGTGAGGGTCTGCCTCTGTTCTGCTGAGACGGTCTGCCAAGTCGTTTTGTACACCTGGCAGGTAGACCCGCTTGAATTAGTGATTTGTGTTCCAAGCACCACTCCCACACTCTCATCGCTTCCCTGCATAGAAGTAGAATGAGCACCGCCCTGCTTGTTGGTGTAGTACATCACAGCTTTGTTGTCCGTTTGAAGGAGAATGTTCTTGTGACAAAGAATATCCTTCAGGGGCTCGGATCGCATAGAGGATGGCTCTCATCTCCAGGACATTTATGTGAAGCTGAGTCTCGAGCTGAGTCCATACACCCTGAGTGTGGAGAGAGCGACAATGGGCTCCCCATCCCGTCAGCGATGCGTCTGTGGTGATGGAGATTTGATGATCCAGAGGAGCAAAGGGAAATCCTTCCAGGAGACTGCTCTCTTGAGACCACCAGGTGAGAGACCTCCGTAAGGGCTCTGTCACCTTGATGGGATAAGACTGGGGGTGAGAGGTCGGTGACCACTGAGTGGAGAGCATCCACTGGGCAGTTCTCATGTGTAGCCGAGCTAGGGGTACAGTGAACACTGAGGACGCCATAAGACCCAACATACATTGCATCGAGGAAGGCTGTAACTGATCTGTTCTCCTCGATGTAACGGGCCATCTAAAGGATGTCGAACCTTCTATCCTCTGGAAGGAAAGCCTTTGCGGAAGATGTGTCCAGAAGAGTCCCTATGAAAAAGAGCCTCTGGGAGGGCTGCAGCTGCGACTTCTTTAGATTCAGCAGAACTCCCATGGACGTAAGAAGGCGAGAGGCCGTCTGAACGGCTTCCAGGGTCCCTTGACTGGAAGGGCTTGCTAGGAGCCAATCGTCCAGGTAGGGAAACTCGAGTCCGAGCTTCCTGAGATGCACTGCAGAACTGCACAACACTTTGTAAGACTCGCGGCGCCCGAGGGACAGCCAAAGGGCAGGACTCTGAACTGACAGTGTTGACCAGAGCCACAAACCTTAGGAATTTGATGCCTCGGGTGAATGGGAATATGCTGGTAGCGTCCTGCATGTCAGGGAGGCTAGCCAGTCATGTTGATGAAGCAAAGGTAACAGGGTTCCTAGAAGAATCATTTGAATTTCTCCTGGGAGGAATTTGTTCAGCTTTCTGAGGTCTAGAATGGGGCGCATCCCCCCAGACTTCTTTGGAACCAGAAAGTAGTGGGAGTAGAACCCTGTGTTTCGCTGATGCAGAGGCACCAGTTCTACTGCCCTGTTGTTCAGAAGGCCCTGAATCTCGTGACGGAGGAGGTCTGACTGAAGGGTCGACAACCTGGGTTGCCGTTTGGGAGGACGATCTGGGGGGGTCTCCAGAAAATTGAGAGAATAACCCTCGCGAATTATCCGAAGGACCCATTTGTCTGAGGTTATGGACTTCCACTGGTTGTAGAAGTACATCAGACAATCTCCCACCGGAGAAGAAAAGTCCACCTCGGGCAGTGGAGATGGAACTTGGGCCGGCAACTCATAAGGTAGCACTGGGCGCTTTAGGCCCTTGCGCTTTCTGTTGCGTCTCCTTTTGAGGTTGGGCAGGTTGGTTCTTCTGGAAACTTCCTCTGCCTCGAAAGGACTGACGACTATGAAACTGACGCTTACTCTACATGCCCTCGAGAGGGGTAGGGGCGGAGGTCGAGCCAGCTAATGGCCGACCTAGTCTTCTGAGTAGCCTCTAGAGCTTGCTCTACCCGAGGACCAAAACGATATGAGCCATCAAAGGGCAACGCCAATTACCTGCTGCTGTGCATCATTCAGTAAAGCCCGAGCACGCAGCCAGGAGGATGGCGAAGTACAAATACCAGCGAAGGCTGAACGAAGCAGTGTCGAAGCGCTCCATGGCGGCTTTGACCTGTTGGTTATTAGATTCAATACCTCCTGGTAACGGTCAGAAGAAGCTCTGACTTAGAATCGAGTCTGGAAGAGCTTCAACCATCCGGTTAATAGAGTGCCACAGGATATACTCATACTGAGAAAAATAGCCCTGATAACTGGCAATACTCATACTTAGAGTGGAGGCAGCAAAGACTCTCTTACCTAATGTATCAATCTTACGACTCTTTGTTAATAGAGTTGAGCTGTAGTAGCTGAGGAAGAACGACTTATCATTCTCTGCCAGGACTACAATAGGATCCGCAAAGGCTTGAGATGCCAAAATGGGACGATCCTTGGGGGCTGAATATTTCCTATCAATGGATTTAGCCACCGAGGGAGTAAGAGCAGGATTATTCCATACCATTTGAGACAGCGTCTCGAAGAAAGGTTGAATCGGAGGAGTCAAATCCATAGGGCTCTCCGAAGCATGAAGATATTGGAGTCTTAACCTTTTCCCAGGATCGATGTCTGTAGTCTGGAGAGAAAGAGTGGAACTCAGGTTTTTCAACAGAGACTTAAAGGACAGGTCCTCGACCACAGGCTCTCTGTGCAGCAAAAAGATCCTGCTCGTCACTTCATCACCCAACCTGAAGGTCTGGGTCAGGCTCAACATCATCTCCTGATAGTCCAGGAAGGACTGTTTGGACAGGAAAGGGTGAAATATAGGAGAGGAGGAAAGAACTGACAGAAAAGGCGAGTCTCGAGGCCCGGCGCCGAGGGCGAATGGGGCCAGGCGGCGCGCCATGAGGCACCGGCGCGAGAAGAAGCAGCGGCATGGGCGCCCCCAGCGTAGGGACGGCGCCGAAAACTGCGGCTACCGCGAGACCCGCGGCACCGAGGACGGCGCCGAGCTCCGCGATGCCGAAAGCAGGCGCCGATAGCGCTGCGACCCCGCGGATGGCGCCGAAGGCACTCCAGAACCCTGAAAAACATGAGAAGAAGGGAAAAGAGCAGGAGATAAGGGCATCGGTGAGGCCCCCTGCGCCGCAGCCATATGAGGGGGGGAAACACCTAAGCACGGAGTCGTCGGCACCAAGAGAGGCGCCGCGCGACCAGGAAAGTCCAACTGCCCTACCTGATCGCCCGACAAGCCCGAAGGCTCCCGGGCAACCGAGCCAGGCAGAAGAACCAACCTCCGAGCCCATCGCTCCATAAGAGCGGCCCACTGATCAAACTGCTCATCTGGAGACCTACCTGTAGGCGGGTAGGACTCGAGCGTCAAGACGGCGGCTACCGGAAGTTGGCGACCAAGGAGGAGACCGCAACAGCCACTATAACGGACCGCCGACGCCAAGACATATCAGAGGGCGACCGAGTGATGCCTTCTTTTTAGACCTGTGGTCAAGAAGAGCTTTCGAGGCCAACGGTGCCGAATGCGACCGCTTGTTTTATGCCGCGGGGACCCATCCCCCAGGCACTGGACTGACCGCTGTCGGAACCCCGCCAGGAGAAGAAGGGGCTGACCAGACCCAGCCCGACTGACTGAACAGCTTTCAATGAAGTCTCCTACCGCCACCTGACTGTTTCATGGTCGACTCCGCCAAGTAGGCCGAGACTTCTTTATTATATGTTAAAAATAAAAATAGAATAAATTTAAACGATACTACATCGAGATAATATTACAAAAAAATAAACTGAAAACTATGCGCTAGTTTGAAGTTTGACTCCCGACAGGCCGAGCGACGCTCGTTACTGAAGCGCATCGACGGGCGGGGAAGGAACTGATATGGTGCTGGAGGGTCGACGCTGAAGATAGTCATTGCCGCCACAAGCTAGCGCCGCGGGCGCCATCTCCTCGTGTCGGACCCTCCAGCAAAAGTTTGCTCCCCGATGGGTCCTGGTGCCTCCGGCGCAGATCCCATTAGTGTGAATGAGTGGTGGAGACTTATGTCCAGGAAGATAAAAGGGTGTCATAATCCACTGGTGGTGGTACATTGTACACGGTGGAATGGATAAGAGAGCACTGGGAAAGGTACAACAGCAGAGGTACCGCGTAGGGGTTCCTGAGCAGGGCCATCCAGCTGGGTGAGGATCCAGCGTTAGCCAAACAAGCATCGGCGTGGTGTAGGTTGCAGCAGGGTGACAACGGGGTTAGGCTAGTAGGCTGGGGTTGCTGCAGCACTAGTGGCGGCCCAGCAAGTGTTTGCCTGGAGGAAGGATCCGCCAGCGCAGGCCAAGCTTGAGAAACTGGTGCCTGAGGGGGACAGAGATCCTGGAGTCAAAGGCAGAGGAGATGCTGGTGAGGAGGACAGCCTGCTGCAGGCGCTGCCTGGGAGGACAGACGTTGGTCCCAGTAGTGGGAACAGACAAAGGCAGCACCGTGGCTGGGGGGCATGGTTGTAGAGTGGACGCCTGAGGAACAAACACCAGCCAAGCCACCTGGCTTAGAGCCTATGGAAGATATGGGCTTGAGCGTCAAGGGCTGGGAAGCAGGAGGCGAAGTCCCCTTACCTGAAGAGCCACTACCCAAAACAGCAATGAGGGCGAATGGTGGAGCCATCAGGAGCCTGGAGGAAGAGACTGCTGGCGGGGCTGGAAGAGCCAACCCCTCCCTGTAAGGGGAATGACCCCGTTGCGGAAGATGGTTTGTGGGGTGACCGCGAATGGCAAGTTGACCAGTCCCGGTGTTTATCCCAGTGCTTATGCTTCCTGGGTTTCTCCTTGTGAGAAAATGAAGATGCCACAGAGGACTGTGCTGGCAAGGCCGAAGAGCTCCTGGCCTGCAGATCCTTCTCCACTGCAACCAACTTTGGCTTTAAAAAGGTGGCTCTCCAGAGTTTTTAAACGATGCCTCTGACTGGCCTGATTGAAATTCTGGCAAAACTGGTAGGCTTCAGTGCTGTGGTTGGGGCCTAGGCAGATAAGACACGCAGAGTGGCTGTTCTTTGCTGGGATCTGTTTGACAGAGGCACACTTCAAGAAGCAGTCAGAAGATGGGCTGAAGAAGACAAGATTGTTGATGAGAACACTGAAAATCTGATGTTTAACACTAAAGAAACATGAAAAATAAAAGCATGATAAGGGCAGGAAATGGCAGTGAACTGTAGCTGCGATGTCCACTAAGGTTCAATGTGCACAAGTCGACAGCTGAGAAAAGGACTAAGGCAGGTGTGGGGATCGCCCACCTTTACAGACTAGGCTGATGTCAGGTGACTGACGTCAGCGGTGGAAGGGCCCTGGAGTAGACTGCTGGAAGTTTTCCATGTGGTCCTGGTGCCTGACTGCTTAGTCCTACCGGTGTGGCCTGCTGCAAGAGCCTTCCTTGAAGTATGATCTGAATTTACCGACATGGAAGAAACATTTACCCACTGATCAATAGCTGTAGGCTCTGAATTAAGTGGAGAGGCACATCTCTGAGCAAAGTCTTGAAAGATCCTCCTGAGGTGCAGCAGTAGGGCCAGGGTATGAAAAGTGCAGAAGTCATCGTCGCTGCCCTCAGAGAACATGAGGCTGTGGTCAGACTCGTCCCTCTGCATATCCTCCCCAGAAGAAGGGGCGTAGAGAGGGTAGATTGCAGGCCCTCTAAACCAAAACATGCGCCTCGCAACACTGATGACACTGGCCTCAAAGACAATGGTCCTATGCAAGGGGTGGCACCAGGACGGAACTGAATCTGGCACTAAGAGGGCCCCTGGTGTCTTACTTGGCGCCGGCCCATGACATTACCTGATGCCATCCATGGCACCACCGATGTCAGGACCAGTACCATAACCAGCGCCAGGTCAGGCCCCGAAGGAGTTGTACCCCAGCTGACTCTGTGCCGACATGATGCCGTGACCAGCATCAGAATAGACGTCAGACCCCGAAGGGTTGAAACCTGGTGACAAAGCTAGAATCGGACCAAGGGCCAATGACCCAGGTGGCACAGATGTGACCAGTCTCAACAAGTGACACAAGGTGAGGGGGTGCAGTCAGTGGGACAGGATTCAGCAGCATAGTCACTAGCAAGGGCCGAAGGCTGCTACCAGAGCCAAACGCTCTATCTGGCTTGAGCACCCCCTCCCCCCAGGGCTTCGGTCCCACGGAGCCCAAAAAGCCAGGGACCAGATCCACTGGCAGACAGACACGTGTGACGCTGCACCAACGAGCTACCCAAGGGTTGAAAACTGCCCAAGGTCCCCACTTAAAGACAGAGGGGGACTATGGGCCCAACAGTACCAGAACCCCCCAACTACACTGATGGCGGCAACGAGGGACGACAGCTCCAGGAGACAGAGTCTCATGGCAGACCTCCCACAGGATGACCTCAAGTGGTAACATTTCTTCCTCTTCCAAGGAAAGCGGAAGAACTCAAGGCTGAGCAGTGCTGAGAAATGGAAATTCTGTACTTATCCTAACTGTTGATCTTCTTAGACACAGTCTCCGCACTCATTCACACACTTATGGATAGCCGAGCCGCTAGGACCAAACGGGTCGAGACAGGACAATGCATGCGGCACTACGAGAGTAGCTCTCTTGTGTAAGCTATATTGGCATCGACCCTCCAACCACCCCAGTACCTTTTCGACCTAGGAGGTGCAGCGTAACTAATGAAAATAACTTATCTTGACTTTCTGGGCCTGAGAAGGCCTGGATGGTCCTTGCAAGCATGGTCAAAGAACAATGTCTTCACAGCCTGAACCATAAGACCGTAAAGACCAAGAAAGAAAACGAGTGAGCCCAGGGAATGGTGGGTGATTGTGTGAATGAGTAATGGAGACTGTGTCCAAAAAGATCAACAATTACGGTAAGTACGTAATTTCCATATCTTCCTGGACTCAAGTCTCCATAACTCATTCACACTAATGGAAGAGTACCAAGCTAAAACCAACACACTCTGAACAGGGCGGTAAGAGACAGGACTCACTCAGAAAGGATATCCAAAGAATGTCCTGCTAATAAAAAGAGCTGTCTGGAAAAGAGGATCTAGAGCCTAGTTCTTACAAAGGTATGCACTTGAGCTCCAACTCACCACTTTGCAGAAGACTGTAACGGACACAAATCGAAACTCTGCCAGGAGGTCACAACCACTCTTGAAGAGCGGTGAGAACTCGGCCTCTCAGTTTGGTATAAGCAAGGCCCCTAGAATTCTGCGGCAACAGAATTTGCAAACTACTGCAGAACTTCTGCAGTGCCGCAGAATTCACTGGTCTTGGTGATTCTTTATTAATATTTCCATTTATCTATAGAACCTGGTTCCCTTCCCCTCTTTTTATATCCAAACTCCCTCTATGCTCAGAATGTGATGTTATTAATGTTATAACATCGTCCATTAGATAATGAAATGGCTGCATTCTGCCACAGACGTGAAGTCACTTATCTACCACAGCTCCCACTGCCCGAAGCGGGGGCAGAGCACATCAGGCACCGTGATATTTGCTCAACCTGCACTAAAGCCTAATACAATGTTCAGTCTTACATTACACTAGGGCCAACTTAAACAAAACCTTGATAATAGCATAAACCTCTTAAGTCTATACCTTACCTTGTATAAATGTATTTTTGCCTTTAAGTCACAGAGATGCCATCTGAAATTAATAACTGGTAAAATGACTGGCACGGAACCAGTGCGCAGGAAGCAAAGGTATGAATACTGAAAACCCAGCTCCAAACAAGGACCTACTTGACCTATGGTCGAGAAAAGAGCATGTCATCTGTTAACTTGAAACAAGCAAGGAAGTAGGGACCTGTGTTCCGACTCATCGTGGAGTCACTTCCGTTGCTCTGAGGCTCTGATCAAGAGAAGAGAGCCTGACAGAAAAACAATCAACAGACTGGGCTGTCGCCTAAGTCTAGGGAACAGCTCTGAATTAAGAGAAATCTCCCTCAGAGAAATAAGATGACCCATACCTCCGCTGGATTGGACTTTCTCTAGGGGTAGAAAAAGTCAGGTACTCTCCACCATAGTCTAGAGATGACCACATCAGGAGCTGAGGCGGAACCTGGCTGGATTCAGAAGGATGGTATTAGGTAATTTCGGGATAGGCCCTCTGCTGTGATGCTATTCCCCCCCCTTTTTTTTTTTAAAATAGAACCTGACAAGGCTCTCAGGCTTCTACCTTGAAAGGGCTGCCCGATACAAGAATGATGTTGTCCATCTGAGGGGCAGAGGGGGCCTCAGCGACCATAACTGAAATCGCGACCGGACCAGTAATCACAGCTGAGGAGATGTTAATCACCTGTTGCCGATGAACCCAGTGAAGGGGCAGTATTACGGTGGCTATATACTCCTATCAAAGGAGCCAAAGAGCCTGTAAGGCTCCCGACCACTGAATTAGAGTGCTCCACAGAATGCAATTGTCCTGACGACTGAAAAGAGTCTAGACGCAGAAGCGTTTGGTCCACGGAAGCAGTCCGAAATATTATAGTGGGACCCATCACTGAGGAAAAACTGAAAAAAAGACCTTCCATCACAGACTCTGCTGATACAGAAGGCTTGCCCTCCAGTCTCTAAAAATGGAAATTGCGTACCTACC
Organism: Neoceratodus forsteri; assembly: GCA_016271365.2. Lineage (NCBI taxonomy): Eukaryota > Metazoa > Chordata > Ceratodontiformes > Ceratodontidae > Neoceratodus > Neoceratodus forsteri. The sequence goes on along the minus strand of CM028130.1, from coordinate 1,118,412,945 downwards.
GTAATTCTTGATGATCTTGTATGAAGTCTTCACCACTCATTCACACTGATGGGAGTACGCCGGAGGCGCTAGGACTCAGCGGGAACAAACTTTTTCAGCAGGGCTGGCGCCAAGATGGAGCAGCGGAGAAATGGCACCGCGAGCCTGGAGCGTGCGGTAAAGACTATCTCAGCATCAACCCTCCAACCGCCTCAGTCCCTTTCTGTCTGAGGAGGTGCAGCATAACTAACCTAGAAAGGACTAACCTAAAAACCGGACATAAGATAGTTCGAATAACCCGTGTAAGAAGGGTCAACAACAGAGTCTTCACAGCCCAGCCACTGAAGGAGTGAAGACCAGAAACAGAGAAGTGAGCTGGGGGATGGTGGGTGGGCGTGTGAATGAGTGGTGTAGCCTTCGTCCAAGAAGATCAAGAATTACGGTAGGTACGTAATTTTCATATCTTCCTGGACATAAAGTCTCCACCACTCATTCACACTGATGGAGGGAGTACCGAGGCCAAATAATCCCCTGAAATGGGCAGGAAAGAGAGAGAGAGAAGCTCACGTTTAGGACAGAATTCCATTATGATTGTCCTGCCAAACAACTGTATGTCCTGGCATGGACATCCAAGGCACAGTGCTTTACAAACATATGCATGGAGTTCCAGGTAGCCGCATTGCAATTATCTGCAATGGGGACATTATGAATTTCCACAAGAGATGCCGCAACTGCTCTGGTAGAGTAAGTGTACACTCTGCCTTCCAGCTTGACCGTGCCATGGAATAGCAATGGTGAAGGCATGCCACCAGCCATGCCGAAATGCACCTTGATAGCAACAGGCTGATCCAGCCAGGTCGTGCTGAAGGAAACAGTTTTTGAGGTTTGCGAATTTCCTTTGTTCTATCCAGACAGAACCGCAAGGCTCTTTTTATATCTAGGGAATGAAGGGTACGCCTCCTTCATTCTGGAAGTTTGCAAAGTAGGTAGGAAGGACTAATGGTTGATTTAGATGGAATTCTGAGACAATCTTAAGCAGGAACTTAGGATGAGTCCTAAGAACTATTTTGTCCTTGTGAAATACAGTATACCGGGGGTGGGGTGGGGTGTCGGGGAGTCTGTGACCAAGGCGTGCATTTCAGATACCCTATGAGCGGAAGTAATGGCCACCAGGAAGGCGTTCTTCCAGATGAGGAATTTCAACTCGCAAGTAGCTAGAGGCTCGAAAGATTTACGAGTGAGCATGTCTAGCACAAGGTTAATGTCCCAGGCTGCAACTACATGTCTAATAGGAGGTTTGGTATGCAGAATCCCTTTAAGAAACCTCTTAACTACAGGCAGCTGAGCCAGCGACATGAAGAGTACTGGCTCATGATATGCCAAAATTGCACAAAGATGAACTCTGACTGTGGACTACTGGAGACCTGTGTTTGAGAAGTCCAAGAGATACACCAACACTTTATTCGGTGGGCAGGAAAAAGGGGATTCCAAGAGGATTTTGTACACCAGATAGAGAAACGCTTCCATTTAGCTGTGTAGGTCTTTCTGGTGGCTGGCTTGCGTGCAGTCAAATGAATATCCGAAACCCTACGAGAAACATTAAACCTATTCACCTCTATTTCCTCAGGAGCCAAGCGTGGAGGTGAAGGGACCTCATATTGGGATGGACAACAGGGCCCTAGGTCAGAAGGTTCGCCTGAAGGGAAGCGGTCTTGGAGAGGTTTCTGACAGTCTGTTGATTAGGGGGAACCAGATGTGATGAAGCCAGAACGGGGCAATGAGAATCATTCTGCTCCCCTAAGCCTCCAGTTCGAAACAGTTGGGAACCAGATGTGATGAAGCCAGAGCAGGGGCAATGAGAATCATTCTGCCCCTGAGCCTCCAGTTCGAGCAGCACCCTCTGAATCAGGGAAGAGGAGGATATACGTAGAAAGCATTTTGTCCACTGCAGCCTGAATGCATCCTGACCAAAATGCCAGGTCCTGGATTTCTGGAGCAGAAGAGAGGCAGTTTTGCGTTGAATGGGGCCGTAAAAGGTCCAGGTCGAGATTCCCCACTCTTCAAGAGTGACAGGACGACAGTTAAGTCGAGAGACCACTCGTGAGGATCTGACTCTGTTCTGCTGAGACGGTCTGCCAGCTCGTTTTGTACTCCTGGCAGGTAAACCGCCTGAATCAGACCCTTGTGCTCCAGGTACCATTCCCACACTCTCATTGCTTTCCCTGCATAATGGGTAAGAGTGTGCACCACACTGTTTGTTGATGTAATACATCACTGCTTTGTTGTCCGTTTGAAGGAGGATGTTCTTGTGACAGAGAATGTCCTTCAAAGCTTGGACTGTATAGAGGACGGCTCTCATTTCCAGGATATTTATGTAGAAGTTCAGACTTGTCCGAGTCCACGTACCTCTGGGTGTGGAGATCCTGGCAGTGAGCTCCCCAACCCATCAGGGACGCTGCCGTGGTAATGGAAATCTGATGATCCAGAGGGTGAAGGGATATTCATCCAGAAGATTGTCCTCCTGAGATCATCAAGTCAGTGACCTCTTCAGAGGTTCTGTCACCTTGATGAGAAAGGACTGAGGGTGAGTGGTTAGGGACCACTGAGTACTGAGCATCCACTGAGAGGTTCTCATGTGAGACGAGCCAAAGGTACAGGTTGTCTTTGCAGAATCATCTTCTTCCACAGCAAAGCCCATGACAGCCTACATTTGCTGCATCATAGCTTGAAAGTGGGATCCTGAGAAAAGATCTAGGTATCCACCACGAGTCCTCACTGCAGGATGAGAGGGTAGAACTACTGTGGGGCACCACATATTGTTTCCCCTCATACTCCTCCTCTAAAACCATGAGATCAGGATTGTAGTCTGTCTCATCATCAATATCTCTTTGATGACAGGAACCCCAGAGTGCACTAGTGACACTGGGAGGCTGAGAGGCAGGGTCTTTGATGTGCTGGTAGCTGGCGTCGAGAAGGGGATGTGTCCTTGCAGGCCCGTCAATGGTAAAAGCTGTGTAGGTAGTCACGTAATATGCATTATAACATTTCTGAAAAATGACACCAGCCCATCTTGCGAGTCAACCCATTTACCTCATCTTACCAGTAACACGGATCTTCCTGGAGAAGAAGACATAGCAGTTACGTAAGAACAGCAGATCTCCGAGAGAGGTTCTTGCAGTAGGTCTTCACATATAGGACTGCGCTCCCTGGCATCAGGTTCCAACGGCAAACTTGTAGCTAGCAATCATCAGCGGGGACCGCCCCTAACGTGAGGTGACGCAACGTCAGTCCAACTATAAAAGGGGTGGTCCCGTGCCTGCCCTCCAGTTCTTTTCCACCAGAGACCTAAAGAAAGGTAAGCAGAAAGGAAGGAGTAACAACTCCTGAGACCTTGTGCCCTACCTAGACCCATGGGCTAGGCAGGATGAAAAAGAAAAATTTCCAGGAGCTGGGGGAAGGTTGGGTGGGAAACTAGACCTACTGCAGGAACCTCTCTCAAAGATCTACTGTTATGGTGAGTTCTTATGTAACTGCTATATCTTACTTGAGAGAGGTTCCTGCAGTAGGTCTTCCACATATACATAGATACATAGACAGTGTCGGCAGATAAGGGCCTATGGCCACCCAGTCTGCCCATTTGAGCTTGTAAGTTCAGTCTGTTTTCCTAGAAGTCTGTTGCCCCTTACCCCAGACCTCCAGAATTCCTTTATGTCTATCCCATGCATTCTTAAATCCTGTGATTGTTTCAGCCCCCACCACTTCCTCTGGTAGGGTGTTCCACTTGTCCACCACCCGTTCTGTGAAGAAATTCTTTCTCATGTTTCCTCTGAATCATCCTCCCTCCAACTTCATCCCATGCCCTCTAGTCCTGGAACATCTTTTACGCTTAAAAATAGTGTTTTCCTGCACCCTGTTCCTCCCTGTAAGATACTTGTCGTCTCTATCAAATCCCTCTCTCCCTCCTCCTCCAGGGAGTACATGTTCAGTTCCTTCAACCTGTCTTCATAGGACTTGTGATGCAATCCATGCACCATCTTTGTTGCCCTCCTCCGAACCTTCTCTACCCTGTCTATGTCCTTACGTAGGTATGGTCTCCAGAACTGAATATAGGACTGAATACCAAGCAGTCTAAAGAGGAGTTGGAGACTAGGCTCCGGGAGGAGGAAAATATCCGCCAACTGAGGTTTTGCCTTAGGATAGAAGACCTTGCAAAACTGCAAGGTCAAAACCAGCTCTACGCCTACAGGCAATATCCAGACTGTAGTGTTTAGTGAAGGTGTGGACAGAAGACCAAGTGGCCACTGCACAGATTTCTGCAGTCAACACATTCCTGAAAAAAGCGGTATAAGTGGCCACGCTTCAGGTGGAGTGGCCTTTAACCGCCCCCAGAAGGGTCTTTCCATGTTTCTGGTAAGTGTAGTGAATACAGTTAGCCAGCCACCTAGAGATAGTCTGCTTCGAGATGGCCTTGCCCTGGTACTTGGGGACAAAGGCCACAAAAAGTTGGTTCGTTTAAGAACCTCCTTAGTCTGGGAGGTATAGTAACTCAGAATCTGGTGCACATCCAAGGTGTGCAACAGATATTCCCCTGTTGGAATACTGAGGATAACAGACCAGCAGTTCAACACTCTGCTCGAGAGTGGTCTCCAAAAACTTTCGGAAGAAAGGAAGGATTAGTCCTCAGGACCACCTGGTCCTTGTGAAAAATCAAGTAAGGCTTTCTGCAAACAAAGGCCTGAAGCTCTGAAACTCTTGAGCTGAAGTAACATAACTAAAAATAAAGACTTCCATGACAAGAAGCATCTTGCAACTTGCTGCTGGTTCACAAGGGGGTAAAGTAAGTTTCTCAAACATAGAATTGAGATCCCAGGGAGGACAGGGGTTCCGGACTGGAGGTTTAATGTGAAGGATACCCTTCAAGAAAGTTTCTGAAACCTCTAGCTGTGTTTTGGTTTTGCCCTCCACCATGAGGTGGTAGGCAGACACCGCAGAAAGAGGGACCTTAATGGAGGAGTAACTGAGGCCCAACTCAGAAAGATGTACGAGGTACTCTTAACACCTGGGAGGCCAAGCAAGAAAAGGGATCCAGGCGTTTAACTGTGGCTCAGATAGAAAATCTCTTCCACTTCATGGCATAGGTAGATCTGGTAGAAGGTTTTCTGGCTTCTACCATGACCCAAGCGACCTGGGAAGAAACTCCATAGCGGGAAACCACTATGTCCACAGGTGCCATGCATGGAGGTGGAGAGACTGAAGACTCGGATGTACCAAGGTGCCCTGCTCCTGAGACAGAAGGTCATGAGCTATCAGCAGAAGGACCGGTGGTTCTACAGCCAGCTGTGGTAACAGCAGGAACCAAATCTGCCGAAGCCACAGAGGGGCGATTAGGATTAAATGGGCCCCTTCCACCTGAAGTTTCAACAGAACCTTCTGAATAAGAGGAAAGGGAGGAAACGCGCATAGAAACCTCCCTGTCCGAGAGAGAGAGAGAGAGAGAGAGTGCGTCTCACCAAAAAGCACCATGCCTGGGTACAAGCGAGCAAAAGTTGGGTAGTTTTGCGTTGAATGGGGAGGCGAACAGATCTAGGTCTGGCCAGCCCCATCGAAGAAACAGGTCTTCGACTACATCCTGCTTTAATTCTCACTCGTGAGCCCTGGCTACTGATCCAGCTGAGACTGTCCGCCAGAACGTTGTGCACGCCTGGGACTTGGACTGCTGTCAGAAACAGACCGTGCTGAATCGCCCAGTACCATACTCTCACTGCTTCCCTGCACAGAGGGTACGACCGGGTGCCTCCCTGTTTGTTGAGACACTAGACAGTCGCCATGTTGTCTGTCTGGATCAGAAGTGTTCCCAAGAGGAGTAACGACTGGAAGGCCTGGAGAGCGTAGAGTACTGCTCTGGTCTCCAGGACATTGATATGGAGCTGCTGCTCCTGGGGGTTCCATAAACCTTGGGTTTTGTGGTCCCCCAGATGGGCTCCCCAACCCATATAGGAGGCGTCCGATGTGAGGGTTTGGGTAGGGGCCAGAGAGTGGAAAGGAGCTCCCACTAATAGGTTGGTGAGATCCTGCCACCAAAAAAATCCTTCTGCAGGTTGTTGGAGATCATGACCAACTAGTTCATGTCATCCAACTGTTGGTCCCACTGGATTCGAAGAGACCACTGGGTGACCCTCATGTGCAGTAGGAATGGCCGCTGCCATGAGCCCCAAGAGACGGAGCACAGAGTGTGCTGGGGTCCATAGAGCCTTGGCCACCAGAGTGGCTGGGAAGCTAAGGTCTCGGCCCGATCCCATGGCAAAAAGGCCTTGCTCTGGGAATGTGTCCAGTACTGCCCCCAATAAACTGGAGGAGCTGAGAGGGTACCAGCTGGGACTTGGGGAGGTTGACCAAGATGCCCAGCTTGACAAACAAGTCCAGAGTGAAAGAGAGAGAGAGAGAGAGAGAGACTCCTTCAGACTGTCTGGGGAGGGGGCTGAAAAAAGCCAGTCTAGGTACGGGAACAGGAACATGCCCATGTGGCGGAGGAACACTGCTACTACCACTAGGCACTTGGTGAAAGCTGAGGACAGGCCAAAAAGGAAGTGCCCTGAACTGGAAATGGTTCTTCTGAAAAGAGAACTGGAGGAAGAGGCGGTGGACCGGGAGAATGGGGATATGTAGGTAAGCATCCTGCATATGCAGGGAGCACAGCCATGTGTTTGACTGGAGCAGGAGCAGGAGTCCCTGAAGGGTCAGCATGCGGAATCTCTTGTATTCCACAAAGAGGCTGAGCATGCTGAGATCCAGGAGAGGTTGCAGATCCCCCGTCTTCTTTCGTAGCAGGAAGAAATGAGAGTAGAATACCCTTCTAGTTGGTCTGGAGGGACGAGTTCTATAGCTGCCTTTTGCAGCAGGGCCTAGATTCCTGGTGGATGATGGGGATCTGACCGACGGCTAAAGGACCTTCCGGGAGGTGGAGTGAAATCTCCAGGAACTCGATAGAGTGACCTCGGTGTATGAGCTGAAGAACCCATACATCTGCGGTGACATGCTTCCACCCTTCCAGGTGGAGGCTGAACCTCCCTCCTACCGGTTCCTCCGAGGGGAATGGAGATAGCGGAAGGAGGGGGAGCGAGTCAGGATGCAGAGGGGAAGGGAGCTTTGGCCCTTGAGGCTGGTTTCGCAAACTTTGCCTGAGGGTTTTTTAGCTCCAGAGCCAGTGGCACATCTTTTGCCTTGACACTTGTTCTGGGTCTTATTCCACTGTCTCTGGTGACGAAATGGCTGCCTCTTTTGACCCGAGCGTACGTCTCTAAGAGATCATTCGCTCTCTTGCAGCCCTGTTATAATATCCTTTGTGTCACCACCAAAGAGGATGGAACCCCTAAAGGGTGCATCCAAAAGGGATGACTGGACGTCTTGTGCCAGACCTGCAATATGGAGCCATGACAGGTGGCTAAGGCAGATCCCCGTGGCCGCAGCCCGAGCTATTGAGTCCACGGACTCATACGAGACTCAGAGCGTGACGTCGAGAGGATTTGTTCATACGGAGTTTGTCCAACAACTTGGCCCTGAGGTTTGCCAGAATAGCCTGAAGATCCTCACCAGTTCAGCAAGGAATGCCTTCTGGAAGGCCACCATATGGGACACAATTTAGTGACCGGAGGGACAAAAGTGGAAGAGTAGATCTTTCTATCAAATTGGTCCAGTTGCTGTGAGTCCTTGTCTGGTGGAGACGAACTCAGGTGCTTGGGTTGAGCCGACCAGTCTTGCGCAGCTGTGATGACCATGGAGTCGGCTCTCGGGTGCGACGTCAAGTGAGAAATCCCTTCCGGGGGGGACCTAGGGATACATTCTATCGGCTTTTCTGGAAACAGCCGGGATGGAGGAGGGCTGCTGCCAAACAGTAGTGACCAGGTCCTCATGAGGGTCCAACCAAGGAGGGATAGGTAGAGGATCTGTGGTCGCTATATCAAGGTGCTCAGCCAATCTTTTGCGCTGAGGATCTATTTCCTTACAAGGCCAGCCTCCCTCTGCCTGGCAAGTTCTCAACAAATCCCTGAATGAAGGGTCCTCTGGAGGGGATTTAGGAGATTCTTTCGGAGGAACTTCGACCGGAGACTGAGGGTCGGAATGGCCAATGTCCGAATCTATGTCTGAATCTGAGGGCTCAAAGCCACTGGGAAGAGAATGGTCCTGCCCAGCGCCTCCCACAGGAAGTGAACCCTCAGCTCGGCCCAGAGGGACCGGATGGGGGGGTTTCTGGGTAAAGGAACAGCCCCCAACGGTTGGGACTGTCTGATTTCAGTGATGAACTGTGTCCTTGCATCCTGCCACCATGCTGGAACCGACTCTCGATCAGGCAGCGACTGTGGAGGAGGAGGCTGATACCCTGAATACCCCTGGTAAGTCGGGTGGTGCCAATAAGGGTACCGATACCTGGGCAGCCCCAGCGGATAGCCTAAAGGTGGATATCCGGGTGCAGGGTACCCCGGCGTCAGATATTCAGGTGTCGGATACCCCGGCGTCGGATTAGCTGGCGTCGGGTGTCCCAATGTCGGCAGCACACTGCCCGGTGACGGATAATGTGTGAGGGATCCGCTGAGGGCCATTCGTGGCAGAATATGGGGATCAGGCTCCTGGAACCACCCAAGAGTCCCGCAGGATCGGCAAGTGGGGGTGCTGCAGGTCCACTGGGAAGTGGCAGGGGATCAGGAGTGGCGCCCAAGGGTCATGCCTAACAGATCCCAGTCCGGCGACAGGACTTGTGGAGGAGGGAGGTCCGGGGTCTGAGTGAAGTCGGCGAAGAGGGGAGTTCTGGGAGGGCCCCCAGCGACAGGTCGGGATAACGATCCCGAAGAGCGAGAGACAAGTTGGGACAATTGCTGAATCCTGGTGAAGAAACCAGCAGGGATGAAGGATCTCCAGCGAAAGCACACTCGTGCTGTCGCCGGGGACCTCAAGGGAGCCTGATGGGCTAGTAGGAATCACTGTGTGGTCGACAGGTAGTCCGTTGTCAGACTTATCAGTCGCGACTGGGCTGTCTCCTGCACAGAAACAGTGGACAGGTTGATCGGTTCGGGCCGGGCGCCCAGAGTAGGCGACTTAGCAGCAGTGCTATGCGAAGCAGAAGAAACAGAGACCTCAAGAGATGGCTACCTCCCATCTGCCCGCTTACCTCGGTAGGAGGGGGAGAAGGCGTCCGGCCCACAGAAGCGGATGGAGGGCCCAGAAGAGTGGTACTCACGGTCTTGGAGGTGGAAGGCCTTCCTCGTGGCGACGGGCTCCTCCACCGGCGCTTCTCCTTGTCCTTCTTCTTCCTTGGGGCCGGCCAAAACGACCTCTCCCTAAGTTCCTGGAACTCCTTTTCCATAGAATCTAGTCGACAGATGAGAAAATAGGCCTTGAGGGTCTGCCTGATCTGGTCGAGGTGGCTGGTTGAATCCTGGCAGATGGCACACTTGGCGAGAGTTGTGCTTTGGCCCCAGGCAAAGGAGGCATTGGGGTAGTCGTCCCTGTGCAGGATTTTAACACCGCACTTGGTGCACTTCTTTTGGACGAGCCGACATACACTTGTTCGAAACTGCAGAAAAAGTTGAGAAAAAAGACTAAACATTGAATATAAAGCGGGCAACTGATTGCTGTTCTAACCGTCTGCCGAACAAACAAGCGGCGGCGGAAAGAACTGGAGAGCAGGTGCGGGACCGATCCTTTTATAGTCGGACTGACGCTGCGTCACCTGATGTCGAGGGTGGTCCCCACTGATGATTGCTAGCTACAAGTCTGCCGTTGGAACCCGACGCCAGGAGGCACAGTCCTATATGTGAAGACCTACTGCAGGAACCCTCGAAGTAAGATCTTTCTTTATCGCTATGCTTGTCCTTGTGTCTCGATGATGAGGATGGCCTTGATGTCTATCATCCTTTGTCCCGGTCCTTCAATTTCAGCGGCCATTTCTCGTCCAAGGCAGAGGGAGACACAGGTGCTGAGCTCTGATCCCTTTCCATGGCAGTTATTGTTTTAAGGAGGATATTTTCTACAGCTTTATTGTGGTGTTGCCTTGTGGCCCGAGTGAAACTCTTGCAAATGTCACAAATCCTCACGCTGTGAGACAGGCCCAAACAATATACGCTGAATTTGTGGGAGTCTTCCTTATAAGTCTTACCCCCCACTTACAATACCAAAATAAACCTTGTGGCGACATGCAGAGAATACAAAGTGACGAAATTCACGTAAACATAAAATAAATGATAAATGGCAACGGTTAGTTGACAATGTTTCCTTCAGCAGGTCTGACCAGGATGACAGATGGCAGGAAAAGAAAAGAACTGAGGAGAGATGAGGCTGCACATGTTTATACAGACACTGACACACAACATTGTTGTGGTGGCCCCTAAGCTAGCAAAAGTTTCCATGTGGTCCTAGCACTGACACAGGTTAGTTCCAAAGGTGTCTCACTGGAAGAGAAATCCAAAGAAGATCTGGGCTTACTTTTTGGACTTATTTGATTATTCTGTTTTGAAATACTAGTCCAGGTCATGTTGGGCACTGGGCTTATAATTCTTAATTTTAGTATGTTTATCTTTATCTTTGCAGATCTCAATCCTTCCCATCCCATAGTGGGGACAGATGCAACATAACATTTTTAAGGTATTTCTGTACTCGTAAGGTCATTTTAGCTTGTGTACAGATTGCAATAATCTTTGTCAAATTCAGTAAATTGTAAATTTAAAAAATGCGACTAACCTTGACTAGAGCTCAGGTGAAAGGCCATGCCTGTGCTGAGCTCTCATGTTAGGCAAGTCTGGAACCTACCTGTCAGGCTGAGGTCTCCGAGCAGGTCCAACAGCTCTCCGCCTGCTGATGCTGGTTTAGCAATGGGTGTGGTCTGAATAACTGGCATTACATCATTCCCTCCAAGCAAATCTAACAAATCATTTGCCTAAAATGAGGATGGAAAAAGAGACTAATACAAAGGCAAAGATTCTTTTTTCCATCAAGCACAATAATTTTTCTTGATATGAGCTACTGAACAGATACACTGATATAACATTCTAGCCTGATATGCAAAAACAGGTTACTCCCCTGTAACAGTAGTTCTACGAGTGATGTATGTAGTTCATCCACACTTCTTGGCATGCCTCTTAATTCTTGCCGGAACGTCTTCAAGCTAGCTCTTTCCACTCACCCGGGTGGTATAACCCTCTGCTCCGCCCCATGACACCAGATCTTAGCCCGCTGGAAGCTAGGTTTGTGCATCACAGCTGGGGAGGTCGACTGGGTCAGTGTGGATGAACAAAACATACCACTCCTAGAAAGTGCAGTTACACAAGAACTTACCGTAATGATAGATCTTCGAAGAATGTCTCTCAGCAGGTCATTACTTCTGGGAGGTTCCAGCAGGTGGCGCTATCACACAGCAGTTTCTTCCAGCAGTCTCCTATCAGGGACTACCCATACATGACATCATTTCCTGGCTCTGCCTATAAAAGTGGGTGGTCCCTGTTACTCTCTCTTTCCACGGGTTCAGCTCACAAAGGCGGAGTCCGGGAAACCGAGGTACCAGTGAGTCCCAGCCCTAAGTCCTCAGCTTATGATTTCCCCGTTAGAGAAGGCAGGGGGGGCAGAGGGACAGAAACTACCTACTGCAAGAGACATTCCTCTAAGATCTACCGTTACAGTAAGTTCTTACATAACTGCACTATCTTCTACGGAATGGTCTCCTGCAGTAGGTCATTACTTCTGGGAGATTCCCAAGCAGTTATGTCACAGTGGGGGGAACCACTATGTTAGTATACCTTGGAGTACTGCCCAGCCAAAAGCCGTACGGCGGCGCAAGGCAACACCCAGGTTATAATGCCTGGTAAAGGTATGGATGGTAGACCAAGTGGCCACATTGCAAATTTCGGTGATGGAAGCACCTTTGAAACAAACCGCAGTAGCCGCTATGGCTCTTGTGGAGTGAGGCTGGATTTGGCCTGGTAAAGGTTTGTTGTACTTCTTATAACAATAAGTAATGCAATGGGCTAGCCAGCATGACAGCGTACGTTTTGCTACTGGGAGACCTTGCCGACCTGGGGAAAGGTAATGAAGAGTTGTGATGTCTTCCGGAGAGACTTTGTCCGGTCAATATAGTAACATAGGATGTGGTGCACATCCATCGTGTGTTAAATATATTCTCCCGTGTTAGCGTATTCAGGGTAGAATACTGGTAATTCCATAGTTTGGTTTAGAGTCTGTTCTGAAACCACTTTTGGAAGGAAAGAGGGGTTAGTGCGCAGCACAACCTTGTCCTTTTGAAATATCAGGTAAGGTTCCCTGCACATAACAGCCTGAAGCTCACAAATTCTTCTGGCTGAAGTAATAGCCACTACACATACTGTTTTCCATGATAGGAAACGAAGGTCGTAAGTGGCCGTGGGTTCAAATGGTTCTGCAGTTAATTTTTTTATCATAAAATTGAGATCCCAAGGTGGAATGGGACGTCTAATTGGTGGTTTTAAGTGTAACACACCTTTTAGGGACATTTTTGCCAAATGGTGTTGCTATAAAGGCTGCCATCAAGTGGTTGAAGGCTGAGATGGCAGCTAGATGAACTTTGATGGATGAATACCCGAGGTCTTTCACTTAACGGTGGTCAGGTAATCCAAGACCTTCATGAGTGGGCAAGAGTATGGATCCAAGGATTGGGATGCTGATCAAATCGCAAAGCGTCTCCATTTGGAATTGTAAGTATCTCTGGTAGCTGGTTTGCGAGCAGCTAGTAGGACATCGGCTACTTTTCTGAGACTTGCAGTCTGTCTATGAAGGCGTCTTCAGGAGCCAAGCATGAAGATGCAGCATTTTCAGGTAGGGGTGCATCATTGAACCGTGGTCTTGTGTTAGGAGATCTGGTCTGGATGGCAATGGAACTGGTTCCGTTATTGACTGCTGTTGAAACAGTGAAAACCATGCCCGTCTGGGCCATAAGAAGCATTGTGGCCGACTCGATTTGTAATTTCATTAATGTTTTGAGTATTAGTAGGATTGGAGGGAAGGCATATAAAGAGAGTCCTGTCCAGTTTTGGGACAGGGCATCGATAGATTTTCCCTTTGTGTTCGGGATAACAGAGAAGTATCTGGGGAGTTTGTGGTTGTCGGGCAGGCAAACAGATCTATTTGGGAACCCCATCGGTGAATAGATTCTGGAGTAGAAGTCGTGCAGGGTCCACTGTGTGAGGAGGACTGGCAACTCAGGCGATCCGCCAATACATTGAGGCGGCCCGGAAGGTGAGCGGCTGTCAATGCTAGGTTGTATTGTATAGCCACATTCCACACTTCTATGGCTGCTCTGCAGAGTGAGCGGGAGTAGGTGCCTCATTGTTTGTAGAGGTAACACACTACTGTGGTGTTGTCTGATTGTATCAGTAGGTGACCCGGGATGAGGTGTGCCTGGAAGGTTTGCAGTGCTAAAAGGACTGCGCACATTTCCAGTAGACTGATGTGTTGGGCTTGAATGACATTCCATTTGCCTTGAGCCTGATGTGGTCCTAAATGGGCTCCCCAGCTCTCTAGGGATGCATCTGTTGTTAGCACTTGTCATGGAGGAGCTATTTGGAATGGGCCGCCCTGGTTTAGATTGGAATGGAGGGTCCACCATGATAGTGCATGTCGTAGGGCAGGAGTTATCCTGATGGGATAGAACTGCCCAGTGGCTTGGCACCACTGTTCTTGTAGTGCCCATTAAATGGGACGTAGTCTCAGGCGGGTGTGTTTCACTGTTTGGATGGAGGCCGCCATGTGACTGATGAGACGAAGCATGCAACTTGCTGTAGCCATTTTTTGTGACTGAATTTGTCTGGCCTGTTGTATTAGGACATCCTGACGTGCCAGTGGGAGAAAGGCCTTGGCAACCATCATGTCCAAGAACGCTTCTATGTATTGGAGAGACTGGGATGGGTGAGGACTGGATTTCGGCCAGTTTACTGTAATCCCTAGATCCGCGAACAACTGAAGGGTCTCCGACAGAGAGGATAGCAGTTGCTCTTTGGCTTATAAAAGCACAGTACAATCGTCGAGGTATGGAAATATGTAGTGTCCTCGTTTTCTTAAAGTACTTGCTACCACTGCCAGGCATTTGGTAAATGTAACCGGGAACTCCTGCCACTCTTGAGGACCAACCTTTTCTAAAGTTTGTTGCAACAGTTCTTCTATTTTCTAAGCCTAATCTATCCTTTACTATTTCTAGTCCATAAGGTTGGCCACCTGTGGGCACCCCCTTCTCCCTCCCTTGACTATGCTACAGTGTCCTCTTTAATTTTCATTTTTCTCTCTCAGGTCCTCATACAGGGAAGTATTGCAGTGACCTCCAAGCACATTTAAAACAGCTTGTGTTTATCATTGTTGGATTTAGTATGTAATAGCACTATGTTATAAAACAGCTTAATGTATATACCTTATGTTTATGAAACCTGTAAATGTTGAAAATACCATGGCACTTGGTGTTTTGATAATGGTGAGAAGTACTAGGTGACTATTAGATGTTAACCTAGTTATGTTATTTAAAATGCATTTATACTGTTGCAAACTTAAGTAAGAAATGTCATGATGATTTGCATATATCCCATGATGCATTTCATTATGGAAGTATATATGATGTTATATGTCTTTGAAGTTTGATTTGTTGCCAATGCCCTTTGGGGTAACCCTTCTTTCAGTGATTCTGCACTAAGATTCTTTGTCTATAGCTTGTTTTTTTTTTCCTTTTGGGGCCCCACTACCCAAGCAAATAGGGCCTGCATAGGAGTGGTGGCTACATCTCAACTAATGAACTGGATCAGTGATCAGTGTCAATAGGTGCTGGCTAAGTGCAGAGAAAAGACATTCATAGTCTGTTGCTGCAAACTGATGTACTGAAGAAGAAATATGCCATTGCAGAAGTTTATTTCTTGTATTTTGAATAAACATCACACAGAGATTGTGTGTTGAACCTGAAGTTCGGTGTCTGGTTCATCTGTTATCCCACAACCCCTCCACAGTAAAGATGCGGGGAGCCAAGGACAGGCCGAATGGCAGGGCTCTGAATTGGTAATTTTTCCAATATTTGGAATCTGATGTATTTTGATGGGCTGCATGAATGGGAATATGAAGATATCGTCCTTCATGTCCAAAGAACACATCCAGTCCCCTTGTCTTAATAATGGCAGGACTGATGCCAATGTGATCATCCTGAAGTGTTTGTACTGGATGTACTTGTTCAGTGGATCCAAGTCTAGTACAGGTCTGAGATCCCCCTTTTTCTTGGGTACTAGAAAAAAAATGGGAATAAAATCCCTGGTGATGTTTTTGTACTGGGACTGGGACAACGGCCTGCTTTGTAAGTAGGGCCTGTACTTCCTCCAGTAAAATGGTCATGTACTCTGGAGGGTAATGGACTGTTCTTGGAGGAAAATACGGTGATAGAAACATAGACTTTGGCCGGCAGATAAGGGACACTGGGCCCATCTAATCTGCTTGTTCCCTACCTACAGGATGGGCATGAATCCTAGTTAACCAACAGCCTATTTCTTCCTACCCCCACAAGAATTGCCTTATGTCTGTCCCATGCATTCTTGAATTCTCCCACAGTTTTAGACCCCACAACCTCCTCAGGAAGGCTGTTCCATGCATCCACTACCCTCTCTGTGAAATAATACTTCCTCACATTGCCCTGAATCGCCCTCCTTCTATCTTCAAATTGTGTCCCCTTGTTCTTGCAAGTCTCTTTTCAGAAAGATGCTACCCTCTTGGACTTTGTTGATTCCACTGAGGTACTTAAAAGTTTCTATCATGTCCCCCCTCTCCCTTCTTTCCTCAAGGGTACACATGTTAAGCTCCTTTAGTCTCTCCTCATACGGCTTCTCTTGCAAACCCTGCACCATTTTAGTTGCCCTCCTCTGGACTGCCTCTATCCTGTATGTCCTTGCGGAGATGGGGCCTCCAGAACTGGACACAGTACTCCAGATGGGGTCTCACCAACTGTCTGTACAGAGAGATAACAACTTCCTTTTTTCTGCTGATGATGCCTCTCCCTATACATCCCAGTATACCCCCAGCCCTCCCTACTGCCTTCTCTCATTGCTTGCTAACCTTAAGGTCGTCTGATATGATTATCCCCAGGTCCCTTTCCTTTTTTGTTGTTGTTACTACCTCCCCACCCATTGTGTATTCTTCCCCTGGGTTCTTGTTTCCCCAGGTGCATTATTTTGCGCCGTTGCATTGAATCCTAACTGCCATACTTCTGACCATTCCTCCAATCTTGCCAAGTCCGTTTTCATCCTTTCCACGCCTCCTTGTGTATCAACCCTGTTGCAGATCTTTGTGTCATCTGCAAAAGGCATACTTTCCTTCAGTCCCTCTGCAATGTCACTGATGAAGACATTAAAAGAACTGGACCCAATACTGAACCCTGTGGTACCCACTAGTAACCCCTTTCTTCAGAGTGGACTCCATTTACAATTACCTTCTGTGTCCTGTTGTCCAGCCAATGTTTTATTCAGGCTACCACCCTGGGTCCCACTCCCAGGCTGGTTAATTTGACTATTAATCTTTGTGTGAGACAGTGTCAAATGCCTTGCTAAAGTCTAGGTAGGCCATGTCCACAGCCCCTCCTGGTCTACTACTTTGGTCACCCAGTCAAAGAAATCTATTAGTTCGTCTGACTTGACCTTCCGCTGTGAATCCATGCTGCCTTGGGTCCTGTGCTCCACTGGCCTCTAGGTACTCAACTATTCTTTCCTTCAGAAGTGACTCCATCACTTTCCTACCACAGAGGTCAGACTGACAGGTCTGCAGTTTCCTGCCTCTGTCTTGGTCCCACTTTTGTGAAGGGAATCACATCCGCCTTCCTCCAGTCCTCGGTCACCACCATCCTCCCATGATTTATTAAAAAGAGTAGCCAGTGGTTTCACTAGTTCCTCCCTTAATTCTTTTAGAATTCTGGGTGAATTCCATCAGGACCCATTGCTTTGTCCACCTTCAGTTTAGGAGTTCTTGCAGAACCCTTTCTTCTTTGTGAAAGGACTGGGATCGATTCCCCCTATCAAAGTGCTTCTGTTAATTGGATGAGGCACTTCCCCTCCTCTTTTATGAATACTGAGCAGAAATATTCATTCAGTATTCCTGCTTTTTCACTGTCCCTCTCTGCCCACCCACCGTTCATTCTATTCAGCCCACTATCCCTCCCTTTGTCTTTCTCACTCGGCTGATGTACCTATAAAGGTTTTATCCCTTCTTAACTGAGTTGGCGATCTTTTCCTCTCAGTTTGGGCCTTTGCTATTCTGACTTCCCCTCCTGCTTCCTTCTGCCTTAAATGGTACAGCTCTCTGTCCTGCTCCTTCTGTTTTCCTTATACTTCCGGAATACTATCTTTTCTTCCTGACTTTCACAGCCACCTCTTTTGAGAACCATAGTGGCTTTTTCTTTCGTTTGATTTGTTCATTTGCTTCACACAAAGGCTTGTTGCCTCTGTGATTGCAGTTTGATAATTCCCCATTGTTGCTCCACACTCCTTCTAGCCTGTTTGCTACGTTTTTCTGAGGCACTCTCCCATCTTGCCAAAGTCAGCCCTCCTAAAGTCTAGTACCCTCACTTTTGTGTGGCTTGACTCTGTAGCTGAGTTGAACGTGAACCACACTGTTTGATGGTCACTTGTCCCCAGATGGCAACCCACTTCTAGATCTGAGATCCTCTCACTACCCCGTTTGAAATCACGGTCTAAGATTGCTCCCTCACAAGTGGGTTCGAAAACTAGCTGTCTAATGCCTGCCACCTGTAGGGCATCAAGAATGGCCCTGCTCTTGGATGTGGCTGCAGCAAATGTGCTCCAGTAACATCTGGCATATTCAGGTCTCCCATCAACAGTATCTCCCTTTCTCTGCCATTCTAAGAATGCCTTCTATCATATCCTTGTCCATTCCTTCCCCTGACATGGGGTCGAATACATAATCCCTGATGCGGATTGTGGTGCCCTTCCAGTCTCCAAGGTGACCCCAGTGCCTCCTCTCCTCCCTGTTTACTCTTTTGTTCAGTTGCTTTTATCCCTTCTTTACATAAAACTACTCCCCCCTCTTCTCCCCTGCCTGTCTCTCCTGTAGGTTATTGCTCTGGTATGTTAACATCCCAGTCATGGTTCTCTGTGTACCATGTTTCTGTGACTCTACGATATCCAGGCATCCCTCTTCCATTAAGGCCATCAGCTCAGGGAGCTTGTTGCCCAGACTATGGGCATTGGTACTCATTACCCTACATTTCCTGATGGTCTTACTCCCTTTGCCCCATCCCGTCCTTCTTGTCTTTGTCACTTTCTCCATTTACCTCTTCCTTCTCTACTCGACACCTCTATGTTGGTGTTTGCCACTACTACCGTGATTATTTGGGGGTCTAGGATTTTCCTGCTCCTTTCCAGTACACCCTTGGCTAGTTTAAAAGCTTGCCAATGAAGAGCATTAAACCTCTCACCTAGGATCCTGGTTCCCCTCCCGGACAGATGCAGCCCATCATGCCAGTACAGGCTTGCATCACTCCAGGTGGACCCCAGTCCCCAATGAAGCCAAATCTCTGAGCTCCACACCAGTTTTCAACCATTGATTGAATCCCATGAGTCTGGAACACCTAGTCTCTCCATGCGCATAGATGGGTAGCACCTCCGAGAGGTTACTGTCGTGCTACTTGACCTAAGGCCCCTCCCCAATTCCACAAACTCTTCCTGCACTCCTCTAATCCCTTTCTTGGCCAGGTCATTTGTCCCTAGGTGGACAATGACATCCAGCTCCCTCCCTGTGCAGCTGCTCCGGCAATCCTGAGGATTTGCTCCCTGTCCCTCAAGCCATGGCGCCAGGCAGGCACCTTACCTCCCTCTCCCTTCCTAACAATGGAGGTCCCCCACCAGGGGTTGTTTCCTTCCCCTGCAGGGGTCCCCTGCCACCCTCCTGTGGGTCTCCTTTGTGGAGTTCCCAACATCCTACTTGGTCTCCACTGTGGGTGCCTCCATAGAGGAACCACACTTTGCCAGAATGGCATAGGAATTGTGGAGAGGTACAACTGGAGGGATGCGCCTCTGTTCCACCACCCTCACCCTCCCTGAGCCCACTGTGGTCCAGCCGCTCCTCTTTCTTGGCAACCTCTGAGGCAACGGCAGTGGCACTGGTGGTCCCTGGATGGAAGAGGAGGTCCCACAAATCCTGGCCAACTCAGCCTGGAGATGAGCAACTTCCTCCCTCAGCCCAGAGAGGTGCCTGCAGATGGGACAACACCGCATCCTCCAGAACATCTCCCGGAAGACTGCTGCTCTACAGCCACTGCACTGCCACTCAATCATGTCTTATTTCTGGCCCTTAATTGTTTGTAATCCTTACTCTTTCCTCTGTTTTTTCTCTCTCTCCTTACTTTCTGCCTGTGTGCCCTTTAAGCTCCTGATTGTCCTGTTCTGAGACAGAATATCCTATATTTCTCAGTAGACCACTTACTTGCTCAGAGGCAGACCTCCAGCAGCTAGAGGGGCCAGAGAGCTACTCTTGCCCTTCTAGGATGGTGGGTCCTGGTGGTTCTGTGATCACTCACTTCCTGCCCCTAAACAGGAAGTTCTGTTGTCAGTCAAATCCTGTGCCTATAAAATAGAACTAGCTTTGAGTGGAGAGGAGGAAGAAGGCAATATAGTCCAGCAGAAAGTTCAGTCACACAGCAGTCCTTTCTCCTGGTGCCTTCTGCCAAGCTATTAGCTGAAACTTTCTAAGGCAGTCTTTAAATGTAGCTTCCTTCTAGCTAAGCCACTCCCCTACTTACCAGATCTTTCTACAAGTAATTTAAACTCACAGCAGTTAAGTCCTTTCAGACCACCTGAGATTTACACTAGATAACTCTTCAAGATACCCATTCAGTTCAGTTAACCCAAACACACACTTTTTTTTTTTTGTATGTTAGTTTTTTTACCCTAAATTAAAGGTCCAAATACAAAGTTCTTCTACTAGTCCCCAGAGAAGTTCAGTCACACAGCAGTCCTTTCTCCTGGTTCCTTCTGCCAAGCTATGATATTTCTTTTAGGTCCAATGTGTGTCCAGTTTGAATAATCTGGAGTACCCAAGTGTTATTTTTTTCCAGGCCTCTAAATGAAGGGCAAAATGATCCCATACAGCCTCCGAGGCCTGATCAAGGAGGCTGGGGTCCAGCCCTGGTAAGTCACTGTGAACCTGAGGTACCCGCGCCTCCTGAGGGGAAGGCACGTGGAGGACGGGTGTTAGTTATCCCTTTTGTTGGTTGGCCTGGTCCTCTAACAGTATTTTTGCGTAAGGATTTGTAATGGTTTCCCCTTTTGTTTTGGTAGGTATATTGTCTACTGTGTGTGTGGTACATACCTTGGACTGTATGTAATTGATGGTCGGAAGCTTGGAGATCATCTAAAATGATTTGTGTTCCGGGGCCAAATAATTTATCTCCACAAAATGGGGCATTAGTTACCTTTTGTTGTATGTCTGATGCCAGACCAAGATTCACAGCCATGCATGGCGGGAAGGGTAATGCCTGTGGCAGAGACATTTGCTGACGATGTCACTACCTCATAACCCGACCTAAGGAGGTGTCTGGATAGTGATGTAATGGTAGTGTCTGTCTGTAATAATGTTTCCTTTCAAGAGAGGAGGCGAGTTCTTAATGGTATCCAGTCTGGAACTGCCTAATGTTCTCTGGTATTTTAACATGTGACCCACATAATTTAAAATCCTGACATTCATAGTACCTGAGGCAAATACTTTCTTGCCGAGGTAATCCAAGCGTTTGGACTCCTTATTAGGAGGTGATGAGCTGGTATTTTTTTTTTTGTACGATCGTGAGCCACTGTAATTACTACGGAGTCAGCTGACAGGATCGGGGATAAGTATTGATGGTCTAGCGGAGCCTGGTAAAGGCGGCCCGTTTTTCGTGGAACAGCTGGTGTGTTTGATGGCTGACGTCAAGCATCTGCAATAGCATTTTGGTAAGTAAATACAAGCGGAGGTACCACTAGAACTGGTTCTTCCAGGAGTTCAAGGTATTCTGCCATATCTCTTCTTTGTTTATCTTGCTCCGTAGTGGCAAAACCCATAATTTTTTGGATTTGGAGCATCATGTCTGAGAAAGAGGGGCCATCTGGTGGTGAGATGGCCCTAGCAGGTTGTTCCAAGTTTTCTTCAAATGATGATGCTATAGAAAATGGTGAGTCTTGCCCCTGAAATTCTATATTGGGGGAAGTCATCCTCATGAATATCCTCTGAAAAATCCTCCATCATGTTTGGTTCGTTTTCCAAATAGTAGTCCTCTATAAGTGGAGGAAATGAAGAAGGGGAAGTTTTTAAGTCAGAGTGAAGTCTATTAGTAGGTGGTGGAGTCATGGTTTCAGAGGATGGGGTCTATTCGGTGGAGGACAGTACCCCAGTGACTGTAGTACTATATTATTAATAATGTGTTCCATGTCAGGAAGTTGAGAGAGTGGTAATGTCACCTCTTGGTTTTGAGAACCCATTGTAATTGGTGTTACTGAAGATAGGGGGTATTGTGAAGGGTCTGGTCGTGCCCCTTCAAAATAAAGCCCAGGGTCTCCGTAATAGGGAGGAGCACCCTGAAATGATGAAATCTGGAATGGGGGGCCGCCCCATGGATGCCAAAGAGGCTGGTTTGCCACTCTCCATAGTGGGCATTAATCCAATATTTTGTGACCTGAGGTCCCCATATGAATAAAGGGGGTTACCCTTTGATGTTGACGTTAATGTAGTCCTCTCCTTTGTTAAGGATAAAACATCAGAACGTCTTGTTTTATGAGCAAATACATGCTCCGTCGATGGGGGAACGAGGCCAGACGACGAGGGAGCATGGAATGGATGCTCCATCGACGGAAGAGATCCCAACGTTGACGATGGAGTGAATAGCTCATGTGCCATCGACAGGAGAAGGTAAGAAAAAATTACTCACCTTAGTAATTGCTTTTCTTCTCATGGAGTCTTGCTATATATAACATTAGCAGTCAGCCACTGCCAGCTGAACTGCCGGAGAGAAGGAGTTAACTCAGAGGATCTGAGTTCTGGCCCAGCAGGCGCTGTGCCCAAAAGCTCTATCTGGCAGTTTCAAATGAAACTGTCAGATCTTTATGAAGCTAACATCAAAGAACAGAAAGTCTGTTGGAAAAACTACCCAGCCCATGGCTACCTACTAGTAGTAGTAACAACAATATAAACAACAAAGAAACACCCAGAACCATAATAACAAAAATTGATGGTATTATGGTTCGTTCTACCACCCTTGACAAGCACATTATGAACCCCCCCTTCCCCCAAGACTCAAGTCCAGGAAGGGGGCAATATAAATAACCTAAATGAAAGCAACCAGATCCCTAACCCAAAGGAAAGAGGGTAAAGGGATAACTACAGTGGCATGACACAGTGCTTGCACCAATTCGCCACCCCTACCCAAGTAGAGGTTCTGAGAGGGGCAGGAGGGAGGGTGGTTATAATATAGCAAGACTCCATGAGAAGAAAAGCAATTACTAAGGTGAGTAATTTTTTCTTCAAACACCATGAAGTCTTGCTATATTATAACATTAGCAGATTACACAGCAGTACCTCCATGGAGGAGGGTCAGAACCTACTTAGGAAATAGGCTCTGAAGCACAAGCTGTGCCAAACCGAGCATCTCTCCTGGACTGGACATCCAGGGAATAATGCTTGGTAAAGTGTGAACTGTCTTCCAGGTAGCAGCTTGACAAATCTCCAGAATGGGAATGTCCTAGCAGCCGCTAGAGACGCAGCTGTACCCCTGGTGGAGTGGGCCCTCAATCCTGAGGGGTACTCTACCTAGTTTCTGATAACAGAATTGGATACAAGAAACAATCCACCTTGCAGTTGTTCTCTTAGTGGCAGGTTTTCCTTTGCCAACCTCGCCATAGGTAAGAAACAGTTGGAGGGATTCGAACCTATGACCTCTGGTGCGCTCTAAATAGTAGCTTAAGGCTCTTTTGACATCCAAGCTGTGCAGTCTCCTCTCACCTGAGGAAGAATGCTCAGTGAAAAATACTGGGAGAGAGATAGATTGATTCAGGTGGAAATCAGAAACCACCTTAGGCAAAAACTTTCTATTAGTCCTATGGACTACCTTATCTCTGTGGAAAGAGATAAAATCTTCTTCCACTGACAGGGCCTGTAACTCACTTATCGCCTGCCAGAGGTGATAGCTACTAGGAAAACGGTTTTCCAAGTTAAATACTTGAGCTCTGCTGAAGACAGAGGCTCAAGGGGTTGCATTAACTGAGCAATGCAAATATTCAGGTCCCAGTAGGAGCTGGTTCCCGAGGAGGGTTAGTATGAAGTAACCCTTTAAAAACTGGAGAACACAGAGTGAGAAGAAAGGAGGCAGGCTTCCTGCTGACACAAAAGCAGAGACAGCTGCCAGATGAACCTTCAGGGTAGCTGGTCTAAGGCCTAGGGAATTCAGATGGACCAAATATTCCAGAAGAATGGGAAGATCAGCAGATTCTGGGATAATCTGCCTCTCAGAGCACCAGATGGAAAACCTCTTCCACTTAGAATTATAAGTGGCTCCTAGTGGAAGGCTTCCTAGAAGCCTTTAAAATATCCATGACACCTTGAGAAAGGTGTAAGTCAGCAAATTCTAGCTCCTCAAGAGCCAAGCCTTGAGGTGGAGGGTTTGAGGTCCGGATACCACACTTCCCTGTGCACAGGCCAGTAAGTCGTGGACTCTGGTGAGGCTCAGGGCAGGGTGGACTGCCAGGACAGAAGCAGAGGGTACCAGGGATGTCTGGCCCAATCTGGGGCAATCAGAATCACTCTGCAAGGTTGAGATCTGATTTTACTAGTACCCTGAAAAGAAGAGGAAAGGGAGGAAAGGCATACAGGAACTTCCTTTCCAGTCCAACAGAAAGCGCCCAGAGGGACTGAGCCCAGTACTGGAGGCCTGCAACAGAAAAGAGGAAGTTGATGGTTGTCTGGGGCTGCAAAAGATCTATCTGAGGAGTGCCCCATCTGGCAAAGACGGACCCCAGCACTTGTGGATTCAGAGCCCATTCGTGATGGCCCTGAGAAATTCTGCTGAGGCGCCAACAGGACATTGTCCTTCCTGGGAGAACCGCTATCAGGAGGTGTTCAGGGAGTAGGCCAGAGACCACAATTTCATTGCTCGGTGCACAAGGCTGAAGACCGAGTGCCCTTGCTTGTTGATGTACCACATTGTGGTGGTATTGTCTGTCCTGACTTGAACCACTTTGTTCTGGACAGAATCTGAAAACACCGAAGAGCTAAAAGACAGCTCTGAGTTCCAACAGATTGATGTGGAGCAGAGATTCTGAGGAGACCACACCCCTGGGTAGCAAGATGTGGGTAGGCCCCCACCCTAACAAGGAGGCATCCGTGGTGAGGGTGAGGGAGTGAGAAATGGGAATGAAGGAACCCCTGTCTTAAATTGCTCTGGACCTGCCACCAGTGGAGGGCTAGGATCAGAGTTTGAGTAACTGGAACCAGCTTGGTAGGGTCCTTCCTTTGAGACCAATAGGCCCTCAAATGGAACTGAATGTCCCTCATCTGGAATCTTGCTCCTGCACGACAGCTGTGGAAGCAGCCATGTGCCCAGAGAGTTGCAGAAAATGCCTTGCTGGTCGAGAGACCCGCGGGGTAAAGGAGGATGCCAGGGCGATGAGTCTGTCCACCCTTTCCGAGGGAAGAAAAGCCCTGGCTAACCTTGTGTTCAATTCTCGCCTATGAAAGTTGGGACCTGAACGGTTCCAGAACTGACTCTGGTAAGTTTAGCAGGAATCCCAGGAAGTGAGAAGCTGCTGGGTGACTTGCAAATGGGTTTCACCTGACCTGGAGACTGACCCACGATGAGCCAATCGTCCAGGTAGAAACACAGCAACCCCTGCCTTCTTAAGTGAGCCACTACTACAGCGAGACATTTTGTGAATACCCTTGGCGCAGAGGTCAGGCGAAGGGCATTGCCCTGAACTGGTAGTGGCCTGAGGGCAGTTCGAACCTGAGGTACTTTCGGTGAGAAGGCCTGATCAGAACATGAAAATAGGCATCCTTGAGGTCCAGGGAAGCTAGCCAGTCCCTGGCCTTGGGAAAGGCAATATCATTGCCAGAGTCAACATTTTGAACTTTGGTTTCAAAAGATGCTTGTTCAGGTACCTTAAATCTAGAATGGGCCTCCATTCTCCTGTCTTTTGGGGTAAGAAAATATCTTGAATAAAGCCCCTTGCCCTGATGGCAAGGAGGAACCCTTTCCACTGCTTTGCAGTCCAGAAGAGAAGAAACCTCTGCTTCCAAAGCAAGGGCTTCTGAAGGATTTGCAGGTGGAAAATGTCTGGCTCTCATCTTTGGAAAGTGTTTGAAGCTGAGAACCAGACCCTGGCCTATTACCTCCAGAACCCATCTGTCCGTAGTTAGGGACAGCCAGTTCCAGCTGAAATAGGCCAACCTGCCCCCCACTGGTACAGGAGAATCGGCCCTGGGCACCCCATCAGGGTGCCTGCTTAGCAACAGCCTTAGGCTGAGGGAGGGCGGTCTACTTGTGCCTCGTCTACCCTGCCTCTGAAGAAACCCTCTCGAGACAGCAGAGGAGGCTTGAAATTGGTAAAAGGCCTGCCCTACCTCTGGGAGCATGCCTTTGTGGCATGGCATGCTTCTCCTTAGCCTGGGCACTTTTGTAGGTAGTTCTGTATTCATCCATCTTTTCATATAGTTTTCTGTTTGCTCCCAAACAGAGAATTTCCCACTACAGGAAAATCCATAGCCTTTGACTGGGTATCTTGGGACAGATTAGTGCATCTGAGCCATGCCAACCTACGAAAGCTACAGAAGTGGCCATGACCCTAGAGGAAACATCATTAACATCAACAGCAGTATGAAATTGAACTTTAGAGGCTTCAATGCCATCAGCAGCCACCTGTTCCAACTCACTAGCCAGCTGGCCATGGCCTGCTTGGCTAACTGCAATACTGTGTCCCACCCAGATTTCTGATATCTAGCCACATAAGCCATATAATTTGCCTGCCTGAGTCCCAAAGAAGCTGCCATATACTGTTTCTTCGCCATGGCATCAATCTTCCTGGAATCCTTATCAGGAGGATGTGAGGCCAGAGGAATATTAGCCTCGTCACAGGCTGCAGCTTGTACCATACCTACATGACTACACTGTTCAGTAAGGAAGTCTGTATCCGAGCCTGACAAAGTATACCTTCTGTCCATTTTTTTATCTACAGGAGGGACAGAATGAGGATTTTTTAAAATCTTTGTTGTTTGCTTCCTAAATGACTTATGCAAGGAATAGACAACCTCCTAGACTCTGGAATATCCATCATTTCCACATAATCAGGCTCCTCTTGCTCATCCACAGCCTCCTCTAAAGGAAGCTGGAGGTTTCTGCAACCTTTTAAGTAAAAATAAAGAAAGAAGGGGACTCAGACAGAATGGAGGAGATTCTAAAGGTCTGTCTGGAGAAATGTCCGGTTCAATGGGCACGTCCAGACCCCCAGCCACACGCCTATAGATCAAATTCCTCCTCCCCTCCTGTGGTTCATAAAATCCTCAACTTCAAAATCCTGAACCACTGGGACTGAGCAGAACCAACCTTTTACCAACTGCTGGTGGTTCTACAGATCCCTGAGACAGTGACTGGACAATCTGAATGGCTTTAGCTATCTCTGCAGCAGTTGGAGACACAATTTTGGACCCCAAACCTACTGATTTCCTTGTCTTTTTACTCGGGACTGGTTCCTCTGAACCAGCCTTCCTTTGCCGAGAAGTCTGCTCCTGGTCAGAGGCACTCCCTCTGGTCCAGTGGGTACTGGACCGGGCTGGCCATCCGGGTCATGGACTTTTGGCCTCTCGTTCCTGAGCCGGCCCAATCTCTTTTCCAGGGTGGCTGCAGGGAAATTTTACACACCTGGCAGTCTGACAGGAGGTGGTCAGCCCCAGACAATAAACACAAGTGGTGTGGGTCAGCTTGGCAAAGGCCTCCCCACAGACATCACAGTGTTGAAACCCAGTGGGCCCGTTCTTTTCTTTTGGGTTTCTGACATAATGCCAGCTCAACCAAAACTCTGTCTTTTGATGGCAGTGCCAGGTAAGACACCCTTATCGGTTCCTAACCGTGTCACAGGTATTTGAAAAAAACGTTATAATTCTGGTTTTTTTAGAACCGATAAGAACCGGAACCGCACTCTAAAACCCACTGTACACTTTTAAAATGTAGAAATAACAAACCGATTGGTTCAAAACCGAACCGATAATTAATTTTCCACACAGATAATTAATTTTCCACACAGACTTAAAATTTAGTACTTACGGTTACCAGATAGAGCTTTAAACCGAAATGCGGTAAAAATAATGATTTTGCGGTTCAAATGAACGAAAATACTCACTTGAACCGAGAATGAACCGAGCTGAAGGAGCTGATCTCGGCGACTGTTCAGTGAAGCGAGTAAAGAATCTGACAGTTTCATTTGAAACTGCCAGATAGAGCTTTGGGCACAGCGCCCTCGCGCTGTAGAACTCCAGATCCTCTGGAGTTAACTCCTTCCTCTCCGGGGCAGTTCAGCTGCAGTGGCTGACTGCTAATGTTATAATATAGCAAGACTTCATGGTGTTTGAAAAACATGGGTTCCATTGAGGGTGGAGGTAGTCCCATAGACAGGAAGTGTTTCCCATGAACCTCCGTCGACGGGCAAGTATGCCTCGTTGACGATGAAAGAGGTTTAAAAGCGGTTGTTGACGGTAGAGTAGTTTTCGTTGACGATGAATGTGCTGGTGACGGTGTAGATTTAGAGGAAGTTACCGTCGACGTACGTCGTGGCAGGGATTGAGAGGATGGTTTTTCCTTCTCCCTTTTTGTGGCAGACTGTGACCTAGTTGGTGGGGAGCTCTTGGGATGAGCCCCTTGGGTCTCCATTAAGGCTACCTGTTCCTCCATTATGTAGGCTTGAATCTGGTGTAGCCTTCTCTTTTTTTGTTGCAAAGTTAAATTCCTAGCAAAAAGCACAGTTGATGGTGTTATGTGTGGGGCTCAGACACCTCAGGCAATATAAAGAATCATCAAATCCATAGATCTTCCTGCCACAAGGGCAGGAACGAAACAGAGTTTGTTTGCTTTTTGAAGATTCTTCTTTAGGCATTAGTTCAGTTCTCGTCGATGACTGCTACACAAAAGATTAAGCTAGCTGTTGTACGAGTTGAAGCCGGCAGTAAAGTGAACAGAGTACTAGGGACCACCCACTTTTACAGGCAAAGCCAGGAAATGATGTCATGTATGGGTGGTCCCTGATAGGAGACTGCTGGAAGAAGCTGCCGTGTGATAGCGCCACCTGCTGAACCTCTCAGAAGTAATGACCTACTGCAAGAGACCATTCTGTAGATGATCTACTGTTACAGGTGACATGGATATGTTCATCCATACTTCTTGGCAGACTCCTAGCAGTTCTCCGGGAGGAGGAGGCAAGGCGCACACCCCCTACTTAGGGAACAAAGACTGGAGAACTGAGGCTCCAAAACCAGCATCCCGGTGTGACTTAAGGTCGATGTGGTAATGGGTGATGAAGGTGTTTGCTGACTTCCAGGCCCAACAGATTTCCTGGATGGGGATGTCCCTGGAAGCAGCCACCTATGCAACAGTATGGTGGGTAGAATGAGCTCTTATTCCTCTGGGAGGCTCCTTGCCTGCCAACTCATAGCACAGACCTATGCATGATGTAATCCACCTTGCAACAGTCTGTTTGGTTGCAGGTCTGCCAGAAGCGGCTTCAGCATAGGTAAATAGCTGGCGAACCTCTCCACGAATTTTTGCCGTTCTCTCCTTATAATAGGAGAGAGCAATCTTCCAGGTAGCAGCCCTGCAGATTTCCTGGATAGGGATGTCCCTGGAAGCAGCCACCAATGCAGCGGTATGGCAGGTGGAATTCACCCTTAGCTCTACAGGAGGCTCCCTACGCACCAACCTATAGCAGAGATCAATGCAAGATGTAATCCATCTGCCAATCGTCTGCTTTGCTGCAGGTCTGCCAGAAGTGGCTTCAGCGTAAGTGACAAACAGCTGGTGAACCTCTCCCTGAATTTCATCGGTTCTGTCCTTGTAACAGAAGAGAGCTCGTCTCAGGTCCAAAGGAGCCTGTACTCGGCATCCGAAGTGCAGTTCGGGTCAAACACAAGCAGAGTCAATACCTGATTAAGGTGAAACTCTGACACCAACCTTCCGGAGGAATTTTGAGTGGGGCACAGGACAGCCTTGTCCCTGTGGAAGATCAGGTAAGGGGACTCCACCAGAAGCGCCTGGAGCTCCCCAGTCCTTCTGGATGACGTGCTAGCCACCAGGAAGGTCGTCTTCCATGACAAGTATGATAGCTCACACTTGTGCCTTGATTCGAATGGCTTGCCCATGAGTTTTGCCAAAACCAGCAGTAAATCCTACAGAGGTAGAGGTTCGAAAAGTGGAGGGGAAATGTGATCTAGGCCCTTGAAAAAGCGCCGGACCACCTTCTCTTGTGCCACTGTGGCTGCCAAGTGCACCTTAAGGGTCGAAAGATCGAAGACCCCCTTTGAACAGAGACCAAAGGTAGTCTAAAATGCTAGCCACAGGACAGAGGGTCCAGGCTCTGGCCATGACACCAAATGGAAAACCTTTCCCATTTGAAGGCGTAGCACTTCCTGGTCGACTCCTTTCTGGATGCTTCCACTACTGTGGGTACATCCTCGGACAGACCCAAAGCCTGAAACTCTAGCCCCTCAGGTACCAGGCTGTCAGGTGCAGGGATTGAAGGTCTGGATGGAATACCTTCCCCTGACTGACGGAGATCACGTCCGGGCATGCTGGAAGACGCCTTGGGAGCCTGTTGCTGAGGCGATCTGGATACCAGAACTGGCGGGGCCAGTCTGGGGCTACCAGGATCACCTGTGCCCTATCCCTCACCTTGAGAAGCACGTTGTGGATCAAGGGGAAATGGAGGGAAGGTGTAGAAGAGGCCTGGAGTCTATGGCCTCATTAAGGCATCCCCCTGCAACAAACCCCGCTGAGGGGGGCAGGCATGAAACAGCCTCAGCTTGGTGTTTTCCCTGGAGGAAAATAGGTCCACCACCGATTTGCCTCAGAAGGAGAACAGGCTGTGAGCTACCTCTGGATGGAGAGACCAGTCGTGGGATGTTTCGGCTACGCAGCTGAGAGCATCCGCCAGTTGGTCAGAGGCTCCTGCGACATGGATGGCTAGGAGATCTGCCTCCAGTCGGCTCACGAGTGTCCAGATGCGGAGCGCTTCCCTGCACAGTAGCCGGGAGTTCGTGCCGCCCTGTTTTACACGGCTGCGGTACTGTCCATCTGGACTTCAACCACTTGACACCGAAGCTGCTGAGCAAATGCTGACAGCGCCAATCTGACCGATCTGAGCTCCAACAGGTTGATATGATAACGGGGGTCCAGAACCAGTGGGCCCTGTTCTCCATGTGGGCTCCCCAGCCCATGACAGAGGCATCAGTCGTGAGGACGACTGTCGGCTCGGGGCGGACAAACTGGATCCCTTCCTCCAGATGGTCTAGGACGGTCCACCACTGGAGAGCGTCCCACATCCTCTGGGTCACAGTGATCAGCTGGTCGAAGTGACCACGATGCCAAGTCCACTGGGTGGCCAGCTCTCAATAAAGGGGGTGCATATGCCACCGGGCCCATCATACCACCGTGGTGCAGGCCGCCATGTACCCCAGAAGGTGCACAAAGTCTCGGGGAGGGCGCAACTACGTGGTAACAGCGGACCAGGTGGAAAGAAAGTGGTGCAACTGGCCTCCCATGGGAGGACCCAGAGCTGGCGTGACGGGAACAGAGGTGGCAGCCCCTATCCCGTCACTGGGCAGACTTTGAGGAAGAGGGTCCAGACTGGAATCCACCTGAACCCCAACACCCTTGTCTGCGAGCCGCTGGAGGCCTGGACTTGGGCTGAGGGTGCCAAGCTTATGCCTGCTGTTGCTACCCACCCTGGAAGGCGGTCTGCTTGGCCGCAAGAGAAGGGTGCCGAAAATGCGGCTTCTTCTGCTGTTTCTTGGCGCAAGGGCCTTTTGA
This sequence comes from Neoceratodus forsteri, assembly GCA_016271365.2. Taxonomy (NCBI): domain Eukaryota; kingdom Metazoa; phylum Chordata; order Ceratodontiformes; family Ceratodontidae; genus Neoceratodus; species Neoceratodus forsteri. Next base: position 1,118,381,894 of record CM028130.1, on the reverse strand, counting down.
GCAGAAGTAGCAGAGTCCAAGGTGGCACTGGACTGCTCGATTCGCTGAAGGTGACCATCCACACCTGGGCTGAAGACATCGGTACCCAGGAAAGCAACATTAGTGAGTTTGTGCTGGATATCTGCCATAAAGGTGGAAAGCCTCAGCCAAGCCCTGCGGTACATGGCAACCACGGCTGCCACCGAACAGGCACAAGAGTCCCAGAGGTCAAAGGCCATCTGAAGCTGCTGCTTGGCAACGGCACAGCCCTGGTCCTGGACCTGCTTGACTGTAGTCTGAAGGACCACGGGGAGGGTGGGGAGAACATTGTGGGAGGGCATGGGAGAAGTGCACCGTGATGATGGCCGAGCTTGCCTGACAGAGGCCTAAAGAGGAGGCTGCAGAGACCATCCTGGCAGAGTGGTCCAGTTTTCTTGGCTCCTTGTCTGGAGGTCTATCAGAGTCAGCAGAGCTGCCTGTGAGTCTGAACACAGAAGGGGTCACTAACCCCTCTGCCTCGGGATGTTCTGTGAAACCAGAGAGGGACCCAATGGGCACTGCATACTTGCGGGCCATCCGGGCAGATGGCGCTGGGCAGGAGGCAGGATGCTGCCAGAGCTCCAAAGCCAGGCCTACAATGGCCTCGGCCACTCAGAAGGCTTCCGTAGGGGTACCCCCTCTTAAGAATATCTGTAAGAGGGTACTCTGCCCGTTTCTGGACAGGCTCCAGGGGCATCCCCGTGGATTTGGAGATAAGGCAGAGAATTCCCAAAAATGACAAACTGCCCTCCTCCGCTGACAGACTACCCACTGATATCATCCAGTGGATGAGAGTGGAGGTCTATGTCATCAGAGTCCAAGGTATCCGGATAAATCAGTCAGCCACCAAGGTCCCCTTGTACACACCTGGGGTGGTCAGGCGTAAGGGTGATCGACAACCTGCGAGGAAGACCCGGAACCATCCGAGATTCCTTCGTAGAGGCCCCTCCTGAAGGCTGTTTAGGTGGTGGCTCCACCACTATCAGTGGAGAGATAGATTTTGGCCGAACTGGGGCAGGTTTTACTGGCTCCGCAGGCAGAGGAACTGATTTTACCAGTTCTTATGGCGTTGGTTTCAGCATGGAAGGTGAAAGCCAGGTAATGGCTGGAGTGGAAACTGTAGAAGGCTTCTGCCTGGACAGAATGAGCTGCTGCCACATTAGATCTTCATAGTGTTGACATTTCTGCCGAAGCCTCTCCTCGTCAGAGGAGGATGAAGATGAACAGTGGCGTCACCGCTTTTTAGAGCACTTATGCGCCTTCCTCAGCCTCTTGGTTGAGGGGGGGTCCAAGATCTCGATTGCACTGGCTGAGTGGGTCGTTTGGGGGAACTGGTGATTTACCCGGATCAGGGACCGGTTCCTCGATGGGTTTGCCAGCAGGCTGGGTTTCCCCATCAGGAAAGTTCGGGACCGGGGTCCTGATAGGTGAGTTGTCAGCATCGTTGGCGACAACTGATCAACAGGGTCAAGAGTGACCTCCATCGCATTGTTGACAGAGACTTCAGCCAGCTCACTACAGTCAGCAAGGCCGAGAAACTGGCAGCTGAAGAAGCATTCTCGACTGAAGCAGAGACTGAACATTCCAGTGACCAAGATCGCTCTCGATCTCAAGAACGTCTTCGCCGAGATGAAGAATCTCTCGGTTCCTTGTCCTTTTTACGGGACCAGGAGGTATGCGAGCATGAAGGTCCCTCGCCCTTGGTGGGGACAGAAAGGCACATTTCCTGAAAGGAGCCCAAGAATGTGCTGCCCAGGTTGAGTGGAATGAAAATTGGCTGAGAGGAGAGCTCGACAGCCCGAGCCGCCTCTTCCTCGAAGGCCTGCATTTGTTCGAACTGCTCGGCGGACCCCGCAGCCACGGAGACTGCCCATCGGGCCTCTTTGGATTTCACTGATGGATTCCCTTTCTCAGGCCTGCCCAACTTGAGCCGTGCGAGACTGTCGTCGAGGACGTTCAGGTGGAAAGCGAGACACATCTTGCATGCCTGGGCGTCATGGCCAACACCCAAGCAGTAGGAGCACGTGGTATGTGGGTCTGTGTGCAACATTTTTTGGCCGCACAGTCACCGGCAAAAACCTGGGGAAGATTTTATCTTCCATAATCGAATTGAACGAGCTTAATCTTTATAAAGTCCGAAGAAATTGAAGCCAGGGCCTACAAAACATGGTAGTGGAGAGGAAGCAACCTGAATCTTTCAGAGGAAAGGAAGATCAGGTGTCATGGGGCGGAGCCAAGGGTTATACCGCCGAGGTGGGTGGGAGGATCCAGCCTGAAGACATTCCAGCAAGAATTAAAGGGGAAAGGGACATGCCAAGAAGTGTGGATGAACAACATAGTCACGTCCCTAGAAAAATCACTGAACTTGGTGAATGCCAAATGGATAAGCACAGGGCCAGATAACGTGCAGATCAAGGACAGTGCAGGCCTCACCATACTTAGATTTATTGCTGGTCAAATGTAATGGACTGAAAGCACTGTAGACTGAAGCCCCGTTTATCCACTGGCTAGGTGTAAGATGGGAGATGCTGGGGGCCTCGAGGGGGGAGGGCAGGCCAACATCTAGGACACTGGTAAGGAAGCACACCTTGTCTGCTGTCAGGGCTGCAAAATGTACATCTTATCTATGGAGGGCAAAGTGATAAATTGGTGGCCACAGCAGTGTGACACTAAGGATGTGCAATGTTAGGCTTGGGTGGCAGATAGAGGCACCACAGGGATGCAGAAAAGTGCCATGTACTGAACAGGAAGGTACACTGAGGGACAGCCCCATACTATGATTAAACCAGTGCTGGTAAACAGTGAGGGACAGACAGCACTGTAGTTTGGAAAAAGAACTGTTACCTACCTATAATAGTAGCTCTTCAAGAGAATCTTCTCCACTGGGTCACACCATCAGAACAGTAAGACACCACTGTCAAGCCCTCCCAGAAAACTGTTGCCTTGCTGGGGACTGCCTACAAGGATGTACCATGTAGGTGTCTATAAAGCTTGGGTGATCCCCTTACTCCTCAGTTCCCCACCGGAAATGAGCTCGGGGGCACTTACTGAGAGGAACTATGAGACCACACCAGGACCAGGCACACAAGGAGAAGCATGGGACTGGTGACAGATGACAAAAAAGCATAAAGTACAGTTATTTAAGAACTTACTGTAACAACAGACCTTTGAGAGAATCTCTTTCATCAGGCCACACCTACGGAACTATAGTCACCAGAGGCTAGGACCACACGGAAACTTTTTAGTTAGCAGTCTACTAGGGGCACTCATGACAATGTCAGACGTTGACATCCTCCACTGTATAAACATGGGTGGCCTCAGGCCATCCTCAGTTCCCCACCAGGGATCATACTCAGAGGACCTCCTCCTGGGAAACTGAGAGAGAGCTGAATGTTCCTGCTACCAGGCAAGCTAGAAAACAGCATGTAGACCATCCTGGAAACAGAGACAGGAGAGAAGAACCTCTGAGTTTAAGGGGGACAGAGGGTGGGACAGCATGGCCTGATGAAAGGTTCTTTTGAAGATCTGGTCAGGTAAATTCTTGTGTAACTGTACTGTTTTCTTTGAGGATATCTCTTTCATCAGGCCACACCTATGGAACGAGTCCCAAGCAGGACTGCCAGAGAGACAGTATGGGTGGCTGTAGGCTGAGGCTATAGGACTAAGGAAGGAGGCCTTGAAGCACAGCCTGCACTTCTTCTAGAGGCAATGTCCAGACTGTAGTGCTTAGTGAAACAGTACTCCAAGTTGCAGCAGCACAAATTTCTGAAGCCGACATTCTTAAAACAAGCAACAGAAGTAACCATGTCTCTGGAGGAATGACCACAAACTCCAGGAAGTTACTTCCTGTAACAAAAAGTAATACAGTTGGCCAACCATTTGGACAGACATTGTTTAGAAATGGGTACACCCTCTTTCCCAGGGGCAAAGGAAACAAAAAGCTGTGAAGACTTCTTGCAGTCCTTCGTGGGGTGTATATAAAACATGAGTATTCTACGTATATCTAAAGTATGGAGCAATGCTTCCCCTCAAATGGCATGCTCAGGGATAAACTGGTAGGTAGGTATTTTGATTAAAAGTAATCTCAGACACCACCTTTAGAAGAAACTTAGGACTGGAACATATAGACACCCTATCTTTGTGGAAAATTATATAAAGAAGCTCGCACATTAGAGCCGAAGCTCTGAAATCCTTTGAACAGAAGTAACAGCATCTAAAAATACAGGTTACTCACCTGTAACAGGAGTTCTAGGAATGGTATATGTTGTTCATCCACACTGTCTGGCAGGTTCCTTGCCGCTTTAAATCTTGCCGGAAGGTCTTCAAGCTGGCTCCTCCCACCCACCCGGGTGGTAAAACTCTCGGCTCCGCCCCATGACGCCAGATCTGCCCATTGGAAGCTCAGGGGATTGTGCCAAAGCCGGGGAGGTCGGGTGGGTCGTGTGGATGAACAACATATACCATTCCTAGAACTCCTGTTACAGGTGAGTAACCTGTATTTCTAGGGACATGGATATGTTGTTCATCCACACTGTCTGGCAGACTCCTAGCAGTTCTCCGGGAGGAGGGAGGCAAGGCGCACACCCCCTACTTAGGGAATAAAGACTGGAGAACCGAGGCCCCAAAACCAGCATCCCGGCGTGACTCAAGGTCGATGTGGTAATGGGTAATGAAGGTGTGTGCTGACTTCCAGGTAGCAGCCCTGCAGATTTCCTGGATAGGGACGTCCCTGGAAGCAGCCACCGATGCAGCAGTATGACGGGTAGAATGAGCTCTTATCCCTCTGGGAGGCTCCATGCCCGCCAACTTATAGCAGAGATCTATGCAGGAGGTGACCCACCTGCTTATCGTCCGCTTGGCTGCAGGTCTGCCAGGTGCGGCTTCAGCGTAGGTGACAAACAGCTGAAACTCTCCCAATTTCAAGCTTTTGGCGCCCTTATAATAAGCGAGCGCCCTTCTAGGGTCCAAAGTATGGGGGCCTGTATTCGCCTCCGAGGTGTGACTGGGGTAGAACACAGGCAGAGTCAACACCTGGTTAAGGTGAAACTCCGACCACCACCTTGGAAGGAATTTCGGGTGGGGCGCAGGACAACCTTGTCCTGTGGAAGACCAGGTAAAGACTCAATACAGAGCGCCTGGAGTTCTCCCATCCTTCTGGCTGGCGGATAGCCACCAAGAAGGCAGTCTTCCACGACAGGTGAGAGAGTTCACACCTGTGCACTGGTTCGAATAGCTTGCCCATGAGCTTTGCCAATACCAGCAGTAAATCCACGGAGGTGGGGTTCTCGCACGGAGGAAATGTAACAAGGCCTTTGAAAAGCGCCAGACCACCTCTCCTGTGCACCGACTGCTCCCGGCCCGCGCCCGGTAAGCAGAGATGGCTGCCAGGTGCACCTTTAGGGTCGTCGACCTAAGCCCTTGACTAGAAAAGGACCATAAATAGTCCAAGATGCTTGCCAAAGTACAGGAGGAAGGGTCCAAGCCCTTGCCCTGACACCAAATGGAAAATCTCTTCCATTTGAAGGCATAGCATTTCCTGGTCGACTCCTTACGGAACGTCTCAACAACATTGAGGACCTCGTCGGAAAGACCCAAGGCCTGGAACTCTAGCCGCTCAGGAACCAGGCCGTCAGGTGCAGGGATTGAAGGTCCGGATGGAACACCTTCCCCTGATTGACTGAGAGCAGGTCCGGGCGAGCTGGAAGCTGCCTCAGGAGCCTGGAGCTGAGGCTGAGGAGATCTGGGTACCAGAACTGGTGGGGCCAGTCTGGGGCTATCAGAATCACCTGCGCCTTGTCCCTCCTTGCTTTGAGAAGCACCTTGTGAATCAAGGGAAATGGGGAAGGCGCAGAAGAGGCCAGGGTCCACAGCCTCGAGAAGGCATCCCCCTGCAGCGAGCCCTGCTGAGGCCGGCATGAAACAGCCTCAACCTGCATTCTCCTGGAGGCAAACAGGTCCACCTGAGTGTGCCCCAATGGGAGAACAGATCTTGTACTACCTCCGGCAGGAGAGACCCTCGTGAGATGCAGCCCCTATCTGGCTCAGGGCATCGGCCAGGGTGTTGGAGGCTCCTGCCACATTAATGGCTAGAGATCCGCCTCCAGGCTCGCATACGAGTGACCAAATGCGAGGAGCTTCCTTGCATAGAAGCATGGAGCAGCGCCCGCCCTGGCGGTTTAGGTAGTACATGGTCGGTATTGTCCGTCTGGACTCCGGACCACTTGACCCGGAGAAGCGCAGCAAAAGCGGTGAGAGCTAGAGTGGACGCTCGCAGCTCCAGCAGGTTGATGTGGCATCGGGACTCCGCGTGGACCAGGGCCGTGCGCTCGTGTTCCCCAGATGGGCACCCCAACCCATCAAGAGGTATCGGTCGATAGAGACCGATCGGCTCGAGGCGGACAAGCGGATGCCTTCCTGCAGATGAGATGGAATGGTCCACCACGGAGGCGTTCCACATCTCCTGGGTCACCATCACTAGCTGGTCCAATGGATGCAGCGTTGTGACCACTGGCTGCCAGTCCCACTGAAGGGGCGCATGTGCCAGCTGCCCAACGGACCCGCGCTGGTACAGGCCCCATGAGACACAGGGCGCGAGGAAGTCCCGGGCAGGTGGCGATTGGCCAACCAGAAATGATTGGGCAAAGGAGGTAAGAACCTCTGCCCTGTCCTTGGGAGCCGTGCTCTGGCTCGAAGAGAGTAGCTCTGCCCGATAAACAGAATCACCTGCTTGACTCGAGTTCCGACTTGGCCTCGTTGATGAGGAGGCCGACTTGAGACAAACCTGGAGGCCAGATCTCTGGACAGCTCACCTCCCTGTCTGGAGAGGGCTGCTATCAGCCAATCGTCCAGGTAAGGGTACACCGGACCCCTGACACATGAGGAAGCTGTCACCACTGCAATGCATTTGGTGAAGACCCTGGGAGATGGAGACAGGCCGAGGGGCATGGCTCCGAACTCAAGAGGGATCCCTCAGCTCGAGCGAAGGAACTCTCCGATGTGACGGACAGATAGGGACGTGAAAGAACGTGTCCTGCAGGTCCAGAGAGCAGAACCACCGCCATGTTCCAAGGATGGTAATATCTGAGCCAGAGTGACCATCCTGAAGGTTCAAGACCTTAGGAACTTGTTCAGGTGGTGTATGGGTCGGAATGAAGCCAGCCCCGTCCGCTTCAGAACCAGGAAGTACCTGGACACAAACCCGAGTCTGAGGGAGGGTCCGCCACCTCCTGATCCTCCTCTTGGAGGAGGGAGCGGCGATGTCGGCCCGACGAGCCGACAGTGAGGCTGCGGACCCGAGGCCCCCGGCGCGACGGGCTCTGAAGGGCGGGCCTGCCCGAATTCTAGAGGCAGGCCTTTCCCACCACCTCAGTACCCACCTGTCCGTGGTAAATAACGGACCAGGCGGAAGAGCGAGTCAGCCTCCCCAGGGGAACCCGAGGGAGGTGGACGGGGTTGGGCGACACCCTCAGCCCGTCACTGGGCAGGCTTGGAGGAAGGCTTGGAGAAGGGACCGCCGAGGGACCTCCGGGCCTTTACCTCCCTGCTTCCTGTTGGAGGAGCCCGGGCTAGGGTTTGGGATGCAAGCCCGAGCCTGCTAGCCCTGGCGTTGCTGGGCACGAAGAAGGCGAAAAGGGCTTAGGCTGTGGTTGCGGCCTTGTCCTTCTGACGGAAGAGACGAGTCCAAGGTAGCATTGGACTCTCGATCCTCTGCAGGTGACCTTCCACCCCAGGGCCAAGAGGTCAGTCCCCAAAAGGAACATCCGCCAACTTGTGCTGGGTATCCGAAGTAAAGGTGGATATCCTCAGCCAAGCCCGACGACGCATAGCCACTGCGGCCGCCACAGACCTGGCACATGAGTCCCCAATGTCTAAAGCAGTCTGGAACTGCTGTTTGGCCACTGCCCTGCCTTGGTCCCGCACCTGCCTGACCGTAGTCTGCAGATCCGCGGGAAGATGAGGGCGACCTCATCCAGGAGCCCAACAGGGCATGAGAAAAATGTGCTACAGGGCGGCCGAACTGGCCTGGCGAAGGCCTGAGGAGGGCAGTAGCATAGACTTTTAGCCCGGCATAGTCCAATTTCCTGGACTCCTTGTGGGAGGTTTATCCCACATCCTAAGCGTTCCGGCATGCGGGAAAAAGCGCTGTCAGTAACCAACCCTCAGCCGAGGGTGTTCAAAACGGACAGGGAACCGGTAGGGACCAGATACTTCCTAGCCATTCTGGCAAAGGCGCAGGACAGGAAGCAGGGCGCTGCAAGCTCAAGGCGGACCCACTATGGCCTCGACCACCAGAAAGGCCTCCGTGGGGAATCCTCGGTCCAGAATCTCCGTGAGGGATACCTGGCCCGTTTAAAGCGGGTTTGAGCTTCATCGGTGGACTCAGAGATGAGGCGAAGCAATCCTAGGAAGGGACGAGGTTATAGTCACCGAGCTGTCCTCCTGAGGGACTCCAAGTCCAGTCGCTTGGAGAAAGGGAGGAATCATCCTCGGACTCAGAAGAGTCCTCAAAGAGCTACCTCGGGCCTGAGCCACCCTCCACCTGCTGAGGCCGGTCGGGAGTGAGGGTGACAGACAGCCTATGGGGCAGTCCCTGAGCCAACCGAAATTTTGGTCGAGCCCCAACTAGCGCTGTAGGCGGAGGTTCCACAGGCTCAGTGGGGCAGCTGGATTGGCAGAACAACCGGCCTGGGAACAGGCTCCTCGGCTAAGCGAGGGGTTGTTTGACCGCTCGGTGACAACCACTTAATGGCGGGGAAGGCGGCGGCGTCGGCTTGTTCGGTCGAGGAGCTATTGCCACATGGAGTTCCTCATACCTCCGCGCAACTTGCGCGAAGCCTCCCTCGTCGAGGAGGAGGAAGCGGCGCCCGCTTACTCACGGTGCGAGACCGAGAACCTCGGCTAGGCGAGGGCCAGTCTGCGGGGAGGTGTGGTGAGGTGGCACTCCCTCGGTTCGGGCCGTTCGACAGAAGGCTCCAGACCAGAGGCACAGGCTGACAGCCAGGATCCTCAACTCCCACGGGGAACTGGGGAGAGGGATTCTCGGCTTCTCAGCCAATAACCCGTCCAGCAGTGAGAAAAATCTCGACCCGGCGTCGTGAGTCTCGATCAACTGGCTGGCGGGGACACCGTGAAACCAGTGGCCCGAGCCGGAGGTCGACCGAAGTCGACGGCGACAACTAGAGGAGAGGATCTTTCCGCTCCCAAGAGCGTCGACAGTGAGACTTACTCTTGTCTCTCTTTTGGACCGAGAAAAGCGGTCCAGAAGAGATTGGACCCTCACCTTTGCCGAGGGTCAGACAAAGCTCCTTAAAGAAGCGAATAAGAGGCACCGAGAGATAAGCGGGACAAATGCAGCCCGAGGAAGCGGCCTCGCGCCGCCTCCTCTTCGAGGGCGATCATCTGCTCGAGCTGATCCGCCGCGGACACCGCCGACCGGGCCTCTTTTGACTTTACCGGAGGAAATCTCTTCTTGGGACGCCCCAGTTGCAAACGGGCAGCACGGTCTTCGAGGATGTAGGCGAAAGGAAGAGCACAGTGCGTGAGCCTGCGGGTGCGTGCTCAAGGCCCAAGCAGTAGCGCGCGTGGAGTGCGGATCCGTCGAGACATCTTCTGCCCTAGGGGCATCTCCGAGCATGGAGTCGATTTGTCCATCAAGCCGCGAGGAGAAGACAATCTTTTAGCAAAAACTTTTTTAATTCCGAAAATTGAAGAATTAGGAACCAGTCTTATCGCCCAGGCGTTAAGGAGGAACCTGCAGCCAAGCGGTAAGCAAAATCTGGCGTCATGGGGCGGAGCCGAGAGTTTTACCACCTGGGTGGGTGGGAGGAGCCAGCTTGAAGACCTTCCGGCAAGATTTAAAGCGGCAAGGAACCTGCCAGACAGTGTGGATGAACAACATATCCATGTCCCTAGAAATAATGCTTTCCAAGAAAGGAAATGTAGGCCACAAGTTGCAGCCTGATCTAAAGGATCCAAAGTAAGCTTTCCTAACACAAAATTCGGGTCCCAAGCTGGGACTGGATTGTGGATAGGAGGCTTCAAGTGCAGAATGCCAATCAAAAACATACAGGCCACCTCTAGCTGAGCATACGACCATCGATAGGAATAGGACCTAAAGAAACTGGAGACATGGTCCATAGAATGGCAACTCAGCTTCAATGCAAAGAAATGTACAGTGATGCACTTGGGCAAAAACAACCCCAAAACCAAATATTGGCTAAATGTAATCCAACTCACCACATCTGATGAGGAAAAGGACCTAGGAGTGCTGATCACTAAGACCCTTAAAGTATCCAATCAGTGCAACTTGGCATATAGCAAGGCCATCAGAATGTTGGGGTGCATCAGCAGAAGCATCAACAGCAGGAGCAGGAATGTCATCATGCCTCTCTATAGATCACTGGTGAGGTCTCAGCCGGAGTACTGTGTCCAGTTTTGGAACCCACACCTTGGGAAGAATATCAACAGGCATGTAAAAGGATCCATCTGATGAAGTGGCCCACAAAGAAAACCACTTCCACTTCATGGAATAAGTGACTCTGGTGGAGGGTTATCTGGCAGCCACCAGAACATCAGCCTTCTTTTGAGACACCCCAAATGTATCAATAGCTATGTCTTCAGGAGCTGAGCATGGTGATGCAGTGACTTCAGGTTTGGATGGACCAGGGTTCCCTGTTCCTGTGAGAGTAAGCCCTTGCACAGGGGCAGAGGCACTGGTGGTTCCACTGCCAATTGCTGCAGTAGGGGGAACCAGATCTGACAAGGCCAAAGTAGAGCAATGGGAATCAGTTGTTTCTTCCATCTGGAGCTTGTACAACACCCTCTGGATTAGAGGGAAGAGAGGAAAGGCATAAAGGAACTTCCCCTTACAAGAGAGGGACAACGCGTCTCACCAGAAAACTCCAGCCCTTGGAACGAGCAAGCAGAAAAAAGGCAGTTTTGCACTGTGTGGGGACGCAAGAAAGTCCAGCTCTGGACAACCCGTCTGTTGAACGAGTCTTCTGCCACTGAGGTCAGCAGTTCCCACTTATGCATTCTGGACTGCAACCTACTTAGCCTGTCTGCCAAGACGTTTTGGATGCCTGAAACATGAACTGCCAACAGTTCTAGACCATGTTCTATTGTAGAGCCCCAAACGCCCTCATCACTTCTCTGCATAAGAAGTAAGAGTGAGTTCCCCCTTGCTTTTTTATGTATTGCACCACACTGATGTTGTCTGTTTGCACAAGCAGATGTCCTGGGTATAGATGGGTCTGGAAGGCTTGTAGACCATATAGAACAGCCCTTATTTCTAAGACGTTTATATGGAGGGTACTCTCCACTTTTATCAATCCTCCCTGTGTTTAATGATTTCCCAGATGTGCCCCCCAGCCCATCCCCGAGGCATCTGGGGTAAGGATCTGCTGAGGGGAGGGGGATCAGGAACCCCTGTCAGTAAATGGCTGGGTTCCAGGGCCGGCCCGCTGGTGCAGAGGTTGGATTTCCTTCTCTGATGCCAGTGACCCGGATTCGAGACCCAACTCAGGGTGTCGGATGGCTGGCCGGGGAAGGAGGATCGAGCGTCCTTAGGACCGCTCTCCTCCTTGGGGGGAGGGGGAGCAACCAGCACGTGACTGACCCCTGGCGGTGGCTCGGGGGGAGGGGGATACAGTTGCTGAAGCCAAGCTGTCAGGGAGGCATGCTGGATGTTTGTGCATTGCACACTAAGTAAGTTACTGTACATCACGCCTCCCAAGGAGCCCAATATCAGAAAACCTGCTGCCAGCTCCATTTATGATGCCCCGCCTCTCTGGCCCCAACACCAGGCTCCGTGACGCTTGGCCTGCGACTTAGCAAGAGTCTCTGTCGGTGCAGCCCAGTCCAGCAGCCCCACCTTGGGGGAATAAGCCAGGGAAGCCTCCCAGTGGTTCTTCTGCCAAGATCTTTGTACAATCTTCCATGGGGGCCATGCCTGCTTGACGGCCCCGCCCAGAGGGGACAAGCCTGGGTGGACTGCTGTATCAGGAGTCAGGGGGAAGGGCTGAGCTCTTGGGAGGACTGGCACCCAAAAAGCATACTAAATAAACAAAAAAAAAAAAAAACATTAAATGGTCGGATTCCATCCACCATTTAAGCATCTTTCAGACAGAAGGAGTTACTAAAACCTTCTGCTCTAGGGCGTCTATGCGTTGTTCTCACTGGACTCAATGTCTATTGGGGAATCATCATATGCAGTCTGGCCAATGGTACTGCAACAATGGCTGCTGCCACCAGACCCAGAAGTCTCAGGAATGTCCTGGCTGCGGCATACTTGTGTATCATATGGGCCTGTGCAGTCAGGAGTTCGGCCCTGTTCTGGGGCAGGAAGGCAAAAGCTTGAGCTGTGTCCAGGACTGCCCCTATGTACTGCAGGTGCTGACAAGGAGCCAGGACTTACTTCAGCACACTGACCCTGATTCCTAGTGTATCTAACAACTGCCTGGTGCATGCCATGGTCTGGTAAATCTGCTCTTTTGGACTGAACTTTGAGCAGCCAGTCATCCAGATGGGAAAACACACAGTCCCTCACTCCTCAAGGCTGCTGCCACTACTACTAAGTATCTGGTAAAGACCAGTGCGCAGATGATGACCCGAAGAGTGATACCCTGAACTGGTAATGTTCTCCCAGAAAAAAAGGAACCTAAGGTACTTCCTGCGAAACAGAGATCTTGATATGCAGCTAAGCATCCTGCATGTCTAGGTAACAGATCCAGTCCCCTCCCTGCAGTAGTGGCAAAAGGCCTTGTATAGTGACCATTCTGAACCTCTTGTACTGAAGAGAGGCTCAGATTCCTTAAGTCCGGAATGGGCCTCAGGTCCCCTGTGAATTTTGGGACTAGGAAGTAGTGAGAAAAGAACCCTCTGTTCCTTTATTCCCAAGGAACTGGTTCTATGGCCCTTTCTTGCATTAGGGTATGTACTTTCTCTAGCAGCACTGGTATGTGTTCTGGAGGATAGGCCGAAATGATTGGTGGATGGTCTGGAGGTAACTCCAGAAGCTCTAGAGCATGGCCCTGTTCTGTTATCTGCAGGACCCAAGCATCCAATGTGACCTTCCTCCACTGGTCTAGGTGAAGGGAAAGGTGATCTACTACTACTACCTCTGAAAGTACTGGTGGGTGGGGTCTAGGAATGAGTCATGCAGATGCAGATTCTGTGGCTGCAGCTGCACTATCACACCTAGGGGCTTTTGAATGGGCTTAGAATTACCAGGAAGCTTCAGTACCTCACTGTACTCAATTAAAATACCAATGAATGCTCATCATAAGAAATGAGCACCAGACAGCAGTTAACGCGGAGGGAATGAAGGCTGGGCAGTATGGTAGTGAGAGAACGGAACCCCTCTGCTAGGGCTGTGGGGACAAAGCGCGGGACCCCTCTACAGTGAGGGGGTGCACAGTCCAGAGCCCACCTGCTGCTCAAACTTCACTGAGCAAGCACGGGGAAGCCCTACGGGAGAAGACCCCTGGTGAGGAGACCAGAGGCTAGCTGGCCCAAAAGGGTGGCTGCTGTCCCCAACTGTTGCAGGACTCCGACCCCCAGATGAGGAGGGGGTGCAAGCAGCCACTTTGGTGGAGCGAGAGGCGGAATGGGCCCCTGGCACCCCCCCGACCCAGAGTACTGAGACCTGTCCCTCGAGAGAGAGAGCGGTCCCACTATGGCCACCGCTCTCAAGGGGGGAAGGGTGGCACCAGGGTTGGCCTCCAACTCCATAACGGCACCAAAGCCAGTGTTCCCCGTGGGGGATGGCCCCAAAGGCAGTGCTGTCACCCAGAACGACACCAACATCAACCGTGGCACCAGACGCCATCATCTGAAGCAGCACGGACCGCGGTGTTGATCTCCAATGTGGCATCAACCTCAAATGGCACTGACTGCGACACGAACTCCCGAACCGGCACCGACCATGGCACCATTGCCAAGCACGGCTCTGACCATGGCGCCAAGCACGACACAGTCACTTGACCATGGCACTGTCATCAGGCACAGTGTCGCAAGCAACACCATCAACCGAGACTGCACCAGGGACGGCATCGGAGTCCTCAGAGGGGAGAGGGGTATTATGTACAGTGCTGACCCTGTGAACAGAAGACAAGGACGACCTCGTATGCATCCCGGGGAGTGACTGTCGCTCCAGAGAGCTCGGCTGCCAATCTGGATCAGCCTGATCATCCTCCAAGGAGGAGAGCATGGTGATACTGAGAGAAGCAATCCTGATTACTCTACCTATCTCAGCACTGAGGACAGTGTCAGGAGGGGGCTCCGGCGCGGGGAGGGGGGTCAGTCTCGCTCACTGGCACCAGAGTCAGTGGCAGGAGCCGAGGCTGCACTCCCTGATGCCCTTGAAGACATCACCCATGCAGGGCCAGTGTGCAGCTGAGGCCTCGACACTGGGGCTGGCCGATTCCTCAAAGGGGAACCGGGCTGTGAGCCACCTGCAGCCAGTCTCTCCCCCCCCCCCGAGGAAGCCGACCGTTCCCCCGACTGCATGCCCAGGCATCTGAGCTCAGCGAGACCTGAGCCAGTGAAGGCTTGCTCTCCCGGTGCATATAGCAGTGGGGAAGCCCAGGAGACAGGCCCAGGGTCCTTGCCTTAGCGACCTCCGTGTGACACTGGGCACCGAAGGCTGGAGGGTGCATGATCCAGCTCGCTCTGTGAGTCTCTAAGGCGGTAATCCATACTAAAACAGGTGTCGCAGCGATCTATGTCGTGGTTCAGCTATAGGCAAGTGAAACATCGGTCATGCAGGTCCATTATGGAAAAATGAAAATTACGTACCTACCGTAATTCTTGATCTTCTTGGACGAGTCTCCACCACTCATTCACACTAATGGGATCTGCGCCGGAGGCACTAGGACCCAACGAACAAACTTTGCTGGAGGGCGGCGCCAGAGATGGAGCAGCGAGGCGTACCGCGAGCTGCCAGCTCGTGCGGTAATGATGACTATCTAGGTAATTAGGCCACCAACCCGCCTCAGTATTTTTTTTCGAGGAGGTGCAGCGTAACTAACCTAGAAGGATAGCCTAACCAAAAACCGGAAATAAGATATTCCGGATGACCCGTATAAGAAGGGTCAACAAAGAAGTCTTCACAGCCTAAGGATTTGAGGGAGTGAAGACCAAAAACAGAGGTGAGCTCTGGGGATGGAGGGTGGGCGTGTGAATGAGTGGTGGAGACTCATCCAAGAAGATCAAGAATTACGGTAGGTACATAATTTTCATATCTTCCTGGACATAAGTCTCCACCACTCATTCACACTAATGGGAGAGTACCAAGCTAATAATCCCCCGAGAGGGCAGCAGGAGAGACCAAGAGCTCTCAGTTTTTAGGACAGAATTCCATTAAGGATGGTTCTGCCAAAGGAAGAATGTCGTCTGGCATGGACATCCAGTGCATAGTGTTTAACGAAAATATGCACTGAGCTCCAGGTAGCCGTGTTGCAAATATCTGCAATGGGCACGTTGTGGATTTCCGCCAGGGATGCCGTGACCGCTCTAGTAGAGTTAGCTGAGATACATCTGATAGTGACAGGTTGACACAGCTGGGTCTCGCTGAAGGAAACAAACAGTTGTTGAGCTTTGCGGAAAGTCTTTTGTTCTATCTAGATAGAAACACAAAGCTCTCTTAATGTCCAAGGAATGAAGAGATCGTTCTCCTTCATTTTGGAAGTCCACAAAGTAAGAGGGAAGGACCAAAGGTTGGTTTAGATAGAATTCCGAAACAACCTTAGGAAGAAATTTAGGATGGGTTCTAAGGACTACCCTGTCTTTATGGAACACAGTATACGGAGGGTCTGTGACCAAGGCATGTATCTCAGAGACCCTGCGGGCTGAGGTAATGGCTACCAGGAAGGACGTTTTCCAGGTGAGAAATTTTAGCTCACAGGTAGCTAGAGGTTTGAAAGGTTTCCGAGTGAGCATGTCAAGCACAAGATTAATGTCCCAGGCTGCGACTGGACGTCTTGTAGGAGGTCTGGTATGCAGAATTCCCTTAAGAAACCTCTTAACCACAGGTAACTGAGCCAGTGACAAGGAAAGTACCGGCTCATGATAAGATGAAATGGCACAAAGGTGAACTTTGCAGAGTACTGCAGACCTGAATTTGAGAGGTCTAAGAGGTACTCTCAAATTTTATCTGGTGGGCAAGAAAAGGGATTTAAAGAGGATTTTGCACACCAGAGCGAAAAACGCTTCCATTTGGCTGTGTAAGTTTTCCTAGTGGCTGGCTTGCGCACAGCCAGAAGAATATCTGAAACCCGCGAGAGACATTGAACCTGTTCACTTCTACCTCTTCAGGAGCCAAGCGTGAAGGTGAAGCGACCTCAGGTTGGGATGAACAACAGGCCCCTGAGTCAAGAGGTTCGTCTGAAGGGGGAGTTGTTTCGGCAGAGCTGCCGACATATTGTTGAGTAGTGGAAACCACATCTGTCGAGGCCAGAAGGGAGCAATGAGGATCATTTTGTCCCCCCTGGGATTCGAACTTGAGAAGTACCCTCTGAATTAGAGGAAGAGATGGAAAGGCGTATAGAAAGCGTTTTGTCCACTGCAGCCTGAACGCATTCCTGACAGAAAATGCCAGGCCCTGGATTTCTGGAGCAAAAGAGAGGCAGTTTTGTGTTGAGTGGGGAATGCAAAAAGGTCCAGGTCTGGAGTTCCCCACTCTTCGAATAGTGACTGAACTATGGTTGAGTTGAGAGACCATTCATGAGGATCTGTCTCTGTTCTGCTGAGACGGTCTGCCAGTTCATTCTGTACTCCCGGCAGGTAGACCGCTTGAATTAGAGCCTTGTGCTCCAAGCACCATTCCCACACTCTCATCGTTTCCCTGCATAAGGGGTAAGAGTGAGCACCGCCCTGCTTGTTGATGTAATACATCACTGCTTTGTTGTCCGTTTGAAGGAGAATGTTCTTGTGACAGAGAATGTCCCTCAACGCCCGGACCGCATAAAGGACGGCTCTCATTTCTAAGACATATATGTGAAGCTGGGACTTGACCTGAGTCCACGTACCTTGAGTGTGGAGGGTCTGACAGTGAGCTCCCCACCCCATCAGGGACGCGTCTGTGGTAATGGAAATCTGATGATCCAGAGGAGCAAAGGGATACTCTTCTAGGAGATTGTGCTCTTGCGACCACCAGGTGAGCGACCTCTTTAGAGGTTCCGTCACCTTGATGGGATAGGACTGCGGGTGAGTGGTTGGGGACCACTGAGTACTGAGCATCCACTGAGAAGTTCTCATGTGAAGGCGTGCTAGGGGTACAGTGAACACCGAGGATGCCATGAGACCTAGCATCCGTTGCATCGAGAGAGCTGGAACAGAGTTGTTCTCCCCGATGTGATGGGCCATCTGAAGGATATCGCTCCTCCTGTCCTCTGGAAGAAAAGCCTTCGCACAGGAGGTGTCCAGAAGAGTTCCTATAAAAGGAGCCTCTGGGAGGGCTGCAACTGCGATTTTTGAGGTTTAGGGACTCCCATGGGACGTGAAAGCGTGAAGCCATGTCTGGCGTCCAGAGTTCCCTGCCTGGAAGGACTTGCCAGAAGCCAATCGTCTAGATAAGGGAACACTTGCATTCCGATCTTTCTGAGATGCACTGCGAGAACTGCACAACACTTTGTAAAAACTCGCGGCGCCGAGGATAGCCCAAAGGGCAGGACTCTGAATTGATAATGCTGTCCCAGAGCCACAAACCTCAGGAATTTGTGATGCTTTGGGTGAACAGAAATGTGCTGGTAAGCATCCTGCATGTCTAGGGAGGCTAGCCAGTCGTGTTGATGAAGCAAAGGTAACAAGGTTCCCAGAGAAATCATTTTGAATTTCTCCTTGGGTAGAAATTTGTTTAGTTTTCTGAGGTCCAAAATGGGGCGCATGCCCCCAGTTTTCTTTGGAACCAGAAAGTAATGGGAGTAGAACCCTGTGTTCCGTTGATGCAGCGGTACTACTTCTACTGCCCTGTTGTTCAGAAGGCCCTGAATCTCGGCGGCGAGATGGTCTGACTGAAGGGTTGACAGCCTGGGTTGTCGTTTGGGGGGACGATCCGGAGGGGTCTCCACAAGATTGAGTGAATACCCCTCGCGGATTATCCGGAGGACCCATTTGTCTGAGGTTATGGACTTCCATTGATTGTAGAAGTGCATCAGACGACCTCCTACCGCTGAGGAAGAGTCCACCTCGGGCAGTTGAGATGGGACTTGGGCCAACAACTCATAAGGTGGCACTGGGCGCTTTGGGCCCTTGCGCCTTCTGTTGCGTTTTCTTTTGAGGCTGGGGAGTTTGATTTTTATGAAAACTTCCTCTGCCTCGAAAGGACTAACTGTTATGAAACTGGTGTTTGTTAACACTCCCTCGAGAGGGGACAGAAGGTCGTCGAGCCAACTTAATGGCTGACCTAGTCTTTTGTGTAGCTTTTAGAGCCTGTTCTACTTGAGGGCCGAAAAGATACACACCATCAAAAGGCAACGCCATTACCTGCTGCTGTGCGTCATTCATGAAGCCTGAAGTGCAGCCAGGAATGACGCGGGTACAAATACCAGCCGCCGCCACTCGGGAAGCAGTGTCGTAAGCATCCATAGCTGCTTTAACCTGCTGGTTGTTAGATTCGATACCTCTGGTAATGGTTTGAAGAAGTTCTGGCTTTGTATCTGATTCCGATAGAGCTTCAACCATCTGTTTGAGAGAGTGCCAAAGGATATACTCATATTGAGAGAAATAGCCTTGGTAGCTGGCGATACGACCCAGGGTGGAAGCAACAAAGACTCTCTTACCTAAAGTGTCTATCTTACGAGATTCTTTGTTAATAGGTTGAGCTGTAGTAGTTTGGGGAAGGACGACCTTATCACTCTCTGCCAATACTACAATAGGATCCGCAAAGGCTTGAGACGCCAAAATGGGTCGATCCTTGGGGGCTGAGTATTTCCTATCTATGGATTTAGCCACCAAAGGGATGAGAGCAGGATTGTTCCATACCATTTGAGACAGCGTCTCAAAGGAGGGCTGAACCGGAGGAGTCAAATCCGTAGGGATCTCCGGAACATGGAGGTATTGGAGTCTTGGCAATTTCCCAGGATCGATGTCTGTGGTTTGGAGAGAAAGAGTGGAAATCAAGTTTTTCAGCAGAGACTTAAAAGACAGGTCCTCGACCACAGGCTCTGCAGCAGGAATAGATCCTGTTTCATCCACTTCATCACCCAGTCTAAGGTCTGGGTCAGGCTCAATGTCATCTCCTGACAGTCCAGGAGGGACTGTATGGACAGGAAAGGAGGAAAATCAGAGGAAAATGATGAAGGAAAGAGTTAAAGGAGGAGTCCTGAAAAGTGGAAGACGCCCAAGAACCCCAGCGCCGCAGAGCGCATGCAGCCGAGGGAGCCACACAGGCGCCCGAGAAGCCGCTACGGTGCCAAAGCGGCAGCGAAGCCACGGCTAAAGACCAGCGCCGACTAAGCGCACGCCAGAGACACTCAACGGCGCGACAGATGACTGCTCAAGACGGCGCTGAAGGCAGCATCGACGCCGAGGGCTCAAAACACCCCAAGACTCCGAAAAACAGGATTTGAGGGGAAGGAAGGAAGAAGAGCAGGAAATAAAGGCATCGGTGTGGCCCCCTGTGCTGCAGCCATGTGGGGAGGGGGGACACCTAAGCGCAGAGTCGACGGCACTGAAGACGGTGCCGCACGACCAGGGAGGCTCAACCATCCTACCTGGTCTCCCAAGAAGCCCGAAGGCCCCAGAGTGGCCGAGCCAGGCAGCTGAACCAACCTCCGAGCCCACTGCTCCATAAGAGCGGCCCACTGATGAAACTGCTCATCTGAAGACCTACCAGAGGGCGGAGTAGGGCTCTGATGTCGAAGACGCTGGCTACCGGAAACAGAAGCAGGCAACTCAAGGAGGAGACCGCAACTAGCCCCAATAACCGACCGCCTACACGCAGACATATCAGAGGGCGACTTCGATGATGCCTCTTTTGACCTGTGGGTCAAGAAGAGCTCGGTCATGAACTGTGCCGAGAATGTAACCATTTATTTTTATGCTTCAGAGGGAACAGCCCGTCCCCTTGGGCACTGGACTGACCGTTGTCAGACCCCCCTTCCGGAGAAGGCGGCGGACCGGACCCAGCCCGACTGACTGAACAGCTTTCATACGAAGTCTCCCTACCGTCACCTGACCTGTTCATGGTCGACTCGGTCAAAGTAGGCTGAGACTTCTTTACAAATAAGAATAAACTTAAGCGATACTTATTCGAGATATTACTACAAAATAACAAAACTGAAAACTATGCTGCTAGTTTGAAGTTTGATTCCCAGCGGGAGAGCGACGTCATCACTGAAGCGCACTCGACGGCAGGAAAAAAGGAACTGAGGCGGTTGGAGGATCGACGCCGAGATAGTCATTACCGCACGAGCTGAGGCTCGCGGTGCCGCTCCTCTCGGCTCCATCTCTGGCGCCGGCCCTCCAGCAAAAAGTTTGCTCCCGCTGGGTCCTAGTGCCTCCGGCGCAGATCCCATTAGTGTGAATGAGTGGTGGAGACTTATGTACAGGAAGATCTAACTTCCACATGGGCACTGATGCACTGGGGAAGTCTCATTCTTTGAATCTTTACATCCTGAACCTGACATGAGCCAACCGCACCAACTTTACGAAAAACGAAAGGAAAAAGGGCAAACTTTTTGAGAAAACAACGCCAAACACAGCATCAAACTATCTCGACACTGAGTAAACGAATCCAACAAGCAGAAAAACAGCAGAACTAGGAGCGTCACAGATGATCTTGCTGTCCCACGAAGTCCATGCAGCCTTGACGGCGGGAAAAGCAGAACTGAGGTAGTGGAGGGTTACCGGCCAACCCGTGAGCACCACGCAATGTGTCAGCCTCGAGGGCGGCGCCATCCTCTACATCGTCCCCTCCTCCTCCTCTTAGGGAGAAAGCTTTTCCAAGCTAAAAAGCTTCCCACGGGGTCCTAGTGCTTCCCGCATAGTACCCACCAGGGATGAATGGTGAAGACTTATACAGTGAAGATCTGGCTTTCCTTTTGCCTTGCAGTCTACAGCCCGGTCTGGACTTTCGGACACCTTACGAAAGGGCAGCCTCTATCTGCTCCGAGGCTGGGTATGGTAGAGTGAGTGGACAGATGTGAGGACCTTGCTGGAGGCCTGCAAATCATGATGTCTTGGACATCAGGCCTGAAGAGTTTTGAGCCACTGAATGGGGCATTAAGTACCTTTTGCTGGACATCACCTGCAAAACCGGATTCCATCAACCAAGACGCCTACGAAGACAAATACCCATTGCAGCAGCCTTGTTAACAGTGTCCGACATACACAAGGCCCTGAAAGGGGTGTTTACTGATATCCTTGGCGGCCTGGAGGAACTTAAGGACCAACTGTTTCTGGGAACCCTCTGGGAGGGCCTGAGCAGCCGCCCTGTTCTACTTCCATATGGTAGTTTGGTACCTGACCATATGGGACAAGTAATTTGCAATCCAAGATCCGGGAGTAGAGGAGGCGTTAACCCTCTTACACCAGAGGTCGATCCTCCTGAATTCCGTCAGAAGGAGGGAACTAAGGTGTCCTGGCACCTCTGATCTAACAAACGCCGCTTTGATGACCACAGAATCAGTCTCAGGCAGGGCAGCATAACAAGGCAGGCCCTGGGGGGCATGATAGATGTTGTCTGCCCCTTCCCCAGGCATGGCAGGAACTATGTCTGGGTGATGTCATGCAGCAGTGTTGGCATTCCTCATAGCTGGCAAACGGGAGGCATGACCCGTGGCGGAGATTCTGTGATTTCCAAAAAGTCCACCAGGTCCCTTTTGGTGGCATCCTCTTCCTAGGAGTGGAACCCCATTGCAGCAGACAGCTGCTTCATAACATTGAAGAAGGTGAGATCCTCAGAAGGGGACCTGGGAGTGTGTTTCATAGAGTCCTCACTCACTGAAGACCTGTCCGAAGAAAAAGCTTCCTCCTCCTTTTCCTTACGGAGGATAATATCAGCATGGTACTCCTCTACGTCGACCTGTTCTAACTCAGGGTCTGACGAACAAGGGACTGATGGCTCCATAAAGTGCAGCCCGAAAAGGCTGAACAGGCGTCGATGATCATGGGGCGTCCAACGGTACTGGGGATACCGGTCTATGAGCGCCGAGCTGATGCACAAGAGCCATTGTTAGATGAGTTAAAACAGTGTTGAGATCAATGGCAGATAAAGGCTGCATTGAAAGTGGAGAGATCATTGGGTCAGGATGCGACAAACCATTCGTTGGGTCTTGAGAGCCCAACAGCCCTGGTGTCTGAGGGCCTGGAGAGGTGTCTGACCTCGATGGAGGAGCTGGGGTTGAGGGTGGGCCTCAATATGAAGAAGGAGTGGGGGCTGTCATTATGGGCCTGGTATGAGCAGAGGCCTGCACAGCAGAGATCATCAGCACAGCAGAAAGACGGAGTGCCTCCGGAAGAAGAGGAAGAAGCCAGCAGGGAACGGCAGCACCTGGGGGTCACAGTCTTTCTTATAACATTCCTCAGAGGTCTTTTCTTGGGCCTTCAAGCCCTGGGAGCTCAACGAACCCACCGGTGATTGGGAAGGAGGCACCCTGGAGGACCCCTGCCCAGAACTGGCTACCTGCTGTTCCATTAGGCATTTCTTAAGATCCTTTTTCCAACACCTTTGGGTTATAAGGTTGCATTTTTGGCACAGCTTACAGGCAGGAACCTTATGGTCAGGCCCAAGACAGCAGACACAGAGGTCGTGGTCATGTGAGGATGCAATCTTCTTTCTGCAGCGGCAGCTATGGAAGAGAGAAGTGAAAAGAGCGACTCTCGACAAACAAGGTAAAGAATCTCTTTATTAAAGAGATTCCAAAACAAAACACAGAAGAAAAAAGTGTAGGCAAAAAGGCATGAACTGCAACGGAGCTTCCGTGGAGACCCATGCTAGATGAGTAGACGGTGGGAAAAAAACAGGAGGGCGTGGGGCCACTCACGCCTTTATAGGGTTGATGTTGGCAGGTGACGTCGGTGTGGGTGGCCCCAGTTGTACTTCTGGAAAAGTCTTCCGTGTGGATCCTGCTTCACAGATGGTGAAGTTCCTACGGTGTGACCTGATGACTGAGATACCCCCGAAGAAGATGATTAAAATACTTTACTCTGGAAAATGATTCCTACTATAGTATTTAGGATTCTCCTTAACCTAACATGTTTTTGGTGCACAGAGGAGGTTTTTTTTTTTTTTTTTTTTTACTAATTTTGTGAGCTCACCTAGAGCTCAGACAGTAGCCCAGCGTGGCCACCACCTTCCTCCCTTCCTTCAGGCAGGTCTGGTCAGATGCTGCCAGAAGCAGAGATGCCCCTTGTAGAGTGGGCCTTTAGGTGGATGTTTGCCAGCTTTGCCATAACAGAACTATGAATGCCACTATCTAGCGAGCAATGGTCCTCCTGGATGCTGGCTTGTCTTGGCCTATATCCCCACAGGTCAACAGTTGTGTTGAAGTGGCCCCGAGATCCTTAGTGCGGTCAGAGTACTAGCTTAGTGCTCTTTTAAGACCCACGCAATGGAGCCTCTGCTCCACTTGTGTTGATTTTGCAGTGAAAACACCGGGAGTGTAACAGACTGGTAAAGGTCAAATTCTGAAATCACTTTTGGGTGAAATGTTCTGTTGGTCCTCAAAACTACTTTATCTACGTGGAAGATAATGCAGTTAGGATCTGTACACAGAGCCTGGAGTTTGTTAACTCTCCTGGCTGAGATGAGGGCCATGAAGAAAACTATTTTCCAGGTACCATGTTTCAGAGCAGCTGCCATGGGCTTGAAGGGAGCAACCATGAGCTGAGCAACGCATAGGTTAAAGTCCCCGGGAGGACTGGCTCTTTAAAAGGAGGGTTGAAGTGGATTAGACCATCCAAGAACCTTTTGAAAGCAGCCAGAAAAGGCTACTGACCTCTTCCTACCAGCCGAAGCACAGGCTGAGACTGCTGCAAGATGCATCTTAAGGGAGGAAGGGCAAAGATCCCAAGACTGTAGGTGTATAGGTAGTCCAGTACGCAAGACAGACTGGCCTGGAAGAGCCTGATCTGCCTGGAAAAGCACGGCAGGGAAAACCTTTTCCAACATGTTTCCTGGTGGCTGACTTTCTAGAAAGTTTTAATACATTCAAAACCTCTTTTGAGAGGTTTAAACCAGAGTATTCTTATTCTAACTCCTCAAGTACGAAGCCCTGAGGTGCAGAGTGCTGGAGCCTGGAAATGTTATCCTGCCCTGCGGCAAGGTCAGCAAGTTGTACCTCAGAGAAAGAGTGATAGGGATGTTTGCTGGACATGGCCAGCAGTACAGAATACTAGGTCTGCCTGGCCCAGCCTACAGCAATCAGGATCATCATTGCAGGTTCCCTTCTGAGCTTCAGCAGAACTCTCAGCACGTGAGGGAAAGGGGTAAAAGCATAAAGGAATCTCCCTGCCCAATGGCAGAGCAGGGCATACTCCTAGGACTGTCCTCCACTAACAAAGGCCTGGAACAAAAGAAAGGGAGCAGATAGTTTTGCCAAGAGGTGAACAGGTCCACCTCTGGTGTGCCCCACCTTCTTAACACAACTGCAAGCACTTGCTTGTTCAGGGTCCAGCTGTGGTTGCATTTACTGATTCTGCTCAGGGAATCTGCAAGCATGATGTCCTTCTCTTGTAGGCACACTGCGGCCAGCTGCACCTCTAGCTCATATGCTTGGCTCCAGATCTTTACATCTCTGTGCACAGCTTTGAAGATCCTGTTCCTCTCGGTTTGCTGATGTAGTACATAATGGTGGTATTGTCTGTCCAGATTTGGACAGACTGATCATTGAGGTGGGAGGAAAAGGCCTGCACTGCCAGATATACAGCCCTGAGTTCCAGGAGGTTTATGTGCTCCCAAGACTCTAGTGGGGTCCACACACTACTTACAGTGAGGTCCTACAGATGGGTGCCCCACCCTAAAAGGAGGCATCTGTAGTGAGCACCACTGTGGGTAATTGCTGGAGGAAGGGGACACCCTTGCTGAGGTTTTCCTCCTCTTTTCACCAGTCCAGTGCCTTTAGAAGGCACTCTGTGACTGGTACCAACTTTGACAGAGGGTCCCACCTTTGGGACCAGTTGGACCCTAAGCGTTATTGACAGTCTTTCATTTGAAATCTGCCACCTGGGACCACAGCTGTGGAGGTGGTCATATGTCCCAGCAGCTGTGGGAAAACCCTTGCTGGTATGGGCTGCCCAGCTTTGAAAGACTGCCAGTTCTGTAATGTTTACCACCCTCTCCTGAGGGAGGAAAGCTTTTCCCTGCTGTGTGTCCAGCTCTGTTCCTATGAAGTCCAGCACCTGCACATGTTCTGTCTGAGACTTCGGGATGTTTATCAAGAACCCCAGATCCTCCAGGGTTGACTCGGTGAGCTGGAGGGAGGCCTTAGCCTCCTGGTACGATCCTCCTAAGACTAGCCAGTCATCCAGGTAACAGAAGACCACCATACCTTGTCTTCACAAGTGAGCTACGTCCACTGCTAGGCACTCTTGAAGATCCTTGGTGCTAAGGATAGGCTGAAGGGTAGGGCTGCAAACTGATGGTGGCAGTTTCCTACCCTGAACCTGAGGTAACTTCCATGGGAATGCCTTACTGGGATATGAAAGTAGGCATCCTTCAGATCCAGAGACCCCAATCAATGTCCCTGCTGCAGAGATGGGATCGCTGCAGACAGTGTCACCACCCTGAAATGAAAATTACATACTTACCGTAATCATTGATCTTCCCAAGTATCTTCACCATTCATTACTAATGAGTCTAGCCGGAGGTCTGGACCCTGCTCAGGACAGTAAACAGCACTGTCTCTTTAAATTTTTTTTAGAGTTGATGGAGCCAATGTTGGGACGGCACCGCCCAAGAGGCCAGTGTTCTACGTGGCGCTCGCGGGTTGGCCAGTAACCAATGTCGATTCCTCCTAGCCCTCAGTTCTGTCCGCCAGGAGAGAAAGAAAAGGTTAGGGATAGAGGGAGGGGTGCCCAAAGGAATGGGGGGGTGGGAAGAAAATAAAGTTAAAGCCGACTGCAAGGGTACAGGCAAGAGGGAAAGACTAAGTAGGGCAGGGATGGGCAGCACGCTGGATAGCCGTAAGACGTAGAAAAATGAAACAGAAGAGAGAAAGAGAGAGAGAGAGGCAATAGTCCTCCTCCTGAAGACTCACTCCTTCCCCATACAACTTCCCTTGGCATGGGGGGGGGCAGTGCTGGCTCCCAAGTTGGCGCTGGCAACCGAGACAGTGCTGGAGATGGCGCTGCCACTCCCTAGAGCACCAGAAGGGACTCCAACAGAAAGAACCCCCAGCACCGGAAGCTTCCGGAGAGGTGGCACTGCTAGCGGCACCGTCCGAAGATGCTTCAGGCTGACGATCCTCAGAAAGTCTCTGAGAGGTCCAGGCAGAATCTGAAGGCTCCTTGGAGCCTTGTAACCAACTGGGATCCTCCCAGTCCCCACCCTCCGAAGTGGAGAATAAGATCAGGGCGATATCTAATCTGGCAACCCGCTGGATTCTCGGCCCTCTGGCTGGTTTAGCGGCGTCAAGGGAGCCTCCAGCCGCATGTGCGCTATTGTACTTCACCTCACTGGCACCAGAGATGGTGCCGGAGCAGATCTGGCGCCAGCCTGCAGCACTGAGGTACCACACTGGGTTATCTGTGTCTCCGAGGAGACAGTGGACCCAGACGGGTGACCAGCCGTCCCCCAGAGGACTGCCCCACCAACCCCTTGCTGGAAACCCTTGCTCCAGTAAGCTGTGGAGCATAGTGGGGCCCATCCACACTGGTCTGTATAGTCGGGGGCGCTCAGGGGTGAGCCCAGAAACTGGTCTTGGTGTCACAAGAGCGTTGATGCCCGCTGAAAGTCAGGGGGTTTCTCCCAAACCTCGCAGTGTGGAAAACAAGCGTATGGTAGTCCATAAAGAAACAGGCGTCGAACTCGTCCATCGTGTGGCTGGGACCCAGACAGGTGAAGCAACGATTGTGGGGGGTCTGACACGATCATCGAGTTGCCACAGGGGCACTGACATATTGGGGCAATTCTTGCTTGCTTCAACGCCAATTTGCGCCCCAAACCCAACATTACCGTAATGAGGAAATACACACAAATGGGATTTAAAACACTAAGAAAATACTGGTGCCGTGAAAACAAGAGAGAGAAATAAACTGTCACCGAAGACGGAACTGGTACTCACGGCACCAGGAAAGTCATTGGTTGAGGCTGAGCGGAACCGAAATATACAGTTTGAAGAGGTCTTCCCACAGTGTCCTTCCTCAACTGTGGGAAAACAAGAACTGAGGGCTGGGAGGAGTTGGCATCTGTTACTGGCCAACCAGAGAGTGCCTCGTACAATGCTGGCCTCGAGGGCAGCACCTTTGCCAATGTCGGCTCCTCCAGCTCTGAAAAAATTTAAAGAGGCAGTGCTCTTTACCCTCCCAAGCAGGGTCCAGACCTCTGGCTAGACCCATTAGTAATGAATGGTGAAGATTAACTTGGGTAAGATCTTAGTCTCAAACGAGTCGCCACTCTCCATTTTTCTTGTGAGTGAGGAAGCACCTGGAGTAGAGATGCTTGCCACACTGGGCAGAGGGAATTCGTTCCACTGCATTGGCCTGCAGCAGCTTTTTGACCTCCAACTCTTTCTGCCAGGGTACGATGCGGGAAGGCCCCGGTGTGTCTGCAGTTTTGGGAACATCGTGAACTGCGGCGAGAGACCCTGACTCACTATTTCCAGGGCCCACTAGTCTGTAGTAATGTTTTTCCATGCCTGAAAATAGCCAACCTTCCTCCCACTGGAAATAGCTGGGCAACCCGTAGACTTGTCAGGGGTTCTGCTTTGCTTGCACCTTGGGAGCTGAGGTGGCTGCAGCCTGCTTTACACCCCGCTTACCTCTCTGCTCCTGAAGAAACCCCTCTGAAGAAGGTAGTCATTAAGTCATATAAGTGCGGGGGACATAACACCTGCCCCTACCTCCCCTTCAGTAGGGTCTATGGGAAGTAGAAGCCTTTTCTTTTTCAGTGTTGCTTTTATAGGTGGTCTTATATGCCTCTACCTTTTTCATGTAGGCCTCTGTTTTGTCTTTAAACAAGGAGTTTCCCTCACAGGGGAAATCCATGGTCTTAGTTTGAGTATCCAGACAGAGGTTTGTAGTCCTGAGCCAGGTAAGCCTGCTGAGGGATTCTGCATGAGCCATGACCTTAGATGCAGTGTCACTGGCATCCACAGCCATGTGAAACTGGTATCTAGTGGCATCTAAGGCAGACCTTGCTATGTTGGCCAGATCCTAGACTAGACCACCAGTAGCCATTTCACTCATGGACACTACTGAGGTTCGGAGGGCCTTCTGGTACTGAGCTGCATAAGCCATATAGACTGCCTGTCTCAGTAAAAGGGATGCTGAAGTGTAAACCTTTCTGCCCATGCTGTCCAGCTTTCCGAAATCTACCTCTAGGAGTTGAGGGAAAAGTGGGACCTTCACCTTGTTACAGTTAGCAGTTTGCACTACTCCATCATGGTCAGGGTGAGTGTAAAGATACTCGGCACTATACCTGTTCAGTTGGTATTTCTTTTCTGCTCTTTTTTCTATACCAGCTGCTGAAGTGGGAACAGTTAGGATTTTAGAAGTGGCCTTCTTCAGTAATTCATGAATAGGCAAGAAGAAAAAATTACTCACCTTAGTAATGTTGTTTCTTCTAATGGAGTCTTGCTATATTATAGACATTAGCAGTTTGATCCAGCTCTAGAACTGCCCCGGAGTGAAATGGTTAAAACCATTCCAAAATAGAATTTTGGCACGAGAGCAGCTCTATCTGTGTCATTTCAAACTTGAACTGTCAGATCTTTACGAGCCAAACTCACTAAGGTCTGTGTGGAAGCTGTAGCCTACACTAGCCAAATGGCTACCTAAATAATAACAACCATTGATGGTCCCAACACCCAAGACTCAAGTCAGGGGACCAGAAATACTAACACCATTCTAATAATATGAAAATGGAACATAAGTATAATAAAACACACACACGCTGCATACACACACACCCCCAAATTCCCAAAGGGGACAAAATGCTAACAGGACATAAGTAGTGCCCACTAAGCTGTCTCGAACCCCACCAAGTAGAGGTTCTGAGAGGGCAGGTTGGGGAGGTCTATAATATAGAAGACTCCATTAGAAGAAACAACATTACTAAGGTGAGTAATTTTTTCTTCAAACAACATGAAGTCTTGCTATATTATAGACATTAGCAGAATACACAGCAGTACCTCCATGGAGGAGGGGCAGAACCTACTTAGGGAATAAGCTCTGAAGAACAGCTGTGCCAAACCGAGCATCTCTCCTGGCCTGGACATCCAGGGAGTAATGCTTGGTAAAAGTGTGTACCGTTTTCCAAGTAGCAGCCTGGCAAATCTCTAATAAACGGATATCTCTGGCAGCAGTTAGAGACGCAGCTGTACCCCTGGTAGAATGAGCCCTCAAACCGGGGGCTCTGCCCACTTTCTGATAACAAAATTGGATACAAGAGACAATCCACCTGGCTATTGATCTCTTAGTGGCAGGTTTGCCTTTCCCAACTTCACCATAGGTAAGGAAAAGTTGGAGGGATTCGAACCTGTGACCTTTAGTACGCTCTATATAACAACTAAGAGCTCTCTTAACATCCAGGTTTGCAACTCTCACCCAAAGAGGAGTGATCAGTGAAAATACTGGAAGGAGATAGATTGATTGAGATGGAAATCTGAAACCACCTTAGGCAAAACTTCCTATTAGTCCTAAAGACTACCTTATCCCTGTGGAAAGAAATAAAGTCAGTCTCCACTGACAAGGCTTGCAATTCACTTTATGCCTGGCAGAAGTGATAGCCACTAGAAAAACAGTTTTCCAAGTTAGGTACTTAAGTTCTGCAGAAGACAGAGGTTCAAAAGGGGTTGCATTAACTGGGCAATGCAAACATTAAGGTCCCAAGCAGGGGCCGGTTCTAAAGGAGGATTAGTATGGAGTAATCCCTTAAAAACTTGGAAAACACAGGATGAGAGGAAGAGGGGATGACTTTCTGCTGACACAAAAGCAGACACAGCTGCCAAATGAACTCTCAGGGTAGCTGGTCTGAGACCCAAGGAATTAAGATGTACCATGTAATCTAACAAAATGGGCAATTCAGCAGATTCTGGGAAATATTTTTCCAGCACACCAAATGGAAAACCTTTCCATTTAGAACTATAAGTAGCCCTAGTGGAAGGCTTTCTGGAAGCCTTTAGGATCTCAAGAACACCCTGAGAGAGGTGTAAATCAGCAAACTCTAACTCCTCAAGAGCCAGGCCTTGAGGTTAAGGGATTTGAGGTCCGGATACCAAACCCTTCCCTGGGCACAAGTCAACAGATTGTGATTCCTGGGGAGGCACAGGGGAAGATGGACTGTCAGAGACAGAAGGAGTGGGTACCAGGGCTGCCTGGCCCATCCGGGCAATCAGAATCACCCTGCAAGGCTGAGATCTGATTTTGACTAGTACTTTGAATAGGAGAGGAAAGGGGCGGAAGCATAGAGGAACTTCCCCTCCCAATCCAGAAGAAGGGCATCCAGGGAACTGAGCCCAGCACTGGAGGCCTGCAACAGAACAGAGGAAGTTTGTGATTGTCTGGGGCTGCAAAAAGATCTATCTATCTGAGGGATGCCCCACCTGGCAAAAACTATCCCCAGCACTTGAGGATCCAGGGACCATTCGTGATGGCCCTGGGAAATCCTGCTGAGGGCATCCGCTAGGACATTATCCTTCCCTGGAAGATTAACTGCTATGAGGGAAGTGTTCAGGAAAAGGCCAGAGACCACAACTTCATTGCCCCTCGTGGCACAAGACAGAGTGCCCCCTGTTTGTTGATGTACCACATTGTTGTGGTGTTCGCTGTTCTGACCTGTATCACCTTGTCGTGACAGATGCAGAAAAGCTTGAAGAGCTAAAAAGACAGCTCTGAGTTCCAGCAAACTGATGTGGAGCAGAGATTCCTGGGGACCAAACTCCTGAGTGGAAAGGTCGCCCATGTGGGCTCCCAACCCAGAAGGGAAGCATCTGTAGTGAGAGTCAAGTCGTGAGAAGGGGAATGAAGGGGACCCCCGCTCTTAATTGCTCTGATCCTGCCACCACTGGAGAGCTAGGATCAAGGTCTGAGTCACTGGGACCAACTTGGAAAGGGGGTCTTTCTGAGACCAAAAGGTTCTCAAGTGAAACTGAATGTCTCATCTGAAATCTGGCTCCCTGCACAACAGCTGTGGACGCAGCCATGTGCCCCAGGAGCTGCAGAAAGTGTCTTGCTGGTCGAGAGACCTGCAGAGTGAAGGAAGAGGCCAGAGCCACTAAATTCCTTACCCTTTCTGGGGGAAGAAAGGCCCTGGCTAGCTTTGTGTCCAATTCTGCCCCATAAAGGTGAGTACCTGGACTGGTTCCAGAACCGACTTTGATAGGTTTAGCAGAAAACCCAGGGTCGTGAGAAGCTGCTGGGTGACCTGCAGGTGAGATTTTACCTGTTCTGGGGACTGGCCTACAATGAGCCAGTCGTCTAGATAGGGGAAAAACAGCAATCCTCTGCCTCCTTAAGTGGGCCACTGCTAGACACTTTGTGAATACCCTTGGAGCAGAGGTAAGGCCGAAGGGCATTGCTCTGAACTGGTAATGACCTGAGGGCAGTTCAATCTGAGTACTTCGATGGGATCTTCTGATTAGGACATGGAAACAGGCATCCTTGAGGTCCAGGGAGGCTAGCCAGTCCCCTGGCCTTAGGGAAGGCAAAATCATTGCCAGAGTTACCATTTTGAACTTTGGTTTCAAAAGATGCTTGTTCAGATATCTGAGATCTAAAATGGGCCGCCATTCTCCTGTCTTTTGGGGTAAGGAAGTATCTGAATACAGACCCCTGCCCTGATGCAGGGAGGAACCTTTCACTGCTCTGAGAGCTAACAGGGATGAGACCTCTGTTTCCAGAGCGAGGGTCTCTGAAGCACTTGCAGGTAGAAAAGTCTGCTTCTCAACTTGGGAAACTTTTGAACCTGAGAACCAGACCTGGCTTACTACTTCCAGAACCCACTTGTCTGAGGTTAAAGAAGCCCATTCTGACTGAAGTAAGCCAGCCTGCCCCCCACTGGTACAGGAGAATCGGCCCTGGGCACCCCATCAGGGTGCCTGTTTCGCAGGGGCTTTAGGCTGGGGGGTGGGAGTAGGTCTGCCCACCCCTCGTCTGCCCCTGCCTCTGAAGAAGCCCCTCTGAACATAGGCAGAGGAGGCCTGAGTCTGGTAGAAAGGCCTGTGAAAAGGCCTACCCCTACCCCTGGGGGCATGCCTTTGAGGAGTGGCTTGCCGCTCCTTAGCCTGAGCACTCTTGTAAGTAGTCCTATATTCATCCATCTTCTTCATGTAATTCTCTGTCTGCTCTCCAAACAGACAATTTCCCACCACAGGAAAATCCATAGCCTTAGTCTGGGTATCCTGTGACAAACTAGTACACCTGAGCCAGGCCAACCTACGAAAAGCTACAGATGTGGCCATGACCCTAGAGGAAACATCATTAACATCCACAGCAGCATGAAACTGAACCTTAGAGGCTTCAATGCCATCAGCAGCCACCTGTTCTAGTTCACTAGCCAGCTGGCTATGGGCCTGCTTGGCCAATTGCATAACAGTATCCCATCTAGATTTCTGATACCTAGCTACATAAGCCATATAATTTGCTTGCCTGAGTCCCAGAGAGGCTGCCATATACTGTTTTTACCATGGCATCAATCTTCCTGGAATCCTTGTCAGGAGGATGTGAAGCCAAGGAATGTTAGCTTTATCACAGGCTGCAGCCTGAACTACTCCAACATGACTGCATTGCTGAGAAAGGAATTCTGTATCAGGGCCTGACAATGTATACCTTCTGTCCATCTTTTTATCTACAGGAGGCACAGAATTAGGAGCTTTAAAATTTTAATTGTTTGTTTTTAAAAGACTTATGTAAAGGAATAGACAATCTCCTAGACTCTGGAATATCCATCATTTCTACAAAATCAGGCTCCTCTTGCTCATCCACAGCCTCTTCTAAAGGAAGCTGGAGGGTTTCAGCAACTTTTTTATAAAACATAAAATGAGATGGGGACTCAGACAGCATGGGGGAGATTCTAAAGGTCTGTCTGGGAAGATGTCCGGTTCAATGGGCACACCCAGACCTTCCCAGCCACATTCATACTGTTCATAATCCTCCTCCCCCTCCTCTGGTTCATAAAATTCCTCAATATCATAATCCTGAACCACTGGGACCGGACGAACTGACTTTTACCAGATAGTGGTGGTTCGACGGACCCTGAGACAGTGACTGGACAATCTGTATGGCTTTTGCTATCTCTGCAGCAGTTGGAGAAGGAATTTTGACTCAGACCTGCTGATTTTCTTGTTTTTTTACTGGAATTGGTTCCTCAGAACCAGCTTTTCTTTGCCCGAGGAAGTCTGGCCCTGGTCAGAGGCACTCCCTCTGGTTCGTTGGCACCGAACTGGGCTGGCCATCCGGTTCAGCGGACTTTTTGGCCTCTCGTCCCCGAGCCTGCCCAATCTTTTTCCAGGGTGGCTGCAGGAAATTCTTACATACCTGGCAGTCTGACTGGAGGTGGTCAAACCCCAGACAATAAACACATGGTGTGTGGGTCAGCCTTGGCAAAGACTTCCCCACAAACATCACAGTGTTGAAACCCAGTGGGCCCGGTTTTCTTTTGGGTTTCTCAGACATAATGCCAGCCTAACCAAAACTTGCCCTTCTTTAACGGCAGTGCCAGGCAAGACACCATTATCGTTCCTAACCGTGTCATTGGTATTGGAAAAACGAATAAACTGCTTTTTTAGAACCGATAAGAACTGAACCGCACTCTAAAATAGTAACTTTTAGTTTTAAATGAGTTTTAACCCACTGATCGGTTCAAAACCGAACCGATAACTTACAAGTTCCAACAGACAAAACCTTCATTTACTTATGTTTACCACAGATAGAGCTTGAACCGAACGGTTTTTGCGGTTAAAATAAACTATTCTCGGTTAAATCCAACCGAGAAAACACTTTTTAAACCGAGAAATGAACCAAGCAGAAGGAGAAATCTCCGGAGCGACTGTTCACTGAGGCGGAGTAAAGAATCTGACAGTTCAAGTTTGAAATGATACAGAGCTGCTCTCGTGCCAAAATTCTATTTTGGAATGGTTTTAACCATTTCACTCCGGGGCAGTTCTAGAGCTGGATCAAACTGCTAATGTCTATAATATAGCAAGACTTCATGTTGTTTGAACATCCTCTTTGTGGGTGTTAGGCTCATCATGTTCAAATATTCCACCTCATCCTCTGCTGTCTCCTGAGGAGACAGGCTGAGGTGTTTGCCATCTGCCACACAAAAGAACCGTGTGAGGAGTACTCCCCTGAAGTCCTGGGAGGTGAACCAAATTCCTGCATTGAGGAGCCATCAGGCTCTATGGGTTCATCAACTTCATAAAACATCTCAACCTCCTCCGCCACAGGCTTTGTTACAGGTTGAGGAGTCCGGGGGTGGAGGGGCCTGCATAGACACAGAGGCTCCCACAGTCTGGAAAGCCTGGAAGAATTGCCAAGCCTTAGCCATGTTCTCAGCCAAGGGCATTCTGCTCCTGTCAACTGGCATCCCATTTGCTTCCTGAGCAGGAGTGGCAGAAACATGTTTTTCTTTCTGCTTTTTCTTGGCAGGCACCAGTTCCGATGCCTGCTGAGCATATCTTTTAGTTCTGGCAGACTCAGAGGTCTCCATGTCCAAACTCTTGACCTCTGAGTCACCTTTAGCACCTTTGTCCTTCTGCTTTGGTTAAGGAACCCAACTCTCCCCAGAGCCAGGTTGTGAAGAGGAGGGAGACTGAGACGCCATGATATCCTCAAGTTTCCTGGCTCTCTCTTTTGCTGTTAGGGCAAAGCCTGATGCAAAGCTCACAGCTGGAAAAATCCTGATCAGGACTCAAACAAGAAAAACATAACTAGTGCCAGTCTGCCTTAACCAGGAGTTTAAAGCACTGGGTACAATTTTTGAAACTAGTGGGTCCTGTCCTTTTTATGGGCTTGACATCAGCACACAAAGCAAATCCCGATGCACTGAAAAACAGATCTTATAAGGAAAAAAGATTGTGCTCGTAAACCAGGAGATGCTGCAAAGGTTTTTTATTTGCTCATGCACACACATATTGTATACCATCACAAGGTTAAAAACACACTGCAGCCAGGAAATGTCCCCAGTGCTTAGAGGTACACCAGCCTCTTCATCAGGAGGAATGCTGGGATGCTTCCCATACCCTTCCTTAAATCCCATGTTTTAATGTTTGTCAGGTTTCTCATATTAACCTTAACCCCATGTGTTTTCCTTTTCAGTAGACATTTTAATTAAGGTAGAAGATGTATCCACAGCAGACTATATAAAATCTCACTGAAATACTTGAAAACACGTCACTTTAAGAAATATAGTACAACAGATCAATTACAATATTTATGTTAATGACTATCTGATTCATACACATCATAATTAAAGCAGTTCAGCAATTTTGGACATTATTATGTTTACACTATTTGGCTGCACAACATAATGAGGATGGGGGAGAGAGATGTGATCCTTCATTTAAATAGTATATATTAACTTTAAAAATCCTAAAAATGATTAATTTCCCCATGAATATATATTGTAAGTCTGAGTCCATACTTATTTTCTAACATGAACCAGTATACATAGATAAACTTCTTATTTCAAATACAACCCAGTCACTCACCCTGCTTCTAATGGAGGTGGATGTAAACTCAAAAATATAACTTCATTTGTAAAATCTTAACTAGATGTGAATTATCACAAATATTAAAATAAACCCATATGGATGTGGATGGCGCTTAACTGCATCCACTGGAGGTTTCTTGAGTTTCATCGCCAGCTGTACTATACACACAGTGCTGCTAGGGTTAGAGTTAGAGCTTGCAGGGGTGGGGTGGGGGTCTTCACACCAGAGATTGACATTAATAGATACCTAACCAAAAAAATACGACAACTTCACCAATTTTTCTGTTTATGCTACTAAGGCTATTGTTTAATATTTTTCTATTATCCGGAGAATACATACACTGATGTGCATTTTGGAAACTGGGCGCTGAGGTATGTAGTCTGGTGGAATATCCCTTTTTCCAACACCACTGACCTGGAAAAACAACATTAATATGTTACTGCACCTTTCGTGCCCCCCCCACCCCCTCGGGACCACTCATCACTCCCCTACCATCCCGGTGGACTATCAAGTAGTCCCACATTCAGAAAGCCTCTCCATTTGGAGGTTCATTTAACCGTATTACTATCAACCGTGGTGGAAGAATTAGTGGAAAATCAGGACCGGAAAAAGCAGACACCCTGAAATAGCAACACAGAAAAATATCACGTTATATACAAGATACTTAATGCAACCATTCTGATAACTCTTTAAAGTTTGTGTCTGTGCCTATCACTACCATTTTATATCATATGCAATGTTGCTCCATCTTAGCTATGCACTTTATAAAAACGGTCTTAAATCAAACTCTTGATCAAGCCCTGTTGGTGATAATACTCAATTGAAAAATTCATTTACTCTCTTTTTTTAATAGTTCTTTTTATCTATCTCCTTTATGGGAAAGTGGTGGAAACCAGTCAATACATTGAAAATGAAAAACTTTGGGGTTGCCATTATGTTGTGAATGGCAATGTCTTGCTACCGGACAGTCTATGTGATTGTTAGCGATTGTCCTAAAATGCTCTTCCATGCGTTCTTTCAATGTTCTAGTTGTCATCCCTACATAAACTTGACCACATTGTGCCGGCCCGGTAGTGCAGAGAGTTGAGGCGCTGGATGCCTTACCTCGTGCTATGCCGGCGACCACAGTTCGAGAACAACCTCGGGTCGGAGTACTGGCATGGAGTGGGGGAGCAGGATCAAGCACGCTGATGAGCAGCTCTCCTCTCCCGAGAGTAGGTAGGCATGACCCCGTAGTTCCGCTCCCACCAAGTGGAGGTCCGGTGGGTAGCAGAGGCGGACAGAGGGCAGCAAACAGTTGCAAGAGGTGTGTCACCGAGGCACAGGTCAGGAAGCATAGGAAAAACCGGAGCAGTTGATGAATTCTCAAAAAGTGTTTATTAGTACTAGCAGTAACATAAAAAAAAAATTATTCAGAATAACTATTTACAAAGGCAGAACAGAGAAGATCCATCTGAGTTTTCCTTCAATCTCTGTGCGTCTCCCAAAACAGTGCAGCTCTCTCTTCTTATAAATCTTTGCAACTCCCCTTCTTAACAAGCATCATATTTTTTTCTAAAATGTTCTTGTATATTTCAGGCAGGTGCAGCCAGATCACAATGCCCCAGAACTGAGGCCCCCTCTCCACAGCTTCTGTAAAAGGCTTAAAAACTGCATTTCAGGTTAACCCCTTGAGTTCAAAATAGCTTTGCAATCATCTCAAACTATAATTATATACATTTCAACAGTAACTATATAATTTCTAAACAAAGGGATCCCAATATCAATTACATTTCCACATAATGGTTTGCATATATTTTTATACCAGCATATATGCACGGGAGGGAAAAGTTGAACAGCAAGGGAAGACCGAGAGATAGTGAGAGGCAAAGAACTGTGAGACTGTTGGGGTGATCAAATCCTAGGTCTCACAGGAAAATATGGTTGCGCAACTAGATAGACAAGAGAAAGGAAAGAACGGAACAGATCCCTGCATTCAAACTCTCCATAACAACTCGGACAGGGTCCTATTCTACCCTGTCACATACACCCTCCCTCCCTCCTTAAGAGGGAACCTGTTTTATCAAGCAGGTTTTCCATAATTTTCTATTAATTCTCTAGCATTAGCTGCTAACTTTAAGAAATTAAGCACACGTTGCAGTATCCTTTATTCTACTAAAGTACAGCAAACAGTAAAGTTTAAACTCATACATTTGTTTTGCAACCTTCAGAACCCTCAATTCCTGATCCATATCTTGACAGAAAATCAGCATTGCTATTCTCTTTACCAGATGTGTGCATCACCTCGAATTTAAATGGCTATAATGCCAGGTAACACCTTGTGATTTTGGAATTTTTATCTTTCATTTGGTTATGCCAACAGAGAGGATTGTGATCTGTTACAAGTACAAAGTCAGTTCCTAGCAAATAAAACTCAAAGGACTCC
The DNA here is from genome assembly GCA_016271365.2 of Neoceratodus forsteri. NCBI lineage: Eukaryota > Metazoa > Chordata > Ceratodontiformes > Ceratodontidae > Neoceratodus > Neoceratodus forsteri. Next base: position 1,118,343,638 of record CM028130.1, on the reverse strand, counting down.
ATGGCCCACTTTACTGCTAAACATTTCTTTTCAAAGGTGGAGAACCTTTTCTATCATGCAACTTCCTACTTATGTACAGAATAGGATGTTCTTTCCCATCGATATGCTGACTGAGGACTGCACCTAGGCCTACCTCTGATGCATCTGTTTATAACAAAAACTGTTTCTCAAATTCTGGGTTTCTTATAACAGGAGTTGAACATAATGCAGCCTTAATGGCTTGAAAAGCTTCATCACACTCTGGAGTCCATTTCATATTATTTGGATACCGTTTTTTCTTGAGTTCAGTGAGGGGAGTAGCTAATTCAGCAAAGTTGGGAATAAATCTCCGATAATAACCAGCAAGCCCTAAAAATGACCTGAATGTATGTCTGTTTTAGGGACAGGGCTGTTAGCTACAGCTTCTATTTTAGAAATGTCTGGCTTAACTTCTCCATTTCCCCAACACATAGCCCAAATATCTGGTTTCCTGCATGCCCAATGCATATCTGGAAGGATTAATAGTCAGACCTGCATTTCTGATAGCTTGGACAACTGCTCGTAGGTGTTCCAGATGGCTTTTCCAGTCTGGACTGCACACCACATCATCCAGGTACGTAGCACAATAACCAGCGTGAGGTGATAAAATTACATCCATGTATCGTTGGAATGTAGCTGGTGCTCCAGGTAGACCAAATGGCATGGTGGTGAACTGACAGAATCCAACAGGAGTAGCAAATGCAGTTTTGTCTCTGGATTCTTTAGCTAAAGAGATTTGCCAGTAACCCTTGGTGAGATCGAGGGTACTGATATACTTTGCACTCCCCAGTCTGTCCACCAAACTGTCTATTCTAGGCATAGGATAACTGTCAAATTGTGACACTTAATCAAGTTTCCTAAAATCAAGGAAGATTCTAACATCTTCCTTTTTGTTTACAATTACCACTGGAGATGACTAAACACTCCTCAACTTTTCTATGATACCCAATTCTTTCATTTTTTGAATTTCCTTAACCATGTCAGCTCTTAACCGCTCTGGTAACCTGTATGTCTTTTGCCTAGTATGGTGAGCATTCCTTGGCACTATTACGTGCTTGACCCCTTTTGCTCGGCCTGGTACTCTGGTAAAAGTACTGTTAAATGTCTTTAGCAAGTTATGAATTTCTGCGGTTTGTTCGGGCGTTAAAGAAACATTCACCTTTACAGCATCAGCAGTTACAGTTTGTTCCAGTCTATCATAAGCTACATCAACATCTTCTTTATCAGTTTCTGGCAAAACTAGCAAAGCTGCTTTTGGTATTTTTTCAACCCATTTCCTGAGTAGGTTAGCATGGTATATCTTGGTAGGCTTTTTCCTGTCACGGCTCTCAATCTCGTAGTCAACGGTGCCAGTACATCTAAGCACTCTATAAGGCTCTTGCCACTTCATTAACAGTTTATTTTCTGTTGTGGGTAACAGTAGCAAAACCTTTTCACCTGGCTCAAAAACCTTTTCTTTTACCCCACGGTCATAATATATCTTCTGCTGGTTTGGGGCATCTTCCTGATTACTATGGGCAATTTCAACATATTTTGCCAGCTTCTTTCTTACGGCACACATATAAGATGTCATGGATTGTTTCTGAGTGGGGTTATCTTCCCACGTTTCTTTTTTCACATCCAGTGGCACTCCTGGCTGCCTACCATATAGCATTTCAAATGGTGAAAACCCTGTATAATGCCTGTGGTTAAAATGTTCAACAAGACAGTCTGTGACGGTGATGGGGGAGGTTCTTATGGCAGTGATATCTAGTAGTCTGTACAGCTCCTTAAGTAATGCAACATCAAAATTACTACCCTGATCAGTAATAATTTCTTTAGGTATGCCCACTCTGCTGAAAATTTTTACAAACTCTGCTGCCACTTTTGAAGCTGTGACGGTATGCATTAGAACTGCATCTGGGTATCGAGTAGCATCATCGCATACTACCAGGAGAAATCTATTACCCTTTTTACTTTTGTCTAAAGGACCAACCACACTCATTGCAATTCTCTCAAAAAGCACATTTATCAAGGGTAGGGGCATTAGGAGTACCTTGTCTTTTCTAGTGACTTGGGCTACTTTCTGACACTCAGCACAGAAATTACAATAGGCAGCAACATCTTCATGAATTCCAGACCAGTAAAATCTATACAACAATCTGGCAAGGGTGCAATCCCTCCCTGAGTGATCAGCCATAGGACTATCATCCGTTATCTGTAACAACTCTGTTCTATACTTCTGTGGCATAACCAATTGTTCTAGGTTTAACCCAAACTCTGTAAAGTAACCAATTACATTTTTTAAACATTGGTCCACCCAGTTTTGGTTTCACCCCCAGCTGCTTAAAATAACCCTGGAAAAATCACAATCAGTGATCAGTTTAGTTTCAGCATTTTCATATGTTAACCCTTTATGTCCATCAGTCATTTGTTGCCATAGTTTCTTCAGGCATCGTCTTTCTTTCCTTCTTCAGGCATCATCTTTCTTTCCTGGATTTCCAGATCTTGAAGCTGTGTTCAAATAAGGCCAAATCAAAGTCACTGAAAGGAAAAGTGTCCCCACCGTTTGAGATTTTCTTTGCCTGAGCTCTTGTTACCACTGCTGCCGAAACTGCAGGGTTCAGTTCCTCTGAGATTAATTCAGTAAATCCCGTACAGTCATTTCCAAGAAACACGGGTACAGGTAACTTAGGTATTACCCCCCACTTTCATTTGGTGCGACACACCCTTAATGGTCAGTCACTTGGGTGATGGGAGAGTATCGAGTGTCCCCATGGATGCAGACGACACCAGTACCTGGTCCTTTTTCACAGTGTTTTCCCAGCACTTCAACATGCACTAGGGTCTGTCTGCTTCCCGAATCAATGAGTCCCTTTACAGTCTTATCCCCCACCTTCACATCTGTTAAGTACTTGCACCAATTTACAAAGGACAAATCTGCTCCAGTGTCACTCTTCTTATGGCAATTTCTTGCAATATGACCTGGCTTATTACAATTATAGCAAATAACATATTTGGCCACAGATTTGTTACCCCCACCAGAGTCCTTATCAGACTGAGTTTAAATGGGAATAAGAGAGTCTTACCAGTGCTTGGCTTTTACCTTGCTGCTGTGGCATTTGTCTGGCCATTTGGTAGTCCTCGGCCAAAGAAACAGCCTTTTCCCCCACTTTCTGGTTGATGGTCCTTTACCAGAAGCTGCACATCTGTGGGCAGGATGTTGAATAATTGCTACATGGCAAATGTGTCAATCTGTGGAACTGTTCTGCCCTCTGGTTGTAGCCATTTTATCAGGAGTTCTCAGAGTTGGGTGAAGGCTTCTTGAGGATTGTCGACTGAGCTGTACTTCAGAGATCGGAATCTCTGCCTGTAGGTGTCTCCTGAGATGTCATACCTTTTCAGGATTTCGCTTTTCACCAGGTCATAGTTTTCTGACTGTGCAGTGTCCATACTGCTGTAGGCAAGTTGGACTTTCCCTGTCAGGTAGAGTACCAGTATGATTGTCCATTGTTGCTTTGGCCATTGGCAGGCTGTGGCAACTCTTTCAGAAGTTGTCAGGTATGCCTCAATATCATCAGAGGGACACAACTTTGTACGTTTAATGGCTTTTAAGTTGTTTGTGTTTTGTTGCTCGTCTGGATCTGTGCCAGGTCCTCTGCCAGCTTGTAAGGCATCCAACCATCACTGCCCCTGTCGCTGCATCTCTTCACTCATCTCCTGCTTCTCTTCTCTCCTCGGTTTCTCCGTGTCTTTTTGTTGTATAGCCCACCATTTGAAAAAGTCCATCAGATTTTCAGGTTCTGTCACTGCCTGTTCTTTTTCCACAACTTGTGTAGGCTGTACAATCTCAGCTTGGACTTCTGTCTCTGCTAGTTTGACTGCCATTCTCCTGGTAACCACTCCTGGACATGCTGCTGCAGAATCCATACCTTTCTCTATGCTTCCCTGGTACTCACACACAAAACTCCTGGCTTAGAGCAAGTACAGTGTAAATCCCACTTAGATGACACAATCTGTTGAGGCACAGGTCAGGAAGCACAGGAAAAACTGGGAGCAGTTGTAAAATACGCAGAAAGGGTATATTAGTATGAGCAGTAACAAAAAAAAAATTTGTTTAGAATAACTATTTACAAAGACAGAATAGAGATCCAACTTAGTTTTCCTTCAATCTCTGTGTCTCACACAAAACACTGCAGCTCTCCCTTATAAATCTTTGAAACCCCTTCTTAACAAGCCTGTTTTTTTTTTTTTCTAAAATGTTCTTGTATATTTCAAGTAGGTGCAGCCGAAACACGATGTCCCAGAACTGAGGGCCCTTCTCCACAGCTTCTGCAGAAGGCTTAAAAATGAAAATTACGTACCTACCGTAATTCTGATCTTTCTGTGTATCTTCACCATTCATCACAGATGGGTACTGGCCGGAGATCAGGACCCCACGGAGCTTTTTTTTTTTTTTTTAAGGGTGGAGCCGACACAGCATCGGCGCCGCCCTCGAGGCTGATGTACTGAGTGGTGCTCGAGGGTTGGCCGTTAGGCTGTGTCGACTCCGCCTGCCTACCAGTTCTGAGTCGCCGGAGAGGTAAGAGGAAGGGATGGAGGGTGGAACAAAAGAGTCCAAGGGACAGAAAAAGGAAAGGATACCTGAACTAAAAGGAGAAATAACGACTGAGAGGACAGCAAAGAAGAGATGAAACTAAGAGGATTGGGTAGGGGCCCCAATCTCTGGAAGCGGAAGAAGGGAGGGGAGAAAATTTAGGGGAGAGAGAGAGGTATCAAGGTATCCGAGACCCTTGTCCCGTCACCAGATTGTATAGGAATTGCAAGGAGTAGCAAAGCTCTCTGCCAGAATTCAAGGCACAGAATAACTGGCAAATACCCCAGAAGCAGAGTCGGCTATTCTGGAGGAAGGACAGGGTACAGGGATTTAGTACTTCAGGAAAGATGTTTGGTGAAAAAAGGAAATAATTTTTTTTTTTTTTGACAGTTGGATGGAAACCAGAAGGAGAACAGGAGGAGGGCAACCAACAACTCCCACCCCATCGGGGTGGAGACATGTAGTAGAGAAGGAGTGCCACTCGAGCTGTACCCTTTGAAGGAGAATACCCCCATGTGTCCCTACTTTACCCCGCTCCGAAAGAGGAGAGGGGGAGCCACAGAGGGAGGGGGGACCCAGAGACTGAGGCCCCAGGGGGATGGTGGGCGGGGTTGTGATGAATGGTGAAGATACACAGAAAGATCAGAATTACGGTAGGTACGTAATTTTCATATCTTATCTGTGTCAATCTTCATTCATCACAGATGGGCGAGTACCAAGCCCCCCTGAAGGGGGTTGATTCATTACACCCTAAGGGACAGAGTCCCTTAGCCCTCAGTGGGTGACACACTAAGGGGGGGAACCTTCTGGGCCTGAGGAGGCCCGAGAGTGGGGAGAGCGAGACAGGGTCTCCCGGAGGGGAAGGAAGCTGCCCCAGCGCCGCCTCGCCTCCCCAGGAGAAGAGGTAGTTTCCCTGGTGGGCGGAGCAAATCACCCTACGCCGGGCCAAGGGTGACAACCGGGAAAGACGAAGCCACGCCGATCTCCTGGTGCAGATCACTGTCATCATAAGATGCCCTCGCTTGGTACCTTGCTAGCTCCAGGCCACGTGCAGAGCGCGCGATGGCTTGTCTGGTTTGCTCAGAGTCAGGCAAAGCAGCTAGGATCTGACTCCCAGCGCTGACCATAAGAACCTCGAGTCCCGAGAGAGTCCTCCTCTCGGAGGGCCAGCCTAGGTAGCTGGCAGCTCTGGGCTGCCCTGAAGGGGAGACCCAGGGAACAGCACCTCCCTCCTGCAGGCTTCTCGATGGGCCCCAAAGCTGGGCGATCAAGACACACTACTGGAGGGGGTACCACCACCGAGGGGTCGAAGAAACCCCCAAGGCCAGGTTGCAGAGCAATGGTGGCACGCACCACTGCCTGCTGGTCAGCACCACTGACCCTAGCCTCGGGGACTACCTGACGCTCCTCAGTAAGGGGCTGGCTACACTCGTCGACGAGACCACTGGAGCGCTCTCCTCCGCAGACAACCCTGAAGGATGTGACTGCCCGTCTGACTCAGAGCCCGACTCCGAAGAGGTAGAGTCCGAGGCTCTGAGCTAAACAGTAGGAGGGCGGGCGAAACCAACTTTGCCAGAGGGTCTGGCAGCCAGAGCTGTGCCCGAGGCAGCACCAGTGCCCTCCGCAACCCCGAGGGTGGGGCTCACAGAAGGTGCCAGGGCAGCTCGGGCCAAAGGTCCAGAGCCAGGGCCAGCCACGGTGCCGTCAAGTCCACTAGCACCGGGGGCGGCACCAGGGACAGAGATGGCGCCGACGGCAGCCCTAGCAACAACCTCGGCACCGACAACACCGCCAGGCCCCTCAGTGCCGCTCGAAGCGGCACTGACGGCCCCGAGGACGGACTCGGCGGCGAATACAGCACCGCCGGGCCGGCGTTTTACGATGCCGAGCCGCCGCAGGCATGGTGCCGTTTCAACCTCGGCGCCGAGGCATGGCGAAGAAGAACACTGGATCTCTGCCCACGGCGCCGAAGTTCCGACCGACGGGCCGAGGACGGCAACCGACCGGCCTTCCGAGCCAGCGGAGCGACACGGGCGCTTCACCTCGGGGCGATCGCCGCGAAGCGCTCCCGCCCTCCTCCCCGGAGGAAGCGGGACGGGCCTCCGCGCCATGGAAGGAGCCTCGGCAATGGCCAGGCTACAAGCAGCCGAGGCTCTTTCCTCCTCGGTCCGTATAGAACCGGGAGGAGACCCGGAGGAAGGGCCGAGAGAGCGCGGCTTGGCCTGAGTGCGAACCCTACCCCCGAAAGTCGGCGGAGCTCGCCCCACTTTCAACGCGCGCTGTTCGAGGACGTGGCGGTCCATGGAGAAGCAGGCGTCGCACGAATCCATGTCATGAAGCGGGCCAAGACACGCGAGACACCGGTCATGCTGGTCGGTAACGGAATATTTTCGGCCACACAGGCACTGACGCATGGGGGGCTGACCCACCTTAGAAGACTTTTTGCCCTCCAGCCGAGACATAACCTACGGAGAAAAAAACACCACAAAACAGACTCGACGTCCCACAATTTGAAATAAAAGGAAAGACCTTACCGGCGACGTCGAGTGGAGGTTGAACCCAGAACCGGTAGACGACCGACGGACTAACGTCGATTAGTTTGCGCAGGCTGCAGGCCTAAAGTACGGTTGAAAGCTTCCCACGAGGTGACCTCGACGGCGGGAGACGAAGAACTGGTAGGCAGGTGGAGTCGACACAGCCTAACGGCCAACCCTCGAGCGCCACGCAGTACGTCAGCCCTGAGGGCGGCGCCGATGCTGTGTCGGCTCCGCCTACCCTTTAGAAAAAAAAAAAAAAAGCTCCCGCGGGGTCCTGACCTCCGGCCAGTACCCATCTGCGATGAATGGTGAAGATTGACACAGATAAGATACTGCATTTCAGGTTAACCCCTTGAGTTCCAAATAGCTTTGCAATCTTCTCAAACTATAATTATATACATTTCAACAGTAACTATACAATTTCCAAACAAAGGGATCCCAATATCAGTTACATTTCCACATAACGGTTTGCATACATTTTTATACCAGTAGGTATGCAAGGTAGGGAAAAATAGAACAGCAAGAGAGGACTGAGACTGTGAGAGGCAAAGAATTGAGACTGTCGGGGTGATCAAATCCTAGGTCTCACAGGAAAATTTGGTTGCACAACCAGACAGATAAGAGTCAGGAAAGGAAAGAACAGAACAGATCCCTGCATTCAAACTCTCCATAAGAACTGGGACTGGGTCCTAGTCAACCCTGTCACAAGGTGGAAGGGGCTGAGCTGGCGCCACTGGGTACGTGCATGCCTCCACACACTCACACGGCCGTGTGCCAGGGCCTGGGGGGAGGGGGCAAGGGGAGAAAACCTGTAAAAATACTCATGTATCCCCGTCGCCAGTTCGCGGGAGGAGGAGACGGAGGCCAAATAGCTATAAAAAAAAAAACTTTACCTCACTGGCACTACAACACAAACACAGGTTACTCACCTGTAACAGTAGTTCTAGGAGTGGTATATGTTGTCCATCCATACTTCTTGGCATGTCCTTTCAAGAATCTTGCCGGAAGGTCTAAAAGCTGGCTCCTTCCACCCACCCGGGTGGTACATCCCTCAGCTCCGCCCCTTGATGCCAGATCTTGTCCGCTGGAAGTAGAGGTTATGTGTCGAAACCGAGGAGGTCAGGTGGGTCAGTGTAGATGAACAACATATACTACTCCTAGAAAGTACAGCTGCGTACTTTCCGTAACGGTAGATCTTCGAGGAGTAGCTCTTGCAGCAGGTAATACACTTGGATCACCAGAGGGCACTGTGGTGCACAGCAGCTCTCTTCTAGCAGTCTTTTTCCAGGAGCCACCAACACATGACAGCATCATCCTGCTCCTATATAAGAGTGGGTGGTCCCTAGTATCCTCAGTTCCCCGCCGTATTCAGTACAATAAATGAGAGCCGAGGTACCATAGGTATCCCTTCCCATATATATTTGGATCAGAAGTTGTTCTCAGAGAAGGAGGAGATGGCGAGGGATCATACCTGCTGCAAGAGATGCTCCTTGAAGATCTACTGTTACGGTAAGTACGCAACTGTACCATCTTCCATGGGGATAATCTCTTGCAGCAGGTAACACCTGGAATGATTCCCAAGCAGTAAACCCAGGAAGGGTGGAAAGTTTTGACAGAAGGCCTTGTAGGACAGTGTGGCCAAAGGTCATCCTATGGCAAGAAGCAATGTCTAAGTTGTAGTGCTTCATGAAAGTATGAATTGTGGACCACGTGGCTGCATTGTAGATATTTGTGACAGAAGCCCCTTTGAAGCAGGCCACTGTAGTGGCCATGGCTTGGGTAGAATGGCCTTGGACAGGTCCTGGTAATGGTTTGTTATATTTTTTATAATAAAAGATTACACAATGTGGTAACCAGTTGGAGAGGGTCTGTTTAGCGACTGGAAAACCTTCCCTGATTGAGGCGAAAGTATCAAAAAGCTGAGGAGTTTTTCCTGAAAGATTTGGTACGATTTATATAGTATCTCAAAATACAATGAACATCTAAAGTGTGTAGGAGGTATTCTCCCAGATGACAGTGCTCAGGGTAGTAGACTGGCAGTTCTATGGACTGATTCAAGGTGTGTCCCAAGACCACCTTAGGTCAAAATGAGGGATCTGTACGAAGAGCCACTCTGTCTTTGTGAAAAATTAAGTAATGCTCTCTACACATTAGGGGCATGAAGCTCAGAAATACGGCCAGCTGAAGTGGCAGCAACTAAGAATACTGTCTTCCAGGAAAGGAAGCGGAGGTCACAAGTAGCCACTAGTTCGAAAGGTTCGAGGGTCAGCTTTTCCAATAGGAAATTCAAGTCCCAGGGAGGGGTGGGGCATCTAATGGGAGGTTTGAGGTGCAACAGTCCCCTTAAAATCTTGGCAAGATGGTGTTGATAAAGTAGTCTCCCTTCTAAAGGCTCATGAAAGGCTGAGACAGAGGTCAAATGAACCTTAACAGAGGAGTAGCTCAAGCCTGTTTTGGCAAGCAAAGCCAAGTAGTCCAATACCTTAGTCGATGGACATGAATAAGGGTTTAAAGACTGGTAAGCGGCCCATATGGAGACGCATTTCCATTTAGCATTATATATTTCCCTGGTAGATGGTTTGCGTGAAGCCAACAGAATACTGCCCACTGGTGAGGAGATTGGAAGGCGGGCTATGAAAGCGTCCTCAGGAGCCAAGCGTGAAGGTGTAGTGACTTTAGGTTGGGGTGAAAAAGGGTTCCCTGCTCTTGAGTCAACAGATCTGGCCTGACTAGCAACGGGATGGGGTCTGCTACTGAAAACTGCTGAAGTAGGGGGAACCACACCTGCCGAGGCCACAGAGGGGCTATGAGGATCATGGTGGCAGGTTAGAGTTGTAGTTTCAGTAGAGTCCGTTGCAGGAGTGGGATAGAGGGAAAGCATATAAGAAGAGTCCTGTCCACGGTTGGGACAGGGCATCTATAGATAGTCCCTTTCAGTTCGGCATAATGGAATAGTATCTGGGGAGTAGGTGATTGCTGGGGGAGGCAAAATGGTTGAGGTGCGGGGTCCCCCACAATCAAAAGATCATTTGAAGAACTTTGTGATGAAGTGTCCAATCATGCGTGGAGGCCTGGTGACTGAGAATGTTGGCCAGGGTATTGTGGCATCCCGGCAGATGGACGTCCATCAATGATGGATGTTGAAGTATGGCTGCCTGCCAAACCGCCATAGTCTCCCTGCAGAGTGCAGGACTTGGTACCTCCTTGTTTTTCAGGTAGTACACCGCTGAGGTGTTGTCTGATTGGATCAGTAGAGGCCCCGGGGAAATGTGGGAGTGAAAAGCTGGAAGGGCGAGGAGTGATGGAGAATCAAGGCCACCTGCCCTGTAGGGGCCTGGTTGCACCCCCCAAGCCATCAAGGAAAGTATCCATAGTCAACGCCTGCTGGGGAGGAGGGGACTGGAAAGGTATGCCTTGAGACAGGTTGGCACGATGGGTTCACCGGTCTAGGGCTGAGCATAGAATGGGAGTGACTGACTGTTTTCGAAATCCCCTGTTTTTTGCTGTCACTGATTCTGAAGAGTCCATTGGATTGGTCTTATGTGTAGATGGGAAAAGGTCACCGTGGGGATAGCTGCGGCCATATGTTCCAAAAGGCATAAAACATGTCTGGCTGAGATAAATTGTTGAGTTCTTATCTGGGAAGCCAGAGACAGAAGTCTGTCCTGTCTGTTGGCAGGGAGGTAAGCACCGGCACAAGTGGTGTCCAGAACATCTTCTATATACTGGAGTGGCTCGGTAGGAGTTGGATTAGATCTGGGCCAGTCAACAGTAATTCCTAGGGACTGGAACCGAGTGTGGATTACCTGGAGGGACAAAAGCAGAGAGGTTTTGGACTCTGCTTTTATGAGCCAATCGTCCAAGTATGGCAAGACGAAATGTCCATCCCATCTCAGGGCCGACACAACTACTGCTAGGCACCTGGTAAAGACTCTCGCGGTGGATGAGAGACCAAATGGGAGTACCCGGAATTGGTAATATTGTCCTAGCACATAAAAGCGAAAGAACTAGTGGTGGGCAGGGTAGATGGGGATATGTAGGTAGGCATCTTTCATGCCTAATGCACATAGCCAATCCCCTTGTTTTAACATCGGCATAATGGATGTTAAAGTGACCTACCAGAACCTTCTGTACCGAATGTACAGGCTCAGTCGTCTGAGGTCTAGTATAGATCTGTGATCCCCAGTAGGTTTGGGTACCAGAAAAAAATGTGACTAGAATCCCTGATGGTACTCGAAGGAGGAACTGGATAGACGGCATTCTTGTGAAGAAGTGCTTGAAGTTCCTCTTGAAGAATGGGGGATATGGTCGGGTGGGTAATAGACAGAGTGTGGAAGATGGGGGGGCACTGAGGTGAGTCCCCGAGTGTGCCCCATCCTTATGATATGAAGCACCCACTCGTCCGATGTTATCGCTTTCTAGGCCTCTAAATGGAGGGCAAAGTGAATGTGCACGGCTTCAGAGGCCTGGTCGAGGAAGCCCGGGCAATGCCCCAGTTGGTCACTGGGAAGTGGGCTGACCAGCTCCACCCCGGGGCCCTTAAGAGGTAGGAGTGACAGTCCAGGAAGATGGCTGAGAACGACCATGGAATCCACCTCTGTAGGTATCTCTATGTCTGCTGCTTCTCTTAGATTGAAAAGAGGACTGGGAGCAGCACTGGTAAGATGGTTGTGAGGTATGATACACGCCATGCACCGTACATAAGGTCTGGCCTGAATCTTGGAGATCATCCAGAAGTGTTTGGGTACCCGGACTAAAATGTTTAGATCCATTAAAAGGGGCATTTACCACTTTATGCTGTATATCTGGTGTAAATCCTGATACACGCAACCAGGCATGTCGTCTCAGGGTAACACCTGTGGCCTACACGCGAGAAGAAGTATCCACCGCATCATACCCAGAGCGGAGCAAGTGTCGAGAGGTGGAATTGCCAGTGGAAATTGTTGCCAATAAATGGAAATTACGTACCTACCGTAATTCTTGATCTTCTTGGACGAGTCTCCACCACTCATTACTACTAATGGGAACTGCGCCAGAGGCACTAGGAACCCAGCGGGAGCAAACTTTTTTGCTAGAGGGTTGGCGCCACAGAAGGAGCCGCGAGGAGCGGCACCGCGAGCCTCAGCTCATGCAGTAATGACTATCTTGGCGTCGACCCTCCAACCGCCTCAGTATGCTTTTTTCCTCCCAAGGAGGTGCAGCGTAATTAACCTAGAAGGATAACCCAACTAAAAACCGGACATAAGATAGTCCGGACGACCCGTATAAAAAGACTTAACAAAGAAGTCTTCACAGCCTAAAGATTGAGGGAGTGAAGACCAACAACAGAGCTGAGCTCAGGGGATGGAGGGTTGGTAGGTACATAATTTCCATATCTTCCTGGACATAAAGTCTCCACCACTCATTCACACTAATGGGAGAGTACTGAGCTAATAATCCCCCAAAAGGGCGGCAGGAGAGACCAACAGCTTACAGTTTTAGGACAGGAGTCTATTAAGGATGGTTCTGCCAAAAGAAAGATGTCGTCTGGCATGGACATCCAGAGCATACTGTTTGACAAAAGTATGCACTGAGCTCCAGGTAGCCACATTGCAAATACCTGCAATGGGCATGCTGCAGATTTCCGCTAGGGATGCCGTGACCGCTCTAGTAGAGTGAGCGTACACTCTGCCCTCCAGCTTAACCTGCACCATGGAATAACAGTGGTGAAGGCATGCCACCCGCCATGCTGAAATACATCTGATAGCGACAGGATGACCCAGTCGGGTCTCGCTGAAGGAACCAAACAGTTGTTGAGCTTTGCGAAAGTCTTTTGTTCTATCTAGATAGAAACGCAAAGCTCTTTTGACGTCCAAGGAATGAAGAGAATGTTCTCCTTCATTTTGGAAGTGCGCAAAGTAAGTATGAAGGCTCAACGGTTGGTTTAAAACTTTCATTATTTATATACTTTTATAAACAGAATACATTCAAGACACATTCACACATCTGGTATAAATAGTTACAGAGGCAATTTCATAAACAGAATCATACAATTCCTTATCTGCTAGTGGATTTCATTAAGGAAAGTAGCAATCTAAGCGATTATCCGACTATATATTTGATGAGGACCAGTCAACCTGTATATGGCTTCAGATGATTATTGTTCTTTTCTCTTTTCTTTTCCTCTCCTTCCCCTTTCTTCTTTCTCTCCTCTTCTCTCCCCTTCCTTTTCCTTCCATCCATTCATTCCATTTTCCCCCTTTTATCCTCTTACTTCTGAGGCCAGGGGACCCAGCAGGATCTAGTGTCAGCATCCCCCTGCCTTTCAGGCAAGCAAGGAAGGCCAAAGAAATCAGTGACCAAAATGGCCCATTTGGAGGGAGAAAGAGAGAAAGAAAAAGAAAAAAGAAAAAAAAAAAAAAACACAGGCAAGAGGGACAACAGCAGCTATGGAGCAAAATCAGATCTTTCCCCCTGCCATATATAAAACTCAACGTCTCCACAATAATTCAAATTGGGGCACTCTTTTATTCAAGGAAGCAGTCAGTGCTTCCATTCTGTATATGTTTATCATAATTTCCTGCCACTGGCCTATGGAGATAGGGAGGTGTGACTTCCAACTCCTGGTTATAGCCTTCTGAGCGGCTAAGAATGCTATTTTCAGAAATCTGGTGGTAAGTGGGTCCCTATGCCCCTCTGGAACTTCTAAGAACAAGAAACAAGTAGGTGAAATTATTATACCTGGTGTGAGAATTATTCCCAGGGCCTGTTGCAACTCCTGCAAGAAAGTGGATAGTACTGGACAGCTCCACAACATGTGGAAATATGATGCCTGCAACTGTCCACATCCCCTCCAACACTCTGCCCTGTCATCAGCTGAAGCCTGTCCCAGGCACCTTGGCGTTGCGAAAGTACCTGATGAAAATTTTCCAGGCAAAATCTTGCCAGCTGATTGCCGCTAGGCCCCACTGTACTGTAGAGCGGGCCCTATTCCAAACTTCCTCCTGAATTTGCCTCCCCAGGTCCCTCTCCCATGCTCTTCTTATGGAGTCCGTAGTGTCCCCTTTCCAAGCTAGCAAATCCCTGTATAGACTGGAAATAATGTGGGTCTTGGTGGGTGCTTTCTCTATAGCATTTTTTAAGGAAAAGGCAATTTGGGGGAGGGTCATCAGCCCCTGATTAAATTCCGACAAAAGCTTCCTTGTTAGATTTCTAACTTGAAAGTATCTAACTCTATCCTGCCAGGGGATGCCATATCTGTGGACTAGAGCCTCAAAGGGGATAATCTCTCCTTCTTCCACAAAATGCCACATTAGATGCAGGCCCCTCGTCTCTCACTTCCTGAACCCACTGTCCCAAATCCCTGGTGAAAAAGAATCCAGATATGGAATAGAAAATAAAAGGAATTTCCAATTCTTAGCCCTTTTGTCACTCAGGATGTTGTGCCACATCTCGAGTGTAAACACTGTAAAGGGATTTTCCTGCTGGTCGAGGAGAGGTTTTCTCCTCCTTCCAAGCAGCATGTTTAAGTTAAAAAGAGTACCCTCTGAGAATTCCGCATTTTTCCATTTGGACATGTACAGCTTATCCAACCAAAAAAAGGCCGCTCTCAGATGTGATGCATAATAATAAAGTTTAAAGTTAGTAACGAGAGCCTCCATCTTCTTCGGTATCTGGAGAACTGAAAGCCGGATCCTTGGCTTGTGGGCCCCAAAGGAACCGAGAGACCACCCTGTTTAAAAGGTTAAAATATGAATCTGGGACCTTAATCGGAATAGTTTGTACCAAATATAGGAGTTTGGGAAGGATTATCATTTTATGGCCTCTACTCTTTGGGTTAAGGGGATAGGGACAGATAGCCAGAGTTCCAATTCGGTCCTGATATTCACTAAAATAGGGAGAAGTTGTTTGAATAAATTGTCAAACTGGAATCCCAGCCATACTCCCAAATATTTAAAATTGGTCAGATTCCATTTAAAAGGAAACCTCTGCCTAATTCGGTCAGATGGCTCATAGTGTTTATTTAAAACCTCTGTCTTAGATAGGTTTAACTTGTATCCGGCTAAAAGGCTAAATTCTGATAACGCGCCCCCCAGTTTTTCCAGGGATTGTTCCGGATCTCTGAGGTAAATCAAGAGATCATCAGCATATAGGGCTAGTTTATGCATCTCCCCTCCCAGTTCCCATCCCCGAATTTCCTCCTCCTGCCTCAACGCCTGTGCTAATGGCTCGAGATACAGCGCAAAAAAAAGAGGGGAGAGGGGACAACCCTGCCTGGTACCTCGTTGTAGTGATATTGGTTGGGAGACGTTGCCATTCATTTTTATATATGCCTTTGGCTTAGTGTAAATTTTGGATATGATCCCCATGAAGGCCTCTGAGAACTCAAATCTGCTCAAGGCCAATTTCAAAAATCCATGCCACCCGGTCGAAGGCCTTCTCCGCATCCAAACTCAAAACCATGCAGGGGGCCCCTGACCGAGCGGCATGGTACATTACATGTAGGGTTCTTTTAATGTTGTCTTGTGTCTGCCTACCCGGTATGAACCCTGTCTGATCACTGTTAATCAATTTGGGCAGAATCTCTTCTAGTCGTTTTGCAAGAATTGAGGCATATAGTTTATAATCTATATTTAGCACTGATATAGGGCGGTAGGACCCACACTGAGTTGTATCTTTCCCGGGCTTGGGGATACTCTAGATTACTGCATAATTCCAGGTATCTGGTAGGTCCCCTCCCATTTGTGCCAGCTTACAGGCTCTCAGTAATGGACCGCTTATTTCTTTTCTAAAAAATTTAAAGAATTCAGAGGTGTAACCATCTGGGCCAGGCACTTTCTTTGTTTTCAATCTTTCAATTGCAGCCTCTAATTCAATTGAGGCTATAGGGATGTCCAGGGCAACTCTATGTTCTTGGTTCAGTTCTGGAAGTTTTAGTTTCTTTAAGTAGGCATTGATTGGTTCACTCCCTGAAGAATGATCTGAGCTGTATAAATTTATATAAAAATCTCTAAAACCCGAAAGAATTTTCTCCGTAGATCTCACGAGTTTCCCCGACTTGGGGTCCCTAATTTGCATAATTGTGTTCTCTGCATTCTGTCACCCAAGTCTAAGGGCCAAGAAGTGGGAAGCTCTGGGTCCTGATTCATAATACCTCTGCCTCAGGCGCTGTAGTGCCTGTTCCGTTCTAATGTCAATAATTCCCTGTATCTGTTGCCTAGTCTTCAGTATTTCTGGTTGTACCGAGGTCACCCCAGCCGCTGCCTGCCCCAATAGGTTATGAAGCAGTGCTTGAAGTTGCTCCATTTTTTTATTTTGTTGCTTTTTAAAATATGTGGCATATTTAATGCAATCCCCCCCTGAACACCGTCTTAATAGTGTCCCATATTATGGTATCAGGAATTTCTGCGGACTCACTGTCCTTCAGAATTTGTGTTATTCTGCTCTTAGCCATATCTGTAAAATCCTTCAGGTTTAGTAGATAGTTATTAAATTTCCACAGGGATCGTCCCTTTCTAACTTCCCATTTCATGACTACAGACACCTGTGCATGATCCGATAGGACCGATGAGATGTGTCTGCATTCCAGAATCTGGTCCCGGTGCTCACCCGAGACTAGTATATAGTCAATCCTGGCATAGGAACCATGTGGGAAAGAATAGTGGGTATATTCCCTTTTATTGGCATTCTGGTGTCTCCAAGCATCCAGCCAAAATGCGCCTCAAATGCCTCTTGACTAACTTGCCTACCAGAGTCTGCCTAAAGTTCTGCTTTCTAGAGGTGTCTCTGGGGTCCCATATCTGATTCAGGTCTCCACCCGCCACCAGTGCTCCTACCTGATATTCAGAAATTTTACGGAGTAGGGAACTAAAAATCTCATTCGTGGAACCTGGCGGAGCATACAGAGAAACTAATGTGATAGGTGTGCCGTCTAAATTGCCCACTAAAATAGCCAATCGCCCTTCCGGGTCCGAGTAACTATTAGTTTTCTGAAATGGAGCCCCTCTAGCAACCAATACCGCCGCTCCCCTTCTCTTCCCTCCCTTATAGGAGGCCGCAACTACCGTGTCAAAGCCAAATCTTGCCAATTTCAGATGTTCAGCTCTGTTAAGATGCGTTTCTTGCAATAAGATAAAGGTGGGGTTTTCCCTTTTCAGGGTCGACATAATTTTGTATCGCTTTACTGGACTGTTTAGCCCACTTACGTTATGTGAAATAATTTTAATCTTTTTGCTATCTGCCATTTTCATATATAGATGTACTAAACTTTGAATATGAGGAGGATAAACTTCTCAATGCCCCCATTTCTTTTATCCTCCTCTGAGCTCTTCCACTCCCTCTCACCTCTGCCTCTTCTCTCAGGCATGTTATTGAGTGCAACAAGCCCTGGGATTTTATATGGCGAGTACGAACAGTTTGCCAATGTAACTGACCATAATGTATTAAGGCAAATAACCAGACTATCATAACGACATAACACATAAACATACAGAATAACTCAGAAGGTACCCTTAACTGAGCAACTAGTACCTTCTGTAAAACACTATTTACAATATGACTCTAAGGTAGGGGAGCAGAGTATTCTGTTTCTGAGAAATCGAGTAAGACCCACTGATTAGGAGGAAGGAGCCTTAGATACGGCCCGCTCCTCCTGGACTCCACAGTAATTGAGTCCTTGCCAGTTGTTATGGCAAATCGTCATCAGTAAACATTCTAACAGGAAACGTAGTATGGGTATGTTTACCACGCCCCATCTACTGTGTTTAGCGCTGGGCTTACCCATCTACCTTTCTGCTTCCCTTCCTACAATCCAGAATCCCTTAATACAAAATTTGGAATTTGGAATGGAGATCCCCATTGTCTGAAGGAATTTTTGGCTTGGCAATGTATCTCGGGAGTCCCATGCTGCCTTCCCACCATTATTCCCAGACCCCTCCGCATGATACCGGGAGATAGCTTATATATCCCTTATTCTGTGGTGGACTTGTTGATCAACCCACTCTAATAATGGGGTTATTTAAGAACAAAGCCCCTCAGCCCCCGCAATATGGGAAGGAGAACCAAGGACCGAGGCGAAAAGGTCAACAGCCACTCCTTCTAGAGATCTCCAGACCAGTTCCTTCACAGTCCTCTCTCAATAAGCTGAGGGGGTTAAATTAAGGGAGAATCTCCTCTGTTCCTCAACTCAAGACTTGTAATCTGCGAGAGGATCTCCCACCTGCAACCGCTGTGACAATGCCCTACCCGCAGGCCCACCCTATAACTTTCCATTCACAGGTTACGCATTAGCGTTAGTCATGGTGGAGATTCGAGGAAGAGTATGACCCCCCCAGCATCCGGGCGTGACTTCCGGATTTAACAGTGCAGCGGTCTCTATATATCTCGGACATTGTAAGTGGAATACCCTCAGTCCCCCCTCTCCACATCTAATTTCTCCCCCCACCCTTCTAGTTCCCCATGATGCCCTAGGCGCAGATGCTTGGCCACTGCCTCCATCCCGACCGCCTACGCTCAAGCCTCAGTATTATAGCTCACCGTCTTAAAGGGGGCCCACCCATAAGTCTGCGGGAGAACGTTCCATATGGAGGACGTGTAACCAGGAATCACTCACAAAACCCCATCTGGATGAAATCCCCCACAGGACACACGGTCCTCCGAACTAGGCACTTGCTCCCCGCCTATCCCCCACTGCCCAAACCTCCCCCGTACTATCCCGAGCACCAAGCCACCCAACCAGCACATCCCCTCATCCCATAGCGGACTCATTGCCTCTCTTCCTCATCCCTTCCACTTTGGAAGAGGAGCGACAAGGTCTACGTCCCCCATCCAAATAGGACGCCGCTTACCCCACACCCACATCCCTGACCCTGCAAGACCCCACTCCTGAACACGCCACACAGCCAGGACCTCCACTTCCAGCTACCTTTTACTTCCCTAAATCCTCCTCTGACATGCCAAATGCCAAAATGTATCCCCCCCACAGCCCCCGACGGAAGAGGCCCGAGAAGAAACCCCCTCCTATCCCCCCCTTTGTGAGCACTCCATGTCCATAAACTCCTCAGTACATATTATATTCTGCAACATTATAATGCTTAAAGTACCACTAATGAAAAGACTCAAACCAGGTAGACGTCAGTCCATCACGGAGCCCCAGCGGCAGAAGGGAGAGAAACATCGAGCTGAGGGCCCATGTAACAAAGTAAGAAAGACCTCACCGAGTGAACTGTTTCTTTCATGTATTTGAGTCAATGTTATGAAGTGGGATCTTAGGGTCACTATTTTGCGTTAGGCGGCCTAGCATTCTCTTGATGTCCATGAGGGTATTATTTGCCGCCCTCCTTCCTTCATGGTTACCGCTGCGAGGGTTGTTCACACGCCATGGATTCTGTAACGCCTGAGGTGGATCCTTACATCTGGTGGGCATTACGATTTCGTGGCCACGGTCCTTAAAGGCCTGTAGGGCTTCCTCCGCTGAGTGATAGATTTCGGTACCTGAATCCCAGCATACTCGGAGCCTGGCAGGGTAGGGCGTCTGGAACCTCACCTTAATTTCTCTCAGTTTCCTTAGCAATGGGGCATATGCCAGGCATTGTTGTTGAATTAACTGGCGATAGTCTTGGTCGAATAGGAGTCTAGCTCCATTATACTCCACTCGGCCCTGCTTCCATGCTGATCTTAGGATTTTTTCTTTATCTCGATAACTTGATAGTTTCACAATTATTGAGCGAGGTCTGGCTGTAGGCGAGGTTGGCTTTGGCACTAAGGCTCGGTGGGCTCGCTCAATCTTAAAATTGAATGACTGTGGTAAATCCAAG
The DNA here is from genome assembly GCA_016271365.2 of Neoceratodus forsteri. NCBI lineage: Eukaryota > Metazoa > Chordata > Ceratodontiformes > Ceratodontidae > Neoceratodus > Neoceratodus forsteri. The sequence goes on along the minus strand of CM028130.1, from coordinate 1,118,323,713 downwards.
ATGTGGCGGAACAAGTCCTCCACAAATTCACATATGTCACCGACCTCCGCTGATTCTGGTAGGCCATGGATTCTAATGTTGTCCCTCCGGGAACGTGCTTCTAGGTCAAGGCATATGGCTGAAATGGATTCAGTTTGTTGTGTAAGTATTCAATTACCTTAGAGATCTGCCGCAAGTCGTCCTCAGCCGTCGATACCCTTTCTTCCGCTTCAGTCACTCTAGAGTCTAGTTTGTTTAAGTCCGAATGCAGTTTATTAAATTCAAGTTTCGTTTCCGATCTCAATTGCTTTATTTCGGACAATAATGTCTCAAACCACGATCTGGATAAGTTGTCCATTTCGGTCTCGGTGTCGATTCCCGACACACACTGAGGGGATTCTCTCCCACTCGCAGCCGATAGGGCTCAATCCTGCTTCCCCTTTGCATTTTTAGAGTGGGATCTTCTCCTGGGTGTATTTCCACAACTTGATTTCTGCATATTTGATGCTATTAATCGATTTTACTTGTGTGGCAATGTCTCTCTAGATCTTTGGCTGGGGAGCTCTCTGTCTAAGCTGCCATGTCGCTGATGACGTCACCGGAAGTCCCTCAACGGTTGGTTTAGATGGAATTCTCAAACAACCTTAGGGAGAAACTTAGGATGGGTCTTAAGAACTACTTTGTCTTTATGATACACAGTATACGGAGGGTCTGTGACCAAGGCATGCATCTCAGAGACCCTGTGGGCTGAGGTAATGGCCACTAGGAATGCCGTTTTCCAAGTGAGAAATTTTAACTCACAGGTAGCTAGAGGCTCGAAAGGTTTGAGTGAGCATGTCAAGCACAAGATTAATGTCCCAGGCTGCGACTGGACGTCTTATAGGAGGTCTGGTATGCAGAATTCCCTTAAGAAACTTCTAAACCACAGGTAACTGAGCCAGTGACAAGGAAAGTACTGGCTCATGATAAGCTGAAATGGCACAAAGGTGAACCTTAACTCTAGAGTATTGCAGATCTGAATTTGAGAGGTCCAAGAGGTACTCAAACTATCTGGTGGGCAGGAAAAAGGATTCAAAGAGGATTTTGCACACCAGAGCGAAAAACGCTTCCATTTGGCTGTATAAGTTTTCCTAGTGGCTGGCTTGCATGCAGCCAGAAGAATATCTGAAACCCTGTGAGAGACACTGAACCTGTTCACTTCTATCTCTTCAGGAGCCAAGCGTGAAGGTGAAGATATCTCAGGTTGGGATGGACCACAGGCCCCTGAGTCAGAAGGTTTGTCTGAAGGGGAAGCGGTTTCGGAGGAGCTTCCGACATACTGTTGAGTAATGGAAACTATATCTGTCGAGGCCAGAAGGGAGCAATGAGGATCATTTTGTCCCCCAGCGACTCTAATTTGAGAAGTACTCTCTGAATTAGAGGAAGAAGCGGAAAGGCATATAGAAAGAGTTTTGTCCACCGCAGCCTGAACGCATCCTGACAGAAAATGCCAGGCCCTGGATTTCTGGAGCAGAAGAGAGGCAGTTTTGTGTTGAGTGGGGATGCAAAAAGGTCCAGGTCTGGAGTTCCCCACTCTGCGAATAGTGACTGAGCTACGGCTGAGTCGAGAGACCATTCGTGAGGATCAGTCTCTGTTCTGCTGAGACGGTCTGCCAGTTCGTTCTGCACCCCCGGCAGACAGACCACATGAATTAGAGCCTTGTGCTCCAAGCACCATTCCCACACCCTCATCGCTTCCCTGCATAAGGGGTAAGAGTGAGCACCACCCTGCTTGTTGGCGTAATACATCAGTGTTTTGTTGTCCGTTTCAAGGAGAATGTTCTTGTGACAGAGAATGTCCTTCAAAGCCTGAAGGACGGCTCATTTCCAAGACATTTATGTGAAGCTGGGACTTGACTCGAGTCCACGTACCTTAATAGTGAAGAGTCTGGACAGTGAGCTCCCCACCCCATCAGTGACACGCCTGTGGTAATGGAAATCTGATGATCCAGCGGACCAAAGGGATACCCTTCCAGAAGACTGTCCTCTTGCGACCACCAGGTGAGTGATCTCTTCAGAGGTTCTGTCACCTTGATGAGAAAGGACTGAGGGTGAATGGTCGGGGACCACTGAGTACTGAGCATCCATTGAGAGGTTCTCATGTGAAGGCGTACTAGGGGTACAGTGAACACCAAGGATGCAATGAGACCTAGCACCAGTTGCATCGAGAGAGCTGAAACCGAGCTGCTCTCTCCGATGTATCAGGCTATCTGAAGGATATCGCTCCTCCAGTCTTCTGGAAGAAATGCTTTTGCACAGGAGGTGTCCAGAAGAGTTCCTATGAAAAGGAGCCTCTGGGAGGGCTGCAGCTGCGTTTTTTTGAGGTTTAGCAGGGCTCCCATGGACGTAAGAAAGTGTGAAGCCGTGGCTACGGCGTCTAGAGTTCCCTTCCTGGAAGGACTTGCTAGAAGCCAATCGTCCAGATATGGGAACACCTGTATTCAGATTTTTCTGAGATGCGCTGTGAGAACTGCACAACACTTTGTAAAAACTTGCGGCACCGAGGACAGCCCAAAGAGCAGGACTCTGAACTGATAACACTGTCCCAAAGCCACGAACCTTAGGTATTTGTGATGCTTTGGGTAAATAGGAATGTGCTGGTAAGCGTCCTGCATGTCCAGGGAGGCCAACCAGTCATGTTGATGAAGCAAAGGTAACAGGGTTCCTAGTGATATCATTTTGAATTTCTCTTTGGGAAGGAATTTGTTTAGTTTTCTGAGGTCCAAAATGGGGCGCATGCCCCCAGTTTTCTTTGGAACCAGAAAGTAATGGGAGTAGAACCCTGTGTTCCATTGATCCAGCAGGACTACTTCCACTGCCCTGTTGTTCAGAAGGCCTTGTATCTCGGAGGCGAGAAGATCTGTTTGAAGAGCTGGCAGCCTGGGCTGTTGTCTGGGGGGGACGATCCGAGGGTCTCCAAAAGATTGAGGGAATACCCCTTGCGGATTATCCGGAGGACCCATTTGTCCGAGGTTATGGATTTCCATTGACTGTAGAAGTGAGTCAGATAACCTCCCACCGCTGAGGAAGAGTCCACCTCGGGCAGCTGAGGTGAGACCTGGGCCAACAACTCAGAAGGCGGCACTAGGCGCTTTGGGTCCTTGCACCTTCTGCTGCGTTTTCTTTTGAGGCCCGACGTTTAGTAGCCCTCTTTTCCTGTGGTCTCGCTTTGGTCCAGTTCCATCTGCGAAAGGGACGGCACTGCAATTGATGGGGATGGTACAGAGAGTCAACAGACTTTAGTGCCGTCCCCTTCTCCTGCAGGTCGGTGATGATGTCCTTGACATCACCCCCGAACAGCACCAAACCCCGGAAGGGCGCTTCCTGGATAGCAGACTGCACTTCCGGGATCAACCCTGACACTCTAAGCCAAGCGTGACACCGTAAACCTACAGCGAAAGCTGAGCTCCTCCCAGCAGTGTCCACTGCATCGTAGGTCGCACTAAGAATGTGCAGACTGGTCAAACACGCAGAGCGGACGAGGTCAGCCACTTCCAGCTTGACCTGAGAGTCCGGAAAGGAGTCCAATTTCGATTCCACCTCACTAAGAATCGCCTTCTGGTAATCCCCCATGTGGCCAACGTAGTTCAGGGCCTAATACCCAAAGTGGAAGAAGCAAAAATCTTCTTGCCATACTGGTCCAGAAGGCGGGATTCCTTGTCAGGTGGAGACGAGCTAAGATGTTTGGGTTGAGCTGACAAGTGAGCCTGAGGGTGGGAGTCTAAAAAGTCAATACCCTCTGGAGCCTGGTATAGCCTGTTCGACTTCCTGGGAAGTGGGGCTAAGGCAGACGGTTGTTTCCATATGGTGGTCATAAGGTCAGCATGAGGCTCGATCCAGGGTGGCACCAAAGTGGGAGCTGTCACGGGCAGATCCAGATGCTCAGCGAGTTTTTTTACACTGGGGGTCTGGCTCCAAGGATTGCCACTTATGAACTTCCTGGATCTTCCGTAGCAACTCCATAAAGGAAGGATCCTCCGGAAGGGACTTCGGAGGATACCTTGGCCGGGGCTTGGAGGGAAAGCATGGCTCGTCGTCTTGCTCAGAACAACCGTCAGAAGGATCCGAGGTGTCAGAGGAAGAAGAAGATGAAGATAATGTAGACTCCCTCTCCCGACGAGGGGGAGGAACGGACCCCTTGGGAATCCCTCGGGAAAGCGTGTCCTGCCCCTCTCTGGACCCAGAGGGTTGAGCCCTGGTGCCCGGAGGTGGGGAGGGAGTGTCTCGTTGTGGACGTACGGGAACCAGTACCGGCACTGTCGTCTGAAGACAACTCTCCACCTCTCTGGTGAGCTGAGCCTTGGCCTCAGCCCACCAGGAGGCCAGAGTCTCCTGCAAGTCCACCGGCAGCTGAGGGGGCGGTGGAGGAGGAGGGGGATACGGGTATGGACTATACCCAAAGGGCGTGTATCCATAACCCGATGGCGGGAAGCCTGGCGTCAGGTATTGAGGAGCCGAGTACTGCGGCGTCGGATATGTCGGCGCCGGATACTGCGGTACCAGGTATGGCGGCATCGGATACAACGGGGCCGGGTAACTGGGAGCTGGAGGAGCTGCCTGAGCAGATGGCCTGGCCGAGGCCCCACGGGGTTCTGGAGCGGAAGACTGGGGCGCGTCGGAGCGACATTGGGGGTGGGATGTTGTCCGTGTCGGCAATATCAAGGCCGGGCCGGTGGTCAAGAGCTGGCTTCCGGGAACCGACATCAGATCAGTTGGACCAGAAGGTGGACGGTCTGACGGAGGTGGACCAGAAACCCAGCGCACCCGAGGATTGGGGGGCTGAGGAGACTCAGGGTCCCGGAGGCAGCAAAAGGCTGTGGGGAGCTGGGAATGATGGATGTGTGTGTGTGTGTGGGGGGGTCGGCGTCGGCTCATTCACTGTGCAGACGGACAAACCGTTATGCGGCTTAGCAGCGGATCTGGGTGGACGACGGAGGGGCCGGCGTCTGACTGAACGGACCCTTTGCTGGAAGCAGGCCGATGGAGGGGCGGCCTGGTCAGGCAGAACAGGCCGCTGCAGCCGCCCAAGGGTCGGGCGACTTACCAACCTTCTCCGTGCGGGCGTCAGAGGAGCAGACGTCCGGCTTATCAGAGCCACTCGCTTCTTCTTGCGATGGCCTTCAGGGGAAGTCAACGCCTGACGAAGCTTTTTCAGTTCTTTCTCCATGGAGCTCATTTTCTTTTTTTAAATGTGGGCTTCCGGGTGGCCGCATTAAAGCTGAGGCAGTGCTGGCACTTCACCACCAGATGGTCGGGGCCTAGGCAAAAAAGGCATAGGGAATGGCCGTCGCCTGTGCGGGAGCTGGGCGCCCATAGTCGCACTTGTTTTGTGCTCGAGGGTGTAGGGATGACATACACCGACAGGTACCTGACGATGGCTGATAAAAAAAATTGAAAATACGGTAAAACTACTGATGAACGAGCCTGACGCGCAGGGAACTTTTCCGTGAGGTGCTGGCATAAGCTAACGGCGGGAAAAAACTGGGAGGTGGGCGTGAGGGACCTCCCCTTTATACCGATGTCTCCTGATGCCGGTCACCTGACGTGGGAGCAGTCCCTCGCCAGAGACTGCTAGCTAGAAATTTTTCCGTGGGGTCCTGCCACCAGCCGACATCAGTCCTATATGTAATTACCTACTGCAAGAGCCCTCTCGAAGGAAGATCTGGCGTTTATTAACACCCCCTTGAGAGGGGACAGGAGGAGGTCAAGCCAATTTAATGGCTGACCTAGTCTTTTGTGTAGCCTCTAGAGCCTGTTCTACTTGAGGGCCGAAGAGATACACACCATCGAAATGCAACACCATTACCTGTTGCTGTGCATCATTCGTGAAACCTGAAGTGCGCAGCCAGGAATGACGGCAGGTACAAACGCCTGCCGCCGCCGCTCAGGAGGCAGTATCGAAGGCGTCCATAGCTGCTTTAACCTGCTGGTTGTTGGACTTGATACTCCTAGTTATGGTTTGAAGAAGCTCTGAATTAATGTCCGACTCTGGTAGAGCTTTAACCATTTGTTTGAGCGAATGCCAAAGGATATACTCATATTGGGAGAAATAGCCTTGGTAGCTGGCAATATGCATACCTAGGGTGGAAGCAGCAAAGTCTCTCTTACCTAAAGTGTCTATCTTACGAGATTCTTTGTTAATAGTTCGAGCTGTAGTAGTCTGGGGAAGGACGACCTTACCATTCTCTGCCAAGACTACAATAGGATCCGCAAAGGCTTGGGGTGCCAAAATGGGTCGATCCTTGGGAGCAGCATATTTCCTATCTATGGACTTAGCCACTGAAGGAATGACAGCAGGATTATTCCATACCATTGAGAAAGCGTCTCAAAGGAGGTCTGTACCAGAAGAGTCAAATCCATAGGGATCTCCGGAACATGAAGGTATCGAAGTCTTAATAGTTTCCCAGGATCGATATCTGTAGTTTGGAGAGAAAGAGTGGAATTCAAGTTTTTCAGCAGAGACTTAAAAGACAGGTCCTCGACCACAGGCTCTGCAGCAGGAATAGATCCTGTTCCTTCCATATCATCACCAGGCCTAAGGTCTGGGTCAGGCTCAATGTCATCTCCTGACAGTCCAGGAGGGACTGTATGAACAGGAAAGGAGTTAAAATCAGAAGGAAATGAGGAAGGAAAAGGATTAAAAGAGGAGGAGCCCTGAAGACTGGATGACGTCCTAACAGGTCTCAGCGCCGAAGAGCACAGTGCCGAGGAGCCACACAGTGCCAAAGACGGTGCCTAGAGGCCGCACGACGCCGAGAGGCCGCGACGGACCTAGAGCTACACGGCACCGCGACGGCAGCTGAGGACGGTGCGCCGGCGAGGCGCACGGTACCGAGAAAGTCAACGGCGCTAACAGACGATCAGCGCCAGTTGGCGCTGAGCGTGCTATTGATGCCGAGGGCGTAGAAAACATCCCAAGACTCCGAAAAACAGGATCTGAGGAGAAAGAAGAATGAATACCAAGAGATAGAGGCGTCGGTGTGGCCCCCTGCGCCGCAGCTGTGTGAGGGGGGGAAAACACCCGAGCGCGGCGTCGACGGCACCAGACGGCGCCGTCTGACTAGGGAGGCTCAACCGTCCAACTCGATCTCCCAAAAAGCCCGAAGGCCTCTGAGTGACCAGGCCAGGCAGCTGGACCAACCTCCGAGCCCATTGCTCCATAAGAGCAACCCACTGATGAAACTGCTCATCTGAAGCCCTACCAGAGGCTGGGGTAGGGCTCCGATGTCTAAGACGTCGGCTATCAGAAAGCGAAACCGGTGACTCCGAAGGAGGAGACCAGCAACTAGCCCCAATAACTGACTGTCTATGCACAGACATATCAGAGGGCGACCTCGAGTGATGCCTTCTCTTTCTTGACCTGTGGGCCGAAGAAGAGCTCGAGGCCGAACGGTGCAGAGAGTGCGACCGTTTACTTTTAAGCTTTCGAAGGGACCGCCCACCCCCTCGGGCATTGGACTGCCTGTTGTCAGATTCCCCCCTCCGGAGAAGGCGGTGGACCGGACCCAGCCCGGCTGACTGAACAGCTTTCATACGAAGTTTCCCTACCGTCACCTGACCTGCTCATGGTCGACTCCGTCAATGTAGGCCAAGACTTCTTTAAATAAGAATAAATAAACTGAGCGATACTTATTCAAGATATTACTATAAAACAATAAAACTGAAAAACTATGCTGCTAGTTTGAAGTTTGACTCCCGACGGGCAAGCAACGTCGTCAGTGAAGTGCACTCGAAGGCGGGAAAAAAGGAACTGAGGCAGCTGGTCGGCTGACGCCGAGATAGTCATTACTGCACAAGCTGAGGCTTGCAGCGCCACTCCTCGCGGCTCCATCTCTGGCGCCGAACCTCTGGCAAAAAAGTTTGCTCCTGCTGAGTCCTAGTGCCTCCGGCGCAGTTCCCCTTAGTGTGAATGAGTGGTGGAGACTTTATGTCCAGGAAGATTTGGTCCTTCTCCTCAGATGGAGGAAGTTTATTGACTAGTTCTATAGCAGAGGACCAGAGGGTACGTTAGAATTCAACCATGTGTCCCATACAGTTTAGAATTCTGAGATTCATGGTACCCGCCTCAAATACCTTCTTCCCAGGGTAATTGAGATGGCGGGATTCCTTATCAGGGGGTAATGAGCTCATGTGTTTTGGTCATTTGGTACGATCATGGGCCGCTGTGATCACTACCGAATCTTATCCGGAGGAAGTGGATAGAAAAGGATGGTCAAGAGGAGGCCTAGTAAAGGCAAGAAGCCTTTCTTAGGAATGGCAGGAATAGCAGAGGGTTGGCTCCAAGCCACCAGTACAGCATTTTGGTAAGTTTGTATAAGTGGGGTACCCACTACTACAGGCTTTTCAGGCAGTTCGCGATAATCTCCCATATCATTTCTTTGTTTATCATGTTCCGTAGTTGAAAATCCCATGATTTTTTGAATCTGGACCATCATTTCATGAAAGGATGGGTCATCAGAAGGAGAGGCGGCTACATGTTGGGAAGCATCCTCATGCAAGGAGGAAATAGTGGAAATAGAGGATGGGAGTCCAAGTCCTGAACGTCAATATCTTCCAGATCTCCTGGAAAACCTTCTGGAAATTCTGCCTCTTCTAAAAAATACTCTTTCTCATAGGAAGGAGGGGACCAGGGTGGAGAGGGCTCCCTGTCGCCTTGGAAGCGTTTAGGTGGAGGGGTGGGAGAATGGGAAAGGCGACTCACCTCCCCTGGAGTGGGAGGTTAAGAATGCCTCATCATTTCCAAAACCTGTTGTACCACTGCAGCTACGTCCAATGAGGTAGTAGTAGAGAGTGGGGTAGGTGGCTTCTGGGAAACTAGAGGGACTGTCGAAGAAAAGACTGCTAGAAGAGAGCTGCCATGCACCACTGCGCCCTCTGGCGATGACCCAAGTGTATTTCCTACTGTAAGAGATTATCCCCTTGGAAGATCTACTGTTACAGGCAAGTAACCTGTGTTTCTAGGGATGTGGATATGTTGTTCTTATCCACACTTCTTGGCAGACTCCTAGCAGTTTTCCGGGAGGAGGGAGGCGAGGCGCACACCCACTACTTAGGGAACAGAGACTGGAGAACGGAGGCCCCAAAACCAGCATCCCGGCATGACTCTAGGTCAATGTGGTAATGGGAAATGAAGGTGTTTGCTGACTTTCAGGTAGCACCCCTGCAGATATCCCTAGAAGCAGCCACCGATGCAGCAGTATGGCGGGTGGAATGAGCTCTAAGCCCTGCGGGAGGCTCTCTACCCATCAACTTATAGCAGAGATCGATGCATGATGTAATCCATCTGCCTATTGTCTGCTTGGATGCAGGTGTGCCAAATGCAGCTTCAACATAGGTGACAAACAGCTGGCAAACCTCTCCCCGAACTCCAGCCGTGTGCTCTTTATAATAAGAGGGCGCTCGTCTCAAGTCCAAAGTATGGAGCCTGTACTCGGGACTCTGAGGTGTGACTGGGGTAACACACACCGGTAGAGTCATCACCTGGTTCAGGTGAAACTCCAACACAACCTTTGGAAGGAACTTCGGGTTGAGTGCAAGAACACCTTGTCCCTGTGGAAGACCAGATAGGGAGACTCAACAGAGTGCACCTGGAGCTCCCCCAATCCTTCTGGACGATGTGATAACCACCAGGAAGGCGGTCTTCCACAACAGGTGTGACATCTCACTCCTGTGCATCGGTTTGAATGGCTTGTCCATGAGCTTTGCCAGTACAAGCAGTAGATCCCACGGTGGTGGTGGTGGTTCACGCACCGGAGGGAAAATATGGTCAAGGTCTTTGAACAAACGTCAGACCAGCTTCTCCTGTACCACCGTTTGTTGACCAGCCAGTGCCCGTCAAGCAGGGATGGCTGCCAGGTGCATCTTAAAGGTCGTAGACCTAAGATCCTCTTTGGAGAGACCAAAGGTAGTCTAGATGCTAGCCACTGTACAGGACAAAGCATCCAGGCCCTTGCCCTGCCACCAAATAGAGAATCTCTTCCACTTGAAGGCATAGCACTTCCTGGTTGATTCCTTCCTAGATGCCTCCACCACAGTGAGGACATCTTCGGAGGGACCCAAAGCCTTGAACTCTAACCGCTCAGTAACCAGGCTGTCAGGTGCAGGGATTGAAGGTCTGGGTGGAGGACCTTCCCATGATTGACTGACAGCAGGTCTGGGTGTCCTGGAAGACGCCTCGGGAGCCTGTTGCTGAGGTTGAGATTTGGGTACCAAAACTGGTGGGGCCAGTCTGGAGCCACCAGGATCACCTGTGCCTTGTCCCTCCTGACCTTGAGGAGCACCTTGTGGATCAAGGGGAGGAAGGCATAAGAGAGGCCTGGGGTCCATGGCCTTGAGAAGACATCCCCCTGCAGGAAGCCCTGCTGAGGGAGGCGGGCACAAAACAGCCTCAGCTTTACTTTCTTCCTGTAGTTGAAGAGGTCCACCTTGGGGTCACTGGGAGAACAGGCTGTGTACTACCTCTGGATGGAGAGACCACTCGTGGGATGCCTCACCCACACTGCTGAGGGTGTCCTCCAGCTGATTTGAAGATCCTGCCACATGAATAGCTAGGAGATCTGCCTCCAATTGGCTCACGAGGGTCCAGATGTGGAGAGCTTCCCTGCAGAGAGGCTGGGAGTGCATGCCACCCTGTTTGTTGAGATAGTACATGGTCATAGTGTTGTCCGACTGGACCTGAACCACTTGACTCTGAAGAAACGGAGCAAATGCAGTTAGTGCCAGCCAAACTGCTCGGAGCTCCAGCAGGCTGATGTGGCATCGGGATTCCTCGGGGGTCCAGAGCCTGTGGACTCTGTGGTCCCCCATGTGGGCACCCCAACCTGTGAGAGGCGTCAGTCATCAAGATGACCATTGGCTAGGGACTGACAAATGGGATCCCTTCCTGCAGATGCTTGGGGACGGTCCACCACTGGAGAGTCTCCCACATCTTCTGGGTTACAGTGACCAGCTGGTCGAAATGACCTAGTTGCTGAGTCCAATGGCTGGCCAGCTCCCACTGAAGGAGGCGCATATGCCACTGGGCCCATCGAACCACAGAGGTGCAGGCCGTCATGTAGCCCAGAAGTTGCAAGAAGTCCTGGGCAGGGCACAAGTGCCCTACCAGAAATGATCGGGCAAAGGAGAAGAGAACCTCCGCCCTGTCTGTCCGGAGCCTGGCTCTGGCTCGGCAAGAGTCGAGTTCTGCCCCAATGAAGCAAATCACATGTGAAGGCACAAGTTCCGACTTGGCCTCATTAACCAGGAGGCCAAGGTCAATGCTGGTCTGGAGGGCCAGATCCCTGGACCTCTTCACCTCCTGTCTGGAGGGACCCGCTATAAGCCAATCGTCCAGATAGGGGTACACCCTGACCCCTCGACACCGAAGATGGGCTGCCACCATTGCAATGTATTTGGTGAAGACCCCGGAGGCAGATGACAGGCCGAATGGCATGACTTGGAACTTGTAGAGGACTCTGTGATCTGGACTTCGAAGAACATAGTCCTGCAGATCCAGAGAGCAATACCACATGTTCTGCTAGAGAGATGGTATTATCTGAGAGAGAGTTACCATCTGGAAGGTGCGAGACCTGAAAAACTTGTTCAGGTTGTGCAGATCTAGAATGGAGCGCCAGTCCCCCATCCGTTTCAAGACCAGGAAGTACCTGGAAATGAACCCTGGGTTGACAGGATGATCCGCAACTCTGACCACTACCTCCTTGCGGAGGAGTTGGGTGATGTCATCTCAGAAAGCCAACTGAGTGTCCATGTATACCTTCTCCTCCCGTGGGGTGCAACAGGCTCGGCTTGGTGAGTACTGCTTGAATTCCAGAGGCAGACCCTGGCTGACCACTTCCATTCCAGAGGCAGACCCTGGCTGACCACTTCCAATACCCACCTGTCTATTGTAACAGCGGACCAGGCAGAAAGAAAGTGGCGGAGCTGGCCCCCCACAGGAGGACCCAGAGTGGGTGTGATGAGCATGGGGGTGGTCACCCCCATCTTGTCACTGTGCAGGTATGGAGGAGGAGGATCCGGCCATGGGACTGCCGGGACCCTTCTCCTCCGAGCTTACGGACCGCCGAAGCCCCCGACTTGGGCTGAGGGCGCCAAGATTGAGCCTGCTGCTGCCCCGATTGGTACTGAGGCTGCTTGGCCACAGGGGCAGAAGGCAGAAAGGGCTACACTTCTGCTTCTTGGAACCCTGAGATTCCTTCTGCGCGGAAGCAACAGAGCCCAAGGTGGCATTAAACTTCTTGATGTGTTGAAGGTGACCAACTCCTGGACCGAACTAGTCAGTGCCCAGGAAGGTAACGTCCGCGAGTTTGTGATGTTTGTCCTAAGTAAAGGTCGAGACCCTCAGCCAAGCCCTGTGGTGCATGGCAACTGTGACCACCACCTAACAGGCACAGGAATGCCCCAATGCCCAGAGCCGTCTGGAGTTGCTGTTTTGCCACAGCCCAACCCTGATCCCGAACCTGCCTGACTGTAGTTTGAAGGTCCGCTGGGAGATGAGGAAGCGCCTCATCTAGAGATCCCAGGAGGGCATGGGAGAAGTGTGCCATGATAACGGCTGAGCTCGCCTGACTGAGACCAAGCGAGGAGGCAGCATAGACTTTTCTGGCAGAGTGGTCCAGTTTTTTGAACTTTGTCCTGAGGTCTGTCAGTGTCTCCTGAATTGCCCAAGTGCCGAAACGAAGATTCGGTCACCAACCCCTCAGCCGAGGGGGTGGTCTGTGAACCCAGAAAGGGAGCCGATGGGAACCACATACTTGTGGGCCATCCATGGCCAGTGGCGTGGGGCAGGAGGCAGGGTGCTGCCAAAGATCCAGGACCGGGCCAACAATGGCTTCGGCCACTGGGAAGGCCTCTGTCGGAGAATCTCCTTTTGTCAGAATGTCTGTTAGGGGATATTGAGCCCGTTTCTAAACAGGCTCCAGTTTCATCCCCGTAGATTCAGAGATGAGACGGAGAATGCCCATGAAGGATGTGGGACCTTCCTCTTGCCGAGAGCCACCCAAGCGAAACCTCACTTGAATGGACAAGAATGAAGAGGAGTCCTCAGACTCTGGACAGATCGGCCGAGCACCTGAGTCACTTTCGACCCGCTGCAAACAGTCGGGAGTGAGGGTGACCGACAGCCTATACGGGAGGCCCTTAGCGGGCAGAGACTGCTTGACAGGCGCACCGGAGGGAGGCTGTTTAGGTGGTGGCTCCACCACAATCGGCAGAAAGGCAGATTTTGGCCTAGCCAGGAGGGCCTTCACTGGCTCCAAGGGCGGAGGAACGGTGTCAGACAGCTCCAGAGGAGTTGGCCTAGAGGGCAACAGCCATGTGATGACTGTGTAGAAGCTGGGGGTCAACTTAGGACCGGCCTACACCAACTGTTGCTACATGAGATCCTCGTAACGTCAACGCAACTTGCACCGAAGCCTCTCCTCTTCTGAGGACGAGGATAAATGGCAGCGGCACCGCTTCCCGGAAAGTCCATGGTGTCTGAGTTCTCCTCGACCGATGACCGAAACCTAGACCTCGACTGTCCGGGGCGCGACGGTAGCACTTAGAAGGAGCCAGGGCGACCACTGTCTGTCCCACGTGAGGGCCAGGGACCGCGAGGAGGTTCCCACTGAGCTAGTGTTTCCTCCTTGGTAGGTCTAGTCAGGATTGGAGTCCTGAACAAGGATTTGTCAGCCTCATCCAGAGACAATAGGTCGATGGGGTCGATAATTTTGATCGTGTCATCATTCCGCATCTTAGGCGGCTGGCCTGACTGGGGCACTGCAAAGCCAGTGGCTGAGCCGCAATTTCGACTGAAGTCTAAACCTGAGATTCCTGGGAACGAGATCTCTCTCGACTCCTTGGGATTCCTTTTTATGGGAATGGGAGTTCTGCAAAGCAGACAGGCCCTCCCTTGGTCAGGAGAGACTGGCACAACTCCTTGAAGGAGTCTGTAAAGGTACAGCCCAGTTTGAGCGGTACAAAGACAGATGCTGAAGAGGACTGATCGGCAACCTGAGCCTCCTCCTCCTCGAAAACCTCCATTTGCTCGAGCTGTGCCATGGAGACTGCCCAATGGGTCTCTTCAGATCTGACTGGCAGGTTCCGTTTCTCCAGTCGGTCAAACTGTAAGCGTGTGAGGTGATCGTCCAACACATTCGTCGGGAATGAGCGACAAAACTCACAGGCCTGGGTATCGTGATCGTGGCCCAGGCAATAGACACATGTGGCATGCGAGTTGGTGCGAGACATCATCTGCCCACAGGGGCACTGGTGAAACCCAGGTAAGGACTTGTCCTCCATCGCGGTCACGATCGAAAAACGATGTGGTGAAACTCAAACGAATTTGAGTTTAGGTAAGAAATCTGAAGATTTAAGCGTCAGGCCCTACTCAACACGAGGGCGATAAGGAGGGAACCTGAATCTTCCAGTGGAAAGGGAGATCTGGTGTCAAGGGGCAGAGCCAAGGGATATACCACCCGGGTGGGTGGAAGGAGCCAGCTTTTAGACCTACCGGCAAGATTCTTTAATGGAAAGGACCTGCCAAGTAGTAAGAACAACGTATCTACATCTCTAGAAATTACCTATTCAGTGGTACATGTTATCAGATATCAAACGTTTACTATCTCTGCAGTAACTGGATGTTCAAACGTTTTAGATTTTTTTGCATTAACAGCAGATACTGCATCTAGAGCACATAAAGAGTCTCTGAGGTTTGGGGGGTAACCACGCCATCAGTTGCTCTTTCAGGTAAAAATGACTACGTACTAATTTGTCAGTGAGATTTCTACCCCATCTAAAAGTTACCTTTGGTTGCTCCATACTGATACCATCCAAATCTTTATCTGCTGTTAGGCTTGGCCAGTGTTTGAGTACCATCTTTCAGATGCTGGCTGCAAAGATTAACTTTTGTAATGGATTACACTAATTATACATATGTATGTTCATATGTATAATTAGTGCACTCAGTTACAAAAGTCTATCTATTGTTCTCTTTTGTCTGCAACTCAAATTTGCCTTTTAACAAGTTATACTTACTTTTTTCGTGGATTTTGCAATTGTCAGATTTAATACTTCTTGATTATAGCCCATAATTTGGAATCTATTGAACAGACTCAATTTGTCAGCTGAAAGTCTGCTGATCAGAGCAATTACGTTTTAATCTTAGTGTTTCACCATAGGGGACATTTCAAATTACATGTTTAAGGTGTATATTCCAATGGTGCAAAATCAAATTCTCCGCTGTGGATTTCCTATATTCCTCTTTAGTTACTGTCCATCCAGTTTCCCCTATTAAAATCAAGTCAAGATAACTAATTTGATGTTTATCTGTGTTTACTGTGAAATGTAATCCCACATCATTGACATTCAGGTAATACACAAGTTGAAATATTCCTTCCTCAGATCTGTTCAAAATGAACAATAGGTCGCCAATGTACTGGCCACAAAAAAACAAATGCTCACAAAAGGGATTCTGTACAGAGTCATAGATGGCCCCCTCTTCCCACAAACCCATAAATAGGTTTGCATAGGAGAGGCCACCAGCGTCCCCATGGCCGTTCCCCGTATCTGCATTACTATCCAAAACAAAGTAATTCATTGTCAGAATTAGTTGAACTGCCCTTAAGATAAATTCATTTTCTAAAATTGAATAAACTTTATTAAACTTTTAATGAATACAAAAAAAAAAAAAGGACAACACAAGCACAATGGCACAACGAAAAAGTGTAATCAACAAACGCACCACAAATTCTACAAACCTGAAGGGTGCATCCAGGATATTGGATTGGACATCCGAATTGAACCCGGAAACCCGAAGCCAGGAATGGCGACGTAAACAAATGCCCACACGTCCGCAGTCATAGGTGGATCGTAGCACATGCATGCCTACGTCTGACCCAGTTTCTAACAGTTTAGCGAGTTCTGCCCTCTGGGGGCAGTCGTGTATACCCTGCAAGATGTCCACTCCTTGTTCCCAAAGGGCGTTCTGGAATTGGACCATGTGGGTCAGGAAGTTGAGACTCCTGATACTGCAGGTGGCAGACAAGTACACCTTTCTGCCCATGGAATCCAGCTGTTTAGGCACTCTGTCTGGAGGCTGGGTGTTCAGATGTTTGGGCCTCTGCAAACGGTAATGAGCTGCTGAGATGACCACCGAGTCAGCGGTGGGTTGCTCAGACAAAACGGGGTGCTCCGTACAAATGGTCTGCCTTCTCTGGGACAGCCGTAGATGAGTGAGGGAGTCTCCAGGTTGCCCGACTAACATCCTCAAAGGTGTCAATCATTTGGGGGGGGGGTAACTGCTGGTTTTAGGTCCTTTTGCCCAAGGTATTTTGCGAGCTGCATACGCTGAGTCCAAGTCCTCCATGTCCCAGCCCACGTTAATTTGAATGTGACGCATGACCTCCACGAAGGACGGGTCATCAGGAGGTGATTTGGGAGTGTCTCCGGGAACCCTGTGTAGTTAAGAAAAATGGAACTATGTCGAAAAATGAGAGGATTAATAAAGTGATCAAACTGGCGTAAGTTGAGCCAATGAACGCACTTTTGATGGAGAGAAAAGAACTGGGGCACGCTGGGGACCACCGCCTCATACCACGTGGGACGTCAGGGGTGGTCCCCTGCTTGGTACTGCTGGTTAGACATTTGCCGTGGGGTCTTGTCACCATCCGGCCACAGTCCTATATGTGTTACCTGCTGCAAGAGCTAACTCTCGAAGTAAGATCATGGCTTCACAGCGGGAAGGTCCTGCCAGACAAATCTGATTTGAGTTTTTCGACTCGGTTACTAGGATAGTGGACCAGGGTAGCTGTGGAAGTTATCTACCTCATCTTTAGCAAAGCCTTCGACTCAGTCCCATGCAGAAGGCTGCGAAATAAGCTTGAGCATACAGAAGTGGAATAGGAAACGGTATCATGGGTTAGGAACTGGCTTAGTCAGAGGAATCAATTGGTGATGGTCAACGGGGCAGCATCAGGGGATGGGGGTGACCAGCGGGGTGCCACAGGGGTCCATCCTGGGTCCTTTACTCCTTAATATTTCGTAAGTGACATCACTGAGGAAGGTGAGTCTGTTTGCAGACGACACAAAGATCTGCAACAGAGTGGACACTGCTCAGGGAGTGGAACAAATGAAAAGTGACCTGCTCAAGCAAGAAGAATGGTCCAACATGTGACAGTTAAAATTTAAATCTTGGGGTCATCATCTCTGATGACTGAAAAGTGGGCAGACAATGTGAAAAAGCAGCACAAAAAGCCAGCAAAATGCTGGGATACATAGGAAGGGCATCACAAGTAGAAAGAGGGAAGTGATCATGCCACTACACAAGTCCCTGGTAAGGCCCCACATTGAGTACTGTGTACAGTTCTGGAGGCCTCATCTCAGGAAGGACGAGGATAGACTAGAGACTGTACAGAGGAGGGCAACAAAAATGGTACAAGGGCTCCATGAATTGCCATACAAAAGCAGATTACGACAACTCAACATGTTCTCACTGGAGCAGTGCAGAGATAGGGGTGACATGATCAGACATTCAAGTTCCTGAAGGGTATAAATAGAGTCCCTACCCGGGAACTCTTTCTGATCAATAGCTCCACAAGGACAAGGGGTCATGAAATGAAATTAAGGAGAGGGAGGTTCCGGGATAACATGCATAAGTTCTTCTTTATAGAAAGGGTGGTGGCTCCATGGAATAGCCTAACTGCAGAAGTCATCAACTCCAGAACAGCAAGGCAATTCAAATCTACTTGGGATAGGTAAGAGGATTGTCTCTAGGCCTGCCACTCAGGGCAGACTAAATGGATCTTTGGTCCCCATCTGCCATCACTTTCCATGTTTCTCTAGGACACAGTTTCTTTTTATAATAAAGAATCCAGCTGCAATCAATTATACAGATAATGTAAAACCAACATGGTGGTGATTAATCTAAGAAACAATTGCGTGCACTGCCCTATACCATTTAACAGAAACTAGTGTGTACATAGATTGCACAGAAACATAGAAGGCACAAAAACAACTCCGATAAAATCCTCCACTAGAGCTTTAAATCTCACTTTGCACACTCATAACTTCTTTTTTTTATTACTTATTTAAACTTCGTTTTGCATGCATTTAAAGTGAGAAGTGCTGTGGATGGAAAACAAGAGAATAAAAAAGCAGATAGGGCATGTGTATAGAAATTATTTTATTTGGTTATCTCCATTTGCCTTACTCAACATCCTGATACAGGGGATGATGGTGGTGGTAGGAACAAAGGGTCCAAACGGTTACCAAAAACAAAGGGGGCGTGAAAGGAGCCTCAGAAGCCAGTAAACAATTGGAGGTCAAGTAAGCTTACAAAAAGCCAACTTAAAGACTTGTGCAAAAAAAAAAAAAATGGAGGGGTGGTCTTTTTTAAACAAAGAGGGTTTTGAATAAGGGAAAGGAGTGTTCAAAAGCCATGAGGTAGGATTGCCTAGATCATGGGTGTTATCATCCAATGGTGTATGTCTGGATACAAGGGGAACCCAGATCTCAACATCGCCTGCCAATAACACCTCCATTTCTTTGGAATTCCTGTACTAAAGGTCTCAGATTCAAACACAGAAACATAGAATTTGACGGCAGATAAGGACCGCCTGGCCCACCTAGTATGCCAATTTTCCTACCTAACAGATAAGCTGCAGATCCTAGTTAACCAACAGCTTACTTCCTCCTACCCCCAATAGGACTGCTTTATGTCTGTCCCATGCATTCATGAATTCCCCCACTGTTCTTGACTCCACGACCTCCTCAGGGAGGCTGTGCCATGCATCCACAACCCTCTCCGTGAAAAAATACTTCCTCACATTACCTCTGAGCCGTTCCTCTCTATCTTCAAATTGTGCTCCCTTGTTTTTGCACATCTCTTTCTGAAAGATGCTATCCTCTTGGACTTTGTTGATTCCCATGAGGTACTTGAAAGTTTCTATCACGTCCCCTCTCTCCCTTCTTTCCTCAAGGGTATACATATTAAGCTCCTTTAGTTTTTCTTCGTATGACTTCTGATGCAGCCCCTGCACCATTTTGGTTGCCCTACTCTGGACAGCCTCCACTCTGTCTTTGTGGAGATGAGGTCTTCAGAACTGCATGCACACAGTACTGCGGATGGGATCTCACCAACTGTCTATACAGAGGGATAACAACTTCCTGTTTTCTACTATTGATGCCTCTCCCTATGCATTCCAGTATCCCCCCAGCCCTCCTTACTGCCTTCTCACATTGTTTGTCCACCTTTAGATCATCTGACAATTACCCCCAGGTCCCTTTCCATTTCTACTGTTGTCAGTATCTCACCCCCCACTGTGTACTCTTCCCCTGGGTTTTTGTTTCCCAGGTGCATTACCTTGCACTTCTTTGCATTGAATCTGAGCTGCCATACATTTGACCATTCCTCCAACCTTGTGAAGTCCCTTCTCATCCTTTCCACTCCATCTTGTGTATAAACCCTCTTGCAGATCTTTGTGTTGTCTACAGAGAGACATACTTTTCCTTCCAGTTCCTTTACAATGTCATTTATAAAGACATTAAAAAGGACCGGTCCCAGTACTGAACCCTGCGGTACCCCACTAGTAACCCTCCTTTCTTCACTGTGGACCTCGCTTACTACTACCTTTTGCGCCTGTTGCCTCACTAATTTTTATCCAGGCTACCACCTTGGGACCCACTCCAAGGCTGGCTAACCTGTGTATTAATCTTTTGTGGGACTTTATCAAATGCCTTGTAAAATCTAGGTAGGCCATGTCCACAGCCCCTCCCTGGTCTACTACTTTGGTCACCCAGTCAAAGAAATCTATCAGATCTGCCTGACACGACCTTCCCATCGTCGAATCCATGCTGCCTTGGGTCCTAGCCCCACTGGCCTCTAGGTACTCAACAATTCTTTCCTTCAGAAGTGATTCCATCATTTTCCCCTACCACTGAGGTCAAACTAATTGGTCTGTAGTTTCCAGCCTCTGTTCTGCTCCCACGTTTGTGAAGAGGAATCACATACGCCCTCCTCCAGTCCTCAGGTACCACCCTATCCCCCCATGATTTGTTAAAGAGAGTAGTTAGTGGTGTCACTAGTTCTACCCTTAGTTCTTTTAGAATTCTTGGGTGAATCCCATTAGGCCTCATTGCTTTGTCCACCTCAATTTTATTAGTTCTTTCAGAACCCTTTCTTCTGTAAATGGACTGGTATAGACCCTAGTTTTCAGAGTGTTTCTCTTGTTTGGTTTAGGTACCTCCCACTCCTCTTCCTTTGTGAATACTGAGCAGAAATATTCGTTCAGAATCCCTGCTTTTTCACTGTCACCCTCTGCCCACATTCCCTTCCCTTTATTAAGCCTCAGTATCCCTCCTTTGGTCTTTCTTCACTCCCTAATGTACCTATAAAAGGTCTTATCCCCATTCTTAACAGAGCTGGCTATCCTTTCCTTGGTTTGGTCCTTTGCTATTCTGACTGCCTTCCCTGCCTCTTTCTGCTTTAACTGATAAAGTTCTCTGTCCTGCTCCTTCTGTGTTTCCTTACATTTTCTGAATGCTATCCTTTTCTCCTTAACCTTCTCTGCCACCTCTTTTGAGAACCGTAGTGGTTTTTTGTCGATTTGCTTTACACAAAGGCTCGTTGCCTCTCTGATGGCGGTTTTGATTACTCCCCATTGTTCCTCTACCCCTACTTCTTGCCTGTTTGCTAGTGCTTTTCTGAGGCACTCTCTCAATTTTCCAAGGTTAGCTTCCTAAAGTCCAATACTCTTGCTTTTGTATAGCTTGATTGTATGACTGTGTTTATCATGAACCACACTGTTTGGTGGTCGCTTGTTCCCAGGTGGCTACCCACTTCTAAATCTGAGATTCTTTCTCCATCCCCATTTGAGTGTATCAGGTCTAAGATTGCTCCCTCCCAAATGGGTTCCAATACTAGCTGTCTGAGGCATGCCCCTTGTAGGGCATAGAGAATGACCCTGCTCTTGGATGTGCCTGCAGCAAAGGTGCTCCAGTTAACATCTGGCATATTCAGGTCCTCCATCAACAATATCTCCCCTTTTTCTGCCATTCTAAGGATGCCTTCTATAATTTCCTTGTCCATTCCCTTCCCGATATGGGGGTCTGTATACAACCCCCATGCAGACTGTGGTGCCATTTCTTGTCTCCAGGGTGACCCAGAGTGCCTCATCTGCTCCCTGTTTACTCTTTAGTTCTGTTGCTTTGATCCCGTCCTTTACATAGAGAGCTACTCCTCCTCTTCTTTTACCCTTCCTGTCCCTCCTGTAGATTGTGCATCTTGGTATGCTGACATCCCAGTCATGGTTCTCTGTGTACCATGTTTCTGTGACTGCCACAATATCCAGGCAACCCTCTTCCATCAATGACACTAGTTCAGGGAGCTTGTTACACAGATTACAGGCATTGGTACTCATCACCCTCCACTTTTTGATGGCCCTACCCCTTTTAGCCCCATCCCTGTCCTTACTGCCTTTGCCTTTTTTTTTTACATTTACCTCTGTCCTGTTCCTAATGACTTTTCTACCTTGGTGTTTACCTCACTAATTACAGTGTTTTGTGGGGGAGGCTGGATTTCCCTGCTCCTTTTCAGTGCCTCCCTTGGCTAGTTTAAATGCTTGCCAATGAAGCATTTAAACCTCTCACCTAGGATCCCCCGGACAGATGCAGACCATTGCGCCAGTATAGGTCTGCATCCCTCCAGGTGGCTCCCCAGTCCCCAATGAAGCCAAAACCCTGAGCTCCACACCAGTTTTTCAACCATTCATTGAATTCCCTTGTGAGGAGTACCCTAGCATCACCCTTGCCTCAGAGAAGGTTACCGTATGCGCTACTTGTTCAAGGCCCCTCTCCAACTCTACAAACTCCTCTTGCACTGCTTTGATCCCATTCCAAGCCAGGTCATTTGTCCCTAGGTGGACAATGACATCCAGCTCCCTCCCTCGTGCAGCTGCTCCCATGATCCTGAGGATTTGCTTCCTGCCCCTCCAAGCCGTGGCGCCAGGCAGGCACCTTACCTCCCTCGCCCCTTCCTCCCCCACTTCTACCCCCCTAATGACCGAGTCCCCCACCAGGAGCTGTTTCCTTTCCCTGTGGGGTCCCATGCCACCCTCCTGTGGGTCTCCTTTGTGAAGGTTCCTAGCCTCCTCCTTGGTCTCCACTGCAGGTGCCTCCATGGAGGAACCACTATCCACCAGAAGAGAGTATGAATTGTGGAGAGGTACAGCTGGAGGGATGCAACTCTGTTCCACCACCCTCTCCCTCCCTGAGCCCACCCTGGTCTAGCCTCTCCTCTTTCTTGGCAACCTCTGAGGTAGTGGCATTGGCCCTGATGGTCCCCTGGGTCGGGGAGCAGATTTCACATATCCTAGCCAGGTCAGCCTGGAGACTGGCAACCTCCTCCCTCAGACCAGAGAGGTGCCTGAAAATAGGGCAGCATCGCAGCCTCCAGAATGTCTCCCAGAACACAGCCGCCCCACAGCCATTGCACTGCACCACTTCTATCATATCTTATTTTGTGTCCCCTCTCCTGTTTCTCTGTATGCTTACCCTCTCCTTTCCTTACAACTCTCACCCTTCCTGTTCTGGGACAGCAACTTCCTATATTCTTCAGTAGCCTCCTTCTTCCTTGCTCAGTGTCAGACCACCAGCAGCTGGGGCGAGCTATTGTTTCCTTTAGGTTGACAAACTAATGTTTCTCTATGATTCTTCCCTTCCTACTGCCAAACAGGAAGTTCCTGTTGTCAGTCAAATCCAGTGGCTATAAAAGTAGAAATGGCTTAGAGTAGGTGGGATGGAGGGCAATTAGTAAGAAAAAAGGCTAGCAACAGGAAGTTGTAATTGGAGTCACCCACTTTTATATTGTCTAAGCCACGCTCCCAATTAAGCTCTCTCTCTCTCTCTCTCTCTCTCCCCTCCTCCTACTGATTTAGCAAAGTAAGTTGATACAGAACCCTTCCCAGCACAGAACACACAATGACTTTCTTTTCTTTTTTAACCCTAAATAAGACCCCTTCTACTTCTAATAAAGTATCTGTCTGCATAA
Organism: Neoceratodus forsteri; assembly: GCA_016271365.2. Lineage (NCBI taxonomy): Eukaryota > Metazoa > Chordata > Ceratodontiformes > Ceratodontidae > Neoceratodus > Neoceratodus forsteri. The sequence goes on along the minus strand of CM028130.1, from coordinate 1,118,300,675 downwards.
TCTCAACAGACACGGACTCCTGCTGAGACAGAATTGTTAAATTAGTAAGAAAATGGTAGCTTATTTTAGTTAGTTGCTTTCTGCTCTACAAGAAAGATTTCTGTCTTCCAAAGGCTAGCAACAGGTGACAACAAGGCTAGCAACAAAGAGCTCCACTAGTGATTTCTATGGCGAGACCTCCCCCTTCTTTCAAAGCTACGAACCGAAGATGTGGAATAGTCTTGCTCATCTCTTAGTTTTGTTTTCTTTCACTCAGTCACTTCTATTTCCACTTTATTGATCTTTGTGGTTAATTCCTAGTCACGTTTTTGTTCAGAGTGCTGCACTGCTGCATTGTTCTAATTCTTTCTGTGTCTTTGTAATTATTGTCCTGACTCTCGTAATTCGCTTCATCCTCAAGTATGAGGATGTCCACAAACTCAGTTGAACATTTGGCTAGGGCTGCTTCCCATTTATCTTTATGAATTAAATTATCTAGACCACATGTATGGCATTTGCCTAGTCATAGTCCTCTTGCTGCCCAGCTTCTTTGTTGAGAAGCTTCCAGACCAAATCGATTATAAATTATTAACTTCTTTGGTTAGGAAATTTTCTAACTTAAAAATATTCTGTGACTCTGACTCCTTTCATCATTTACTTCTGCTGTTAGGTTTATATCTTGTTCATGCTGGGATGCTCCGTCATTGATTCTGCTAGTGCTGGTAAGGCTCAACTTCCTAGGGTCTCCCTGGTTCTTCATAATTTGAGATGTCTATTATCAAGTAAGGAAGGCTCACCAGTCACTGCTCCTGGCTGCAGTTACAGCTGACTTGCAGCTGGCTTTCGCAGTCCTGAAACCATCTTAGGACATCTGGGCAGCTTGATATTCATTGAAGATACTTGCTATAGGCTTGATAGCAGCGTACCAAGCAAATCCCGGTGCATTCAAAAACTGACCATTTTAGAAGGAAAAAAGATTGCACTCGTAGACCAGGTGATGCTGCAAAGGTTTTTCATTTCCTCATGCCACACACATATTGTATACCATCACCAGGTGAAAACACACTGCAGCCAGGAAACGTCCCCAGCGTTTCAAGGCACACCAGCCTCTTCGTAAGGAGGAATGCTGGGATGCCTCCTGTACCCTTCCTTAAATCCTATGTTTTAATGAATTAAATTGATTTATTCCGATCGGCAGACAAGTTGAACGTCTGTTTAATAGAATACAAGATATGTATAATCAGGAAGTATTACATCTGGCAATGGCAAAATCCATGAAAAAAGTAGTGATGACTTAAACCTTATTTGCAGACACAACAGAACAACAGATTTACTTGTGATTAGGAACTAAACAAGAGAAAAACAACTTGTGGCAATCTGCCTTAACCAGGAGTTTAAAGCACTGGTTACAATTTTTGAAACCAGTGGATCCTGTCCTTTTCTTGGGTTTGTCACATGCCAGTCACTGACAGCACACAGGAAAAAGGGCTGTGGTTCAGAGGGTTACAGCTTGGTTCTCACCGAAAAAAACAGGAACCGCGAATAAAATTTAAAACTCCAAAATTTATAAAGCCTGAAGTGAAAACCAATATTAGAACAATAAACCCAACACAAAAAAATTATAACTTCTGTTCCTCACAGAGTACCGGGAAGGGAAAAATGGGTATCGCAAGTGATGACCAGAAGAATTTAGTACTGCTCTTAAAAAAAATGGCAAATTCACATCAGGCTGAATATAAAAATATATTTTAAAGGGGTTTAAAAATGTGATTTTGCCAATGCAGGAACCAAGTTTTATCAGATAATTCTTGATTCCCTAGAACTGCAAGGGAACCAAGAAGAAATCATAAAACAGCAGAAAAATACTCTAAACCTAAAGAAGAGTATCAAAATCCGACTAAAAGAAACAAAAGCGACTTTGGAGCGCTGCTTCCTCTCAGGTAGAGAAAAAAACAGGTTACTCACCTGTAACAGTAGTTCTAGGAGTGGTATATGTTGTTCATCCACACTTGTTGGTGTGTCCTTTCCCTTTAAGAATCTTGCCGGAAGATCTTGAAGCTGGCTCCTCCCACCCACCCAGATGGTATAACCCTCGGCTCCGCCCCATGACGCCAGATCTTTGACTGCTGGAAGCTCAGGTTGTGTGTCAAAAGCCAGGGAGGTCAGGTGGGTTCGTGAGGATGCCGTAGGGTTGCCACCTATCTGGTTTTTGACCGGATAATCTGGTTTTTAGGGTCCTTATCCAGTCATCCAGTTTTGGTAACATGCAGACCGGTTTTTGGGCCATTTTGAGTGCTCATATACTCTTAAAACTGATGTATCAAATCATTCACTGTTTTGGCTGCATTACATGACCAGGTTACAAAGAAGTTCTGCTGTCACAATCATTCAGACCTGCCTTTGTTTGTAAAACTAGACTGTCTGAGAGGTGTAAAGTATGGCCATTAAGATCATTAGCAGTAAATTAACCTAGTCTTTTCCACTCTGAATTTTAAGTATGGTCTTTTACTGCTATGACAAGAAACAGTTTTTACACCTTTATGTGCTCTCATGTGTTTCTTTTTGTTTGTTCTATATTATGGTAAGTTTTAAACCCATTTTTGTTAAATTAATAATGTAACTTTTATTGCTTTTATCACTACATTTGCTCTCATTTTTTGTATTACCTGAATATTCCATGATATTAGCTACACTTTGACAGGTCATTCAGATAAACAGCATGGAATGGTGTATCTGAAATTATGGAATGTCTTAGAAATATGAAAAAAAAAAAAAACAGCAGTAGCTGCTGTGGTAAAGAGGAACACAGTGCAGTATTAAGGGTACCACAAGCATTGATAATTAAGTTATCAAAAATTGGTCAAAGAATCAGAATACATGGGTGACATGGAAAGGAAAATGGGAGAGTGTTTAACCGAGGGCTGAGCAATAAGCTGTGGATGAACTTGGCACATCCAGCAGACCTGAGTTTGATTCCCACAACCTCCACTTAAATACTGTGTGACCCTAAGCAAGTCACTTAACCTTCCTGTGCTCCTGGGTCACTCCTGTAAAATGGGCTGTGTGGCCTATGGGAGTTAACCTGGTTGCCAAAGAATAAAAATAAATAACTGAAAAAATAAATGAAATAAATAACAGTATAAAAATAATTTCCTATCACTAGTAATGTCTATTCCAACATTACAAATGGCTTTGGAGGACGAGTGATATACTCGCCAGTCATAAAAAAGGGGGTGGAGCCAAAGGCGGAGTTTGGGGTGTGGTTTCGGATCCGGTTTTTACCTCATCCGAAGGTGGTAACCCTAGTGGATGGACAACATATACCACTCCTAGAAAGTGCAGTTACGCAAGATCTTACCGTAACAGTAGATCTTCAAGGAATGTCTCTTGCAGTAGGTCATTATTTCTGGGAGGTTCCAGCAGGTGGCACTATCACACGGCAGCTTCTTCCAGAAGCCTTTCACCAGGGACCACCCACACGACATCATTCATGACATTTCCTGGCTCTGCCTATAAAAGTGGGTGGTCCCTGGTATCCTCTGTTCCCCGCCGGGTTCAGCTCGCAAAAGTGAGGGACCAAGAGAAACTGAGGTACCAGTGAGTCCCAACCCTAAGTCCTTAAGAGTATGATTTCCCTGTTAGAGAAAGCAGGAGGACAGAGGGGGCAGGAAACTACCTACTGCAAGAGACATTCCTCCAAGATATACTGTTAAGGTAAGATCTTACATAACTGCACTATCTTCTATGGAATGGTCTCTTGCAGTAGATCATTACTTCTGGGAGATTCCCAAGCAGTTATGTCCCGATGGGAAGGACACTTATGATAGTATGCCTCGAAGCACTGCGTGGCCAAAGGCCGTTGTGTGTCTGGAGGCAATATCTAGGTTACAGTGCCTGGTAAAGGTATGGATGGTAGACCAGGTAGCCGCATTGCAAATTTCGGTAATGGAGGCACCTTTGAAGCTAGCCGCTATGGCTCTTGTACAGTGAGCTTGCAACTGACCTGGTAAAGGTTTGTTGCATTTCTTATAACAAAAGCAATGCAACGGGCTAACTAGCACGAAAGTGTGAGTTTGGCCACCAGGAGGCCTTGCCGACCTTGGGTAAAGCTGACGAAGAGTTGCAAGGTTTTGCAGATAGGCTTCGTCCGGTCAATATAACAATGTAGGATGCGGTGAACATCCATTGTGTGTAAAATATATTCCCCTGGATTAGAGTATTCGGGTGTAGAAGACTGGTAATTCTAGGGTTTGGTTTAGAGTTTGTTCTGAGACTGCTTTTGGAAGAAAGAGGGTGTTGTGCAAAGTGCTAACTGGTCTGTATGAAATATTAAGTAAGGTTTTCTACACATAAGAGCATGAAGTTCAGAAATGTGTCTGGCTCACGTAATAGCCATTAAAGAACAAGTTACTCATCTGTAACAGTAGTTCTAGTAGTGGTATATGTTGTTCATCCACACTGTGGCATTGTCCCCTTCCACTTTAAATCTGCCGGAAGTCTTCAAGCTGGCTCCTCCCACCCACTCGGGTGGTATATACCTCGGCTCCGCCCCATGACACCAGATCTTAGCCTGCTGGAAGCAAGGTTGTGCGCGTCTGCAGCCGGGGAGGTTGGGTGGGTCCATGTGGATGAACATATACCACTGGTAGTACTGTTACAGGTGAGTAACCTGTTCTAGGAGCGAGGATATGCGGTTCATCCACACTGTTTGGCAGACTCCAAGCAGTTCTCCGGGAAGACAGAGGCAAGGCGCCCACCCCCTACTTAGGGAACAGAGATTGGAGAACTGAAGCCCCAAAACCAGCATCCCAGCGTGACTCAAGGTCGATGAGGTAGTGGGTAATGAAGGTGTTTGCTGACTTCCAGGTAGCAGCCTGACAGATGTCCTGGATGGGGATGTCCCTGGAAGCAGCCACCGATGCAGCAGTGTGGCGGGTAGAATGAGCTCTTATCCCTCTGGCAGGCTCCTTGCCCACCAACTCATAGCACAGACCTATGCATGATGTAATCCATCTTGCAATACTCTGCTTCACTGCAGGTCTGCCAGAAGCGGCTTCACCGTAAGTGACAAACAGCTGGCGAACCTCTGCACGAATATCTGCCGTCCTCTCCTTATAATAGGAGAGAGCAAGTCTCAGGTCCAAGGTATGGAGCCTGCACTCGGCGTCTGCGGTGTAATTAGGGTAGTATAACTGCAGAGTCAACACCTGGTTAAGGTGAAACTGACACCACCTTCGGAAGGAATTTCAGGTGAGGGTGCAGGACAACTTTGTCCCTGTGAAAGACCAGATAAGGGGAATCCACCAAAAGCACATGGAGCTCCCCTGTCCATCTGCCTGACATGATAGCTACCAGGAAGGCCGTCTTCCACGACAAGTGTGACAACTCACACTTGTGCATGGGTTCGAATGGCTTGCCCATGAGCTTTGCCAAAACCATAAACAGATCCCACGGAGGTGGAGGTTCATGCACTGGAGGGGATGTGTGATCCAGACCTTTGAAAACGCGCCCGACCACTGTCTCCTGTGCCAATGTCGACTGACTGGCCCACGCCCGGTAAGCAGAAATGGCTGCCAGGTGCACCCTAAGGGTCGATGACCGTAGACCCCCTTTGGAGACAGACCAAAGATAGTCGAGAGTGTTAGTCACAGAACAGGATAAGGGATCCAGACCCTTACCCTGACACCAAATGGAAATCTTTTCCATTTGAAGGCATAACATTTCCTGGTCAATTCCTTTCTAGATTCCTCCACCACGGTGTAGACATCTTTGGAAAGACCCAAAGCCTGGAACTCTAGCAGCTCAGGTACCAGGCTGTGAGGGGCAGGGATTGAAGGTTCGGATGGAAGACCTTCCCCTGGTTTAAAGATATCAGGTCCGGGTGTGTACAAAGCCGCTCCGGCAGGCCTGCAGCTGAGGCTGAGGAGATCTAGATACCAGAACTGGCGTGGCCAGTCTGGGGCTACCAGAATCACCTTCACCTTGTCCCTCCTCACCTTGAGTAACACCTTGTGGATCAAGGGAAATGGAGGGAAGGCATAGAGGAGGCTTGGGGTCCACAGCCTCGAGAAGGCATTCCCCCTGCAGCGAGCCCTGCTGAGGGTGGCGAGCATGATACAGCCTCAGCTTGTTTTTTCCCTGGAGGCAAACAGGTCCACCATCGGTTTGCCCCAACGGGAGAACAGGCTGCAAGCTACCTCTGGATGGAGAGACCACTCGTGGGATGTCTAGCCTATGCGGCCGAGAGCATCTGCTAGCTGGTTCGAGGCTCCTGCCACATGGATGGCTAGGAGACCCGCCTCCAACCGGCTTACGAGGGTCCAGATGCAGAGCACCTCCTTGCACAGCAGACGGGAGTGCGTGCCGCCCTATTTGTTGAGGCAGTACATGGTCATGGTATTGTCCATCTGGACTTGAACCACTTGACCCCGGAGTTGAGGAGCAAAAGCTGATAATGCCAGTCTGACTGCTCTGAGCTCCAACAGGTTGATGTGGCATCAGGACTCCTCAGAGGTCCAGAACCCGGGGTCCCTGTTGTCCCCCAAGTGGGCTCCTCAGCCCATGAGAGGCGCATCGGTCGTAAGGACAACCGTCGGCTCAGAGCGGACAAACTGGATCCCTTCCTGCAACTGGTATGGGGCGGTCCACCATTGGAGAGCGTCCCACGTCTTCTGGGTTACAGTGATCAGCTGGTCGAAATGACCGTGGCACTGAGTCCACTGGGCGGCCAGCTCCCATTGGAAGAGGCGCATGTGCAACCGGGCCCAACAGACCACCGAGGTGCACGCCGCCATGTAACACATAAGGCACGGAAAGTCCATAGCAAGGCGCGAGTGCCCAACCAGAAATGATTGGGCAAAGGAGGAGAGGACCTCCGCCCTGTCCACCAGGAGCCGAGCTCTGGCTTGACAAGAGTCGAGCTCTGCCCCGATGAAGCCCATCACCTGGGAAAGCACAAGTTCCGACTTGGCCTCGTTGATCAGGAGTCAGAGTTGCAAGCAGGTCTGGAGGGCCAGATCCCTAGAATTCTCCACCTCCTGTTAGGTGGAACCTGCCAAGAGCTAATCGCCGAGGTAAGGGTAGATTCTGACTCATCGATGCCGTAGATAGGCCGCCACCACTGCAATGCATTTGGTGAAGACCCGTGGGGCCGATGACAGGCTGAACGGCATGGCTCGGAACTCGGACAGGGTCCCCTCAACCCTGAAGTAGAGGAACCGCTGATGGGACAGACAGATTGGGATGTGAAAGAATGCGTCCTGCAGATCCAGTGAACAGAACCACGTTTCGCTCCAAGGATGGTATGATCTGGGACAGAGTGACCATCCAAAAAGTGCGAGACCTGAGAAACCGATTCAGGTTGTGAAGATCTAGAATGGGGCGCCAACCCTCGTCTGCTTGGGCACCAGGAATTACCTGGAGACAAAGCCTGGGTTTGCTGGAAGATCCGCCACAGGAGCTACTGCCTCCTCGCGGAGCAGCTGAGCTATGTCGTCTCGAAGAGCCTAGTGTGTGCATGCGGAAATATGTTCCTCCAGAGGGGCTCAGGCTCGGCTGGGAGGGTACTGCTCGAACTCTAGAGGCAGTCCCCAACCGACCACTTCAAGAACCCACCTGTCTGAAGTGATAGCGGACCAGGCAGAAAGGAAGTGGCGGAGCTGACCCCCCACGGGAGGGCCCAGAGCTGGAGTGAGAGATAGGTGTGGAAACCCCCATCCCGTTACTGGGCAGGCTTGGAGGAGGAGAAGGCTCCAGGACCTGATCCTCGGCCTCCTTTGCGGGCCTGTTGGGGTCCAGGCTTGGGTCAAGGGTGCCAAGCTTGAGCCTGCTGCTGACCTCCTTGATAGGAGGGCTGTCGAACCGCAGGGGAAGAATGCCTAAAGGGTGGCTTCTTCTGCTGGTTCTTGCCCAAAGAACCCTTGGCAGAAGTGGCATCCAAGGTGGCGCTGGACTGCTCTATGCGCTGTATGTGATCAGCCACTCTTGGACCGAACAGGTCGGTCCCCAGGAAAGACACATCAGCCAACTTGTGCTGAGTATCCACCGGGAAGGAGGAAAGCCTCAGTAAGCCCTGCGATGAGAGGCCACTGCGGCGGCCATCGAGCTGGCACAAGAATCCCCTATGTTCAGGGCCATCTGGAGCTGCTGTTTGGCAACAGCACGGCCCTGGTTACGGATCTGTTTGACCGTGATCTGCATGTCCGCAGGGAGATGAGGGAGGATTTTGTCTAATGACCCAAGAAGGGCATGAGAGAAGTGTGCCATAATGACTGCCGAGCTTGGGCATGAGGCAGGGCGCTGCCAAAGCTCAAGGGCCGTGCCAACAATGGCTTCGTACACTGGAAAGGCCTCCGTCGGGGTATCCCCTCTCTTCAGAATATCTGTGAGAGGGTACTCCGCCTTTTTCTGCACAGGTTCCTGGGACATTCTGGTGGAGTCAGAAATGAGATGGAGAATCCCTTGAAGGAGGAAGGGCCTACCTCCATCCCCATGCCAACGGACGACTCGTCATCCCCCGGATGCGAGTGGAGCCCGGTGACAGAGTCTGAAGAGTCGTGACACAGCAGTCTACTGCCTAAATCACCCTCGATCCTCCAAGGGAGGTCCGGGGTGACCGTAAACGACAGATGTCAGGGAAGGCCGGTGTCTAGTCTGTCCTCTTTCGAGGGAGCCCCTCCAACAGGCTGCTTAGGTGGCAGTGCCACCGGAATAGGTGGCGAGACCGGGATAGGACGAACCAGAAGACGGGCCTGCCCCACGGGCGGAGGGAACCAGGTACTTCAAAGCCGGAGGGGTCGGGCTTCGGCCTGGGAGGGGAAGCTGGCATGCCGGGTGGGGCAGCGGAACCGCATCTGCCCGTCAGGATCAGCTGTTGCCACATAAGATCATCATAGTGCCGGAGTTTCCGGAGCCTCTCTCGTCGCCGAGGACCACGACCTGTGGCGTGCTTATGGCTCTTCCTCATGTCATTAGGCCGAGGGGGTCCTGGACCATGACAGAGATCGGGGAGGCCGACTCGGTCGATCGGGAGACACCGGTGTGATCGGTGAAACCCTAGGGTCCGGAACCGGGTCCTTGATGGGGACACCAGCAAGCTGGGTCTCCTCATCCAGAAATACCAGGACCGGAGTCCATTCTAGTGAGTTACTGGCACCGGCAGGTAACAAAGGGTTGATCAGGTCGAGGATAGTTTCTACCTCGTCGCCCACGTCCTCTGTCCCCTGGCCAAATGGAAGATCCGTGAAGCCAGTGGCCGAGGATGCGATCTCGACTGAGGTCAAGGTACAGTGTTCCTGGGACTCGGACCTTTCTCGGTCTCAAGAACATCTTCGTCAGGACGAAGACAACGGGTCCTTATCACTCTTCTGAGAGCGGGATGAGTGCGAGCCCGAAGGTGCCTCTCCCTGAGTGCGGAGAGACTGGCACATCTCCTTAAAAGATCCCATAAAGGTGAAGCCCAGGTTCAGCGGGACGAAGAAGCTTTGATTGGCCAAAGCGCGAGCGGCTTCTTCCTTGAACGCCTTCATCTGTTCCAGCTGATCAGTGGAGCCCGTGGCAACCGCCCACCTTGCCTCCTTTGACTTCACTGGACGGTTCCTTTTTTCCAGACTCCCCAGCTTCAGGAGTGCCTTGCGGTAGTCCAGGACGTTGGGACAGAAGGCCAAGCAAAAGCTACACGACGAGGTGTCATGGCAGACACCTAGGCAGTGGACGCACGTGAGGTGGGGATCGGTGCGTGACATCTTCTGGCCAGAGGGACACCGGAGAAATCCCGGGGAAGATTTCTCCTCCATGATCGATGCTGCAAAACTGCGATCGCCAACTCGAACGAGTTTGAGCTTCGGTAAAACCAATAGTTTGAAAGCCAGGGCCTACAAAATGTGAGAGTACAATGGAGGCAACCTGCATCTTCCAGCAGAAAGGAAGATCTGGGGTGCAACCAAGGTATATACCACCCAGGTAGGTGGGAGGGGCCAGCTTGAAGACTTCCAGCAGATTTAAAGTGGAAGGGGACAATGCCAAACAGTGTGGGTGAACAACATATCCACGCTCCTAGAAATGTTTTCCATGACAGAAAATTAAGATCGCAAGTGGCCGTAGGTTCGAACAGTTCCACTGTCAATTCTTCGATTATAAAAGTTTAGATCCCATGGTGGAATGGGACTTCGAATTGATGGTTTTAAGTGTAATACACCTTTTAGGAATAGTTTTGCCAAATGTTGATCTAAGAGATGGCCATCTAGTGGTTGGGGGAAAGCAGAGATGTCCACTAAATGAACCTTTATGGGTGAATAACTGAGGGCCTCCCTGAATAGGGTGGTCAGGTAACCCAAAGCCCTTCTGAGTGGGCAAGAATATGGATTTAATAATTGGGACGCTGACCAGATGGCAAAGCGTTTCCATTTGTAGCTGTAAATCTTTCTGGTATTCTGTTTACAAGTGGCCAGTAGGATGTCTGCTACTTTTTCTGATACTTGTCTACTTATGAAGATGTCTTCAGGAGCCAAACATGAAGATGTAGGGTCTTCAGATTGGGATGAACCCTTGAGCCGTGGCCTTGTGTCAAGAGGTACGGTCTGGATGGCAATGGAATTGGTTCTGCTATCTATAGATGTTGGAGCAATGTAAACCATGCCTGCCTGGGCCACATGGGAGCTATGGGAAACATGGTGGCCGGCTCCATTTGCAGTTTCATTAGTGTTTTGAGTAGGAGAGGGACTGGCGGGCAGGCATATAAGTGGAATCCTGTCCCAGGTTGGGATATAGCATTTACAGATTTTCCCTTTGTGCTCGGGATAATGAAGAGGTATCTGGGTCTGATTGCATCAGTAGATGACCCAGGATTAGATATGGATGGAAGGTGTGCAATGCGCATTTCCAATAGAGTGGTATGTTGTCGGGCATGTGTGGCATTCCACTTGCCCTGTGCCTGATGTGGATCCACTGTTCTTATAATGCCCACTGAATGGGGAGCATTCTCGGATGTGCATGTTCCATTGTTTGGATGGATGCTGCCATATGTCCAAGTAGGTGGAGCGGGCATCTCGCTGTGGTCATTTTTATGACTGTACTTGCACAGCCTGTTGTAGTAAAGTGTCCTGACGTGCCAGTGGGAGGAAGGCTTTGGCAACTGTCGTATCCAGTGTCGCTCCTATGTAATGGAGTGTCCGGGACAGGTGAAGATTGGATTTTGGCCAATTTACCGTGATCACTAGACTGTAGAACAACTGAAGGGTCTCCATTAGGAAGGATAGCAGTTGCTCTCAGGAATGTGTGTTTATGAGCCCATCGTTGAGGTATGTAAATATGTGGTGTCGTTTTCTCAGAGCGGCCGCTACCACCACTAGGCATTTCGTAAAGACGGGGAGCAGATGAAAGGTCAATGGCAAAGCTCTGAATTAGTAGTCCCCCCAGTAAATTAAATTTGAGGTATTGTTGATAGGCTGCATGAATGAGGTATGCAAATATGTGTCCTTTATGTCTAATGCAGACATCCAGTCCCCTTGCTTCAGTAATGGTAGTACGGATGATCATCCGGAATGTTTATATTGGATGTATTCGTTTAGTGGATGTAGGTCCAGTACGGGTCTGAGAACCCTTGTTTTCTTGGGTACCAAGAAGAAATGGGAGTAGAATCCTTGGTGGTGGTGTTTTATTGGAAGTGGTACAATGGCCTGTTTTATAAGTAGGGCCTGTAATTCCTCCTGCAGGATAACAGTGTGGTCTGGAGGGTAATAAACCCATTGTGGAGGAAATACGGTGGTGTTTCTTTTAATGCCACGGTATGTCCAGTCTGAATGAGATGGAGTACCAAAGAGTCTCATTTTTTTTCCTAGGCCTTCAAATGAAGGGCAAAACAACCCCCTACTGCCTCCGAGGCCTGGTCGAGGAGACTGGTGGTCAGCCCTGACAAGTCGTTGGGAATCTGATGTACCTGCGCCTCCTGAGGGGCAAGTACGCAGAGGACGGGTGTTGGTTGTTGTACCTTTTGTGGGTTAACCTTGTCCTCTAATGGTATTTCCTATGGAAAGCTTGTAATGATTTTATAATACACCGCATATACCTGGTCTGTACGTAGTTGACGGCCGGAGGCTCGAAGATCCTTTAGGATGATCTGTGTTCCTGGGCCAAATTTATTAATGGGGTATTGGCCACTTTATGTTGTACGTCCGGTGTCACACCAGAGACCCTGAGCCCTGCTTGGCGGCAAAGGGCAATGCCAGTGGCTAAAACTTTAGCTGATATCAGAACAGAGGACAAGTATTAATGGTCTAGTGGAGCCTGGTAGAGGCGATCTGCTTTATGAGGTACAGCTGGTGTAGCTGAAGGCTGGCGCTATGCCTCCGCAAAAGTATTTTGATAAATAGGTATTAGTGGGAGAACCACTAGAACTGGGTCTTCAAGTGGTGCAATGGCCCCTGCGGGTTGTGACAAGTCCTCGTCAAGAGAGGATGCAACAGAATATGGTGGGTCTTGTCCCTCATGCTCTATATCAAGAGAGTTTTTCTCATAAATGTCCTCTGGAAATTCCCCAATACATCAGGTCTGTTTTCCGAATAGTATTCCTCTAAGGAGGAGGAAGTGAGGAAGGGAAGGGTTCTAAATCAGAGCGAAGTCTCTTAGAAGGTGGCGTAGTCAGAATTTCAGAGTACTGGGGTTCAGATTGATCTAGTAGAGGACCGTACCCCAATGATTACTACACAGTATGAATAATATGTTCCATATCAGGAAGCTGAGAGGGTGGTAAGTCCACCGTCTGGGGTTGAGTACCCACTGTAATTTTATGTTATTGAAGATAGGGGGCGCTACGGAGGATCCAGCCGTGCCCCTATAAAAGAGAGCCCTGGATCCCTAGTAGTGGAAGACATGCCCCTATATGATGTAATTTGTGAAGGGGGGGGCATTTGAAGAGGTGCAAATGAGGCTGTTTTGTCATTACTAAGGGTGGGTTGTGACCCTGTAATTTGTGAATCGGGGTCCCCATATGAGTAAGAGGGGATGCCCACTGGTGCTGATGTTAGTGTAGTCACCTCCATTGATGAGGGAAAAGCACCATAATGTCATGTTTTATGAGCAAAAACAAGCTCTACTGGACGCGGAATGAAGCCAGTTGACGGGGAAGCATGAAAAAGATGCTGACGATGGTAGAAGCGTCCCGTCGACGAGGGAATCGTGAACACATGTTCCGTTGATGGGGAAAAGCAGTCCCATCGACGAGGGAGGTAGCCCCTTCAATGAGAAATGCTCCAAAGTGTTCTCCGTCGATGGGGGAAGCAGTCCCGTTGATGAGGGAGCTAAAATATGTGCTCCCAGTAGCCTCCGTCGACAAGAGATAGGCTTAAATGCTGTTGTCAATGAGAGGGTATCCACCGACGACAAACATCTCACTGATGAGACAGTTTTTGTTAAAGTTGCAGCTGAAGTGTGGCATGTAAGGACTTGAGTCTAATTTTTTTTGAAGGCAGACCAGTGGATCTGGATTCCTAGGTGCGAGCCCCCAAGTCTGAAACAGGAAGTTTGTTCTTCCATGTAAGGACTTGAGAGGAGTTTTTCCTTGTCCTTTTTGTTTTGAAAGCAGACTCACTGGATCTGGAGCCCTTGGTATGAGAGCCCCAAGTCTGAAACAGGAAGTTTGTTCTTCCATTAAATAAGTTTAAAGTTGTTGCAACCGTCTCTTTCTGGTTGCAATGTTAAATTCCTGGAAAAAAGCACAGGTAATGGTGTTGTGTGTGAAGCCCAGACACCTTAGGCAATATAAATGATTGGTTCAGTTCTCATCGATGACTGCTACATAGAAGATTGATCTAGTTGTTGTGCAAGCTGAAGCCAGCAGAAAAGTGAACAGAGGATACCATGGACCACCCAGTTTTATAGGCAGAGACAGGAAATGATGTCATGAACCGTGTCATGTGTGGGTGGTCCCTAATGAGACTGCTGGAAGAAGCTGCCATGTGATAGTGCCACTTGCTGGAACCTCCTAGAAGTAATGACCTACTGCAAGAGACCATTCCATATAAGATCTACTGTTACAGGTAAGTAACCTGTTTTTCTAGGATCGTGGATATGTTGCTCTGTCCACACTTACTGGCAGACTCCTAGCAGTTCTCCAGGAGGAGGGAGGCAAGGCACATACCCCCTATGAAATACTTACTTGGGGAAACAGAGATTGGAGAACTGAGGCCCCAAAACCAGCATCCTGGCATGACTCAAGGTCGATGTGGTAGTGGGTGATGAAGGCGTTTGCTGACTTCCAGGTAACAGCCCTGCAGATTTCCTGGATACGGATGTCCCTGGAAGCAGCCACCGATGCAGCGGTAAGGTGCGTGGAATGAGCTCTTATCCCTCAGGGAGGCTCCTTGCCCGCCAACCTATAGCAGAGATCAATGCAGGATGTAATCCATCTGCCAATCATCCGCTTTGCTGCAGGTCTACCAGGTGCGGCCTCAGCGTAGGTGACAAACAGCTGGCGAACTTCTCCCAGAATTTCAGCCGTCCGCTCCTCATGGTAAGAGAGCACATGTCTCAGGTCCAAAGTACGGGCCTGTACTCTGCCTCCGAGGTGTAACTGGGGTAGTACACCAGCAGAGTCAGCACCTGGTCAAGGTGAAACTCTGACACCACCTGCGGAAGGTATTTCGGATGAGGGTGCAGGACAACCTTGTCCCAGTGGAAGACCAGGTAAGGAGACTCCACCGAGAGCACCTGGAGCTCCCCAGTCCTGGCTGACGTGATAGCCACCAGGAAGGTGGTCTTCCACAACAAATGTGACATCTCACACTTGTGCATTGGTTCAAATGGCTTGCCCATGAGCTTTGCCAATATCAGCAGCAGATTCCCATGGAGGTGGAGGTTCATGTGCCGGAGGGGATATGGGGTCAAGGCCTCTAAAGAAACGGCACACCACCTTCTCCTGTGCCACCATCTGCTGACCGGTCCGTGTCCGGTAAGCAGAGATGGCTGCCAGGTGCACCTTAGGGGTCGTAGACCGAAGATCCCCTTTGGAGAAAGACCAAAGGTAGTCTAAGATACTAGCCACTGGACAGGTTAAAGGGTCCAGGCCCTTACCATGACACCAAATGGAAAACCTTTTCCATTTGAAGGCACAGCACCTCCTGGTCAACTCCTTCCTGGATGCTTCCATTACTGTGAGTACATCCTCAGAGTGACCCAGAGCCTGGAACTCCAGCCGCTCAGGAACCAGGCTGTCAGGTGCAGGGATTGACAGTCCGGACGGAATACCTTCCCCTGACTGACAGATAACAGGTCCAGGCGTATTGGAAGACACCACAGAGGCTTGGAGCTGAGGATGAGGAGATCTGGATACCAGAAATGGTGAGGCCAGTCTGGGGCTACCAGGATCACCTGTGCCTTGTCCCTCCTGACCTTGAGGATCACCTTGTGAACCGAGGGAAGGCACAGAAGAGGCCTGGGGTCCACAGACTAGAGAAGACATTCCCCTGCAGCGAGTCCTGCCGAGGGGGGCGGGCATAAAACAGGGTAAGCTTGCTGTTCTCCCGGGAGGCAAACAGATCCACCTGAGGTTTGCCCCAGTGGCAGAACAGGCTGTGTACTACCTCTGGATGGAGAGACCACTCATGGGACTTCTCGTCTGCACGGCTGAGCGCGTCCGCCAGTTGATTTGAGGCTTCTGCCATATGGATGGCTAGGAGATCTTCCTCAAGTCAGCTCACAAGGGTCCAGATGCGTAGCGCTTCCCTGCACAATAGCCAGGAGTGCGTGCCGCCCTGTTTGTTGAGGTAATACATGGTCATGGTATTATCCATCTGGACTTGCACCACCTGACCCCAAAGGAGTTCGAGCGAATGCTGACAGCTCCAGTCAGACTGCTCTGAGCTCCAGCAGGTTGATATGATATCGGGATTCCTCGGGGGTCCAGAACCCATGGGCTCTGTGGTTCCCCATGTGGGCTCCTCAGCCCATTAGAGAGGCATCAGTCGTAAGAAATTCAAATTACGTACTTACCGTAATTATGATCTTTCTGTGCATCTTCACCATTCATCACAGATGGGTACTGGCCGGAG
Source organism: Neoceratodus forsteri (assembly GCA_016271365.2). Lineage (NCBI taxonomy): Eukaryota > Metazoa > Chordata > Ceratodontiformes > Ceratodontidae > Neoceratodus > Neoceratodus forsteri. Next base: position 1,118,284,653 of record CM028130.1, on the reverse strand, counting down.
GTCAGGACCTTGAAGGAGCTTTTTTTTTTTTGAAGATAGGCGGAGCCGACGCAGCCTGGCGCGCGCCCCCAGGCCGACGATATGCAGCCAGAGGATTAGAAGTTGTGTGAATGATCACCGCCTCCAGTTCTGAGTCGCCGGAGAGGTAGAGGAAGGGATGGAGGGTGGGACAGAAAGTCCAAGGGACAGAAAAGGAAGAGAAAAACTGAACTAAAAGGAGAAATAACGACTGAGAGGACAGTATAGAAAACAAAGACTAAGGGATTGGGTAGGTTCCAATCCCTGGAAGCTGAAGGGGAGAGAAATTTAGGAGAGAGAGTGAGAGGTAAGAAGGATCCAGGACCCTTGTCCGTCACCAGATACTAAGGAACTGCAAGGAGTAGCAAAGCTCTCTTGCCAGAATTCAAGGCACAGAATAACTGGCAATACCCCTGAAAGCAGAGTCGGCTGTACTGGAGAAGGACAGGAAACAAGGACCTAGTACTCTCTCTTGAAAGATGTTTTGGTGAAAGAAGGAGAAGACCCTCCTTTTTTTTTTTTTTAAAGGAGAAATAGGGCAACAGAAACTCCCACCCTATAAGGGTGAAAATGTGAGTAGAGAAGGAGTGCCAGACAAAATGTACCCTTTAGGGCGAAAACTAACTCCCCCTGTGTGTCCCAACTTTAACCCGCTCAGAAGAGGGTGAGGCACAGAGGGAGGAGGATCCAGAGACTGGAGCCCCAAGGGGGATGGTGGGAGGGATTGTGATGAATGGTGAAGATACACAGAAAGATCATAATTACGGTAAGTACGTAATTTGAATATCTTATCTGTGTCAATCTTCACCATTCATCACAGATGGGTGAGTACCAAGCCCCCCGAAGGGGGTTGATTAATTGCACCCAAGGACAGTGTCCCTCAGCCCTCAGTGGGTGACACAATTGTTGGGAACCTTCTGGGCCTGAGGAGGCCGAGAGTGGGAGAGCGAGACGGGTCCCCGGAGGAGGGAAGGAATTTGCCCCAACAACGTAGTCTCGCCCTATGGGAAAAGAGATAGGTTCCCTGGTGAGCAGAGCAAATCACCCTACGCCGGGCCAAGGGTGACAACCGGGAGAGGCGAAGCCATGCCGATCTTCTGGTGCAGATCGCTGTCCCTACGACCCTGGTAGCTACCTCACTGGTGTCGTAAGATGCCCTTGCTTGATGCCTTGCTAGCTCCAGGCCACGTGCAGAGAGAGCAATGGCTTGCCTGGTTTGCTCTGAGTCAGGCAGAGCGGCTAGGAACTGACCTAGTGCTGACCACAAGTACCTGTTATAGGCAGCGTGAGTGGGCCTGATGCGCAGAAATGGAGAGAAGCAACTGTGTCGAGTAGGAAAGTCCTCCTCCCCAGAAATCAAAATCCGAAGAGTCCTAATCTGGGGCCGGCCACGGTGGAGGCGCGAAGCCGTCAGGAGTGTCCAGGTGCGCCAATCCGGATCATGGGATGAGGCAGAGCCTCGAGACTCGGGAGTGCAATACCTCTGGCAGAGGTCCCTAGGGCAGGGACTCTGGAGAAGGGTCTCGCCATAAACGCATGGACGCATCCCAAAGGGAGCGGGCCAAGGCGGCACCACGGGGGTGGCTGTCCCAAAATCGCCTAGAAAGGCGTGCGCCGCATGCTCCGGATTGCTAACAGAAAGGGGGGAAGGTGAAGGTCCTCCATCATCCTCACGAGGAAACGCTGATACTCAGAGAGATCAGCAGCAGGAGAGATGTGGACAGAAGGTTCCTCTCCCCCAGAAGAGGGGGACGAGGAGCTGGAGGTCACCATAGGTTCGGAGGATGGCTGCTCAGGGGGAGGTTGAAAAACCTGGCTGTCCAAGGCCCTAAGGTAGGCAGGGAATCGAGCAGCCACGGCTCTGAACTGTTCCCAGGTGAGAGGCCCGCTAGGACCAAGGAACGCAGGAGAAGGCGGCAGAGGGGAGCGGACAGAGCCGAGAGAAGAAATTGGCTGACCTCTGCCAGAGCTAAGGAGCGGACCATGGACTCCCACGGGAGGAGTCCTGGAAGACTCCGCAGTCGACAGCTGCACAACCGCTCTGGTACTGCCTAGACTGCGCCCAGAAGAATCCCCCAAGTGAGGCGACTGGGGCCGTGAAGGTCCAGAAGGACGGTCCCCTGCCTCGAAAGAATGGGACCCTCTCAAGGAACCCAAGGAAGGCGGAAGTCCGACCTGCTCCGCCCAGGGCCCGGTGGGTCCCAGAGAGCGAGCTGCGCCACACAACCCACACCCCTACCCTGAGTCCGAAGGGTCCTAGCCTCAAGTGGCCAGCCTAGGCAGCTCAGCACCCAGGGCCGCCTCAAGGCACCCGAAGCAGCATCCTCCTCCTGGGCCTCTTGATAGACCCCCAAAGCTGGGCAACCGAGAGACGTCACAGTACGGGGTACCACCGCAGAGGGGTCAAGGAACCCCCCAAGGCCAGGCTGCAAGGCGATGGTGGCACGCACCACAGCCCGCTGGTCAGTACCACTGACCCTAGCCTTAGAGGGAACCCGACTCACCTCGGAGGGGGGCTGGCTGAGACCCGAAGAGGAAACCACCAGCTCGTCCTCCCTTGCAGACAACCCCAGGGTGTGACTGCCCATTTGACTCGAGCTGACTCCGACTCAAGAGGTAGAGTCCGAGGCCCTAAGCCAAATAGTAGGGGGTTGAGGAAGGGACAACTTCCGAGGGGCCCAGGAGCCAAAGCGATCCCCGCCCCGCCCACAGCACCGAGCGAGCCAGCAGAAGGTGGCAGGGCAGCTCGGCCAGAAGTCCAGGCCAGGCTAGCTGCAGCACTATCAGGTCCACCGGCACCAGGGAAGGCACCCGGGACAGAGACGCGCCCGCAGAAACTCTGCAGCTCGAGCCGACGCCACCGCTAGTCGGCATAACGCCGCGAGCGGCACCGAGGACCAAGGCGGTGTCGACGACCGGCGACTCAGCTCCGACCACGGGCGCCGACATCGGCACCGCTGGCATTCCGTCGGCGCCGAGCGCAACGAGAGTCCCACGGCACTGGCGCACGGCGCCAACAGATTTCCATACCGCGTTCAACCTCGCGCCGAGGCGACATAGCGAAAGGCGACACCGGAAGGCGGTTTCACGGCGCCTGCTAAGCAGGGTCGGCACCGCTAACGGCGCCTACAAGCCCCACGGCGCCGACAGTCGGGTCGGCGCTGATGTCGGGCACCGACAGGTCCCACGGCACGCTGGAGCAGCGCCGGGGTCTCGAATGACGGCGCCGAGATCTGCATCGCACCCAGCCCAGCGACACCGGGAGCCTTCTCCCCAAAGGGGTGATTGCCGAGCGGGCCCCCGCTGCCCGCAGGAAGCGGACGGGCCTCCTGCCACGAAGGAGCCTCGCCACGGTTAGGCTAGAAGAGGCCGAGGCTCCTCCTCGGTCCGTAGAACTGGAGGAGACCCGAGGAAGGCCGAGAATGTGGCTTGGCCCGACGAGTGCGCTGGCCTACCTCAAAAGTCGGCGGAGCTCGTCCGACCTTGAACGCGGCTGTTCTAAAACCCTGCAGTCCATCGAGAAGCAGGCGCTGTACCTAATCCATGTCATGTAACGGGCCAAGGCATCTAAAGGCACCCCGGTCATGTTGGTCGGTGACGGAGTGCTTGGCCGCACGGGCACCACATAGGGGGCCGCCTGCCTTTTCGGATTTCTGCCTCCGACCGCGACATGACCTATGGAGGAAAAAAAACACCAAAACAGACTCGACGCCGCTTAAACAGTAAAATAAGGAAAGATCTTACCGGCGACGTCGAGTGGAGGAAAACACAGAACTAGCAGACCGACGACTAGAGACGCAGGCTTCAAGGCCTAAAAATTTAGTATAACGCTTCTTCAGACTTCCCACGAGGCGACCTCGACAGTGGGAGACGAAGAACTGGTAGGCGGGCGGAGTCGACACAGCCTAACGGCTAATCCTCGAGCGCCACGTAATACGTCGGCCTCGAGGGCGGCACCGAGGCTGCGTCGGCTCCGCCTATCTTTTTTTTTAAAAAAAAAAGGCTCCCGCGGGGTCCTGACCTCCGGCCAGTACCCATCTGTGATGAATGGTGAAGACTGACACAGATAAGATCGACCATCTGCTTGGGATTGACAAATGGGATCCCTTCTTGCAAATGATCCCGGACGGCCACTACTGGAGAACGTCCCACAACTTCTGGGTTACAGTGACCAGCTGGTCGAAGTGACCGTGACGCTGGGTCCACTGGCTGGCCAGCTCCCACTGAAGGGGGCGCATATGCTGCCGGGCCCATCGGACCATGGTAGTGCAGGCCGCAATGTACCCCAGAAGATGAAAGTCCCAGGCAGGGCACAAGTGCCCAACCAGAAATGATTGGGCAAAGGAGGAGGAGAACCTCTGCCCTGTCCGTCGGGAGCCATACTCTGGCTCGGCAAGAGTCGAGCTCTGCCCCGATGAAACATATCACCTGCTAAGGTACGAGTTTCGACTTGGCCTCGTTGATCAGAAGGCCAAGGTCGGTGCAGGTCTGGAGGGCCAGGTCCCTGGACCTCTTCACCTCTTGCTTGGTGGAACCCGCCAAGAGCCAGTCGTCGAGATATGGGTAGGCTCTGACGATGAGCCGCCACTACTGCCTGAGCGTCATCATCACTTTGGTTAGTGAGTGCGACTGGAA